>CAMRHE010000270.1:0-2862726 GCA_947044405.1 Leptodactylus fallax
AGTACGTCAACAGCACTGCGAGTCTCTATCTGTGGTATCCATATACACAGTCACAATGTCAGTCTCACTGATCAGCCACTGAGCACAGTTCCTTTCACGTGGACTCACTAGTCCTGTTGTCTCTTTACACTCTGTTTGTCTCTGGACCAAGATACAGCTTAGCTGTACAGAAAAATATCCACACCAGTTCAACACAGCACAGACACCTGTCTTCTCTCTTGCCAAGATGGCTGCTGCTCTCTGTCTCCTCACTTCCTGCTTCTCTGCTCACATTCTGTCTGCAGAATAGGCAAGCTGACATAAAAGGGGGGAAGTCACTCCAGCATCATGTCACAATTACAATGGCTGCTGTCTTAAAGGAACAGAATCACAGAAATACATTCAACATTAACAATTTATACAGACAAATAAAGCTTAGGACAACATTGGCTGTCTCTTACATATTGTGAACAACACGGACCAGACAGACCTCCTGTCTCTTCATTACTTCATTACAACCCCCTCCCCCCCCGTCTCTTTATTACACCCCCTGTCCCTTAGTAGAAGAATATCTGGTGCCCATTCCATGTCCTGCCATTGACAACCAGTCTCTGTCACCTTCATCTGGTGTTGTGAACTATAATCCTGCACTGTATCTGGATCTGTATCTTGTATAGCAGGGATACTCAATTGGCGGATCGCGGCCACCTGCTGTCCGGATCCCTGCCTCTCGGCACTTTCATTATGACAATGGGCAGGAGAAACTTTCATCTCCTGCCCACTGTCCCCAAGCCCCGAACCCTTGCAGTAACGGCAGCAGGGATCGGTAATCATCCCTGATACCTTCACATGTTGCACAGGCATCAGGGCCCTGCAGCCGATCCCTGCAGCCGCTTAGTGTAAGGAATCAGGGTTTGGGGACAGCGGGTGGGAGATGAAGATTTTTGTTAATGTTAATTATGTATGGGGGGCACTAACAGGTCAATATACTGTGTGTGTGTGTGTATGTGTGTATTAAGGAGCATACTGTGAGGAAGTACAATAATGGGGCATTATACTATGTGGGGGGGTGCTAAAGAGCATACTGTGAGGAGGCACAATAATGGGGCATTATACTGGGTGAGGGCACTAATATCCCACTAGTGGTTCCCAGAGTGTAATGCTTCTTAACGCCCCTACCCACTGTATGGTGCTCCTTAGTTCCCTCACCCACAGTATAATGCTCCTTAGTTCTCCCACCCACCGATATAATGCTCCATAGTGCCCCCACCCACAATATAATGCTCCTTAGTTCTCCCACCCACCGTATAATGCTCCTTAGTGCCCCCACCCACCGTATAATGCTCCTTAGTACCGCCACTTACAGTATTATGCTCCTTAGTGTCCCTGCACAGTATAATGCTTCTTAGTACCCCTAATAGTATAATGTAACTTAGTGGCCCTGCACAATATGATGCTTACTGCCCCAACCCACAGTATAATGGTCCTTAGTGCGCCCACCCATCGTATAACGCTCCTTAGTGCCCCCAGCACAGTATAAAGCTTCTTAGTGCCCCCTGCACAGTATAATGCTCCTTAGTGCGCCCACCCAACGTATAATGCTTCTTAGTGCCCCCCGCACGGTATAAAGCTCCTTAGTGCCCCCACACAGTATGATGATCCTTAGTGCGCCAACCCACAGTATAATGCTCCCTTAGTGTGCCCACCCACCGTATAATGCTCCTTAGTGCCCCCAGCACAGTATAAAGCTTCTTAGTGCCCCCTGCACAGTATAATGCTCCTTAGTGTGCCCACCCAACGTATAATGCTTCTTAGTGCCCCCCGCACCTTATAAAGCTCCTTAGTGCCCCCACACAGTATGATGATCCTTAGTGCCCCCACCCACAGTATAATGCTCCTTAGTGTGCCCACCCACCGTATAATGCTCCTTAGTGCCCCCAGCACAGTATAAAGCTTCTTAGTGCCCCCTGCACAGTATAATGCTACTTAGTGCGCCCTCCCACCATATAATACTTCTTAGTGCCCCCCGCTCTGAATAAAGCTCCTTAGTACCCCCTGCACAGTATAATGCTGCTTAGTGCCCCCACCTACAGTATAATCCTCCTTAGTGCCCCCCCACACAGTATAAAGCTCCCTAGTGCCCTTCGCACAGTATGATGTTCCTTCGTGCCCCCCTTACAGTATAATGCTCCTTAGTGCCCCCTGCACAGTATAACGCTCCTTAGTGCGCCCTTATATTATAATGCCACGTTACGGAATATTTTTTCCTAATTTTTCTTCAGCGTCTTATAGTCAGACACATCTATTTTTCTGAAAAATACCGTAAATACTGGATGTGTTCAGCTCGGACCTTTACTTGATGGTGGACCCCAGTTAACGAGTCCTTTACTAAAAATAGTTGAGTACCCCTGGTCTATCGTGATGGATCTGGGATCTGTATCCTCTATAGTGATGGATCTGGGATCTGTATCCTCTATAGTAATGGATCCGGGATCTGTATCCTCTATAGTTATGGATCTGGGATCTGTTTTGGATCTGATGATGGTCAGGTTGGAGTATGGAGGTCTCGTGGCCACCTCTTCAGTCCTGCCTGTACTGTGGGGTGACACACTGCCCTCTACTGGTGTGATGGTGTGGGAGCCCTTACATAGGACAGTATATTCAGCAGCCATGATGAATGACCTCTAATGACCTCCGTTGCCCTTTGTTACATTGTATAGCAGGTCGATCCGATCCCACAATGGACCTTTTGAGGAGCTTTTGACGGCTGTATCTACTAAACTTAGGTCATTGAAGCAGCAGATGGGACATCCTCTGTATATAGTATACAGTATACAGGCCTGTGACTAGGAAACATGTCCAATATACATACAGAGGCATTGCCTCTCCTGACATGTTCATATGGATGTCCCAGGAAATAACAATTCTTGAGCATTGTTTCTTAGAACTTTGTGTCATGCTGTTCCTCTGTTATTCCTCCTGGAAATTATGAACAAATTGATAATTGGCTATTACCAGTTGGGGGAGGGGGTCCTGCGCAGCCTGACTCTGTCCAGTCAGGGATGACTTTACCAGCCTGTATATGGACACACCCCTATGACAAGGGGAATGGTAACCCAATTGTCAGTTTATTCATAAATTTCCCAGGGTGATAACTGAATAACGGCACCGCATAGCGATATAAGAAGATGCTCCAGAATTGTCATCAAATAGAAAATACAAGTAGAGACATAGGGGGGAAGGGGGTATTAGGATGGGAGGGAGAATCCCTTTAATACAATTTATATATCATATAAGGGCTCCTGACTGCCCCATTTGCATTTCTATTGGCCCCCTTCAGATCTACAGACTCTAAGGCCTCTTTAAAAGCCCTTTTAGTTTAATGTCCCCCCAAGCCCCCCTACTGGGATACACAACATGGTTCCCAAGAGATGCAGGTTAAGAATGTTGTAGTGAGAATTTACGGGGGTGGGAGAGATTTACTAAGAGATACAACCCCCCCCCCTAAGGATCATGGGAGGGGGGCAGGACTGGGTGTATAGGGGTGACAGGGGCCACACCAGAGCAACACTGGAGCACTACAAGACCAAGGACAGGACTGGGATTATACATGATGGGATTATATGACCTAGGAAATAGTTTTAGATAGCCTTGATGCCAAGAAATATTCTACAGGTTTTGACAATCCACTCTGTATTTCTTTATAGTCCAAACACCTGCTTCACTGGACCTTGTAGGGTCATCCATAATGTTCAGGTCCTGGTTAGGTGGACACCCTATATAGTCCATGCACCTGCTTCACTGGACCTTGTAGGGTCATCTATAATGCTCAGGTCCTGCACAGGTGGACGCCCAGCGTGGCTGTATCTCTTGTATACTACTCTGCTTTATATATCTTTGTTAAGTGCACTGAGGGAAAAGGTATCTGAAGAATTAGAAATCAAGATGGGATGTCAGTCACCAAGTCCGGACAGTCCTGAAAGTGAAGAAACCCCTGTAGATACTGAAGATGATGATGATGATAATGATGACTGTTCCTCTGACCAAGGACCAGGTGTACAGACACCAGTACTATGCCCTCCGCAGTGCAGGTGCACCCCAACCTATGCCAACTGCTCTGGTGCTGGGTTATGGACCGTGCCATGTACCAAGGACTTTTCACCAATCACCATCACCATGTGAGTAGAACCATATAGAGCGGTATGGGGAGTAGTATGTAGTAAGTGTATACGGTGTGGTTATTATAGTGTATATACCATATGCTTATTATAGTCCTTCCAGTATTTGTACATGTATATTATATCTGGGTTGTGTACATTGTATCAGGTTATGTATATTGTATCAGGTTGTGTATATTATATCTGGGTTGTGTATCCTGTATTAGGTTATGTACCTTGTATCTGGTTGTGTGTATTGTATCTGGTTGTATCTGCACCAATATGAACTGTGTCCCCCTGTAAATATTTGTTCCTGTTCCTTTTTGCTTCTGTGTATATTACATCTGGTTGTGCATACTGTATCTAGTTATGTATACTATATCCGGGTTATGTACATTGTATTTGGTTTGTATATAGTGTATCAGGTTATGTATATTGTATCTGGTTGTGTACATTGTATCTGGTTGTGTACATTGTATCAGATTGTATACATTGTATCTTGTATCTGCACCCTGTAAATATTTGTTTCTGGTCCTCTTTACTTCTCTGCATCTTTCTCACTGCTGCACCTTCCTCTTCCTCCCTCCCTCACATTGTGTGGGAATTGGCAGCACAGACCGGAATGTCAGAATGCCAGTCTATAGCACTGCCAGGAAGGATGCCAAGGAGGGCGCAAGGAGAGGGAAACTGCGAGCTATACAAAGCTCAGGAGCAACCTAGTCGTTTTACAATTGTTTTTACTGTATGTGTGAATGTGTACTGTACTGTATGTGTGTACTATGCATATGTGTGTGTATTATATGTGTACTGTATATGTGTACTATACATATGTGCGTATTATATGTGTACTGTATGTGTGTACTATACATATGTGTGTGTATTATATGTGTACTGTATGTGTGTGTACTGTGCAGTATGTGTGTACTGTATATGTGTACTGTATGTGTGTACTATACATATGTGTGTATTATATGTGTACTGTATGTGTGTGTACTGTGCAGTATGTGTGTACTGTATATGTGTAATGTATTTATGTGTACTGTACAGTATATGTGTGTATTATATGTGTGTGTAATGATAACTACATTTTTGTATATAGCGCAAGCATATTCTGCAGCACTTTACAAATCATAGGGTTAACCCTATAAGGACACAGGGTAGTTGTACATTAATGCTCTGCAACTTTTTTCATATTTTCCTTCCCCGCCTTCCAAAATTCATAATTTTTTTTATATCCCTGTACTGTGACATCACTGTGTGTATTATCTCTATACTGTGACATCACTGTGTGTATTATCCCTGTACTATGACATCACTGTGTATTATCTCTGTACTGTGAAATCGCTGTGTATATTATTTCTGTACTGTGACATCACTGTGTGTATTATTTCTGTACTGTGACATCACTGTGTGTATTATCCTGTACTGTGACATCACTGCGTGTATTATCTCTGTACTGTGACATCACTGTGTGTATTATCTCTGTACTGTGATATCACTGTATGTATTATCCCTGTACTGTAACATCACTGTGTGTATTATCTCTGTACTGTGACATCACTGTGTTATCCCTGTACTGTCACATCGCTGTGTGTATTATCTCTGTACTGTGACATCACTGTGTGTATTATCCCTGTACTGTAACATCACTGTGTGTATTATCTCTGTACTGTGACATTACTGTGTGTATTATCCCTGTACTGTCACATCGCTGTGTATTATCTCTGTGTATAATACGGTTTTTAGGGACTTCCTAGGTTACTTGTTACGGGGTTTAGGGTGTGTCTTGGGGCATGCTGTTGCCATGTATAGGTATTTAGATACAGGACTCACCCTCTGTATAGTGAAGCTTCTCTACAGATAACATTTCGCCACTTGTTTGTCCTTCTCTAGATTAGATAAGGTAAGGGAAGATTCCAGAAAATAACAGATCACTGATCGGCTCCTTAAGGTGAATCTGTCACTAAGACGAAGCAATGGGCAGCACTTATGGTTCATTGCCAGCTGCAGATTCCAAGTCTAGAAGTCAGTCAATAAGTACCCCACAACACCACTGCTGCGCCACCAATACCACCACCAACACCACCAATACCTCTACCACTACCACAAGTGCCACCACCGCCCCGACTAATATCACCACCACCATGCTGCTGCCAATACCACCACCAAGACCACCACCGCCGCCACCACTAGCATCCACTGACCCCGCTACCACTGCCACTGCCGCCACCACCATACTGCAAGATGAAGTCATTGACGTAGATTGATCTGTGACAATTGTGAAAGCTGTACCAAGAATCTGCACCATCTTCACAGAGTATCGCCCCCTCTGGACACAAGCGTGCCGTATTACATCCTCGGATATAGGAAATACAGAGTTATGGGGTATCCCAGCAGCACTTAAGAAAGAGCAAGAATGTCCTGGCTGGTTTTACTCCGTCTGTCTCCATGACAATGTCCGGGGTTGTAGACAAAGTCCTCAGAGCTGTGCTCAATGACCTCCAACCTCGGTGTCCACCATAAAATCTTATTTCACTAAAGACTTTTCATTGTGTAAGGGCAAATCTGCAACCCTGTGAAAGCAGCTGCAAGAAAATTCTCTTACAGGATCTTAAAGGAGAAGGATCTGAAATTAGAATGACGACTCATGATCCAGAAATTCTGACAATCCAGAAATTCTGGTAATCCAGAAATCTTGATAATCCAGATGGTTTGAGAATCCAGAAAATATGATAATTCAGAAGGTCTTAGAATCCAGAATGTCTGATAATCCAGAATGCCTGAGAATCCAGAAAATGTGATCATAATCCAGTAAATATGATAACCAAGAAAGTTTTATAATCCAGACAGTCTGATAATCCAGAAGTTCTTATAGTCCAAAAGGTTTGACAATCCAGTAAATATGATATTCCAAAAAGTCCAATAATCCAGAAGGTCTGATAATCCAGCACTTGTTTACAGAACAGAGATTTAATGTGCACTTTCACAAAACCAGAGAAGGATGATTGTGCTATTTGTCAATATAAAAATTGATATCCTATAATCTGCATTTATCACCTCCCACAGGAATGCCCAGGAGGCTCCCAAAAAGAGTTGACCTCCTGGACCCCAGGAAGAGTAGGGGCCCCACAGAATGCTTTAATTTTTCTGAAGGTTTATTTAAGTGCAGGAGTATAAGAGGCAGAAAACAACCTCACTGAGTAGTGTCCTGTAGAGATGGAGCCCAAGGGTAATATTCAGAAATTGTATCTATTGAGATAGAGATTGTCAGGACTAAACCACTAAACCACTAAAGGAAGCATCTCGCACCATGTAGGCAAGGGTCCACTGGGCACGACCAAGCCAAGGAGGAGTCCACTGAGGATGGTCAAACCAACGAAGTGTCCACGGGGCATGGCCAAGCCATGGAAGTGTCCACTGGACATGGCCAAAACAAGGAAGTGTCAAAGGGGCATGGCCAAGCCAAGGAACTGTCCACTGGGCATAGGCAAACCAAGGAACTGTCCACTGGGCATAGGCAAATCAAGGAACTGTCCACTGGGCATGGCCAAACCAAGGAAGAGTCCACTGGACATGGCCAAATCAAGGAAATGTCCACTCGGCATAGCCAAATCAAGAGAATGTTCACTTGGCTTAACCAAATCAAGGAAGTGTCCACTGGGCATGGTCAAACCAAGGAATTGTCCACTGGGCATGGCCAAACCAAGGAAGAGTCCACTGGACATGGCCAAATCAAGGAAGTGTCTACTGGGCATGGCCAAACCAAGGAATTGTCCACTGGGCATGGCCAAACCAAGGAATTGTCCACTGTGCATGGCCAAACCTAGGAAGAGTCCACTGGACATGGATAAATCAAGGAAGTGTCTACTGGGCATGGTCAAACTAAGGAAGTGTCCATTAGGCATGTTCAAACCAAGGAAGTGTCCACTGGGCATGGCCAAACCAAGGAATTGTCCACTGGGCATGGCCAAACTAAGGAAGTGTCCACTGGTCATGGTCAAATCAAGGAAGTGTTTACTCGGCATTGCCAAAGTATTCTGCATGTGTTTCAGTAATCCCTGCCTTGACAGATGGGTCTGGGGGTGACATTTATGTCACCATAAATACCATTGAACTCTCTTTACGTTTGTCTAATATTCACTTCTGCTTGAACCTCAGACACAATGAATAGGAGAAAACATCTGTACAGCGACATACAGTGTCTTGCGAAAGTATTCGGCCCCCTTGAACTTTTCAACCTTTTGCCACATTTCAGGCTTCAAACATAAAGATATAAAATTTAAATTTTTTGCTGAAGAATCAACAACAAGTGGGACACAATTGTGAAGTGGAACGAAATTTATTGGTTATTTTAAACTTTTGTAAAAAATAAAAAACTGAAAAGTGGGGCGTGCAATATTATTCGGTCCCTTTACTTTTAGTGCAGCAAACTCACTCCAGAAGTTCAGTGAGGATCTCTGAATGATCCAATGTTGTCCTAAATGACTGATGATGATAAATGTAATCCACCTGTGTGTAAACAAGTCTCCGTATAAATGCACCTGCTCTGTGATAGTCTCAGGGTTCTGTTTAAAGCGCAGAGAGCATCATGAAGACCAAGGAACACACCAGGCAGGTCCGTGATACTGTTGTGGAGAAGTTTAAAGCCGGATTTGGATACAAAAAGATTTCCCAAACTTTAAACATCCCAAGGAGCACTGTGCAAGCGATCATATTGAAATGGAAGGAGTATCAGACCACTGCAAATCTACCAAGACCCGGCCGTCCCTCTAAACTTTCATCTCAAACAAGGAGAAGACTGATCAGAGATGCAGCCAAGAGGCCCATGATCACTCTGGATGAACTGCAGAGATCTACAGCTGAGGTGGGAGAGTCTGTCCATAGGACAACAATCAGTCGTACACTGCACAAATCTGGCCTTTATGGAAGAGTGGCAAGAAGAAAGCCATTTCTCAAAGATATCCATAAAAAGTCTCGTTTAAAGTTTGCCACAAGCCACCTGGGAGACACACCAAACATGTGGAAGAAGGTGCTCTGGTCAGATGAAACCAAAATCGAACTTTTTGGCCACAATGCAAAACGATATGTTTGGCGTAAAAGCAACACAGCTCATCACCCTGAACACACCATCCCCACTGTCAAACATGGTGGTGGCAGCATCATGGTTTGGGCTTGCTTTTCTTCAGCAGGGACAGGGAAGATGGTTAAAATTGATAGGAAGATGGATGGAGCCAAATACAGGACCATTCTGGAAGAAAACCTGTTGGAGTCTGCAAAAGACCTGAGACTGGGACGGAGATTTATCTTCCAACAAGACAATGATCCCAAACATAAAGCAAAATCTACAATGGAATGGTTCACAAATAAACGTATCCAGGTGTTAGAATGGCCAAGTCAAAGTCCAGACCTGAATCCAATCGAGAATCTGTGGAAAGCGCTGAAATCTGCTGTTCACAAACGCTCTCCATCCAACCTCACTGAGCTCCAGCTGTTTTCTAAGGAAGAATGGGCAAGAATTTCAGTCTCTCGATGTGAGACATACCCCAAGCGACTTGCAGCTGTAATCGCAGCAAAAGGTGGCGCTACAAAGTATTAACTTAAGGGGGCCGAATAATATTGCACGCCCCACTTTTCAGTTTTTTATTTTTTACAAAAGTTTAAAATTTCCAATAAATTTCGTTCCACTTCACGATTGTGTCCCACTTGTTGTTGATTCTTCACCAAAAAATTAAAATTTTATATCCTTATGTTTGAAGCCTGAAATGTGGCAAAAGATTGAAAAGTTCAAGGGGGCTGAATACTTTCGCAAGGCACTGTATCTAAATAGAGAAGAATCCATAGTAAATGGTGGTCTAATATCCCAGCACATAGCTGCATACTAACCATATAATAACCATATCATTGCCATGCAAATGGCAGACTATTATGGCCCCTACATTGCGGAGGACGGTTTGTTATGCATCATGTGTGGACACTTTTACAATAAGTCTCCTCTCCAGTAATGAGTTTCTCTCTTTCCATTGTATCTTTATAATGGGGATCTGGACGTGACCGGGGAGAATTGTTTTTGCTCAGTGTGTGTGAAAGTAGCAGCCCACATAAATGTCTGGAATGTTCCGCTGATGGAGCTGACAATTAACATCCTTATTAGACGGAGGGTTTGTAAAAAATTCTCAGAATGTAGATTTACAATCATTATAATAATATTATATTATGTGACATGTTATTCGGGCCCTGATACCCCTAATGACCACAGCATAGATGATAAATGTGCAATCACCTGGGGCCCCACCTCTGGAATCCCCACAATTTGGGGATCCTGAGCACCCTGTTCCTTCTCACTGCACCACATTGACTGTTTCTTAAAGGCTATGGGCGCACACTTTTATGCTGAAGTGAATGTGTTTTTGGCTGAACATCGTTTTTGTAACTGGGTTTTAATAAATTGTTTGTCTTCTGCAGACTGCATGTTTTATCATATATTGCAGGCTGCTCAGTGCCATTCACTGTGACATCTGGCCTGGTCTGTATCTCCTTTCTCTGCTCTACTAAACAGAAATCTAAGCTGATATCTATACAATCAAATATAAAAGGAAATGTCAGAGGATCAGAGAGTAGGGAAAGAGACTACAGACTGAGCAGTCAGAGAGCTTGTCTGGTAGATTTCACACTGTAGGGTACTGAGCAGCCTGCAATGTATGAGAATACACACAGGCAGCAGCAGAGCAACTGAGCAAAATTTTTAATGAAACCCATTTACAAAAATGATTTCTACCTAAAATACATGAAGTACATATAATAATAATGCCCATAATAGCTTTTAAGCTTCAAGTTCCTTACATTGCTAAGGGGTTTAATTTGGATCTATTAGAATATATCAGGATCTGTTATAATGTAAAGTAGATTTAACCTGGAACATTTTCTTCTCATCCAGGGACCTCTCAGGAAACCGTTTGACTTTACTCAACGCAAAAGACTTTATTGGACTCAACAACATAAGAAACCTGTAAGTGATGAAAGGAATAGAAAGATGGCGGATTAAAGGGGGATTAAAGGGGCTGGACTACACAGTATAACAGATCCAGGAATGGTGGGAGGAGAAAGTGCTTAGTCAGCATAGTATAGGGGCAGCATACTATAAAGGCAGCATAGTATAGAGGCAGTATAGTATAGGCGCATCATAGTATAGGCTGCATAGTATAGGGCAGCATAGTATAAAGGCAGCATAGTATAGGCTGCATAGTATAGGGCAGCATAGTATAGGACAGCATAGTATAAAGGCAGCATAGTATAGGCTGCATAGTATAGGGCAGCATAGTATAAAGGCAGCATAGTATAGGCTGCATAGTATAGGACAGCATAGTATAAAGGCAGCATAGTATAGGACAGCATAGTATAGGGGCAGCATAGTATAGGACAGCATAGTATAAAGGCAGCATAGTATAGGGGCAGCATAGTATAAGGGCAGCATAGTATAGGTCAGCATAGTATAGGACAGCATAGTATAAAGGAAGCATAGAATAGAGGCAGCATAGTATAGGGCAGCATAGTATAGGACAGCATAGCATAAACGAAGCATAGAATAGAGGCAGCATAGTATAGGACAGCATAGAATAGGGCAGCATAGTATAGGGCAGATAGTATAAAGGCAGCATAGTATAGGGCAGCATAGTATAAAGGCAGCATAGTATAAGGACAGCATAGTATAGAGGCAGCATAGTATAGGCTGCATAGTATAAGGCAGCATATTATAGAGGCAGCATAGTATAGGCTGCATAGTATAGGCGCATCATAGTATAGAGGCAGCATAGTATAAGGCAGCATATTATAGAGGCAGCATAGTATAGGCTGCATAGTATAGGCGCATCATAGTATAGAGGCAGCATAGTATAGGGCAGCATAGTACTGTATAGAGGCAGCATAGTATAGAGGCAGCATAGTATAGGGCAGCATAGTACTGTATAGAGGCAGCATAGTATAGAGGCAGCATAGTATAAGGACAGCATAGTATAGAGGCAGTATAGTGTAGGGCAGCATAGTATAGGGCAGGTCAGCTGTCCTATCATCTAAAACAGGATAAAAAATGTGACATTTGGTTAATAGGAACAATACAAATAATCACCTGACCTATATCTTCTGAGTCCAGTGTATTTCTGAGATGGGGATCTTCCCTCTCCCCTCCTTCTCCCTGCTCAACATTATGGCACAACATTATTGTGTAGCTATTAGGAAAGCAGATCCATACTGTGCTAACCTTACACAGGACAGCATAGTCAGGTGACAGAGCTCTATATAAGGGTCCTGTATATGAATTACACACGTATCACACACATATCACACACATATCACACATCACCTCTTTCTTCCCTGCAGAAATCTCAGTCACAACCAAATTTGGATGATTGATGAATTATGGATTCTGTCTCTGCCGGAGCTGCAGATGTTGTGAGTGTTATTATTTATTATTATATTTATTTATTTATATATTTATTATTGTTTGTTTTTATGTATTCTAATGGTTCATTTGTTATTATTTTTTTATTTGTTTATTTATTATTATCTGTCTTTATTTATTATAATATTTATTATTATGTTTTTATTATTATAATTATAATTATTATTATTATATATTTATTATTATTATTTGTCTTCATTTATTATTATATTTATTATTATTATTAATATATATTTATTATTGTTTGTCTTTATTTGTATTATTATGGTTTATTTTTTTCTTATTTATTTGTTTATTTATTATTATCTGTCTTTATTTATTATTATATTTATTATTATTATTATTATTATTATTATTATATATTTATTATTATTTGTCTTCATTTATTATTATATTTATTAGTATTATATATTTCTTATTGTTTGTCTTTATGTATTATTATGGTTTATTTGTTATTATTTATTTATTTGTTTATTTATTATTATCTGTCTTTATTATTATATTTATTATTATTATTATTATTATTTGTCTTCATTTATTATTATGGTTTATTTGTTATTATTTGGACATCATTGTTTGTTCCTTTATTGTTTTAACCTTTGACCCATCCCCTCCTCCGCCAGCTCCACCTCTTTGTATTATTTCATAGACCCCGCTCTTCTGATTTCGGCACAGTTGGATTCCTCCCCCCCCCCCCCCCTCATTTCCTGAACAATCTGTGCTGTTAGTTCAAGCACACAATATCTTAGTTAGGCTCTCTACTATCAGGTGGGCGGCCCTGAGTTGGATCAGACAGTCTGGGACCGCCCACCTGACAGTAGAACATGCTGGAGCAGGTTTAGGAGGTGAACGGTTCTTTTCGCCTGGGCTGTTTGTAAATCCTATATGACTACAGAGTAAGGTTTTGGGGGGGGTGCTCAATCGGAACTATCTACCTAGCTACATGCCCCCTTCTGGTACTGGTGTGAATGTGGAGCCTTTTTATTATTCACATTATGCATTTTACACGCTATCTTGTATAGATATGTCCCTATGTATGGTATTACTCACATGAACATGGGATGTATTTAATGGGGTGCATAGGCAGCAGTCACACCAAGCTCTGGGGCCAGAAGGGGTCCAATGTACTTTACTACTTCAGAAAAATTATAATGGTTTAGGGGGCAGAATAATTTGCCTATTGGGTCTTAGAGCCCCAGAATAATGACTGTTCTTATGATCCTTTGACTTTTTGTTGTGTCAGTATTAACTGTCACACTTT
Organism: Leptodactylus fallax; assembly: GCA_947044405.1. NCBI lineage: Eukaryota > Metazoa > Chordata > Amphibia > Anura > Leptodactylidae > Leptodactylus > Leptodactylus fallax. Next base: position 13,853 of record CAMRHE010000270.1, read on the forward strand.
CATTCTATGTTGCAGGGATTTATCTGGCAATCGTCTGCCATGTCGTTGTCCCCTGCACCGTTTCATCTCCCATTTGGCAGCAGAAGTGAAATTAGTTATGGATCCAGAGACAGAGCGTTGTATTCATGATGCCGGCGCGCCTTCACTCCCCTGCTGTAAGTACCATTAAAGTACTGTATCAGCAAAATACCAAGAAGTACATCAGAGAAAGGGAAAGACTGGTAGATTTATTTTTCTTTTCATTGGAGATCAGACCAGGTTACATTACACAAGTTTGTGTTACCTCCAGATTGTGAAATGCTACAGATTCTTTGTCTAGGCAGAACAGTGGCTCAGTAGTTAGTATGGTGGTCAGTAGTTAGTATGATGGCTCAGTGGTTAGTATGGTGGTCAGTAGTTAGTATGGTGGTCGGTGGTTAGTAGGGTGGTCAGTAGTTAGTATGATGGGTCAGTAGTTAGTATGGTGGTCACTGGTTAGTATGGTGATCAGTAGTTAGTATGGTGGCTCAGTGGTTAGCACTGTTGCCTTGCCTTGCTGGGGTCCTGGGTTTGAATCTGATCTGCATAAAGTTTCTATGTACACCCCATGTGTGGGTGTACTCTGGGTTCCTCCCACTTGCCAAAAATACACTGATAGGTAAATTAGCTTCCTGTAAACCAACCAGATGTTGGGGATGAGTGCCTGTACATCAGCCACTGATTCCCCTACTCCATAACACTCCCGGTGCTTTGTGCATTACAAATGTCTGTCATTGTCATAGAAGTGTTCTGCATTATTAAACTACTAGTTTTAGAATATTTATACTTTGTTGCATTTATCAGAGAATAATGCCTCTTTCTCCACTTATCAGACTCTTTTATACTCCCTGCTAAATTGCCATTTACTTTGAAATTTTTGCTGAATCCGTCTTGGTCTCCCAAGATGAATTGTTAGCTCACTGAAGTATCAAATTTCATGTGTCTATAGTAGACTATGAAAATAGAAGAGGGAGGAGAAACAGCGGCGCACAGGAACACGCTGCTGCAGATAACAGGAAGTGTTTTATCTTGCCACAGGAGCTTTATTTGCATCATTACTGCTCAGCACTTCTCCATAATGACCTTTAGGCTGCTAGAAATGAGTCTGATCTAATTTATCATATTCCTATAGTTTCTATATGTACTAATACTTTTTTCCCAGCAGATAATTACGTCTCCTGTTTGAGAGGCCCCCTGGACTCTGAGGTACAATATTCTTTGGTGACACTGACCCCGTTCTCCGGTGAGGCCTGCCTTGCTCTTTGCTTTCGTCATGGCTACTCGTACTATAGTAGAGATGATACACAGCGATGTTTTTGCGGGTCTGTCAAATCACAAGTCAATGGCTCCTGCCTAGGAATATGTTCAAGAAGTGCGGATAACAAGACATGTAATAAATCTGTCATACATGACTCACGTCCAGTACAGGTGAAGGAGGATTTATGTAACATATATATGGCTCTATGTATTTGTAGTGTTACACCACAGCGTAAATGATGTTGTGACGTGTAATAGAAATCCTTACTAGTATATACTAGCAGTGAATTATACTGTTTATGTATAATATATATATATATATATATATATATATATATATATATGTGATGATATGCTCAGGAATAAAACATTGTTATCTGGTTTTGTCACCTCTGACCTTAAGTCTGTGGTTAATGCTCCCCTTTGTAGCACAAGATATGGTGGAGGGCGCTATAAAACTGACACAGGAACTTCTTCCTAGACATCAGAGAAGGTGGGGAAGGGGCATGGGTGACCCAGCTTTGCCTGACAAAGAAGAAACAACTTTGTTTATTTTTTTTTTTATATAAGCACTGAACCTTTGGGTATTAATCACTCAATTTATTGGTGGTCCGGGTATGCTCTAAGAACCCATTACTATTTTAAAGTATGTTTGTGTCTGACTGTTAGAGATCACCAAATCTTTTATCAAACAGTATTTTGAGTGAAAACCCTTGATACATGTCATCTCTGTACACGGCATCTCTGTAGACGACTTCTCTGTACACGGCATCTCTGTAGACGACTTTTCTGTACACAGCATCTCTGTACACGGCATCTCTGTACACGGCTTCTCTTTACATGGCTTATTTATACACGGATTCTCTATACACAACTTCTCTATACACTATACATGACTTCTCTGTACACGGCTTCTCTATACACAGCTTCATTGCACATGACACCTCTGTACATGGCTACTCTGTGGATGGCTTCTCTACACTCAGCTTCTCTGTACACTGCTTCTCTGTACACGGCTTCTCTATACACCACTTCTCTGTACACTATACATAACTTCTCTGTACACATCATCTCTGTGCACAACTTCTCTGATGATTTTATAAGTACATCTCTATATACTGTATTTGTCATATTTATATATGTATACTGTATCTCTATATACTGTACTCTGGTACAATAATCTGACAATTCCGTGTTCTCCCCCAGGTGGCCATCTCGCTGTCCGCCATGTCTCACTACTCTGTCTTTCAGACATCTGGCTTTCACGCAGAGGCTTCGGCTCCGGTCCAGCAGTATTTATGGGAGTTCCAAGATGGAGGTAAATCTATGGTTACTGCTGGTGGAGCCGTCACCCATAAGTACAGTCTGCCCGGGCACTACAGAGTGAAGGTGAAAGCAGAAGGTCGAGAACCAGGCGCAGAACTGGTGGCAACCATGCAAGTGCCGCTCGACTCCGCAGAACTGCAGTGCCCTATGGTGGCCCAAACAGGACAAAGCTTGGAGGTCTGGCTGCGGGTAACACAGGGCACTCACCTGCTGGCTGTCTATGGGGTTCACCAACAAGGTGCCCATCATGTAACTGGTAAGTAACTTAATCTATGGCTCTGTCTATCTACAGTCATGGCTGATAGTGTTGGCACACCTGAAACTTTTCCAGAAAATGAAGTATTTCTCCCAGAAAATTTATTTCTATTATACATGTTTTATTATACACATGTTTATTTCCTTTGTTTGTATTGGAACAACACAAAAAAACAGAGAAAAAAAAGGCAAATTGGATATAATTTCACACAAAACTCCAAAAATGGGCTGGACAAAATTGTTGGCACCTTTTCAAAAATTGTGTGTAAATAACTTTGTTTCAAGCATGTGATGTTCGTTCAAACTCACCTATGGCAAGTAACAGGTGTGGGCAATATAAAAATCACACTTGAAACCAGATAAAAAGGAGAGAAGTTGACTCAATCTTTGCATCGTGAGTCTGTGTGTGCCACATGGAGAGCAGAAAGAGGAGAAGAGAGCTGTCTGAGGATTTGAGAACCAAAATTGTGGAAAAATATCAACAATCTCAAGGTTACAAGTCCATCTCCAGAGATCTTGATGTTCCTTTGTCCACGGTGTGCAACATAATCCAGAAGTTTACAACCCATAACACTGTGGCTAATCTCCCTGTACATGAACGGAAGAGAAAAATTGATGAAAGGTTGTAATGCTGGATAGTCCGGATGGTGGATAAGCAGCCCCAACCAAGTGCCAAAGACATTCAAGCTGTTCTGTGGGCTCAGGGGGCATCAGTGTCAGCGCAAACTATCTGTCAGGAGACCCAGTAGGACCCCACTGCTGACACAGAGACATAACAAACCTAGACTGCAGTTTGCCAAAATCCTTCTGGGAAAATGTCTTGTGAACAGATGAGACCAAGATAGAGCTTTTTGGTAAAGCACATCATTCTGCTGTTTACCGAAAACGGAATGAGGCCTACAAAGAAAAGAACACAGGATCAACAGTCACATATCGTGGAGGGTCAAACATGTTTTGGGGTTATTTTGCTGCCTCTGGCACTGGGTGCCTTGACTGTGTGCAAAGCATCATGAAATCTGAAGGATTTTGCATCTCAATGTAGGGGCCAATGTCAGAAAGCTGGGTTTGTGTCCTAGGTCATGGGTCTTACAGCAGGACAATGACCCCCAAACATACTTCAAAAATTATCCAGAAATGGATGGAAACAAAGTGCTGGAGAGTTCTGAAGTGGCCAGCAATGAGTCCAGATCTAAATCCCATTGAACACCTGTGGAGAGAACATACAATTGTTATTGGGAAAACAGAAGGCGCCTCCAAATATGAGAGACTCGGACCAGTCTGCAAAGGAAGAGGGGGCCAAAATTCCAGATGAGAGGTGTAAGAAGCTTGGTGATGATCATAGGAAGTGATTGATTTCAGTTATTTTTTCCAAAGGTTATACAACCAAATAGTAAGTTGAAGGTGACAGTAATTTTGTCTGGCTCATTTTTGGAGTTTTGCATGAAATTATATAAATTTTGGCTTTTTTTTCCTCAGTTTTTTTGTATTGTTGCAATATACACAAAGGAAATAAACATATGTAAAACATTTCTGGGAAAAATACTTAATTTTCTGGAAAAATTTCATCTACGCCTTAGAAAACTAGCATGAGTTATACCAGAAATCTCGGCCAGTCTCTTACTGATGTAGATCTCATTTCTGGCAATTTGACCATGGTGAGGTTTCCCAATAAAGCATTCACTCTGTGGGATCAAAAATGTTTTATTTTATTGGTTTGGATGTTTTTGGATGCGGCAATATCTATTATTTGTGGGTCTCTTACAGAACTTCAATTTTCAATTGTTAGGTTGGTTGTACAATAGACTGCAGTTCTAGAGCATTGCAGTGTATTGTCTATAGATGGGCACCAGGGCCAGCGTTGGGGGGTTGACAGTCCTGACAGCGATGTTACCATACAGGACGTCCTAGCGCTGGTGGTGTGATGATGTCACTGCATCACACCACCTGTGTCAGATCTACAGGGAGAGACTTCAGTTGCTTAACTCATCAGGGGACCGTGATAAGGTGAGTAAAAGATTTAATGTTTTCTGAAAAACAAAAGATCTATTACTGAAAACGGGGCTATTATAAGGGGGAGAAAATATTATTTATAAGGGATAACTATTATTTATAAGGGGCATTATTATTTATAATCAGGGACTATTATTTATAAGGGGGATTATTATTTATAAGGGGGCATTATTATTTATAAGAAGGGACTATTATTTATAAGGGCTTTATTATTTATAAGGGGGCTATTATTTATAAGGGGCATTATTATTTATAAGCAGGGACTATTATTTATAACGGGCATTATTATTTATAAGCAGGGACTATTATTTATAAGGGGCATTATTATTTATAAGCAGGGACTATTATTTATAAGGGGGATTATTATTTATAAGGGGGCTATTATTATTTATAAGAAGGGACTATTATTTATAAGCAGGGACTATTATTTATAAGGGGCATTATTATTTATAAGGGGGCTATTATTTATAAGGGGCATTATTATTTATAAGCAGGGACTATTATTTATAAGGGGCATTATTATTTATAAGGGGGCATTATTATTTATAATCGGCATTATTATTTATAAGGGGCATTATTATTTATAAGCAGGGACTATTATTTATAAGGGACATTATTATTTATAAGGGGCATTATTATTTATAAGGGGGATATTATTTATAAGGGGCATTATTATTTATAAAGAGGCTATTATTTATAAGGGGGCTATTATTCATAATGAGGTATTATTATTTATAAGCAGGGACTATTATTTATAAGGAATACTATAGTAACTAATGATGTGGTGCAGAAATCTATTAGGCACTACAAAGGTGGTTATTTTTACTGTGCATGGGCAATAGTGGGGTTGTTATTACTGTTTTGGGGGCAGACAGGGGGTATTATTAAAGAGGTTGCCCCTGGCGGTGCAGCACTGCCTTCTGAATTAACAGAATATGGTGGTATTGTTTATATATCAACATTTGTGGCCCCACTTTTAATTTTGCCCAGGCCCACACTGGGACAGATAAACTAATCCTGTGTAACTTTTAGACAGTGCAAGGTTAGACTAGACAGTCATATACTACACCAGATTTATCACAGTGTCTGATCCTTTCTGATAACCTGCTGCACTTTTACACTGTCTAATCTAACTTTACACCACTTTGGTTTAGTTTCTGACAAAATTGTGGCACAATGTCTGGCTTACCATTTACCATATTAGACCATACCTGCTTTTCAACAAGCCCCACCCAAATGTTGTATGAGGCACACAAAGATTTAGAAAGTGTCTAAAACACATAGTAAATTAGGTGTAAAGCACGTACATCATTTTTTTAGCACAAATTACAAATAAGAATAAGACACTTTTATATACGACAACAATGTCGTAAACTGGACCAGATTTTCTCTTGTGTTTTGCATCTGTATAAACATCAATGTATTGTCAGATTTTCTACACCAGTTTAGAAGTCTATTTTGCCCCTAAAACTCACATTCGCCTATAAGTTTTTGGCGGCGTATCCTTAGATTGTTTAAACCACGCCCTTTATTCTGATGTCTTTTTACGTCACACTTCTGTTTTATTTTTGGCGTAAACCTTTAGCTTATGTGTCAGATTTTAATTCTGCTGCTGTTTTAGATATTATTCTGCCAGATAAGTTTACGTTTGAGAATCCACCGAAAATCAGTGGAGAACTCTTTTTCTGCCGCTTTCAGTTTCAAAACAACAGACACCCGATAGACCCCATTTTAGTCTATGGGGTCCGCCGGGCCCCATGTGTCGCCACTGTTTTAGCAATCTGCTTCTCCATTGTTTGGATCCCCCGACGGACCCGAACAGGAAAGAGCAAGCACTAGTGGGAACCTTGAGTAAGTCACCATATAGAGGATTACAAAGGTAAAGCAGACATTCGCCTATAGGAGCGTCAGCGCCACCTAGAGGCCTACATGGTATGGTCATGTAAAGGGCCCATAACAGTCCGAAAAAATCCAGAGAACTATAAAAACAGCGATTATCCAAAAAGAGCTGGGCACAAGCAAAAGTCTTAAAATAAAGATCTGTCTATTCTACGTGTATCATAGAGACAAAGCAAGAAGCAGAAGGATCAAGGACAGACAGCTATTTCAGGATTCTTGCTCCTTGATGCCCCTTTATCGGGTGCGGGAGATGCAGCTCGGGGGGAATTTTCCTTCTCATTGAAGAGACCAAGCAGGTTTAATGTCCCACAATGCTCGATGGGAAATAATATGCAAATGATCTACCGTAGCCTCATAGTGTACTTGTGTTATTTAAGTAGAATGTCTCATCCAGGGAAAGTTGGGTGGAAGTAAAAACAGAGAAAGCTGGATTTTACCTCTAGTTTTCATGCAGAATGTTAATGGGGTTAATCAGTCAGGTGGGAGGGGTCTATAATGAGTGATGTGTTAACCCTTTCCACAAGGCTCCCTCTCTGGAGAAGAGCCCAGAGCTCTGGTAGGAACGATGGTTTGGTTTTTGAGGTGCTCATCGGTAGGACTACGCCTAGGCAGCGAGGGACGCCGTATACTAAGCAGTCTGTAGTCTGACGGCCAAGGTTTGTTTCATTGTTTAGGCTGTTTTGTGCAACCCTTGTGTAATCCTTGTGTAACCTTGCACATCCTTGTATAACCCTTAGGCCTCTTAAACACGACCGTAGTGGTTTTACTGTCCGCAAATACTGATCTGCAAAAAACATGTCAGTATGTCATATCTGCAAACATGGACCCACAAAATGATTTGTATGATCCCCTACACTGGTCTGTGCCAAGATTAGGACACGCTTCATAATCTGTGTTCCTTGGATACGGGACAGACACATAGACGCAAAAACTGCATCCCTGTGTATGGGCCCATAGAAGTGAATGGCAATTACAGATAAACAGTCGTGTTGTGTGCACAAGGCCTTATTGTGGGTGGAGAAATAAACAAGTCAGTATACAATCTAAGATGCCTGTGTAGGTCGGAAATTCTGGATGTGCCAACCATCTGATGTGGAGTTGTCACACTCTCCTCCAGGGGACGTCAAGTCTCATACCAGCCTCACCATAGCCTTCTCCAAAAGGAGGGGAGAGACTATCTGCAAATTACAGAGGTGGCCCATTGAAAACTGTGTAAAACTCCCAGTCTTCAACACGTGTTCCCTGGTTCATAAGTAGACGAGCACTGGTGGTCTTAGCAGCAAGACATCTTGTGACACAATGGGACTGCCCAACCCCTTTAAGCTTCACCTCCACCTTCCTAAACCAGGGAGATTTGAGAACCTCATGTCCTATTTCAGTCCAACAAGGCTGACTTTCACCTGACTACTCTGACCAGATCTTTACTTATTTTCTGTCATTCATGTATTACATCATTTATTTTATTCAGAGCTGCATGCACAGTAATGTAGGCTTCAGAGCTGAAATCTACTCGCATTCCTTGTACGTGCAGATTTTGCTTTTTGTATCGTGTCTACTTTACACCTGACATTGTATGGACCTGCCCGCTGTTATGTGGACTATATCTATATATTATTTTCTGTACTACCCTTCAGATGAATCCTCTTGCCCCCGTGGTGGTAGAATTTTCCCAGGTGACCTGCACTGCTACTGGCTTAGTCATGTACGAGAGTCTTCGGTTTCTGCTCGCCAACGATGTTCCACGGTTCCCGGCGGCGATCTTGCATATATAACATCACTGGATCAACTCGCTTTTATACAAGAAACTTTTTCTGGGTAAGAAGGTTGTAAGGAAATGGACGTCCATGTTTTTTAATTTTCCCCTACCACTTTGATGTAATTTTGGGGTTGGAGAGATTCACGGGGCAGGCTGGGAGGAGAGTGTTGTGTACGGATCCTTCTGTATACATCTCACCTAATGTATATCCTTCTTGTAGGAATCTTCTAGTGTGGGTAAAGGTGTCTCAATCCCTAAGAAAAGATGAAGGGATTTCCTTGACCGTGCCGTCTTCAGTTGACCAGAACGGCCAGGAGGATTGTGCACTATTACCATTAATACCTGAGACAATGCATCAGTGGACTTCATGCATGGAGAAGGCCCCATCTTTGTGTCAGTGTCGAGGTGGAGGTCAGTATCGGAGTCCTCCACCTGTAACTGAAGCTACGAGAAGGGGAATGGTTGATATTGTCACCTGCCATGTATTATCTGGAGTGCCATACATGGCAGGAGTCAGGGCTAGGCTTCATCTGGTGTATAGATTTGGTCTGCAGCCTTGGCCCTGAAACTAATAACCCTGACCTAGGAAGAACATCTTGTTGGCATGGCACCCCTGGCAATCCTGGGCATATGCACGACCAACCCTCTAAATATGCCCGACATGTTTTTTTACACAGTGGACACCGCTATGTCATTGGCACAATTATGAGGCCAGTTTTATGGAGTGGTCTCAATAGTATGGCGGGTTCTATGTGAATGTCATCATTGTACTGACATTATGTTTCGGCCTGATCTATCGTGTGTCCTATATCATGAATTATCTGACCTGTGACACTGCTGTATAGTATTACATGTGGTCCTGGTGTGAAGAGTCTACCATAAACTTTAACCCGTATCATTGGCTTTAGTGATACACAGCATTGAAATGACAGCAGTGGTTGGTTTTGGAGGTGTGGTTATAGTAATCGAGGGCGGGGTCTGAAAATATTTTATGCATATATTGTTCTAGGCTTATAATGCTGAGACTTCTTAAAGGCACGTGCTTGAAGTGGCCTTAAAGAGGACCTTTCAATACTTCAACCAACTTCAATATATTGCATCCTCCAGTCAGTCCCGCTCTGTTGATTCCAGCACAGTTGGAATGTATTTTCTAGCCCCCACCATTCCTGAGCAATCAGTGTTGTTAGTTTCAGCACAATTATACTCTCTGTTGTCAGGTGGGCGGGCCTGGACTGGAGAAGAAAGACAGGGACCGCCCACCTGACAGCAGAAAGCATCATTGTGTGGAAACTAACAAAGCCTATTGCTTGGGAGTGTTGAGGGCTAGAGAAAAAATTCCAACTGTGCCAGAACCAGTGGAGGGGGGACTATTAAAGGATGCAGAAAGGTGGAGTTGGTGGAGAAGGCGAAAGGTCCTCTTTGAGGCCACAATAAGACACCATATTATAAATGGCATGTAGGGGGTCCTGTTACAGATTTGGCTCTGTGGCCCAGGAACTTCACGTTACATCTCTGACCATTCGAGGTCATCTAGGAATTGTTGACCCTGTTCTTGTCATGTATTAGCTGTACAACCCCCACTTGTGTTCTTTACATCTCTCATTTATATACCCTTTCAGTCCAGATCCCTGATGCTCCTGTATACCTGGTCGGGGTTCCTGCTTTCGATGATGCTGAAACGGAGAATACAACATTATCCTTTTTACATGAAGACCTTGAAAGTGACATTGAGGTAAGTCTGAGAAGTCTAAGGAGTTCCCAAACCTTTCACAACCCTCTATGTATTGACGTTACCCATGATATATACGGCATAATGTCACATGGTGTGGATAGTATATACAGTTATTATTCCACATTTGCTATAGGTGATGATGTTTCCTGGGCTTTGGTTCAGCCATTCTGGATTTCCTTTGTCTCTTGAATTGGGAATCCAATCTCTTCAACGAGAATACCAGGTGCGAGTCCAGATCCTGCGGCCATTTTGTAGTCCCGAACAACATTTGCTTCCCCCTGGTATGTTATACAATATTGACTTAGATATGTCGCCTCTTTCTTCCCCAATTATGACACCAGGAAGGAAGAATTGGGGTCCCCTGCCCCTTCCTCCTGAATGGGTCAGTAGTCAAACATACACACTGTCTCTCTATTCATACTCTATGGGACTGATGGAGATATCTGAGTACATCGCTCGGCTCTTTATCAGTCTCATAGAGAGGCAGTTATATGGGTGGACATGGGACCTCCATTCTTGTGACTCCACCAATTAGACACTTATCTAATGGATCATTTATTTCCCATTTTTGTCTTTTTGTGACTGTCCTAGTAATCTGTTTGTGTGTATAGGTTGTGTTTTCCAGCAGTCTCCATTTGCTACTTGCCATCCTCATCCTCTCTGTAACACTACCGGGGTCTGTGCCAGTGGCAAACAATGGTGCCCACTTACTGAAAGCTGTCAGAGCCCCAACCATCCCTGCAACACTTACACCTCAGGGAGCTCCACACACCCACCTCGGTATGTGGGGACCCCACCACTATACTCACCAGTCGCCGACATCCCTCTGATCGTCTCAGCCAGTCACAAGAGACGAAACATCCAAGTAAGAAGATTATGTATGATTTATTACTATGTATGTAAATCAGCTCTCCTTAAAGAGGATCTGTCACCATGTGTGAACAGCCCAATGACATACATCATCTGATCGAGGCTGTCACCAACACTGATCAGATGATGTGTCATTGGACTGTTCACACCTGGTGACAGCCCCGATCAGATGATGTAAGTCAATGTTTGACCCATAGAAGTGCCATGAAACACCATAAGGGATAGTCATGACAGATGTGGATTTCTCTCTTTTGGAGAAGAACTTATTTGCATATTTTTCCCATGGAGCATTGCCTCCATCACCCGGATCTCCTCAGTTTTAAAGGGGTTGTCTGACATAGAAAATCCACTTTTATTTAACTTATTAGGCAGTAGCTACAAAGAGCGTCTATAAATCTGGAGGACTGTACACGTCCATATATTATGTGGTCAGGCCATTGATCTCAGTGGGCAAGGTGTAATCCTCCTTTTGTCCTGTGATGGTGCTGTAAGACATACTGTATACTGAAGCGCTAGACTTTAATAATGTTGATCAAGTATATCTCTGGATTGACCCTTTGTATGGATAGTGGCCTTTAGGTAAAACATAGTAAAATAGTGTAATATTGCATGTGATATCCGATATATGATGACATGTTGTGTTTGCCATTAGATGACATGTAAACCTGTTTCACCTGCAGGTCCTGCTCTCTCACCTGTCTTACTCTGTGCACCCAGATGATATCCTTTCTATACAGCACACGGGGGTCGCGGGTTCTTTCTTACGTTGCGTCTCTAGTTCTGATTCCCCCTGGAGACAAAGTTATGTTACCCTGACACATGTAGGATGGCTGAGAGAGTCCGCACGTGTCGACTCTGCCCACTGGGTTGATGATGTGGTTTGTGACCTCCATGTCTTGTACGGGTCAGAGGTGCACAGCCTTGTGGTCTCGCCATTGTTATGGGGTTTTCGGGATGCTGGAGTGTATACCATCAGTGCTGTCCTGACCAATGCAGTGAGCTCAACCATAGCCACTTGTGAAGTGAATATCCTAAGTCCTGTCACAGATGTGCAGATTGTTCACCCCACACCTTACAATGGTTCTTTGTACCTGCGGACCCAGGAGGATAGTCTGGTAGTTGTCAGTGCTCGCAATACCGGTGCTGTCCATACTCATTGGTTTACAACCCTGCAGAGCGGAGAGTCCATTATGCAGCCGGACTGTCCTTCAGATATTGCATCGTCTTTGCCTATTTGTGCTGCCCATCTCTCGGATGTCAGATTTTCTTGGATGTTGTTGCATTTTGACAATCCACAAAGTACAGAGCTGTCCATCGAGATGACCAATGACGTCAGTGTCAAAAGTGTCACCGTGCCAGTCCGGGCTTATGATGCCATTCAGGGGCTCCAGATTCGCACTGATGGATCCAATCACATTCAGATAAACCAGACTCAGGTACGTGATGCCTGAATAGTCATCTATTGGTCATAATTCATGTTCTCTTCATGGCCTTAAACATTCATCGGTTTATGGCTGAACAACCATTGAGGCAACGTTTCATCCACTTTGTGCAGAAGAAAATCTTACATTTCCTGTCCATTTATCGTAGACCATAATATGTCATCCACTGACTTTTATAGGGCCCTACAGACATGCCATATAGCTTTGTTTCCTATGGTATGGCACTGCTTCTAGGGGACAATGCTTTTGTAATACAGCACCGGGCAGGGTCACCAGACATGAGCCTCCGTACTCGTGCCAGGCACCAATACCCCATTTCAAGGTAATTCACCAGATTTATTAAGTGGCTCCTTATCCAACAGGAGTTGTGAAGGAAATGTGGCTAAAGTTTTGCCAAAGTGTGCAGAATTTGAAACAAAAAATTCTGGTGCAAAGTTCAGACGAGACAGTCTTAAGATGAACCAGATTTATGATCTGGCCACCATGATAAATCTCCAGAATCTTTAGGCTCTCCATATAAAAGTATAAATATATATAATATATAATTAATTCATCTGTCCCATTGTGCGCAGAACAGTTCTTGGGGTATGTTCACACATGGACAACACGTGCTGATAAATTCTGACGTGTATTTTTGCTGTGAAGCCCGGTTGTTAGTGCAGAAAACATGACAAGAAAGGTCTTGCTGCAATTCAGTTCCACTTCTAGAAAAAGCCTGTGCTGTGTGAAGTGTAGCGTAGCTTGTCAGTGAAGGCAATGGGAGGCAGTGGCTAGAATGTGGAGAACACAACGAAAATCAATGTGAAAAATCACAGTGCAGACAAAGCCTTAAGTCCCGGCCTTGTGTCTTCAGGTATTCACGGCTGGACTGTCTCGTGGCTCTTCCGTCACATTCACATGGATAATGGATAATAATGAAGAGTTTTTATACCGGGGCCAGAGCTACACATTGACCTTCAGAGCTCCAGGGGATTATAATCTGAAGGTAAGCTTTCTTTACATTTTTCCCATTGCAACTACAAAGATTAGGACTGGAGTTATATCCAAAGACTTCAGGTCACTTATTTACTACAATATATCTTTGTACTCTCTAATTTTTTTGGCCTATTTCTCAGGTTGTTGCGGAGAATCCAGTCAGTTCTCAGGAGGCAGCCATGATGTTTCATGTAGATGGGATTCTTCCTCCGCTCCATGCCCAGCTCTTTGTGTTTTCTAGTTTGTTGCTTGTGGCTCAGACTCATGAGATGTCATTAAAGATACGAATGGACAGGTCAACCAATGTGACTATAAGGTGGGGGGACCTTGTAATGGGACTGTGAGGTGGGGATCATATAATGGGACTATAAGGGGGGCCATGTAATGGGACTATAAAGTGAGGGTCATTTAATGGGACTGTAAGGTGAAGGTCATCTAATGTGGCTGTAAGGTGGGGTCATGTAGTTTCACTATAAGGTGGGGGGTTATGTAATGGGACTATAAGGTGGGGGTCATATAATGGGACTATATGGTGGGTCATGTAATGAGGCTATAAGGTGGGGGTCATGTAATGCGACTATAAGGTGGGGGGTTATGTAATGGGACTGTGAGGTGGGGGTCATGTAATGGGACTATAAGGTGGGCGTAATGGGCATAAGGGGGGGTTATATAATGGGACTATAAGGTGGGGGTCATGGGGCTGACCATCTAATGTGTATAGGGGTCTCCTGACTCTCTTCAGAAGAGAGAAGGATCAGGCTGTTGGATTTCAACATATCCAATCCCCATTAATATACAAGCCAAGTGTGCATGTGTATGGGGGTTCAGAGGGAAAACCTTTGTCAAACAAGCATTTGGTAGACGACTATCTATGGCCACCCTTACCCTAGCCTAGGACCACTGCAGGTACATGTGCAGACAATTGTTGGTTCAGTTCATGAATTGACACAGATTTTTTGCCTATAGATTTAGGCATTTTAATGGGGTCTTACAGTATATACCTAATGTTTTTGGTTCCAACACCCTTTCCCTTGTTGTTCGTTTTGCTTTTCTGCAGTTGGAACTTTGGAGATGGTGGCCCACTGGTCACCAGATGCTTCTCTCCTCCATATGATCTTCTAAACCTTAAAGAGCCATTGGCCAATCTGAACATGACAGAAAGACATCTGTACACCCAGCCTGGTAAGTGGAGAAGGGGAACGGCCTATGTCTTCATTATGAATTTTGGTGTAAACCTTTGTTGTATTTTTACAGGCAATTATCAGGTGATAGTGACGGCATCTCAAGGTGGAGCAGAAGTCACCTGCACACAGCAGGTACAGCTTGTTTCTCCATTGACATCCTTGACCCTTGCAGTTGACCACTCATCTCTAAGACTCCATACGGCCACGCAGTTTTCTGCATTATGTCTGCCTTCTTTGTTTGCTGTGACCTTCACGTGGGATTTTGGCGATGAGACAGGAGTTGTGAGAAGCAGAGATCAGCGAATAAAACATATCTACAAATCGACTGGTTGCTACAAGATCTCAGTCACTGCAAGCAATGAGCTCAGCCATATCAACAGGACCTTAATGGTCACCATTGACCAGCTGATCGATGGCTTACAAGTATGGAGCAACAGCCCTATTCAGCTGGGGACAGAAATCACAGTCTCCTGCTCAGTAACCGAGGGCACTAATATTATTTGGACCTTTGATATGGGGGATGGCAAAGCCTACATTAACCAGTCGGAGGCATCAGTAAATCATACATACAGTCAATGGGGTAATTTTATGGTTGGGGTAACTGCTAGAAATGCTCTGAGCTCTGCCAATGAATCACTTACTGTACATATCTACAGAATACAAATCACTGATGTTCTTCCTGATATTACCACAAGCCTAATACCAACCAAATGGACGGCGTACCTCTCCAGCCCAACCAAACAGCAAATACTTCACTGGGACTTAGGAGATGGTAGTCCATCCGTCCTCATGGAAGGGTTGGCACATGTGTGGCACACGTATCGCTCTGCCGGTAACTACACAATTAGATTATTTATGTCTGGAGATACCGAGAGTGATATTTACAGCAAAGTGATAATTGTTGAAGATAAAATCACAAATATGACCATTAGTCCATTACCCACAGCGGCAAATGTGTCCCAGCCCATAGTCTTCAGGGCAATGGTGCAACCTCCTCCAGACCATGGTCATCTCTACTGGTATCAGTGGGACTTTGGCCTGGGACTCTTTTCTATAAACACTTCATCCTCAGAGGTCATCTGGTTATATATGTCTGAAGGTCACTACAATGTGACAGTCACAGTCTGGAACCAAGTGAGCCAACATCAAGCATCGTCTGTGGTAACGGTGCAGCAACCAATTCTATCCTTGTCTATGGAACACAATGGTGGAGCTACGATCCCATGTGGTGTTGAGAAGATGTTCACTGCTAGGATTATACCAGAGGTGGCAGCTCAATTTACCTGGAATTTTGGGGACTCTTCCCCTGCATGCTATGAACAAAATGTTACACACACCTTCCAGGTGTCTGGCAACCTAACAGTTAGTGTCTATGCGAAAAATAATGTGAGCCACCAAGAAGCCACCTATTCATTGTATGTACAAGGCCCTATCACAGACCTTTCAATGAGTTCTGATGTTGTGTTGGCAAAGTGTAACCAAACAGTCCATTTCTACGCTACCTTGTCTAGTGGAGATGATGTGCAGTATTTCTGGTCAATGTGTGAGTCCTGTCCATATCGAAGTGAAACAGCCAACATATCACACACCTTTTTCTATCCTGGTAGCTATATGGTTAAAGTGCAGGCTAATAATACAGTAAGTTCTGCTCATGTTTTTGTTATGATAGATATTCAAGAGCAAGTGCAAGGTGTAAGCATAAGGCAAGAGAACGCCCAGGTTGTTGGCTATGCTGGTATTGGTGAACCTCTCACTCTTACAACTCATGTGGTCAAAGGATCCAACATGACCTTCTATTGGGTATTGGTCCCTGGACCATTGGAAAGTCAAAACTCTTCCATCACTTTCCATCCACTAGAACTAGGGGACTTGTTTGCAGAAGTTTGGGTAGAGAATGCATTAGGTAGAGTATATGCACGGTCACAGGTGCAGGTCATAGAGAGAATAAGTGGTGTCACCATACAAAAACCTACTGACCCTGTGGCCATTGGGACCACTTTGGATTTGACTATTCTTGTTCAGTCTGGCACTGAAATGTACTATACATGGGATCTCGGGGACGGAGCTTATTTACAAGCTGGTCGAAATAGGTCAATAACTTTAAGTTACGTCACACAAGGCTTGAAGGTCATTACCGCTACAGTGTCCAATGCATTGAGTTTGGCTGCTGCCTCAACAAAGCTGATAGTACAAGAATCCTTGTCAAATATTAGTATTGCCATCAATGGAGTGTATAATTGTAAAGCAGCACCATCACGTCAAAGAGTGTTATTGTGTGGGTCAGCAGAACGTGGCACAGAGCCCACGTGGGAATGGAGGTTGTCAGGACTGAATGAAAATTTCACATATAGTACACAGAATGTGTCGCATGTCTTTAAGGAACCTGGTGAGTATGAAATGGCCCTTAAAGTGTACAATTCAGTGAGTAATTCCACTATTTCCTATATACTGCTGGTGCAGGATCCAATAACTGGATTGAAGGTCAATACAGGATGGAGTAGTGTCTGTACAGGGCAAGAGGTCACAATTTGTCCGAGTATTCAGTATGGCACAAACGTGACCTTCAGACTTGATCTTCCACAACTGAATTTGTCTCAAGTTCTCTATAAACCATGTCATCAGTTAAGCTTCCCTTTTCCTGGCATATATGAAGTTGTGTCCTCTGCATATAACAAGGTCAGTCTTGCCAACTCTACACTTTACATAAAAGTCTTGGAGAATATTAAAGGTCTGAAGGTCCTTGGTCTTCCCTCTTCTTGGCCAGTTGGGAGAACCATGCATTTACTGGCAGAAGTTGAATCTGGCTATCTGTCCAGCTTTCAGTGGAATTTCCAACAAGAAGGTCAACCTGCCCTTATACAGACAGGGCAAAGAGTAGCATTTACCCCTCTGGTAGTGGGCACGCTTCATATTGTCCTTAATGTTAGCAACCATATTTGTTTCTCCTTGATGCAATCTCTGGTTATGGTCCAGGCACCAGTGACTGATGTCTCTATAGAGATTAGCAGTGAAGAGGTTTTTTTGCACCAATGTGTCATATTTAGAGCAATTGTATCCGACGGCTCAGACTTGCACTTCCAATGGACATTCCCAGATACAAAGATGGTAGGTGTAGAGCGCTCAGTAGAACATTGTTACCATGACATGGGGCAATATGTGACTAATGTGACTGTTTATAATCTGGTGAGTGTAATTCATGCATATAAAAGAGTAAGCGTAAGGGTCATAGACTGTGATGAGCCCCTCGCCTGGATGGTGGACTCACCATCAGTTATATATCAGGCAGATGGCGGTAACTTTGAGGCTGGTGTGAATCTAAGAGACTGCTACAAATATAAGGTGACATATGGATGGCAGGTGTATAGGAGATCAAATGACCAGTCAATACCCCTTCCGAATGTAGACACGTCCAACTCTCTGCTGATCATCCCTGGACACTCACTGGATATTGGGATGTACGGTCTACGTTTCACGGTTACTCTTCAAGGGACCCCACTATTAAGTAATGTTACTCATATCTTTGAAGTAATTCCTAGTTTTCTGGTGGCCAAGATACATGGAGGATCAAAACTGATGTGGCCAGCGGAAACTGACTTGACTCTGGATGGCTCCAAATCTTATGATCCTGATGAAGATGACTCATATATGAAGTATGAATGGAGCTCAGAACCTGAGGACACCGAGGTAAGAGCGATGGATGAGATGAGAAATAGATGGTGAGATAAAATGATGCACGATATATTACCAGTATTATAAGTATTCCAGGGTGGCCTCAAGATCAATTTACCTATTAAGTAAGTCATAGAAATAGTAAATATGACTTTCAGAACAGCAAACCATATTTGTAACTTTTTGTTCTCTGCCCACACCCATCAGGACCGATCCTGCTTTCTGAATTCTTTGCCCAACCTTCCTACAATTACAATTACTTGGTCCAGACTATGCGGCAATATCTCATATAGCTTTACATTGACTGTTCGGAAACCTGGAAGAGCCTCGGCAATAGCCACACAGACGGTAAGTGACACTTTACTCCTCATCCTACTTACAGTATCTTACAGATGTTATTAACCTCTTCACTTCCTGCACAGGTTTTCATCCACAGCGGTTCTGTGTTCCCTGTATACATCCAGTGCGTCTCCTGTGATTTATCGTCTTCAGCTTCTATCAATCATAGGATTCCTGTGATTCTATATGGAGAATGCGGCGGGCGTCATAATCACACATTGGTGAGAAATTCTTTGTCTTATCTTTTCTATAAAGCTGACTGTACACATTATATGGATGTTGGCCAGGCTTGCAGATTTTGATGTAACCAGCCATCTGTGTCCAGACCTGTGTCTTCTGTTGGGGCAAGGAAGTGTCGAGCAGGTTGAAATCCTTTTTCTCAAGGCAGATAAGTCACAACAATGGAGTGGGCAGAATCTTATACCCGTCTCACTACTGAAAACATATTGGTCGAGTTGTACCAATAATTTTATTTTTATAATTTTCGGTACAGTTTAGGTGGAGCGCTGTGGACTCTCGTGGGAATCCTCTGACCCTGGATGAGCAGACAACTACCACTGGCTCCTTACAGTCTCGACTTGTCATCCGGAGAGGATCCTTACAGGATAATCTTGGCTATACATTCACCCTACATGTTATTCAGCTGATGGGACCAGGATGGGGAGAAGGTAGCATTATGCTAAGCCCAAGTCATCCACCCACTGGGGGCCAATGCTCTCTACTTCCCAGAACTACTATATTGGGGCAGGAGACCCCTCTGGAATATAACTGCACAGGTCAGTAGTCATCGCCACCAGACCATATTAACCTTCTCATCTCCTTCCCATATCTACATCACGAGGACATTTTTGCTGACTATTTATGACTATTATTCTCGACCAGGCTGGAAGGATCCAGATATGGGCACCCAACTTTTCTACCTTTTGTCACTACATGTCTGCTCAATTACAAATTGTCAAAAGCTCTACTTATATCGGGGGCTGAAGAGCTCGCACAGGGTCCGGGTTCCTGCCCCTGTAGAGGTTGGAAATATTCAGGTATATATAGAAGTGGAAGACAAACAGGGAGAGCGAGCATTGGCGATAAACCGGTAAGATTGAAGGCACAGACCATTCACTGTCAGATCTGTACTCCATTCTATACAGTCTGAATGTCCAGTTGTTAAATGGGAACAATAAATATGAGGGTCAGAATCACATGACAAGTTTGACCAGTTTCTTCTCTATTGTTCTTTCCTCCTTGGTGCCACAAAGGTTTCCCCATCTTCTTAGTGGATACATTAATGGAGGTTACTAATGGAAAACACTATTCACACTGTCTGTACAACATTGGATCAGTTATTGGCACTGAAGGGGTTGTCCTTGAAAACCATTACCGGGGGTCTAACTGTTCAAGACAATGGGGATCCCATGTCAACTGTTTGAATGAGGCAGCTGTCACATGTGGGCACTACCACTCCATTTAAGAGTCCCGTACCTGGCTATCACGTCAGTCCCATAGAGACTGAACTAGCTATCTTTGAGGCCAGTGTGAATCTAAGAGACTGCTGTATTTTCCTGACCAATGCAGGACCCAATGACAGGAGCTCCAGCAATTCTAATTATATATTTACCACTTACCCTGTGGGTGGTTGATAAATGTTTTTTGTGGGCTAACCCCTTCAAAGAATGAGGGCCAAGCCCATATGAAGCACGTTGTGCTGTCTATACAGAACTGTATAAGAATCTGCAGGTAAATGAGAAGAATGTCAGCACTCAATGCCTAGCAGCAGCTGTAAAGGCAAATAAAATAATAAGCTCCATAGAAAGATAAAATGGTGAATGTCGGTTATTGTGTAGAAACCATGTGATAAGGCAACGAAGTTATGGCAATAGAAGAGGAAAGATAAAGTAAGGAAAAGACAAACAATAAATGATACAATAAGGAAAAGACAAAGTTATAAAGAATAAAATAAGGAAAGACAAAGTGATGAAAGATAAAATGAGCTGTTAGAAGTTTTAGGCTTGTTTGGTGTCTGTCATCAGACATAGGAGGTGTTCTCTACAGTACAAGCCCTACTTCCAAATTTCGTGCTGGCAGACTCATTGTCTAGTCTTACATCAATAAAATGATTATGTTATCAAGCTGCTGTCAGGCAATGGAGGGGTCTTGTACACATTCAGGGGATGGAGGGGGTCTTGTATACATCAGGGGCTGGAGTGGTTCTTGAATATATTCAGGGGATGGATCATGGAGGGTGTCTTGTACACATCAGGGGATGGAGGGTGTCTTGTACACATCAGGGGATGGAGGGGGTCTTGTATACATCATGGGATGGAGGGGGTCTTGTATACATCATGGGATGGAGGGTGTCTTGTATACATCATGGAATGGAGGGGTCTTGTATACATCAGGGTATGGATCATGGAGGGCATCTTGTATATATCAGGGGATGGATCATGGAGAGCGTCTTGTATACATCAGGGGATGGATCATGGAGGGCGTCTTGTATACATCAGGGAATGGGTTCTGTTCTGACCAAGTCTCGGTCACAGACTAGACTCTTTGCTGATACTTGGCCTCTCTCTGCAGCTCTCTGGTAGTCACTGGACCCATCTTGTCCCAAGGAGTCTCCGTCACACAGTGGTCGAGGAATCGCAGTGAATTCATGTTAGGCCATATACAGGTCATAGGAGACAACATGTTATTACTCCAGCTCGCCCTGGATGTGGTCTCGCCTATGAAAGTGGTAAGAAACATGGCTGAGGGTTGTAGAAAAGTGAATTAAATCTATGACATATTCTCTCTGATGTTCCTTGCATCTACACACAGGACAATAACCTGACGGCAGAGGAGCGTGACTATCGTGTCCGTGTATATAACATAGTCACAGAGGTGTTGTCCTCCCGAACCGTCTCCAGTCTCTGGGAAGTCGCGGCTTTCAGTGCAGCCCTGACGCGGTGTGTGGTATGTGGACAGCTGGGTATATTGTATATAACGTCCTTGTGTATATAACATAGTCACAGAGGAGCGTGACTATCATATCCGTGTATATAGCATAGTCACAGAGGAGCGCAACTATCATGTCGATGTATATAATATAGTCACAGAGGAACGCGACTATAATGTACGTGTATATACAAGAGCATCTCAATAAATTAGAATATCTTCGAAACGTTCATTCTTTTCAGTAATTCAGTAATACAATCCATAATCAGCGTCTTCCATGATTGTGTGTCCTACTGAACCAGACTGAGGGACCATTTAAAGGCTTAGGAAACCTTGGCAGGTGACACTGAATTTACAATACTGAACTTTTTTACAATATTCTAATTTTCTTAGATTTGGGTTTTCTTTACCTGTAATCCATAATCAACATTTACAGAAATAAAACACTTGAAATAGAAGACTCTGTGTGTAAAGAATCTAGAAAATATAGGAGGTCACTTTTTTTAATTTAATTACTGAAAGAAATAAACGTTTCAAAGATATTCTAATTTGAGATCCACCTGTAACATAGTCGCAGAGGAGCGCGACTGACATGTCCATGTATATAACATAGTCACAGAGGAGCGCGACTGTTATGTCTGTATATGACATATTGCATAACGTCCTTGTGACCGCTATATAATCGCCATATTTGGGCTTGGTAAGGAATTTCTACCCCTAAGATTAGGAAAATTGGTTTCAGTCTTATGACAATAGAATAGTTTGACTAGATTGATTTTTGCCTTTTCCCAACCTGACTAGTTTGGGGGGTTACTGACTGTCCTTAGGGAGATCAGTCCATATGGAGGCTTACTGGTAATGCTTTATGGGAAATAGCTCTGTCACTGGTAAAGAGAACGATCTCACTAGTGACACCTATAGGTTGTGTCAATGTCCGACGCTTTAACAAGCCTTGGGACATGAGTAGGGACAGGTAAGTTATAAGGGACAGGTAAGTCCTTCATCTATCTGCAGTAGCCATTTACTCATCTCGCTGAGCCAGCCAAAATCCTGATGAGGAGCGAGACCCCCAAAACAGCTGTCAGCAGAGGGATTTGTGGCTGTATAAGGAGGAATTGTCTGAGACTATGACACTGCTGCGACCTCATCACTACTTACCAAGCACAGGGCAGTATATCATATAGTGGCTATACTTGGTATTGCAGCTCAGCCCTGTTGATTTGAATGGGACTGCGCCATGGTCTTGTGACCAATAGACACAATATCAGTGACCTGCGAAGAGGAAGCAGAGCTCAATATCATAGTCCCAGATAACCCCTGTAACTCAAGGGGAGCTACAGCTAATAGGTGGCGCTGGTGTGACAGTTGTCTCTCCCTATTTGCACACTCAGCCCTATCAGTTGTATAACTGTGTATATACACCCACAGGACCACCTACCTGCGCTGGACACAGCAGTGCTTCACAAGGTCCTGAACTTTACAGAGAAAATGATCCAGGTCCTGAATAGAGAAAACAACAATGGCCAAAGAGTCGAAGATGACACTCAAGAAAATATTCTCACTGTGCTAGGTAGGAACTGAGTGCCAGGAAGATGGAAAAATGTGAGAAGATGGGAAATTATTTTATATGGGTATTAAAAATGTTAGAATATACAACAGGACTTGTCCTCCAGATATATATATATATATATATATATATATATATATATATATATATATATATTTATTTATTAAATAGTATACAATATTGACATAATACATAACAGGGCTTGTCCTCCATATATAATATCACTGGCACCACATAGGATAGGTCATCAGTATATATGGACCTTGGATCTCAGACAACCATTTTAAAGGGTATGTCTAAGTAATTTTTATTGATGACCTTTCCTCAGATCTTTGGGGGTCTGACACCTGAGGCCCCATGGATCAGCAGTTTGGAGGGGTCACAGTGCCATATATTTCATACAGCCATTCAATATCAATACAGTTTTGTTGCCATTCACTTTTACCGGGGGAGGTTGTGATTACATCGCACCCCCCGGTATAAAATAGATGGATTCCGGTTAGGTATATAGTTATAAGACTAACATCCTCTATTATCAGAACCTCCCACGCTCGTATACAAGACTTCTCCCGAGTTGCACCACTTCTCTGGAATGCTCTATCCCAGAATATCAGATTAACCCCCAATTTCCACAGCTTCAAGCGTAAACTAAAGACACATATTTTCAGACAGGCCTATGACAATGACAGTAACCTCTATTACAAAATTGTCTGACCATTGTATAAGCAATGCTACATCTGTTGTCGCCCCTGCTACCTCTTGTGTCACCCCCTCTACCTCATAGATTGTAAGCTCTTGCGAGCAGGGCCCTCAGTCCCAGTGTGTGAATTGACTATTTCTTTGTAATGTATCTTTTTTGTCAGTAAAATGTATTATTGTTATTATTATTATAAGATCCTGGGATGGGCTTACTCTACACTGACACATGATGTAGGGTAAAAGAAGGATTGGGAGCATTGATCTTCAATGTAATGCCTTGTATACACTCAGCCTTTACCGTAGGTTCATGTCACCCTGGTGTCTATCACCTAACGCATTTTTTACGATTGTTTTCCAGGCGCTGTTATGACTGCCCCATATTCGGATGGCCTTTCTCTTTATGCTTTTAATCTGACCCGAGATTTTACGGTAACTCTTGGTAAATCTCACATGGTCAGGGAAGAATCTTTATCAATGAAGGTTCCTGGAGTTACAATACAAGCGACAAAACTTCATCCCGAGGACCCTCTGTGCTCTTCCTCCTCCTCTTTGTGTCACATATCTAAGCTCCGAGCTATGTCAGATACCTTGCTGGAACACCATGAGCTCGTACAACTGTCTATTGAGCTAGATAATAACCCTTTCCCTGCTGGGCTTTTCCCAAATATATCTCTGACCTCCCAGCTGGTAGCCATGGAATTTATATCACCAAGAGGAGACTCACTGCCAGTAAAAGACTTACCTGAAGAGGCTGCCATTCAGCTGAAGCTGCCAGTAAAGAAGGACATTGTTCTGAGCCCTGTATCTGTCATCTTAACACCAAGAAGTTCTGTCACCTTCTTTGTAACTATGGAGGAGAAGACACCTAGATCTGCGGGCGTACATCTGTATATTATGGTTTCCAGGATGAATGGTGGGTGCTATATACAATAATGATAATATATCCCAGACTCAGTCAGTACTACCCATGAAAGTGAATCCATTCTTTATTAAAATCTCAGGTGTCAGACAATAAATCATTAGAGGTACAATCTGCTCAGCTCCTCCTGCTCTATAACCTGCAAATAGGAGACTATGTACAATCTGCTCATCTCCTCCTGCTCTATAACCTGCAGATAGGACACTATGTACAATCTGCTCTGCTCCTCCTGCTCTATAACCTGCAGATAGGACACTATGTACAATCTGCTCCACTCCTCCTGCTCTATAACCTACAGATAGGACACTATGTACAATCTGCTCCGCTCCTCCTGCTCTATAACCTGCACATAGGACACTATGTACAAATATGCTCCGCTCCTCCTGCTCTATAACCTGTAGATAGGACACTATGTACAATCTGCTCTGCTACTCCTGCTCTATAACCTGCAGATAGGACACTATGTACAATCTGCTCTGCTACTCCTGCTCTATAACCTGCAGATAGGACACTATGTACAATCTGCTCTGCTCCTCCTGCTCTATAACCTGCAGATAGAACACTATGTACAATCTGCTCCGCTCCTCCTGCTCTATAACCTGTAGATAGGACACTACGTACAATCTGCTCCGCTCCTCCTGCTCTATAACCTGCAGATAGGACACTATGTACAATCTGCTCCGCTCCTCCTGCTCTATAACCTGCAGATAGGACACTATGTACAATCTGCTCTGCTCCTCCTGCTCTATAACCTGCAGATAGGACACTATGTACAATCTGTTCATCTCCTCCTGCTCTATAACCTGCAGATAGGACACTATGTACAATCTTCTCCGCTCCTCCTGCTCTATAACCTGCAGATAGAACACTATGTACAATCTGCTCTGCTCCTCCTGCTCTATAACCTGCAGATAGGACACTATGTACAATCTGTTCATCTCCTCCTGCTCTATTAACCTGCAGATAGGACACTATGTACAATCTTCTCCGCTCCTCCTGCTCTATAACCTGCAGATAGGACACTATGTACAATCTTCTCCGCTCCTCCTGCTCTATAACCTGCAGATAGGACACTATGTACAATCTGCTCAGCTCCTCCTGCTCTATAACCTGCAGATAGGACACTATGTACAATCTGCTCTGCTCCTCCTGCTCTATAACCTGCAGATAGGACACTATGTACAATCTGTTCTCCTCCTCCTGCTCTATAACCTGCAGATAAGACACTATGTATAATCTGCTCTGCTCCTCCTGCTCTACAACCTGCTGCCTCCAGATCAGACTATATATATCTATTTATACTATGTGAAAGGTTTCCTTTCATGTTGTATTGGACAGCTGTGACATCACTGTCTGGGTATTACATAGATATGTCACTCAGGGTCTTTGCTTGTGATTTCATAGTGAAATACTATATTACGTCTCTGACTTCATGGATTACTGTATATTACTTGTATAATTATTGTCTAGGGTCAGATTGGTCTCATGAGGAGTCTCCAGAGCTGCTGATTTCATATGAACCTATTAATTCCTCTTATGGACCTGACATACAGAAGAGTCACAGGCTTAAATTTACCCTTGGACACAAAATGGAACAAAATCATAGTCTTCTGCTCCCAAGTGCATGGAGGTACTCTGTGTATGTATGTGTGTGTGAGTGCTTGAAGTCCTAACCAAGGACTATACACAACTAGTCTCCACCTAACCTATAGGAAGGGATTCTTTACAGTTTGGGTAGTAAATCTATAGAATGCCTCACCCCAAGAGGTAGTAATATAAATAAGATGGGGGGTTATAATTAACTATATTTTATATGAAATAGATAATAGGTTGCAAGAGGTTGGTCCAAGGATTTATTCTGACTGCCAAATTTACACTTAGGGAGGAATTTTGCTTCCCTTGTATGGTGTAATCGGAGTCTGCCCCATTGGGTATTTTTGGCTTTTTCTGGATCAATGCTGTAGGGTTACGGGTTGAACTGGATGGACCTGAGTCTTTTTTATCCTTATTAAAGGGGTTCTGCCATGAAATCCATAGGATAGAGCAGGGGTAGGCAACCTTTGGCACGCCAGCTGTTGTTAAAACTCCCAGCATGCATACTTGCTCTTCTGTTCTTGGAACTGTTATGGGAAGTAAATGGAGCATGTTGGGAGTTGTAGTTTCGCAGCAGCTGGAGTGCAGAAGGTGGCTTACCCGTGGGATAAAGGATAAAGGATAAACTGCTTTTTGAGGGGTTCTGACCGCTGTGATCCCCGGATCCTGAGAGCAGGGATATTTTACCTGTACTCTGCGCTCCCAGTTACATTCATAATCGGGATAAAGTGCCCCCCATTCTCCAGACCAGTGGGGTCTCAGCGCTCTATAGATAGAGAATAAATATTTTTCATAGTTCTTTATCGATATAACTATCTGACTTAGTTTTGCTGTTCTCCAGCTGGCCGACATCGATGCTGGAGTACCGAGTCAATGTCACCAGCCTGCTTGCCGTCCACCCTCTCTCCGTGTCTATCAGCCTCTTCTCAAGCCTCTGCCACTACTTCCATATGCCGAGCCAGACGTGGAGGACGGAGGGAGTGACCCCGAGCAATGCCAGCCTGCCACATGAGGCCGTGTGCAAAACTACCCACCTGACAGTATTCGGGGCCCGTGTGTTTGTGCCTCCACATCGGATCGTTTTCCATCCTCCTGTAAGTTCTGATTATTTCATTTTGCTTTCAGGATCCGTTTAATATGTGCACGTCATTGCTTTTATCACATATGTGACCCATCAGTATAAGACTCTGTTCACATCACGTTTAGTGAGTCTATACTTGTCATATACACTGGGAATATCCCCCAATCTTTATATATAGCCTGGACATGTGTAACTATACGCCATATATATCTGCTATAGACTGTGTCACAAGTCATCTATGTTCTGCCATACAGTGACTGTGCCGACCCACAGCGGGCAGATGTATAGCACTATAATAAGTGCCTCCATGGCCAGTTCCCATGATGATGTTTGTGATGACTATAGTAAGTGCCCCTGTGGCCATGTCCATGATGATTTTTGTGATGACTATAGTAAGTGCCCCCGTGGCCATCAGCATGATGATGTTTATGATAACTATAGTACGTGCCCCGTGGCCATCAGCATGATGATGTTTGTGATGACTATAGTAAGTGCCCCCGTGGCCATCTCCATGATGATGTTTGTGATGACTATAGTAAGTTCCCCCATGGCTATCTCCATGATGATGTTTGTAATGACTATAGTAAGTGCCCCTGTGGCTCGCTCTCAGGATGATTTTTGTGACAACTTTCCTAAGATCACACTTGACTCTTTTTGCTCCTCCTCCCAGGCTCCTCGGCAGTGGACACTTGTACTGATGTGCTCTTTCGGGCTCCTTTCCCTGTATCTGCTGCTGGTCCTTATTTCTCACAAGTTGGACCATCTGGATGTCTCACGTGTAGGAACCATTGCACTGTGTGGCCCCGCAGGTCAATACAGATATTGGGTACTGGTAAAGACCGGCTGGAGAAGGGGGGCAGGTATATATGATGTCCATTATGCTTCTATTTCTATAGAATATGTACGTGTAGTCCACATTGCCTCTGCGTGATCTGATATTCTAACGCCATAGGTGTAAATAGAAATAACAGTCACCACCAGGGGGCGTTCAATGCTAGTGGTGGTTATTAATGGGACTGTTTGTAGCGTAATGGTTTACGTCTCACTCCCCATTGGTCCACAGGTCACTTCTCCTGTTTCACTAGAATATTCTCAAGTTTGTGTCCTCACTCTGAAGATGATTTTCGCTCACTTTTTGGTCAGGTACTACGGCACATGTTGGAATTTGTCTGTATGGAGTGAACAAAAGTGGAGCTCGGCACCTACATAGTCGCGGAGGTCTAACTACCGGGAATCTGGAGATGTTCCAAGTTGAAACTGATTGTAACTTAGGAGAAATCTGGAAAATACGTGTGTGGCATGACAATACTGGTAAGATTACACCGCAAAGTTCATCTAACCTGTATAAGTGCACATAAGGAGTAGATCGTGGCCTTTATGTGAATTGTATTCTGCAGTTTTAGCAGTTTTCCCCTCTGCAGGTTCTACGGAGTCTCTAGTTCACGTTTCTCCCTGAGCTGGTGAGTGGAGACTGGACGCTCTGATGTCTCCAATAGAGACCTCGGGAACCTTTTATTCTAAATGTTGCAGATGTCCCTGAGAGAAATAATCTCCGTACACAATATAGCATACACGGTCCATGATTCTGCTGTCTTCATAGGCTTGGATCCCTCGTGGTTCCTCCAGTATGTGGCGGTATGGGACAAGCAGACGGATTTCCTCTACTTCTTCGTGGTGAATGACTGGCTGTCTGTGGACAATGATCGGAATGGTGGAAGATTGGAGAAAGAGATTCTCTCCACATGTACGGTCTACCATGGGGTCATGTTTTTATGGTGGTTGCCTCTTTTCAGGGGTCCATTGTCAATGTATGGGGTATCATCTTCAGTGTGGCTGAATAATGATATTCGTGACATGTAGTCAAAGCGATGAACTAAAGTGATGGATGATAAGGTCACACATATGTGCTCTCTCCATCTTACATCTCAGGTCCTCAGGAGCTCTCCAGCTTTTCACACGTGTTTCCAGCACAACTAGCTCTTGGCTTCACAGATTGGCACCTCTGGTTGTCTGTGTGGTGGCGGCCGGCTCGCAGCCGCTTTACACGTATCCAGAGGGTAACCTGCTGTGCTCTGACACTTCATCTTTACATGGCAGCTTGTTCCCTGTGGTATGGAGCTGCTGGGGATCAAGGAGAAAGGTCTGTGCTAAAACATCATCATATGTACATACCTAGTGACTTGAGTTTACTGTGGTTATAGCGAGAACATGCACTGAATGACCACTTTATTAGAGACACCCATCTAGAAGCACGTTGCACCTACTATACAGGTGTCATCCACGGGTATCAGGGGAATCGGGTGCACCAGGACAACATTCCTCACACCATCACTTCACCTACACCAGTCTAAACTCTTCACACCTGACAGGGCAGTTTCATCAATTTGTGGTGCCTGCGCCAAATTCTGACCCTCCCTGGGCCTGGATCCATCGGAACAGGCGATGTCTCTCCACTTCCCAGTACTACAGATTTTGCTCTTTTGCTGGAATCTCCCCTTTTTTAGTATTGACGCTCTCCCTGTCGTAGCTCCTACATGGATGTTCTTCCTCGTTCACTCCTGTCTCGAAATACTTTCCACATCGTTGCATGAGAAAACCCTACAAGTTTGGCAGTTTATGGAATCCCACCCCCAGCTAATCTAGGAACCACGCCTCATCAATGCATCACTTGATTTTCCATCTAAGCCTAAAACCCCACGTGGCGTCATGCAGCAAAAAAGCACTGCGGGAAAAACCGTGGCGGCAACGCATTGTGGTTCTTCCCGCAGCGCTGTAACAGAAAGTTTGCAGAGTTCCTTCTGCGGATTTTCTGCTTCAATTATTTCTATAGTGAAACCTCCGGCGTTTCCATAGGGCCCTTGTATTTGCCCCTCAGCATATACAAGGACAAGAGTGGCCCCTCGGTGTATGGTTATTATTACTATATAATTGTAATATCTTCAGTGTGTTGTCTGAGATTAGAGGAAGGGTCTGATTTTATTCCTCTGTGTAGTATGGCAATTATACCCAATGATTCAATTAGACTAAGCTATACCAGGCACAAACTGAGGACAAAGGTGGCGCTGTTTTTGAAAAGGAAATCAACTTTAATTTCTCCCTTATAAATCTTACCTGCAGACCTTGAATTTTGTCTACATTTCAGCTTGCCCCTTGGATTCCAATC
The DNA here is from genome assembly GCA_947044405.1 of Leptodactylus fallax. NCBI lineage: Eukaryota > Metazoa > Chordata > Amphibia > Anura > Leptodactylidae > Leptodactylus > Leptodactylus fallax. The sequence continues at coordinate 44,535 of CAMRHE010000270.1, forward strand.
TCCGGTCACTTGGCATAGTCTATGTGTCGGCCTCCTTACATCCCTTATGGTTCTTCCGCTCCAGATTTTGTTCACATTCCTTTTCAGAGAGACGCGGAGTTTAGTGAGTACAATTCTTGTATCAGACACATGATACAGCGTGATTATAAGGTACGTGTAGTCGGGGTGGTGTCTGATGGCAAATAATTTGTAAATCATCCGGTTATTGAAGGTGTTTGTAGAAGATTCGGTTACCTCAGCCTCAGCCACAGAAGAGGAAGCCGAAGCGGATTCATCATCATCATCATCCATATTGTCCATTCCTGGAAGAGACCAGTCATTGGCTGACGTTAGTTCTCTTAGCTGTGTAGGTGACGTCTCTATATATAATATATAATACAGGTATATACATACAGTATGTATAAAGTAGGGATATATACAGTATATATAATATATGTATATCTATACATATAATACAGGAATATATACTGTATGTATAAAGTAGGGAGATATAAACAGAAACAGTTTAATACAGGAATATATACATGATATATCAGAATATGCCAGTCTGTGCCATCATATAAGAATCAGTATGTATGTACAGTGGGGAAAAAAAAGTATTTAGTCCGCCACCATTTGTGCAAGTTCTCCCACTTAAAAAGATGAGGCCGGCCTGTAATTGTCATCATAGGTAGACCTCAACTATGAGAGACAAAATGAGAAAACATATCTAGAAAATCATATTGTCTGATTTTTAAAGAATTTATTTGCAAATTATGGTGGAAAATAAGTATTTGGTCAATCACAAAAGTTCATCTCAATACTTTGTTATATATCCTTTGTTGGCAATGACAGAGGTCAAACGTTTTCTGTAAGTCTTCACAAGGTTGGCACACACTGTTGCTGGTATGTTGGCCCATTCCTCCATGCAGATCTCCTCTAGAGCAGGGATGTTCTGGGGCTGTCGCTGGGCAACACGGACTTTCAACTCCCTCCAAAGGTTTTCTATGGGGTTGAGATCTGGAGACTGGCTAGGCCACTCCAGGACCTTGAAATGCTTCTTACGAAGCCGCTCCTTCATTGCCCTGGCGGTGTGCTTGGGATCATTGTCATGCTGAAAGACCCAGCCATGTTTCATCTTCAATGCCCTTGCTGGTGGAAGGAGGTTTGCACTTAAAATCTCACGATACATGGCCCCATTCATTCTTTCATGTACACGGATCAGTCGTCCTGGTCCCTTTGCAGAGAAACAGCCCCAAAGTATGATGTTGCCACCCCCATGCTTCACAGTAAATATGGTGTTCTTTGGATGCAACTCAGCATTCACTCTCCTCCAAACACGACGAGTTGTGTTTCTACCAAACAGTTCTACTTTGGTTTCATCTGACCATATGACATTCCCCCAATACTCTTCGGGAACATCCAAATGCTCTCTAGCAAACTTCAGACGGGCCCGGATATGTACTGGCTTAAGCAGGGGGACACGTCTGGCACTGCAGGATCTGAGTCCCTGGCGGCGTAGTGTGTTACTGACAGTAGCCTTTGTTACGTTAGTCCCAGCTTTCTGCAGGTCACTCACTAGGTCCCCCCGTGTGGTTCTGGGATTTTTGCTCACCGTTTTTGTGATCATTTTGACCCCACAGGTTGAGATCTTGCGTGGAGCCCCTGATCGAGGGAGATTATCAGTGGTCTTGTATGTCTTCCATTTTCTAATTATTGCTCCCACAGTTGATTTCTTCACACCAAGCTGCTTGCCTATTGCAGATTCAGTCTTCCCAGCCTGGTGCAGGTCTACAATTTTGTTTCTGGTGTCCTTCCACAGCTCTTTGGTCTTCACCATAGTGGAGTTTGGAGTGTGACTGTTTGAGGTTGTGGACAGGTGTCTTTTATACTGATAATGTCAAACAGGAGCCATTACTACAGGTAATGAGTGGAGGACAGAGGAGCCTCTTAAAGAAGAAGTTACAGGTCTGTGAGAGCCAGAAATCTTGCTTGTTTGCAGGTGACCAAATACTTATTTTCCACCATAATTTGCAAATAAATTCTGAAAAAAATCAGACAATGTGATTTTCTGGATTTGTTTTCTCATTTTGTCTCTCATAGTTGAGGTCTAATCTTTTTAAGTGGGAGAACTTGCACAATTGGTGGCTGATTAAATACTTTTTTCCCCATATATATAATGCAGGAATATATGTATATATATGTATATATATACATATATATACAGTAGGGATATATGCAGTCTATAAAAAATGCTGGAATATATATGTATGCAGTAGGGATATATACAGTATATATAATGCAGGAATTGGTCTAATTACTATAACAAACTTTTTATTTAGAGATCTATAACAAGCAGCAAATTTACCTTCGATCTTGGTAAGGATGAATTCTGGCATTTAGAGAGGTGAGGCTTGGTTTTTGCTGGCAGATTAATAGTTAAATGATTGGTATATATGTATAGATGTGTCCATACTGTATATGTATAGATGTGTCCTTGCTATATGAAGATGTATGTTCCCTTCATTACCTTTCCACGTGACTGGGTATGTCAAAATTTGTGTATCATGAGATGAGCAGCTACTCAAGACAATATTGTTTTGTGGTACTATATCACAAAGTGATATGCTATATGTAACTGTGAGGCCACCCAGTGGTTGTGTTGTGAATTGCGTCCTTTCATCACTTACTGGAAACGATTCCTTTACTTGTTGACCTGCATGATACATATAAGTTTTAGCCGCCAAAGTTTAGCACAATCAACCCTAAATGTCTGTTTCTGTGATCGTGTGGGAGCTGAGTCTCCGCCATCGGCGGTTGTATATTATAACAGACACTCTGCACAAGAGCTGGAATTAGAGACAGCTCCGATCTCTACTATTTAACCCCCTAGACCATAGACCACTGACATTTTGTTCACTATGAGCTACATTCTGCTTTGACTGGTGGTTGAGAATCACATTCAGTTAAAAAAAGACGTAAATTTGGAGAAATGAAATATTTGTAGATATTTTACTGTAATGTTACTAGCAGTATTACATTATACCACCAAAGTTAGGAGCTCGTCTGTCAACCCCCGTCTGCAGGTAGTTCCAGGCCTACCATCTTAGTACACTCATCTAATAGGATGCCTGTGAGTGTTACGCTGTCTGGCGTAATACCCAGTAATACAAGTGTATAGCTGTGCATTACTGTACATGTATATTTATAGATAAACTGAAAGGTTGACATGTTAAAGTCGGTCATTGCTCTTAAAATACAATGAAGTGACCTTTATATCTATAATATGGTCATAAGCATGTTGTACTAACCATCAACTTCTTATAAATTACTAAGAGACATTTGTCCTGTTTTGCTGCCAGCTCCGCACCCATCTGGATGTCGTCTTCTGATAGTTTGTATGACATCCGGTATGATATTCCATTGGAGTCTGGATTTAGCGTCACACAGCCCTTGTCTAAAGCAAAAAGGACCAGTCGGTGTGGTGTACAGTCATCCTGCAGCTCTGGTGATGACCCATTATCCCTATCAGAGGGGTCGAGCTGCAGCCCACACTTCACCCTATCAGGTATCTATAGCTTCATTTACCTATCCATCAGTTCTACAGAGGGAAAGGTAATGTGAACGTGTACTGGGAACTGCCCAGCCTGATACAGGACAAGAATATGCAAATAAGTCCTAGTCTTCTCCCAAATGCCTTACCAGGGCATATATGGTTTACAAGTCACCAAAATGTGAATAAGAAGTAAACAGAGTGGGCATTCTGACCCAATAATCCCAGGATTCCACACATCATAATCTATTGTATAAATTTTATCTTCTGATATGTGATCTATGTTCTATTGTGTAACTTTCACCTTCCTTCTGACATGTGATCTATGGTCTTTTAAGTAACTTTCACCTTCCTTCTGATTTATGTTCTATTGTGTAACTTTAACCTTCCTTCTGACATGTGATCTATGTTCTTTTAAGTAACTTTCACCTTCCTTCTGATCTACGTTCTATTGTGTAACTTTAACCTTCCTTCTGACATGTGATTTATGGTCTTTTAAGTAACTTTCACTTTCCTTCTGATTTATGTTCTATTGTGTAACTTTCACCTTCCTTCTGATTTATGTTCTATTGCGTAACTTTAACCTTCTTTCTGACTTGTGATCTATGTTCTTTTAAGTAACTTTCACCTTCCTTCTGATCTATATTCTATTGTGTAACTTTCACCTTCCTTCTGACCTGTGATCTATGTTCTTTTAAATAACTTTCACCTTCCTTCTGATATATGTTCTATTGTGTAACTTTCACCTTCCCTTTGACATGTGATCTGTTATTTTAAGTAACTTTCACCTTCCTTGTGATGTGTGATCTATGTTCTATTGTGAAGAACATATGGTTAGATGAGATTTCCCAATCTTTACAATCTTGTTTTCCTTACATTTCTTTACACGGCATCCCAACATTTTTGGTCTTGGGGTTGTAGTTCACTAAAGGATAAAGTGATATTTTAAGCATCAATGTCTTTCTGTCCACATTTTTCAGAAGAGAATTTACTCCAGTCCATTGCTGGTGAAATTTCTGAGTGGAAATTGAGTGAGTCAGACAGCGGCAGGTTTTCGTCCCATCCAGATCTGAGATCACCCAGGTAATAGACATGGATCATACAGCTATTATTGTTATGTCTTACCATTAGCAGAAATGTCCTCCATGTAATGCTATGGTACGTTATCAGCTGCTGAAAGGGAAGTGTACAAGTGGTGGGATCAGAATGAGCTGTTTGCCAGGGGTCTCTGGTTCCCGCTTAGGCGATGCTGATCAGATGCTTTTCTCCTCATGGTTCGTAGCTTATCTTTGCAGCACTGATTGTGGATTTAGCCATATGTCTGAGAATACACGTATGTACGGTACTGGATGCTGGTCTGGGAATGACCAATATGTACCCAGGAGGGGATCGTTTTCTTCCTCTTCAGTTTCTGATGGGACCAGTAGTGACACTGAGCTACAAGACTGCTGGGACATCTCATCTGCATCCCCCTCTCCATTTCATACACGTATTGGTAAGTGCAATGTCCTGGAGGCTTCTTTGGTTTTGTTCTTTCATCATAACACAGTAACACATAGTTGATAAGGTGGGAAAACACACAGGCCTAAGTCCAAGCTATAACCCTACAATTTCAATCCAGAGGAAGGTAGAAAACACCTTAAAGCTCAAGCCAATTGCCCCATCGGGGAAAAAAATTCTTTCCCAATTCCAAATATTGGAATAAACATCCAGTTTCAATAACTTGTGATATTTTTGCTTTCAAAAAAGTGATCCAGTCCCCCCTTGATCTTGTACATGTTGTCAGCAATCACATCATGTGGCGGTGAGCTACATAGTCTTACTGTAAAGAAGCCCCACCTATGACTATGATAAAAACCATTTCCATTGGTTAAAGTATTAGGTTTCAATATCTGTGCCCCAGGTATTCGCTGGAAGCCCCTTGGATGGCTCTTCCCTTCGGGCATGCTGTGGGTGGTTTATGTGGTGTCACTGGCGATAATCGGTGGCTGTGTTGTGGTCACAGTTCTGTACGTGTCGTCACTTGCTGAGTACGGATTCTTACTATGGCTTATTTCTTACACATGTGCCATGATTACTTCTGCAATATTGCTGGAACCTCTTCGGGTAAGCAGACAGACTAAAATTATACATCTAAAATAAAATAGTGTAAAGGAACATCCTCCATTGTTGTACGACCAAATCTAGGAGAAGGAGGGGATCAAGATTGTGCCCCATAATCGCACATGTTTGCACCTTACAGGTTGTATTGCTGTCGCTTTACTACTCTCTACGTTGCCCCCCAGTTCTCAGTGAAGGGCTGGGGTTAGTGGAGGAGCCACTGGTTAAGAAGATATCAGATCAATCCAATAAAGTTCGAGCTCCGGGAGGTTTTAGTCTTCTCCAGGCCAAAGAAGAAGCCCGGCGAGTGCGAGCACTAAAGACCTTGATAAGGGTAAGAATCCCAGACCATCAGCAGAAAATTCTCACTTAGAAACAAGATCTATTGTGTTTCTAAGACTTGGGTTTTATTTTGTTTTATTTTTTTGCTAAAATGACCTAAAACTAAAAAATAAATAGACGTCATGGCCATAGACATCGGTTGGCTGTGACATGGCCATTTGATCAGTGTTGGTTTATACAATAGGGGGGTGCAGATTAGTTAAAAAAAAATGTGAATCTGCATGAAATGGCCGATGATCATCAAAAACAGGAGATCATGCCAAGAACTCTCATTCTCTGCTAACCGCCAGCCAAATACTTCCAGTCTATCTATTGTTGGCAATTGTGAATGGTCATTTGCAGTATCTTACACCTATGGTTGGCCACAGCTGTAGGTAGTGAAGGTTTTTTTTCTTCCTGTTCAGAGCTGTACAGGTTATGTGATTTTCCTACTTCTGGTGCTGATGATGAGTTTTCAAGGCGCGTCACGTAACACCAACATCCGACTACTTCACTCCGCCATTAAAAGATCTATCAACAGGAGCAATGCGGCCGAGGTTGGCTTTACTTCAATACAGAGGTTGGAGCCCTCACTATATACTAGAGGGGAGAAGTTCACAAGGAGTGGATATAATCTAACTGTATTATTGTACTTGTAGTGTTCCTGATCTGTGGCACTGGCTGGAAGGTTCACTACCTGCTCACTTGTACAACGATCCTCGTCTGACCTTGGTGGGATCGCCACGTCTCTGCCGGTCTACTTCTGGTGAGGTCTATTCCAGTATGATCACTGCTTAGGGTTTACAAATATTCCTTTCATTTTACATTTATTTTACTCTTCTTCACCATATCTTTCAGGTTTGTTTCCCACATTGCAATCTCAGTCGGTAAAAATCCTCCCATCAGATCTGTGCAACAATTTCACTTTAGGGCTAAATGTCCCACATGACTCTTTAAGGTAGGTCAATATTCTGATATTACATTATTCTATATACAGCAGAGACCTATGAGATCTCTTCCCTGTACATTTAGAGTTTGCAGCATTATGGTCAAGCACCATCCAAAATCAATTAGTAGTTCACACAAGTAATAACCAATATCAAGGGATGTAATATAAGACACCATGTAGGCAAAATTGATCTAGATTGCACATTGCCCCTATCATTGTCACCTGGACAGGCGCGTAGGTCAACCATGTCACTAATGGTTTGGGTTAGACTAAACACAATCCTCTGAGTGATCTCCCATGACATTTACACATTTACACACCCTATGATAAAATGACTATATCCTCATATAAGCTGGTGTGGATATGGATTGTAACTTCTAGGTGCCTGGAGGAACCCTGTCACTTACTGGGCAACCACTAGTCATCTAGAATATTAATATGTAGCATGGAGAGGGAGTCCTCTGCTCAGTAGCCTTTGAGACAAAAAGTCAAGTGTTAGCTAAGGAGCCGAAACCTGCAGATATCTACATAGCTATGTACAGTAGGCTAACTGTGCACTATAATTTCTAGGTGCCTGGAGGAACCCTGTCACTTACTGGGAAACACCATGAAAACTACAAAGGAAATCCTCCAAACCCTGAAGAACATAAGCTGGATAGATAAGAGGTAGACGCTGAGATGGAAGGAAATGCTTCTTGTTTGGAAAACCCTTCCCAATTTACTGCACAAACTGGTCTTGTTGTTGGAAACCATCCAAAAGTTGTATCAGGGACCAAAACTGAGAGGATATAAGTAAGGTGCCCATATACATTAGAGGAAAGCAGGCCGACTACCTTATGGGTACAGTTGTGTTCTGACTCTCCCTGGACATATGTCAATGGAAAGAAAGTCATGTTGAAATCCAACATGCCCAATCCTTTGGTCCCAAAGTAGATAGACCAGCACCATAGGAGTCTGACAGCACCGTATTCCCTTCTCCCTATTGAAAAAACATACACACTTGGCCAAGCCATATGGGAGAATGGGTAAGAATAGCTCATTTGGCTGTTGTGAAGGAGAATCTGATCTTATAATGAATGCAATGGACCTACTGTATAAGCTTTGTGTCCAGTCTATTCTTTTAGCCTCATATGCGCCTGATGGCACCATGTTATTTTGCTCTGTTTCAGCTACTAATGGGTCGGACCTGTGATTGTGCCATATTATACTGGCAGATCTCCTCTTAGGATCCACACCACCTAAAAAGCCACCTAAAACATAATCAATGTGAAATAAATTGACTAATGTTTCTGAGATTGTAACTGCCTTTCCTGTAACTCGCAGAGTCTTAGAAGTAGAGATAAGCCAGTACCAGAAGGACGTTGGTCTTCACATCTCCACTTTCCTCCAACTCAATCTCTCACCTCATGGCTTTGGAGCCTCCCGACTGACCATCCTCCCGTTCCACCTCTCGACGGTCACATATGGTCTGGACCTGCCCATGTTCCTCGCTGTGAGTACCTCTACTTAGATCCTAAATGTTTGCTTACATGTGGCCATCAGTATAGTTGACCCGTCAGTTTCCATCTTCCACCAGTCATCCCTACTGTTTGCTGCCATTTGCTTCCTATGTCTGGAGTTGGCTGCCATGAAGGATCTCTGCACCACAACCTCATCTTACTCTCCAGACTGGACACGACTTGTTATAGGGCTGACGTCTGCCGCCACTGGATTTGTGCATTTTGGCAGGTCTTGGCTAGCAAAGAATGTGATGGACCAATATCATGCCAATCCGTGGTCCTTTATCAGCCTATATGATGTAGCAGAGCTATCCCAGGCACAAGCTGCGCTGTCTGCGGCTCTGCTGTTTCTGATGATGATGAAGGTGAGGGTCGCTATAATGTCCATACTAGGATATTAGGTCGTAGGCACATTATACATGTAGTGGGACAGGCAAAGTCGTGTTCATACATGTTCATACTTGTTTATATGTGTTCATACATGGTCTCTGCTTTTCAAGGTTTCTCAACAATTGCGCTTTGTACGGAGATGGTCAATATTCGGAAAGACATTTCAAAAGTTAAAGCAGGATATATTGGGATGTCTCTTATTTATCACTATTTTATTCCTCGCACTTCTTCATTGTGTCCGTGTGGTAAGTAATTGTGCTTCATGTTATCAATCTGTCTATAGAAGGTTCTTTCCTGAGGATCTCCTGTGCACAATATGTGTCTGGATATAGAAATGTCTCTATCAACCCATAAGGGGGTATCCTACCTTGTCAGGCTTGTCATATCCACAAATTACTGGCTCGACCCATTGATTTGAGTGGTCAACATGTATGCAGTGCAGTGTCCCAATGTATGGTTGACATGTATGCAGTGAAGTGTCCAAATGTATGTCCAACATATATGTAGTGCAGTGTCCAAATGTATGGTCAACATGTATGCAATGTAGTGGCCCAATGTATGGCTGACATGTACAGTATGCAGTCCAGTGTCCCAATGTATAGTCTACATTTATGCAGTGCAGTGTCCCAATGTATGGCCAGATAACAGATGGGTAAAAAGAGAAACTCGGATCTCCTGGGCCTAGTGCAAGATATGTGATATATGTGTATATATATAATGTGTGATGTATGTGTCTCCATTCAGGTGTCCTATGGGAGTAGTCCTACACTCTTCCTTCGCACCCTACATCATGATTTTGGTCTCCAGTTTTTACTAGAGCGCCTCCCTTTGATGTGGCTATGTCTTGGGTCGGTCCTATCTGTTCTGTGCCGAGGGCTATTATGCGGTTTAATACTCAGCGTTCATCGCAGTATTCGAGCTGACAACTACCGCCAGGCCTTGGAGCCGCAGGACCACGAGATGATCGATTTTCTTGTGAAAAGGTTCAAGTTATGGCTGGGAGTCAGCAAAGTGAAAGAGGTAACGGTCATCCCTCTTGTATTACTGCCACATAGTGTCCCCCTGATGACGTCACAGTAGAAGTGGCCGTGGCTCGTGTGTCTAGTATTTTATAGCCGTCTTGTCGTGTTTTACATTTACACTGTCCTTGTTCCCTATAGCAAACAATCACAGCAAAGCTAACAATTCTGATTGGTCACTATTAAAGTCTTATTAGACAGGTTGGATCAATGAGGCCTGTCATGGATCCTTGGCCTTTCTTAAAGGGAATTATCACTATAGTGCCACTTCTTTCCTATGGTTGCTGTATGACTCCTTGTGATATTGTCTTCTCCTTATTGCTGTCTACCTAGAATATTAATATGGGGGGTGAGTTAGTTAGTTAGGTAGGGCTAGTAGTCCACAGGCTAGCTAGGGAAACAGGGTGGGGGTGTGAGGGAGTGAGAGAGGGAGGGTGATCTGAGTAAAGAGCAGTGTATCATGGTTGTTGTAGGATAAAAGAACAAATGCAGAGGATGCCAAGAGCTCCCAGAGAAACCTAGGAATCACTCAAAACGCTGCTAAAGGTATTTGGGTGCATTTATTAACCCATTAATAGCATTGACAGACCTTTTTTAAAAAAACGTTTTTTTGCCCATAAAACCCCTTTAACTCTTTCACTGCCGGGGGTCTCCAGAAATTTTGCACCTCCGGTAACCACAGCAATTTTCACAGTTTTGAGATGGACAAATCAAACCTAAATTGCAACATTAAAAAATCATCTAAACCCCCATACCTATATATTTTCTTAAAGTAGACACTTGCAGCATTGTCAGAATGCCACTTGGTACTGTATGCGAACAAGCACCTTCATGCAATTTTAATGTATATTAGTTGCTAAAAGTGGAAACCAAACAAAAAGTTATATGCACCAAACCTCCTAAAAATAAGAGTTCAACATATGCAGAGTTCATTCATATCACTAAGGCCTACACCTGCATGCACATGTCTTCAGAAAATCACTAGAACTGGAAGGAACAAAAATCTGTTTTAAAGCTGGAAATGTTAAAAAAAAGTATCATCCTATAAAATGTAGGAATTACACACAGTGGAAAGCAAGTGAACCCCTAAACCCTATATATTTTTTGAAAGTAGACAACCTGAAGATTACATGTGTCTCAATTGGTTATCAATAGCCACATCCACCTTCATGTAACTTTGTGACAAACACAAATAATTTTTTGAAAAAATGCACTAAAACATATATTTGCACTTAAAACTCCTATTCGATCTTACATTCACACACAAAATACATTTAAAATAAAAGATCAAGATGTACACAATTTATATATACCACAAACAACAACTACAACAAGAGCTCGTACTCTCAAAAATGCTGATACAGAAGACAAGCAAGATTTTACTGTTATTCACTAATGTTAAAAATCTATACTGCACCTAGCAAACTGTGACTGTGATACCAAAATCTAACTTTTTTGAGATTGCACAGCATACAGTACATAAAAACACAACTTAATATTTCATATATACAAACACCTTCATGCAACTTTGCAGCAAACAGAAATTGTAAGCAAAAATTGCACAAAAATTCAAATTTGCCACTAAAGTGCCGGCTCAAGCAGTCCCTTTCTGAAAACAAAATGTACTTTTCAAAAAACTGCAATATGTGCGGAATTCATACATACCACACATACACTGTATATATTTACAAGGGCGGGTGTTAAAGAAACGCCAAAATCGCAGAAATGCGCCATCCAATTTTGTGCATGCAAATTATATAGGAGTTTACCTAAAAATATAATTTTCTATCCCCCCATAAAAATTGTAGCAATTTATATGTTCATCTCTAGTGATAATCGTTATTGCTATTATTTTAGCGTGTAACGGATATCGCTAGAGGCGTATTTTACTCTATAAAGATCAGGTATGGACAGGACAGGGATTGGGTGAAATGTAAACTTTATTGGTGACTTTGTGCATGTGTTGTGTAAGTGTTTGGTGGGACTCTTTTGGCGCTGCAACCTGGACAATGGTAAACATCTGGGTCACAGTGCCAATAAACTGCCTGGTTATGTTCAGAGGGGTATTATATAAGAATATCCCTCTAGTAAGGCTCAGAGGGGTATTACATTATCCCTCTATGTGACAATCAGAGAGCAAAAGTATAGTATGCTCTCTGATTGATAGGAGAGGGGATAACATGGACAGAAGTCCCTGCTACCCCCCCCCTGGGGTCACATACAGGTTATGCACAGATGATGATGACGATTTCTCATCACTGTGCAGTCTGCAGGGCGTCTCCTCTCCCCTCCTCCTCCTACCGCAGCTCTTAAGATGCTTCCTGAGACAGGAGGGGGGGAGGACATTTTAGAGCCCCATATCTCAGGATCGGTTAGGAGTATTAAGAAGATCTGGGATTCATTTTAAAGATGAGAATCTCTGAGAAATTCGGAGTGAATAGATGTTAAATACGCTGTTGGGAATTGAGATCTGCAATGTGATCTCATTGCCGAATAGCATTTTCAACAGTGAATGGCTCCTAAACCGTAAGGGCTATTATGAAGATATTGGTATCATTTTAAAGCTGAGATTCTCATCTTTAAATGAATCCCAGATCTTCTTGATATCGTCATTAGAAGTAAGGATATATTAGATACGTGCTTGGCTACAGAAGTGCCACCCTGGGAGGAAGTATAAATACGTGGCTGGCAGGGAAAGGGTTAAGTTCTAGCTGTATAAACAAGGCAATAGCAGCCATTCTTGCCCCAAATATTCCGCCCTAATCCCACACCTGATCAGCTAATTTGGATATATAACCTTATTTTCCAGCCCCATTAATTATAACATTTTTGCCTCTTCTTCTTCTTTTGATGGTCAATCCATAGTCTGACTGCTCTAACTTTAGAGAATACTTTCCTATATTGATATCATCATTAAGATTACTAATAATTAACTTTCAGATTCCCATAAAAAGATTAAGAACATCACAAAGACTCCCCTTTAATCCAATAATGTAGAACATTTCACTATGGGCTGGCCTTTCTTGTAAAAGGCCATTAAAGGCCAAAAAATTGCATCATATGGGATTAAGCAGAGGCTTTTGCACACATGTAAGTGTAAGCCTTTGTGCTATTTCCAACCTTCGAGAATTCACTTGGCATCGTCGGTCACCGTTCAGATGGCCCACTAGGTGACAGGCTCCAGACAGACTACACGTAGGTCGCCTTCTACAAATACTTTATAATTGATCATTCTGACATCTCAGAATGTTTTTTTTTCTTCTTCTTTTCTGAGTATTTTCTCTTCTTCCCTTTCTAGTATCGTCACACGGTGAGATTTGAAGGTTTAGAGTCTGGTCCATCAAGAACTTCCCCCACGTCGTTTTGCGTCCGCTCCATGACTGTCCTATCCAATCGCTCCTCAACCTTCCATGAAGATGTGGCATCACCCACCAGCCCCAGACCTTTATGTTCTCCTGCTCTGGCTATGGAGCACCTACCTACAGCAGTCACTGACCTACTGGACAGGATGGATAAAGTAACCGCCGTGCTTAGAGATGTGTACACACTGGAACAAAAGCTGTGGCTCTGGCAAACCCTGCGACAACCCTACAAAGTTCCCCATAAAGAAATCGTATCAGTCCCAAATAACCCTAAACTCCCCCTGCCACGCACATACAGTACTTTCTCAGAGTCTGCTCTGACCCGTCTAAAGTACAAGGGGCCCCAGTCTGAAAACTACTGGATTTTACAAAGGGCCCCTTCAGGAAGTGCAGGTTCACGAGTATACCCCAATTCTGCTACCTTTAACAGAACCCTCCTGACTATGAGAAGACCTCACAGTGAAGAAAGATCTGGTGTCCGGAAACAAAACGAAGTCGTGACTCGGCCAATCATCCACAAACGCCGAGCCTGGGACTGTGAGAAGCCAGAAGAGGCGAAGAAACCAGCAGTCGAGTAAGTAGGGTCCATGACTGAGGACCTAAGGCCATCACCTAACTTAAGACGTGACATGATGACTTAAGAACATTACCCAGGATTGTGAGAGGGCAGTAGAGGCGACGTGATCAACACTGCAGTCAGTAGGGTTCACCAAGGGGTTAACTTACCCCATTCAATATCAGTGGGCACCACTCGTGGGCACCCATGGTGTTGTGGTGATGGGTCCAGTACGTTGTCATTTTCAGGACCAAGAGAGTGCTGCTGACCAAGCAGAGGTTTAACATGAAGCTCCTAGGCCCAGAAGTGATGGCCACCTCTGCACCCCCTAAAGCTTTGCCCCTCTGACCAGCTCAGTTTTCCTTCTGTACCAAGTATAATGTAAATGAATGAAGAATATCAATAACAACCAATGAATGTTTCTTTCTTGGTGTCAGAACATGGACACCGTGTATCACTGGACAGAGACTCCTGTTTGTGGCGTTGAATACTTGCAATATTCTTCATTGTATATTAACTATTGTGATAATTCCAGATTAGATCATTGTATAGTGCTCAGTGCAGCGTATACTCACCAAATCTAGGGACCAAGGGCGGGGGTGATGGTCCAGTCCGACACTGAAGAGACCCATTCGTTGTATAGAGACAGCTGTGTCCACCCTTAACTTAACTCCCATTTCTCATGAAACTGATCCAAGACAGCATTGTAGCAAAACCCATAAATAGTCGCAACTCACAACCCAGCCACCGGGTGGCAATACATAGACACATATATCGTAGGATAGATATGGCTGTCACATTGTGTTATTAAATCACCAAATGCTGCTCATCTCTTAACACATATCTGGATTTATCCGGCCAAGAGGAAAGGTGAGGAAGGGCAAGTAAACTATCTGTAATCCAGGAGTAAAAGACCCAGAAAGAATGACTGGAATAAATTCTGGGCAGATGTTGTGGCAGATGATATTGTAGATTTTAGCACTGAAGCTACAAACTATGATACAGGCTGTAAGTCAGGAGGAGGATACAAGAAAAGTGATGGCATGTCTTTACTCAGTATTGTATGTGTATAAGTTCTGTATAACTTTCAATGACTTTCACCCGACCATCAACCTTAAACTTAGCTATTCAGGGAGTGAAATTCACTTTCTGGATACCACAATATACATTAAAGACCACCGGCTACTCACATCGATATACCACAAACCCACAGACAGAACGGCCTACCTGAGAAACGACAGCTTCCACCCCAAGCACACAAGACAATCTATAATCTACAGCCAGGCTATACGATACAATCGTATTTGCTCCGACAAAACAGACCTGGACAAGCACCTCCTGGATCTGAGGATGAAATTTCTCAGATTGGGATACAAACCAAAAGTGACAGACAACCAATTAAACAAAGCAGCAGCCATTAACAGAGACAGTCTGCTCACATATAGAGAGACCCAGAAAGAAGCCCGAGTGCCCCTAGTTGTCACCTGCAACCCACAGCTGGAGATCCTACGAAGGATTGCCAAGGAGCTCCAACCTGTACTACATAGGGACAACAGACTCAAGGACATATTTCCAGTCCCCCCTCTCCTCTCCTTTCGACAACCACCAAACCTGAGGCGCATTATCGTCCGGAGTGCCCTGAAGGCCCCAACTGAAAATGGCACCTCACCTTGCCTACATAAAAGGTGCATGACCTGCAAGCACATCCACACCGCTGACAGTGTACCTATCCCACAGTCACAACAGGTGCACAGAATTAGGGGGACATTTTCCTGCAGGTCTTCCAATGTGGTGTACCTCATAATGTGTGTGCAATGTCCCACCACAGGCCTCTATGTGGGGGAAACAGGGCAGAGATTTAGTCAACGAATGAACTCACACAGATCCACCATTAATAACAGCAGAACCGATCTCCCAGTGGCCGCACATTTCTCCGGAGAAAACCACTCTATTGAAGATTTGCGGGTTGTGGTTTTAATGGGACATTTTAAGACACAGGAGAAAAGAA
This sequence comes from Leptodactylus fallax, assembly GCA_947044405.1. Taxonomy (NCBI): domain Eukaryota; kingdom Metazoa; phylum Chordata; class Amphibia; order Anura; family Leptodactylidae; genus Leptodactylus; species Leptodactylus fallax. The sequence continues at coordinate 60,271 of CAMRHE010000270.1, forward strand.
AAGAAATGGAGTATAAATTTATGCAAAAATTTCAAACTCTGCAATTTGGACTTAATATTCATGCCAGCTTCATGTCACACTATGTTTGAACCATGAACTGAACTCAATATTCATGCCAGCTTCAAATCACACTATGTGTGACCTGTGAGGGTCACAAATCACCTCCTGATAGCAAACAGATAACAGCAAGAATTACTGATCCCTCCATCACGCACCACAAGTTTCCAGACTGTTTTTTTGACCTGTTGTAAATAACTTCTCTACTTAGATTGCAATTTTTTTTAAGGACTCTAAAATGCTTTGAAAACCATGTGTATAAAAATCTGTTAATTTTCAGTTCTTGTATCACACCATGTCTGATGAAGGGAGCGAGTACTCCTGAAAGCTTACTTATAAATATACTCAGTTAGCCTCTAAAAGGTATCGCCTGATTTCTTCACTCTTCCACTAAGTTCTGTATGGGATCCATCCATATATCGGCCGCTCCGTCCTTTACTCTCTTTCTTTTCTCTCACCCTGCATTACATTTTGTCTCGCATTGTATTCCCTGATCAGGGTCCAGTGTGTCAGTGTAAGTTATCCAGTAAGAGCCCACTTTGTCCTGTTGGACAGAAAGACTAACTAAACAAGTCTGTCCACAAGGGTAACTCACCCCCATCACCACTATCCACCTGCACCCCTGTTTAATAGGGCCGTGGTTGAGCAGGGGTCATTCATGTCTATTGGATTTCCAGAGATAGCTGAGCCCTGATCTCCATTGTCTCCGGCACCAATGCATAGTTTGGGGGGAAGGGGGCACCCCCATTCTAGTGGTTGGAACCCCACTTATCTGCAGCAATGGAGAGGGGATAAGTTGAAATCCAGGGATGTAACGTGATGGGGGTGCAGAGGATGCAGTTGCACCCTGATCCAGGAGCCTTAAAGGGGACCCATAAAATGTCACCTCCCAATATGCAGAGACCAGTACTATACAATAGGATACATTATAGTTTGGGGTTTTATAGTTTTTGTCTGACAATTATATTAATGGTTATATAGAGGACTTGCTGAATTGGGTTTACCGCTATGTCTATTACCAATAACATTATTACAGCAGGTCCATAAGTGGCTCGGTAGTCGCTACTGATGAACATACTGAGCTGCTAATACCAAGATAGGACCGAAGGTACACTGTTGGCAAAAGATCCTGGAAGACGTTAGAATGATAGAAATCCAACCTTAGAATGATGAAATATTTACCAGAAATAATAAAACAATAATCTGACAACACAACCAATAGGGAATGAAATGTGTCTGGCTGGAATATAATAGATGGAGATGACAGGGTAAATGCTCTATAAACAGGAGTCCTTGGAAACTTCCTGTAAATAACAGAATCTCAAAGACTACGGATTTGTGGGATTAACAACCTGTCATGAGGTCCTGTCCACATCAAATTCTGTTGTCTTTTTACCATAGAGACTAAATATATTGTTCTGACACCTGGAAATACAAACGTGTTTACTTTTTTTTGAAGGGCATTGTATTAAAGTTAAAGGGAACCTATCACATTAAAATACAATCCCATATGCAGGTTATAGAGCAGGAGGAGCAGAGCAGATTGTACATAGTGTCCTACCTGCAGGTTATAGAGCAGGAGGAGCGGAGCAGATTGTACATAGTGTCCTATCTGCAGGTTATAGAGCAGGAGGAGCAGAGCAGATTGTACATAGTGTCCTATCTGCAGGTTATAGAGCAGGAGGAGCAGAGCAGATTATACATAGTGTCCTATCTGCAGGTTATAGAGCAGGAGGAGTAGATTGTACATAGTGTCCTATCTGCAGGTTATAGAGCAGGAGGAGCAGAGCAGATTGTACATAGTGTCCTATCTGCAGGTTATAGAACAGGAGGAGAGGAGCGGATTGTACGTAGTGTCCTATCTACAGGTTATATTGCAGGTGGAGCGGAGCAGATTGTACGTAGTGTCCTATCTGCAGGTTATAGAGCAGGAGGAGCGGAGCAGATTGTACATAGTGTCCTATCTGCAGGTTATAGAGCAGGAGGAGCTGAGCAGATTGTACATAGTGTCCTATCTGGAGGTTATAGAGCAGGAGGAGAGGAGCAGATTGTACATAGTGTCCTATCTGCAGGTTATAGAGCAGGAGGAGCGGAGCAGATTGTACATAGTGTCCTATCTGCAGGTTATAGAGCAGGAGGAGCGGAGCAGATTGTACATAGTGTCCTATCTGCAGGTTATAGAGCAGGAGGAGCGGAGCAGATTGTACATAGTGTCCTATCTGCAGGTTATAGAGCAGGAGGAGCGGAGCAGATTGTACATAGTGTCCTATCTGCAGGTTATAGAGCAGGAGGAGCAGAGCAGATTGTACATAGTGTCCTATCTGCAGGTTATAGAGCAGGAGGAGCAGAGCAGATTGTACATAGTGTCCTATCTGCAGGTTATAGAGCAGGAGGAGCTGAGCAGATTGTACATAGTGTCCTAACTACAGGTCATAGAGCAGGAGGAGCAGAGCAGATTGATATATAGTTTTGTTAGAAAAGTTCCATTAAAACATGGCATTTGTTAATTTAAGTCCAATGGGCGGACCTACTCATTTGTTGAAAGCTTTCCTTTCATGATTATATAGAGATATCAGTCAATCATTATGTAGGACCACCCACCGGACTCCTAAGCTTAGAAAGTGCAGAGGTCCAAATCAGAGACCTGGAATGGAACAAAATGAACAGATGCTTAGATGTGATGCCCCAGGCAAGACTCTGCTCTAGGCACTAGACCTAGTGGTAAGTGTGTCCTTCATATATACACATAACATAAATCAGGTAGAATATTCTGCTGCATTTAGTGATGAATCTACCCAAGGTCTCAATGTCATCACTGCTATGACATCCCTGTCAACTTCATGTGAGCTGGAGTGGGTGTTAATGGCTGCAGAATGAACCAGGCAGACATCAATAATGAGCTTGACTCCGAGTATTGAAAGTGCATGAGTGCTATTGAAGCTTTATTGTAAGATGGCCGCCTCGGAGCACAGGAAGGCCTAAAAAATGCACACCTATAATTCGACAGGTGTATACAGGCTTCTATTGCCCTAAATATTTACAATATGGAATAATTTCCCTACACATATACATTATCATTGTAACATTTAATTGTGCATTCACTGATTCACCAATGACTATGCACCAATCTATGTACAGAAATACCACACAGACATACACACAACCCACATGACAAGAGTCTGCAGGGAGAAGTGACTGATGACTTCATGTTGACTTCACAATACATGACTAGTGTGTGAGATAGATTGCAAAATGTTCCAGACGTTATTGTCAGGACAGAACTCTCAGGCTAGGGTCTTCTTGTGGAGATGCCAACTAGCATAAGTCATACAATGCTCTTTGGGAAAAGTATGCAAATGAGATCCTCATTAGATGGAAAATAATAGTCTCTTAGAAGTTACTACCCTGCAAGTCAATGTCCGACTCATTAAAGGGTACCTGAGAATACATGAAAAGTTGAATTATCTGCAGGGTCTTGCTGTCCTATCAGTTTTTCCACTTTTAATAGCCACATTATGGCTACAGCACATTTTACATTTCTATCTGAGGCAGGGACTGTGTACAGTATAGCGCAGTCTGACCCCTCCCCATCCGTTACTACTACTACTGGTTTGTTTATATGTAATTCTGCCAGGAATAACTGTAAAATAGAAACAAGAGACCATAATATAGGAGACCCAGGGACACTGGACTGCAAATACAGGTTATGATGCAGCTAAAAAAGATCCCTAACACAGAAAATGGAAAACTGAACATAATAAAGAAAGCAGCGTACTGTCTACAACTAAAATGCCATCAGCAATAACACAAGAAGTTGGTCAGATGTAGATAGAAGTACATAGACTCTCCTTACACACACTGTAAGCTGCAAGAAGCTGTACATACCTCCCTGAGCACTGTACAGGCAAGGAGAAAAGAGTGGCAGATCTGTGTGTATCTGTGTGAGACCTGCCCCGCCCCTCCCCTCCCACTCACTGTATGATGAAAGACTTGCCCCTCCCCTCTCCACTCACTTAGTAATGAGAGACCTGCCCCCCCCTCCCCCTCCCACTCACTGTGTGATGAGAGACCTAACCAAACTTCCTCTACTCACTGTGTTCCTGTCTTGATTTTGTTGGTTTCTAAAGATGGGACTTCAAATAACAGGGAATGAACTGCAAATTAATAAGAAGGGAGACACCTAGTGGCAGGGACTTTAGAGAGGGTTTTCAGGTATAAAACAGCAACATTTTTAGATAAAGTGCAATACATTTTGATCCAGAATTACATGATCTATTAATCTATTAATCTAAGTTGTCTGAAATGTTACTGTCCATTTAAAGAGAAATGAACCATGACTTGGGATACAGTCAAATGTGTAAGGAGAAATAGTAGCCCTGAGGGCTGTGTAAAAAAGTACCCTGCGCTACACAAAGGGCCCCAAAACTGTCTTTAGTAAGGAGATATCTGGAGGAGATTCTGCTTTACCTAATACCCTGGTCATGTTTCAAGGATTTATAATGGGTCAGACATTGACTTACACAGTAGCTGCCTATAGGTGGCACTAGAGAAGCAGATTTCTTCCCTGTTGATGAGAACTAATTTGCCTATTAGGATACAAAAGTGTTGTATAGGACAGACATAGTGTACTGGAAGTAGCAAACATGAGAATATACCTGGCATGGTGAGACATGATACCACATGGATGTTGTAACTGCTGTCTCAGAGGAGGACACTGGTGGCGTGTCTCAGAGAGAAAAACAAAGACTGTCATACAATGACAGCGACAACCTCATTGACATGCGCTGCTAGTACTAATATGGGAAATGGTGTTGAAACATGGGTGAGAAATGGGGGAAATTTTTTCACCTTTTATACTCCAAACAGAATAAATGGGAGCCATCATATGATCAGGGGTCTGTGCCCACGGGTCCATTTGTGATTCATTATTTTATTTATCTTCAAAAAATGGAAATAAATAATTTGCATATAATCTTGTAATCTGACCTGTCCGGGTCAGTAACCTTCACAAGCACCAATAAATTACAGACACATTTACAGTATGCTTTATTGTGGACACGAGTCCCCTGTGACTATGGTCCGTCCCTGAATTTAAAGACGCTTGATAACCCTGCTCCATAAATTAGGGAATAAACCCACCTCAACAGCAACTACGGAAGATTGCTTCATTCATTATGTTCTATAAATAGTTTAAAAAATAAACCAGTCTTGTAGTCATTTCAGTTCATGACCAGATCACAATGAAGGGCGACGTTGCCCCATATCAGACATATTTCCCCAATGTATTGTCCTTCAATGTTCTGCATCCCGAGTATTTTCAGGTCCCTACATAGCAGATCCTATGACATACGAAATACTTCCAAAAGGCTGGCGGCTCCATGCATACGATAGAAGATGCCAAATGGTAGGCTGATATTGGTGATTATAGTCCATACTGTAGGTCCGTAGAACTTTAACTCTAAATCGTTCTTCAACTGGGGTCGAGCACCAAACGCTGGCATCAACCAGAGCTGCGAAGAGAAAATGCAGTGTAGTAAAATAATAGTATAACATGCCAGAAGTTGTGTGATATGTAAGTTTATATAATTTTTGAGAGAAGCTGAGCTTTGTGATATATAGGGCTATATGATAGAGGAGAGAAGCTGAGCTCTGTGATATATAGGATTATATGATAGAGGGAGAGAAGCGGCCGGAAGGGAAGGGGGGCCCCGACCGATTAGGGTGATGCAGAGGAGAGAAGCTGAGCTGTGTGATATATAGGGTTATATGATAGAGGGAGAGAAGCTGAGCTCTGTGATATATAGGGTTATATGATAGAGGAGAGAAGCTGAGCTCTGTGATATATAGGATTATATGATAGAGGAGAGAAGCTGAGCTTAGTGATATATAAGGTTATATGATAGAGGAGAGAAGCTGAGCTCTGTGATATATAGGGTTATATGATAGAGGGAGAGAAGCTGAGCTCTGTGATATATAGGTTTATATGATAGAGGAGAGAAGCTGAGCTCTGTGGTATGTAGGCTCATGTGACAGATGGAGAAAAGCTGAGCTCTGTGATATATAGGTTATATGATAGAGGAGAGAAGCTGAGCTCTGTGATATATAGGGTTATAATGATAGAGGAGAGAAGCTGAGCTCTGTGATATATAGGGATATATGATATAGGAGAGAAGCTGAGCTCTGTGATATATAGGGTTATATGATAGAGGAGAGACGCTGAGCTATGTGGTATGTAGGCTCATGTGACAGATGGAGAAAAGCTGAGCTCTGTGATATATAGGTTATATGATAGAGGAGAGAAGCTGAGCTCTGTGATATATAGGGTTATAATGATAGAGGAGAGAAGCTGAGCTCTTGATATATAGGGATATATGATATAGGAGAGAAGCTGAGCTCTGTGATATATAGGGTTATATGATATATGAGAGAAGCTGAGCTATGTGGTATGTAGGTTCATGTGATAGATGGAGAAAAGCTGAGCTCTGTGATATATAGGTTATATGATAGAGGAGAGAAGCTGAGCTCTGTGATATATAGGGATATATGATATAGGAGAGAAGCTGAGCTCAGTGATATATAGGGTTATATGATATATGAGAGAAGCTGAGCTATGTGGTATGTAGGTTCATGTGATAGATGGAGAAAAGCTGAGCTCTGTGATATATAGGTTATATGATAGAGAGAAGCTGAGCTCTGTGATATATATGGTTATATGATAGAGGGAGAGAAGCTGAGCTCTGTGATATATAGGGTTATATGATAGAGGAGAGAAGCTGAGCTCTGTGATATATAGGGATATATGATAGAGGGAGAGAAGCTGAGCTCTGTGATATATATGGTTATATGATAGAGGGAGAGAAGCTGAGCTCTGTCATATATAGGTTAATATGATAAAGGAGAGAAGCTGAGCTCTATGATATATAGATTTGTATTATACAGGACAGAAGCTGAGCTCTGTGATTTATAGGGTTATATGATAGATGGAGAGAAGATGAGCTCTTTGATATATAGGAAATATAAAGGAGAGAAGCTGAGCTCTATGAGGAGAAAAGCTGAGCTCTGATTTATAGGGTTACATGATAGAGGAGAGAAGCTGAGCTCTGTGGTATATAAATGGTTTAGTAGGACTGTAGGGGCTGTAGTAGAATACATTTTGACAGGACTCTTAGAAGAGACAGTAAGAGTCTTTGTTACTCTGCCCAAACACAGTGATTGGTAACATTCTGTGTACACCAACTCATACAAAGAGCCCTGTTAATCACTATATAACACTATCATATAATTTCACTCCTCTATCATATAACCCTATTTATCACAGAGCTCAGCTTCTCTCCCTCTACTATATAAGACTATATATCACAGAGCTCAGCTTCTCTCCCTCTATCATATAACCCTATATATTACACAGCTCAGCTTCTCTCCTCTATCATATAACCCTATATATCACAGAGCTCAGCTTCTCTCCTTCTATCATATAACCCTATATATCACAGAGCTCAGCTTCTCTCCTCTATCATATAACCCTATATATCACAGAGCTCAACTTCTCTCCTCTATCATATAACCCTATATATCACAGAGCTCAGCTTCTCTCCTCTATCATAACCCTATATATCACAGAGCTCAACTTCTCTCCTCTATCATATAACCCTATATATCACAGAGCTCAGCTTCTCTCCTCTATCCTATAACGCAATATATCACAGAGCTCAGCTTCTCTCCTCTATCATATAACCCTATATATCAAAGAGCTCAGCTTCTCTCCCTCTATCATATAACCCTATATATCACAGAGCTCAGCTTCTCTCCTCTATCACATAACCCTATATATCAAAGAGCTCAGCTTGTCTCCCTCTGCTATATAACCCTATATATCACAGAGCTCAGCTCTCTCTCCTCTATCATATAACTCTATATATCACAGAGCTCAGCTTCTCTCCTCTATCATATATCCCTATATATCACAGAGCTCAGCTTCTCCCTCTATCATATAACCCTATATATCACAGAGCTCAGCTTCTCTCCTCTATCATATAAACCTATATATCACAGAACTCAGCTTCTCTCCTCTATCATATAACCCTATATATCACAGAGCTCAGCTTCTCTCCTCTATCACATAACCCTATATATCAAAGAGCTCAGCTTGTCTCCCTCTGCTATATAACCCTATATATCACAGAGCTCAGCTTCTCTCCTCTATCATATAACTCTATATATCACAGAGCTCAGCTTCTCTCCTCTATCATATATCCCTATATATCACAGAGCTCAGCTTCTCTCCTCTATCATATAACTCTATATATCACAGAGCTCAGCTTCTCTCCTCTATCATATAACTCTATATATCACAGAGCTCAGCTTCTCTCCTCTATCATATAACCTTATATATCACAGAGCTCAGCTTCTCTCCTCTATCATATATCCCTATATATCACAGAGCTTAGCTTCTCTCCTCTATCACATAAACCTATGTATCAAAGAGCTCATATTCTCTCCCTCTATCATATAACCCTATATATCACAGAGCTCAGCTTCTCTCCTCTATCATATAACCCTATATATCACAGAGCTCAGCTTTCTCTCCTCTATCATATAACCCTATATATCACAGAGCTCAGCGTCAAACCTCCAATCTACCCTCTATCATATAACCCTATATATCACAGAGCTCAGAAAGAGGAAGCAAAAGCCTTCCGGTCCAGGAAGAAAAAGAAGAAGAAGAGGGTTATTTTTAAAAGAAGAAAAAAAAAGAAATGATATTTAAAAAAAAAAAAAAAATCCTGCTATCAAATAACCCTATATATCACAGAGCTCACCCCTCCCCCCCATGAGCAAATAGGGGGCCCAAACTTTAAAAAACAAAAATAACGGGGGGCTTCTCTCCTCTATCATATAAACCTATAAACCACACAGCTCAGCTTCTCTCCTCTATCATATAAACCTATAAACCACACAGCCTAGCTTCTCTCCCTCTGTTATATTATAGCTTTATATATCACTTGTTTGTGCTTCTTTCCTCTATCATAGCCTTCTCTCAGTTATGTTTTGTGACATGTTCACATTAAACAGTGCTGTCACCTACAATATGTTAAATATACATATATTAATATACTGTATATACATATAAATATAAATATATAATATACATATATAAATATGTTAATATATGGCCATATTGCCATCCAGGTGCTTTCTATAAGTGTGTAGTCACATGTTTCTTCCCAGCTTCATTTCCTATTCCCAGTATATTGTGTAATAGAAGTTACAACTATACTAAGCAAGTGTGTCATATGGAGTCAGACCCAATGGCTGCTGTGGTGCTCTTGTAGAGAGCTCTGTTTGATCCCACTGAATGTCACAGCAATGCAGGAAATAACCTGGTGGGCAATTGTTCCAAGGATCATGGTCAGGGTCTGGATCAGTATGTTGGCGTACAATAGCCCTATCCTGCTTACCCCTGACATCTGTGTTGGGAGACAACATGTCATACACATTAGATTGGTGGCCAATCCTGCTAGAATGATTGCGTTCAGTCAGTCTGTATGGCTTCCCCAATACAAGTCCCTTCCTTGTTGGGTGTCACAGCCCATTACCTTTATGAGGTCCCCATGTTACTGAGTTACTGAGTACCACTTTGTCCTTAGACATGAGAAACTACAGAATATATAAATATATAGGTTACATATGATGTACTTATATATATATATATTATATAGTATAGTATATTTATAGCAATATAAGCACTTACTATAATGTTACAGAGCAGCAGAAACAGTGAAATCTCCTGAATGAGTCTTCTTTTTAAATTCCAGGGGCGAATATGATCCATTTGCATGTGGTTGTCTATTGTAGGTGATCCTGAAGGTACTGGAGGTTCCTGAGGCGTTTCCCCCGGTAGCCTAGGGGCAATGGCTTCATTTGTGTATACTAGTTCTTTATGTGGATCCATAGGGGAATCTTGGAAAGGTTCTCTATGCAGCCCCTCAATGATAAAGGTATTCTGCAATGTCAGTTGTACAATCATGAGTAGCGAGTACATAAGGTTCAGGGCATTGAGCAGCTCTCCAGGAGTTGTGGCCACCATGGCTACTATGGAGTAATATGAAATACAGTATTGGCCCAGTGCGGCTCCAAGGAGCAAAGTCACATCTAAAGTACGAGTTGGGTTCTTGTGAGCATCCATGTCCCTCTTATCGAAGCGGTAAATGATGGAGCCAGTGAGTGAGCCCATGGACATAATGCTGAGGACGACAACATTGAAGGAGTAGAACATAACATGGGCCTGGTGGGTTTTGTCTCGAAGATTGATTTTGACTTTGTAGGTGACAAGAGCCACAATACCACCAAGAAGAACAATTCCTCCAAGTATAAGTCCCACAAAGACACTATGGAAGCAGAAACAAGGGCTGAGACGATGGTGGCAGGGCATGCTGTCATCCATCTTACGGCCAACGTTTTTCCACATAACATATGTCATAGCTGAAGCAAAGAGGCTATATTCTATGTTAAATGGGTAGAGGTAATAATATCCTGTCTGGAAGATATGGCACAAGTGATTACTGCAGCGGCAAGTGTGCCCATGTGCTCCACCTGCATCTGCAAAAAAGTAGAAAAAAGGTTAAGAGTGGGTTCAACAATTTCTTTTATTCTATAGCTACATCCATGTTTTGTACCTCTGTGATCATGGTAGCCAGATGTGCTGGCCAGCTCCTTGAAGTCTTCCTCTAAGTCTCGCGTCTGATGGACAGACTCATCAGTCACGGCAGCCATCCATATACTGAGATTTGTTATCAGCACCAGCATAAGACCATACCTGTGGAATAGGAATAATAAGTAAGATTAAAATATAGAAGAACACAGGGGGCATATATATTGAGCTGCCATTTTAGTAGGGGGGTTGTATTTTGGGCTGCTATTATAGTAGGGGGGATGTATTTTGGACTGCCATTATAGTAGAGGCTATGTGTTTTGAGCTGCCATTATAGTATGGGGTATGTATTTTGAGCTGCCATTATAGTAGGGGGTTTGTGTTTTGGGCTGCCATTATAGAAGAGGTTATGTATTTTGGGCTGCCATTATAGTAGAGGTTATATAATTTGGGCTGCCATTTTAGTAGAGGTTATGTATTTTGGGCTGCCATTGTAGTAGAGGTTATGTATTTTGGACTGCTATTGTAGTAGGGGGTATGTATTTTGGGCTGCTATTATAGTAGGGGGATGTATTTTGGACTGCCATTATAGTAGAGGTTATGTTTTTTGGGCTGCCATTATAGTAGAGGTTATGTAATTTGGGCTGCCATTATAGTAGAGGTTATGTATTTTGGGCTGCCATTATAGTAGAGGTTATGTATTTTGGACAGCTATTGTAGTAGGGGGTATGTATTTTGGGCTGCTATTATAGTAGGGGGATGTATTTTGGACTGCCATTATAGTAGAGGTTATGTATTTTGGGCTGCCATTAGAGGTTATGTAATTTGGGCTGCCATTATAATAGAGGTTATGTATTTTGGGCTGCCATTATAGTAGAGGTTATGTATTTTGGACTGCTATTGTAGTAGGGGGTATGTATTTTGGGCTGCTATTATAGTAGGGGGATGTATTTTGGACTGCCATTATAGTAGAGGTTATGTTTTTTGGGCTGCCATTATAGTAGAGGTTATGTAATTTGGGCTGCCATTATAGTAATGGTTATGTAATTTGGGCTCCCATTATAGTAGAGGTTATGTAATTTGGGCTGCCATTATAGTAATGGTTATGTAATTTGGGCTCCCATTATAGTAGAGGTTATGTATTTTGGGCTTCCATTATAGTAGAGTTTATGTATTTTGGGCTGCCATTATAGTAGAGGTTATGTATTTTGGGCTGCCATTGTAGTAGGAGGTATGTTTTTTGGGTGAACCTACCATCTAAAAGTAATATCCCATACAACCATTAAACATGTCAGTTTGTCTGTCTGTCTCACCTGGAGATGTTGGTGTGAATCTGCACACAGTGTTTGCTGGAGACCCAGAGGAAATATGTCTGAAATGTAGAAGTGAGGACTATTTATTAATATTATAGAAGATGGCGGGGTCTATAGTTCTAAAGGTTCGATGGCTGACAACGTCTACATGTAGACGAGCACCTACCTGGAGGATAATGAAGGCGCTCTGCACCATGGGGTGGATGAGCTTGATTGGAGACTCACAATCTATATAACTAATGTAATATCCAATTTTAAATACGTCCAGGACCAGACTGCAGATCCCGAAGAACACCAGACCACCTGCAAGGACAAACGCAGCGACCTTAATGACCTTTACTGAATCAATGAACACTTTGTGAAAAGGAATCGGCTACATGACAAATTATCCTTGAACAGCCCTATAAAAATGATCACATGGGTGTATGTAGGGGCGGCCAAATATATCTGAGCTTGATATTTACTGCACACATTAAACATATCCATAGGGCATGATTCATCCAAGGGAGGCTTTTTAGGTTCCATCAGGTAGCCACAGCCTTTCTATAGGTTACTATAGTGGACTTTACTATCCTATATAGAGCAACACCACCACAAAGTATATGTTATTCACAATGGTAGTCAATGGACAACCTGTCCCACCATTTGCCTATATAGCAACAAACAAAACTGGGTTCTTTTGTATGAGGGAAATCTACCGAATAAATACCTACAACAAGTGTGCACTGAACCCTAGCATGTCAGTCATTACAGCAAAGGGGCAAAAAACACAAAGTGGAATTTCAAGGTAAGTAGTAAAATAGATGTCAGGGTCCATTCAAGTGATTGAGGCTGTGCCCCCCTTTACTCTCAGAAAGAGAACCTCCCCCTTTGATATTTTTATTTTAATATGGTCCTGTAATCGTCTAAAAAAATCACTATAATTCATAGAAAAAAATTCTACAGTTTTATTACCAAAAGGGGAATTTCTGAGCATTGTGAGATAACAAGGACATCAATAAAGAAGCTGAAAAATGTCTGATTGTAAGAATATACGGTGGTCGGAGCTTGTGTGTAAATATACACTCATGTAAGAAAACCACCAATGTAAGAAGACCTCTCATGTAAGAAGACCACTCATGTAGGAAGAACACGCATGTAAGAAGACCAGTCATGTAAAGAGACCACCTATGTAAGATCATTCATGTAAGAAAATCACTCATGTAAGAAGGCCACTCATGTAAGAAGACCACCCATGTAAGAAGACCACCCATGTAAGAAGACCACAAAAGATCACCCATGTAAGAAGACTACTCATGTAAGAAGACCACCCTTGTAAGAAGACTGCATCATGTAAGAAGACCACCCATATAAGACTAGTCATGTAAGACCACACATGTAGGAAGACCACTCATGTATGAAGACCACTCATGTATGAAGACCACTCATATAACAAGTTCACTCCTGTAAGAAGACCATTCATGCAAGAAGCCTGCTCATGTAAGAAGACCACTCATGTAACAAAGCCACTCATGTAAGAAGACCACACATGTAAGAAGGCCACTCATGTAAGAAGACCAACCACACATGTAAGAAGGCCACTCATGTAAGAAGACCACTCATGTAAGAAGACCACACATGTAAGAAGACCACTCATGTAACAAAGCCACTCATGTAAGAAGACCACACATGTAAGAAGGCCACTCATGTAAGAAGACCAACCACACATGTAAAAAGGCCACTCATGTAAGAAGACCAACCACACATGTAAGAAGGCCACTCATGTAAGAAGACCACTCATGTAAGAAGACCACACATGTAAGAAGGCCACTCATGTAAGAAGACCACACATGTAAGAAGACCACCCATGTAATAAGACCACCCATGTAAGAAGACCACTCATGTAAAAATAAAAACTACTCATGTAAGAAGACCACTTATTTAAGAAGACCACCCATGTAAGAAGGCCACTCATGTAAAAAGAAAGATCACCCATGTAAGAAGACTACTCATGTAAGAAGACCACCCTTGTAAGAAGACTGCGTCATGTAAGAAGACCACCCATATAAGACTAGTCATGTAAGACCACACATGTAGGAAGACCACTCATGTATGAAGACCACTCATATAACAAGTTCACTCATGTAAGAAGACCATTCATGCAAGAAGTCTGCTCATGTAAGAAGACCACTCATGTAACAAAGCCACTCATGTAAGAAGACCACACATGTAAGAAGGCCACTCATGTAAGAAGACCAACCACACATATAAGAAGGCCACTCATGTAAGAAGACCAACCACACATGTAAGAAGGCCACTAATGTAAGAAGGCCACTCATGTAAGAAGACCACACATGTAAGAAGGCCACTCATGTAAGAAGACCACACATGTAAGAAGACCACTCATGTAAGAAGGACACTCATGTAAGAAGACCTACACATGTAAGAAGGCCACTCATGTAAGAAGACCTACACATGTAAGAAGACCACTCATGTAAGAAGACCAATCATGTAAGAAGACTACCTCTGTGCGAGCCTCCTTATACAGTATCCTATATTTACCCTCTTCATGAAAGAACCACCCTCTAAAAGACCATTTTCAATTCGACATTGGGTTTTATTACAACCCTTTGTAATAAGGAAGCCTGTTGAGATTTACTATGACCAGCATGAATCTCCTGACAGGTTACTTTTAACATGCATGATTTATTAGGTACTTGGTATCAGCTTTTGTCCCACTGGGATTAAAAACAATCTCAGTTTGGATTCACTATATTGACTAATACTTATTGGGCCATCTTTAGGTGTACAACATGCCATTTACAACGTTCCCAAAAAAGTTGAAAAGTCATCTGGGTGGCTGACCTCCAGGTTGTCCTCATTGGCCTCTGCCTACTTTGTAAGATTGGCAGGATACTTGCTAATTAAGTATAGGAAAATATATGTTAATCTAGCCAAGCCAGGAGGGCAGAAGCCTTCGGGGAGACACCCAAATGACTACACTTTCAAATTTTCTAGGGAAAACTCATTTCCCACAAGATTTCAGAGTAAAACACAACCTTTTGTAGTAAAGAATCCTGTCGGAATTTACTATGGCTAGCATGAATCTCCTGACAGGTTCCCTTTAACGTGCACATTTATTAGTAGAGATGAGCGAATTTCTCAAAAGTTCGATTCGGCAGTTCGATTCGAAGTTCCAAAAAAATTTGCTTCAATCCGAATTACTTCGCGGTGGATAAACAGCTATTTCCGGGCTGCAGAGATCTGGGGTGGGCGGCAAAATGGCAGAAGCCCTTGGATGCCGCGGTCATGTTTCTCTCTCTCTCTCTCCAGCACGGACAACTTTTATTCATGTGGAAAGATCTGCTAACAAGCAAAGACACGCCTATCCAATCACATCACTAGAGAGTATCATGTGGCCGTCTGATGTCACAAAGGTCCTTACTAAATATTCGTTACCGCGAAGCATCAGGAAATCCGGAATCATGGCGAATCGAAGATTTCCTGAAATTCGGATCGAATTCCACTTCTGCAGAATTGATTCGCTCATCTCTAACATATTAGGTACTTGGTATAATCATTAAAATTTTAGGAAAAAAAATGGAGAAATAATTGGAAGTTAGAAAAACATGTAGAAGGCTGCCAGACAATTTTTTTTAGAACCTCTTACCAGTCAACACATTTTCTATAAAAATATTTGCATTTCTTTGCCCCATTACCTCTCAGCCACACTGGTCCCGCATGGGAGTCTTTGTAGAGAACTGCATTTTTCCGACAAGAGAAATAAAATTGGAATATCATCCAGAAGGTGGAGAGCAGCATAAGGATGACCAAGAAGACAAGAACTTCAGTGTCCTTAACTGAGACTTCTTCTAAGGTACCACTGCTCACAAGAACACAGGCAATAAGACCAACATTAATGGCCAGCAGAGCGGACAGCAGCCGACCCCCTTTCTTCCAGATGTCTGAGGGTACATGATGGTTATCTTGATGGTTGCCTTGGATCTGACTTTGAACAGGCAAATCCACCTGAACCACTGAATTGGCTGAAGTTGTGGCATCAGCTAATGGAACAGACACTACATCTTCATGAACTGTGTTGGGAACATTTTCTTCCTGGCTTTGGCTAATGGGGGGCACTTCCAAATCTTGCTGGGCAGATCCCGAGGCGCCCATCTTTCACTGACTAGACCTGATAAAAATGGAAAGAGAGAACCTTAGTCCACATTCCCCTTATTCTATATCCCTCGATTTAGTAATGTATTTAAAGCATTGGCCAATGACGTTGGGATTCCATATCTTAGTTACTAATAAAGAGATTTATGTAAGGTTAATTCCATCTTAATCATGAGTTTCTCTTATTTCACCTCGCAACACCCTACATGCAAAACCATTCTTGGCCCGGCTCCATCACACTAAAGGGTGGACACAAAGGGCAGGAACAGCTGTAGCGGTTTTAATTAACAAAGCCCAAGTCATCTCATTTATATGCAAATATGTTCAATAAATCCCTTACAGAATTCAGAAAGGTCACAGGTCAGAACTCTCCGATCCTCGGAGATACATGGAATGTATTTCCTGGGAAACCATAGGGGACATTTTTATGAGACCTTTGGCCTTTCATTGATAATTGTATTGTCATGAGGATCCTGCTTGTATTGTGTCATTACTTCACATCGATTCTACACGAGGAGAGCAGCTTATAAATGAAGCCCTATACGTCTTGTAAATAGCCTCTTAACAAGACATACCAAGTCACAAGAAAATACATGAGCATCCTTTTCAACCCATAAAAAAGAAGGTCACGCAGCTGAGAATACATATAAAAACAGAAGGCACTGCTTATGGTAGAGATGTCAACCAAAGATAGGGAAGATATCAAATAAATAAGCCTCACTGACCTTATATAGTTCTCCTACATATGTAAACAGGCTCAATGCTTTATAGCAGTAAAGCGTCTCCATGCAGGAGAATAGACAGGGCTCCATTTGTTATTGCTAGATACATCCATTTCACTGGGGCCAACTTGTCAAGTCCCTCTGGAAACTGTGGGAAAACGCTGAACCTCAGTTATCAACTCAGCTATTACTTTCCCCAACACCTCAGTCTACTTTTTATCTCTCACAGCTGGGAGAAAGTAAAGTTCAGGAGCAATCCAAGTATTGTAAGGCTCCTCCTAGTATGAATACTGAAGTAAACTGAATGTTCAACCTGAAAGTAAATGAATCTAGAAAAGGTCATAGATCTCTTGTAGTGTAATTGAAGATTAGAAAATTTATTGGCCAAGGTGAATTTCCTGGTGAGATGATTTTATCCATCATTTTCGTGTAGTATTTTATAGTCTTTGGCTTTTAAATGCACCACAACAACAAAACACAAGACCTTACAATGTCAGGAGAGATGTCTATAAGATAAGAATCTCCAGTGTCGCCTCTTGGTGTTAATACTGTATTTGCAGAAGTTCCCTGATAATCCACTTTGTCTGACTGATAGTTTAGTCATCTCTACTTTATAACCCATCTTACTTCTGGGTTTAGCCTCTTGATAAGCCAGTGATGGGCTTGTGTTTATTCACAGCAGGCAAACAGAAGAGGCAGAACTACAAGGAGGAGAGAGAGAGAGCAGACTGGCCACCCGACTGTCACAACTCTGTACTAATGGATCTGAGGACAATACATAGCAGGCAACCATCACCCATTGGCACTGACTTATATACACATCATTTTTGAGGTCATGACTGGACAGTCACATTAAGGATACATGGCAACCTTGACTCTAATTGTTCAACCAAAGATTACCTGGTCATCCTGCAACTTCTTTACTAATGTCAATGGAGTTGCATTGCTGTAACTGTGACTTCTAGTTACAAAAAGATCAATCAAAAGATTGGACATAGTGGCCAAAGTCACCAGGTAGCCCTAGCCTAAAACCTCCAGCCTAATAGACCTTGTACCGCCAAAACAACTCTGACCCACCAAAGCATTTCTCAACACAACCTTTGAAGGTGACCTGTGGTATTTGGCACCAAGACTTTAGCAGCAGATCCTTTAAGTCCTGTAAGTTGATGGTGCAGCTTCCATGGATCAGATTTACAGTATTTTCCATCATCGATCATATTGGGATTTGGGGAATTCAGCATCCTGAAACTTTTATTGTGTTCCTCAAACCATTTCTGAGCAACATTTTGGCAGGTTGTGTTATCCTGCTGACAGAGGCCACTGTTTTTGGTCTACACAATGTTTTGGTAGGTGATACATGTCCAAGTAACATCCACATAGGTACATAAAGGTTGAGAACAGACCCAGGTTCATAAAGTCAACCTTTCTCGACCAACTGTGCATTATTAATTCCTATATTCATTATAACCCTCAATTACACTCATTATGATATCATCTAGTCCTTAATGAAATACGTAATATTTGCCATTGAACAGCTAAATGCCAGGACACAAGGACACCCAGCAGGTCATTAGTACTCCCAGCAGACCCTTGGTTCACCCAGCAGACCCTTGGTTCACCCAGCAGACCATTGGGACACCCAGCAGACCCTTGTGACATTCAACAGACCATTGGGACACCCAGCAGACCACTAGGACACCCAGCAGACCACTAGGACACCCAGCAGACCATTGTGACACCCAGCAGATCATTGGGACAACCAGCAGATCATTGGGACAACCAGCAGACACTTGGAACACCCAGCAGATCATTGGGACAACCAGCAGATCATTGGGACAACCAGCAGATCATTGGGACTCCCAGTAAATCCTTTAAATACCTAGTAGACTATTAGGACACCCAGCAGACCTTCGGACATTCACCAGACCATCGGGATATCCAGCAGACCACTAGGATACCCAGCAGACCATTGGGACACCAAGCAGATCATTGGGACACCCAGAAGACACTAGGGATCCTTGAAACACTCAGTAGACTATTGGGACACCCAGAGGACCACTGGGAAATCCAGCAGACCCTTGGGAAAAACACCCAGCAGACCATTGGGACACCCAGCAGACCATTGGGAAATCCAGCAGACCCTTGGCACAGACACCCAGGAGACCCTTGGGACACCTAGCAGACCATTGGGACACTCAGAACACCATTGGGACATCCAGTAAACCACTGTTACACCCAGCAGACCCCTGGGACACCCAGCAGACCCTTGGGACACCCAGCAGACCATTGCCCAGATCATCACACTGCCTCTACTGAACCCCTTCTTCCCATAGTTCATTCTGGTGCTATCTCTTCTCCAGGAAAGCATTGCACACGCACGTGGCCATCCACATGGTGTAAAAAGAAACCGGAGTTCATGAGCCCAGGCCACCATCTTCCATTGCTCAGATGCTCACGTGCCCATTGTACCGTAGGCATCCAAAATGGTCTGGAGCTACGCAATCTCATATACAGCTATAAGTTACAATGCGCTGAGTGTTCTGATATCTTTCTATCATGAACCTTCGTACCTTCAAGGACATGGCGGAATTTAGTGAGCATTGAATATTACCATAAATTGACGCTGCAATAGTTACTAATATTTGAGAACCACTCAAAGGCCTCAAGTGCTGGTTTACCTGATAGCAATAAAATTGGAAGGAAATGTCATTACTCACCGATCTGTAAAAACTCGAAATGTGATTTATTTACATAGCACGTACAAGTATTTTTAAAGGTTTACATAACCACATACGTGACTCTGCTTGGAGAAGGTATTTCCATAAGTCGTCACATTCTAAGGCTTAGTAAAGTGGAATATCGGTAATATTACATCTCCATCCATCTTTATATGCAAGACAATTTTCCGCTGGCCTTAGAGGCAGCAGACTGACACTACTTGATGTTATTGTGTCTACATGTACACCCTGATCTTATCTTCAATTAGCCCTCCCAGTTGCACTCCCCCTATTGAGATATATAGTATATACTCCTGTATAGAATCCCTTAACTAATCATCAAATATTTTCATAAAATAGATTGTCACCCCAGCCCTGCAAATAGACAGGTTAGGGTCACCAGAACCCAGCATATCACCCCAGTCCTGCAGATAGATAGGTTAGTGTCACCAGAACCAGCATATCACCCCAGTCCTGCAGATAGATAGGTTAGTGTCACCAGAACCAGCATATCACCCCAGTCCTGCAGATAGATAGGTTAATGTCACCAGAACCAGCATATCATCCCAGTCCTGCAGATAGATAGGTTAATGTCACCAGAACCAGCATATCACCCCAGCCCCGCAGATAGGTAGGTTAGTGTCACCAGAACCAGCATATCAGCCAAGTCCTTCAAATAGATAGGTTAGTGTCACCAGATCCAGCATATCTCCCCAGTCCTGCAGATAGATAGGTTAATATCACCAGAACCAGCATATCATCCCAGTCCTGCAGATAGATAGGTTAGTGTCACCAGATCCAGCATATCACCCCAGCCTTGCAGATAGATAGGTTAGTGTCACAGAACCAGCATATCTCCCCAGTCCTGCAGATAGATAGGTTAATATCACCAGAACCAGCATATCAGCCCAGTCCTGCAGATAGATAGGTTAGTGTCATCAGATCCAGCATATCAGCCCAGCCCTGCAGATAGATAGGTTAGGGTCACCAGAACCCAGTATATCACCCAAGCCCTATAGATAGATATGCTGGTTCTGGTGACACTAACCCATCTATCTGCAGGGCTGGGGTGGTATGCTGGTTCTGGTGACACTAACCTATCTATCTGCAGGGGATTGGGTATATATATGCACCACACTTACTTTACACCTTGGTGAGTCTTTATATATATATTATTAATGAGTAATAAGTGATCTCAGCTCTCTGAGGGCTCTTGGGTGTTGCTCTTCTGTTCTCAGAGCATTATGCATTTGTACTTTACACAACCTTTCTTGGCCACTATCCACATGTGTCCTATTAAGAGAGTTATTAGCACTTTTAATAACCCCTTTATACATAACAATACGAGATAGGAAAACCCCTTTAAACTTCTGTTTGGCAAACATTATTAGCAGTCTATGTGTCAGGCTACGAGGTTTACCTTTAATTCTAAGATGCTTGCAAGATGAAGCATTTGTGTTACTGAGCTAAGTAGTACAGTCTATTTAGGATTGGAGTAGTAGTACTGTCTGTATATTTACAGATGACAAAAGCTATGTAGTACAGTCTATGGAGGATGGGAGTAGTAGTACAGTCTGTATATTTACAGATGACACCAACTATTTAGTACAGTGCAGTCAATGAAGGATGGGAGTAGTAGTACTGTCTGTATATTTACAGATGACGCAAGCTATTTAGTATAGTGCAGTCTATGGAGGATGGGAGTAGTAGTACTGCCTGTACAGATGACCAGGGGCGTAACTAGCAAAGACTGGACCCCATGGCAAACTTTTGGCTTGGGCCCCCCACAGCATAGCAACCCTTTTCCTGGCCTCCACATAGTATAACACCTCATTTACACACATTATAATGTCCCAAAGTGGCCTCCAGACAGTATAATATCCCACAGCAGGTCCTCCACACAGTATAATGTGCCATAGTGGCCCCTCCACACAGTATAATGTTCCATAGCAGCCCCGCCACATAGAGGCCCAGAGGATGTGAAAAACATAAAAAAACAATGGTACTCACCTCTCTTGCACTCAGGGGTGACTCCCTCCTGTTTTCGAGCGTCTTCAATTACATCACAGACACGGGTTATGCCGGCGACATTTAGCGTTGCGACACCTGACCCATGAGGCTAAAGACAGCATGGAGTCATGCTAGAGAGGTGAGTAACACTGTTTTTTATGTTCGCTCACTTCCCCTGGGCCTCCGATCATTATATTCTGGGGTCTGAAGAGGACCCAGAGTATAATGATACCAGTATGTGTTGGGGTTCGCCCACCAAATATTCTTGCTGTAGGCCTGCAGCCTTTCTTACTGATCCCCGCTCTTGATCACGGCCGCCTCTGCTTCCCCTTCTTACCTCCAGGGGACCCCAGCAACGTGATATGGAATGCATTGGGTACCCTGCAGGGCAGAAGGGGAAGTGGAGACAGCCATGAGCAGGAACGGGGATCGGTAAGTAAATAGGTCCCAGCAGATAACAGCCTATTAAAAAAAAAGCAGCAGGGACCCACCAGACCCCCTAAGGTCGCAGATCCCCTGGCAGCCACTACGGCTGCTATGGTGGTAATTACGCCACTGCAGATGACACAAGCTATGTAGGGTTCAAATCCTGCCAAGCACAATATCTGTGTGTAGTCTGTATGTTCTCCCCATGTTTGGTGGGTTTCCTCCGGGTACTCCGGTTTCCTCCCACACTCCAAAAGACCTACTGATAGGGAATGTAGATTGTCAGCCCTATATGGGACAGTGACTGACAATGTCTGTAAAGCGCTGCGGAATATGATGGTGCTATATAAGTAAGCATAATAAATAATAGTGCAGTGAAGCCTATAGATGATGAAAGTAGTAGTACTGTATTTATACAGATGACACAAGCTATATAGTACAATGCAGTCTATGGAGGATGGGAGTAGTAGTACTGTCTCTATATATACAAGTGACACAAGCTATGTAGTACAGTGCAGTCTATGGAGGATGGGAGTAGTAGTACTGTCTCTATATATACAAGTGACACAAGCTATGTAGTACAGTGCAGTCTATGGAGGATGGGAGTAGTAGTACTGTCTCTATATATACAAGTGACACAAGCTATGTAGTACAGTGCAGTCTATGGAGGATGGGAGTAGTAGTACTGTCTCTATATATACAAGTGACACAAGCTATGTAGTACAGTGCAGTTTTTGGAGGATGGGAGTAGTAGTACTGTCTCTATATATACAAGTGACACAAGCTATGTAGTACAGTGCAGTCTATGGAGGATGGGAGTAGGGTACAAGCAGACATATAACCAACAAATGACACAGATGCTTTACAACTCATATTCTATGTTTTTTAGGCACTTTCTAAAAATTTGTTCATCTTGTCCTATAGGTCCAAGAGCTTTATATGCAAAACTGTGCACCAGAAAATGCAACAAAATTCTGGACAGTGTGCCAAAATTTTTTGGAAACTAAGACAACTACTAAGTGTTGTAAAGTTAGAGGAAACAGTGTATAAACATTATCATCCAACATCAGTCACTGTTATAAATCTGGTGTAGTATAACACTGTCTAGTGTAACTTTACATAGTCTATTACATAGGATTTGTAATCTGAACAATGTATCATCCAGCATCAATCACTGTGATAAATCTGTACAGTATAAAACTGTCTAGTCTAAGGTTACACGGTCTAATATTACACAGGATTAGTAATCTGTACAATGTATCATCCAGCATCAGTCACTGTGATAAATCTGGTATAATATAAGACTATCTACTGTAACTTTCCACTGTTTCTAACATAATTTTGGCACATTTTCTGTCTCACGGTTTTGAATATTAAGCCCCACCTATTATCAGCAAGCTCCACCCCCATCTTTCACGAGTTGCTGAAACAAGGTTCGTCCATCTCTAGCATTGGTAGATTTATTTCAATTGCCATATTTGAACTTGGGAAGGAAAGTTTTTTACCCAATATTAGGAGTATTGGCATCTTCTGCCTTGTGGAGTTTTTCCCTTCGTCTGGATCAACATTTCAGGATATTAAAGGAGGTGTCCAAGATTAGAAATACAAACTTACCTCCAGGACCAGCGCCCCCTCTGTCCATGGCTCGTGTTAAGGTTGAACTGTAATTCCATACACCGCCTGTGGACAGGTATGGCGCTGTTTTTGAAATAATACGGTAATGTATTTGAGGACCCCCCCCTTTAAGCAGCTCCTACATGATAGATTATTAGTGGAGACCCCTGACTTCAGCTGGACTGGCCAATTGTCTCAGGTTTACGGGGACCTTTGGCAGATGGCTTCACCATGTCTGATCCTTTAGTACTCGGGGAGACAAGCTTCCTTCCTTCTCCCATGCAGTACATGCACTTGTGGTCTGAGACAAGTATGCATGTCTATGGGGGATCACATGAGCAATCTTTCGGCTGACAGCTATCTTATGTGTATAGGTAGAGCTGGATCCATATCCTCTTCTATCACCTGACATATGTCCTATGTATTCTACATATATGTAGCCAAGATTTTATTGCTTTGTTTGCTTTCTATTTCTTCACTAGAACAAGAACAACCCCTTTAATAATCCCTTTAATTACACCTGACAGCACGCCATGTGCACTTGACCTTGGGCAGATGAAATCCTGTAAATTGAGTTCCACCTAGTGAGAAGATCAGCAGACAAGTCCGGTCATGGCAGATGAAGGTGTAATGGGCTCTCGAGAGATTATAGAGCTGGGTAGAACGGACGAGGCGTAGGAGGAAGAAGTCACTTATGGAGATTACACGTGGTAGTGAAAGGAGGATAATAGCTTTATATAGTCCACACACCTCAATGTGATGAGTAGTCTGAGATCTGTAGTCCATGTACACTGTATAGGTATTGGGACATATACACATTACACCTATAGGATTAGAAATTAATATGGAGATTACACGCAGTATATATATAGGAGGAGACGTCAATTCAGAGCAGTGATAATGGCTTTATATAGTCCTGGTACCTCAATGTGATGAGTAGTCTAAGATTTGTAGTCAATGTCCACCATATGGGTATTGGGACACGAGCACATTACACCTATAGGATTAGACATTAATATGGAGAATACAGGCTGAATTTATACAGGAGGAGACGTCAGGACGGAGTAGTGATAATGGCTTTATAGTCCACGCACATTCGGGTCGAATCTGGTTCAATCTGAACCAGTTTGTTCATTTTTAGTCCATACCAAAACTGTTCCCACAAAGATGTAAGTGATAACTGTTAAAAATGTCTTGGTCTGCTGAACATTAAGATTTCCCTTCACTGAAACTAAGGGCCAAGGCTGACCCCTGAAGAACAACCCCATAGCATTACCCCTCCTTCACCAGACTACAGCCAGAACAACGTAGTCAGATAACATTCAACAAACTGCTGGTCCATCAGACGTGGCTTGGTCTAGGTAAGGACTCTGGGAAGCTTCAGCCATTGTCAACCTCCCTCAGCTGAAAGAGAAGATGAAGCAGCTGCAGAGAAGGTCTGAGAAGGTGGAAGATGGCGGCTCTAGTCAAAAATAGCAGGAGCTCTGAAGGAGTGGATGAAGTAGAGGAGCTTTGGGCGGATGTCATAGTTTTAGATCTGTTTGTGTGCAGCCCCATCCTGCACGAGCGTGTCTTACTTTATTATTAGCCAGGCACATGTGATAAAGTCAATTAGATGGGAGGACCCGAAAGAGCGGTTTGTAGGGTTACAGGAGATGATCTTGGTGGTTCTGCTTGACTGCTATATTTTCTTCAGGTGCGTTCACATTTGTATAATTCTGACTGTTCTTCTGATCTGTCACAAGGCCAGAAGAAAAGAACTATCTAATAACAGACAACCATGGATCCTGAGGGGCCACAATGATTATATTGGGGCCCATTGAGTGTCCGTTATTTTTTCCTGGCAAAAAGTTGGGCTTGCAGGACATCTGACAGACTCTGAATCAGACAGACCTGGTGCTCATGTCAACACTATAGTACATGTGTTGTCCACCACAAGTAAATAAGTCAATTTCAATGTGTCAGTAAGGATAGGGATTGTATTTGTAGACATATTAAATGCTTGTTCACCTGACGGCTCTATCTCCGAGCACCCCCAGGGCTGACGTGTGTCAGAACTTATGTTTCTTTGTGGACACAAGGACGTACATGCCATAGTGACAGGGCGTGTGGCTCCTACATGACCTGTACAGATGGGCCCCCTGGAAAAATTGGCCTCAGCTCTTTGTTATTAAAAACAGGGGGAGGGAATTGATCCGGGACAAGGTGCAAAAGGTAAAAAGTGACATTTAATACAATAACCACAAAAATAACACCAAAGATCCTTTCCCGAGTTACGTAACATAACAAAAACAAGAGATTGCGAAATCCAGGGAAAGTTGGCAAAGAATCTGTAGGTGAAGTGTATGAGATGAATCAAGAGACAACTCCATCTACTCCATTTATTTATACGTACCGAGTCTATTTATACACCACTTGGGTGACGGGCATGTCGGCGTGGTGGCCATTTATGGGTGTACACTATATGTTTACTTTATTGCTAAATCTAATATACTGTATAGATCTAGTATGATTTCAGATTCCTCCTCTCTTTATATATGACATTGAACAGGCCGTGCGATTGGCATTGCCCATTTGTAGGTCATTTTGCATACTTAATTGCACTTTTCAGTATATTTCTGTTACCTGACTTTTTGATGTTTTTGATATATTATTTTGATATATGTTTCACAGCGGGCCTCTTTCCACTGGCCCATAACACCACCATTATATACATAATACTGCCAAGAAGAGGAGGAGGAGGAGAGGGAGGGAGGGAGCAAAAGAAAAGGTAGAGGATGAAGGAGGAGGAGGAGGAAGAGGAGAAGGAGAAGAAGGAGGAGGAGGAAGAGGAAGATGAGGAGGAGAAGGAGGAAGAGAAAGAATAAGAGGAGGAAGAAAGAGGAGGAGGAGAGGTAGGGGATGAAGGAGGAGAAGGATGAGGAGGGGAAGGAGGAATAAAATGAAGAGTAGAATGAGAAGGGGAGGAGAAAATGAAGAGGAGGAGAAGGAGGAGGAAGAAAAAGAAGGAGGAGAATGGAATGAGAGGGAGAAGAGGAGGAGGAGAAGGAGGAAAAAAAAAGAGAAGGAGGAAGAAAGAGGACGATGAGGAGAGGTAGAGGATGAAGGAGGAAGAGGAAGATGAGGGGGAAGAGGAAGAAGAGGAGGAAGAAAGAGGAGAAGGAATAAGAGGAGGAGGAGGAAGAAGAAGAGGAGGATGAGGAGGAAGAAGGAGAGGAAGGAAGGGAGGAAGAGGAGGAGGAAGAAGATGAGGATGAGGAATAGGAGGAGGAGGAAGAGGAGGAGGAGGAAGAGGATGATAGCTGATAAATACTGTAGAAATACTGTTATGTCTCTGCCTGTTTGGGTCTCTGCGCCACCCTCTGCTCACACGCTACGGCGTAGGAGGCATCCTCAGTTTGATTCTTTGCTTAGGATTCTGGATGCTTAGTCTGAACACGGTCCTAGTTCCCTTGCTGTGTAATGGATTTCCAGCCACACCCGTGTTCTGAGCATTGTTTCGCTCTGGACCGCATAGAGTTAATCTTTTCCTTGCCTGTGTGATTGACAGCCTGTGTACCTATCAGGTCTGGGGCTGGGCCCAGACTTTCTATATACTGGATGTCACTTTCACAGCAAGTTGCCGGTTATTGCACTGACCTTGCCTGCTCTCTTTGTACCTTTGATTTTGACCTTGCTATTATCTCTGACTTTTGGCTTGCCTTATGACTACTCTCTTGGATTTCGATTTGGTACCACTTTTGCTTCTCTGGTTGTGACCCCTGGCCTTTTTACCATTCTTCTCTGTTGTTTTGTCTTGTTCTGTGTGTCACTTACTCAGTATAGGGCTTGTCTTCAGGTTGTCCTTTTACCGTTTAGGGTAACTGAGGCAATAGGAAGGGACAGTGGCTGGGGTGAGATTAGGGCTCACTTGTCTCTGTCCTTCCTTCTCGACCCCTGCAGTAGTATTAGGGTATTGCTACGTCTGGCAAGACCCTAACAAATACACATAAATAAATATAAATAATAATATAACGTATGGCCAATACTTATCTGATACCTACTGTGAGAGTATGAACCTAGAGGGCGCTAGGGAGCGACCCAGGCAAGCCCTGAAAAGGCCCTCAGCCACACCTTTGGGTGGGGCGTGTATCTCCAGAAGGCTGGAGAAACCTGCTTGGAGAAGGAAATGGTGGACCAGCCTAGGACAGAGAGGCAGTCTGTCCCAGAGGGCTTGGATCCAGAGAGGACTTACAAAGACTAAGTCAGGCTCTTATTGCCCCAGAGGCTAGTTAGGGACTCAAGGAGTCAGTGAGTGCCCTAACTGTGGCATAGGTTTTTTTGTTGTTTTGTTATGTTGCAGTTGAGCTGAATAAAGCCACTTTTATGTTTCACTTGGACCGTCTGAACCCTATATTTCCGGCGCCCAGTACCACGAACCACCGCTGTTGAGACCAGGAGCCTGCCGCCATTTGAGTTTAATTCCCCCAAGCTGTCACACTACATATTAATACATGTTGAATAGTTATTGGAAACCTAAGTAATAAGAGATGTAATAAAGTTCTTATGCTTTTGAGTGTTACCGGTGCCGCACAACACATGATGTATATCAGGGCCACTGTTATGTAGCACACATAAAGTCTTTGCCATTTTCTGTCTACAAAAATGCTGGATAAGTGGCACCCCCGCTCACACGGCACGTTCTCCCTATTATGTACCTGGCTATTATGGCGGCATTCCATGATGACATCTCATGCTGAATGACAGATCCCGGGTAAGTCTTTCCAACCTCAGAGGATGAGGATCTGCTTTGTGTGATTTAGAGTATTGAATAACACGGACTAATTTACTTTTAGTAATCAGATTTCTTATCTCTGTTGGATACTGTTGTACGTTGGCGCATTCACACCTGCAGACACCTTAGTTAACTTAGACTTCTCTAAGCTAGCGTGTATTTCAGAAAAAAATTTGATAGAAGAATCAGAGATTAGAGGAGAATAATACTTGTTTGGCTGGCAGCTATTCCTCCCGGCCTTGCCCATACACATGTAAGCTGGGCTTGGCCGAGAATGTATGTGTACTCAATGGGGAGAGGGGATTAAGCATCTCTCAGACACCTCCACTACGAAATAAAAGATTTGGCATATTACAAGTCAACATGCCCAATCATTCTATCCCTCAATATCTTCCATCTGGAGAGTCAGGACACCACCATACACTGCCATACACCATCATAGAACAACATACACCACCAAACACTACCATATACTGCCATACACCGCCACACACCACCATACACCACCATACACCACCATATACCACCATACACCACCATACACCACCATACACCACCATATACTGCCATATACCGCCATACACCACCATACACCACCATATACCGCCATATACCACCATACACCACCATACACCACCATACACAAATATAGATGATTATCTGTGTGTTAGGTCAACATTCATCTATATTGTAAAGACAGAGGGCTCTGAGAGTTGGTTTGGACTCCCAGATGGATCCTTTTTAGGTTCTCCATAATTCTCAAATGGTCTGGCTCAACTCCCCTACACGTTTGCACTCTGTGTCTGATGTCCCACTAATGTTGTAATACAGTATATTTTCTTACTGTACTTATCATCTAGAAATGTATGGCATATACTCTGCAGATATCTAGTAGAAGCAGGTCCTACCTCTACCACACCTATATATTTCCAGAAAGAGGGTCCCCCGACCGACCGCCCATCCTACATGGTGTTGCAGCCGCAGTGAGCAGGCGTAAATATGTCTAAGTACAGCGGAGCAGGCGTCCTTGTGAATATGTCTGAGGACCCCTTTAAAGCGTAACTAAACGTTCGGACAACTTTTGATTTTCTGACAGTATTTGTTTTATCTCTATGCCGTGTTTCACATGTGCCTTAATGTCATGTATTATATATATATATATATATATATATAGATATACATTTCCTGTATTTCGGGTTTAGTTATGGCAGGTCTCTATTTGTAGCTCTCACATGGCCATTTTTTACACATTTGAAGCAAATTATTCAGCAGTGCCGCCTACATTTTCTTTTTGTAACTGCTTAAAAGGTTAATATTAGTCACTAACGAGTTCAAATACAGTTAACCCCTCCCCCTGAGATTTGCACCTACAAGATTTACTTATGACATCAATTAAAAATTGACAATAAAAAAAGTGACATTTTTGGAATGTTTTTTCCAGTTTTGATGTGACTGGGTTAATAGTACCTGGACATTTACTATTATACTCCATGGGGAAGAATTATGGAGTCCATTATGCTGTAAATTGGCCCTACACTATATAAAAAGACATTGAATGCTCAATAAATCAATTATTTAGGAAGAGCATCCAGAATAGCGCAGATAACTGCTACTGTTCATGCAGGGATATAGCCCTGCTTACTAGAGGATATGAGATATCTAAGTGTATCCCTACCATATAAAAAACAAGAGTTAACACTGCAGATCACAATACATGATTTGGAGACCCAGCAGTGCTGCAATTTATCTTGACAATATCATTAAAAGCACAGTGTGAATACCTGTGGATTTTATGAGAATGACATTCGCCGGGATAACTTTGACATTTGCAGGTAGTAAATTGTTATTAGATTCGCGCCTGGAAGAAATTAAAGGTGAGCAGTGACCGGACTGTTCAGAAAGGTCAAACAAGTCGTTGGGCTGGGCTCGTAAATGGTGGAAGATTTTAGCCTGGTGTTAAATTTGGGTGAAGAATGGGTTCGGGTGTGGAGAACTACTGAGGACTGGTTTCGTCTGATCGGAAGGGTTCTAAACACATGAAGGTGGAAGCTGTAACAATGGCTGGCAGGAGAGGTGGATCTACTGCGTCATGGATTTGGCTTAGGGCTGAATCAGGGAGCAGAGTCTAAAGGACTGCATGGTCACCACCCTTAATCTCACAAGGAGGTTTGGACTTCCCTACAGGTCTTCATTAATGGCTCATACACAAACAAGCCGGAGCTCCTAGATATTGGACAGGAATCATGGTGTGCAGGAATAAGAGCCAATAACGCATTCTGTTGTAAGAATAGGTGAGGCAGAAGTCAGGTCAAGCAGCCAGGAAGAGAGTAGTAACTGTAAGGAGCAGAACCAAAGACACTGTGGACCTTATCGATCATGTTCAAAGTGGTAAGAGAAAGACTATAATAAAAACCTGAGACACAGAATGGCTGGAATGAGGGGCATTTGACACTGGTCCATTAAGACAATGGGGGCTGGTGTATCCAATAGACAAACGGCACAGTACAGGAGGGGATGCAGGACATCCAGAGTCATGTGCTGGTGCTTCATTGGATTCATTGGATTGGTTGGTCAGTGTCCCTTTTATACTGTGTGGCACCTCATACGTAGGGCATAGCTCTCGTAACATACAGTCCCACAATGCAGTGCAACACAACCCGGATGGCTTGACTTGGATACACTGTATGGTGCTATACTGTCGAGGTGTTTGGCTAAAATTGGACTAGGTGCTACAAAAGCAGACTTTTAGTCCCCAGCATGAGCCCCACCTCTAATACACTCTCTTATACTATTACAATCTAAAGGGTCCAGGATTAAGGGCCATAAACTAACTCAAAGGTGAAACCATAAAGCTCATCATTATTAGTAAAATATTAAGACACACCAATGACACACCTCACATCAAGGACAGAAGGGCACATCCACACTATGTACACAGCTAGAAAACTCCCCCCAGGCTGCACCTTTGGTGGCCATTTATGTACTTTACAAACAGTCTTTTCCCTGGTAGTCTAGTGGCTAGGATACATACTCTCATTATGCAGCCCAGGTTTGACATCCAGTCAAGAAAGCTCTCATTTGAAGGGATGGTCCCTACTTTCGACCCAAGTCCCCCCGACCCTCTTCGTTCTTTATTGGTCCCTTCTTTTTAATTTTGGAAAGAAATGCAGACTAAAAAACTTATTATATTACTTATATATATATATATATATATATATATATATTACTGCAGAGGCTTTCTGGTTTCTTACTTATATCACATTTTTAGAGAGTTTAGAGAATTTTTGAGCTAATATTTAAAAAAATAGATACACAAAAATGCATCTTCCACATATCAAACCACAAATGTCCCTCTTTGACCATCCAAAAGTTGGGGTGGGGGATTTTAGAATTATTCGACCCAACTAAACATTCACATAAAGGAAAATAAAAAATACTGAGGCACACAGTGGGGTTTCTTTTGGAAAATTCTGAAGTTAATTTAAGAGGAAAAGAAAATAATTCTACTTCTATGTCTACTTTTAATTCCACATCTACGTCTACATAAATATCTACTTCTACATCTACATCTACATAAAAGTCTACTTCTACATCTATGTCTACATCTACTTCTACATCTACATAAATGTCTACTTCTAGATCTACATCCACTTGTATATCTACATAAATGTCTATTTGTACATCTACATCTACATCAGCTTCTACATCTGCGTCTACATCTACATAAATCTACTTTTAAATCTACTTCTACGTGTTTGTCTACATCTAGTTCTACATCTATATCCACTTCTACATAAATGTTTACTTCTACATTTACTTCTATGTCTACATCTACATATATGTTTCTACATCTACTTCTACGTGTCTATATCTACTGCTGCACCTACTTCTACAGTTTACTGGAAACATTTCTGGATTTGGCTAAAAAAAAGAACTGCAGTGTTAAACTACCCTCAAGGTCACATAATCACCCAATTGGGGGTATTTCTGTCATAGACATTTACGGCATAGCATTTGCCCTTCTGTATTAATAACTATCAGGGATTGGAGCGAGACACACGTGTAGGGTCACCTATTTATCGACAGCAGCTGTGGCAATGTGCAGAATGAAGGGTCAGAGAGCCCCCAGTATGGGGATCAGAGGATGTTCCTGTGAACATCTTAGATGGGATGTCCCTTTAAGAAAAAAATATTATGTATTACCGACAATACAAAACAACTCTATAGGGCTAACCCTGGATCTGAAACAGTAATAGTAAGTTCAGATTGACAGGAGTAGAGTTGTGAGGGTTCTCTCACACCTGATGATGATACATTTGCAAAACATTCCTTACAAGAGACCTGCGAAAATTCACCTGAGAATATTCACAAAAACATCCAGTATCTCATAAGGTTAAAGTGGTTTAGTAACTCAAAACAGACATTGAGATGAGGGTATTAAAAAATGGGTAATATGGTGCCGTACGGTGGATTTACCATCTCATTGTGCAGACAAGTTCACAAAACTCAGATGCATTTATGTGATACAAGGTGTAAGTGCTGAAGGACAGGTTAGAAGACGTCCTTACCTGCTGCAGGTCTGAGCTGAAGTGCCTGTCCCAGGGCTGAGCAGACTCTGCTTGTGAAGTGCCTCTTTATTCTGAGATAGCTATCTCAGCCTTCCCTCACTTCTTCAAGTTCCAGAAGTTCCCAAAAGTTGGGCTGAGAACTAAGAAGTTGTGGACCAACAGGTTCTATATAAGTGACACTCCCAGGAGAATACTGGCAGGATGTGCTTGGCGTGATTCTAGGAGAAGTGCATGAAGGCGAGTGTATCACTAGTGAAACAACACCCACTGGCTGCACGATTACTCTAATCTCTAATACCTGCCTAGTGGGGGGGGGTTCTTGCTTTTCCAGCAAGCTCAAAGTACAAGGAGGGCGGCCTGTAGATGGGGTTCTATACAGTACTGTGTAAAGGTTTTAGGCATGAGAGGAAAAAATGCAGGATAGCAGAATGCTTTCAGAAGTAGAAGGGTTAATAGTTTATTTTAAGAAGTGAATGAAGAGAAATGTAAATCCCATCAATATCTGATGTGACCTTTGCCCTTTGGAGGAGATATAGCCCTGATCTCAACATCATCCAGTCTGTCTGGGATGACATGAAGAGACAGAAGGATTGCAGCAAGCCTAGTTCTCCAAGATGGCGGCAGGAACATTCTCCCTGCCAAGTTCTGCCAAAAACTGTCTGTACCTAAAAAAAAGGCAAAGGTCACACCAAATATGATCATCCCCATACACTGCACTGTAATCTGCTGTAGATGATCTTCCTCTACACTGTACTGTGAGCTGCTGCAAATGATATTCCTCTACTATGTACTGTGAGTTGGTGTAGATGATCTTCTCTTACACTATACTGTGAGTGGCTGTAGATGATCTTCCTCTACTCTGCACTGTGAGCTGCTGTAGATGATTTTTCCCTACACTGTGCCATGAGCTGCTGTAAATGATCTTCCCTCTAAACTGTACTGTGACCTGATGTAGATTATCTTCCCCCTACTATGTACTGTGAGCTGCTGTATATGATCCTCCACCCCTTTTTACTGTGAGCTGCTGTAGATGATCTTCCCCTATACTGTACTGTGAGCTGCTGCAGATGATCTTCTCCTACACTGTACTGTGAGCTACTGTAGATGATCTTCCTCTACACTGTACTGTGAGCTGCAGTAGATGATCTTCCTCTACTATGTACTGTGAGTTGCTGTAGATGATCTTCTCCTACACTGTACTGTGAGTGGCTGTAGATGATCTTCCTCTACTCTGTACTGTGAGTGTCTGTAGATAATCTTTCTCTACTCTGTACTGTGAGCTGCTGTATATGATCCTCCACCACACTTTACTGTGAGCTGCTGTAGATGATCTTCCTCTACTCTGTGAGCTGCTGTAGATGATCTTCCCCTACACTGTACTGTGAGTGGCTGTAGATGATCTTTCCCTACACTGTACTGTGAGTGGGTGTAGATGATCTTCCTCTACGCTGTACTGTGAGTGGCTGTAGATGATCTTTCCCTACACTGTACTGTGAGCTGCTGTAGATGATCTTCTCCTACACTGTACTGTGAGTGGCTGTAGATGATCTCCCTCTACTCTTTACTGTGAGTTGCTGTAGATTATCTTTCCCTACACTGTACTGTGAGATGCTGTAGATGATCTTCCTCTACTCTGTGAGCTGCTGTAGATGATTTTCCCCTACACTTTACTGTGAGCTGTAGTAGATGATCTTCCTTTATAGTGTACTGTGAGCTGCTGTAGATGACCTTCCCCTACACTGTACTGTGAGTTGCTTTGGATGATCTTCCCTTACACTGTACTGTGAGCTGCTGCAGATGATCTTCCCCTACACTGTACTGTGAGCTGCTGCAGATGATCTTCCCCTACACTGTACTGTGAGCTGCTGTAGATGAGCTTCCCCTACACTGTACTGTGAGCTGCAGTAGATGATCTTCCCCTACACTGTACTGTAAGAACTCACAGAGTTTCCATGATGTATTATGGACAATAAGGAAGAAAGCAGATTGCAGTGAATGAAAATATATGCAAGCTATGGGAAAAAAAAAGTATGAATTTATAGTTCGGGACTACTTGCAGATTGTTTTATTTCATAAAATATGGTCAATGGACAAATATAACATTTGTATTTGCAAAGATGTCCATAGCTGTCAAATATATACAAACTCCAAATCAAGACTCCTAAAATAATAAATTTCTAAAGTCCTCAGACGAATCCCCTAAACTATATAAGGAACAGACCCACCCCGCAAAACTGAAATGTCAGACCAGAAGCCCAGAGTAAATCAGTTCCCAGGGTCCAGGATAGGGTCAGGATCCAGTTTCAGCCAGAGGGGAAGGACTCTAGAACAAGGAGCCATAAATGATTCCAGTAATTTCTAATACATAATGGTCCAAATAGATATAATAATAAAAAAGCTTTTGGGTATCTGGAAGGGGGATTTTCCTATCTAGTTCCCCCCCCCCCCAACCTTGTGTGTAACACAATAGTGCAGGTAGCCACTTACCTCCAATACCTCATTTCCCTCCAACCTTCATGTCACCCTCACATTGATCCTGCAACATACGGTAGGTACTAAAGAACTGTAGGTCACCAGTGGTCACTTTTTATTCTCCTGCCCTTAGGACCAATGACCACCAGTAGCCAACAGTTCTCCAGTGTTGGGATTCTGCCAAATAGCTCCCCATATCTCAGCTTCCAGAGCTTTGGCAGTAGAATAAAGAAGGAAAAGCCATTTATTGCATTAGTGAATCTGAATAATAATATGAATAATAAGGCGTAAGTGTTCTTAGTGATAGATTTGTTATCCTTGTAAAGTCTTAATTGTTATGTAAATGACTCGACACACGATAAAATCCTGGATAAAGCTGTACTCTGCCCTTACAGTATGTTCAAGCATCAGCAAGAATTCAACATACATTGATGAGGAAGAAATCCACTTCTTGTAGTAGAAGTTCTGAGGATATGCTGCTGGGTGTGCAGTACTGTAGGTACTAGTGGGTATTAACCCCATCCATATCCAATGGTGCTAATCCTGTCAACGTATAGTGACTGGACAATCCCTTTAAAGAGGAACTTTAACTAAACTAATTTAGCTCTCTATTGTCAAGTGGGTGGTCTAGGTCTGGGACTGCCCACCTGACAGCAGAGTGTCTAATTAGCATATTGTGAGCTGAAACTAATAGTGCAGATTGCTGAGGAATAGTGGGGGCGAGAGAAAAAATTCCAAATGCACTGGAATCAGTGGCTATTCATGGATGCAAAGAGTTGTAAGAGTTGGTGATGGGTCCTCTTTGACAGTCAGTACGATGATCTGAGGCAGTAAATTCTACATAAATAGGTGCAGCACAGGAGGGATAAGATATACACTGTGTGCAGAATTATTAGGCAAATGAGTATTTTGATCACATCATCCTTTTTATACATGTTGTCCTACTCCAAGCTGTATAGGCTTGAAAGCCAACTACAAATTAAGTAAATCTGGTGATGTGCATCTCTGTAATGAGGAGGGGTGTGGTCTAATGACATCAACACCCTATATAAGGTGTGCTTAATTATTAGGCAACTTCCTTTCCTTTGGCAAAATGGGTCAGAAGAGAGATTTGACGGACTCTGAAAAGTCAAAAATTGTGAGATGTCTTGCAGAGGGATGCAGCAGTCTTGAAATTGCCAAACTTTTGAAGCGTGATCACCGAACAATCAAGCGTTTCATGGCAAATAGCCAACAGGGTCGCAAGAAGCGTGTTGGGAAAAAAAAGGCGCAAAATAACTGATAATGAATTGAGGAAAATCAAGCGTGAAGCTGCCAAGATGCCATTAGCCACCAGTTTAGCCATATTTCAGAGCTGCAACGTTACTGGAGTATCAAAAAGCACAAGGTGTGCGATACTCAGGGACATGGCCAAGGTAAGGAAGGCTGAAAAACGACCACCTTTGAACAAGAAACATAAGATAAAACGTCAAGACTGGGGCAAGAAAGACTTAAGACTGATTTTTCAAAGGTTTTATGGACTGATGAAATGAGAGTGACTCTTGATGGGCCGGATGGATGGGCCCGAGGCTGGATCAGTAAAGGACAGAGAGCTCCACTCCGACTCAGACGCCAGCAAGGTGGAGGTGGGGTACTGGTATGGGCTGGTATCATCAAAGATGAACTTGTGGGACCTTTTCGGGTGGAGGATGGAGTGAAGCTAAACTCCCAGACCTACTGCCAGTTTCTGGAAGACACCTTCTTCAAGCAGTGGTACAGGAAGAAGTCGGTATCGTTCAAGAAAAACATGATTTTCATGCAGGACAATGCTCCATCACATGCATCCAAATACTCCACAGCGTGGCTGGCCAGTAAAGGTGTAAAAGAAGAAAAAATAATGACATGGCCCCCTTGTTCACCTGATCTGAACTCCATAGAGAACCTGTGGTCCCTCATAAAATGTGAGATCTACAGGGAGGGAACACAGTAAGTCCACCTCTCTGAGCAGTGTCTGGGAGGCTGTGGTGGCCGCTGCACGCAATGGTGATCGTAAACAGATCAAGCAACTGGCAGAATCTATGGATGGAAGGCTTCTGAGTGTCATCGTAAAGAAAGGTGGCTATATCGGTCACTGATTTGTTTTTGGTTTTGTTTTTGAATGTCAGAAATGTTTATTTCTAAATTTTCTGTTGTTATATTGGTTTACCTGGTGAAAATAAACAAGTGAGATGGGTATATATTTGGTTTTTATTAAGTTGCCTAATAATTCTGCACAGTAATAGTTACCTGCACAAACAGATATCCTCCTAAGATAGCCAAATCTAAAAAAAACCCACTCCAACTTCCAAAAATATTAAGCTTTGATATTTATGAGTCTTTGGGTTGATTGAGAACATAGTTGTTGTTCAATAATAAAAATAATCATCTCAAATACAACTTGCCTAATAATTCTGCACACAGTGTAGGGTGCACAAATAGGTTGGTAAACAAAGATAAGAGCAGAGTTATAGGATGTTCAATATTCTGAAGACCTTTGTAGACTAGAATGAGAACAACAGACATTCACTACTTTTTGGAGGAGTAATGTTCTAGGAGACGTACAAAGAATAATAGCGGCTCTAGAAGACAAACCCAATGACAGTCTGCCCTATGGGATCATGTGGAGAGAGAAAGCCAGAGGGGAGCTTAAGAGGGTGTTCCTACGTGAGTCTCTTATGGCTGAGATCAGGACATCGGACTGTCTGGTTATAAAATCCAACACATTGATCGGACAGAGAGTCCGAAAGGGAACAATCTAAAGGGGTTTGTGCCACAAAGCCAAGAACCGCGAGACAAAAAACACTTCACCGGTATAAGCTGTGCAGCAAATGACAATAATAATACTACATTTTATTTATATAGGGCCACCGTATTCCGCAGCACCTTACAAATCAATGTACAGACAAAATGAGACATTATGGAGTAATAAATCAATTCACACAATGGGAGTTAGGGCTGTGGTCACAAGAGCTGACAATCTATGGCTGCAGGCAAACTAACAAGACTAAAGAAGTAATAAAGCAAACTTAGACATGATAGCTACAGTGCCTTGCGAAAGTATTCGGCCCCCTTGAACTTTTCAACCTTTTGCCACATTTCAGGCTTCAAAAATAAAGGTATAAAATTTTAATTTTTTTGTGGAAGAATCAACAAGTGGGACACAATCGTGAAGTGGAACGAAATTTATTGGTTATTTTAAACTTTTGTAAAAAATAAAAAACTGAAAAGTGGGGCGTGCCAAATTATTCGGCCACCTTAAGTTAATACTTTGTAGCGCCACCTTTTGCTGCGATTACAGCTGCAAGTCGCTTGGGGTATGTCTCTATCAGTTTTGCTCATCGAGAGACTGAAATTCTTGCCCATTCTTCCTTGGAAAACAGCTGGAGCTCAGTGAGGTTGGATGGAGAGCGTTTGTGAACAGCAGTTTTCAGCTCTTTCCACAGATTCTTGATTGGATTCAGGTCTGGACTTTGATTTGGCCATTCTAACACCTGGATACGTTTATTTGTGAACCATTCCATTGTAGATTTTGGGATCATTGTCTTGTTGGAAGATAAATCTCTGTCCCAGTCTCAGGTCTTTTGCAGACTCCAACAGGTTTTCTTCCAGAATGGTCCTGTATTTGGTACCATCTATCTTCCCATCAATTTTAACCATCTTCCCTGTCCCTGCTGAAGAAAAGCAGGCCCAAACCATGATGCTGCCACCACCATGTGTGACAGTGGGGATGGTGTGTTCAGGGTGATGAGCTGTGTTGCTTTTACGCCAAACATATCGTTTTGCATTGTGGCCAAAAAGTTGGATTTTGGTTTCATCTGACCAGAGCACCTTCTTCCACATGTTTGGTGTGTCTCCCAGGTGGCTTGTGGCAAACTTTAAACAAGACTTTTTATGGATATCTTTGAGAAATGGCTTTCTTCTTGCCACTCTTCCATAAAGGCCAGATTTGTGCAGTGTACGACTGATTGTTGTCCTATGGACAGACTCTCCCACCTCAGCTGTAGATCTCTGCAGTTCATCCAGAGTGATCATGGGCCTCTTGGCTGCATCTCTGATCAGTCTTCTCCTTGTTTGAGATGAAAGTTTAGAGGGACGGCCGGGTCTTGGTAGATTTGCAGTGGTCTGATACTCCTTCCATTTCAATTTGATCGCTTGCACAGTGCTCCTTGGGATGTTTAAAGTTTGGGAAATCTTTTTGTGTCCAAATCCAGCTTTAATCTTCTCCACAACAGTATCACGGACCTGCCTGGTGTGTTCCTTGGTCTTCATGATGCTCTCTGCGCTTTAAACAGAACCCTGAGACTATCACAGAGCAGGTGCATTTATACGGAGACTTGATTACACACAGGTGGATTATATTTATCATCATCAGTCATTTAGGACAACATTGGATCGTTCAGAGATCCTCACTGAACTTCTGGAGTGAGTTGGCTGCACTGAAAGTAAAGGGGCCGAATAATATTGCACGCCCCACTTTTCAGTTTTTTATTTTTTACAAAAGTTTAAAATAACTAATAAATTTCGTTCCACTTCACAATTGTTTCCCACTTGTTGTTGATTCTTAACCAAAAAATTAAAATTTTATATCTTTATGTTTGAAGCCTGAAATGTGGCAAAAGGTTGAAAAGTTCAAGGGGGCTGAATACTTTCGCAAGGCACTGTAGATCTATAGACATAACTAGATCTATAGACATGATAGCTAGCCATTTATACATGATAACTACATCTATAGACATAATAACTGGATTTATAGACATGATAACTAAACATATAGACGTGATATCTAGAATTTATAGACATGATAGCTAGATCTATAGACATAACTAGATCTATAGACATGATAACCACATTTATAGACATGATAACTAGACATATAGACGTGATATCTAGAATTTATAGACATGATAACTAGATCTTTAGATATTATAACCTTTGCCTATATGAGAACCTAACACAACCCTCTGACCTCATCTCTGGGGGAGGAGGGTGCACCTGACCTTACTATTGTTTAGGACTATAATGAATATCTATTTACAGAAGGGTTT
This sequence comes from Leptodactylus fallax, assembly GCA_947044405.1. Lineage (NCBI taxonomy): Eukaryota > Metazoa > Chordata > Amphibia > Anura > Leptodactylidae > Leptodactylus > Leptodactylus fallax. The sequence goes on from CAMRHE010000270.1 coordinate 100,813, forward strand.
AAGATTTTCCAAGAAAAGGATCAGTATTCAGTGACATGTAAAGAGCTTCCACCCACATAACGTGTTCTAGGAAATGACCCACCTAACAGTTTATGATTGACATATAATGTTTTGGGTTGGTCACGTACAGCTGGAGTCATGTATTAAGGTTTATCCGCCACTCAGATACTGCCTGTAGCTAGGTATATATCTGTGTAGGGAAGAGGATACAAAGCCTAGTAAAAGTGGAAGTATGAGATACAGAAGCAGAGTCCTACCTAATGATGTCAGGAGCTTGGCTAACCCAAAAAGTCGAGCTTCTTTTTTTTTTTTTTTTAAACTGTAATTTTTATTAAAATATTTTTGAAAAAGACATAGATCAAATACAGAATATTCCACATAGCAAACAATCCGTCAAGTCCACAAAAAAAAACAGCAACACAAAGACAAGATTTGGGGAATACACAAGAACAGACAAAGGGAAGGAACAATGAAGAGAGAGACAATGCTGGGGGTCAGACTTCAGAGACCTTGTGTGGTACAGTAGGTATCCCAGTGGGACCAAATTGCTTCAAATGCCTCTACCGTATGGTTAAGGGAGGCGGTCAAATACTCCAGACTGCGGATGTCCTTCAGCCGGGCTATCAATTCTGAGATCGCTGGGGGAAGAGCTTCTCTCCAATGGCGGGCTATGAGTGTTTTGGCCGTGGTACACAAGTAAAGGAATAGCTTAGATGTATTTTTACTGAGACCTTTTGGAGGGAGAGTCGAGCTTCTTTGTACATTAGTAGCCGTGCAACGATTACCTACTGACCAGTGATCCACTGACTGAAAGGATCCAGATACAATCATACACAACATAGCCTTGGATTCTGGATCATGCTCCAATACTTATTAGTCTGCAGGAATCCTACCCAAGGAAAGTGCTATTGTTTGCAGCCATTACACTTGTGCAACCTGGTGTAAAGTTCTTACGAACTGTGTTGTATCTGTTTCCATTACAGTGACATCCTTTAGTGTTGTGGGTACCAAAATAGGGTCAAAGGTTGAATAAAAAAACCTCTGACCCTGTCAATCACAAGTGTCCATACATTTTACCCCTTTATGCTGGTCAACCCTGTATTATATAATTGTGTAAAATGAGGAGTGCTGGATTTGAACATGCTCGAACCTTTTGTTTTCAGAGATATAAGCTGAAGTGTAAGGCAGCAGAGAATATACATACTTGGTATAGCCGAGCATGCATGTGTATGGGGGTGTCAGGAGAGATAACGGTTTGACCTACAGCTATCTAATGCATATGGCCAGCCTATTGATACCAAATACTGACTTAGTAACCATTCTCAATGTCTCCAGATACTACTATAGCCTGGCATGACTACAGGGAACCTGCATACTTGGCAGCAGTTATAGACGAGACATAAATTACTTGGTTAGGTGAATGGATCAGGAATGTGAAAGGCCAAGTCCAATGAGTAAGCGCGGTGGGGAAATGACATGTTCTAAGGTTACTTCCTTGTACATTTGTGACTGGACTTTTTGTTATTCTGGCACCTCTGCATTGCTTTATGTCTGAGTCACCCCAAATATCACATCAGTGCCAGATTCTGCCGTAATAAGGATTAGGAAGAGCGGCTCATGATACAAGACTTCATCACATTAGATGTATATGAATCACCCATAAAATAAAAACCATAAAATTACATAATTTCTTGCGAAGCTCTGATGTTTGCAATACACGTGGAGTTGTGGTAATAACCTGAAACCCCTGTGCAACAAGACCTCCAGGGCCTCCAATTCCCCAAGTTTTAGCATTATATCTGTCGGATGGACAATTTACAATATTGAGATCATAAATTATTGAGGGTTTCACAACAGAGACCTTCACTATGGGGAATGGACACAATTTAGCTCTACAGAGCACTGCATTGCACCCATTCAGTGGGAATTATTCCGGCAATTACGTAAGAGGCCGCCCTCGGTGATGCTCATATATCTTCAATAGGCCGTATGAATTGGGTTGTCCAGTTGGTTACTTGTTTTGGCAGTGCAGTCTACCCATCCCCTTATTTTCCTGGGTCACTCTCCTCTGCACCCGCTGTAAGTCAGCTATATCCTTCCTATATACAAATTTCCAAAACTGTACTCAATGGGGGGGGGGATTGACTATTCCCTATTACACCAGAACACTAGTGTGGCACGGCCCTTTCTTGACCAACAGAATTGCCACTAACCTCTTTCTGTGACCAGGGCCCAACAAATGTACTATAAGTCACCTGAGAGAACTGAGGTGAGTTATATACGAAATCTACACCAGATCCTGGGAGTGCACAAGAATTATTAAGAGGCCGGACTGAATATGACTGGTGTAAGTCTTCATAAATCCCCTCCAATATTCCATATGTGGTCTAGTGATTTGTATAGATGTTCCTGGCATTAGCCATTGCCTATGAATCCCATGATTTTATTTGTGTTGGCAGCAGCTGCCTGGAGCTGGAAGCCAAGGTGCAAGGATTTGTGCCAATATTTGAAGTTATCCCCAATTGATAAAATACAGGTAACTTCCAAACCGGTGTTTTATGGTAGAGTCTCTGGAGCAAATATCAGAAATGCAGGCACTGACTGACAACAGTAAGCAGTAGAACTAGCTATTGAAATCTTACACGGTGTTGAGAGATAGATCCTGGGCACTCAAACGTCTTCACCAGCGCCAGCCGTGAAGGTAGATAGACTTGTGCTAAATTTGGGGCCCAAGTTATCACCAAAGAAACTGGTGCAAGAAATAAACACTCAACAATCTGAGGTCAAACCAGAACTCACGATAAACTTATAAGGCAGATAAAAACCAGGAAGATGAATCAGGAGAATGAACGTCCAAGCCAAGTCTGTTCAAAAGGTAACGTCAGAGCCAAAGTCAGGAGTCAAGCGGATTTCCAGTAATAAGTCAAAGGTCAATATAGAGCAGTACAGCACAAATGGTCAAGATATGGAAGACTCACTAGGTACAACCAAATAGCAGGCACCTGGTGGAGGAGGAAAAGGATTTAAAATATCCCTCCTTAGCTGCTGATAGGATAATCCTAAGAGAAGTCTGAACACTGCAAAAGCTTCACAGGTCGGCAAGGTAACCTTAAAGCAACAGCAGCTAAACTGAGATTCCTGACACAGTGGTTGTCTGACTACTGGGACCCCCAGCAACCCTGAGAATGGGGGATCCACTCTCCTAAACGGAGTGAGTTCAGGCCGAGCATGCACATTCATTCTCTGTGGGAGCACCAGAGATAGCTATGGAATGAATGGGACAGAAGTATAGAATAGGGCCTCGTTCTTGGGATTGGTGGAGGCCAGTCTATTGGATAGGAAACAACTTGTTCTAACCAAAATACCCACTCAAATATACACAACATAACACGGCATTAGCCACCCGTTTCTTCATACTGTGCTCACTACATGAATGGGTCTGTGGAGGGCACCAGCAGATCATCCAGGTGCAGTTCAGCCCGTGCCTCTCTTATACTGTATCATCCATGTGTGTCTTATACTGTGTTTTTGTTCTTCCACTATTCAAGGCTACATTTGTTTTTTCTTGTCTATTCTGGACCTTCTAGTTCTCCAGGTCATTTTGCAATCTAATATTATAGAATTACGCGATTTCATTATTAACCATAAACAATTAACATATTGTAATAGTGCGAGACATCTGTCAGCCCAACTCAATAACATATATGGGAAGTATCAGCTCAAAGGCAGCCATGCCCAGTGTGACGTATGGGCCATCAGCGTGGCACAATACGTGGCACAGATAACATTAGAGGTAATGCCCAGCCCTTCTAACCTTGCCGTCTAGATTGCCTGAGGCACAAAAGAAAGATTGGCGCTGAGTCAATGTTTTGACATAAAATGATAGACAGAACAAGTGCCAGAAAAACCTCATGTAGTAATAGCAGCTGTGGAGCTGAGGTACGTGGTGCTGTTTGTAGGATGTCTGCACTGAGAGGCTGCTTTGGTTGTTCCTGCAGAATTTATCACTTGTTGTCATACGTTATCCATCCATGTGGAATATCACATGGACACCCAGCTTGGAGATCTGGGACACAATCCTTTAGGCGGGACCAGGAATGTATCCTCACCCCCAGACTCTGATGTCATAGCATACTATGACGACTGTCATGTCCTCCTAGATGCTGGACCTAGTGGGTGTGTATGGCGACTATTTGGAGCAGCTTGTACAGGATTGTGTGCATCATAGTGATCATAGTGTTAGAGATCAATATGCATGGCATGGGAGAGACAACATGGCGTTCACATTAATGGGGTTCTCTGGGCTAAAACTATCTAAAAACTAAACTAAAAATAATCTATTGTTAGGGACATCAAAGGTGTCCCTCAGTATGTTGTAGAGATCCAAATTACAGGTCAAAGAGCAGACCTGGAGAAATCACACACACATCTGATGTATCAAGTGAGTTCTAATTTAATGGAGTGAAAAAGGTAACTTAATAAATAAATACAGTGTAGTCAGAGAACAGGTTGGACTAGTATAATTTAGCATATATAATTGGTTCTAAAGTTGTAACTTAGTTGTGGCACATGGCTTATTGGATAAGACACAATAGGAGCTGCATCTCATTAAGACTTCCAAGGGGGGGATGAGGTTTCTTATGAGACAAGGACACAAGCTAACATCCCCCACACTATGATATATATATATATATATATATATATATATATATATATCATAAAACACAAAGATAAGGAGACCTTTCTAGACAACTTCTGGGTTGTGGCCTTTGTGATAAGAATCAGCTTACACAGAGAATAGATTATGCACATTCCTAAATACCCTGGCCTAGACACCCACCACACAGAGTTACATACTAGTATATATAATAAAAATAATAATAATAATAATAATAATAATAGTCCTTTAATAGTCCCACAATGGGGAAATTCAGTGTGTTACAGCAGCAAAGATAAGATAAGATAAGCAGATACAAATACAAATACAACATGTACAGGAATGTTCCAAGGTGAGAGGCATTACATTAATAGCAGACAGACAGATAGGACGTAGCAGAGGGGGGGGGGGGGGATATAACAGGCAGAGAGATATTTCAGTTCTTGTATGTAATGATCTCCGCTTGGGTGGGGGGGGGTGGGGCCCCCGGGGGGGGGGGGGGGGGCCCCTTGCGCCCCCCCCCTCCCCCCGGGGGGGGGGGGGGGGCCGGCGCGCCCGCGCGCCCCGCCCCGGGGGGGGGGGAAGAAGTGCCCCCCGGATTCCAAAGGCTCTCAGCTTCCTAAGCAGGTAGAGCCTGCTGTGGCCCTTCCTGTACAGGGCCTCCATATGATCTGCCCAGTCCAGTTTATTATTAAGGAGCAAACCCAGGTACTTATAGGTGTTCACAATCTCGATGCCCGTCCCCAGGATGTCCACTGGATTTGGAGGGCATCTGCCTTTGCGGAAGTCCACCACCATCTCCTTGGTCTTCCCCGCGTTAATCTTCAGGTGGTTCCGGTGGCACCAGTCCACAAAATCCTGGTTCAGTTCTCTGTACTCCCTGTCATCATCATCTGTGATGAGACCCACTATTGCAGAGTCGTCAGAATACTTCTGTAGGTAGCAGTTGGATGAGTTGCACCTAAAATCTGCAGTGTACAGTGTGAAGAGGAAAGGGGCGAGAACCGTACCCTGAGGTGCCCCCGTATTACAGATCACGGTACCTGACACACTGTCTCGGGCTCTCACGTATTGAGGTCGGTTTGTGAGGTAGTCTAGGATCCAGTTGGAGAGGTGGTGGTCCACTCCAGCAAGGCCCAGCTTGTCCCTCAATAACCTGGGCTGTATGGTGTTAAAAGCACTGGAGAAGTCAAAGAACATTATTCTCACTGTGTTCCCTGGTTTCTCCAGGTGAGACAGAGCCCTGTGCAGAAGATGGATGATGGCATCATCTACCCCAATGCCCGGCCGATAAGCAAACTGGAGGGGGTCCATAGCGGGGCTCACTAGAGGGCGGAGATGTGTGAGAACCAATCTCTCCAAGATCTTCATCAGGTGAGATGTCAGTGCTACAGGTCTATATATATAAAAGATACATAAAATGGATGGTAGATACAAAATGGAGGATCATAGAAAGTCATCAAAATTAGATCAATGGTCATCCCAGGACCCCCACCAATCAGCTGTTATCATTAGCAGACAGCGCTATTTTCTGTGTAGTGGTCATACCCGATACTACACATCAGCTCCCATTCATTTTAAGCTGTAGTGAAAAGTTCAGCCACTGCAAAGAGAATGATGCTGTCTGCTTCCTGCTCCATTCTCTGTGTATCAGCTGGTCGGTGGGGGTCCTGGGTGTCAGACCCCCACTCATCTAATATTAATCACCTGTCTCTATGATAGGTCATCCATATTTTTAGCCCAGAAAATCCTTTTAATGTGTGGAATCAGAGCAGACACAACATTAGTGGGATGTAGCATAGACAGGGGTGTATGCAGGTATCACAGTGCCCCATAGTTATAAGCAGTAAGGCCCCCTCCCGTGATGGTTTTAGAAAATTAATAATTCCCACTCTGCATCAGCGGGAGTTTTATTAATGTGCTGCTCATTCTGGACACCAGGGGGTGATTTATTAAGACAAGTGTATAAAATATCAGCCCTTAGGTGGTCCAGGTGCAACAGAAGTTCACGAGGCATAGCCCTTAGCATGGTCCAGGTGCACCAGAAGTGTCACAAGGTGTAGCCCTTAGGTGGTCCAGGTACACCTGAAGTGTCACGAGGTGTAGCTAGGTGGTCCGGGTGCACCAGAAGTGTCACGAGGCATAGCCCTTAGGTGGTCCAGGTGCACCTGAAGTGTCACGAGGTGTAGCTAGGTGGTCCGGGTGCACCAGAAGTATCACGAGGCATACACCAGGCATACACTACATTAGCTGGGGCTGGTGTCAGCCATTATTTCCACCAGTACACTTGTCCCAGTTGTGTCCTCTGTTAGTCTTCTACATTGGGATGAGGTGACAACTATAAGAGCAGACTGATAGTCCGACACCAAGCCGGATATTGATGAGCTTTGGGGGCTTTTAAACCCTGTTCCCGCACTGAGAGGCCACGGAAAGGAGAAGGAATAAAAAAGAGAGCACCAGGGGGCGATTTATTAAGACAAGTGTATAAAATGTCAGTTTTATTGAACGATTGTGTTCGAGCAAAATGCACCAGAAGTATAACAAGGCATTGCCTTTAGGTAGTCCAGGTGCAAGGGAAGTGTCATGAAGTATAACCCTTAGGTGGTCCAAGTACAGCAGAAGTGTCATCAGGTATAGCCCTTAGGTGGTCCAGGTACACCTGAAGTGTCACGAGGTATAGCCCTTAGGTGGTCCAGGTACACCAGAAGTGTCACGAGGTGTAGCCCTTAGGTGGTCCAGGTACACCAGAAGTGTCACGAGGTGTAGCCCTTAGGTGGTCCAGGTACACCAGAAGTGTCACGAGGTGTAGCCCTTAGGTGGTCCAGGTACACCTGAAGTGTCACGAGGTGTAGCCCTTAGGTGGTCCAGGTACACCAGAAGTGTCACGAGGTGTAGCCCTTAGGTGGTCCAGGTGCACCAGAAGTGTCACGAGGCGTACACCAGGCATACACTACATTAGCTGGGGCTGGCATCAGCCATTATTTCCACCAGTACACTTGTCCCAGTTGTGTCCTCTGTTATCCTTCTACATTATCTTTGTATTACTTTATGTATTTTGTGACTGACTGGGCCGCAGATCACTGAGAGGACACAATGAGCTTTGCCAGAATATCTGAGCACCAAGATTTGCAGGAAGATGAGGTGACAACTATAAGAGCAGACTGATAGTCCGACACCGAGCCGGGCACTGATGAGCTTTGGGGGCTTTTAGAACTCTGATCCTGCACTAAGAGGCCCAGGAAAGGAGAAGGAATAAAAAAGAGAGCACCAGGGGGCGTCAATGTGGCAGTGACCACATACTGACCTGAAATACAAAACATGGAGGGTGAGCGCCATATACTGACCTGGACTACTAGACATGGAGGGTGAGTGACCACATACTGACCTGGACTACTAAGGCAGCACGGTGGCTCAGTGGTTAGTACAGCAGCCTGGCAGTCCTGGGTTCAAATCCTGCCAAGGACAACATCTTTGTGTTTGTGTGGGTTTCCTCTGGGTACTCTGGTTTCCTCCAACACTCCATAGACATACTGATAGGGAATGTAGATTGTGAGCCCTATATGGGACAGTGACTGTCAATGTCTGTATAGTAGTATAATGTTGTACCATGTTAGCCATTGAAAGTAGTGGAAGAGTGAAGAAATCAGGCGATACCTTTTAGAGGCTAACTGAGTATATTTATAAGTAAGCTTTCAGGAGTACTCGCTCCCTTCATCAGACATGGTGTGATACAAGAACTGAAAATTAACAGATTTTTATGCACATGGTTTTCAAAGCATTTTAGAGTCCTTAAAAAAAATTGCAATCTAAGGAGAGAAGTTATTTACAACAGGTCAAAAAAACAGTCTGGAAACTTGTGCGTGCGTGATGGAGGGATCAGTAATTCTTGCTGTTATCTGTTTGCTATCAGGAGGTGATTTGTGACCCTCACAGGTCATACATAGTGTGATTTGAAGCTGGCATGAATATTGAGTTCAGTTCATGGTTCAAACATAGTGTGACATGAAGCTGGCATGAATATTAAGTCCAAATTGCAGAGTTTGAAATTTTTGCATAAATTTGTACTCCATTTCTTTTCTTTTCTCCTGTGTCTTAAAATGTCCCATTAAAACCACAACCCGCAAATCTTCAATAGAGTGGTTTTCTCCGGAGAAATGTGCGGCCACTGGGAGATCGGTTCTGCTGTTATTAATGGTGGATCTGTGTGAGTTCATTCGCTGACTAAATCTCTGCCCTGTTTCCCCCACATAGAGGCCTGTGGTGGGACATTGCACACACATTATGAGGTACACCACATTGGAAGACCTGCAGGAAAATGTCCCCCTAATTCTGTGCACCTGTTGTGACTGTGGGATAGGTACACTGTCAGCGGTGTGGATGTGCTTGCAGGTCATGCACCTTTTATGTAGGCAAGGTGAGGTGCCATTTTCAGTTGGGGCCTTCAGGGCACTCCGGACGATAATGCGCCTCAGGTTTGGTGGTTGTCGAAAGGAGAGGAGAGGGGGGACTGGAAATATGTCCTTGAGTCTGTTGTCCCTATGTAGTACAGGTTGGAGCTCCTTGGCAATCCTTCGTAGGATCTCCAGCTGTGGGTTGTAGGTGACAACTAGGGGCACTCGGGCTTCTTTCTGGGTCTCTCTATATGTGAGCAGACTGTCTCTGTTAATGGCTGCTGCTTTGTTTAATTGGTTGTCTGTTACTTTTGGTTTGTATCCCAATCTGAGAAATTTCATCCTCAGATCCAGGAGGTGCTTGTCCAGGTCTGCTTTGTCAGAGCAAATACGATTGTATCGTATAGCCTGGCTGTAGATTATAGATTGTCTTGTGTGCTTGGGGTGGAAGCTGTCGTTTCTCAGGTAGGCCGTTCTGTCTGTGGGTTTGTGGTATATTGATGTGAGTAGCCGGTGGTCTTTAATGTATATTGTGGTATCCAGAAAGGGAATTTCACTCCCTGAATAGCTAAGTTTAAGGTTGATGGTCGGGTGAAAGTCATTGAAGTCATTATGGAATTGAAGTAGGGCCTCCTCACCTGCAGTCCAGATGACAAGGATATCATCGATATAACGAAGGTAAATCATAGGTTTGGTGGTGCATGTTGATAAATATGTTCCTTCCATTTCTGCCATAAAGAGATTTGCATATTGGGGTGCACATCTGGTCCCCATTGAAGTTCCCATTCGCTGCATGTATAGCACTGCAGAATATGATGGCGCTATATAAGTAAGCCTAATAAATAAATAAACTACTAGACATGGAGGGTGAGTGACTGTGCAAAAGTTATAGGCAGGTGTGGGGAAAATGCTGGGCAGTAAGAATATTTCCAGATGTAGGGGAGTTAATAGTTTATTTTACCTGAACTACAAGACATGGAGGGTGAGTGACCACATACTGACCTGGACTACTAGACATGGAGGGTGAGTGGCCACATACTGACCTGGACTACTAGACATGGAGGGTGAGTGGCCACATACTGACCTGGACACTAGACGGGGGTGAGTGACCACAACTGACCTGGACTACTAGACATGGAGGGTGAGTGGCCACATACTGACCTGGACGACTAGACATGGAGGGTGAGCGCCATATACTGATCTGGACTACTAGACATGGAGGGTGAGTGACCACATACTGACCTGGACTACTAGACATGGAGGGTGAGTGACCACATACTGACCTGGACTACTAGACATGGAGGGTGAGTGGCCACATACTGACCTGGACTACTAGACATGGAGGGTGAGTGGCCACATACTGACCTGGACGACTAGATATGGAGGGTGAGCGCCATATACTGATCTGGACTACTAGACATGGAGGGTGAGTGACCACATACTGACCTGGACGACTAGACATGGAGGGTGAGCGCCATATACTGATCTGGACTACTAGACATGGAGGGTGAGTGACCACATACTGACCTGGACTACTAGATATGAAGGGTGAGTGGCCACATACTGACCTGGACTACTAGACATGGAGGGTGAGTGACCACATACTGACCTGGACTACTAGATATGAAGGGTGAGTGGCCACATACTGACCTGGACTACTAGACATGGAGGGTGAGTGGCCACATACTGACCTGGACTACTAGACATGGAGGGTGAGTGGCCACATAGTGACCTGGACTACTAGACATGGAGGGTGAGCTCCATATACTGACCTGGACTACTAGACATGGAGGGTGAGCGCCATATACTGATCTGGACTACTAGACATGGAGAGCGAGCGGCCACATACTGACCTGGGCTACTAGACATGGAGGGTGAGTGGCCACATACTGACCTGGACTACTAGACATGGAGGGTGAGCGGCCACATACTGACCTGGGCTACTAGACATGGAGGGTGAGTGGCCACATACTGACCTGGACTACTAGACATGGAGGGTGAGCGGCCACATACTGACCTGGGCTACTAGACATGGAGGGTGAGTGGCCACATACTGACCTGGACTACTAGACATGGAGGGTGAGCGGCCACATACTGACCTGGGCTACTAGACATGGAGGGTGAGTGGCCACATACTGACCTGGACTACTAGACATGGAGGGTGAGCGCCATATACTGACCTGGACTACTAGACATGGAGGGTGAGCGCCATATACTGATCTGGACTACTAGACATGGAGGGTGAGTGCCATATGCTGATCTGGACTACTAGACATGGAGGGTGAGTGACCACATACTGACCTGGGCTACTAGCATGGAGGGTGGGTGGCCATACATGCCTGGACCAGAGATGGGGGTGAGCGGCCACATACTGACCTTGACTACAAGACATGGAGGGTGAGTGGCCACATACTGACCTGGACTACTAGACATGGAGGGCGAGCGGCCACATACTGACCTTGACTACAAGACATGGAGGGTGAGTGGCCACATACTGACCTTGACTACAAGACATGGAGGGTGAGTGGCCCCGCCACATACTGACCTTGACTACAAGACATGGAGGGTGAGTGGCCACATACTGACCTTGACTACAAGACATGGAGGGTGAGTGGCCACATACTGACCTGGACTACAAAAAAGGGTGAGTGAGTAGTCGCCGAAAACGAGTCCTTATATTTCATTGACATTTTTATCAGCACTATATGGTTACGTCATGCAGAATGATGGTATGAAGCTTGTACTGTATGTGCACTATATGGTGGTTTTATTCAGTTTACGTGCCGTACGGTCATCAGCGCTTTTCCTTGAATGTTTCTAAGAATTTAATCATCATTATCAATAATTACAGAGGCCAAATAGTGTCCTGATGGATCTCCAGTGATATAAAATGGTATAGTATGGTGCAGGACGATGAAAAATACAGTACTGTGCAAAAGTTATAGGCAGGTGTGGGGAAAATGCTGGGCAGTAAGAATACTTCCAGATGTAGATGAGTAAATAGTTTATTTTACGAAGTGAATGAAGAAAAGGGAAATATTTGATGTGTCCTTAACCCTTAGGAGTCCTGGAAGGGCCTAGAAGATGGCAAAGGGCAAAGGTCAGACCAAATATTGAGAAGATTAAATTTCTCTTTTCTTTATTCACAACAATAAACTATTAACCCTATCTGTTCTTACTGCACAGCTATGTTACCCTCATCTGTCTAAAACCTTTGCACAGCGCTGCACGTATATTAGCTTATAGTTCTTGTAAACAGAAGTGCAGACTGGAGCTGCTGCTTGTAGAAGATCCATCCGTCATGTACAATCACACCCTAACACTACTAACATAGAAACTAGGAAAGATGTGCACAAAACAACAGGAGATCTGCATGAATTAATATCCTAGGTGTGAACAGAGCCCAAGCTGTAAAACATGTAGTAAATATGATAGAAGTTAGTAAGGAGTGAAATCACCATTGACGTCTTACACAATTGTGTTCGCACTAGGACGAGAAACAATTATGTGCCTTGTGTATTTCTTTTAAGGAGATCAGTCACTACCAGGATCTTTTAACGCTCGAGTGTTATATCCAGGGCCCCACTTGAGTAATCAACCAGGTAAATATGGCAAGAAGCAACCTTACCAGAAAATGAGGACACAGGTATAATAGTTACAGAAAAGATTACAAGAGGCAGCAGGCGTGACGGTGACAGCCTTATATGTGGCAACCAGATGGCGGTTACAGGAAGTCTCCAACAGGGCCATAAAACATATCAAAACAGAACATGGTCCCTGCCAACAACTGCCCTCCAACAGGCGAATGCCCACACATTTGTAACCCACAATTCACAGGGAAGGCACCCACATGGTAGTAATTAGAGATGGGAAAATATCTGAAGATTCATTGCATTTTCAGGTTTAGTGGCTTGGGTCCCTGATTCAAGCAAATTCCTAGGAACCTATATCTATGAAACATAGTGTATGACACTATCAGAGCTTCTAGGAACCTATATCTATAAAACATAGTGTATGACACGATCAGGGTTTCTAGGAACCTATATCTATAAAACATAGTATATGACACTGTCAGGGCTCCAAGGACTATATCCATCAAACATAGTGTATGACACTGTCAGGTCTCCTAGGACTATATCTATAAAACATAGTGTATGACACTGTCAGGTCGCCTAGGACTATATCTATAAAACATAGTATATGACACTGTCAGGGCTCCAAGGACTATATCTATAAAACATAGTGTATGACACTGTCAGGGCTCCTAGGATTCTATCTATAAAACATAGTGTATGACACTGTCAGGGCTCCTAGGACTATATCTATAAAACATAGTGTATGACACTGTCAGGGCTCCAAGGACTATATCTATCAAACATAGTGTATGACACTGTCAGGGTTTCTAGGAACCTATATCTATAAAACATAGTGTATGACACTATCAGGGCTTCAAGGAAACGATATCTATAAAACATAGTATATGACACTGTCAGGGCTCCAAGGACTATATCCATCAAACATAGTGTATGACACTGTCAGGTCTCCTAGGACTATATCTATAAAACATAGTGTATGACACTGTCAGGTCGCTTAGGACTATATCTATAAAACATAGTGTATGACACTGTCAGGGCTCCTAGGACTCTATATGTATAAAACATAGTGTATGACACTGTCAGGGCTCCTAGGACTCTATATCCATAAAACATAGTGTAGGACACAGTCAGGGCAGCATAGACTAGGCCTCACACTTGACCAGTCACAGTAGTCGTGTAGTCAGATGTGAGATCTTGCAGTGTCTATAGTTGTCAGGGCAGCATAGACCCTTCCCAAGGGTGGCGCTGCACTTTGTGGGCACTAATATTTCACTTTTACTTTAGCTATTGCTACTTGGAGATCTTTTGCACCCACATATATAATTAAAAGGTACACACCTGGACAATGGCTCAAACCGCTTTAGAACATGAGCCATGTGACCTTAACCAGCCCTGTCGCCTCCATCCTCAAAGGTACAGCGTACATAACATCACATTACATTCTTACTATGTAACATATGGACGGCCCACCCAATGGCTGCCTCCTGAGGATGTGCCCACGTTCACATTGGGCAGTTTTCCTACATAATAAACGTATTTCCAATAGTTAAATGACAGAAAGAAAACATGGGCAGCATATATAAGGTAATATGCCCAACCATTAGCCATATCATCCATCAGAAGGGGTTCTATCAACTTAGGATGAGGCCACCCATGGCAATAAATCTGTGTTTTTTGTGCCAAAGCCAGTAGAGGATCTATAGTTCCCATTCCTTATGAAGCCACATTTGGATTTGGCTCCCAAAACCACAGCAGAATCTGCATCAAAAACATTCAGCTTTCTGCAAGGTGTGGACTCAGCCCTACACACTGTCTGCGTAGCGAGTAGTCCCTGCCTAGACAATGCGATCCTTGGCTTCTCCTTCCATTAACTGGAACACTTGAGTTTTCGCTGTTAGCTTTTTTGATGTATTCTGTCCAGAAGTGGCCTCTTTGGCCAAGGAAGTGAATGTCCTTGTGTGATACAGAATATGTGGGGTAAAGTCCCAGATTACAACATCTTGACATCTTCTATGGTGTTTTCAGGAGAAATTCTTAGTAAAAATATCCACAAGAGCTTTATTCTTAGTAAGGCACTTGATATGACAATGGCTGGGAACTCCGCTGAGTAAGGCTCTTAAAGTAAGTGTAAAGCCCTAAAATGAAGCAAATGACAATGAAGAAGATTGAGAAATGAGAATAGGAACATTGTGAAGAGAGCGGCAAATGGTGCCGAGTATCTATCCAGACTGCATTACTGTCATTGAGCAAACAGCTGATGACATGGTGGAAACCTAGACTGGGGACGCCACCCATGAACCATTATTATTCTCTGAGGTCTCTTCAGACCCCAGAGTATAATGATCGGAGACTTTGGGGGAGGTGATCAAACGTAATAAACAAAACATAATAAACAGTGTTACTGGCTCTGGCGCCCGTCTAACGGCATCTTCATGTCGTTAAGGCATTATGAATGACACTGACATGACCCACGTGACGTTGCTCCAGCGTCACCCATGACGTCTCTAAGAGGCAGAAGACCTGCACCGGAGGCCAGGTAAGGTGTGTAACACTGTATATTATGCTTCACCTCCCCTGGGCCTTAGTATATTATATTCTGGGGTCTGAGGAGACCCTAGAGTATAATAGCCTTTTCAGTTAGGAGCTGTGTGGTCTGAACAAAACCGCTGGACGAACCTCGCACAATGAATCTCGTGAGATTCATCCAACACATACTCTCAATACTGCCTGGCGGCCTCCGTTCTGTAGGTGCAGAAGGGCAGTCGCCGAGCCTCACTCTGCAGCAACAATCAGGGTAAAGACTGGGCCTCGGGGCAGGTAGCTTGACGGCCCAGCGGCCCATATTATTTGGCCCACTGGGAATTTTCACGGTGATATACAGTGGGTACGGAAAGTATTCAGACCCCTTTAAATTTTTCACTCTTTGTTTCATTGCAGTCATTTGCTAAAAGCAAAAAAAGTTAATTTTATTTCTCATTAATGTACACTCAGCACCCCATCTTGACAGAAAAAAAACAGAAATGTAGATATTTTTGCAAATTTATTAAAAAAGAAAAACTGAAATATCACATGGTCATAAGTATTCAGACCCTTTGCTGTAACACTCATATTTAACTCACAGGCTGTCCATCTCCTTCTGATCCTCCTTGAGATGGTTCTACTCCGTCATTGGAGTCCAGCTGTGTTTAATTAAACTGATTGGACTTGATTAGGAAAGGCGCACACCTGTCTATATAAGACCTCACAGCTCACAGTGCATGTCAGAGCAAATGAGAATCATAAGGTCAAAGGAACTGCCCAAGGAGCTCAGAGACAGAATTGTGGCAAGGCACAGATCTGGCCAAAGTTACAAAAGAATTTCTGCAGCACTCAAGGTTCCTAAGAGCACAGCGGCCTCCATAATCCTTAAATGGAAAATTTGGGACGACCAGAACTCTTCCTAGACCTGGCCGTCCAGCCAAACTGAGCAATCGTGGGAGAAGAGCCTTGGTGAGAGAGGTAAAGAAGAACCCAAAGATCACTGTGGCTGAGCTCCAGAGATGCAGTAGGGAGATGGGAGAAAGTTCCACAAAGTCAACTATCACTGCAGCCCTCCACCAGTTGGGGCTTTATGGCAGAGTGGCCCGAAGGAAGCCTCTCCTCAGTGCAAGACATATGAAAGCCGCATAGAGTTTGCCAAAAAAACACATGAAGGACTCCCAGACTATGAGAAATAAGATTCTCTGGTCTGATGAGACGAAGATTGAACTTTTTGGCGTTAATTCTAAGCGGTATGTGTGGAGAAAACCAGGCACTGCTCATCACCTGCCCAATACAATCCCAACAGTGAAACATGGTGGTGGCAGCATCATGCTATGGGGGACAGGACGACTGGTTGCAATTGAAGGAAAGATAAATGCGGCCAAGTACAGAGATATCCTGGAAGAAAACCTCTTCCAGAGTGCTCTGGACCTCAGACTGGGCCGAAGGTTCACCTTCCAACAAGACAATGACCCTAAGCACACAGCTAAAATAACAAAGGAGCGGCTTCGGAACAACTCTGTGACCATTCCTGACTGGCCCAGCCTGAGCCCTGACCTCAACCCAATTGAGCATCTCTGGAGAGACCTGAAAATGGCTCCACCAATGTTCACCATCCAACCTGACGGAACTGGAGAGGATCTGCAAGGAAGAATGGCCGAGGATCCCCAAATCCAGATGTGAAAAACTTGCTGCATCATTCCCAAGAAGACTCCTGGCTGTACTAGCTCAAAAGGAAGCGGCTTCTACTCAATACTGAGCAAAGGCTCTGAATACTTATGACCATGTGATATTTCAGTTTTTCTTTTTTAATAAATTTGCAAAAATATCTACATTTCTGTTTTTTTTTTCTGTCAAGATGGGGAGCTGAGTGTACATTAATGAGAAATAAAATGAACTTTTTTGCTTTTAGCAAATGGCTGCAATGAAAATTTAAAGGGGTCTAAATATTTTCTGTACACACGGTACATGGCCAATTCAACCCTGTCTACAGGAAATAGAGCAGGAGGAGCTCAGCAGATTGTATATAGTGTCCTATCTGCAGGTTATTTATTTATTATGCTTACTTATATAGCGCCATCATATTCCGCAGTGTATAGAGCAGGAGGAGCAGAGCAGATTATACATAGTGTCCTATCTGCAGGTTATAGAGCAGGAGGAGCGGAGCAGATTGTACATAGTGACCTATCTGCAGGTTATAGAGCAGGAGGAGCTGAGCAGATTGAACATAGGGTCCTATCTGCAGGTTATAGAGCAGGAGGAGCAGATTGTACATAGTGTCCTATCTGCAGGTTATAGAGCAGTAGGAGCGGAGCAGATTGTACATAGTGTCCTATCTGCAGGTTATAGAGCAGGATGAGCAGAGCAGATTGTATATAGTGTCCTATCTGCAGGTTATAGAGCAGGAGGAGCAGAGCAGATTGTACATAGTGTCCTATCTGCAGGTTATAGAGCAGGAGGAGCAGAGCAGATTGTACATAGTGTCCTATCTGCAGGTTATAGAGCAGGAGGAGCAGATTGTACATAGTGTCCTATCTGCAGGTTATAGAGCAGTAGGAGCGGAGCAGATTGTACATAGTGTCCTATCTGCAGGTTATAGAGCAGGATGAGCAGAGCAGATTGTATATAGTGTCCTATCTGCAGGTTATAGAACAGGAGGAGGAGAACAGATTGTACATAGTATCCTATCTGCAGGTTATAGAGCAGGAGGAACGAGCAGATTGTACATAGTGTCCTATCTGCAGGTTATAGAGCAGGAGGAGCAGAGCAGATTGTACATAGTGTCCTATCTGCAGGTTATAGAGCAGGAGGAGTGGAGCAGATTGTACATAGTGTCCTATCTGCAGGTTATAGAGCAGGAGGAGCAGAGCAGATTGTACATAGTGTCCTATCTGCAGGTTATAGAGCAGGAGGAGTGGAGCAGATTGTACATAGTGTCCTATCTGCAGGTTATAGAGCAGGAGGACCAGATTGTACATAGTGTCCTATCTGCAGGTTATACAGCAGGAGGAGCAGATTGTACATAGTGTCCTATCTGCAGGTTATAGAGCAGGAGGAGCGGAGCAGATTGTACATAGTGTCCTATCTGCAGGTTATAGAGCAGGAGGAGCGGAGTAGATTGTACATAGTGTCCTATCTGCAGGTTATAGAGCAGGAGGAGCGGAGCAGATTGTACATAGTGTCCTATCTGCAGGTTATAGAGCAGGAGGAGCAGATTGTACATAGTGTCCTATCTGCAGGTTATAGAGCAGGAGGAGCGGAGCAGATTGTACATAGTGACCTATCTACAGGTTATAGAGCAGGAGGAGCTGAGCAGATTGTACATAGGGTCCTATCTGCAGGTTATAGAGCAGGAGGAGCAGAGCAGATTGTACATAGTGTCCTATCTGCAGGTTATAGAGCAGGAGGAGCAGATTGTACATAGTGTCCTATCTGCAGGTTATAGAGCAGGAGGAGCAGAACAGATTGTACATAGTGTCCTATCTGCAGGTTATAGAGCAGGAGGAGCAGAGCAGATTGTACATAGTGTCCTATCTGCAGGTTATAGAGCAGGAGGAGCAGATTGTACATAGTGTCCTATCTACAGGTTATAGAGCAGGAGGAGCTGAGCAGATTGTACATAGTGTCCTATCTGCAGGTTATAGAGCAGGAGGAGCAGAGCAGATTGTACATAGTGTCCTATCTGCAGGTTATAGAGCAGGAGGAGCGGAGCAGATTGTACATAGTGTCCTATCTGCAGGTTATAGAGCAGGAGGAACGAGCAGATTGTACATAGTGTCCTATTTGCAAGCAGAAGGTTAAAGGTAAATCTGTCTTTGCTCCAGTTAGTTGCCACATTTTGCTTTTTCACATTTGTTCCTAATTTTGAAGGCAGAAGAGATAACCTCAAATGGAAGGAGATGGGTGGGGTTGTGGCATTATGGGTGAAGTTGCTTTGATACGGTTGCACTCTTAAACAGTGAGTAAAGCTGGCAATATACTTTCAGTAGCCATCGTCTGAATAGATGGCCAATAATGTGAAAAGTGGCAGGTCCAGCCTGCAAGTACAATATGAATGGCCATGTTAAGGCAAAACATGAAAACTTGTCTGGTAAAATATCCTTAAGCAGTGCTGTGTGCTGGTATATGGTAGTGATTATCTGCACAATATACTGCACCGGCTGCTGACGGCAGTCTTGTGTCCACTGTTTCACGTTTTTGAAGTAGTTCCATATTTAAGATTTTTTGCACTCCGTTCTCTTCATATCTATGAATCGGAATCCACCAAATCCAGAGACAACAATTTTTTCAGGGATATAACATCGGGATTCACCTATAGTAATGTAGCTTCATCCTCAAGTGACGGTTGTGCTGGGCAGCCGCAGACAAGGTGTTAGGGGCACCTACTCCCTTTATCCTAGTACATGGGATATATGTATACTGCATACTCTTAAGATTGTAGAATTTTAGGTATTTAAGATTATTAAGATTACTAACCAGCCAGTAATGTACATTAATCTAGATCATGTAGATTAGTGGCTGAATTATGTCCGGTATAAACCAGAGATTTGGTCCTCTGTTCACGGGAGGTATTTAAGCATGAGGCAGGTCCTTTCTGACCTTAGCAGTGAAATTGTGTCTGACACTGCTGGTGGAATGAGCAGGTCATAAAGGAATGAGAGACGGATCGCTTCTCCAAAACCCATGGCGTGCACTGACTCTCTGTATTATTAGTGCCTCAGAATCCGGACCTCAGCTCTGCATCCATTCTGGAGATGGCATCTCCTGTCCATCTATACCCAGGTAGGTTGTGATGGGTAAAGGGAGTATATATAGCTGGCACATGAACTTCAGCAAAGTGAGTATTAAAAACCGACCTCCAGATGTCACTACAATGTCACCCCTGGTGCATTATTCAATTTATCACAGAGAATTTTCTTGGCCTTCAACATCCGATCCTCTGCTAGCTTAGGCTCCCCAATCTTGTTCCTTTGAAGTCGGCCCAACCAAGAGCTCAGATTGATAACAATTCCCAGAATCTTAGTGCCTGTAGCGGGTCCATCAGACGTGTTTGGAGCCAATGGAATGCCAGAACTCAAGGCCACAATATGCAATAATGCAATGTAAAACATAGTCCCTGGATGGTCCCAAAAAGTAGAAGCTAAGAAATGTATCACAAAGGGCACCTGAGCCTCCTGTGTGACCATCCATTCCAAAAATGTACTGAATATCTGGAAGTAGGTGCTGAAAATAGAGCAGCCCATTGGGAGACAACAGTCCACGAAATACTGACCCAGCCAGAGACAACCCAACAAGGATAAAGTTATCGGGATGGACAACAGTAAGTACTTGTGGCATCAAATATCCTACAAAGCTCCGGGCCAGTACACCATCATACAGGCCAAACAAGTATTAAGAACTTGATAGGTTCCTTCTTAAAAAACAAACCTAAAGGCGAAATCCTCAAATGTGATAATAGAATCTCTTCACACAGTCCGGCCGTGAACGCCAGAGAAACCTCCGAAAGATTCTGTCTGAAACCACTTTGGGTCTGGGTAAGACCAATGACAAGTTAGGTGAAACGCCTTTGGGTGGGGGACATGAGCAAGGAATATGAAAACCTTCCTCGTCCTTTTAAGCAACACCACCCACTGATTTGGATACCTTTGAAGACATGGGTGTATGGTCTCCACTCCCACCAAGGTCTCCTCTCAGTTCGCTTTTCCCTGACCCTTTCTATAACATCTCGAGAGGCTTTGGGCTCCCCACCATCAGGAGCTTATACCGGCAATGTCATCCAGACTTACAGCAATATCTCCTTCTGGACTGTGAATAGGGTATAAGTATCTGTAATGGCATAACCCCTTGTAACCGGACTACACTGCCGTCCCTTCCTCTGGCTGCGGTGCCCATGGTCAGGGGACACACAATAAAAGGGAGCAGAGCGTTATAGCTTCATTCCCAGGAATCAGTGAAGGTCCCAGAGGTCGGACTCTGGTCATAAAGTGATCATAAGCCTAGGGATGAGCCCCATAGGATAGAAACACCTCTTTAAAGGTATCTACCAGGCCAAAAATATATGATTTTAATAGACTGGTGGGTCTGAAACCCAGAGAGCGGTGCTGCCCTTGTTTTGCTGTCCTCTAGCTGCCCATCTCCTGCTGTCCACCTCCTTCTGTCCGCCTCCTGCTCCATTCTCTGTCTATCAGCTGCTGAGAATAGAATTTTAGTCCCAAAACTACGTATCATACAGAGAGGGACACAAAATTGTAAGGACAGAGAGGCCCAACTACAGGTGCCTGGGACAGTGAGGACACCGCATCAGCCCAAAGAACACAGTGGTGGTGGGGAATTCTCAATAATGGGGCGTTACTCATCCCTCAACTGTGGGCTGGCCAGTAACCTAAGTATTATTCTATATGGGGCTTTTCACCCGCAGACAATGGGGTGCTACTCATGCCCTCTCCCCCACCCCCCGATGGTGGGCCGGCTAGTAACTTATGTATTATCCTATATGGGGATTTCCACCAGCAGTCAATGGGGTGTTACTCGTGCTTAAAGGGTGGTCTCATCTATGAAGAATTGACCCAGAAAAGAAACACATTAGTGGAGGAAACAAATCATCGACACCCGACACAAGGATTAACTACTTCATCTTCTTGAGTTGTCAATGAGAATCGCGTCATCCCTGGAGATTTCAGATCTGACAGAGACGATTATTGATTCTTCTAAGACCTCATTCACACTCAAGATTCTGCTCAGTATTTTACATTAGTATTTATGAGGTTAGTGGAAGATCCTACAGTCTAATAGACAGACTGTATAGTGATAAAGTCTCATAGATACACCCTACAGTGCTACAGTCTAATAGACAGACTGTATAGTGATACAGTCAAACCCCACAGTGATATAGTCTAATAGACAGACCCTACAGAGTGATACAGTTTCATAGACAGATCCTACAGTGATACAGTCTAATAGACGGACCCTACAGGGATACAGTCTCATAGACAGACTGTATAGTGATACAGTCTAATAGACGAATCCTACATTGATACAGTCTAATAGATAGACACTATAGTGATACAGTTTGGGGGAAGTAGGGTTGGTCTGACACCCGGGGCCCCAAAGATCAGCTGTTTGAAGAGTCTGCAGCGCGCCCTAGTCATGATGACACCATGTTCATTGGTTACATGGTACAGCTAAGGCTCAATCCCATTCAAGTGAATACCAAGTAGAGACCCTATGATATGTTCAGCGAGAGGCCCCAAACTATTTAAACATGTTAGGTGTCATTTGTCAGAGCCCACTGGTCAGTCCTAAGGACAGCTCAGCAAAGGTTACGGCAGAAATCAGCGGATGAAAAGGTCCTTTACAGGCGGCTTTGTCGCTGTCAGTTTAAAAGCAACGGACCCCAATATAGTCAGCGCGCACCATGTGTAACCGCCATTTTATCGGTCTGTCTGTCCATTGTTATCATCTTGGTTTAACACTGGTGTGAACCTGGCAACAGGCTCAGAAAACCCAATCATATCAGAAGTTTGTACAAATGATGGGAACCCTCTGGGGTGCAACTGCACCGCCCCCTTGTGGCACATCACATGACCAGACATCATTTAGGTCGCTAGGATAAGAGCAGGTGGATGGGGCAGGCCGGGCAGCTACTAGTCAGAGGGGCCGGACACTCTGCTGGATGAGAGTAGTAGTCAGTAGTCAGCAGTCAGCTTCACCAAACCTGCAGTACTACTCAGGGGATGGTGCAACCGCGAAAATCAGGCCTGCAGATGCATGATGGTGGGTTGTTCTCTTTCTAAAGTGTGCTCTCTGCCCCCCCGCGTAGGTGATAGTGCTCCGCCATATAAGTAATAGTGCCCCCCACATAGGTGATAGTGCCTCCTCATATAGGTAATAGTCCCCCATATATAGGCAATAGTGCCCCCGTCATATAGGTAATAGTCCCCCATATATAGGCAATAGTGCACCCTCATATAGTGCCCCTCCTCGTATAGATACTAGTCCCCCATAGGTCATAGTACCCCCCCATAGTTAATAATGCCCCCCTTCATATAGATAATAGTGCCCCAATAGGTAATAGTGCCCTCTCATATAGGTAATAGTGCCCCACATATAGGTAATGTTTTCCCTCCACCACATACAGCCCAGTTCACACTTATGCGGTTCCTGGCTGCGTCTCGCGGTTCCTGTGGTGCCCGGTTTCTGAGGTGCAGCACCAGTGCTGTACAGGTAGAGAAGGTAAGTGTATAAGTCTATAGGTCACCGGTGCGGTATGTATACGGGGACAGGCCCCCCGGGGTCTCCCCTAGTTTAGGGAGGAGTCTCCCCCTGGTTTCATGCCCCGCCCATTCCCACAGCTCCTCCGGCTGCCATAGAGACCTCCCGCGTGACTGACAGGTGTGGGCGGGACCAGTTGCCGGAGACGACCCGGGGCTGAGGGAGAGCCTGTCGGGACATGCAGGATGGACGGGCGATATCACCGCGCCGCCCGGGACGGCTTCCTGGACGTGCTGAAGGAGGCGACACGGAGAGACCTCAACTCGCCCGACGAGGACGGCATGACCCCGACCCTGTGGGCGGCTTACCACGGACACCTGGGGGCGCTGCGGCTCATCGTCAGCAGAGGGTGAGATACCTGAGAGGCATGTCATGTGTTCTGTAACCTGTGCTGTATTGCCCTGAACTCCCAGCATCTTCTAGCTGTGCTGCACTGCAACTCCCAGCATCCTGTAACTGTGCTGCACTGCAACTCCCAGCATCTTCTAGCTGGGACGCAACCCCGCATCTTATGGGCGCACCGCAACCCCCCCACTCTAGGGGCGGCCAGCACCCCCCCCCGGGGCGCCCCCCCACTGGCCCCCCCCCCCCACCCCCCCCCCCCCCCCCCCCCCCCCCGTACTGTGCTGCACTGCAACTCCCAGCACCCTGTAACTGTGCTGCACTGCAACTCCCAGCATCCTGTAACTGTGCTGCACTGCAACTCCCAGCATCCTGTAACTGTGCTGCACTGCAACTCCCAGAAACTTCTTAGTGTGCGAACCCCCACACCACCCCCCACTGAACGTGCCGCAACCCCAGCACCGTAACGGCGCACGCACCCCAGCCCTGTAACTGGGCGCCGCAACCCGCAGCAACCTGGAGGGGGGGGGGCCGGCGGCAGTTGTCTTATCTACAGTGTTAGGGGGTTGTCTTATCCACAGGGTTACATGTGATATCTGTGAATATCTGGGATTTGTAGGGTAAGGGGGTTTCCTGAACATGTATTGATGATTTATCTCTAGCTAGGTCATAAGTATGTGATTGGAGGGGTCTGACAACTGACAACCTGCAGATCAGCTGTTTCATCCTCTTCATTGAATACCAAGCACAGTGCCACCCATTATGTAGAGGCCATGCTTGGTATTGCGGCTTAGCCCCATTTACTTGAATATTGAGACCTCAACAGCACAGGGAGGAGGCCACAGCAGGCTCATCATACAGCTGGCCAGCGAGGGCCCCTTTTGCTGAACCCCCACCCACCAAATATTGGGGACCCCTCCTAAGGTATATATTTGTCCTGGAAACCCCCTTTAAAGGCGGGATTTAGAGTAGGAGTGTGTGTGTGTAGGAACCGGAGGGCAAGCATTGGAAGAAATGACACAAGAGTTTGGGGAGTCCTGCAGAAAAAAAAAAATCATTTCTGGAGGGGCAGAAGAGTTTTAGAGAGGATCAGATAGGGTTAAAAAAAAAAAGCAGCAGTTCTGACACCACTGTTCACGATCAGATGTTTCCTGGGTTCCTGATGTTCTGTCGGGTGAATGCTCGATGGGCTTTTCTTCATGACTCCTCATGTGGTATGGCCAAGCATGCATGTGCTGAAAATGGGGAGAGGGGAGTGACTGCTGCCAGATAAGATGGATGAGATCTCCCTTGAGAACAAATCCATTATGTCTGGTCCTCCACCCCCTGACCAGGGGACACAAGGACACCCATCATCCTGCTACAATCAGCGGGTTCTGGTGACTTTACCGTAATGTGTACGGGCACCATTAGAGTATTGGTAGGGGGTACAGGTCAGGGTTTCATCACATTGTATACAGTTTTCTGGCATGGAGTAGTTTACTTGTTTTTCTATGATCTGGTCGGCCTTCGTGTCGGTTGTGTCTGTGTCACTTCCCGTAGTGACTGTTTGACCCTCATGAATGGGAGTTGCAGGACCAGACCACGCGGGGAGGCGCCGGAGCATCGGGGACAGGGGAGTATGGTTTTATTTTATTTTTTTTTCTCCTCTCCTGGCCTAATTAAT
The DNA here is from genome assembly GCA_947044405.1 of Leptodactylus fallax. Taxonomy (NCBI): domain Eukaryota; kingdom Metazoa; phylum Chordata; class Amphibia; order Anura; family Leptodactylidae; genus Leptodactylus; species Leptodactylus fallax. The sequence goes on from CAMRHE010000270.1 coordinate 126,256, forward strand.
AAATAATATTTTAGCCTGGACATCCCCTACTAAGCCTCAGATATATTAGGTTTGCAGAGGTTCGATACCCAGGACCCCCGCAGATCACTGGTACTGAGACAGCACAGTTTGCGGTATTGACACCTGTAAGCGGGTGAAACATGTCAATTGGGGGCCAGTTCTTAGGTTCAGCATTGTGACTTCGGTACTGCAGACACCTCAAGCACTATCAGGAAATATATCATCATATATAGTGTTTTTTCATAGGAATTAGATATTGCTTTTAGTATAGAAACTATTTAACCTTTAGCTTAAAGGGGTTGTCCAGGCTAAATATATATTTTTTAAATTAGGCTGGGAGAGGTGAAAAATTGTGTGTGTGTGTGTATATATAATATATATATATATGTCTCCTGTTCCCGGTGCGTTCCAGCGTAGTCCAGTCTTCTTGCAGGAGAAGTCCTCGCCGCCTGTCACATGACCGCTGAGGCCAAGCAGCGGCCTAAGGAAAGGGCCCGGGGGACATCACAGGTAAGTGACTTCTTGTGTCCTTCACTGAGGCCGCTGAATGGCCTCAGCGGTCACGTGCGGCGGGGACGTCTCCCTGAAGAAGACAGTGCAGCAGCAGGACCGGACTGCCCTAGGAGGCATCGGGGACAGGTGAGTAGGTTTTGTTTTTTTTTCTTCACCTTTCATGGCCTAATTTTAAAATAAAATTTTAACCTGGACAACCCCTTTAAGTCTATAGACATCACAGTAGTAATATACTGCAATATTGCTCTATGTGACACTCTTCATATATGTGTGTTTGGGCGTTCTCTCTGACATAGTGCTGGGATTTATTCATTCACTTTTATTTGTTTGATATATAATAAAGGTTAACTCTTAATTTCAATATATGTTTTCATGAATGGGAAATTTTGGTTTATTCTGCCCATAATTAAATGGTAATTGTCTTCCCGTACAGAAAACATTTGATTAAATCTGTCCCAGCATGTCCCCTATAGCCTGTCCCCTTTAGCTATTACCCTTTTAATGTCAGCTGTGACCTGCTGCTGGAAATGCCACCGGTGTCCGTAGACGGCCATAAAGGTCCTCGGACCCTTAGATGAGTGAGATCTGGACGGACACCACACCCCGTCACTAATGGCTCCTTGTTTGTGCCCAGTACACCATGAATATTCTTATTTGGCTTGGTTGAGTGTCATGGGGAGGATACCAAATATCTCAATATCTATCGATCTCTCTATCTATCAATATATACAGGGGCATCTCAATAAATTAGAATATCTTTGAAACGTTTATTTCTTTCAGTAATTAAATTAAAAAAGTGACCTCCTATATTTTCTAGACTCTTTACACACAGAGTCTTCTATTTCAAGTGCTTTACTTCTGTAAATGTTGGTTATGGATTACAGGTAATGAAAACCCAAATCTAAGAAAATTAGAATATTGTAAAAAAGTTCAGTATTGTAAATTCAGTGTCACCTGCCAAGGTTTCCTAAGCCTTTAAATGGTCCCTCAGTCTGGTTCAGTAGGACACACAATCATGGAAGACGCTGATTATGTATTGTATTACTGAATTACTGAAATGAATGAACGTTTCAAAGATATTCTAATTTATTGAGATGACCCTGTAGATGCAAAAAGAATAAAACTTAACATTTATTGGATTCAAAGTTAGAAAAAGGGGCCAGTTAAAAATTGAGGGGGGGGGGGGGTTCTTTATTTTTTAATTAGCACTGATCCCTCTATGCTCAAAGTAGTATATAGGTGTACTGCAGACTCACGATATACATCACACCACATGAGGATTATACATATTATATATAGAGGTTTCCTTGGTTAGCCATGGTGACTGGCGGCAGCTCCAGCCAGTCCATTGGTGTCTAAAGCTAGGCTTAGGTAGATAAGACTATTAACTCTGGGGGTTTGCCACTAATATACTTAGGATAATGTATGTTTGGTGTTGTATGTATATACAGTGCTGGCCAAAAGTATTGGCACCCCTGCAATTCTGTCAGATAATACTCAGTTTCTTCCAGAAAATGATTGCAATCACAAATGCTTTGGTAATAATATCTTCATTTAATTTGTCGTCAATGGAAAACCACAAAAAGAATTGTCAAAAAGCCAAATTGGATATAATTCCACACCAAACATAAAAAAGGGGGTGGACAAAAGTATTGGCACCCTTTGAAAAATCAGGTGATGCTTCTCTAATTTGTGTAATTAACAGCACCTGTTACTTACCTGTGGCACATAACAGGTGGTGGCAATAACTAAATCACACTTGCAGCCAGTTGAAATGGATTAAAGTTGACTCAACCTCTGCCTGTGTCCTTGTGTGTACCACATTGAGCATGGAGAAAAGAAAGAAGACCAAAGAACTGTCTAAGGACTTGAGAAGCAAAATTGTGAGGAAGTATGAGCAATCTCAAGACCCCACTTCTGACCCAGAGACATAAAAAAGCCAGGCTGGAGTTTGCCAAAACTTACCTGAGAAAGCCAAAAACTTTTTGGAAGAATGTTCTCTGGTCAGATGAGACAAAAGTAGAGCTTTTTGGGAAAAGGCATCAACATAGAGTTTACAGGAAAAAAAAAAGAGGCCTTCAAAGAAAAGAACACGGTCCCTACAGTCAAACATGGCGGAGGTTACCTGATGTTTTGGGGTTGCTTTGCTGCCTCTGGCACTGGACTGCTTGACCGTGTGCATGGCATTATGAAGTCTGAAGACTACCAACAAATTTTGCAGCATAATGTAGGGCCCAGTGTGAGAAAGCTGGGTCTCCCTCAGAGGTCATGGGTCTTCCAGCAGGACAATGACCCAAAACACACTTCAAAAAGCACTAGAAAATGGTTTGAGAGAAAGCACTGGAGACTTCTAAAGTGGCCAGCAATGAGTCCAGACCTGAATCCCATAGAACACCTGTGGAGAGATCTCAAAATGGCAGTTTGGAGAAGGCGCCCTTCACATCTCAGGGACCTGGAGAAATTTGCTAAAGAAGAATGGTCTAAAATTCCAGCAGAGCATTGTAAGAAACTCATTGATGGTTACTGGAAGCGGTTGTTCGCAGTTATTTTGTATAAATGTTGTGCTACCAAGTATTAGGCTGAGGGTGCCAATACTTTTGTCAGGCCCATTTTTGGAATTTTGTGTAAAATGATCAATGATTTGACTTTTTTTTTCATTCTCTTTTGTGTTTTTTCATTGCAAGCAAAATAAATGAAGATATTATTACCAAAGCATTTGTGATTGCAATCATTTTCTGGAAGAAACTGAGTATTATCTGACAGAATTGCAGGGGTGCCAATACTTTTGGCCAACACTGTACATATAGCTATGGTATAGCACAGTTATTGTTTCTAGTGGGACTGCAGACTATAATAAATTGCTTATAGTTTAAATCTACCATTCATGAGGGTTAATTCTTTATTTTGATAAAATATCTCACAAGATAGTCTTTGTTGTGGGGCCTGGACCGCAGGGGGCGCTGTCTCGTTAAGAGCTTGTCGTCTGGGTTGAAATGTTTTGGTGACATCATGTCGTTTTTTACATGAAAGTATGGAGTTTGCACATTTTTCAGTATGTATAATAGAAGTTCTCCAGATGGAAGGAAACTGCCTCTCTAGTGCCCCCTATAGGTAGCTGCCCCATAAGTCCGTGTCCGGCCCATTAAGGTGAGTTCACGCAGAGTTTTTTGCAGGCGGATTTTGAGACGAATCTCGAGTCAGGAGTAGATTTTTTTTTTTTTTTTTTTTCCTCTAGCTGTTATTTTTTTTTTTTTTTAGCCTCAAAAAACAGCTGGAGACAAAATACGACTGTCTTAATGAGGCCTTAAAAACCCTAGCAGTGACTGGTGGAGCCAGCAACTGAACGACGCCTCTATACCAATCATTGTACCGCCATACTGCTCAGTGTTTAGAGCACACTACTGGGGCCAGGTCTATAGGTGCATGAAAATGTATTTATTTTAAGCTCTGCACCTAACCCAATCCATGCCCTCTTTTCTGGCCAATCTCTTTGTGCCCCAACACAGAATAATGCCCTCTTAGTGGCCCCCACATAGAATAATGCCCCCTTAGTGACCTCCACATAGAATAATGCCCCCTTAGTGGCCCCACACAGTATAATAATCCATAGTGGTCCCCAGACAGTATAGTGCTCCCTTGGTGACCCCACACAGTTTAATGCCCCCCTGCACAATACAATGCCCCCTTAGTGCCCCTAATGATCCCTTAATAGCCCCCACACAATATAATGCCTCTTTAGTGTCCCCATACAGTATAATGTTCCCTTAGTGCTCCCTAGATAGTATAATGTCCCCTTACTGCCCCCACACAGTATAATCCTCCACAGTCCCTGTAGGACTGTAACCTCCTGTGCCTGGAGTGCGCAGGGGTCTGGAGCTTGTGATATGATGGGATGCAGAGAGGGGGTACGGCTTCCAGCCTTTTGTTACATTCCCTGTCTGATTTATGGTAACTCCAATGTCATGCGCCACTTCTATGGCAGTTTTGCGTGGCCCTTCATAAATTTCTCTTGGACTTGACCATCGTCTGTATTTTTAGACAGACTTTACACCACTTATTAGTTGTATTTGGCACACTGCAGTGGTACGGGTCACGCCCCTCCTCCCACAAGCCACATACATTTCATATCATGGGGTGCAGGGCAGAATTTGGCAGAGAGTGAATACCTTGCCCTACAACTGACAACACTTTGTTACATTTCCTGTCTGATTTACGGTAACTTGTATGACATCATAATGTTAGGAATGTATTGTCATGATTAGGAAACACAATGGGTGTCAGCACCCAAATAACCGCCTACTGGTGACTAATCTAGTGTGACATTGACATGTGCCATGTTGTCCCCTTTTACCTTCATCACATTTGGGGACCTTAAGGATTTCACGGATGTCTAGTACATGTGATATCCACAGCAGGTAATGATAAGCACCTTGACCTGAAGAAGGCCATAAGGCCGCTGTCATATGATGCTGCACGCTGGGCCGAGCGTCGGTGGTTTCACTGAGCTCGAGGAAACTGCAACTATTCCTACTACTTGTGGGTGTTCAGGTTAACTTTATTTAATGATAGTCAATATATGATAAGCATCACGGCTCACCCCTTTAAGGCTGTGTTCACACAGAGTTTTTTTGATGCGGAATCCGCCTCAAAATCTGCCTGCAAAAACTCCTCCCATTCATTTCAATGGGAGTCAGTGGCGTTTTTTTTCCTCTAGCAGAAAAAAAAAAGCAACATGACCTATCTTGCCGCGGTGTCCGCGGCTCGAGCCGCGCTCCTGATTAGGCCCATTCATTCGGGCTTAGTCAGGAGTGGTTAGCCGCGACGGAATGCTGATGCACGTGGCGAAAACTCCGGGGGCGGAAAATTTTCCGCCGTGTGAACACAGCCTAATAGAGGAATCCTCTTTTCAGGATCATCATCTCTTAGCTAGAGTAGAGTGCAGTTATAAAAAAAAAAAGTCTCCCGTCCTGTCCTCCCCTGACCCGTCCTGTCCTCCCCTGACCCGACCTGTCCCGTCACGTCCTCCATTCCACAGATTACCTGTTGATTTGATTTGGCAATGTGTAATGCTCCATTGTAGCTGTGGTGGCGCTGCAGGGAAACTGAACACTTCCTGCCAGCCGATCTTTTTAGCATAGAGCTGATCACTGGGGACCCCGACAGAAGGACATTTATGGGGACGATTTACTAATACTGTATAAAGTGCAAACTATAGGGTAATTTATTATACCGCCATTTCCTATCGTGAGAAGGCTCAGGGTTGTTTTGATGCTTCCCTGAGTCCTGTGCTCCAGAGCTGAAATCTACAGGTGCAAACAGTATTCATTGGACAGAGCTGCAGTACCCCAGCTCAGAGTTATGAGGCTTTCCGGGACATCACAATCATTTCCTGATATGAGCTATAATGTATTACTCAGCCCAAGTCGTCCCTTCTCCGACTTACCATAATCTCTGGGGAGGAGTAGGGTGGAAAAGGGACAAAGTGGGGCATATTTGGTGAAAGTCCAGATCATGCGCCACTTCTATGCCGGTTTTGCGTGGTCCTTCGTAGCTTCTGTTGGATTTGACCATCTTCTGTATTTTTTAGATTTAGACTTTGCACCACTTATTAGTTGTACTTGGCACACTGTTGGGGCACGGGTCACATATTAAGCCACAGCCCTCCACCCATAAGCGACACACATTTCATTATAAGACCCGCCCCCTTATCAAGCAAGGAGTAGCAAGTGTCTAAACAGTTAATAAATGTGGTGTAAAATATACAGGCCCATTTTGTGGTACCAATTACACCAGAATCCTGTCACGTTATTAATAGTAAACCTGCCTTGTGTTGTCAATTTGGGATTGTCAATGCTGGCCTGGTGACTCCAGGTCTAGACCCCCTCTCTGACAACCATGTACCCTGCTAGGATACATGACCAGGGGTTGTCGTCATGCGGCTGTATGTACCAGTATTCGTGGAGTTGGTGACGCCTCCCACACTAGTCTATGTGTAATAATGGCACTGCGCTCGTTTTTCTGGGCTGCTTGTGAAGGATTTTGGCCTATTTTTTAACTGAAGACTAGAGCGTTGCTGCGATTATACGCTTGAACTTTCTTTGTAGGTCACATAATCTGTACTGTCTGCAAGCCAAGCCTTTGACGAACTGCTCCGGCCTCTCCTCCAGTTTTCTCCCCATTGTGTGTCGTATTTGTACATTTTATTATTTTCTGTAAGTCTGGATTATAAGGACCGTGTTTAGTCACAAATCCTGCCCCGACCGTGGGTCTAAAGACAGACAGCAGCATCACAAAACCATGAAACCTGCAAGGCCTGAGATACAGGGATTGACTGAACACAATAGAGCGGACCCCTCTGACATGCAGCACCAGTATACAGTGGACAGAGCTGTAGTACACCACCCCCACTAGTATACAGTGGATGGAGCTGTGGTACACCGGCCCCACCAGTATGCAGTGAACAGATCTGTAGTACATCGGAGCCACCATTGTATATAGTGGACAGAGCTGTAGTGCATCGGAGCCACCAGTTATTCAGTGGACATATTTGTAGTACACCAGCCCCATCAGTATATAGTGGATGGAGCTGTAGTACACCAGATCCAACAGTATACAGTGGAGAGAACTGCAATACTGCTTCTATTCAGGTAATAGACACAGAGCTACAGTACCTCAGCACCACCAGTATGCAGTGGACAGAGCTGCAGAACTGCTCCTATTCAGGTGATAGACATAGAGTTGCAGTACCCCGGCACCACCACTATACAGTGGACAGAGCTTCAGTACATTAGCACCTCCAGTATACAGTTGAATAGAGCTGCAGTACATTAGCACCACAAGTATACAGTAGATGGAGCTGCAGTTCTGCTGCTATTCAGGTAATAGACACAGAGCTGCAGTTCCTTAATATCACCAGTATAGAGTGTACAGAGCTGCTGTACCCTGGCACCACCATTATACAGTGGACAGAGCTGCAGTACTGCTCCGAATCAGGTACTAGACACAGAGCTGCAGTTCCTCAGCACCACCAGTATACAGTGGACAGAGCTGCAGTTCTGCTCCTATGCATCAGTATGAAAAGTGACCAGGGAGACACTTTAATATACTTCTAACATGTAAGAGAATGGGATAAAATACAACCCCCCCACCCCACCACAAACACACATGCACACACCTCTTCAATCCCCGCCTACTCTAATGGTCCCTGCCCGTTTCTGCCTACGTCAATGCCGTGGTAACTTGTCGTATATGCACACATGACCATTGCAGCCTCTGTTGTCACATACTGTACATGCTGGCATCACTGCTGAGTCCAGTGATTGGCTGCGGCGGAGACATCATTGCTGCGGGAAGTAAGCAGAGACCAGCAGGGAGCACTGGAGCAGCAAGTATTCTCTTGACCCAGTCATTGAAAATCCCAGGCAACCCCTTAAGTAGGTTCACTTGTACACATTTAAAGGGAATGTATCATCAGGTTTCTTTTTTTTTTTTTTTTTTTGTTACAAACGGCCAAATATATCATATGTATTTGATATATTAGGAGGAGAAACTGACATAATTTATTGTAAACCTGTCTGTGATGTAAAAGAAGTGACTACTTCAAAGAAAACCCTTACAGAGTTGGTAAGTGTCAGAGTATCAGTCTATTATTAGGCACAGTAGTCAGAATGAAAATTGCAGGTTGCAGTACGTTTCTTAAAATATAGATGGTGACATGGAATTTTTTTTTTTAATGCCAAAAATTCTTTAAAAATATGTTTAACATAAAAACTTGGTTTACTAAATAGGTGATTTTCTAGTGAAATATTCCCTTTAAGTTCTCCATACAGACAAGGTCTCGGCTGACTGATCTGTCTGTAATGTGTCTGTGAAATAATTGTTTGCGCTCAGTAATATCAGGTCCGCGGACTGGATAAATGGCTGCTATCTCTAGGACTAGTATACGTTGTAGGTATAGTGAGTGTGTGGAAAGGTCACTGTACAGGCGTGTCGTGTGTGTGTGCGAGTCACGGAGCCGCCTCTCATGAGCTCAGTTACATTCTCCATCTCACTAACCTAGCACCATGAATTATGCATATAAATGAAACCATTATACTGCAGGCTACATGTGCTGGGTGCAGTACAGACACGGCAAGCACACTGCATTATATTCACTACACCTTATACATCATGGCAAGTATATATGTATTGGGCTGAGGTCACACCTTGCAGAAAAGCTGCTTTTTTCGCTGCAGGATTGCTGTGTTTTTGTTTTGTTTTTTTGAGCCAAAGCCAAGAGTGTCTTCAGAAGGCACAGGAAATATAAGGGAAGCACCAATACTTCTCTTATGCTCCCCTTATACTCGCCCTCTTTTACTCCTCTTGTAGACCTCCTCTTAGACTTCTTATACTTTCTTTTGAAATCCCTCTCTTGTAGACCTCCTCTTGGGCTCCTCTTGTAGACCTCCTCTTGGGCTCCTCTTGTAGACCTCCTCTTGGGCTCCTCTTGTAGACCTCCTCTTGGGCTCCTCTTGTAGACCTCCTCTTGGGCTCCTCTTGTAGACTTCCGCTTGTAGACCTCTTCTTGGGCTCCGCTTGTAGACCTCCTCTCTTGGGCTCCGCTTGTAGACCTCCTCTTGGGCTCCGCTTGTAGACCTCTTCTTGGGCTCCACTTGTAGACCTCTTCTTGGGCTCCTCTTGTAGACCTCTTCTTGGGCTCCGCTTGTAGACCTCTTCTTGGGCTCCGCTTGTAGACCTCTTCTTGGGCTCCGCTTGTAGACTTTCTCTTGGACTGCTTACGGCTGATAAATAAAAAACCACAGGCAAATCTTCAACAATAAACAGCTTTTATGCAATGTGTGGCCTCAGCCTTAGCCAGTATTTTTTTTCACTTTTACTACATGTAAATGCTAAAGGAAGTCTCAGGTCCAAAATGCATCCTAAATTAATAATAGTACCATGCAGGGACCTTTAAGAGGAGCAGAAACAAATCTCTGTGGCCACAAACCAATGAAGGAATGCAGAGATGATCATCTTATTGTGGCTATGCAAATCAGCCTGTAAGTGCATCGGGGGCGGAGCCTGGTTTACCTGATTTGACTTATTAGTCTCCATTAGGTTGTGTAATTCCAGACAGTGAAATCTGGATATTCAGTCACCATCAACTGCCATCCGTACATAAGTATTGTGTAAGTGAGCTGAAGATTTTAGGCACTGTGTGTAGATTTAGCAATGATCATGTAGCGTGACACTGATACTGGGAGAGGAGTCATCCGGCAGCTCAGATGGCTCAGAGGGTGGAGACGATCTTTGGGACTGAAGGATTTCTAGGATTGAATCCTGATACTGTAGAGCACAACCTAAGAAAGATAAGACGACCCAGAAGAAGCTTCCCTGTTAATAATATATCATATATAATCTAATATATAAGAAAAGGCTCACAATAAATGCATAAGACCTCGTGTTGTCACCTGCCCTGTGAATAATATATCATATATACTCTAATAGAAAAGGCTCACAATAAATACAAAAAACCTTGTGTTGTCACCTGCCATGTGAATAATATATCATATATAATATATATAAGAAAAGGCTCACAATAAATACATAAAACCTTGTGTTGTCACCTGCTGTGTGAATAATATATCATATATAATATATATAAGAAAAGGCTCACAATAAATACATAAAACCTTGTGTTGTCACCTGCCGTGTGAATAATATATCTTCTACAATCTAATATGTATTTGTTGTGAGCCTTTTCTTATATATTAGATTATATATGATATATTATTCACAGGGCAGGTGACAACACAAGGTCTTACGTATTTATTGTGAGCCTTTTCTTATATAAGACCTTGTGTTGTCACCTGCAGTGTGAATAGTATTACAATAAATAGGCTCACAATAAATAAATAAGACCTTGTGTTGTCCTGTGAATAATATATCATATATAATCTAATATATAAGAAAAGGCTCACAATATATACATATTAGATTGTATAAGATATATTATTCACACGGCAGGTGACAACATGAGGTTTTATGTATTTATTGTGAGCCTTTTCTATTAGATTATATATGATATGTTATTCACAGGACTGGCAACAACACAAGATCTTATGTATTAATTGTGAACCTTTTCTTATATAAGACCTTGTGTTGTCACCTGCCGTGTGACTAATAAATCATATATAATCTAATATATAAGAAAAGGCTCACAATATATACATATTAGATTGTATAAGATATATTATTCACACGGCAGGTGACAACATGAGGTTTTATGTATTGTGAGCCTTTTCTATTAGATTATATATATGTTATGTTATTCACAGGACTGGCAACAACACAAGGTCTTATGTATTAATTGTGAGCCTTTTCTTATATATCAGACCTTGTGTTGTCACCTGCCGTGTGACTAATAAATCATATATAATCTAATATGTGTTTATTGTGAGCCTTTTCTTATATATTAGATTATATATGATATATTATTCACAGAGCAGGCGACAAAACGAGGGCTTATGTATTTATTGTGAGCCTTTTCTTATATAAGACCTTATATAGCACTAGCATCTTCGGCAGCACTTTACAGTTCCATGACCCTTTGTTACACCAAAGATGTGCATCATCCCTGTTCTGGGCCTTAGTCGCTACTTTCTGCCGATGTGTGTGGGTCGGACCAGGGCGGGAGTGTCAGTGTCGCTGCAGTGTTGCACTACTACTGGCACAGTATATTATTCTGCGGTATATAGTCTTGTTAGTTAGACTTGACCTGGAAGATTTCATGGAAGTGTTATATGAGGTGTGTCGAAGTTAGGCGGGGGGCATGCCGGTCAGAGAATTCACAGGGGTGTTTTACCCCCAATTCAGTAACTTCTTGTGACTGAAAATACCCCTAAAAAAAAAAGTATTAGTAGTATAATGGTGGCTATACTAGGCTTCCCCAGGCCCAAAGGTTATGTGACCAATGGGGCTGAGCACTGCCGGAGCTGCTCTGCAGTGTACACTATGTCTATTCCTCCTGTAACTGGGGCTCATCGATCAGTCTAACCCCAATGTATCAACCCCGATACAGGGGAAATCATAAAAAAAGATCAAGAGTGCCGAAAATGTGTCCAGTCATGGGCCAGGGTAATGATTACTTTTACCAGGCCCCTCTCTAGCTCTAGTTCTGTAGATCTGTTAAGCTCCCCTTTATAATATCCATGTTATCTCAAATATACACAAGCATGTCAAGAGGAGAATCCAAGGGGTTAACTTGTGGCTGATGACAAGGGAGGAATAAAATTATTAGGGGTTTAGGAGCGATCAGATGCAGTTGGTTCTGTGGCCCGTATAGTGGCTGATACCAGTAGTTCAGCTCAGCTCCCATTGACTTCAGGGGGTCCGGAGTCCCTTGAGTGGGTTGCCGCTGAATCCAGAGCTGTCCTTATTGGTGCCGCATCCTCACGGCAGGTAATTCTGTGTTTTCACCCATAATACAGACCCTACGTGAAGATTATGGACGGCTGCCGGCTCCGATCCTCTAGAGTGACATAAATAGACATGACAATGACGGCGTTGCTTGCTCCGTACAATTATTTACAACATTATCAACCAAGGCAACAAGTAAACACCCGGCTCAGGACGTACACCGCTCCCACTGTACGTAAAAGACTCCGCAGATTGCTTATTAATCCATTATTAATTACCTCACCATTTAAAGGGATATCACCATCCGAGCAGAGGCGGACAATATTCGCTGTCTAACGAGAAGTTGTAAAGTATTTTCTACTATATTTCTGCATCGGCTCCTTGCAGGTGTCAGATCTGTGATTGCTGTCATGTAATGTGAACCTTCACAGTGTATAAAATTTGCCCTGGTCATGTGACACAGGTGTTGGGCTTGTGAGGGTCTATTCACACACGGCTGATTGTTCATCTGAAATTTATGAGCACCATATTGCACTATATTATATGTATTGACCCTTTAGTATGTCCTTTTTGTCTCTCTTTTTTTTCTTTTAGGGGAGATCCAGATAAATGTGACATTTGGGGTAACACTCCTCTGCATCTGTCTGCTGCCAATGGCCATCTCAATTGCCTGTCCTTTTTAGTGTCCTTTGGGGCCAATATCTGGTGTCTGGATAATGACTATCACACCCCCCTGGATATGGCGGCCACCAAGGGCCACATGGAGTGTGTGCGCTATCTGGATTCCATTGCAGCCAAGCAAAACAGTTTAAATCCCAAACTGGTGTCTAAACTGAAGGACCGAGCGTTTCGAGAGGCGGAGAAACGTATCCGTGACTGTGCGAAACTGCAACGCAGGCACCACGAGCGTATGGAGCGGCGATACCGCAAGGAGATGTCTGACCATTCTGATACCATGAGCTTCTCCAGCTTCTCCAGGTACCACAATATATTGCACAACCCCCCCCCTTCCCCGTTTCCTTCAGGTCCTCCATTGCTTATAGGTCGTGAGGACATCCCAGTTTATTCAGGACCAGCATGTGCAGGTTCTCTGCAGTCTTGTACGCAGGAAATGCGCATTAGAGACACAAGTATGTCCTTAAGCTGCAACCTGAATATACAGGGCGAGAGAGTGTGCTAGAGGTCTTCAGTACCGAATATCTGGATTACCTCGCCACGCGACATATTGGTTTTGTTAGTCTTTCACCATGATGGGAACATCATTCAGGCCTCAAAATGGTCACAGGTGTGGGGGACACGAGACTCATGAATTGTGGTTAAAATCTATTTCTGGACAGTCCCTTTAATTACGTTCTCATCGACTTCTCTTCCTATTTGAGTGAATTTTCCGTTTCCAGTGCTCTTGTCTGACACCGTATCTGATCTTTGCAGTTGCCATACACATTAGATGAACCCGTGTGTTGGGCCAGGTAACCATCTAATATGTATGGGGCAAGGGGGTATTGTGACAGAGGAAAGAAGGGTTGGGTATGTTGGATTTTCACATGTTCGATCTTATTGTTCTCAAGGCAGATAAGTCACTGCCAGTAGAGTCTAGAAGCGGCTTGTTTCCCCCTCCTAGTTATTTGTAAAAGTAGCACTCAATAGTAGTTGTGTATATTGTGCGATAACTACAGTAGTGATATGTAAAAGTACCGCTCTATAGTAGTCATATGTATCATGTGATAATAACTAGTGATATGTAAAAATACAGCTCTATAGTAGTCATGTACAGTGGCTTGCAAAAGTATTTATACCCCTTGAACTTTTTTACATTTTGTCACCTTAAAACCACAAACTTAAATGTATTTTATTGAGATTTTAAGTGATAATCCAACACAAAGTAGCAGATAATTGTGAAGTGGAAGGAAAATGATACATGGTTCTCAAAATTTTAATCAAATAAAAATCTGAAAAGTGTGACGTGCAAAAGTATTCAGCCCCCTGTACTCTGATACCCCTAAATATTATCCAGTGCACACTTTTGGCCTTCAGAAGTCACTTAATTAGTTAATAGAGTTCAGCTGTGTGTAATTTAGTCTCAGTATAAATACACCTGTTCTGTGAAGTCCTCAGTGGTTTGTTAGAGAACACTAGTGAGCAAACAGCATCATGAAGACCAAGGAACTCACCAGAAAGGTCAGAGATAAAGCTGTGGAGAAGTTTAAAGCAGGGTTAGGTTATAAAAACATATCCCAAGCTTTGAGCATCCCAAGGAGCACTGTTCAATCCATCATCCAAAAATGGAAAAAGTATTCTACAACTGCAAACCTACCAAGACATGGCCGTCCACCTAAACTGACAGATCGAGTAAGGAGAACACTGGTCAGAGAAGCAGCCAAGAGGCCCATGGTCACTCAGGAGGAGCTGCAGAAATCCACAGCTCAGGTACAGGGAGAATCTGTCCACAGGACAACTAGAAGTCGTGCACTCCACAAATCTGGCCTTTATGGAAGAGTGGCAAGAAGAAAACCATTGTTGAAAGAAAGACATAAGAAGTGTTGTTTGCCACAAGCCATAAAGGGGACACAGCAAACATGTGGAAGAAGGTGCTCTGGTCAGATGAGACCAAAGTTGAACTTTTTGGCCTAAATGCAAAGCACTATGTGTGGCGGAAAAGTAACCCTGCTCATCACTCTGAACACACCATCCCCGCTGTGACACATGGCGGGGGCAGCATCATGTGTGGGGAGGCTTTTCTTCAGCAGGGACAGGGAAGCTGCTCAGAGATGATGGGAAGACGGATGGAGCTAAATACCGGGCAATCCTGGAGGAAAACCTGTTAGAGGCTGCAAAAGACTTGAGACTGGGAAGGATATTCGCCTTCCAACAAGACAATGACCCTAAACATACAGCCAGAGCTACAGTGGAATGGTTTAGATCACAGAATATTCATGTGTTAGAATGGCCCAGTCACAGTCCAGGCCTAAATCCCATTGAGCATCTGTGGCAAGACATGAAAATTTCTCTTCACAGACGCTCCATCCAATCTGGCTGAGCAAAGAAGAATGGGCAAAAATCTCACTCTCTAGATGCGCAAACCTGGTAGAGACAGACCCCACAAGACTTGCAGCTGTAATTGCAGTGAAAGGAGGCTCTACAAAGTATAGATATAGGGGGGCTGAAGACTTTTGCACATCACACTTCAGATTTTTATTTGATTCAAATTCTGAAAACCGTGCATCATTTTCCTTCCATTTCACAATTACTTGCTACTTTGTTTTGGTTATCACTTAAAATCTCAATAAAATACATTTAAAGGGGTTTCCGGGATAAAATGTAATTCCTACACTAATCTAAACACCCTCCCCCCCGCCTACTTTCTAAATTACATAATTTATCTAAAATGTATATTTACCCATATCCACGCCTGCGCAGTAGAGGTGGATTGTCGGCTGCAGAGCACAGAGCAGCGTCGGGACTATTACGCACACCGGTAGTCAGAAAAGAGAGAGGATCCGTACAGGAGGAAGTCTGGAAGGAAGATAGGTAAGTATGATGGGGTGGGGAGGTGCGCTGAGTTAGTTGGGGAAGGGCTAGGAGTGGGCGGGATAGGTAGAGAGACAGGGAGGGAGAGAGGAAGGGGGGGAGTGAGGTGAGAGGGAACTAGTGTGGAAGCTACACAGCAGGAAGCTACACAGCAGGAAGCTATACCATGTAAACAAATGCAGAAGATGCCAGGAGCTCCCAGAGAAACACAGAAATCACTGAAAACACTGCTAACGGTATTTGGGTGCATTTATTAACTTACTAACAGACCTTTTTTTAAAAAAAAAAACATTTTCTGCCCGGAAAACCCCTTTAAGTTTCTGGTTGTAAGGTGACAAAATGTGAAAAAGTTCAAGGTGTATGAATACTTTAGCAAGACACTGTATATTGTGTGATAACTAGTTATATGTAAAAGTACCGCTCTATAGTAGTCGTGTAGATTGTGTGATAATAACTAGTAATATGTAAAAGTACAGCGTGATAATACAGTCATGGAATTAACTGTTGGCACCCTGACCTCTTTCCAGAAAATAAAGTATTTCATTTACATTTCATATGTAATTGCAATAATTTTCTGGGAGAAATACTTCATTTTCTGGAAAAATTTCAGGGGTGCCAACACTTACAATCATGACTGTATGTAAAGGTTCCACTGTATAGTAGTTGTGTATATCGTGTGATAATAACTCCGTAGTTGTGTCCATAGGACATCTAATGACATGTTATTACACCCCATTACTATGCAGATTATTACTTGTATCTCTGATCTTAATCAGAAAATTTTTTCCTAGTTGACTTGTCCGATAAATCTGAACCATTCTGGTTCTGTACATGTAGATTTCATAGAGTTAGACTCGCCTACCAGATGACCCTGGTGGACCCAGGTCCCAAAGCTCCAGCAGACAATACTACCTGACATTAGAGTCAATTATATCCTAAAATAACTTACTGATAATATATCCTGTGTGTAATATCATCAAAATATAAAGTCCCTGTCACATGATTTACAATACAGGAGAGAAGCTGAGCTTTGTTATATATATGGTTATATGATAGAAAAGAGAAGCTAAACTGTGATATATAGGGTTATATGATAGGAGAGAAGCTGATCTCTGTTATATATGGTTATATGGTAGAGGGAGAAAAGCTGAGCTGTGTGATATATAGTGTTATATGATAGAGGAGAGAAGCTGAGCTCTGATATATAAGGTTATATGATAGAGAGAAGCTGAGCTGTGTGATATAGGGTTATATGATAGAGGAAGAGAAGCTGAGCTCTGTGATTATATAGGGTTATATGATAGGGGGAGAGAAGCTGAGCGTATGTGATATATAGGTTTATATGATAGAGGGAGAGAAGCTGAGCTCTGTGATATATAGGGTTATATGATAGAGGAGAGAAGCTGAGCTCTGTGATATATAGGGTTATATGATAGAGGAGAGAAGCTGAGCTCTGTGATATATAGGGTTATATGATAGGAGAGAAGCTGATCTCTGTTATATATGGTTATATGGTAGAGGGAGAGAAGCTGAGCTCTGTGATATATAGGGTTATATGGTAGAGGGAGAAAAGCTGAGCTGTGTGATATATAGGTATATATGATAGAGGAGAGAAGCTGAGCTCTGTGATATATAGGGTTATATGGGGGGGGGGGAAAAGGGGGGGGGGCTTAAAGTATATGATAGAGGAGAGAAGCTGAGCTCTGTGATATATAGGGTTATATTATAGAGGAGAGAAGCTGAGCTCTGTGATATATAGGGTTATATGATAGGGGGAGAGAAGCTGAGCTGTGTGATATATAGGGTTATATGATAGAGGAGACAAGCTGAGCTCTGATATATAGGGTTATATGATAGAGGAAGAGAAGCTGAGCTCTGTGATATATAGGGTTATATGATAGTGGGAGAGAAGCTGAGCTCTGTGATATATAGGGTTATATGATAGAGGGAGAGAAGCTGAGCTCTGTGATATATAGGTTTATATGATAGAGGAGAGAAGCTGATCTCTGTAAGATATAGATTTATATAATTTAGTGCAGAATGTCTGAGTATAAAGCAGAGTAAATACTGACAGGACTCCTAAGAGAGACAGTAAGAGTCCTGCTTACTCCGCCCACACACAGTGATTGACACCCTTCTGTGTACACACTAATAGAGTTGTCAAATGGATATTCTTCTGCTCTGTGTAGATGGAGGGTGGAGTGATGGAATCCTCTTTTATGGTGGGCTCTAGGAGCCCCAGACAGTCTTCATTTTTAGTTATTGTCATTAACATTAGATCTCTAGGTGTCGATCACTGGATGCTCCAGCCAGTCAGCTGTGTGGAGAGGTGGAGGCATTTATACAAGTGCTTTAGACTTTTCGCTATATACCAAGCATGGAGCTGTACACTGTATAGTGACTGTGCTTGGTATTGTGGTTCAGTCCCATTCATTTGAACAGGACTGAGCTGCAGCATGGCCGTGTGACCAGTGAGTGCAGCTAATGGATGGGGCATTGTATTCCCCACCATTCTGAAGATCTTTGGTAACATGCTGACCTTTGTCTTCTTTCCTTAGCTCCGTAAGCCAACGCTTCCCGAGTGCCACATTGCTTGCCACCATGCCATATTCACATGCCGCAGGCACCACAAAGGGCAAAACGAAGATGCAGAAGAAGCTGGAGAGAAGGAAGCAAAATGAAGGAACTTTTAAGATCTATGAAGACGGTCGGAAAAGTGTCCGCTCGCTGTCTGGATTGCAGTTGGGGAACGACGTCATGTTTGTGAAGCAGGGAACGTACGCAAGCCCCCGGGACAGAGGACGCCAACACCTTCGGGATATGTTTTCACATGAAGATGATTCAATGTCTAGAGCTGTAAGTGACCCTGGGCTTCATGTGGACTCGGCCCACTCGGAGGTCAGCACGGATTCTGGACATGATTCCTTGTTTACCAGGCCAGGCCTTGGCACCATGGTATTTAGGAGAAACTATCTCACCAGTGGGCTGTTTGGAATGGGAAGGCAGGAGGACAATGGACTAGGTGTGGAGGGTGGAGAAGTGAAGCTACGCAGTCGACTAAAACGCTCTTCAAGTCTAGATGACAGCATTGGCAGTGCCAGCAGTCTAGAGGCCAGAAATGAGCAGGAGCTACCATGGGAAGATGAAGAATTAGGACTAGATGATGAGGAGGAGCCAGACACCTCTCCATTGGAAACTTTCCTGGCCTCGCTACAGATGTCTGAGCTAGTCTCTGTACTTCAAGATGAGAAGATTGACCTGGCAGCTCTGACGCTCTGTTCAGACCATGACCTCAAAGGAATACGAATCCCACTTGGACCACGCAAGAAAATCCTTGATGGCATTCATAGGAGGAGACAGGCACTGGAGAGACCCATGCCCATGGGGGACACTGAGCTGTAAGTGACTTGTAGTTTATCATGGTTGTATGGTGGGCCACGTATGGTCATGGTCAACAGGTTGTTGATGTCAAGATTAGATAAACCTAAAGTCTGGAGCTATAGACGACATTAGTTATATTAAGAGGTGATCAGACAACCTTAGTCTTCATTAAGCAAAAAGGGGAATTTCCATCCTAGGCACTTAAAGGGTTTTTTCAGGACTTACATAGTGACAGCCTTTTGTTAAGTCCAACGATCTGCTGATTGAAGAAGCTGCAGCCTTCAGATGAGCACCATGGTCTCTTTACTGACTGAATACAAAGCACAGCGCCATATATTGTATAGTGGGTGTGCTTGGTATTGCAGCGCAGTCCCATTTACTTGAATGAGACTGAGCTGCTGCTGTGGCCTCTACAGACAGCTGATTGGTGAAGGGACGGTGTCTGAAGCCCACCAATCATACATTGATGATAGGTCATCAATATGTAAGACCCAGGAAACCACTTTAAGGCACATCCCAGCATATGCCATGACTGTCTGACAGCTGTGCGCCCAATCCTTTGAGACCTGCTCCTTACAGTATTATCAGAACAGGGGTCTCTCAAACCTCAGTCCCAACAAGTGAATAAAGAGGTTTACGCACATGGGTGCTGATCGCTTCATTCAGGTCTATAAGTTGGCCAAGTAAGCGGTTCGACCCTTTCCAGGACTACTATAGAAGTGAATGGAGAGAGACCTAGACGTGTGTGGCCACGACCCCATTTATTCTCCTCCACAGCATTCACTGGACGCCTCTCCAGGTGGGACAGGGTTTGGGAGCACCCATTTTGGAGATAGGTATGAGGTACGTCTCGCATTGATTATACTTTTGTGCCAAATCCTGTGGATATTCCATAAGGGGCTAAGATTCAGAATGTCCTCGCGCCATTTTACATACTTTACTGTAGGTGAGGATCAGAAATCTTTCATGGGATTTTTTTTTTTTCCTTCTATTATAGGTAGTGGCATAAAGTGAGCGAGCAAGACCCACCTACAGTGCCAGACACGCCAGTCATCCGCCTCGCCAAATCTGTGCCACACACGGAGACCCCAAACTCTCCATAGCCTCATGGTCCTGTGCCAAGAAAATGACCCTCATACCAAGAACTCTCCAAACGCTCTGTGTGATGTGTCTCAAAAGGTGTGGAAAATTCTGCACAGCTGTAAATGTTTTATATGAATTTTTCCTATGGGAAATGTCTGCGCCGATTGTAGGGTATTTTGGCCTTTCATGTAGATTTAGGCGTTCTTTTGTACTATGGTGCGAGCCGTGCGCTCTCCCCACCAATGTCATGTCTGGAAATGTGGGATTGTAAATCTTGTTTCTGGCCATCTTAATTAACAAACTATTCTAGAATTCAATACATTAACCATTAAATAACCAGAACTTTAGTCTTCACAATCCATGTAAATGATAAACCCACCTCATTATACGTCATACTGTCAGCCCATTGGTTACGTTATTCATCAATGATCCGCCCTCCCCACCCCCATTACTAGGCAGATTCATAACTTGACCCCAGGAACAATAACCTCATAGGTCAAAGGTCATACCCAATCAGAAAACACCTGGCATAATAACATTATACGCCTACATACAGCTTTCGGGGGTCCGATGTTTCCGGGCTGCTAAATAAAAGTAAAAATAAAAAGATTTAGTTTATCTGTGTTAGCAGTGAAGCACTGGATCATTTTGCTGGTTATTCTTAAAGGGATATTGACATCTCCTAAATTGATGACCTAGGAACCCGATCTCTGGTTTCGCCACCAATCCTGAGAATGGCAAGGACATAGCCCTGGTAGAACATTACATCTCCTCGTCTGTTCTCCTCCACCCATGATCCTCAGAGTTTGGACCCTTGCACTATTCTACAACTTTGACATGGGAAAACCCTTTAAGCAACATGGACAGTTGTTATAGTATTACCACAGATAAATAGAGTACGGTTGACCTATTGTTAGGATTCCACTGCTGGGATCCCACCCCATAGTGTTGAGGTTCTTCTTTCCCTGCCTGGTCCTATCTATATACACAAATATCTCTGGAGGGCAAGATCTTTTTGTCTAATGTCATATAACCCTTGACCCTTCACTTCGCTGTCACTGAGCTGTGAGATTGGCAATATAACAATTCAGTATATAGCACCACAGAGCTCAGCATCCTGTTACTGTCATGACTTGGGGGGCAGCAAAGTGTTGGTTTTACTTGCACTAAATCTGATGAGTATGGAGGGCACAGAAACTCAAAGGGATAAGTATACAGGGCTGCTCTCTGAACTCCCATAGAAGTGAATGGGTACAGCATGCATGAACACATCTCTAGTCACCGCACTTCCCAGGCGGATTTAGGTGCTCGCCATTCTCTAGATGGGTGTATTGGCATACTTGGCACTCCACCGTGTCCTTGTTGTAGCTGGAATTAATATCAGTAACAGGTAGTGCGGCCTGGCCGGGGGCTCGTACAGCTTCATTATAGTACAGGTAGTGCGACTTAGCCTGGGGAACTAGTACAGCTGCATTATAGTACAGGTAGTGCGGCCTGGCTCAGGCGACTGGTATGCTTCAATATAGTACAGGTATTGTGGCCTGGCCTGGGGATATCGTACAGCCTCATTATAGTACAGGTAGTGCGGTCTGGCCCGGGGGGATCGTACAGCTTCATTATAGTACAGGTAGTGTGGCCTGGCCCGAGGAAGTCGTGTGGCCGGCCCCTGGCAGCTCATACAGCCTCATTATTGTAAAGGTAGTTCGGCCTGGCCTGGGCGGCTCGTACAGCTTTATTATGGGAGCGCCATCCATGACCGCGGCCACTTTTACGTCACAGATTTATCTAGGCCAATGTTTATTAACCAGGAGGATCACATAGCGGTCATGAGATTACTTGTGTAATTGGCGTTCATGACATATAATCCGCCATACTGGGACATACATGACTGTTATCGATGTCTCTGTGTGACCGGATTTATAGCCTGTTGGTGCGAAATTATCATTCCATAACAGTACAAAATGTAGTGATGTCATCATAGGTGTGGTGACACTCATTATGCACATGTAACTTGCTGTAACAATGAGGCAGATTTATGAAAACTGTCTTAGTTGCCCATAGCAGCCAATCACAGCCCAGATGTAATTTTGTATTCTGTTCCTGAAAAATGAACGTTGGATTGTGATTGGTTGCTACGGGCTAGGATTGGTTGCTATGGACAACTAAGACAGTTTTGTTTTAAGTTAGAAACTAGAAAACCTCTCCAATTAAAGATGGGCACTATGACACCCGGAGCCCCCGCCGATGAGCGTTGTGACCCCCTTCAGTACTTACCAAGTATAGGGCTGTACATTGTATAGGGTAGGTCATAAATTTAGACAACCCTTTTAAATAGCCCTGTAGTATTGTGGGGTGTAAGGCAGAGTAGTGATCTGCCGCTTCAGTGTGTTTGCCTGTCCCTCGTGCAGGGCAGAGGACTGATTTA
This sequence comes from Leptodactylus fallax, assembly GCA_947044405.1. Classification (NCBI taxonomy): domain Eukaryota; kingdom Metazoa; phylum Chordata; class Amphibia; order Anura; family Leptodactylidae; genus Leptodactylus; species Leptodactylus fallax. The sequence goes on from CAMRHE010000270.1 coordinate 148,583, forward strand.
CTAGTTGAGAGGCCTTTGGTGGGGATCGGGGGTTTGTACTTGGGCAGTGCCATGTAAACTTGGCCTCCGGCACCACCCGTTGGAGTGCGCAGTCCTAGAAGTCAATGACCGACTCTTTAAACGGGCCATGGAACTGGCTTCGGATGTGAGCCAAACCAGTTGATTTGTATAACCAGAATCCCATTGCCTGTTGTCCGGACATGCACTGCATTGTCTGAACAGTTAGAACTACACAAAAGTTGTTTTTTTCAGGGGTGGTCTTAACGGGTCGATGTCTAAACAAGGTACGATGGTACCACCACCTGGACTGTGAACTTTGCCTATTGTATGTACTGATGCCTGTGGATATGGCTGCCAACTCCAAGACAAAATATAAAACTATTTCCACTTGTCACTTTCCGTTGAATGTGGCTCTTAAGATAAGAAAGTTTGGGGACCACATCAGTGGTCATGTTGTGGGTCCTGGTCCAAAAGCTCCTGCACAATTTCTCCTCGCCTCTCACCTGTAAATTTTAGCAGCATTTACAATTCCCCCTTTCTTCTGTATCTGAGCCCAGACCGCCAGATGACTTCTCCACACCATGTCTGTGCACACAAGCTTCCTATCATTCCCAGACCCTGTCAGTGCCCCCCACATAGTAATCGTGCCCCCCTTTGTGCCACAGCTACCCCCACAGAATCCCTTCTTGACTATCTACTACTGACCGACTAATATATTTGCTGTGAAAGGGTTAATTTTCTGCTTTCTGACAGTGACGGCTGTGTATTGTAAATCTTGTCACTCCAGGGCACTATGGGGAATGAATTTACAAGGCACAGACTGTCATACATCATAGACATGAAGAAAGGCGATCAAAGAGATTTATCTGACCCTAATGTGTTGAGGATGACCTGCACCCCCCACCCAGGACTCTGAGCCCAGCTGACCACTGTGACCACTATAGTTAAGCCAGTACGTAAAAGACATCAATTTGGCCACTAGGGGAATTCAGGAGCTCTCTGCACCCTGTGGTTATTACTGCCCTCCATGTCAGCTCTGAAGCTCCCCCTAGTTGTAGCTGCAGGCACCCACTGTGTCAGTGGGGGAGATTTGGAGCTCTGTATCAGGAAATTAAAGCTCTGACCACTATAAAGGTATGCTAAGACCAGGGGTGTAGCTATCGCTACTGGGCCCTGGATGCTGATGGGGTCCAAAGACACTGGTATAATAGCACATATTAAGTTGGGGCCATCACACATTTTGTACTGGGCCCAGAAGCTTCACCATGCCATGAACCCCCCATCAATATGCAGGAAATGGGGACTGCTGGACTGAGGAGCCGCTCTAAAATGAAAACGCCATTTTAATATTTACTCTTATGTGAGTTAATCTTCTGCTTTCTTGGCCGTCCTATAAACTATTGGGACCCAGCACCTGTTTCAGATTTTTTGTAAACTCCAATTTTCATTTTCTGAAGTCTTGAAACTTCAGAAAGTCTTCTGAAGTTTTTATTCCAGCCCGGGGTTTGGTACGTGTAGTTATTCCTCAGGTATTTGTGTCACATTCTTTATAATTTACGTATATAATAGGCCTCAATATAAGTATATATAATAGGCCTCAATATATGTATGTAATAGTCCCCAATAAACGTATGTAATGTGCCATAATATATCGTACATGTGTAATAGGCCCCTGTTGACTTTGGCTGTGCGGTTATCATACCTATGTAATACATTGCATATGTTTAAAAGGGTTGGCGGCTTCATGTCTGATTCTTACAGATGTGTGAAGATATAGCCAACTACTTACAGTATATATGCTCATTAGAAGTTCCTTGGTTAGCAAAACCTTCTCCCCCCCCCCCCCCCCATATGTCCATTGGCCTTCTATCCCCCATATGTCTGTCAGCCTTCTCCCCGTTCATATCTCTGTCAGCCTTCTCCCCCTTCATATGTCCGTCAACCTTCTCCTCCACCCATATGTCCATCGCCCCCCCACCAGTCAATCAGCCTTCTCCTCCTTCATAGGTCCATCAGCCCCCTCATCCATACATCAGCCTTGTCTCTCCCCCTCCTCCATGTCCATTAGCCTTCTCCACACGTTTCCTGGACATTCAGGATTTGCACAAGCACCAGTGAAATCTTAGTATTATTTTTTCCTTAACTTGGCTCAAATTTGGTTAAAGAATCCAATTTCTCATGAATCCAGTTCAATACAATACTGTGATCTGGTAGCAAAACCCTTGGCTGCAGTCAGAGACATGACCACTAGGGGGCAGTATATAGACAACATAGACCTCATGTAATAGTGCAGTATTGTAAACAGCTGGTCATCTCACGGGTCCAGCTATGAGGACAGGTGAGACGGGAAGATCCATAGGCTTCTCCTTCCCTATCCTTTCGGCCTAAAATACGCCAACATGAGCGCCGCAATCCGATGAAAATGATTTCATGATGAATCGTTTGTGGTATATACAGGAGCAGCAGACTTGGCTGTATACACTGCTTGGCTATCTTCCATAGACTTGGATGGAGGTCTTGCACTTGTGGATAGAGGAAGCTTTTATATTTGGGACAGCCCCTCAAAGAGGACCTTTCACCACAAACTCCAGGTCTCTGCATCCTTTAATAGGCGCCGATCCACTGATTCCGACACATTTAGGATATTTTTTTGTCTAGGCCCCACCGTTCTTGAGCAATCAGTGCTGTTAGTTTCTGTGTCTGATATGCTAATTAGTCTTTGTACTGTAAGGTGGGTGGTCACAGACAGGAAACTGACACTATCCAATCAGAGGTGGTAAGAATGACGCCCCCTTGCCTAATCCTGCCTGACACCACCCACCTGACAGTAAAGAGACTAATTGACATATTAGGAACCAAACCCAGCACCGATTGCTTCATTTTCTTGGTGAATGTGGCCCCCAACTAGATATTTATGGCCTATCCTAATGATGGACAACCCATTTAAACTGTGCGCCCTATTGGAGGAGAGGTTCTAGGTACCGTGTGTGTATATGTGTATATATATATATATATATATATATATATATATATATATATTACACACACACTATAGCAGCACTATAGAACTATCTGGTAACAAATCAATGTACATGTGTGATATAGCAGAAGGGACCATATGTGGAATATTCACCACATTATCTGGCCATATTGACTTGTATCATGTATGTATGTATTATGTATGTGTGAACCGAGAGCAAGGCAGGTGGTTTGGACTCCGCAACCAGAAATGAACGCACACGCGGTAGTTCAAGAAAAAAAATATATATTTACTATAAGTTAATAAAGGCTAGTTAAAGGTAAAATGACAGGGCTAAAGACAAGCAAAATATACAATATAGCATGAACAATTTCAAGGCAAATTCTGCAATGGTTTCTACTTTTACTCTGTCCACTTCTGCAGTATGGACACTGAATGAACAATATACTCAAAACTATCCCTAACTGACCCTGACTTCACATTTGGGTGCACCCCCTTTTCCCCAGTGGTCCAGGTGGACCGCTTACAGTCCGTAGAAGCGCGCGGTGGGGCCCAAAGTCGGTCCTTTCTTTTATAGTGAAGCGTCCTCTCCTCACGGTTATCAGGATCTTGGGAGAAATGAAGTCCTCTTTAACAGACAGGGAAACCAACTGAATGCAATGTAATCCAACAGCAGATTCCACTCAGCACACTGACAGTCCTGCCGAATCCATACACTGAGCTGGGATGTAAGCCGGGATTTAGCAGGTGCCGTCCAGTACATCAACAGCACTGCGAGTCTCTATCTGTGGTATCCATATACACAGTCACAATGTCAGTCTCACTGATCAGCCACTGAGCACAGTTCCTTTCACGTGGACTCACTAGTCCTGTTGTCTCTTTACACTCTGTTTGTCTCTGGACCAAGATACAGCTTAGCTGTACAGAAAAATCTCCACACCAGTTCAATACAACACTTGCTAAGATGGCTGCTGCTCTCTCTCTCGTCACTTCCTGCTTCTCTGCTCACACTCTGTCTGCAGAACAGGCAAGCTCACATAAAAGGGGGGGAGTCTCACTCCAGCATCATGTCACAATTACAATGGCTGCTGTCTTAAAGGAACAGAATCACAGAAATACATTCAACATTAACAGTTTATACAGACAAATGAAGCTTAAGACAACATTGGCTGTCTCTTACATATTTATGGACGGTGCTATTTTTGTTACTGCAGTTTTCTGTACATGATTGTAAACATTGACATATTATAGTATGTGCTGTATATATCTGACACTACACCTATACTATATAGTCAGGGCGGATACCAGGATGTGACGGCCTTCCTATACAATACATTCCTGTACCCGCAGTCATCTACGGGTGACACCTGGTACCTACAGAAGAAATCAGGTCAGTGCTAGGTTATGTGTCTGGTCTCGATCTACATCCTCCATGTTATACAAGTCAGTATGTAGGATGTATCTTATGTATTACTATATGACATCTCTGCCTTATGTGTCACACGTCTTTGACCTCATGTGAAATGTTGTCTTGCAATAAAGCTTTTTATAATTAACACTTTGTGTGACTCACTATCTGTATACTAGTAATTATAATGTTCCCTCCCTGCTACATGGACCTGTCTGACTAGTCAGGTAAGGCAGGGAGAAATAACAGCCACTCGTGCCGTGCCGACACATCGAGGTTCTGAGAAGCTTTGACCGTCCGTGGAGGTGAGAACTTTTTGTTTTTCAGACCCTGATATGTGATGATGACAGATGTCCTGTCCCCTTCCTCTAGTGACCCTCCATTCGAGGGGGTGCTGGTGCTCATTGAGGAGACCCGGCTGGTGTATGGAAAGTCACTGACAGGCAATGCCCCATGGGAAAAAAAAAGTATGCAGATTAACTGCCCCCCAATAAGAGCTAGAAGGAGAAGAACACGAGCCCCACGTTATCGATGACTTCAGATAGCCTAGGCTTTGTCTCCGTCTGTCTGACCCCTCAAGGATGTGGCCATCGGGGCGCTGCAGTATTTTTTTTTTTAACTTTTTTCATTCACCTTCCCCTGCCCCCTTCTATTCTTTTTGTATATGCTGAAATGACTGGACCAGATTTGAATATTTTTTTTCTTTATTATTTTTGTACTATGAGAAGATTTTTGAATGCTAAAGAAAATTTTATTTTCTAACCTTTTTTTAAACTTTTTTTTTCATTTCATCTTTTTTCCCCACTTTGAGACTTGCCTGTGCAGTCATATAAGACATAACTATATTCCTGTATTACACAGCCTTATACAGACCGCAGACAGGAGGACCTATGTTAGGCCCGTGACTACAGGAACCACCTGTAAAAAATAATCTATTATATTATGTCAGGGGGTGGGATCGGGCTAACAATTGTAAGCAGCGAAGTTCCCTATATGCAATCTGTAGGGAGTAACCCTAGTGGGTCCTTGTGCAGCTGCATATGGCAGGTCTGCCCCGCAGAACAGCCAAAAAGTCCTGTCCTGGCCGATACTAACAAAAAAAAAATTTTTTTTTACCTGGTCTAGACTACGTATAGTAAATAAAAATATCACAGGTCCACCCCGCACCCTCGGGGTACAGCCACTCCCTGATGGATTCTTGACTTGATGCCATTATTACATTTCATTTTTGTAGACTTTACCTGAAGCCATTTCGCAACGCTCCCCAGTGACCTTAGATGAGCTGACAAGTTACCCTGCTGGTGACAATCTGGGCCTTTGTTGTTATTGCCTTAAAAGTGAAAAGATGGAGGATGAGATGGAGGAGCTTAGCCCTGCGCACGTCCATGGTCCATCCAATGTGGAAAAATCGGAGATACTCTGTTCACTGATACATAGGACAGTGGGGGACAAAGAGCGGTCAGTTTATAGTGGAGCAGACTCTGTGAAGGATCAATTGTCGAAACCTGAAAATACAGACAAAGATGAAAGTGTCAGAATGCGGGAACTTTCTGAGATGGTGCAGGCGGTATATAAAGGCAGCAGCTGGTGGGAGAGACACGGCCTAGACTGGAGTATCATCGCACTGGCATTCTGCTTATTACCTGCTGGTGAGTAGCACCATAGATGCGGGAGAAATTGCAAAAATTGTGAAATATCTTCTAGATTGGTCTGAAAACTTCATCTCAACACAATAGTTTGGGAAAAATACATAGGAATGACATTACATGGGTCTACCAAAGATAAAATGGACCCTCCAGCGCACAGCTGCAGTCTGTGGGGGATCTGTTAGCGAGTGTTCAAGTCCCCTGCACTGCTTTCATGGAGCAAGTGAAGCCTTACAAGGCACCCACGAAAGTAGAGAACCGGTCTATGGAGTGAACAGATCTATCTGGTCTCACTAGGAAGGTGCTTTGTCTGCATAATACATAGAGGTCCCAAACCAAATGCCCATACGATAATTCAAAATGCTTTTGGATTCTGCAAAGTAGGTGCCACGAAAATTAGGTGGAAGTTCAGCCACCTAAGAAAATTTTCAAAACCATTTAGCATGCTAAAAAGTGGATTAAAAATGTCTGCAGCGGTGATGAGTCAAGTCCACTGGGGTCAATGCTGGGGCCAGTAATTTCCTGAAGTTACATGTCCAGGTTGACTTACCACTTAACACCCCCTTCCTCCCTGCTGGTCTCCACCATCTGAATACAGAGGAAATCACTGCCCACTATTGATTAGCTGAATGGGCATTTCCTGTTTTTTGAGACTGGACCAGGAAGTGGAGACCAGCAGGGAAGTGCTGGAACCAGAGAGGTGTGGGGTTGGTGGGGCTATGATTTGCTTCTATTAACTTTATAGCCCATTCTGAGCCACTTTTGACAGTTCCTATGAGACAAGGCAGGACTGAATATATAGTGACAAGAAGAAGCTTAGACCCTCCATAGACTTTGTGACCCTGCTCTTCCTATAAGCTGTTATGTTATTGGCGGGGTACTTTACGTGTATTGTTCTTTGTTTTTATCTTTCTTATAGATTTTATTTTTTGTAACGCTATCTTTTTAGCTACATTATACATCGCGCCTCTTTCATGGTCTTCTTCCTTTCGTAGGCTTCCTGTGTCTGAGATCTCCGAGCTTGTTCTTGTGCGCACTGGGCATTGTTTTCCTTGGCCTGGCTCATGCTGTTTTCGCAATAAAAGCGACTCATATGGCAAGTCACCGCACACTGTGCCAATCCCGCAGCTTGGGCAAGTTCTGGGCTACCTTCTTCATCGAGGTACGGGGAATGGTAAGAGGTTACTTGGTCTTCAATGCACCTCCATAGAGAGTGATAACGTAAATGTATTGTAGGTGTATTCATGTGTACCACTTCAAAGTTTAGAAGAAGGACATGTCAAAATGCATCATGGGTACACTAACATTATTGGCCTAGGGGATTCCAGCATCTGGAAGATTCCATACCTTAGCTGTGGCATCTACATGTTTGTGGCACCACTGGCACTGCCTGTCCTTACAGTACTTATTGGATTTAGTAAGTATCAGTTTGCCTTGCATTTCTGTCATCTGTCATATGTCAATATCATGCATAATACAGACTACAGATACAGGATACAGAAAATCCTGACAGGACTCCTAGGATACACCATGAGAGTCCTGATACCCCCGCCCGCACATAGTGTTTGACAGCCTACTGCGTACACACACAGATACAAGAAGAGCTGCCATTCACCCTGTATACACGGGGTAATGAGGACTCTTATAATGTCTGAGGAGACCCCAGAGTATAATAATAGCACCGGAGAGGAGGGGAGCTGTTGGGAGCATATAATACTGTGTGGGGGCCACTGCGGAGCCTATAATACTGTGTGGGGGCCACTGCGGAGCATATAATACTGTGTGGGGGCCACTGTGGAGTATATAATTCTGTGTGAGGCCCCTTCACTATTCACATCACACGCCATCTGTTTTATAGCATCCGTGCACTATTATTACAGGCTGTAATAACATTGGTGATTATAAAACTGATGCTGTGCAATGTAAATAGGGAAGGAGTCACAGCGCTCACAAAAGCACCAAAGTAACTTCAAAGAATTGATCTGCAGCGGACCCCCACTGATCTCTTATATCTCTTACACTGTTGGGACCCTGCAGATCAGCTGTTTCCCAAAGCACGCAGCTCCCAGTATTCTTTTTATATACCGCGCGTTGCACTGCTCACTCATCATATTCTTGATAACTCCAGTTGTGGGTACTAAAACTGTATCCCTTTCAAGTATCTGAGATGCCACTGCAGCACCCATAACCGTCACTGTCAAGAATTCGCTGTAGGGAGGGGGTAGGGGGCCCCGGACAAGTTTACACCGGCACCCACAAGACTTTAGTTACGCCACTGATCACAGAGACTCAGTTTCTTTCCTCTATTATATAACCCTACTGTATATGTCAGATCTCAGGATCTCTCCCCTATCATATAACCCTATATATCACAGAGCTCAGCTTCTCTTCTCTATCATATAACCCTATATATCACAGAGCTCAGCTTCTCTCCCTCTATCATATAACCCTATATATCACAGAGCTCAGCTTCTCTCCTCTATCTTATAACCCTATATATCACAGAGCTCAGCTTCTCTCCTCTATCCTATAACGCAATATATCACAGAGCTCAGCTTCTCTCCTCTATCCTATAACCCTATATATCACAGAGCTCAGCTTCGCTCCTCTTTCATATAACTCTATATATCATAGAGCTCAGCTTCTCTCTCTATCATATAACCCTATATATCACAGAGCTCAGCTTCTCTCCTGTATCATATAACCCTATATATCACAGAGCTCAGCTTCTCTCCTCTATCATATAACCCTATATATCACAGAGCTCAGCTTCTCTCCTCTATCCTATAACGCAATATATCACAGAGCTCAGCTTCTCTCCTCTATCCTATAACCCTATATATCACAGAGCTCAGCTTCGCTCCTCTTTCATATAACTCTATATATCATAGAGCTCAGCTTCTCTCCTCTATCCTATAACCCTATATATCACAGAGCTCAGCTTCTCTCCCCTATCATATAACCCTATATATCACAGAGCTCAGCTTCTCTCCTCTATCATATAACCCTATATATCACAGAGCTCAGCTTCTCTCCTCTATCATATAACCCTATATATCACAGAGCTCAGCTTCTCTCCCTCTATCTTATAAACCTATACAGAGGTCTCTTCACCTCTACTCCTCTTAGGCCTATCACCTAATCAACCAGCACCCTGCTCTCATGAAGGGGCAGAAAGCCTAAAACAGTTGTCTGCTTATTGGAGTCTTTTCTGGTTTATCTAGTGCATCTTAGTGACTTAATTCATTCCATTGCATTATTTCATTCCATCTGAATGGAGCAATAGTCATTCATCCAAATCTGCAGTGTATCTGCTTAGTCTGAACATACCCTTATTGTGAGAAACCCATTACTCTACGTATAATTGGTATCCCCTTGTCATTTGAACACTCATAAATATATAAGCTCTTGTCTTTATTATATTTGCAGAGAATATAACTCAGATGCCGCTATTGCCTGCCCTGCGCATCATGTTCTGGATGGTTTTTGGCCTGTGGAGTTCCTCCCAATTGCTTGTACATGTGTCAGGCCTGAGTTATTCATCTACATTCGGGTGTCTGCTCCTCTCCAGGGCCCTGTATGCCATACCATTTATACATGTCAATATATTTCAGGTGAGAATTAGTATGTATTGATGTATATGTCCTGTGCCAGTGATGGCTGCCGTAATTCTCCATCAGGCAGTTACCGTGTCTCAGTCTACAAGCCAGGCTAAAGCAATTTCTCATGAGAACCCTTTAAGCATACCAAAACCCTCAAACAGCTAAAGATTTATATTTTTAAAGTGTTTAGTCAGGTTGATAATTATTAGATAGTGCAAAGTAACACTAGACAGTCTTATACTACACCAGATTTATCACAGTGTCTGATGCAGTTTGATAATCTGCTGCACTTTTACTCTGTCCAGTCTAACTTTATTAGTTGGCTTAGTTTACAATAGAATTTTGGCGCAAAAATTGGCACAATAACTGAAATTTTGGCACAATTTTTGGATCACAGTTTAGCATATTAAGAAGTACCCCTTAAGAAGAAGCCCTGTCCACATGTAACACGAGGCTCACAAACTGTTAGAAAGTGTCTAAAACAAAAGAAAGTGAAGTAATGCATTTACCCCAGTTTTTTTGGCCCAAATTATGCCAGAATTCTGGTGCATGTTTATTGGTTTATTTGCCACATTGCTTCTGGAGTCCTGTGAAAGATTGTCGTGTTTCATATGACACAAAGATCTTAGTTCTACCTATATTATTTCTAGAGATATCACCAGTTGGAGAAACAGCCGGGATTTAATATATATAAATATATCAGTCCTGACTGTTCTCAGCTGGCAATTTCTCCAGGAATAATAAGGATAATACAGGTAGAAGTGTGATCCCAATTTCATACAAAAGACGAGGATCTCATCTCTCATATGATACCAGAATCACTGTTCTATGTTTTATAATATCTGAGATATCTGTTTGACGTGTCTCCTCCAGCCTCAGTTTCCCTGCATTATACAAGAGCTCGTACACCCCCGTACACCCTCATACACCCCCCTAAACGGTGAGAAGCAGCGAGAGAAACAGGATAATGGATACTGAAGGGGCAGAAGAGGATTTCATGGAAAGGAGCCAAAATCTGTTAACAAAGTCTATTATAAATCTATTAATGTCACAAATACAGTTGGAAAATCACAAGATGCTCCAAAGTTTAGCTGTGCGTTAACCTACATTCAATTGTCTGGCATGTTCCGGTCACAGACTATAGGATGGCATAAACTGGGGGGCGCTGGGGGATTTGACAGTTCCTTCACCATTTATACAATACTCTTATTATTTTAGTGCAGGTTCATCTTTATATACACTTTGAAGGGTTTTTGTCTGTCAGGTCCAAAATGCCCTCCATACCAGGAATAGGGATGTATCTATGTGGCCAAAAAGCAATGCTGAAATATGAGATATCGGCATGGAAGTGCACTGAGGCGGGTCTAATTTGGCATATTTGTATATAGATGGCTGCAAATTCTCCGGCTTTCACCTGAAACTGCTTTCCCCCTTAGTTGTGAGTTCCATTTTTTTTGCATCTTTCTGTGTCACAGATGTCTGTAGGCTAATCTGGCAAATTAGGCCCCGCCCCTGGTGCACTTGCAGGCTGATTTGCATATCCAGAAAATTATGATCATGTCTACATTGCTTCATCGATGACCTTAAAATAGGTTATCAATTGAAGATTCAACATCGAGGACCCCAAAAGAGCAGCAGAGAATGGGGTCAAGTGAATGGGCTGAGCTACGAGACCAGGCACAACTGCTATACCATGTACTTTGCTGTGTTCACCTGAGCAATGGGACCCCCCATGATCATGAGAATGGAGAATGTTTACACATACGTGACCACTACTCATATGGATAGGAGATGCATTGTTAGCAGTGAAAACTCCTTTAATGGAGGCTAATGCCATTTAACCTCTATCCAGAGGATTAGGAACATTTGTCTGATCACTGGGGTTGAGCCCTGGAGAATGGAGGTCCCCAAGTGTCCCATGCGAATGAAGACGTTCTGCACGTACGCGACCACTGCTTATATGGATAGGATATGGATACATGGTGCAGTACAGTGTGACAATGCATGAAGTGCTTGATAGGAGAGAATAGTGTTGGTGCATTTACACTACTGGATTGTGTCCTTTGTATTGCTATTAGTTATTTATGGGTGGCGATCATACACAATTTATATAAGGAAGGGGCTGAAACCTAATCCCTGCGTACATGGCTGGAGTTGTAAAGCAGGGTGGTGGGTGCTCTCCTCTTGTCCTAAAGTCACTTCTATATTATTTCATCATCCTATTTTACCCTCAAACATAGATAACAGTAGGAAGTTTCTATATCATGTAATATAATCTTCAGAGAAGTCCTATAGGAGCTCAGGGCCACGAACTAAGAACATATGTGTGGGTCATGGACCTCCTGGGTGGGTCTCAGTGTAGGACTGGCCCACCAGAGTACTAGAGGATCCTCCAGTTGACCCTAAAACATTAAAGGTCCAGCAAAAGAAACCTAAATTTGGAAGGTGCTGTAGTCTATTACCTAGGGGTCAGAGCGTGGACTTCCAGAACCATTTTATCTGGTGGGTTCAAGAAACCTCAGTCCGACACTGGTGGGTCTTACCCAGTATCATTCTACCATATATTCTATTCTATAATATGAGTTGATAGTACTTGAATGTTTCTGCTTCTTAACCAACAATTTACACTTTGTCTCCTTACAGCATATTGGTCTACCGATGTTTTTGACATCGAACCGGCCACGCCGCCTCCAACTCATGACTAATGCAGTGCTGAACCTGCCCCGAAATCCACTTCTGGACTGGACATTTGGGCATTCTCTCATCAGTTGTCACGTGGAACACCATCTTTTCCCACATCTATCAGACAATATGTGCCTTAAGGTCAGCAACAATTCCAAGTGGACATTAAAGAGGACCTTTCATGTCCTCATGCACATGCGGTTTTATATACCACTAGAAAGCTGACAGTGCACTGAATTCAGTGCACTGTGTCTTTCCCATTATGTGCCCTGGGGTTGGAGGTCCCGGTGCCGTTAGTTTCAACACCGATCTCTGCCCACTGTCAGAAGGGTGTTCCTGACAGTCTAGCTGGGCTGTGAGGAACGCCCCCCAATAGTACTCATCCATAGCCCTGTACTGTCAGAGGGGGCATTCCATACCGCCCATCGATGACGCTGAGATGTGAGGAACGCCCCACAGTATAAGTCTATGGAAGAGTACTGTCAGAGGGGGCGTTCCTTACAGACCAGCGATGACACTAGACTGTCAGGAACGCTCTTCTGACCTTGGGGAAAGATCGATGCTGAAACTAACGGCACCGATATCTCCAGCCCCGGGGCACATAACGGGAAAGCTGACAGTGCGCTGAATTCAGCGCATTGTCGGCTTTCTAGCGGTATATAAAACCACATGTGCATGAGGATATGAAAGGTCCTCTTTAAAGTCATAAAGTAGAGTATAGCAGTGTGCAGTAATATAGTTATGAGGGGTGTGTATAACTATATAGCTGGCTATACAGAAAGTAGATAAAATCCATCCAAAATGGTAGTTGATAATGATGAATCTTGTATAGTACAAGAACATTTTTACTTACACAATGCACACTATTTCCAGATTACCTGTAAAGAGTCATGGGGGTGGTGCCACTCCTCTGAAGAGTCACGCTGACTGCTCCCTCTCCTGGTTTGATTGAAATCCCTCAGGGAGTGATACATGATTTTTAGGAAACCAATAGCATAGAGCAAGCCAGGCCGGCTGTGGAGGCTGTGGAGTGTGTAGGTCAAAGCCTGCGACTCCGACTCCTTCATAAATGGCTGATAACCATTGTCAGACAGAAGCAGTAAAGATCCTCCTATTCTCAATAACAGCCGGTGATTAATTCCTATGATTGCAAATATACAACAAACTATACATCTAATTATACAATATAAATAATTCTATAGTATCATTAATAATCCAGTAATTGATTCCTGTAATAGTAAATATGAAACAACTATACATCTAATTATATAATATAATATCTTTAACAATCCAGTGATTGATTCCTATGATAGTAAATATGTAAGAAAGTATACATATAATTATAAAAAATTCTATAATATCATTAAAAATAATATTTTTATTTTTTCCAACATTTATACAAAATTGGTCCTGACTGACTCCACAGCCTTGCAGTCAAGTGCACCTTTCCTTACTTCGCATGCGCCAGATCCCACCAGACAGAACCAAAACAATACAAGTGTGAACAAAGACGTATCACCCAATTCTACTCTTTTATGCATACATTGCAGGTAATTAGTTAATCTATTACAAGACTGTGACTGTTTTTCGCTTATGTTCTCACAGGTAAAGCCTTTGGTGTCCAAATATGTGCGGGATCACAATCTGCCCTACCACGAGGACTCATATATGTCACGTCTCCAGCTGTTTCTGAGCAATTATGAAGAGTTGATGGTCCTGGCACCACCTATTGCCCAGCTGGTAGAATTTCACTGAGGTCCGTCTGGCTCATATAGTGCTCTCTATACATTTCTCAGTCCTGCTGGTATTCTGTCCATATCAGAAAGGTGTATTAGGAGCTATATACATATTTATTTTATATTGTATCCTTAATGTGTATGTACTGAAGAAAACTCTGTATATACAAGTATGACATTAAACCAGTCAAACATGAAGTCATAAATCTGTGTATACTCACCATACTGGCCCAGCCCAATAATTACTATGGAATGATATGAAATTATGGTCTGTGTAAGATACACAGGAGATAATATCAGAACAATTCTAGGAACACACCAGACAAATACGCAAAAACATAATGATATAAAGGGGAAGCAATGGAACTGACTATATATACACAGACAAACAAAAGGTTAGGACTTGTGACTTTCAGGCTCCATATCTCACCATCCACTACAGCTTGGAACGTGAGACTACCATCATTGTATAGACACTCATCTGGGCTATCTCATACATAAATGTGACTTGCAACTATTTAGCATATGATTTAGTTATGCACATTCTTGTCATATAACTGCATTGTTACTGTTTTGCTCATGGTGGTGGAAAAAACTGCCCCCAATAAGAGCTAGAAGGAGAAGAACACGAGGCCCACGTTATCTATGACATCAGATAACCTAGACTTTGCCTTTGTCTTTGCTTTGCACGGCACCAACACGACATACAACTCTCACCACCCACCACTGGTTCTTTCCATACCACCATATGGCATCACCTGACTATCCTACCTGTATCTGGACCAATGCCTGATGAAGGGACGAGCTCCCAAAACTTTAATGTTGTGAATAAACACTTTTTGCAGAGAAAAAAAACGGAGTGCCGTCACATTTTTTTTTTACATGGTTTCCACTTGGGAGTTGGTCAGTTCCCTAGTGATCATACACCCAAATTTATTTTGAGTCTTTCGGAGTCGAGTGCTGCCCTGTACCCCACTTCCCACTAGTTCAAATTGAGGATCAGCCATGAAAAAGATTTTCCAAGAAATCATCCAGTTGAATAGATTTGGCAGTACAGTAGGCCCCCCGGGCCCTGCTTTGCACTTCTCAAGGTGAGGAGAGTCAATTATGAAGTCAAGTCATCCCCTAACAAGTGACACAAGTAAACTTACTCAGCAACATTGTACTGCCACTAGGGCAGGCCTGCTCCGCCGGTGGAGGCTGTGTGGGCCCGCTGGGTTGCTCTTCTTCTTCTCTCTTCTGGGCATCTATGGGGACATTCTTTATAAAGATGATCAGAACTTTGACAGAAGGTACATGTCCTAGACATAGGGCATTCTTTTGGACTGTGTTCTTTGCTCCCGCAATTTCTGCATGTAACTTCACATCCTTGTGCATCGTGCCCATAGACGCCACAGGCCCTACAGAAGTGCGGCATTGAATTAAAAAAAGAGGTCGCCATTCACTTTCCACAGTTTAAAATGAGCAGGAGGCAAAACTGTTGAACCATGTGGTTTCTTCCTGAGAGACACATTAAACCTCCATTTGCAGGTCCAAACATTACATTGATTGTAAATTCTTCCCTCTAGCGCCACTTTGTCAAAGAAGAATTTCATAAAATGCAGAACCTCAGCATCTCTCACAAAGGGGGTGTAAAGTTTCACCACCACTACTTTTCTTTCATCAGCACTACGCCTGATCACCTTCACTCCTTCGTCTAGGAGTTTTTTCTTCAATTCATCTACAATTTTTGCCGCACTCTCCATAATAGCAGTCGTCTTAAAGGTGACATCATAGCTCGTTCCGACGTCACCCCTCAGCAAGTGCACTGCCACTGGAGGAAAATCTGCATAAACCCCGCCTCTTACATAGTTACATAGTAGATGAGGTTGGATGAAGACATCAGTCCATCAAGTCCAACCTATAACCCTACAGTCCCCTACAGTGTTGATCCAGAGGAAGGCAAAAAACCCCATGAGGCTTATGTCAATTGCCCCATTTCATGGGAAAAAATTCCTTCCCGACTCCAATCTGGCAATCAGTATAAAACCCTGGATCAACGTGCCCTTAATATCTAGAACCCATAACCCGTAATGTTGTTCTGTTCGAGAACTTATTCAATGAATCCACCATCACCACTTCCTGGGGCAGAGAGTTCCACTGCTCTAACTGTAAAGAATCCCCTTCTATGTTGCTGGTGAAACTTTCTCTCCTCCAGACGTAGAGGAAGTCCCCTTGTCACTGTCACTGGCCTAGGGGTAAAAAGATCATTATAAAGTTCTTTGTGTTGTCCCTTCACATCCCTGCAACATCCAACGGCACCGTGGTCGGTCTCCCTCCCGATTCCCCTTACGTCCGACAGCAGCACAATATGGGGTATCTCTGCCCCTGTGTGTTGTTTAGGACAGTGGAACCTTTAATTAGCACCAAATTTAAGGTGCCTCCTACTAGCCCTATAAGAGGGCACCTGAGACCTCCCTCCACTGTGTTTTTTTCTGTCCTGTGTGGGACAGGTGGACGGAGGTCTCTGGTGACCTCCCGTTGCTAGGGGTTTTTTTCCCTAAAAAAGCTCCTGGCTTACCTTTTGGGGGTACCTCGGTCCTTTCCTAAGATCCTCCGGTCCTTCGGGCCTTTTTCTGCCCCGCAGCGCAGCGTTACCCAGCTCATCGCTCTGCAGGCAGCGCGATCCCGGAAGTAAGCGGGGAACCTCTTAGGCCGGAATCTTTTATCGGTCCCGTGTTCCCCGGGGAAGGAAGCCTTTGCGCACCACCGCGTCCTACTTCCGGTTTTCTCGGAAAAGTGCGGTAAGTTTGAAAATTGGAATTTTAATGGCAAAATATAGATTTGTTTTTTGCTGCTTGTATGTGGAGCCTCTGGCTTAGGCTTATGCTCCTCTATGTTCCATTATGGCATTTGACCTTGTTTGGCGCTGTATGAATATCTTCTTTGTTTGGCTCCTCCCCTCACTGCTGTATTACATTTAAAAGGGCTTCAGTCCTTTACTGGGTGAGCTCGTGGTTACTAGCTCCTCTGCTGCGGTTTGCGGTGTCTGGGTTTTTCCTGACGGGATCTTTTTTTCAAGTGACCGATTTAAAAAAATAAGGTACCCCTTGGTTTTTTTCTTCTTGTAAGCGATGCTTGGCAATCTTCTATTCTACATTGTCATGTGGCTTTTGATGTTTCAGATGTCGTCTTCTGCATCAGGTAATGGCGATGGGCTTAGGAGGAAAAAGTCCTCTAAACGTAAACACCTAATGTGTTTGGATTGCAATACCCCTTTACCTGACGGCTATGATTTTACCCGCTGTCGCCAATGCCGCGGACCTCCGTCAGAGGAACCTTCTATAAGAGAGGTTGTCACCTGGGTAAAGGACTATATGGAGGAGTCTCTTAAGGAGATCCGTTCTTCCATCGCCCAGATTGCCAAGAAACCGCGGGTTGAGACACAGTCCTCCCTACGCATCGCTGACGAAGATTATCAGATAGTGGACGAGACACTCTCATCTGACGATTCCACTGAAGATTCCAGCAGGCCGTGCTTCCCACTCGAAAAATTAAGCCGGCTGCTGAAGTCCATCCGGTCTAAGGATCGTGATGTTGACGGGGGAAGCCTCCACGTCCACCTATAGAGGGCCTAGGGTCTTCCAAGTGGACGAGACATTACAAAGATTAATGTCTTCAGAGTGGAAATGTCCTGAAAAACCTCTTGTGGTTTCTAGGAGGTTCAAGGCTTTATTCCCAGTTGCTCAATGGGATCAATGGGGTCCTCCTCCCAAGGTGGATATGGCGGTGGCCAAACTGTCCCGCCGCACTATGGTACCATCAGATGATGGATCAAATTTGCACGACGCCATGGACAGGCGCATCGACAATACCCTCAAGAAGGCGTATTCAGCTGCCTCGTCCCAGACCGCTGTGGCGGTTGCGTCTTGTGAAGTGTCAGCCAAATTACGCACTGACCTGGTTCATCTCGAGAGGGACATCGATTCTGGAGTCTCCAGAGATGAGCTGCTAGGGTTTCTAGGCTCGGTTTCCCTGGCAGCTGAATATTTAGCGGAGGCCTCCCACCATCAATTAAGGCTGGCGGCCAAATCTCTGGCACTTACCACTGCAGCAAGAAGACCTCTATGGTTAAAACCTTGGAGAGCTGATTTCCCCTCAAAATATAATTTGTGCGCATTACCCTTTGAGCCAGGTAGAGTCTTTGGCAGTGGCCTAGACAAGATCCTGGAGGGCTTGGCTGATAGGAAGGGTAAAACTTTACCCCAGGCCTTTAGAGGTAGATCTAATTCTGGCCGTGATAGAGGCTATCCGCCTCGTCGTGGACAGCAGTCCCAAAGAGGCTCTAGATATTCCTCTAGAGGCGCCGTCCGGAGATTCCCGAAGTCTGATGATAAAAAGGAGAAGCCTAGCTTTTGACATCAGGAGCAGTCTTCCTGTGGCCGAGATTCCTGTCGGGGGTCGTCTCCCCCATTTTTTCAACTGCTGGCAGGAAAAAATTCAAGACCTATGGGTCCTGCAGGTATTCCAAAAAGGATATGCAATCGAGTTCCTCCATCCTCCTCAGGATCGGTTTGTGTTAACTCACAGCCTGCCTATAATGCAGCAGACTACATTGGAATGCTCCATCCGAGAGTACATTCACAAGGGATCCCTGGAGGAAGTCCCTTCTCTAGAAGAAGGAGCCGGTGTCTATTCTCCCGTCTTCCTGGTACCAAAACCGGCAGACAAGTGGAGAATGGTCATAGACTTACGGTACCTCAACCGCTTCATCAAAAAGAAGCACTTCCGTATGGAAACCATAAAGTCTGTCACCACTTTTCTCCTCCAAGGCGATGTTTTCGTGACTTTGGATCTAAAAGACGCCTATTTGCATATTCCTATTTATCCTCCACACAGAAGGTTTCTAAGGATTGCCGTAGTAGTTTCCGGCCACACGAAGCATTTTCAGTTCACAGCACTACCCTTCGGGATCTCCTCTGCTCCCCATACCTTTACAAAGGTAGTGGCTCCTATAGCGGCCGCCCTCAGACTTCAGGGGATATTCGTGGTGCCTTATCTAGACGACTGGTTGATAAAAGCCCAGTCAGAGTCTGTTCTGCTCCAGCATCTACAGACAGCCGTGTCCCTGTTTCAGAGTCTGGGATGGCTTATAAACTGGGAGAAGTTGGTAACGATCCCTTCAAACCGAAGGAAGTTCCTCGGCTACTTCCTGGATTCAGTCCGCCTGCAGGTCTCCTTGACACCAGCAAGGAAGGAGAAACTGGTCGGTGCAGTCCGGCACCTCTTCAAAAAGCCGATAGCCTCCATCAGAACATTGATGAAGATCCTGGGCTTGATGTCTTCCTCAGTGGAGGCAGTCCCATGGGCTTTGTGGCACTTACGTCCCCTCCAGAAGGAGTTACTAGGGGCTTGGGATCGCTCCCTTCTTACACTCAGCAAGAAGATTCGACTCTCACCCAGGACCCGTCTTTCCCTCAAGTGGTGGTTGCACCTGAAAGACGGAAGGTCCACGGTCCAACCTTCTTGGACCCTGTTGACTACAGATGCATCCCTCTCGGGATGGGGAGCCCATTTGGACGAAAACTCCATAAAGGGGAGTCTGGAGCGCTCCAGAAAGAAGGACCTCGTCCAACTGGAAGGAGCTCAGAGCTGTATATCGTGCCTTACTCCATTTCTCGCCTCTTCTCAAGGGAAGAGCAGTCAAAATCCGGTCAGACAACATGACCACAGTGCTGTACGTGAACAGACAGGGAGGCACCAGATCACCAACCCTCCTCAGGGAGGCAGATCTGATATTTACATGGGCAGAGAAAAATCTAACCCATTTATCCGCAGTTCACATCAAGGGATCCCTGAACATAGTAGCGGATCGGTTGAGTCGGGGTCATGCCGTATCAGGAGAATGGTCACTCAATCCAGAAGTCTTTCATCAGATTACCCTGAAGTGGGGTCTTCCAGAAATAGACCTCATGGCAACCCGACTCAAGGCCAAGGTGGAGACGTTCTGTTCCCTTTACCAGGAGGACAATCCCTTGGCAGTGGATGCCCTGTCCATCCCTTGGCTGGCATACATCTTCCCTCCAATTCCAATAATACCGAAGGTATTGATGAAAATCAGACAGGACCAAGTCTCTGTGATAGCCATCATTCCATTCTGGCCAAAAAGAGCTTGGTTTTCCCAACTCATGGAGATGAGTCGAGGGATATATTGGAGGCTTCCACCCATCCAGAACCTGGTTTCCCAAGGATCTCTGAAGTGCCAGGATCTCTGGAGATTCAACCTGACAGCCTGGAGGTTGAGCAGTCCCTACAGCAGGATAGAGGACTGTCAGAGGCCGTCCTGAAGACCCTTTCTTCTGCAAGAGCAGACTCTACCAATAAGAACTACCAGAGGACAGCCAAGATTTTCATGGAGTGGTGCTCCAAGAAGGGTATTAATAATTTACAACCTTCAACGGCTGATATTTTAAATTTTCTTCAGGACGGTTTGGATAAGGGCCTTGCCCCTGCCACTTTGAAAGTGCAGATTGCGGCCCTCATTTGAACAGACGTCTGTCTCAGGATCCTCTGGTTGCAAGGTTCCTTAAAGGGGCAATGAGGCTAAAGCCCTCAGTATCATCTCCAGTTCCCCAGTGGGACCTTGCGGTAGTCCTTACAGGCCTGTGCGATCCTCCATTTGAACCCTTGGAGACTACGGAGCTAAAATATTTGGCATACAAAACCGTTTTTTTGTTGGCTATTACATCTGCCAAAAGAGTAGGGGAACTCCAGGCTCTCTCTTCTAGAGAACCGTACATTGTGTTTTTTGCAGATAGGGTGCACCTTAGATTTTTGCCTGGGTTTAACCCTAAGGTCCCCTCATGCTATAATAGCAATCAGCTAATTTCGCTACCAGTGTTTTTCCCCACTCCAACCTCTGAGGAGGAAGAAAAGCTCCACACCTTAGATGTGGTAAGGTGTCTGCGGATTTACCTATCCCGCACTCAACCGTTTAGGAAGGCCGAAAACCTACTAATTAATATGCAGGGTAAAAACAAAGGCCTCAAGGCTTCCAAGCCTACTCTATCCACATGGATCAAGGAGACAATTAGGTCTTCCTTCCTTATTCAGGAGTTACTCCCTCCAGTTTTTTCTACGGCCCACTCAACCAGGGCTGTGTCGACTTCTTGGGCTGAGTACCGGTCCTTACCTTTGGACCAGATTTGTGCGGCTGCATCATGGTCATCCCAGTTGACCTTTGTCAAACATTATCGTTTAGACGTCCGCAGTTCCCAGACAACTGCCTTTGGTCAGACAGTCCTTGACGTTGTAAGGCGAGGAAACCCTCCCTAGGGGAATTACTTGCTATCTCCCCATATTGTGCTGCTGTCGGACGTAAGGGGAATCGTTGATTGTAATGTCAATCTGTATTCCCTTAGTCCAGACAGCAGCACAAGGCTTCCCTCCCTAGAAGCTTGTTTCCTGTTACTTTATAATTTACACAGTGGAGGGAGGTCTCAGGTGCCCTCTTATAGGGCTAGTAGGAGGCACCTTAAATTTGGTGCTAATTAAAGGTTCCACTGTCCTAAACAACACACAGGGGCAGAGATACCCCATATTGTGCTGCTGTCTGGACTAAGGGAATACAGATTGACATTACAATCAACGATTTTTGTTTTTCTTTTTTTTTTATACTTCTTTAATTGTTGTGGGGTTCTTTTTGTTTTGTTTTCTTTCCTTTTGAATCCAGCTGCTCAAGCTGAACTCAAAAGAAAAAATTCCACCACAACATAATGTGAGCATGAAGTCAGTCCATGTGGCTGACACTAGGACTCGTTGGGTTTGTCCACCAGAGACCCACATAGCTGCAATATCTTCTCCATCAAATTAAAGCACACTCGGGACTTGCTCTCATTCTCCACCACAGCAAAGTAGTTAAGAAGGTCAAAGTGACCTATGTAGGAGCTGTACAAATCCCGATGCTGGTTCACGAGCCATTCACACTTGGTGGTCTCTGCATGACCAGTGCCAATGTACTTGGACTGCAGATGCTCCAGCTGGCTGTAGATAGTGTACCGGTCCATCATAAGTCTCCAACCAAAAGGCTGACAGTTGATAACCTGAGTAGGTTTTGCAGTACAGTAGGCCCTCGGCCCCACTTTGCACTTCTCAAGGTGAGAAAAGACAATTTCAAAGTCAAGTCATCCCTTAACAAGTGACACAAGTGCACTCACTCAGCAGCATTGTATGGCCACTGGTCGCTGATCTGACTCAACTTTCAGATATTTTCAGGTTTTCTTTTACAGCGGATGCACTTAGCATTGCACTGCCGCTAGTTGCAAATTTGCATAAACCCACCCCTTGACCACACCCACTCAAGTGACACAAGTGCACTCAACCAGATTTTTTTTTTTTTTTCTTCAATTTCAGTTTCTCAAGTTTAATTCAAAGTGGGAGCATGAAGTCTATTGGGCTCCAGGGTATAGAACTCACTGGGTTTGTCCACCGGAGGCCCACATTGCTGCAGCATCTTCTCCATCAGATTAAAGCGCACCCGGACTTTGCTCTCATTCTCAACCACAGCAAAGTAGTCGGGGTGGACATGTAGGCTTTCACTGACGTGTCCGGTTTATCCCCTTCCGCATCCTTCCCTTTCACCTTTTCCCTTTCACCTTTTCCCTCTCTTTTAGTGACCCTCCTCTAGTTCGTATTGCTCATCAGAACTTATGACATGAGATTCAGGCTGACGGGCAGAGTTTTCATTATCATATTTATCCACCTTACGGTGCAGGTCAGGTTGCGGTTTCTCTTGTCCTTTCTCTTCTCTTTACGTTTTTTAACCTCTATAAAAGAGCTCCTTCTCTCACCTGGGACCGTCGGCTTGGTGGTACTCATATTTGGGATCGAAGCATCCGTACCTCCTGAGCCTGGCACAGATTCCTCCGTTTGTAGGGCAGTCCTGCTCCGCCGGTGGAGGCTGTGTGGGCCCGCTGGGTTGCTCTTCTTCTTCTTCTTCGTCTGGGCATCTATGGGGACATTCTTTATACAGATGATCAGAACTTTGACAGAAGGTACATGTCCTAGACATAGGGCATTCTTTTGGACTGTGTTCTTTGCTCCAGCAATTTCTGCATGTAACTTCACATCCTCGTGCATCGTGCCCATAGACGCCACAGGCCCTACAGAGGTGCGGCATTGAATTAAAAAAAAGAGGCTGCCATTCACTTTCCCCAGTTTAAAATGAGCAGGAGGCAAAACTATTGAACCATGTGGTTTCTTCCTGAGAGACACATTAAACCTCCATTTGCAGGTCCAAACATTACATTGACTGTAAATTCTTCCCTCTAGCGCCACTTTGTCAAAGAAGAATTTCATAAAATGCAGAACCTCAGCATCTCTCACAAAGGGGGTGTAAAGTTTCACCACCACTACTTTTCTTTCATCAGCATTACGGCTGATCACCTTCACTCCTTCGTCTAGGAGTTTATTCTTCAATTCATCTGCAATTTTTGCCGCACTCTCCAGGATAGCAGCCGTCTTAAAGGTGACATCATAGCTCGTTCCGACGTCACCCCTCAGCAAGTGCACTGCCGCTGGAGGAAAATCTGCATAAACCCCGCCTCTTACATAGTTACATAGTAGATGAGGTTGGATAAAGACATCAGTCCATCAAGTCCAACCTATAACCCTACAGTCCCCTACAGTGTTGATCCAGAGGAAGGCAAAAAACCCCATAAGGCTGATGTCAATTGCCCCATTTCATGGGAAAAAATTCCTTCCCGAGTCCAATCTGGCAATCAGTATAAAACCCTGGATCAACGTGCCCTTAATATCCAGAACCCATAACCCGTAATGTTGTTCTGTTCGAGAACTTATTCAATGAATCCACCATCACCACTTCCTGGGGCAGAGAGTTCCACTGCTCTAACTGTAAAGAATCCCCTTCTATGTTGCTGGTGAAACTTTCTCTCCTCCAGACGTAGAGGATGTTCCCTTGTCACTGTCACTGGCCTAGGGGTAAAAAGATCATTATAAAGTTCTTTGTGTTGTCCCTTCACATCCCTGCAACATCCAACGGCACCGTGGTCGGTCTCCCTCCCGATTTTTCTTTTTTTTTTATACTTCTTTAATTGTTGTGGGGTTCTTTTTGTTTTGTTTTCTTTCCTTTTGAATCCAGCTGCTCAAGCTGAACTCAAAAGGAAAAATTCCACCACAACATAATGTGAGCATAAAGTCAGTCCATGTGGCTGACACTAGGACTCGTTGGGTTTGTCCACCAGAGGCCCACATGGCTGCAGCATCTTCTCCATCAAATTAAAGCGCACTCGGGACTTGCTCTCATTCTCCACCACAGCAAAGTAGTTAAGAAGGTCAAAGCGACCCATGTAGGAGCTGTACGAATCCCGATGCTGGTTCACGAGCCATTCCCACTTGGTGGTCTCTGCATGACCAGTGCCAATGTACTTGGACTGCAGATGCTCCAGCTGGCTGTAGATAGTGTACCGGTCCATCATAAGTCTCCAACCAAAAGGCTGACAGTTGATAACCTGAGTAGGTTTTTGCAGTACAGTAGGCCCTCGGCCCCACTTTGCACTTCTCAAGGTGAGAAAAGACAATTTCAAAGTCAAGTCATCCCTTAACAAGTGACACAAGTGCACTCACTCAGCAGCATTGTATGGCCACTGGTCGCTGATCTGACTCAACTTTCAGATATTTTCAGGTTTTCTTTTACAGCGGATGCACTTAGCATTGCACTGCCGCTAGTTGCAAATTTGCATAAACCCCACCCCTTGACCACACCCACTCAAGTGACACAAGTGCACTCAACCAGATTTTTTTTTTTTTTTTTTTTTTTTTTTTCTTCAATTTCAGTTTCTCAAGTTTAATTCAAAGTGGGAGCATGAAGTCTATTGGGCTCCAGGGTATAGAACTCACTGGGTTTGTCCACCGGAGGCCCACATTGCTGCAGCATCTTCTCCATCAGATTAAAGCGCACCCGGACTTTGCTCTTATTCTCAACCACAGCAAAGTAGTCGGGGTGGACATGTAGGCTTTCACTGACGTGTCCGGTTTATCCCCTTCCGCATCCTTCCCTTTCACCTTTTCCCTTTCACCTTTTCCCTTTCACCTTTTCCCTCTCTTTTGGTGACCCTTCTCTAGTTCGTATTGCTCATCAGAACTTATGACATGAGATTCAGGCTGATGGGCAGAGTTTTCGTTATCCTATTTATCCACCTTACGGTGCAGGTCAGGTTGCGGTTTCTCTTGTCCTTTCTCTTCTCTTTACGTTTTTTAACCTCTATAAAAGAGCTCCTTCTCTCACCTGGGACCGCCGACTTGGTGGTACTCATATTTGGGATCGAAGCATCCGTACCTCCTGAGCCTGGCACAGATTCCTCCGTTTGTAGGGCAGTCCTGCTCCGCCGGTGGAGGCTGTGTGGGCACCCTGGGTTGCTCTTCTTCTTCTTCGTCTGGGCATCTATGGGGACATTCTTTATACAGATGATCAGAACTTTGACAGAAGGTACATGTCCTAGACATAGGGCATTCTTTTGGACTGTGTTCTTTGTTCCCGCAATTTCTGCATGTAACTTCACATCCTCGTGCATCGTGCCCATAGACGCCACAGGCCCTACAGAGGTGCGGCATTGAATTAAAAAAAAGAGGTCGCCATTCACTTTCCCCAGTTTAAAATGAGCAGGAGGCAAAACTGTTGATTCATGTGGTTTCTTCCTGAGAGACACATTAAACCTCCATTTGCAGGTCCAAACATTACATTGACTGTAAATTCTTCCCTCTAGCGCCACTTTGTCAAAGAAGAATTTCATAAAACGCAGAACCTCAGCATCTCTCACAAAGGGGGTGTAAAGTTTCACCACCACTACTTTTCTTTCATCAGCACTACGCCTGATCACCTTCACTCCTTCGTCTAGGTGTTTTTTCTTCAATTCATCTGCAATTTTTGCCGCACTCTCCAGGATAGCAGTCGTCTTAAAGGTGACATCATAAACCCCTCACTTAGGGTAATCCTGGATGGACAGAATCTCTTCTCTTGGTGTTCTCAGATGTTTCTCCAGTACAAAGTTCACAACCAATTGCATGCTTTTGGAGCAATCCGCTCCTCTCATAAGGTAGACCCTTATGGAGTGTTGAAGCTGGGAATACTCCGGCACAGAGTCTAGAGATATTTGGAATTCACCACACCGAACCTACCAATATATATCGCTTGGTAAAGCTACACCCTGCGTAAGAAGAGCAGTGGCTGGGGGGGATCCCTCCATGTTGCTTGGGACTAGGACCTCTACTCTATAGCAGCAAATAGGTGAAATCCAGGCTATCCTACAAGGCCGAGGAAAGGGGTACTCAAGTACCTTCAACTGAGACCGAGGCAAATCAGAAACACACCTCAGCACTCGATCTTAGTCAAAGGCCATAAAGCAATACTGAACATCATCCTCTCTGGGAGGCTCCCCTATATGCTGCTGAAGGCGAAGCAAGCTCGTTCCGACGTCACCCCTCAGCAAGTGCACTCCACTGCATTTGCAGTGCACTACCACTAGAGGAAAATCTGCATAAACGCCGCCTCTTACATAGTGACATAGTAGATGAGGTTGGATGAAGATATCAGTCCATCAAGTCCAACCTATAACCCTACAGTCCCCTACAGTGTTGATCCAGAGGAAGGCAAAAAAAAACCCATGAGGCTTATGCCAATTGCCCCATTTCATGGGAAAAAATTCCTTTCCGACTCCAATCTGGTAATCAGTATAAAACCCGGGATCAACGTGCCCTTAAAATCTAGAACCCATAACCCGTAATGTTGTTCTGTTCGAGAAAGGCATCCAGGTCTTTTTGAACTTATTCAATGAATCCACCATCACCACTTCCTGGAGCAGTAAGTTCCACAGTCTCACTGCTCTTACAGTAAAGAATCCCCATCTATGATGCTGGTGAAATGTTCCCTCCAGACGTAGAGGATGTCCCCTTGTCACTGTCACCGGCCTAGGAGTAAAAAGATCATTAGAAAGTTCTTTGTGCAGTCCTTTCATGACCACACCCACTCACATCCCTGCAACACCCAACAGCACCGTGGTTGGTCTTTCTCCTGTTTTTTGTTTGTTTTTTTCTTTACTTCTTTAATAGTTGTAGGGTTTTTTGTTTGTTTTTTTTCTTTCCTTTTGAATCCAGCTGCTCAAGTTGAATTTCAAAAGAGAAAATTCCCACCACAACATAATGTGAGCATGAAGTCAGTCCATGTGGCTGATTCTAGGACTCATTGGGTTTGTCTATCAGAGGCCCACATGGCTGCAGCATCTTCTCCGTCAGGCTAAAGCGCATCTGGGATTTGCTCTCATTCTCTATCACAGCAAAGTAATTAAGCAGATCAAAGTGGCCCATGTAGGAGCTGTACGAGTCCTGATGTTGGTTCATTTGCCATTCCCACTTGGTGGTGTCCGCATGACCAGTACCGATATACTTGGATTGCAGATGCTCCAGCTGGCTGTAGATAGTGTACCGATTTTTTTTTTTTTTTTTTTTTTTTTTTAGGTCTCAAAACTGTGCCAACGAAAACACCAGTGCACGACAAAAAAGTGACGGGTGCCACTGAAAAAAACGTGCAAAGGATGCTGTCTATCGCAAAACCCATCTCAAAAGAGAATAGGTCCTCCGAAAACTATCCCCAAACTCCAAGCCAAAAGGCCCAAGAGTAAGGGAGCAGTACCAACCCAACTGCCTAGACAGGAGGGTCAGTGACATGCTTGGTTTCCTCCATGGGCTGCCACCACCAGGAGTACCGCCAAGCCAGCTACTTGCATCAGTCCCCTCAAGGGCTGCCACCCCAAGAGTACGACCGAGCCTGCAACTGTTGCCCGGCTCCACAAAAGCAGAGACGGACACTGGAGAGCAAAGAAGGAGGGAACCCGAGGGCCACACACTCCAACTTCTAGACTTCGGGTAGGACCCAAAAGGGTTACCGCACCCCTACATCCACACAAAAACAGTGACAAAACAGGTGACAAGACGTGATAAACAAAAAGAATAAATAAGTGAATAGAGTGCCAGTGTACTGGCCCGTTCTATCCGCCGGATCTATAAAAAATTACCCTTGCTGGGCAAACCAGGCAAAAGGGTGAGTGCTCCTTAGGTGTGTTCAAGTGCTTGTGCAATGTGCCGAATTCAGTGGGTTTCCCAGGCCCAGTGAATAAAGGCACCTCCGGAGTCACCGTCCCCAGAGGCACTTGCACTATGAGACCTTCGAAGGCATCCCCAGCCTCTTGGCTTCGATCCCAGGGCCAGCGGAGAAAACCCTGGTGTGGTTCCCTGTCTCATGTTCGCAGTCTGCAGTTGGCTCCCTACAGGGGGGTGACGACTTCCCCTGGCGGAACCAACCTACTAGCTGGTACTGATAAGAACAGATTTTTTACATTTTTATTTATAAGTCAGAAAAACATAAGTACATACATTAAGCAAAAGTACGCAACAAAGCCTAAGAACACAGTAAACACATAACAAAGCATAAGTATACAATAAACACACCATAAAGCATAGGTACACAGTAAACACAATAGACATAGTTACATACAGAAAAACACCCAGCAAATTCACTAACAGAGCTTTCCTAACCATCATGAATACATAAATGTCCCACTTAAATCACGAATAGACATAAGCCTAACCATCCTTCAAAAACATGCTCCAGAGCTTAAAGTGCCATATTTTATTAGCTCTTGCGCTTCCAACCCTCTTAAGATCAATTAAATAATATACATAAAACTCACTTAACGCCAACCGAATGCACTGCTTCTCTGTAATGGAATCATTAGCAAAGAGTAAAATATTTCTAACTGTCCATAGTGCATATTTGAAACAGTTTAAAAACGTCCATAAAACTTTCTCTTTTCCTTTAGGCAACTGGGACACACCAAATAAAACAGTCTCATGGGTCAAATTGTCCAATCCTGTTAACTTTAAAAGTTCTCCAACATGACCCCACACGGTCCTGGCAAAGCTGCAATTCCAGAAAAGGTGAAGGACAGTCTCGTCGTCAATACAGTAAGGACGAGGGCAACATGATGAACGACTGTACCCTCGGATATACTGGAATGCCTTGGTAGGCAGCGCGTCATGGATAGCCAGCCATGCGATCTCCTTTAGACTGTTGCTCAAATACGGTGCAGAAGCTCTCGCCCAGATTGCTTTAGTGTAGCTGAAGGAAAAACTCTGAACCGGAACCATGGAGTCCCTGTCGCGGTGATGCCCCAAGATCCTCCATGGCACCTTTAAAACCGTTTCGTCCAGTTGGCTTAGTTGGAAGTCCTGGATGGCTTTAATTAAAATTTTGTACTGTGCAGGTGTGTTGATTAAAACGGGAGCAGATAGGGACGGGTAAAACCACTTGTGTTTTCTAAAAATGTGACCAGCAGCATATCTTAGGTAAAATCCCCAATCATGGGTAGCGTGGAGATTTCTAAAACATAAGGAAAAGTGATTAATAACTAGAATAGCAGCTAGTTCGGGTACTCCCATCCCCCCTTTCAACACAGACTTATACATTTCTATTCGTCTAATTTTCTCCGCTTTAGACCCCCATAAAAACATAAATAACATTCTTTGCAGGGATCTCAACATAATATAATTAGGTGGGAAAACAGCATTCAAATATAACAAAATAGGTATTAAAATAGCTTTTATAATAAGGACTTTCCCATATAAAGTCAATTTTCTGGATTTCCAAAAGTTAATTTTCTCTTGGATGTTTGTTTTCACAATAGCCCAGCTTTCATTACCTCTATTCTCTTTACTAAAAATAACACCTAGGATTTTGATATGATCAGATTTTATACATAAGTTAGGGATGTTAAAATCGGACAGGTTACCAATAAAAAAGCATTCAGACTTGTTCAAATTCAACTTGAATCCAGAGGCTTCACAAAAGCAAGTAGTCAGAAGAATGGCTCGGCGCACAGACGAAGGCGTGGTGCAAAAAATCGTGATGTCATCCATATAAGCTTTCACCTTCGTCTGTGCGCCGCTCCCTCCGGGGATCGGCACGCCTTTTAAAACCTTGTCACTCCTCAGACTGCACAACAGGGGCTCCACTGCCAAAATAAACAATATCGGAGACAGCGGACACCCCTGCTTCACCCCGGAATTTAAAATAACGCGTGGAGTTAAAAAGCCATTCACTAAAATCATGCTAAAACATTGTTCATATAAAAGGCTAATTAAACAGATAAAATCACGTACAAAACCCATATGCTTTAAGACCAACCATAAATATTCATGTGACACCCTATCAAAGGCTTTAAAAAAAATCTAAGTTTAAAAGGATAAGGTCTTGATGCCTTTCTTGCAAATACCATATGACATCTCTGATTGCGTTTAAATTAGACCAAATCCCCCGCCCAGGCACCGCACATACCTGATCTTGATGCGTTAAAACCTGTAAGACATGTTTGATGCGGTTAACAAGCACTTTTGATAAAATTTTGTAATCAGTACATAAAAGGGTAATGGGTCTCCAATTATTTAAAACAGTACGTTCGCCTTTCTTGAACAATAAAACAATAACGCCAGTACGCCATGACTCGGGTAAAACAGTACTAGACATAGCCTCTTTAAAAAGTAAAAACAAGTCATCTCTCATAGTATCTAAAAACGTTAAGTAGAACTCCACAGGGAGACCATCTACACCTGGGGTCTTCCCTTTAGCAAAGCTTTTAATAGTTAAAACTAATTCATCGTGGGTTAAACTACTTAAAAGTGCATCATTGTCATGTGGAGTTAAAACGTTTTTAAAAGAACCTAAAACATCCTCTAAAAAATCCTGATTAATACTTTTGGTGTTAAATAAGTCTTGATAAAAAGCATGGGTTTTCTTTAACATACCCTCGATGTCCCGTTCACCTTCTAATTCATCGATAGGCTTTTTAACATTTGCCGTTTTTTGGAAGAAAAAGCGAGAACATTTCTCATTATTCTCAATATGGTGAACTTTAGACATAAATATGATATCTTTGCCTTTGTTTCTTATACACACTTCAATTTCCCTTTTAACCCTTAAAATGTCCTCACCCACATCAACTCCAATGTCTCTCAGTTGGTAAAAGGTCTGCAGCTGCAAATTAAGACGGCGGAACCACACCCTTTTCTTCTGAGCAGCCTTCTTCCCAGCATCTATAAAAAAGGCTTTAAAACGCAGCTTGGCATGCTCCCACCAGTCTAACATACAACTAAAATTACATTTCTCACGGGTTAAAACATCATATAAACGGATAAAAGCTGATAAAACCGTTTTGTCTTCTAATAAGGAGGTGTTCAGTCTCCACACTCCTTTCCCCCGTGGATCAGCAGACACCTTAAAGGAAACATGCAAACATTTGTGGTCTGAGAATAAATTAGTGGACAAGTTAAAGGCAGAAACATTAATATTATTTAAAAGGCAATAGTCAATTCTCGATTTCAGTGCGTCATTCTCCCAGGTATAACCTGGGTCAACAGAATGTAGCGTTTTCCAGCTGTCGGATAAATTAAAGTCTGTTAGCATGGTTTCAAACAATTTCCTGGTTTTATCGTACCGTGCATTGCCTCTTGAGCCTTGCCTCTGCTCTTTCCAACGAATAAGATTAAAATCACCGCATATTACCGTTGGCACTGTACTGGGTAAAAACACTTGCAAGGTCTCTAATAACTTAGCTCTGTCATCAGTTATAGGAGAGGCATAAATATTAAATAGACGGAAGATAAAATTACGATAAGAAACGTGAATACATAAAACACGACCTGGTATTATTTCCTGAAAGGATAAAAGTCGCATGTCAGGGTTTTTGCATAAAATACCAATGCCGGAATTTTTGGTCTGGTTATCCCCAGACCAGACTGAGAAACCATGTTTCCACTCACTTCTCAAATAGTCATAATTAAGGTGGTAGTCCAGACAGCATTCCTGTAACAAAAAAAGTCACAACTTTCATTAGCGGCATATTCAAAAAAGGCGGCTCGTCTGTGCGAACCCCTAATACTCCTCACATTGAGCGAGGACACCTTCACCGAAGCCATCCCTATGCTCAAGGAGGATCAGAATCATACTCAGAAATATGCTCAGGGCCACTCAAGGCAGAGTCTGATTCTGCCACATGCACGTCCGAGGACCAAAACGCAGGAGTACCGCGCGGTGTTCCAGCAGACGCCGGCATCTCCGTAACAGCTGGCATACGAACGGACTTCACGCCTGTCTTCACCCCTGCCTTCCTAACAATCCCGCTATCCTCAGAAGCCTCAGGTTTCTCGGCAGCCGCAGCTTTCTTCGGCGCCTGCTCCCCCAGTCCCCCACTGTCTGCGGGCTTTCTCTTAGTGCCGGCAGGAGAGGACTGGTCCATGGCCTCCGTCGCATCCAGCGGAGCAACGGCCCCGAACCGGGGGCGCACCCCCCGGCCCCGACCCCCCCCCCCCCCGCCTTCTGGGACTTCGGACACACAAGACGCTCCCTCCCCTACCGCACCTCGGGACTGGGTTTCGGGCACGCTTACCTCCATTACGACTTCAGGCACAGCATCAGTCACGGCAGGGGCAAGGGACACCAGGGTAACAGCAGCATCCAACTCCGACATCCCTCCAGTAGACGCTGGTGTAGCAGGCGGCTTCTCGACAATCTCCTGCGCTGATTTGCCGGCCGGCGTCTGAACAGCTGATCCACCTGCAGGTCTTGAGTCGGCCGCAGGGTGCGGCTCCTTAGAAGATGATGGGCGAGGTTCTCCAGGTGCAGAACAAGGCTCTGGTCCCGACTCAGCTGATACAGATTCCTCATTAGCTCCCGAGCTAGACGCCTGCAAGGGGTTAACAGAGGTTTTTACCGCGTCCGCATAGGACGCGGTTCGTCGCGGACAATTGCCAAAAGTGTGGCCAGGGGTCTTACAAACATTGCAGCACAGTTCTCCAGTACAATGGGGCGCAGAGTGACCATACTTAAGGCATTTACGGTATAACTGCTCTCCCCTGCACCCCGCAGCCCAGTGTCCGTGGCGGTCGCAGCGGTGGCAGAAAGGGGGCATCCCGTTATAGAACAAACAGCCCCGCTCCCGTCCCAGCCTAAAGAAGGACGGGGGGGTGCATTTGTGCCCCTCTAGAGGGGTCTCCATAGTTCTCTTTCAGCCTCACCGCATACTTGTATTTGCCGGTCCACAGCTCCTCCTCGTCCATAATTTTGCTCCCGGACAGGATGGTGCAGTACTGGCTCAAAAAACGCCCAATATCGTCCTCGTTCACATGGGGGCTCATCATGCTAACAGTAATAAAGGTCTCCTCTGCAAAAAGCACAGTGAAAGTTAACCCCCGCAGTATGTTACCTTGTAAACGGTCTCTTAATCTTCGCAGGAAGCCCCGGCAAGCCTCAGAGGAGACAAAAGTAACTGTAAAACGTCCTGGAGCTTCCTGCAAGGCAAAAATGTCAGACTTCTCCACCAACAAAAATCCCATAAGCACATCTCTCACAATGAACCTTAAGTTGCATTTCTCCAATAAAGCTTCACAGATGGTAATCTTCACAGCATTTCGAATCACATAATCATCCTTCCCTCCTGGGAAGATGCGAGCGCAGTCCAACTCTTCCTCCGTTTGGGGCATGACGGTCCCCACACCGCGATCCCTTCTCAAACCAGTTTTGATCGTGCCAAAAGGCCGAGAAGCAATAGAGAAGTAGATAGTGTACCGATCCCTCATGGCTCTATTAACCAAAAGATTGATAGTTGATAACTTGAGTAGGTTTTGCAGTACAGTAGGCCCTCGGCCCCACTTTGCACTTCTGAAGGTGAGGAGAGATAATTTCAAAGTCTAGTCATCCCTTAACAAGTGACACAAGTGCACTCACTCAGCAGTATTGCACTGACATTGGTCGCTGATCTGACTCAAATTTTAGACATTTTCAGGTTTTCTTTTACGGCAGATGCACTCGGCATTGCACTGCCACTAGTTGCAAATTTGCATAAACCCCACCTCTTGACCACACCCACTCAAGTAACTCAACAGGATTTTTTTTTTTTTTTTTTTTCAAATCCAGAGTATTCTGATGGTATAATTTAAAGGAAACCTGTCACCTCAGATTTTCACCCCTAAATAAAGACATGACCGCAAACATGTTGAAATGTACATTCTAAATCTTCACTCATTGTTCCCCTGGTGATTTATAATTAATACCTGAAGATTTCCCGCCATGTATGCAAATTAGGCGAGAAAGGTCTGATGTGCGCTATTCTGTGGAGAACAGTCTGGTTTATTCATGAGGAGCTCTTTGGCCACACACCCCCTTGTGTGAATGACGGCTTCTTTTTCTTCTACAGCGCTACGAAATCTCGCGCCTGCACAATCAAACATACAGTAATGGAATAACAGATGTGACGTCACACACTCAGTGCTGCTTGACTTGAAAGCGCAGGCGCGGGATTTGCTCAAAGAATACAAGGAAAGAGGGCAGGAGGAGGTGGCAACAGAAGTGTCCAGAGCCGGTGCTACAACTGGCCCACGTGACATCACACTGCTAATTTACATAGTATTATGTGGTAGTGCTGGTTTGGTGGGGTAAATGTTAATGACAGATTCCATTTAAAGGAGGTGTGTCACCAGAACCAGCATATCACCTCAGTCTTGCAGATAGATAGCTTAGTGTCACCAGTACCAGCATATCACCCCAGCCCTGCAGATAGATAGGTTAGGGTCATCAGAACCAGCATATCACCCCAGCCCTGCAGATAGATAGGTTAGTGTCACCAGAACCAGCATATCACCCCAGCCCTGCAGATAGATAGGTTATTGTCACAAGTACACAGCACATCACCCCAGCCCTGCAGATAGATAGGTTAGGGTCATCAGAACCAGCATATCACCCCAGCCCTGCAGATAGATAGGTTAGTGTAATCAGAACCAACATATCACCTCAGCCCTGCAGATAGATAGGTTAGGGTCATCAGAACCAGCATATCACACCAGCCCTACAGATAGATAGGTTAGTGTCATCAGAACCAACATATCACCCCAGCCCTGCAGATAGATAGGTTAGTGTCATCAGAACCAACATATCACACCAGCCCTGCAGATAGATAGGTTAGTGTTATCAGAACCAACATATCACCCCACCCCTGCAGATAGATAGGTTAGTGTCATCAGAACCAACATATCACCCCAGCCCTGCAGATAGATAGGTTAGTGTCATCAGAACCAACATATCACCCCAGCCCTGCAGATAGATAGGTTAGGGTCATCAGAACCAGCATATCACACCAGCCCTACAGATAGATAGGTTAGTGTCATCAGAACCAACATATCACCCCAGCCCTGCAGATAGATAGGTTAGTGTCATCAGAACCAACATATCACACCAGCCCTGCAGATAGATAGGTTAGTGTCATCAGAACCAACATATCACCCCAGCCCTGCAGATAGATAGGTTAGTGTCATCAGAACCAACATATCACCCCAGCCCTGCAGATAGATAGGTTAGTGTCACAAGAACCAGAATATCACCCCAGCCCCGTAGATACATTTGATGAAGGAAGGCCCTAGAGCAGTGATGGCAAACCTGTGACATGCATCAGCAGCTACGTATTGTGTTATTGCAATAAGCAGCTCCCAATACTTTATACTCACCTGTCTACGCTCTTGTCCTGGCTGCCCTCCGCTGCCTCCTCTAGGCGGAGCTACACTTACATCACGATGCTGAAGAATGCCGGGACGCTACATACAGCATTCTGGCCTTCTTCAGCGTTGGCAATAGCGGACCCTGGAGGCGGCAGCAGAGGGCGGCCAGGACTGGAGCGTGGACAGGTGAGTGAAAAGTATCGGCCACTACTCTGTGTGGGGGTGGGAGGGTAACAGGGGGTCATATACTGTGTGGTGGGTATAAAAGGTGTCAAACTGTGGGGGGGGCCGTAAATAGGGGGATCATATGCTGTGTGTGGGGGCTAAAAAAAAAGGGGGTTCTTATACTGTGGGAGTAAAAAAAAAAGGGGCCATACACCGTGTGGGGGCTAAAAAAAGGGGTCATATACCATGTGATGGGCCAGAAAAAGGGGGTCAGATGCCGTGTGATGGTCCAGAAATACATATAATACAAATACATATATCAAAAATATAACAAAATTATGGATATTTCTGGATGTGACACGCCACCCGAGTTAAGTTAGTTTTTTTTTTTACAAATTTTGACACACCGAGCTTAAAAGGTTAGCCATCACTGCCCTAGAGGAAGCATGTACATTATGAAAGGACTCTGGGTGTTCCAAAATAATATTCCCCACACCATTGCTGCATCTCCACTAGTCTGAATTATTGATTCATGTTGCCTACGCCAAATTCTGACCCTCCTATTAGTATGCGATTTGTAAAGTGCTGCAGAATATGTTGGCGCTATATAAATGAAGTTATTATTATTATTATTATGTGCAACAGACATCAGGGTTCGTCTGAGCAGGCAATGTTTTTCATATATCTTCTGTTCCCTTACACAGTAATGGCGCTCGCTCTAGTTGTTTGCTGTTATGGCTCAACCATGCTAAGAAATGGACAGTTGCGAGTTCGACATGTTAGTCGGACACCAGCATTGTATTTTTTGACTGTGCTCCGCCTGTCCATCAGAACGATTCCTGTCGTCCTCCTTTCCTGACGTCCTCGACCACTTTCATAGAGGACTTGTCTACATCTTCAGGGTCCTCTCTTTCTCACCATTCTCGGTAATCTCTCTACAACATTGCACAATAAACTCCCTAGGTTGTCAGCTACTGAATGTGTGGCCCTGGCTACTAGTCGAACACCGATGACTAGGCCATATTTAAAGACTGCGGGGAGGCAAATCCAGACTGCACATGAACCCTGGTAGTGACCCACCAACCAAACGTGCCCAACAAACTATCATAGGTAATAAAGACATGACGCCATTCTCTTGTTGGATGGCGGTCGCCACAGCTTTTTTCTGATATCCGATAACCACTGTAAAGGCATAACAGGTGCATGACAGAAAAAATGACAGGGAAATGGCAGACTCCAGGTGTGCAATTCCAACAAACTCTCCAACTTCACCAAAGCCAGCTGTGACTTGAAGGAAGAGGAAGCCAACCAGATCCACACAAAACACTAAGACACTGACCAGTCTTCTAGAAGGAAAGGAATCAGTAAAACAATTGCACTCAACAATAAAAATGGGAGAGGGGGGGGGCGCAGTTTCAGACTGGGATGTCTAGTACCCACCAGTGGAATTGTTCCTAGGGGTGCACCACTAGGACCCCTGCAGATCAGATGTTACCAAGACAGCGTGGCTACAGGTAATAATATGTCGGGAGCCATGCTGCTCACCTGCATGCGATGTGCACCACTGCACTACCTAAACCCACCGGTATACTCTGTATGGCAACTGAATAGCGTGGCTCCTGGAATTTTTACCATTACCTGTAGCTACACAGTCCTGGAAAAGTTGATCTGCAGAGGTCCTGGCTGTTGGACCCCTGCAGGTGTAATATTGATGGCCTATTCAAAGGACAGGCCATAAATGTTAGAAAGATGGATAAACCCTTTACAGGAGTTCCAGGAATTGGAGCAACTCATGTGGTGGGTGGGAGGTGTAACATTTAACCAAAAAAAAAGTATATTCATCTGTCCATGGCGCTCCGTTGTCCGCTGCCAGTGTCCATTCAGTCTTGTGCCGGTGCCTACTTGCTATAAGTCCTGCGCCTCATGCGACCACTGAGACCAATTAGGTACAGGATTTCCAGAAATGAGGCGCGCCATGAGACTGAACAGACACTGGTGGGGGACAACAGGTGCTGGGGACAGGTGAGTATGCTTTTTTTTTTAATCTTACACCTCACTGGACGCCACTGGGTTTGCTCCAATTTATGGACAACTTATTTAAAGGGGTTATCTGGGCCTAATTTTTTTGGGCCTAATGTTCATTTTAATTTTGCCTGCAAAAAGTTGTGTTTATTCCCAAAGACGTAGGAGGCAGAAATTAAAAACAGCAGAAAAGCATTGGAAAATGTTCAAAGAAAAGTGCATTTTTGCTGTGTTTTTCGTCTGCTTTTCTCTGCAATGCTTTTTAGCTGCCTGCTGCATGATGTGGATTCACATAGTGACCTATAAGCTGCCCTCTGGGGTCACATATCTAATCTCCATAGAAGGAAGCTTTAACAATGTCTCTAATAAAGTGGCCATTCAGTGTCTGTCTCGCTCTATACAGTTCATCTCCACAAGGTGGTGCTAGAATAAAAAACAAAATATCTATTACAAAATGTGAGCGCCAAGACGGCGATAAACTAGAAGTCGTCTACATATTATTATTAGCTTGTTTGTGTTAGGATATTCCCAGCATGTGACAACCAAAATGGCCGCCATCATGACTTTCCTCAGGGCTCTAACCAGTGGCGTAACTAGGAATGGCTGGCTGGGCCCCACGGCGAACATTTGACTTGGGCCCCCCCCCGAACTGCTGACTCCCACCGCCCCCTCCAACCCCCCCCCAAAAAAACGCATTCCTGAGCACACTATTATGTGCCATAGTGGCCCCTGCACACAGTATTATGCCCCATAGCGGCCCCTGCACACAGTATTATGCCCCATAGTGGCCCCTGCATACAGTATTATTCCCCATAGTGGCCCCTGCACACAGTATTATGTCCCATTGTGGACCACCCATGAACAATTATTATACTCTGGGGTCTTTTCAGACCCCAGAGTATAATAAACCGAGACCCAGGGGAGGATAGAAATATAAAAAAACAATGCTACTTACCTGTTCCTCGCTCCGGTGCATGCCCGTGCGCTACTTCGGCCTTCTTCAATGTTGGACCAGGCCGGCGTCACGTGATGCGGGCCGGCGTTGCAATGCAAAATGACGTCCGCTGACGTCTGGGACGTCACCAAACAGGCCCGAAGCCTGGAGAAGCGTAGGAGAGGTAAGTAGATTGTTTTTTATGTTTCCTCACATCCCCTGGGCTTCCGATTATTATACTCCGGGGTCTGAATAAACCCCGGAGTATAATGATAGTAGTGTTTGTAGGGTTCGGCCCGTGGCCTTACCTACTGATCCCCGCTCCTGCTCACAGCCGCCTCCACAGAATGGGAAGCGCAGGCGGCCGTGAGCGGGACCCCGGGGAATGGTAAGTATATAGGGCCCGTAACCTGCTGGGGTTACTCCAGCAGGTAACGGCTTATTAAAAAAAAAAAAAAAGCATCGGGGGCCCGCGGGGCCCCGTAATGTCCCGGGTCCTGTCCGCTACCGCTGCTACCCCGGTAGTTACGCCCCTGGCTCTAACTCAGGTCTCCAAAGATTTTCCTATACATGTAGTGATTCCCCTCTTAACCATTGCACCATGACAATGGGCAGTGCAGGAATGTGGGAAAGCAGAAAGTTTGTAGATTACTTACTCTATTTTCTGTACAATATTATGAGGCGGCCATCATGTATCCAGAGATATACTTTACAGCAGCCACATAGAAGATAGAAACCGGCGGGGAAACTGGGGTGTAGTCTACAGAGCAAGACAAACACCTGTACACTATGAGGCCTGGCACATCGTCTACCACAAGATGAAACCTCCGAGCTGGCAGAGTTCTCAGATGTTACTTATACCTGTTTACTAGCGCTAATGTTACATTTACTGTCATGGTGTAAACAGGTCAAAAGCTGCAAATGACACAATTAGTGAATATACAATAATCAATTCTCCGCACTGACTCTATCAAACAATGCTGTGGGCACAACTGGCGACTGTGCAACGGTCAATGTGCATGGAGATGATGGAACCATGATCATCACAGAAAGAGAGAGATAGATATGAGATAGATAGATAGATAGATAGATAGATAGATAGATAGATAGATAGATAGATAGATATGAGAGATAGATAGATAGATAGGAGATAGATAGATAGATAGATAGATAGATAGATAGATAGATAGATAGATAGTAATTCTGACTGTATAGTAATGTCAGCCTAATATGATGCTAAGAAGTCAATGGAAAAAACTAACATGTAAATGAAAATAAAATCCTCCTAAAAAAAAATATGTATAACATTTTAAAGACTAGGCCATTTTCTCCTAACACCTTCCCTTTAAGCATTTCTATTCCTCAGTAGTTCAATATCTCGTCTTCCATGACACAGTTGTAGTCTTGGCTATTACCCAAGGAATTATTGATGGTGATTTAAGGGGCCGGCAGTGAAGGGAAGTTGTTCTCCTTTATGTACACAATATATTGTTCCACTGGATCGATAACTATGACTCCCTCCTCCTCCACCTCTTTCCCTCCTTCCTTTCCTCTACCACATCCTCTCTTTCCTCTGTTACAAAAGGACCAGAGATCTCCACAAATCCCTGGAAAGGGGCGGAGGTGATCTTCTTAGTGCTGTGTCCTGATGGCTCCGATCTGCCAGCTTCAACCTCACTCCGGGCAGAGGCTCTCCAGAAATTATATTTCAAGATTCCAGTCTCTTACATTGTCTGTGCACGATGCAGCCACAGTCACAATGCAGTCATCGATACAATCCTCTGACTTGTCTATGCACATGGACGCCATCGAAACAATCCTCTAACATGTCTGTGCACATGGACACCATTAATACAATCCTCTGACATGTCTGTGCACATGGACGCCATCAATAAAATCCTCTGACATGTCTGTGCACATGAACGCCATCGATACAATCCTCTAACATGTCTGTGCACATGGACGCCATTAATACAATCCTCTGACATGTCTGTGCACATGGACGCCATCAATAAAATCCTCTGACATGTCTGTGCACATGGAAGCCATTAATACAATCCTCTGACTTGTCTTTGCTCATGGACACCATCGATACGATCCTCTGACATGTCTGTGCACATGGACACCATCGATACAATCCTCTGACATGTCTGTGCACATGGACACCATCGATACAATCCTCTGACTTGTCTTTGCTCATGGACGCCATCAATACCATCCTCTGACATGTCCCTGCACATGGACGCCATCAATACCATCCTCTGTCATTTCTCTGCACTTGGTCGCCATTGATACATTCCATAGCCAGAAATTAGTGTTAGTGTCACCAGACCCAACATATCACCCCAGCCCTGCAGATAGATAGGTTAGTGTCACCAGAACCCAGCCCTGCAGATAGATAGGTTAGTGTCACCAGAACCAGCATATCATCCCAGCCCTGCAGATAGATAGGTTAGTGTCACCAGAACCCAGCCCTGCAGATAGATAGGTTAGTGTCACCAGAACCAGCATATCACCCCAGCCCTGCAGATAGATAGGTTAGTGTCACCAGAACCCAGCCCTGCAGATAGATAGGTTAGTGTCACCAGAACCAGCATATCACCCCAGCCCTGCAGATAGATAGGTTAGTGTCACCAGACCCAACATATCACCCCAGCCCTGCAGATAGATAGGTTAGTGTCACCAGAACCCAGCCCTGCAGATAGATAGGTTAGTGTCACCAGAACCAGCATATCATCCCAGCCCTGCAGATAGATAGGTTAGTGTCACCAGAACCCAGCCCTGCAGATAGATAGGTTAGTGTCACCAGAACCAGCATATCACCCCAGCCCTGCAGATAGATAGGTTAGTGTCACCAGAACCCAGCCCTGCAGATAGATAGGTTAGTGTCACCAGAACCAGCATATCACCCCAGCCCTGCAGATAGATAGGTTAGTGTCACCAGAACCCAGCCCTGCAGATAGATAGGTTAGTGTCACCAGAACCCAGCCCTACAGATAGATAGGTTAGTGTCACCAGACCCAGCATATCACTCCAGCCCTGCAGATAGATAGGTTAGGATCACCAGAACCAGCATATCACCCCAGCACTACAGATAGATAGGTTAGTGCACCAGACACAGCAATCACTCCCGCCCGCAAAAAAATATGTCACCAGCCTATCTGCGGGGCTGGGGTGATA
Organism: Leptodactylus fallax; assembly: GCA_947044405.1. Classification (NCBI taxonomy): domain Eukaryota; kingdom Metazoa; phylum Chordata; class Amphibia; order Anura; family Leptodactylidae; genus Leptodactylus; species Leptodactylus fallax. The sequence continues at coordinate 190,529 of CAMRHE010000270.1, forward strand.
TTCTGTGTTCCCTTTAAAGCAGCAGACAGAAGAGCACAGGAAGCCTCTACGTGTCCTGGATGTCAGTCTCACCACTACAGCTCTTCTTGCTCTCTTTCAGCACTATAAAATATTCCAATAGAATAAATGACAACGTTCATTAATAGCTTCACGGAACACAAAAAAAACACATTTTAACTTTGGTTGAAAAATTAAGTAGACAACGTCCAAGCAAAGAATCTTCCCTAAAATAGCAATTAACAAGAATAATGAGCCGAAATATTAAGTACAACAGCTCATTGTTCTGAGCAGGCAGATTGTAATGAACAAGATCCAGGAGCACAAAGTCATCTATCAGAAGAGTGTCCTGAAATATCATGGACGTGGTGCATTGTGGGGGCTCAGCAATGTAGTGGGTGCACTGGAGGACCAGCCCAGTTATTCTAGTACTTGTAGTGCTCCTGCCATGTATAACAATAAACCTTCCTCTATAAGATCCGGCTCTAGAGATTGGAATCTTTTGCCAACCTGATTCAGCACTTCGAGCTCCCGTCGTATCGATCAGTGGAAGGGATTGAAAACCAAGGGCATTCACTCAGAAAAGAGCACAATATGAACAAAGTAACCCTGCATTCAGCTATTTATAAGACACAAACCTGCACGTGAACAAATCTTAAAGACTCGACATCACTTCACATTTTGCTATTTATAGAGAAGCAATTTTAACCCCTTCAGGACCGAGCCAATTTTCGTTTTTGCATTTCCATTTTTCCCTCCCCACATTGCAAGAGCCATCATTTTTTCATTTTTCGGTCCACAGACTCACATGATGGCTTATTGTTTGAGAAACAAATTGTTCTTTGTAATGGCGCCATTGGATATCTTGTGCAATGTACTGGGAAGCTGGAAAAAAAAATCAGAATGAGTTGGAATTGGAATAAAAACACATTTGGGCCAATTTCTTATGGGTTTAATTTTTACGGCGTTCACGTTGTGGTAAAAATGACATGTTACCTGTATTCTGCGGGTCAGTATGAACTCGGCGATACCAAATTTATATAATATTTGTAATGTTTTGATGCCGTTTAAAAAATTAAAAAGTTTGCAAAATAGAAAAAATTTTTGTGTCGCCATATTGTGACACCTGTAACTTATTTATATTTACGTGTATGGAGCTGGGTAAGGCGTCTTTTTATGCGGGACTAGATGATGTTTTTACTGATACCATTTGGGGAAAGATCTGATGGTTTGTTCACTTTTTATTCCATTTTTTGTAGAAGGCAAAGTGTTGAAAAAACAGCCATTTGGTCATTTTGATTTTTTCCCCGCTACGCCACTCACTGTATGGGATAAATATTTTAATATTTTAATAGTTTGGGCATTTTAGAGCGCCGGAGACCTAAAGTGTTTATGTTTACTTTTGATTATTTATTTTTATATGTGATCTAGGGAAAGGGGGGTGATTTAAATTTTATATTTTGTGTGTTTTCTTTATACTTTAAAAAATGTTTCTTATTTTTTTTAACTTTTATTTTCAGACCCCCTAGGGACCTTGAGCCCTAGGGGTTCTGATTGCTCATATTATACACTGCAATAATAAAATACTGCAGTGTATAGTAAAATCCATTCACTTCTATTCCACTCTGTCCATGGCAGCGTGTAATAGAACTAATGTAATGACAAGCCTGGGAGCCTTCAATAGGTTCCTGGCTGTCATGACAACTGATCGCTGCCCTGCGATGGCGTTCCAGAGGGCGGCGCCCATGATGCCTGCACACTTTAGATGCCGTGGTCACGCTTAACCGCGGCATCTAAAGTGTTAATAGCTGCGATCGGTGCCAGCACCAATTGCAGTAACTGGTGGCCGGTGCAGGCTGTATTATACAGCCGGCATCCACCGTGTACGAATAGGGTTCAGAAACTAAGCACTCTCCATACACCCCCTCACGCCTAATCACGTACATGTACGTGATTTTGCGTGAAGAGGTTAAACGTTTTTTATTAAATATTTTTTGTTAAGTAATGACCTTTTCAATAATGCCCTTACTAAGCTTTCTGATGCTGAAAAGTCAAAATATAAGCTTTTAGATCAACATATGCAGATAGATAGGTTAGTGTCACCAGAACCAGCATATCACCCCAGCCCTGCAGATAGATAGGTTATTGTCACCAGAACCAGCATATCACCCCAGTCCTGCAGATAGATAGGTTAGTGTCACCAGAACCAACATATCACCCCAGCCCTGCAGATAGATAGGTTAGGGTCACCAGAATCCAGCATATGAACCCAGTCCTGCAGATAGATAGGTTAGTGTCACCAGAACCAGCATATCACCCCAGCCATGCAGATAGATAGGTTAGTGACACTAGAACCCCCCCCCCCCCCCCCCCCCCCCCCCCCCAATATATCACCCTAGCCCTGCAGATAGATAGGTTAGTGTCACTAGAACCAATATATCACCCCAGCCCTGCAGATAGATAGGTTAGTGTCACCAGAACCAGTATATCACCCCAGACCTGCAGATCGTAGAGGATCCAAGCAATGGCAAGGGAAATCGATCTTTCCCCCACCGCCCTGGATGCTGTGATCTCTATTGTTTTGGCATCCAAGGGGTTCAGAGTCGGCTAGCCCCGGGCCTTGGCTGTGTTCCAGAAGTAACTCAGTTTTGTGGCCACATTAAATAGATTGTGCCGAGCTTAAATCTCATTCCCCATCTGTGTTTTGTGTCCTACCGCAAGTACTGAGTGGGTGAGTGGCGATCACACAGATCCCTGGTTCATCCATTGTACTCTATGGGGCAGTTACCAGTCAGGTGGAGTATGAGGAGCCCCTGCTCTCGTGACTTGTGTGGTCTCCACTATCACTACCATAAGGCTTGGCCTACACAGTAACTTTGGCCGTGACTCCTGTGTCGCCCACTGTGTCCCTGCAGATCCTTCTCTCTCCCTGTAGACGCTGCGGCTGTGACTCTGAATCACAATAAGACTGCCTGTATGTTTATACAATTTTACCTTCAGTTCCCCTTTTTTCTTAATAATGACACGACACGAAATTCCTTTTAATGGGCAGAGATTCGGCCACAACTTTAATTAATTTCTTTTTAACTCGTAACATACAAAAAACTCAATAACTTTGCAGGAACAGGAGGGGTGGGCCCAATTCCGTATACCGGAAAGCCCGTCCAACTCCCCGTTCACCCCTCATCTTCTGTGCACCACCGCACGCCAGCTGTGACTTGAAAATAGATACCTTGGATTCACTGCAAAAGAAATTACACAGTGAAAAACACCATAAAAATTCGAGAAAACCAAACAATTTCCTTCCACTAACCCTCTTTTTATATATATATATATATATATATATATATACACAGCCAAACAATTAGGGAGAGAGGGTGGGAAACATGGAGAAGAGGCAGCCGGAAAGAGGACGACTGCCTCCTCCTCCTCCATTATAAACCACCGGACCGTACCACCAATAGTCCCGCCCCCTACTGAATTAGGGAGGGGAATTGAACCTGGACCAGGACATCAGGTAAAGGTAAAAGGGGAGGGGGGGGAACGAGACTCCATGATACCCAAAATAACCCCACAGGCAGTCTATGGCATCCTCCCTAGTGTGGTGTGGTGCCTGCCCAGATAGAGCAGGACCCAATTTTCTTTGCAACCAGAAGTCGCAGTCATAAGATCGTGTTATATATGTCCGAGGATGTGGCAAAAATAGTCTTATAGGCCTAAGGTGTGATGAGGCCAAGCATTGTGACTTATAGTCCTAACTGTGGACCCCATGTCACGGCCAAGTGTGCATTCAAGGTGGGACCGAGCGTGTAATGAAATGAACTCTGATGTCACTGTGATGTCACTCAGATCATTCCGCTGCACACTCGGCCCCATACCAGATGCACACTCGGCCCTGTACAAGGGGTCATAGCTATAGCTGGAGCAAAGAGAGCAATCAGTACTGGGCCCTGAAGCCTGAGGGGGTCCAAAGAACACCATTATTACAAATACATGCATATATTATGTGGGGGCCCCAGTACAGATGTTGCATTGAGGCCCACAAGGTTATGCCTCTGTGTAGCCCTGATGAAGATGCCTGTGTCCACTTATATACTGCTCAGTATAGCATATATATATATATATATATATATATATATATATATATATATATAATGTGTGTGTGTGACTATATTATATTTTACACCTTTAGACTTAGACTTTAGAATTTCTGTAGTAGCTCAGACCTGACACTAGAGGGCGGGGCCGTGGAACTGAAGAATCAATGTCCAAGGCCGCGACCAGTAACGCATGCGCCAAGAGAACTGGTGAGGGCCGTCTCCATAGCAACAGAACGCCGGTGTGTCAAAGTTCAGCCGGCGGGGAGGAGCCTGGGCGGGGCCGAGCTCTTACTACAGTCCCCGGCTCTGCGCGGCCTGGCATTTGGCATGGCTGCTCGGTGTATGTGGATGTGGAGCCTCTCCCGCTCCCCCCTGCTTGGCAGGAACTTCCCCACAACAACAAGCTTGGGTAAGAGCCATGACGGCGTAGAGAGGGCAGAACTGACGGGGTGGTGGAGGGCTGGGAAGGCTGCAGAGCCATGGGGTGTGGGTAGAAGTTGTGTTGTAAGGTGAGCAGTGCTTGCATGGCATAGAACTACAACTCCCAGCATACCATTAATACTATAGCTGCTGAATACCAGTGGTAGAACCCCTATATATATCTATCTACACACACACACAACCAGTGACTTGTACTGTATACTAGCACACCAATATATATATATATAATATATATACAGTGGGTACGGAAAGTATTCAGACGCCTTTAAATTTTTCACTCTTTGTTTCATTGCAGCCATTTGCTAAAAGCAAAACAGTTCATTTTATTTCTCATTAATGTACACTCAGCACCCCATCTTGACAGAAAAAACAGAAATGTAGATATTTTTGCAAACTTATTAAAAAAGAAAAACTGAAATATCACATGGTCATAAGTACTCAGAGCCTTTGCTCAGTATTGAGTAGAATTCCTTCCTTTTGAGCTAGTACAGCCAGGAGTCTTCTTGGGAATGATGCACATCTGGATTTGGGGATCCTCGGCCATTCTTCCTTGCAGATCCTCTCCAGTTCCGTCAGGTTGGATGGTGAACGTTGGTGGAGCCATTTTCAGGTCTCTGCAGAGATGCTCAATTGGGTTGAGGTCAGGGCTCTGGCTGGGCCAGTCAGGAATGGTCACAGAGTTGTTCCGAAGCCGCTCCTTTGTTATTTTAGCTGTGTGCTTAGGGTCATTGTCTTGTTGGAAGGTGAACCTTCGGCCCAGTCTGAGGTCCAGAGCACTCTGGAGGAGGTTTTCTTCCAGGATCTCTCTGGACTTGGCCGCATTCAGCTTTCCTTCAATTGCAACCAGTCGTCCTGTCCCCCATAGCATGATGCTGCCACCACCATGTTTCACTGTTGGGATTGTATTGGGCAGGTGATGAGCAGTGCCTGGTTTTCTCCACACATACCACTTAGAATTAACGCCAAAAAGTTCCATCTTCGTCTCATCAGACCAGAGAATCTTATTTCTCATAGTCTGGGAGTACTTAATGTGTTTTTGGCAAACTCTATGTGGGCTTTCATATGTCTTGCACTGAGGAGAGGCTTCCTTCGGGCCACTCTGCCATAAAGCCCCAACTGGTGGAGGGCTGCAGTGATAGTTGACTTTGTGGAACTTTCTCCCATCTCCCTACTGCATCTCTGGAGCTCAGCCACAGTGATCTTTGGGTTCTTCTTTACCTCTATCTCACCAAGGCTCTTCTCCCACGATTGCTCAGTTTGGCTGGACAGCCAGGTCTAGGAAGAGTTCTGGTCGTCCCAAACTTCTTCCATTTAAGGATTATGGAGGCCACTGTGCTCTTAGGAACCTTGGGTGCTGCAGAAATGCTTTTGTAACCTTGGCCAGATCTGTGCCTTGCCACAATTGTCTCTGAGCTCCTTGGGCAGTTCCTTTGATCTCATGATTCTCATTTGCTCTGACATGCACTGTGAGTTCTTATATAGACAGGTGTGCGCCTTTCCTAATCAAGTCCAATCAGTTTAATTAATCACAGCTGACTCCAATGAAGGAGTAGAACCATCTCAAGGAGGATCAGAAGGAAATGGACAGCATGTGAGTTATATATGAGTGTCACAGCAAAGGGTCTGAATACTTATGACCATGTGATATTTCAGTTTTTCTTTTTTAATACATTTGCAAAAATATCTACATTTCTGTTTTTTTCTGTCAAGATGGGGAGCTGAGTGTACATTAATGAGAAATAAAATGAACTTTTTAGCTTTTAGCAAATGGCTGCAATGAAACAGAGTAAAAAATTTTAAGGGGTCTGAATACTTTCCGTACCCACTGTATATCTCGCTCTCTCTCTCTCTCTCTCTCTCTCTCTCTCTCTCTTATATATATATATATATATATATATATATATATATATATCTATGTATGTGTGTGTGTATATATATATACACACACAACACCAGTGACCTGTACTATATACTAGCTCCCTGCTATTTATATACACACATATATACAGGACTAATATATTCTCCTGTCAAATATAATGTTCTGTACTAAGGTGCAGGACGACATCTTTCTTCCAAGCCTCGGGGTCCCCAGATCTGCATTGTTGGCAGCGGCCCGGCTGGATTTTACACAGCGCAGCACCTGCTGAAGGTAAGTACCCATCCTTCCTCCCCATCAGTACCTAAGGGACACTTGCCTGAATTTAGAACAGTGGGTTATGTTATACGGCTGTGTTCACACGTGGCAGATTTGTCAGAAAAGTTTCTGTGACTGGAAATCAATTCCTTAAAACTAAATGGAATTTTTTTTTCTCCAGCATGCCCAGTCAGTCTGCCACGTCTGAACACAGCCCAACATGGCTCCATAATGTAGCTGTGTGAATGAGGCCTGAAGGTAACGCCGAGTACTGCAGACACAACACAAGCAGATTTGTCATTTAACTTTAGGTGTGAATGGAGAAGATGATGTAGGGAGCAGAATCTGACATAGAAGAACCTCCAGACGCTGGGACCATAAATATAATCTGACATAGAAGGACCTCACTGACAGAGCTGAGCTCTGTGTGCACACGACCGATTGTGCATCCAATGTGGCGCCCAGTTTGCAGCAGAATGCAGTCGAATGATGCTCGGAGTGACATTACTGTTATGTACTATGGGGGCTTCCCGGCCATTCTGTTCCGATGACACAGATGACTATAGATCAGGTCTTATCCTGCTCCGTGTTATCAGAACAGAATGGATCGGAAGCCCCTATAGAGGTGATTAAATAACGGAATACACTGTGATGTCACTCCGAGTCATTGTGTTGCAAACTTGGCCACACATCGGATACACACTAAGTTGTGTGCAGGGGGTCTTGTGGAAGGACCTTCCTTTCACACGACAAACCACTCACATTTCTTGCATTTTCTGATATCTGTACCTCGTTGCTTTCCTCCCTGACTTTAGTAATTCTTTGGGGATGTTCTGACAGATCTATATTTTTATGACAAGACACTTAGTACTATGCAGTGGATGATCCTGCTGTTGGACCTGGTCAGACATGTTTGTTCATATCCGCTGTATATATAACAATAAAGGGAAATGTAAACATTAAAAAATCAGAAACTAAAAAGTAACAGAACCTCCCGATTCATTGCCGGAGTCCATGCCTGTCCCTATTTCTTGCTCACATCTCAACACAGCAGGAAGTAGTTGGGAAAGCCGCCCAACTGGTCACTGCGGTGACCACTCATTTAACCACTGATTGGCTGAGCAGGCATTTCCTGTGTGTCGAGATGGGAACAGGAACTAGAAACCAGTAGGGAAACGGGTATCATCAGAACAGGCGGGAGGGGAATCCATACTCATATTTATATATATATATATATATATACAGTCATGGCCAAAAGTTTTGAGAATGACACAAATATTATATTTTCACATGATCTGCAGCCCTCTGGTTTTTATGTGTGTTTGTCAGATGTTTTTATCACATACAGAAATATAATTGCATTCATATTATGAGTAACAGAAGCTTATATTGACAGTTAGAATGAGTTAATGCAGCAAGTCAATATTTGCAGTGTTGACCCTTCTTCTTCAGGACCTCTGCAATTCTCCCTGGCATGCTCTCAATCAACTTCTGGACCAAATCCTGACTGATAGCAGTCCATTCTTGCAGAATCAATGCTTTCATTTTGTCTGAATTTGTTGGTTTTTGTTTGTCCACCCGTCTCTTGATGATTGACCACAAGTTCTCAATGGGATTAAGATCTGGGGAGTTTCCAGGCCATGGACCCAAAATCTCTATGTTTTGTTCCCTGAGCCATTTAGTTATCACCTTTGCTTTATGGCAAGGTGCTCCATCATGCTGGAAAAGGCATTGTTGAGCGCCAAACTGCTCTTGGACGGTTGGGAGAAGTTGCTCTTGGAGGACATTCTGGTACCATTCTTTATTCATGGCTGTGTTTTTAGGCAAGACTGTGAGAGAGCCGATTCCCTTGGCTGAGAAGCAACCCCACACATGAATGGTTTCAGGATGCTTTACAGTTGGCATGAGACAAGACTGGTGGTAGCGCTCACCTCTTCTTCTCCGAATAAGCTGTTTTCCAGATGTTCCAAACAATCGAAAAGGGGATTCATCAGAGAAAATGACTTTACCCCAGTCCTCAGAAGTCCACTCCCTGTACCTTTTGCAGAATATCAGTCTGTCCCTGATGTTTTTTCTGGAGAGAAGTGGCTTCTTTGCTGCCCTCCTTGAGACCAGGCCTTGCTCCAAGAGTCTCCGCCTCACAGTGCGTGCAGATGCACTCACACCTGCCTGCTGCCATTCCTCAGCAAGCTCTGCACTGCTGGTAGCCCGATCCCGCAGCTGAAACACTTTTAAGAGACGGTCCTGCCGCTTGCTGGTCTTTCTTGGGCGCCCTGGAGCCTTTTTGGCACCAATGGAACCTCTCTCCTTGAAGTTCTTGATGATGCGATAGATTGTTGACTGAGGTGCAATCTTTCTAGCTGCAATACTCTTCCCAGTTAGGCCATTTTTGTGCAGTGCAATGATGACTGCACGTGTTTCTTTAGAGATAACCATGGTTAACAGAAGAGAAACAATGATGGCAAGCACCAGCCTCCTTTTAAAGTGTCCAGTGGTGTCATTCTTACTTAATCATGACAGATTGATCTCCAGCCCTGTCCTCATCTGAAAATATGTCTTATATTCTAGGTTCTTCAAAGTAGCCACCTTTTGCTTTGAATACTGCTTTGCACACTCTTGGCATTCTCTTGATGAGCTTCAAGAGGTAGTCACCTGAAATGGTTTTCACTTCACAGGTGTGCCCTGTCAGGTTTAATAAGTGGGATTTCTTGCCTTATAAATGGGGTTGGGACCATCAGTTGTGTTGTTCAGACGTCAGGTGGATACACAGCTGATAGTCCTACTGAATGGAGTGTTAGAATTTGTATTATGGCAAGAAAAAAGCAGCTAAGTAAAGAAAAATGAGTGGCCATCATTACTTTAAGAAATGAAGGTCAGTCAGTCCGAAAAATGAGGAAAACTTTGAAAGTGTCCCCAAGTGCATTGGCCAAAACCATCAAGCGCTACAAAGAAACTGGCTCACATGAGGACCGCCCCAGGAAAGGAAGACCAAGAGTCACCTCTGCTGCGGAGGATAAGTTCATCCGAGTCACCAGCCTCAGAAATCGCAGGTTAACAGCAGCTCAGATTAGAGACCAGGTCAATGCCACACAGAGTTCTAGCAGCAGACACATCTCTACAACAACTGTTAAGAGGAGACTGTGTGCAGCAGGCCTTCATGGTAAAATAGCTGCTAGGAAACCACTGCTAAGGACAGGCAACAAGCAGAAGAGACTTGTTTGGGCTAAAGAACACAAGGAATGGACATTACACCTGTGGAAATCTTTGCTTTGGTCTGATGAGTCCAAATTTGAGATCTTTGGTTCCAACCACCGTGTCTTTGTGCGACGCAGAAAAGGTGAACGAATGGACTCTACATGCCTGGTTCCCACCGTGAAGCATGGAGGAGGAGGTGTGATGGTGTGGGGGTGCTTTGCTGGTGACACTGTTGGGGATTTATTCAAAATTGAAGGTTACCACAGCATCTTGCAGCGGCATGCTATTCCATCCGGTTTGCGTTTAGTTGGACCATCATTTATTTTTCAACAGGACAACGACCCCAAACACACCTCCAGACTGTGTAAGGGCTATTTGACCAAGAAGGAGAGTGATGGGGTGCTACGCCAGATGACCTGGCCTCCACAGTCACCAGACCTGAACCCAATCGAGATGGTTTGGGGTGAGCTGGACCGCAGAGTGAAGGCAAAAGGGCCAACAAGTGCTAAGCATCTCTGGGAACTCCTTCAAGATTGTTGGAAGACCATTTCAGGTGACTACCTCTTGAAGCTCATCAAGAGAATGCCAAGAGTGTGCAAAGCAGTAATCAAAGCAAAAGGTGGCTACTTTGAAGAACCTAGAATATAAGACATATTTTCAGTTGTTTCACACTTTTTTGTTAAGTATATAATTCCACATGTGTTAATTCATAGTTTTGATGCCTTCAGTGTGAATCTACAATTTTTATAGTCATGAAAATACAGAAAACTCTTGGAATGAGAAGGTGTGTCCAAACTTTTGGTCTATACTGTATATATGTAAAAATTTTTATTTATTTTTTTACCCAATTTTGAGCCGACTGCTTTAGATTTCTGTAAATCTCCTTTCACAATGATGTCTGCCTTGCTGGTTGGCGCATTTTGTGATGTAATCGTAACGCACTCCTCTTTGATTGCAGCACCACACACAAGCTGTAGTAGACATTTATGAGAAGTTGCCTGTGCCCTTTGGCTTGGTCCGCTTTGGCGTGGCACCAGATCATCCTGAAGTGAAAGTAAGTACAATTTATGGGAAGAATATGAGCTTTTGTTTGTGTTCACATACACCATGTGGGGGTAGAAATATCACAACCACAATAAGGAGGTCTGATCAGGGAGACAATTGCAGGGACTGTTTCCTGTAGGGGAGCGGTCATCCTCCCGGTGACCACATACGATCATACAAAGTAATGGAGATTTGATGTCCTTGTGTGATCTGTTTCTATATAATGAGATAATATATTATGTGAGGCCAGAAGATATGTCCAAGTCATTACAATTTCAGGGAAGAAATTACGTGGAAAAACCTGTTTAATATGTTTTGAGATGTTACAAGGTACAATTTGCTTATGGTCCCCAAGCTAGGGATTTCACCTTATTGTCTGTGAGCTTTCAAATATTAAATTTCCTTCTGGGGAAAAAAGCCGACTGGACAAGAAAACACCCAAGACTTGTAACATGTGTGAAATCCGTCATAATTACCCTGAGCTTAGTTTTTGGTATTGTAGTAAGGTGCGGGATCTTATCTAGGATCATAGTTCTGGGTGTCAGGTCTATAAAGTCATGGAGCAGGATGCAAAGCTATGGGTCACATCAGGTGTAAAGGCAGAGCCTTACACCATAATCTGTAGCCCAGGACTTTTGGGGACTGCCCTAGGGGTACAGGGTTTTTCTTCACCCCTCTAAGTTGGGTGGGGTGCAAGATATGTTTCACCTTATCAGGCCAATATTCAGCTGCAGTTTTTACTGGAGTCTGGATTGTTGAGATATTTGGGCACTTCAGTATTAATAGGGGAGATTTATAATACAATTTACACCAATTTTTAAAAGACAGACTATCTGGGCCATCAGATTTAAAGAGGACTTTTCACCAACTTCACCCATCTGTTAATAGTCCCCCCTCCACTGATTCCAGCACAGTTGGACTTTCTCTCTCGCCACCACCATTCCTGAGTAACAAACGCAGTTAGTTTTGGTGCCTGATGTGTTATTTAAGCTCTCTAATGTCAGGTGGGCAGTGCCAGACAGAGGGTGTGATTCAGACATCCAATCAGAGACGGCCAGTGTCAGAGCTCAGAATCACACCCCTTGTCTGCTCCTGCCTGACTCCGCTCTTATGACAGTACAGAGTCTAAATAGTATATTAGGCACAACAACTACTGGCATTGACTACTTAGGAGTGGTGGTCAGAGCTGTAGGATAAACAGATTTAGTTTGTTTTTAGTCCTTGAGTCCTGTAAGTTGCGGAAAAAACTGGTTGAGCGCCTGATCTAGCTTCATAGACTGGCATAGCTGACCATTCGCAAATATGTCATTATTGGGTTTCTCGGCTTATTCATCAGATTCACTTCTGCGCTAGTTGCTGTTCATCTCATGAATGCCAGTTTTAAAGGGGTTGTTGGATCTTTGTTTCCCCCCCCAAGAATAGGACAATCCCTTTCAGATGAATTATAACAGCAGCTTAACACGGTGACATTATGGACACGACGGTTGTGAAATCTCCGTAAGATGTCTGTTGTCTGCGGTCTGTCACCTTGAGCTGTCCAGTGATCTGATCTGCTTCCTCTTGGGGATTTTCGGAGGGTTTGAAGCTGATCTGAAAGGCTGAATGTGCGAGATAACAAAGAGAAGAGCCCTTGAGCAGGCTGGAGATAGTGGCCTTGCAGATAAGAGACAGACCTTTAGCAAGGACTCACGTGTGGGACGGAGGTGTCTCGTAACGTCGCACGGCCTGCTCATAGCGGATCTTCACTGAAGGCCGACATGTCAATGTTAAACATACATGTGCCAGGTGTATAATGGCCTCTTGGTCTCTGTGTGTTAGGCCGACTTCAAGCTGTCCAGGGACCCAGACTCATACCTCACATATAATCCTCTAATACTTTGTGTCACTGCAGGACTACTCCCCCAATCTGTAATGATAGTCCTCTGGTGAGGCAGTCACTCACAGCATCCTAGATGGCTATATGGTCATGTGACTTCAGGTCCACGGGAAGTGTTCAGTCCAGAAAATACAAATAACATACAGTCCGCATATCACAGACTGAAGAAGGCCTTAGACTGAGTTCATATTCACAGCATTTGCCTTGGTGTGGATACGCAGCTAGGCCTGAGAACATGGTGTAACTCTGCCAATTCTTTATTGTGAGGTAGGGAGATTTTTACTTGTATAGCTCCATCATATTCTGAAGCGCTGTACAGAGATATTGTCATCACTGTCCCATATAAGGCTCACAATCTAAATCCCCTATCAGGATGTATTTGGAGTGTGGGAAGAAACTGGAGAACTCCGTGGAAACCACATGTGAACACTGGGAGAACATACAGAGTACCTGCAGATGTTGTCGGATTCGATCCCTTCAGCGCTGCAAGGCATCAGATTGTAGACATTACTGGGACAGTGTGATCGTCACAGTAGTATTTATACCGCCATATTGCTTTTTCTCTCTGTACAGAACGTTATTAACACCTTTACACAGACTGCCCAGTCTGAGCGCTGCAACTTCTTAGGAAATGTGACAGTCGGGAGGGACGTAACGGTGGAGGAGCTGCAGAAGGCCTATCACGCTGTAGTGTTGGTAAGTCCAGAGGAGCTATTAAAGAGTATCCCAAAATGTTGCTGGCGTTTTGTCTCCTATTAGATGTAGTCAGGTAATGTGTGCTCCTGTGATCGCCACAGCAGTCACCATCAAATATGTTTCTTTATCTAAAATGTCATTTTTGTGCTGAAAAATAGCTTTTACATACCAGGCACTAGGTGTGTCTGAAATTGCTGCCTGTTGACATGTCAGGTCTGTCTCTAGCAGAAGGTCCATTGAGACGGACTGCAGGGAGTGGAAACGAGACTTTGCTGCTCTAAATTCAGGGATTTATTCTGATCTGTAGCCTAGAGGGAATTTTTCCCCTAATATAGTGTAGGGGTTTTTTCCCTTCCTCTGGATCAACGCTGTAAGGTCATAGGTTTAACTTGATAAATCTTTATTCAACTTTATTAACTATGTACTACAGTCACTCCCTTTACAGAATGATCAGTCCTGTCTATAATCTTGACCCTTCACCCCCACCCCATACAAAGCCTTGGCTTTATCTGCAGCCACAACTATCCTGTGTGTCCTAAACATACAGGGCACATTGTACTTGTACTACCAATACAGTCTATAACATCACATGTGTAGCAAAGCTGTGTACATAGCATTGCTGTATTGCAGCAAAATCTCACAGTGTCCACATATGTGATGCGATACTCAGTGGTAATAGTAATGCCAGAACACTTCAGAGATATCCTGTACTTCCCGGACACACAGGATGTTTGTTGCTGCAGATATGGTCATAATTCTGTGGATGGCTTTGAATGGTGTATAGGGGTTTAGAGCAATGGAACCTCCCTCAGTGCTCTGGAGTGCTCATTTGCATATTGTGAAATAAGTGTATATACCAGCATCGATGGCCAGAATTTTCATAGCAAAAAAAACCCCCAAAACAAAGCGTTACTTTCAGGAGAGCCCACCCTATCTACATTTATTACTAGTTTAATTTGCTTCACCCCTGTGACATTCCCTTTAAGGTGCAAGTAGTGTCAGATGTTACTGTTGTTGAATTAAAGGGATTGCCCATGATAGCATGCTGTCCCCAATCCACAGGGTAGGAGATAAATTGCAGATTGTGGAGGGGGGGTCTAACCACTCGGTCCCCAGATGAATGGAGTGGTGGTCACGCTGGCGTGCTCTGCCGCCACCCCATTTATTTTTATGGGACAAACAGAGATGTAAAGAGTCGAGAATCGTCGCAGTTCGCTCAGTCTGCTACACGTGGGCTCTTGTTACACAATATGGCGGAGCACAGACAAATGCCAAAACCTTAGGAGCACAGCATTTTTATTCCATTCATGAGGCCCAGTGTAAGACGGCTAAGCTACAACTAAGGGACCAGCGGCCTTGTCTGTACACTGGTGTGTTTTTCGGTAAGGCTGATGTCACAGACGTGGTATATAATATACGTACAGATATGTCCTTCTTTACCTCCCCACTTGGCACATCCATAATGGAATACTCTGTCACAAGATGTCTGCGCTATATGTGCACATGTAGAGCCTCCCAGTGGTCGTGATGGAAATTGCAGCTTGTCCAGGAATTTCTTCACATATGAGCACTGGTTTTATGTCTATAACCAAAATGAGACTAAGGCCCAGCGGTGCCCCACGTTATACCACTCTGTACTGTGACTAAACCTGCTTTATGCTGTGTGAATTTGCTTCTTTCTTCATCCCATAGAGCTATGGAGCAGAAGATAAGAGAGAGCTGGGGATACCCGGAGAACATCTGCCTGGGGTGTACTCAGCCAGGGACTTTGTGGGCTGGTACAATGGACTTCCAGACAATAGATATGTGAGTAGCTGACAACCGAAGATCTGATAGAAGGGACTAAGTGATCTGGTCTAGTTGTCACCAGACCTCAGATAAGTGATGTTCTTATGTTATAGTTGTCACCAGATCTAAGCAGTGACACGGCTGTGATCTTAGGACAAGGAAATGTTGCTCTGGACATTGCAAGAATGTTGCTTTCTCCTCTTGAACTGTTAAAGGTAAGTGATCACTTAAAGGGGTTTTCAACATTAGAAAAACATGGCTACTTTCTTCCAGAAACCATGCTGCACCTGTTCATAGGTTTTGTAAGGTGTTGTAGCCTCAGTGGTGCCGAGCTGTAATACCAATATCATTGGCTCTGTATGCAAACCACCATGTTTTACTAATCCGGGACAACCCCTTTACGCTGGATGATTCTTCCAGTTATGCAGTGACTTGGCCTAAACATTGTCTTTTTTCAGAAAACCGATGCCACCCAGCCTGCTCTGGAAGCCTTATCTCAGAGCCGAGTCAAGAAGGTCTGGCTGGTAGGACGGCGGGGGCCCCTGCAGGTGGCGTTCACAATAAAGGTGCACCTTCACTTGTTAGATGGATGTGTGTGTGTGTATATATATATATATATATATACAATTTGTACCGCTCTAAAGGTCAACACTGCTTTGGTCCTTGAAGGGTTAAATATTTACCATAGTAAACCATACCATGTTGTTTTCTTAAAGGTTTTTTTTTCCACAAGAGATATTTATGGAATATATTCACAGTATACGTCATAAATGTCTGATAGATTCACCACAGGGATATCTCCATGTGTGGTGAACTTTTTCCCATTTTGTCACCTTACAACCACAAACTTAAATGTATTTTATTGAGATTTTAAGTGATAACCAACACAAAGTAGCAGATAATTGTTAAGTGGAAGGAAAATCTGAAAAGTGTGACTTGCAAAAGTATTCAGCCTCCTATACTCTGATAGCCCTAGATAAAATCCAGCGCGCACAATTACCTTCAGAAGTCACTTAATTAGTTAGAGTCCAGCTGTGTGTAATTTAGTCTCAGTATAAATACACCTGTTCTGTGAAGTCCTCAGTGGTTTGTTAGAGAACACTAGTGAACAAACAGCATCATGAAGACCAAGGAACTCACCAGACAGGTCAGAGATAAAGTTGTGGAGAAGTTTAAAGCAGGGTTAGGTTATAAAAACATATTCCAAAGAGCACTGTTCAATCCATTATCCAAAAATGGAAAAAGTATTCTACAACTGCAAACCTACCAAGACATGGCCGTCCACCTAAACTGACAGATCGAGCAAGGAGAACACTGGTCAGAGAAGCAGCCAAGAGGCCCATGGTGACTCTCGAGGAGATGAAGAAATATACAGCTCAGGTACAGGGAGAATCTGTCCACAGGACAACTAGAAGTCGTGCACTCCACAAATCTGGCCTTTATGGAAGAGCGGCAAGAAGAAAACCATTGTTGAAAGAAAGACATAAGAAGTGTCGTTTGCATAAGCCATAAAGGGGACACAGCAAACGTGTGGAGGAAGGTGCTCTGGTCAGATGAGACCAAAGTTGAACTTTTTGGCATAAATGCAAAGCACTATGTGTGGTAAAACTAACCCTGCTCATCCCCCTGAACACACCATCCCCACTGTGACACATGGCGGGGGCAGCATCATGTGTGGGGAGGCGCTTCTTCTGCAGGGACAGGGAAGCTGCTCAGAGCTGATGGGAAGACGGATGGAGCTAAATACAGGGCAATCCTGGAAGAAAACCTGTTGGAGGCTGCAAAAGACTTGAGACTGGGAAGGAGATTCACCTTCCAGCAAGACAATGACCCTAAACATACAGCCAGAGCTACAGTGGAGTGGTTTAGATCAAAGAATATTCATGTGTTAGAATGGCCCAGTCACAGTCCAGGCCTAAATCCCATTGAGCATCTGCGGCAAGACATGAAAACTGCTCTTCACAGACGCTCCATCCAATCTGGCTGAGCTTTGCAAAGAAGAATGGGCAAAAATCTTAGTCTCTAGATGTGCAGAGCTGGTAAAGACAGACCCTGAAAGAACTGCAGCTGCAACTGCAGTGAAAGGAGGCTCTACAAAGTAGGGGGCTGAAGACTTTTGCACGTCACACTTTTCAGATTTTTCTTTGATTAAAATTTTGAAAACCATGTATCATTTTCCTTCCACTTCACAATTATCTGCTGCTTTGTGTTGGTTATCTCTGAAAATCTCAAGAAAATACATTTAAGTTTGTGGTTATAAGGTGACAAAATGTGAAAGTTCAAAAAGTATGAACACCTTGGAACGCCACTGTGTGTGTGTGTGTGTGTGTGTGTGTGTGTGTGTGTTTTTATATATATATATATATATATATATATATATATATATATATATATATATATATATCTCCCCTCAAATCTTGTCCCGTCGACATCCAAGCTGCTACTGGTGGTCAGGTTTATGTTTTCTTTGGCTAGTTCTTTGCACCCCACCACCACTAGCCGACTGGATTTGGCCCTTGGGAAGGTGTCTGGGGGTCAATTCTAGAAATAGCTGTGTCTCAACCCACTAAGGATATGCCATAAATGTCTGTTGTGAGTAAAGGTGGACATTTGAGGACCTGTAAGATGGGCTGATAGTCAGGGCTATTATTGGCATTGATCACTCCCGGTGTCCTCGGTGGTTCCCATAGTCCATGCAGCTGAGTGGGGGTAGAATGATCGTAGCAGAGTTCCCATACTGTACATGGGGCTGTGTTATCTGGCCCATGCAAGCGAGTGCTGACCAGCGCTCCTGTGGGCCGACATCGTCTAATAGGGCCTTTACTTTAGAGTTTGTCCCCCCTTCGCCTATAATGACCCGGCTGTTATATAAAATGTACAATTATGAGCTGAAATGAACTTAACTTTTTTTTTTCTTAATTTAAGGAATTACGGGAAATGATTAACCTGCCCGGAACTCGCCCGATAAGTGACCCTGCTGACTTCCAAGGCCTGGGGGACATATTAAAAGGTAAGAACAGACCTCTGCCGACAGCTGTCACATAGAACTATGAACATGTATAGCCATACATGAGACACCGTATGTACACACTCTGGGTAAATCCTAGATCACAGCTCGGCTGATGTGTGAGCGTCTACTCTCTGGAGCCGATGTGTTCAGAGATACCATGATGTTAGATTACACACGCAGATAGTCAGTGTGAGTGTGAGTGTGGATAGATAGATAGATTTATATAATCCATGACACCATGTGATTCCCACTGACCAGTCATTAACATGTTATATGATACATCCCGTGTATTGTCTGTCCTATAACTTGATTACATCTTATATGATACATCTAATATAATACTGAACTAATTTTGTGTCTCTTTTTTTCCCTCTCATTCTTCTTAGACCTTCCTAGGCCAAGGAAACGTCTCACAGAACTACTGGTAAAGTCCTCTTTGGAGACACCAGGAGAGAAAGAAGCCGCTCGCAACATGCAGTGTCACAGAGAATGGGGTCTTCGTTTCTTCCGCAGCCCTGTAGCTGTGCTCCCCTCTGATGATGGCCGAAGAGCTGCTGGGGTCCGACTGTCCGTCACTCGACTTCAGGTGTGAAGTGGGACCTTCTCTGCTGTCGCTATTGGGTGGTGGTGGTGGGGGGACCTTCTCTGTTGTCACTGTCGGTGACCTTCTCTGTTCTTCAGGGATCTGGGGAAAACGCTGTAGCAGTTCCTACAGGTGAAACAGAGGATATAGCTTGTGGCCTCATCCTCAGCAGCATTGGGTACAGAAGCGTCCCCATTTCTCCTGGTGTGCCTTTCCTTACCAAGCAGGGCATCATTCCAAATAATATGGGCAGAGTACAAGGGGCTTCAGGTAAGTGAACACCTTCCAAGTCTGGTTACGTAAAATAATAACCGCGCTGTTTGTGTCCCTTTATGCAATAGACCATCCAATGACACTCAAATTATACTTTTGACGTTGACCCTCATTGTGCCAACAGAAGCTGCATGCTTCTGGTCATGTGACTAACAGTAAGATACCCTGTCTGCTGCTCACGTGATCTGTCCTGACCTGTAGACGTGACATCTCTTGTCATGTAGACAAATTGCTTGCTTGTTTCTGTAGTTGAGGCAGATTGTCTACACGGCAGACGACATTCCCTAAGCCAAGCTTCAGGTGTGTCCTTTCTTACCTGTTCTCTTGGCTCAGCGAGATGTTGCACAGGATGACCAACGTTTCAAAACAATCACAAGATGTCTCTCTTATATATGTCTATGTGCTGCCTCCCAGTGGTTTGGTTGTAAACTACATTTTCTAAAGGATTTTGCTCATATGTTGTGATATTGTATTGATTTTCTAGTTCCTAACCAGATTTGTACCATGTAAGGATGGACACAAATCTGGTTAGAAACTAGATGGATCTACTTTACTGACGACGTTTACATGATCAGCAGATGCGGTGTCTTACCTCAGCCATTAAATGCATCATTATTTTGGTAACATGACTGCTGGATACAGTGAAGGGATCATAGACATTGGTAGGTTTATCTTATACTGCCACTATCGGACAACCCCTTTAATAGTGACTTTAATGGCAGGACTGTACTGCAGCGGCTGGGTGAAAAGAGGCCCCACTGGTGTCATCGCAACTACAATGACGGACAGTTTTGACACCGCTCAGGCTTTGCTGGAGGATGTAAAGTCAGGGGCGTTGAACTTTTCAGACCCTCGAGCAGGATCCTCAGCGATTAGAGAGCTGCTTCTTCTCCGAGGTGGGTTCTTCATTGTGTCTGTGGCCTCTGCGTGAGTTTTACCATTTTTTTTTTTTTCCTCTCCCTGTCAGTTCACGTTTTTACTGACATGTCCTCCTGACTAATGGCTTTATGGTTTTGTGTCATCCTGCACAGGAGTTCAGACCGTCTCATTCTCTGACTGGGAAAAGATAGATGCAGCGGAGACAGCTCAGGGCTCCAAGGTGGGAAAACCTCGAGAAAAGATGCTAGACACAGAAGAGATGCTGCAGCTGGTCTCTCGGTGACACGTCACCTACACTGGCCATATCTAGCTGGTCTCTCGGTGACACGTCACCTACATTGGCCATATCTAGCTGGTCTCTCGGTGATACGTCAACTACATTGGATATGTATAGCTGGTCTCTCGGTGACACGACACATACATTGGACATGTCTAGATGGTCTCAATGACATCAACTACTTTGGATATATCCAGCTGGTCTCTCGGTGATAAGTTGCCTACTTCGGACATGTGCAGGTGGTCTCTCAATGACATGTTGCCTACATTGTACATATCCAGGTAGTCTCTCGATGACGAGTCACCTACATTCACACGTGTAGAGCTGGTCTCACCATAAGTTACCTATCTTGGACATATACAGCTGGTCTCTCGACGGTGGTTACCTACATTGTACTGTGAAGCTGGTCTCTCCATGATGTGTCCCTTACACTGGGCAATACAGGTGGTCTTTCCATGATGTGTCACACTAGGTTCACATTAGCGTTCGGGTTTCTGTCCTTCAGGTCTGCTTGGGGACCCGAAAGACAGAAACCCTATCCGCTTAAAGTGGTTACTCGCAGAAACTATAATGGGGTCCATCCGGTTTCTGCTGAAAATGGCAGAGCGAACAGTCCTCCTTGCAGGATTTTCTCTGTCGATTATAAGCAGAATGTGGGACGGAGTCTCAAACGCTAGTGTTAACCTAGCGTAAGACACCTACATTTGACACGAGCAGAGATTGCTCTTTGTATTCAGTTACCTCAATTGCCTAATTTGTAAATTATTTTTTTTAGCTATTAGGGAGGTGAGCTATTAAATAATGCGGAGGAGGTGAAAGGTCCTCTTTAAATATATATTGAAGTATTTTATTATTCTGCCATTTTATTAAAAAATAAAAATAAAAATCTTCCTGTGATCTTCTGAGTTTACCTTGAAAATCCAAGAAAAGGAAATTCTCTAAAAGGAAGAAATCAGTCTGTCTGTGCCACCTGGAAGTCTGTGTCCTCCTACAGGGTCATAGTGACGTGTCACAAGTGACAAGGGGGCCGGGCGCTGAGTGCTCTACCCCTCCTGTTATTTATAGAGGGTCTCTTACCCCTTCGTGTTAATCGGTGGGGCCTCAGGATCATCATAGATGAAAACATGTCCTGCTGACAGACGTTGTACATCAGAGGGCATCTCTGGTTTGGCTGATAACCTATCTGTAGGAGGTGCTGCTGCGGGGGTGTAGATGCTTGTCACTACATAGTAATGTTGGATCTTAGCGATGCCAAAATCTATGGCCCCCACCACTCCTGGCATCCATACAGGAGACCTTTGTTGCTGTCACCAAGGAGGAATTGTGGAGCACTTTCCACAGAGTTGAGTGCACTTCAGCATTAGCGAGCGCCAGAGGGCACTTGTAGTAGAAAGCTACATGATCAGGAAATATACACTACTGTTCAAAAGTTTGGGGTCACCCAGACAATTTGGTGTTTTCCATGAAAACTTACACTTTTCTTTATCAAATGAGTTGCAAAATGAATAGAAAATATAGTCAAGACATTGACAAGGTTAGAAATAATGATTTTATTTGAAATAATAATTTTCTCCTTCATACTTTGCTTTCATCATAGAATGCTCCATTTGCAGCAATTCCAGCATTGCAGACGTTTGGCATTCTAGCTGTTAATTTGCTGAGGTAATCTGGAGAAATTTCCCGCCATGCTTCCAGAAGCCCCTCCCACAAGTTGGATTGGCTTGATGGACACTTTTTGCGTACCATACAGTGTTTTTTTTTTTGGCCACTCTGCCCTGAAGGCCGGCATCCCTGAGTCACCTTCACTGTAGACGTTGACACTGGCGTTTTGCAGGTACTATTTAATGAAGCTGCCAGTTGAGAACCTGTGAGACATCGATTTCTCAAACTAGAGACTCTAATGTACTTGTCTTATTGCTCAGTTGTGCAGCACGGCCTCCCACTTCTCTTTCTACTCTGTTTAGAGCCTGTTTGTGCTGTCCTCTGAAGGGAGTAGTACACACTATTGTAAGCAATCTTCAGTTTCTTGGCAGTTTCTCGCATGGAATAGCCTTCATTTCTAAGAACAAGAATAGACTGTCGAGTTTCACATGAAAGTTCTCTTTTCTGGCCATTTTGAGAGTTTAATTGAACCAACAAATGTAATGCTCCAGATTCTCAACTAGCTCAAAGGAAGGTCAGTTTTATAGCTTCTCTAACCAGCAAAACTGTTTTCAGCTGTGCTAACATACTTGCACAAGGGTTTTCTAAATATCCATTAGCCTTCTTACAGTTAGCAAACACAATGTACCTATGTAGATATTGCATTAAAAACCAGACGTTTGCAACTAGAATAGTCATTTACCACATTAACAATGTATAGAGTATATTTCTGATTCATTTAATGTTAACTTCATTGAAAAAAAAACTGCTTTTCTTTCAAAAATAAGGAAATTTCTAAGTGACCCTAAACTTTTGAACGGTAGTGTACAGTACTGTGCAAAGGTTTGTCAGGCGTGGAATAAAATGCTGCGCAATAAAAATGCTTTGAGCTATAGAAGGGTTAATAGATTATTTTATGAAAAGAAATGTAAATCCCCTCAATATATGGTGTGACCTTTGCCCTTTGGAGGAGGAGCCCTGGAAGTGATGATACGGCCCCCACAGATATAGTTCTGATCTCATCATCATCCAGTCTGTCTGGGATGACATGAAGAGACAGAAGGATTGGAGCAAGCCTACATCCACAGAAGATCTGTGCTTAGTTCTTTAAGATGGCGGCAGAAACAACCTCCCTGCTGAGTTCCTTCAAAAACTGTCTGCAAGTACAGAGAAGAAGGCAAAGGTCACACCAAATATGGAGGGGATTTAAAAAAAAAATAAACTACTAACCCTTCTATATCTGAAATCATTCTCACTGCATAGAATTTTCCCCACACCTGCCTAAAACTTTTGCACATCACTATAACCATTGTCATGCTCCTGCTATTCTGTATGTACGGCGGGCTGTCCTGCTCCGCCGCTCGCAATCATTTCCATATCTCTGCCACTGTTTAGGCCGAACTGATCAGTCTCTTTTATGGCCCCATTAAACGGTTCACAGTAATAAGGTCAGAGGTTGCCCTAGGGCGACATTCAGGGCTGGGAATGCTGCATAAAACTTTCTGTAAGTCATTTACAGTTCTAGTCTTTACTTAGTAGTGATGTCGAAGCCACAGAAGGCTAATGGGCAGCATGAATGATGATGTAGGAGCGCGGCAGAGAGCGGCCAACATGTCTAATGGTATACAGACACTGGCTCTTGTATAATACCGGCCGACATGTCTAATGGGACAGACCGGCCGGTTAAACCCAGTTGGTACAGACTCTGGCTCGTGTATAATACCGGCTAATATGTCTAATGGTATACAGACTCTGGCTCGTGTATAATACCGGCTAATATGTCTAATGGTATACAGACACGGGCTCTTGTATAATACCGGCCAGTCGACATGTCTAATGGTGTACAGACTCTGGCTCGTGTATAATACCGGCTAATATGTCTAATGGTATACAGACTCTGGCTCTTGTATAATACCGGCTCACATGTCTAATGGTATACAGACACGGGCTCTTGTATAATACCGGCTCACATGTCTAATGGTGTACAGACTCTGGCTCGTGTATAATACTGGCTAATATGTCTAATGGTGTACAGACTCTGGCTCGTGTATAATACCGGCTAACATGTCTAATGGTATACAGACTCTGGCTCGTGTATAATACCGGCTCACATGTCTAATGGTATACAGAACTGGCTCGTGTATAATACCGGCTAATATGTCTAATGGTATACAGACTCTGGCTCGTGTATAATACCGGCTCACATGTCTAATGGTATACAGACACGGGCTCGTGTATAATACCGGCGCAGCTAATGGTATACAGACCGGCTCGTGTATAATACCGGCCGACATGTCTAATGGTATACAGATACTGGCTCTTGTATAATACCGGCTCACATGTCTAATGGTATACAGATACTGGCTCTTGTATAATACCGGCTCACATGTCTAATGGTATACAGACACGGGCTCGTGTATAATACCGGCTCACATGTCTAATGGTATACAGATACTGGCTCGTGTATAATACCGGCCACATGTCTAATGGTATACAGAACTGGCTCGTGTATAATACCGGCCCACATGTCTAATGGTATACAGACACGGGCTCGTGTATAATACCGGCTCACATGTCTAATGGTATACAGATACTGGCTCGTGTATAATACCGGCTCACATGTCTAATGGTATACAGACACGGGCTCGTGTATACCGCCCGCAAGGATACCCGGCTCACATGTCTAATGGTATACAGACACGGGCTCGTGTATAATACCGGCTCACATGTCTAATGGTATACAGACTCTGGCTCGTGTATAATACCGGCCCAATATGTCTAATGGTATACAGACACGGGCTCGTGTATAATACCGGCTCACATGTCTAATGGTATACAGATACTGGGCTCTGCAGGTTACAGACACGGGCCTGTATAATACCGGCTCACATGTCTAATGGTATACAGACACGGGCTCGTGTATAATACCGGCTCACATGTCTAATGGTATACAGACACGGGCTCGTGTATAATACCGGCTCACATGTCTAATGGTATACGTACCCCCGGCTCACATGTCTAATGGTATACAGACACGGGCTCGTGTATAATACCGGCTCACATGTCTAATGGTATACAGATACACGGGCTCGTGTATAATACCGGCTCACATGTCTAATGGTATACAGACACTGGCTCGTGTGTATAATACCGGCTCACATGTCTAATGGTATACAGACACGGGCTCGTGTATAATACCGGCTCACATTCTAATGTATAAAGCACATGTCTAATGGTATACAGACACGGGCTCGTGTATAATACCGGCAATATGTCTAATGGTATACAGACACGGGCTCGTGTATAATACCGGCTAACATGTCTAATGGTATACAGACACTGGCTCTTGTATAATACCGGCTCACATGTCTAATGGTATACAGACACGGGCTCGTGTATAATACCGGCTCACATGTCTAATGGTATACAGACACTGGCTCTTGTATAATACCGGCTCACATGTCTAATGGTGTACAGATACTGGCTCTTGTATAATACCGGCTAATATGTCTAATGGTATACAGATACTGGCTCTTGTATAATACCGGCTCACATGTCTAATGGTATACAGACACGGGCTCGTGTATAATACCGGCTCACATGTCTAATGGTATACAGACACGGGCTCGTGTATAATACCGGCTCACATGTCTAATGGTATACAGATACTGGCTCGTGTATAATACCGGCCGACATGTCTAATGGTATACAGACACGGGCTCGTGTATAATACCGGCTCACATGTCTAATGGTATACAGACACGGGCTCGTGTATAATACCGGCTCACATGTCTAATGGTATACAGATACTGGCTCGTGTATAATACCGGCTAACATGTCTAATGGTATACAGACACGGCCTTGTGTATAATGTCGGCCATGACCTGTGTAATGGTATACAGACACGGGCTCCTGTGCAGACACGTGTATTATAGCGGCTCACATATAATGCTATACAGGGCGCCCTCCTTACGAGGCAGCGTCAGGCTCACTCCTCTGTTACACCAACCACATTCCTAAGAACAAAAATAGAAAAAAAAAATGATACTTTTTTTTTTTTTTTTTTTTTAAATAACTTTGTGTGTGTTTCACCTAGCCGGCAGGTGGCACATAAGACCCCCGCTGTGATTTGTCCTTGAGCCTGACAATGACAACTAATCAGATCTTCTTTCAGGGAGGGTTTTCTTACTTACTTTTTAAAGTGCACCGCGCATTGATGGAATATATAGAAGATTGGAAATGACAAGCAGTACAATATAGTAAAGCGAGCCTCCGGCACAAGGCAAAAACTTCTCCATGCCCTTGGGCTGCATTCACATTGCATAGGAAACCTCTGCTGCAGATTCTGTCACTTTTGATGGGAAACAAATAGCAGCACGATGATCTCTAGTACTGTGATAGGATGTGACCGGCCCCATTATACAGCATTGGGGTCTATCAGTCGCTATCCATGTCCTTCTTGTGAAGGATCCCTTACATGATGAAGTTACAATGGGGTGTGAACAGCGACTAAAACCCTCATGTACAGGAAATGTTTTGCCTTCACAGCGCAGCTCTTTGTCCTGCAGATTTTTCCTTCTTATTCACCAACAGAAGAACTTCACGTCCCTCTTAGGCTGCGTTCACATCTGTCGAGGACACTCCGAAACGTTCCAAAGTTGTAAGCAACATTATAGAAAACGCTGGAGCTGCAGCCCGGTACGGTCACTACCATCAGCCATACACTATATCCTATATATAGGCCCAGAATGCCCCCTATATACAATATTATTTATACAGGCACACAATGTCCACTTATACACAATATTCTTTATACAGGTGCACTATGTCCCCTATACACTATGTCCCCTATACACACTATCCTTTATACAGGCGCACAATGTCCCCCTATACACAATATCCTTTATACAGGTGCATTATGTCCCCTATAAACTATGTACCCTATACACACTATCCTTTATACAGGCGCACAAGTCCCCTATCACCTCCTTTATACAAGCCACAATGTCCCCCTATACAAAATATCCTTTATATAGGCTTACAATGTCCCCTTATACACAATATCCTTTCCACGGGGCTACAATGCCTCCTTGGGGGCATGGGGGGGGGGGGGTCATTGGTGCGCCTGTAGGGTAGGGGGGTTTCCAGTCATTGGTGCCTATATCATGTAAGGCGGAGGTTACAGTCATTAGTTCCTATAGCCTGTAGGGTAGGGGGTATTCTGAGTGTGTTTCCAGATCACCCATCTATTCTGTATACTATACTACAACATACATATACATATCTTCATATCTCCTCTATATATAGTGTGGTCAAGTTTCCTAATAAAACTGATTACCTTATTAATATTCTGCAACTAAAGACTTACTGGTGTAAACATATCCCAACACATTGCGCAATCGATGCTTATTACAGATGGCATCGCCTGATGGGGCTGACTCAGTGGCGTAAGTACCGGGGTAACAGCCGTAGCAGGCACAGGTCCCGGGACCTGATGCTTTTTTTTTTTTCCTTCAATAGGCCGTTACCTGCTGGAGTAACCCCTATTTACTTACCGATCCCCGCCCCTGCTCACTGCTGCCTCTGCTTCCTCTTCTGCATCCCATATCATGTCGCTGGGGCCCCCTGGAGGGCAGAAGGGGAAGCGGATGCGACTGTGAGCAGGGATCGGTAAGTGAGGCCGCGGGCCCGCTACGAGAGTATTTGTTGGACGAACCCCAACAAATACTGCTATTATTATACTCTGGGGTTTTTTCAGACTCCGGAGTATAATGATCGGAGACCCAGGGGATGTGAGAAACATAAAAACCAGTGTTCCTCATCTCACCTGCGCTCCGGTGTGACTCCCTGCAATCTTCGGGCCTCTTTAGTGACGTCCCAGAAGTCATGTGGGCCAGGCCGGCATCATTATGCGTCGTGATGCCGGCCTGATCCACGTGATATCTGTGCCAACATTAAAGAGGGCCAAAAGCAGCAGGGAGTGTTCCGGAGCACAGGAGAGGTAAGTACTACTGGTTTTATGTTTGTCACCTCCCCTGGGTCTCCGATCATTATACTCCCGGGTCTGAAAAGACCCCAAAGTAAAATAATAGTTTTTTTGGGTGGTCCACTATGGGACATAATACTGTGTGCAGGGGTCACTGTGGGATATAATACTGTGTGGAGGGGCTACTATGGGGCATTATACTGTGTGGAGGCCACTTTGGGACATTATACTGTGTGTAAATGGGGTGTCATACTGTGTGGAGGCCAGGAAAGGGGGTGCTATGCCGTGGAGGGGGCCCAAGTCAAAAGTTTTCTGGGGGGACCATTCTTTGCTAATTACGCCCATGGGCTGACTGGAGTTACGACAGGTGTTGTACAGGCAGGAGATAGTTAATTATCCTTCACTGCGTCTTGCTCTTATCCCCTGAATGCTGACTGATTGCAACGAGAACATCAAGTGCTCAAGCAAAAACTGATGAGATTTTCTTCACTTTTTGTGTATTTTAAAGTTAAACAATTAACCTGTACCTGACTGTGCGGCCTGTCATGACCCGGCAAAGTTTTATAGTGAGCTTGTAATAGACAGAGTGCAGTAATATTTATATAGGACTATGGGCATTAATATTTATACAGGACTATAAGCGGTAATATTTCCATGGGACCTTGAGCAGTAATATTTATATAGGACAGTGAGCGGTAATATTTATATCCACTGACGAGTACCCAAGTGAGTTGACCGGTATGCACCAACATTGGGAACATGTAGAAGAGACTTGGGATCAGATTTCGGGGGAGACATGGTTGAATCTGATGGAGAGCATGCCCAGAAGGATTCAGGCAGTGTTGAAAGTCAGAGGTGAATTTACAAAACAATAAAAATGAAAATTTAGATTTTTAGGAGCAAAACCGAAACAATGCAGTTACATGACAAGAATGTGCATAACTAATCATATGCTAAATAGTTTCAAGTCATATTTATGTATGAGATAGCCAAGATGAGTGTCTATAAAATGATGGTAGTCTCACGTTGAAAGCTGTAGTGGATGGTGAGATATGGAGCCTGAAAGTCACAAAGTCAAAACATTGTTACCCTTTGCTCGTCAGTGTATATATAACTATAGGACTATATCTATAAAACATAGTGTATGACACTGTCAGGGCTCCTAGGACTGTATATCTATAAAACATAGTGTAAGACACTATCAGGGCTCCTAGGACTCTATATCTATAAAACATAGTGTATGACACTGTCAGGGCTCTTAGGACTATATCTATAAAACATAGTGTATGACACTGTCATGGCTCCTAGGACTATATATCTATAAAACATAGTGTATGACACTCTCATGGCTCCTACAACTCTATAGCTATAAAACTTAGGGTATGACACTGTCGGGACTCCTAGGACTATATCTATAAAACATAGTGTATGACACTGTCAAGGCTCCTAGGGCTATATATATCTATAAAACATAGTGTATGACACTGTCAGGACTCCTAGGACTATATAGCTATAAAACATAGTGTATGACACTGTCGGGGCTCCTACAACTCTATAGCTATAAAACTTAGGGTATGACACTGTCGGGACTCCTAGGACTATATCTATAAAACATAGTGTATGACACTGTCAAGGCTCCTAGGGCTATATATCTATAAAACATAGTGTATGACACTGTCATGGCTCCTAGAACTATATCTATAAAACATATTGTATGACACTGTAGATATTATATCAGTCAGTTGTTTATTATTCATTTTATAGCCGGGGATGACAGTCCACTTCAGGTTGTCTCACATCATATAGATATATATAGATAGATATATATATCTATATATATATATATATATATATATTATATATATATATATATATATATATATATATACACACACACACACACACACACACACACATTGTAGATATTATATAATTTAGTTGCGTATTCACCTTGTAGCCGGGGATGACAGTCCGCTGCAGTTTGCTATCACTATGCTTGGATGGAGTCTACTGACAATGTCTTCCAGCAGTCCCAGGTATCTACATGATACAGGCAGGAATAGCGCTGCCATCTTTTAATTGCTCAGGAGCATTTACCTCTCAGATTATAAGGAGAAGGGATAAGATATGGGGAATAATGTAATGAATGGGCAGGGATGGAGTTACAATATTAAGACAGATTTGTGTTACATGGAAAGACAGGTCGATAAGACAGAAAAAGAGACTTGACATCAAATGCAGCTGAGCCGGACGGGCTGGGTCAGGAGGAGCGGAGCTGTCTGTCTTATAGAACTGATAACGAAAAGCAATTTATCAGACAAAGGATACCGGCTCCAGACCCCCCTCCTTCATTCCCAGCACTGACAGCTCATCCAATCCACAGACTAGTATGATGCCATGCAGGGCAGATCTAGGAATACATGTATGACCGATGGACATATGTAGAATGGAGGAAACTTACATTACATACCAGCAGCTCTTATAGCATAAAAAATCACCAGTGAATATAAGTCATTGCTTTATTCTGGGGTCTGCAGATGAATCTGCAAGTGCCCCTGGATGCCCCATCTGATTACAGCGGTGGTGTGCATGCTCAGCCACTGCCCTATTCACTTCTATGGAACTCATGGAACAGACATCTCTGGCAGTTCCACAGAAATTAATAGAGTGCTGGCCGAGCACGCACACCACCGCTGTAATCACATGGGGCACCCGGGGGGCACCGGCAGACCCCCAGCAATCAGACACTTCACTTATTCTCTATGGAGATGGAGCAACTTGGGGGCCAGGTGCTGCTTCTGATCAGGTGACTCAGGTTTGGAACCAGCCCAGAACTCCTAGGTACAATGTCAAAAAAACCTGGAGGACGTAAAATAAGACTCGCTGGACAACCCTTCCAGGGGTAAGTTCTATCAGGCAAATAGTCATTATAATGCTGCAATGACAGGATTGTATCTGGAATGGACATGGGTAATGCGGTGGACGAGATGTATCTGGACTGAACTGGTAATGTGGTAGATGTGGTGTATCTGGACTAGACATGGATAATGTGGTGGACAAGATGTATCTCAACCGGATTTGGGTAATGCGGTGTATGTGATGTATCTGGACTGGACATGGGTAATGGGGTGGATGCGATGTATCTCGACTTTTCTAAGACTTTTGATACTGTACCAATATAAAAACTTGATATACAAAATGAGAATGTTACTGGGGGAAAACATATGGATTTGGGTTCACAACTGGCTCAGGAAACAGATGGTACTTGTTAATGGAACATACTCGGACTGGGTCATGGTCACCAGTGGGGTGTCACAGGGGTCAGTATTGGAGGGGTCACAGTCCCCAGTGGGGTTTCGCAGGGGTGAGTATTGGAGGGTCACCAGTGGGGTACCACTAAGAGAAAGACCTGCTGCAGTCCGCAAAAAAAATCTAAGAGGAAGACCTGCTACAGTCCACAAGAGAAATCTAAGAGGAAGACCTGCTGCAATCTGCAAGAGAAGTGCAAGATGGTTTACCTAGACTTAAAAGGGAGGGGTCACCAGTGAGGTACCACAAGGGTCAGTATTGGAAGGGTCACCAATGGGGCACCACAGGGGTCAGTTTTGGGTCCTCTCTTTAAAATGTTTATAACCTGGTAGGTTTACAGAACAGGGTTTCCATAATTTGATACTAAACTCTGTAAAGTAATCGAACTGAGGAGGATAGCAGAATATTACAAGGGGATCTAGGGAAGCTGGAAGCATGGGCAGAGACTGGGCAAATGAAGTTTATTCTAAGGTTATGCATTTTGGTCGAAGAAATAAAATGTCTGATTATGTACTTAATAGTAAATTACTGCGTAAGACTGAGAGTGATAAGGGGATGTCCTCTACACCTAGGCCGGAAACAGTGATAAGGGGATGTCCTCTACACCTAGGCCGGAAACAGTGATAAGGGGGATGTCCTCTACACCTAGGCTGGTAACAGGGATAAGGGGATGTTCTCTATTTATTTATTTATTATGCTTACTTATATAGCGCCATCATATTCTGCAGCACTTTACAGATATTGTCAGTCACTGTCCCATATAGGGCTCACAATCTACATTCCCTATCAGTATGTCTTTGGAGTGTGGGAGGAAACCGGAGTACCCGGAGGAAACCCACCAAACACGGGGAGAACATACAAACTCCTTGCAGATGTTGTCCTTGGCAGGATTTGAACTCAGGACTCCAGCGCTGCAAGGCTGCAGTGCTAACCATTGAGTCACCGCACTGGGCTGCCCTACACTTAGACCAGTGACAAGAAGACATCCTCTACACCTATACCAGTGACAGTGACAAGGGGACATCCTCTACACCTAGACCAGATTTTGTCTCAGGAAGGAAATTTTTTTCCCCTGACATGGGTTTTTTTTTGCCTTCCAGTGGATCATCACTGTAGGGTTATAGGTTGGACTTAATGGGCCTGTGTCTTCATTCAACCTCATCTACTATGTAACAGCCATCATCAAAAAATTGAGGGCGTGTGCAAAAAGGTAAGGCTTGGTCCACATCACGTCCAGTTTGAACATTAGGCATATATGTCAGGACATTTTCCTGTGTACATCTAACATGCTCATAACCTACTGCAATCTGCAGGAGAAGTACAGAAGAGGAATGGACGTCTAACAGAATGTATGCACTTGTAAACCAGGACAATATGCTGCAGTCTGCATGAGAAATCTAAGAGAAAGACCTGCTACAATCTGCCAGAAAATTCTAAGAGGAAGAACTGCTGCAGTCCACAAGAGAAATCTAAGAGGAAGACCTGCTGCAGTCCGCAAGAGAAATCTAAGAGGAAGACCTGCTGCAGTCCGCAAGAGAAATCTAAGAGGAAGACCTGCTGCAGTCCGCAAAAGAAGTGCAAGATGGTTTACCTAGACTTAAAAGCTAACACTTCACAGGAGGGGAAATATCCAACCTCTACCCATCTGAATGTGTGGATGTTCTTAGAACTCTTAGTTATTCTGTCCCAGTCCTCATGCAACCTGTCAGAATCTAAGCATTGAAGAATAGGAAAAACCTGCAACGTCAACATATGCAACTCTAATAAAGCTTATTCAGACTGCTGTAGTTTTTATGGAGGGTGACTTGAAGGTCAGCTGGCTATAGGGTTCAGCTATTTTTGTATAATGGTAATGAATATAGATCGCTGTAAAATGTAATGTGGTTACACAATAAAAAGTCCAAGGGGCGTCCATACTCTTTATAGCCATTGAATATATACATAAATATACAGTAGAAAGAAAATCCCTTACATAAAATGAGAATGTGCCGGGATAAAACTGGCCAGAAACACCTGAATACATGAAGAGTGAGACACAGTTTTGTAAGACAATGGGGGCTCCTTGAGGTTTTGAGAATTAGCATCTGAGCCTTTAAGGAAAAACTGTCAGGCCCGTTCAAGGAATGATGGTAATATGAGGAGAAGAGTGATTCCGCTGAAGGGCCATGAGCAAGAACCTCCACTAACCTAAGAAGAAGGATGTGATTAAGTAAGAACCTTGTTAACTTAAGTAAGGCTGCAGGAGGAAGCGTCGCCCCTATTAACCCGAGATACGCTGCACTGGTGTAGAAATGCTATAAAAATCATGTGATTTATAGGGCGACCTAGTGGTGATAATTTATTGGTATTATTAGAAGCTCCTGACATGTGCTGTAGAGCAGTAGAATGTCCAAGGTCTCGCCATAAAACCATTAAACTACACCACTATGGTATATAGGACTCTCCGGCTCGGGGTCATGTCATTGGTCGCCCATGTTTTCAGAAATGAGATTGTTACCCCTGTGCCTGTACATAGGGGATAGGTCTAAAATGTTACCTAAAAATGTCTGTCCTGCCAGCCTGCTGAGGTTATATGATCTTGTGCGCTGTCTCTCCAGTTGCCTAGAGGGAAGTCACATTAACTAGAAGGCTTCAGGGCTCATAGAAGAAGTTTTATTAGCAAATTGGCGCATATCATGAGGACCTGTCAGTGCCAGGCGCGAGTGCCCCAACAGGTGTAGAAGTGTCTAATAGGAACAGTCACATATTGCCAGGTCTGGAGCGGCACTGAAGTTCTCTGAGGTTTCCTGAAGACGTCTAGTTTTATCTCTAGTCCCAGATAACAACAAGTATCTGACCTTGTAGACATCACATAAAAAGGTCAAACTCACCTTCTATAGACAAATGTCCCCAGCCAAATGCTTGTCATCCCAACTAATGCAACTCCCCTCCTCCCAAGGTTTCAGGAAGAAGGGAGAAAGCCTCCAGGAACCTCCATTACATCTCCATTACAATCAACATGTCCAGTCCTTCTTTCCCCCAACATCATTTGTTGTTTCACATGGGACAGTTGGACAGGCCTAATTAAATTGTCAGGGACGCTGACATTTCCTATGTGAATGGACACCTAACACCAGACTCTAGATCCTGTAAACCATAATTAGGATGGAATGGGGTGCTGGGTGTTGAACCCCACCAATCTGATGTTGATGACCTATCACCTATTGTCAGTGGTGGATCCTGTGTTATCTTCCTCCAGCTTTATAACAGAGGCGCTACCTTTCATTGTAATCCTGCCCTCTAATGTTATGAGATTGGCTCAAGATTTCTTAAAGGGGTTGCCTGCAGGATTTATTTAGTTCTTTAATTTCTCTTAATTATATAGCGCCAACATATTCCGCAGCACTTTCCAGCCATTGTCATCACTCACAATGTGAACAATGCTGTGTCCCCCAGTCATGTGACAGATATTATTCAGACCTTCTCACAATGGCTTGACCTTCTGTCTACTGGTCACATGGTCCATATCTGTTGAGTGCAGGCTCCCTGTATCCAGCTGTATCCCGCACCTTTCCATCCTGCTTGGTCATACAGTGTGTGAAACAACCAAATACAGGGTGCCAGGGCTTGAGGAAACTTTACAGGTCATTCCATCTGACGGGTGTTTCTACTCAGAATTTAGCACATGTGATTGGTCGTGGTGAGATGTGGCGGATAGTACGGATGAGTTGCCTATAGAAACACTGAAGCCTCTTTTTTGTCAAGCAGAGAAACCTTTTAGGGAGCACAAATTGACCCTTTACCTTTCCTATGTGACCCTCCTCTGAACGTTCTCTCTGATATCTGTATCTTTCTGTTTTCAGTATCTAACTAATATCTGTATCTCCCCGTTTTCTGTATCTCTCTGATATCTATATCTCTCTGATATTTATATCTCTCTGATATCTATATCTCTCTGATATTTGTATCTCTCTGATATTTATATATCTCTGTTTTCTGTATCTCTCTGATATCTATATCTCTCTGATATCTGTATCTCTCTGATATTTATATCTCTCTGATATTTGTATCTCCCCGTTTTCTGTATCTCTCTGTATCTATATCTCTCTAATATCTGTATCTCTCTGTTTTCTGTATCTCCCGTTTTCTGTATCTCTCTGTTTTCTGTCTCTCTCTGTTTTCTGTATCTCTCTGTTTTCTGTATCTCTCTAATATCTGTATCTCCCCGTTTTCTGTATATCCCCGTTTTCTGTATCTCCCGTTTTCTGTATCTCCCGTTTTCTGTATCTCCCCGTTTTCTTTATCTCCCCGTTTTCTGTATCTCCCCGTTTTCTGTATCCCTCTGTTTTCTGTTTCTCTCTGTTTTCGGTTTCTATTGTAAAGGGCCCCATGTATTGTACCGTAAATTGCTTTGGATTTGCAGCATGGAATCTGGCACGTCTGGACTGAACTTTATTTAGGGTCGTCCTCGCAGGGATCTGTTCCCAATCTGAACTAGACATGAGGGAGGGCAGACAAGGAATATGCTTCCCCATAACAGGAATAGTGGGAACACAAGATTGAACTCACTTCTAAAGTACACCCTGACACCTGAGCATTAGCCTGTGGACAGAAAGGAGTCAGCTCTGCTAGCACAGAGCCAGCAGCAGAGCGAGGAGGGGGAGGGGGAGATGTGCACACTGTCAGGGAAAGAGAGGAACATTTAATGTGTCTTCTGTGCCCCGGGCAGGAGATGTCCACATGAGGGATAGAAGAAGAGGCAGAAATGGGAGAGACAGAGCACGCTGTGTATACACATCACACACTTCATTATACGGCCATTTACCGAAGGCTGGGCCACCCGTTCCCTGGAATGAGCGTTGCCGTCACAGCGATTTCTGTGGAAAGGCTTTACAGATGAGGAGGCTATCCTGGTGTGCACTTCTTATTAGTTATTATACAACAGATCCCGCCGTGGTGGAAGGATTTAGCACAGTGTTCCTCATAGCCAGACCTTCATGAACCCCCACAGGTCATTTCATGGGTGACATCAAGAATTACACCATAGAAATCCTCATAACGTGACCTGTTGGCATTCTAGACAGTTCTACATTGGTCTAGATCAGTAGATTACTGTTAGTAATTTTCTGTTGACTGGATTCTGAGCTGAACACGTACAGTATTTTTCAGAAAAAAATAGGAAAAAATATTGCCTAATATGGCATTATACTGTGCGCGGGGCACTAACATGGAATTATACTGTGTAGGGGGCACTAACGTGGCATTATACTGTGTGGGGGGGCACTAACATGGCATTATACTGTGTGCAGGGGTGACTAATGTGGTGTTACACTGTGTGTAGGGGGCACTAACGTGGCATTATACTGTGTGTGGAGAAGAACTAACGTAGTATTATACTGTGTGCAGGGGGCACTAACAAGGCATTATACTGTGTGTGGGGGGTCTAACGTGGCATTATACTGCGCGGGGGGGCTAACGTGGCAGTATACTGTGCAGGGGGCACTAACGAGCCATTATACTGTGGGCACTAATGTGGCATTATACTGTGTACAGGGGGCACTAATGTGGCATTATACTGTGTACAGGGGGCATTAATGTGGCATTATACTGTGTACAGGGGGCACTAATGTGGCATTATACTGTGTACAGGGGCACTAATGTGGCATTATACTGTGTACAGGGGGCACTAATGTGGCATTATACTGTGTACAGGGGGCACTAATGTGGCATTATACTGTGTACAGGGGGCACTAATGTGACATTATACTGTGTACAGGGGGCACTAATGTGACATTATACTGTGTACAGGGGGCACTAATGTGACATTATACTGTGTACAGGGGCACTAATGTGGCATTATACTGTGTACAGGGGGCATTAATGTGGCATTATACTGTGTACAGGGGGCACTAATGTGGCATTATACTGTGTACAGGGGGCACTAATGTGGCATTATACTGTGTACAGGGGGCACTAATGTGGCATTATACTGTGTACAGGGGCACTAATGTGGCATTATACTGTGTACAGGGGCACTAATGTGGCATTATACTGTGTACAGGGGGCACTAATGTGGCATTATACTGTGTACAGGGGGCACTAATGTGGCATTATACTGTGTACAGGGGCACTAATGTGGCATTATACTGTGTACAGGGGGCACTAATGTGGCATTATACTGTGTACAGGGGGCACTAATGTGGCATTATACTGTGTACAGGGGGCACTAATGTGACATTATACTGTGTACAGGGGGCACTAATGTGACATTATACTGTGTACAGGGGGCACTAATGTGACATTATACTGTGTACAGGGGCACTAATGTGGCATTATACTGTGTACAGGGGGCACTAATGTGGCATTATACTGTGTACAGGGGGCACTAATGTGACATTATACTGTGTACAGGGGGCACTAATGTGGCATTATACTGTGTACAGGGGGCACTAATGTGGCATTATACTGTGTACAGGGGGCACTAATGTGGCATTATACTGTGTACAGGGGCACTAATGTGGCATTATACTGTGTACAGGGGGCACTAATGTGGCATTATACTGTGTACAGGGGGCACTAATGTGGCATTATACTGTGTACAGGGGGCACTAATGTGGCATTATACTGTGTACAGGGGGCACTAATGTGGCATTATACTGTGTACAGGGGGCACTAATGTGGCATTATACTGTGTACAGGGGGCACTAATGTGGCATTATACTGTGTACAGGGGGCACTAATGTGGCATTATACTGTGTACAGGGGCACTAATGTGGCATTATACTGTGTACAGGGGGCACTAATGTGGCATTATACTGTGTACAGGGGCACTAATGTGGCATTATACTGTGTACAGGGGGCACTAATGTGGCATTATACTGTGTACAGGGGGCACTAATGTGGCATTATACAGTGTACAGGGGGCACTAATGTGGCATACTGTGTACAGGGGGCACTAATGTGGCATTATACTGTGTACAGGGGGCATTAATGTGGCATTATACTGTTTACAGGGGCACTAATGTGGCATTATACTGTGTACGGCTCTTTCATTATGGCAGCGGCTGGGAGAAACCTTTATCTCCCGCCTGTTGTCCCCAATTCCTTACCGTTCCCTGCTGTCACTAGTGTTCTGCCAATTGAGTATCCTTGGTCTAGATCCTTGGTTCTCATAAATGCATCCTAAGATGTTACAACAGATAAAGCATGACAACTTCCTAACAAAAAGTAAAGTGACAAGTCTTGTGTAAATAGATGTAAAGCCACGATAAGTAAACTGCGCACTATATAACACATAAAGTGGGCATAAAATGGGGGGAAAGGGCTTGATAAATGACCCCCATGACATTGCCCTTGTTCTGTGCTTTTCATCTGCAGCAAAGTGTATGGTAAGTGATGTAGAACATTCCAGCTGCCACCACCAGGGGGAGCTCACCACATATGAATTCATTATTTAGGAGGGACATTTGTTTTTGGAAAACAAACCCCTCTGCTGGCTATCATGGGGACATTCATCCCAGCCCCGGCCAGGCAT
This sequence comes from Leptodactylus fallax, assembly GCA_947044405.1. Taxonomy (NCBI): domain Eukaryota; kingdom Metazoa; phylum Chordata; class Amphibia; order Anura; family Leptodactylidae; genus Leptodactylus; species Leptodactylus fallax. Next base: position 229,271 of record CAMRHE010000270.1, read on the forward strand.
ACTATTGGTATATATGAGATAATAAACAATTGGCTCATAAGGACCTGACAATAAACCATTGGCCCAAAAGGACCTGACAATAAACCACTGTCCCAGAAGGACCTGACAATAAACCACTGGCCCAGAAGGACCTGACAATAAACCATTGGCCCAAAAGGACCTGACAATAAACCATTGGCCCAAAAGGACCTGACAATAAACCACTGGCCCAGAAGGACCTGACAATAAACCACTGGCCCAGAAGGACCTGACAATAAACCACTGGCCCAGAAGGACCTGACAATAAACCACTGGTCCAGAAGGACCTGACAATAAGCCACTGGCCCATAAGGACCTGACAATAAACCACTGGCCCATAAGGACCTGACAATAAGCCACTGGCCCATATGGACCTGACTATAAACTACTGGCCCATAAGGACCTGACAATAAACCACTGGCCCATAAGGACCTGACAATAAACCACTGGCCCATAAGGACCTGACAATAAACCACTGGTCCATAAGGACCTGACAATAAGCCACTGGCCCATATGGACCTGACTATAAACCACTGGCCCATAAGGACCTGACAATAAACCACTGGCCCATAAGGACCTGACAATAAACCACTGGCTCATATGGACCTGACTATAAACTACTGGCCCATAAGGACCTGACAATAAGCCACTGGCCCATAAGGACCTGACAATAAGCCACTGGCCCATATGGACCTGACTATAAACTACTGGCCCATAAGGACCTGACAATAAACCACTGGCCCATAAGGACCTGACAATAAACCACTGGCTCATATGGACCTGACTATAAACTACTGGCCCATAAGGACCTGACAATAAGCCACTGGCCCATATGGACCTGACTATAAACTACTGGCCCATAAGGACCTGACAATAAACCAAATTCAATATAGGCGCTCATGGAAACTACAATTAGAAGTCTCAATTGTTAGACTGAATTTCAGTTTCCATAATGGTTATATTGTACAAAGAAGATTTCCGATAATTATCTAGTGGATTGTAAATCCCAGGTTAGTCAGGTCAGGCTAATACACTGAATATATACAGTACTGAAGTCCAATATATCTGCAGTGTTAATATGTCCCCTATAATAAAGATAGCTAAGTGATAAAGATTATATAGGAGAAGCCGAGTATCATCATGTCCCCTATAATACTGGTAGATAAGTGATAATTATATAGGAGACGCTAGCTATCCATATGTCCTGGACAGTCGGTGAGCGGAGCTGCTCTGGTCTACACTTACCTATTAGAAGCAGATGAGATGATACTAGTCCAGATGACAAGACATCATTCACATCCTCGTATCGCTGCCTGTTTCTAGACCGGTGTAATGAAGCGTCAGTAGAAAACATCTGGAGCAATTCTCTAAAATTATACTGGAGCCAGGGATTTCTGATATAGTATTCCAGCTCTAGTACATGAAGTTGGGATTTGACTTCCGTGGTCCTTTCTTACAATAATTCTAGGAATATAGAACATAGAAAGATGAGACACTAAATATACATATTTATAGACACAGAGGCATAATCACTGGATATACATATGTATAGACATATAGAGATGAGTCACTTGATATAGATACAGTTGAAACCAGAATACAATAGTTGGTAGGAATTTGGGCCCATTCCTCCTGACAGAACTGGTGTGACTGAGCCATGTTTGTAGGCCGCCTTGCTCGCACCTGCCTTTTCAGCTTTGCCCATAAATTTTCAATAGGATTGAGATCAGGGATTTGTGATGGCCACTCCAAAACATTGACTTTGTTATCCTTAAGCCACTTTGTAACCAGTTTGGCAGTATGCTTCAGGTCATTGTCCATTTGGAAGACCCATTTGTGTCCAAGCTTTAACTTCCTGGCTGATGTCTTGAGATGTTGCTTCAGTATTGCCGCATAATGTTCTTTCCTCATGATGCCATCTATTTTGTGAAGTGCACCAGTTCCTCCTGCAGCAAAACAACCCCACAACATGATGCTGCCACCCCAGTGTGTCACAGTTGGGATGGTGTTCTCAGGCTTGCAAGCTTCTCCCTTTTTCCTCCAAATGTAACAATGGGCATTATGGCCAAGCATACTGTATGTATATACAGAGAGAGATGAGACAATAGATACACATATGTACTGTATATAAACAGAGGGATGAGACACTGGATATACATATATATAGACATATAGAGATGAAACACTAGATACACACACGTATATATATTTATAGAGAGAGAGAGATGACATTAGATATACACTTAACGTCTGGCCAAAGAGTCCTCTGAAAAAAAGAAAGTACAAGAAAATGCTGTAAAAAGCCCACAAATAGCAGTTTACAAAAAGCACCACCTAAAAAATACAGCAAAAACGCTTCTGCTTTTCACTGCTTCACCTCTATGTTTTGCTGGGTTTTTTTTCCACAGCATTTTCAGCCTCTAGGCTAAGACCCCACGTGGCGCCCACAGCAAGGAAGCAGACTTTCTGCTTCCATTATACCTGTAGGGAAACCGCTAAGGTTTCCATAGATATAATTGACATGCTGCGATTTCCAAAACTGTGACGGTTTTGGAAATCACCACACCACATATTTTCCCGCAAAGTGGGGATGGGATTTGCTAGAATCCCATCCACTTTGCTGTAACTGTAAAACGCCATGTTTTTTTCCACGGCGTTTCCATCACATGGGGCCCCGGCCTAAAGGGGTTTTATGGGACTTAAAGGGGATGTCCAGAAATTACAGTTCTGGGCCAGGAGGCCAGGGAAGGTGAAACATACAAAAAAAATAAAACATACTCACCTGACCCCGACACTCTGGTGACCCCCGTTGCTGTCTGGTCCAGCAGCACTCGGGCGATTGTTCCAGTGGAAGTCCTCCGCGCACGTGACCACCTAAGGAAAGGACCTGGAACGTCACTCACATACGTCACCTTTGACATCATGAGACCTTTCCTGCGCTGCTGGACCAGACAGGGGTGGGAGACACTGGAGCGCTGGAGACAGGTGAGTATGTTTTTTTTTTTTTTTTTTTATTATTTTTCACCTTCCTCAGCTTTCTGGCCCAGAACTGTACAATTCCTGGACAACCCCTTTAAATCCACCTGTCCAGCCCCTTTGATAAGATATTGATGACCTATCCTAAGGATATTTAATTCCTGGAAAACCCCTTTAATAACTAACAATTCTAGAGCATCTTTTGTTATAACTTTGGGTTGTGCTGTCCCTCTGTTATTCCTCCTGGAAATGTTTGACTAGATTTACCATTGGGTTTTACCATGCCTAATGCCTGAAGCTGATCACTGAGTGCTGACTGTGTCAGATTGTATAGAGACATGACCCGGCTGTCAATATATTCATGGACCAGCATGGAAATTCAGTGGATCCACATAGGTAAATCTGCAGTGTCTATGGGCCTTCTATAGGCAGTATATGGCGGTATTAGGTATAGTGTATGGTCCATTTTGTTATAAGTACATTAGGTAGTTGTAGAGCTGTTATTCACACACCTTGGCTATCCTGAAATATATTTTATTGGTGCCTATACCAACCCTTCCAGGTCAAATGTCTCGGTGTGCCCTAGGGGTGTGTGTGCAAGATTGTCATATCATGGGACCCAAACAATTGTCACCTTGAGGGGCCCTGTCCTGTGGATAAATGTATGCCTTTAAGAGATTGAGGGAAGATATTAATAAAGAACAATGCACGAGCAGTCAACACGCGGCAAGTGAGGGGGGGCCCGGCCCGGACTATTTATACTCTCCATGATTGCTCCGTCCTTCGATAATATTAACATAAGAAGAAATGATTAAAAATCTAAATGAAATATTCAGGATATTAAGACTTCAGGATGCAGATTCACAGGGGCAAAAATAAATGCCCACGATGACATCATCAGCACCTTGAGAAGGTCACAACGTACACACTTATTATGCGCAGCAAATCATTTGGGCGAGTTCAGTTTTCCTGTTGTGATCACGATTGATGAGCTCTTGTACATGATGTACTACAAGCAACAGCCAGAATATAATGAGTCAACCTGAGGGCAACAATCTATTCATGATGTAAAAGTATCGGCACGCGCTGGAACCTTCAGAGGCAGCCCAGGTTTCCCCTTCCTAGAAAGTTATAGGATATCTTAGGAGTGCACAGAGGGGTGCAGGGCAGAGTGGAGTTCTGATGCCCCCTTGTTTTAGTGATCCGTGGGGGTCTCAACACCCAAACCACATCGCTCAAAACATCTATGTCCGAAGTCTGTAAAAATGATAAGTACCCTTTAAGAGCTGATCACGTGCACAGAGGTTTGAGGTATTCCTACTAAGATGAAAAAGGAGCAGGAGAGCAGGATCAGGGTGGGTTCACACTTGCGGCGGCCCTCCGTCCACCGCGAATCCGACCTAAATGTTGGAAAACTGGATAGGGAAAGGTTTGCGACGAATTGCTTAAAACCCCATTCACTTGAATGGGTTTTTAAAGTAATGCGCAGGTGTGCGCTTACACCCTCTGCACCGCGAAGCCGTTTTTTTTCCGTCGGAAACGGAGTTGGACATGCAGGACTTTGTTTCCGATGAAAAAAAACGGCTTTGCGGTGCAGAGGGTGTAAGCGCACACCTGCGCATTTCTTTAAAAATCCATTCAAGTGAATGGGGTTTTAAGCAATGCGTCGCAAACCTTTCCCTATCCAGTGCCTATCCAGTTTTACGACATCTGGGTCGGATTTGCGGCGGACAAAGTGCCGCCGCAAGTGTGAACCAACCCTCAGACTACACAGGCTTTTTTTGTTGTCTGTTACTATGGAGATCCTCTGGCAGGACCTTTTATAGCCACACATATCTACAGTTCACCCTCTTTCTTGAGTCTTATGATTGAAGGGCTCGGTTCACACTTGAATATTACAGATCAACATTAGTTCAGGTTTTCACTGAAAAAAAAAAGGTGCTAATACATTTAGGCTGAGGCCACACAGCAGTGAAAATTGCAGCATTTTACTGTCCCAGCAAAGTGGGAAAAAAAAGACATTATTGAAAATCACAGAATGTTTTCCCTATATATTTAATAGGGGAAAAAAAAGGCACAAAAGGCCTAAAAAACACAATGACAAACTCTGCCAAATAAAAAGGCAATGTGTTTATGCTGCATTTTTTTTCACAGTGTTTTTAGCTGCGTTTTGCTATGTGAGGCCTTAAAGGGGTTTATTCATATTTATGTTAAAAATTCTTGGTCTGTGTTTGCATAATTCACATTGTGTCTATTTGTTCTGTTTTTTATCAATTGTATTTCTTGACTGCAAAAATAGCAAAAAATGGTTAATGACTTAAAAAAATTGAACTTTTTTTTTGTCAAACGTCTCAGGAAATCTCCAGGTAAACAAGACAGATCTGGTGTCTGGACCTCTGAGTTGTCTCCGGGACAAGGAAAACTGGACCAAATGAGGTCCTGCTAACCCTAACCCTGACACTAACCCCTAACTGTGACCCTAACCCTGGGGAAAATTTATTAAACTCACTAGACTAGATTTACATCTGTATCAGAGTCTGTGTAGGACTCCTACTCCTCCTGCACGGCGGAAACCCAATTATAGTGTGCATGGGAAACCACTATTTTGGCATTCGGGCTCTTCATCATTCGGGAGTGCCCAGCGCAGGTGTGAACCTAGCCTTAGCCAAAAACTGGCATAAAAAAGGAAATTCTTGGGCAAAAATTTGCAACTTTTGTCTGCTCTGTGCCCTTCACACCTTTCCATGGGCAGTGTTAGAGGGATGAGGGATATTTACTATATCATATATCAGATATAACGCTGGCCCACACCGGCTTGTAGCATTGTTTGCTGAAAGATGTGCCAAATTTATTTCAAGGCACAATTCTTAATAAAATTGGCTCTTCATACTCCATTTCTCCTATATAGAGTGTGGTGGTAGCAGTCACTATGGGGTACTGGAGCATGTGGGGACCCAAAGCCCTCTCTACAACATAAGAGACACCGGCGCATATAACACCATTGTTAATAAATTTCTCCTTAAAGGTGTTGTGAAGGACTTGAAAACATGGCTGCTGTCTTCTTCTCAGGAAGTGACATTGGTCACATGGCCAAGCTACAGCTCACACCCATTAATTTTAAGTTTCGGCATGGCCATGTGACCAGCGGATGTGATATCACTTCCTGACGAAAGAAAGCAGCCATTTTTTCAACTTTTCATCTTTACAAGAGAAAAAATAGAGAAAAACAGCAGAAAAAAACACCATGCACAGAGCATGCTACGTTATAAAAAACCCACAAAAATAGCAAAATGAAAGAGAACAATAATTGTGTCGCATCTTGGAAAGTCTATGGAGAGAAAACTGGAATCTAATGTAAAACATGTCCGGCTGGGATTTTGGCGCCTGTTCACACTTGCTGCAGACTAAGGCGGTTTGTTAAATGAATCCTCTCGCTCACCGGAATAGGACATGCGCTGAGTTTCGTGGCCCCAGCGGCCCTGGGCATCAGCTGTAGGTTTAAGGCCTAAAACTGTCCCAAACCTGTCTTTGTTGCCAATTGCAACCCAGCACTGATGTCAGTGATGGAAAATGAACGCTGCTCTCTGACTGGATACTATGGGCAACAAGAGCGTTTTACTTTTTGTCAGTGTCATAAATCTCACTCCCTCAATACTTATTGAATATTTGTAGGAATTGCAAAATTTATATTCAGACTCGAAAAAATGTTGTAATGGTCATTGCATTTATTGCTGTGACCTTGTGAGGCTCGGAGGACATATTAATATGTCTGGGATCACCTGGAAATCTCTGCCCTTGTCTCATCCGCAGGCACGGATACAATGGTAGGAGTCCTGTGTATATAGGTATGTATGTATAGATACAGGGGCGTTTCTGTGTACGGATATAATGATAGGAGTCCTGTGAATATACTGTAGGTACATACAGGGGCATATCTATGTACAGATATAACGGTAGGAGTCCTGTGTATATAGGTATGTATGTATAGATACAAGGGCCATATCTATGTACAGATATTGTGGTAGGAATCCTGTGTATATCGGTATGTATGTATAGATATAGGGGCGTAGCTATGTACGGATATAATGGTAGGAGTCCTGTGTATATAGGTATGTATGTATAGATACGGAGGTGTATCTATGTACGGATATAATATTAGGACTCCTGTGTATCTAGGTATGTATGTATAGATACAGGGGCGAATCTATGTACGGATATAATGGTATGAGGCCTGTGTATATAGGTATGTATTTATAGATACAGGGCCATATCTATGTACAGATATTGTGGTAGGAGTCTTGTGTGTATAGCTATGTATGTATAGACACGGGCATATCTGTGTACGGATACAATGGTATAATATAAAAAATATTTCTGCACATAATGAAAGAGGGGGAAATTACCACACAACAGATTGTAAGCTCTTGTGAGCAAGGCCCTCACTCCTTTAGTGTGAATTGATTTATTACACTAGTGTCTCATGATCACTCCTTACACCCGTCCGGTCTGCATTCCAACTTAACAGGACAAGTCCAGGATTTATATTTACTGATTATTCTTTTCACATCGATCGGTCTTGTCTGGACTTTATCATTATTTCTATATTATATATAACAGATGTCATACAATGTGATATATGTTCTACAGTGTGATATATGTGATATATGTTCTACATTGTGATATATGTAAAATATGTTCTACAATGTGATATAAGTGATAAATGTTCCACAGTGTGATATATGTGATTCTGTATATGTTCTATGATGTGATATATGTTCCACGGTGTAATATATGTAAAAAAAGTTTTCGGATGTGATATACGTTCCACAGTGTGATATATAGTCTAAGGTATGATATGTGTGATATATGTTCTACGATGGTATATATGGATATATGTTCTACGGTGTAATATATATGATATATGTTCTACGGTGTGATATATGTTCTACGATGGTATATATGGATACATTGGCTGCCTATTCAATACAGAATACAATATAAACTTATCACCCTCATTCACAAGGATCTCCATAATGCTGCACCTCCCTACATTTCCTCCCTCATCTCTGTCTATCGCCCAACCCGTACTCTCCGTTCACTCAATGACCTAAGACTAACATCCTCTATTATCAGAACCTCCCACGCTCGTATACAAGACTTCTCCCGAGTTGCACCACTTCTCTGGAATGCTCTATCCCAGACTATCAGATTAACCCCCAATTTCCACAGCTTCAAGCGTAAACTAAAGACATATCTTTTCAGACAGGCCTATCACAACTCCTAATGTAAACCCTTCCGTAGTTAGAATCCCTAAAACATACCCTCCTCTGTTGATGCTCCAACATTACCTCACAGGATATGATGTCCAGGCACCATCTGCATGTTAAAGGACATGACTGGTGATGGCTCATACAGCTTTATATATGTGTAATGACAGTAACCTCTATCACAAAATTGTCTGATCATTATATAAGCAATGCTGCCTCCGATGCCGCCCCTGCTACCTCTTGTGTCACCCCCTCTACCTCATAGATTGTAAGCTCTTGTGAGCAGGGCCCTCAGTCCCAGTGTGTGAATTGAATATTTCTTTGTAATGTATCTTTTTTGTCAGTACTTGAACCCTACAAATTGTACAGTGCTGCGGAATATGTTGGCACTATATAAATAAAAATTATTATTATTATTATTATTATATATGTACTATGATGTTATATATAGATATATGTTCTATGGTGTGATATATGTTCTATGTTGTGAGATATGAATATATATGTTCTACAATGTGATATTTTGATCTACTGTGTGATATATGAATGTATGTTCTATGATGTGATATATGTAAAATATGTTCTACAATGTGTTATATATGATATATGTTTCACAGTGTGATATATGTGATATATGTTCTACAGTGTGATATATGTTTTACGATTTCATATATGGATATATGCTCTACGATGTGATATATGTAATATACTGTATATGTTCTATGATGTGTTATAAAGAATTCATCAGGTGCAAAGACTGTGCCATCGATAGTAATATTCAGAAAGGCAGCAGCACATTGTAAGGGCTCCCACTATACGCAGCTTCTACATGTCCTGACGGCTCTGTAAGGTAATGATTAAGTGGCAACACGTCCCATAAAGTGGCCTCTATAAATGCCTTGCAAAAAAAGTAGCATCTATGCCTAGAAAGAGCTAAAGTGTCATCAGTGTGCCGAGCTGTGTAAACATCCCCAACAGCAACGCCACGTGACGCGACTACCAGGCTTTAAGAGCTATTAGAAAAATTGTGATGACTGAAGTGAGCGCCAAAATAGTCAGCAGCTGTCATCTGGGGATATCAGCCTGCTAGTGCACCACCATTGTCTGTATGGATGGTATAAAAGCACAGAATTAGATCGCGCCATCTGTCACATCCCACTTGTTTTTCTGTAAAGTATGAAAATACAATGCAAAATCTAAACTAGTCACATTGATCCATAAACCTGCTAAAGTGACATAGATGACGATGCTCTACATTATACAGTGACACAGTGGTACTTACTGTGCATTGGAGACAGTCATGTAATATATTAGAGGGCTGGTCCATAATATAGGACTGGTCTATTATATAGGGCTGGTCCATAATATAATTGTCTATATTATAGGATGGTCACAAATGTATCACAAGAGGTAAAAGCTATAAACAATGGAGACAAGAGCAACGTGTTATAGTAACAGAGCTGTCACAGAGTAACAGAGTCTGATGAGCGTTTGCCTCTGTGATAGAGCGCGGCATATACAGCAATGCCCTAATACACAAAATCGGGAAAAACCCAAAGTGAACACTAATGGCACTGCACCATCATTGAAGTATAAACAAAAGTCCACAGAACCATTTCTATATAAAGGTAGTCAAGGTCTTATTATAAAGTCTCACATGGACCACGTTTCGGTTACATAAACCCGTTTGTTCGACCAACAAAGAGTGAAACAAACACATACAATTAGGATATAAAAAGCCAAAATGGTGCCAAAAAAACGTCACGTGTGAGTAGTAAACATCCGCCCACCAAAGGGGAGGGGACGATGAATTAAATAACCTTAGCAAATAACCTTTGGGCCCCACAGCAAAACTGAATATAGGGGCCCAATTCACTATGACTACTTTGAACAGCAGGTTCATAACATGGAAGACTGTACAATGGAAGTCATTTTGGTCTCCATAATGCACAAGGACAATACAGAGAGTGATGTCACAGTACAAAGATAATACACAGAGTGATGTCACAGTACAGGGATAACACACACAGTGATGTCACAGTACAGGGATAATACACACAGTGATGTCACAGTACAGGGATAATAAACAGTCATGTCACAGTACAGAGATAATACAATGATGTGACAGTACAGGGATAATTCACACAGCGATGTGACAGTACATAGATAATACACACAGTGATGTCACAGTATAGGGATAACACACAGTGATGTCACAGTACAGGGATAACACACACAGTGATCTCACAGTACAGGGATAATAAACATAGTCATGTCACAGTACAGAGATAATACAGTGATGTGACAGTACAGGGATAATTCACACAGCGAAGTGACAGTGCATAGATAATACACACAGTTATGTCACAGTATAGGGATAATATACACAGTGATGTGACAGTACAGGGATAATACACATAGTGATGTTACAGTACAGAATAATACACACAGTGATGTCACAGTACAGAATAATACACAGAATGATGTCACAGTACAGAGATAATGTACACAGTGATATGACAGTACAAGGATAATGCACATAGTGAAGTCGCAATAAAAGGATAATACACACAGTGATGTCACAGTACAGGGATAATACACACAGTGATGTCACAGTACAGAGATAATAAGCAAAGAGATGTCACAGTACATGGTTAATACACACAGTGATGTCACAGTACAGGGATCATACCCACAGTGATGTCACAGTACAGAGATAATACACACAGTGATGTCACAGTACAGAGATAATACACACAGTGATGTCACAGTACAGAGATAATACACACAGTGATGTCACAGTACAGAGATAATACACACAGTGATGTCACAGTACAGAGATAATACACACAGCCATGTCACAGTACAGGAATAATACACAAAGTGATGTCACAGAACAGGGATAATACATGCAGTGATGTCACAGTACAGGGATAATACACACAGTGATGTCACAGTATAGGGATACTATACACAGTGATGTCACAGTACAGGGATAATACACAGTAATATCACAGTACAGAGATAATATACACAGTGATGTCACCATACAGGGATAATATAAACAGTGATGTCACAGTACAGAGATAATGCACTCAGCAGGGATAACATGGGGAATATTTTCTTACCCAGTCATTACTAACTGCACCTTACATGGACCCTATTAGATGTTTGGCTCCCCTAGTAACTGATCTTGCTATGGCCATGAATGGAGAGCGAGAGTGGTATAATCTAATTTCCAGTTTCTACTCCCTCTGGTGGTATGAATTTATCATAACACAGGCAGCGTATAGAACTTTTCTAGTATCTTAGATTATTGCTATATACAAGATACAGCTAAATCTTCACTAAAGGTAAAGCTTTGTATGTCTGGGGGTTCTGTGTATTGTGACATTTCTCTGCATCAAAGGGTGTATCCAGGGTTACACAAACATGGTCCCTTTCTTTCAACAGTGCCACCACTGTCCGCAGGTTGCCTGTGATACTGCAGCCCCATTCACCTTGACACCGCTGACCTGCAATACCAGACCTAACCGATGGCTTGGTGGGACATGTTTACAACTCTATTAATATTACACAGTAGATTTACTGGCAGTCCTAGGTAAGGTTACGTTCACATCTACATTAGAGTCCACCCAGCACAGAGTCTGTCTGAAATGTTGGATGAAAAAGTCCCGCAGGTGAGAAAAAAACAGATACCAAGCCAACCCCATGGGGCCCCTTGGGATTTGTTATAATCCGTCATTAAATGGATCTGTTTAATTGTTAAATCCATTCTTATAGTCCTACGATGGCAGAACATATTAAATAATCGCTAAAAGAAGACATTATAGTATCGTGCTCAGCTGTGCCACGTGACAAACTTAGCTCTGCTACATCTGTATGCACACTATAAAACACATATGCACACCCCCAGTAAGAAAAAAACACCAGTCTCAAAAAGTTTTAAAAAGGGAAGAAAAGACAGAGAAGGAAGAAACAAACCCGAAAAGAATGCAGTCAGTAAAGTCAGAAATACAGGACGCTCTGGACAGACCCCAAAGATATAGAAAAATCATATACTGGTCAAAAAGAAAGGGCTGTGAAGGTGAATAAAGCCATTGCTATAATTCCAGCCAGAGGAGGGCACCGAAGAGGCCCCCCAGGGTCCCCCATATATAATACAAGAGGTAAAGATTTGATATGTGTGAAGAAGCCTTGGAAGATGAGTAGGATGCCATGTGTGATGGGCAGAGGCAATGAGGAGACTTGCTGTGACACCCAGCCGGGGACCGGCACTGCTCATGTCAGTGATCTCCAGCTCCCTCTCTGGCTCTGCCCTTCATTCTGTCCTTTCGTTGCTGTCTCTCTTCATACTCTTGATACCTGTCTCTTTCCTCCTCCCTGCTGACTCCTTCCTTGCTCTCCCATCTTACCTTCCTCCCATATCTCCTGTTCTCCCCATGACGGTATCCCACTCTTCCCTGTCCTTATCCCCCTCCTCCTCCTCCTTTCTTTCCCCTCGCCCTGTCCCACCTCCTCCCTCTCCCCGTCCTCTCTCACTCTTTGCATTTTCCTTCTTGCTCGGCTCCTTCTTTCTCCTTAGAGTTTTCCACTTGTCTTTTCTGTACTTCTGGCTTTGTCTCCTTCCTATCCCCCTTCCCTGTCTTTAGATGTGTCTCCTGTGCTCCGTCCTCCTTGCAGTTGGCTCTGCGAGCTCCGCTCTGTCTCCCATTCTTCTGGCATCATCCTGTGCGGCTCCTGGCTCGGGGCAGGTGAGGGATGGACATTACCTGGCTGGGACAGATGTGACTGATCATTACTGAGCTATTGCTGTCTTCCATTGCCTTCGTCTGCCACTATCTACCCACCCTCACCTCATTTCCTTACCCCTACTCATACCCATGTTTTTTTTTCTCTTTCGACCTTTTTTATTCCATGGGACACACAGGCAGCAGGTTGCTTAGAAGAAAGAGTTAAAGCAGCTGTGCATCTTTAGAATGGAGAAGACAAATCTCTGAATTTGCCAAGGGAGCCATATGCCATCTTACTGCTGTGCCCACCGCATTATGCCATGCCCCCAAGCCAGTGCATGGCACTTTGCCACATTCCTGCAGAATCAACCTCCTTTTTACCACATTCCAGTGGCGTCTGTGTAATTGAGCTGTGTGTCTGAGGCACCAAGATGATTATGCCAGGCTCCAAAGTAGCTTAAAGCTCTGTGCCACCTGCAGAGAAGCTGACATTGTGCCATAGTCCTCTGAAGATACTCTGTCGGTAGATGCCGTGAGATGGTAAACCATCCTTGGATCAGATTGGACCATTTTCACCTTGTTGGACTAATATTCCCTCTTTTAGCTTCATGCATTATAAGGTCTTACATACTGAGGGCGTAGGCCTCCTTCAGCGTCAAGGTCCTTCGCAAAGTTTCCTGCTGCCCCAATTTACCCATCTTCGGGTCTAGACAGCTCTGGTTTTGGTAGAAGATTGTAGGACAGATGTAAATTCATATAGTCAAGCCCAGGTGAGACGAATATTAGATCCAGATGTATGTAGCTATCTTCCAAGCTCCTCATGAAAGTTCCTGCAGAGTGTCCGGCATGTGCGGTTCAGGTTTGGTTCAGTTCTGGCTGTACCTGAGTGCAAGATCTGGTTCTGGTTTTGTGGCATGATCTCAGTATGACGTCTGCGGCTCAGACAAGAGTCACAGGATCTGCTGCCACATCCACCCATGAATAATTCAAGGAATAACTAAAAATACATCATAGTTCTTTCCATGTGTCCCATTGTCCTCCCTCATCCTGTCTCACAGCATGCACCCTCCCTCATTAGACTACATTACTACAACCTTCTCAAGTACCTACCCAGCCCCTTCCTCCACATGATGCTGTTGTACTCTGTAATGTCATTCTCTATAACTGATACAACTCCACGGTTTTCCACCTTTTATTCATCCTATATCATTGCATACTTACATCTCTACCATATAACTCCATGGAGTCCACCTCCATAGTGTCCACCTCCATAGTGTCCACCTCCATAGTGTTGACCACCATAGTGTCCACCTCCACAGGATTCTTCTACTCTACAAAACTTAAACCTCATTGTGATTTCATTTGACTAAGCTACCATCTAGCTAATCTTTACAAGACAGTTGTATCCTGGTGACATGTATAAATAACCACCTGTATATCTTCTGTCTTGCAGGTTCTACCTTTGCAATGTCCGTGGCCCAGTCGCTGGGATGGCTTTTTCTTGGTGCACTTGGTTGTGGTGCAGTAGTAATGGAAACCTTGCTTCCCCGAGCTGGAGGACCAGTGGTGAACGTTGCTCTGGTATGTGGTGGGTCATTTCCACAGATGGAGTTGGTAGGACCCCTGATTCCAGATGGATCTTTAACTCTACCTCTTGACATTCACGCGGTTACCGTGCTTGTTAATGATAGTGGCCCAGGACCACTTCTGCGCCAACTGTGCCTGGCATTGAAAGGAGCTCACGCGGTTGTGTTTCAGGACAATATTGGGACGGAGGCCGTGGCTCAAATCCTGGATTTCATCTCTTCTCAGACACTTGTACCTATCATTAGCATCAGTGGAGGATCTGCCGTGGTATTGACTCCAAAGGTAAGTTCCTAGGAGACAATTTCATTGTTGCCTGCAGTAGTGTTACTGTAAAAAAACGTTCTGGTGCATAGAGATGTAGCAGAGCTACATCTGTTATTAACCCATTGTGGCTGTAGATTACTTTGTGGATTTAAGCTCAGTGACAGAATCATCTCTGCTACATCCTTGTATGATGTGTATAATCAGCTCTGCTACATCCTTGTATGATGTGTATAATCAGCTCTTTCCACGTGCCCATTGCTTCTTGTATTATAACAGGGTTGGGGTTCCACTTTAACACGCTTCTATGTATTACTGCACTACATCGGCAGCGTGTCATACTGCAGCAATGGTGGTATCACCTTTAATCCTATCCTTGACATCTGCAGCAAGCTGTGCAGCCCTGCGGACATCGTCTTATGATCACGTCACATCCACTTAATGGATGCAATACAAAGCCATTGTCAGAATATGAACATACCAGAGCCATGTCCTAGTCCTGGAATGAGCATACATTATAATCTTCACATTAGTTGTGACGTTCGACCACACGGCCATATCTGCTGCAAAACAACTTATGTTGACTATGGGATTAGGTACATTAATATTGGGGCAGGTTTATTAAAACTGCCTAAAAGCAAAACTGACCTGGTTGCCCATAGCAACCAATCATAGCCCATAGCAACCAATCACATCCCATAACAAACAGTTATTCCACAGCAACTAAACATAGCCCATAGCAACCAATCACAGCACAGCTTTCATTGTTTATTCTGCTCCTGACAAGTGAAAGCTGCATTGTGATTGGTTGCTATGGGCAACTAAGTCAGATTTTGAATAAAGCCGAACATAAGCACTCTTTGGAATAGAAGTGGTTAAAGGGTCCCTCCAATGACAGGGGCCCGGAGAGGTTTCTGTCATCATAAAGTCGGATAAGCAAGAACACCTGCCCATCTAGGAACATCTTCTTTAAGAGAGTGACTTTTACATGATAGGTTCTTATCTGAAGATCTAGAAGAAAGCAAAATTTTTACAACTTAGTTGGTTAAATAATTTGGGCATATAAATGTGTGTGCAGGGGTGCAGGGAGCAGAAGGAGGGCCCTGCAGGGGCCTCAGAGAGAGACAAGGCCTCGTGGTCTTGGCTGCTTCTTCCTTTTCTATTGACTCCCTCTTTACTTGGGATGCAACACTGACCGAGGCAAAGCATAAAGCTCTGGGGCCCCAATGCAAAATCTGTACCAGGCCCCCCAATTATAATATATGGTTTATAGTACTCGTCTCCCCATATTGGGGAGACACATCTTATGGGCCCCCTAAGGCTCCTGGGCCCCGGTATAGCTGCACCTTCTGTATCTTCTTGTTATATCCCTGGATACTGACCCAAGGACCATGAAAAGTGGAGGAAGTAAGGACAAATCTTAAGTCTTTCTGCCTTTGGTGGCAGAAGGACCAGTTTGTGTTATTTGGCATGGGATCCCCTTTTATGTCTGCCAGTTCGGGTTTTGGCTGATGGACCCCTGTTAAACAGCTATTACTCTTGTCTTCCCCATATACATGTATGCTCGATTCAGCAAAGTGTGCGAGGAGAAGAAAGGTAAATGTAATAAAAAGGTGGCAGGAGCCATGGACTGTCTTATCTGGGATCTCCCAACTCTTACCCTGGAGATGATGTCTATAGACTGATACATTCCCCATAGATTGTAAGCCCTTGCGGGCAGGGCCTTCTATCCCACTGTACAAGATGTTCTTTATGTTAGTTTATTGGACTTGTTTTTGTGAATTTTGTACATACAAATGGAAAGTACCTTGATAAAAATGAAAACACATGCACACTTGGCTGACTGTATGGAGGGTCAGGAGAAGAGCTTTCAGCCAACAAGTGTCCAGCCAAGAAAAGCCATGAGCAGCCATATCCACCTTAACAACCTGCCAGACACTTCTACCCTGAGAACAAAAGGATCGGGCATGCCAAAACTGAAAACATCCAATCCTTCCTTCAACAACTACATCTTTCAGGATCTTTTATCATCACTCTGCCCGATGAGTTGCTAGTTTACTATTCTTACATATACATTCGGCATCACTTATTATTATTATTATTATTATTATTAATATATACAGCAATTTATTGGGGCGGATTTATTCAAAAAGAACAAAAAGCTAAATTGTCCTAGCTGCCCATAGACACCGATCACAGCCCATAGCAACCGATCATAGCCCATAGCAACCAATCAGAGTACAGCTTTCATTTTGTATTCTGCTCCTGAAAAATGAAAGTGTAATTGTGATTGGTTGCTATGGACTACTTAGTTGCTCTGGCCTGTGATTGGTTCCTATGGGTAATTAAGACAGCTTTGTTTTTAGGCCATTTGAATAAATCTACCCCATTATTGTATTCATCTCAGCTGAGGTCTCCTCTTTTTCTCTCGTCATTGTCATATTTACGGATCCCCCGATGTGATCATCCTGTCTTCACTGGGCCTGGATCCCACCCAAATATTCTCACCTGAACAGACAAAAATATAGAATTTTCTCTTCTTGGACACCTGCACTAAATACCGCTCTACCTGTGCGTCATGGTTATATATGATGCCGGATGTCATCTGGTTTTTAATTAGTGAGTTTTATTTCTGTGTACGGCGGAGAAGAAATCAAAGGATATGGCTGACAACGCGTCTACTTGTAATAATCCACTCCAGATCACAGTGTGTGGAAATAAGGGTTAAATAGTGTCTGTTGTATTTTCTGTACATTTATGACATCTTTAGAGTTGTCAGCATGAAGAAATGTAATAAAAAACTAAAAATCAAATAAAAATTGTCCTTATTTTCCTAGGAGCCACGATCTTCCTTCCTGCAGATGGCGGCCTCGGTGGAGCAGCAGCTTACTGTCATCTTCAAAGTCTTGGAGGAATATGACCTTGGACCATTCTCGGTTATTACCAGCCATTATCCTGGCCACCGCTTATTCCTGAAGACAGTCAGGGCCATGTGTGAAGCTATACAACCAGGCTGGGGCCCTCAAGATGAACTCATACTAGAGCCAGGAACTGGTCCAAGAGGGACCCAGAGGGTTCTCCGACAGATTTCGGCTCCTGTGCTGCTACTATTTTGCTCCAAAGAAGAAGCTGAGGAGCTGTTCCCCATTGCTGGCGAAGCTGGACTACTTGGACCAGACTATATCTGGATTGTGCCCAGTTTTACAATCGGTTCTCCAGAGCGCCCTGCCGAATTCTTCCCTGTTGGACTGGTGAGCGTGGTGACGGATGGTTGGCGGAGGAGCCTGCGGCAAAAGGTTCAGGATGGGATAGCAGTAATTGCCGCAGCAGCTCGGAACTATTTGCAGAAACATGGTGAGCTGCCCGATCCTGGAGGAACCTGTTTGACACCAGGACAAATGCAAGGAAATGACACTTTGTATAGGTACATGTTAATAGCGAAATGTAATAGTTACTCAGACACGCTCAATCCACCCCTTCTCCTAGAACATTTGGATGTGTCAGGAGGCCCCTATTATTAGTATTTCCATTGTATTGTGCTTTTTATTGGTTCTTTCTAATCTTGTTCCATCTTTTAGGCATATGCTGAATATTGTCTGGCAGGAGAGAGACTTATCCTTCAATCCCCAGGGATTTCTACTGAATCCGTCCATGCTGGTCATTACATTAACGCCGCAGAGGGCCTGGGAGGAGGTAAAACAATTTCAGCATTTGTCAGGTGTGACTTGGCACTGGTGGCATAAAATGTGGACAGCCAAAGAAATCTGCCCTCCCGTTCCAGGTTGGCCGGTGGGAACGTGGTATAATCCGTATGAAGTACCCGGTATGGCCACGCTATGGCAGCGGCCAACAACTTGTGTCAGATACTCGTCACCTGACCGTGGCCACCTTAGAAGAGAGACCATTTGTCATTGTTGAGAACACTGATCCGGTCACGGGAGACTGCGTACGGAACACAGTGCCTTGCCGAAAACAGAGCAACCTGACATTGAGGTAAAGGGGATCAGTCAGGAGCAATGTACACAGAGGAAGGGAGGAATAGGGACTTAAAAGGGGTTGGCCAGAATTGGTGACTGGAGAGGGACCAGTGACGTCACTCACATATGAGGTCTTCTGCATGACGACTGGTATATGATGTCTTACAGGCAACGCTCCTTGGGAGAAACTTTGCCAATTAGCTCTCCTCCAGGAGGAAGGAAACTCTCTCTCTAGTGCCACCTATAGGAAACCACAATGAAATCAAAGTTCGACCCATAAAAGAGGCTGAATACAAGAGGAGGGTTATCAGCAGCTACAGACATCTGTTTCATCACCTCACTCATGTAGTTTTTACCTCTCATCCCCAGCAGTTCTGGTGAACCTTACTCCAAGCTGTGCTGTAAAGGCTTCTGTATTGACATCTTGAAGAAGTTGGCTCGCACAGTCAAGTTCTCATATGATCTTTACCTTGTGACCAATGGCAAGCATGGGAAGCTTGTGCGAGGCGTGTGGAATGGCATGATTGGGGAGGTGAGCAGGCGAGCATGTTATGTCTCTTCTCACGTATACTATATGCTACATCATTCCTAACTTTATGGTTTTTCTCTCCATTTCTGCTCAGGTTTATTACCAGCGTGCTCACCTTGCCATTGGCTCTCTGACTATAAATGAAGAACGTTCAGAGATTGTGGATTTTTCAGTTCCCTTTGTAGAGACTGGAATCAGTGTCCTTGTATCACGTAGCAATGGAACCGTGTCCCCCTCCGCTTTCCTAGGTGAGATCACTAAACCTCGGAAATTAAGAAGGAAACTTGCAAAAAGGTGCATCGCTTTACATACAGTCCATGTAAAAAAAAAAAAAGGTTCAGCTTCTGTCCGTTTTTTTTTTTTGATGGACATAGAAGCATGTTAGATCTCCATGTAAAGAGAGCGGCCACCACGTGGCTGGTGCATGGATGTAAAGGACATGATGTGAATGCACCTTGAGGCTAAGACCCTACATAGTGGGCCGCAGCCAAAAACCGCTGCAGGAAAAACTGCGGTGTAAACGAATCGCGTTTTTTCCCGCAGTGCTTTTCACAGAAAGTTGCAGAGGTTTCCTCTGCGGACTTTCTGCTTCCATTATACCTATAGGGAAACCACCGGCATTTCCGTAGGTATAATTGACATGCTGTGATTTCCATAAACGCAATGATTTTGGAAATCTCAGCATTTCTGCTGCACGTATTTTTCTGCAATGTGTGGATGGGATTTGCTAGTACTTCACAGGAACTGTAAAACACCACATTTTTTGCCGCGGCGTTTACACCATGCGGGGCCGTGGCCTAAGACTCCTTTCACACCACGATTATTCTTTCAGACAGGGATTCAGTTTTTTTGCTGGAGGCAACAAAAAACTGCTCTGTTGATTCATTTGCATCAATTTCCATCCCGTAAAAACACTGATACATTTTTCTTTTTTACAGACATCAGCACATTCACTTTTTTTCCCAAAAAACGCAGATTGATGCAAACAGATCAACAGATCATTTTATTTTGTTGCATCCAGCAAAAAAACTGATTCCCTGTCTGAAGCAGCCTAAAGCGCCTGTATACTGAGGACATTACTACTGATATGTACATCAGTACCTACCTGTGATGCTATTTATACACCTGCTATTTTCTTTCCTACTTGCCTGCTGTTTGGTTGCCTTTAGCTTGGCTCCATTAGGGCAGAGCTGTGATCTGTGACAACAGGGTATAAAGACAAGCATTACATCTATAAAAACAGACTTACCAGGAAGTTGGTACATGGAGAGTTCTAAGTGACTAGACCACTATTGAGAAAAAGAGTACATGTACCCATATCTAGTACCTGTATCCATGTCTAGTACCTGTATCCATGTCTAGTACCTGTACCTATATCTAGTACCTGTACCTATGTCTAGTACAACTACCCATGTCTGGTACCTGTACCTATATCTAGTACCTGTATCCATGTCTAGTACCTGTATCCATATCTTAGTACCTGTACCTATATCTAGCACCTGTACCTATGTCTAGTACAACTACCCATGTCTGGTACCTGTACCTATATCTAGTACCTGTACCTATATCTAGTACCTGTACCTATGTCTTGTACCTGCACCCATGTCTGGTACCTGTACGTAAGTCTAGTTCCTGTTTCTGAAAATCACTGCAGAGCTCATACTAACATGGACCTTTCAGGACCTGAGGACTATGAAGATGATGTCACCAAAGTTGAAAGTTGAACCTACTGCAGCTGATAACACTGGGGAAGGTGATGAGGACATGGTGACCTGACTGTGAGAGAGGGGGGAACTATGGGTGGTATGTGAGAGAGGGCGACTATAGGGAGCAGAATATGTGAGAGGCAGAGGAGTAGCAAGGAGGCATGGCAGAAGAATAGGGGGGCTGGACTCTGAGGAATGAGGTCACATGGTAGCTCTCAATAGTATCTACAGGCAGCAGAGAGACCTCCTGTGTGCACAGCAACCCATGCTAGAAAAATGAAGTCACACTTTGATCATGGGATAAGGAAAGACACTGCAAGGAGACAACTATCACCATTAAAGGAATGGTCAGAAATAGTCACTGCAGTGTCGCTTTAAGGTGTTTCTTGTGTAATTCTTACATTTACCTCTCTTTACAGAACCGTACAGTCCAGCGGTCTGGATGATGATGTTCGTCATGTGTCTTTCTGTCGTCGCAGTGACCGTATTCATCTTCGAGTATTTCAGCCCAATGGGATACGATCAAGATCTAAACAATGGAAAACGTAAGAGAAAAAGAATTTTCAAAAAAAATTTTGATCCTAGAGTTTAATTAGATACAGAAAAAGAAAATGTATTTGTTGGGAATGGCAAGTGTAAAGGCGCCCATACACACTATACTACGCTAGGAAAACGGGCCGACCATCTAATTTGCATGGGGCCACCTGACACTCCGACAGATGAGGTACAGGTAAGAAATTAATGGCTAGGTATTGTTCTAGGGTAAAGAAGTCTCTGCTAGAGCTGTCCAGCAGTGACTTACTCTCCCTCTTACATGCCTCAGCTGAGCCAAGTGTGCATGTGTATGGGGGAGTTGAAGGAACAGCTATTGCAGGTTTATTGGCACATTAGGAATGATTGTTATGTATTAGTCGACATTTTCTTCTCTAAATTACTTCGCCGCTGCCTTTTATATCCTAATTTAGCTCTCACACTAAATCCGGTTCCAGAGCAATCAAGTACAACATAATAGAACAAGACCTAGTGTTAATTGAGTTCAAGAACTGTTTGTGAAGGATCAAAAACCTATTAGGAAGAAGCGAACGGATGTCTTAAATAGCCAAGTACACGACACTTGTAGACTACTGTAGCAGTAGTCAGGAGTGCACACAGGGTGAACTGAGCAGTAGTCAGGAGTGCACACAGGGTGAACTCAACAGTAGTCTGGAGTGCACATAGGGTGAACTCAACAGAGTCAGGAGTGGACTTAGGATGAACTCACACAACTTAGATTTGATGAAGAAATTTGTGACTGTCCCGTTCATCTGCATAGGGCAGGTAGAAATCCTTGTGTCTACCCCAAAACAACCCTATTCCATTACCACCTGCCTTTGAGGTCCCCCCTCCTCTGTGTGCTCACACACAGAGTCCTCTCTCCATCATTGTTCTTCGGTTTGGTCCTACCATGCATACGTGCTAAGTCGGGCCTCTTAAAGGACCAGCTCGTGCCAATGATCCTTCCCCAATCAGGGTTTTTAGAGTAACCTCCCCCTTGTGTCTGAACAATATGTTACTTTAGATTAAGATGTTCCTCTGTACTGAATATCAAATTGACCTGAATAGTTTTTGACCATGTCTACTGTCTGCCACCTGCCCTGACCGTCTACCTGTACACCATTGTCACTCCGCCTGTTCTGACCACAAGTCCTTATACTTGTCAGCCATTGCTAACAGAAAATACTTCCAGCTGGTCACCTGGGGTTCCCTCTGGAAAGCCTGTATTTCCTTAAAGGGGTCCTAGGGTGTAGAACTCAAAATCCCTAATGCTGGCCATAGACCTGAGATGGCTGTTGGCTGATAACTATCTTCTCCCTCGATTACTCTATACGTGTTCACACTGACATGCGGCTGTAGGGAGGACTCTGGCCCAAACTCTGATGGCCGGAGAACAAAAGGATTGGGCAGTTGAAAACCATCTACCCGCTCCTTATCTCAGGTGAGATCTGGTATCAGTAGAGAGCTGGGACACCCCATGCCCAAACTGGGGCATTCAACTGACAATCATCTAATGTGCATGGCCAGATTCTGACTCTCTGGTTGAGTCCAAAGCCAAATGTGTCGCAGTGGTGCAGTGAGTCCATTTATCTAGCCACACATTTTTGCAACAAATCTGCCACATGTGAATTCACCCTAACATTAGTTTGCAGGTTGTTAATTTTCACTTTGAAAAAGCCATAATTCTTGTTATCTTCTCGGCCTTCCAAGTATAAATAGCTGCATAACTAATAGGAATAATTAAAGCCATTTGAATAGTCGCCGAGTCTCATTTAAATACACCGACAAGCGTGCTAAGGATGACTACATTTCCCAACGCTAC
Organism: Leptodactylus fallax; assembly: GCA_947044405.1. Classification (NCBI taxonomy): domain Eukaryota; kingdom Metazoa; phylum Chordata; class Amphibia; order Anura; family Leptodactylidae; genus Leptodactylus; species Leptodactylus fallax. The sequence continues at coordinate 252,681 of CAMRHE010000270.1, forward strand.
TCAATGTGGCCCTCTGAAAATTACATTTTCAGGCAGACAATTTTTCAAGCCTGGAAATATTTAATAATAATAAGAAGAGGATAAATATTATTAATAATGTTTCATATATTAGTATTAGGTTTTATATTAATGATTAAGTTTTATATATTATTGTTTTATTTATATTATAAAGTTTTATATATTATTAGGTTTAATATAAATTAATATGTTTAATATATTATTGTTTTATTTAAATGATAATATTTTATATACATATTATGAGGTTTTATATCAATTCGGCTGCTTTCACACTTGCTTTGTTTTCGTTTGTTATTCTGTTCCTTTAAAGGAACTGGATCCATCTAATGATGGACAACAACGGCTCCTGAGAGGCCCATTGACAATAACAGGGTCTGTCAGGTTACCATTGTTTTCGCCATCACTTTGATGGACAAAAAAATTATCTGTGATTTTAGGTGGACTCATATTAATATTATATATTATATTTATATATTATTACTATGATTTACATACATTATGTTTTATTTATATATGTTTTTATAAAGTATTGTCTTTTATATATACATACAGTATATTTATTTATTTATTTAAATTATATATATATATATATATATATATATATATATTTTTTTTTTTTAATATTATGTTTTACTTATTATTATGTATTTTATACTGATGCTCTATATATCAATGTTTATATATTATTATTATGCTTAATATATTATTATGCTTTATATATTATTGTGTTTTATATATTATTATGCTCTATATATTATTATTTTTATATATCATGATTATTATGTTTCATATATTATTATGCTCTATATGTTATTATTTTTATATATTATGATTATTATGTTTTATATATTATTATGCTCTATATATTATTTTTATATATTATGATTATTATGTTTCATATATTATTATGCTCTATATGTTATTATTTTTATATATTATGATTATTATGTTTTATATATTATTATGCTCTATATATTATTATTTTTATATATCATGATTATTATGTTTCATATATTATTATGCTCTATATGTTATTATTTTTATATATTATGATTATTATGTTTTATATATTATTATGCTCTCTCTATATATATATGATTATGTTTATACAGTATTATTATGTTTTATATATTATTATGCTCTATATATATGATTATGTTTCTATATTACTATTATTATGTTTTATATATTATTCTGCTCTATATATGATTATGTCTATATAATATTATTGTGATGTTTCATATATTGTGGTTTATAAATGTTTAGTGTCAGGCATTGGAGGGAAAGATCCCTTCTATGGTGTGAGCAATAATAGCTACAAAGATCAATTATTCTGAAGTGCAGCAAAGGACAAGAACTGATGTGAGAAAACGATAAGAGATGGACGGGAATGAAAAGGAATTAGAGATAACATTCTGCCTCGTCTTTTCAGGTTTAGGAGGTCCAAGTTTCACCGTCGGGAAGTCTTTATGGCTGCTGTGGGCGCTGGTGTTTAATAATTCAGTTCCTATACAGAATCCCCGGGGTACTACCAGTAAGATCATGGTACTGGTCTGGGCATTCTTCGCTGTAATATTCCTGGCTAGTTACACCGCCAACCTTGCGGCATTTATGATCCAGGAGCAATACATAGACACCGTGTCTGGCCTGAGTGACAGGAAGGTGAGTGGCATCTCAATGTCTTCTAGATAAATAGGTCACTTATTACTTTGCTTTAGCCAATGCTGCAAATTTTTTGTTTAGAAATGCAAATTGAAAAATTCTGCAGAAGATTCTGTTAATAACCCACCGACATAATAAACAATGAAATTCTGCCTGCCTACACCCACCATTAGGGGGAGCTCTCAGATTAGAAATTTCCACCCTTACCAATAAAGTCAATAATAAATTAATCTTCATTAAACTCCCCCTAGGATGGCGGCAGGCATCGAGCATTATATGATTTATCTCTAGGGCTGAGGCAACAGCCAAATATGTAAAGGAAAACCTGGATGTGGGTAATGTTGATATAGCACTCGGAAAGAGCATCTAATATTGAAATATTAGAAAAAGACCTTGATAAGCCGGCAGCCTGGGAAATGGCGAAGGAAATGGATGTTTATAAATGTAAAGTTATGCACCAAGGTGGCAGTAATAGCAGGGTCAGCCTGTGTATATGGGATTCTGTATAACAAGGCACAAGAAGTATAGCTGCAAAAGCAAAGAAAACATAAGGAAAAGACAAAGAAACCAGGATTCAGATATAATATGATATAATAACATGATATAATATGATATAATACAATATAAAATGATGTAATATAACATGATATAATTTAATATATGGTATAATATGATCTAACATAATATAATATGATATCATTTAATATGATATAATATATGATACAATATAATTAAATATAACATGATATAAAATAATATGATGATATATTATGATATAACATAATGTGATATAACATGATATAATATAATATAATACAATATGATATATAATATGATATAATATAATATAGTATAATGCCCTTCCATATGATATTTTCCCATATATGGAGCACAAGTTCATGCTCTACACTGCAAAAATGATACCAAAGCGCTGGGTTATATGGGTTAATGATGGGCGGCTAGATAAATAAATTCAAGGCTGGAAAATTGTTATTTTTTTAAAGGAAATGTATTACCTATATTTACGAAGTAAACCCAGATATTTATTTGCAACCTATTTTTTTCTGTTTCTACCTTCTTTCTGTTCTGTTTTCTGTATATTGTTAGGGGGCATCCATCTTGCCTACACTGCTTTTAAAGGGTTTTCCAGCCCCCAGATGTTTTTCATATTGATGACCTTTCCATAGGATAGATAATCAGTATCTGATTGATGGGGCCCGATACCCAAGCCCCGCACCGAACAGTTGACCTGTTTTCTGTGTGCCAGAAGCTTATTCAAGTAATAGGATCAGAATTGTAGTCACTCCGGCACCACCACAACTCCAATAGGGGGCCTGAAAACCCCTTTAACAGCATTGACAGATATTCTTTACAGTAGCCACATGGACCATAGAAATGTATAATCTGGAGAACAGTCATTGACCTCTAAAAATTTGATTTAAACAATAGGACATTTCCTGATGACATATTCCCTTTAAGTGTGTGCATCTTAGAGGTGATGAGTTTCTTATAGAAGTCAGACTTCTACATGCCCTACTCCAAGAAGATACCAGACAAACCCAACAACAAACACGTTCTAGACATCTGTCCACAGATCATATAAGTGTTAGGACTTATAATGAACAAGTCAGGATTTCTATTACATTGTTACAATTCACAACAAAAAACTTTAGCGAGGTTATTGCAGAAGGTCTATCATATATGTACTGATAGAGAAGGTATATATCATCTATGCACTGATAGGGAAGGTATATATTATATATGTACTGATAAGGAAGATATATATCATATATGTACTGATAGAGAAGGTATATATCACATATGTACTGATAGGGAAGGTATATATCACATATGTACTGATAGGGACGGTATATATCATATGTACTGATATGGAACATATATATCATATATGTACTGATAGGGAAGATACATATCATATATGTACTGATAAAGATATATATCTTATATGTACTCATAGGGTAGACATATATAATATATGTACTGATAGAGAGGATATATATAATCTATGAACTGAGAGGGAAGGTATATATAGTCTATTTAATGATAGGGAAGATATATATCAAATATGTAGTGATAGAGAAGATATATATCATGTATGTACTCAGACAAAGGTATCTATCATATATGTACTCATAGAGAAGGTATATATCACATATGTACTGATAGGAAAGATATATATATCATATATGTACTCATAGAGAATTCGTAAAGAAAACAGTAGGGGCCACCATGGGACAAGAAACTGTGTGGAGGGTCCAATGTTTGACATTATACTGTGTGGAGGAGCTGCTATTGGATATTATACTGTGTCAAGGGACCATTATTGGACATTAAATTGTGTGAACGGGCCATTGTTGGACTTTATACTGTGTGGAGGGGCCACTATGGGACATTATACCGTGTGGAGGGGCCAGTTTGGGACATTATACTGTGTGGAGGTCACTATGGGACATTTTCCAATACTGAGGGGCCACTATGGGACATTATACTGTGTGGGGACCTCTATGGGACATTATACTGTGTGTAGGGACCTCTATGGGACATTATACTATGTGTAGGGACCTCTATGGGACATTATACTGTGTGTAGGGACCTCTATGGGACATTATACTGTGTGTAAGGACCTCTTTGGGACATTATACTGTGTGTAGGGACCTCTATGGGACATTATACTGTGTGTAGGGACCTCTATGGGACATTATACTGTGTGTAGGGACCTCTATGAGACATTATACTGTGTGTAGGGACCTCTATGGGACATTATACTGTGTGTAGGGACCTCTATGAGACATTATACTGTGTGTAGTGGCTGCTGTGGGACATTATACTGTGTGGCGGGGCCTCTACAGGACATTATACTGCATGGAGGGATGACTATGGGATATTAAACTGTGTAAATGGACCACTTTGAGACATTATACTATGTGAAGGGGGCACTGTTGGACATTATACAGCATGGAGACCACTTTTGGACATTATAATGTGTGCAGGGGCCGCTATGGGACATTATGCTGTGAGGAGGGGCCCACCATGGGACATTATACTATGAGGAGGGGCCCACTATGGGACATTATACTGCATGGAGGAGCCACTATGGGACATTACACTTTGCACTACAGGAAATTATTCTTAAAGGGGTTGTCCAGCAATTGGAGTCTTTTGGCAGGTGGCAGCCTAAAGTCACTAACATTTGTTATATGGGGGCTTGTAAAGGGGCAGTATACTGTATGGAGAGCAGTGAAGGGGGCATTTACTGTCTGGAGGTCAGTAAAGGAGGCAGCAAATAGTATGGGGCCCAATAGGGATGCTATATACAGTGTGGGGGGTAAGGTGGAGGGCTTTTTACTGTGTGGGGCCAGAAAATGGGACATTATACTGCATGGGCGCTGGTCATGGTGGTGTTATACTGTAAGGGGGCCAGTAAAGGGGGTGTTATATGAAATGGGGCACTATACCAAGTGGGAATTGGGAGGAGCAGTCAGAAGTTTGCTATGAGGCCCAGTCTTTGCTAGTTACGCCTATACTTACATAGAAATGTGCTATTTATGACTGTTAAAAACTGCACACAGTTCTTCAGCAGAAAACCGCTGTGTAAATACATTCTTAACCAGACAAAAAGTGCATGGAGTGCCCCAGAGAGTGTCAGACATGGCCCAGGTACCATGTGTATCCAGTACACTCAGGTCACCTCCAGTGCCCTTGAATAATATAGTGCAGTGACTCTGTGTATGTCCATGACGTCCATATTCATGTCCTTTGATACTGATGAATAAAGATCATGTCGGATCTATAAAGAGGAGTTTTTATTGGTGCCTGGAGATTGATAGGATAAGAGAGGCCGAGCAGGAGGCCCCGGGCTCAAGACAGAAACACAAAGACATAGAGAGAGGAATGAAGAAGACAAAGGCAAACATTACAGGATGGAAATAAAAGGCTCCTGAGAGGGTGAAAAACCCCGACACTCCTCATTATGGTTGTGATTAAGCTCTCATTAACACATGTTGTTAATTGTCAGAGCCGGGGCAGACGCGATTATCCTGCCTGCTGCTGTAGGAGTGGGTGCCATTGATATAGCCATGTGCAGATTGTGTATGGGAATGTGATGTTTATAAATGCAGTACATAGATACTAAGAAGCCGGCAATGGGGAGGATCCAATAGAAACGATGGGAGTTTGGCTTTCTGGATTCAAGATCAAGTATCACATAGTAAGATGGTATTACCGCAGTGCAAGAGGCCCAGGACAAGCACTACAGACCTGCTGATAGACAGCTTAGGGTCACCAAAACCAGCATATCACACCAGCCAGCCCTGCAGATAGATAGGTTAGTGTCACCAGAACCAGCATATCACCCCAGCCCTGCAGATAGATAGATTAGAGTCACCAGAACCAGCATATCACCACAGCCCTGAAGATAAATAGGTTAGTGTCACAAGAACCAGCATATCACCCCAGTCCTGCAGATAGATAGGTTAGTGTCACCAGAACCAGCATATAAGCCCAGCCCTGCAGATAGATAGGTTAGTATCACCAGAACCAGCATATCACCTCAGCCCTGCAGATAGATAGGTTAGTGTCACCAAAACCAGCATATCACCCCAGTCCTGCAGATAGATAGGTTAGTGTCACCAGAACCAGCATATCACCCCAGCCATGCAGATAGATAGGTTAGTGTCACCAGAACCAGCATATCACCTCAGCCCTGCAGATAGATAGGTTAGTGTCACCAAAACCAGCATATCACCCCAGCCCTGCAGATAGATAGGTTAGTGTCTCCAGAACCAGCATATCACTACAGTCCTGAAGATAGATAGGTTAGTGTCACCAAAACCAGCATATCACACCAGCCCTGCAGATAGATAGGTTAGTGTCACCAGAACCAGCATATCACACCAGCCCTGCAGATAGATAGGTTAGTGTCACCAGAACCAGCATATCACCCCAGCCCTGCAGATAGATAGATTAGAGTCACCAGAACCAGCACATCACTACAGCCCTGAAGATAGATAGGTTAGTGTCACAAGAACCAGCATATCACCCCAGCCCTGCAGATAGATAGGTTAGTGTCACCAGAACCAGCATATCAGCCCAGCCCTGCAGATAGATAGGTTAGTATCACCAGAACCAGCATATCACCTCAGCCCTGCAGATATATAGGTTAGTGTCACCAAAACCAGCATATCACCCCAGTCCTGCAGATAGATAGGTTAGTGTCACCAGAACCAGCATATCACCCCAGCCATGCAGATAGATAGGTTAGTGTCACCAGAACCAGCATATCACCTACAGCCCTGCAGATAGATAGGTTAGTGTCACCAAAACCAGCATATCACCCCAGCCCTGCAGATAGATAGGTTAGTATCACCAGAACCAGCATATCACTACAGTCCTGAAGATAGATAGGTTAGTGTCACCAAAACCAGCATATCACACCAGCCCTGCAGATAGATAGGTTAGGGTCACCAGAACCAGCGTATCACCCCAGCAATGTAGATAGATAGGAATATCTGCAGGGGTGGGGTGATATGCTAGTTTTGGGAACAGACTTCTTTAAGGACATTCTGAAAATATACCTGAGTAAACCTCAACCTCAAAGACTTATGATCTTTCCTCTGTCTGCAGTTCCAGAAGCCACAAGAGCATTACCCACCGTTCAGATTTGGCACTGTCCCAAATGGCAGCACTGAGCGTAACATCCGCACCAACTATCCAGACATGCACAGTTACATGGTGAGATACAACCAGCGATCGGTGGAAGATGCTCTTGCCAGCCTGAAGTCTGGGTGAGAAGAATTTTATATATTAACATCCAAGTTAATTCATGGAAGTGGAAATAATATTCAGTACTTAGTATTTAGACACTTGATGCTACAGTGGACGCATACCGTTGGGCCAGCCCATGATAGTTGGTTCTACCGTTTTTATTGGTACCACTATGGGGTACATTCAGTTGGGGGGGATCGAGTGAGCAAAAAATGATGATTTGAGCATTATGATTTTTTTCCTTGAGATTGTTCACCATATGGGATAAATTCTTTTATAGCTTTGGCATTTTCGGATGTCAGGATACCTCATATGTTTAATTTTATATGTAATCTAGTGAAAGGGAGAGGGGGAGATTTGAATTTTCACATATATTTTTTTTATTTAAAAATGTTTTTAAACTTTTTTGTACTTAATTTTACATTTATTATTAGTTTGATTGCTAATACAATTTACTTCTGTATTGCAGTATATTATATATATATATATATATATATATATATATATATATATACCGCCAAACTATTATATTACAACATGCCAAGCTATATGATGCCAGCCCTGGAAGTCTTTGATAGGCTCCCAACAGTCATGAAAACAGATCACCATCCCCCCTATGACCTACTAGTAGGTGGTGATCACTCCATTCCATACATGGGAACTGCTTAGATGCCATGGTTTCAACCCAACTGCAGCACCTAAGAGGTTAACAGTAGGCGGGTGCTGGCTGTATAATACCCACTGATCTTCTTCCTGATCCTCCTGAGCCTTCTCCATACCCCCTGTCCAACACCATGGCGTATTATTACATCACTTGTCAAGAAGGTCTTAAAGGGGTTGTCCCAAAATCACAAATTATCACCTATCCACAGAATAAATGATAGGTGTCTGAATCCTGGGGGGTCCAACTGCTGGACCGCACACCATTGACAAGAGTGAGGGACCCCTGCGCCATCTGAATGAAGTGACGGTTATTGCATCCTTCTATATGGGACTGATGGTATATATATATAGTACATCACTCGGCTATCTTATTCTTGCCATGCATGGCATTGCTAGTTGTTCTCTAGAGTCTTGTGTTTTCACACAGAAAGTTGGACGCCTTCATCTATGATGCGGCAGTGCTAAATTACATGGCGGGCAAGGACGAAGGGTGTAAACTGGTGACCATTGGAAGTGGCAAAGTCTTTGCTACAACAGGGTATGGGATTGCTCTACAGAAGAACTCTCGCTGGAAGCGGCCCATTGACCTAGCACTACTCCAGTTTCTAGGAGACGGTACGTGTCAACCTCTAGAATGTCAATTTTTGGTGTTTCTTGTAAAATGCTTGGATAAAAAAGATCAACAAATGAAGTGGAAATAAAAAAAAATAATAAAAAAAAAAATTACACAATTTCAGTTATGTCCCAGTTCGAAAAGAAGGTGTGGCTTGCAAGAGTGGGCAGCCCTATTCTCTTTGGAGGTGGTCATGGGCTGAACCGATTCTGGCTTTTTTGTTGCCTGAGGCAAAAATTGATTTGGCGCCCCTCCTCCCCCAAAGTTAGAAAACTATGCTTGTCTACCACTGCGCATGCGCACCACTCAGCACTGATGTCATCTGTACGAGATACGTCACTGAGCGCCCAGCGCATGCACATTGAATGAAAGATGCTAGCGGGACATGCATCCAGCTTCAGTGCTCAGCTTAAAGGGATTGTCCAGGAATTGGACAATCTCCAGGGGAGAGGGGGCCTAGGCAGGTGTAACATGAAAAAAAAAACAAACTCAGCTGTCCATGACACTTCAGTGTCTGTCACCAAAGCCCATAGCCTCTCGGTCGCGTGGCAAGCCTCGGTCCCTATAAGCCCAGCGCCATATGTGACTACTAATGTGAGTGACATCAACAATCCCTCTCCAGCAACCGCCAACACCACTGCTTGGCCTCTGTGGTCATGTGGGATGAAGGGCGTCTGAGGAACAAGGCAAGTTGTATGATCGAATGGGCTTTGGTGGCAGACACTGAAGTGTCATGGACAGGTGAGTATGTTTTTTTTATATTTTAAACCTGCCCAGGCCCCCTCACCCCTGGAGTTTGTCCAATTCCTGGTCAACCCCTTTAAGCTGAGCACTGAGGATGGAAGGATGTCCCCTCTGGCATCTTTCAACACTGTGCATGCGCCGGATGTGCTTAGACATCCAAGCTAAATGTTGTTATATATTCTATATTGCTTAGTATACAATGTAAGGCCATGAATTAGGACTGTGATACAGAATAGACAATGCCATGAGGTGCGTTGTGAGAATTTGCATTTAGGTGCTCTTGAATGACCACTTGGCATTAGGTTCATGCCGTCTGGTAAACCATGGGCAGAATGAAATCCCAACAGGGCCCCTGATGGCTGAGAGTTCTGGTTTACCCTGAAAGACTGCAATGTAGAAAGAACACATAGTCTAGACAGGAGCCAGACACAGGAAGATGTGTCCAGAGCGTGGCGGCCTCGCCTGCGCTGCTTGGCTGGATTGACAGATCTACACACTAAACAGGTAGAAACCTGTCAATCAAACTGAGCAGGAAGGGAAGAAGCTGCGCGCTGGAGTAATCTCTGTGCGCCAGACTCCTCTCCCTGGGCCCGGCTATTTTTAAAGCTACGGTTTCTGTGAGTAAATCATACTGTAGCTGTCACCGCGGACCCTGTTGGGATTTCATGCGGCCCATGGCATGAACCTGATGACAGATTCCCTTTAAATGCTCTGCCTTGTTGTACTTGTTGATTTTGCTTTCATTCTTGTTGCCCATATTTCGTGAGGCTGATACATTGTTTGGTTTGCTGCCTCTCATACTATATATTTAGCAGAATAGAAACAAAAAATTCTCATAAATAAAGTTATCATCCAGAATAGAGGGTGTTAAATTGTCAGCAGGTGGGAGAGGAGAGGTGACATGGTGTGGGCTGGGGTCCGCATTGTTTCGTACCACAAGAAATGATATTTTAGGGAATTCTGTATATTGCTCCATCTTGATATCCAGACAGTGCTGGGGAATATTCAGATTCCCCGTAATTGTCCTGCAGGCACTATCAGCAGTATACAGGTGCCGTGTATGGCAACCATCTGTTATAGGACATTCACACAGGTTGATAGAATGTGCGGACAGGCATTTGGTACTGAATAGAAATTTACCTGCAGCTTTATAATCATATAGCAAATTATATTAGAAAATTGCTCATAAAGCATCTGTCTAAGAGAAGGTTTAAAGCTGTTCCACTTCTTGCACAAAGCTTGCTGGCTTTATAACACACATCGCCAGGACTGTTATTATATGACCATTTCTTCAGACTTATTGTAATAAAATATAAAACCTTGTCATATATCTTATCACAGAAAAATGCCATTTTCTCCACTTCCCAGCCTGCAGTTCTCCTCCCCTGCTCCTGCACTGGTCGCGCTCTCTGAATCCGCTGCTAGAATCTCTCTTCAGTGCATGTAGATTGTCACTGAGGGTCTGTTGTACATCTGTGTCTGTAGGAGAAGGAGGGAGTAGTTGCAGAGAGAGGGGCACAGACAGACAGACAGACAGAGACCTAGTGCTGCTTTGAGTAAGTGTTCTATGCCACTCCTATGCTGGGCTTAGAGCTACGCTGCTCGGTACTGCTGTACAACGTCCTCCATGCTGTTGCTGCTTCTAAGGGTATGCTGCAGACAGATAATACTGCAGAATCTCTTCTTCTGTATGTGCTGTGTATGGGAGACATCATAGTAGCTAGTCTCTGCCCACTATGAAGTGGAGCTCAGGGAAAACTGATAGTTATATATGGAGTCTACAGAGGGGAAAACTGGTGATAAATGCAAGACATAAATCATATAGTGGCAGGCAATAGTATTATTCTTTATGCACATACATGCCACCTTAATGTCTATGTCTAATGTCTCATACCCCCTTATACAATGGTCACATGTATGTATGTCTCTGATTTTATAAATGTCCAGAATAAGGAATCATATGGATTCCTGGCGCCATCATCCATGGTCCACACCTAAGCCTGACATTTGCCGACCCGCTATAATCCAATGAAGAGAATCCTTTCCTATAATTTCTATTTCTATGCAAGTGACGTGTCCAGGATTACATCTTATCACAAGAGAGTGCAATAAAACATAGTTGCACTATTCTGATTTCCTTTTTCCATTATGCATATAGATCTGGAAGCTGCGGCCATCAATCACGGGTCCAGACTAGAATTCATTTGTATACTAGACAGCACATGAAACTTTCTTTCAGTAAAGCCATTTTTAAGAGCTTTTTGACAAACTGCACAAAATCAATCTAGTATGGATAGAGCAATTCTTCAAAACTGGAAAATGAAGGCGCTTGTAATTCAGCCTTCTTAAAAAAATTGGATAAATTTGTCACTTTTTATTGGCACTTTCTATCTGCTCCGAGGTGCATTTCTATTGTTTTAGAATTACAATTCATTGGTATGTACAGTAGAATTTCCAAGAAACTTTGTGACCAGTGCTACATTTACATTATATAGTGATATTGTCTTGTGTCCATTATTTCCTTAAATACGTACCTGTCCTTTCAGGTGAATTGCCAGGATAGGCTTCCATGTGTGTGTATACAAGGAATAATTCTGTTTCTGGTCATTATATGACTTAGATTTTGCATTGCTTACCAGGTTTCCCCTCTGCAGGCTGTATCTGAACTTTGCAGTTCTCTCTGAGCTGGTGGCTGGAGATTAGCTGCCATACACTACACAGGAGAATCTGCTCCCTATCTTGAAACAGCCCCAGGATTATGTAGGACATATAAAGAAAAGGATTGACCTGTAATGATGTGAATAAAGTGTTTTGACTGTGATAGAAAGCTTCTATTTAGCTGCAGCATGAGCCTAAGCCTGTGTCTCTGCTTCTGTCTCCCTCCGTTTCTGCCCACTCCTCTCTCCATAGACTTCTTCAGACATATGTAATCTGATACCTGGGTCCTGCAGTCCGGCCTTGAGGCAGATATAGAAGAGCTTTCAGAGTGACAGTCAGTTTTGCAGGAAAGAGTGTGAGAAGGAAAACTCAAATTTGTTACAAAGATATAATCACCTGTACAGTTGATTTATCAGATTTTGTTGACATGACAGTGACCATTTAAGTTGCCTATACACAAGAATAAAGTTAAGCAACTAAGTTATGTGTATGGGGGTGTGCTGGCTCATCTGAGCATGCATATGTTATCAGTAGGGAAGAGGGAAGTAAAACACTGCCACACACCACTGGTGGAAGCTTATCTACCTTCATCCTGCCCTAGTGTGCATGTGTATGGAGGAATTCAAGTTATTATCCAGCAGTATAGATCCAAACAAAGGTAAATTCTCAGCTTGAGGTCATCATTGACTGTTTCTCCTGAAGTTAGGATGTAAAAAACCTTCCTCATTCCAAACGTAATAATCGTAATACCTGGGTCAATGCCCAATCTGAAAGGATTTTGTAATCTAATATAATCATTTTAGGATAAGCCTCCAAACCTCTGTTAACAAATCTACCATCAATGTATCCTCAGTCTCGCCGCTCTTACAGTAGAAACCCCTTCTTGGTTGATAAAGATGCCATGTTTCAAAAAATAGTACAATAACAGAAGAAAAAGATTGGGCTGTGAGGATGACTCTGAGTTGTCGTCAAATAACCAGTGGAGACAAGATAGATAGATTATGTGTCTTTTATTGGAAATATTAAAATATAATATAAGTCTGGACAGTGCGTGTCATACCTAGACTAGACAATTCATAAGAAGGGGTCTGACCAGACCTGTCACATTGAAAATGCAGCGCCATCCGCAGGCAGCGGGTTGTAGAGCAGGAGGAGCTGAGCAGATTGTACATAGTGTCCTATCTGCAGGTTATAGAGCAGGAGGAGCAGAGCAGATTGTACATAGTGTCCTATCTGCAGGTTATAGAGCAGGAGGAGCACAGCAGATTGTACATAGTGTCCTATCTGCAGGTTATAGAGCAGGAGGAGCGGAGCAGATTGTACATAGTGTCCTATCTGCAGGTTATAGAGCAGGAGGAGCAGAGCAGATTGTACATAGTGTCCTATCTGCAGGTTATAGAGCAGGAGGAGCTGAGCAGACTGTACATAGTGACCTATCTGCAGGTTATAGAGCAGGAGGAGCGGATTGTACATAGTGTCCTATCTGCAGGTTATAGAGCAGGAGGAGCAGAGCAGATTGTACATAGTGTCCTATCAGCAGGTTATAGAGCAGGAGGAGCTGAGCAGATTGTACATAGTGTCCTATCAGCAGGTTATAGAGCAGGAGGAGCTGAGCAGATTGTACATAGTGTCCTATCTGCAGGTTATAGAGCAGGAGGAGCTGAGCAGATTGTACATAGTGTCCTATCTGCAGGTTATAGAGCAGGAGGAGCGGAGCAGATTGTACATAGTGTCCTATCTGCAGGTTATAGAGCAGGAGGAGCTGTGCAGATTGTAGATAGTGTCCTATCTACAAGTTATAGCGCAGGAGGAGCGGAGCAGATTGTACATAGTGTCCTATCTGAAGGTTATAGAGCAGGAGGAGCGGATTGTATATAGTGTCCTATCTGCAGATTATAGAGCAGGAGGAGCGGAGCAGATTGTACATAGTGTCCTATCTGCAGGTTATAGAGCAGGAGGAGCTGAGCAGATCGTACATAGTGTCCTATCTGCAGGTTATAGAGAAGGAGAAGCAGAGCAGATTGTACATAGTGTCCTATCTGCAGGTTATAGAGCAGGAGGAGCAGAGCAGATTGTACATAGTGTCCTATCTGTAGGTTATAGAGCAGGAGGAGCAGAGCAGATTATACATAGTGTCCTATCTGCAGGATATAGAGCAGGAGGAGCAGAGCTGATTGTACATAGTGTCCTATCTGCAGGTTATAGAGCAGGAGGAGCAGAGCAGATTGTACATAGTGTCCTATCTGCAGGTTATAGAGCAGGAGGAGCTGAGCAGATTGTACATAGTGTCCTATCTGCAGGTTATAGAGCAGGAGGAGCAGAGCAGATTGTACATAGTGTCCTATCTGCAGGTTATAGAGCAGGAGGAGCTGAGCAGATTGTACATAGTGTCCTATCTGCAGGTTATAGAGCAGGAGGAGCAGATTGTATATAGTGTCCTATCTGCAGATTATAGAGCAGGAGGAGTGGAGCAGATTGTACATAGTGTCCTATCTGCAGGTTATAGAGCAGGAGGAGCTGAGCAGATTGTACATAGTGTCCTATCTGCAGGTTATAGAGCAGGAGAAGCAGAGCAGATTGTACATAGTGTCCTATCTGCAGGTTATAGAGCAGGAGGAGCAGAGCAGATTGTACATAGTGTCCTATCTGTAGGTTATAGAGCAGGAGGAGCGGAGCAGATTGTACATAGTGTCCTATCTGCAGGTTATAGAGCAGGAGGGGCAGATTATACATAGTGTCCTATCTACAGGTTATAGAGCAGGAGGAGCTGAGCAGATTGTACATAGTGTCCTATCTGCAGGTTATAGAGCAGGAGGAGCAGAGCAGATTATACATAGTGTCCTATCTGCAGGATATAGAGCAGGAGGAGCAGAGCAGATTGTACATAGTGTCCTATCTGCAGGTTATAGAGCAGGAGGAGCAGAGCAGATTATACATAGTGTCCTATCTGCAGGATATAGAGCAGGAGGAGCAGAGCAGATTGTACATAGTGTCCTATCTGCAGGTTATAGAGAAGGAGGAGCGGAGCAGATTGTACATAGTGTCCTATCTGCAGGTTATAGAGCAGGAGGAGCGGAGCAGATTGTACATAGTGTCCTATCTGCAGGTTATAGAGCAGGAGGAGCGGAGCAGATTGTACATAGTGTCCTATCTGCAGGTTATAGAGCAGGAGGAGCTGAGCAGATTGTATATAATGTCCTATCTGCAGGTTATAGAGCAGGAGGAGCGGAGCAGATTGTACATAGTGTCCTATCTGCAGGTTATAGAGCAGGAGGAGCAGAGCAGATTATACATAGTGTCCTATCTGCAGGTTATAGAGCAGGAGGAGCAGAGCAGATTATACATAGTGTCCTATCTGCAGGTTATAGAGCAGGAGGAGCAGAACAGATTGTACATAGTGTCCTATCTGCAGGTTATAGAGCAGGAGGAGCAGAACAGATTGTACATAGTGTCCTATCTGCAGGTTATAGAGCAGGAGGAGCAGAGCAGATTGTACATAGTGTCCTATCTGCAGGTTATAGAGCAGGAGGAGCGGAGCAGATTGTACATAGTGTCCTATCTGCAGGTTATAGAGAAGGAGGAGCGGAGCAGATTGTACATAGTGTCCTATCTGCAGGTTATAGAGCAGGAGGAGCAGAGCAGATTGTACATAGTGACCTATCTGCAGGTTATAGAGCAGGAGGAGCTGAGCAGATTGTACATAGTGTCCTATCTGCAGGTTATAGAGCAGGAGATACTGAGCAGATTGATATATAGTTTTATAAGAAAGGATCCAGTATAATCTGTCACTTAATTGATTTACGTCTCTGGGTTTAGGAGTCCAGTGGTTGGTCTTACTCTGTGACTGACATCTGGCTGTAGCAAGTTGATAACTGGTCTCAAATGAAATAGTTGGTGCGTGCAAAATTATTTTGTATGCATAGTGATTCAGTAGTTGCTGAACTTTCTTCCAGGTGACACTCAGAGGCTGGAGACAGTGTGGTTATCGGGTATTTGTCAAAATGAAAAGAATGAGGCAGTGAGCAGTAAACTGGATATCGACAACATGGCTGGAGTCTTCTATATGCTATTGGTGGCTATGGGGTTGAGTCTTCTGGTCTTCTCTTGGGAACACCTTGTGTACTGGAGGATGAGACACTGTATACCGAGCTCTTGTGTGGAGCAGAGTCTGCTGGGGATCAGTCGGGTAAGAAGGATGTGGTAATCAAGTAGGTTTGATAAGGACAGGATATTGACTTCCGGTGTTGCTCGAATGGAAGTGCAGAAGGCAGGACGTTCCAGAACCTGCAGTGTTGTGGTTGCTTTGTGCAGTTGATAATAAAGATATCATACAAAAGACCTGAAACGCCATCAGATGTGATTCTCTTCTATTCAAGCAGTATCAGAAGTCAAAATCTTTTCATTGCTGGATTTTTACTAGCAGCTTCACATATGTCATATTTAGACACCATGCACAGGACCGAGTGCACATCCGATGTGTGGCCGAGTTTGCAGCAGAATGCACTCGGAGTGACATCACAGTGTATTCCATTATGTACTCACCTCTATGGGGGCTTCCGATCCATTCTGTTCTGATGACACGGAGCAGGATAGGACCTGATCTATAATCATCTGTGTCATCAGAACAGAATGGATAGGAAGCCCCCATAGAGGTGGATACATAACAGAATATACTGTGATGTCACTCCAAGTGTCATCCATGTGCGTTCCACTGCAAACTCAGCCCCACATTGGAAGCAGTCATGTGCATGGGGCCTTACAAAGCAGATTACATTAGTTTTTGCCAAGAAAAATTGTGATGGTTAATATATTTACACTAGCAATTAAAATCTCATCTCTTGCCAAATCTCAATGACGATAAAAGTGAGCATGGTCTTTAAGGAGAAAGCCAGAAAACACATCTACACCTGCTCGCCATAGGAAATGTACAACTGTTAATAAATTTGGCACAAATCACTTCAACTAATTCCTTCACGTAGACTGGCCTAAGATATACCAGTCTTAGCAAATGTAGACCAAAGAGGTAAAACATGTGGCTGTTGTTGGACCCTCCCTGGTCCCATGTACCAAACAGTAAGGGATCTGGTTTCTTCTTCTGAAGTTGGGGACTTCCTGGAGACTGCATCTCATGCTCTTCGTCCATGAAGACATCTCCACTGCAGTTAGAACTGGGTGCCAAGAACCTGTGCGGGACTCCCCTTTTCAAAGGAGCTGCCTTGTAGGTGGGAGGGGGTTGGAGAGTTAGCTCAGGGGTCTTGATAATAGTGAGGAGATTAAACAAACCCTAGACCCTTCAGTCCTGCATGGAAAAATTTGGCACCAGTTTCATTTCAGCTATGGAGCCAGCTCATTGCTACACCACTGCTAGTTGTTGCACTGTGATTTCAGACTACTTACAAAAAGTCTTTGTTGATTTACTGAACAATAATTTTGCATCTGTTATTTGGAATTCTCACTTCTGTTCTTATTTCTATAGGGAATTTACAGTTGCTTTCGTGGTGTTCAGAGTCCATCTCGTGGTCCTGCATGTCCTGACCCAGATGTGACGGGTACTCCTGTACCAGCCAATGTGTTGAGGGTACTGCAAACAGCAAGGGATCTGGTTTCTTCTTCTGGAGTTGGGGGGTTCCCTGGAGACCGCATCTCATGCTCTTCGTACATGGAGACAACGGAGTGCAAGTCTTCAAGCTGCTTTCTCTGTGCAGGGATCACAGCAGCCAACTCAAACCATTTCTTCTCCTCAGTGTGGTGTCATCTCCAAACCGGTGGTACCTGTAAACCATGCACCAAGTGGACCACTTCTTTCTCCTGCATTAAGATCTTCTCATGGAGCTTGTTTTTCACCCGATGAGATAGATCCCACCTCAACGACAACACATACGTTCCTATGTCAGGAGAATGCCCCGCAGGTGTCTCTCATCTCACACAATGGAAGTATACAGGAGACAAAACTAGGCATTGGTGACATTTCCCACCTGACAATAAGCAAAAGACTGGAGCCAATGCACAGACCACCCAGCACTTCCAAAGTAGCCTCTCCGCACTGCAGAGTTTGGGGCCCATCCCCTGTTCCAAGGCGAGTATCAAGAAGGCCTTACTTGTTGTGTGATTCCCTCGAAAGGGAAGACTGGAGGCTACACCAAAGATGTGATGGGCCCTTATATTGTTCTCTTCCTCATACCTCCCATGAGTGCCCTTTCTGCAGCAACAGCAATAGCTATCCTATGAGGCATAGAGGCGCTAAATGGTGTAATCCTGTTTCTTATAGGTCTTCCCAACAAGAAGTATGTTTGCAGGAGCCAGTCTCCACACACGCCCTACCATCCACCTTAACCAACAGAGACCCACACACTGTTTTTAGCATGGCTACTCTAGGAAGGACTGTGTGTTACTCCCATATGGGAAATAATAGGAATCCTTCCTCTCCATCTTTAGGAACATTTCCAGGTGGGAGAGCAAGAACCTACCACCCTACTGAAGCATGGAGGAGGATTAGCTGGGAATCTGAAGTGTGACATGTATGGAATACCTGTGTGTACTATGACAATAAGAACTGTGGCAGATATAAAGGATCACATATGACTGCTGACGCTCAGGTGCAGGACATATATCTGGAGGTCTGTGATATTCTTTATACCTATCCATAAAAAAGGCTTTTTGTGGTGTTGTCAAAATAGAATGGATTAGGTATGAATTGAAAACTTCATATTG
Organism: Leptodactylus fallax; assembly: GCA_947044405.1. Lineage (NCBI taxonomy): Eukaryota > Metazoa > Chordata > Amphibia > Anura > Leptodactylidae > Leptodactylus > Leptodactylus fallax. The sequence goes on from CAMRHE010000270.1 coordinate 271,534, forward strand.
TCAGTTACGTTAAGGGGTATGTCCGTGTCTGAGCACCATCTTACAGCTCATACAGTATATACTGTAGGTATAATCTAAGGAAAGCATTGAGTAAAATTCTAATATTTCATACTGGTCGAAAATTACAACCAGATCTCTATCCATTTATGCAGGTCGCCACCGGAAACAGAACCTAGCATATCACCCAGCCCTGCAGATACATAGGTTAAGGTAACCAGAACCAGCATATCACACAGCCCTGCAGATACATAGGTTAAAGTAACCAGAACCAGCATATCATCCCAGTCCTGCACTTAGATAGGCTAGAGTCACAGGAACCAGCATATCACCCCAGCCCCACAGATGGAGAGGTTAGGGTCATCAGAACTCAGCATATGACCAAAGCCCTGCAGATAGATAGGTTAGGGTCACCAGAACCAGCATGGCACCCCAGCCTTGCAGATAGATAGGTTAGTGTCACCAGAACCAGCATGGAACCCCAGTCCTGCACATAGATGGGTTAGTGTCACCAGAACCAGCATGGCACCCCAGCCTTGCAGATAGATAAGTTAGTGTCACCAAAACCAGGATATCAGACCAGCCCTGCACATAGATAGGTTAGTGTCACCAGAACTAGCATATCACCCCAACCCTGCAGATAGATAGGTTAGTGTCACCAGACCCCAGCATATTACCCAGCCCCGCAGATAGATAGGTTAGTCTCACCAGAACCAGCATATCACTACAGTCCTGAAGATAGGTTAGTGTCACAAGAACTAGCATATCACCCCAGCCCTGCAGATAGATAGGTTAGTGCTAGCAGAACCAGCATATCACCCCAGCCCTGCAAATAGATAGGTTAGTGTCACCAGAAACAGCATGTCACCTCTGCCTTGCAGATAAATAGGTTAGTGTCACCAGAACCAGCATATCACCTCAGCCCTGCAGATAGATAGGTTAGGGTCACCAGAACCAGCATGGCGCCCCTGGCTTGCAGATATATAGATTAGTGTCACCAGAACTAGCATATCACCCCAGCTCTGCAGATAGCTAGGTTAGAGTCACCAGAACCCAGCATATCACCCCAGACCTGCAGATAGGTTAGACTCACCAGAACCAGCATGTCACCACAGCCCTGCAAATAGATAGGCTAGGGTCACCAGAACCAGCATATCACTGCAGTTCTACAAATAGATAGGTTAGGGTCACAAAAACCCAGCATTTCACCCCAGCCCTGCAGATAGATAGGTTAGTGTTACCAGAACCACCATACCAGTCCTGCAGATAGATAGGTTAGGGTCACCTGAATTAAAAGGTGTTTTCCCTTGAGCATGAAACGGGGGTCCCTTGGTACCATTTGAATGAAATGCCAGGTGCTTTCTTAGCAAAACCCTTGTAACTGGTCTATATGTAAATGGTAAGATGGTGCTCAGTGGTATCTACCGGAGACATTAATGATAAGTAACAGCAATATAAATGGTACAATATGTGGATCATACATCGGCTCGATCTGCCATATGACTCAACAAAAAGCAATTACTATTGGGATTTCGCCAGGGACTTCTTAACGTGCCATTGAAAGAAAACAGATGATTATAATGGAAAAGAAAAAACACATTTATAGGTATTAACATCTGTGGAAGGTGAAATGTAATTCTGCTTGAAGGAATTTCTCATATTTTTATTAAGGACGTGTCGTCGTGTTTATTCACAGGGAACACTCCTAGGAATAATCTCGTCGCTATTAGTCTATGACCATTTGTTTTATTGCTCTAATGCATAAAAATTCAGCACTTAGTAAATAATCTTGATTATAAATATTCTCCAGTGAGTGCCTGCAGCTCCTAGGCCGGCCTACGTGTCGCCATGGTAACAGACTACAAACTGGCTTAACCTATGGAGTATATGTTGTCAAAGGGCAAATGGAAGGAAATCTGATCATACTCCTAGGGAAGCGTTGTCTCTAGCCTGTATTTTGCCATGAAGATACCGAGGTCTGCTTAGATCTGCTGTGTACACAATATCACAGATTTTTAACCAAGAATATTCACAAAGTTACATTATTTTGCTGCTTTTTTTTAGGTGCAATGAGCATTAAGATGGTCTCTGTACATTTTCTTTAAAGTAAAATTCCCCATATTCACAAAAGTCTTTAGGTGACATGTCATCGGGGGGTATCTGGTTCTTTTAAATAGGGAGAGACCATCAATATCAAATTTGTGGGGTCCAACTCTCGGCGTCCCCGATGACCAGTTGTTTGCACTGCTCCTGCATTGCCTTCATTGCTGATATTAGTACCTATGCTAGGTGTTGAAGCTTTGTCCCATTCAAGTGACTGAGACAAAGTTGCAGTACCAGGCATGACCACAACTATAATAATGGCGTTGTTCGGCACAGAGCAGTATAAAGGGGACACAGGAGCACTGTAGCTTCTTCACACAGCTGCTTATTGGGAGGAGCCTAGAATTGGACCATGAATGTCTAATAGACATGGGCAAACCTTGCGAGATTAGTTTTGCGAATATTCACAAGGTTCACCGGCCAGTTTAATTTCAGACTGAACTTGCTGGCTCTGAACTGTGCTAAAGTGCTATTGTTATACTCTGGGGCTTAAAGGGGTATTCCGATGAACATAATCACATCTATATTTGTAGATAATTAAAAGTTAAACATTGTTGCAAATATAAGTAGATAAAAATTCTGCAGAGTTTTAAAGATTTTCTCTAACAATCTTAATGGTGACAGTTTGTTGTCTTTATCGGTTGCCAATGGATACGACCACGTATACAGAAACTTTCTATGGTCTGGGACTTGTCAGGAACTCAGCCATGATTTTCTTATTGTAGCTGGGTTATCAGGCAGGGACACTACATGTATCAGAAGATATCCCGGCCACAATGAGGAAATCATAGCTGATTTTCTGACCTTAGAAAGGTCCTGCATTCATGGTCGTATCCACTGGCAACTGATCAAGACAACAACTTGTGACCACAAGATATTTAAAGAAAATATTTAAGACTCTGCAAAATGTTTAATTACTTATATTTGCAAAAATGTTTAAACTTTAATTATCTACAAATTTAAAAATGGGTATGATCGTGGGAATACTCCTTTAACTCCGAAGCCTGTGATTGGAAGAGGCTGGAAGAGGGGCAAATACGCCTGCGATGGAGCAGCGGAGGTTAAGAGCCCAGGAGAGGTCCGGGCAGACCAGAGTATAATATGATTCCTTTGTTAAAAACCAAACTGATTATGAACAGGTTCGCTCCTCTCTACAAATCTAATATTGATGGTCTATGCTAAGGACCGGCCCTTTAAGGGGAGTCCTGGTCAGTCACTGCTTTAAAACGCTATGCATTTGTTATGGTGGGAGATATATTGAAGGATTCAGCCAGTGCCTTTATGTAACAGGACACCCGGCCTTATAGTTCGCACCTTCCACCTCCACAAAAACTGCATTTTTTTCTTTCATGCCAAAGAGTAAAAAACAAGTCAGTCGTCTAGCCAAGTAGCAAGAAGGGCAAACCCGTGAAGTTCTGGAGTCCAGATACACAGAAGGGTCATTCACCCATTTATAGATACCTATTTTTATACCTATAGTGGATTTCATTGATTTTTTTATTTCTGTGAAGATGAAATATTTCATTATCGGACACTGTAGATCTAAAGTATAACAAGCAATAAACAGAATTATTCTAAGGAGCTCAAGGTTTGTTAAAGGTCATTAAAACCATAGAGGCAAACCGACTGGCACCTATGGGGCAGGTCTAGCTGGCTCCACCCACTTTGCTGATGGGAGACAGAAGCCCCTCCCCAGAGGAACTGCATGATAAGTAATTAAGGAGATGGGGACTGGACTGAAGCATCCTGTACAGTGTGTATAAGGGTAACAAACAGCAGGCCATTTTAACCAGGCACCATATTGGGTGGTCCATTTTCATCGCTACACTGGGGATCCCTCTTTTCTGTGTACATTACTAGTTTTTATCCAGTAGTAATTCAGTAATTCAGGAGTCCTAAAATGAGCCTAAACTGATTTAGAGATGTGTCCTTCCTGATCCTGCTTGTTAGCTTAGAGGGGTTGTTCAGGATTTTGGTTTTTAGGACCTGCTCTTAGAGTAGGCCATAAATTTGTGATCAGAGGGCCCCCTCACAGATCAGCTGCTCCTTACTATATACTGCCTGGAGCCAGAAGCAGTGAGCCCAGTACCCTGTATAGAGGCCGGTACTCAGCTCTTATTGGCCACTCATCTCTGGGTATCCCAGGCCAAGAGGGAAGGGAAGGAGAAGACGTCTGTGACTGAAGATATTATTTTATATCTAATTCCTATCCAATCTTTTTCTCAATATTATCAGTTATGTATTTTACTTGTTGCCCATGTTTGAAGTATCGCAGACAGTATATAGAGAAATCTTTTCCATTACCCAAAGGGTTAATCATTATCCCAGTCTGAGCATATGATTATACACATCTCCGTAATTAGACCGCCACTAATTAGTCAATAACCATGATTAATACAAGCCTCACGATTATTAGCCGAGGTCATAAAAATTGATGTGCCATTTATATAACTCAGAAACCCTAAATCCTTCTTGTTATACAATCCATGTCATCTTTTTAGGATTGCTAGATGAGGGTGGGGGGACAATGAGTCCAGGTTTGGGGGTATGGATACCACTGGCACCAGCCACAGTTAAAGGGTCTTTTCTCCATCACCTACCTGCAGCAGAGATGGGCCCCATAGAGTGTCTTTCCTTTTGGAGGACCTTGTATGTCCATGCATTAACACAACATCCTACAGATTTCATGAAGCTTCCTGCAATGCTTCATTTGTCCTGTGGGGGCACTGTAGTGAAATCCATCTAGCACCTGTAGAGCGCAGATGATTTTCATGATCGGCTTAATTTAGAAGGCTCTGTCAGACAGATGGGACTGAAGAAGCAGACAACCCCTTTAATAATAAAGTTGTAATAATTTTGGATGCTCAGTTGGTTCTTCCAGATCCTTTTTATTACATGGAGACATTAGTGAGTATTACACATGTAGCTTCCTGGTGAACTACAACCAACAAGTTCCAAAATCACAGTTGTACCAGTATACAAGTAGTGAGAACCCTAGAGGGCTGTATACTATACTATGTATATTATTTCAACACCAGCCTCATGGTGGTGGAGAACGGGGGCCATCGCCCAGCCATAGCAGTGCCAGGGCAGGACAGACTGATGACTGGGCTGCTGAACTACACATACATGTATGCCTGTTATCATAAAGCGATTTGTATGTATTACTGTACATGTAGGGATGGAGAGAGACTAGCTTGGCCCCTGAAAATCATTCAAAAAGTTGTCTTTGGGTATAATGGCACTGAATGATATGTGATACAGCAAGTCAAAAGCCCCACCCATGAGGAGCTGCTTTACACACATGCACACACACATATATATATATATATATATGTGACCTTGTCGGTTATGAACAGAATAATCTGCTCCTGCGAAGTGCTTTGGCCTTATTCAGATGGACATATTGTACCCATGACTAACTGATCATACATTGGATGTAACACCCGGACCCGCACTAATGCTATATGGCTCTATGGTGATGGAAGGTCAATTCAGAAGAACTACAGGCGAGTTGTATGAACTGTGACGTAGAATACGCTTGTCTAAATGAAGCCAAGGTGGCCAAGGCCAGTTTAAGACAAGAGTAATATGTGTGTACTGTGTAGTTGCTGACAGAAGTGACTAACCTTCTTGTTGATGGTTTCCAGACTTTTTTGTTGCCATGATTATATTATAAAGATAATTCATGTCAGCTAAAAAAATTTACCCCTCCTAAATAATGATGACATCACTTTATGTCTGACGCCCACCCATCCTGAGAATGAAGTGTCGCACCACACGCCCTTCATGCCGGGGGCTCAGGATTGGTGGGGGTCCTAGAGGTTACACAATCAAAAATCATAAAGTGTCAGCATTGCCTAGCAATAACTTACCCCTTTATAAATTGGGATTAACCCTTTAAAGGTTGTGCTTCTTGGATATTTACCTTCTTGCCGAAGATGTGAAACATTCTATGCAAACTGCCCTATATAATACAAGCACATATCAAGGGGAGACACAAAAACATCTCCTGGGCAAGCAATTCAATTATATCGCATTGTGATAGGGGATTGGACGAGAATAAAATAAAACATGGCTGCTTCCCTTTACATCACCCTATTTGTCTATGGGCAGTTCATACCCACTGAAGTGAATGGTTCTGAGCTGCAGTACCGGACATATCCTACAGGCAAGGGTGGCACTAGATGGAAGCAGCCATGTTCCATCTCATACCACCCCTTTAACTCTGGCTTGTAGAGGGTAAATGGATCTTCCTGAGACTTATATGTTCTCTCCTATAGGGCACAATATGACAACTACTGTGAGCTCTTGTGGCCATGCCCGGTCTGATCTGTACCATTCATAGTGTGAGATATTATCAGTTGTACAGAGATGAGGTCAGCCATCCATACTGTGCATTGCCCATATTAGTGTGATGTATCTATAGGTGTTGTTCCTATACAGTATATATAATATGTAAGGGCTTCAGACAAGGCATGGGCTCCGGACGTTGTCAGAAAGTGGCCGCGTCTACCTTATTGTATGTGATTACTTAAACATGACATCTACCATACAGAATCCGTGTCCGCCAGTGCGGAGGGAGAGATGCCTGACCGTGAGATTGCCGATCCAAATTCTGGTCTTCAATGTACTTGAATAAAGTCCTCATTATTAACCCTTCGCGCTGACTGCGACTTTTTTTCTCCTAAATGTTTTATTTCACCTTTGATTCTTCTTTTTCATGAGTGACATAAAATGATTGTAAAGATCAGGACGAGCGGCTGTAGCTTTGATCTACCACATTGGACAGACCCTATGACCACCAGAGGTAATCAATGGGAGGCCCAGAGTCGGACTGACCCTCCAGAAGATCCAGCAGAGGCCACACAAATTTAAAGGGATTTATCGCTAATTTCTTACATTTACTTATTAACACCAGATAGTGAAATCGATCACTTTTTATTAATCTGTTTGTATTTTCAGATTGTATATTTTTAAATCTTTTTTTCTGTACATGATTATAGGGGCGACCATCTTGCCTGAGATTCTCCACTGCTCTGTTAACAGCATTTAGTGATCTGCTTTACAGCAAAGTCATAGACAGAAATAGATTGGTGCCGACTCATTGAGGTCTATGGCGAGTTTTCTAGACATGCTCAGTGCAGGGAGAGGGAGGAGATAAGCTGTGAAATCATCTATTATCAGTAGTGGATGTGTCACTATGGGTGTTATCTATAGAGGTGTTATTGTCTATTGTAATCCTATTTGTAATGTAATTTAGGTAACTGGCCAAAAAAAAAAAAGCTCTACAGAATTTGCAAGGGTCCATCTATTACTAGGCTTAGTGGTCAAATTGAAAATGACAGTATGTAGTATTTTTAAAAAATATAGATAGTGACATAAAAAAAAGGTAAAAAACAATATCAAAAGTTCTTAAAAAATATGTTTAACATAAAAAAAAATTAGTTTTTGGTGACACATTCCCTTCCCCTGTGGATGTGATTGCGTCCCCTAGAATAATTTTATGTGGTGGACCCAAGAAACCTCTGCTGAGGCCTATCCTGCATTTATATAAACAGGCTCAGTGCATACGGGATTTCCAACAGTGAAAAAGATTTTCAACCAGGCTCCTCATTGTGGTGAGTTGTGGGTCTAGTTTGGGTTGTTTCGTCATTCTTGTGTTTAAGAGTTTAGTTCAACATGTTTAGTTTAGTTTAGTTCAGACATGATAACACCATGTCTGAAGAAGAGAGCTAGTAGTCTCGAAAGCTCACCATCAATTATACTCAGTTAGCCTCTAAAAGGTATCGCCTGATTTCTTCACTCTTCCACTACTTTCTACGGCTAACATGGTACAACATTATACTACTAACAAAGAGGGAAATTACAATATCAAAACCATAGATGTCATAATTCATGTTTTATAACCATCCATGCACCAAATGCAAAATTGCAGTAGCGCTCTGCGCACAGCGCCAGGACAACCAAGACAGAGATCAAAATTGGCACATATAAATAAGCTAATGTGATTGATAAACTACACATATAAGTTAAAGGTTCTACATTATACATATTTGATCAAACAGTAAGGGTATGTTCACACAGAGTTTTTGCAGGCTAGCAAAACCCACTAGCGTTTTTTCAACACGGTTTTTGATGCGCTTTTTTGATGCAATTTTGCAAAAACCGCTAGCTTTTTTTTAAAGAGAAGTTTCCAGGTCCATACACACTGCGACAAAAACTGCGATGTCAGTATCCCCCAGTGTTAGATACTGCTGCGCCCCACAGCCAGACTTGTAAGAAGTCTGTTCTTCATTATTCCCTTTTTATTTTATATTCTTTGTTTGTATTTATGTCCTTTTATTACATCTTTGTCTTGGTAAGCACTGTACTTTTTTGAGTGTATTAAATCTGAAAATGTAATAAGATTGTCCTTCACTCTAAATGTCCCCACAATTCCGAACAGAATAAATCTGAAGAAAAAAAAACAACAAATATATATCCAGCACAGGAAAAAATTGGAATTGAATAAAACATAACTTTAAATGCATCTAGAAAAAAATATAAAAGTTGGAAGAAAAACAATGCCTATACAGTCATATGAAAAAGTTTGGGCACCCATATTAATCTTAATCATTTTTAGTTCTAAATATTTGGGTGTTTGCAACAGCCATTTCAATTGATGGACACAGTAATATTTCAGGATTGAAATGAGGTTTATTGTACTAACAGAAAATGTGCAATATGCATTAAACCAAAATTTGACCGGTGCAAAAATTTGGGTACCCTTATCATTTTATTGATTTGAATACTCCTAACTACTTTTTACTGACTTACTGAAGCACAAAATTGGTTTTGTAACCTCACTGAGCTTTAAACTTCATAGCCAGATGTATCCAATCATGAGAAAAGGTATTTAAGGTGGCCAATTGCAAGTTGTTCTCCTATTTGAATCTCCTCTGAAGAGTGGCATCATGGGATCCTCAAAACAACTCTAAAATGATCTGAAAACAAAGATTGTTCAACATAGTTGTTCAGGGGAAGGATACAAAAAGTTGTCTCAGAGATTTAACCTGTCAGTTTCCACTGTGAGGAACATAGTAAGGAAATGGAAGACCACAGGGACAGTTCTTGTTAAGCTCAGAAGTGGCAGGCCAAGAAAAATATCAGAAAGGCAGAGAAGAAGAATGGTGAGAACAGTCAAGGACAATCCACAGACCACCTCCAAAGAGCTGCAGCATCATCTTGCTGCAGATGGTGTCACTGTGCATCGGTCAACAATACAGCACACTTTGCACAAGGAGAAGCTGTATGGGAGAGTGATGCGAAAGAAGCCGTTTCTGAAAGCACGCCACAAACAGAGTCACCTGAGGTATGCAAAAGCACATTTGGACAAGCCAGCTTCATTTTGGAAGAAGGTCCTGTGGACTGATGAAACAAAGATTGAGTTGTTTGGTCATACAAAAAGGCGTTATGCATGGCGTCAAAAAAACACAGCATTCCAAGAAAAACACTTGCTACCCACTGTAAAATTTGGTGGAGGTTCCATCATGCTTTGGGGCTGTGTGGCCAATGCCGGCACCAGGAATCTTGTTAAAGTTGAGGGTCGCATGGATTCAACTCAGTATCAGCAGATTCTTGAGAATAATGTACAAGAATCAGTGACGAATTTGAAGTTACGCCGGGGATGGATATTTCAGCAAGACAATGATCCAAATCTACTCAGGCATTCATGCAGAGGAACAATTACAATGTTCTGGAATGGCCATCCCAGTCCCCAGACCTGAATATCATTGAACATCTGTGGGATAATTTGAAGCGGGCTGTCCATGCTCGGCGACCATCAAACTTAACTGAACTGGAATTGTTTTGTAAAGAGGAATGGTCAAAAATACCTTCATCCAGGATCCAGGAACTGATTAAAAGCTACAGGAAGCGACTAGAGGCTGTTATTTTTGCAAAAGGAGGATCTACTAAATATTAATGTCACTTTTCTGTTGAGGTGCCCATACTTTTGCACCGGTCAAATTTTGGTTTAATGCATATTGCACATTTTCTGTTAGTACAATAAACCTCATTTCAATCCTGAAATATTACTGTGTCCATCAGTTATTAGATATATCAAATTGAAATGGCTGTTGCAAACACCCAAATATTTAGAACTAAAAATGATTAAGATTAATAGGGGTGCCCAAACTTTTTCATATGACTGTAGCTTAGCTTATGCGTTTCAAGGCATAGACCCCTTAGTCATAGCATAAAGTCCATAGCAAACTGCCAACAATAAAAATGTGCACAAAGACCAGAAACACAGAATACTAAGTCATCACAAATCCAAACTCAAGCAAGAGCTGAACGTAAATCCATAACATATACAAAAAGGTGAGAACTACTAAAAAGGTTAGTACTACTAAAAAGGTGAGTACTACTCACTCAGGATCAGTATAGAAATCAAAAATCAGTAAATATCGCTTAGGCTTGTCAACTTTTTGTTTGCTATGGTGTGCCAGAGGTCACCCTTGTGAGTGGTCCAGGCATATTGGTGTCTCACCTACCATACGTGGCGGGTAGTGGTAGCTATTCATGTGGATGTACAAATATTGGGGTCACTTCATTCTTTTGTAGCCTAGTGTGATAGGTGTGCAAGCAGAGTCCCCCTTTATCATTGCATTACATGTGTGTGTGTGGTAAGTATGTGTAGGGATCCCTGGGACCCAAAATGTTTAACCTTACCAGGTCCCACTGATCTCTACTTCCAGGTCCCATCTCATAGGAAATGCCCATTCAACCAATCCCTGGCTGTGGTCAGTCGGAGCGGCCATTTTTAGTTTTTTTCCAGTCTGTGTGTTAGGAGCCCAGCAGGGACGTGATAAGCATCAGATTGGGAACCCTGAGGGATCATTGAGGTGAGTACTGCTTCTTTCTTGTTTTCCACCCACCAGACATCCCCTTTGATAGGAGCGTTATAAACCCTTCTGCTGAAAGGTCTCCCTAGAGCAGGGGTAGGCAACCTTTTTTGTTCAGCGTGTCGATTTAAATTAAAAAATCACAGATGAGGTCCTCGGAGTGCCGCGCAATAATTGTAAGGCTGACGACCCCTACACTAAAGTCATATAGCACAAACCGTAACATAGGGGTGCTGTCATACTGTGCTGTGACTGGGAGAGGTGAGGTAACACATGTACGATGGCGACACACTATGTACCTGGATGCTGCATCCAGTCCCCTGCCGCCGGTACCTTCACTTTTCTGTAAGTGAAACGCAGATTAATGTCAGACACTTTTAATTCCTGGCAGTGCGGTAACAGCAAAACCCCAACCAGGAATGAATTGGTGTCACACTTACCCCAAAGTGACAGCACTGGTGCCCGGGAAGTGGATTTGGCTATAGCCGCACCTGGGTACACAGTGTGTCACCACCCGAAAAGAAACAGCCTAAGGCCAGGGCCCCACATTGCGGAAACGCAGCTTTTTTTGTTGCAGATTTTTCTACGTTTTTCTGAGCCAAAGCCAGGAGTGGATTGAGCAGAAGGGAGAAGTATAAGAACTTCCTATATATTTCCCATTCCTTTTGTAGCCATTCTTGGCTTTGGCTCAAAAAACGCAGCAAAATCTACAACAAAAATGCTGCGTTTCCGCAGGCCTTAGGCCTCCTGCACACAAATGGCATGGATGTGGTTTTCACTGACCTATACATTAAAAATGAATTGACAGGGCTGCAAATGCAGACAGATATAAAGTATGTATAGGACAGATATAGGACAGATATAGGATCTGCTCTATAATTTACAGCTCTTCAATTTGGCCCAGACACACGACCGCAAAAATGACAGCTGTGTGTACGGGCCAATTGAAATATAATAGTCCATACTTTTATCCACAATTGTAGATAAATGTACAGTATGCTCATGTACATTCCAGTTTAGTAACTCCATGTCGCTCATATTAATAGCAGTTAACCCTATCATGCCCCTCACATTAACCCCTGTGTGCTATAAATAAAAGTTACTGATATGTGAGACATGTGGAGGTACTAATAAAGGACCTCAATAATGAAGATATTTACTAAATTATTACCTCCATATGTCTCACATATCAGTAACCCTTATGTAAAGCAAACAGGGGTTAATGTGCCTCATAGTAACAGCAGTTAACCCTATCATGTCCCTCACATTAACCCCTGTGTGCTTTACAAAAGGGTTACTGATATGTGAGACATATGGAGGTAATAATTAAGCATCTTCATTATATAGGTCCTCCATATGTCTCACATATTAGTAACTCTATGTGAGGCACACAGTGGTTAATGTGAGGGGACATGATAGGGTTAATTGCTATTAATGTGAGGCACATGGAGCTACTAATACTAAATGAATAACCCCATATGCCTGACATTAATAGGAATAGTAACCCTGGCATGTACCTGTTTTTTTACTTTTCTCCTTCTTTGCAGGCTGCAGATGGCAGGAGCCATCACTGTAGCAGGCAGGGTCCTTGTGCTGTACAGTGAGAGCTCCGCCTCCTGGGCTTTCCTCACCCCTCTCATTGGTGGGCAGTGAGAGAAGGGGGAGTGTCCTATACCTCAGCTCTAGCAGAGCACTAAAGGGTTGCTCTCTCTTCATTTAATACCTGCAGGTCCTGTCCTGGCTGCTGTGCCAGCAAATTATGCCACACGTGCCAGGGGTTGCCGACCCCTGCCCTAGTGGCTTCTGACCAGCCCTCACCATATAGAATTTTTTTCTACTGCTCCCCTGTTGCTGACCCTGTTGGTATTTTTACAGACTATTGATTATTTTAAAGGGGCTATACCATGAAGAATCTGCACCCTGGTCTATCCATTCAATGAGAGTGCTTACGTCAGCTATTTCCAGGGCTCCCATTGAAATGACAGGAGCGGGGGCGCATTCTGCACCCACCACTATATTCTTAACAGGACTAAAACACAGGCATTCTCAGGATTGGTGGGGGTCTCAGATGTCAGACCCCCAACCGATCAGCGATTTACCCCTATCCTATGGATCCTATGGATCATTTTCATGGCAGAACCCCTTTAAGCCATAGGCCCTGTTTGCAATACAATTTACAGCAAGTATAAGAATAGGAAAAAATAAGTAAACCCCAGAAATGACACAAAATCCCACAATTTCTCCCCCGTAATGTATACGGCTACGTTCACATTTGTATGTCCATTTTTTGGTTCATGATAGGAGTAGAAAACCAACAATGCCAGATCTGTCACATGACACCAACCGGATGGACATTAAATTTGGGCTCCGTCAGGTTTCCATCGTTTTGATGAAAAATTTTTCCTAACTTTTTTGAGGCAGATGTGAACATGGCCTAAAAAAAAAGTACTATCTGAATGACAAAACACAAGTGGCAGACGATGCTGGCAGAAAGTGGTGACACCACATCCCTTGGCACCAACACCGACAACCAAATCACAGTTCCCCTTTATAAAACTAGAGTACCATAGATTAGGAGTGTAGGGAGCCGACCACAACATCCAGCTGACAACTCCATCCACAACATCCAGCTGACAGCTCGCAGCGCTCTGACTGTCCAATAGTGTGAAAAGAATCCATCTGCTCCCTATCTGGTAAGACGGAGAGGAGCGCGGGCCAGGAGCGGGATCCGACTGCCAGCTCAGCCACCCCCCGGCGCCCAGGCATCACATGGGTCTGCTTCTTTAAGTAGTGACATCTGTCACCCTCCAGCAATTGGCGAGTAAAGGAAGGGGAGCATTGGAGGTGACTAGAGTATAATTTGTTACCATTGCTGTAATATATAGGCAATACTATTGTGTGGGTATAAGGGGGCACCCATAATATTGCAGCTCTACGTGGATATGCTTAATACTGTATGTGTGCACTATGGTGAATATACTGTACATCCCTATATCACTACTGTAGGTAGATACTATGGTGAGTATACATCTCTATATCACTACTGTAGGTAGATACTATGGTGAGTATACATATCTATATCACTACTGTATGTGCACTATGGTGAGTATACATCTCTATATCACTACTGTACGTGTGCACTATAGTGAGTATACATCTCTATATCACTACTATATATGTGCACTATAGTGAGTATACATCTCTATATCACTACTGTACACTATGGTGAGTATACATCTCTATATTACTACTGTATGTGTGCACTATGGTGAATACACATCTCTATATCACTACTGTATATGTGCACTATGGTGAGTATACATCTCTATATCACTACTGTATATGTGCACTATGGTGAGTACACAACTCTATATCACTACTGTATGTGTGAACTATGGTGAGTATACATCTCTGTATCACTACTGTATGTAGATACTATGGTGAGTATACATATCTGTATCACTACTGTATGTGTACACTATGGTGAATATACATCTCTATATCACTACTGTATATATGCACTATGGTGAGTATACATCTCTATATCACTACTGTATATGTGCACTATGGTGAGTATATATCTCTATATCACTACTGTATGTGTGAACTATGGTGAGTATACATCTCTATATCACTACTGTATGTAGATACTATGGTGAGTATACATCTCTATATCACTACTGTATGTGTACACTATGGTGAGTATACATCTCTATATCACTACTGTATATGTGCACTATGGTGAGTATACATCTCTATATCACTACTGTATATGTGCACTATGGTGAGTATATATCTCTATATCACTACTGTATATGTGCACTATGGTGAGTATACATCTCTATATCACTACTGTATGTAGATACTGTGGTGAGTATACATCTCTATATCACTACTGTATGTGTACACTATGGTGAGTATACATCTCTATATCACTACTGTATATGTGCACTATGGTGAGTATACATCTCTATATCACTACTGTATATGTGCACTATGGTGAGTATACATCTCTATATCACTACTGTATATGTGCACTATGGTGAGTATACATCTCTATATCACTACTGTATGTAGATACTATGGTGAGTATACATCTCTATATCACTACTGTATGTGTACACTATGGTGAGTATACATCTCTAGCTCACTACTGTATATGTGCACTGTGGTGAGTATACATCTCTATATCACTACTGTATGTAGATACTATGGTGAGTATACATCTCTATATCACTACTGTATGTGTACACTATGGTGAGTATACATCTCTATATCACTACCGTATGTGTACACTATGGTGAGTATACATCTCTATATCACTACTGTATGTAGATACTATGGTGAGTATACATCTCTATATCACTACTGTATATGTGCACTATGGTGAGTATACATCTCTATATCACTACTGTATGTAGATACTGTGGTGAGTATACATCTCTATATCACTACTGTATGTGTACACTATGGTGAGTATACATCTCTATATCACTACTGTATATGTGCACTATGGTGAGTATACATCTCTATATCACTACTGTATATGTGCACTATGGTGAGTATACATCTCTATATCACTACTGTATATGTGCACTATGGTGAGTATACATCTCTATATCACTACTGTATGTAGATACTATGGTGAGTATACATCTCTATATCACTACTGTATGTGTACACTATGGTGAGTATACATCTCTAGCTCACTACTGTATATGTGCACTATGGTGAGTATACATCTCTATATCACTACTGTATGTAGATACTATGGTGAGTATACATCTCTATATCACTACTGTATGTGTACACTATGGTGAGTATACATCTCTATATCACTACCGTATGTGTACACTATGGTGAGTATACATCTCTATATCACTACTGTATGTAGATACTATGGTGAGTATACATCTCTATATCACTACTGTATATGTGCACTATGGTGAGTATACATCTCTATATCACTACTGTATGTGTACACTATGGTGAGTATACATCTCTATATCACTACTGTATATGTGCACTAAGGTGAGTATACATCTCTATATTACTACTGTATGTGTACATTATGGTGAGTGTACATCTCTATATCACTACTGTATGTGTGCACTATGGTGAGTATACATCTCTACATCACTACTGTATATGTGCACTATGGTGAGTATACATCTCTATATTACTACTGTATGTGTACATTATGGTGAGTGTACATCTCTATATCACTACTGTATGTGTGCACTATGGTGAGTATACATCTCTATATCACTACTGTATGTGTACATTATGGTGAGTGTACATCTCTATATCACTACTGTATGTGTGCACTATGGTGAGTATACATCTCTATATCACTACTGTATATGTGCACTATGGTGAGTATACATCTCTATATCACTACTGTATATGTGCACTATGGTGAGTATACATCTCTATATCACTACTGTATATGTGCACTATGGTGAGTATACATCTCTATATCACTACTGTATATGTGCACTATGGTGAGTATACATCTCTATATCACTACTGTATATGTGCACTATGGTGAGTATAAATCTCTATATCACTACTGTATGTAGATACCATGGTGAGTATACATCTCTATATCACTACTGTATATGTGCACTATGGTGAGTATACATCTCTATATCACTACTGTATGTGTACACTATGGTGAGTATACATCTCTATATCACTACTGTATATGTGCACTATGGTGAGTATACATCTCTATATTACTACTGTATGTGTACATTATGGTGAGTGTACATCTCTATATCACTACTGTATGTGTGCACTATGGTGAGTATACATCTCTATATCACTACTATATATGTGCACTATGGTGAGTATACATCTCTATATCACTACTGTATATGTGCACTATGGTGAGTATACATCTCTATATTACTACTGTATGTGTACATTATGGTGAGTGTACATCTCTATATCACTACTGTATGTGTGCACTATGGTGAGTATACATCTCTATATCACTACTGTATATGTGCACTATGGTGAGTATACATCTCTATATCACTACTGTATACGTGCACTATGGTAAGTATACATCTCTATATCACTACTGTATGTAGATACTATGGTGAGTATACATCTCTATATCACTACTGTATGTGTACACTATGGTGAGTATACATCTCTATATCACTACTGTATGTGTACACTATGGTGAGTATACATCTCTATATCACTACTGTATGTAGATACTATGGTGAGTATACATCTCTATATCACTACTGTATATGTGCACTATGGTGAGTATACATCTCTATATCACTACTGTATATGTGCACTATGGTGAGTATACATCTCTATATCACTACTGTATATGTGCAGTATGGTGAATATACATCTCTATATCACTACTGTATATGTGCACTATGGTGAGTATACATCTCTATATCACTACTGTATATGTGCACTATGGTGAGTATACATCTCTATATCACTACTGTATGTAGATACTATGGTGAGTATACATCTCTATATCACTACTGTATGTGTACACTATGGTGAGTATACATCTCTATATCACTACCGTATGTGTACACTATGGTGAGTATACATCTCTATATCACTACTGTATGTAGATACTATGGTGAGTATACATCTCTATATCACTACTGTATATGTGCACTATGGTGAGTATACATCTCTATATCACTACTGTATATGTGCACTATGGTGAGTATACATCTCTATATCACTACTGTATATGTGCACTATGGTGAGTATACATCTCTATATCACTACTGTATGTGTACACTATGGTGAGTATACATCTCTATATCACTACTGTATATGTGCACTATGGTGAGTATACATCTCTATATTACTACTGTATGTGTACATTATGGTGAGTGTACATCTCTATATCACTACTGTATGTGTGCACTATGGTGAGTATACATCTCTATATCACTACTGTATGTGTACACTATGGTGAGTATACATCTCTATATCACTACTGTATATGTGCACTATGGTGAGTATACATCTCTATATTACTACTGTATGTGTACATTATGGTGAGTGTACATCTCTATATCACTACTGTATGTGTGCACTATGGTGAGTATACATCTCTATATCACTACTGTATATGTGCACTATGGTGAGTATACATCTCTATATCACTACTGTATATGTGCACTATGGTGAGTATACATCTCTATATCACTACTGTATGTAGATACTATGGTGAGTATACATCTCTATATCACTACTGTATGTGTACACTATGGTGAGTATACATCTCTATATCACTACTGTATGTGTACACTATGGTGAGTATACATCTCTATATCACTACTGTATGTAGATACTATGGTGAGTATACATCTCTATATCACTACTGTATATGTGCACTATGGTGAGTATACATCTCTATATCACTACTGTATATGTGCACTATGGTGAGTATACATCTCTATATCACTACTGTATATGTGCACTATGGTGAGTATACATCTCTATATCACTACTGTATATGTGCACTATGGTGAGTATACATCTCTATATCACTACTGTATGTGTACACTATGGTGAGTATACATCTCTATATCACTACTGTATATGTGCACTATGGTGAGTATACATCTCTATATTACTACTGTATGTGTACATTATGGTGAGTGTACATCTCTATATCACTACTGTATGTGTGCACTATGGTGAGTATACATCTCTATATCACTACTGTATGTGTACACTATGGTGAGTATACATCTCTATATCACTACTGTATATGTGCACTATGGTGAGTATACATCTCTATATCACTACTGTATGTAGATACTATGGTGAGTATACATCTCTATATCACTACTGTATGTGTACACTATGGTGAGTATACATCTCTATATCACTACTGTATATGTGCACTATGGTGAGTATACATCTCTATATCACTACTGTATATGTGCACTATGGTGAGTATAAATCTCTATATCACTACTGTATGTAGATACCATGGTGAGTATACATCTCTATATCACTACTGTATGTGTACACTATGGTGAGTATACATCTCTATATCACTACTGTATATGTGCACTATGGTGAGTATAC
Organism: Leptodactylus fallax; assembly: GCA_947044405.1. NCBI lineage: Eukaryota > Metazoa > Chordata > Amphibia > Anura > Leptodactylidae > Leptodactylus > Leptodactylus fallax. The sequence continues at coordinate 290,616 of CAMRHE010000270.1, forward strand.
ATCTCTATATTACTACTGTATGTGTACATTATGGTGAGTGTACATCTCTATATCACTACTGTATGTGTGCACTATGGTGAGTATACATCTCTATATCACTACTGTATATGTGCACTATGGTGAGTATACATCTCTATATCACTACGGTATGTGTACACTATGGTGAGTATACATCTCTATATCACTACTGTATATGTGCACTATGGTGAGTATATATCTCTATATTACTACTGTATGTGTACATTATGGTGAGTGTACATCTCTATATCACTACTGTATGTGTGCACTATGGTGAGTATACATCTCTATATCACTACTGTATATGTGCACTATGGTGAGTATACATCTCTATATCACTACTGTATATGTGCACTATGGTGAGTATACATCTCTATATCACTACTGTATATGTACACTATGGTGAGTATACATCTCTATATCACTACTGTATGTAGATACTATGGTGAGTATACATCTCTATATCACTACTGTATGTGTACACTATGGTGAGTATACATCTCTATATCACTACTGTATATGTGCACTATGGTGAGTATACATCTCTATATTACTACTGTATGTGTACATTATGGTGAGTGTACATCTCTATATCACTACTGTATGTGTGCACTATGGTGAGTATACATCTCTATATCACTACTGTATATGTGCACTATGGTGAGTATACATCTCTATATCACTACTGTATATGTGCACTATGGTGAGTATACATCTCTATATCACTACTGTATATGTACACTATGGTGAGTATACATCTCTATATCACTACTGTATGTAGATACTATGGTGAGTATACATCTCTATATCACTACTGTATGTGTACACTATGGTGAGTATACATCTCTAGCTCACTACTGTATATGTGCACTATGGTGAGTATACATCTCTATATCACTACTGTATGTAGATACTATGGTGAGTATACATCTCTATATCACTACTGTATGTGTACACTATGGTGAGTATACATCTCTATATCACTACCGTATGTGTACACTATGGTGAGTATACATCTCTATATCACTACTGTATGTAGATACTATGGTGAGTATACATCTCTATATCACTACTGTATATGTGCACTATGGTGAGTATACATCTCTATATCACTACTGTATGTGTACACTATGGTGAGTATACATCTCTATATCACTACTGTATATGTGCACTATGGTGAGTATACATCTCTATATTACTACTGTATGTGTACATTATGGTGAGTGTACATCTCTATATCACTACTGTATGTGTGCACTATGGTGAGTATACATCTCTACATCACTACTGTATATGTGCACTATGGTGAGTATACATCTCTATATCACTACTGTATGTGTACACTATGGTGAGTATACATCTCTATATCACTACTGTATATGTGCACTATGGTGAGTATACATCTCTATATTGCTACTGTATGTGTACATTATGGTGAGTGTACATCTCTATATCACTACTGTATGTGTGCACTATGGTGAGTATACATCTCTATATCACTACTGTATGTGTACATTATGGTGAGTGTACATCTCTATATCACTACTATATGTGTGCACTATGGTGAGTATACATCTCTATATCACTACTGTATATGTGCACTATGGTGAGTATACATCTCTATATCACTACTGTATGTGTACACTATGGTGAGTATACATCTCTATATCACTACTGTATATGTGCACTATGGTGAGTATACATCTCTATATCACTACTGTATATGTGCACTATGGTGAGTATACATCTCTATATCACTACTGTATATGTGCACTATGGTGAGTATACATCTCTATATCACTACTGTATATGTGCACTATGGTGAGTATACATCTCTATATCACTACTGTATATGTGCACTATGGTGAGTATAAATCTCTATATCACTACTGTATGTAGATACCATGGTGAGTATACATCTCTATATCACTACTGTATATGTGCACTATGGTGAGTATACATCTCTATATCACTACTGTATGTGTACACTATGGTGAGTATACATCTCTATATCACTACTGTATATGTGCACTATGGTGAGTATACATCTCTATATTACTACTGTATGTGTACATTATGGTGAGTGTACATCTCTATATCACTACTGTATGTGTGCACTATGGTGAGTATACATCTCTATATCACTACTATATATGTGCACTATGGTGAGTATACATCTCTATATCACTACTGTATATGTGCACTATGGTGAGTATACATCTCTATATTACTACTGTATGTGTACATTATGGTGAGTGTACATCTCTATATCACTACTGTATGTGTACACTATGGTGAGTATACATCTCTATATCACTACTGTATATGTGCACTATGGTGAGTATACATCTCTATATTACTACTGTATGTGTACATTATGGTGAGTGTACATCTCTATATCACTACTGTATGTGTGCACTATGGTGAGTATACATCTCTATATCACTACTGTATATGTGCACTATGGTGAGTATACATCTCTATATCACTACTGTATATGTGCACTATGGTGAGTATACATCTCTATATCACTACTGTATGTATATACTATGGTGAGTATACATCTCTATATCACTACTGTATGTGTACACTATGGTGAGTATACATCTCTATATCACTACTGTATGTGTACACTATGGTGAGTATACATCTCTATATCACTACTGTATGTAGATACTATGGTGAGTATACATCTCTATATCACTACTGTATATGTGCACTATGGTGAGTATACATCTCTATATCACTACTGTATATGTGCACTATGGTGAGTATACATCTCTATATCACTACTGTATATGTGCAGTATGGTGAATATACATCTCTATATCACTACTGTATATGTGCACTATGGTGAGTATACATCTCTATATCACTACTGTATATGTGCACTATGGTGAGTATACATCTCTATATCACTACTGTATGTAGATACTATGGTGAGTATACATCTCTATATCACTACTGTATGTGTACACTATGGTGAGTATACATCTCTATATCACTACCGTATGTGTACACTATGGTGAGTATACATCTCTATATCACTACTGTATGTAGATACTATGGTGAGTATACATCTCTATATCACTACTGTATATGTGCACTATGGTGAGTATACATCTCTATATCACTACTGTATGTGTACACTATGGTGAGTATACATCTCTATATCACTACTGTATATGTGCACTATGGTGAGTATACATCTCTATATTACTACTGTATGTGTACATTATGGTGAGTGTACATCTCTATATCACTACTGTATGTGTGCACTATGGTGAGTATACATCTCTACATCACTACTGTATATGTGCACTATGGTGAGTATACATCTCTATATCACTACTGTATGTAGATACTATGGTGAGTATACATCTCTATATCACTACTGTATGTGTACACTATGGTGAGTATACATCTCTATATCACTACTGTATGTGTACACTATGGTGAGTATACATCTCTATATTACTACTGTATGTGTACATTATGGTGAGTGTACATCTCTATATCACTACTGTATGTGTGCACTATGGTGAGTATACATCTCTACATCACTACTGTATATGTGCACTATGGTGAGTATACATCTCTATATCACTACTGTATGTGTACACTATGGTGAGTATACATCTCTATATCACTACTGTATATGTGCACTATGGTGAGTATACATCTCTATATTACTACTGTATGTGTACATTATGGTGAGTGTACATCTCTATATCACTACTGTATGTGTGCACTATGGTGAGTATACATCTCTATATCACTACTGTATATGTGCACTATGGTGAGTATACATCTCTATATCACTACTGTATATGTGCACTATGGTGAGTATACATCTCTATATCACTACTGTATGTAGATACTATGGTGAGTATACATCTCTATATCACTACTGTATGTGTACACTATGGTGAGTATACATCTCTATATCACTACTGTATGTGTACACTATGGTGAGTATACATCTCTATATCACTACTGTATGTAGATACTATGGTGAGTATACATCTCTATATCACTACTGTATATGTGCACTATGGTGAGTATACATCTCTATATCACTACTGTATATGTTCACTATGGTGAGTATACATCTCTATATCACTACTGTATATGTGCACTATGGTGAGTATACATCTCTATATCACTACTGTATATGTGCACTATGGTGAGTATACATCTCTATATCACTACTGTATGTGTACACTATGGTGAGTATACATCTCTATATCACTACTGTATATGTGCACTATGGTGAGTATACATCTCTATATTACTACTGTATGTGTACATTATGGTGAGTGTACATCTCTATATCACTACTGTATGTGTGCACTATGGTGAGTATACATCTCTATATCACTACTGTATATGTGCACTATGGTGAATATACATCTCTATATCACTACTGTATGTGTACACTATGGTGAGTATACATCTCTATATCACTACTGTATATGTGCACTATGGTGAGTATACATCTCTATATCACTACTGTATATGTGCACTATGGTGAGTATACATCTCTATATCACTACTGTATATGTGCACTATGGTGAGTATAAATCTCTGTATCACTACTGTATGTAGATACCATGGTGAGTATACATCTCTATATCACTACTGTATGTGTACACTATGGTGAGTATACATCTCTATATCACTACTGTATATGTGCACTATGGTGAGTATACATCTCTATATTACTACTGTATGTGTACATTATGGTGAGTGTACATCTCTATATCACTACTGTATGTGTGCACTATGGTGAGTATACATCTCTATATCACTACTGTATATGTGCACTATGGTGAGTATACATCTCTATATCACTACTGTATGTGTACACTATGGTGAGTATACATCTCTATATCACTACTGTATATGTGCACTATGGTGAGTATACATCTCTATATTACTACTGTATGTGTACATTATGGTGAGTGTACATCTCTATATCACTACTGTATGTGTGCACTATGGTGAGTATACATCTCTATATCACTACTGTATATGTGCACTATGGTGAGTATACATCTCTATATCACTACTGTATATGTGCACTATGGTGAGTATACATCTCTATATCACTACTGTATATGTACACTATGGTGAGTATACATCTCTATATCACTACTGTATGTAGATACTATGGTGAGTATACATCTCTATATCACTACTGTATGTGTACACTATGGTGAGTATACATCTCTATATCACTACTGTATATGTGCACTATGGTGAGTATACATCTCTATATTACTACTGTATGTGTACATTATGGTGAGTGTACATCTCTATATCACTACTGTATGTGTGCACTATGGTGAGTATACATCTCTATATCACTACTGTATATGTGCACTATGGTGAGTATACATCTCTATATCACTACTGTATATGTGCACTATGGTGAGTATACATCTCTATATCACTACTGTATATGTACACTATGGTGAGTATACATCTCTATATCACTACTGTATGTAGATACTATGGTGAGTATACATCTCTATATCACTACTGTATGTGTACACTATGGTGAGTATACTTCTCTATATCACTACTGTATATGTGCACTATGGTGAGTATACATCTCTATATTACTACTGTATGTGAACATTATGGTGTGTGTACATCTCTATATCACTACTGTATGTGTGCACTATGGTGAGTATACATCTCTATATCACTACTGTATGTGTACACTATGGTGAGTATACATCTCTATATCACTACTGTATATGTGCACTATGGTGAGTATACATCTCTATATTACTACTGTATGTGAACATTATGGTGTGTGTACATCTCTATATCACTACTGTATGTGTGCACTATGGTGAGTATACATCTTAGAGAATATTTTAGTTTTGGCCTATCCTTAGGATTGATGGGAGCTGACAGCTGTCCTCCACATGGATCAACTCGGCCACTTCTGACACCCATACTATGCACTGCACACAGTCAGATGCAGTCAGTTTTCATTTGGGAGCTGAGTTGCAGTTCCTCGCCTGGCCACTATATAGCCCATGGTGTCAGCTGCTTGCGGCATAGTGTATAGTGTGGGGACCAGACATACCCATGAGCAGCTGATCCATGCAAGGGCTGGCTCTCAGCCCTACACCTATCATACTTATGGCCTATCTTAAGGAATCCTACAAAAATTTTGTTTAGAATAGTGTAAAATAGTAAAAATAAGTCATAATCACCTCACTAATCCAACCACTGCTCCTGTTCTTACACTTCCTGTGTTACCTATTGATCTCCACTTCCTGTTTTTTCTCATCACACAAAAAATGGCCGCTGAACAAATCTCTGTCCGCACCAGTGTCCGCCTAAGCTGATGCAGTCAGTGATTGCCTGAGAGGTCACTACATGTATCTCAAGATGGACCAGGAAGTAGAGACCAGCAGGAACCAAGAAATAGAGACCAGCAGGGATCAGGAAGTACAGACCAGTAGGGACCAGGAAGTAGAGACCAGCAGGATACTCAGAAAGTAGAGTCCAGCAGGATACTCAGGAAGTAGAGACCAGCAGGATACTCAGAAAGTAGAGTCCAGCAGGATACTCAGGAAGTAGAGACCAGCAGGATACTTAAGAAGTAGGGACCAACAGAGACCAAGAAGATAAGGCCAGCAGGATACACAGGAATTAGAGACCAGTAGGGACCAGAAAGTATAGACCAGCAGGATACTCAGGAAGTAGAGACCAGCAGTGACCAGGAAGTAGAGACCAGCAGGGACCAAGAAGCAGAGGCCAGGAAGTAAAGGCCAACAGGATACTCAAAAAGTGTCAGAACGGGAGCTGCAATTGGATGGGATTTTGGCTTATTGTATTAATTTACACCATAATCAGCTGCATAACCCCTTTAAGTATGGCGGCCGCTCAGAAGCTGAGCGCCGCCATATCCAACAGGTCTCTGTTGTATTATACAGCAGAGACCCGGCACTAATGTCCACAATCAGTGCCGGCATTAATCGTGGGCATTAAGGCCCCTAGCGCCTTGGTCTAAGCTGACCGAGGCGCCATTTTGCCGGCGGTGCCTGGGGAGCAAGATTCGGGGCCGGCGTCTACAAACTTATTAAAATATTTTTTCTGTACGCTGAACACTGTAGCAGGAAAAAAAAAATCAAAAATGCTAAACCGATGTTTTTTTTGCTGTTTCGTCTATGACAAAAATATGGATAAAAAGTGATCAAAGCAATAGACATTCCCTAAAATGGTATAACTAAAAAGTACACCTGGCCCTGCAAAAAAAGACGCCCTATGCATCCCCGTACACAGAAATATAAAAAAGTTACGGGTGTCAGAATATGGTGACTTTTAGAAAAAAAATTTTTTTTTGCATAGTTTTAGAGTTTTGTTAAGTGTAAAAATGTAAATAAAACCATATAAATTTGGTATCCCTGGAATCGTACCGAAACATAGAATACAGGTGACATGTTAATTTGGCTGCACAGTGAACGTCGTAAAAACGAAGCCCATAAGAAAGTCGCACAAATGCACTTTTTCTCCAATTCTGAATTTTTTCCAGCTTCGCAGAACATTGTGCAGAATAATAAATGGTACCGCAAACACTAAGCCCTCATATGGCTCTGTAAACGGAAAAATAACAAAGTTATGGTGTTTGGAAGGTGGGGAGGCAAAAATGAAAATCGAAAAACAAAAAAATTCCTCCGGTGGGAAGGGGTTAATTAAAGGTTTGTTTTGTTTTTTTGGAAGAATTAGTATTGGTGGTTACTTAGGATAGGTCATCAGTATCAGATCAATGGGGTTCTGCTCCTGGTTCCCCATGTTCATCCAATAGCACCCATGGCCATGGCTATACTTACTCCAAAGATATAGCAATTTATTTCTTCCGTGCCCCATTTGCCACATCTTAAGAAAGTGGGTGGAGCTGGGTTCAGAAAACTGAAATCTGTGCTACTTTCTGATTGGTGTAAATTTGGGTTCTGGTGCACGAGACCTCCCATGGCGTGCCCCAGAATCTAATAATAATTCTGGCCCATCTTGAGCCAGTTGGGGAATGAATTAAGACTTTCCTTTCTTCTGCCTTTGCCCTAATCCATTCCTCTGCTGGCATGAAATTAACTCGTGAATCCCCTGTTGTGTTTTCTGTACAGATAAAACACATTTACTTAAGACAACATCAACCACATCCAACTTCTCCATCTGAGCCTCAGGTTGCAGTTTGATATCTTGTGGTTCCAACATGGACCCCATTCATAGGGTCTAATCCACAGATGGTGACGCACCCCAGGGCACACATCCACACACTGCGAAAAAAATACTTATAGCGGACATGCTGCAATTCCCAAAACCATTGCTTTTTGAAAATTGAAGCATGTCAATTATACCTACGGAAACGCCGGTGGTTTCCATATAGGTATAATGGAAGCAGAAAATCCACAGAGGATGTGGGCTTTCTGTGCAAAGCGCTTTTTTGCTGCGGCCTGCTACGTAGGGCCTTATCCTTAGTTACGTTACCTACCTGTTACTTTTATCGTATGAGCTCCCTATAGACTCATATGGAGGGAGATAAAGGTGAAAATGACAGAGGAAAGCAGTGAAAAGTGCAAGCATTTTTTTTTTCTGCAATGTTTTTCAGCTGCCTTTCACTTCCTGTGGATTACCTTCAGTAGGTAACACTGAAGCCCATATGAAAGGCTACTTGAATTCCCATTGACTGGGACACTGACTTGACACATTACTAAATCTATGTGAAAATTCCATCATGTGATCATACCCTAAATATGACGACAGATTGTGCAATGTTCACATAGTTTGTATGGGATCCCAATGATGGCCGTCTATGTACCAGAAGCTGCGCAGATGTTTTCACAGATGAACTTCATTTTCCATTTGTCAATAACAATCGCTTTGTTGCAGTACACAAACAAATTATTGCTAGAAATGATAATCATCAATGTGGATTACTCTGAACATGGCCGTCCGCACCGCTCACACTTGTTACTGGAACACGAGTTTGTAAAATTCCAATTGCCATTAAAATCGCTGTCTTGAACATTTTTTGTCCTATCCCTCCCCTAATTAGCATATAAATTACATATGCAAATTGAATTTTGTCAACCCACCCCCATAACGTCTGTCTCGATTTCCCCTCCTGCTTAGAGGACCAAGGACAAACAGTGGTGAGCGCAGAGGTGAGAGACTGCTGCATGACGCAGCTCCAGAATCACTACGATGTCTCAATCACATCCAAATCTTTGTTTTATGGTCAATTTACTGAATGATTAGAATCTTAGAAAATATAGAAATGTAGATTTTACTGTACTGAATCCGATTATCATTACTATTAACACCTTGTCAGTCCAGACATGGTGAACTCGCCACGTGCTGCGACTAAAACCTGCAGCACAAAGTGACCTCAGCCCTGGACTTTAGGGCTCCCGGGGACTCCCAAAGATCTCTGTGTTGCTCTGCCGTTCCTTGACTAATGTGAGTGGGTGTAGTCGCTTCACGACTGCAACTTCAACTTGAATGTTGCTCAACTTTTTGTGTAACTAGGTTGCAGCACACTAGGGGTGACAGTGCGACGCCATTAACTAACATTAGTGATGGAGTCTCCGGGCAACATAGACACCTTTAGTAATGCGACAGGAGTGGTGCCCAAACTCACTGTATAGCCCTAGCCTAATCTGCGGCTTTCAATCTTTGCAACTGTTCATGCAGGTGAGCCACAAAAAGCATAGGTGTGCACACTGCCCAATGGAAATTCAGTGGAGTGTTTGTGCTGTGCCCCCAGCCTTAAGGTTAAGACGCCAGGAAACGAATTGCAGCTAAAAAAAATCAGGAAAAACATTATCATTTCTCAATGCTTTCCGCTTTCCATGATCAGTTATGCGGGTCAGGGCGAATCTGATCAGTCAACACATGCTTGTGGTCCAGCATTTGGGATCCTGCTTATCTGCGAATATTTGTTCGCCTGCTCCTCCGCAGTGTATAAAGCTGCACCTGTTGAAATGAGAATATCCATTTCAGATTTATTGTGCTGAGTTCTTTACCCACAACCAGAGCGGCAGAACATACAGATTAGATGTGAAGAGACACAAATCAGGAGCGCAGGATCGGGGGCTCTACAAACATGGCTGTCAGAAATGACTAATCACCAACCTAAAGTCAATGAAACCTTCCTCACATCACTTTATGGCTCTGTTTTTACGTTCTTGTAGTTTTACTCTCATTGCTGATCATTATAGATATTTCTGGAGAACAATCAGCCTATTATCCTGTAGTGTTGATCTACAAGACCCCCATTAGGTGGAAGTCCATTTTCCTTGTGCTACGGAAAAAATTCCACGTGACTCCAAAAATGGTGGCTGAGCTTCCTTCCTTGTATACTGCATTTCTCTGCAGGCTCAATATCTAATTGCCAGTTTTTCTTGGGTGGAGACATGATGCTATGATATCTCCCATCCTGCTCCCCTATCTCTTTACAGTACACCCTCAACAGCAGCAGGGAGGACATTATACAGTAGCAAGAAGAACAATATACAGCAGCAGGGAGGACATTATACAGCTATATGGAGGACATTATACTGGAGCATGGAGGATATTATAGAGCAGCATGAAGGACATTATACAGCAGCAAGAGTACATTATACAGCAGCAAGAAGAACAATATACAGCAGCATGGAAGAACATTATACAGCTGTATGGAGGACATTATACAGGAGCATGGAGGACATTATAGAGCAGCATGAAGGACAATATACAGCAGCAAGGAGGACATTATATAAGCTGCATGGAGGACATTATAAAACATCAGGGAGAACATTATATAGCAGCAAGGAGTGCCAACACAGAGAAGCTTGCATCAGGCAGAATCACTAGATGGTGGTTGCCTAAGCTCTCTGTCCCTATCTATACTTCTAAATCCCTTGATGATGCACATACTGTCTTACTGCCATAATACCTCTCTTGAGCCTACACTCCTACATATTTTTGGAATTTTATTCCCCCTTTCATATACCTTTTAATAAGATAACCAATAAAAGTTATGTTTTAGTTATTTCACATTTTTTGTATTTAGTTAGGACATTTTACAGAAGCATGGAGGACATTATACAGCAGCATGGAGAACATTATACAGCAGCAAGAAGGAAATTATACAGCTGTACGGAGGACATTATACAGCTGCAGGGAGGACATTATACAGCAGCATCACGAACATTATACAGCAGCAAAGAACACATTATACAGCAGCATGGAGGGCATTATACAGCAACAGGGAGAACATTATACAGCAGTATAATACTTAATGACCTAATAGCAAACTATATAGAGATATATCAGGAACTGTGTAGATGCCGCTACCAGCTAGTTGGGGTCGATCAGGCACATTTCATATAGGATACAGTCTGTTTAACAGGGTATCTTCTGCTCTTAGCCCCTGACCTCTCTTGGTCCTACACTCTTAAATATTTTTGGAATTTTATTCCCCTTGCACATACCTTTAATAAGATTACTAATAAAAGTTATGTTTTAGTCATTTCACATTTTTTGTGTTTAGTTAGGATATTTTTCAGAAGCATGTAGGACATTATACACCTGTATGGAGGGCATTATACACCTGTATGGAGGACATTATACACCTGTATGGAGGGCATTATGCAGCAGCAGGGAGGACATTATACAGCAGCAAGAAGGAAATTATACAGCTGTACGGAGGACATTATACAACAGCAGGGAGGACATTATACAGCAGCATCACGGACATTATACAGCAGCAAAGAACACATTATACAGCAGCATGGAGGGCATTATACAGTAACAGGGAGAACATTATACAGAAGTATAATACTTAATGACCTAATAGCAAACTATATAGAGATATACCAGGAACTGAGTAGATGCCCCTACCAGCTGATTGGGGTCGGTCAGGCACATTTGATATAGGTGCCTACAGTCTGTTTAACAGGGTATCTTCTGCTCTTAGCCCCTGACCTCTCTTGGGTCTACACTCTTAAATATTTTTGGAATTTTATTCCCCTTGCACATACCTTTTAATAAGATTACTAATAAAAGTTATGTTTTAGTCATTTCACATTTTTTATATTTAGTTAGGGTATTTTTCAGAAGCATGTAGGACATTATACACCTGTATGGAGGGCATTATACACCTGTATGGAGGGCATTATACAGCAGCATGGAGGATATAATACAACAGCAGGGAAACATATAGCAGCAATGAGGACATTATACAGCAGCAGAGAGGACATTATACAGCACTGCTATGAATCCAGCACTGATATAAGATAGCAGAAGGCTCAGTATAAGCAGCAGCATGAACCTCATAGTCTGTTTCATCTCTGACTCGCTGAATACAGATTTTACCATTGAACTGAGATTGGATGGCATGAAGAGGAGAATAAAAGACTAGTGGAGAATGAAACATTTTTACTTTAATAAGATATATTAGAAAGTTTTTTCTTACCACTACAGTTTGGTGATCTGCTCTTTACGGTGTAGCTGAAGTTACTGTTTACCCTGGAGTTGATAGAAATACACATTTTTGTTTTCTATAGTATATTATCTTCTTGCCAACAGATATCAATCTGCCATGACATGAAGAGCAGACTGTTGATATCGTTGCAGGCTCCCGAGACCTTCTAATGATAAGTCTCAGAATGTAATATGACGGTACAATCAAGGTTTTATACTAGATGGGTTTACAGAATATGTGTCAGTATTTTTACTTGGCAGCAAGAAGTCCCCTGATAAAGGAAGTGAAGTCAGATTATCATTGCTGGTGGCAGATATCGATGGTTGCGCTCATCCTGTTGTGAACGTAATATTCTCTTTATCACTGGGAAGGTCACCTCGTATTAATCTGTCAGAATTAGGCACCAGGCCATATGGAATCGCTGCAAGACTGTCTGCGCCTTCTGCAGTTGTATTACATCCACGTGCATTGCAGACAGCGGAGACAAACATGGGACCTCCCTGTGTATATACTTAATGGAGGACTAAATTAGCCTAATTCCTGCCCTTGTATCACAACCCAGCAAGCTGCTGTCTGCGGAGCCTTGTCCTGTGTGCTAGACAGACCCATCCCCTTCTGGGTATTCAAGGGAAGCCCCTCTGATATAGGTGAGCATGTGGCCGCTACCCTGGATGCACCGCAGGAGACGATGGCTCAGATTAATACAAGACGAATGATTTATAAGGAGACTCTGAGATTTCTCTATCCCAAACTATATGGGCAATTTATCAAGGCTTGTGCACCAGAGAACTGGCGTAAAAAAACTGAACATTATATGATATTATTACACAAAAATCTGTGGGTGAAAACAAAAAAGTGGGTGAGGCTTAGTGGAAGGAGGGGACGAGAAATATATTATAATGTATGCAAGAAATGTAGCTAAATTATAGGGTATATTATAGGGTATTGTATAGGAACACATCCGAAAGATATACCAAATTTATTACAAAGTGCCTCTTAATAAATTTACCACATCCAAATCAGATCAGGAAAAACATAATAGTCTTAAAGGGGTTGTCCAGGATTTAGGTTTTTATAGGCCATAAATAGTTCATTGGTGGGGGCCCAGAGTCAGTGGAAACTGAGCCGCCTGGCCACTAAACAAGGCACAGAATCAACTGCTTATAGCCCTGGTTTGAGTATAATACACGGCGAATTGGCTCTGGGCCACCTAAATCCTGGACAACCCCTTTAATAAATTTCCCCTAAGAAGCTCCATGGAAACAGACTACAGAAGAACCTTATGGAGGTGGATCCCAGTCATGTCACCATTCATCTATCTACTGCGACTCTCTAACCCACCAAATGTATGACAGTAAGAAATGGGGGACATGACTGCAAATTCAGACTACATAGGGTTGGTTTGTAGCCTGTTGCCATGGAGACGTGTGTGCAGGATTCATTTGTTTCTATGTACATTCTACAGGTAACTTAAATTGGCATAATGATGAATGTATCGTGTGATTCACTGTTTAATCGCATGTTCTGAACCTTCCACCTCAAATATGGTTATTGGCATCGAAGACTAAGGACATTCTGCTGAGTAAGGAAAGCATTATACCACAAGCCAGTGGGACAACTCTGAATTTGGCACTGTCCCATTGAATCTGATGCACCCTTTCCTTTTATTTACTCTGTAAAAGTCCATGGTCAAAAGTGTTCTCCTTAATTCCTGAAGATCTCCTAGTAATAATAAAGAGATGCCAATGCCATACATCACCTCTCACCTATATGTGATGCCGTATATAACCTCTCACCTATATGTGATGCCGTATATAACCTCTCACCTATATGTCATGCCGTATATAACCTCTCACCTACAATATATGTGATACCCTCATATCACCTCTCTTCTATATGAGATGCTGTATATCACCTCTCACCTATATGTGACGCAGTATATAACCTCTCCCCTATATGTGATACCGTATATATCCTTTCTTATATGTGATGCCATATATCACCTCTCACCTATGTGATACCATATATAACCTCTCTCTTACATGTGATACCATATATCACCTCTCCTATATGTGATGTCTTATATAACCTCTCTCTTATATATGATACCATATATCACCTCTTTCCTATAAATGATACTGTATATAACCTCTCTCTTATATGTGATACCATATATCACCTCTCCTATATGTGATGCTGTATATAACCTCTCTCCTATATGTGATGAGGTATATAACCTCTCACCTATATGTGATACCATATATAACCTCTCTTACATGTGATAACATATGTCATCTCTCTCCTATATGTGATGCTGTATATAACCTCTCTCCTATATGTGATGCCGTATATAACCTCTATCCTATATGTGATGCTGTATATAACCTCTCTCCTATATGTGACGCTGTATATAACCTCTCTCCTATATGTGACGCTGTATATAACCTCTCTCCTATATGTGACGCTGTATATAACCTCTCTCCTATATGTGATGCTGTATATAACCTCTATCCTATATGTAATGCTGTATATAACCTCTCTCCTATATGTGATGCCGTATATAACCTCTATCCTATATGTGATGCTGTATATAACCTCTCTCCTATATGTGACGCTGTATATAACCTCTCTCCTATATGTGACGCTGTATATAACCTCTCTCCTATATGTGATGCTGTATATAACCTCTATCCTATATGTAATGCTGTATATAACCTCTCTCCTATATGTGATGCCGTATATAACCTCTATCCTATATGTGATGCTGTATATAACCTCTCTCCTATATGTGACGCTGTATATAACCTCTCTCCTATATGTGACACTGTATATAACCTCTCTCCTATATGTGATACATGCCGTATATCACCTCTCACTTGTGACATCTCGGTTTTCTGTAGAATTAGTTCTCCAGTTTCATAGATCAAACGCTCCCACAATTCATATTGTAATATCCCATCAGCTACTGAATCTTTCATGGCCATCAAGTGATTGACTTTGACCCTGTGGGTGAATGAGAATGATTTAAGGATCACTCCTGACACAGACTTGACAATGTCCTGAGCTTTGCTCCATTAGCCGTACACACAGCTGTACTAGAGCTTTGGCCGTCCTTCTCTGCGCTATATTTCCTAAGCCAGTAATAGGCTCCAGGCAGGTGAGGGTCAGCAAGTGATGGAGTGAAGCTGCGCAGTCTGAACAGATGTCTCATTCCATGTGCATGGTGAGCAAGAAACTTCTGCTTAACTGCAGAGACCACGTCTTCTAATATTCTCCGAAAAGATTACGTAAACTTCGAGGAATGGAGGTCGCTTCACCAGGCGGTGTCAAGAAACCATGTCCAACATAAAATTAATACCGCAAAGACAGGAGGGACAGAGACCCTGGTCAATGGGTGAGATAGATTAGGCATCAAGTGAGCAGTGTAAGCAGGACAAATAGGCAAGCGCAAGCACCCCAGTAGACACTGCGTACACCGATCGTGCTGTATCTATCACCTTGCTGGTAAAGTGAGACATGAAAATAATTTATACTATTCTTAGGTAACTTTCCATTTCTTTGGGCCATAGTTCAGTCCAGCCACCTCTTATACTGCCAGTTAGCGCCCCTTTAACATTGAACAGCCAATGAACATGGACAGTAACCCCATTTATTTCATGTATTATTTCTATTCATCCGCCTCATGATCATTGCAAGATAAGAAAAGCAAAGATCAATCATTTGTTATGTAGATCGTTCAATGTTCTACAAGACTGCGCTCCTTAAAGGGATCCCGTCAGCAGATCTTTGGAGTCCAAACTACCTGTAAGGAAAGGGAACCAAAATGGCCCAATTTTTAAACTAAGTATCTATGTTACTCTAGGATCACACCTGCATTCGATTTTCCATTTGTACAGTCCACTTGGGGATCCGATGAATGGAAACCCAATCCATTTAAAAAAGTGGCTGCCTGTGGAAACC
This sequence comes from Leptodactylus fallax, assembly GCA_947044405.1. Classification (NCBI taxonomy): domain Eukaryota; kingdom Metazoa; phylum Chordata; class Amphibia; order Anura; family Leptodactylidae; genus Leptodactylus; species Leptodactylus fallax. The sequence goes on from CAMRHE010000270.1 coordinate 307,084, forward strand.
CACAGACCTCATAGACTATAATGGGGTCCACCCGGTTTCAGGACTTTTCTCTCTGTGTTTTTTAAGCAGATTCAGGGACGGAAACCCTGAGCGTAGATCAAGCGCAGGTGTGAACCTAGCCTTAAATATATTTTTAAGGTTTTTTTTAGGATTGTTTTTACATTTTCCAGTGGGGAAAAAAAAGTATTTAGTCAGCCAACTGTGCGAGCAATAATTAGAAAATGGAAGACATACAAGACCACTGATAATCTCCCTCGATCAGAGGCTCCACGCAAGATCTCACCCCGTGGGGTCAAAATGATCACAAGAATGGTGAGCAAAAATCCCAAAACCACACGGGGGAACCTAGTGACTGACCTGCAGAAAGCTGGGACTAACGTAACAAAGGCTACCGTCAGTAACACACTACGCCGCCAGGGACTCAGATCCTGCAGTGCCAGACGTGTCCCCCTGCCTAAGCCAGTACATATCCGGGCCCGTCTGAAGTTTGCTAGAGAGCATTTGGATGTTCCAGAAGAGTATTAGGAGAATGTCATATGGTCAGATGAAACCAAAGTAGAACTGTTTGGTAGAAACACAACTTGTCGTGTTTGGAGGAGAGTGAATGCTGAGTTGCATCCAAAGAACACCATACCTACTGTGAAGCATGGGGGTGGCAACATCATGCTTTGGGGCTGTTTCTCTGCAAAGGGACCAGGACGACTGATCCATGTACATGAAAGAATGAATGGGGCCATGTATTGTGAGATTTTGAGTGCAAACCTCCTTCCATCAGCAAGGGCATTGAAGATGAAACGTGGCTGGGTCTTTCAGCATGACAATGATCCCAAGCACACCACCAGGGCAACGAAGGAGCAGCTTCGTAAGAAGCATTTCAAGGTCCTGGAGTGGCCTAGCCAGTCATCAGATCTCAACCCCATAGAAAACCTTTGGAGGGAGTTGAAAGTCCGTGTTGCCCAGCGACAGCCCCAAAACATCCCTGCTCTAGAGGAGATCTGCATGGAGGAATGGGCCAACATACCAGCAACAGTGTGTGCCAACCTTGTGAAGACTTACAGAAAACGTTTGACCTCGGTCATTGCCAAAAAGGATATATAACAAAGTATTGAGATGAACTTTTTTTATTGACCAAATACTTATTTTCCACCATAATTTGCAAATAAATTCTTTAAAAATCAGACAATGTGATTTTCTGGATTTGTTTTCTCATTTTGTCTCTCATAGTTGAGGTCTACCTATGATGTAAATTACAGGCCGGCCTCATCTTTTTAAGTGGGAGAACTTGCACAATTGGTGGCTGACTAAATACTTTTTTTCACCACTGTATATTTAAAAAAAAAAAAAAAAAAAAAAGTACTATAATCTGCAATTTTCACTCTGGCACCTAAGCCTGATAATAAACTGACACTTGCCAATTATATAGGGGTTTTCTTTACAGCAGTCACTTTATTTATGTCACAGACAGTATTATAATAGAAAATAACACCTCTATAGATAACACCACTGACCCATCATTCCATCACTACTGACAATAGATGATGTCACACATTATTCCCCCCCCCCCCGCATTAAGCAAGTCTAGAAAATTCTCCCATTGACCTTAGTGAGTCGGTTCTTGTTGCTACCTATGACCATGACTAAACACTGTTAATAGAGGAGAAGCTCATGGACAGAAAATAGAATTAAAAAATCTACAATCAAAGAATAAAGACAGGTTAGGAAAAAAAAGTCATAGATTGGTTGTAATAAATAAAGAAAAGATTGGCGACACTTCCTTTTAGGCACCTTCACCCCCTTGGAAGAACTTCTTGACAAAGCTGTACATATATGGTGGAGGTGAAGGGGTTAACACTATAATAAAAAAAATCTACTTGTTATACAGACTTGACCAATGAATAACAAAACTGTTGGCAAGAGCAGAGCGAACGTCCTGTACAAATCATCTGTGCGGGAATGATGGTGCCCGCTGGTTATTGATATCTGCAATGATAAATGGGCGAGGACTGTCATACAAAGACAGAAGTGTCACATTAACACCTCATGGAAAGAGGGAGACAGCGGCCATCCTGGGCTACTAAATCATTTAATGGCCACCATTTCATCTGCACTGACCCTGAGGGTGAACCATAAAGAAAGAATTTGGGCATCATTCCTCAGGTCGGGTCTCGTACGGCTGAGCTGACACTCTCTCCATTTAGCAGAGTTCATTACATTTAGGCCGGGGGGAGAAGTTGAGTGTTGGCCGGTGTCCCCCGATCGGCCTAGATGTCACACCGGAGCAGTGTAGCGTGCCAGCTGAGGCGGTGAGCGATGGACTGAAAGCTCGCAAATCGAAGAAGTATAGAGAGAAGTAGTAGGGGAAGGCAGAAGGGGCAGAAATATTTAGTTGTGTCCTTGGCCATGGATGATTTAAAGGGAAGGCCCAGATCATTTTATCATTACATTTATCGATCGATTCCAACAGATCTAGAATGTAAAAGGATATTTTATTATTATGTGAGAAACAAAAGAAAACAAAGCAAATCTGAAAAATGTACAAAGTGGCAGATAAAATCCTGTCAGATTTATCTTCTCATTGTTCTATGATCTTATATTATTTATATCAGATAATGTTACCTATGACAGAACGCGCGACATCACCTGGATAAGAAGATGTCACATTGTCACAAGTGCCAGATTAACACAATCCCAATGGAAAGCGACGTCCGGCCCGGAAAATTTATTATATGAAACCCTGCTGCTCCTATTTAAATACTCGGCTATTTTGGGGCCACAAGTGAAGTTATGTAAACCCGTACAGCCCATTATGTTCACGCCTCCCCGGAGCCTCCGCTCATTATACTCTAATGAGACCCCAGAATGTAATAATAGCTCATGAGTACTGAAAAATTTGTAGGGGCCACACTATGAAATACAATACTGTGTGGAGGGGCCACTATGGGACATTATACTATATGGAGGGTCCACTGTGGGACATTATACTGTGTGGAAGGGCCGCTATGGGACATTATACTGTGTGCAGAGGCCCCATGGGACATTATACTGTGTGGAGGGGCCACTGTGGGACATTATACTGTGTGGAGTGGCCACTGTAGGACATATTATATTGTGTGGGGGGCCATTATGGGACATTATACTGTGAAAAAGGGCCACTATGGGACATTATACTGTGTGAAGGGGCCGCTATGGGACATTATACTCTGATGAGACCCCAGAATGTAATAATAGCTCATGAGTACTGAAAAATTTGTTGGGGCCACACTATGGGATATAATACTGTGTGGAGGGGCCACTATGGGACATTATAATATATGGAGGGGACCCTATGGGACATTATACTGTGTGGAGGGGCCACTATGGGACATTATACTGTGTGGTGGGGCCACTGTGGGACATTATACTGTGTGGAAGGGCCACTATGGGACATTATACTGTGTGCAGGGGACCCTATGGGACATTATACCGTGTGGAGGGGCCACTATGGGACATTATACTGCGTGGTGGGGCCACTATGGGATATTATACTGTGTGGAGGGGCCACTGTAGGACATTATACTGTGTGGGGGGGGCCATTATGGGACATTATACTGTGAAAAGGGGCCACTATGTGACATTATACTGTGTGAAGGGGCCGCTATGGGACATTATACTGTGTGAAGGGGCCGCTATGGGACATTATACTGTGTGAAGGAGCCACTATGGGACATTGTACTGTGTGGAGGGACCACTATGGGACATTATACTGTGTAGAGGGGCCACTATGGGACATTATACCGTGTGAAGGGGCCACTATGGGACATTATACTGTGACAAAGGGCCACTATGGGACATTATACTGTGTGAAGGGGCCACTATGGGACATTATACTGTTTGGAGGGACGCTATGGGACATTATACTTTAAGGGGGCCACTATGGGACATTATACTGTGTGGGGGGCATTATGGGACATTATACTGTGAAAAAGGGCCACTATGGGACATTATACCATGTGAAGGGGCCGCTATGGGACATTATACTGTGAAAAAGGGCCACTATGGGACATTATACTGTGTGAAGGGACCACTATGGGACATTATACTGTGTGGAGTGGCCACTATGGGGCATTATAATGTGTGAAGGGGTCACTATAGGATATTATACTATGTGAAGGGGCCACTATGGTACATTATACCATGTGAAGGGGCCACTATGGGACATTATTCTTAACAGGGTTTTCCAGGAATTGGACAAACTCTGGGGAGGCCCTGGAAGATGTAACACAAAAAAATATATACCAATACTGTCTCAGCACTCCAGTCTGCTGCTGCCAAAGCCTGTTCGGATGCAGCCATGCCTTGGTCCCCAAAACTCCTGCACCTCATGTGACCACTGAGACCAATCAGCAGTTGCTGGAGAGGGACCAGTGATGTCACTCATTGGCTTCAGGAGTGATCCCTTTCCCTTCAGTCCTCCTTCAGTCTCTGTCCCCGGCTGTCACTACTTACCTTATTACAATATTTAACCTCTCTCTCCTGGAGTCTTTCCCTCTTCTTACATACATGATGTAATATCCCAACACTGAAGAAATCCTCCCTTGACCCATCTTGTACTGCTAACTATCGACCCCTCTCTAACCTCCCCTTCAGCTCCAAAATCTCGAAACGCTTGGTCTATTCTCGCTTAATCCGCTATGTTTCTGCTAACTCTCTTCTGGACCCTTTACAATCTGGTCTCCGCACTCTGCACTCTACTGAAACAGTCCATACAGACGTCTCCAACAATCTCCTGACAGCTAAATCTGATGGTGATCTAAATCTAGTTCTCTTCTTATTCTTCTGGATCTCTATTTAGTATTTGACACTGTAGACCACCAACTCCTCCGCACTATGCTCCGCTCTGTCAGCCTACATATCTCATCCCATGATATTACCCCTGCACAGTACTACTACAGAACACCAGTGCTTGTCTCTAACACCATGTCTGCCCTCTATCTGAACCTGAATCTCTCACAGACTGATTCTTGTATTCCCTTCATCTACTAAATGATCTAACCCTGATATCTCCAGTTCAGTCTCTGATCTTATCATAACTTCAAGGCAGTATGGCTGCTATCTTGCGGTTATGTTTGACTCCGACCTTTCCTTCACCTCCCATATCTAATCTCTTGCAAGCTCATGTCATCAGCACCTTAAAAACATCTCCAGAAAATGCCCTTTCCTTATTAAGAAAACATTAAGGATCCTTATTGTCGCCCTGATTCACCCTCGATTTGACTACTGTAACTCCCTACTAATTTGTAGCCCCCTACTAATCTGTACCTGCCTACTAATCTGTAACCCCCTACCAATCTGTAACCCCCTACTAATCTGTAGCTCACTACTAATCTGTAACCCCCTACTAATCCGTACCCCCCCTAGTAATCTGTAACCTCCTACTAATCTGTAACCCCTTACCAATCTGTAACCCCCTACCAATCTGTAACCCTTTACTAATCTGTAACCCCCTACTAATCTGTAACCCCCCTAGTAATCTGTAACCCCTACTAATCTGTAACTCCTTACTAATATGTAACTTCTTACTATTCTGTAGCCCCTACTAATCTGTAACCTCCTACTAATATGTAACCGCCTACTAATATGTAACACCCTACCAATCTGTAACCCCCTACTATGTAACACCCTACCAATCTGTAAATCCCTACTAATCTGTAACTCATTACCAATCTGTAACCCCCTAACAATCTGTAACTGTTTACTAATTTGTAACCTCGTACTAATATGTAGCCCAACTAATTTGTAACCCTTTACTAATCTGTAACCTCCTACTAATCTATAACCCCCTACCAATCTGTAACCTCCTACTAATCTGTAACTCTTACTAATATGTAACACCCTACCAATCTGTAACCCTTTAATAATCTGTATCCCCCTACTAATCTGTAACTCGCTACCAATCTGTAACTCGCTACTAATCTGTAACCCCCTCCTTATTTGTAACTCTGTACTAATCTGTAGCTCACTACTAATCTGTAGCCCCCTACTAATCTGTAACCCCCTACTAATCTGTAACCCCCTCCTTATTTGTAACTCTGTACTAATCTGTAGCTCACTACTAATCTGTAGCTCACTACTAATCTGTAACCCCCTACTAATCTGTAACCCCCTCCTTATTTGTAACTCTGTACTAATCTGTAGCTCACTACTAATCTGTAGCTCACTACTAATCTGTAACCCCCTACTAATCTGTAACCCCCCTCCTTATTTGTAACTCTGTACTAATCTGTAGCTCACTACTAATCTGTAACCCCCTCCTTATTTGTAACTCTGTACTAATCTGTAGCTCACTACTAATCTGTAACCCCCTACTAATCTGTAACCGCCGACTAATCTGTAGCTCCATACTAATCTGTAACCCCCTACTAATCTGTAACCCCCGACTAATCTGTAGCTCCATACTAATCTGTAACCCTCTACTAATCTGTAGCTCACTATTTACCTGTAACCCCCTACTAATCTGTAGCTCACTACTAATCTGTAACCCCTACTAATCTGTAGCTCACTACTAATCTGTAACCCCCTACTAATCTGTAGCTCACTACTAATCTGTAACCCCCTACTAATCTGTAGCTCACTACTAATCTGTAACCCCCTACTAATCTGTAGCTCACTACTAATCTGTAACCCCCTACTAATCTGTAGCTCACTACTAATCGGTCTTCCCCTTACTATACTCTCCCCTCTACAATATATTCTGAATGCAGCAGCCAGGCTCATCTGTCAGTCTAAACGCTACACAAATGCCTCCCGTCTGTACCAGTCACTACACTGATGCCTATTCACTATAGAATATATTATAAACTAAACACCATCATCCATGGTGCTGCACTTAGTCCTTACATTTTCTCCCTCATCTCTGTCTACCACCCAACCTGTGCTCTCTGTTTGGCCAATGACCTCTATTCATAATGTGTATTGTTATCAGAACCTCCCACTCCCATATCCAAGATTTCTCCTGAGTTGCACAACTTCTCTGGAATGCTCTACCCCAGACATCAGATTAACTAACAACTTCTACAACTTAAAGAGCATCATAAACACACATCTCTTCTGGAGGCATATCACTAGATATAGGTGAATCTCTCAAGATTTGTTTCATTTCGTGTTCAGGTGACTCGGGTCCCAGATTTGTTTCAAATTCAACAAGTTTGGTACGAAACACATCTTAAATTGTCTTTAAACAGGACTCTATATCTATATCTGTATGACACTGTCAGGGCTCCTACGACTGTATATCTATAAAACATAGTGTATGACACTGTCAGGGCTCCTACGACTGTATATGTATAAAACATAGTGTATGACACTGTCAGGACTCCTAGGACTATATATCTATAATACATAGTGTATGACACTGTCAGGACTCCTAGGACTATATATCTATAATACATAGTGTATGGCACTGTCAGGACTCCTAGGGCTATATATCTATACAACATAGTGTATGACACTGTCAGGACTCCTAGGACTGTATATCTATAAAACATAGTGTATGACACTGTCAGGGCTCCTAGGAACCTTTATATCTAATTTCTAACTCTCTTAGGCAATCACAGCTGAAGTTATGTCATAGTGACAGTGACATCTATGTCTATGGAAAAACGGATGGTAAGCAGAAGACACAAACTTCCAGTTTAACCATACACTATGCTGATGCTAGGTCCACACTAGCATTCGAGTTTCTGTTCTTCCGGTCCGCTTGGGGACCCAAAAAACATAAACCCTATCCACTTAAAAAGCGGTTACCCGCGGAAACCAACTTGCAGGACTTTTCTCTCCACCTATTTTAAGCGGAATGGGGAATGGAGTCCCTGAACACTAGTGTGAACCAACCCTGACACTTGCTTTTACGCATTTAACTTTTAAAATGCTCCAAGAATTGCCATTTTTTTTTGGGGGGGGAAAGGTTCTTGCCCATGGTTTTTTAGGCACATGTGGCAGTTATATTGTAAAAAGCAATGGTTTCTTTTTTAGAATTTAGCCCCTTTTGATGACTTGTAAGTTCTGCAGGCTTATTATTTGGGAGATAAATTTGAGGCTGTGAGCCTAGTTGAAAAGTGATAAAGAATTGGTTTTTCAAAAAAAAAAAAAAAAAGCCACCAAATTTTTCACTTTATGGGAGAAGATATTCCACTCAAACATTGCGTTGCTATTGGAGGAAGCAGTGATGGGGTTTTATTTTCTTCTTATTATGAAGCATTTGAAGAAAAATTTGCAGAACACTGTGATAGTGCCTGCTACTATAAAAGTGAAGTGACAAAGAATTGACTTCATACAAAAGCCACCAAGAATTGTCCCTTTATGGGAGCAGATGCTGCACCAATGAATGAAAATTACAAGAATTGAAAAAAAAATTGTGACAAACTATCAGCGTGTCTGGCCTGGCAGGTGAAAAAGCTAGAATATATACAAGAATGGAACAGATTCAAATGACCTTGAAAACAACACTTGGGAGGCAGAAAAGATACTGGATAATCCTGCCGTTTATCCCAGTATAGGAGCTATTGTGGAACATTGTGTTGAGTGACAATTTACACAATTTCAAGAAAAATGCGTGGCACACTATCAGTATGCCTGGCCTGGCAGCTGAAAAAGCTAGAATTCTATGATTCTATGAGAACAACACTTGGGAGGCAGAAAAGATCCTGGAAGATCCTGCTGGTTCTATCAGTTTGCCCGCCATTTTAAAAAGCAATAAATACTGACTGTGGGACGGAATGGCCGCATAATTACATAGCTCCTGGCCTGAGTCTCCGATAGCGACCAACAAAACGACGTGCCCGTGGATTACACTAACCCATATAGCAATAGGAACGTTTCCTACCTCCAGGGATGTCGCGGAAGAGAAAATCTGCGGTGAAGCCGCAGAAAATATCTGATTTTTATTTCCCCCATGGCGGAGGAGAGGACCAAAATGGCGCCGGTTCGCGCTCCGACGCGATCTCCGGGGCCTCAACTCCATCTAGAGACCCTCCGGAGGAAGCGCTAACCCTCTCCGCACAGCGGAGAACTCTTTCAGCGCCATCAATACCGCAGCTGTTAGAGCGCGGGGGTACAGAGTCACCGGGGCCTTCTCCCCGGCGGGCCGGGGAGAGCGCGGGTCCGGGGCCTTCACCTGCCGACGCAACGAGGCCTACAGGCCTAAACAACACACAGACGCCTCACTCACCCACCGCTAGCCCAGTCAAACAGAAACCCAGGCTCCAGAACACCGAAGCTCCAGAAGGGGAGGTGAGTGATGCAACACAGCACATACTGCCATCCACCGATTTTTTTGCAGATATTCCAGCAACTGAAAGCTTACTTACTGAGGCCTCTATGAAAAATATGCTCATGGCCTTCTGCAAATCACTGACGACAGATATGTCTTTAATGGTTAAACCGCTAGATAGAGACCTTCGAGAATTGCAGAAGCGCACTGTTCATGTGGAATCTAAAATGGCGGAATTTGCTGCATCGCACAATGCTCTTATAGATGCTCACTATGAGGTGGAAAAAGATGTGTCGTTTCTAAAAGCTAAAGTAGCAGACCTGGAGGATCGCTCGCGGTGCAACAATCTGAAGTTTAGAGAGATTCCAGAGTCCGTACCTGCGAGTAATCTAACTGCTTTCCTCCAAGGCCTGATACGCACGCTAGTACCAAATATCTCGACAATGGATTTAACTATTGATAGAGCGCACAGAGTCCCAAGGCCTTCACACCTGGATCAAGCCTTACCCAGAGATGTCTTAGCAAAGATCCACTTTTACCGCACTAAAGAGATGGTACTGCTGACCTCACGAAAAAACGGCCGTTTACCTGACCCCTACCACAAAATTTCCATATACTCCGATCTTTCTCGCCTGCAACACTACAATTGAGAAGGCAATTCATCCCTATTACTACAGCTTTATGCCAACATAACATCCTATATAAATGGGGATTTCCAGTCCGAGTGATTTTATCCCGGGACAACCTCACGTATGTTATTAAATCTCTGGAAGACGGCAAAAAATTGCTAAATAAATGGGACATTCCTATCGTTGAACCATCACCCAAACCACCACCTGGCCCCGTGTCTGATGGCTGGCACCGAACGAAAACTCCAAGACGTCCACCGAAAGGGCTGCACAGCTAGAGACTCACCTTAAAATGGATTTCGTATGTCCACGATTGCTGAACTTATCCCCCCAAGATCACAACAGCCGCTGGTCCGCTGTACTACACTTCTTTCCTCTGTTTTGTTTAGGTGGCTTAATCACTGGTTTCATTGCTTCCATAGTTTGTTTTCTTCTTGGTTCTGGCACAAGGGGCGACGCGACTACATTAGGTGGAGACGATTCTGTTTCCTACGACTACTGGTAACTTCCGATGCAGGTGGTCATGGTAAGATCTTTGAAGCATTTCCAACAGTAAAGTATGGTACTTAAAATTATGTCTATGAATGTCAGAGGTCTGAACTCCCCTCAAAAGAGAGCCAATTTGTGGCGGGAGGCCCGAGCTCAAGGCTGTGACATTCTCGCAGTTCAGGAAACACATCTTTTGGAGGTGGATGCCACTCGCATCAGACATTCATCGTACCCACATATATTTCACGCTCACTGCTCCTCCAAGCGCAGGGGAACACTAATTGGGATCAAGGATTCAGTAGCATTTCAGATGGTGTCCCATCATGCTGACCCTGGAGGGCGATTTGTCATATTAGTCTGTATCCTTAATAATGTCATTTACACGCTGGTATCGGTATACGCCCCAAACAAAAGACAGGTGTCATTCTTGGGAAGACTCATGAGAGCAGTGGAACGAAGAAAGCAAGGATGCTTAATATTAATGGGAGACTTTAACATGGCTCCAGACCCAGTGGTAGATACTACTTCTGGCATAACGACACGTCATCCTTCATTTTCGCAAGCTATATGGCGCCACGATTTATTTGATGTTTGGAGCATCCTCCATAATACCGAAAAAGATTACACCTGCTACTCTACTGTACATAATAGCTATTCACGAATAGATTTATTTTTAGTAGAACAAGCTAGCATTCCCCTTGTCGTACAGTCAGATATTTCACAGATAACGTGGTCAAATCACGCAGCAACAACCCTGACTCTAAGGGAAAAATATGAATGTCCTAGAGCAGGGGTCGGCAACCCCTGGCACGCGTGCCAACTTTGGCACGCGGGAGACATCGGGATGGCACGCAAATAGCCTCCGCTATCCCCCCCTCGTCAAGAACCACTCATTCCCCTGGTAAATCCCGCCCTGTCAAGACCCACTCATTCCCCCCGGCCACCAGCCCTCCAGACGCTACCACCTGTACCACCGCCGCCCAAATCGCACCCCCCTCCCCCCCGCTCCCAGAGAGTGTAACGCTACTTGCAGCGATCTCCTTGTGTAGGACCTGGCAGCCGCGCGAAGCCTTGTCCAATGAGGATCGCGCGGCTGCTAACTAATGACGTCACCTCCATAGCCGGCCAGCCACAATCCACAGATGCTGAGAGGATTCCTCACAGGCTGAACGGCTGAGTTTTCCTCCAGAAAAACTACTCCAGCTTCAGTGTCCATTAGAAATACATCACAGTGAGTTTTAGAACCCATAATAAAATATATTTCAGTGTACATATGAATTTTATATTGTAATATTAACCTTTTCTGTACTGCTATTAACAAGTTGATGGGGTCTTCTTTAATATGTATATTCAATACATATTAAAGAAGACCTTACAAGTCCTCATGTATATGCTGTTTTACATACCACTAGAAAGCTGACAGTGCGCTGAATTCAGTGCACTGCCGGCTTTCCCGGTATGTGCCCCGGAGCTGGAGATATCGGCGGTCTTAGTTTCACAGTTCACCGTCAGAAGGGCGTTCCTGACAGTCTAGCTGCGCTGTGAGGAACGCCCTCCCTGACAGTTCTCGTTCATAGACTTGTACTGGGGGGGCGTTCCTCACAGCTTAGCGTCATCGCCGGGCGGTAAGGAACGTCCCCTCTGACAGTACAGCCAGGGGTCGGCAACCTATGGCTTATTTCTCTGGCACGGCAGCGGACTCCTCACCCAGTAGTTTCGATCGGACCAAACACGGCCGAAACGAAACTGCTATTATTATACTGTGGGGTCTCTTCAGACCCCCCGAGTATAATAAGCGGAGCCCCCGGGGAGATGATCAAACATAAAAAATAATGTTACTCACTATTCCACGCTCCGCAGCCGCTCTGTACTCTTCAGGCGCTTCTGCCTGAAGTCAGCTGACAGGGCCTCAGGGGTCGTGTCTGCGTCTGACGTCATTATGCATAATGACGCGACGTGACCCCTGAGACTCAATGAGCGGTCGCTGACTACAGGCAGAAGCGCCCGAAGCTACAGAGCGGCTGCGTGTGCAGAGGCCGCTATGGGACAAATACTGTGTGCAGAGGCCACTATGGGACAAATACTGTGTGCAGAGACTGCTATGGGACATAATACCGTGTGCAGGGGCCGCTATGGGACAAATACTGTGTGCAGAGGCCGCTATGGGACATAATACCGTGTGCAGGGACCACTATGGGACATTATTCTGTATAACGGTGTGTTTTCTATATTAAGGATGTGTTTTTGCACAGAAAACTCAGGCTTTGTTTTTTTTTGTGCAAAAATGCACCAGTTTTACATCGAATGAAAAAGTTCCAAATATAGCTGCATCCAGATACATAGTGTGTATTCACCATAAGGATGCTGCCATACGGTATTCCTGGACACATTTGTGAACCGAGAGCAAGGCAGGTGGTTTGGACTCCGCAACCAGAAATGAACGCACACGCGGTAGTTCAAGAAAAAAATATATATTTACTATAAGTTAATAAAGGCTAGTTAAAGGTAAAATGACAGGGCTAAAGACAAGCAAAATATACAATATAGCATGAACAATTTCAAGGCAAATTCTGCAATGGTTTCTACTTTTACTCTGTCCACTTCTGCAGTATGGACACTGAATGAACAATATACTCAAAACTATCCCTAACTGACCCTGACATCACATTTGGGTGCACCCCCTTTTCCCCAGTGGTCCAGGTGGACCGCTTACAGTCTGTAGAAGCGCGCGGTGGGGCCCAAAGTCGGTCCTTTCTTTTATAGTGAAGCGTCCTCTCCTCACGGTTATCAGGATCTTGGGAGAAATGAAGTCCTCTTTAACAGACAGGGAAACCAACTGAATGCAATGTAATCCAACAGCAGATTCCACTCAGCACACTGACAGTCCTGCCGAATCCATACACTGAGCTGGGATGTAAAGCGGGATTTAGCAGGTGCCGTCCAGTACATCAACAGCACTGCGAGTCTCTATCTGTGGTATCCATATACACAGTCACAATGTCAGTCTCACTGATCAGCCACTGAGCACAGTTCCTTTCACGTGGACTCACTAGTCCTGTTGTCTCTTTACACTCTGTTTGTCTCTGGACCAAGATACAGCTTAGCTGTACAGAAAAATCTCCACACCAGTTCAATACAACACTTGCCAAGATGGCTGCTGCTCTCTGTCTCGTCACTTCCTGCTTCTCTGCTCACACTCTGTCTGCAGAACAGGCAAGCTGACATAAAGGGGGGGGTCTCACTCCAGCATCATGTCACAATTACAATGGCTGCTGTCTTAAAGGAACAGAATCACAGAAATACATTCAACATTAACAGTTTATACAGACAAATGAAGCTTAGGAGAACATTGGCTGTCTCTTACATATTCCCCCCCACTTTAAGATTGGCAGTCCCTGCCTATGACTGTATATCCAGAGGGTTGTACTTTTATGCACAGGGTGGTAGTATACCGATGTATGGCAGGCCAAACAAACTCATCCTGCGCATACCGAACAGGGGGAATACCAGCATTTGGCCTAGTGGTCCGTCTGAGGACCGGTGGTATATTATGGGGTGCTGCAGCTATGGGCTGAGAAGGACCAGCGGACTCCGCACCAGAGGGGGCACAGGCCGGAGATACAGTAGTCACAGGTGGAACATCCCCAGGAGCAGGGATCGGCCAACAATCATCCTCCTCGTCTGAGGCCCATTCCGCACCTCCATTCTCTGACTGTGGGAGCTCATTCACATTGGCAGGCCCATCGTGATTTGTCCCTTCAGAATGACACAGGCGCAACATATTTCGGTGAAGTACTCGAACACAATCAGTTCCTTCTTTCTGGACCTGGTACACTGGCCCATTCGCATACTTGCGGCCAACAACACGATACGGCAAAGCCTCCCATCTGCTTTCCAATTTCCCCTTGGGGTTTCTTGACACGAACTAGCACCAGGTCGCCTGGTTGCAATGGTGCTTCTTGCACTGGAGTCTTATCAGGATGGGGATGTTCTTGCAGGCGCTGCCGCACCAATCGATGGATCGTCTCAAGTCTCTGCCGATGCGCCCGCACCCAAGAGGTTGGATCCCTCGGAGGGAACCCATCCACATCATTCAACTGTAATTCTCCTATACTTCGCCCAGACCGCCCAAAGAGAAGTGTATAAGGAGAGTACCCCGTTGTAGAATGGACCTGATTGTTATAGGCCCACACCATTTCAGACAAGAACTGAGGCCACTGTAACTTCTTGTCTTCCTCCAGAGTCCGCAGCATCTGTAGCAGAGTTCTGTTGAATCTTTCACAGGCCCCATTTCCCTGAGGGTGGTATGGAGTCGTGTGCGACTTCTTTATCCCGTAGATACGTTGAACTTCTTTCATTACGTGTCCCTCAAAGCAGGCGCCCTGGTCGGAGTGGATGCGTTGGGGGCACCCATATACTCGAATGAAATCTTGGCACAGAGCACGAGCTGCTGACTCAGCTGTCTGGTCCTTGGTGGCGGTTACCACCGCAAATTTGGTGAAGTGATCCACCATTACGAGGCAATACTGGTGTCCGCTATTGGATGGGCCCACCATTAGATAGTCTATCATGACGATTTCTAAAGGTTCCTGGGTCACGATGGTTTGCAGGGGAGCTCTCTGTTCTATTGCCTTATGGATCTCACAAGTTCGACAGCTGCGGCATACTTCTTCGACCATTTGACGAAGACCAGGGCAGTAAATCAGTCGCTGTAACCAACGAAAGGTCTTCTCATGACCAAAATGTCCATTCTTATTATGAGCCTCAACTGCCAAGGAGCGAGCCAGTTCACTAGGCACCACAATTTGGTATCGAATGTCGATCTCAGAAGGTAAATAGACCTTTCGGCATAGCACTCCATTTTTCATCTCCAACTTTTCCCACTGACTCAAAACAGATAATATCTCACGTGTCAGTCGTTCTCTTTCCTCTCTACAGGGCTTCTGGCCTTTTTCAACACACTTGATCATCTGCGCCAGCCCCTCATGGGTCTGTTGTATCTGTGCCCATTCCTGTCGTGAGGGACCAAAGAAAGGAGCCATTTCAGTCCCCTCCATCTCAAACTGATTAGTGGCGGTCAAGGCCTGTGAAAATCTGCTGAAATCGGGCACCTCCACATGCTCCAACTCATGATCCACGTCTTCTGTGGGGGTCTGGGCAGTTACCCTAGAAAGTCCGTCAGCATTCTGGTTCTCTGTCTTGGACCGATACTTAATGCGGTAATTGAATGTAGACATTCGGGCTATCCACCTCTGCTCTAACGCCCCGAGCTTGGCATTTTCCAGGTGAGCTAGTGGGTTGTTGTCAGTCAGTACTAAAACTTCAGCACCGGTCAAATATTCAGAGAATTTCTCGGTCATGGCCCATACCAGTGCCAACAGCTCCAATTTAAATGAACTATAATTCTCGGGGTTTCTTTCAGAATCTCTCAAAGACCGGCTGCCGTACGCTATGACCCTCTCCTGGCCATCCTGAAGCTGGGAAAGCACTGCTCCAAGACCATACAGGCTTGCATCTGTATATAGCTGGAACGGCAAGTGGTAATCAGCATATGCCAAGATTGGGGCTGTTGTCAGTGCATCCTTCAATGCCTGGAAGGCTTGTTCCTGTTCAGGTCCCCAATTCACGGACCGGTTCTTTGGACCACCGGATGTGCCTCGTAGGAGAGCATTAAGTGGTGCTGCTACCTTGGCGAAATCCTTAATAAACCGTCGATAGTAACCGGCTACTCCAAGGAACGCCCTCACTTCTCGCAGGGTAGTCGGTATCGGCCAATCTTGAACAGCCGCTATCTTGTCTCTTGATGGTCTCACCCCTTCTCCTGATACGCGGTGACCCAAGTAATCAATTTCAGATTGGAACAACCGACATTTACTGGGTTTCAATTTGAGCCCATGTTCCCGCAATCTTCGAAATACTTGCCCCAACTGGTGGAGATGGTCTTCAAAGGTCGCAGAATACACTATAATGTCATCCAAGTAGATGAGAGTGAACTCAAAGTTGAAGTCACCGAGACATTTCTCCATCAACCGCTGAAACGTTCCGGGTGCATTTGTCAACCCGAAGGGCATCCGGTTAAATTCGTATAGTCCCATGGGCAAGATGAATGCCGTCTTCTCCTTGTCTTTTGTGGCCATCGGCACCTGCCAATACCCACTAGCCAGATCTAGTGAGGAGAAGTACCGGGCTCTCCCTAGCGCTGAGAGGGACTCCTCAATCCGTGGCATGGGGTAGGAATCTCGTACGGTGCAAGCGTTTAACTTCCGATAGTCTACGCAAAATCGGATGGACCCATCTTTTTTTCTTACTAACACCACAGGAGCCACCCAGGGACTCTGGCTTTCTTGGATGATCCCACCCTGTAGCATCTTAGCTAACAGTTCTTTCACTTCCTGATACAACTGTGGAGGAATTTGTCGGTAGCGCTCTCTAATTGGAGGGGTGTCTCCTGTGGGAATCTCATGGTAGATCCCTGTGGTACATCCAAAATCTTCAGCATACCGTGCAAAGGCGGCTCGGTTCTCCCACAACAGCTCATCTACCTTCTGCACCCATTCCGGAGAACATGAACTTACATCCATCTTCATCTGTTCTCGAATTGCACAGCCATTCCATTCAGAGGTGGGTTCCTCATCTTCTCCCATGGACACAGTTACGGTCCACTCATCCCTTTCAGTCGGCTTCAGCTGCATTGGAGTTACTTTCCTTACTTCCTCCGGAGTCACATAGATGTTAGCCAGCAGCCTCCCTGGGGTCAGGTCCACACTCTGGTCCTGAGTGTTTACACATCGAAGTGGTACTCTTCCATTGCGAACTATTGCCAAGGAACGGGCCACTAGCGGATCAACACCTCCTTCGGCTGCCTGCAGTGGTTCTACCAACACAGCTATGCCCTCTAGTTTCCGACAGGTGCCTACGGGCATGGACACTATTGTCTCCCGACTGGGTGGCAGTGTAACTTTTGTATGCAAAGGAACTGAAATTCGAGCCAGAGGACGCTGTGCATCCGAACTTTTCTGTAAGCCACATGTCCGGATCAGCCGCTGGAAAGCTGTTTGAGTAGGCCGATGGGTGGTGGTTTCTTTCCAATAACCGTGACCTTTCTTTTCAAAGAGGATCTGATCTAATTCTTTTAACACATTCATCCCCAAAATGACAGGGACCTTTACTTCATGTGACTCCTGTACCACCACAATGCCTTTCCTACCTAGATCTTGGCCACATACCCGGACATTCATCCAGGCCACTCCCACGACCGGAACTGGTAACTGGTTAGCTGCGACCACTCGTACGAATGTATGGGGATTATATTTCACATGTTGCCGGAAGTACCGTTCATAACAGTCTCTACTCAAGGTCGTTACTTGGGAACCCGTGTCAATCATCCCGGTAACCGGAATACCCTCCATTTCCACCTGTATGACAGGACTTGCAGCGATCAGGTCATCATCAGGGCATTCTCCCCACATAGTCTCCTTGTCAGTCTCCCCTACTACACGCCCTTCAGCAGCAGGGGACTTCAGTTTAACGGCGGTCTCTCATAAGTTTGTCGCTGCTCTGGACATCTAGCAGCAACGTGGCCCATCCGTCCACACTCCCAGCAGCGTATCCCCCGTCGTTCTGGCCATCTGTTTGGGCCCCTTCGGTAAGCCCCTTCGATTTCTCCTGAGCACTGCACTAAATGATTTGGACCCCTTCGGTAGGTCCTATCCTCACCCCTCCAGCGGGGTGGTGGGTGATTCTGACTTGCTGGGTGTGGATGGCTCACCCTTTCATCTCCAGTCTTCTGGAAGTCTGCAATTTTCATAGACTGCTCATCACAACGAGTGTGCAAGTGTTCCATTTGTTCTTGCAGTTTCTGCATTACTGTGAGAATTTCTTTAACCGTCCCTTTTTCTACTGTCTCTGAGCCAGAACTAGCCCCCTGTGACAAAGTAACTCCAACTGCGGTCTGCGGCCTCGGGACCATACTATTGGCACGGGAGATGGCCTCTACCTGTACATCATGGAATTTAGCATCAGTCTCTCGTCGTATAAAATCCTGCATAGTCACAGTTAAACTGCCGTCACGTATCCCCAGGACAAACTGGTCACGGAGAGTCCGATCAGGGTTACAGAAGGCTGGCGAGCCCCCTCTTTCAGATGGTTTCTAGA
The DNA here is from genome assembly GCA_947044405.1 of Leptodactylus fallax. NCBI lineage: Eukaryota > Metazoa > Chordata > Amphibia > Anura > Leptodactylidae > Leptodactylus > Leptodactylus fallax. The sequence goes on from CAMRHE010000270.1 coordinate 325,603, forward strand.
ATCTGGACTACTTGCTCAAATGTCTGCCTTTGTTCAAATGGCCTCAGTATCACCGTGGTCTTAGCATCCCCTTGTAATGTCAATATTGCTAGCTCTACTAGTACTTCTGGTGCGGTCTGGTACATTCGCTGTATCATTCGTATCTGTTCCACCCACATACTCACTGACATATTATTGCCATCAAATTTAGCTAACTGACTCATTATAGCCCCTGCTGGCATTCTTCCTCCAGCACCATTATCCCGAACGGGTGCGTCACCGTCCATTCTGGTAAGCGGATCCTGCCGACTACGCCAATTTGTGAACCGAGATCAAGGCAGGTGGTTTGGACTCCGCAACCAGAAATGAACGCACACGCGGTAGTTCAAGAAAAAAAATATATATTTACTATAAGTTAATAAAGGCTAGTTAAAGGTAAAATGACAGGGCTAAAGACAAGCAAAATATACAATATAGCATGAACAATTTCAAGGCAAATTCTGCAATGGTTTCTACTTTTACTCTGTCCACTTCTGCAGTATGGACACTGAATGAACAATATACTCAAAACTATCCCTAACTGACCCTGACATCACATTTGGGTGCACCCCCTTTTCCCCAGTGGTCCAGGTGGACCGCTTACAGTCTGTAGAAGCGCGCGGTGGGGCCCAAAGTCGGTCCTTTCTTTTATAGTGAAGCGTCCTCTCCTCACGGTTATCAGGATCTTGGGAGAAATGAAGTCCTCTTTAACAGACAGGGAAACCAACTGAATGCAATGTAATCCAACAGCAGATTCCACTCAGCACACTGACAGTCCTGCCGAATCCATACACTGAGCTGGGATGTAAAGCGGGATTTAGCAGGTGCCGTCCAGTACATCAACAGCACTGCGAGTCTCTATCTGTGGTATCCATATACACAGTCACAATGTCAGTCTCACTGATCAGCCACTGAGCACAGTTCCTTTCACGTGGACTCACTAGTCCTGTTGTCTCTTTACACTCTGTTTGTCTCTGGACCAAGATACAGCTTAGCTGTACAGAAAAATCTCCACACCAGTTCAATACAACACTTGCCAAGATGGCTGCTGCTCTCTGTCTCGTCACTTCCTGCTTCTCTGCTCACACTCTGTCTGCAGAACAGGCAAGCTGACATAAAGGGGGGGGGTCTCACTCCAGCATCATGTCACAATTACAATGGCTGCTGTCTTAAAGGAACAGAATCACAGAAATACATTCAACATTAACAGTTTATACAGACAAATGAAGCTTAGGAGAACATTGGCTGTCTCTTACACATTTACCACTAATTGGGGGCTGCACATGGACTTTCATTGCTTCTAATCGGAAAGTACAGGAGCGTCCCAGGAAATAGCAGTAAGCGCATGTGTCCTAAAGCATCTGGTGGCAGCACTTCTGTGTTATGGTTTGTGGTATATGACTTTAGTTTAGGGGTCGTCAGACTTACAATTATTGACCGGCACTCCGAGTACCTCATCTTCGATTTTTTTATTAAAATCGGCATGCCGAACAAAAAAAGGTTGCCTACCCCTGTCCTAGAGCGTACGTGTGGAGGTGCAATGAATTCTTAATGTCACAGCCAAAGTATAAAACAATTTTGGAGAATGATTTGAAGGAATTCTTTCTGATCAATGCTCCCTCTGCTTCTAGCCCTGACATATTGTGGAACTCCCATAAAGCGTTTATAAGAGGAACATTTATCCGCTTGGGACACATAGAAAAGAAAAATAGATTAGCAGAAATTGATCGACTATTGCACCAAATAAAATCTATCGATAATAGTAACAAAAAATCACCTTCCCCCTCCAATGCGGCAAAGTTGGTGACATTACGCCACCAACTGACAGCCTGCCTACTGTTTAAATATGAGAAAAATTTGAAAAGGGTGAAAGCGACTTATTATTTCCAATCTAATAAGGCAGGTAAGCTTTTAGCGGCCAAGCTTAAACAAAAACATGTAAAGTCTAAAATTCCGTTTCTTCAGAATATAGAAGGCGCATACAAAATCTATAATCCTACTGGCATCGCTAATGTCTTTAAAACCTTCTATGAAGGCTTATACAATATTAGAGAGGACTCCTCTGTGATATCCCCGGCGAAACATGACATAGCCCATTTTCTTGCTAGTACTCAACTACCCACACTCACAGAAGCGCAACTGGACTCTTTGAATGAGCCCATCACACCATCAGAGTTGCTGTCTGTAATCAAGTCGCTGCCACCTCGAAAGTCCCTGGGCCCAGATGGCCTTACTAATGAATATTACAAAAGTTTTCTCCTATTCTGCTAAACCCGCTGTTGTCCTTTTTAACAGCGGTGGTAGATTCTGGCACTATTCCGAGGGAAAATCAGGAGGCTCTGGTGGTGACGCTGCCTAAGCCGGGCAAGCCTGCCACCAGCCCCCAAAACTTTCGACCAATATCCCTACTAAACTCGGACTTAAAAATTTACGCCAAAATCATAGCAAATAGAGTAGCAGCTTGTCTTCCGAGTCTAATAAATCATGACCAAGTGGGATTCGTGAAAGCGAGACAATCATATGATAATACTAGACGTATATTGAATATTACTCATCACATTAATTCTAAAAAGATGGAGGCGGTGATTCTCGCATTGGACGCCGAGAAGGCGTTCGACCGCATTTGCTGGTCGTATGCCTTCTTGGTACTTAGGAGCATGGGGTTCGCTGGAGCTATTTTAAGAGCAATTGAGGCGCTGTACTCGGCACCATCGGCAAGAGTATTCACTAATGGGGTAGTGTCAGATCCCTTTTTAATAACGAACGGGACTAGGCAGGGGTGCCCCCTGTCTCCGTTGATATTTGTTCTCTCAATGGAACCACTGGCCCAAACACTTAGACTGGATCCAGAGGTGGGTGGCATTGACATAAGAGACAAAACTCATCTTATATCATTATATGCAGATGATATTATTCTTACTCTGTCCAAACTGCAAGAGTCTATTCCCCGACTTATGAAGATTATTGCCAATTTTGGACACTTATCGTTTTATAAACTAAACATGGCCAAATCACAGGCCTTACCTTTACATATCCCCCCCTCTTTGCTTCAATCCCTGCAGTCGACATATGACTCTGACTGGAGGAGCGATGGCGTTCAGTATCTGGGAATACAGGTGACACCCTCATCGGGGGCCCTATATAGAAATAATTATACACCCATGCTGAAAGTATTGCAGGATGAGATGGAGCGAATGTCCAAAGTAGATGTGTCTTGGATAGGACGGGTCGCGGCCTTTAAGATGTTACTATTGCCTAGACTCCTGTACCTGTTTCGCACACTCCTGATATCCGTCCCAGTTTCGTTTTTCGAAACCATGCAAAGGATGATCTCAAAATACATATGAAATGGAAAGAGACCCAGAGTCAATAAAAGCTTCCTATTTAAACAAAAAGAGGCGGGAGGACTGGGAGTACCGGTGGTAAGGAATTACTACATAGCATCATTAGTTATACAATGTGTTAGATGGAGATCAGCTGATACCTCGGTTCCTTGGATTCATATAGAACAATCGTTTATATATCCCTTAAAATTGGCGGATACCTTGTGGGCGCCCTTTTGGAACACTCCTATACCTGAGTCCTTATCCCCAGTCATGCGCGCAGCCCTGATCGCATGGAAACTAATTCACGGGAAAGAAAACCCTAAGAATCACTTTAATGTCTCAGAGATGCCTTTGTCTCTGATGGCCTGGGTAATAGAAGACCTGGTAATTTCGGAGTGGGAATCGAAGGGGATTACACAAATCTCCCATTTACAGTCCGATTCCAAACTATTTCTATCGTTTACAGATTTAATAGAGAAATATGGAATTCACTGTGGCGACTTCCTCAAATACTCTCAAATAAGGCACTTTGCAGCTAAGAACCCGATATCGAAATTACCCCACAGCAATACTATATTCACCTGGTTGTCAACTAAGATGAGGGGATTAAGGTTTCTGTACGATAAAATGGATGGAATGTCAACCTTTACTAGATCTACTCCATTCCGTTGTTGGGAGCGAGATCTGGGAAGAGCCATTACTTCGGACGAATGGGAACAAGCAATTAAATTAAGTCACTCATCCTTAAAATGTAGCACTCACATAGAAACAGCCATGAAAATTACCTTAAGGTGGTACCGAACTCCATCCACTTTACAAATGATATACCCTTCTATTTCTGGGAATTGCTGGAGAGGATGTGGAGGGAGAGGGACTCTTCTCCATATCTTGGGACAATGCCCCATAATTAATGGGTATTGGAATAGGGTCTTTGACATGCTATCAGAAATATTTAATTTCCACCTCCCCTATACCTCACCTCTGGCCATCCTATTAATTGGAATTCCCGAGGACCTGAACAAATATAAAAAACTCCTGTGCAAAATATTAACTATAGCCAAATTGTTGTTGGTGCAGAGATGGAGATCAGTGACCCCTCCGTCCGACTACACCTTGTTGCTCACTTTCTAATAATACGTATGTATACGAGAGGGTAATTGTGTTGGGAAATGACTCCTATCATAGCTTTGAGAATGTATGGGACGCGTGGACTAACTCTCAATTTGCAGCATAATTGAGAACCACGGAATTATATAAAATCCGATCTTGGAACTCAAAGAGGGTGTAGAGAGGTGGGGAACGGAAGTGGGAGGAAATATTGGGAGAGGATCGTTTCTGGAATGTCGCACGCCAACCCTAGAAAAGTGCCCTGATGTTATTGTTATTGTTTATTATGTAATAAATCTTTATCTTCTGTCTTATTGATGTACAATTCAAAGAATATACCCTGTACAACTTTATATCAGACGGTACACAGCGATGTATGTCAATAATTGTTTCTTACTTGTATTTTTGAAACCCAAATAAAAATTATTGAAACTAAAAAGCAATAAATAATTGAGTGTAAAAAAAAGTCCCTTTATGCGTGTGCATGCGGCACCAAGTAGTGTAGTGACAATTTACACGATTTCAAGAAAAATCTAAGGCACACCATCAGTGTACATACTGCCCAGTCTTAGCTTGCGAGCTAAAAAAGTTGAACTTTCGTCCAAAATTGATCATGGGTTAAAAGTTTTTCTTCTTCCTCTCACAGTTATCCACTCCACTGTGTCTGTGGTTTTATGCATGCAGTTATCATTCACCATATTCTGTTGTTCAAACTGACACTCCAGCATATGCAACACTGCCACTCAATGTGCCCTTCCCCTTACAGCCATGAAACGAGGGAGGGGCATTGTAAGTAATAGCTTGTCCTGGTGAAGTTGGGGCGGGAAATTGTCCAGTGTGGAGGAGGCGGATGGGTCTCACCTGGTGTTGAAACTGTCCCTGCCCTGCACCCAGGAGGTGATATCAGTACTAGAAAGTATTGGGACTTGTGTTTCTAGACTGTGACCTCTGATGTTCAAAACATTGACCCAGTGAGCCATAACACTGACACTATTGTCCCCTGTCAATAATTGCTGCTCCACATATTGAGGGTGGAGTGCACCTTTCCCCACACGGCGATATCAAGCAGGGACAACTTTCCTCGAGAAATAATGGGAGCTAGATATTCTCCATGGAGACTGTGCGGTGTCATCAGCTGGTGAAACGCAGTCTATGCCACTAAGCGACTGCACCTCCAGTAACTTGGCCAGGTGGGAGATAAAGTTGCAGACCAGCCGGATGACTGGGCGTAGCTGGTGTGGAGGAGGAGATGGAGATGATAATGACGATGCCCATGTACTAGGTGTGGATGTGACCTGCCTGCTAAGATGATCATGGGTAGAAGGAATAGAACAGTCTAGCTCACTTGGTGCCACTGCCAATTCTATTTTGCCAAATGAGTTGGTAATGCCATTTCATGTGAGTGCAGAGAGGCCTAGCTCCTACACGTGTGCCTGCATGCCCATGGCTAATTGCTTGCAGATCTTGCCCATACAGGAGATGACTGCATGTAACTACTACCGCCAAAACCACTGCCGGTGGAAATGTGTCTGCAACTACCAGGTAGGTTGTTGGGGCTGCATGTTGGGTGGAATTCTTATTATTGCAGCTGCCACCACTTTCTTCCTGTGATGTAACCCTGACCCAGCTGCCAGGTCTTATTTGTAATAGAATCATCATCAGATTCAGTAATTTCACCATCTTCCCCACTTTTTTGTGACTCATCATGGCAATGAGATTTCTCTATGCCCTTACAATTCCAATCAGAATTCCCCCTAGTGCCCCTACCAGTACTACCACCAGTAGTACACCACCTGCCATCACTACCTCCACCAACATTCATGTCTTCCTTCTCTACCTCCTCTACATCCAAAAAAACAATGGCAGTTATCATCCAACTCATCAAGAAGATAAAGAAGAGGAAGTCTTGGACTATGAGGAATATCTTTCTCAGCAGATGCCACATGACTACTAGGGAATGGGATCTGTGTCAGTAAAGACAGTACAGCACGGCAGCATGGTAAATTACACACTGAACACACTGAATCCTGACAACAATTTTATTTTTATGCATTTTCTCAGAATTTCAGTAACCAAATTATATTCAATACCCAAAAAATACAGGAGCCCTTAGTAAAAGGGGCAGAGGACAAACACCAACCGTGATGATGAAACAAGATGGAGGCCGTTTTCAGTTATGAAATCCATCCACTAGTGGTAAGATAAAGAAATGGCTGCTTATTCCAAGGAAAGAACACAACTAATGTAAAATGGCATCAAATATATTAAAGATGTGACATACTGGGAGATACAATTAAAAAAGCACTCACAGGCTGAGATAGCATTTCATGTCTCTCTGTGGGATGGCAGACAATAGACAGAAGTGAAATAATACTCTCTGCTTCCATAAATCACAAACTCCGCTCTGGATTAAATGACATCACTGACGGTTATTTACCTCGACGTAATCTCATATATCTATTATTTAACATACGGGCAGCGAGGAAGCCAAGAAAAGGGAATTATATTTTTGACATCTACATCAATTGTATATTATAATATTCATATTTAATAGAGAACAGATAAAATCCGCTCAGACATGGACCCTTCGCTTTCATTAATCTTATTACCTAGCTCCTCCCTCTTCAGTGACGTCATCATCTGTCAAACCCCAGTTATATTTGTAATATATTGATGGCCTAGGAAATCAGATGGCCATTAGGAAATGTGTACTACCCAGCTTTCCAAGGTACCAAGACAGTATACAACTCATCCATGCTGAATCTATATTATAGCACTTCATTATTGCACTCCTGATGTAGGTCACTTCAGTAGCTTACTTTCAATGTGACTGGGAGTAATAGCTAGTGCAGAGACTCTTATGTAGTTGGAGGAGTCCCTGTACAAGCTCATTCTTGTGCATGGACCTTTGAGATGAGACAGAATAATATATTATTTTTCATACTGCTACTGCCTTTTTTTTATGGTTTTGTTTTTTGTCTTTCAAGTTATGCTGGATTGCTTGGATTACATCAGTTTCATTGAATTCTTTTTTTTTTTTTTTTTTTAAATAAAATAGTCAAATAGGGTAGTCTGGAGGAGTTTTTATTTCATTAAAAACATTCTTAGGTCTCTGTTTTTTTAAATAATATTTTATTACAGTCTTATTAATGGCTGCTGTCTGATTGACAGCATCCATTACTATGTTGAGGCTTAGTATTAGCTAATGAAAAGGCTAGCACTAACCCCCCAGTCATTATCCCGGTACCCATCAGTGGTGCCGGAAAGAGCCGGGTATTATCCAATTGGGACAGCCGCTGGCTGGTATTATTATGCTGGGAAGGACCCAAAACTGTGGCCTTTCCCACTCTGATAATGTCAAGCTGCTGCTTATTATATCTGTCTGGTTCTGAAAAAAATTTTTGGGGGACCCATGTGTTTTGTTTTTTGGTTTTTTTCAAAAATAAATAGTTGAAAAAAAACAGAGACATAAGAAATATGTTTTTATTGAAATAAAAACTCCACCAGAAAACCCTCATTGATCATTTTATTAAGAAAAAATACATAATTCATGCAATCCAGTGCAACCTGAAAGACATAAAACATAAAAAACCCAGCAGTATGAAAAATTAAAAAAAAAAAATCATACCTACAGCTGTCTTCTTTCTTCTGTCTTCTAAGGTAAATGAATAGGAGATGAGACAGAATTTTGTCTCAATGGTCTGGTCTAGTACAGAGACTCCTAGAGAAACATAAGAATCCCTGCACTGACCAGATATTCATTCCTTCCAGGAGAAATGGTTCCCTCCTACCATTTTAAAGCCACCCATTGGAGGAACTTGAGCTGGTGTCTCACATTAATCTTGGCAAGGTGAATTTTATAGAAAATGGTCCTTGGAGGAGGAGCAAATCCTCAAAAAGACCCTCACCACCTACAGTGCCTTGAACTTTTCAACCTTTTGCCATATTTCAGGCTTCAAACATAAGGATATAAAATTTAAATTTTTTGGTGAAGAATCAACAACAAGTGGGACACAATTGTGAAGTGGAACGAAATTTATTGGTTATTTTAAACTTTTGTAAAAAATAAAAAACTGAAAAGTGGGGCGTGTAATATTATTCGGCCCCTTTACTTTCAGTGCAGCAAACTCACTCCAGAAGTTCAGTGAGGATCTCTGAATGATCCAATATTGTCCTAAATGACTGATGATGATAAATATAATCCACCTGTGTGTAATCAAGTCTCCGTATAAATGCACCTGCTCTGTGATAGTCTCAGGGTTCTGTTTAAAGCGCAGAGAGCATCATGAAGACCAAGGAACACACCAGGCAGGTCCATGATACTGTTGTGGAGAAGTTTAAAGCCGGATTTGGATACAAAAAGATTTCCCAAACTTTAAACATCCCAAGGAGCACTGCGCAAGCGATCATATTGAAATGGAAGGAGTATCAGACCACTGCAAATCTACCAAGACCCGGCCGTCCCTCTAAACTCATCTCAAACAAGGAGAAGACTGATCAGAGATGCAGCCAAGAGGCCCATGATCACTCTGGATGAACTGCAGAGATCTACAGCTGAGGTGGGAGAGTCTGTACATAGGACAACACTCAGTCGTACACTGCACAAATCTGGCCTTTATGGAAGAGTGGCAAGAAGAAAGCCATTACTTAAAGATATCCATAAAAAGTCTCATTTAAAGTTTGCCACAAGCCACCTGGGAGACACACCAAACATGTGGAAGAAGGTGCTCTGGTCAGATGAAACCAAAATCGAACTTTTTGGCCACAATGAAAAACGATATGTTTGGCGTAAAAGCAACACAGCTCATCACCCTGAACACACCATCTCCACTGTCACACATGGTGGTGGCAGTATCATGGTTTGGGCCTGCTTTTCTTCAGCAGGGACAGGGAAGATGGTTAAAATTGATGGGAAGATGGATGGAGCCAAATACAGGACCATTCTGGAAGAAAACCTGTTGGAGTCTGCAAAAGACCTGAGACTGGGACGGAGATTTATCTTCCAACAAGACAATGATCCCAAACATAAAGCAAAATCTACAATGGAATGGTTCACAAATAAACGTATCCAGGTGTTAGAATGGGCAAGTCAAAGTCCAGACCTGAATCCAATCGAGAATCTGTGGAAAGAGCTGAAAACTGCTGTTCACAAACGCTCTCCATCCAATCTCATTGAGCTTGAGCTGTTTTCCAAGGAAGAATGGGCAAGAATTTCAGTCTCTCGATGTGCAAAACTGATAGAGACATACCCCAAGCGACTTGCAGCTGTAATCGCAGCAAAAGGTGGTGCTACAAAGTATTAACTTAAGGGGGCCGAATAATTTGGCATGCCCCACTTTTCAGTTTTTTATTTTTTACAAAAGTTTAAAATATCCAATAAATTTCGTTCCATTTCACGATTGTGTCCCACTTGTTGATTCTTCACCAAAAAATTAAAATTTTATATCCTTATGTTTGAAGCCAGAAATGTGGCAAAAGGTTGAAAAGTTCAAGGGGGCCGAATACTTTCGCAAGGCACTGTACAGTTTGTTTCTATTATACTACAGAGATCTTCACATGGGGCAGATGGCTTTTGGGCCATCTTAGGCACCAAGTTTGATAACTATTTTGGATCCCTTACAGCAATATCCCTGGTGACCTTGTTGCAGATTTTCTCTTAATATCAGCCTATATAATACCATCACATTCAAAGCCACAAGACCGCGTCGATACATGAGAGACTGATTCTACTGATGCCAGGATGACCGATGGAGATCCAATTATGTAAGTCAGCCTCATATGGCAGCATGTGACAGTGAATAAAGCCCTACCTGCTGTGCGTGTGACACTAATGTATATACGGAAATAAAGACATTAAATGCTCAGATGGTTAATTATACATTAGTGTAATAAATCACTATGGCACCTGGCAACTTCATTATACAGAGTGCAGGCACAGAAGGAGGTCGGGGGCCATATCATCCGTGCTACTGCAGGTCAATAGCCATGTTGGGTATATGTCTATTATACCGCTCTTCTATAGTCACTGCAGGACATTAGCCATGTTGGGTATATGTGTATTATACCGCACTTCTATAGTCACTGCAGGACATTAGCCATGTTGTGTATATGTCTATTATACCGCTCTTCTATAGTCACTGCAGGACATTAGCCATGTTGGGTATATGTCTATTATACCGCACTTCTATAGCCACTGCAGGACATTAGCCATGTTGTGTATATGTCTATTATACCGCTCTTCTATAGTCACTGCAGGACATTAGCCATGTTGGGTATATGTGTATTATACCGCTCTTCTATAGTCACTGCAGGACGTTAGCCATGTTGTGTATATGTCTATTATACCGCTCTTCTATAGTCACTGCAGGACGTTAGCCATGTTGGGTATATGTCTATTATACCGCTCTTCTATAGCCACTGCAGGACATTAGCCATGTTGTGTATATGTCTATTATACCGCTCTTCTATAGCCACTGCAGGACGTTAGCCATGTTGGGTATATGTCTATTATACCGCTCTTCTATAGCCACTGCAGGACATTAGCCATGTTGGGTATATGTCTATTATACTGCTCTTCTATAGTCACTGCAGGACATTAGCCATGTTGGATATATGTCTATTATACTGCTCTTCTATAGTCACTGCAGGATGTTAGCCATGTTGGGTATATGTCTATTATACCGCACTTCTATAGTCACTGCAGGACATTAGCCATGTTGTGTATATGTCTATTATACTGCACTTCTATATTCATTGTAGTGTAGAATTGTATTCAGGCATTGCTCTGAACAGTCACCTTTACAAGAAATGATATATCCCTGCTATGGAGGGTCTCGCATTAACAAGATTTACATATTAATTGGGAAGTGTCTCGTATTTCTGCATCTGGTTCATTTATTTTCAGTGGGACATTTATTGCTGTTTTAGTTGGATATAACTTCAGGCTCGGAGAATTCACCACTAAGCAGATTCCTTCACTTTTCTTGTACAGGTTAGTAGCGAGTAAGGCTCTGTTCATATTAATAATGGAAACCATGAGCTGGATCCATGACTTGATAGACACAAATGGCACCTGACAGACCCCACTGATCTATAATGGAGTCCATAGGGCTTATTGTACTTTAGACCCTCTGATGAAGCCCATTCAGGACATCTTTCTTCACTGCACATAACCCTAAACCACATATGCCTGGAGAATGCTGGTACTTTAGTGTTCCAAAACCTGCCTAAGGCTAAGGCCCCACCTTGCGGAAACACAGCTTTTTTTGTTGCAGATTTTGCTGTAGTTTTTTGAGCAAAAGCCAAGAGTGGGTACAAGAGGAATAGGAAATATATAGGAAGATCTTATACTTGTGCCGTCTGCTCAATCCACTCCAGACATTGGCTCAAAAAAAACACAGCAAAATCTGCAATAAAAAAAAGCTGTGTTTCTGCAACCTGGGGCCTCAGCCTAAAGGTTCCCATTAAGAGCCAAACCCCCTGGCATGGAGGACACCAAATAAAGGAATGAAAAGCTGCCAAGAGACACTAAATGTATTTGTTACTCAGTCATCTTCCTTGTGCAAAAGGGTAAAAATAAATTGCCAAAAGGGTTAGGGCATGGGTGTGGAGTAGGGTACGAATATGCAATAGGGTATGGGTATGCAGTAGATATGGGTGTGGAGTAGGGTACGAATATGCAATAGGGTATGGGTATGCAGTAGATATGGGTGTGGAGTAGGGTACGAATATGCAATAGGCTATGAGTGTGCAGTAGGGCATGGGTGTGGAGTAGGGTACATGTGTGGAGTAGGGTACGTGACTCGCCTTTACTGGAGTGAGATTGTGACAATTTTTGGGGCTTTTTACAAAGCCGCCTTTGATAAATGTGGAGCACACACAATTTTTCAAAAGAGGAATGAGTGATGTAAAAATGCAAAAAGTTCTAAAATGCTTGAACAAATAAATTCAAAAACTTTCAAATGCCTATTTTTTTTTCTTTGTTTGAAACTTTCTTTACACCAGAACTTTGGAGTGCAGGGTTTCCTATATCCACTGTGCTACTAGTGAAAAAAATTGGACCGCACATGGATCCATTATACAGTAGTTAATGGAGCCATTCACACGTCCGTTGTTTTTCACAGAGAGAAACTCATGTACAAAATTGTGGCATCCAGTTCTCTACTTGTCTTGGCCATTTGAGTCTATGGGTCACTGAAAAAAAAAAAAAAAACGGACAGCACAGCCGTGGCCTCAGATCAGATCCATCAATTCCCCTCCTGGCCTGCATCCCCAGTGGAACAGCCCATATATATTATATATATAGTGGCCTAGCCAGTCTCAAGATCTAAACCCTACAGAAAACCTTTGGAGGGAGTTGAAAGTCCGTGTTGTCCAGCGACAGCCCCAAAACATCACTGCTCTAGAGGAGATCTGCATGGAGGAATGGGCCAACATACCAGCAACAGTGTGTGCCAACCTTGTGAAGACTTACAGAAAACGTTTGACCTCTGTCATTGCCAACAAAGGATATATAACAAAGTATTGAGATGAACTTTTGTTATTGACCAAATACTTATTTTCCACCATAATTTGCAAATAAATTCTTTAAAAATCAGACAATGTGATTTTCTGGATTTGTTTTCTCATTTTGTCTCTCATAGTTGAGGTCTACCTATGATGACAATTACAGGCCGGCCTCATCTTTTTAAGTGGGAGAACTTGCACAATTGGTGGCTGACTAAATACTTTTTTTCCCCACTGTATGTGCTTTGCAGTGTGCACTGAGACGATGAAGTAACTTTATTAAATATTGTGCGGCATTTGATAAATTTGGCACAAATTAAGGCCAATGGCACCAGCCAGCATGGCAGGTTATCTCCCAAATCCTTGCATTCTGGGTGGTAAAACTTTAACCATAATGGGCTGTTCACACACAGAGGAATCTGAGGTGGTCTTCTGTCTTGGATTGTTCTACAACTTTCATCCCTGTGTAACCTTTGGCGTTTGCTGGCTTATTGGCCTTAGGGGTTAATATCACACTGCAGTTCAATAGGTGATTCTGGCTGGAATGTAGAGCAGATTTGGATGCAGAATTCACCTGAAAATCCATTGCAAATTGCTCAGTGTGAATGGCCCCTATTTTGATCTTTGGCTCCCTCTCTTTTCTATGTATGCCACTGTAGGTATGTATTCACACAGGTTTTATGTGGGTTTTCTTAACATTTCTAAGCACTGGTACCTTGAGATCACTGGGATGCGTGACAACATTTACCTCAGATTTCTCTACATAGATTTTGTGCCACTTTTGATGGAGAGGCCAATACGTAATTGAGATTTCGTCCCTTCCATTAGCGAGTTCGGATCTCAGCCCTGATTGGCCATCTGTATGCGTTAATCAGTAGATAATAATCAGAGAGTAATTAAAACCCGCTACCGCAGTGACAGCGCGTCATGGCAGACGGCAGGCCTCCTCAGGAGGATACGGGATTTTAGGGAATCCGAGCACTGAATGGAGCAACTGTTGGTGCAGAAATGTGCGAGCTCCAACGATCTGTATTCCACGCTCCAGCAGGCAGGAATAAACTGAGGGGAAGGTGAAGCAGGACAGATGGTGACAGAGACGGAGCGAGGGATGAAAATAGTTGTGAGACGGTGTTTGACAGAGATTGAATGTGGGACTCGGAAAGCAGCAGGAACCTGTCTGTGATTCCCTGTCACGGAGACACATATGAAGAGAAATGGGCCTGGTGTAATGCGGCATCCTCAGGATGTTATCAGCTCCCTGCTGAGCGATGCCCGCTGCGTCCACATGTGTGTGGGTACAAATAGGAGACAGACTGGCATCTTAAGTACAAAGCGCTGTAACCCAATTAGACACAGTTCAGGATGGGAACACGGCCATAACAATAATCTAAAGATACCGCAGAGCATCCGTGCTCAGAAGAGACGCGCCATATGTTGCCACTTTCTGAGGACTATTTGGAAGGTGCCTAGTACCTTCAAAAACTTATGACATCACTGGTGGTGGTTCGGGTACCAAGACCCCCCGATAATGACTGAAACAAAGGGGTTAACTTTCTATGAGGAGCATATAGGAAAGCAAAGCCGTTCAGAAGCAAGGCTGTCAAAAACTTCTAAAATGTCACCAAACAAAACTTCTTGACTATGACAAATCCTTGAAGCGAGGAGCGAGCAGTGATAGAAAGTCTACACCACATGAATGAGTGATCGGTGGGGGTCTCAGCACCTCAGCGACTGTCACCTATAAAAACTTGTGACATGCCAAAAGATTTTTTTTTAAATGATTAGTATCCCCTTAAAGAAAAATAAAATAAAAATCTGTTTTCAGACTGCACCCCCGGGGGTCAACAGCAGCTATGGAGGTGAAGTTTTGGTGGGTTTTGGTGCCCAATGGTTAAAACTACAACAACCTATTCTGCTTTTCCTTCATTATCTGCAAACACCATGTCTAAATTTTGGGCAGGAAGGGTAGAACTCTAAGTCATTGGGCCAAACTTTTTTTTTTATTATTGTTTATTTATATAGCATCATTAATTCCATGGTGCTTTACATTTGCGGATTTACATACAATACACCAGATGTACAAAACAGATAATACTAACAGTGACCAACTGGCACAGTGGGATAGGGGGCCCTGCCTACAAGGGCTTACAATCTATGAGGGAAGAGGGATAGAGACAGAAGGTGGGGGTAGAGGCTGTACAGGTGGTGGTGGTAGCGGGAGGGAGAGAAAGGAGGCTACGGCTGCTAGACATTCTGGGACTCTGGACAACAGGGAGGTAATGTCTGGACCAGAGAGATATATTTGGGTGTCGCCAGCATAGCAGTGATAATGGAAACCATGGGATTCTATGAGTTGGCAAAGGCCTAGGGTGTAGATGGAGAACAAGAGGGTTCCTAGGACGGACCCTTGGGGGACACCTACAGAAAGAGGGCGTGGCGGGGAGGTGGTGTGCAAGTGGGAGACACTGAATGTACGGTTGGTGAGGTATGAGGAGATCCAGGAAAGGGCCAGGTCAGAGATGCCAAGGGATGAGAGCGTTTCAAGCAGGAGGGAATGGTCGACTGTGTCAAAGGCAGAGGAGAGGTCGAGGAGGAGGACAGAATAATGACGTTTGGCTTTGGCAGTTAGAAGGTCATTAGTGACTTTGGTTAGGGCAGTTTCTGTGGAGTGATGGGGTCTGAAACCTGACTGTAGTCTGTCAAAGAGCACATTGGACGAGAGATAGGAGGACAGTTCGGAGTGGACATGTTGCTCCAGCAGTTTAGAGGCGTACGGGAGCAGTGAGATGAGGCGATAGTTGGCTGGAGAGGACGGGTCGAGGGAGGGTTTCTTAAGTATAGGTGTGACAGTAGCATGTTTGAAGGCGGAGGGGAAGGATCAATTGGTTAGGGATAGGTTGAAGAGATGGGTTAGGGCAGGAGTAAGGACTTCAGAGAGTTTGGGGATGAGGTGTGACTGGATGGGGTCGAGCGTGCAGGAGGTGAGGTGGGATTTAGAGATTAGGGTGGAGAGCTTTTCATCAGTGATGGTGGAGAAACAGGTTAAAGATGAAGAGCACCAAGCAGTTGGGTAGAGTGGTTGTTGGGGGTGTAGGGTGAGAGTCTTTGATGGTGTCGATTTTGCTTTTGAAATAAGAGGCAAAGTCATCAGCTGTGATAAGTGATGTCGGAGGGGGCGCAGGAGGACGGAGAAGGGAGTTGAAGGTAGTGAATAGCTGTTTGGGGTTGTGGGATAGGGCAGATATTAGTGCGGAGAAGTAGACCTGCTTTGCAGAGGTGAGTGCGTTCTTGAATGTGAGAACTGCCTCTTTGTACCTAAGGAAGTCCTCCTGGGAGTGACTTTTCTTCCAGAGACGTTCAGCAACCCCTGAGGCAAGTCTCAGTTTTTTAGTCAGGTCGGTGTGCCAGGGTTGCCTATTGATTGTTCGGGATCTGGTGTTAGTGAAGGGGGCTACAGAGTCAAGGGCTGAGGTAATGGTGGTATTGTAGATGTCAGTGGCAGTGTCTACATCCTGGAGTGAGATTATGTCAGCGAGCGGTAGGAGAGAGTCTGAGAGCGTGCGGATGTCAAGGCGATTAAAGTTTCTGCGGGGGCGTGTTGGTTTAAGGGTTGGAGGGTCTATTACAGAGGAGAGGGCTGAGAATGTCAGCAGGTTGTGATCAGAGAGCGTGGAAGAAGAGTTAGAGAGGTTGACTAGAGAGCAGAGGCGGGTGAATATGAGGTCCAGCGTGTGCCCCTTTGTGTGGGTGGCAGAGGAGTACCATTGAGAGAGACCAAAGGAGGTAGTGAGTGATAGGAGACTGGAGGCGGGGGGGGTGGTTTGTGTTAATGGGGATGTTGAAGTCACCCATGATGATGGTGGGGGTGTCTGTGGATAGGAAGTGCATTAGCCAGGTGGTGAAGTGGTCGATAAAGGCAGCAGTAGGTCCTGGCGGTCGATATATGACGGCCAGTTGGAGGTTGGAGGGCGAATAGATGCGAACAGTGTGCACTTCAAAGGAGGGGAGGGCGAGAGCAGGTATCGGTTGGATTGGGGCAAAGGAGCAATTGTCATATAGGAGTACGCCTACGCCTCCACCAGGTTTATTATTGGGGCGGGGAGTGTGCGAGAATTGCAGACCTCCATAGGAGAGGGCAGCAGGGGAGGCGTTGTCTGAGGTGTTATCCACGTTTCTGTGATACCGAGAAATGATAATTTATGAGGAATGAAGAGGTCGTGGATGTAGTCAAGTTTGTTGCGTGCAGAGCGAGCGTTCCATAGTGCGCCGGGGAGGGCGTGGGGAGGGGCGGGAGCGGGTGAAATAGGGGTAAGATTTAGGGGGTTTTGTGCGCTGTTGCCGATTGTGCGGAAAGATTCTACAGCAGGGGAGTGCTGGGGCGGTCCAGGATTGGGAGATATGTCGCCAGAAGTGAGAAGTAGCAGGGAGAGGGATAGCAGGTGTAAATAGGAGAGAGTGTGGGGAGGTTGTGTGTGTCTGGGGCGGAAAGCTTGTAGGTTTGTGAGTAGCTGCGCAGAGAAGGTCAGATGGTGGGGTAGGATAGATGGAGAGAAAGATAATCTTAGTGACATGGCTGGTTTGGGGTGGTAGAGTGGTTTTTACAAGTATGGGAAGGACAACAGTAATTATAGTGAGAAGCATTGTTTGGTTTGCATTTAGTGGGTTGTGGTTACCTTCAGTTCCCTTCTGGTCCAATTCTGGCCTAATTCTGGTCTATACACTTAGAATCTGCACTTGGAAGCTGCAAAATGACCTAGGTCAGAATGACCAGTGCCCTTACATTTATACTAGCTAGCAAGACATTTGTTTCATTAGGATGAGTTGTGAAAAGGGGGAGTGGAAACATTAATGGTGATCCACATCTCCCTCAACTCCAATTCAACTGAGTCCAGTGCAGTTGGAATTTTTTCTCTCAGCCCCACAATCAATCAATCAGTGCAGTTATTTTCAGCACCCAATATGCTAATTAGGTTTTCTACTGCCTTTTTAGTGATGTTTCCGTAACCCAATGGAGAGAACCAGAGGATGGGAGTATCAGTTGTGGTGGTGATGTCACAGGTAGGCCAAAGACACTCAACCAACTCCTTCAGCCCACCTCCCAGGCTGGACACTGATGAGGGGGGTCTGTGTGGTACCTGATGGTGGTGGTAGTTTTCCCCTGAGGCACTTCCAGTTGGAGAGGGGTCCTCTCTTACCCTAAGCCATGTGGTGGTGTTCAGAAGGGCCCTGATGGTAAGCGCAGGAACAACTCTGGAGGCTGTGGTGTGGTGCAATGAAGCACAATGTAACTTTACGGTGGTAACTTGTAACTTCGGCAGCTTCTTAATGGGAGTAGATTCCACTATGGTGGCTAGACCCAGACTTGGGGTGAGGGTTGTCTAATATACGATGGTGGTATACTATACATGACAACCTGTTCTCACATTCCCTAATAGCTCAGGGTTTTATTAGGTGGATTCACAAGTGAAAGGTCAATGGTTCATATTCAGGATCAGCCATGAAGATTTCTCAAGAAAAGAGAAACAGCATCATCCAGCTCATCGATAGCGGTCTATCGGCCAAGAAAATTGCCAAACTGCATTATGTGAGAGCCATGACAGTTGGAAGAATATGAAATGAAGTCAGTCCATTCAAATGCCAAGAGGTGGACGCCCAGGCAATATATCAGGGTCAACAAGTTGGTTCATCACAAGGTCTGATGTGAAAAAAAC
Organism: Leptodactylus fallax; assembly: GCA_947044405.1. Classification (NCBI taxonomy): domain Eukaryota; kingdom Metazoa; phylum Chordata; class Amphibia; order Anura; family Leptodactylidae; genus Leptodactylus; species Leptodactylus fallax. Next base: position 344,270 of record CAMRHE010000270.1, read on the forward strand.
ACTAGTAGTATAATGTTGTACCGTGTTAGCCATAGAAAGTAGTGGAAGAGTGAAGAAGTCAGGCGATACCTTTTAGAGGCTAACTGAGTATATCTGATGGTAAGCTTTCGAGAGTCTAGCTCTCTTCTTCAGACATGGTGTAATACTAGAAACTGAAAATTCACACTATTTATACATACACAAGACATGGATCTTCAAAAGAATCTTCGAATAACAAAATGCAATATATAGTAGAGAAGTTATTTACAAGTGGTTATTGATGATGGAACAGAAAACCGAAGCGGCCGGATGAATCCTGAAGTCTACAGGGATAGTGTGATGGCAGGGGCAGGCCTAGATCCACTGACTATGTCACTAGTGGTTATTGATGATGGGACAGAAGTGGTCAGATGAATCCTGAAGTCTACAGGGATAGACTTTCTGATCAGAGTCAACCAAGTGCAGAAAATACACAGGACAGATGGACAATGACCAAAAACATACTGCAAAAGCAACCCAAAGGTTTATAAGGCCAGGAAGTGGAATATTCTGTAATGGCCGAATCACCAGATGTCCCCCCAATCCAGCAATGGCTCACTGCTTAAGAGCCACAACCAGGCCACAAGTGAAGACACTGCAATAAAGGCCTAGCCAAACCTCACACAGGAGGACACCCAGCGTGTGGGATGTCCATGGTCCAGACTTCAGGCCGTCATTACCTGCAAAGGATTCTCTACAAAGTATTACAAATGGACATTTTATTTATGGGAATGATACTTTGTCCAATTACTTTTCAGCCCCTGAAATGAGGAGGATTTGTAGGAAAATGATTGTAATTCCTAAACGTGTCCTAAACGTGGTATTTGTGCTCAACCCATTGTATTAATCCTGAAAGTCTACACGTCAATTGTATCTCAGCTGTGTCATGTCACATCCAATGTGGAGGCTGCAGAGCAGAAATCATGAAGATTGTGTCACTGGCCAAATATTCCTGGACCTAACTGTAAAATGCAGATTTCAGGCATTTTTTGAGGTTGAAAACACCTCGAAATCTGCTCTATAAATCTCTATGGGAATATACCCTAAGGATGCCAATGTATATGGTGGACTGACGTTATGTAGGAGGTTTAGGCCAAGCAGCAAAGAAACATTTAGAAACTGAAATTTTATAAAATATAGCGCCATGTCCATACATAGCCACAGAGTGGTGAGAGGGTCCGTACATAGCCACAGAGTGGTCATAGAGCCCATACATAGCCACAGAGTAGTCAGAGAGCCCGTACATAGCCACAGAGTGGTCAGAGAGCCCGTACATAGCCACAGAGTGGTCATTGAGCCCATATATAGCCACAGAGTGGTGAGAGGGTCCATACATAGCCACAGAGTGGTCATAGAGCCCGTACATAGTCACAGAGTGGTCATTGAGCCCATATATAGCCACAGAGTGGTGAGAGGGTCCATACATAGCCGCAGAGTGGTCATAGAACCCGTACATAGCCACAGAGTGGTGAGAGGGTCCATACATAGCCGCAGAGTGGTCATAGAGCCCGTACATAGCCACAGAGTGGTGAGAGGGTCCATACATAGCCGCAGAGTGGTCATAGAGCCCGTACAAAGCCACAGAGTGGTCAGAGAGCCCGTACATAGTCACAGAGTGGTCATTGAGCCCATATATAGCCACAGAGTGGTGAGAGGGTCCATACATAGCCACAGAGTGGTCATAGAGCCCGTACATAGCCACAGAGTGGTGAGAGGGTCCGTACATAGCCACAGAGTGGTCATAGAGCCCATACATAGCCACAGAGTGGTCATAGAGCCCATACATAGCCGCAGAGTGGTCATAGAGCCCATACATAGCCGCAGAGTGGTCAGAGAGCCCGTACATAGCCACAGAGTGGTCATTGAGCCCATATATAGCCACAGAGTGGTGAGAGGGTCCATACATAGCCACAGAGTGGTCATAGAGCCCGTACATAGCCACAGAGTGGTCATTGAGCCCATATATAGCCACAGAGTGGTGAGAGGGTCCATACAGAGCCACAGAGTGGTCATAGAGCCCGTACATAGCCACAGAGTGGTGAGAGGGTCCATACATAGCCACAGAGTGGTCATAGAGCCCATACATAGCCACAGAGTGGTCATAGAGCCCATACATAGCCGCAGAGTGGTCATAGAGCCCATACATAGCCGCAGAGTGGTCATAGAGCCCATACATAGCCGCAGAGTGGTCATAGAGCCCATACATAGCCGCAGAGTGGTCATAGAGCCCATACATAGCCGCAGAGTGGTCAGAGAGCCCATACATAGCCACAGAGTGGTCATAGAGCCCATACATAGCCGCAGAGTGGTCAGAGAGCCCATACATAGCCACAGAGTGGTCAGAGCACCTATACATAGGTTAGAGTACTCAAGAGTGGATTGAGGAACATGACAAGGAGATCAAGGTGATGACTTGACCTTCAAGTTCCCAGATCTCAATCCAATCGAGCATATGTGGGATGTGCTGGAAAAAAGTCAGATCCCTGGAGACCATCTCTCTGCTGGTGAATGTACTGTATGGGCACTAAATGGCGCAATTTGGAGAATTTACTAACACAACTACCCCAGTTTTGTGGTGTACACGGGTACAAGCATGGCGCATTTTTGGTGCATGGCCAGTTCTTGCGATAAAGATGAGGCACAATGTTCCTTCTGCGTCTCACTTGCCGCTTTTTGCAAAAGTGAGTGGAGTGGCATGGAGGCACCTCGGCCTGACAAATGTAATGGGAAGCTGCTGTTAGTTATACCTGAACATATATTATATAAATACACATATATTGTATGATATACGTTACTAATATATATATATATATATATATATATATGGGCCCTAACACACTGTAGTACACAGAGACCAAATATGTCTGACATATCCGCCTAGTAAAATGCTGGCGATCCCAGAACAATATCTTAGCAAGTGTAATAGAGATTCATTTAACACATTTTAGCTCAGTTTTCCTACTCCGGTAGGGTGACAGCAGGTCCGTGTGATGTCACACAGTTATAACAGCGGTCGCCCTGTCACTCAACACTGGCAAAGCGACAACTCTGTTCTAAAAGTGTGTGCCAGGTCAATACCAGGTGAGCCAAGCGTGCGCCAAGCTTAATCTCCTCTACTGCCTCAGCAGTTCTGGCCATCTGCGCCTTTACTGCCGGCCGCACTGAATACCTAGGAAACAAAATCTCGACAATAAGTAACATGGACCGCACACAGGATACACACAAAATAATACAGCAGATAACACTCAATGCCACAGGGAGGCCATTGTACTTGTATTATATGATAGAGAACTTCATATCCACTACTCTGATGCCGCCAGTTCGGCCAGTCGTCTATTGTGTCTCAACTTTCCCCCAACAGGGAGATAAAAAAAAAAAGAATTAGAACATGCCAAGTCCTTTTGTCCTTAGAGGAGATAAGATGTCTGGCCATGGATTGCTCTCCAGCCGAGTGTGCATGTGTATGGGGGGAGTCAGGCCAAAAAGCTGAACATCTAAATGTATAAATAGGACTAGTATAGTAATGGTAGGAACAATTCATTCAGCAGATGAGGACACAATGGATGGCTGGAGATTCAATGAGAAAACTTGTAAAGGGTTCTTTATAGTCAGAGCATTGCAAGTATTGACGGCAGGAAGGAGGTGACATTAAAGGAATGTCCTTAAGTAGTTGAGGTTTAGGACCCTATCCATTAGTTAGCTACTGAGTATTTTAAATGGGTTGTCCAAGATATAAAAGATATTCGGTATCCTGATCCCTTGCAGTAATGATCACAGAATTTTTTAAATGGGTTCAGAGATGGAAACCCCAAACGGAGTACATGCGCAGGTGTGAACTCAGCCTTAGATCAGTTCAGTACTGTAGTAATCCGGCCATTGGTGAGGCTCGCTGCAACATAACTCACTCAGCAGTGATCAGTCCAGAAGATACAGACCAGGCTATGTTGTGTGAATATGGCCTTAGGCTTTGTACAAGCATATATATATATATTTATACACACACACATATACCTTCAGTCTGGGTTCAGATGGGGACAGAAAGCAGTGCCCAGAAACAGATCATCTTTACATTTTACAGTTTACTTACAACTTTGTAACCATTTTATTTCATTGCAGCTAGAGGCGTTCCTATGTGTCTCCAAGGTAACAGACTACAAACACAATGTGTACTGTGCACTCTGTAGGGGTCAAAAGGGAGGCTCAAACTAGAGTATGTTTGTAGTCTGTTACCATGGAGACACATAGATACTGCAGTAAGTGCAAAAGATGCAGGGTGCACCAGTGCTGTGTGTGAACAGTCCTAGGTACCGTCATTTGTTTATTTTTTTATGTCCGTGAGGAGGAGCAGCGGTGCCCAGTTGCTTAGTTATTTTCTCCCATCTTGGTTGTTGAAGTAAATGACAAGACTGGAGGACGGTGCGTTGTGAAGAGTGGATATGGAGAGTGGGGTGGTTTACTTAATATTGGGAAGTGGCCAACTTCTTAAGGGACCATATAAAGGGATGCCTGTGTGTACAGCAGCTGTTAGGTGTTGGAAAGTGATGAAAAACATCTTAAGGATTCAGGGTGCGTGTGTAAGGACCCTCCATGGAATAAATTGTCCAATTGCTGGAGATGTTCTCACCCTAATGCGTTCATATACTATGGGACTGCTGTAAGATACAGAAGTACATCATGAGATTGATGCCAAAATGAAGATGGCTGTACCCAGGGGGCTGATCTGGTAGTTTTTTTGGGGGGAGGTTCTTGCTGAGAAATAGAGTAGTTATATAATTAGATTATTACTGATAACGATAAGGCATGACGTTCAGAGATCTCCCCTATGAAGGTGGAATTTGGTAATAAAAATTAGGGATTAAAAATTTGGCATTAAATGTCTTTTTTTTTTCTCCTGCCCAGTTGCTTGGGGGCTGGTTTGGGTTTTCATGGATTTTGTATAAAAATTTTTTTTACAGAAACACTATCATTATAGATTTTAAAAATTGTGATCTGTAATGGATGTTATAAATAAAATAAATAAATAAATGTAAAAAAAAATTATATATATATAATATATATATATAAAAATTTCATGTGAAAGGCTCCTTAGACAGAGTGGAGAGCGGGTACAAAGAGCGAGAGAAGTTTCTATTCATCCAAATGGTGGTTTCGCCACAAGTATCTTCAGTTCAGCCCCATTCACATGGAGTAGACGGGAATAGGAATGTCTGCAAATGATCCACCACTTGTGACGATACCCTTAAAGGGCTTTCACTTAACTACACGTGACCTAGTCTTAGGATCTAAATGGTGGGGGTCTGACAACCAGGGACCCCCACAGATCAAATACTGATGATCTATCTTATGGATCCTAACCTGTTTGCAGCTGTGCCCCACTCAAATGAATGAGACTGAGCTGCAATACCAAGCACAGCCACTATACAATGTACGGCGCTGTGTTTGGCATACAGACAGAAAAGCAGCTGTGCCAAGAGTTGGACCCCTGCCCTATCTGATATCAACGGCCTGCCCTAAGTATAGCTCATCAGTATCAGAAATCTGGAAAAACCCCTTTAACTTAAAGGTGCAACCTTGAAAACTGTGTAATAGAAATGAATATCCCAACTACCTTTATTTTAAAGGGGTTTTCTGGAGCTTTACTATTGATGATCTTTTCTGATCCGAGCCCCCCCATCAACCTGCGTCACCGGAGCCAGGCACAGCTCAGTACACATTGGGGCAGATACACTAACAAAAATGCACCCGAATTCTGCCGGACATTCTTTACACCTTTTTCTATGTGTTTTAGACACTTTCTAAAATTTTCTGTGGCTTACTCAATGGCTGGCTGGGATATTGATGAAAAGGGCGGAGCTTAATATGCAAAACTGTTCAAAAAAACGCACCAAAATTTTATCAGAAGCTAATAAGTGATGTAAAATGAGACTGGACAGTGTAATAGTGCAGCAGATTATCAAAGTTTTGGAAATTTCTTATAATCCTAATCCCAGGAGATTCTCTTATTCAGTTTTCATGTAAATCAACAATTTATTTATAGGCAAATGTGGGGAATCCAAAGCAGAGCCCAAATCCAAAGGCAAGCTAAGACACGCCCCCAATCTCACCCCTCATTTGCATACAAATAAAATATCAATTTACATGAAAACTTGTCTGAACAGAGAATCTCCTGTACAAGGTCCGGCCATCAGGTTTATGACCAATTTACAGCCGACACTCCCTTTAAGACTGCCTAGCCTAACTTTACACTGTCTAAAAGTATTAGTTTATCTGCCCCGAAAATGGGACTGAGCTGTGCTAAGCAAGTATGGCCACTAGATGGCGTTGTGTTTCCAGCCGGTACATTGTGCACTGAGCAGTTTCTGGGGGGCGAGGCCGTCAGCTGATCAGTAGGGGTGCCAGGTGTCAGACTCCATTCACAAATCTGCTAGTCCCAGAGAAACCCCTTTAAATAGGCCAATTGTCCAATCTGGGTGGACTTTATATGTCACATGACTGCACTTGCCAAACTATATCTGTGTATAAGAGGTATATAGATAAGAGAGGTAACAATGTGGAAACCAAAGTGTAAATGGGGAGCCCCTGAACTCGCACTACAATCTGCAGGGGCTCTGACAACTCTGCTCACATAAGGGGTGTGGGGCTTTAAGGGGTTCTGGGACGAACATATTAATACATGATGTGCGGGGGGACATCTGACACCTGGGACCCCCACAGAGCAGCTGTTTAACAAGACCTTGGCGCTGAATGCCTCTTCCCTGTGCTGATGACGTCACAGTCATTGATCACATGGGACGGCAGCAGTTCAGTCCCATTCAAGTGAGTACCAAGCACAGACCCTACACAGTGTATGGACCAGTTAAGAGATTACTCACTGGAACGCTGCAGCTACTTAGTCATCACTATGTGATCGCTGGGGGTCCGACGCCCAAGCCCTCCACCCTTCACATATTGATGACCTACCCTAAGGATAGGTCATCCCGGAAGGAAATGCAGATTAGCCATATCTAATGACAATTATTATTCCCCCCACCCGATGCCCACAGCAAAGATCTGAGGGTACGGCCTTTCTGTTATAAAACAGATTCTTAATCTGATGTGTGAACAGACACCTAGAAAACACATAGATACTATAGCACAGGAAGTATTTCATATGTGACGGGACTTTTCCTTTAAGCCTGTACAATGCTCATATACATGAAGACACAGTATATATTCCATAGACAACAGGCAGAGCTGATCCCCATCCAGATCATGGCCGGCAGTAATGGGCTCATAAATCACCCCCCCCCCCCTCCTGGAGAGAGATGAGATGGGGGAGGGGCGGCCAGGAATCTAATCAGCACCACCAGCATCTGTAATCAGTGTGCCCGGGGCCGCACGTGCCGCCCAGCGAGGGGCCCAGCCCTTCACGAAATACACAAACAGGGTCTCCAATCTCTCATTTTATTAGGTTATAAACAACTAGCGAGTCCGTATACCACCCTACAGGTTGTGCTGGAGGATACAGGTCCTCCTATACACCGCAACCCAAAGGCGGCTCAAAGGCACGAGGTGTGCCCGCATTCCCTTTAGGTACATAAAGGCACATGCCCATGCTCTATAGGCAATGCCTTCCTGACACTGAACCCTTTATTTGCCAGAAAGAAGACAAGGCACTGTTAAAGGGAGTGCGTCAGATGACTTTGTCCTACCAGATAACTTCAAGGGCTGGGCAGGGCGCTTGGCAGCGTGAGGACGGACACCTTTCTGGCCATTCACCACATTGCCGAGAAAGTCAACTTTAACCCATTGTGCAAATTAGATGCCATGAGGTAGAGGGGCTATCTAGCATGCACTTGCCAGCCTCAGGCCATATAACAGACGTCTCCCATATGTGCCGCTCTCTATCGAGTCGATATATACGATGAGGCCACTGCCCACAACAGGGAGCGTACCCTACATGAACTAGGCCAAAAAATGTGTGATACACAGATTGCTGTACCAGACTAATGTCCTACGGGGTCGTCTGCCATGCCCTGACTGACGGTGCCTGTCTGATGTCACTGGGCATGTGCTGTCCTCAGTCTGCCTGCCATATGCACGGTGAGGCCGCTGCCCAGAGCGCATAAACAGCACACGTGCAAGATCCAATGGAGAGCACCATGATGTCATAAAGGCAGGTCACAGGCGGGGGTGTGAAGTGGTGCGAGCAGGTGAGATCTGGGGCACCAGATGGCTTCGCTACCCTACCAAGTAATGGGGGTAATTTGGTGGGGCAAAATCATCTGACGGCTCCCTCTATACACAATTACATTGATCTTACATGATTATGATTTATACAGATCGTGAACTAGATGTGCAATGAGAACAGGGGCCAGCCCCACAACCCAACAAGGGCCGCTCATGTGTCCGGCACATGATGATCAGGCTTGTAAAGCTCACAGGTTGACGTCAGTCAGGATTATGTTGGCGGTGACATATATGAAGCAGGACAATGCCCATAGGAGAACAAACCATACCCAGCCCACTTGTTTAAAGGGAGACAGGTGCTTGTTACGACTGTCGGCTCCATATACCAGGGCAGAGTCTTTGCGGCTGCAGAGACACCAGAAAGGCCGGGATTACATACTGGATGCCATTCCCTGCGTAGGCGCCGGTGACGCTCACTAGGATTTCCAGGTGGTTTGTACAGAATGCCACAATGACAGGCGGCACCAGCGTAATAAGGGGAAACACCACACGGTCCACCAGCCAGGGGTACGTGCCACCGTCCCGATGAAAAAGAGTCTTCCAGTTGTTTCGTAAGGTCACGGCAATGATGGGGAAATTGGTGCTGATGGTGAAGACTGGAAACAGCCCAAGGAAGTAGCCGATGACGGCGGGCACAAAGGGGCTGCAGCCGCTGAAGTTCAGCGTGTACATGTCCATAAGACTGCCCGAGGAGAAGCAGAAGATGGCGGTGAAGCACAGGAGGCTGTAAAAGGACAGGACCAGGATGTAGTCCAGGAGGACAAGTCCCGTCAGGTGTTTCTTCCTAGACACAGGGGTGAGCAGTGAGGGCAGAGAATGCTGGCACATGAACGAATACACGCACACCCCAAAAAGATTTCGGATCCCCGAAGGATTTGCCAGAGGGGGTTTTCCTTCTCCTTTACCTTCACCGATACGGATGAGCGCCATCACGATCATGATGATGAAAGCTGCAGAAAAATATAAGAGGTTAAGTCATGTGAACGGTGCGGCCCCCTCCTCCCGAAATATTACTATCTGCAAGCGGGCAGTCAAGAGTTAAACTGTTGTCTTCACGATTTATGAGACTGACTCAGATGAGAACAAAGTGGCAGTAAAGCTGCGAAAACTCATTACCCGCTCCATAAATCACTGGAGGAAGCAAGGACGGCCTGAGCCACAAAGGGTTACGTGTGCGTAGCATGTGGGTGTGACGTGACATTTAGACGTGATCTGGTTTATGGATTTGCTTGAGGATTTTCATCTCTTTCTGCCTGCGGGCACTCAGAAGGATCCAACTTTCCACAAAGCGGACAAAATCTATCAATAACTTCAGATCAGCAGAAATTTCTTAGAAAGTTACCGGGATTACCAGGTGGACGGCACAAACCAAACTACACACGTAGATACCAAGCGGCTGAGATTATTCAAAGAGACAGCGCCACTCTTGTCAGTGTGCTGTGTCTGGTATTACAGCTCAGCCATATTCACTAGACTGTGAAGGAGCTGCAGACACATGATAACTCACACTCGAGCTCTGTGCACACCTTAAGTTTGGTGTATAGGTCACAGGTCACGTCTACAGGGCTGTAGGGTTTAGGTGACATCTACTAGGCTGTAGGCGATGTCTACTGGGCTGTAGGGTGTAGGTCACATGTATAGGACTTTCCTACACTGCAGGGCATTGCAAAAAAAGGGCAATTTTAATTTCAATGGCTAATACTTTCTGGCTGTGGCTTTCTCTCCTTTCCCCATAGAGAACATGTACGCATGGTCGAGCCAAGTGTGCATGTGTGTGGGGGGTTGGGAGAGATAGTCAGCTGAACCACAGGTATTGAATGTGTAAGGCCACCTTATACCTAAAGGGAAATTATCAGTCAGATGCTCTCAGCCCTGCATCGTGTCTGTGCCCTCCTACACGGACCCATGATAGTACATGGTCTTGTGTATAGAAAAAAAAACGGTTAGCACACGGCCACGTGGACATAGTCTCACACATCGCCAGTTTTGCCAGGACCACGTAAACCATTCTTATAATAAGCTACTGTAGGTTTATAGTGTGTAAACTTGTCCTAAAGCACGTCCTGTCCCTTTAATAGTCTGCACTGACACATAAGTGGGTCAGGAGCGCCCCCAGGGTCTCTTGGGTCTTCAGGACCAGGCCCTGGTGGAAGCCTTAAAGGGTTTTCTGGCCCCAAATCAATTTTCATACTGATGACCTATCCAGAGGACATCAGTATGTGATCACCCGGACCCTGCATAGACCAGCGGTGGTGGCAGCGGTGACCGGGCGCTCGAGGCTACAGCAGTGGATGAGGAGGGCGTGCGGGCTCTCCTATTCAAGTAATAGTCACGGGGCCACATTTCCTGGAGCCACAGCTGATCTGTGCGGGGTCTGTGGGTCGAACCCACATACATCACATACAGATGAGTGGCCTATTAGTTCATCTGTATGAAAAATGGATTTAGGGCAAGACCACCCCTTTAACGCTGTAACTTTATTATCTGTAGGGCCGATCAGATGCTAAAGGGCCTCCCCATCTCACCCTATACTGCTCACTCCTCAAGACAGACCCCGACATCACCTCATGTCGCCCTATAATACTCACACCTCAAGACAGACCCCGTGATCATCCCATGTCACGCTATACTGCTCACTACACATGACAGACCCTGTCATCACACCATGTCACCCTAAGTTGATCACACCTCATGACAAACCCCATCATCACACCATGTCACCCTAAGTTGATCACACCTCATGAAGACCTCGTCATCACACCATGTCGTCCTAAGTTGATCACACCTCATGGCAAACCCCATCATCACAGCATGTGACCCTATACTGCTCACTCCTCATGCAGACCTCGTCATCACACCATGTCGCCCTATAGACCCGGCATTCACAACACTGCACAGAAATGATGGCTGCCGTGTCGGTGCAGAGAAGATTGATTTCTGTGTCCAAGATGAGAATATAATAAGGTCACTCGCTCAGGGTGACGCTTCATTTCTGCCACTTACCGATCCATCTCATTAGTGACGTCAGAATCTGGAGATATTTGGTCTTCTGCACATTGAAGAATGTAAAAGGCCCGAGGCACAATGTGAAAACAGCCTTGAAAACAAAGATAAGGCAGATATCAGACTGCAGCAATTCACTGCCATTATATGGTATAGATGTACTTAAAGGGGACTCACTCCAGGACTAAGATACTCACAACCAATCCTTAAGAAAATTCATCCATCTCTGATACCCGGGACCCCTTCCCTCCCCCCCATCAGCTCTCTGTAGAGGCCGCTCAGACTCTTCACTACTTACCAAGCGCAGTGCCATATACTATACAGAGGCTGTTCTTGGTATTGCAGCTTGACCCCATCCACTTGAAAGGGACTGAGCTGCAACAAGGTCATGTGACCAGTGAACTCGACTGGACTGACAAGAGGAAGCGATGAAACAGCTGTTCTGTGGTGGTGCCCAGGTGTCAGACCTGGGCACCACCACTTGGTGCACCGGCATCTTTATGTAACTATATAGATAAGCTGGTCTTAAAAATTCACCCCACAACTATTACAAATTTGGGCCTAGCACCCGGGTTTTACTCCCTGCACTTCATACAGGGCCCAGTGTTACATAGCTAGGAATGGGGGGGGGGGGGTATCCCTGCTGTGACTACTGGGGCATTGGGGGAGGGGCTGACAGGCACAATGGTTGCACCATTGCAGAGTAGGGGCACTGCTGTGATTAATAAGGGGAGTGGGCAAAATCTCAAGTAATGTATAAGGCCAAACTCACACATTCCTGGTGACTTGTCAACTGTGTGAACATGGTCCTAAAATGTGCCAATTCCTGGACCAGGCCTACTGACATGTCATACAACATTTTCATGGCAGATCAGGACAACATGGCACAGGAGGAGAAGTTCAGAGCCGCATAAGGCCGAATGTCCTAGGATTTTAACCATTTACTGCCTGCATTTAATATAGTCAGGAAAACAACTTGCCAGATAGATCCTGTAAGCATCAATTCGTCGGATGTGTCCCCAACAGGGGTCGGTGTCATTCTTCTCTCCAGCTTGAGTTCCACACGATTCATTCCCAGTAAAACTGAAGGACAGAAAGGAACACGATATGATAGTCTGCACGACGGCCGACAATGACCTAATCTGAAGGGATGCTCAGCACAGGCCATCAGATATGCCAGTCACACAGCAAGGCCTTAATACTAGTGCGGACATGATGACAGATAGCCCGGTGGGGCTGCCATGACCTCCAGACCACAGGCTTTAATCTACGGAGTCAGGACGCCACTACGGAGGGTGCACGTGGGAATTCTCTGCTGGATAAAAATGAACCTAAAAAGCTTCTCACATGGAAGTTTATGGAGAGATTAGCAGCTTCTAAGAGGATTTAAGATCTATGCGGTCATTTACTCCAAGCAGCACGGGTAAACGCTCTAGAGAAAATACACGGAAAATAAAACACCATAAGCTGGATCTACTACTTGCCAAAAGTTTAACCTGTTTTACTCTGGAGAGACCCCCACAGATCCCAAGTCCTTCCTGCACAGCGGGTGGCCAGGTGTGTGTGCGCGCTGTGGCCCCTCCAGTCATAGAACTGGTAAGGGGATCAATGAGGTCAGACCCAACTGATCATAAAGTGAGGTTATATCCTAAATGGGAATACCCCTTTAAGGCTATGTCTGTATGTGTCAGTCCCTTGTGGTCCCGCCACAGGTTGAGCTCCCCCAGCTAAAGTGGTTTTTAACCCTTGCATTGCATAGGGAGGAAACTGCTGCGGTATCCCACAGCAAGAACCGACAGGCTGCAGCATCCCCAACAATAACAGACAGGCGGCGGCCTGCAAACACCTCTATTTTAGTAAATATCTGTATATTAGATTTCCAGGAGAAATAACAGAGGAACCGCATAACACTGTAAAATAATCTACAACTGTTTGGAGCATACACTTGTTTAGTAAAACAGACTTGTCAGGAGAGAGTATGGGTCCAGACTTGTACCCCAGTCACCGGCACTTTCACTTGAAGTTATGCCAACCCACACACACACACACGCACGCACGCACGCACGCACACACACACACACACACACACACACACGCACACACACACGCCATGGTTACTTACCATGTGACCTGAACAAGAGACAGCGGTACAGCCGTTGCATATATGGCCAGGTCTCCATACAGATAGACAATGATGCACAGATAAAACAGGTTTACGCCAACTGGAAGAGAGAAAGGTGTAAGCTCTCCGACATCTCATTTTTTTACATCACTGCCTCCAGGGCAGTTCACAAAGTCATATGAGGCACCTAAAAAAACCTTACATCAGTATGCCCGCCCCCTGTAGGTTGAAGATGGATGACAGAGCTGGACTCCCTGTTTTTAAGAAATATTAGAGAGCGGCCGTCCTGATAGAGGCGCTATACCGGCTACTGTTGATGGACAGCAAGCTCTGATAACCCAGACTTCCCACTTGGTACCGCCAAGATCACACACAGCATAAGACTTACTGTCATTCATGGCTCTGCAGATATCCAACCTAGAGAAGACTATTTCGTACCTCTCATTTGTGTCCTCCATGGGTGACCGGTTTGGTTTATTGGGGGATTGTGCTCTTTTAAAGAATTATCCCTTATGGCCAGGACCCCCCACTAGGTTACTCTCAATGATATTCCCTGGCACAACCTTTCACACCGAGGCTTCCTAGATCCGGGGGAATCTGACACCAGGCGTTCCTGCTGACTGACATAATTCTCACCACATGGCGACACTTCTTCCTGACTTTACTCCTTAAGGTATACCCCTTTGTGTTAGAGCTGGCAATATGTGGGGGTGGGGGGACCGGGTACCATGTTACACAGGGTAGAGTTGCCCTGTAACTTTACTCTTTTGGACTAAAATCTTCTCCCAGATTTGTGGGATCCTCCATCCAGGCTTCGCAAAATTGTGCCCCCTGCCAGCTCTCCCCAGTTGCCCCTAGGGCCCCTCCTGTCCGACGCCTGTGCGGTTATTTCCACCTCTTTGCAGGAATGGAGGATCTTATGGGACAGATGAAACGTTTTGCACCACCTCCTAGACCTACTTTTAGGGAACTCTCCTTGTGGAGGGACGGTCTCTATTGGGCTAGTTCTCTAGCCCCTCCCCCTGTATTTTTTTTTACTTTTTCTTCCTTCTCCCCTCGTTTCCTTCTTTTCTTACCTCCTCTCTCATAAGCCAGCTCTGACTAGTATCAACCTCCATTTTTGTGGGTTTCCCATATTTTATGGATTTCATGGACTTCTCCTCGAAGTTTTAATTGAACATTTTACCTCGATTATGATTAATGAACGACTATTTTAGGACACTTTCCTTTTTAGATACCACGCCCCTTATTTATATGCCACTGAATTTTGGTTATTCACATACAACTGACCCAGATTGGGTAGTGTACAGGTTGTGACATCTCCTTTAGCCAATGGCAATGTGAGACCGGATGGCATGAATGCATAATAATCAATGGGACCAATTTCACGACGATTAATTGAGACGACTTTTGATTAATTATTTTTTGACTAATTGCCCAGCCCCAACAAGAAATATTAAGGGATTCGAGCTGCTTAATAATTCAGGCCGGAGGGGTAATAAATAAAGACCAAGGAAGGAAATGCCAGTCTTAAAGTCTTTATGCAGTCTCCTGTTTTTGGACCTGGCATTTTCAGCAAACCTTCCTTTAGCTAGGCCAGGTTCAGGAAATATATCCGGCGCTTCCAACAACTGAAAGTAGGGAATATTTCACACATAGATAAATGGAGTGACTTTAGCCCGGAGATGACATCTGCGGCCTAACACAGCTACACACGACTGCCAGAACAGGCCATCCATAGCTTGAGGGGATGCCCAGTAGGGGCTCTATTACTAAGTATGTAGGGGATTAGAAAAAACGTGGCAGAAACAGCACCACACCTGTCCACAGGTCGTGTGTAGTACTGTAGTTTAGCTCCAGAAGTGAATGGGGCTAAGCTGCAATACCACACACAACCTATAGACCGGGGCAGAGCTATGATCAGGACCTTTAAGGGGTATTCACACAATGAACAAAAGGTCTTAAAGGATTTTTCCCATTATTAACACTTATACCCTAGATTGCTGGAACAAAAACTGATCTGAAAAACGAGGGTCCCCAAGTGCCCTATGGAAATACAGCAGTACTCGTCCATGCTCGGCCACTGCTTTACTCACTTGTTAATCTCAAAGAAGCGAATGCCACAAGGGTCACTTCATTCCACCAACTGGTGGAGGTGCCAACAGTCAGACACCCCGGCAATCACACCAGTATGGTGTCCTGCTGCTACTGGCCACTTGTGTGTATGCTCAGCGGAGCTCCCGCCATACAGCAGTCCTCTCTGCAGCTAATGCAGGAGAACATTGCTGGGGTAACAAGGATGGAGCAGGGATGAGGCTCAGCAACACTCTCAGGGTGTATTCAGACCTAGCTTTACTGTCCCAACTACCACTAACACAGTCTTGCAGATTTATCAGTAGTCGCAGCAATAAAATGTAGCACGATCTGTCATCTTCAGTTGTCAGGTGTCAGACAGCCTACAACTACAGGACCCGAGGTAGTCTGAAATCTGCCATCTGTCTCATGAAATGGTCCGGTTTTTGATCTGTCCCTCCTCCATGCTTTATACTCTAGCTCTAACTGCTGAGTATATGGCCAGGGCCTGAAGAGCGGATTTCCACTACAGTGCGGATATAGATAGATGTAGTCTAAGGATATAGATAGATGATAATATATATCATAGACTACAAGCAGGTACAGAAATGATGATGTGAACAGGCCCCTGTAATAGGGCTCTCACAAACCAGTTTTATCTACCGATGTAATGTAGTTTATATAGCTCATGAAAAGTATACACTAGAGACATATATAATGTATATAACATTTCACTACTCAGTAATTCACTCCACAGCGGAGTGCACAGACTTCTGGTTATCCACAGAAAATGGCACCGCCTTCTGGCATAAAGTAGAATTGCAGTAGATAAATTGGCAATAAATAATTCATAGTAGAATATATTGTAAAAATAATACTGCAGCATCTCTTACTGCACTCCATACCTTTATTAAAGAACATGGACGCCATCTGCCCCATCTCCACCCGCTCCACTATTTCAAATGGGTCGGACAAACCACGACGTTCTAATTAAATAAATAAAAATGTAAAAAAACATTGCAAAAAAAAATAAATAAAAATACTGTATATATTCCCAGCAGGGAAGTCGCCGCAGCGTTTGCTAAGCAGATACTCACGCACTGACAGGATCGGGCGGATCTCAGAATTTTCGCAGCTGTCATGAGATTCATTATCAGAGTTTTCAGAGGATTCGGCTTCCTGAAAATCAGACAATTTGTCAGTGACCGGACAGATCTGGGTTATCACTGTCCATGTCTTGGACTAGCACAAACCAACTGGAAAGAAGTAAAGGATTCTCCGTGTATATTACGTATACATTAAGCCTTTAATGACTATCTATCGCCTTTTTCCCCCACATTTGGTCTTGTGACCACTTGATGACGCAAGAAAACCCCAATGAAGTTACCGCACATGTTCCAAACACAACATCTCTGGACGACTCTAGAAGAGATGGAGAAAAAAAAAGGCCTATAAATAGAAGGCAATAAAACATTGGCATATTCATTATATACATAGGCTTATACATTATATACACATCAGCACATACGTTATATACACATCGGCTTATACATTATATACACTGACATATACATTATATACACATCAGCACATACGTTATATACACATCGGCTTATACATTATATACACTGACATATACATTATATACACATCAGCACTGACGCAATGTAACATACAGTACACAGAGATTAATGGGGACCGGACTCACCACCTCCTTCTCCCATCTCTTCCAGCGCAGCTGGGCATTGGCGGCCGCCATAGCTTCAACAACAAAGGTAGTCGTCATATAGCTAGAAGAGAGGAGAACCAGCAGGGTAGCAGGTTAGGGCCCAGCTCAAGGTGAAACCAGATCAGAGACCAATGGCAAAAAAGGAGATGATAAAATTCCAAGTTTTTTTAAACTCATTTTCAGTGTTTTCAGGGATAAAAATATATTTTCATCACCATTTAGTTCTATTTGGCTCACTTGGAGCTGCTGCTTATCTGTGCTTGTGGGGGGGAGCGCAGGACAGATCACGTGTCTGATCCCCTTCCCCAGCTGCTCACCATATACTCTCTTCTCAGCGATACAGCCAGGCTACAGCGGAGGTTTACTACGAGAAGACTGTGAGTGACTGATCGTGTGCGTCCACCAGCACTCATGAAGGTGGACATGCACAGTGCTATACACTCTAAACACCAGGTGTCACCATACTATGTACGTAAATGCCATAAATCTGCACCAGACCATATAAATGGTAGATATTTTTTTTTATCTAAAAGAATATATTTATAGTGGGACAACCCACTATAAGTTGATATTCTCTGATCATCTCACCTTTCAAACACAAAACTCAAAAAAACTGATTAAAAAGTCTTTTGTACCCTCAAAATACATTATCTTGTAAAGCTTCATTGTAATAAAGTGTATAAAGTTATGAACGTGGGAATGTAGAGTTATAAAATATTACTGGTGTGAGGCTACAATGTGCTAGATCACTAAAGGGTTAAAATGCATATAAGCCACCAGAGTTATGTGCCAGGAGTATTTATCTGAGCCATAAATTCAAAATCTACACTAAAAAAAGTGAAATTTTCAGTAGGGTTTATACAATTTTAATGTGACTGTTAGAGGGAGGTAAAGGGGTTGTCCAGCTTCAGACTAATACTGAGACAAATCTTATTGTTTCTATAATAAAAGGTTCTACAATTCTGAAACATCCTTTCTGGGTCAATTCCTTAAAGTCTTTTAGATCTCTGCTTGCTGTCATTCATTGTTTACTTCCAATGGATAAAAATCAGTCAATGGTCATGTGATATATACGGCCCATGGTCATGTGATACAGTCATATGAAAAAGTTTGGGCGCCCCTATTAATCTTAATCATTTTTAGTTCTAAATATTTGGGTGTTTGCAACAGCCATTTCAATTTGATATATCTAATAACTGATGGACACAGTAATATTTCAGGATTGAAATGAGGTTTATTGTACTAACAGAAAATGTGCAATATGCATTAAACCAAAATTTGACCGGTGCAAAAGTATGGGCACCTCAACAGAAAAGTGACATTAATATTTAGTAGATCCTCCTTTTGCTAAAATAACAGCCTCTAGTCGCTTCCTGTAGCTTTTAATCAGTTCCTGGATCCTGGATGAAGGTATTTTTGACCATTCCTCTTTACAAGACAATTCCAGTTCAGTTAAGTTTGATGGTCGCCGAGCATGGACAGCCCGCTTCAAATTATCCCACAGATGTTCAATGATATTCAGGTCTGGGGACTGGGATGGCCATTCCAGAACATTGTAATTGTTCCTCTGCATGAATGCCTGAGTAGATTTGGATCATTGTCTTGCTGAAATATCCATCCCCGGCGTAACTTCAAATTTGTCACTGATTCTTGTACATTATTCTCAAGAATCTGCTGATACTGAGTTGAATCCATGCGACCCTCAACTTTAACAAGATTCCCAGTGCCGGCATTGGCCACACAGCCCCAAAGCATGATGGAACCTCCACCAAATTTTACAGTGGGTAGCAAGTGTTTTTCTTGGAATGCTGTGTTTTTTGGACGCCATGCATAACGCCTTTTTGTATGACCAAACAACTCAATCTTTGTTTCATCAGTCCACAGGACCTTCTTCCAAAATGAAGCTGGCTTGTCCAAATGTGCTTTTGCATACCTCAGGCGACTCTGTTTGTGGCGTGCTTTCAGAAACGGCTTCTTTCGCATCACTCTCCCATACAGCTTCTCCTTGTGCAAAGTGTGCTGTATTGTTGACCGATGCACAGTGACACCATCTGCAGCAAGATGATGCTGCAGCTCTTTGGAGGTGGTCTGTGGATTGTCCTTGACTGTTCTCACCATTCTTCTTCTCTGCCTTTCTGATATTTTTCTTGGCCTGCCACTTCTGGGCTTAACAAGAACTGTCCCTGTGGTCTTCCATTTCCTTACTATGTTCCTCACAGTGGAAACTGACAGGTTAAATCTCTGAGACAACTTTTTGTATCCTTCCCCTGAACAACTATGTTGAACAATCTTTGTTTTCAGATCATTTGAGAGTTGTTTTGAGGAGCCCATGATGCCACTCTTCAGAGGAGATTCAAATAGGAGAACAACTTGCAATTGGCCACCTTAAATACCTTTTCTCATGATTGGATACACCTGGCTATGAAGTTCAAAGCTCAGTGAGGTTACAAAACCAATTTTGTGCTTCAGTAAGTCAGTAAAAAGTAGTTAGGAGTATTCAAATCAATAAAATGATAAGGGTACCCAAATTTTTGCACCGGTCAAATTTTGGTTTAATGCATATTGCACATTTTCTGTTAGTACAATAAACCTCATTTCAATCCTGAAATATTACTGTGTCCATCAGTTATTAGATATATCAAATTGAAATGGCTGTTGCAAACACCCAAATATTTAGAATTAAAAATGATTAAGATTAATAGGGGTGCCCAAGCTTTTTAATATGACTGTATATACGGCTCATGGTCATGTGATGGAAACACAAGTGCACAGCTTGTTATAGTTACAGCAGAGTAATCAGACATCTGCCTGGTATTGGGCACCTGTTTGTTCATGAACCATATATCACATTGCCAGGGACTGTACATCACATGACTGTTGACTGATTTTTATCCATTGGAAGTAAACAATGAATGACAACAAGCAAAGATCTAGAAAACGGTGAGGAATTGATCTAGAAAGTATATTGCAGAATAGTACAGCTTTTTATTATACAAACAATAAGATTTGTCTCCCAATACTGGTCTGAAAGTGACCAAGCCCTTTAAGAAACAAATGTTGTTCTTATTAGAGTCTATATGCGAACCCATGAACAGATAGGACAAAACTGTCGTGTAGTCAAGGCAAAGCTTTAGGGATCTCACCAGTAATGTATAGAATATGCTGGAGTTGTCATAATACATTTGTAAGAAAATCCCTTAAAATGCAGCCTGCAGCCATAACATTGGGGGACCTCAGCACCATTAGACGTTCACAGCTCCGTATGCGGTCAGCTCTTGAGCGCCCCCTAGTGCTGACCATAGAGACAGAAGTTATTACTGAACCCTAGGACTGGCAACAGGGGCTGTGTGAGGATTAAAGAGGTCTGAACTAACTACAGTCACATAAAGGAGGTTCAGTGGTGGAGCGGACCGTCATTATAGCAGGTCCCCCATGGCAACCACCTCTTTACAGCAAGGTACACGATTTGGTACACTATGCACGGGGCAGCATGTTGCTGTGTACTCACCTCATGAACGCCAAGAAGATGATGAGAACAAGGCTCACCAGCCAGCCAGCATTGGCAAAGGCTTTAGGCATTGTCAGGGCACCGGTGCCAACAATTAAGTTGAACATGTAAATTAGTCCGACCTGCAATATGGAAAGGAAGGTGACAGGTTAGCCCACAAATAAGGGTTCGGCTCCAGATAGTCCATTAAAATGGGCACCAAAAGTCCTGCTGCATAAGATTACCATTACCATTCATGCACCTTATATATAGCGAGATAGAGCAGACAATGGGGTGGCAGGGCAGCCATTTATGACATATCCACAGGATATCTGACCAAGAAGGTGCCACCATCTGGGAACAGAACAGGGGTCTCTCTAATCACCCTCCACCTCACCAAATAAATTTAGGGGACCCACATGACCCCAGAAGTGACAATGCAATGGATATACTTTAATTTAATATAGTAGTAGAGGGTCTCCATATAGAAGGCTGCACATTAGTATGCTAAATCTGTCACTGGCCCTTCACAAATATCCGCATGGTCAGCGACGTTGTTCCTGCCTTCGTCAGCCACTTTACAAAACCTCCAGCCTTAGTCAAAGAGCTGAGCAAGCAAATGTCTAGAACAAAACTGGTTTCATTGAGGAAGTGCAAAGAAAATTGTTTCCCTACGGTTAATAAGTTGTGTAAAACCGCAAGCCATTTACAGATTTACAAAGTACAGCTTGTGACTGGTACTCGGGCATCTGTCACCACACATGGGGCTTTAGGGCATCTATAAAAGAACCAATTGTCATCCATCCTACAGGGAAATTAATTCATAAAGGGGGGACTCTGTTCAGGATCTTGGTCTTGGAGTGCAGAGCGGTTACACACCGCGCCTACTGGCCTATCCTGCATTACTCACAGGACTGGACATTGTGTAATGCTTTATGTCCCCCACTGGTGGCGCTGCAGGGAAATTGAATACTGACTGCTAGGTTTCCCAATAGATACGAGCTAATCGGTCTGGGGGCGCACTTTAGAATGATCTCACTACTGACAAGTAAAGGCAAGTAAGTAGATGTCTCTTATATCCACTAAACCATTACCAATGCTGTAGCCAGGCTTGGCCAAGTCCGCTTTCTTGGTGCCTCTTTGTTAAATATCACAAGTTACAATATTCCTGTGAATGGGCTATATAGAGTTAAATACATATACTATAAGCCCCATCCATATATAGGAACGTCCAAGGTCCTAATACCTGCACTATTGTTATAGAAGAGGTTGGCGGCTGTTAGTGCTGGTGGTGGTCACATTAGTGTGGCTGTTGGGGGGGGGGGGATCATATTTACGTGGTGTGTTCACACCGTACAATGGCATAGCCCCCTGCCCTCCGACCACTACACTCCTATAATGGAGGCCTCACTATGGACAGCCGACACATCTACTGCTCATTCTATATCTCCCTTTCATGAAGGCTTCAATAGATTACTGCGAGTCCTCCTGATATACCCCATGGGTCACCCTGATATACCCCATGGGTCACCCTGATATACCCCATGGGTCACCCTGATATACCCCATGGGTCACCCTGATATACCCCATGGGTCACAAATGGGTGTGTTTTACATCATCACTCCCAAGATTACTATTTTTACACTCTTATGGGCTCCGTCCTGTTGTTTGGACAGCTCGTGCACATGAGAGAATTTGGAGAGGAATTTGAGAGGGCCACGTGTCACCCATGGTGAATAGCCAAAGCAGGTTTCTCCCCAGTTAGTCTCAGGAACAAGGGATCTAACCAGAAGAGGGTCTTGCACTGATGAGGACCAAGCAAGACACTTCTTTTTAAAGGGTATGCTGTCACCGCCTCCCTTTGAAAACAATGGAAGGAAGATTCTGGATAGAATTTGGGCCAGATCACACCTCAAAATCAGCTCCAAACTCTGCCTGAAATCTCCCGCCCAATGGGAAGCAATGATAGACGCTTCGTGTCCTGCTTGATCTTTCCATGGCTGAATCACCGTGGCAGCTGCGGCATACGGCTCGCACTCTAGTGGCCTCATTGTATATGTATATGCAAAAACACCAAGACTTGGACTCCACAGGGCTGGTTTTTGGAGAGGAATTTGAGTCGAATGAGCGTCTATAATTCTGTTCCAAATTCCTCTATGTGAACATACCCTTACAAGTGGTCCGCCTTTAACTTATACCCTATTGTGGGGGCCCCTGGGGTCTGCCCTAGCTGTGACCACCTCTCAAGCCCACAGAATTTTGGAGGTGATCGCAACACCAGCGCTTGTGTGGATTTACAGGCTACATGGCAGGACCCAGGATAGTGAAGTCTGTAAATCCTACAAGTGATACGAGACATGCAGACAAAGTCACTCGTAATCCACTACTTCATTTTATGTTCTTACGGTATAATACTTACAAATGGAGAATAGAGCTCCCCTGTGTCGGTGATGTCACCTGCCATGGCTGGGGAGGGGTAGGGATGAAGGAAGGGAGAAGGGGCAGGGGAACCTGCAAAAGAAATAGAAATAATTGGCGTGAATTCCATACACCTTCCACCTTCACAATGACATGGCAGTGCATTATCCCATCCATACCATACACCTATATTTACAAGGTATCGTCATGTCACCAAAGTAAGGCCCGGACTCTACTAATGAAAAGCAAGATCCTAAAATATTCTTAAATCACCACAGAACCCTATATATCCTATATGATACATATCTGCTTCACTTGAAACACAGAGAATCCAGGTCTTAACACTGTTAAAAAAAAACTATCAAAAACAGTTAAAGGGGTTGTCCCTTTAACTTTAATTCATGCGGCGGATTCAGCTAAGCCCCCCCCCCCAGGTCCCTCCTTCCCTGGTCTCTTGGTGCTGGCTGACTATAGTGACCAGGGTCCATCATTAAGAATCTGCTGGATGAATTAAGGTCATTTTAACTCCCTGGACAAGCCCCTTAAAGAGATTTTCCAGAACTTCCATGTTGATGAGGCTACTCATGAATATGTGCTGGGAGTCGGACACCCCTGGCCACCATTACTCAGCTGTCTGAAGAGGCTGCTGCGCCCAAGGGGCTGACATGTAATGCACTGGAACGCTGCAGCCAGCTGATCAGTAGGGTCCCAGGTGTCGGACCCCCACAGATCACATACTGATGACCTTAAAGGGATCTCTGGAAATGTGAATTCCCAAATACAGGAATGGTTGTGGCGCTGTAGCTGACATCCGCCATTGTTCCGACACTAGTAACAGATTCAGATTTGTTCTGCCCTTACTTAGCATTGTGACCGTAGAAGACCGCAGGAATAATACACAGTCATCTTATTGTTGCTGTCTGCCTTGTGTGCTATAATTACCTCTCGCATTCCGTTCGCTGCTGTTATCATAACAATGCAATGACTGCTTTATGATTGCCTACATGAGGGCACATTGCTCCGGTGTTATTCATCACCTGGAGGCACGTCTGAGCAGCGGCTAAATATAGTCACCAGCATTTACATGCGGAAACTGGAGCTGCTCATACACCCTCAATAGTGATTCCTCCTAAGCCCCTAAACACAGGCATACTCAGCCTGGCTCAGAGAGTATATATTCTGAATGGGGAGTAAGTCCTGGGCCAGACACCTCTGGCATGTTGAAATGCCACGTCTCAGATCCTTGACATCATCTGGGGGGGAATAGTTGGCATACTCCCATACACATAAGATAGGAGTACTATGTGCAGACGAGACACTTTAAAGAGGTTATCCGGTTTCTAGTATGGATGGCCTATCCTCCTTAGGACCCCCACAAATCAGCTGTACTGAGACAGTGCGGCGCTCGGTAATGTTTACACTGTGAGCGAGCAGCGCGGTTCCCAGCATTACCTAGAGCCACACTGTCTCGGTACAGCTGATCTGTGGGTGTCCCAAGGAGAATATGCCCAGAAACCAGATAAACACTTTAAAGGAATTTTCCAGATGATATTGCTGACCTGCCATTAGGATAGGACATCAATAATAGATCAAGTCTGACACCCAGAACGGGTCGGGTGAGCTCCTCGCCCTCTTCTCAGCTCAGTCACATCATGTCCCCTGTCCGTATGAATTATCTGTTACTAGGTAGAAACTTTAGAAGCTGCAGGTACAAAGAGTCCAGGACTGAGGAAAGAGGACACTGAGAAGCAGCTGAACCAGACTTGCATATATTAATACAAACTCACAAGACAACAGGATCCCCAGTCCCAAATGTTAGCAGTGGCAATGTGAGCAGATGTACCCCTTTAATAATGGCAGTCACACCAGTGCCCCCCATTTTTCCCCCATCAGTCAGTGCTGTGCCCCCAGTACTCACAGCTGTCCCTTTCACTCCCCCAGTAGTCACAGCATTTGTCATCCCCTCTCCCAGGAACACTGGGGACGCTGGTTACCTGACTGGGATGTATCCTGCCCTGGCGTACACTATATACTGGAGCACTTTATATATCTTAGAGTTCATGCTGAGAATGCAAGATCAGACACAAGTTCCTGAAGATGTCTGTGCAAAAGAATGCAAAAAAAGAAGCTAAAGACAATGTCAACGTGTCATCTCTTGCAGAGGAGACATCTGAGATGTGAGATGTGGTTAGACAAGACGTCTGCACAGACTTGTAGTAATCTGCTGGTCACCAGGCGACTACTGCGGTCACTCTACTACCTACAACTGGTCACCAGGCGACTACTGCGGTCACTACTACCTACAACTGGTCCCCAGGCGACTACTGCGGTCACTCTACTACCTACAACTGGTCACCAGGCGACTACTGCGGTCACTCTACTACCTACAACTGGTCCCCAGGCGACTACTGCGGTCACTCTACTACCTACAACTGGTCCCCAGGCGACTACTGCGGTCACTCTACTACTTACAACTGGTCACCAGGCGACTACTGCAGTCACTCTACTACCTACAACTGGTCCCCAGGCGACTACTGCGGTCACTCTACTACCTACAACTGGTCCCCAGGCGACTACTGCGGTCACTCTACTACCTACAACTGGTCCCCAGGCGACTACTGCGGTCACTCTACTACCTACAACTGGTCCCCAGGCGACTACTGCGGTCACTCTACTACCTACAACTGGTCCCCAGGCGACTACTGCGGTCACTCTACTACCTACAACTGGTCCCCAGGCGACTACTGCGGTCACTCTACTACTTACAACTGGTCACCAGGCGACTACTGCGGTCACTCTACTACCTACAACTGGTCACCAGGCGACTACTGCGGTCACTCTACTACCTACAACTGGTGTCAGGCCTGTAGAGACCAATTGTGCGCTCAGAATTTTATTATCTGTTTGGTGACCGCAGGCATAAGAGAGCAGGTCCGTCGGCAGCGTCTCCCAATGTCAATAGGGCATGTGTAACGACAAGATCAAACCATGAGGGGCTACAGATCGTATTAGCACCCCCGCACCAACAACGACTGCCACACGTAAATAGAGCGCTGATCGCCATTTGATATTTGTCAACAAGCAGAAAATCTGCGGGTGTATAAAGACCTTTCTAGGGTATCCCCAATATTCTCACTACAGTCATATGTTATAAAATACTGATCGGTAGGGAACCAACCGCTGGACTCCCCAAATATGGAAGGATAGACCTTTACCCCCCTCTATGTACTTTGTACTGCTCAAAGACAGCCATAGGTGTTCAACAAGCATCGTGACGGACATCTTATAGCAGCCATGATCAAGCAAAGTGGCAGCACCCTCAGGGTCACACGGCCATTCCCTTACACTAGTGAAGCAGTGGCAGAGTGACATGGCCCCGTGTAGCCCTAATATGTGAATAAGATCTGTCTGCAGCTAATGGCGACTAAGCCATTGCAATCCCCTGCCCAGAGACCCCAGACTAAGCCTATATTCACATGCAGCAGCTTCTGACACTGACAATCATGTGTTATTCAGCACAGAGAGTTTCTGAAGTGCGCAAAATGTCTCCAACAAATCTGCCAAATGTGGATTCCCCTTAACACGCCGTCTTCACAAGGTGCGGCCCCAAAGCACAGAATGGCAAAAATTACAGTCTGAGAGTCAGAGTCTATAAGGGAATACAACCAAGACTACTAGCAGCTCATACCTACACACACATATACAGAACATATACAGCTACACGTACATATAAACAGATACAGTATATGTAGGAGATACAATACAGATCACCCCACTATATTACACTATGGGGATACTAATAACAGGGACATGGTCTCTACAGCTGGGGGAGAACTACATATCCCAGCATGTCCTGCTCACACACATTATATAATGTACATATATATATATATATATATACACATACACACACATACACAGATAGATACAGTATATGTATCAGATATAATACAGATCATACCCCCTATATTAGGCTATAGGGATACTAATGACAGCGGCTCAGTCTCTCCAGCTGTTTAGTACTACATATCCCAGCATGCCCTGCTCTCACACACATTATATAAAGTACATATATATAGCTAGATACAATATATATACACAGATAGATACAGTATATGTAGGATATATAATACAGATCCACACTATATTACCACTATATTAGGCTATGGGGATACTAATGACGGGGGCTCAGTCTCTCCAGCTGTTTAGTACTACATATCCCAGCATGTCCTGCTCACACACACATTATATAATGTACGTATATAGATAGATACTATATATACAGTATATGTAGGAGATATAATACAGAGCCCCACTATATTAGACTATGGGGATACTAATGACAGCGGCTCAGTCTCTCCAGCTGTTGGAGAACTACATATCCCAGCATGTCCTGCTGCCCCCCTGGGTCAGACACCCCCGTGCCCCTCATCCTCCCGCACCCCGTTGCCCCTGGTTACCGCTGCTGTCGCTGATGTTCCGGGTGTATGAATCACATGCGTGGCCTCCCAGGTGGTCACGTGCGCAATTAGCCAATGAGAAGGAGCCACGTGACCGCTCAGCTGCTTCCGGCTCGTTTGCCGGGTGGGGAAGTGGTGGAGTAGGCGGGGCTAGATGATGAAGTGGTGACGGAAGCAGGTGAGCTGTGTACATAATGTGTCCGTGACGTCATCGTGCCGCAGGGACTGATATCACGTTGTTCTTGTGTCTTACAGAGTCATGCGTGTGAATGAGGACACGGTGCTGAGGGGACACAAGGTGCTGCTTGTACCCTACGAGCCCCACCACGTGCCCAGGTACCCGGCTGTGCCTATAGACCTGGCAATACACCTGTATAGCAGCTAGGGTTTCTGGAGGTGGTAAGGGTGCGTTCACACGGTGCAGTTAATGGTACTATGGTACTGGTAGAAGGGATTGGACACTGTATGGATACCCCACCATCTGGTAACCGTCAGTTTAGTTATACATTCCCAGGAGGAACTATAGAGGAGCAGGACAACACAGATTTATAAGAAGACATGTTCCAGAATGACATCATAATGAATGTCAGCTCCTGAGACATGAACCACTGACAGGTCTTCTTCAAAGGAGAAACCCGAATACCCACAGTAACCCTTCAGACACCCTTACATATAATTATTTAGGTCCAGACATGGCCTGTGGGGTCGCACACACCCCTGCCCCCTCTCCGGTGCAGCTATCCTGCTATAATGATGTGTATTGTGCAGAGGAAACCAGAAAGATCCGATTGTGGCCCCATAAAAGTGCAGAAGGAGGCGGCTTTAATGCAATAATACACGGAGAGGGGCGGAGGACTGTGTGCACCCCCCACAGGCCATGGCAGGAGCTGCTAGATCATATTTGTAAGGACCTAAGAGGTGTAATAATAATACTTGGAGACGCGGGAGGATTAATACAGGGATAATTAGCATAATGTTGTACCGTGTTAGCCATAGAAATTAGTGGAAGAGTGAAGAAATCAGGCGATACCTTTTAGAGGCTAACTGCGTATATCTGAAAGTAAGCTTTCGAGAGTCTAGCTCTCTTCTTCAGACATGGTGTAATACAAGAACTGAAAATTCACACTATTTATACATACACAAGACATGGATCTTCAAAGGATCTTGGAATAACAAAATGCAATATAAGTAGAGAAGTTATTTACAACAGGTCAGGAAATAAACAGTCTGGAAAATTTGTGGGGCGTGACAGAGGGATCTGTTACAGTGCCTTGCGAAAGTATTCGGCCCCCTTGAACTTTTCAACCTTTTGCCACATTTCAGGCTTCAAACATAAAGATATAAAATTTTAATTTTTTGGTGAAGAATCAATAAGTGGGACACAATTGTGAAGTGGAACAAAATTTATTGTTTATTTTAAACTTTTGTAAAAAATAAAAAACTGAAAAGTGGGGCGTGCAATTTTATTCGGCCCCTTTACTTTCAGTGCAGCAAACTCACTCCAGAAGTTCAGTGAGGATCTCTGAATGATCCAATGTTGTCCTAAATGACTGATGATGATAAATATAATCCACCTGTGTGTAATCAAGTCTCCGTATAAATGCACCTGCTCTGTGATAGTCTCAGGGTTCTGTTTAAAGCGCAGAGAGCATCATGAAGACCAAGGAACACACCAGGCAGGTCCGTGATACTGTTGTGGAGAAGGTTAAAGCCGGATTTGGGTACAAAAAGATTTCCCAAACTTTAAACATCCAAAGGAGCACTGTGCAAGCGATCATATTGAAATGGAAGGAGTATCAGACCACTGCAAATCTACCAAGACCCGGCTGTCCCTCTAAACTTTCATCTCAAACAAGGAGAAGAGTGATCAGAGATGCAGCCAAGAGGCCCATGAACACTCTGGATGAACTGCAGAGATCTACGGCTGAGGTGGGAGAGTCTGTCCATAGGACAACAATCAGTCGTACACTGCACAAATCTGGCCTTTATGGAAGAGTGGCAAGAAGAAAGCCATTTCTCAAAGATATCCATAAAAAGTCTCATTTAAAGTTTGCCACAAGCCACCTGGGAGACACACCAAACATGTGGAAGAAGGTGCTCTGCTCAGATGAAACCAAAATCGATCTTTTTGGCCACAATGCAAAACGATATGTTTGGCGTAAAAGCAACACAGCTCATCACCCTGAACACACCATCCCCACTGTCACACATGGTGGTGGCAGCATCATGGTTTGGGCTTGCTTTTCTTCAGCAGGGACAGGGAAGATGGTTAAAATTGATGGGAAGATGGATGGAGCCAAATACAGGGCCATTCTGGAAGAAAACCTGTTGGAGTCTGCAAAAGACCTGAGAATGTGACGGAGATTTATCTTCCAACAAGACAATGATCCCAAACATAAAGCAAAATCTACAATGGAATGGTTCACAAATAAACGTATCCAGGTGTTAGAATGGCCAAGTCAAAGTCCAGACCTGAATCCAATCGAGAATCTGTGGAAAGAGCTGAAAACTGCTGTTCACAAACGCTCTCCATCCAACCTCACTGAGCTCCAGCTGTTTTCCAAGGAAGAATGGGCAAGAATTTCAGTCTCTCCATGTGCAAAACTGATAGAGACATACCCCAAGCGACTTGCAGCTGTAATCGCAGCAAAAGGTGGCGCTACAAAGTATTAACTTAAGGGGGCCGAATAATTTGGCACACCCCACTTTTCAGTTTTTATTTTTTACAAAAGTTTAAAATATCCAATAAATTTTGTTCCACTTCACGATTGTGTCCCACTTGTTGTTGATTCTTCACCAAAAAAAATAAAAATTTTATATCCTTATGTTTGAAGCCTGAAATGTGGCAAAAGGTTGAAAAGTTCAAGGGGGCCGAATACTTTCGCAAGGCACTGTATCTGTTTGCAATCAGGTGGTGATTTGTGACCCTCACAGTTCATACATATTTTTGCATTAGCTTTTATTCCCATTCCTTTCTCTCTCTCTCTGCATCTTAAAATGTCCCATTAAAACCAGAGAGAGAAAGGAATGGGAATATAAGCTAATGCAAAAATTTCAAACTCTGCAATTTGGATTTAATATACATGCCAGTTTCATGTCACACTATGTATGAGGGTCACAGAGTATTGAACATGAAGCTCAACTGTCCATCCATATATCCACATCCATCTTTCCTCTTGTGTCTTTCTACTATCAGGTATCATGAATGGATGAAGTCAGAAGAGCTGCAGAAACTGACGGCCTCTGAGCCGCTGACGCTGGAGCAGGAATATGACATGCAGCGAAGCTGGAGAGAGGATGGGGACAGTAAGTGGCAAGGCCCCCGGCGACAGCTTACACTAGGTTCACACCTGATTCAGGTTTCCATTTGGGGGGTCTGCTAGGGGATTTCCCGAATGGAAACCTAATCCGCTTAAAAAATCAGTCACCCTCGGATCCCGCAGACCCCAAAGACTATAAAAGGGTCCGCCGGGTTTCCACCTAAAAAGGGCGGAAATATGCGAAGAGAGAAGTCCTGCTTGCAGGACTTTTCTCTCCGCATTTTTAAAGTGGAATGGGGAACGGAATCCCCCAGCAGATACCGAGCGCTATTGTGAACCAAACCTTAGACCGCCTTATTGTACATCACATTAGCTAAGAGCTAACTGTTGATGACCTGCCCTTAAGATAGGTCATCAGTATCTAGTTGGTTGGGGTCTGACACTTGGGACCTGGATAAATCAGCTGTGAGTCTGCCACATTCAGGTTAATGCTGTGGCCTCTTCCCTGAATAGCAAGCACAGCACCGTACATTGTATAGTGGTTGTGCTTGGTATCGAAGTTCAACACCATTTACTTGAATGGGACTGAACTGCAAACAGGCAATGTGACCAATAATCGTGACGTCACTGGCCTGTGAAGCGGAATGGCAGTCAACTGAATGGCGCTGCCACTTTGAGCAGCTGATCTGTGGGGGTCCCAGGGGTTGAACTTCCTTCAATCAGATATTGATAACCTATCCTGAGAATAGACTATCAATAGTTAAAGGGGATAGCCAGAAAATTTTTAGTTATGGCCTCTCCTTAAGATAGGCCATAAATATCTGATCAGCACCAGGCTAGAAGCCGTGGCTCCTGTTGCTATCTAGTGGTCGGGCGCTGGTACTGCAGCTCAGAATTGATTTTAGTAGGAGCTGAGCTGCAGTGATGGTGCCCAGCCATTATACAGGGACAGGAGCCAAGTGCTTCTGGCTCCACTCTGTGTATAGTGATCCCTTATAGCTGCCTGCCAGCCCACCACCGATCAGATATAAACAAAAATTTCTAGATAACCCCTTTAACTTTCAGAAAACTACTTTAAGATGGTCCTATGCCTTAGATAGCTGTTGAGTGAATGTTTGTTCAATCAACAGTTGTTCCTCCTGACTTCCCTATGCATGTGCATGCTTGGCTCTGCTGGGTTTGCATGTGTTCTTAAAGGGGTTGTCTAGGCTTAAGCTATTTATGGTTTGTTTTGATTATTGGCCATAAATACCTGATCGATGTGGGGGCTTAGAGCCTATCCCCAGACAGATCAGCTGTTCAGAGCTGCTTCCGTCACCTGCCCTATATACTGTACAGGGCCTGAAGCAGAAAGCTCTGTTCTCTGTTTAGCAGCCAAGTACCATCATTGCAGCTCAGTGCTCATTGAAGGCAGTGGGAATTGAACTGCAGTGACAGTGCCCGGCTGCTATACATAGGACGGAGCTTCTGTCGCTCATGCTATACAACTACACAGGGCCGGAAGCAGCTCCGTACAGCTGATCGGTCCAGGGTCGGCTCTCGCCCCCACGATCAGGTACTTATGGCCTCAGGACAGACCATAGACAGCCCCTTTAATAGAGAGAGGAGAATAAACCTTTGGCATCAGCTTATCTCCCGTAAGAAACCCAACCGTCCAATCCTTCTCTCTTCAGACATCTGGTGTCGGTGAGGATTCTGGACACCCCATACATATTAGATGGTCTGGAGATATTAACGTCATCTGTATGGTTATGGGCATGCTTACACTGAAGCCAGATATCGTAAACTAACCCAACTTCACTTTTTTAGAATGCACCTTCATCATACTGGATCGAGGCCAGTGGGATGGAGGATGTCCAGAAGATCAGTGTATGGTGGGAGATGTCAACCTCTTCATGGTGGACCCTGAAAACCCCTCATTAGCAGAGATAGAGATCATGATAGCAGGTAATTGTGTGAGTGGACGGTTGCTAAATGACCACATATATATAGTCCTCAGCTTTGGGTTGTAGAGAGCAACATCAGCACGGTTTGTCCTGAGCCTCATGGATGTCAGAGCAGCAGCATAGTAGTCTCCAGTCACCAATGCCAAGTGCCAACTGTGTTAAACCACGGCCATTAGATCGGCAGTCCCCATCCTATGGAGTGATGAATAGTGCTTCATCCTCGGCCAGTCTCACGGACTAATCTGACAGATATATGAAACATGTCTCCAGAATGCAGAGTATAAAGTTGGGGGTGGGTAAGAAATGCGGGTCTGGTGGTCCTACTGATAATATAGGTTGGTGTCCCTTAATCCTGGTGTAGGGATTATAGGACTGTACATATAAGCACTGATAACTAAAAGTAACTTTCCTTAGCTCAAACATACAAATGAAGATAAGAATCCTTGTATTATTATTAGAGAAAAATACCTCTTTCTCTACTTCTCAGACTCCTTTTCATCTTCTCCTCCTGCACTGATCACTCTGAATTCTCTGGTAAAAGCTTTACATCTTCACTTAGAGATCAGGTTTCTATATAAGTCTATGGAGAGGTTGGAGGAAACTATCTGTTATGATGTCTGCTATACAATGCGTGCGAGAAGGAGACTCGGCTCCATTCTCTCTCTCTTTAGCACAGTGTAGAGGACATTATAAATTAGTCATGAGCAGTGTAGCAGTGACATAGAAAACTTACCGGGGCCAGCTGCAGTGTCTATGTGTGTGTCTGCTCTCTCATCCTTCACCCCCCCTTCCCCTTTTCATAGACTTCTGTGTGCGGCTGCTGTGACCTGATCCTTCACTGAAACCATCTCCTCTGATTTTATCAATGAATTCCTAGTGAGTGACCAGGCAGAGAGAGGGAAAGAAGCATTTTTCTGTAATAAAAGATATTGCCAAGTTTCTTTTCTTCACTGATAGTATTGCTTTATACAAATTTGTTAAAAATTGGAATTGCACTTAAGCTAAATAGGATTTTATGTACTTGAAGCGCTTTTCCCGAGCTTTAGTATTAGTGAACAATTCTTAGAATAGGCCATCTATATCAGATTGGGTGGAGGGGGTATCCCACCAGATCAGCTGCTTGGCAGAGTCGTGGCACTACGGCCTTTTCATGGTTTACCAGATACAGCTCTGCACATGTTGTAATGGCCATGCCCGGCTCTGCAGCTCAGTCACATTCATCACTATAAGACTTATGCTAAGTTCACATTACCATATTAGAGTGACTGGTGGCAGATGCGAGGAGAGGGTGCGCTGTCATTCTATTAGTTATTGAGTCTGTTCTGATGCTATGACGGATATGAACAACGGAATAAATAGTGTGAATCTGGCCTTAGCTGCAAAGAACTGCAGTACTGGGCATGGCCACTACTAAATGCCTGGTAGATGATGAAGTGGCCAATCGCATCCATTACCTGATCGGTGTCCTTGTACCGTCTGTGAACCATTGCAGACTTAACCATATTCAGGATATGGCCGGACACTGATCCATCCCCCTCCTAGTCACTATCACAAGGCTGTGGGCTCACCGTTCATCACACGGCGCACGCACCACATCCATTCACCCGATCCTCATGTCTCGACTGCCGCCAATCCTCCCTAATTGGCTTTCCCTTCACCTGACCGTGCTCAGCGCTGGGCTTAATAAATGTCACTGCCGCTTCACTCATCAATCTTCGGGAAAAAACTGCGACTACAACTCCAAATAGGACACATCATCACTGGAGCCTGTTCAGATTGATCTGTTTCAGGTTCTTGTTATATAGTGTGACCCCCAGGAGTTGGGGAGAGGATCTTGTGTATATGAAGTGGTAAAAAATTGATTTTTAATGCACAGATGTCAGTTGTAGAAGTTCCTGGGCAGCTTTCCTATTCCTGTCCTCATGACAACACTTCCTGTCACACTCTCAGTGCTTATGTAACCTCACTTAGCTGTATAGGCATGTTTTTATATGTGGTTCAGCGCGATCGCCGCTCCTGTCCCATAGTTACCGGGAGTCTGCCAGTATGTCAGACAGGACCAAGTAGTAGGCATCATCAGGTGCCCGGTCAGTAGGGGATCAGTGAGGTGAGTACGCTGCTTTTTTTTTTTTTTTTTTTTTTAAACCCATTCTGATCCATATATAAAAATGAGAAAACCCAAACAGGGGGTCGTACGTCTCTCGCTGTCAGCGCCCTAAACAGCGGTGTTTTATATTTATTGCAACCATTTCTACTCTCCTGGGATCAGCTCAGTCCCAGATAATGGCTAAATATGGGTTGTTGGTTGTCTACAGTATGGTGGGAGTCGCATTGCGTTCTGATACTTGTAGTGATGTCTCCTCTCTGGTATTGCAGAGCCCATGTCCCGAGGCAGAGGGTTTGGTGAGGAATCTGTGCGGCTCATGCTGTATTATGGTGAGTACTGTACTTACTGGCATTTTGTAACATGCTATAACTGAACATATAGGAGCTCAAGTCTCGTTTCCACCCTCCATGTAGGTGCCACAACCCTGGGAATCTCCACATTTCAGGCTAAAATCGGACAAGACAACATTACAAGTGTTCGGTTATTTAACAGATTGCACTTCAAGGAGGTGAATGCTTCTTCCCGCTGACCCTTTTCTGAGGCCGCTGACCCTTCTCTGCAGCCGCTGGCCTGTACCTGCAGGAGCTGAAGCCGTTCTGTATGTTGTGTTCTCTGTTCTCAGGTGTCCTACAGCTCAGTATTTCAGGAGATGACCCTGCACTGGGAGGTGACGGAGACCGAGAGGCAATGGCTATTGGATTCAGTTCATGTAACTGTGGAGCCTTACAGAGAAATGAAACACAGCGATGCCCATCAGCATTAGGGGAGGTGTAGACTGGCACATAAGGTAGGTGCCCGCATATGGAGGTCGGGCTTCTAGTACTGCAGAACAACCCTCCATCCTCACATGTAAGGCGTCTCTTTGCTATTTTCACTTTCCAGGATACAGACAAGCTCCTCATTAAATGTTTATTTTGCGTGTAACATCTAATATTACATATAAAGGCAATCTATTCAAGGCCAGGCATAGGTGTGACCTGTCACCATACACAAAATACTTCTCGCCTTAATTCTGCGCTCCTGAAAAACATTCAATCAAAAGTTACAGATTATTTGCAAACTAGCTCTAATTCTTCAAGTGGGCAGGAAACTTTTGCTGTTTCCAACTACTTGGAAAACCAGAGCGTAGTTTACAACTATTATTACAATGAAAAGCCATTGAAAGAGTGGAGTTAACCCTCTGTGCCACACTATGGTTAATGCGTTAAATGTCAAGTTAAACTGAATGCTGTATGTGAATGGAGCGGCAGGATGCATGCATGGCCACCACTATAACCACTTCTGTGGAACTGCTGGGACGATGAAGCCAAAGCCTGCACAGTTCGCTATAAAGGCTCTGTAATAGATAGTATTAAGGAGATCTGTTTCCTTCTCCACTTATTAAGCAGTTCTCCTGCTCCTTATCTTCCATCTGACTGCTTGTTTGCATAGAGCTTCGTCTCAGTACTCAGCCTCACACACAGAGCTGAAGGAGAAGGAGGCTGCTGCTGGCTGGTTATTTACCTCATTCTGTGTATTATCAGCTTCTTATCTACAACCTAGCAATGTTAAAAAAGCAAGGAACAGCAGCAGCTATTATCTGAGTGTCTTTTCTATCCCTCCTCCCCTCTTCACAGACTAATATGGAGAAAGTAACTTTCTGAAAAGTGGCACTATTCATTTATGACAAGTGGTTTATAGCTGGAGGAACGCTTTAAGTTTGATTTTCTATTCTTATTTAACTATGTGCTGGTTTTGATGACGGCCTCTGACAATCCCTTAGAAGTGAATAGATCTGTGGTTCATATCATAGAGTCCCGTGTTCTCAATATTGCTGGGGGTCCCAATGATGATCAGACACTTATTCCCTATCCTGTGGATACGGGATAACCCCTGTAAGCGGCCATAACTGTAATATCTATAACTGTAATATCTATATCTATAATGTCATCAGCTTAGCAAACCACAATATGTCATGTAGATTATTACATCATATTATTACCTGTGCTTATCGAAGATCTGCACCTGGACGCATCTCTTTATACTGGAGACAACAAGAAGGTAGTGTTGGGATAACATTGGATTTCTTTACTTTTAAGGAGGCAGAACCTGCAGGTCAGAAGATTCCTCTGTGTGTCTGAAGATCACCAAAGATGTCTGCCTGTGGTATATAACAGTAGGAATAAAACTTACAGGACTCCTGCTCTTCGCACAATGAACTGACATGTAGACGTGTTACCCTAGATATTCATTGTGCCCTCTAAGTCTTATATACTGCAAGTAATGGACGTCTTGTGTAAATGGTCTGAATAAAGAAGCCTCATAATACAAGATCTTCACAGACATGTCATATCAGTTGTTTCTGTGTATTTGTGGCACATGTGATGACCTATGTTAACCCTTTGTTACTTGTGCTAGTGTTTGCTCCACTCACTTTACTATTTACAGTGGGTTATAGAAAAGGCAATTGTAAAACCCACTGATGACAATAACAAGCTAATATCACTAAAGGTAGAGCCTGGGACCTGGACTGTCTCAAAACAAGGTCTTGACTGCTGAGATGAGATCCCCGCCACCATCACTAACATGGGAGGCCCAGGCAGGGCTGTGGAGTGTGTAGGCCAAAGCACTAACTCCAACTTAAATGGATGACAACCATGGTCAGACACTGTCATCCTTTTCCTACCCATAGCACTCGAGTGTTCGAAGCAACTCGTCTTGTAGGATACTCACATATACACACGTAGACAAAATTGTTGGTACCCCTCGTTTAATGAAAGAAAAACCCACAATGGTCACAGAAATAACTTGAATCTGACAAAAGTAATAATATATAAAAATTCTATGAAAATGAACAAAGCTTCTGAGAGAATGTCCTATGGACAGATGAGACAAAAATCGAAATTTTTGGCAAGGCACATCAGCTCTATGTTTACAGATGGAAAAATGAAGCATATCTTGAAAAGAACACTGTCACTACTGTGAAACATGGAGGAGGCTCTGTTATGTTCTGGGGCTGCTTTGCTGCATCTGGCACAGGGTGTCTTGAATCTGTGCAGGGTACAATGAAATCTCAAGACTATCAAGGGATTCTAGAGAGAAATGTGCTGCCCAGTGTCAGAAAGCTTGGTCTCAGTCGCCGGTCATGGGTCTTGCAACAGGTTAATGACCCAAAACACACAGCTAAAAACACCCAAGAATGGCTAAGAGGAAAACATTGGACTATTCTGAAGTGGCCTTCTATGAGCCCTGACCTAAATCCTATTGAGCATCTTTGGAAGGAGCTGAAACATGCCGTCTGGAAAAGGCACCCTTCATACCCGAGACAACTGGAGCAGTTTGCTCATGAGGAGTGGCCAAAATACCTGCTGAGAGGTGCAGAAGTCTCATTGACAGTTACAGGAATCGTTTGATTGCAGTGATTGCCTCAAAAGGTCGTGCAACAAAATATTAAGTTAAGGGAACCATCATTTCTGTCCAGGCCTGTTTCATGAGTTTTCTTTTTTAAAAACTTCTGTTGAAGCATGGTTGGAAAGCAATGTCTGACTTTCATTTGTTCATTTTCATAGAATTATTATATATTATTACTTTTGTCAGAATCAAGTTATTTCTGTGACCATTGTGGGTTTTTCTTTCATTAAACGAGGG
Organism: Leptodactylus fallax; assembly: GCA_947044405.1. Lineage (NCBI taxonomy): Eukaryota > Metazoa > Chordata > Amphibia > Anura > Leptodactylidae > Leptodactylus > Leptodactylus fallax. The sequence continues at coordinate 382,749 of CAMRHE010000270.1, forward strand.
GTACCAACAATTTTGTCCACGTGTGTAACTCAGCATTGAGACCACCATTGATCCTGGTCAAGTAGCCAACACCTTTGGCTGTGAAACATGTTGGTGCATACTGGTCAACTCTCTTGGATACGAATACAGCTTTTTCTCCAACTCTACCCACAAGTCTTCAATTGGGTTGAGGTCTGAGGACTGTGGGGGCCAATCCAGCATCTCTACTTCATTGTCATTGAACCATTTCTTTGCTAATCTCAACATATGCTTCGGGTCGTTGTCCTGTTGGAACATTATGTTGTCCTTCTCATGCCCATAGTACTCATGTGTACAAAGTAACTCGATATGAACCAGTGACCTTTCACTTCTGAATCCACCTAATAACACCCTGAGCTATTAGGGAATGTGAGAACAGGTTGTCATGTGTAGTATACAAGAAGGAAAAGATTTTTCCACCACCAGGAGCAAAACAGTAACAATGCAGTTACATGACAAGAATGTGCATAACTAATCATATGCTAAATAGTTCCAAGTCACATTTATGTATGAGATAGCCAAGATAATTGTCTATAAAATGATGGTAGTCTCACGTTCCAAGCTGTAGTGGATGGTGAGATATGGAGCCTGAAAGTCACAAGTTCTAAACATTGTTACCTTTTGCTAGTCAGTGTATCTCTGTACAGTATATGGAATATAGTGTCCTGTCACTGTTATCTGGCCGCTGTATGTCTTCCAGCCATTACAAAGACTAGAATAAACATTTGCCTATTCCACCTCCTCTTATCTTACGTCTGTTGTCCTATTTTATCAGGAAGGTCAGTATTGGGAGAGTTTGTCCATGTAGATGATAGTAGTTCTGTTCACTCTTCTCATAAGGTAGAGAGTGATAGACTATACACGGCCTCTACCAGATGTTACTGCGTTATTACATTATCTGTGGTCAGTGATATCTGTGATGTGAAGGGTTAAACAGGATTACAGGAACATAAATGCTTTTCTGCAAAAACAGCACCATTATTGTGTATTCAGCTTAGCTTGTTGCAGTACCACACACAACCTTTGGACAGGTGTCGCGCTATTTTGGCAGAAAGAAGCCAAGTATTGTCTAATTCTGCACAAGTGATTTAAGACAAAAAAGTAAAAGATTTAAAGGGCTTGTGCCATTACAGACACTTACAGTGCCTTGTGAAAGTATTCGGCTCCCTTGAACTTTTCAACCTTTTGCCACATTTCAGGCTTCAAACATAAGGATATAAAATTTTAATTTTTTGGTGAAGAATCAACAACAAGTGGGACACAATTGTGAAGTGGAACGAAATTTATTGGTTATTTTAAACTTTTGTAAAAAATAAAAAACTGAAAAGTGGGGCGTGCAATATTATTCGGCCCCTTTACTTTCAGTGCTGCAAACTCACTCCAGAAGTTCAGTGAGGATCTCTGAATGATCCAATGTTGTCCTAAATGACTGATGATGATAAATATAATCCACCTGTGTGTAATCAAGTCTCCGTATAAATGCACCTGCTCTGTGATAGTCTCAGGGTTCTGTTTAAAGCGCAGAGAGCATCATGAAGACCAAGGAACACACCAGGCAGGTCCGTGATACTGTTGTGGAGAAGTTTAAAGCCGGATTTGGATACAAAAAGATTTCCCAAACTTTAAACATCCCAAGGAGCACTGCGCAAGCGATCATATTGAAATGGAAGGAGTATCAGACCACTGCAAATCTACCAAGACCCGGCCGTCCCTCTAAACTCATCTCAAACAAGGAGAAGACTGATCAGAGATGCAGCCAAGAGGCCCATGATCACTCTGGATGAACTGCAGAGATCTACAGCTGAGGTGGGAGAGTCTGTCCATAGGACAACAATCAGTCGTACACTGCACAAATCTGGCCTTTATGGAAGAGTGGCAAGAAGAAAGCCATTTCTCAAAGATATCCATAAAAAGTCCTGTTTAAAGTTTGTCACAAGCCACCTGGGAGACACACCAAACATGTGGAAGAAGGTGCTCTGGTCAGATGAAACCAAAATCCAACTTTTTGGCCACAATGCAAAACGATATGTTTGGCGTAAAAGCAACACAGCTCATCACCCTGAACACACCATCCCCACTGTCACACATGGTGGTGGCAGCATCATGGTTTGGGCCTGCTTTTCTTCAGCAGGGACAGGGAAGATGGTTAAAATTGATGGGAAGATGGATGGAGCCAAATACAGGACCATTCTGGAAGAAAACCTGTTGGAGTCTGCAAAAGACCTGAGACTGGGACGGAGATTTATCTTCCAACAAGACAATGATCCCAAACATAAAGCAAAATCTACAATGGAATGGTTCACAAATAAATGTATCCAGGTATTAGAATGGCCAAGTCAAAGTCCAGACCTGAATCCAATCGAGAATCTGTGGAAAGAGCTGAAAACTGCTGTTCACAAACGCTCTCCATCCAATCTCACTGAGCTCCAGCTGGTTTCCAAGGAAGAATGGGCAAGAATTTCAGTCTCTCCATGTGCAAAACTGATAGAGACATACCCCAAGCGACTTGCAGCTGTAATCGCAGCAAAAGGTGGCACTACAAAGTATTAACTTAAGGGGGCCGAATAATTTGGCACGCCCCACTTTTCAGTTTTTTATTTTTTACAAAAGTTTACAATATCCAATAAATTTTGTTCCACTTCACGATTGTGTCCCAAAAAATTAAAATTTTATATCCTTATGTTTGAAGCCTGAAATGTGGCAAAAGGTTGAAAAGTTCAAGGGGGCCAAATACTTTTGCTAAGCACTGTATCCCCTATCCTTAGGAGTCCACTAGTGTCAGATTTTTTGGTGGTCCGACTGCTGGGATCCCCAGTGATTAGTAGATTGTAGGCCCAAAAGTCCCCCTAAAGCCTTTTTATGAATGAATCCCAGGCATTCGACAAATCTATGGTTAGCAGTTCACACCTGGCAGATACACTGCAGATTTTCTGTTGCAGTATTGTAGGTGGAAATTCCAGTGTTTGCAGTAGCAGCAGCAAAGATTTTATGGCATCACATGCCAAAAGGTCACAGGTCAAGAGTTATCTGTCTCCTGTAAGAGGAATGAGACATCGCAGGTCCAGGAGGATCGCCTCTGCTGCTCATTACTTTTATTGTGCTAACCTCTCCCTCTAGTGGCCAGTTGCTGTATTGCAGACAAGTCATGGATTAATTATTGTGCCATTGATCTAAACTATGTGAGACTGATGACCTATTGGTTAGACTTAAATATATCACACCACAGTAATCCTTAAGCACCCTTTGGATAGGGGGTAACTTGCTCTGCCTGGAATATCCCTTTAATTATGTCTCCCTGTGTGATGATGTATAATATGGCTGCCAGTTCTGCAGTTAGTAGTATAATGTTGTACCGTGTTAGCCATTGAAAGTAGTGGAAGAGTGAAGAAATCAGGCGATACCTTTTAGAGGCTGAGTATATTTATAAGTAAGCTTTCAGGAGTGCTCGCTCCCTTCATCAGACATGGTGTGATACAAGAACTGAAAATTAACAGATTTTTATACACATGGTTTTCAAAGCATTTTAGAGTCCTTAAAAAAATTGCAATCTAAGTAGAGAAGTTATTTACAACAGGTCAAAAAAAACAGTCTGGAAACTTGTGGTGCGTGACGGAGGGATCAGTAATTCTTGCTGTTATCTGTTTGCTATCAGGAGGTGATTTGTGACCCTCACAGGTCACACATAGTGTGATTTGAAGCTGGCATGAATATTGAGTTCAGTTCATGGTTCAAACATAGTGTGACATGAAGCTGGCATGAATATTAAGTCCAAATTGCAGAGTTTGAAATTTTTGCATAAATTTATACTCCATTTCTTTTCTTTTCTCCTGTGTCTTAAAATGTCCCATTAAAACCACAACCCGCAAATCTTCAATAGAGTGGTTTTCTCCGGAGAAATGTGCGGCCACTGGGAGATCGGTTCTGCTGTTATTAATGGTGGATCTGTGTGAGTTCATTCGTTGACTGAGTCTCTGCCCTGTTTCCCCCACATAGAGACCTGTGGTGGGACATTGCACACACATTATGAGGTACACCACATTGGAAGACCTGCAGGAAAATGTCCCCCTAATTCTGTGCACCTGTTGTGACTGTGGGATAGGTACACTGTCAGCGGTGTGGATGTGCTTGCAGGTCATGCACCTTTTATGTAGGCAAGGTGAGGTGCCATTTTCAGTTGGGGCCTTCAGGGCACTCCGGACGATAATGCGCCTCAGGTTTGGTGGTTGTCGAAAGTTCTGCAGTTAGTCAAGCTAACTAACATGGCCCACTCCAACTACACCAGATAAGTGTTACATGAGGCTAGGCTCGCCTTCCCCTACTCTGACCTACCCAAGCACAGGGCACCCAGAATTTAGTGATGTCACAGCCAAGAAATACTCTCTGTCACCAGCATTTACTTAGCTAGGTGATCTTTAGCTCAACATAGGTTAATGTCAGTTGCTCAGCAGTAGGAAACGCCAAGACCACACAGTCCACTCTGCAGGAGCACTTGGCTTGAGCGCGGTGCACACAGCGAGTGTCCAGTTATCATAGAGGTAGTCGATTCTCAAGGGGGGCTAATAAAATAGTTTTAAAAAAAATGTAAAAAGTTTTAAAAATATAAAACAATAAAAAAACTATATTCAAATCTCCGCCTTTCCCTAGATTTAAGATAGAAATAAATAAAATATGGCGCTGCTAGTGTGTGATATAAGGCCGGGATTACATGGCGCTGTTAGTGTGTGATATAAGGCCAGGTATACATGGCGCTGCTAGTGTGTGATATAAGGGCGGGTGTACATGGCGCTGTTAGTGTGTGATATAAGGCCAGGTATACATGGCGCTACTAGTGTGTGATATAAGGCCAGGTATACATGGCGCTGTTAGTGTGTGATATAAGGCCAGGTATACATGGTGCTGCTAGTGTGTGATATAAGGGCGGGTGTACATGGCGCTGTTAGTGTGTGATATAAGGCCAGGTATACATGGCGCTGCTAGTACGTGATATAAGGCCAGGTTTACATGGCGCTGCTAGTGTGTGATATAAGGCCAGGTATACATGGCGCTGCTAGTGTGTGATATAAGGCCAGGTATACATGGTGCTGCTAGTGTGTGATATAAGGCCGGGATTACATGGCCGCTGCCAGTGTGTGATATAAGGCCAGGTATACATGGCGCTACTAGTGTGTGATATAAGGCCGGGATTACATGGCGCTACTAGTGTGTGATATAAGGCAGGGATTACATGGCCCCTGCTAGTGTGTGAGATAAGGCCGGGATTACATGGCGCTGCTAGTGTGTGATATAAGGCCAGGTATACATGGAGCTGTTAGTGTGTGATATAAGGCCAGGTATACATGGCGCTACTAGTGTGTGATATAAGGCCGGGTGTACATGGCGCTGCCAGTGTGTGATATAAAGCCGGGATTACATGGCGCTGCTAGTGTGTAATATAAGGCCGGGATTACATGGCGCTGCTAGTGTGTGATATAAGGCCGGGATTACATGGCGCTGCTAGTGTGTGATATAAGGCCGGGATTACATGGCGCTGCTAGTGTGTGATATAAGGCCGGGATTACATGGCCGCTGCCAGTGTGTGATATAAGGCCAGGTATACATGGCGCTACTAGTGTGTGATATAAGGCCGGGATTACATGGCCGCTGTTAGTGTGTGATATAAGGCCGGGATTACATGGCCGCTGTTAGTGTGTGATATAAGGCCGGGATTACATGGCGCTGCTAGTGTGTGATATAAGGCCAGGTATACATGGAGCTGTTAGTGTGTGATATAAGGCCAGGTATACATGGCGCTACTAGTGTGTGATATAAGGCCGGGTGTACATGGCGCTGCCAGTGTGTGATATAAAGCCGGGATTACATGGCGCTGCTAGTGTGTAATATAAGGCCGGGATTACATGGCGCTGCTAGTGTGTGAGATAAAGCTGGAATTACATGGCGCTGCCAGTGTGTGATATAAGGCCAGGTTTACATGGCGCTGCTAATGTGTGATATAAGGCCGGGTATACATGGCGCTGCTAATGTGTGATATAAGGCCAGGTTTACATGGCGCTGCTAATGTGTGATATAAAGCTGGGATTACATGGCTCTGCTAGTGTGAGATATGAGGTTGGGTTTACATGGCGCTGCTAGTGTGTGATATAAGGCCGGGTTAGGGTTTGTCAGAGTGTGCCATCTGAGGCGGCATCCGATGGTCTGATCCGTTCCAGTGAAAATAGTGCAGGTCCTATTATGCTCGTGTCATCAGAACAGAATGGATCAGAAGCCCCCATAGACGTAAGTGCATAAAGGAATGCAATCTGATGACACTTTGATCTCATTCAGATGTCAGTCTGTCATCAGAGTACATTCTGCTGCAAACTCCGCTGTGTGCATGGAGTCTTAATGCAGATATGAGAAATAATGAGAAACAGCCTGGAATTGCGATTTACTTACGAGTGAAAGCACCAGTGGCCCCAGCAAATATAACCGTATTTCACATGGGTGGGTTCAGTCAACGAGATACGCACCAGCTATATTTCCCTGATCCATACTCTCAGCTTTGTAGTCATTTATGATACTAGGATTCCCAGCCTCAGTGTGAATACAGTCCATACTAAAAACACGATTATGGTACGGAGCGGCAGAGCGGTGGGCAGACGGGACTCTTAGATGTTTATAATGCTGGGAGGCTGGACCCCAACTCAGGGTTTGGTCTGGGAAACATGGATGACATCTGGTTCATATTTTGTGGACTGAACCCACCCATGTGAAGGAGAGTTTTTAAAAAAGCGCCACAGATCTCCAATTTTTGAGCCAAAGCCAGAAGAGTATTCACAAGGAATGTAGGGAAGACCTTACATTTCATTCCCGCTTCATCCGATTCTGGCATCATAAACTGCTGTGGTGTTTTCCAAAGCAAATGCCGGGTGTGAAACTAAACTTACACAAGACATTCATTACTACAACCACATACAGTAAAAAATACCGTACAGCAGCTTTACAGCCACAACCGTAAGTGCTGGAATAAGTCGTGCAAATACAAATGCGGATTTTCATGCCTGCAAGATTGAGCATAAAAGGAGAGTTCACGATGTTCCTACCCGCACGTGCAAAAGCAAATAAGGGGTTAAGAAGAGATTTTGCTGATGGTAGATTCCTTATAGGGCTAGGTTCATATGGTAGATTTTGTGGTGGGACCACCAAGTAAAATCCACTGTGGCAATCTTCCGGTCAGCAGTAGAAAGGTTTCCATCTTCCATTCACTTCACTAAGCGGTTCAGGCAGAATCTACCGAAGATCCAACCTAAAGATGTCCATCTGCAGTACTGGATGTAAAAGCAGATCAGTATCCAGAAAGCTTGTGCGGAGCGAGCAGGCAAGTAGGCAGCGCTTTCTCACGCTCACACATTACTGCTAACTCCACCAGACCAGTTCTCAGCTCTTCCTTGAGCCGCACAGATTAGGAAAAGGAAGATGGACTTAAAGGATATTTCCATGTAAGCACAAAGCAAATGCATCTTTATTGATGGCTTTAGAATTAAAGTGAACATGGGGGGTAAATGCATTGTGTTAAAGGGTTAAGTGATGGACCTTTGGGAACCCCACAAATACTCAGAATGAAGGGGCTGTAGCATCACTTTAGTACTGCGTCATCTTGAAGGCACAGAAGGATTCTGATGGGACAGACTCTCACCGATGACAATACGTGACTAGTGACTCTCTTACAAAGTCTCTGACTCGCCAAGCTCTGCGGCTCTGTCACAGTCTCTAAAAGACACCTCAGTCATCTCAGATGGACTCAGATCACTCGCGGCTAGTGTTGAGCGACCCCGTCAAAGTTAGGGTTCGACGCGTTCCGCCGAACTTTAGTTTCTGGGTACAATTGCCCAGTCCAGTCTTCATACAATTAAAGGCACAGTAACATATTTACAACAGTTCATTATAACCTGAGAACAGGGGGGGGGGTTTGCAGATCACCCCAGAAATACCAGACATTAACTCTTAAGAGTTACTCCTGTGATTACCATCACTAACTGCATCCTATGCCGAACTAAGTATTTGTTATAGCTGGGGGAAGGGGGCATTTTGCCAAGCCCACCATGGGCAGCGGGGACCATAAATAATAATCCAAGAACAAGGATTTATATGAAATGGTGTTCAGTGAATCAGAGGATTTCCTTAAATACCCAAAATACTGAAACCATCATTAAAGGATCCAACAGGAAAATCTCATGTGGGAAAGTAAACAAGAGGTTGTCTTGGGTTAGAAGAATTGGCCCATGTTCTCCAGATCTAGCACCATTTTCTTCATGGGGTGTGTTCTATAGTCCCAGCAGCAGTCGTAGCAGGACATTCTCCACATTGGGAAGCCATAGACTATCACTGCCCCCTAGACCAGGCTGACTATTGAATAGACTGGATTCACATTAGATTGTAAGCTCTTATGGTAGCTCTTTTAACACTACTATGGTTCATGATAAGACTCTGCACAGAATGAGGCAATAAATCCATATTGCCCCCCTCCCCTCTCCATAGACCTCTGTGTGTGAGCTGGAGATGAAGACAGCCTGAGAAGATGAGGAGGACAACAACTTAAGTGGAGAAGGAAACCGATCCCCATAACAAGTTTGTATGTTCTCCCCGTGTTTGCGTGGGTTTCCTCCAGGTACTTTGGTTTCCTCCCACACTCCATAGACATACTGATAGGGAATGTAGATTGTCAGCCCTATATGGGACAGTGACTGACAAGATCTGTAGAGTGCTGTGGAATATGATGGCGCTATATAAGTAATCTAAATAAAATAAAACAAGGTATATCACAGAGCGTCTTACCGTATATTCACCTGCACTATTCATTCAGGAGATGTTTTATAACTGTAAGCAGGAATATTACTGTGGCCATTCACCTTAGACAGCTGAAGGCTTAATGATCAGCTATTCTTCCCAACACCCCCATATACATGCATGCTTGGATCAGTCAAATGCACGGGTTTACAAATTGGAACCAGTGTCCAGAACATCCAGACTGTATATTGCTTGCAGTCCAAATTTTTACAGACTATTAGCAGTTGTGCAGGAGGCCTTATGATGGGACACACTAGGTGAAGGTGCAACAGGTAGCAGCATGGCAGATGACACTTAAATCTCATCCACATCCTGTGGCTACAAAGCAACCTGCGCTGTGGATGTCAAACCCACAGCATGAGAATTATTGTTGCGGGTTTCACCCATGGCCTTTGCAATCCAAAGGTTAAAAGCTGTGCAAGCAAGCTGCTCCTGATGTCTGGTGGTTTTTGCCATGCCGTCTTTGAGGGAGACCGTGGAGGGAAATTCAACAATATATCCATCCTGCGTGACCCCACTCTTAAAGAGTTTTGATAAATTGAGACGTCAGATGTCAGCTAGGATGCTTAACCCTTTCAATTGCAGCCACGGTACAGGGACACCATCATACGTAGTAAATCAGTGACACAAAGAAGTAGCTGAACATATAATTTATTGGTGTGCAAGGCAACCAAAATGGTCATTTCCTACAAAAATAGATTGCATGGCGGCCCAATCACTGGGAAGCACAATAACCCAATAAATTCAAGATACCCAACATCAAGGGCGGCTTACACCACATTGTACAGTATAAAAACATTGATCCTAAAAATCATTCAATAAAAAGAAAAATATTTTAAAAGAAATTAAAATAAAGAAAACCACAATTTGGCCATCTTCCTCCAGGGGGCACACAGAGGGAGGGGTGTAAGGCAGTAACATTTATAACTTAAACTATTTCCTGTAGGAACAGCTAAAGAGACGTGTGCAGAATGGAGGTTATATGGCCGCAGTGTGTCCAGACCATGGAGTGAAGCATTTTGTCTTGTAGCTTGCTCTAGTCCATGGACCTGGGGTCAGTAGTGTATTCACAATGGGTTGGCTGGACCCACAATGTCAGCGTGTCAGGAGGAAGGTCATTCTGCTTTGAAATGAAGGAAAATGCAGATTAGTCTTCACGTCAAAACATTCTGGCGAAAGTGTCATCTGAAAAAAAGCGTCCCCCATCCCCTGCTGGACCCTCTTTATCACACAGGTTATCACTAGCTGCACTGGTGACCCGCCTATTCGTGGAGAGGGATCAGGAATGAGACACCCCCAGTGGGGCCCCAGGAAGCGTCCAGTCAGGAGCAGCAAGGACATGTTGTATAAATATGGCGGATGGCTACCTGAATTTTTTTCTGTTTCTAAGAACAAGTGTATAAGGATTTTTCGCAGGATAAGATATGAACCTGTGATCACTAGACAGCAGTTTTACTATGAAGGGCAGATCCCTAGAACAGGCCTGGGAGCCATCACAAGGAACACTCCCAAAAAGGACGTGCAGGAGACTACATATTCCACCAAGGACAGACTGCATATGCCCCCATACAGCGCTCCGTGTGCTGCACTAAACCCCTCCATAATGTAGCATCCCATTATATTTCCTATTGATTCATATAGAATACAAAGGCCATTTGCTAATACAGCCATTGGGGGCCCTATTATGGCCAATGTTCACTGTGTTAGCTCATACCTACAGTTTTCTGGGCCTGCTGGGGCACTGCATATATGACCACTTAGGGTCACACATGTACGGCCCTATTATGAGTTTCCCTCCTGCTCGTGTGCATCAGAACTGAAGCCAGAACAGATCCCATAGTTCTATGGGATTGGTTCTGGCGCTAAATCTGTTCCTCAGCCGAATGGTTCTGTGCAGTCCATCTATGTACAGTAGTGAAGCTGGCAATTGCTGGCTTCTCTTTACCGGAGCGGGGCCCGGTGGGAGAAACCTTAATTTCCTGCCCACTGTCCCTCCCCAAGCCCCAACCCATTGCACTAGCACGGATCGGTAATCACCCTGCTGTCTTCAAACGCGTGGGCTCTTGTGCAGGCGGAAGGGACGATTACCGATGTTAATGTAAATTATGTATGGGGAGAAATAACTGGGAATTATATTGTGGGTGGGGGGATACTTAAGAGCATACTGTGAGGAGGCACAATAATGGGGTATTATACTGTGTGGGGCCTCTGCCCCCCCACATTATAAATGTTCTTTAATGCTCCCACTTACCGTATAATGCTCCTTAATGTCCCCACTCTCAGTATAATGTCATGTTAGTTGCCCTCTGCCTAAACCTGGGGTGCGTCTTATAGTCAGCCACGTCTGATGACAACTGATGCATTTGCGCATCAGTTTTGGCATCAGTTGTTGTGACTAAGGGACAAAAAAACTGATACTGATGCAACTGATATATGTGAACGTGCCCTTACTGGATGTTTGAAACATTTGACTGAGTGAAATGCCCCAATATAAAAGTGAAAAAAAATCCTGATACTATACCTGCTCCATTACTGAGGCGGCCTCCTACAGCGATCTGGCGGGAATGTCTTTCCCCATAACTCCTGCAAAGATAGATATATCCATCAGGAGAGAGAAGAGGATGACGATAAAGGGCAGAGGATTAAATCATTTCATTCTTTTTAACCATTAACACTTGGATGTCATAAAGTTTAATGGGGATAGGCCATCAGTTTTTGACTAGCTGGGATCTGACCACTGGAAATAAGAGAACAATAAATAGTACCCAACGCACCATATGTGTGGGCATTCATGTCCGTTACTGCAGCATGGATAACCCTTTACATGGGCATTCCTGACCTACATATGCCATAAATGTCGTACAAATGTGGGTCCCAACTTTGCAACCTGTGTCTATCTCCAAAGCAGAGTTTCTTGATTCCAGTCCTGCCTGGCCGCTGTATTTAGGATGAGAATGAATACAGAGAGGTGACTGCAAGGCTCTTTCATTTCTATGGGAGTAAGATGAGCACACTTACTCAGTCTCTTCTGGGACTCCCATACAAGTGAAGAGTGCGCTGTGCACATGTGCGGCCACCTCACCTGGTGGTGGTGGGGGGGGGGACTCCGACTGTATAGGCAGATGTCTAACAGCAGCGCCTCTAACACATCTATAGAGATGTAGACCACCCCCTTAGGGTGCACTTACGTTCGGGAACCTTCCAGCGTACTCTGGATCTCTTTCAGCATGTCTGCAAAATAAAACAGAAGAGTGCAGAAACTGGTTATTTTATTTCTCCATGATGGAGGACAAGATTTTGCTGTTCTACGACTCTCTAATATACCTTGTGCTTCATTTCTTCACCATTATTAACTCTAGAGAGACAGTTAGCTTGTACACAGCTAGTCCAGCTCTCAGCTGAGAAGTGCATAGAACTGTCTGCAGCCCAGAGAGCGACAAGGCTGACACATGGTATCAATGGATCAGAGATCTGTGCACTGGCAGCTGGCATACAGTTAATATATAACATGTCATTTACAGTAATGAAACTATATCTGGCTAAAACCAGAAAACCCTTTTAAATAACCCAATATTGCAAGTGAATGGGAGTAGAGCTGCAGTAACCTGGCCCAGCCACTACACAGAGAATGGCGCTGTGGTGCCAGCTAGGGCCTGTTACAAACAGCTGATCATTGGGGGTGAAGTAGAATAACTTTCAGCCATGACTTATTGCTGGCCCGGATGGGACTGAGCTGCTGCTATACCATGTGACCAATGAAAGTGATATCCTAAGGACAGGTCAATAGTTCAGTCTTGGAAAGCTCATTTAATCCTTTACTGTAGAGACCCACACTCCATATAGAGAGACACCACGCTGCTGATGGCAGAAAAGAAGGATACTCACTCTCATCATTCAGCAAGGCGTGCTCCATCACCTGCCTCCGAGATCTGTGTGCTGAGAGAAGGACACACAAGTCACATACATACATACACAGGTCGCAACGTACATATGTCATAGACACTCGCAAAAGCAATTTTACTCTTATACATATTAATACACAAGACTTAGCACATCTCCAGTGCTCCTATTGAACTGAATGGAGGGGTGCGCGGGCTGTCTGAGCCCCCGTCCTAAATGGGACAGTGGTCAAAAGTCCCCCTTTCTCCAGGCCCTGTTCACATGGCGAAATTTGCAGCTGATTTTGCAACAAATTCCTCCTCAATATCAGCAGCAAATTCCACCTTCTGAGGCCTAGATTGCAGCAAGACGCTGAAAAAACACAAATGTCCTGCTCGATCTTACTGTGGATTCTGCGGCTCAAGACTCTGCATCAACACTGGGGAGCGGATTGCCGGAAAATGAAGAGGAATCCGACGTGTGAACAGGGCCTTAGGGTGCACAGCAGCTGCCAACCGGTATAACTAAGGTTACATTCACACCTGCGTTGGAAACGCCACCACAATGTCAGTCAAAATCACCAGATGGAAAAGTCCTGCAAAAGTGTCTGGCAACCTCAGTCAACCAACCGCTAGTCCGTTGTTCTGGTTCTCTGATGGACACCACAATGTTAGTGTGAACCTAGAGGTCTCCTTTCTGTGATCAGTGAAGGTCCCAGTAGCCAGACCCTCATGGCTTACACTTATACAACAGCTCCGCAGAAAATCTCTTTAAAGGGCAAGGACACACACTCAGGTTTTTTTTATGCAGTTTTGAAGCCAAAACCAAGAGTGGATTGAAAACACGAGAAGTACCTTCTGAACTTTTTGTATCTTCTCTTCTGGCTTCAAAAACTACATGAAAAATCTGAACTTGTGTCTTTACGCTCAAGGAGTTTTCTAGGACTTTAGAAGGAACGTATCACCAGAAAGTGACTTTTGTTATACATATTTTAGATATATTGTTTTTAGCATTTTCCATGTCGCTATCCTTATTTAAAAACCGTATACTATTTACACTATATACTGCAATTTTAACTCTGGCTACTCAGCCTAATAATAGACAGATAATTGCCAAATCTGTAGGGGGTTTTCTTTGCAGTAGCTACCTCATTTCCATCACAGACAAGACAGATAGCATAACAATAGAAGAGAACACCTCTCTAGATAACACCCATAACTGAATCTACTCTGGACAATAGATGATGTCACAGTTTATCTCCTCCCCCTACCTGCATAGAACAGGTCTAGAAAACTCTTCCATAGGAATCACTATAGAAATACATCAGTAAAATATATAGTACAAGGCAGCTAAATGGTTAATAAAACAGAGGGGGTTCCCTTCTTACCATCTGTGCTGGAGTCACTCCGGCTGGATGCCCTGCAATGACAGGAACCAATATTATATTCTCAGACTGTCATTATATGAAAGCAGCAACAACATTAGAGCAATTCCTCATCTGGACCAGGGGACTTACCTACTAGACCTCTCGTTTTGCCTTTCTGTGCTGCCAATTCTTTGGGGCCTTCCATTTGCAGATGGTTCTGGTGGCTCAACCTTGCATCGAGGAGCAATGAGCCAGCATGTGGACAGCGAGAAACGCTCCATTTCCGAAGGGGATATGAGGTAAAACCCTTCAAGGAACAGGAATGTATACACACAAGTCAGATAAGGAAGTGCAACAATACCGCAAGTATTTTAGTAGTGGATGATGAACTGGTCCATGTATGCTTCCACTTACCTTGGCCACACTTAGTGAAGACACAGGAGGCTATTCCACTGACATCTTCCTTACGGATACAGTCATAACGCACTTGTGGTTTAAGATGGGGCAGGGAGACTACCTGGATATCTCCAAGGTTGGTAAGGACAGTCAAATGATTTTCACTATGGTCCTCTGCCCGACAACTACCAAATGTGCACACTGCGGCCTTCCGCACCCGGCAGCCTTCTGTGGCTGTCAGCTTCAGCTTTAATTTACTGCTGACTTTTGGCAGAGTGAATACCTGTTAAAGGCACGTGTCAGATCACAGTTCTCAAGAAGCTAATCCAATCCACTAACCTCCAGTGTTCCTACCTTGAACTGTTCTTCGGATATGACCAGCAATTGGTGGCTTCCTTGCATATCTGGGCTTTTTGAAAGGTCATGGGCAGCTTCCAGAGGTTCAGGGAGGGGAATGCTGTGACCGTCCAGAATGAGGATCCCCACTACTGGCGCTCTGTGCATAAGCTGGATCTCTTTGACTGTAACAAAGCATAACGATAAAAATATAGTCTCATCATACTTCTACACAAGTCCTACATTATTCTCCACATTATCCTTCAGATTCTACAGAAACAACATGACAACTCATGCCTTACTCTGTGATGCAGACACTGCCTCCTCCATCCGCCGCTCTGTTGGAGGGACACGCAGAGAAAAAGCATATACTGTGCCACCATTAGTACCAGCCCATAATGAGGGACAATGCCGAACGCCTGGTAAAAAAAAAAAAAAAAAAAAAAAAAAGTTGAAAAATCTCAAATATCAAATCTAAAGCAAAGCAACAGGAAATACAATATAGATAGAAAATAATGAAATACTGTATATATATTTCTTATGTCTATGAACATCTTTAAAAAAAACTTTTTTAAATCTTTTAAAATAAAATACATCTGCAATGGTTTCCAATACAAATTTACTATGGCTCCTCCTCTCCTCATGAATATGCATCTAACACAAATTGTACAAATTATACAAGTGATACAGTACAGTGTAGGGGAAGGTCATCTACTGCAGCTCACAATACAGTGTAGGGGAAGATCATCTGCAGCAGCTCACAGTACAGTGTAGGGGAAGATCATCTGCAGCAGCTCACAATACAGTATAGGGGAAGATCATCCACAGCAGCTCACAGTACAGTGTAGGGGAAGATCATCTACTGCAGCTTACAGTACAGTGTAGGGGAAGATCATCTACTGCAGCTCACAATACAGTATAGGGGAAGATCATCTACTGCAGCTCACAATACAGTATAGAGGAAGATCATCTGCAGCAGCTCACAGTACAGTGTAGGGGAAGATCATCTACTGCAGCTCACAGTACAGTGTAGGGGAAGATCATCTACTGCAGCTCACAGTACAGTGTAGGGGAAGATCATCTACTGCAGCTCACAATACAGTGTAGGGGAAGATCATCTACTGCAGCTCACAATACAGTGTAGGGGAAGATCATCTACTGCAGCTCACAGTACAGTGTAGGGGAAGATCATCTACTGCAGCTCACAGTACAGTGTAGGGGAAGATCATCTACTGCAGCTCACAATACAGTGTAGGGGAAGATCATCTACTGCAGCTCACAATACAGTGTAGGGGAAGATCATCTACTGCAGCTCACAGTACAGTGTAGGGGAAGATCATCTACTGCAGCTCACAATACAGTGTAGGGGAAGATCATCTACTGCAGCTCACAGTACAGTGTAGGGGAAGATTATCTGCAGCAGCTCACAGTACAGTGTAGGGGAAGATTATCTGCAGCAGCTCACAGTACAGTGTAGGGGAAGATCATCTGCAGCAGCTCACAGTACAGTGTAGGGGAAGATCATCTGCAGCAGCTCACAGTACAGTGTAGGGGAATATCATCTACTGCAGCTCACAATACAGTACAGGGGAAGATCATCTGCAGCAGCACACATTACAGTGTGTACATGTATTTTATCCAATGCACAACCAAAACCAGTGGCCAGGTTTCTGTTGTAGAGCGATTTGTTAAGAGTTAATGGGACAAGTTTATTATGCTTTGTACGCCAAGCATAAAAATGCTGCAATTCTTTGTGCAAATTGCTTTTTTTACTGTTTGCACAATAGAATTATGATAATTTATGCCAGTTTCCTGGTGTAAATGATCCCTGAAATCTACACCAGCTATGAGGGGGCGTACATGTCAGTACAGATGCACGGCCATACAGGGGGTGTGCATGATTTATGAAGAGATGTGTGCCTTGTCACGGAGGCGCATCCCCCACTACTGCAGGAGATATGAAGACTTTATAAATTCCCTCCAATGTGCGTACAGATAGATGTCAGCAGTGCTGTGCTGTGAGTAGCAAGCACCAGAATTCTGAGCTCTGGGCTGTAATACATGGTGTAACATTTTATGTAGACTATAACCAAAGGTGACCCTATGACGACAATGGAAAAATCTAAAATGCCTTCTAGACTACAGAAAGCACTATTCATTTCTACTGAAATATATAGCTTACTGTCACGGATGAAGGTGTCCGCAAAATACAGTGTGCGCACAAACCCAGTGAACGAATCTTCTGCCGATCGAGCCTCAATCTTGCGTTGTACTGGGGCCAGCTCCATCTCATGCAGAGCTTCCTGCTCTAAGCGGGCATTTGCCTCCTGCACCTGAGAAATACAAGTCACAATATTTCTGGTTAAAATCAACCAACATCGGTTTTAACACTCCCAATTAATTCCATGGGGGGATGAAAGCAACTCTAACTCCAATGAAAGTGAATGGAAAGAGCCGTGTACATGCGTGGCCATCTCTCAATTCATCCTGTTTGCATGCAGCTAGAATCTCACCAGAGTAGCTAAGAAACGCCTGTTCTCCAAAGGTATCGGTCCCAGAGTGGAACTCACATCTGTTCATTTCATATATGTCTTAAGTTGGAAACAACCCTTTAACTGGAGTGCTCAGTACTCTGGTGGTTCTAGTTATTAAAAGTTAAGGCTCCAGCATTTATTTTTTAGCTATGCAAGGTAGTCATTGCAGTAGGATGAAAATATGGTCTAGTACCTGTAGCAATGTCTAAATATGCTATTGCTGATGCTGTCACCCAGGCAGCGAGTGTCCCTTTAAGTTTGCTGAATGACATGGACTCCTGGAGTGCATACCGTTTCCTTACTATAGTCCCTGTTTTTTCACTGGTTTGGGGTGCACATATGCTCCATTATCTTGGTGAGCAGACATGGTCTAACCAGTGCTATGCCCATTCCCACACTGGTCATCAGAGATGTCATCTGTATATGTCATAAGAGAAGGGTCGGAGGAGTCGTCCTACTCCAGGCCAGTGCTTGACCCTTCCTGCAATATTTCACTAATCTCGACCCACCCTAGGGTTCTACTTTGGTTTTTCCGACCTCTACACCTGATATCTCTACTACACAATCTCCAGCAAACCTACAGGCATGCCAAGGCTGGACAGATCCAGTAGTGGACGCTGACCCCTCAGTCTGAGCCCCTGACTGTCCAGAGGAGTCTGATCAGGTTACCTCTAGATGTTTGTCATGTGATCATTACACAGTATCTCATTTATAATGTCAACTTAAAAAAAAAGTTCTTACTTTAGTTGCAACTCCATCCCTTCGCTTATTCACCTGACTCCTTCTAATGCGTCTAAAAGATTGGCGCAAAGATTTTTTCAGTGACTTCACTCGCGACAAAGGCCCCTCGAGGGCCAGCTGGTCACTGGCATGTAGTGTGCACCTATAAAGCAGAAATAGTGGTTGAAGTCCAGTAGTCTGCGAATATTCAGATCCACTCTTGGGGTTCAGTTAAAGGCACCGTACTTGGCTTCTCTTCTGCAGTTCTATTGAAATGAATAGAGCAACAGCGCAGATGCTTGACCGCCACTCCATTCACAAGGGGGACCCTTTCTTGTGATTACGGGTGCTCAGACACTGTGGGTAGATCTTAGTACTACCCCTTTAAGCATACAAACTCATACAATGTGCACAAACGATGGAACCGCTGCAATGGTGCTGCAGTTGTTGCCACAAAGCAATAGGCGCAGTGCAATGTGGTGGGACAATGTACACAGCTTAAAAGGAGCCATGACTACTAGAAAAGGGGAGGGGGGTGATGGAAGGCACTGCTGTGACTACAGGGAGGAGAGCAGACCTTTAATGCCTTATGATCATTGTGTGTGGGCACCGTTATACTGTAGGACCCCTTAAAGGGATTGTATCACAAACAACATTTATAACCTTATCCACAGGATAGAGGATAAGCTGATCAGCGGAGGTCCATCAGCTGGGACACTTATCTTCTGTGCTGTGGACATGGCATAAGTGCTGTCCACTGGGCATTGTCACACAGAGGCAAATTTATAAAGACTCCAATACTACAGTGTCCACTGCACTGGTTATGGGGAGGAAGGGAAGTGCCGCCTTAAACCAAGCAGACCCGCCGCCTGACTATACACCATGTTGCTGCGTAGACTTCAGGGATCATTTATGTCATTAAACTGGTGTGAGTGATCATAAATTTGGAGGACATGATGATCCTGCCCCTTTCCTGGAAAGTGACGAGGGTGATACAAAAATTCGCAAGCATTTTTTTTTTCAAGCCTTGCTTGGCAAAAGAAATCTTGCCATAGCATTTTTGACACGCACATTTGGCTCTGGCCATGGTACGATACTGAACACAATTTATGTCTTATATTCTAAGATCCTGCCTTTGGGGGCACTTACTTAACCATCACTTGACACTTCCTCTGAAAATCATAGACTCCAAATCCATGACTGGTGCCAAACGCTAACAACCTCCATTCAGAATGCAGTGCCAAAGAGGTGACAGCAGCAGGTGGCTGGCATTGTACCAAGGCAAAAGGCTGAAACCCAGGGGCAAAGCGCACTGGGTCGCGTCGTGCATGAAGTCGCTCATGGCCTTTCCAGCGATATCCTTCCTGCTCCTGTAAGAGATCCACTATGGTATGTTCTATGGCGTGCACAGAAGTCTCATCATTCAGCTCCAGAACAAGGACCTGAAGAGAAATAAAGAGCACAAAAATAGCAAAGACCAACCAATAAAAATCCAACAAAAGGGGCGTTCCTATTCTGGGACCCCCCCAACCATCGGAAGAAGTGTCCCTGTTATTGGAGCAGTGGTGCACATGTGCGGCTATGGCGCCATGTGCACCATGACTGGTGGTGGTCCCAGGTGTCAGAACCCCAACAATCAGACACTTCTCCATGGATGACTATAACTTGACAATTTTAAATTAACTCTGAGAGGGATGGGAACAAAAACACTGTAGTATATAAACTTATTCTTATTCTATGGGACAGTGCGTTTATGGCAATACCAAACTTTTTTTTTTTTTTTTTTGTTTTACTCATTTTGCACAATAACGAACATTTTTGGGTTAGTGTCACCATGTTCTGAGAGACAGAATATTCCCATCAATGGAACTGGCTGAATGCTTGTTTTTTTGCAAGACGAGCTGTACTTTTATTGAGGCCATTCTGGGGTACATAAGACTTTTTGATCACTTATCTTTTGCGTGGCAAGTGGATTTAAAAACAGAGTTTCTGGTGATTTTTTTTTTTTTAACACATATATATATATATATATATATATATATATATATATATATATATTTATTTTTATTTTTTTTAACCTTTAGATTGTGGGATTAAGGATAGAACAGTGCAGAGTATTCTTGTTGTCTCACATGGCTGACAACCATGTTCGACCCAATGGACAGATATCGGACTTGTGAGCCATAATCAGGCCCCCGCGTTGCCTTAGCAGCTTATCAGCATCCCTAGTTTAGATACAGGGGAGCTAATGGGGGAAGGAGGAGGGGTACAATAGTGAACAACCCCAATTGCAGGTGCTGCAGTCAGATCTCGGTTGTAAGTTACAGAGACCCACTGCTTATGGCACCAGCTCCTGAGCCTGCGCTGAGCATTTAGTTCTTTCACTAAGGAGTTAAATGGGTTGTTTCGATAAGACTTGGGGTCCCCATTCTGGCAGATCAGATCATGTCTTACATGGTCAGCCTCCTGATACTACCATTCCCTAATTCAATAAATGCACTTAGGTGGAAATCCCTCTCTCCAAGCTCACTCACCTGCCCTGCAGTCCCACCTACAGACAGGTAGCCACTATATTTACACAGGTAAATCTTCTGAATTCCCAGACGGGGATCATCACTGTACGGGTCAAAGCAGCCAACCTGTCAAGAGAGCAAGATTTGGTCACTTTATGTAAAGGAAATAGGAAAAAAAAAAAAAGTAAATCCTGTAACAGGATATGCAAGGAAACCCTGCAAATCTGCTGCTAATAATCCTAACTAACCGGAACCGTGTCTGCCCGGGCTTTGTACAGTTGTCTTGGTAACTATTCTGCCATCTCTCCATGCCCGATTAGACAGATGCAGAAATGTTAGGGTAGATTTCCGCAGGAATTTCTTTTATACAGGAGTTTAATAAAAGAAACCACCACAAAAGGGAAAAAAAAAGGCCACGTCGTAGGGACACAAAGGAAAAAGGCCACGTCGTAAAGGACACAGTGCAAAATCTTTACAGGGAAATTCTGCAGCTTGTTCTTGTGCAAGCCACAAGTGGAACTGGGTGGTTATTGCTGCGGCTCACCTGCAGGCTTCTCTGTGGGTCCCAGCAGCTTTCAGCCTTTGCCAGGGGTGCACACGCAGCAATAACTAACATACTGCGGGTTTATAGCCTGGAGAGCAAGCCATGTGTGGAAATCTCATCCACAGTGCTACTACTGTAGATGGCAGGTGGTCAGCCACCGGCTGTAATCACTCACCTGGTGGCACCACCGAAAGGGGTTCTCTGCAACTACTGCTGACCATCCACACGACGCTGTTGTGAAAGGTATTGGAGTTTTCTACCATTCACTTGACTGGGACTATGGGAAAGCTACAATGTAGGTGTAAAGATAGGACATCTACAGTGCTGGCCAAAAGTATTGGCACCCCTGCAATTCTGTCAGATAATACTCAGTTTCTTCCAGAAAATGATTGCAATCACAAATGCTTTGGTAATAATATCTTCATTTATTTTGCTTGCAATGAAAAAAAACAAAAGAGAATGAAAAAAAAGTCAAATCATTGATCATTTTACACAAAACTCCAAAAATGGGCCGGACAAAAGTATTGGCACCCTCAGCCTAATACTTGGTAGCACAACCTTTAGACAAAATAACTGCGAACAACCGCTTCCAGTAACCATCAATGAGTTTCTTACAATGCTCTGCTGGAATTTTAGACCATTCTTCTTTGGCCAATTTCTCCAGGTCCCTGAGATGTGAAGGGTGCCTTCTCCAAACTGCCATTTTGAGATCTCTCCACAGGTGTTCTATGGGATTCAGGTCTGGACTCATTGCTGGCCACTTTAGAAGTCTCCAGTGCTTTCTCTCAAACCATTTTCTAGTGCTTTTTGAAGTGTGTTTTGGGTCATTGTCCTGCTGGAAGACCCATGACCTCTGAGGGAGACCCAGCTTTCTCACACTGGGCCCTACATTATGCTGCAAAATTTGTTGGTAGTCTTCAGACTTCATAATGCCATGCACACGGTCAAGCAGTCCAGTGCCAGAGGCAGCAACGCAGCCCCAAAACATCAGGGAACCTCCGCCATGTTTGACTGTAGGGACCGTGTTCTTTTCTTTGAAGGCCTCTTTTTTTTTTCCTGTAAACTCTATGTTGTTGCCTTTTCCCAAAAAGCTCTACTTTTGTCTCATCTGACCAGAGAACATTCTTCCAAAAAGTTTTTGGCTTTCTCAGGTAAGTTTTGGCAAACTCCAGCCTGGCTTTTTTATGGCTCTGGGTCAGAAGTGGGGTCTTCCTGGGTATCCTACCATAGAGTCCCTTTTCATTCAGACGCCGACGGATAGTACGGGTTGACACTGTTGTACCCTCGGACTGCAGGGCAGCTAGAACTTGTTTGGATGTTAGTCGAGGTTCTTTAGCCACCATCCGCACAATCTTTCGTTGAAATCTCTCGTCAATTTTTCTTTTCCGTCCACGTCTAGGGAGGTTAGCCACAGTGCCATGGGCTTTAAACTTCTTGATGACACTGCGCACGGTAGACACAGGAACATTCAGGTCTTTGGAGATGGACTTGTAGCCTTGAGATTGCTCATGCTTCCTCACAATTTTGCTTCTCAAATCCTCAGACAGTTCTTTGGTCTTCTTTCTTTTCTCCATGCTCAATGTGGTACACACAAGGACACAGGACAGAGGTTGAGTCAACTTTAATCCATTTCAACTGGCTGCATGTGTGATTTAGTTATTGCCACCACCTGTTATGTGCCACAGGTAAGTAACAGGTGCTGTTAATTGCACAAATTAGAGAAGCATCACATGATTTTTCAAAGGGTGCCAATACTTTTGTCCACCCCCTTTTTTATGTTTGGTGTGAAATTATATCCAATTTGGCTTTTTGACAATTCTTTTTGTGGTTTTCCATTGAAGACAAATTAAATGAAGATATTATTACCAAAGCATTTGTGATTGCAATCATTTTCGGGAAGAAATTGAGTATTATCTGACAGAATTGCAGGGGTGCCAATACTTTTGGCCAGCACTGTATATAATAAATTTGGAGAATCCCTTTATCCAATAGTATTTTGGTACAGCTGATAACTTCCCATCTTCCCTTATTATATTCAATGTGGAATTACATTTGCACTCACTTTCCGCAGTGGGGGCCATTCTTCCTCTCCTTGTGAATTCAAGTTTTCATTTGGATCCATATCAGTCTGAAAGACGGACACTGTACTCATTTTGTACATCAGCTGAAGGCAAACCCCTGAGGCATCCCAAAAACGCACTGTGCCATCCTCATGCCTGAGTATGTAGAAAATATGTCCATATTAATTCTAAAAAGGTTATTATCACCACCCCCTCCCCCCAGCAAGGATCCTGGCAGTCAGGCGTCCCCTGGCCAGAGGGAGTGAATAGCATGGTGTCCAGCATTATTTTTATATTAATCCCATGACGCTGTACAGTATTACGTTAATTCCATGGTGTACAGTATATTAATCCCATGGTGCTGTACACTTATATTTATTCCATGGTGCGCTGTACACTATTATATTTATTCCATGGTGCTCTGTACATTATTATATTAATTCCATGGTGTTCTGTACAGTATTATATTTATTCCATGGTGCTCTGTACATTATTATATTAATTCCATGGTGTTCTGTACATTATTATATTAATTCCATGGTGTTCTGTACAGTATTATATTAATTCCATGGTGCTGTAAATTATTATATTAATTCAATGCTGTTGCACATTTGAGGATTTACATATAAAACACAAAACAAGTACAAAATTAAGCCTTTGCGGGATAGAGGGACCTGCCTGCATAGGCTTACAATCTATGAGAGAATAGAGAGACAGTATGTGGGGGCAGAAGCTGTTCACAAGATGGTGTGTTGGCAGTAGGGTTACTGAAACTGTAATCTGTCTGCAGGATCCTCGCCTACCCCTAGTCCTCTGTTCAGGCGGCATGGCCCCGGATGCTCCGCACTGGAACTGCAGAGGATCAGAAGACTGATGAAGAAAATCACTGGCCTCAGCAGTTACATATATTCCAGTGATGTATCAGCAGTGAACACCAGCCAACATATGAACACCAAGAACAGTGATTGGCTGCCAGGCAGTCTGAATAGGCACGGCCTAAACTGAGGCAAGTATCATTTACTTTCTTCTCATCCCACCCCTGAGCTTTAGTTCATTTCTAATTTATCCTGGGAAAACCAACCCCTTTATCACAAAGAACTTCTGTGCTATATTTTGCAAGTATCTCATTACAACCCTTCAGTGGTTGGCATCATTGTCTTACAGCTCCAGGGCTAAGTTTACATGAAACCAATTCAACCTCTGTATTCAGGGAGTTTTGTGACTGATAGGGGTCAGCCTCCTAGCACCCCTACCGACCATCTGATTTAAGGTGTCACAGTGTTCTAGGAATGATACATTCCTCTGCTTACCAGGAAGTGTGCCATACATCTTATAGTGGCTATGCCTGGTACTGCAGCTCTTTGCCGCTTAGCCCCATTCAAATGAATGATTGACCTGCAATACCAGGCACAAACACTACTACAAGTATGGCACTGTGCCTTGTAAACAACGAAGGATCCAAAGGATAGATCATCAATATGAAATGCGTGACAGGGAAACTAGATTGTATACTGCATTCAACTACGTAATACACATTCATGCCATTGAAATAAGTTGGAGCTATATAATCAACATGACAGGATATAGAGAAAAAGACTCACCCTGTTAGCAGCAAATCTCTTTGTCTTGGGGCTTCGGCCAAGTTCACGCCACCATCAACTGGCCATGGCTGTAATGAGAGGAGATAAAACATTCACAAATTGGACTAACAACAAATATATCCCACTATATCCAGTCCGGTGTGACAGGGATCCATACACACTACTCACCATACAAGCACATGTGCCCCTGGATGTGACCATAAATGGGGATTGCACCCATATACCCAAACCATGCACAAATAGCCACCCAAAAGGTAACAAAGCCTAAGCGAGGTTTACTCTCTTTGGACTTGTGGGAAAGTTTAGAGCCAAGGACAACCTTATTAAATTTTAGATTTAGTATACACAAAAAGTACAGTGCTTACCAAAAAAACATGTAACAAAGACGTATACATGGAAACAATATAAAATGAAAAAAAAACAGACCCGTTTTTAAGCCTAGTGGTGGAGTGCCACAAAAGGAAAGGAAAGATCCCATGCTAGGTTGTGGCTCCAAAATATCTGACCAAGAGTTCATGTACCTCACCCATTTTTAAAAGGCCTCCCAATAAGCCCACTTTCTAGAACCTCACATTGGTTCCTGGACTGGCTAATGACACAATTTATAAAACACAGTATAATATATATATAGCTTATCATAGTTCACCAAGTAGGTTGCTAATAAAAATAACCCTTTAATGGGAGCCTAGCTCTCTAGTTTGTGCATAGGTCTGATATCCAAAGCCCTACAGGAAAGCTACTGGTTCCTACAGCTAGAGACAGAAATAATGTGCCAGATGCCAGTAGTGATCCAATGGAAAACAATGGAACTAGTACAGGCACCAGTTCCCACTGTATTTCTCTAACACACTGAAAGAAAACCAAGTGGGGTCACCGGACAAAATTAAACCCACCATGAAAGATAGAGTCAAGTATGCAAAAGCCCACCACACAGCAAACCTAAGCTTGTGAACAAACATTTTGAGAGGTGCTAGTATAGGGACGCCTGCATAATACTGTAACTCTTAAAGATCAATGGGACTACATGGTTGACTCTTCAACATACACAACCACGCCACTATTTCTGTGGCTAGTAAAGATTACATGGCTTGTGTTTACTATGAGCCTCCTGTCCACATGCAAGCAGAGCTCCCCTTACCATGTTGGAGTAGTGGGTGTTCTGCTTCTTGCCGGCACTGATTATTCTTTCCCACAGCTTCAGAGGAATAGAGGAGATATGGTGAGAACAGGTGATGGCCGAACAGTGTAAGGAAATCAGGTAAGGGCACTGAATGACTGGCCAGCCAGGTGTCTGCAGATCTATGGCCACAAGCTCTTCTTCCGCAAGAACCAGAAGGGCACGTGGGTCATCGTAGTCTAGACACAAGAACGTTTTCAGACTTGTAAATCCAAAGATATCAGAAATGGGATCCAACCACATCATGTGATAACTGTGTAAAATAACATAAGTAGTAATCCTCCTCTTACCAATCCCTTGGCTCTCCCATGTCAATGCTTCCCTGGTTCCCTGACCTTGGGTCACCTTTTAGCATGCTGCAGCAATGATGTGTGTGTCAATGTGAACGCTGCAATCATTGGTTATGGTTGTTCTTACTGGAGCTGGGCGAACAGAGAAGAATCAGCATGGGAGCACAGGGTATTGGTGAGGTGAGCAACATGGCTCCTGAATAGGACAGTAGGGTCTGTGAGAACAGAACAGACAATGCAGGGAAGCCATTCCTGTACTTCACACACCAATAGAATAGGGGAGGCCAAAAAAAAAAAAAAAAAAAAAAAAGGATGGACAGGAATAGGACCTGATCCATATTTTGCAGCTTAAGCTTTCTACTTCAAAGGAGATTAGAAAAACATGGCTGCTTTCTTCCACAAGCAGCGCCACGCTTGTCAATGGGCTGTGTGCACGCACTGAAAATGGAGCCGAATTGCAATGCAAGATAAAAACTAAAGCAGACCAGCACATTTTAGAGTATTTTACATCCCCACTTGAAGGGGCACTACCATCTTGTATTATAATATATTTCATTTCATATCCCTCCTCTGGGACCTCCGCTGTTTTTTCTTAAAGAATTGTCAAATCGATTCCAGCTCTGTCCTGCTCCCACTCGCGGGTGTTTCAGTATGGCAGTCGCCCACAAGCAGAGCGAATGCCATAACTGCTGGGTCTCTGTTGTATTACACAGCAGATATCTGGCAGTAATAACCAGAGTCCTCTCTGATGGTGGGCATTAATTCCTATATGGCCAACAATACCCACCTGCCCTGCCTCCACCCTCCATGTGGCATCTTCCCTCACCTTTTGTTGCCAGTCCACGGCAGCCGTCTAGTTAGTATGGCAGCCGGGAGCCTTCTGAAGGCTCCCAAGCCTGTCATAGTAATATAAAATATATAGTTTTAGCCTCAGTAGTTATACAAAAATGCAATACATGATCGCTGGTTCAAAAAAATAAATAAAAAAATAAATAAAAAGAAAAAATAATATATATATATATATATATATATATATATATATATAGATATGTATAGATATATATATATATAATAATATATAAATAGTATAAATGCAAATCAAAAATTGTCCATAGGGCTGGGGGGGGGGGGGGAATTTTTGGCAAATTGCCCAGCCGTACTTCTATGCCAGTTCTGAAAGGAGCTGAGCGAGTGGCCACCTCTATATTCACTGCGGCTACAAGAGAGTGGTTGGTGGACGCCCCATCAGACAAGTAGGCCACGTAACAATGCAGATGACAATTGTTCATGTCACACCAGAGCTCACAAGTCAATATTAATAACTCAATGTTGCTCCTTCTAACAGAATGAGAATAAAGTTTGATAACTCTAAAAAGTATCAGAATCAGGATTTTACTTTCACCTACTGGTCTACACTAATACCTCCCCCTCCTTGTTTTTTTTCCACTTGTATCCCAAAACCCGCCACCGTCTTTACTCACCAGCTGAAGGATCGGAGTTGCAAATCACCAAATGATCAATTATCCTAGAAGTAAAGTCAAATGCGGTTTGCTGGCTTCCGTGGACTACAGAGATGCTGTGCCTGTCTCCATAGCTCGCCATTGGCATGCCCCCTTGAAACACAACATACGGTGACCTGAAATAAGCACAAACGCAATTTACTAGTGTAATGAAGACGGCCATGCCAGGAGAGCATCAAGGCCAGTAACGTCTACTCTACAATTTTACATCTCGTGCTCACCCTCGGCGTGACGTCAGCCATGTGACTTTACAGATTGCCTTGCAGCGGAAGGGACCTATGGAGGAAACCAGGAATTACTATTACCATCTACTCTTATGGTCTGTCCTAATACTAGACTTCTGACAGTGATTTACCATATGGCACTTTATTCTCCATGGGAGACTGCTGTATATGTTCACCGGCTGCATCCCACTGACTGTAACCCCCATCATTGTGACAACTAATAATCTGTTGTGCATCCCGGCACCAGAAAATATTTTCCAGTTGCTAAGAGAGAATCAAATAAGTTGAAAAGTCACAAAACAAGAAGAGGTTATGAGAACTTCATACATGTAATGTACACACTAAGCATACTGAGCCTTCAGCAGGTACCTGGGTGCCGAGGAAGTGTTGCACGCTGCGACCAGTTGTGACATCCCATACCACCATAAGGCCACGACTGTAGCCAATCAGGATTTGGTCAGGGTTCTTTGGATGCTCCTGTAAAGCTTCCACGGACTCGAAGGGACGTCTGTCAGCATATTCATCGGGAAGACTGTGGATAAAGGGGTAGTTGGATGAAAATGATCCAGATTCTTCAGCTGGCTATTCACCTGTTGAACCTGGCCGACTATCTAATGCAGGAGTGTCCAAACTTTTTGCCAACAGGGCCAGATTTGGGTACATGAAAATGTGTGGGGGGCCCAGCATTCTGCCTGACATTCTTTTAATCATTAAAGAGGACCTTTCACGTCCTCATAGATGAGCGGTACTATATACCGCTAGAAAGCAGACTGTGCGCTGAATTCAGCGGTATATAATACTGCACATCTATGAGAACATGAAAGGTTCTCTTTATGCCATTTGCAATAAAAACTTCATAAAATTAGTTCATTTGCACTTAATGTTACTTTTAATTTCAGTGCTCAAAAATTAGCCCCCCCCCCAATCACTGGTCCCCATGCATACAGTATAGGGGAGCAGTGAAGAGGCCACTATATGCGGGGGGGTAATAGTGATGGGGCCACTGTATGGACCATACAGTAGCCCCTACACTGGTCCCCCTTATAGCAGTATTAGGTCATTACTTACCTGTCTGCTCCTCGGTCCTGCTTTGTCTCCCTGCTCAGGGTACACTGTTGTGACATCATGTCACGCCCGGAGCAGGAAGAAGCAGGAGGCGCTGGAGAGCAGGTAAGTATTGGTACTTAGCTTGTAAGCCACAGGCTCAATGTGGCCTACAAGCTCTACTAGTAGCAGAACCGGGTCAGCGGCGCCACTTTTCCCCGATTCTGCCGATCTGGTTTTGACAACCAGATCGGCAGAACCGGGGAGAACTAGGCTCGCGGCCTCCTCTTCAGCCTTCAGTGATGTAATATGTGGGGCATGGAGGCTCCCTGGTTGCTGATGAGGGAAGAGGCAGCCATGAGCAGGATAGGTAAGTTAATAGGAGCCATTACCAGACCCCCACTGCCTATTTTTAAAAAAAAAAAAAAAAAAAAAAAAAAGAAGAAGGGCAGTGGGGATTCGGTAGGGCCCCCTAAAGGTAACAGTGCTGGCGGGACAGTGGAAATTTGAACATGGAGCACAATTGGCCCACAGGCCAGACTTTGGACATGCCTGATCTATTGTGTATGGGGGCCTAACAGCTCATCTCAACATCAGATATGGTGATTGTGATAGGAGATAAGCTTCTTCTACAGGTGTCTGGTAACCGCTTTCTCTCTGTCCCCCACCGAGAACATATGCACCTGCAGATAAGCCCATCGTGCATGTCTATGGTGAGTTTGGGAGAGCTAAACACCGTCCAAACAACCGCTTCCCCGACAGCTGTCTAGACCAAAGGCTGGCCATGCATATTAAATAGCCGACAGCTTACCCACGTAATGCCATTTCATGTCCAAATGTTTTCTCTTCTAGTACTTGCAAGGATGGTAGCGAAAGGGTGAAGACACTGCCTCCTTCTGTGCCTACGTACAGTCGCTCTCCAGATGAGTGTGCAAGGAGAACTTTAATTTGTGTTACACTAGGAGGTGCGCTGTTAACAAAGGAAACAACATATTAAACAGAAATTTGGGTTTCATATCAAAAATAGTGTTCCCCAAGAGACTGCGTGGAAAACAGGCTATAGCGACGCATTGTAAAATATTGCAGTACATTGTGGAGGAGAGTCTAGATTTGTGCTTGTACCCGCATCCACCATACCTGGGGAAAAGCATTTCCAACCTTCATTAAAGAGGACCTGGCCCTCCTGACATGTCTGTATAAAAATACTTTAACTGTACTGTGCCTCCGTTGTTCCCATTGTCAATAAGGTGTCCCTATCCTCTCTCTGCACTGTACCTATCACACATGAATATGGTAACCCCCACTACCATCACTCGCTAGCTCGATTCTTCACCACTTTCAGGATTGTACTATCTAGTTTATGTAGTTTTCTTAGCTAGGTCATTTCTTAAGGAACAGGACAAGCTGGTTTTTAATGCCAGTCTAAACTTGCCCATGATTGGCAAACAAAGACTCCCAGCAGTCATGAAGGTAGGAAGCAGAGGTCAGTCTAACGTCCAGGAGGATTAACAGAGTTGCTGTATATTCTAGCACTGCTTGAATACATTGACAACAGGGTGGTACCATTTCTCTATGATGTGACCCTACTCATTCTGACACAGTCCAGTCATTGCCAACAGTATCGAGCTGTGCAGGGACACACCCTATCGACAAGAGGAATGGCATCTCTTTGCCTGGATACACACATTGTGCAATATAAAACTAAAGATCAGAAGGGAAAGCCGCACAAATGTTTCCACAAATGGCTGTGGTTTTGCGATGCAGTTACTGGCCACAAGTGTTGTACATTTCTTAGCCACATGGCACACTACTGCAACATGTGAACCCAACCTAATATTCATTGGAGGTAATACCCTCCTACATACACAGACAGTTTTCCGGCCTATTCTTTCACCCACTAAGCAATACTGAAATGCACAGAGAATGTCGGATGGGTATACCAGAAGATCCTCCAGTGTGCCCAGGCTCTAACACAATAATGGCCCGCCAGACACCCACATTTAATAGGGAACATGGGTTCTTTCCTGTGGGTTATTGGAGGATGGGTCCCAGGATAATTTTATCTGGTGGGCCCAGAGAACCTTATTCTAATACTGGCTGCATTGTCATACTGACCCAATAATGAATGCGATTCCTCTAAGCCAGGGGGGCACAATCCTTTCTAGCCTGAAGGCCACAGTGTCTGTGCCACCCCCGAAAGGTCACAAATACCTGAATGGCTACTACAATCAGAGATATTTATGGCTTATCAAAAGTATGTACTGAAAGGTCACATAGTTGTAGGTTTCACTTCCAGGACTCTCCCCTGTGGCGGACCTCTTTATCAGAGAGTAGACGACCCTGTATGTCTGCGGTGCTCTCCATTGTACACTACGGGTGCTGTGGTATAAACCTTGCACTTCCAACTCCTATGTACTACAATGGAGAGAACACCTTGCATAGACTGTGCAGTGTAAAACAAAGGTAAAGAGATCCCATTATTATAATAAAAGGGGCCCCGGGATGGCTACACAGTGCACCATCAGTACCTACTCCGCAGCAATGCGCCATTCCACTTATTTCTGAAAAGTATGAAGAGGTTGTACATGTAGGAGGCTTTGTTCCCATCTGGTTTTTACACTATGCTCAAGGTCTAACCACCATGGCTATTCTATACTGTTGTCTATACACGCCATATGTTTTATTACAACGCCCCACTAAGCAGGAAAGTCCATCAGAGTATTAAAACAATAGAATACATGGAAACATGTGGCCATATGCAAAAAAGAGCCACTTTGGCATACTCTGTGTGAATGGGATCTACGGACAGGTTTACCTTGCCAGGGGTGTAGACGAACGGCTGCCAAACTGGATTTTAACAAGATTGCTCCTTTTGCTCTGAAGGAAGTAAAACCAGCACTAGGTGTCTGGCGGTGCCTCTTCGTTATGAACACATGCATTCTCAGTCAAGCAGAGTATGCATGTGTATACGGGCAGTGGGGGGGCGGTGAGGGAGGTTGCTGTTGGACACAGCAACTATGGCAGTGTCACTGAGGAGCAAAAAGCAGGCACAGTAAAGGAGGTATAAGTTGGTAGATGTAGCAGCGGCCGCCTTTGGGTTACCATCACCTTATTACTCAACACGAGTAGCCCCATAAACACAGACAGCCGGAAACTAATGCCATGAATGTCAGTTCACACGACCATTCTTAACCCTCGGCTACATTTATGAGCCGTTTAGTCGTAGTCTGGAGCCCGGCTACCGTCTTTGTTCAGATTTAGAGCTGCTGCTATGTCAATTCTTTTCTTTTCCAGGGGAAGTCAAACACTAAAGCTATTCAGGAGATCACAGTTATGTGTGAAAGGCAAGATCCTGTTACATAAGATGGGGGGTAAGGTAAGGAATCTATTATTAGCAATGGAGAAAAGCTGTAGATTAAGATTTTATTGGAGAAACTATAAAAGTTTGCAACAGTGAGAGAGAAGGGGCTTGTCTTTACACACCCAGGTGGTCCTCGAAGAGTGAACTTTTTCTCCTCCTGCAGTTCGGACACACCATCTTGCTGCCTCAGTGACCACAAGTGGAGGCTGTTGTCATCCAGCAGAGTGATAAGTTGGCACTGAAGTCACAGAATAAAAGACATTAGGATCATATAAAAAGTACTTAAACCTGTTCGCCAGGCGATGTTACCCTAGCCCAGAGGTAATTATTTTTATTTCCCTCATTTTGCCCAGCACAGTTGTTTTGAGGCTGCCAAGGCTTGCTATAAGGGAAATTCCCAGTGCTAGGCCGAGTCCACAAGCTGCAGAAAAGCTGCATTTTTGTTGTTACAAATGTTGCTGCTTTTATTGAGCCAAAGCCATGAGTGGATTTTGCAGAAGGGGGCAGTATAATCGCTTCCATTATATTTCTCATTCCTTTAGAAGTCACTCTTGGTTTTGGCTCAAATAACTACAGCAAAATCTCAGAAAAAGCAACATGTGACCTCAGCCTCAAACAAGTTTTCCAGGACCACAATACTGATGACAAAAAACCATCAATGATCTGCTGCCCAGCACGTAAAACACAATACTTTCTTAGAAACTCAGGGGAGAGCAGGGGGCAGTGAAAATAAACAGCAGGTGATGTGAGACTCCCTTACTCCAGAGTGTGGAGAACTGAAGATAAACCCTAGGACCACGGGCACAAATTTGACTCTAAGGCCGGATTCACACCAGTCGTGTGCTTCCGACCAGCTGTGAATTAAAGGCACGGGCGGCGCACGGATGCACGTGGATGTCATCCCTGTGCCGGCCGTGCACGGGCCGTGATTCCGCAGCCCCATTCATTCAATGAATAGGAGCCACGGAAGCAGGGCTGCAAAATAGGACAGGAATAGGACCTGTTCTATATTTTGCGGCCTAGACCGTCAGCCCGCACACGGGACCGTGTAATTCAAGGTCATGTGTATGGGTCCATAGAAATGAATGGGTCAGTGTGCTATCCGTGAAAACGCGGATAGCACACTGATCTCTTCCACAGTCATCTGCAAGAGGCCTTAGACTGGCTTACACTAGGAAGTAACTAATCAAATTGCAGTCACAGGACTTACCCAGTCTCCACTATTGATGGTCTATCCCTAGGACGGTTGTAGGTATGACAGACTTCAATGAAGCAGAACCTACAATTTAGACAGCAAGGGAGCAGCGCGGCTCAAAGCATGTGAGCAATACCAAGAGTTGCACTGTCTTAGTATGGCTGATCTGCGGGGTTCCCAGGTGTCAGATCCCCACAGACCTACTATTGATGGCCTATCCTAAGGCTGCAGGTAATCATAGTAGGATTTCTCCACCCATTACCAGTAATCACAGCAAATCTTACCCCCTGACGAATGTACTCAACTCAGCAGTGCACCCTCTGCTGGCAGCAAGCTTCATAGTAGCGGAATACCGCCTGATGCTACATATAGCTTCCAGCATGGGTCTCTGCTAACAGTGACAGGAGGAGACGCCACACCCAGCAGTTACGAGCACTGTTTGGCCAAATCAAATGCTAATATCTGACCTGGTTTGGGATAAAGCTGATCTTTATCACTGCATTATTCTGCTCATGCAAATTCATGAACTCCACTCCCGGGCAGCCATATCTGATGGAAAGAGGGGCTAAGAAAACATTGCTATGAAATGGGAGACAATGGAAGCAACAGATTCATTACACGCAGATACAGACAAAGGCCATAAGGATACACTTTGATGGCTCCAGAGCGGGTCCCAATCGCCATGAGCCGTAGAGAGTCGCTAAATCCCAGGGCACTTGGTTGGTGAGGAAATCCATGTTCCACGGTCTGAGAGGGGAAGAAGAAAAGTTATATTAGAGGGCTGAAAGGTAAAAGGGACTGGTCATGTCTGTAAATACATTTACACGTTTGTAAATTCCCAGATTCCCCAAGAAATATTTCTGGAGCTTCTTTTCTTAAGACGCAGTTATTCCTCCTAAAAACTTATGGACAAAAACTATTGGGAGTTACCAGTTAGGAGTTTGCCCTACACAATCCAGGCTGTCAGATTGAGAGCATAAAGTGACAGCCATTTGACAACTGGGTGTTACAATTCCCCTTGTCGATACAGTCGTAAGTTTCTGGGAGGAACAACAGAGGCACAACACAGAATTATAAGAAAAGATGCTCCAGAATGCTTTGACTTTGGGGAATCCATGGCTTTACTGAAAGACATATTAGCAGAGGGGCTATGATGATCTCCACTTTGGGATAAAACTTGTCCGTGACGTTGCTGATCAGCCAACATACGTAACAAACTAAACTGCCCAATTTGTCCAAAATGGAAACTGCTCGGTCGAATTTGGTTATTTGTATCACACACATTAAGGAGAATTTACCAATCCATCTGTACCAGGTTAATATGGTACATCTTTGGCGCATGGCCCTTTCTTGCACCAAAGATGCACCACAACCCCCTTCAGGATCTCACTCTCCAATTTCAGTGGTATTAGTGATGTCTTGGTCCAACATTTATTATAACTAAAACCTGAAAACTGGCAGGAGTTGCCTAAGAAATCCAGGCTAGTTCCTTCACAATACCATAAAGGGTACCCCAGACTGCAGCCAGGGCCTAAAACCCCTCCGTATTCTTCTGAACAAAGATTGGGGCATAAGAAACAGGGTTACAGCAAACGTCTCAAGGATTAGGAGTATGCCCTTAGGGGCTCTATGGCAATTGCAGCATAGTCGTCGTCCTCTACCCCCTTTGAAGGGTCTGGCATTACTATATGGATCCTTTGTGGTGCGGATGTTTCCACGTGTCATTTTTTACTTCAGCTCCACTCCCGTTTCGATCTTGGGGGAGGGGCTTATCCCCCCCGCCTCTAGTGATGCAGGACATACATCAGCTGATCGGCCCACCTGGTGATGTGGCACAAGGGCGTTGGTCCTTTTAGACTGACAGGGGCAAGGATAATTTGAAGCCAGGAGCGATTTTATGGTGGTCCTGGGTCTGCAGCAGCGATTGCACCCTTTGGTTAGACTGACAGACCACATGCTGGGTGCTCGGCCATCACCCTCAGTACCACAGAGGGGCGATACTTTATACTGTCACCCACATGATCAGTGTGGACTGATACCTAGCACAATCATCCTTCGTACAACTAGGTTCAGGACATGGCATAAGCATAATGGAATCACAGATACTGGAGCCCTTATTGACCAATTCTGCCACGAACACTGGTGTAACTGGGGACGAGGGACAGTTAACCCTTCCTGGTCTTGCGTTTCCTAAATACATTGGTGGAACCCCGTTTCTTATAGGCCAATCTTTGTTTAGACGAATATGAAGAGCTTTTAGGTCATGACTGCAGTCATTGGTTCACTTTTATGGTATTGCCCAGTATTTTTTTTAAGGTAAAAAATAAAGATTATGCCTTAATATGCCTGCTGTCATTCTGTGGCTTGTGCCTCATATGTAGTGGTCCATCTTCTCTAACATTTCCCCGTCTGATTAAGACGCCGGAGCATCTTGATAATTCAGATGGCTTGTGCCGAAAAGGCAGTCTCAATTTCCCCCAGTACAGTTTTGACTGACCATGACGAAGATTTTACAACAGAATGGGTCAGCCATTCGATTGTGGTAACACTTTAGAGGGGTATTCCCATCTCAAGAATCCTATCTATGCTGTTAGCTTATGTAGATTCAAGAGTTTTCCTAAATACATTGCTTTAGCAATGATGATTCGTTTGCCTGCTATGTGAGATTATTCCTCCCATTGTTTACACAACATTTCGTTGGTCTCTCTCCTGTCTTGTGATAACAGGTCAGAGGGACTGAGATCTCTCGCTGCTCTCTGGAGGGGCCTGAGATCTCTCGCTGCTCTCTGGAGGGGCCTGAGATCTCTCGCTGCTCTCTGGAGGGGCCTGAGATCTCTCGCTGCTCTCTGGAGGGGCCTGAGATCTCTCGCTGCTCTCTGGAGGGGCCTGAGATCTCTCGCTGCTCTCTGGAGGGGCCTGAGATCTCTCGCTGCTCTCTGGAGGGGCCTGAGATCTCTCGCTGCTCTCTGGAGGGGCCTGAGATCTCTCGCTGCTCTCTGGAGGGGCCTGAGATCTCTCGCTGCTCTCTTGAGGGGCCTGAGATCTCTCGCTGCTCTCTGGAGGGGCCTGAGATCTCTCGCTGCTCTCTGGAGGGGCCTGAGATCTCTCGCTGCTCTCTGGAGGGGCCTGAGATCTCTCGCTGCTCTCTGGAGGGGCCTGAGATCTCTCGCTGCTCTCTGGAGGGCCTGAGATCTCTCGCTGCTCTCTGGAGGGGAGGGGGGCTGAGTACCTATGCTGTTATGCACAGCTGTGTGGTCAGGACAATCAGATCAGCTAATTGCAGTTTTCCATCTAAAACTACGACTCCCTAATACATTTATGATTCTGTCGTAAGGAACTTCATAAATTTGGTGCATGTTCTGGTGTGTGAAAAAAAAAAAAAATCTAACTTTCTGATGCAGCAAATCTGTCTCCACTGCGCGTCCACCAAAATTCAGTCTGACACGTTAACCTTTGTATACTTTGTGGAAGAAATTTGGCACCATATTCATACTTCTCCGTTTCATAAGTGTGTTGTAAAGTTACGCTCTCAAACCACGCAAATTCTGGTGCACATTGTATAGGTTGTAATGCCGTTCCGCATAAATTGTGATGTAAATTTAGACAGAAAAGTTTGACTTCTACTGATAAATCTGCTCCAAATGACTGTCAAACAGGACAGTGAGTTCAGTCTCGGCAGCTACATGTTCTCTTCTCCATAGGAATCCCATGATCTGTGTGCGATTATCTACATGATCCTTGGGGAGGTGGATTATAAGAACTAAAACATCAATACAAGCTTAACTGGGACTACATGAAAAGAAAATCTATAAGCCCATGAGCTGGCAAAGGAGCGTGGGAAAAACGATGCTGGATATTCAGCTCTCTGTTCTATTCTAAAATGACGTGTAATTCAGCCGTTGCAGATTGACGTCACTCCTGCGGCACAATAACTGGCTTGTACTCTGGTTACTAATGATGCTCGCCTGTAACACTTTAATGAGACGATTCTGCAACCACTGACCCGACCGGTTTAACTAGAAAGCATTAGATGTACCGTATACAGCTGTAAGAAGGAGGGCCAGGGATACAACATCCAGGTCACACATAACACGTTACAGAAAACCATAGCAAAATATCACTTAAGCCAACTACACATCCAAAAACATATGGTCCATATAACTACCATATTTCCCAGATTGGGTCCGGGTCTCTGGACAGCGTACAAAGTACAATAGCCATCTATGATATCAGAACTACTGCCCCATCATGAATACAGTATGGGACAGTAGTACCAAAGAGAACTATGAAATTGGGAGTCCAGGATATACAGCAGATATATACAGACCATATCTACCAGGCTGTAAATGCCGTGTACAACAAGCCTTAGACCGCCTCAACAATGACACTTACATGGACAGCGAATGCCTGCGGAGGACAGTCACACGCTGACAGCTAAGGGATTAGGCGGCCTGGATGGGGCAGCACTATTACTTGCTAAACTTACTCTTCGACCTATACTGTCATATTCAGGATTGCACAGTCTGGTTTTTAGAGTCTGCTCAGCTTGGTCATTTCTTACTTAAAGGGAGTCTATCATTAAAAAACACTTAAGCTAATGGCACATTGGAATGGCCTTTAAATAGGCCATTCATCTCCTACCTTTCCTTGTTTTCTTCTCCCACCCAATTCCAAGATAATTCATTTCTTCATGTATGTAAATGAGCACCCTGGAGCACCTGGGACGTTCCTCCTCATCGCTTATCACCGCCCCTTCATCCGTTGCGGTGACTCCCCTCTTGGTCTTCTTTCTTCTCTTTTCTCGCTGGCATCAAATTCTCGCGACTGCCCATGCGCCATCGGGCCGCCATTTTCCGGTGGTTTGTCACAAGAGCATGGCAGAGCCGATTGCGCACAGAGCTGTGTACAAGGACTTAGAAGAAAGAAGATACAAAGACGACCAAGAAGCGAGTCACCGCAATTGACAAAGGGGCGGTGATAAGCGATGACCAGATGAGTGCTTGCACAAGAGGAGGAACGCCCCGGGTGCTCATTTACATATATGAAGAAATGAATTATCTTGGAATCGGCTGGGAGAAGAAAACAAGGAAAGGTAGGAGAATGGCCTTTTTATAGGCCATTCCAACGTGTCATTAGCTTAAAAGTGGTTTTGCAAATGATAGACTCCCTTTAAAGAACAGGACAAGCTGGTTTTCAATGCCAGTCTAGACCTACCCATGACTAGCAAACAGTCAGGAGTCAGCAGCGCCAGGGACAGTATGGCACAGAGGTCAGGCTCTATCGGTTAGTAGACTCTAGTACTCTCCCCCATACATGCACACTTGGCTTAGACAAGCATGCACATATTCTGAATAGGGAGAAAGTCGCCACAGCGCACCACTGGCATCCAAACATGTACCTGGAAGTGCCGAAATCCAACATGCCGGACACTTCCCTTCCCTGAGAGCCGGGAGGCCCCATAAACTGGGCAGCATGGCCTCAGTATATACCATATAATCCTCCTGACTGCTCGGTCACTTTAACTCTTAAAAAAATGAAGTGGTGTCTAAGTGTGTATAAACCAAAGGGCAAGAAAAATAAAAATGTACGTATGTACAGCGCATACACGTACATATACAGTACTGTGCAAAAGTTTTAGGCAAGTGTACAAAAGTTCTGCAATGTAAGAATGCTTTCAGAAATAGACGGGTTAATGAAATGTAAATCCCATCAATATTTGGTGTGACCTTTGCCCTTTATCAGTTCTCCTCAGTACTTGCAGACAGTTTTTGGTAGAACTCGGCAGGCAGGTTGTTCCCGCCATCTTGGAGAACTAAGCACAGATCTTCCGTGGATGTAGGCTTGCTCCAATCCTTCTGTCTCTTCATGTCCTCCCAGACAGACTGGGTCATGGTGAGATCAGAGGCTATATCTGTGGGGGCCGTATCATCACTTCCAGGACTCCTCCTCCAAAGGGCAAAGGTCACACCAAATATTGTGTGCATTTGCATTGCTCTTTATTCACTACTTAAACTATTTACCCTTCCATATCTGAAAGAATTCTTGGACTTTTCCGCCCACACCTGCCTACAACTTTTGCACAGTACTGTATATGTGCAAGTTTCTTAAATCTTGGGAGATCTGAAATTCCTTGCAGGCTATAACTAGAACGTTCCCGTGGTTAAAGGGACTTTTGCTGATAATCTCCCCGTATTTATGGTACCCCTGTACACACGTGACCCGATACACCAAAGCTTAGTGTACACAGTAGGTTTAGGCGACAATTCCTTTTACATGGAATACAGTCTTCCTTGCTATAAACGGGTCATTCCAGTTTCTCAGAAATCTTTAGACAAGATTTCTCATGGGACGGTAAACTGTGAAGCATCACTGCAGACAATACGCAGCGAGAGGTCGCCTGCACGCCGTAAACTAGGTCATCATCATTTCACGTCCAGGAGCAGAGCGCCCGACACGTTATACACATTTACTCTTCTCTTGACCTAATGCTGGAAAACTGGAAAGATCACTATTTAAAGGGAACACGTCGTCAGAAAATGTCCTACTGCTTAAAGGGTAACCATATTTTTAAAGAACTTCTGATATTTTATAAAACTTTTCTTGTTGCCATCTACACTATATTAAAGAACCTGAAATCTTCCGATTTTCACTCTATGAACTCTTCTAAGAGAGCGACACTTCCTATTCTGTAGAGATCACTTCTCAGCAGTCATCTCATTATCAACACAGACAGAATTACAATAACGGATAACACTTCTATGGAGAGAACACTGAATCCACCACTCATAATAGGCGATGGACCCAACCACCTCCCCCCACTTGTATAATGAATGCTACACAGGTCACAGAGCATGCCCACAGCACTCTCACATAGAGGACATAACTTATATCCATAAGTTTATAGGTTCCTATGGCCCACATGACTGCTGTAAAGCATATCTCTGGATGCTCAGGTAAGAAGATCACCTATATCATCTACAGAAAACAGAATACTGTACTCCAACACTAACTGAGCACAAACAAACACTATGTAGTCCGATCCTGCAATTCTACCATATTATTGGCCCCCTATATGTACATGCAAAGGACAGCGAGTATGACGATAGGAGACTACAGAGAGTTCATTTGTAGTCTGTTACCATGGAGACAGATCTGCACAGACAACAAAATTGTACAAGACGTTTAGTGTGTAGAATGTGCAACCCTTTATTTTTTTATTTTACATACATTTGGATAATTGTTTTTGCGTTATGCACAGGTGGACATGACCTTAAAATAGCATTTTTTAAAATACCTTAAAAAGGTTTTAATCTACACATTTCAGCATTAGTGACAGAACGATTGGTCCAGTTTTCCGCTTATGTATCCGCTCCCCGCTCCCCACATAGGATGGGCCAGAGGAATGAACCATTTGTTCTGTTCTTCATTTGTATATTACAAAGTGTAAGAGAAGATATAAACTCCTGAACATCCCTTTAATTTATCAGCTCCCTCCCTCATGTAACTTCACGTTTACTCCCAAGCTATAGGGACATGCTCTGTGACAGGCAAACCACTTAAGGGTATGTTCACACAAGGATGTACATAAGGTACAACGTAGCAGCGCTGAAAGAAGAAATCTGAGCACATGCTGCTTTTTGTTCAGAATTCTCTTTGGAAATAACAGATTTCATATCCACAGGACAGGGGTTCAAATGCTGGGACCCCACAGATCACAAGAATGGGGGTACCATGTTCCAAATATAACGGAGCGACAGGTTGCACATGCGTGCTGATGTAACATACAACTCTATAGGACTGCAGGACAGAGGCCTGTACTCTGCATCTCTTCTGCATCTTGTGCAACTCATTCATATAGGGCACATGGGGCTCCCATTCTCACGATCAGTGGGGGTCCCTGTGGTCAGACACTTTTCTCCTCTCCTAAGGATATACCTGAATACCCAGTGAAGGGCTTTTAGAGGACTAGTAGGACATGGCTGCATTCTTCCACATACGCCACACTTGTCCACAGGTTGTATGTTGTATTGCAGCTCAACTAAATGAAACTGAATGGGGATGAACTGCAATATTACATCCCCATGGCCAGGTGCGGCAATGTTTGTGAGAGGTGGCAGCCATATTGTTCTAATTTTGTCAAACCCCTTTAACCACTGTAAACAAGACGACCTCTGCAGCTTT
This sequence comes from Leptodactylus fallax, assembly GCA_947044405.1. Lineage (NCBI taxonomy): Eukaryota > Metazoa > Chordata > Amphibia > Anura > Leptodactylidae > Leptodactylus > Leptodactylus fallax. The sequence continues at coordinate 424,531 of CAMRHE010000270.1, forward strand.
ATAATACACGTTCCATTTATCCAGTAGGTTATATATAAATGACCCATCCGCTTTCCTGACATATTACAGCAAACACTTTTATTCCCATGAAATAACAAATATGGATTTTTTTCCTTCCTCAAACCTCAGCATTGTGCCGTTCCTCCATTATTCCTCCTGGAAATTGATTAATAAAATGAGCTTTATAATAAATATCCATGTTACTGGTATTTTCGCCTTCACAGCCCATGAATGTTCAGACTGGGTAGTGATCTTAATGTCAAGGAAAATGATAAGAGCATTTCCCAATTTTTTCAAATGTTTCCAGGAAGAATTACAGAGGGATGGCACAACACAGAGCTCTTAAGATACTCCAGAATTATTATGTTGGGAATGAAAGAGTTTCCTAAAGCAGACAAGTCAGGCGAGGTGACCGACCCTCTTTAAGCATTAGCGATGCTGTTCTCCACCATATTACCATCACTCGTATGTAAGTGAGACTTTAGGCAGCAGATGGTCACAGTGTGGGCACGGCGAATAAATAATTCATATAATGAAATATAGGAAAGCAGACATGATGGAAGAGAACAAGTCGCTGTGTGTGTGTGTATATATATTATATACATACATACACAATTCTACTATGTATACATATATGCTCAGACAATCCCGTTACATATATACTCCGACCATCTCGCTACATATACATATATACTGATAATCCCACTAAAATATATATATATATTTTTTATTTTTTTGACAATCCTGTTACGTATACATATATACTCAGCCATAAAGCTTCATTTAGCGTCCCACTGAGGAGTAATCCAACATCACCTTGTTAAACTGGAACAGGTCTCTTTTCAGTCTCTCCCTGACAGAGTCCTGACCAGATCTCAGGAAGCGTTTCATTTCTGCAGCACCCGAGCTCAGCGACACCCTGGAAATACAAGAGAGCGATAAGATGAGCATGATGGACACAGAACGACCACAGAGCACCCTATAAGTATTGGCTAAACCATATAGAAATGAGATCAGGGGCACCAGGGCCACGGGCACTGCCAATGGAAACCATGATGCTGTCACATACATTGCACACGTCCACAGCTCTTGGGGAATCCTATGCGATTTCGGAGGAAGGTTTAGCAGAATTTGGGAGTTACACACAGAGCCTATAGAGCCGGCTGCTGACAGGTGTTAATCATTAACCTACAGGCAGCTGTACACACTGGACCTTTACCCCGGCCGGCGGCTGGGACTGATGATCATATTATCGGCCTCCATAACAAGCAGAAAATGGATTTTCAACCATTATGAATATAAAACAAACCACTTTATGAGCAGAGTACTTCCCATGTAAGCTGCACACCACCCCCCAGGGAGCTCTGCAGGAAGAAAGTATTAGACGACCACCATTGTGCACCTCAGTGGTCATCACAAACCATTACCATACATCGGCTTTGCCCCTAGTTTGGTCTAGCACAGTATTATTGTGTAACCTGCTGTGCCCATTTCATGCTGTGGGCAGTATACCCCTGTGTAAATGAGCACAGGTTAATACCCCAAATTCCAAAAAGGTTAGGGATAGCTTAAAAGAGTTAATCCATCGCCTCTTCTAAAAATAGATCCTCAATATTTGATTGGTGGGGGCCTGACTCTGGGGCACCCTTGCCCATCAGCGGTTTGCAGGGGTTATGCGGCAGGCTCCTCAGTGTTCATATCGGGCTGTTTTGTACATAGTGGTAGGGAAAGGTATCGCAGCATTGCCCCATTATATGACGGATGTTGCAAGGCTCCAAGGGCCATGTCCCACTCCATAGAGACAAGATTGGGGATTGAGGATGAGGTGCTCTTTCTGATAGAGGAGTGTTTTTCCAGATGTCCCAGACCCCAAAAAAAAAAAAAAACCTCACAGGAGAATAAAACTGCAAACACAGTTGTCATTTTATCAGAACATCTTGAGCGTAAGTAGCACCCCAAATACACGCTGCCACCATGGCTGATCCAGGTCCTTGCACACATATACACTTCAAAAAGGTAATGGGTTCATAGAGCATACACAAAGTGACCTTAAAGTGAACACTTTAATACTAAGATGGTTCAGTGCTACAAATAGAGAGAGATAACAAATGACACACAATACAAACAGTTATAAAATAAAAAGGAATAAAGCAGAAGAATACGGGCAAAAAAAATTTTTTTTTAAAAGGTCTGTTAGTGCTATCAATGGGTTAATAAGTGCACCCAAATAACTTTAGCAGTGTTTTGAGTGATTTCTGGCTTTCCATGGAAGCTCCTGGTATCCTCTGCATTTCTTTACATGGTTCGCTTCCTGCTGTCTTAGCCTACAACTACCATGATGCATTGCAGTTCACTCAGATACCCCCTCTCACTTCCTCCCTCACAACCCCCATCATTTCCCTAGCTAGCCCGTGGACTACTAGCCCTACCTACCTAACTCACTCAGTCCCCCAACCCCCTCTTCATTTCCCAACGCTGGCATTTTCACCCAAGGTCTAGCCACGATGGGATGCTGATGCAGTGTATCGGCATTCTGAATGGGCCTAACCAGCAGGGAGTCTCAAGTCACGGACTCATGGATGAATCAGCCGCAGAACTCTCGGCAAGATTGAGCAGGACGCTTCTTTTTTTCCGCGTCCTGCTGCGATCTCTACCTCCCATTGAAAACAACAGGAGGCGGATTCCGGGAGGACTCTGCCCCAGATTCGGGGGCGAAATCCACAGCAAATTCCTCCGTGAGAACATGCCGTAATAGTGCCAGCATTAGTAGCACCGCTAGTACCAGCACCACTAGTACCAGCAGTAATAGTGCCAGCAGTAGTAGCACCACTAGTACCAGCAGTAATAGCACCACTAGTACCAGCAGTAATAGTGCCAGTAGTAGTAGTACCACTAGTACCAGCAGTAGTAGTTCCAGAAGTAATGGTGCCAGCAGTAGTAGTACCACTAGTACCAGAAGTAATGGTGCCAGCAGTAGTAGCACCACTAGTACCAGCAGTAATGGTGCCAGCAGTAGTAGTACCACTAGTACCAGCAGTAATAGTTCCAGAAGTAATGGTGCCAGCAGTAGTAGTACCACTAGTACCAGAAGTAATGGTACTACTACTGCTGGCACCATTATTGCTGATACTAGTGGTACTACTACTGCTGGCACCATTACTGCTGGTACTAGTGGTGCTACTACTGCTGCCACCATTACTGCTGATACTAGTGGTACTACTACTGCTGCCACCATTACTGCTGATACTAGTGGTGCTATTACTGCTGGTACTAGTGGTGCTACTACTGCTGCCACCATCACTGCTGATACTAGTGGTACTACTACTACTGCTGGCACCCTTACTTCTGGTACTACTACTGCTGCCACCATTACTGCTGATATTAGTGGTACTACTACTGATGGCACCATTACAGCTGGTACTAGTGGTACTACTACTGTTGCCACCACTAGTACCAGAAGTAATGGTGCCAGCAGTAGTAGCACCACTAGTACCAGCAGCAATAGCACCACTGGTACCAGCAGTAATGGCGCCAGCAGTAGTAGTACCACTAGTACCAGCAGTAATAGCACCACTAGTACCAGCAGTAATGGTGCCAGCAGTAGTAGTACCAGCAGTAATAGCGCCAGCAGTAGTAGCACCACTAGTACCAGCAGTAGTAGTACCAGTAGTACCAGCAGTAATAGTGCCAGCAGTAGTAGCACCACTAGTACCAGCAGTAGTAGTACCAGCAGTAATAGTGCCAGCAGTAGTAGTATCAGCAGTAATAGTGCCAGCAGTAGTAGCACCACTAGTACCAGCAGTAGTAGTACCAGTAGTACCAGCAGTAATAGTGCCAGCAGTAGTAGCACCACTAGTACCAGCAGTAGTAGTACCAGTAGTACCAGCAGTAATAGTGCCAGCAGTAGTAGCACCACTAGTACCAGCAGTAGTAGTACTAGTAGTACCAGCAGTAATAGTGCCAGCAGTAGTAGTACCACTAGTACCAGCAGTAATAGTACCAGCAGTAGTAGTACCACTAGTACCAGCAGTAATAGTGCCAGCAGTAGTAGTACTAGTAGTACCAGCAGTAATAGTGCCAGCAGTAGTAGTACCACTAGTACCAGCAGTAATAGTACCAGCAGTAGTAGTACCACTAGTACCAGCAGTAATAGTGCCAGCAGTAGTAGTACTAATAGTACCAGCAGTAATGGTGCCAGCAGTAGTAGTACCAGCAGTAATAGCGCCAGCAGTAGTAGCACCACTAGTACCAGCAGTAGTAGTACCAGTAGTACCAGCAGTAATAGTGCCAGCAGTAGTAGCACCACTAGTACCAGCAGTAGTAGTACCAGCAGTAATAGTGCCAGCAGTAGTAGTATCAGCAGTAATAGTGCCAGCAGTAGTAGCACCACTAGTACCAGCAGTAGTAGTACCAGTAGTACCAGCAGTAATAGTGCCAGCAGTAGTAGCACCACTAGTACCAGCAGTAGTAGTACCAGTAGTACCAGCAGTAATAGTGCCAGCAGTAGTAGCACCACTAGTACCAGCAGTAGTAGTACCAGTAGTACCAGCAGTAATAGTGCCAGCAGTAGTAGCACCACTAGTACCAGCAGTAGTAGTACCAGTAGTACCAGCAGTAATAGTGCCAGCAGTAGTAGCACCACTAGTACCAGCAGTAGTAGTACTAGTAGTACCAGCAGTAATAGTGCCAGCAGTAGTAGTACCACTAGTACCAGCAGTAATAGTACCAGCAGTAGTAGTACCACTAGTACCAGCAGTAATAGTGCCAGCAGTAGTAGTACTAGTAGTACCAGCAGTAATAGTACCAGCAGTAGTAGTACCACTATTACCAGAAGTAATGGTGCCAGCAGTAGTAGTACCAACAGTACCAGCAGTAATGTACACACAGTGACAATACAACCTAGTACGGCTCCACAAGGAAAGTCACCCAACTTTCCCAAACTGCTGAATAGCAAATACGTGTAGTTGTGCTTTGATAATTTCCCTCTTTCCATTATCCACGCAATATTATGTATATTTACCTTTCAGGAGCTTTGGAAAGCTGAGTAACAACCAATGGCTAGGTGTTCTGAACACGAGCCCTCACTATGGCCTCGATACTATATGCAGATGTACTAAATAGTACGGCAAACCATGACAGATTTGCTTTTCAGGGCCATCCATTGAAAAGCCTGGAAAATCCCCTTAAATATGTCGAGCACAACTCTGCTGCTCCGGCTGTATGCCATGACCAGAGACTGACAAACACTGTACGCAGCTCCCCTCATACTCGACCATCGCTCTATTCAAGTGGGGGGCTCGAGACCCCCTGTTCTTGTGATCGGTAGAGTTCCCACAGTCAGATCCCCACCAGACACTTATCACCTATGCTGTGGATACATCTTGGGTAAACCCCTATTACAGGGTTAAAGCAGCTCGGAGTTGGAGGTTTACTTTACGTGTTGGCGACAGGCACGTGAGTCAGTGCGTTACCTTGGGCTCCTTATACGTTTACAGTTTACGGAGAATGATGCAACAGGTAATCCGGCGGCTCTGTATACAGTGATACAAAGCTGAGCAGAAAGCTTGCTATGAATGGTGGGGCTGAGCACAGGGGCTGCTGCAGGGGAGGATGCGGCACAGTAGCAGTCCTATTTTTAGGACGCTCCCACGTGACCAGTCAGTGCAGGTCTCATACTTCTATTAGTGGCTTGTAGAAGGCTGCAAACAATACATTGTCCAATACAGAAGGCTATCCTGATCCCTCAGGATGTGAGGCCTGTAGTCAGGCAGGAAACCTTAGGCCATGTTCACAAGTAGTACAATTGCCGGAGCAGGTCAGTGCAGATTCTTATAACGCTGGATTAACAAGGACATATGAAAAAGCAGCCAACCTGCATCCTCAGCAAATGGACAATTTTACTAAAACCTGTAGCAAGTATATCCATGGAGGAGACAATGGTTTCCAGTTCATGTCTTCTGTAAGGCTGAGTTTACACATTGCATTTTTGATGGAAAAACCACATGCAGTTTTATATAAAAGTGTATAATTAGATGTATAGATTGATTCCTATGACAGTAAATACGTAAATCATTGGATTATTAACGATATAGAATTATTAACCTCTTCCCATCAGTGACATTTTTCAATATTCGTTTTTGACTTCCCGCCTTCCAAACCCCATAACTTTTTTATTTTTCCATTCCTAGAGCCATATGAGGACTTAATGTTTGCGGGACAAATTGTTCTTCATAATAGTGCCATTTATTATTCCGTACAATGTACTGGGAAGCTGGAAAAAATTCTGAATGGGGTAGAAGTGGAGAAAAAGTGCATATGTGCGACTTTCTTACGGGCTTCGTTTTTAGTATTTACTCTGCAGCCAAAGTGACGTCACCTGTATTCTAGGTTTCAGTACAATTCCAGAGGATACAAAATTTATATAGTTTTATTCACATTTTAACCCCGTAACAAAAATCTAAAACTTTGCAAAAAATAAAAAATAATTTTTCTAAAAGTCGCCATATTCTGACACCAGTAACTTTTTTATATTTCCGTGTAGGAGTATGCATAGGGCATCCTTTTTGCGGGGCCAGACGTACTTTTTAGTTATATCATCTTGGAGAATGTCTATCGCTTTGATCACTTTTTATTCAAATATTTTTATCAGCAGCTAAACAGCGGTTCGGCACTTGATTTTTTTTTTTTTTTCACTACGGCGTTCACCACACTGGAAAAACAGTTTTCTAAGTCTGTAGACCGGGCGTTTTCAGACCCAGGGATACGTCATGTGTATGTGTCTCACTGTAATTTTTTAGTTTTATATGCATTGTAGGGAAAGGGGGCGATATGAAAGCAGATCGCGGGCATTAGCTCCGGGTCTCCGCTGTACATTTCAGCATAGACCCGGTAGCTATGGCGGCCGCTGTGCAGCAGAGCGGCCACTATCTTTAAAGACCGGGCATCTGCTGTACTATTACGGCATCCTCATGCAGAATCCAGGTAGTCTTAGCAGAAGGTTTTTGCTGCCTGGGCCAAGTACCGCATTCCTGGCACCCTCCCTGAATGGGCTGAGCCCCGGACAGTAGTCCACTATATAAAACCCACCATACGCATTACAATTTGTCATATTTGCTGAGTATTTATTGGTTCTGCCTGCGCCAGTACACAGCTGTGGGTTTGTGTTATGGGGTCAGCCTAAGGCCGGTTGCAGACGACCGTGTGATTACATCCGGCCGTAAATTAAAGGCCCGGGCGGCGCACAGTGGACACATGGATGTCACCCATGTGCCGCCCGTGCTTCCACGGCCCCCCATTATTAAATGAATAGGAGCCACGGAAGCAGGGCCGCAAAATAGGGCAGGAATAGGACCTGTTCTATATTTTTGGGCCTAGACTGTCGGCCCGCACACATGACCGTGTAATTCACGGTCATGTGTACGGGCCCATAGAAATGAATGGGTCAGTGTGCACAGTGATCTCAGCCACGGGCGTCTGCTATAGGCCTTACAAAAATGCGTGTTCATTTCTAGGCTGCGGCCTAAGGCCACATTCAGGCACAAAATGGGATCCTCACCGACCCCAGGAAAGGAATCCAAAATCTCCTAACATAAGTGGAGCATCGGATGGGCACGCGGCGGTCTCTTCATTCAACCTGAAGAGAAGCCACAGAGTAAAACAATAAGTATTCAGAAGAAAAGATGAATTGTCATCTCACGAAGTCTGCAAGGATTTATACACACACACACACATACTGTATATATTATATATAATGTCTGTGTGTTGTGCCTGCGCACACATATCGATAGATGGATAGATAGACATGCACACACAGCACATGATCAGAGTAACTCCTACTGACCTGAAAGGAATTCCAGCTATTTTTGACATCCCTCTGCACAATCTACCCCACAAGTTGAAAAAAAAATATTGGAATAGCAGAGCGAGTCTCATCCCGGTCCCGCCCCACACACAAGTGAAGAGGAATGGAGCGCCTAGCCGAACCAAGAAGTTTCTCAAACACACATATATTACATTATTACTTGTATTAGATTTAGGATATTAACCCTCATATAAACAGAGCCCTATGGACCGGGACTAGCAAAACGCAAATAGGAAGAGTGAGGCCACAAGTTGTGGAATAGATGTAATTTTTTAGGGCCAAAAGGGAAGCTTCAAAAGTAATGGGGAATATAATGGAAGTGCTAGTACTTAGGCCTAGAGGGAACCTGCCAGGTGAATCTGGGACCCTAAACCATGTCCTTGTGGGCCAATGGTTTAGTTTCCCCATGTATCCCTATAGTATGGCCGTCCATGGCCTCACTAGAGGTTTCCAGTCCGCCTCTGCTTCACGTGCCACAGGACATGGACACTATTGGCGAGAAGTAAGGGGAAATCTAGAGGGCTAGTTTACGTCTGTAGTTCTTATTTCTCAGATTGGCTATTAAGTAGAGAAAACGATGTGGACGTCAGAATTTCTTTGCTTTGTTTCATCAGAGTCACCCATAGCTATGAGAATTGTTCCACGTTGAGACGGCCATAGATGATTCATACATATAGGATGTGAGGCTGCTACTGGGTTCAGGGCCGATATTAGGTACTGTGACTGCCACCTGTCCAGTCAGTGCCATGTAAGTAGGGACTTAACACAAGTAGCAACCACTTTCCAGCCATAGGAATAAGATTGGGTTTATTTCATGGGGAATATGATTATTTACCAAGACAGACATGTTGGGGGTGGTGACAGGTATAAACGTCTCTAGCGCAGCCTATAATCTACATACAATCAGGGAAGGTTTGTACCCACAGACTTCTGAGCTCTTCTGAGTCAGTGTGCCTGATCATAGAGAGAACTGTGCAGCTGTAGAGTTGTAGCTGCATGGTTCTCTCTCTTCCTGCATTCATCACTATGATCAGAGAAAAGTTTACCGCCCCGAGAGGAGAGCAACCACTAGACTCAAGGAATACATACATTAAACCCTTCAACAGAGAACCACCAAGAAACGGTACAGTAACCATTTCACTTCCTTACCAGACTGTTCTAGTCCTAGACTACCAGGAATACAGAAAGTCACCTCTTCACTTCCCTAGACCACCAGGTATACTAACATAACACCTTCACTGCTCTAACGCTAGGTTCACATTAGTGCTCGTGTTTCTGTCGCAAGAGACGGAAACCCTATCCGCTTAAAAAGCGGTTACACGTGGAAACCTGCAGACCCTATAGACTATAATGGAGTCCACTGGGTTTCCGCTGAAAACGGCAGAGAGAAAAGCCCTCCTTGCAGGATTTTTCACTGCCGATTTTAAGCAGAATATGGGACGGAGTCTCGTATGGACTTGAACGCTAGTGTGAACCTAATGTAAACCACATAGGAAAGTGTAATTAACCTCCTCATTGCCACAGACCATCAGCCATACAAATACTGACCCTACTCGATCAACGCACCAGGAATCTGTACAGTAATCCTTTTGCTGCCATAGACTACCAGAGTTACTGGAATCCACCATAACTATCCTAGCCAACCAGGTATTAACCCCTTGACTGTCCTGAACACACCAAGAGATTCTAAAATTAACCCGAGCAGGAACATAAGCACTAACCTTCAGTGCCCTAGACATGGATGCTTGCCTGGATGCTGTGTGACCGGGCATATCTTGCTGCTTTATGTATGTTAATATTTATTTCATGCAGTTCTGTACTGCCCAGAGAGCAATGCCCAGGTCCTGAGCGGTCATTGCCAATGGGTCCCCTAAGCCAGTCTGTCATTCACGACTGTAAATTATTACTAAGGCTAAGAAGTTTCCCTTATTGCATCTTGTAAAGAGTGTTTTCCTGATGTCTTTATGAGCCAGGAATGAAAACCCTAAATGTGGCCCCTTTCATGTACTACAAAGTTATTTCAGCCTTTGTAATTGTCTGCACAATATTCCCATAGAAGGAATGGCTGGTGGATTGTACCACGTTTGTGTACCGCACTATGGCCGCCTCTTCTGCCCTTGTACGGACAGAGTTACTTTCCATAGCCCATGCAATGCCTGCCGTGTGTTTGTAGGAACCAGATCTGAACTACCAAACAGTGAAACTGTGCACAGGGTGTATGTATGGCAGAGGATGGCACAGAGCCAGCAGCTCGGAGGTTTCTGGGTGTGTTTGCACTTTCAACAAATGGGCGTAGAATCTGGGAGAAGCCGAGACTTTCTGTGACCTGTAGACTACAGTATGTTGTGTGTGGCGAGGTGTGAGCTCAGTAGGTATTGCCCCATAATATCCTTCTACTGCCCACTCTCCATTCATATTCAATAGGGTTGTGGATTGCACAATAGGTGAAGCATATATGCAGCAGAATATAGCATGCTGGGGTTATCAGGATTTTAATACTCATGATCTGATCCTACTCCGAGCTACATCAAGCTGACTAAAGGAGCCGCGTCATTCAGGCCACTACTACAGATCATTCCTAGGCCTGTCACGTCACATATGTGTGTCATATGGTCTTTTTGTAGCTCAGTCACATTCAACTGAGCTGCAATACCAGCCACAGCCACCAGTCAATGTATGGCGCTGTGTCCAATATTCAATGAATAGTGTTCAGACCCCCCACCCATATGATATTCATAAGTCAATCCATAGACAAATCTTGGAAAACTCATTTAATATCCATATCATACTCTTGTATAAAAGAAGACCATCCCCCCTGGGAGAAGACTACCACAACCAACCCCCACCTCCACCCCCGGGAGGAGGAGCCGATCACCCCGGGAGGAGGAGCCGATCACCCCCACGACAGATTTTTTTAAGTGACCGACTTTCCTCCCATTATACTCTATGGACGCACCCTCACTATAAACAGGCCACTCCCTTATCCAACCAAAGACCACACATTGGACTTCCATACACTGTGAGAGCAATATGGAGGCCGCTCTGAGCTGCGCCACTTCACTGGTCGGACCAGACTTGTAGGAGACATCGAGTGGCCACCCAGAGGGTCCAATTATTTATTTTGCTTCCTTATATAGCGCCATCATATTCCAAAGGCAATGCAATGTATGACGCCATCAGACTCTTTAGAGAGAGTCTATCAGCCATAAATTGGGCCCAGGACCTTTCAGGGAAGATTCTCTGTTTTTCAGCTCTGAAGATAAGTTTTCCTGAAATTCGCTATATATGAGGGGGTTCATGTCTTAGATTCAGTCTGTGCTATAGATTCCCAGGCATTTACCTATAAATAAAACAGCGATTTTCATGAAAACAGGGCTAAATCTGAACAAGGCCAAGTTCTCCATCATGACATCCCACTGAAAATCAGCGGAGGAAAACTCCTGCGCCGAGAACTTTTTACTCCCCCGGTTTTAGTTTAAAAACACAGGTCGGTCAATGCTAGTGTGAACCTAGTGTAAGAGAGAGTCTACGTCCTGACTGCTGACACTCCCTTTAACCTGCATCCTGTATACTTTTTTTCATAAAGACCACTTTTCTGTGCAAATTTGGGTGGTTTGGGAGGTTTCTCTGTACACAGTATTTTTTTCTCCCCCATACATATGCAAGTACTTTTCAAAACCACATTCACATTGGACTTTTCTGCAGATTTCCAACACTTATTTTACCTGCATGTTGTGCACTAGAAAAATACTGAAATATTTCCTAGAACAAACAATCTCTGCTCTGAGCTACAGTCCGCACAGATCTGCCTGCCTAGGGACCTGTAGGTATTTATAGTACCGCCCTATGGCGACTCCCCGGGAGGAATCGCACTCTCCCTGAACAGCAATGTTTATAGGAGTGAACGTTTCTAGAAGGCTTCATTCACGCACAATTTTTTTGTTCACAATTTTGACCTGCGGCTTTTCAGGCTTTTTATTTTTTATTGTTATTATAGAAAAGTCTGTAGAAAAAAAAAAATACAGCATGTAGAATTAGGCTAAGGCCCCACGTAATGTCCCGCAAGCGTTGTGGGAAAAATTACGGCAGCAACGCATCGCGGTTTCTCTCGCAGCACTTTCCTCTGCGGACTTTCTGCTTCAAATATATCTATAGGGAAACCGCCGACGTTTCCGCTGGTATAATTGACATGTTGTGATTTCCATAACTGCAACGGTTTTGGAAATCGCAGCATGTCCGCGGCGTGTATTTTTCTGCAAGGTGCGGATGGGATTGGCTAGAATCCCATCTACCTTGCAGTGGCTGTAAAACAACGTGTTTTTTCCCCCCCGGAGCGTTTCTGCCAAGGCCAAACCGTGGCATTTACGCCACGTGGGCCTTAAATTAAACAAAAAAAAAAAATGCAACACTGCGGCAGTGCATCGGAAACAAAGCAAAAGATAGGCCATCATGAAATCCAACAGTCCGATCCTTCTTTCTCCGACATCTGAAGTTGGGCAAGAGTCAGGACAACCCCCCCATACACATTAGATTGTTCACGGATCCTAACAAATTGTGAGAGTTTGGCCGCCACTTATCTTTAAAGTGTACGGCTTCCTTAAATTCAGGTAATATCTTGAGAAATACACATATAGACCAAGAACAGGAAAAAAAAAAAAAAAAAAAACAACCCATACACAAGGCATTCATCTGATGATTTGTGTGTGTAAATATGTGACTTGAACCCCAGTGAAAGCCTGAAGAGGAAGAATAGACTTGTCTGAACAGTAGACGTAGGGCCAGAAAAACAAGCGGATGATTCACAAGGACTACGCTGGATTTATGACTCCCTGCAGATAAAGGTCTCCAAGTGGAGGAGCGAACAATGGAAAGCAAACAACGTGGAATGAATGGGAAGTGCAGGCAGCAAGGTCACTGGAAGACGACTCTGGGGACTGATGGCGTCCCACCGCCCGCGGGCCCATGTCGCCCAGGTGTTGTAATAGCGCCAATCATTTGTGGAATTTCAAGCAAAGGTGAAAAAGTGATGGCCGTAAAAGCGGAAGCCTCTGGAAACGAAGGGAAACGTCTGGATGATGCTTGCAGATAAAGAAAGTACAAGGGGAAGAGACATTTTCTCTGACAGATGATGCAAAGTGACAGCATTAGAAAAAATATCAACCAACCAGCTCAGATGTCCCTTGTTGCTTTGCTCTATCAGGCTCAAGTGCCCAACAGAAGTGACCAGACCATGTAGGAGCTTTCCTGTACAAAGACATGTTCAAAGGAACAAAGTGCCTCATGCAGGTCCATGGCCGAGATCTGAGATGACGGACAAGTCTGCACCGACCATGTTCATGGATGCACTAACCACTGCATAGTGGGAACCAGTGGCGTAACTAGGAATGGCTGGGCCCCAAGGCGAACATTTGACATGGGCACCCCCTGCGACCGCGATCATTACTGGTTTGTGGGGTTCGCGGTAGCATCTGCACAGGGCTCCGGGGCCCCTAATGTCCCGGGCCCTGTGGCAGCCGCTACCCCGATAGTTACGCCCCTGGTGGGAACACCCCATAAGATGTGCCTTTTTGGAGACTTCATCTGGACCTTGCCAAAGTCGCTCAGATCCTTACGCTTGCCCACTGTTCCAGCTCCCAACACATCAACTTTCGAGACCTGACCATTCACTTGGTGTCTAACACATTGTAACCCTTGACAGACACCATTGTCAGTCATCAATGGTATTAATGTTATGGCTGATGGAAAGTGTTTTGCACCTTGCAGCCATAAAGTGACGTCTTAGAAGGGCCGATGATGCTGGAGACAAGGCAGCGCACACCACCTCACAGACACAACAGACTCAGAGGACACACCACTGACTCAAAAGCTGGGAAGCCAAAAGAGAAAACTACCTGGAACTTGTCGCTGCCCTTCCCTAAATCCACCCACACTCCACGCCGTAGTCCCTTCAGCTTCCCAGCACCCCCTCCCCTCAGCCTGCTCCATAATTGTGGAGGAACAGACGACCAAAGTTCACCTAGAAAAGAGGAGATAACGTCCCCGGGATTTCTCTTCTAATTGATATAATTAAGCCTTACAATTAGTCCAGGTCATTTACACTGACCGATTGTCGCCACCATGTATTCGCTGTCAAGCGATCTTAAGAGGGTGTCCAGCCAAAAATGGACAACCCTTTTAACGTTTAAATAAGCTGGGGGCACTGAAAAAAATTAAGAAAAAATGCACACTCACCTGTCCCCGATGCTCCGGTGTCTTCCCACGCATCCCGGGTCAAATCAGTATCCTCAGCAGGCCTCAGGAACAAGACCCATGAGGTCACAGGTAGTGACATTGCATGCCCTTCGCTGATAGGGGTCACGTGACCGCCTGAGGCCAATCAGCGGAACTCGGGAAGAGACCCAGGAGAAGCTGCTGGAGCAGAAGAACAGGGATGCGCGGGAGGACACCAGAGCATCGGGAACAGGTGAGTATGCATTTTTCAAATTTTTTTTCACTGCCCCCAGTTTATTTAAACGTTAAAAGGGTTGTCCATTTTTGACTGGACAACCCCTTTAAGGGAAAAAAAAAAAAACCCACCTTGCAGCGGTTACAGTCCCAGTAAAACTAATAAGAATTCTTTTAATCCCATCCACACAATGAGGAATAAAGGCAGCGCAGAATGCAGCCCGCTAACTTTACTTGCAGATTTGACAGACTAAGAGGGTGGAGGGGGAAGAAAAACCCCGGTGATTTTGCTGCTTTTTTAGCTGCATTTCACTATGTGTGGCCTTAGCCCGGAGCTGGGCCCCAACCAAAATCACATTTAATTAACAGTTTTACCTCGATTATGATTAATGAATGATTATTTTGGGACACTTCCCCTTTTGCATATCACACCCCCTATTTATAGACCATTAAATTTATGAACATAAAAGAAAATCAGGGCCGTAGCGTCGGTACGATAATTACTGACTCCAAGGCCTTATATCATTTATTCCTATATCTACCATATGTCATTTCAGAACATTTTTTGCATTATCCATTGGAAGAGAATTTTAGAAGACAGCACTGACAGTCTGTATGGAGGAAAACAGCGGTCATACCGAGGAGCCAAACCAGATAACATGCCATAGACATTATATGGTGGCCGACTTCAGAAGGACCAGCTGACCATCTCATGTGTATGGGGATGTCACGTGGTACGGAATATCATTGCTCAGCCAAGTGTGCATGAGAGAGTAGGCTGCAAAGTTCAGACACATTCACATGACCGAGTTTCATACGTGAAATTCGGTCTGTGTGTTGTTCGGATTTACCAGTGTGTGTCGGGAGCAGGACTCCTAGCAGTATAGTTATCTATGATATTAGGAGTCCCTGCACCCAGTGATATATACTGTGCTGTAATATAATTACTACAGGCCAGTATACAGGGAGAGGACTCCTAGCAGTATAGTTATCTATGATATTAGGAGTCCCTGCACCCAGTGATATATACTGTCCTGTACTATAATCACTACAGGACAGTATACAGGGAGAGGACTCCTAGCAGTATAGTTATCTATGATATTAGGAGTCCCTGCACCCAGTGATATATACTGTCCTGTAATATAATCACTACAGGCCAGTATACAGGGAGAGGACTCCTAGCAGTATAGTTATCTATGATATTAGGAGTCCCTGCACCCAGTGATATATACTGTCCTGTAATATAATCACTACAGGCCAGTATACAGGGAGAGGACTCCTAGCAGTATAGTTATCTATGATATTAGGAGTCCCTGCACCCAGTGATATATACTGTCCTGTAATATAATCACTACAGGCCAGTATACAGGGAGAGGACTCCTAGCAGTATATTATCTATGATATTAGGAGTCCCTGCACCCAGTGATATATACTGTCCTGTACTATAATCTCTACAGTACAGTATACAGGGAGAGGACTCCTAGCAGTATATTATCTATGATATTAGGAGTCCCTGCACCCAGTGATATATACTGTCCTGTACTATAATCTCTACAGTACAGTATACAGGGAGAGGACTCCTAGCAGTATAGTTATCTATGATATTAGGAGTCCCTGCACCCAGTGATATATACTGTCCTGTAATATAATCACACAGGCCAGTATACAGGGAGAGGATTCCTAGCAGTATATTATCTATGATATTAGGAGTCCCTGCACCCAGTGATATATACTATCCGTACTAATCTCTACAGGACAGTATACAGGGAGAGGCCCCCTAGCAGTATATTATCTATGATATTAGGAGTCCCTGTACCCAGTGATATATACTGTCCTGTACTAAAATCACTACAGGACAGTATACAGGGAGAGGACTCCTAGCAGTATATTATCTATGATATTAGGAGTCTCTGCCCCTATTTTGCAGGTTATATAGAGATATCTTCTACACTGCATTCCCCATTGTCTGTGTTTTTTACATGCAGAGATGTGACATGCATTGCCATAGAAACAAGTCTAAGAATTTTTTCCCAAAAAGATTTCTTGAAAAAGAAGAAGAAAAAGAGGCTATATAACTGCAAAAAGAGTCAAGTAATTCCAGGTGGTTTTGGCGTTAGCCATACTTGTGTCCTGGTGCCCTCACTGCGGGGTCTGTCTTGTTGCCTGTTTCCTACAACAGGTAGCCATGTGACTATGATAGAGGATCAGTCAAGAGTCACTCAAACGATACACGGATCCGGGATACAGTATGTGTTCTCTAGTATATACCCAGCGTGTCATACATCAGGTCACATTGCAGGACCCATCACCCAAATAAACACTTGTGCAAGAGTCACCACACCGGCGTCTGAACATGGTCTGTGTAAACTAGCAGAAGGAGATATGTATATCCCATGTGTAATGTTTACTCAGGCCTTGTATAAACTGCTGACAAGGAACACGCCAGCAAGTGCGCACGTCTATTCGAGCACAAATTATACGCTGGCCCTGTCACACATGACCTAATAACCGGCCCTTAAAAAAAAAAAAAAAAAAAAAAAAAAAAGTACCTGTGTCATAGGTGTGCACTCATCTGCCGCACCTTATATACTGCACAGAGTAAACATGTACAAATTTCCGTTAAATTTTCTGCATCGATTCCCCAATGAGTCATTAGGGTACGTTCACACAAGGCACCTGTACCTAGACTATAAGAATAGCGATACACTTTCCTAAGTAAAAACAAAGGACTCTGCAAGAGAGGATTCTAAGAGATACAAATGTGAACACGGCCGAACATCCCTGCCGATAACGCACCAGTAGTGAGATTTACCACTTCAGCATCATACATGGAAATCTTAGTGTGAACGTGCCTGGTCAGTGGATGATATCTGTGTGCACACTCGGCCCACAAAACAGATAGGGCCATGAGCCTGGAGCTATACCTATACACAGGCCCATATATAGGGCCATCAGAATAGAACGCTAGCCATGAACACCACAGCTGACAAAGCTCACAATTGTCTACACCGAACCTTGAAGGGGGGGTTCACGAATGTCGCAGCCCCTTGCCTGTGCCAATAACATGACGTTCACTAGTCACATGGTACAGACCACCACTGATATGGACGTACATTTGGGCAGTATTCACATCTGCATTAGAGGCTTGCAGTATCCTGGAGGGACCATTATAGTCAATGAGGATAGGGGGCGTCCGCCATATCGAGGATCCATCAACGCCATGGCCAGGTGGTGGATATGTAAACTGAGTCTTAGTGCCAGTGACATCCCTTCTCCAAACACACAGAGCAGAAGTATTCCTGGCCGAGGTGGAAAATCTGACCAGGCCAGGAGACATCCATGTAAAGTAATCGCTTTCCTGCATATTCACACACTGCAGATATTTCTATAAATAAATATCACGCCACTCATCTCAATGGGGTTATTTCGGCAATAAATACATTTTGCAAGCATCAGTCAGATGCCAAAATTTCCGCAATTATCTGCCACATGTGAGCATAGCCTTAGGGGTATTCGTGCAAGTCATATTGGTTGGATCCCACCGTGGTGCAGGGATACAACCCTTTTAGGCTAAAGGCCCCACATAGCGAGCTACAGCCAAAAAGCGCTGCAGAAAAAAACCTCGGCGGAAATGCAGCGTTTTTCACAGAAAGATTGTTGAGGTTTCCTCTGCGGATTTTCTGCTTCTATTATACCTATACGAAAAAAGGCCAGGTAGGTATAACTGACATGGTGTGATTTACAAAAACGTAACGGTTTTGGACTTGCACCATGTCCACTGCGGGTATTTTTCTACAATGTGTAGATGAGATTAGCCAGAATCCCATCCACTTTGCACATACTGTAAAACACTGCGGGTTATTGCCATGGCAGTCACGGCGTTTATGCTACATGGGGTCCCGGCCTAAGGTTGTATTCACATAGTGCACTCTCTTAATTTCACCTGTGAAATCTAAAAATGCAGCCAAAAACTGCACGCTTACCTGAACTATGTGAATGTACCCAAACAAGAGCTACAAAGAAGCGACATTTCAGGACTGGTTCACACTGTGCAAGGTTTGATGCACAGTCTACACCGAAATGTGCAACAAGTGAATGCGATCGGACACAAGGGTGCAAATCGGTGAAATATGCAGATTATTCAATACCATTGTATAGCAGAATCGGCTGAATTCAGACCATCATTTGCCCCTTTGTGTAAGCGACTCCTGCTCTGAGCAATTTAGGCTAGGGCTACCTGACAACTGTAGTTACAAGTCCAAAGATCACTGCGTCGCCCTGCGCCACCAATGTAAATAAACGGAGTTGCTGTGTGACCCTGAGGATTTCTAGACGCAAAAAATCCAACACCGCTTGATCTTTTGCGACTAGATGTCAGAGCACCCTCAGGGTCACAGAACGACTCCATTCACTTACATTGTTGATGCGGTGATGGGTCAGATTTGGAGACTTTACCATTTATATAAAAAAAAAAAAAAAAAAAAAAAAAAAAAAAAGTTTATAAAAATTATCAAAAGTTTTTGCAGTCCACAGTCGCAGATTTTGCTGCAGTTCCGGGTAATCTCCAGAAATATCGGCATATCTGGGGATCGTTTTATAGATTTTTCACGACAACTGGGAAAATCCACAAAATGCAACAGAAAGACTTTAAAATCCGCACCCAGGGCGACTTCCGATTTTGCGGACATTTGCTGAAACTTCACCGGCTCTACTGCTACAATGATGCCCTGCGTATCCAGAAGAAAGGTCCTTAGCATATCTGACCCCTGTGGACATATTCCAGGGGCAGAGGTTGCAGCACAAGACCCTGCGGACCCCCACATTTCTTCAGAAAGTTTACAATTCGATATGTGCTGGATCTGTACATGGTTTAACCCACTGGACTCTCTAAGGCCCATACACAGGACAGTAGTTGTATTCTGTGTACTGCGGATGGTATATGGACCCATCTATTTCTATGGCCCTATACACAGGATTGTAGTTGTATTCTGTATACTGCAGGTGGTATACGGACCCATCCATTTCTATGGCCCTATACACAGTATTGTAGTTGTATCCCATATACTGCAGGTGGTATACGGACCCATCCATTTCTATGGCCCTATACACAGGACCATAGTTGTATCCCGTATACTGTAAATGGTATACGGACCCATCCATTTCTATGGCCCTATACACAGGATTGTAGCTGAATCCCATATACTGTAAATGGTATACGGACCCATCCATTTCTATGGCCCTATACACAGTATTGTAGTTGTATCCCATATACTGCAGGTGGTATACGGACCCATCCATTTCTATGGCCGCATACACAGGAGAACTGTATACCATACCGCAAATGGTATACAGAATACATCCATTTCTATGGCCCTATACACAGGATTGTAGCTGAATCCCATATACTGTAAATGGTATACGGACCCATCCATTTCTATGGCCGCATACACAGGACTATATACCATCCGCAGTATACAGAACCCATCCATTTGTATGGCCCTATACACAGGACCATAGTTGAATCCCGTATACTGCTAAATGTTATACGGACCCATCCATTTCTATGGCTGCATACACAGGACTGTATACCATCCACAGTATACGGACCCATCCATTTCTATGGCCGCATACACAGGACTGTATACCATCCGCAGTATACAGACCCATCCATTTGTATGGCCCTATACACAGGACCATAGTTGTATCCCGTATACTGCGAATGTTATACGGACCCATCCATTTCTATGGCTGCATAGACAGGACTGTATACCATCCGCAGTATACAGAATACATCCATTTCTAGGGCCCCATACACACAACCACAGTTCTTACTGATCAATGTCCGGGCTGTATAAACCCTCTGCATATTATGGAGCGGATCTTATTCTTGCCCATATTTGCAGCACAGACAGATACGACTGCAGGGGACGATACAAGTCATTTTGCGGATCCATTTTTTTTGCGGACGACATACTGATACAACGCGGACACATTTTTTGCACATTGCGGGTCAGTATAAACCACTATGGTCTCGCGCACGTCCTTACTGAGCCCGATTTCATATTCGTGGCAGAAATTTTCCCCATCTATATCACTGACAAATAGAAAAACGAATGCAGTCGGATTTCACATGAGTTTCGGCACAAAATATATGTTAAAATCTGCATGTGGAGTTTGCAGTGTGAACATGCCCTTACTATACACTTTGTAACGTCAAGGCTAAGCAAGTCCTCAGGTATTCAGAGGGCACAAACAGCATTAATTCCAGAACAACATCCCAAATCTCCGACTACTCAGCTGGGAAACCCTATGACAACCTGTAGCATGAAGTTGTCAGACTTCACCAGAGCAAGGGCTGACCTAGAAACTTTACACTGAGGCTCTGCCTGGAGTCCTCCAGCTCTGCTACCCCGGAGTAGTCGCCCTGTGTGTGCTGCAGGTCAGTGACAGGAAGATGGAACTTACCCCCCGCCCACCGAGCCACACACCTGTTGTACCCGGCAGACCTCGCAGCCACACCCGGCCGGGCGAGCAGCCAGCCGTCACCCACAGCGGGCACCCCTCAGCGCAGCGGGCACCTCACCCATCAATGAAGCGCTCCCGTCTGCTGGCAGACACTTGTGCGCTTGCCCCGCCCACCCCGGACATCACCCGCTCACCTCCGACCCCGTCAGCTGCAGCCCGCCGCACTCTCACACGACTTCCCCCACAAAGTCATCCCCGGCTCACCTGCCCCGTGTCCGGCAGCTCCTCGATCCTCGTCCCGCGGGAGGCGCCTGGGCCGCAGCCGCTTCCTGGTTCCCTCCGGCTAATTACATATTCATGACATCCTTAGCTCAGCTGACCAATAGGAACACAAACATCCCGCTCCCAGGCTCCGCCCCCTGACATCCATGACGTTGCAGGCCTCCTGGCCGGCCCTTCATCTCATGAATAATGTAATAGGTCGGCTAGCATTGATTCCTCCGCGCACCTGGCTCACCTGGCTCGTAATACTTGACGGAACCGCCCGTAACATTGCGCCATGTAGAAAAGAAGTCCCTGCAAGTGCTGCCTGCACAGCCTGCTGGGGGCGCCACAATCCTGAGGAGAACTCCTAGGCTCACATTACTAAAGAGAGGGATGGCTAAAAATATTATCCCAATGTTGTGTCCTTACTTCACTCACAATGTATTGTGCTAGATCTACAACATCTATTTCTGGCCAGAAAGTATAAAAAATGTTCATGTAAAATGAGAATTTATTCGACAGTTCCTTAAAATTGGCGCAAAATGTTAAACTGAGTGATATTTGCCTTACCAACCCCCCCCCTCCCAGTCCTCAGAGATGTGAACATGTGACCCTCGCTTGGTGACCTCAGTGTGCCCCCAGTGGTGCCCCCTGTAGCCTGTGATTACCTGAGTGTCGAAATGTCATCATTGGGGGGGCAGTACAGAGCCCTGCGGGGGTCCACTGGATCGGCTGGGGGCCAGTGACACATTTTACATATGCAGAGCCCCCTTTTTTAAGGCTTGCCCCATTTTTTTTGTGCCCATGTCACGTATGATATGACCGGGAGACTGTGGGGTGCAGGAGCGTTCTTCCAAGTACAGGAGGTTCACCCAAACTGCCAGGGCGCGGCAAGCAGAGGTGCAGCTATAGGTGTAGCTATAGGTGGCAATCACTACCTGGCCCTGGAGAGGACAACATAAGAAGACACCAGTATTCTAGATAAGCAATTGGAAGTGGGGGCCCCATTACAAATTTTGCATTAGGGCCCAGAAGCTTCATGTTATCCCTCTGGCCTGGGAAGTAACGCCTTTTCTGTACGAGCCTCCCAGATATTTCAGTTGACAAGAATGCCTGTTCTTAAGATTGGTCATCAATTGAAGATCAACAGCGGTCCCACACCCAGGACCTCTCGAGATCAGCTGAAGCACTGGACAGGCAATGTGGTGTCAAATTTATTAGTCACGACGCCTGTTTGCAGCTCAGTCCCACTCAAGTCGATGAGACTGAACCGCCATACTAAGCACAGCCACTATATAATATAATGCGCTGGTTTTCAGTGTCAAATAGGAGGTCCTGGGTGCCAATCTTTGATTGATGAGCTATCCTATCCCAAGAAATACCTTTAAGGGGCTGGGCAACCATTCTGAAGGGGGTCCATGCGGATAGGAAACTTTTCCCAGTGCATTCACAGCACTGCACAAACATCCAGATAAAGGGCCCCAGGCGCCCCGATTAATAGATTTGCAGAGCCAGGGCGGATGATAAAGACTTGTTCCTCTGCTGACACCCCGACTCTTGGTCACATGAAGGAGGCGGAAGGCCTGGTCATATTTTTGTGTCTATATTACATCCACAAACCCGAACCCTACGGCTGGTGTAACCCAAACAAAATGATAGATCCCCGTCGTGCTGTGAGACTGGATTGTTTGCTGCTCTTCTACATCCTCCTATGAAGATAAGATGTGAAAGTGCAAATCCCCATTCACACCTTGATTCACAACAATAATAATGAACTGCTATGTGTGAATAAGCCCTATGAAGGCTAAAGACTGACACCTAGAGCAGAACAGTCCATTGTAATGAGGAGATCACTTGGGCCACTCGTTGTTGATTTTGTGACACAGGTGAATGGAATTTCAGGGTGTAGCCTCAGAAATATCATCAGTCTTCACAATGTACAATACAAGGAGACAAGTCACTGGGGAGCAAAGATGAGAGGGGTTCTGTGCTTTGGTCAATACTTGTTAGAATGGCCCCTTAATAACAAGCAGATTGCAAAGTATCTCCATGCTGGGACCATCAGTGATCAAGTGTAATGACAGAGGCCACAAAGATAACAGTCCCAATGGTGCCCTGTGCAGCTGCCTACTAAGCCCACCTATTGTCCCACTACTGAATGCATGCTATACAGTAGTTCAGAGATATTTTAGGAAGAGAGTGCCTGCAAGACCAAAACGTACACCCCCAGTGACTCAGTATGTCACCATAGAGAGTTTATATATTCAGTTGTCCCTAGGGTAGGACATCAATGTCACATCAGTGGGGGTCTGATACCCAGAACCCATTCAGCCGATTGAAGTGCGAAGGGTGGGTTCACACTTGCGCCGGCACTCCATCCGCCGCAAATCCGATCTAAATGTCGGAAAACAGGATAGGGACTGTGCAGGGAAAGGTTTGCGATGCTTTGCTTAAAAACCCATTCACTTGAATGGGTTTTTAAAGCAATGCGCGGGTGTGCGCTTACACCCTTTGCGCCGCAAAGCCGTTTTTTTTCGTCGGACACAAAGTCCTGCATGTCCGACTTTGTTTCTGACAAAAAAAACCCGGCTTCGTGGAGCAGAGGGTGTAAGCGCACACCCGCGCATTGCTTTAAAAACCCATAGAAGTGAATGGGTTTTTAAGCAAAGCATCGCAAACCTTTCCCTGTACAGTCCCTATCCTGTTTTCCGACATTTAGGTCGGATTCGCGGCGGACGGCGTGCCGGTGCAAGGGTGAAAGTCTGCGGACTTTCTGCTTCAGTTATACTTATAGGGAAACCGCCAGCATTTCCGTAGGTATAATTGACATGTCGCGATTAACAAAAGCATGATGGGTTTTTTTTTTGTATAGTAGTCCAGTGTCTCCCAGCGCTGTCCAGTCCTGCTGCTCCAGTATTTTCTTCCAGCGGAAGTCTCCACCACACGTGACCGCTGACACCAAGGAAAGGGACATCGGATGTCACAGTGTGGCGGACACGTCCGGCAAAACAACACCAGACTGCGCTGGGAGACACTGGAGCACCCGAGACAGGTGAGTATGGTTTTTTTTATTTTTTTCACCTTCCCTGGCCTAGTATAATAAAAAAAAAAAAAAAAATTATCCTGGGCAACCTTTGTAACTAAATTGTTCCACTCTGGTCCCTAACTGTATATTAGACCCCAACTTTTTTAATGTCATAGTTTGGTGTATTTTTTGCCTTAAAGTGTCAATATACAGATATTTTTTGTGCTACTATTTTAATAAAGGCTATGCAAGTATATAGATATACTATGTCACCAGGTGAACTACAAGTGCCCTCTTTGATAGTCCAAACAGTTGGGAGGTACACGCTGCAAGTGATGCCGTGCATCCCTCCCCATGTGCCCCTTAAGTCAATATAGAGGGTTTTTAGTGGGTCATAAAAGATTGTTTAGTGATGTCTATCATTGGATGGGATCTCTCTGTGTAACCGAAAGCCATAGTATGGTACACATGGGTAAACCACTACATCTGTATAGATCAGGGGTAGGCAACCTTTGGAACTCTAGTTGTAAAACTACAACTCCCAGCATGCATACTTGCTCTGGTCTTGGAACTCCCATGGAAGTGAGTGGAGCATGTTGGGAGTTGTAGTTTCACAGCAGCTGGAGTGCCGAAGGTTGCTGACCTCTGGTATAGATGAATAACCTGCGTACAGAAGTCGTCTTTGATCTTTCTCACCTTTGTTCTGGTTTACTATAGTAGCAGATAAAGAGCAGAGACAAATAAACAAAGACAGGAAGTAGACGGGTGAAGACAAAAGAGAGAGAATAAGTACAAAAGTGGGACCCCGAGATCACTAGAATGGGGGTCCCCATAGAAATGAATGGAGGTGCAGGGTGTAGGTATGAGCTTGCTGCAGTAGTAAAGAGGGTAAGAGCAGCAGAGCTTGGGACCCCCATTCTAGTCTGGTCAGCTATTGAATGTTCGTGGGCACCTTAGTTTTGCAGTCTTGCTATCTTCTATTACGTATGGTGCCTTGCAAAAGTATTCATACACCTTGAACAAAATGTGAAAAAGATCAAGGGGTAGGAATACTTTTGCAAGTCACTGTACATTGAGTTGATAGCAAACAATCCTGCATGGAAATGTAAGGCTCTAGGAAGAGTTAACTATTGATCGGCTGGATAACTCTGAGGTAAACATGCACTTTGAAGTGTGAGAGGAATAAACCAATGCTCATTGTCAGGGGACGTGTCCAGGGATATTAGGGTAATGGGGCCATGTCTGCTCCATACAGAATATATAGAAGATGTACACCAACTATAGATTCCTAGACTGGCAAACCTATAACCTATTTATGGATGTGGTGTAAGGACTCGTGCACACATCCGATTTTTTCTTCTGTCTTTTTTTCACTCACCCATTCAAGTCTATGGGACAATGCATACATTAGTGTTTTTTTTTTTGTAAACTGATCCGTGTGTCCATTCCATTTTTTTACGGCATGTCCTATTATTGGCATTTTTCCCTGAAGACTTTGTTGATGTGAGGTTTTCTCCATAGACACAAATGGGTCTGTGTTATATCCATGAAAAAGAAAATGGACAGAACACTGAAGAAAAACACTGATGTGGATATGAATGAAAAACTGACATATCTGCACGTAGCCTTAGACTCTGTTCACGTCGTAGTAATGTGTAGTCAACTACATTTTTAATACAGTGAAAAAAAAAGTATGCAAAGGTATGGTAAGGAGGTGTACACAGATGTCATTTCACCTTGACTTGAAATATCCCGAGACAATCAGTACGAGAGATGACAACTTTGGAAAAAAAAAAAACCTGCATTGCACCTCCTGCTCCAAGACTCTAATCCTAATAGAAACCCCACCTCCTTATAGGTTGGAGATCTTGCAGTCAGTGGCATAACTAGGAATGGCTGGGCCCCAAGGCGAACATTAGACATGCCCCCCCCTTCAAAAAAAAAAAAACACATTCCTGCACACACTATTATGCCCCATAGTGGCCCCTGCACACAGTATTATGTCCCATAGTGGCCCCTGCACACAGTAATATGCCCCATAGTGGCCCCTGCAACACAGTATTATGTCCCATAGTGGCCCATACACACACTATTATGCACCATAGTGGCCCCTGCACACAGTATTATGCCCCATAGTGGCCCCTGCACACAGTATTATGCCCCATAGTGGCCCCTGAACACAGTATTATGCCCCATTGTGGACCACCCATGAACAATTATTATACTCTGGGGTCTTTTCACACCCCAGAGTATAATGATTGGAGATCCAGGGGAGGATAGAAACATAAAAAACAATGCTACTTACCTGTTCCTCGCTCCGGTCCACTCCCTGCTACTTCGGCTTTCTTCAATGTTGGACCAGGCCGGCGTCACGACGCAAAATGACGTCGGCTGATGTCTGGAACGTCACCAAATAGGCCCGAAGCCTGGAGAAGCGTAGGAGAGGTAAGTACATTGTTTTTTATGTTCCCTCACCTCCCCTGGGCCTCCAATTATTATACTCCAGGGTCTGAAAAGACCCCGGAGTATAATTATAGCAGTGTTTGTGGGGTTTGGCCCACGGCCTTACCTACCGATCCCCGCTACTGCTCACAGCCGCCTCCGCAGAATGGCAAGCGCAGGCGGCCGTGAGCAGGACCCCTGGGATCAGTAAGTATATAGGACCCGTTACCTGCTGGGATTACTCCAGCAGGTAACAGCCTATTTATATATAAAAAAAAAAAAAAGCATCGGGGGCCCCGTAATGTCCCAGGCCCTGTGGCAGCCGCTACCCCTGTAGTTACACGCAGCTTGCAGTCTAGAAGAAGCCGTGGCTGCATGTAGGACTAGGACTATATCTATAAAACATAGTGTATGACACGGTCAGGGCTCCTAGGACTAAATATCTATAAAACAGTGTATAATACTGTTTTGTTTTGTTTTTTAAGATTGTACATGGCGGTTATATTTCAAATAGAAATGGTTTTGTAGTAAACTTAGCCCCTTTTGATGACTTGTAAGTACAACAGATTTGTTGTTACTTGAGAGACAAATTTGTTGCTGTGAGCCTAGTTGAAAAGCGACACTGCTGGTTTTCCTGCATCTTTCTGATTTACATCCCCCCAGTAATCCCCGGGGTGGTCGCTCCCTTGCTGATGGGGGTCTGGCGTGAGACTGTTCTAGGGTCTTTTCCTGGCCCTCTACCTCTCTCTTCCTCACCATTCTCTCTATGCTCCTTCTTGGTTTTCCCCCTCTCTCCTCTTAATCTTCCACTCCTCTTCGGTTCCAATGCCCATTTGGTCTATTCCGCTGACTTGTATTGTTTACATACAATTGTCTTTTTTGCTTCTTTTGCATATCTATGCTGGTTTGTTTTTTTCACGTTCAAAAATCAATAAAACTTTTGAATTGAAAAAAAATAGAGATTTTTTTTTTAGATTAGCGCTAGCTACGAGACTTATTGGGTGAACAACAAAAAACTAAGATTTTATTTAAGGCTGGGTTCACATCTGCGTCTGGTATCTGTCCACTTGCAGAACGTTTTAAGAGAAAAACAGTGGATACCCGAATCCGTTTTTTTTTTTTTTAGACTGATTAGTCAATGGGTGTCCGTTCAAAAGAACTGACCATTTGTGTCCGTTTGTAATCTGTTTGTGTCCGTTTTTGACCAATCCATTTTTTATTTTCTTCCCCCTTCTTCATTCTGGGCATGCACAGAGGGAAAAACTGATTGCAAAACGGACACAAACTGATTTCTGTTCGTTTTCCATAGATCTCAATGTTTAAAAAAAACGGATTGGCTGCTGTCCATCTGGAATCCTTATTTTCAGTACGGAGACAAAGTCCTGCAAGTTCTACTTTTCTCTCCACACAAAAAAGCAGAAACCAGACGGAAATGGCACAAACCGATACATGCGGATTACTTTTAAAACCCATGGAAATCAATGGGTTTTAATCCAGACCTTTCAAAATCAGTTTTTGAAGATTTCAAACACTGATTTCGAGCGGATTGACGAATGCAGATGTGAACCCAGCCTTATGGGGTAAGGGTAATATCTATATGTAGTGAGGTACTTCTTAATGTCCTGTCCATCAAACAGTCAAATCCGCCCCCAGCTTGTGGAAGAATACAGGAAGTGGAAGAAGAGACAGTAAGCAAAGTGCTGATAGGGGGAGATGGGCAAAACTCTTTAATCCTTTAGTAACTCCTCCTTCAGCAGTTTCACTGCCCATCTTCTGTTAAACATAGCCTGAGCAGGAGATGTGCAAAACTTTTAATGCCTTAATATATGTGGTAATAATCAGCTGTTTTTATTTGGGAGCTTTTGGATCCACCATTCCCTTTATCAACAAGGAGCGCCCATACAGTCTGACACTAATGTCAGTACTAACAGGACAACTTGAGACTGTGTAGAGAATCTACTGACTAGAATACTAACACCCAGTTGTCCATTTCTACATTTCCAGGAGGAATTATAGAGGAACAGCACAAAGCAGATTTCTAAAAAAAGATACTGCAACATTGCTATTGAGAACTATCCACATGTGTTTTTTTTCCCCGTTAGGTGGAGTTGTTTCATTTTTCCTTGGTAACGTTGATTGTAGTTTTGCATTTTTTTTTTTTTTTATATCAAATAAAAGACAAGAAGATTTGTTTCCTTAATATAAATATATTATTGAAAAACTAAAATTTAAAGGAGCAAAACCTCCTCCATACACAGAGGACCGTCCTCTATCATGGGTAAACATCCACTGGTAGTTGGAAATCTTTGAATGCATAAAAGGCTATTTCTCCACAGTCCACCAGGGCGAACACAAGGGGTACATCTCCACTCTGGTACGCCAGGGTCTTCATGGTCCGCAGGGAAGGGATCTGCTCATCGAAGCTTTGGGGAGAAAGATAGAATTTACATAGTCTGATGTGGATAAGCAAGGTAACAAATATATGGCTCTATTCAGATCATGTTTTTACATCCGTTTAAGGATTGCAAAATACGGACACGAACGGATGAAAACTAATGGTCAGCCGTAGACATGGACTTCAATGTTTAAAAAAAAAAAAAAAAAAAAAAAAAAAAAAACAGCCCAAAACATCTATTTTTTAAAAAAAACATTGATGTCTTTGTAAGCGGATGACCATCAGTTTGTACCTGTTTGCCTCTAATAAACGGATGTAAATAACGTGATCTGCACAGAGCCTAAAAACTGCTAAAGCGATCAAGACCAGAACAAGTGTTACTGGCTTGAGGTTAGTTTTTGGGCATAAAAAGATGTAATAGAGGAGAGACCCCCCCCCTTCCCCAATATATTTATATATGTCCCCCTGCAATGGCTTCTGCAGAGAAAAGTTTTTGACCAGGCTGCCCATGTAATATATGGATGGACTGGGATCACTAGAGTAGGAGTGACTAATCTAGTGGTGCATGCTCTGACATGTAAAAGAATGTCACCTTCTTGTCAAATGGCCTTAAAGGGCAGGTGGTCAGGGGTCATCTTCATAAGACAACCCCTCTAAGACACAAGGAAAAGAAGACTGGGGAGTAAAATACAAAAATCTGCTTAAAACAATTAGAAAAAAAAAAAAAAATATATAATTTATATATATATATACACACAACCTCCTAAAAGTAGTTTGTATCTAAGAGCAAGGGCATGTTCACACCTGCGTTGGAGGATCAGTTCAGACTGCAGACCGATACTCAATGTAAACCTCAATAGTAGCTCAATAGTGAAAATGTCCCCCCAATTCTAAAGCAGGTGAATATAAGAAACTCTGTAATAGATCTGTTTCCTTTTCCACTTATTAGTCTGCGGTCCTCCTCATCTTCACTCAGACTGTATATCTGTATAGAATAGTCTCCTTACATACAGAAGTCTATGGAGGGGGGTTTGGCTGTGATTCCTTCATTGATTTATTGTCTTATTCGGGCACATTTATTAATCTACTTGCGCCTTTGGTGTAAATTGCACCTTTTAAAGGTCTTTTTCTGCCCTACGCTTCATTTATCTATTTTCCCAGATGTTATGCTGACTTCGCCACTTTTGCTTTTTGGTGAGAAAAGGAGCGCGGCCTAAACGATCCTTTTCATGCTGTATTTATGACTTACGGCTTTTTAAAAGGGGCAAAAAAAAAGACGCAAATGCCCTCCAGTCCATGGGCAGCATAAAAGAGCCCGTCAGGTTAGAAAATATTAAAAATGGGCAATTGCGCAATTCTTTAAACTTGGGGAACTCCGCTTGGGGAACACAACATTTAACAAGGAGGTGCAGCTACATCATAAATAAGCATCACAGTAAGGCCGGGGCCCCACGTGGCGTAATGTTGCAGTTTGGCCGCAGTGTTTTACAGTCTCTAGCAAATCCCATCCACACATTGTGGAAAAATACGTGCAGCGGACACACGTCAATTTTCAATACCGTTGCAGTTTTGGAAATCGCAGCATGTCAATTATACCTACGGAAACGCCAGCAGTTTCCCTATAGGTATAATTGAAGCAGAAAGTCTGCAGAGGAAAACTCTGCAGACTTTCTGTGAAAAGCACTGCGGGAAAAACTGCAATGTGCTTTTTTGCTGTGGCCCGCCACATGGGGCCTTAGCCTCAAACTAGTAGTATAAAAAAAAAAAAAAAAAAAACCCACTTACACATCGCGCACCAGTAAAAAGTATGGCCAAAAAAAAAAGGGGCAGATGATAAATAACCCACATTCTGTCTAGTGGTAGCGCATTAGGCGTCCTTTTCCTTCCTCCCCTCTCTACAGACTTCTATGTAGAAAGTAACTCAGCCTGAGGAGTGGAGAAGGAAACAGATTTCTTTAATAGGATTACCATATTTCTTACATTTTCATAGGTGAACGGTGCGGGTGAATATGTTTTGTTATTGGACATACGCTTTACAGTCATTTCCTTATGCCATAAAGTCTGCGGAAATGTAAATTTTGCAGATATAGAAGAAACACAAAAGAAAGCAGAGCAGAGCCCACTGGGTGAGCTGACCCCACTACCCACCTACCTGCGTACACACAGATGAGCAAATGGTTTGCCGGGTTTGGATTTCTTATACTCTTTGTTACCATCAGCTTGATATAAATTAAAGTCTATCTGTGGGATATTCGGTGAGTTCCGGAGCCTGTTAATAGGGAATACACAACACATTAAAGCTTGAGATATTTTTTTCTTGTGTTCCGACATCACAGCTCTCTGCAGACGGGTCTCTCTACCTCTTGGAGGAATCTCTAGTTTGGCTGACAAGTAAACCTGCGAATTATACCACAAAGAAGCCTGCCACAGCTTATATAAAACCATGTTCACATGCAGCAGAAATTTTCCTCTGCAGAATACGGCTGTAAAATCTGTGTATGGTAGATAGAGATTTGGTCACGGTTATAACCATCTGCTTTTCAAGAGATTAGAAGAAATGTCTGCAGATTTTTTTCCTGATGAAAGTCTTTTTCTAAACTTCATTCACATGCAATGTGCTGTAGTCAGTTGTGTATTCACAATAGAAGCTGCAATGTGTGAAAGTGGCCTTAAAATGGGTTTTCTGGGCAAAAAAAGGTCTGTTAGTGTCATTAATAGGTTAATAAATACCCAAATACCTTTAGCAGTGTTTTGAGTGTTTTCTGTGAGCTCCTGGCATCCTCTGCATTTGCTTACATGGGCATCTTCCTGCTATGCGTTTTCCTACAACTACCATGATGCCTTGGGTCACACAGAGCTGACTCACACTACCTCTCCCTCTCTCACTCCCTCCCCCCCATCCCTTTCTCACTCACACCCCCTCCCTGTTCCCCTAGCTAGCCCGCCACCTACTAACCCTTCCTAACTAACAAAACCCGTCCACCCCATCATACTTTCCTGTCTTCCAATCCGGACCTCCTGGGCATGGGACGTCACTTCTTCTGGGCACTCCAGCTCTATTGCGTAGGCCCAGAAGAAGTGATGGCCTGCGCCCAGAAGGTCTGGACTGGAAGACAGGAAAGTATGATGGGAGGAAGGGGGGGGGGGGGGGCCTAGAATAGGTGACAGAGATGGATATCGAAGACGGAGCTTCAAAAGGCCACATGATTGATGAACAGGACATCACATGGCCTGTGAAGCGGAAGCATTAAGCCTTTGAAAAGACGCTATGCCATGTACAATATTTATCCTCTATCCATAGCTAAAATAAAATAGCTGTAAAGCGCTGCAGAATAGGATGGCCCTATACAAGTAAATAAATTTCCCATGCACTTCAGTGGGCATGCCAATGGTAAATTAACCATATGCCAACGGTCGCAACTTCTTAAAAAAGGGGTTATGCTAGGACCTTTGGTTCACTGCACATTCAACCTGACTGCCGCCAGGCTGAATGTAGGCATTGCTCCCAATGAAGTGAATTTAGATTGCCGAGCCAGATTGCTTTCAGGTATTTATTCTCGATACTATAAATAGAGGATAAATACCTTTCGTGGCATAACCCCTTTAATGCCAGTTTCTGGACTGATAGCTTTTGATAAATTTCCACCAACAGAACAGGCTTTGAACAGTCACCACTAGAGGGCGACTTCTCTATACTGTTAAACATTAGACTCAATAAGAGCATACTCATGCTAATGGCGATTGCAGCCGAGCAGTTCTGTACCAGAACAACCTGGATATGTAGGTCACTTCAAGGTTAAAATAATTCAGCATCCTGCTATACATTGCTCACAGCTCTTGGATGACACCTACCTGTTACCATCCTCCAGCAAAGTAGACTGACCGATAACAGTTATGTGCTCTAAAACAGAGGCTGAAATGAAAAGTTAATACAACATAAGTCATTATTAATAGACAGCGAGGAGCAGAAGGAAATTGTCCACAAAATCTGCTACATTGGAAGAAATGCTATCAATTCATGGCCCCCGGGGGCCAGGATATGCAGAGATACTATCAGAGATAAAAATCTTACAGCCATCTGAATGAGACCTTACACTGAGCAGATCCCCCAGATCATGATCAATATTCACAACGTGTGCCATCATAAGGCAGGAATCTGAAGGGAACCTCTCAAGTCAGAAGGTGGAGTGGCCGGGGCCAACTTTTGGCCAAAACATTTGTTTGGAATCCCCCACATGAAGTACTTAGGCCAGTTTGAAAAATAAGCTCCTGTGATACGTATTCTGCTTTCAGCTGTATTCTAGTCTCTTTTCACTTGCATTTAGCCTCTAATTCTGCTTTTTAGCTGTATCTGGCCTCTATTCTTCTGACCTTCTGGATTCAGCCTCTACCTCTTTTCTCCTATGTTCTGGCTGTATCTAAGCTTTATTCTCCTGTCTTAGCTCATTTTCATTGGTGTAGTCCCGATATGGCCACGGATGGATGGTCATGTGACCAGGCTCACTCATCAGCAGCCATAAGGGGACTACAACACTGCAATCTGAATGGCTCGTGAAACCCCAAAGGTCTTTACATGACCCCTCTAGGGGGTTGCAACCCACTGGGTAACAGTATTATAGTGCAGGAGAAGCGGAGCAGATTGTACAAAAAGTGTCCTATATGTAGGTTATAGAGCAGAAGGAGCAGATTGTACATAGTGTCCTATCTACAGGTTATAGAGCAGGAGGAGCGGAGCAGATTGTACATAGTGTCCTATCTGTAGGTTATAGAGCAGGAGGAGCGGAGCAGATTGTACATAGTGTCCTATCTGCAGGTTATAGAGCAGGAGGAGCAGAGCAGATTGTACATAGTGTCCTATCTGCAGGTTATAGAGCAGGAGGAGCTGAGCAGATTGTACATAGTGTCCTATCTGCAGGTTATAGAGCAGGAGGAGCAGAGCAGATTGTACATAGTGTCCTATCTGCAGGTTATAGAGCAGAAGGAGCAGAGCAGATTGTACATAGTGTCCTATCTGCAGGTTATAGAGCAGGAGGAGCAGAGCAGATTATACATAGTGTCCTATCTGCAGGTTATAGAGCAGGAGGAGCAGATTGTACATAGTGTCCTATCTACAGGTTATAGAGCAGGAGGAGCTGAGCAGATTGTACATAGTGTCCTATCTGCAGGTTATAGAGCAGGAGGAGCAGAGCAGATTGTACATAGTGTCCTATATGCAGGTTATAGCGCAGAAGGAGCAGAGCAGATTGTACATAGTGTCCTATCTACAGGTTATAGAGCAGGAGGAGCTGAGCAGATTGTACATAGTGTCCTAACTACAGGTTATAGAGCAGGAGGAGCGGAGCAGATAGGATACTATGTACAATCTGCAGGTTATAGAGCAGGAGGATCGGAGCAGATTATACATAGTGTCCTATCTGCAGGTTATAGAGCAGGAGGAGCTGAGCAGTCTGTATATAGTGTCCTATCTGCAGGTTATAGAGCAGGAGGAGCAGAGCAGATTGTACATAGTGTCCTATCTGCAGGTTATAGAGCAGGAGGAGCAGAACAGATTATACATAGTGTTCTATCTGTAGGTTATAGAGCAGGAGGAGCTGAGCAGATTGTACATAGTGTCCTTTCTGCAGGTTATAGAGCAGGAGGATCGGAGCAGATTATACATAGTGTCCTATCTGCAGGTTATAGAGCAGGAGGAGCAGTCTGTATATAGTGTCCTATCTGCAGGTTATAGAGCAGGAGGAGCGGAGCAGATTGGATACATAGTGTCCTATCTGCAGGTTATAGAGCAGGAGGATCGGAGCAGATTATACATAGTGTCCTAACTACAGGTTATAGAGCAGGAGGAGCGGAGCAGATAGGATACTATGTACAATCTGCAGGTTATAAAGCAGGAGGATCGGAGCAGATTATACATAGTGTCCTATCTGCAGGTTATAGAGCAGGAGGAGCGGAGCAGATTGTATATAGTGTCCTATCTGCAGGTTATAGAGCAGGAGGAGCAGAACAGATTGTACATAGTGTCCTATCTGCAGGTTATAGAGCAGGAGGAGCGGAGCAGATTGTACATAGTGTCCTATCTGCAGGTTATAGAGCAGGAGGAGCAGATTGTACATAGTGTCCTATCTGCAGGTTATAGAGCAGGAGGAGGGAGCAGATTGTACATAGTGTCCTATCTGCAGGTTATAGAGCAGGAGGAGCGGAGCAGATTATACATAGTGTCCTATCTGCAGGTTATAGAGCAGGAGGAGCTGAGCAGATTGTACATAGTATCCTATCTGCAGGTTATAGAGCAGGAGGATCGGAGCAGATTATACATAGTGTCCTATCTGCAGGTTATAGAGCAGGAGAAGCAGATTATACATAGTGTCCTATCTGCAGGTTATAGAGCAGGAGAAGCAGATTATACATAGTGTGCTATCGACAGGTTATAGAGCAGGAGGAGCTGAGCAGATTATACATAGTGTCCCAATATAGTGTCCTAACTGGTGTAGAGTGCGCCAGGGATGTCTGAGGCCGCAGCCTCTTCATAAATCTGTCTTTCCCTGTACCAGTCGAGCTGTTTAGACTGGCATAAGATATTCCCCATTCTATATCAATATGCTCAACTCTATCTGCTCTGTATAAACATACAGTAAGAATTCACCTGTAGATTTCACATGTCCAGGTGTTAGCAGGGGTCTGACTGTACTTGACCACAGATGTGCCGGTCTCTCCCTAGGACTCTGACTTCCTCTCTCCTGCAGGAGCTTCTTATATTCTCCCCAGTTGCTGCATTTCCTTATTTTAGGGTCGGCATTGATGCTGATTTTGTATTTTTTTTCCCAGTCCAACTGTTCTTGTTCTTTTCTGGAGAATTTCTCTGGACGCAAGTTTAGCTTCCCTAACCAAGGAGATATGTTCACTTGGTGCCCAATCACATTATCCGGCAGAAAGGCGGGCTCAGGATCTGGCAGCTGGAGGCAAGGATGGTCACGTGCACAGTTTGGGAAGCAGATTTTTGAGAAATCCCATCTGTAATTCCTTTGTGATCTCATAGGAGACCCTTTGGCTTCTTCATCATGAGATGTTTCTTTGCTCATTGACCAATTGTTGCTGTTTTTGGCTTCACTGTAATTGTTCACATTCTCTAACACCACTGGCACAGATGTCGTTGGCTCCTGGGCAAAGGAGGGAATTGTTTCTGGGCAATGGCCAATCCTAGGTTTTGAAGATTTACTTTCTGCTTTGCCATTGTTTCCGGGTGTCTCCAACCCACTTTGCAAATCAGAGCTGCAAAAAAATAAATAAATAAATAATAATAATTTTGGAGGGAAAGAATTGGAGTTGGTGAAAGGTCTTCTAAGTATAAACCCTAACCTGCTTCCACTGCCAAAACATTCACAATGGGAGTAAAACACCCCTGTTTTCGGGATTGATGGGGGTCCCAGTGGTCAGACCCAGCTGATCAGCAATTTATCTTCTACCCTATGACATTGCAACATCAGTTGCAGCGACAATCTGCATCACATGCATGTCAATGGGGTTTCTGCAAAAATTTTTGCACACATTTTTGTGCACACCATAGGGGAAACAAATTACCCTCAGAAAAAAGTAGCATGCTATATACTTATGCTGGTTCAGTACAAAGAAGCTCAATGACAATAGGGCTAATCCTTGTGCAGATCAGCTGCACATCCCCAACAGAACTCTAGGTGTCAGTCTTGGATTTCTGCCACAGAATTTCATGTCAGATTTAATGCTGACATGTGGACCTGGCTTTCAAGTGTGGCTGTATTCGGCACTACAGCTCAGTCATTTTGCTCCCCTGATCATGTCGGTACCTGCAGTTTAAGCCCCTTTAAGTGGGAACTATCACCATGTTTATGTGGCCCTATTTTGGGAACTTAAAATGGCGTCTACCACCTGTCACCACTGTGTTAGTACATTGCAGAGATACACATCACACCTCTGTTATATAGGCCACTGTTGTAGATTTGGAGTCTTATATAAATGAGGCTGTAGGTGCACCGGGGGCGGGCCTTCAGCTCTGGGTTAGTAGGATGGGTGATACCATAGTAGTGGGAGACAGGGTGGTTTGGTAAGTGCTTCAGGTACAGGTAACAGGAAGGCGATAGGCGGCCTTTTATAGTTGAATATCTGACGGTGCTCTGTGAAAGAGTCTGATGGATTCATGATCTGCAGACTCCTCATGTTGCCAATCTCGCTACACACACTAAAAGGGCAGCCAAATTGGCACCAGGTTCCCCTTATAGAACTGACTGTTTCACACAAACATTTTATTCCCAACCCAACTTAGTAACGATAATGAAGGTCTATATAGGAGATGAAGATCTTTACCATGGTCTTGAACTCCTCTTACGTTTTCTACTTGATCCAGCGTGGCTCTCCAGGTTTATCTGCCTCTCATAAGGTAACTGTATTGTGCTGAAGAAAGCAGAAAGATGAAAAGGTTTTAGTGTAAGGATCTGATTAGAGACTCAGAATATCAATGAAATATCATAAATCAAGAATCCAATACTATACAGTAGATCTTTAAAGGGGTATTCCCATCTTAAAGGGGTTGTTCAGGATAATTATTTTTTTAAATTAGGCCAGCAGAGGTGAAAAAAAAAAAACAAACATACTCACTCACCTGTTGTTGGTGTCTCCCAGTGCAGTCCGGTCCTGCTGCTCCGAGGTCTTCTTGCAGCGGACGTCCTCGCCATCTGTGACATCCCTGGTCCCTGTCCTTAGGCCGCTGATTGGCCTCAACGGTCATGTGACTGCAGAGGCCAATCAGCAGCCTAAGGAAAGGACTCGGGGACGTCCTGTGTCCTTCGCTGAGGCCGCTGATTGCAGCAGGGACTTCCAAAATAACACATCGGAGCAGCAGGACCGGACTGTGCTGGGAGGCACTGGAGCACCCCCTAATACATAGGTGGAAGCTTTTTCCAATGTATGTGATAAGTAGTGTGCACAGAGCCTTAGTTTAATAAATGACTGCTATAAACAAGTCCGAAGAGCGCAGCAGATGCAAACACTATTCCGCAGAACTATTCCCGCATATTTATATTTATACAATCAAAATTCAGGAAGGCTGAAAGTTTTTAACATGTTGAAAGGGTTTACATACAAGCTGCGCCAATCACATGTGGAGTACCCCCAATTGCTGGGCTGCACCTACACTAGCTTCATAGGCCCCGCAGTGAGTGGTAAAACATATGTAGTTAACGCAGCTCGGGGGCACATGTACGGGCACCCTCACATTAATCAGATAAACTTCAATAAAAGGCAAAATGTTCATGAATCAGCTGAATTCTTGCTCTCCTCCGGCCCTCTTGAGGACTCCTGCCACCGGGACGTACCTGGTTCTAACCTGACTCCCCCTCCGTTTCCAGGTTATTATTAGTATATTGATTTTTGTGGTTATTACTGATATTTGATTTAATTGACTCTCTATTGACTATTGTAATTGTACCTCCCCCCCCTCCCGATGTGTTCTCTGCATGTTAGTACTTCTAGACTGACTTCTATGCTATTATGGATACATGATCTGATTCCACTTTTGCTTAATACAATTACCATTTATATTTTGCACACCCTCCCCCCCCATTGTATTCTTAAAATCCTAATAAACTTTTTTTTTTTTTTGCAAAAATTAAGTGCTCGCACCTGGGATCAAAGCGGGTGACAATGTAGCCCAATCTTTTCAAGTGGCTATACACCTGTATAAAAGATCAGAAATAAAGAGATTATAATAGTATTAAATACTGTTATAGATGTGTTAAACACTTCCCGATAAAATATTTATATATATATATATATATATATATATATATATATATATATATATACAGTAATACCTCGTACACTCGCGTTTCCGAATTTGCGAATTCACAGATTCGCGATATTTTTTTGGCAACTAACATATATAGATTTTGCTCTTTTTTCTCAGATCTGTGAAATTTAATTAAAAAAAACACCTTCGCTATTGGGTAGTAGGGTCCTGTTCGTTACGTACCCGGTAATTAGTTTCATTTTACTGTGAGTGTATAAGAAAAATGAATGAATGTATACTTAGTATACTGTACAGTACTGTAGGGTAAAGTTTATTGATATTTAGGGGTTAAACATTAGAAATCGGCATTGTAAGCGCTTCTAAGCGCTTGTACCAAACATTCGCGATTCCTCGCGATCCGCTCTGTAACCTAACCTCGCGAATGTACGAGGTATTACTGTATATATATCTCCGGACTTACAGGTCCAAGACAGGCCAAAATGACACTCTAAGTGTCCGTTAGGTAAATGAGGGCCTATGGATACGTCTGACGTGTACGCCGATTTTTCCAGTCCATACGTCAAATGGACACTGCAGTGTCAACGCAGCCTATAAATGGCAGCAGGTTAATGTGTTTATTACCTGATAGTGTAGCAGACTGACCGGACCAGGAGAGAGCAGTCTCTCATAAGCCTCCTGAACAGACATTGGGAGATCCCTGTAAAACAGCTGAACAGACCCCTAAATGGAAAGACAATCGTCAGTAATATGGCAGACAAGATACCGTGCACTTGTGTTAGAAGCTATGAACATATACAAGCTGGTGAGATGAGCAGGCAATGGATACACTGTAAGAAAGTCTAAGGCTCTGTCCACACTTTCTCCATCATTAAGGAGATGAACCAGTGGTATAACAGACACGTCCAATGGGCCCCACTGATCTACAATTGATGAATCAGATTTCCTTAATCTGGTGCCTGTTATTCCAATGTGAAACTCGTACTGAAATGTGAACAGAGCCTAATAAATTTACTAATAATGTTGACTAACTGAACAGTCCCCAGGATATGGCCGAATACATCTCTGGGCTATCTCCAGAGATCCCACAGACAATGAATGCAACGGCAGGGCATATACTCTGGTTCCTCTGTCTTGATAGAGAGGCAGGCAGGCAACCCCCCCCCCCCCTGTTCTTGGGATTGGTGAGGGTCTGAGTGGTTGAACCTCCACCAATCATAAAGTTATCCCCCTACTCTATTGATAGAGGACCACTTCTAAAACTGGTACAACCCTTTAACAAATGGAAATTTAAGTAAATAAAGCGGCGCTGTGATTGGTTGCTATGGACAACAACAACGCCAGCCTTTCTGAAAAAGTTTAGATAAATTAGACCTGATGTATTAGGCCAAGTTCACATCTGCTTTGGAGGCTCTGATGGTGCAGATTCTGCTTGAAGAATAATGTAGACAGCAGCGGATCCCATTGTAAGTCAATGGGGTTGAGCAAATACTGCTGATGTTCAGCTGTGTGATTTCTGGTTTTGCACTGTATATGTCAACCAGCCCTACCTATACCACAAATCTATAGCTTCTATAGAAGGGGAACTTACACATTCAAGTAAGTAGACGGCTTCCTCAGGTAAGAGACACTGCCGTCCTCCCTCTGTGAATCCCATCGTCTGCCAAAACTTGCCCTGCACATGACAATAAGAGTTAAAGTTTACCGGTAACAAGTTCAACATCCACAAGGTTTTATTGTATCGGTGAATTGCGTCATTTCCAGACAGATAACAAGAACTTTACCACCCGTTCGTCACCCCAAAAGTACATACCGCAGGTAACGTCAGCTCCACCAATTCTTCTTCTGGTTTCCAAATACCTCTCCCCAAACTTCCCCTGGAAAGGTCAAGATTAAGTCATGAACTTCCTTATAATACACCAGTTATGTAATCAGCACATCTAAGAACATCTACAATATCCCCATAAGGGGGCGCCATCTGCAGCCAAACTGAACCAGAACTCTGATGTAGGGTATGTAGTATAGAAATTATGACAAGATCCTGCATGGATTGTGCTGCCAGTGACCATGAGAAAGGGGGGCTCTAAGTGCCCCATGTGAACGAAGCAATGTGGCCCATGACTCTAAGGGACCAAACATTAGTACAGGACAGCTCAGCCCCATTCACTTGATTGGGACTGAACTGCAAACAGGCCATGTGACTGATGAAGCGGCGCTCTGGTAGTGCTGCTACAGCATCAAACAGCTGATCCGCAAGGGCCTCATGTGTCAGATCCCCACTGATCATCAACTGATGACCAATCCTAAGGATAGGGAAAACCACTCAAGTAATAATGGCTAGTGACTGCAGTGTATGTATTCTAGTCACGCAATTCCTTACAGACGCTCCACACGCTCCTCCCCAAGCAGCTCCCACTGCTCCGCACGGCACATCTGCAGCCTCTCGCTCTGTATCTGTGACCCATCTGGCAGAAAGTCCTTCTGTCCATGTGAACGCTGAGGAAGACTCTGCTCCCGACTCCGCACAGCAAACAGCTCTGTTGGACTGAAAGATAAAAGTACAAGACATACTGAAAACACCACAACACTGGAAAAAAACTAAAGTGGAAGATGCCCACGGCAACCACTTAAATTTCATTTTTGAAAAGTTGCAAAAAAATGTGAGATAGCATCTGATTAGTTGCTATGACAAAGTGACCATCCCATATAGGGAAACACCAAAGTCACCTGCGAATTGTGTTAAAGGGTTGTCTGACGAACTAGACTTATCCCTACCCCTGATCACTGGGGGACCCCACCGCTCATACCTCCAAGTGATCACAAGGATGGGGGTGTCGCTCCTTTAAAGCTACAGACTGCTGTTCTTGTATTCTTATCAACCATCCTGTACAGAGCACATGCATATGGGAGGATTCGGCTTCTCCTTGGTTCACACCTCAGAATTTTTCCGAGCTGAATATTTCTGCTTGACCAAATTCCACACCTGCCCGGCAGCAATCACTTCAATGGGAGACGTCAGGCAGAATCCACCTGAAGATCGGGC
Organism: Leptodactylus fallax; assembly: GCA_947044405.1. Classification (NCBI taxonomy): domain Eukaryota; kingdom Metazoa; phylum Chordata; class Amphibia; order Anura; family Leptodactylidae; genus Leptodactylus; species Leptodactylus fallax. Next base: position 466,242 of record CAMRHE010000270.1, read on the forward strand.
AGGAGGCTTATCTATTCCACCAGCTAAAGATAAAAACCTCAACCTCTACTGCACACCCCTGAGGACTGGCTGCTGGGGCTGTGTTTCCATTCATCAACGTCTTCCAACCCCTGAGTGCCGGGCACCCCCAGAGCACACCCCCGAAGACAAGACACCACCTGAGCACGGCCCTGAGTGCCGGGCACCCCCAGAGCACACCCCAAGGACAAGTCACCACCGAGCCAACCCGAGGGCCGGGCACCCCCAGAGCACACCCCAAGGACAAGACACCACCTGAGCACAACCCTGAGGGCCGGGCACCCCCAGAGCACACCCCAAGGACAAGACACCGCCTGAGCACAACCCTGAGTGCCGGGCACCACCAGAGCACACCCCCGAGGACCAGACAACACCTGAGCACAACCCTGAGGGCCGGGCACCCCCAGAGCACACCCCCCGAGGACAAGACACCACCTGAGTACAACCCTGAGTGCCGGGCACCCCCAAGGACCAGACAACACCTGAGCACAACCCTGAGGGCCGGGCACCCCCAGAGCAGTCCCCCAAAGACCAGACAACCCCTGAACACAACCCCCCAGGGCCGGGCACCCCCTGAGCGCACCCCCCGAGGTCCGGGCACCACCCCAACACAACCCTTGGGACAAGGCACCCCAGGCACACCCCAGAGGGCTGGGCACCACCCCAACACAACCCCGGGGACAAGGCACCCCCAGAGCACAACCCCGAGGGCTAGACACCACCTGAGCGCACCCCTGAGGACTGGCTCCTGGGGCTGTATTTCCATTCACTGACAGCATACAGAGATCGGGCGTCCATCAGCACCAACCACACCACACTGTCTCTTTTGAGGAATGTGATCTCCTCCTCACTCCATACCTTAGCATGACACCTTGCTACGCGCTGGCTCACCCGTCCGCCGCTACACCCGCATAGAGTACTCAGGCGACAACACATGCACCGGGGCAGGATGTGCTCTCCATGATGGACATCCCTGCAGCGAATCAGCGCGAGCCTGCTTCACTCTCATTGGCTGCCGCTGTAAGCTCTCTGACCAATGAGAAGCGCCCAATCAGCTCGTTCATCCCTCCCTTTGTCGCTCCGGAGGCCTCGGGTCACGTGACGAGGGCTCCCTCTGCCCACAATCTACGTATGAAGTAGTCGCCACAATTCCAGAACATTTGTGATAACGTCCCAGTCAGTTATCAATGGCTGGATTTACATGCTGCGTTTTTGAAGCGTTTTGTAACTAATTTACCGCATAATGCATGAACCATAACACAACCAAATGTACAGTGTCAATATATACTGCAGATTTGCATGGCTTATTGCAATGCAAAGGTTCAATGAAACAGAAGATTCTTGCATTAAAATCTGCTCCACTAAGATCAATCCATTCTCAGTGGAGCATTTTTGCAACAGTTGTGAAATCCAATTGGAAAAAAGGGCAAGAAGACGGAGTGAACCCGCCTGACCACAGGGAGAAAACTTAAAAATCCGCAGCAGCTAGGATTGCCAAAAAGCACGCAAAAAAGACACATGTACCCCAAAATTGTACCTAATAAAACTATCTAAGGCCCGGGGGCCCCACATTGCAAAATCGCGATGGCAAAAACCACTTTGTTTTACAATACCTACAAAGTGGATGCAAACTAAAATATCCGCAGTGGAAATGCTGCAATTTCAAAAACCGTTGCGTTTTTGTAAATCACAGCATGTCAATTATACCAACGGAAACGCCAGCGATTTCCATATAATAAAAGCAGAAAGTCCGCAGAGGAGAACTGCGGAAAGTGCTGTGGGAAATACTGTGATGAGTTTCCACCCCTGTTTTTCCCGCAGCACTTTTTGGCTGAGGCTCGCAACGTGGGGCCTTAGTCTAAAGTAGGTATCGCCCTAATCGTACTGAGCCATAGAACAAAGGTAACCTGTAAATTATACTTTATGGTATCTGGGCGGGAAAAATAAAATGTTAAAAATGCCAGAATGGATGTTTTTTTTTTTGTTTTAAATCCCACCCCAGAAAGAGTTAATAAAAAGTATTCTATAAATTATAGGCACCCCAAAATGGTTAACATTGAAAATTTCATGTCATCCTGAAAAAAAAAAACAAGCAGGAAGGGAATGTATAAGACGTGTGAGCGGTCATGGGGCTGAACCCCAGGCATGGCCCACCCACCCTCGGAGTAACTGGGAGTATCCTGAGGAATTTGGTGCACCCTCCACTGCTTACTTTACTTTTTTTACAATCATTTTTATTAAAGTTTTGGCTACATAGATCCAATATAAAGCTTACAACATGAGAGCCTCATAACACTATTTCTTGTACAATGACTCATTCACGTTTCGCTATCTGCTGGGCATTGATGCACTGCCTGTAAGACTAAATGCTCACTGACACTCTGAAGAATTCCTTGAGGGTGTAGTTTACTAAATGGGGTATCTTCCTAGGAAATTCCACCTTAACTGGCACCTCAGGAACTCTGCAACCCCAAAAACCAAAGTGGTAAAATCTGCTCCAAAAGCCAAATAGCGCTCCTTCCCTTCTGTGCCCACATATATGACATTGTTCTCCCAGGATACCCCACTTAATGTCATGTATGTGGGTACAAACTGATGTACCAGTAAAGTGGAATGTCCTGAGACCCCACTTTGGAATCTAAACCCCTAACCCTAAATATATCAAGGGGTGGAGTAAGGGTGCACTTTGACACCCGAGACATTGCATACATTTATTTTCCAGACACTAATGCACAACTGAAAAGTAATAATTGCTATTTTTTTTTTAGAAATCCGCCATTTAGGTGCTCAATATGTTATGCCCAGCTTGTGCTCCACTGGGGAAATTCATCAGTCCCTCTATGACATGTCCCATGTAAACATCACCCTCTGCCCTCAGCCCCTCCAACATACAGTCCCATGTACACCAGATTACTCCTGCCCCTCCAATATACAGTCCCATGTACACCAGATTACTCCTGCCCCTCCAACATACAGTCCCATGTACACCAGATCACTCCTGCCCCTCCAATATACAGTCCCATGTACACCGGATCACGCCTGCCCCTCCAACATACAGTCCCATGTACACCAGATTACTCCTGCCCCTCCAATATACAGTCCCATGTACACCGGATTACTCCTGCCCCTCCAACATACAGTCCCATGTACACCAGATCACTCCTGCCCCTCCAGCATACAGTCCCATGTACACCAGCATCACTCCTGCCCCTCCATCATACAGTCCCATGTACACCGGATTACTCCTGCCCCTCCAACATACAGTCCCATGTACACCGCATCACTCCTGCCCCTCCAACATACAGTCCCATGTACACCGCATCACTCCTGCCCCTCCAACATACAGTCCCATGTACACCGCATCACTCCTGCCCCTCCATCATACAGTCCCATGTACACCGCATCACTCCTGCCCCTCCAATATACAGTCCCATGTACACCGCATCACTCCTGCCCCTCCAATATACAGTCCCATGTACACCGCATCACTCCTGCCCCTCCAATATACAGTCCCATGTACACCGCATCACTCCTGCCCCTCCAATATACAGTCCCATGTACACCGCATCACTCCTGCCCCTCCATCATACAGTCCCATGTACACCGCATCACTCCTGCCCCTCCAGCATACAGTCCCATGTACACCGCATCACTCCTGCCCCTCCAGCATACAGTCCCATGTACACCGCATCACTCCTGCCCCTCCAATATACAGTCCCATGTACACCGCATCACTCCTGCCCCTCCATCATACAGTCCCATGTACACCGCATCACTCCTGACCCCCCAATATACAGTCCCATGTACCCGCACCCGCCCCCACACAGTCCCATGTACACCGCATCACTCCTGCTCCCCCCATCATACAGTCCCATGTACACCACATCACTCCTGCCCCTCCAGCATACAGTCCCATGTACACCGCATCACTCCTGCCCCTCCAACATACAGTCCCATGTACACCGCATCACTCCTGCCCCTCCAATATACAGTCCCATGTACACCGCATCACTCCTGCCCCTCCATCATACAGTCCCATGTACACCGCATCACTCCTGCCCCTCCAGCATACAGTCCCATGTACACCGCATCACTCCTGCCCCTCCAGCATACAGTCCCATGTACACCGCATCACTCCTGCCCCTCCAGCATACAGTCCCATGTACACCACATCATTCCTTCTCTCCTCTCCCTCCACCTGTTCTGCCGCTTCTTCCTGTAGAGCTGTAATCTACGAGACCCCGCCCCTCCTCGGTGAGACCCCGCCCCTCCCCTGTGAGGCTCCACAGTCATACCCAGCAGGAGCAGTTGTCCTCTGGACATATGCTGCGTTCCTCTGTGTTTGTACCTGCGGTTTTATTCAGAAGGCTGTGTCGGGGCAGCAGGGCTTATGGCCGGGATGTGTATGGTGCGGAGGAGCCGTGTACGGAGGAGGCAGCGACATTATACGTGCATGTGAGTCAGCGCTGCACCACTGCTATACTGGATGAGGCTGCACTACTGAGGCCTGTTCTGTGCTGCAGTATAGCCTTCTCCTGTAAATTTCCCAGAGGAAAGTGGTCGGGCCTTAACCCTTTAGTGACCGGCCTCACACACACACTAGCCCTGTAGCTCAATAGAACTGTCTGGTTTTCTATTGGCTCTGGTTTGGGGTATTTATACCTCATTGATTAACTCTTTGTGGTAGGGAAAAAAACTGAGATTTTTTTATGCTAAACATTTCGCACCATTTACGAAGCGGCTCAAATAACCTGATATGTTTATTCATTGGGCCGACACGATTAAATTGATACTAAACTTGTGTAGTATTTGTAAGTTTTACTACTTTTCCAGGTCGGACTGGACCACCGGGGAACTGGTGAATCTCCCAATGGGCCCCATGACTTTTGTGGGCCCTACTGGATCCCCACTGCTTTTTTTTAATAGGCAGTGGTGGTCTGGTAACGGTTGGCGTCACGATTGCGGTTGCAGGGGATGTGATCAGAGTGGTGCGGGGCCCGCTGGAGATGGCCTGGCCCCTGCAGCACGATAGTGATATCCCCAACCGCTATACATGTTGTTAATGGAAATGGACCCGGGATTTTGGCGGCCCCTTTCAAATACTGCTATTATTATACACTGGGGTCGCCTCACACCCCAGTGCATAATAATCGGTGACCCAGGGGAGGTGATTAAATATTACAAACACTTATACTCGCCTCTCCTGGGACTCCCAGCATTTTCTTTGGGGCTCTTCCAGCTTGTCACGTGCGGCACACCAGCGTAATGCCTGGGGTGCAGAGACTCCTAATATCATAGATAACTATACTGCTAGGAGTCCTTCTCCCTGTATACTGTACTGTAGTGATTATAGTACAGGACAGTATATATCACTGCGTGCAGAGACTCCTAATATCATAGATAACTATACTGCTAGGAGTCCTCTCCCTGTATACTGTCGTGTAGAGATTATAGTACAAGACAGTATATATCACTGGGTGCAGGGACTCCTAATATCATAGATAACTATACTGCTAGGGGTCCCCCCCCTGTATACTGGCCTGTAGTGATTATATTACAGGACAGTATATATCACTGGGTGCAGGGACTCCTAATATCATAGATAACTATACTGCAGGAGCCCCCCCCGGAAAACCCCCCGGGGGGGTTTATAGTACAGGACAGTTATATCACGGGTGCAGGGACTCCTATATCATAGATAATATACTGCTAGGAGTCCTCTCCCTGTATACTTCCTAGAGATTATAGTACAAGACAGTATATATCACTGGGTGCAGGGACTCCTAATATCATAGATAACTATACTGCTAGGAGTCCTCTCCCTGTATACTGCCCTGTAGTGATTATAGTACAGGATAGTATATATCACTGGGTGCAGGGACTCCTAATATCATAGAAACTATACTGCTAGGAGTCCCCTCCTGTATACTGTCCTGTAGTGATTTTAGTACAGGACAGTATATATCACTGGGTGCAGGGACTCCTAATATCATAGATAACTATACTGCTAGGAGTCCTCTCCCTGTATACTGGCCTGTAGTGATTTTAGTACAGGACAGTATATATCACTGGGTGCAGAGACTCCTAATATCATAGATAATATACTGCTAGGAGTCCTCTCCCTGTATACTGTCCTGTAGTGATTTTAGTACAGAACAGTATATATCACTGGGTGCAGGGACTCCTAATATCATAGATCATAGCGAGCCCCCCTATACTGTACTGCTAGAGATTATAGTACAGAACAGATATATCACTGGGTGCAGGGGCTCCTAATATCATAGATAACTATACTGCTAGGGGTCCTCCTCCCTGTATAATGTCTTGTAGTGATTATAGTACAGGACAGTATATATCACTGGGTGCAGGGACTCCTAATATCATAGATAATGTACTGCTAGGAATCCTCTCCCTGTATACTGCCCTGTAGAGATTATAGTACAGGACAGTATATATCACTGGGTGCAGGGACTCCTAATATCATAGATAATATACTGCTAGGAATCCTCTCCCTGTATACTGTCCTGTAGTGATTATAGTACAGGACAGTATATATCACTGGGTGCAGGGACTCCTAATATCATAGATAACTATACTGCTAGGAGTCCTCTCCCTGTATACTGTCCTGTAGTGATTATAGTACAGGACAGTACTCCATAGTACCATAGATGACTATGAAAAAGAGAGCTATATGTACTGTCTTTTCTGAACAGTAACTCTACACATGCAGCTAACCTAAAAATCTTGTTTGACCCTAGAGATAAGCTGTGTTGACCTTTGCCACCTGTCTCCTCTTTCCTTAGTGGCCGTACTGTGAGAAACGCTGCACTTACTGCAATTTCAACAAATACATTCCTCGCTCTGACAATGAGGAAGCCCTCCGCTCCTGCCTGGTGCAAGAAGCTCGCACATTGATCCAGCTCAGCCGGGTGCGCAGGTTAGACAGAGAAGCTGCCTAAAGTGTTCAGGGACATCTGGAGGGTAGAAGTGTATGGCTGCGGGGGGTCATTTATGATGTGCTTGGCCTTTATCAAATGAGTGATATATAGACTTACGGACTTTCTAGCAGTCCATACACCACTCATTTGGCTCCCCAAAGAAAGCTGAGCAATGCCAACCACAGGCGAAGAGGCCCACTGCTCAACTAAGTGCTTCAGGCCTCTTGTTCTGGTGTTTGATGGGGTACATTGGGGTAATTTCATTAAGCAGATTGTTTAAGAAATTTCATATATGTTGTGCACAAATTTATTATTATTACGTCTTTTGGGCTCGGTATAAACATAATTTGTCCGTGTCTTTGGGTGTATAGTGGCCCTCTGTATAGTAAAGTACAGGCTGCTGCACTTTGCTATGAAGTTGGAAAAAATGGTATAACAACCCACACCTGCTAGGCAGAGCGTCTTAGCCCCGATACGCTTAGCCTCAATACATTTAGATTTGATACATTTTTACAGTAGTCCTACCTAATAAAGTGAGACTGACTGAAAAGAGACACAAAATGTGCCAAATTTACTATAAACATGTTACATTTTATGCTACATTGTATTACCATATATATATATTTATGACGGCCACAGTGTGCCATAGAAAGCTACATGGGTCTAACGTCAAATTTATGTTGCCCCTGGTAAGGTTAAGCAGCTCTAGAACATCTAGCACAAATCACAGTGAATGGATGAATAAAGAGTTTGTTTTCTTACATACAGAGTACCCTCCGTATTTTTTGGTGGGGGTACCCCAAGCCTTGCCAGCCCATCCACCATACACACCATTTTGGAGGAGATATCCAAATCTGCATATTTGCCACTTGATGCTGAAATCAGCTTGGAGGCCAATCCCACATCATTGAGGAAGAGCAAACTGCAGCAATTTCGGGATGCCGGGGTGAATCGCCTCTCTATTGGTGTACAGGTAAGTACATTATACCACCATCAGGTAATATTGTTGCCTTTCCAAAAGTCTGTCCCATTGAGAAAAAAACCCCAATGTATACCAAATTTTTCTGTGGTGGTTTTTAAGGTCCTTTTTTTCTCAATGACTAGCGATAACTCACAATTGCAGTGGAAAGTGGACTTGTAGAATAGTGGTCCATCTCCAACCATAGTGTGCAGAGGTATTAACACAGGATCCCCAAAAGAATCCCATTAAAGTCAATGTGATAGGTCAATGACTATTTAGATCCAGGGTTTGTTATAAATGGAAGCTGATGTGAACCGATATTAATTCCTGATGCCTGCAGCCGCTGGGGGGTGGGGAGTTAACTGCATTGGGCTTAATGGGGTTTTGCTCACAATATATGCTATACGTGTCTGATAGATACTGGTCTCACCTCTGTGATCTCTAACATGAACTCGCCCCAGGCTCCGTCACCCAAAAAGTGCCTTATTGAGGAGGTGCCACAATTGGGACCATTACCATTCTTGAGTATGGGGGTCCTATGTACACTGATTGAATGGAGTGATGGTTGCACATGTACGTGGCTGCTTTGTTCTGGTTCTATGGGACTTACCAATATCACAGATTGCTGTGCTCAGTTATCTCTGTCAGTCTCCTAGCAATTGATTGGAGTGCCACTGCTCACACGTGACCCTTGTTCCATTCAAACATGGAACATTGAGCTCCCATTCTCCAGATTGGTGGGGGTCCCACTGGATGGACTTCCAGTGATCAAGCACGTCTCACCTTCTCGTTCTCTCCTATATACTGAGTATTTATTCTGTACCACTTGTGCTTTTCTTCAAGGCCCTGGATGACCATGACCTCCTGCTCCTTGGAAGAACGCATACAGCCTCAGATGCACAACGTACCATAGAGGAAGCGCGTAAGATCTTTCCTGGTAGAACATCTGTGGATGTCATGTTCGGCCTTCCAGGTCAGAGCCTGGCATCATGGCACAGCACGTTGCATAGGCTCCTGGCACAGTGTGATGACCACGTGTCTCTATATCAGCTCACCTTGGAGAGGGGAACCATGATGTTTAAATGGAAGGAGAAAGCACAACTTACGTTTCCTGATCCAGATCTTATTGCTCAGATGTACGATGACGCCAGATGCATTTTACAAGAAGCTGGCTTCCGGCAGTACGAAGTCTCCAATTTTGCACGAAATGTGAGTGTGTTTTTTTTTTTTTGTACAGAGCTCCTTATCAGACCAGTATGGATTTGATTTGTCAGCAGGTCAAATTGTCGATGTTTCTACAGCTTGGTCATGACGTGGTAACTTGCATATTCAGTGTGTGCAGTAGACACCCATGCATCCTGTGTACAACTACTCTCATTGTCATTTGTGAAGTGGAGGAAGCTCTTCTAGTCCAGGGGGGAAGATTTCTTTAACTCTCTGTGGAATTGATAATTTTCTCAGGTTGGGTCTCGCTCCACATCACAAGTGCCAAACACAAGGCCCAGGGTCACTTGTGCAGTTAAGTGACCTGTGGGGGGGGGGGGGGGGACATTCTTTTTGAATCGGCCACTACCTTTTTATTATTGCAATAGGTAGCGGCTGATAATTTACTCACCTATCCACGCTCCTATCCAGGCCGATCTCCTCTAGGCAGTGCTGCAACTTGTATCATGACACTGAAGAATGGCAGGACGTTGCGTTCTCACGTTCTTCAGTGTCTGGTACAGTGCGCCCTTGTGGTGGTAGCAGAGGCCGACCTGGACAGGAGCATGGATAGGTGAGTAAATTATTGGCCACTAGTCATATACTGTGTGTAGGCAAAATAGGCGATCATATACTGTGTGAGGGCCAAAAAAATGGGGCCATATTATGTGTTGTGGGCTAGTAAGACACGTTACGTGACATCTCTCTTTGTTCTATCTTTAGCCAGAAGGTCCCCAGTACTCTATAGCTGGGGAGTGCTGTGGACCTTCCGACCAAAGACAGAACAAACTGCTATAGGGGTCACAGTGGTCACCTTTGTGACCGAGCCCCTAAACTAGGGGGCTTCATAGGACCCATCACCACACTACTGTCTCCAGGTGTAGGAAATTTCATACTTACCTCTTTTACTTTCAAAGCACTGATGTGGTGCCCGGCTGTGCACCTGTTTTAATGTCCTTCCAGCCATGTTGTATGCCGCTCTAGGGTATCGCTTGCGGTACCATCGTCCAGGTGACAGGGTAGCGGGGAGGACAGTAGAAGAGGTGAACAACCCGGAGGACAATAGAAGAGATGCACAGTTGGGAAGACAATAGAAGAGGTGCACAGTTGGGAGGACAATAGAAGAGGGCCAGTTGGGAGGACAAAGAAGAGGCGCACAGTTGGGGGACAAAGGAGGGGGGCACAGGTGGGGAGACAATAGAAGAGGGGAAAAGGGGGGGGGGGAGAGAGGGGGGGGAGTTGGGGGACAATAGAAGAGGCGCACAGTTGGGAGGACAATAGAAGAGGCGCACAGTTGGGAGGACAATAGAAGAGGCGACAGTTGGGAAACAATAGAAGAGGGAACACCGGGAGGACAGTAGAAGAGGCGCACAGTTGGGAGGACAATAGAAGAGGTGCACAGCCAGACGCCACATCAGCGCTTTGCAGAAAAAAAGAGTTAAGTACAAAATTCACCAGAATTTTTTGGCCTGGACTGTATGTGATGTAATTTTGGGTGGGGAGAACTATTACCTGTGGGGGTCACCAATATCTATGTGGGGGGACAATTAGGACACTATTACCTATGGGGGGCACTGTTACATTTAAGGGGAGATATTTAGGACACTATTACCTATGTGTATTAACAATATGATAACATGAGCCTTATGGTTGCCTTTTATGGCCTATTAATGTAACTACATATAACTGGTATAGCTACCTTTTATACAGTCGCAGAATTGCTAACAGCCCTATGAAGACGACCATAAGGCTGATGTGACCCTCAGCGAAAATGAGTTTGACACCCCTGCGCTACATAAAGTGGTGAAATCCTATCAGATGATTTATCGATAGTAATTTTTGTATTTTTACCTCTTTTACTTTTCCAGGGTGCTGTGAGCAAGCACAACCTTGCATACTGGCTTGGAAAACAGTACATTGGTGTAGGACCAGGTAAGCATCTAGTTAAATCCAAGCTTACTAAAAGTTCTTGGATGAAGAAAACTTCTTCTTCTCAGGCCACTGACATGTGGTCACATGGTCATGCAGCATAAGGCTGAGCTGCAGTACCCAGCACAGCCACTATACAATGTATGGCACTGTGTTTGATAAGTAGTGAAGAGGCCACAGCAGTCAGGATCATAGTCCTGGAAGATATAATAACTTTATTTATATAGCGCCAACATATTCCGCAGCACTTTACATATCAGAGGACACATGAACAGACATTATTTGACATTACAATGTGACAAAAAATTAACATGTCAAACAATAGGAGTGAGGACCTGGGGACAAGAGCTTACATTCTATGGGGTAATAGGAGGATACAAGAGGTAAGAGGGCTTGTTTGGTACAATGGTCCAGCCATCTATTAATAAATAAGATCATATAACTGAAGCTGTATGAGCCGTCACCAGCCGGTATCTGTGAATATATGTGATAAGCCGCTGAAACAGATGTGATTTTAGGGTATGTCTGAAACTGCTGTAGTTGTTGTTAATAATAATAATAATAATAATAATAATAATATTATTTATTAATAGAGCACCATTAATTCCATGGTGCCGTACATTATTATAGTAATTCCGTGGTGCTGTACAGTATTACATTAATTCCATGGTGTGGTACATTATTATAGTAATTCCATGGTGCCGTACATTATTCTAGTAATTCCATGGTGTTGTACAGTATTATACTAATTCCATGGTGCTGTACATTATTATATTAATTCCATGGTGTTGGACATTTTTATATTATTTCCATGGTGCTGTACATTATTATAGTAATTGCATGGTGCTCTGTACATTTTAGGGTTTACATACAGTACACAAAATATACAAAACAAGTAGTTGGGTATTAATCTGTTTGTCCAGGGTAGAATATTCCAGAGCGCCAGTGCAGTTCGAGAAAAGTCTTGGAGAAGGGAATGAAATGTTATAATGTATAATGCTTCTTAGTGCCCCCACGTACAGTATAGTTCTGAATGTGGGGAGTGGAATAAGCTTCTGCCAGATATTTCTCATATAAGAGCACATCATCTGTTGGGGGAGAGTTGGGCCACCACCATGTGCACAAAATATTTCAGCAGTAATGTTGAGAAATAATTGTGGTTGTCACAGGAGCCCATGGAAGGTTTTCAGTCCACACAAGTCAGGGAAAACGGAGGCAAGCGCGTGTTCAGACTCTGGAACCAGAACCATGGATGAAGGAAGTGATGAATTATGGACATGGTACTCGGAAGGTGACTGAGCAGAGTGACTCCGATATGTGAGTAGTGTATTACATTTCATTATTTTTCTGGTTTTATACAATTAATCTTCTATTTCTTCAGGTCTTCAGGTGCAGGACAGCTCTGAACATATCCATAGGCCCCATTCACTGGGGTCCTTAAAGCATACACTGGCCTGTACTTTCCTATACAGAGGGATGCTGTAAAATAATATGTAACCCTCTTTTATGTATCTTGGATGCGTAGTGTGTGTGGTCTGAGAAATCATTCACTTCTGCCTATTGCTTACCTGTTATTTACTTTCTTCATCTTTGCTGTATTTTGCATGGTGGTACACGTCCCAATATGCTCTTAATGACTAAGAGATATCTTAAAGGGGTATTCCCATAAATATAATCATATCTATATTTGTAGATAATTAAAAGTTAAACATTTTTGCAAATATAAGTAGTTAAAAATTCTGCAGAGTTTTAAAGATTGTCTCTACCCATCTTAGTGGTGACATCTGTTGTCTAGATCAGTTGCCAATGGATACGACCATGAATGTAGAAACTTTCTATGGTCTGGGACTTGTCAGGAAGCCAGCCATGATGTCCTTATTGTAGCTGGGTTATCAGGCAGGGACACTACATGTATCAGAAGATATCCCGGCCACAATAAGGAAATCATGGCTGATTTTCTGACCTTAGAAAGGTCCTGAATTCATGGTCGTATCCCCTGGCAACCGATCAAGACAACAACTTGTGACCACAAGATATTTAGAGAAAATCTGTAAAACTCTGCAAAATGTTAATTTACTTATATTTGCAAAAATGTTTAACTTTTAATTATCTACAAATTTTAAAATGGTTATGTTCATGGGAATACCCCTTTAAGCTTATAAATAAATAAATAATAGACAGACATTTTGTATCTTTTGGATTAATAGGCCACGATGCGTTTATTATGGGGTTACCCAAATAAATAAATAATTATAAATAATCAAATAATAAATATATAAATAACAGGTAACGGCCTATTTTTATAAAAAAAAAAAAAAGTTATCCTCACCTACCTGCGATCCCTTGATGGAGCTGCCGCCTCCTCTTGTCCGCGACGTCTGCGTCCCAGCTCAGGCGGCGTGATGTCATTGTATCGCCGCCTGCGCTGAGATACAGACGTCTCATAAACCAGCCCAGGACAGGCCCCACTCAGCTTTGTTTTTTTTGTTTTTTTTTAAAGCGGCCTGTCCTGGGCTGGTTTACGTTAAATAAATAGTAAAAATGCTGCCCCCCAGACAGTGACAGATGGGCCACCTCACTTCGCCTCATTAGAGATGCGTCCCTGAGCATAACTAAGCCCACCCTAAAGCCTGGCCTCGTCCAGTCCAAACCCGCCAATGCGCCACCATTCCTCCCTTATACCAAGCCATTCTGCTGTTGACCAATTTAGCTGGCTGTACATTACGCCACTTTGTTTGCCATCAATTTTAGTATAGATCTTAATATCGGTATCTTTAAGAGAGATGGGATGATAAGATTTAGGACCCATAGGATCTTTGTCCTTTTTAAGTAGCAGTTTAATGTAAGAGTATCCATTTTATAAGCTTAACCAAACATTCTTTCCATAGGGGACAATAGTCTTGTAGTAGCCCATTGGGTTCTGGACTCTTAGCATTAACTAACCCATTGCTGGTTTACGATAATTCCTCTGGGGTTATAGGTAACTGAGTGCAGAATTAACCCTTTTCAATGCAGGAGATATAACTTATATATTACGGTTGTTACAGTGACTAATGCTCCCGACACCTTCTTATTTTCAGCTTATCAGAACTCTTAGTATTGGGTTTACGGACAGACACTGGAATATCGCACAAGGTAAGGACAATGCAGAGATCTCCAGGGATGAAAGTGGCCTCTGTAAAGCCAACCATACACCTTAAATTGCTGTCAGCTGAACACTTGTTAGGCCAAAAGCTAGTCCTCCCAACACCCCATACACATGCATTCTCAGATGAACAGTGCTTGTGCAGCTTATTGCACCAAGGATGGCTAGGATCTTGTGAGAGCTTTCACAGTAGCTCACTGCTTGGCCACCTCTATTCTGTATTCATTAGATTGGCAGCCGGGTGTGCACAGTAGTCCTGCATCTGTTCTGTAGTCATTTAGTCAGCATGGGCTGTATAGTAGGATCCTTGCATATGCTGTTATATACACTTGCACCTTCAGGCTAGTGGTGCTATGACGTCATCACAGCCCTGCTGACCTGAACTGTCAATCAAAAGGATCAAGGAAATCAGTAGGGATCAAGGAGCCAGCAACAGACCAGGCAAGGGGTAATAGCAAAAGAAATTGATCAGACCATTGGGGGGTGCTGGGTGTCAGATCCAAGCACTATTTACCAGGCAAAGCACCATATGTTTTAAAGTGGCTGTGCTTGGTATTGCTTCTCTGCCTCATTTACATGAATGGGCCTGAGCTGCGCCCAGATCATGTGACTGATGAACATACTTTCAGATGGCCTGGCATGGTTATTGGACCTCTGTCAATCTAATATTGATGACCTATCTTAGAGATGCCATGACGGGGTACTGATGTGTTCTCATGGTGACAGGCCTACTGAAGGCCCTCATGTCACCATCATAAGTAAAACTATAAGAATGCCAGAGGTGGAGTCTTATAGACTTTCTTTCGCTTTCATTTAGTGATGTATAATACATTGCAGTACAGAAGTATTGCAGTGTATTATATGGTCACTCTCGCCCCCCTAGTGTTTAAGTCCCAATATGGGACTAAGTACAAATGATGATAAAAAAAAAAAAATACTGTAAAATATTAAAGCAAAATTAA
Organism: Leptodactylus fallax; assembly: GCA_947044405.1. Classification (NCBI taxonomy): domain Eukaryota; kingdom Metazoa; phylum Chordata; class Amphibia; order Anura; family Leptodactylidae; genus Leptodactylus; species Leptodactylus fallax. The sequence goes on from CAMRHE010000270.1 coordinate 481,398, forward strand.
AAAAGTAAATAGCCCTTTTCCCAAAATTTTTTTTTGTAACAGAAAATATAATAATAAAAAAAAAATACCCCAGGTTATAAGTGTTATAGAGACTTTTACACAAAACCCAAGAGATAAACCGTCTCTCAGGTGGATAAAACAGTTGAAAGTTTATTGCATAGAGAGGTTACAGCAAAAAGAGTATTAGAGGTAGAGATAATAACCAGAACAAAGAGACGTAGCTACGGAGACCTCTGATAGGGCAGAGAAGCCTGGCAAATGTCACAAAACCGGGGTTCTTAAGACTAATCTCTGGCAACCAGTCATAACAGTATCCTCTTACAGCCAACATCACTCTCATAGGAGAATTAGTATAATTATACATTGGACCTGTCTCCCTTCAAGGTGGCCTTTATCAACTATTTTGACTCGTCTATATAAAACAATGTTTCTGGACTCATTAGGTTCCAAGTAACTAGATCATAGGTGAACATTCTTGTTCATATGACGAGGCCACATGTGGAAAATGTCAGCAATAAAGCAATTAGCAGTATACATATATACCATAGTATTACAATATATTAGCAATTCATTATTAGTAAAGACTGTAATGATTATTTTTCTTTATCATGGGTTAATAATAATAACCCATATTATTTCCAAAGAACATTATTTATCCCATACAGTGAATGCCATAAAGAATAAAAACAGCAAAATTGCTGTTTTTTGGTCATATTGCCTGCAACAAAAAATTATCAAAGGTCACATATATATAAATGATGGCTGATCCTGCAAAGAAACAAGTCCTCCCACAGCTCCGGTGATGGGAAAAAGAAAACGTTATGGCTCTCAGAATACGGTGACACCAAAACAAATTATTTTTGGCAAATAAGTGACTTTATTGCGCAAAAGTATTTCAACATAAAAAACTATGTAAACTGACCAGCAGAATAAAGGTGACATGTATTCATGATGCCCAATGCACCACACAAAATTTAGAACGTAAAAACAAAAAAACGATGGTGAGACTGAAATTTTTTTTTTGACCATCCTGCTATGAAACGTAATAAAATTTGATCGTTAACTATGGCTATGTCGACATTAAATCTAAAAAGTTATGGCTTTTAAGATATGATAATGAGGGGGGAAAACAAAAACAGCGTCCTGTATTACAAAACTAGGCTACGTCGTTAAGGAGTTAAACTAAGGTGATAAACTAAGGGCAGTAAATACTGGCGGTCCTTGTTCCTGTATTTGGTGGACATGCCTAAAATGATGAGACTTGAACACTATCTCAATGTATTTTCCATGCTTGTTACAATATCTGTTCTTCCGTCTATACTTTCTATTCGGCAGCGCTGGAAGGAGCTTTCCCCTACACTCAGCTTACATGACTTGTTGGAAGAGTCACAGGAACTGAGGGATCTACAAGAGAATGGACTCCTTGTATTGGACCAGACGTAAGTAAGAAAATCAGTCAAATCAGAACTTAGAGGAGATTTTTAGTAACCGGCATATAGGTCGAGTCATTTCTTAGCCCTTTCCCAACATCTGCCGTAATAGTACGGTGGATGAAGAGTCTTTAAAGATGGCAGCCACCATAGCTACTGGATCTCTGCTGTAATGTACAGTCATGGCCAAAAGTTTTGAGAATGACACAAATATTATATTTTCACATGATCTGCTGCCCTCTGGTTTTTATGTGTGTTTGTCAGATGTTTTTATCACATACAGAAATATAATTGCATTCATATTCTGAGTAACAGAAGCTTATATTGACAGTTAGAATGAGTTAATGCAGCAAGTCAATATTTGCAGTGTTGACCCTTCTTCTTCAGGACCTCTGCAATTCTCCCTGGCATGCTCTCAATCAACTTCTGGACCAAATCCTGACTGATAGCAGTCCATTCTTGCAGAATCAATGCTTTAATTTTGTCTGAATTTGTTGGTTTTTGTTTGTCCACCCGTCTCTTGATGATTGACCACAAGTTCTCATGGGTTAAGATCTGGGGAGTTTCCAGGCCATGGACCCAAAATCTCTATGTTTTGTTCCCTGAGCCATTTAGTTATCACCTTTGCTTTATGGCAAGGTGCTCCATCATGCTGGAAAAGGCATTGTTGAGCGCCAAACTGCTCTTGGACGGTTGGGAGAAGTTGCTCTTGGAGGACATTCTGGTACCATTCTTTATTCATGGCTGTGTTTTTAGGCAAGACTGTGAGAGAGCCGATTCCCTTGGCTGAGAAGCAACCCCACACATGAATGGTTTCAGGATGCTTTACAGTTGGCATGAGACAAGACTGGTGGTAGCGCTCACCTCTTCTTCTCCGAATAAGCTGTTTTCCAGATGTTCCAAACAATGGAAAAGGGGATTCATCAGAGAAAATGACTTTCCCCCAGTCCTCAGCAGTCCACTCCCTGTACCTTTTGCAGAATATCAGTCTGTCCCTGATGTTTTTTCTGGAGAGAAGTGGCTTCTTTGCTGCCCTCCTTGAGACCAGGCCTTGCTCCAAGAGTCTCCGCCTCACAGTGCGTGCAGATGCACTCACACCTGCCTGCTGCCATTCCTCAGCAAGCTCTGCACTGCTGGTAGCCCGATCCCGCAGCTGAAACACTTTTAAGAGACGGTCCTGCCGCTTGCTGGTCTTTCTTGGGCGCCCTGGAGCCTTTTTGGCACCAATGGAACCTCTCTCCTTGAAGTTCTTGATGATGCGATAGATTGTTGACTGAGGTGCAATCTTTCTAGCTGCAATACTCTTCCCAGTTAGGCCATTTTTGTGCAGTGCAATGATGACTGCACGTGTTTCTTTAGAGATAACCATGGTTAACAGAAGAGAAACAATGATGGCAAGCACCAGCCTCCTTTTAAAGTGTCCAGTGGTGTCATTCTTACTTAATCATGACAGATTGATCTCCAGCCCTGTCCTCATCAACACCCACACCTGTGTTAATGGAGCAATCACTGAAACGATGTTAGGTGGTCCTTTTAAGGCAGGGCTGCAATGATGTGGAAATGTGTTTTGGGGGATAAAGTTCATTTTCTAGGCAAATATTGACTTTGCAAGTAATTGCTGTTAAGCTGATCACTCTTTATAACATTCTGGAGTATATGCAAATTGCCATTAGAAAAACTGAAGCAGTAGACTTTGTAAAAATTAATATTTGTATCATTCTCAAAACTTTTGGCCATGACTGTACAGTGGAGACCCGAAGCTAATGCTCGCGATCAGAGTTCACTGTGGTGTGGCTCCCCCAAACTAAAAAAAAATGCTCCCCGGGTCCAGTCCCCACTGGCCCTGTACCTTTCTGGTTGCCAGTTCCTGCGATCTCATTGTTGCTTCAACAGCTGGAAGCCTTATGAAGGCTTCCAGGCCTGCAATAGTAATATTACTATTGAGGCTGGTCTATGACCAGCCTCAATATTAACATAGTGAAACTCCCATAGACTGCAATACAGTTGTATTGCAGTCTATGGGCTAATAAAATAGTAAAAAAATAAAATAAAAAATCTAAAAGTTCAAATCACCCCCCTTTCCTTAGGATACATATACAACTAGTATATGTAGTGTGAAAAAAATATACCGTGCCAAATCACAGTTTTTTCACTGTATTGCCTCTGATAAAAATTTGAATAAAAAGTGATCAAAGCAATAGACATTCCCCAAAAGGGTATAACTAAAAACTACACCTGGCCCCGCAAAAAAAAACGCCCTATGCATCCCTGTACATGGAAATATAAAAAAGTTACAGGTGTCAGAATATGGTGACTTTTAGAAAAAAAATTTTGCAGAGATTTAGATTTTTGTTAAGGGGTTAAAATGTAAATAAAACTATAAATTTTGTATCTCCGGGATTGTACCGAAACAGAATACAGGTGACATGTCATTTTGGCTGCACAGTGAACTCTGTAAAAACAAAGCCCATAAGAAAGTTACACAAATCCACTTTTTCTCCAGTTCTATCCTATTCTGAATTTTTTTCCAGCTTCCCTGTATATTTTACAGAATAATAAATGGGACCATTATGACGAACATTTTGTCCTGCAAACATTAAGCCCTCATATGGCTCTGTGAATGGAAAAATAAAAAAGTTATGGGGTTTGGAAAGTGGGGAGTCAAAAACGAAAACTGAAAAAAATGTCACCGGTGGGAAGGGGTTAAAGGGTTTTTCCATGTTATCTTTCGCACTTTTGACTTTATATTTCATTGGTAGTGTGAGAACTGAAGCGTTCTCCACTTCCTATGATGAAGATACCCTGCAGGACAGAGATTTCACAAGCAGCACTACTTCACAAGCACCCCTTAAATTGGCACCATCTTGCAGTACAAGTACAAATTACTTCTACATATATTTGCAGATACAGCACAAACTATAAAATAAGATGCCTGCAGTATTTAAATGACCAGTTAGGGGTCATATGGTTGTTGCCCAGTCCTTGCACATACCCTCCAGTCTTGACTGACATGTCTCCAGTACCTCCTATACATCAGAGGAAGATGTGAGATATACTGTCCTTGGCTTCATTCACAACTGTATGTGCCGCTGTGCTAGAACATAGGAGGTAGCTGGGGATGACGTAACACAACCTGGGACATGTCAATCAAGTCTGAAGGATTTGTTAATGGACCAAACTGCATGACTCTTCCTAATATCAGCAAAACCCACATGACTCCTAGCTGATAATATGCAAATTGCAATAATTTTCTAGGTTGTGTTGCCTATTTGGAAACATCTGCACTTCATGTACTGCAACAGAGTGTCAGAAATCTGATTCCATAAAATCAAAGGCCTGTTTCCAGTTTCGTCACTGCTGAGCTCTTCATTATAGAAATGGAAGGAGGTGTCCCAGCTGGCAGACCCCCTCTGCTCTTTTCTCCATAGATGCCCTGATGGTAGGGGTAGTGTTACCCACCATGCAACCCAAGCAATTGTATGGGGCCCCAAAGATACCAAGCACATATCATCCAGCATGTTTGTGTTTTTGTATTAAATTGGCCGTTACCTATGGATTATTTCTGCAGGTAACAGACAATATCACTTTCCCAGACTCCTCTTCTTCTGCCCATTGTACTCGCACATGATGCCCTGGCACTTTCAGCGTCTGGACCTAATGTTCAGCAGGTCCTGAAACCATTCCATGATGGCCGTGCCAGGGCCATACCGCTGAGGGGACACTGTACTGTCTGTGGGGACCACCGAGGGGGCAGTGTACTGTGTGTGAGGACCACTGAGGGGGCAGTGTACTGTGTGTGGGGACCATTGAGGGGGCAGTTTACTGTGTGTGAGGACCACTGAAGGGGCAGTGTACTGTGTGTGGGGACCACTGGGGGGGGCAGTGTACTGTGTGTGGGGACCACTGAGGGGGCAGTGTACTGTGTGTGGGGACCACTGAGGGGGCAGTGTACTGTGTGTGGGGACCACTGAGGGGGCAGTGTACTGTGTGTGGGGACCACTGAGGGGGCAGTGTACTGTGTGTGGGGACCACTGAGGGGGCAGTGTACTGTGTGTGAGGACCACTGAGGGGGCAGTGTACTGTGTGTGAGGACCACTGAAGGGGCAGTGTACTGTGTGTGGGGACCACTGAAGGGGCAGTGTACTGTGTGTGGGCACCACTGAGGGGACACTGTACTGTCTGTGGGGACCACTGAGGGGGCAGTGTACTGTCTGTGGAGACTACTGAGGGGGCAGTGTACTGTCTGTGGAGACTACTGAGGGGGCAGTGTACTGTGTGTGGGGACCATTGAGGGGGCAGTGTACTGTGTGTGGGGACCACTGAGTGGGCAGTGTACTGTGTGTGGGGACCACTGAAGGGGCAGTGTACTGTGTGTGAGGACCACTGAAGGGGCAGTGTACTGTGTGTGGGGACCATTGAGGGGGCAGTGTACTGTGTGTGGGGACCACTGAGGGGGCAGTGTACTGTGTGTGGGGACCACTGAGGGGGCAGTGTACTGTGTGTGGGGACCACTGAGGGGGCAGTGTACTGTGTGTGAGGACCACTGAAGGGGCAGTGTACTGTGTGTGGGGACCACTGAAGGGGCAGTGTACTGTGTGTGGGGACCACTGAGGGGGCAGTGTACTGTGTGTGGGGACCACTGAGGGGGCAGTGTACTGTGTGTGGGGACCACTGAGGGGGCAGTGTACTGTGTGTGGGGACCATTGAGGGGGCAGTGTACTGTGTGTGGGGACCACTGGGGGGCAGTGTACTGTGTGTGGGGACCACTGAGGGGGCAGTGTACTGTGTGTGGGGACCACTGAGGGGGCAGTGTACTGTGTGTGAGGACCACTGAAGGGGCAGTGTACTGTGTGTGGGGACCACTGAGGGGACACTGTACTGTCTGTGGGGACCACTGAGGGGGCAGTGTACTGTCTGTGGAGACTACTGAGGGGGCAGTGTACTGTGTGTGGGGACCATTGAGGGGGCAGTGTACTGTGTGTGGGGACCATTGAGGGGGCAGTGTACTGTGTGTGGGGACCACTGAGGGGGCAGTGTACTGTGTGTGGGGAGCACTGCGGGGACAGTGTACTATCTGTGGGGACCACTGAGGGGGCAGTGTACTATCTGTGTGGACCACTGCGGGTGCAGCGGACTGTGCGGGGACCACAGAGAGCAGTGTATTGTGTGCGGGGACCACAGGGGAGGCAGTGGACTGTGGGTGGGGACCACAGAGGGGGCAGTGGACAGTGTGTGGGGGAACCTTATCTAAGGCTTTCAACGCTCAAGATTATATTCATTAAAAAAAAAAAAAATCATGACAATGACATATACAATAAAATAATCCTTGTCTTGTGTTTTCTGCTTAGTGGTCTTCTCTGCACGTGGAGGGGGCTCGCGGTGTTAGACAGTCTTCTGTTGCCAGTCTTAAACCAGTTTCATGAGTCTTGGACCCAGAACATAAAACCTCATCAGCCACAGACAAATGTGTGACAAGAATGTCACCCCTGGAATATACCCTGGAGATACCAGAAGGGGTGACCTAAACATTTGCACAATATTTTGCAACCTTATATATGGCGTTTAATAGTGAATAAAGTATTTTAAGTATTTTCTAGATTTGTGTGATACCTGACTTTCGAGGCCTTAGAGGGAGTCTGTCATGTCCTAAATAGCTTCCAAACCACTGATACGCTCTTCTATATACAAATGAGCTGTTCAGTTTGCTATCCAGTGACACCCCCACCCCCGTAACAAAAAGATTGACAGTTACCAATGTTTAGCAAGCACAGGCAAAAATAAGTGTTCTGAAAGATGTGGTTCCACCTGGATGCACTGAGCAGGTCTTTTCCCTTATGGATTGCTATGTGCTACTACTGCCTGTACTCTACAACAATATCTATAGTATTCTCGTAGCAGTCAAATGCGATTGTGCTTTAGCAGATTCCCACATATAGGATCCCTCATCCCTGGAGTTGTCAGCACTAGCCCTCACACCAGATAAAGCTTCACCAGACACTATGGTCAGTAAGTACCAAGAGGGTCATATTGTGGTTACCACCCACCTTTCCAGGTCACGCAGGTGGGCTACTGAAAATAAAGAAATCAAACATGTCTATAGAGTGGTGCACGAAACCCTGCCTCCTACTGTAACCATACTGTGCTACCCTAAACACCCCTAGTCATCTGCCTCCTGCTAAAACTGTACAGTGTTACACTAATATGGATGGGAAGAGGGCCAACACCAGAAATTAAAATCATATAATGTATGTACGTCCCTTTCTGACCAGTGACCAGCTGCTTCATTCACCCACTGTCAGACAGCCTAGTAGGCCTGTTACTTCCCTGTTGCAGTAGTGCCGCCTGCTTCATTACTATTACGGACTTCAGTGTAAATGGATACTAATGAAGAGGATGGCACTGCCACGCTGCCTGTGCCACTTCCATCTAGACATCTCAGTCTGTGAGTCTACTCCAGATAATTTGGCTATAAGTGGCTCTGAAAATTCTAATGGCAGCCATGCGCAATATGTCACCATGGGTTCCTGACCGCATAACACCACTTCTCCATAATGACATACTGCATGAGGTGTCCTAACCACAAGTGTAGGGTCCTTAATATTCTAACACTTTTGGATTTTTTTGTAGATGTATGACATCATAGATGAAAATGTGATGTCATATAATCCTAGAGAGTAGGTATCATTATAGGATTATATTGTTCCGTGTGTATATCCTTAGACACTGTATTATTTATGCATGTGTCATCAGACTTTTCTGTTGGTATGTGTGTATACAAGTAATGTCAGAGGGGCAGGGGTGAAATGTTTCTTTCTGCCATCACGACCACATCCTCCAGGGCAAGTTTTATTGCTTTATGAGTAGTTGGCCTGAACCAACTCAGTCAGATATAAATAAGAGAGTATGACTGGCTAGTGACCTCATGGCCATCTGTGGAGTATTCATCTTCCAAGGTGCAGGTAAAACCAGCCATCTCCCAGACCCTCAAGATGTGGAAAGGGGAAGGAGGTGGGCACTCTGGCAAGTGGTGTGGCTAAGCACAAACCACAAGAGACTGTGATGTTTTACAACCATAATCCATTCTACATCCATAGATGACCGCTGTACCTGAGAAGTGATGTTAGAGATAAAAAAAAGAAGACATTATTAGAATAAGAGCCAGAGAAGGTTTAGTACAGCATGTTCAGCCAGGTGTACCCCAGATCTGCTGTCAGTAGAAGCCATATCCCATCCGTTCTTAGAAGATGTCTATCTGGAATGGTATTCAGTGCACTGAACCAATGGTGGCTCCTGGATATAGTAACAAATGATAAGACACACCTCATATAGGGGGTGTAGGAGTTGGACGTGACCCACCAGGAGCTGCCCATGGTCAGGATGTTTGAAATAAAGAGAAATGATATGTGAATTTGCAGATACACTAACCATACCACTACTACATAGTATAGACTATTCTTCACTTACACTCACTTTACTCCTAATCCTTGTTACTTTTATAAGTTGGTGGACCCATCAGTGATAGTTGGTGGTTGCCACATCTGTAAGACACTGGTGGATCCATTTTTCAACCCTCTTACAGGCAAGCGCAGGACAACAGCGTCCCTCCAATCGAATTGTGAAGATCTTGTGTAGACACCAACACCATTATTTGCCCCTGTATTTCCTGAATCCACAGCCACCTCTAGAATCTGATAACTATACTAGCTATGCCCATATGGACAACCTCTTCAATTATATTGTTCAACAACATCATTATACCAGGCTATGTCTTTCTTCTCATACTGTAGATTGGACACCTACAAACTTGTATGAAAAATAATGATGGGGTTCAGCCTAAATATAGTAAGATATACATTACTGTGACCATTTAACATCCCCTCCACATATTCAATGTTCTAATAAGAGCCAACAACTTACCCACCTCCACAAAAGCAAAGGTGGGCCGGGTAGCAGGGGAGGAGGGAACCTAAAGGCCACACAACTCCTCGTTCTAGACCTCAGGAGGGACCCAAATGGGCAACCTCATACCTCAATCCAAGTGATTAAAAAAATAAATAAGTGGGAGAGTGTCACGTACTACGGCCCATCATCCCACAGGATCTATAAAAGTTATCCTTTGCAAGGCGGATAACCGAGCAAAAAGAGGTGAGTTACTCACAAGCTGAGGAAAAAGAAATGCAGTGTGCCTCACTCAGTGGGTTTCCAAGTCCCCCGTAAACTTCGCCATCCCAGTCGTCACCGTTTTTTGGGGCACTTCCTGTTTCTTTCAATTGTGTGACTGATGTGGTTGAGAGTTCGAGGGTTACCCATAGAGTACATTTAAACTTAGTGAGAGGGTTCCTGAAATTTTTGTAAATCTTTCTCATATGAACACACTAGTCATCCTTATAGTGACAGCTCCAAAATATATCTTATTTTAATACCAAGTATACTACAGACAACCTCAAAACAGAGCTAATTACACATGCGGAAATCTGACCAATCGCCTTTAAGACAGGGTTAGTGTTAGGGTTATGCAATGATTGAAAGCCCCGGGTGTCAGCCATACATCCGCCTTAGCCATACAGCATATTTAAATTTAGGGAGAGGTGTGCAGAATTGTTTCTAAATCTTTATTATATGACCACTCTAGTCATTCTTATGGTGACTGCACTAATAAATAATTCTTACAATAATGTCAAACAACGCCCAGATCAGGGGCGTAACTAGCAAAGACTGGGCCCCCCAGCAAACTTTTGACTTGAGGTCCTGTCCCACAGCATAGCGCCCCCTTTCCTGGTCCCCCACACAGTATAACACCCCATTTACACACAGTATAATATCCCATAGTGGCCTCTCCACATTGTATAATGTCCCATAGTGGCCCCTCCACACAGTATTATGTCCCACAGTGGCCCTCCACACAGTATTATGTCCCACAGTGACCCCTGCACACAGTATTATGTCCCACAGTGGTCCCTGCACACCATATTATGTCATATCATGGATCCTCCACACAGTATTATGACCTACAGTGGGACATAATTTTCAGACCCCAGAGTATAATGATCGGAGTCCCAGGGGAGGTGACAAACATAAAAACCAGTGTTACTTACCTCTCCTGGGCTCTGATGCACTCCCAGCTGCTTTGGCCCTTTTCAGTGTCAGCACAGACATCACGTGGGCCAGGCCGGCGTCGTGACGCATAATGAGGCCGGTCTGGCCCACGTGACATCTTGGACATCACCAAATGGGCCTGAAGATTGCAGAGAGTCACGCCGGAGCGCAGGAGATGTGAGTAACACTGGTTTTTATGTTTGCTCACCTCCCCTGGGCCTCCAATCATTATACTCTGAAAAGACCCCGGAGTATAATAATAGCAGTATTTGTTGGGGTTCGTCCAACAAATACTCTTGCCGCGGGCCTCACTTACAGATCACTGCTCCTGCTCATGGCCACCTCCGCTTCCCCTTCTGCCCTCCAGGAGGCCCAAGCAACATGATATGAGACACAGAAGGGGAAGGGGAGGCGGCCGTGAGCAGGAGCAGGGATTGGTAAGTAAATAGGGCCCGTTACTTGCTGGGGTTACTCCCCGGGCCCTGTGCTGCTACTGCAGTACTTATGTCAATGCCCCAGATAGACCAAAAACAGAGCTAATTGTATATACAATCTAGCCAATTATCTTCAAGATAGGGTTAGGGTTAGTCTTAGGCAGTGATTGGAACCCCCACTTGTCAATCACACATCAGCACAAGCCATGCAAGAAATTTAAATGTAGGGAGAGATTTCCAGAAATCTTTCTAAATCTTTCTTATATGACCATTCTAATATATTAAACTTAGGGAGAGAATTCCAGAAATTTTTCTAATATTTTATTATATATTTATAATAAGATATTTATTTATTATATATAATATTTATAAAATAAAAGAAGTCTTATATCAATGTCAAACATTCCTCAGACAGACCATAAACAAAGCTAATTGTATATGCACAAATCTGGCCAATCACCTTCAAGAATGAGTTAGGGTTAGGCAGTGATTGGAAGCCCATATGTCAATCATCCATCAGCACAAAAAAATGAAATTTAAGCAGAATTTTCCAGAAAGTTTTCAATATCTCCCTTATAAGACCAATGTAGTGATCCTTCCTGTTATTGAACTAATAATAAGCCTTAAAATGAATGTGAAACATTCCCCTCATACACCAAAAACAGAGCTAACTGCATATGAAAAAATATGGCAGAGGGTTAGGATTATTTAAAAAAATTTTTTTTTTTTTTTAATTTTACACCTCCCTGTCCACCACAGGGGTCTCTCCAACTTATGGACAACCTCCTTAAAGGGATTGTCTCGGCCTAATTTTTTATTTTTTTCTGGCCACTTCACTGGTCCCCTTCCCCCAATACATTGGCCCCTTCACTGGTCCCCCATACTGTAATGGGGAACAGTGATGGGTGCTAACATACTGTGAGGGGCTGGGGTATTAAAAGGGTTGTCGGTTTCAATTTTTTTTTATGGTCTAACCTCAGGATAGGCCATAAATACCTGATCAGTAGGGGCTGACACCAGGCCCCATAAGCTGTATGGAGCTGCTTTCAGCACCCGTCCTGTACACAATATGGGGAAGCAGAAATCCATCCCACTGACTTCAATGAGTGCTGAGATGCAGTAAAGGCACAGACTGCTATACAGCAGATAGAGATTTCTGCTTCTGTGGCCACTGTATGGGTGGGGAGGGAATAGTAAGGGGCCACTGTATGGGCCATACAGTGGTCCCTTCACTCGCCCCCTTAGAGCAGAATTAGATGATTACTTACCTGTCTGCTCCCCGGTCCCTCTCCTTCTTGGAAGCAGCGGTAGGGGCCAAAGAGCAGACAGGTAAGTATTGATACCCCTTATCCCACACAGCTTGTACGCCACAGGCTCAATGTGGTCTGTAACGTACAAGTCGAGGAGTGGTAGAGCAGGAAGCCTGTGGCTTCCTGCTCTACCAGTAGCAGGACGGGGCGGAGCGCCACTTCTCACTGGTTCTGCGATCCAGTTGTATTTTTAACAACCGGATTGGCAGAACCAGGGAGAACTGGCTGCATCCTCTTACAGCAGGAGCGGGGATGCGTAAGTTAATAGGGGCCATTACTGGACCTCCACTGCTTATTAAAAAAAAAAAGTGGGTGTCCGGTAGGGCCCCCTAAAGGCACGGGGCCCACTGTGGGTTTCACTAGTACCCTGGTGGGCCAGTCTGAGCTTGGCACCCTCGTGTGCTTACGGGAAAATGGTGCCTCAGTAAGCTTTGACCGTGACGTCAGCGGGGGTTAATGCCCACGATCAGTGTGGACACTGATTGCAGGGTCTCTGCTGTGTAATACAGCGGAGACCCAGCAGCTATGGTGGCCGCTCAGTTCCTAAGTGGCCACCATACTTAAATACCTGATATCCACGTTTGTCCTGCTCCGGAGTCTGATATATTCCGAGAAAGCTTTCTTCTGCTGCAGCTATGACCAACCGTTTCTTCACTGTAGTCAAAAGTTTAGTAGAAGTACAAGGAAGCCGGCATCAAACATATCTCAGTCAATCTCCATGTGCCCAACTTACTGAACATTTTTAGTTTCTTTAAGAATAAAAATTGAGACTGAAATTGAGAAGATTTTGAATAAATAAATTATCTACATGTCACCTATTCCCCAAAATTATATAAATAAAAATGATATCTTTTGCAGTAAAATTAGGACGCCTTACAAAGATCCATACTCAGAAATATAAACAAGTAAGGGTTGTCACAATATGGCTACTATTTCTTGTCTCTTTCAAAGTTTTAATTTTTTTTAAAAAACATGCGTACATGTTTTTCATGTTTTTATCCAGTAAATCGTACAGAATATTAAATGGTACCATAATAAAGTACGACTTGTCCCATAAAAAATAAGCTCTCATACAGCTCTGTGAACGGGAAAATAAAAATGAATGGCCATTGGAAGGTGGGTAATAAAATGAAAACATTGGAAAGAGGTTAATGTTTTGTAACTTATCCTATTATTTTTTGGAGAGATGGTTATGACAGGGGATAGGAATCCATTCGGGAAATCTATGTTATTATGTGGCACATTATTCTGAGCTAGAATCATAAAATTGGCCCCAAGGGAAAGTTTCCGCAGCTGAATGATCTATTATAAGAAGACTGTCAATTTAGGAAACTGGTACATTCTATGAACAGTATGTTGTATGGGCTTAATACTGGGAGAACAGGTAAGGAACACTAAGTAGGTAACTGATTTCCTACAAATATTAATAAAAAATTCAAATATCATATAAAAATAGTTTACATGTCCATCTGCTTCACTACAATTTAGGAATGAGCTCCCTGGCAGAACTACTTTTGTCGCCCACTGTTAGGGCTCATGCACATGAAAAAGTCATGTACACTGGGCGTCTACAGTGGTGAACGCAGTATCCACACCCTCGTACCACTGACATAACAGCTGTTGGGACCCAACAATTAAAGGGACCATTACCACTGAAACCCTTAGTGCAAGCAATAACTATGGAAGATGGAAGGGGATGTGGAAAACTGCATGCACCTCCATTACTTTACAGGGACATGGGACATCATTATAATGACTTTCTTCATATGCTATGATGTCACAGCGTACACAGTGATCTTTGTGTGTGCATTATCCCTGTGCTATGATGTCATAGTGGGCATTATCCTGTACTGTAGAAAAATAATCGTACACTTTTCAAGTTCTAAACTTGCCACTTGAAGGGAACCTTTCAGACACATTTGGGGCACTAAACCACCCACAGGTCCTTATGGAAGGGTGATTTAGTCTTCCAAGTAGCTCAGTTGTAAAGGTTTCTGCACCAGCATTGATATAACAAAACACTTTACACTTACTTATGTAGCTTTAAGCCATGTCATACCCTTACAGTGTATCCCACATTGATGGCAACAAGCGCTGTGGCCTCTTCTCTGCACCCAAGACATCACATTTATTGATCGCATCATGTTACAGCAACAGTCCAATCCCAATAAAGTGAATGGGACTAAGCTGCAATACCAAGCACTGCACCCTAATACTGAGTCATGGGTGTCAGACTTCCACTCATAATATAATGATGACCTATACTAAGGACAGGTCACCAATATATATGCTTCAGAAAACTCATTTAAAGAGTAATTAAACTTTTGAACAACTTTTGAATTTCTGGCAGTATTTGCGTCATAAAAAAATTTTGTAATATACTTTATTAAGAAATTTTGGATTCTCTCCATGAAATCCTGCATTTTTTCACTCTTTTCCTTGCTTCTGTATTGAGAGCTGGGATCTAGGCAGGGCTATTTGGGATTTCAGCAGGTTCTAGTGGCCGGTGTCAGTACATATGTGGCTGTCCATGGGCCTCTCTGGATAAATAAATGGGAACCTGTGAATGATCTCATGACAAGTATCTTCTGTGATGTGCAGTATGAAGTCATCTTACCAAATTTACAGGTCACGAACATTTTACATGCAAGTTAACTGCGTATCTATCTATCTATCTATCTATCTATCTATCTATCTATCTACAGGTGCATCTCAATAAATTAGAATATCTTTGAAACGTTCATTCATTTCAGTAATTCAGTAATACAATCCATAATCAGCGTCTTCCATGATTGTGTGTCCTACTGAACCAGACTGAGGGACCATTTAAAGGCTTAGGAAACCTTGGCAGGTGACACTGAATTTGCAATACTGAACTTTTTTACAATATTCTAATTTTCTTAGATTTGGGTTTTCATTACCTGTAATCCATAATCAACATTTACAGAAATAAAACACTTGAAATAGAAGACTCTGTGTGTAAAGAATCTAGAAAATATAGGAGGTCACTTTTTTTATTTTAATTACTGAAAGAAATAAACGTTTCAAAGATATTCTAATTTATTGAGATGTAGCTGTATATATCTATCTAATATCTATTTGTTATCTATCTAATATATCGATCTATCTATCTAATATCTATCTATCTATCTATCTATCTATCTCTCTGTCTATCTATAAAAAAGAACAAATGGACAGCACTCCAGTAAAGTGTAAAAAAACAATTACTGTGGGTTTATTCCATGCGACAATTTGGTCCTGACAACAGTGGACCTTTCTCAAGCTTTCCAACACTGAAATCATCTATTTATCTCATATCTATCTATCTATCTATCTATCTATCCATCTTTCTATCTATCTATCCCTCTATCTCTCTCTATCTATCTATCTATCTATCTATCTATCTATCTATCTATCTATCTATCTATCTATCTATCTATCTATCTCTACCTGTGGTTCTCTTTATCCCTATTTGAGCACACATCAGCTCCTATGGAAAAATACTGAGTGGTATAACCAAATTTGCTATTCTATCCAGCAAAAAAGGTATACTTACTTATACTGCTCTGACAGGGGCCAAAGGGACACTATTAAGGAATAACAATGCATTTAAACCATAACTAAACTTTTAGACAATTTTTGATTTTCTGTCAGTATTTGTGTCATAAATAAATTTTGTAATATACTTTATTAACACATTTTGGATCATTTCTATGAAATCCTGCAATTTACACTCTTTCCCTTGTTTCTGTATTGAAAGCTGTTTCTGCCTCTCACTGATAGAGGTAGATAGATAGATATGAGATAGATAGATAGAGATAGATAGATAGATAGATAGATAGATGGAGATAGATAGATAGATAGATAGATAGATAGATAGATAGATAGATAGATAGATAGATATGAAATAGATAGATTGATGATAGATAGATAGATAGATAGATAGATAGATAGATAGATAGATAGATAGATAGATACAGTCATATGAAAAAGTTTGGGCACCCCTATTAATCTTAATCATTTTTAGTTCTAAATATTTGGGTGTTTGCAACAGCCATTTCAATTTGATATATCTAATAACTAATGGACACAGTAATATTTCAGGATTGAAATGAGGTTTATTGTACTAACAGAAAATGTGCAATATGCATTAAACCAAAATTTGACCGGTGCAAAAGTATGGGCACCTCAACAGAAAAGTGACATTAATATTTAGCAGATCCTCCTTTTGCAAAAATAACAGCCTCTAGTCGCTTCCTGTAGCTTTTAATCAGTTCCTGGATCCTGGATGAAGGTATTTTTGGCCATTCCTCTTTACAAAACAATTCAAGTTCAGTTAAGTTTGATGGTCGCCGAGCATGGACAGCCCGCTTCAAATTATCCCACAGATGTTCAATGATATTCATGTCTGGGGACTGGGATGGCCATTCCAGAACATTGTAATTGTTCCTCTGCATGAATGCCTGAGTAGATTTGGAGCTGTGTTTTGGATCATTGTCTTGCTGAAATATCCATCCCCGACGTAACTTCAAATTCGTCACTGATTCTTGTACATTATTCTCAAGAATCTGCTGATACTGAGTTGAATCCATGCGACCCTCAACTTTAACAAGATTCCCGGTGCCGGCATTGGCCACACAGCCCCAAAACATGATGGAACCTCCACCAAATTTTACAGTGGGTAGCAAGTGTTTTTCTTGGAATGCTTTGTTTTTTGGACGCCATGCATAACGCCTTTTTGTATGACCAAACAACTCAATCTTTGTTTCATCAGTCCACAGGACCTTCTTCCAAAATGAAGCTGGCTTGTCCAAATGTGCTTTTGCATACCTCAGGCGACTCTGTTTGTGGCGTGCTTTCAGAAACGGCTTCTTTCGCATCACTCTCCCATACAGCTTCTCCTTGTGCAAAGTGTGCTGTATTGTTGACCGATGCACAGTGACACCATCTGCAGCAAGATGATGCTGCAGCTCTTTGGAGGTGGTCTGTGGATTGTCCTTGACTGTTCTCACCATTCTTCTTCTCTGCCTTTCTGATATTTTTCTTGGCCTGCCACTTCTGGGCTTAACAAGAACTGTCCCTGTGGTCTTCCATTTCCTTACTATGTTCCTCACAGTGGAAACTGACAGGTTAAATCTCTGAGACAACTTTTTGTATCCTTCCCCTGAACAACTATGTTGAACAATCTTTGTTTTCAGATCATTTGAGAGTTGTTTTGAGGAGCCCATGATGCCACTCTTCAGAGGAGATTCAAATAGGAGAACAACTTGCAATTGGCCACCTTAAATACCTTTTCTCATGATTGGATACACCTGGCTATGAAGTTCAAAGCTCAGTGAGGTTACAAAACCAGTAAGTCAGTAAAAAATAGTTAGGAGTATTCAAATCAATAAAATGATAAGGGTACCCAAATTTTTGCACCGGTCAAATTTTGGTTTAATGCATAGTGCACATTTTCTGTTAGTACAATAAACCTCATTTCAATCCTGAAATATTACTGTGTCCATCAGTTATTAGATATATCAAATTGAAATGGCTTTTGCAAACACCCAAATATTTAGAACTAAAAATGATTAAGATTAATAGGGGTGCCCAAACTTTTTCATATGACTGTATGAGATAGATAGATAGATAGATAGATAGATAGATAGATAGATAGATATGAGATAGACAGATATGAGATAGATAGATAGAGATGGATAGAGATAGATAGATAGATAGATAGATAGATAGATATGAGATAGATAGATATGAGATAGATAGATGATAGATAGATATGAGATAGATAGACAGATATGAGAGAGAGAGATAGATAGATATGAGATAGATATGAGATAGATAGATAGATAGATAGATATGAGATAGATAGATATGAGATAGATAGATAGATATGAGATAGATAGATATGAGATAGATAGATATGAGATAGAGAGATAGATAGATAGATAGATAGATAGATAGATAGATAGATAGACAGATAGATAGATAGATAGACACAGTTAACTTGCATGTAAAATGTTTATGACCTGTAAATTTGGTAAGATGACTTTATATAGCACATCACTGAAGATACTTGTCATGAGATCATTCACAGGTTCCCATTTATTTAATCAGACAAGGCCATGGACAGCCACATATGTACTGACACCGGCCACTAGAACCTGCTTAAATCCCAAATATCAGACCCCTCTAATAAGATTTTTTACAACATTTATGATTAATGTTTATGTTAAAATACATAGAATAAAAAATCCAAAGTTTTTATTTTGATGTTTAGGAAAGAAAATAAGACGATGAATGCTACTTACCTGCAGAACGTAGAAGAGTTCACCCTACTTGGATTGGACACTTTCCCTAAACTGAGCATTGCCCTGTTCATCCTCCTGTTCATCGTCTACGTTCTTATACTGTTCAGCAATCTTCTCATCATGGTAACGGTACATTTTGAGACTCGTCTCCACTCCGCCATGTATTATTTCCTCAGCAAGCTATCTCTGGTAGACTTATGCTACGCATCCGTGACTATCCCCAAGACACTGGTCAACCTTCTATCAAAGAGAAACACAATCTCTCTCAATGCTTGTATCACACAGCTCTTCTTCTTACACTTCTTTGCGGGAACTGAGTGCATCCTCCTGACCGTCATGGCCTACGACCGTTATGTCGCCATATGTAACCCGTTACGGTATTCCAGTATTATGAACAGGACCATTTGTTACTGGCTGGAAGCTGTGAGTTGGGCCATAAGCTTTTTCCACTCCATCGTCCAGATAATATTAACCTGTCAACTGAAGTTCTGCGGCTCAAACAGAATCGACCATTTCTTCTGTGACATCCACCCCTTGTCTGTATTATCCTGCTCTGATATCTTCATCATTGAGGTGGCATTCATTGCGAACAGCGGCTTGATAGCTGCCCTGTCTTTTATCGTCTTACTCTTCTCCTACATGGGGATTATCAACACCATACTGAAGACCAGATCTGATGAAGGGATGGGCAAAGCTTTTTCCACCTGTACCTCCCATCTCATTGTGGTCACCCTCTTCTTCGGACCTTCCGTCTTCATCTACCTGAGACCTTCAGTGTCCTATGCAGCTGATAAAGTAGTGTCGATATTTTATACAGAGCTGACACCCTTATTAAATCCAATAATATATACTCTGAGAAACAAGGAGGTAAAAGCTGCCATCAGCTCACTCTTGGGGAAAAAACTGTTCCGGAAACATTGAATATGTCTAAAAAGATTTTTTTGTTATTTGGGAAATCATGATAAACAAGTGTAATGTGTCATATGTGTGTCTACTGCAGCTTTGTCTTCCCATTTTTGGCAGTCTAAGTATGACATTACTAGGATATGTCTACACGGGTCATATATATTTTCCACATTATAGAATGAGAGGTTGAAATTTTGACATATCTTATCCACACTCTGCGATAAAAGATCAGTAGTAATCTGAGGTGCAGATTTGAAATCCACAGTTGTGGATTTTCATAGCAGATTTACATTAGGACCGTAAACCCTTTGTGTGTTAGGCCACTTGTACACGACCATGGCGTGGTTCAGTGTGCTATTCTGGATTTTCCCAGAATTCACACTGACCCATTCCTTTCCAGTCCGTTCCGCAAAACTCAGGAAAGGTCTTATTCATTGAATGAATGGAGCCGCAGAAGCACGGCCAGTGCACAGTTGCAAAAACAGAGAGGAATAGGATATATCCTGAGTTGTGTGGCCCAGACAGGCCCATGCACATGACTGTGTATTATATGGATTCGTGTGCGGGCTGACAGAAATGAATGGGTCAGTGTGCTATTCGGGAAAAACTGGGATAGCATTCTGAACTAGCACACGGTCGTGTGCAAGGGGCCTTAGCATAAGATATGCTAGAATTATTAAGATGCTCCAGACTCCAGCAACTTTATGAAAAGCAGCAAGCAGGGGCACTTGCAACAAAACTGCTACTTTTTCATGCCTTGTATGCTAGAAAACTGGTCTACAAGGTATGATATATCGGCCCCAATGGTGTATCTGCCACCAGCACACTTAAAGCCAGTGCACTATACGCCAGTCTTAATAAATTCCCACTAATGTGCATCTCCTGCCTTAAAGGGGTTATGATGGCTCCTCCGTGCCCTGATGCTGCAAATAAATTGGGGCACCAATGGACCTTCATATATATGTGAACAGATGTTTATCCAGTACAATGAGGGCATTGAGACAACTTCCTCCTCACATATCCCCTTTAACCCTTTTGCAACAAATAGGGTAAATTTCACAGAAAGTTCACTGCACATTTAAGTCAATATGAAATATATGTGGATTTTGCCACCAGATTCATTGCAAATTTCATCCCAGTTTCACAGCAGATCAGAGGAGAAAAGTCTTCTGCAGTAAGTTTCCATGTGTGTACATGCCCTCTATGAGGGTGGTTCTGGTTTATAATCACTGTATATTGCACAGGGTAGGTGACGTATGTTAAATCAGAGGGGATCTGACTATTCGGACCCCACTGGGACCCACGCTGATTGCTAAAATGGTGGACCTCACCCCTTGCCACCCCAGCCGAACAGCAAGGAGGAGGGTGAATGGAGCGAAAGCTGAGTATATGCTTCTGCAGCCCCAAAGTTTACGGCATACTTGTCAACATTTAGTCTTCCATGTCTGGGAGATTGGTGTGTGACAACCCTATGGGCATGACCATGACCCTTGGAGTGTGGGCGCTAAATCATGTCCTGGCCATGCCCTCTTTATGGACATGACTGGCACCTAAAATGGCTGCTACATGGTGGCTCAGGAGATTTGCCTGTCTTCTGAGATTCCTGGAGATCACCCCTATTTTTGGGAACCTCCCAAAGCTTCTAGGAGGGTTGGCAACTAAGGCAAGTTGTATTGCGGCTGGGAGGAGGACAGGGGTCCCCTATTTTAGTGGTCGGTGTTTGTCCCACCATTTTAACATTCATCACCTGTCCTATAAAAGTTGTAATAAAGCTTATAGTCAGAAAATCTGAATTCTGCCACTATTCCAATATTAACAGTATATTGTGGAGTTGCTATGTGGGCAGTTTACTAATATATAATATCTATTATATCAAATAAAATATTTGCAAGTTTAACTTTGCGTTATGAACTATTCAATATTCAGAAATCACTATTCCCCATATACCATAGTAACCTGGAGACCAGTCACATACAAACAATAACCTTTAGGGGGCGTACACGCCATTCTCCTGCTGTATTTCTGCCGACGACTAGGTTATTGGCTGTCTACGGAAAGATGGCGGCCGGGTACACTGTCCCTCGCTCTTCTTTCGCACATCCCATTTTCCTCGTCCTTGAACTTAAGGCTTTGTTCCGAACACAAGAGCGAAGCCTATATTTACCTTCCTGTCTCACAGGCAAGACCTTCGGCGCCATTTTGTCGAAGACTAGGACTTCCTCGGTCCGCAGGCTTTCACAGTAAGGAAGTAGTGGACTAAATAACATTATATCGCAACTGATTATTTAACCCTCTGTGCATTGTAGCTATAGGGTAGCACTGGAGGAAAGGCAGACAGTTTCACGTCGTATTGTGCACCCCTTGCAGACTTGTTAGCCATGACAAGTCCCTGTTTTTAGCTGGGTGACAGATAACAATATACATTTTTCTGCATTAGCCATCAGGATGACTAATAAGTGTCATCTATGTTATCTACATAAGCCTTGGGTGAGGACTGGAGTGTCCAGTTAAGTCCCGCCCTCTCGCAGTAATATTCGCCAATATTCGATGACCGGTCCTCGGTGCAAATGAGAAAAATATTGACTAGAAAAAATATGCACAAATTTGATCATTAGCTGTATGCGGTGGGGATAGCATTCAGGGCGATATCGCTATTGGGTGCTCGACTTAATTTGACACTGAAACACTCAGATTCACAATTAATGGGGCAGAATTATCTGTATTGTCTCTATGGGCGGGATTTATCATAGGGTTGTGGAGTTGTAGTCGTAGTCAGGGCTTAGTCCAGCTTCAGAATAAAGTGATTAATTGTTTTTAATGATATTATACAATTATTGTATAATTAGATATATAGCTTGTTACATATTTACTTTCATAGGAATCCATCACTGTCTAGTTAATGAATTAGAGGAGATTTACTGCTTCTGTCTGACCATGGCTGTCAGCCATTTATGAAGGAGTGGGGGTCGGAGTCTGGCTGTGAGAAAATAGACTGCCCAATAATTATAAACTAAAGTTTGGTTCATTTATAAATCTTCACTGGTGACATATCTTTTTGCATCCACTATGAAATAGCTTTGCATTGTACTGTTCCTCTGTTATTCCTCCAGGAAATGTATGAATAAATTAAATGATTTTTACAAATCTTATTGACAGATTGACAAAGATGATCATAACACTCAGTTGTCCATTTTTTCATACATTTTCTGGAGGAATAACAGGGGATTGTACCAGGTATTTTTCTAAAATAACATTTTTTTTTTATTTAAAGCAGTTGTCCAGGATCTGAAGGTAATTGATACTGATGACCTATCCACAGGATAAGTCATCAGTATCAGATCGATTTCGGTCGCTGAAAGCCATATACTAGGTATGTGGCTGGAAGCAGCCCTGCTCCTATTCAAGTGAATGGTGGGGCTGCAGTTCCAGGCACCACCACTACAGTGTATGGACAGGAAGCTGTATACAGTGGATGGAGCTTTGTACACTGTAGTACTAGTGCCTGGAACTGCAGCCCCACCATTCACATGAATAGGAGCAGGGCTCCTTCCAGCTACATACCTAGTATATGGCTTTCAGCAACCCCGACTGATTTGTGGAGAAGTCATCAACAGTACCAATTACTTTCAGGTCCTGAACAATCCCTTTAAGACCCCACATAGTGAATCACAACTAAATAACGCAGCAGTAGGCCATTGCGTTTTTTTCTCCACAGCGTTGTTCATTGAGTTTTTACTGCATTTTTCTCTGCTGCTTTTCCACAGTTTTTTTTCTGCAATGTGTGGCTGATATTACCCAAAATCTTATATACTTAGCTGGTAATGTAAAACGCAGCGTTTTTTTCTTGCTACATTTCCGAAACATGGGGCCTTGGCCTAAGATTAAATTTTTTAAAACCAGCAGAGCTGAACGCTTCAATGTCAACAGCATAATGCATCTTACTTTATTCTTTATGGGAAAGAAGGTTGAATGTGACCTAGAACCTATAATTGAGGGTGTATGCTGACTTAGCAATAGCCGCATGCAGCCACCAATATATGTATAAACATGTGTTCATTGGCAGCCATATTCGGGCAGGGTTTCGGACACATGCGGCTAGAGCAACGTGAGCATTCACCCTTACACTTTCTAACGTGAACTGACAGATACTCTCATACGCAGAAACATAATGGGGCATGTTCAGTCCATAGGTATAATCCCGCATTCCCACGGACGAGTTTCAGTCCGCGTGTTGGCTGAATTTACAGGCCTGAACGGTACGCCGGCAGAGGGACTCCTAGCAGTATAGTTATCTATGCACCTAGGAGTCTTTGCCTCCCAGCGACATACTGTCCCGTAGTGACTATAGTACAGGACAGTATGTCGCTTGGAAGTAGGGACTCCTTGCATCATACATAACTATACTGCTAGGAGTCCGTCTCCCGGCATAGTGCACAGGCCAGTAAATCCGGTGAACACACGGACCGAGTTTCACAGCTGAAACTCAGTCATGTGAGTGCGGGGTCACTTGTAGCTCATGGGCCCCAGTGCAGTTTTTGTAACAGGGTCTTCACCTACCACGTGTCAGTCACAGTACTGTTGTCCTAATACATGGGACAGGGGCCTTTGGGCCCCCTCAGGCCCCTGAACCTGGCTGTATCTTCTGTGTTTCTCCCTATATCTGTGCATAAGAGAAACCTATATTTGAGAGGCACCAACTACCACCAATGCCTCTCATGTTTTTGCACCCATCTTCTGCAGATCAGGCTATTGGAAGGTCATTATTAGACTGAAACATTGCCGTTTACTATCGATCAGTGATCTGCCTATCCAGAAATAATATTATAATGCATGACGCTGTGATGTAACCATCTTTCAGCTACGTATATATCTCTGTAATAAAAGCAACACTTGATTTCTAAGTATGACCAAATCTAAATTTTGGGTGAATCCAGTTAAGTCCAGCCCAGTTGCAGTGATGGATGCCGGGCAAATATCTTCTGCATAGTGAAATACGTAAAATATATAAGTATGACGCAGTCTTTAGGGGTATGTAGGTACTTACTACTTGTCCTTGTTCTTTCAATCTAGTGACGGCGGGCTGGCTTACAACAGCTATATGCTAGAACATCACACCGAGTGATCTTGGCGGCCATACAATGTCCCATCAGGTAAGAAAACGGATGTACATTCACATAATCCAAATCACAGAAGTATAGTGACAGTCACAGGACTAGACGAAAATGCGGTCTGTCTTATGGCGGACAGCATCAGATCCTGAGGGACCCCATTGACTATAATGGAGCCCGTCAGGTGTTTGTTATTCTTTCACAGACATCACCAGACAAAAAAAGTTGGGCTCACGCTAGGTCTGCATGGGGACCCGAAAGACGGAGACCTTGTCCGATTACAAAAAGGTTACATGTGGAAACCACGGACCCCAAGACTATAATGGGGTTCACCGGATTTCTGGTGGAGACAAAAGTCCTCCTTGCAGGGAAACTGCTGGCTGAAGAGAACTGTCACTGTTATGCCAATTGGAGTCTCTGACACTCCCCCATTGCACTTGAGCCTCATTTGCCTATTTAGAAAAACACAGCTTTTTAACCCCTTAATGATGCAGGGTAGTTTGGGCCTTAGTGCTCAGACCCCATTTTTCAAATCTGACATCTTTTACTTTATATCAGAATAACTTCAGAATGCATTTACCTATCCAGGTGATTCTGACACATTGTATTTTATGTTGGTTGTAAATTTTGGTCATTATACTTTGCGTTTGTTTGTTAGAACAGGACAACTTACTGAAAATTTCATAAACTTAGCAATTTTGAAAGTTTCTGTTATTATGGTAAAAACACTCATAGTCATATCAAACAAATTTCTTAATAATTAACATTTACCATATGTCTACTTTACATTGGCATTGTTTCTTTAATGTCCTTTTACTTTTCTAGGATATTAGAAGGCTTATAAATTTAGTAGCAAATTCTCAGATTTTCAAGAAAAGGTCAAGATTCTGTGTTCCAGGGACCTATTCAGTTGTGAAGTGACTTTGAGGGGCATATATAATATATACAGTACAGACCAAAAGTTTGGACACACCTTCTCATTCCAAGAGTTTTCTGTATTTTCATGACTATAAAAATTGTAGATTCACACTGAAGGCATCAAAACTATGAATTATCACATGTGGAATTATATACTTAACAAAAAAGTGTGAAACAACTGAAAATATGTCTTATATTCTAGGTTCTTCAAAGTAGCCACCTTTTGTTTTGACTACTGCTTTGCACACTCTTGGCATTCTCTTGATGAGCTTCAAGAGGTAGTCACCTGAAATGGTTTTCACTTCACAGGTGTGCCCTGTCAGGTTTAATAAGTGGGATTTCTTGCCTTATAAATGGGGTTGGGACCATCAGTTGTGTTGTTCAGAAGTCAGGTGGATACACAGCTGATAGTCCTACTGATTGGAGTGTTAGAATTTGTATTATGGCAAGAAAAAAGCAGCTAAGTAAAGAAAAACGAGTGGCCATCATTACTTTAAGAAATGAAGGTCAGTCAGTCCGAAAAATTGGGAAAACTTTGAAAGTGTCCCCAAGTGCAGTGGCCAAAACCATCAAGCGCTACAAAGAAACTGGCTCACATGAGGACCGCCCCAGGAAAGGAAGACCAAGAGTCACCTCTGCTGCGGAGGATAAGTTCATCCGAGTCACCAGCCTCAGAAATCGCAGGTTAACAGCAGCTCAGATTAGAGACCAGGTCAATGCCACACAGAGTTCTAGCAGCAGACACATCTCTACAACAGCTGTTAAGAGGAGACTGTGTGCAGCAGGCCTTCATGGTAAAATAGCTGCTAGGAAACCACTGCTAAGGACAGGCAACAAGCAGAAGAGACTTGTTTGGGCTAAAGAACACAAGGAATGGACATTAGACCTGTGGAAATCTGTGCTTTGGTCTGATGAGTCCAAATTTGAGATCTTTGGTTCCAACCACCGTGTCTTTGTGCAACGCAGAAAAGGTGAACGAATGGACTCTACATGCCTGGTTCCCACCATGAAGCATGGAGGAGGAGGTGTGATGGTGTGGGGGTGCTTTGCTGGTGACACTGTTGGGGATTTATTCAAAATTGAAGGAATACTGAACCAGCATGGTTACCACAGCATCTTGCAGCGGCATGCTATTCCATCCGGTTTGCGTTTAGTTGGACCATCATTTATTTTTCAACAGGGCAATGACCCCAAACTCACCTCCAGACTGTGTAAGAGCTATTTGACCAAGAAGGAGAGTGATGGGGTGCTACGCCAGATGACCTGGCCTCCACAGTCACCAGACCTGAACCCAATCCAGATGGTTTGGGGTGAGCTGGACTGCAGAGTGAAGGCAAAAGGGCCAACAAGTGCTAAGCATCTCTGGGAACTCCTTCAAGACTGTTGGAAGACCATATCAGGTGACTACCTATTGAAGCTCATCAAGAGAATGCCAAGAGTGTGCAAAGCAGTAATCAAAGCAAAAGGTGGCTACTTTGAAGAACCTAGAATATAAGACATATTTTCAGTTGTTTCACACTTTTTTGTTAAGTATATAATTCCACATGTGTTAATTCATAGTTTTGATGCCTTCAGTGTGAATCTACAATTTTTATAGTCATGAAAATACAGAAAACTCTTGGAATGAGAAGGTGTGTCCAAACTTTTGGTCTGTACTGTATATATAAATGACCCCATTTTAAAAACTGTAGCCCTCAAATTATTCAAACTGTGTATAGGACCTTTGTTAACCCTTTTGGTGTTCCATAAGAAATAATGCAAAATGGAAGTAACATTTCCAAATTTCATTCTTTTTCTGTACATTTTCCATTTCAAACCAGTTTTTCCTGTAACAAAGATGGGAATAACAGAAAAACATACCAAAATATTTCTTACTCTGATTCTGCAGTTTGTAGAAATATCCCATTCGTGGCCCTTCTGTGCAACTTGACTCAAACACAGTCCTCAGAAATGAAAGAGCACCTTTAGGGATTTTTGTGCAGTCATTTCCTTAGGATAGTTTGTAGACACCATGGTGCATTTGCAGAGCCCTAGAGGTACTACAACAGTGGAAAACCCCCAAAAGTGGCCCCATTTGGAAAGTAGACCCATTAAGGTATTCTTTTGTGAGTAATTTGACCATTTTTAACTCCCAGGCTTTTCACTGAACCTATCTGAATTTGCCCATCAATTTGAAAAAAATGAAAATTTCTAGTTATATGTAATTTTTCATAATTTTTTTCCCTTTTACCAGGGAAGGAAGTAGCCCATCTTGTTACACAATTTCTTCCGAGTACAGTAATGCCCCATTTGTGGTCAAGAACCACTGTTTGGGCACAGAGGCGGGCTCAGAAGCAAAGGAGCGTTATTTGTCTTTTGGAGCTCTGATTTTACAGGAATGGTTTATAGGTACCATGTCGCATTTGCAGAGCCCTAGAGGTTACCACAACAGTGGAAAACCCCAAAAGTGACCCCATCTGGTCTCTAAAAAGGAGGTTCTTGATAACCACCTCTTATAACTCCAGGAAAGTTTCCCTCTGGCCTGCACATCGATATAACATGTACGCATTGTACAGTTCTTGTACCACACCCTCGATTTGCGCATAATGCTGTAGGGCCTTAGGACCTGATCTGACAAATCCACTCCCTATTGAAGTCCAAATAGGGCCACTTCTCTCTTTGTACAGTGGCTATGTCACTCGTTTGGAGGGTCTCAAATGGAGTGGGTCTAAGTCTTCTTCTAGGGGATCCCTTGTCCTCATCATGACTTGATGAGGAGGATGACAAATCACTGACTAATCACTGTCTAATGGCGGTGATCACCATTGTAAGACTGCTGGCATTTGCACCTATACCAAGCTGTGATGGTCTGCTTTCCCAGACAGGAGCCTTCACAGCATAAATGGCTAAACAAATGGCATATCAGCGACCGCCGCCATTAATCACGTGGGTAATGGCGGTGGTCACCTTTATGATCGCTGCCATTTGTAATCCGATGTGTGCCCAGAGGCAAGCTGTGATGGTCCCAGGCAGCAGCCATCACAGCAAAAATAACAGGATAAATGCAGAAACAAGCTCAAATAATTGCACATGGCAGTGGTCGCACTTCCGCGATCGCTGTCAATACCCACGTGACTAATGGCGGTGGTCGCCGATGTTGGACTGCTTCCATTTGTCACAGAGTAGTTAGCTGGGATGATCTGCCCTCTAGCACAGCAGCCATCACAGCTTGTACACCCGATCAAAAAGAAATGGCAGCAGTCCCACTTTGGCGATCGTTGCCATTAGTCTCCTATTAGTCAGTGACTAATGGCAGCGATCACCAATGTGGGACTGCGCTCATTTATCTTTTACAACATAGCTGTATCAGACAGCAGCCATGAAAGCTATTTCTAAGGCAGGGAATGAAGGCTGGTGCAGGGAAGCACAGATCGCTAACAATGTACTTGCCACGACATGGCGTGGAGCAGGAACGGTTTAGTGTTGTGTACCTGTACGGTACCATAGCTGCTCCACAGAATTTACTTTTTTTTAATAAGGTGGAGCTTTAGGTTATATTTACACTTTATGGATAAATATCTGTGACTCAGCTCCTAAGTCTTCACCAGATATGCTAGCATTCTGCATCCAATGCATGTGTGGGGTTGTTGTAGTGCTATTCACATGCTCCGGAAAAAAATCTGAGAAGCTTTTTTTCCCTCATCCACTTTTATGTCCTCATCCACATCACTCTGCATGTTCTTTATGTCGAAGGGTAGATAAGCAACCGTCAGACACTATTGTTATAGATGTATGGGGAACAGAATGGGAAGGAACAGTTCTAAGGGTAGGAGGTCCATTAGGCTTATATCTGATATAGTGTCAGCCAAATTGGTCAACTCTGCCAGCAAATACAGCGTTATGACTTTTTGGGATCTCCATGTCATCAATTTCATAACTTTTGTTTTTTCCACAGGTCCCTATAATATTCCATGATGTTGCGGCCTCATTTACGGAGCAGCAGTGGTTGCGACTGGACCACTGGCAGAGAGATCTTTACAAAAATGTCATGAGGGAGATACATGAAGCCTTAGCAACACTAGGTGAGACCCTGCAGGACTGGATTACAAAACGCAAGAAAGGGTTAAATGCCCCGGACCTCTAGTATCTAGGGGCATCAGCACCGCATTGGGATGGTTTATAGGAGGTACTAACCCCAAGCCCCTGCTATTCCAGCATCAACAGTTATTTGGGCAATGTACGGTGGTGTTGTTTGTGCGGTACTCTGTTGTGGTGTTACTTAGGCAGCCTATGGTAGTTTTTGCTTTTAGTTTTTTAGCCAAATATTGTCTCCATTGTTTAAAATTCACAAATTTGTCAACAGAACATGCTCTTTAGGGTAAGATTATCTAACTTTTTAAACGGATGGATTATCCTCAATTTTTCACCAATGGGGGTCTGACTCTTGACACATGCCCCCATTCTTTACAAATTGCACCTTTATCTAATAGCTCCTAATACAGTTCCATCGTCATGGTGTCATGCCTTTAAATTACAGCCTACCCGTGCATGAGACGTAGGGGAACACAGTAGCTTAAATGGTTGCCCTGTTCGTGTAACTTACTAGGGCATATGGACATCATCGAGTGGGAGTCCATGATTGCCACTTAGGACACCCCACTATGTGCCAAAACAGGGCATCTCTTCTCTGACAGACTCAAGCTCAGCATGTATAATGCTATGTTCACATCTTTTCTGTTGGAGGACCAGAACAACGGACACACAGACCACTGAAATAGCTTCATGGTCCCTATTCACTATAATGGGATCCATCGGGTGTCCTTTTTTTGAACTGATACCAATGGAAGAAAAAGTCGGCACTTTTTCATCCAGCAATTTTTGACACACACTGAAGAGACTCCAATAGAGATGTGAACCCAGTGTACATAGTTGACCATTACATGGCCACCATGTAATGCTATATTTTCTTTGCACTGGCCAGGAGCAGGGCCAGGGACTATCAGTGATTCGTTCTGGGCATTACATTTTCTGTATTGTGATTTGTCTCTGATGGGACGACCCTTCAATGCCACCGCCATATATAGTGAAGATGCATAAATGCAGTATAGCGGTCTACAGCCTTTGTCTATTCAGCTATTGGGAAAATACAACCATAGCACGCCCTGATAGTCTCAGGCTATGATATATGTATATGTATTATCTCAACAGGGTATGCGATTGCTAATCCAGACATTGTGTTTAACATTAAGAAGCAAGATGAGTCGTGTATACGCATTGACTGTAGTTCTGGAGAAAGGAAAGAGATCCCAATTGGTGGTAAGATTACTTTATATTTAGAATTTTTTTTATTTTAGGAACCAGTTACAGACTTTAGGGGCCAATTTGACTTCTTCCGTTGTAATTCAGTGTGAAATCTGTACTTATCACATTTGCAACCATTTTTGTTTGACCCAATGCATCTCCGTTTTATGTCTACAGCTTCTAGGCAGACCTATAGGTCTTCATGCTTATGGACTACAAACTGATCCTCTGTGGTCTGATCCTGTAGTGATGTATTACTCGCTTACATCTTTCCCCTCTCCTTTTGTTTGTAAGCTAGCAAGAAACAGGGGAAAAAGTGGTGAAGTCATACATGACTGCAAGATCAGACTACAGAGTGTATGATTGTAGTCTGTAACCATGGAGACACACAGATCTGCTGAATATAAACGATGGTTGAATATTTTTAAACTAAACCTATTTTTGTTGTTGTTTTTGATGGTTACTAAATTATGCTCAGATTATGGTATCCATATTTTAAACAATTTTCCTCTCTGTGTAGGGACTCTTTGTAGGGGGGGGGCTGTTATCGTTATTAAAATCTTTTTCTCCTTCTCTGTGAGGGGTCTACTGTACTGTATTGAAATCTGCCATGATTTGTAAACCATGCCCCGCTCTGTAGTGTTTCTCTGTTTGTCCTTTTGTGACTTGTTGTGTGAATAAAAGTGAAAAGTGATTTGGAATTTTCAATAAATCTGAAATAAAAAAACAAAAAAAAAAAAAAACAGGTTCTAACATGAGCATGTCCGAGAGCCCCAGTTTAGAACTTCTTAGTATATTGGCATTTTGGGTTTGCACTGCTCTGCTTAATATTCTAGTCAATGGGTTCATGGGAAGACATTTGTGCTTTTACTGTTTTATGAATAAAATAATATTTAGCAGGTTTTTCATTTTGTTTTATTCTTTAGATCATCCTGATATTTTAATAAGGATTGAGGCAGAAGATAACAGGGGCCAAGGTGTATATGTAGAGCCACGGAGTTGTGAGTTCCAATTTTTAAGCCTTTTTATAAGTCAACACAGTTTAATGTGCACCAAAAGTAGCTGTAACTACACACATTGTATAATATAATACCGCACCAAGAAGGAGTTGTTGGAATGGAACTTTCTATGTGTGAATGTAATGATGATATCATGTATGTAAGTGATTATAATCAGTGTCGGACTGAAGTGCCTAGGGCC
Organism: Leptodactylus fallax; assembly: GCA_947044405.1. NCBI lineage: Eukaryota > Metazoa > Chordata > Amphibia > Anura > Leptodactylidae > Leptodactylus > Leptodactylus fallax. The sequence continues at coordinate 513,388 of CAMRHE010000270.1, forward strand.
CAGCAGAGGAGCTTGTTCTGGGGGCCCACCCAACAGCTTCCTGCTCTGACATATGTGCTAACTATCCAGCGTTACTTAGTATTTTCCCAGTATCGCCATTCCCTATAGTATTTTGCAGACCCCAATAGCTCCATGGTCAGTTCATACACAGTACTGTATGAGGAGCACTACACATATGTGCAATATTATAGTGAGGGAACTGTGATGCAGGCATAGCACACAGGGCTGCCAGCAGAAATTTTGAGCCCCCCCCCTCGCTCCCACAGTACAGTATAATGCTGCACATGGTATATAATACTCCACAGTGCCCTCCACAGTATAAAATGCTCCTCTGAGCCCCTCCCACAGTGGCCCCACATGGTATATAATGCTCCACACAGTATAATATACTCCCCAGAGTCCCACACAGTATAATGCCCCACAGTTTATAATATGCAGCTCAGAGCCTGCCCCCACCACAGTATAATGCTCCCCAGAGCCCACACACAGTATAATAGGCTCCCCACAGTGCTCCCCCAGTATAATGCTCCAAAATGATCCCGAGATTTCTATCATGTTCAATGTTATTTCAGGAATGTAGATCCCAATAACCATCCATGTCAATGGCCACATCCTTGCGGAACTTTCGTCTATGGCTATAGAGATACATAGAGATTCTTGGTGTTGGATCTCATTTTAAATACTTTTTTTTTCTTCACAGTAAATCCTAGTGTCACAACAGTTGTACTAAATGCAAAGAGAAATCGGGATCCGCATGGTGATTTGTGTTCTGAACCACAGCAAAACACATTGAGTAAGTAACCACTGCATCTGAGGAGCGTCCCGTCCCCTCTCCCAATTTTGGAGCTGAGCAGCAATAACGGTGCCCGGCCGCTATACAGGGCTTCCAGCTCCGTGCTGCCCCCCCAACGATGTATGACTGACTATTGTGGGCTCTGAAAAATTTTCCAATATTACAGATTATGAACCTAACCACAAACAAAGGGACCATTTGCATCAGGAATACTTACATCAGAGAGGCTCAGGTGACTGCTGCAGACCAGGTAAGTTAACAGTTCTAACAGAGGGTGTCACCCAACTTTCCTATAGTCCTGACCAGTCAATATGCTTAGATATGCAGTGTTACAGGAGTAATAGGGTAGATTTTGAGAAAGCTGCGTGATTTATTTTCTACAGTTTTAAAAATAATTTTCTAGTAACTATTTGTGTGAAATTTCCACTTCCTTGAATTATTCTTATTAATACTGTAGTATTTCTGAAATGGTCTTACACCTGCCTTATCTTATATGCCCCTACTCCACTACTCCCCTATCGTTGATCCAAAGACCTAACCCCAGTTGTTCCTTTACCTCCCCCTCATAGTACCTGGCACTGCCAGCTACGTAGCCAATTCCATTTAGCACATAACACACCCTATACCAGTGTATCCCAGCCTAACTATGCCAGTCTCCGCGTTACTTCCCCTTTCTCTCCTTATGGTTCCTTATAGGCATCTTGCCCTCTCATCATCTTTGTTAGAGGCCTAATAAGACGCCAGTGGTCTATAAACTTTAAGTTGTGCCCTATCATGGGGACCCTGGCGATCATCAGACGAGGGTGTGGGCGGCCAGACATTTCTTGTATTATTTTGTGTTGTATTGTCCTGTTCCATTGCAGATTCTGTCACATTTGACAGAAAAAAAATATCGCTGAGTGCGGTCCGTCTGGTGCTGATGTTGTGTGACCCTCCATCACGGCTTCTATTTCATTATTCTGCTGCTGGGGCAGAACAGTAAGATATGTAATTCATAAGGCAGATGTGATCTCAGTCCTAGGCAGTACATATAAAGCGAATGCCCGTCTATGGCAGTGTGTAGCTCTCTCCTGCAGATCCCTGCTTTGGTAAACAGAGGGGATTCTTGAGCAGGGGACCCCCCAGACTCCCACCCCTCGATGTCCATAGATCCTGACATTGTATTTAGAAAGGGGATGTTCAGTGTCTATATATATATTTTCTAATGAATGTACTTGGCTTTCAGCCTCTATCAGGGTTAAAGCAGAGAATGAAGATGATGATGGTCACTATGAAGAAGATGAGTTTATTGATAACTACAGTACAGGTAAGTACATTGCCTGATCTAATAGATAGAGTAGACTCCTCACATCCACCTTATGGTTTCCTTATATTGACTGTAGAAGGAGCAACACCTAGATGAACAGTATCCACAACTTGAAGAGGTTTTCAATATACCATAAATGTCTGATACGTGAGGGGTTCCACATTTGTGCCCCTCAGGTATTGGGGGAATGGTGGTTTTGGTGGTTTTCCTTTACACATATAACTGAACGGAGAGGTAACCAAGTGTGTACTTGGGTCTGTCCATTCAAGTCTAAAACTGGCTATACACTCCTGATAGCTGGTTTTGCCGACTACCATTCCTCCCGACCTTCCTATACACATGCATACCTGGTTTGTCTGAATATGCATATGTTCTCAGGAGGAATAGCGGAGTAAGCTGTGATTAGGCATATGAAATCCAACATGCCTTACCTTTCTTTTTCCCTGACATTTGCCATCAGGGAGAAAGTCAGGGCACCCCATAAACATTAGATGGATGTTCGGTCCTGCCAAAATCATGGTCATCAGGTAGACAATCAGTGTGTCCCTTTGACCTATAGAATTACACACATATACAGCTATATACACATAGTTCTTGAAGTGAAAAAATGATACACCCGTGTAGATGCCCTTGTATAACTTCTGATTGTCCACAGATCAACCATTAATAAGATAGACTATAGATAATACCAGACTACCAGCTGCAGGGCCTGAGACCTGGGACCCAATGGCTATTTTTTTAAATTGGCAGCTACTTATTGTGTTATTGCAATAAGCAGCTGCCGATAATTTTTACTCACCTTTCCACGCTCCTGTCCTGGCCGCCCTCTGCTGCCTCCTCTTGACGGTGCTATACTTACGTCACAACGTTGAATCACGCTGGGATGTTACAAACAGCGTCCCGGCGTTCTTCAGTGTCAACTACAGCGCACCCTGGAGGCGGCAGCGGAAGGCGGCTAGGACAGGAGCGTGGAAAGGTGAGTAAAAATTATCGGCCACTACTTTGTGTGTGTGTGGGGGGAAAGGGGGTCGTATGCAGCGGGTGGGCTTTAAAAAAAGGGGAAAGGGACATATACTGTGTGGGGGGGTAAAAAGGGGGTCATAAACTGTGTGGGGGCCGTAAATAGGGGTATCATATGCTGTGTGGGGGGCATAAAAAATGGGGTCATCTACTGTGTGGGGGCAATAAAAAGTCAGATACTGTGTGGGGGCCATAAGAAGATGTGACATGGCACCCGAATTAAGCTACGAATTTTGACACACCAAGCTCAAAAGGTTAGCCCTAGGAAATAGACCATTGTACCCTTCACATTTGGGTGTCTTCTGCTGGACCATTATTGTGTTAGAGCCTGGGCCCACAGGAGGATCCTCTTGTAGGTAGATGCAGAGTCCTACACTGTGCATCTACTTACCCGCTTATTACGTTGACTATTTTTTTCTTGCTTTTTTAAATTTTTTTTGCCTTCTGCAGATTTTCATGTTCAGGACACATACAAACAGCAAAATGACTTTCTGGAATCGCATATAAATAAATCCTTTCTGGGTAAGTTTTCCAAACGAAGAGTATATCCATGCACCGAGTGCGGGAAAGGCTTTCTCTGCAAATCAAGTGTCAGCAGACACAGGAAAATCCACTGGCGAGAGCGATATAAATGTCCGGATTGCGGCCAATGTTTCCCGGGACTTACATTCCTTGCATTGCACAAGAAGACTCACGGAAACGAAAAGCCATATTCATGTGACGAGATCCAGAACGACTTCACACACCAAACCAGTCTTTACGACGATAGCATAGCACACACAGGGGAGAGGCCATTCACATGTGACACTTGTCCAAAAAGTTTTCGAAATCGGTCCAGTCTCTATAAACATAAGAAGACTCACTTAGGTGTCAGACCGTTCACTTGTGACGACTGTCACAAAACCTTTAGCCACAACTATGATCTGCTGCGTCACAAGCGAGCCCATACGGGTGAGAGACCCTTTCAGTGTGGCCTCTGCGGGAAAAGGTTTTATCGTAAAGACACGCTCGAAAAACATCAGACAGTCCACGACAAACAGAAGAACTTTATGATAAAGGCCGGGTGGCTGGTGTAATGCATTGTCTTTTATATATGGTGTATTCATTGTATGACAGATCCTATATATTGACCTTTGGGGCCAGCCATACAGTCCTGGTCCTTTTAGACTCCTTTACTGCCCTATGCACTTGAATTGGATATTTTTATGTGTTGTTTATACTGTATATACTGATAAGCAGGACAATGCGCAGTATTTTAATGTTTGTATGTGCATTATACATATTTCCAGTTTTATTTGTATGAGTATATTGGGTTACATAGTGTTACAATAGATTATTTTAAAGGGGATTTGTCACCAGGTTTGGGGGTCCCCTAAACCAGCTGCATGTTATTATGCTGCTGGTGTTTAGGCCCCAAACCTGGTGGCCCCAGTCCCATCCATTGCTGGAATAGAGTCCTGGACTCATCTCCAGCAGCTCCTGGTGCATGCGCAGATAAAGCCAAGGAGCATACACCCCACTTCACTGTGCATATGTAATAAAGTGAGGTGTAGATTCCTGGGTTCTACTCTGCAGACACTGGATGGTGCCAGAAATGAGTCCTGGACTCATCTCTAGAAGCTCCTGGCGCATGCGCAGTATGCAGTTAAATCCAAAAAGAATGCACCTCACCTCTCTGTGCCTGCGTAATAAAGTGAGGTGTGGACTCCTGGCTTCTATTGCACAGGCACTGAATGGTGCCAGAAATGAGGCCAGGACTTATCTCCGCCTGGCTGAAATTTAACACCAGAAAGGCGCAACATATGGGAATAAGTTTTGGGGCCCAAAACCCAGCATTTTAAGGCCACAGGAACCCAATGATGGTGACAAGTTCCCTTTAACTTATATTTGGATGGTCTCATTGTTATGACATCTCTCACTTTGGCTATAATGACTTTTTTTTTGCATACATAACTGGGACCAGTCATTAAGCTTAAGATTTTATAAGATGTATACTATTATTATTGTTTTTGTGCTTTACTATACAGAGCAACATTCCACCTTCCCTTTCACTTAAAGGAGAGCAGTTTCTCCTACGAGTATATAAGATTCCCTGCCATCCGTGGTCTCCAACCTGTATCTCTCCGGCTGAAGTGAAACTCAGTGGCATAACTAGGAATGGCTGGGCCCCAAGGCAAATATTTGACATAGCCCCCCCCCCCCCCGGACTGCCCTCTCTAACCCCCCCGCCCCACACACAAACCGCATTCCTGTGCACACTGTTATGCGCCATAGTGGCCCTTACACACACTATTATGCCCCATAGTGGCCCCTGCACACAGGATTATTCCCCATAGTGGACCCTGCACACACTATTATGCCCCATAGTGGCCCCTGCACACAGTGTTATTCCCCATAGTGGCCCCTGCACACATTATTATGCGCCATAGTGGCCCCTGTACACAGAATTATTCCCCATAGTGGCCCCTGCACACAGTATTATGCCCCATAGTGGCACCTGCATACAGTATATACCCCATAGTGGCCCCTGCACACACTATTATGCCCCATTTTGGACCACCCATGAAGAATTATTATACTCTGGGGTCTTTTCATACCCCCGAGTATAATGATCGAAAATCCAGGGGAGGATACAAACAAAAAAACAATGTTACCTATCTCTCCCTGGCTCCGGAGCACTCCCTGCTACTTCGGCCATCTTCAATGTTGGACCAGATATCGCGTGAGCCAGGCATCATTATGCGTCGAAACGCCGACCTGGCTCACGCGAGATCTGGTCATGTGACGTCACCATACAGGCCGGAAGCAGGGGATTGTTAAGTAAATAGGGCCCGTTACCTGCTGGGGTTACTCATCCGGTACGCCCCTGGTGAAAGTACAATTCTTAGTATAGCATACTGGAAGTTGTACTTTACCAGTAACTAGAGAGTCACAGGTCTGAGACCACAGCCATACTTGTAGCAGCAGTGTCTTGGCTATGCTTTAGTTCACTCTAGGTTAAGGCAGCGCGTCTTGCTGTTGTCCAGTGTGTAAAATCTCTAGAGAGTGAGCATATTAGGTGAATATTTTTTTTCCTATATACTGTATGAAGCCATATATAATAAACCAAAAATAAAGTATGCCTGAATTTGACAAGCCGACATGAATGATCTGCGACATAAAGATATATATCAGAATGACCCGGCCCCAAGCAACACAGCCCCCCTGATCAAGTGGTCACAGTAAAACCCATTGCCCAAACACCCACATTTATAGGGAGTCCACAGAACCCAGCATATTAACCCAGCCCTGCAGATAGATAGGTTAGGGTCACCTGAATCACAGTGTTTTCCCCTTGTGAATTGCTGCCTCTTTGAGGCCACAAGAACTTTGTCATTGCTCCGGAGAGGTAAGTTGCAACACCCTCATTGCTCCAAAGAGCTCATTTTCATTCACAAGGTCACAAGGGGAATATATTTAATTTAGGTGACCCTAACCTATCTATCTGCAGGGTTGGGGTGATAAGATGGATCTGGTGACACTAACCTATCTATTTGCAGGGATAGGTTCATATGCAGGGTACTGGTGACAGACTCCCTTTAAAAGAGTTGTCCAGGATCAAAAACAGGTCCTGCTTTTTTCACAAACACTGCCACTCATTGGCTGTGTTTGGTATTTCTTTTAAGTAATCCTGGAAACCCCTTTATGGCACATTCACACATGACTTTTCGCTGCCATGGAATTGTAGGAAGCATAAATAAACCCGTGGTGAGAATTTATATCTGTAGCATGTCCGTTTCTGCTATGGATTTTTAATACTAACTTCTCCCCTTTCAATGAATGTGATGAAATTTGTGGAAATTCTGCAGCAAAATCCACCACAAATCTTCATGTAACTCATGCACGTTGGATTGTGCAGCTGTAAAATACTTCCTGTGTGTATATTAAAGGGAAGGCATTACCAGAAAATGATCCATTTTTTAAATTAAGTTTTATGTTAAATATTTTTTTCAGAATTTTTGGTGAGTTTTTTTAAAATGTTCTCATGCTGAGACTTCCTGTTTTCTGTAGATTTCTTTGCAGCAGCTATCTCACTTACAGCACAATGATCACAGTGATCATGTACTGTAGATAAGACACAGAATCCACCAGTCATAATATGTGATTTCACAGCTTATCTGTTCCCTCTCTGCACAGATCACAGAGCATGCCTGGAACTCTCCCATAGAAGTCAATAGAGTCTGCTCCAGACCATTGTGTCTATGGCCCATGGAAACAGGAAGTTGTAGACTATTATAGGCTTAGTAGCAAGAGTTAGAATTACAAGATTTTTAGGAATATATATAAAATAGATAATGACATGGAAAAATAAAAAAAAATCTTAAACATATTTTTGAGAATATTTAAAACAGGTAATTTTCTCATGACACATTGCCTTTAAGTCTCTGTGCACATGGCTGTTTTATAGTTTAGCTTTTGAGCTGTATATTTAGTACCAAGGAATGTGGTAGTCTTTTGTGAGAAAGGCTTTCCTGATGTCACAAGACGGGATCCAGTCCCATCCTTGACACTGAATACACCGCTCAGTAATATTACCGTGTACATGAACTTTGATCTGTTGCTGCCATCCTCAACTCACTTTTGATGAATATTACTATATAGTATTGATTTCAGATAAAAGTATATCTGTCTGGGGTATTACAGTAATACAGTAGAAGTAACATTGTAATGCGCATTTATAAAAACCTAGCACTATTAATAAAATTCACTGTAAACCTGAGCGCTGTGTCCTAAATGCCACCAACTGTGTAAAGTAGTTTTTGGAGTAGTATCCTTAGGATAGACCAAAAATATCTAATCAGTAGGGGACCAAAAGCTGGCCTGCATGGATCAGCTATCAGGATGAAGAGGCCTGTGAGGCCAGGCGGCATTGCAGTGGGAGCCGTGACTTATTGGCGAGGTAGCAGTTCTTAAATTTTACTTTTTTTTTAACACTCTGAGCCTGCTGCCTCAATTTTTTCTATTGAAAATTCTTTTAAAGGGAATCACAGAACAAGCCCCTTTAAAGAGGTTATCCAGCTAAAAATAAATGATGGGCTATCCTTAAGCTAGGCCACCATTCTTAGATTGTCAGGGGTCAGACTGTAGGGACTCTTGCAGATCAGTTTTTGAGTGCACAGCTCATAAGCATTGTTTATTGATAGGCCATCAATATTAGATCTGCAGAGGTCCAACATAGAAGTCTATGGAACAGCGCTGCAGTACCATCACTCAACACTACAATTTGTATGGTGAGTGAGCAGCGCAGCGACAGCTGTATTGCCTTGGTACTTGAGATCTGAGGGTGTTGGAATCCTGCAGATTTAACTTTGAGGGATTGTCCTAAGGATTGACCACCAATTGTAGAAAATGAATAACCCCTTTAAATCACTTATAGATGCTCTTTTGCTTTCTGCTCTGGCTCATGGCAATAGACCACCTCGTCTACAATGTTCATTAAACGAGGGGTACCAACAATTTTGTCCACGTGTGTATGTATTTCTACAGTGACATGCTAAAAACAAACTCTGTGTAGTCTGATCCTAGGGGTGTAATGTGAAAACAAAACTTGGGGCCCCCTGCACAACTTCCCACAATCTTCAGCTTCATCCCATCCATAGATTTTAGCAGCATTTACATTTTTCTTTCTTTCTCCATCCAGCCCAGACCACCATAAAGACTTCTTCACAATCATGCTTCCCATCATTCCCATCCCCTGTGGCTCCCACATTTTGTGCCACACTCTCCCTCACAGAATCCCTTCTTGACTATCTATAACTATTTCAGGGCTAATTTTTATTTTCCCCCTAGACCACTAGGTCTTTGCTTTGATCTCTGCCTTTTTTGAAAACCATAAAAATCAGAATCAGGGTGGAATTTGTCGATATTTTTCGGCAGAATAAACCTTTAAATCAGATTTGATTGGATAAACTTCTTTGATCTCCTTTCCGATTTCCTTTGATGGCTGGGAGCCTGTGATTGTAAATCTATTACCCCTGCACTCTGGTGCACTGGAGTGAGACGATTTATGATACACAGCCTTTCACTGTCAGAAAGGAGAAAATTAACCCCTTAATGGCAAAAATAGCAGTTGGTCAGCAGCAGACAGTGAAAGAGGGATTCTGTGGGGGGAGACTGTGGGGCACGATTACTATACAGGGGGCACTGACAGGTGACAGGAATGATAGGAAACTTGTTCGCACAGACATGTTGTGAACCTTATGATGGTCTAAACCCAGATAGAGAAGGAAAGGGAAATGCAAATGCTGCTAAAATGAACAGATGAGACATGGTTGACAGAAGTTGCGCAAGCGGGGCCCAGACTAAACTTTTGCACCAGGGTCTATGAACCCTAGGTTACACCCCTGATGTAAATGATTGCAGGTGTGGTCTAAATGGGTCTTGCTGCAAGACAGTGTAAAAGTGCTAAATCGCTGCCCTATAAAATGGCTCTCTGCTGATCTTTCAACCTCAGTCCCAGAATAATTTTGTGGATTCATTCTCCCCACACAAATACACAACTCCTTTCTCTTTGGGATTGAATATTAGCCAAAAACATCTCCAGGATCAGTCATGGATTTTAGTCAGATGTCCGTATTATACCCCATATGTCGCCACCTAGGGACATCTAATGTCCCCCATCATTTCCTTGAGGTGTTTGTGATTTTCTGGACTTGTGCAGGTAGCTAGGCCTCCAGTCATTCTACAGTTACTTGCTATTGCTTATTAAACCTTATGTCCCTTATATTATATACAGTAAACTCTACTGATAATAATGGCTTGTATACAGGATAGACACTGAACTGACCAAGACCTGACAGATGATAGGAAAGCAGTGATTGATAAATGACATTGTGGCCGAATGGTGAGAAAAAGTCACCTACATTCTCATGTGTGGTCAGTATTTGACTTGGAAGCTTTAATGTTAAAGGGGATGGCAGGAGCCACAGTCAGTACCAATGATTTTAGATCAGCAAGTCAACCTACCTACATAAAAACAAGGGGTTGGGGTGAACATATGCATTAAGGGGCTGTATCATTACAGGCATCTCATTTAAAGGGGTATTTCCATCTCAAAGTGGGGGCATCACTTTACGGTCAGTGGGGTCTGACTTCTGAGACCAACACCAATCCTGAGAATGGAGGGGCCACAGGATGTTTTCAGCACAACAGCCCTTTTGCCTGCACAGTCTTGCTCTGGCCACCCATCAGTGATAAGTCCATCAGAGCTTGGAATTGTGTAAGGCTATGGCTACTTTGCAATATGTGTCATGTAATATGTGCGTCTAATGTTTGTTCCTATCTATAAAGAGAAAAATATAACATATCTCTAAGCGTGCAAAAATTACATGGCAGCATGACACCATAACACCGGGAACCAGCACCAGTCACATCTGATGTACCACAGATTTGGAAAACCTCCCTTTTAGAAACTCTGCATTTTGGGGGGCGAGTCTTGCAGCCACAATAGGAGGACATGTAGTCCCTGTGCTTCTGGGACCTACTGCTACATCCTGGGAGTTATCTGCAGCACAACCTGGCCATGGAAGTAGTCCCAGCCAGATGCTATAAGTGCTGGTATCCCCTTAAGTAAATATTCTATCTTAGATGGTTTCCTGACCTCCCCACCTGCTCCCACACTCTGAGCCATGCAACACTATAATACACAACCTGCCACGCTGCAGGCCATCATGGATCTCTCCTGCAGTGCTTTCCAAAGTAACTCCATGACATGAAGGAAATCAAGCTCCAATAGAGGCCCTCCAACTATATCCCGTTCCTTCACAGCACTCCATATGCATGAGACACTATCTTCTCTCATCACCTTGTACAGTTACAGCAGCACAGCTGTCCTCACAGCTGTCCTTCCCTGATTGGAATGCAGGGACTTCTTACCATCTGAGGATTCCACTCAGGCACTCCTCTGCCGATATCCACTGCTGGGGACATAGAAATACAATGTCTCAACTACAACAATGTCCCTCTCCTGCACCCAGAACTTTCATTTACCAACATGTAAACCCTCTAAAACTCCAAAGCAAGATGCCCATCTGAGCTCCAGTAGAAGATCAAGAGAAGATCAGGAGACAAGACAAATCAGAAAACCGGACAGGATGGGCAGAAGACTACAAGGATCCCTACAAGACTGGAAACACCATAGGACGCTGAGGAACCCCTGAGGACACATCAGTCAGCAGAACAACAGAGCAGCTGACAGTAAGGGCAATAACATCTCTGATTATTAAAATCATAGACATGTGCAATATACATCAAATCATAAAGAATTAATTTTTTCTTACTGATAAATGGATTTCCCCAACGCTAAACAGCGCATCAGTTGGTCCTGTAATGTGTCCAAGGGAAATAAATCGGTGTGTGATGTACCGGCTATTAAGGGGTGGAAGGAGGCCGGAATTTTTTTTTTTTTTATTGACCTCTTAGCACATGTCTATGATTATTTTACATTTACTGTTAATTTTATTTCTTCATGCCAATAACAGTATTGACATGAGCAATGGGGGGGGAAAAAAGGATATATGTGATGACCGGCTATTAAGGGGTGGAAGAAGGCCGGATTTTTTATTTTATAAGTGTCATCAGAAATCAGTGGTCCCTTGACATCCTTGAAACAGCTTCATCTCTTTCCATTCAGGTGAATGGGAATCATTGAAATAGCTGAATTTCTATAGGGGTGTATAAAGTCTCTTATAGAAAACCCAGAATACTTAGTTGCAATTTGATACAAGTTTCTGGCAACAATTCAACTGCAAAGTTCCACTATCTTGAGTTAATCCACATTCACACTGACTCACTTCAGTCTATTACACATTCACAGAACGGTATCATCATACCTGTTCTGCAGACATTTGCACCAAGATGGTTGGGCAAAATACCTGCCTTTATATAAGAATGGATAACACACAAAAAATTCTACATGATGACTGAGCTGATGGCAGACTTCTCCATCTTCAGTAAACAAGTATCTGAACATGCTAAATCAAGGGGTGATGGAAAATCACAGAAAAAAATCTCTATTTGGACCATAGAATGGAAGACAAGAGATTAAAATCATCTCCATAACTGGACAATGTAATGATCTAACAAGGCACATAATGACTCATTTTATAAAGAATCCAGTAGTCATAATGGTAGAATATTGTAATGGCTTGTAGATGGCCAGATACCAGTCATAGGCCTTTAACGTAAGCATGTAATGCTCAAGCACATATAGGAAAAATGCTTGTAAGAAGCCACCACTGATAGATGTCTTCTTCTCAGTCAATAGATCAACCAACATTTTAAGTATAGTGACAGCTGTATAGCATATTTCTATACAGGATAAAGAAGTACATACAGTGGGGAAAAAATTATTTAGTCAGCCACCAATTGTGCAAGTTCTCCCACTTAAAAAGATGAGGCCGGCCTGTAATTGTCATCATAGGTAGACCTCAACTATGAGAGACAAAATGAGAAAACATATCTAGAAAATCACATTGTCTGATTTTTTATGAATTTATTTGAAAATTATGGGGGAAAATAAGTATTTGGTCACCTACAAACAAGCAAGATTTTTGGCTCTCACAGACCTGTAACTTCTTCTTTAAGAGGCTCCTCTGTCCTCCACTCATTACCTGTAGTAATGGCTCCTGTTTGACATTGTTATCAGTATAAAAGACACCTGTCCACAACCTCAAACAGTCACACTCCAAACTCCACTATGGTGAAGGCCAAAGAGCTGTGGAAGGACACCAGAAACACAATTGTAGACCTGCACCAGGCTGGTAAGACTGAATCTGCAATAGACAAGCAGCTTGGTGTGAAGAAATCAACTGTGGGAGCAATAATTAGAAAATGGAAGACATACAAGACCACTGATAATCTCCCTCGATCAGGGGCTCCACGCAAGATCTCACCCCCGTGGGGTCAAAATGATCACAAGAACGGTGAGCAAAAATCCTAGAAACACACGGGGGGACCTAGTGAATGACCTGCAGAAAGCTGAGACTAACGTAACAAAGGCTACCGTCAGTAACACACTACGCCGCCAGGGACTCAGATCCTGCAGTGCCAGACGTGTCCCTCTGCTTAAGCCAGTACATATCCGGTCCCGTCTGAAGTTTGCTAGAGAGCATTTGGATGTTCCAGAAGAGTATTGGGAGAATGTCATATGGTCAGATGAAACCAAAGTAGAACTGTTTGGTAGAAACACAACTCGTCATGTTTGGAGGAGTGCAAACCATTTTGAGTGCAAACCTCCTTCCATCAGCAAGGGCATTGAAGATGAAACGTGGCTGGGTCTTTCAGCATGACAATGATCCCAAGGGCAACGAAGGAGTGGCTTTGTTAGAAGCATTTCAAAGTCCTGGAGTGGCCTAGCCAGTCTCCAGATCTCAACCCCATAGAAAACCTTTGGAGGGAGTTGAAAGTCCGTGTTGCCCAGCGACAGCCCCAAAACATCACTGCTCTCGAGGAGATCTGCATGGAGGAATGGGCCAACATACCAGCAACAGTGTGTGCCAACCTTTCTTTTTTTTTTCTTTCTTTTTATAACAAAGTATTGAGATGAACTTTTGTTATTGACCAAATACTTATTTTCCATCATAATTTGCAAATAAATTGTTAAAAAATCAGACAATGTGATTTTCTGGATTTGTTTTCTCATTTTGTCTCTCATAGTTGAGGTCTACCTATGATGACAATTACAGGCCGGCCTCATCTTTTTAAGTGGGAGAACTTGCACAATTGGTGGCTGACTAAATACTTTTTTTCTCCACTGTAGATAACTGGAGACTGGGCTCCAGCAAGATGAAGAGTATTATCAATAGTTTACCAAAAACTATAAATAGTTAGATAAAAAGAAATATCATGAAGAATAAACCTCAAAAATACTGTAGGTCTTGAAAACCAGATAACATAATATCTTGGATTATGCTGTCATTTTTGTAAACACTTTACAAATTCTCTGTAAATTAAAAAAATAGGATGGGGGTTCAATGAATTTACAGTAAACTGATGATAACATCAATTGGCAAAAATCCAAAGACTTGTCTATCAGATAAGGAGTATTATAAATGCTACAGCTTCACAGTAAAGGTAACCTGACACATGGAAAAAATACCTGTAGGCAGCATGTTATAGAGCAGGAGTAGCTGAGCAGTCATAAATCCATTGAATCTCTGCTCTTCGTATGTTGAGAAGTCCAGGAGGTAGTCCTCCATAGAAGGAGTAGACGCTAACAACTTCCACAAGTATGGTCTTATGTGCCTATTGGATTTGCCACCTGTGGTGCGTTCTGTGGTAAAATCCCTATATAATTATTGAAGCCTGCCAAAGGCAAACCCCAAAAGTTATATTGTTACGGCAGGCCTGGGAACCTTCACAGACAGGGTAGGGAGTGGTAAAAAGAAGCCACAATTAGAGTCCATAGCTGTATCTAGAGACATGCCTGTATCTTTGACTGTGAACATTGCCGCAGGATCTCTACTGTGTAAAACAGCTGAGATGCTGAGTGGGCACCGTATATAAAGCCGCGACATCTACCACACTATTACGTAAATACATGAATTTGGACTGAGAGCTTAATGTTTGCTGGACAAATTGTACTTGGTAATGGTACCATTTAATATTCTATACAATTTATTGGAAAGCTGTAAAAAAAATTTTTGAACGAGGTAGAATTAGGGGAAAACTTTATTTGTGTGACTTACGGGCTTCGTTTTTACGGCACTCACTGTGCTTGCAAAATGACACGTCACCTGTATTCTGACGGTCAGTACGTTAACAGTGATACCAAACTTATATTTTTTTTTTGTTTTAACCCCTTAAAAAACACAAAACTTTGCAAAAAAATTCATTGAGTCACAATATTCTGACTTTTTTATATTGATGTGTACAGGGCTCCATAAGGCTTTTTTTTTTTTTTTGTGCCTCAGCGTATAATACTTATCATATTTAAATACCCGACATCCACTGTAATAGTACAGTGAATGTCGGTAAAGGGCTAATAATTAATTTTGTTAATTGACAAAGTGAATAAAGTACAGTGTCTTGCGAAAGTATTCGGCCCCCTTGAACTTTTCAACCTTTTGTCACATTTCAGGCTTCAAACATAAAGATATAAAATTTAAATTTTTTGGTGAAGAATCAACAGCAAGTGGGACACAATTGTGAAGTGGAACGAAATTTATTGGTTATTTTAAACTTTTGTAAAAAATAAAAAACTGAAAAGTGGGGCGTGCAATATTATTCGGCCCCTTTACTTTCAGTGCTGCAAACTCACTCCAGAAGTTCAGTGAGGATCTCTGAATGATCCAATGTTGTCCTAAATGACTGATGATGATAAATATAATCCACCTGTGTGTAATCAAGTCTCCGTATAAATGCACCTGCTCTGTGATAGTCTCAGGGTTCTGTTTAAAGTGCAGAGAGCATCATGAAGACCAAGGAACACACCAGGCAGGTCCGTGATACTGTTGTGGAGAAGTTTAAAGCCGGATTTGGATACAAAAAGATTTCCCAAACTTTAAACATCCCAAGGAGCACTGCGCAAGCGATCATATTGAAATGGAAGGAGTATCAGACCACTGCAAATCTACCAAGACCCGGCCGTCCCTCTAAACTTTCATCTCAAACAAGGAGAAGACTGATCAGAGATGCAGCCAAGAGGCCCATGATCACTCTGGATGAACTGCAGAGATCTACAGCTGAGGTGGGAGAGCCTGTCCATAGGACAACAATCAGTCGTACACTGCACAAATCTGCCCTTTATGGAAGAGTGGCAAGAAGAAAGCCATTTCTCAAAGATATCCATAAAAAGTCTCGTTTAAAGTTTGCCACGAGCCACCTGGGAGACACACCAAACATGTGGAAGAAGGTGCTCTGGTCAGATGAAACCAAAATCCAACTTTTTGGCCACAATGCAAAACGATATGTTTGGCGTAAAAGCAACACGGCTCATCACCCTGAACACACCATCCCCACTGTCAGACCTGTCAGACATGGTGGTGGCAGCATCATGGTTTGGGCCTGCTTTTCTTCAGCAGGGACAGGGAAGATGGTTAAAATTGATGGGAAGATGGATGGAGCCAAATACAGGACCATTCTGGAAGAAAACCTGTTGGAGTCTGCAAAAGACCTGAGACTGGGACGGAGATTTATCTTCCAACAAGACAATGATCCCAAAAATAAAGCAAAATCTACAATGGAATGGTTCACAAATAAACGTATCCAGGTGTTAGAATGGCCAAGTCAAAGTCCAGACCTGAATCCAATCGAGAATCTGTGGAAAGAGGTGAAAACTGCTGTTCACAAACGCTCTCCATCCAACCTCACTGAGCTCCAGCTGTTTTCCAAGGAAGAATGGGCAAGAATTTCAGTCTCTCGATGTGCAAAACTGATAGAGACATACCCCAAGCGATTTGCAGCTGTAATCGCAGCAAAAGGTGGCGCTACAAAGTATTAACTTAAGGGGGCCGAATAATATTGCACGCCCCACTTTTCAGTTTTTTATTTTTTACAAAAGTTTAAAATATCCAATAAATTTCGTTCCACTTCACGATTGTGTCCCACTTGTTGTTGATTCTTCACCAAAAAATTAAAATTTTATATCCTTATGTTTGAAGCCTGAAATGTGGCAAAAGGTTGAAAAGTTCAAGGGAGCCGAATACTTACGCAAGGCACTGTAGTTTAACAAAAGAGAAAGCTAAATGAAATAAATATTTGGTGAGACCTTTGCCCTTTGGAGGAGGAGTCCTGGAAGTGATGATCCGGCCCCCACAGATATAGCCCTGATCTCATCATCATCCAGTCAGTCTGGGATTACATGAAGAGACAGAAGGATTGCAGCAAGCCTATATCCACAGAATTCTTCAACATTCTTTCTTTGCCGAATTTTTCCACATCTGCCTAAAATTTTGGTTGCCTGTAGCCACCCATAGAGGGAGTGTAGGAACTGTTTTTTAACACACAACAAATGGTGCCAAATGAAAGTACAATTCGTCAGGGAAAGAATAAATACTCACTTAGCAATGTCGACAGAAAAATTAAAAAGTTATGAATTTTGGAAGGCGGAAAATATGAAAAAGTTGCCAATGGGGCTAATGTGCACAACCACGGTGGACTTCCCCAGGGTTAACCCTAACCAGACTGACAGCACACTCAGCTGAATCACGCCCCTTTAGGGACTGGCTCACCAGGTGACCCTTTCTTCATATCCCACATCACAACTCCCAGTCTTCAGGCCACCAGCAATTGTGCCTGAAATGCTTCTAAATCCTTTGCCAAGTGGAAAATGATCATCACAACACATTTATCCAGAGGCAAATGTGTAACTTGAGGGAGTACAAAGGGTGCAGTTGAATCCGGGCCCAGGAGTCGTAGCAGGCCATATGGAGTCTCTTCCAATATGAGGAGACCACTACTATAAATGATATATTAAAGTTAGGGGGTTTTACATTGGGGCTCAGGAGCTTCATGTTACGCCTCTGTCCAGAGGGCAAGTGAATGTTTTGGTTTGCCTCTTTAGTTTACTACTTGATATCAAAGGGTGCTATGGACTTCTCAAAAACTCCTCTTAGAAGACCCTTGGGATAGACATAGAGGGAAAGCTTTTGTGCAATGGGCCCTTTGTTTTGGGGGATCACCATGTTATTTTATCTCGTCCAATGCTTCTGTGTAAATTGTTACCCCTTTGGTTTGTTGTAAATTTGTTTCTATTTCTGAAAATCTAAACAACAAATGAAAAAAAAAAATTTGTCCTTAGATATTTATATAGAATTCTTTTGATTTCCTTATTTCTCAGTCCATAGATGATGGGGTTAGCTAGAGGTGTAAAGACCGCATAGGTGAGACCCACAGCCCTGTCATACTCTACAGAGTAACTTTTTGTAACACGTATATACATAAAGCTAATGCTGCCGAAAAACAGTGTGACAACAAAAAGGTGCGCTCCGCAGGTAGAGAAGGCTTTCTGACGTCCATCTTTGGTCTTTATCCGTAAAATAATGTGGATTATCCTGATGTAAGAGAAAAAAAACAAAAACAATCAAAAGGATAATAGAGGAACTGATGATGAATTCGACCATTGTATATACCCTAGTATCTGTGCATGCTAAGGAGATTAATGGTGGGAAGTCACAGAATAAGTTTTCAATACAGTTTGGACCACAAAATGGAAGGAAAGAGATTAAGCTGGTTTCAACAATTGGGCTTAGGATCCCTCCAATGAAACAAGTGGCAACCAATTTGACATATAGGCCAGTGGTCATAATAGTTGAGTATCTTAATGGCTTACAGATGGCCAAATATCGGTCATATGCCATAACTGTTAGAATATAGCATTCAGCTGCTCCAAGAGCATGTAGGAAGTAGGCCTGTACAAGGCATCCATTCAAAGAGATCTTCTCATCATCCAGGAGATCAGCCAACATTTTTGGAATTGTGACAGCCGTATAGCCAATCTCTAAACAAGATAAGGCTGCAATAAAGAAGTACATGGGGGAGTGCAGGGTGGGCTCCCTGCAGATTACAAGCAATATTACAGCATTGCCACAAATGATGAACAAGTAGATGATGAGAAGGACTATGAAAAGAAGGGCATGCAACTGCTTAAGGCTTGGAAATCCATGTAACACTATTTCGTAAACTCTGCTATCATTAGAAATTTTTTCCATCTCTATTTTTTATCTGTAAAATAGATGTAAGAGATACAATTCTATATTTAAATACATGTGAATTTGTCAAAGCTTCACATCTTCCCTACCACCATACTATTACATCGCGTTTAGCTTGTAGTTAATGCTCAGCACCAAAATAGCCTACGGCATTGCATACTGCGCTCGGCTGTATTGGACAGCCGAGGCCCGGAACTACCTGCCGGAGTCGGAAGAAACTCGATTCCAGCGAATTAACCTCTCGGATGTCGTGATCACAGCATCCAGGGGTTCCGTGGACAAGAGTTCCCCTTGGATCCCTCGTAATAAGATTGCTGGGTCTGAGCGGTTGCCATGGCAGCCAGCAACGGTCTCCTGACTGCCTATGTCCATCATGCATAGTGATAGGCATCACACATTGCACTGGGGATCAGAGATTCCAGGTTCAAGTCCCCTTGTTGGACAGTAAAAAAAAATTCTAAATAAAGTATAAAAAAAATAATAAGTTTAAAAAACACAGAATTTAAACAACAACAAAAAAACAAACAAACATGTTAGGTATCTCTATTTGCATATAAGCCCCCACTATCCAGAAATAGCTTTATTTATCCTGTACGGTGAGCGCCGTAAAAAACAAAAAATAAATAAATTTATATATATATATATATATATATATATATATATATATACACACAGTTTATACTGCAATGCACCATTAACCTATTTTGGTCACCTCTCTTTCCCCAAAAAATAGCAATAGAAATTGATCAAAAATTCATATATACCAAACATTTGGTACCATTAAAAAGT
Source organism: Leptodactylus fallax (assembly GCA_947044405.1). Classification (NCBI taxonomy): domain Eukaryota; kingdom Metazoa; phylum Chordata; class Amphibia; order Anura; family Leptodactylidae; genus Leptodactylus; species Leptodactylus fallax. The sequence continues at coordinate 532,985 of CAMRHE010000270.1, forward strand.
ACAACTTGTCTCTCAAATAAGGAGCCGTGACATATCTCCGTCAACAACACAGTAAAAAAGTTATAGGCATCAGAATACGGTGACCCCAGGAAAATACTTCATTTAAAAAAGTGACTTTTTATTTGTAAAGTCAGTAAAACATAATAAAACCAATATAAATCTGGTATCACTGTAATCGTAATGACCCACCGGACAAAGCTGTCATGTCATTTTTAATGCCGGGTGAACGCTGGAAAAACAAAATGCAAAAAATGATGATAGAATTGTGCGCTATTTCACATGAATCCCCCAAAAAACATTAATGAAAAGCTAATTAAAACATTATACGTACCCCAAAATGGTGTCAAATGAAGGTAAAAACCGTCATGCAAAGAATAAGCCCTCACTTATATATGTCGACAGAAAAATAAAAAAGTTATGAATTTTGGAAGGTGGGAGGGAAAATAAGCAAAGACTTGCCGAGCATCAACGTATAAACTACCCTCCGTCCTTAAAGGGTTAAAGAGGTTTTCTGGACTTTTTTCCATTAATCTCCTGTATTATGGAGAGATTCTAACATCTGGCACCTCAGTCAGTCAGCTGAATGAAGTGCCTTGTCATAATTGATTCCCCGACAGGCGCAAAACTTGCTAGAATTACTAAGAGGTTCTGGACTTTTAGTAATTCTAGCGCCTGTGTCACTGACTGGCACAGATTTGTGGTACAATAATTTTCTTGCCCGCATGTAGGGATTAAATTGGCTTCATCATCATGATACAAGGATTTTATACATTTACATAGATATTGATGTTGGCCTGAGAAATCATCTCAGCCTTTCTTGAACCCACCATTTCTGTTATGACTAGTTCCTGAGGAGACTATTTTACAACTTCACCACTCCTCGGTAAAGGAGCCTTGTTATTGTATTTTTTGTATGGATGTATTATAGTATTGTGTACAAATTCATCTTATCTACCTTAAGCTGGTTGCACACGACCGTGTGCTAACTGGCTGCCATGAATGAACAGCATGGGCAGCCCATGGGGGACATGCGGATGTCACCCGTGTGCCACCCGTGCACCGGCCATGCTTCCGCGGCCCCTTTCATTAAATGAATAGGAGCCACGGAAGCAGGGCCACAAAATCGGACAGAAATAGGACCTGTTCCATATTTTGTGGCCTGGACTGTTGGCCCACACACGTGACCTTGTCATTCACGGTCATGTGTACGGGCCCATAGAAATGAATGGGTCAGTGAGCTATCTGGGAAAAACCCGGACATACGGTCGTCTGACTAGACATACGGTCGTCTGCAAGGGTGGGCCTTAAGGGCTTCTTCACATTGCTATGGCCCTCCGTTCTCTTTTCCATCTGGGTTAGTACAAGAGCGAATCTGATTACAATACTGATGCATTGCTTTGTGTCCGATCAGTTGCATATTTCACTTTACATAAATTTTTTTTTAAAATATGTTTTTGATATTTTTGTACAGCTCAGATAAACTTCAATAAATCTAAATGTATTGCGGACATCAAAATACGTTTGATGAAACATTGTCCTTAATTTCCAAAAAAGTTGCTTTGGTTCTATATATAGTCAGCTCCAATAAATATAAAAACAAATATAAAATAAAAATTTTGATTGAAGTTTCTTACCTGTAAAGATTTAATAAAATTATCTTAATAATAAAAAACCCTCTCCATTCCATGTGAGATATAACTCTCATGGATTATTTGAGCTGTTTTCTATGCTTAAATAGATTGAAATGTTCTGGGAATTTTTTTTCTCTATGGGAAACTGAATTGGCCATTAGAATATTTTTTCAGTGTCATTAATATGTAATAGAGATATTTTTTATTAAAGTATAATTTAGCAATTTGGAGTTGTTTGTGTGTCAGCATTATAGCCATACTCCTTCAGTTCTACAAAACTGAACTTAGATCACTATGGAATCTTTTCACAACCAGAAGAACAACAGAAGGTCCGAGTATTGTGGCCATTATACAAGTGCTAATATGCACCCATAATACAGGTCTAACGGACATGTCTGTAATTAGGTCAGAAATTGATTGGTATATCTGTGGCAATGTGCCCTGTGTGTGTATGTTGGCTGTATTGGAGTTGCCCATCCAAATATATTGGGGATACCCAGACCCTCATAAGGGAGACCCATGGGGTTACTAACTTCCCTTTTGGTCTTTCTCTAGAGCTAATTTTTAGCAGGCAAGTTTTTTCCCAAAGTTAGGACAGATTTGTCACCTGGCTGGTGACAGCTGGCAGGAGCGTACATGCATGGGGTGCAGAAGCAGAAATCGGTACCGGGGCCTGGAGATTTAGGGGGGCCCAAAAGCCTCTCTACAACATGAGATGACACCAGTATTATAGATAGCACATGGTAAGTGGAGTCAGACAAATACTACACCGGATTATTGCATTTCTTACTCTTCATGTGTAGCCGGTAACTTAGGAGCATTTACAGTCTGTATCCGGATAACTATATGGATTACTATTATTATATGTTACTATGACATCATATAAAGCAGCAGCTCCCATCCCTGACTATGACATATACTATGTGATGGGTTATTTCTCAGTGGTGTCCTATAATAGTATAACTTTGTACATACTGACAGCTGCTGAAGTCTTTTCTTATTACCTTATCGATTCTTCTGGAGCCATTATAACTTAATATTATTGCTTATACCAGTGGCGTAACTAAAGTCTTGTGGGCCCCGATGCAATCTTTTGTCTGGGGCCCCCTACCTCATCCCTACAGTGCATTCTTGATAGTGATGGTTAAGCTGCTAAGGAGTTTAATCATCCTTAGTGTGGTTAGGGTAATGTGAGGGTCTCCTTGGCTTATGGGCCAGATAGAAGCTGCAATCTCAATACTGATGCCAGTGCTTATGGGCCCCCTAAAGCTCCTGGGCCCCGGTGCGACTGCACCCTCTGCTCCCCCTCAAGTTACGCCCCTGTCTTATACAGTATTTAGGGTGAGCCATCTAAGTTATTATTATTTCTGTTAGAGCACATTTAATTCCATGGTGCTATATATATATATATATATATATATATATATATATATATATATATAGGGATTTACATAAATAGTGCCAACATAAGTACAATACATATGTAGCTAACTAGCTGAGTGATCCAGTACAAGTGAAAAAGAGGACCCTGCCTGCATGAGACTCCAATCTTTAGACCAGTGTTTTACACTGTTATTGTCAGTGGCTTTTCTTTATTATGTAACCCTATAGGGAAAGGTTGCTTAGAATTGGGATGCGTACACAATGTCCTAGTGTCTCAAAGCCAGTGTTTAAATGCTGGTTGTTTGGTATAAACTAACAACCTGGTTTTGCCATTTTTTGAGTGAACATGCTTAACGGAATTTAATGGTTATTTACTGATGTGTTTTCTTAATACCTTAAATATAATCATACACTATAGCTATTGTTGTTCATTATAATGTGCACTATTTAAATTTATATATATATATATATATATATATATATATATATATATTTTTTTTTTTTTTTTTTTTTTTTAATGGGTCCTTGAAGTTACTTATAATTTAGCCAGTAACAGGCATCCATCTCAGGTGTAGCCCTGTGCAGGGGTAACCAACGGAAGTATGGCCCCCTGTTGTGGAGGGGTAACCAACGGAGGTATGGCCTCCTGCTGTGGAGGGGTAACCAACGGAGGTATGGCCCCCTGTTGTGGAGGGGTAACCAACGGAGGTATGGCCTCCTGCTGTGGAGGGCTAACCAACGGAGGTATGGCCCCCTGTTGTGGAGGGGTAATCATCAAAGGTATGGTCCCTTGGTGTGGAGGGGTAACCATCAGAGGTATGGCCCCCTGGTTTGGAGGGGTGTCCATCGGAGGTATGGGCCCCTGGTGTGGATGGGAGTCCATCGGAGGTATGGCCCCCTTGTTTACTGCAAACCAAGTATTCATTTAAAAAAAAAAGACTGTTAGCGTAAGTCCCTAGGGTCATGGCTATCAGTTTTCACATGTCTGCACAATAAATTGAGCCCTCCGAGCTGGTGGTGGCTTCGGCTAGAGGGAAAAAAAAAAGTGGGCAGCAGCTTATTTATACATCCCATACAAATAAATTCAGTACTCTACAACTTCTACACACTCCAGAATTACAAACAATTCAATGAGGTTACTAAAAATAATCTCAATTAACATAGTAGGCAAAAGAAATGGGAGAGCATTAAATTATGAAACACTGATACCGAATACTTTGTGTGTTCTCAATGGACTTAGATCAACCCTTGTGCACTTTCTTGGGCACTTTCAACCAACACATTGCTTTGACTGTCAAACCTTTGTCTGATAACCATCCTTTATGTGTATAAGCCAGCCTTTCTGAACATTTTCTGGCATCCCTTCACTGCATCAGCATCCTCTTTCTAGCAAGTTTCTTTGCAAGCCAGATTATAAGATTTATAATCAAATATATACATAAGCACAGCAATAATATTTGGAATATTCCCTGCAATATTCCTATAAACCATTTATCTAATCCCTTTGTGCTTTGAATTCTTGCACTAGGGACTTCACTTCAGAATAAAGATCCTCAAACCCAGTACTGTGGGTTATTCTGAAGATGGAGAGTGAGTGGGCCCGCTCTTCCTCTTTGACCTGCTACGACCACGCTGTAGAGATTCAGAATCTTTCACTGTCACCTTTTAGTTCTTTTAGTGGATACGTTATTCCAGGTAATGATAAGGACTCAGGCACCCATTCACCATACACTGTAAGACGGCAGTGGCGTAACGATCGTGGTCGAAGGGGATGCGACCGTAACCGGGCCCGGAGGGAGGGGCCGCGGCCCACGGACAACCATGAAAGTGGTTGGGGAACCAGGCTTTCCTCGACCGCTATACATGTTAATCACTTTCCAGTTAATGCCAGCCCAGGGTAGGTGACTAAAAATAAAAAAAAAATATTTATACTCCCCTGTCCGGGGCTCTTCTGGCCGTTTTCTGAGGTTTTCCTGTGCTCCAGACATCACTGCTGGGGCCTGTGATTGGCCCCAGCGGTCACATGGGGTGCGCCGGCGTAATGACATCATCGTGCCCCACATGACAGCTGAGGCCCAATCACAGGCTCCAGCAGTGACGTCTGGAGCGCAGGTCCTCAGATGCTAGACAGAAGAGGAGCAAAGATAGACAGGAAAGGTAAGGTAAGGTGAGTATAAGTGTTTGTTATTTTTAATCTCTTCCCCTGGGCCTCTACTTATTATACTCTGGGGTCTGAGGAGACCCCAAAGTATAATAATAGCACCGACTCTAGAGGGGGGTTCTTGGGAGCTCATAATACTCTGTGGGGGCCACTGTGAGCATATAATACTCTGTGGGGGCCGCTGTGGAGCACATAATACTCTGTGGGGGCCACTGTGGAGCGCATAATGCTGTGTGGGGGCCTCTGTGGAGCGCATAATGCTGTTTGGGGGCCGCTGTGGAGCGCATAATGCTGTGTGGGGCCACTGTGGAGCGCATAATGCTGTGTGGGGCCACTGTGGAGCGCATAATGCTGTGTGGGGTCACTCTGGAGCGCATAATGCTGTGTGGGGCCGCTGGTGAGTGCATAATGCTGTGTGGGGGCTGCTGATGAGTGCATAATGCTGTGTGGGGGGCTGCTGTGGAACGCATAATGCTATGTGGGGGCCGCTGTGGAGCACATAATGCTGTGTGGGGGCCACTGCGGAGCATATTATACTGTCCCAGTATTGTTTACATGCCGGGCGCTGCGCTGCTCACTCACCATATTTTTGCTAACTGCAGTTGTGTGTACTATAGTTTTATCCCTTTCAAGTATCAGAGTTATCGCTTCAGTACACTTAACCGCGACTATCAAGAATTCGAGGGGTCCCCGGACAAAAGTTTCCACCCGGGCCCAGAAGTATTTAGTTACGCCACTGTAAGAAGGTAATAGTCTTACCTGTCCATAATATGTGACTGACATTATGTAAACATACATACATGATGTGGCCCTATCTCTATAAGCATTAAGAACAGACTAGAAGGTGTAACTACAAACTTGTTATCAGTATATTGTAACATACAAGGCTCATATGTTCCTGAACACAAACCAACCCTTCTGTTGTGTCTACACATGTTGACTTATCAGATGTGGTGTTCTCAGTGCTAAGAACCTACTGACCACAGACCACAATAGGCAATACAATAAATTCACACAATATAGTACTAGACATAACTTCATATGTTAAATATTTTCCTATACACATTGTCATTACATTTTACTTCTCCTGGAGCTATTTCCATTATTTTTTTCCTCCTGTTAACCATAGGTTAACTTTTTTATCCAAACATTGCCCATTTGGGCACAATCAACAAAGTGTACAATCGCTGTCACAGATGTTGTTCCAATGCTTGTTATCTTTGCAACATCTGGAGTCACTCCTCATGCTGTTTTCTATAAGCAGACAATAAAATCCATCCTCACCTGCCAATAGCACCCAGCTCCTTACTCTTCTCTATTTTCACCCTTTGTAAACGTCACCACATCAACAGGTTCAGGATCTTTCAAATATTTATCCCAAGATTCACTTAATCCAACACATTGCGACCACCACGCAGTGGCCAAAACATGGTAAGGAGCCTGCTCCCAACCCAGAATCTCCGCAGATTCACTAACAATCCCTAAAAATAAACTTCTAAGCCTTCCGCATATCCTGCCGACGACGCCAATTTATGTGTTGCCAAGTTTTATCAACACAGGTTCTAGATACGCCAGCCAATTAGGATAAAACACAATTTTATTTAAAATAGTATAATGACAAATCAATTATGGTAAAGGGATAGTATAGAAGTGATATAATAAATTGATTACAAGAAATAGTGTGATATTGCAGACACTTTTGTATAATACTAGATACAAACCTTAAAATACAAAGATTAAGATGCAGAGATTACTTACAACATCACTAAGAGATTAACATCATCTGCCTGGAAAGTCATCAACCGTAGAAGCAACCGGTAAAGGCAGAGCACCCTTAGGAAACAACACTGTGAAGAGTGTCCTCTACACATACAGTAGGTACAGAGCTTCTGACTTCATCAGCACCCCCTCAACTTCTTATACCCATTAAACAAAATGGCTGATACAACCTACTGTTGCATAAGCTTGAACTGCGCAGGTGATGTTTGTCTGCCTCATCCTGTACCATGGAGTGTCCAGTTCCAAAGCCTCAGATAAGGTAGTCAAAACAATTTCCATAAAATGATAATAGGCTCCTGGATGAGAAAGTTAAATAAACAAAATAACTAAGATATCAAAGGTATGCAAGAATATTAGAGGTCATACAGCAATGAGAAATTCTGCTTAAGGCACAAAATGGAGTCTATAATACAAAATGGAGACTAGAATATACTTCAAATAGCACTACTAGCACTACACCTTCATAACCATTTCTAAATTATTTTTGTTTTTTTTATAACAAATCTACTGTGGACGTGTCGAAACAAACACTAAAAATGTCTCAGTCATTAAATGTTTAGATAGGAATTTTTTGATTTCCTGGTTCCTTAGTCCATAGATGATGGGGTTAGCTAGTGGTGTAAAGACCACATAGGTGAGACCCACAGCCCTGTCATACTCTGCAGAGTAACTTTTTGTAACACGTATATACATAAAGCCAATGCTACCAAAAAACAGTGTGACAACAATAAGGTGCGCTCCACAGGTAGAGAAGGCTTTCTGACGTCCATCTGTGGACTTTATCTGTAAAATAATGTGGATTATCCTGATGTAAGAGAAAAGAACAAAAGTAGAAGTGAAGAGGATACCAGAGATGCTTATTGTAAATTCTACCATTATATAGAACCTAGTATCTGTGCATGCTAGTGAGATTAATGGGGGGAAGTCACAGAAAACATTCTCAATACAGTTTGGACCACAAAATGGAAGGAGAGAAATTAAGATGGTATCGATGACAGGGCTTAGAATCCCTCCAATGCAAGAGAAGGCAACCAAACTAACATATAGATCAGCTGTCATAATAGATGAGTACATTAATGGCTTACAGATGGCCAGATATCGGTCATACGCCATCATTGTGAGAATAATGCATTCAGCTGCTCCAAGAGCATGTAGGAAGTAGGCCTGTACAAGGCATCCATTCAAAGAGATCTTCTTCTCATCATCCAGGAGATCAGCCAACATTTTTGGAATTGTGACGGCCGTATAGCCAATCTCTAAACAAGATAAGGCTGCAATAAAGAAGTACATGGGGGAGTGCAGGGTGGGCTCCCTGCAGATTACGAGCAGTATTACAGCATTGCCACAAATGATGAACAGGTAGATGATGAGAAGGACTATGAAAAGAAGGACATGCAAGTGTTGAAGATTTGGAAATCCATGTAAGATAATTTCAGAAATTCGAGTTTCATTGGAAATTCTTTCCATTTCTTTGTCATCTTCAATATTGTTAAAGATAAAATTCTAGATATAAGTAAGTCCATATAAATCTAACAAATGTTAAATGTAAAAAATTAATAGGCAGTGACATAGAAGTCAGATAAGAGAAACCGACCAGTGGTTTAACTCTTTATTCCTCTATCTACAACAAAAATAATGGCACATTGCTAATAGTTTTGGCTAAATTTATATTTTATTATTATCATTAAATAAATTTATCTGTCAATTCTTCTACTCCTCCCTGAAGACAACAAATAATCTACACAGATCTATCTCCCCGTTTGAGTGCTTATGCATATGCCCCTCTACTGTATGCCTATGCACCCAGTTTCTACCATCTACCAGATACACCTCTACCCGCTTATGTAGCTGGCTGGGACTGGGATTGGGACTTCTTTTAATCCTGACGTGTGACATGCTGCCTTCCGCTCCTGTCATAAATTCTCCATTTCCTGTAAGGCACAGGAAACTAATTACAAGATCCTCTCCAGGTGGTACAGAGTCTCCTCTGTCCTACACAGCATTCTTCCATCGACCCCTGATATCTGCTGGCGATGCTCTTTGGGACGGGGCACCATGCTACACGTCTGGTGGAATTGCCCTGCCCTCCTCCTCTCGCAAGATACAGAAAGATGTTTGTAAGCTGGTCGGATTTATGTTGATAGCGGGCAGGTCAGTCATCCCTCATCGGTGGAAATCCACTCCCCCCCCCCCCCCATCCATGTCAGATTAGCACTAGGAGATCCTGCACATACGGGGGATGGAAGACCTGGTTGCGGCGCTTCGACCTATTGACAGAGTCCATCATAAGGTGTGGCAGCTGTGGAATGTCTCATTATTCTCCCTCTTTTCAGACCTCTTTTTACGCTCCTTCCACTGGAATCTCTTCCTCACCTTAATACCCACTCCTTTCTCCTATATCCTTCATAGTGGTTACACTGTTTTAATGTTGTTGTTACTTATGATGTATTTTTTGCCCTTCTGATCGGAAACTCTGGGGACAGTTATGGCTTGTGTTGTATTATTCCTTTACTGAAAAACTTAATAAAATCTTTCTAATGAAAAAAAAAATTATCTGTCAAATATGCAAAATACTGCAAAATTTCAAAAATATATTGCAGAATATTACAAAATATACAAAAGTATACTTGTTCTTTTGGAGATGTTCTAAACTATCCTTCATAATTTGGCCCTTGTCCTTATGCTAGCCATTTTTCTTTTTTTTCCAGCACATCATTTTCAACAATTTCAACTGGTTTTCACTGCCTAATATATCCAGGAGGGTATCAAAATAATGAGTATTATTCACACTGATATTCATAACACTACTGTAATGGGTTTATGATACTGTCACATGTAGTGCCCAAATACTGCACCATTACGTTTTACAGAGAATCAGTGGGGTTTGATGGATACAAGTCAACAATTAGAATAAAAACCACTGATTTGTGATTCTACTGCCTGATGGGAAGATTTTCACCTGTGTCTTAGCCACCCATTGGCCACTACAGATGGCCATACCCTAAATGTTATGTCTGATCTATGTGCAAAAAAAATATTATTATTTATGCTATTTATACTATTTTAATTTCTTTAAACTTGTAAAAAGTTAGATAGTTCTTATGAATTCATAATTAGTTGTAAATGCAGCACAATCTAGGCCAAAATTTTTACTATTTTTTTTACAAATAATATTAAAATTAATTAAAAAACAATTAAAACATTTGATTTGACTTTTTTTAGTGACAAAATGTAGAACAGTGAAAAAAAAAATCATACCTGGTTATTGTATCGCTCATGGATTATGTGAGCTGCTGTTTATGTTGTTTAAATAGATCCAGATGTTCTGGGAATTTATTCTCTAGATGAAACTTTAATTGGCATTTAAAATAATATTTCAGAGTCGTGAATATTAATTATTGGATATTTTTAACCTAGTTGGATATTATAGCATAGATCGTATGCTACAATGCATAGATGGATAGGTGTTAGCATTATATTATTGATATATTGTTAGTTTACAAAATATTCTATAAACAAAAAAGTCATTTTGAATTTTGCCAGGTAATTTAAAAAATTACTTTTACAAAAGGCAAAGTGTCATCAAAAAATGAACCAATATTTAATGCTAGGTTCACACTAAAACAGCAGGTTCGACGAACCCTTTACTGAAGAGGAGGTTTCCTCTGCTATACAGTACTCCCCGTCAGGCAAGTCTCCTGGCCCAGACGGGTTAACCACCCGTTTTTATAAATGTTTTTGAGATCTCCTCTCCCCCATTATGGTGTGGGTACTCAATGGCATCGATGACTCTGCCCAGTTTGCTACCCAGTCCTTATTGGCCCTCATCACAATCCTTCCGAAGCCAGGAAAGGAGTCGTCCTGCTGCGCCAGCTACCGCCCGATCTCTTTAATTAATATTGACATCAAATTGTTCTCTAAGCCCCTGGCCAACCGCTTGTCCCTCTTAATTCCAGACCTGATCCATACTGATCAGGTTGGCTTTATTCACGGTCGGTCGGGAGGCCTGAGATAATGAACTCTTTTCCAGTTCAAAATGGCACTCGGTAGGATTGCCCCTTGCCCCCTCTGTTGTATGCCTTGGTCATGGAGCACCTAGCGGTGGCAATATGAAAGTGCCCCAGCATTCATGGCTTTCAGATAGGTAGTCACCAGGTCAAGGCGGCATTATATACGTCAACGACCTTCTCCTCTATGTTTCCCAACCTCGTGTGTCTTTCCCATCATCTTACATGAGTTTAGTCGCTTTGGCCATTTAAGTAATTTCAAAGTGAATCTATCCAAGAGTGAGGCTCTCAATATTATCCTATGACGCGCAGAAGCTGTCTACCTTATGGATAGTTTCCCGTTTAGGTAGCAAATACCTCTGGATACACAACCCTCCCGATCTATCCCATTTGTATCATCTTAACATTTCTTGGCGGATCTGCGGACATATTGTGCTCTCACCCTTTCCTGGTTTGGTCGTATTCATGCTTTTAAAATGGATGTTGTCCCCTGACTCTTATATGTATTCCAGGAACTTCCCATATACCTCCCGTGAACTTTTTTTGTCCGTATCCAGTCTCTGTTTGGGAGGTTTGTATGGGCTTCAGTGTGCAGTATGCTGCGGTTTTGGCTGTTGACCTGTTGGAAAAACAATGGGCCTAGGCTATATTATTGCTTGGCTGTACTGTTGCGCCTCTTTGATTGGCGCTATCGCAGCACAGACAAGCAGTGGGTCTCCATAGAGGCCAACCTGCTTTCGGCCCACTTCCCCTCGTTGTCCTGGATTCCGGCCCTTTACAGCCCTAGTACCGTCAAGTGTTCGTTATTATCCTCACACTTTCTCCAGACTCGGGATGTGGTGTGCGCAGGTGGCCGCATCGCCAGGGTTCCTGGCCCCCTTAGCCCTCTTTTTCGCAACCCTATGTTCCCCCTGGGCTGCTCTGTGGACAAATTCCTCTGTTGGCGAAGTAGGGATGACACTCCCTTGTGCCAGGTTGCTGGCGACCCACCTCTTCCCTCTCTTGAGCAGTTGTGTGCCTCTCACCCTGATCTTAACTTGTCCTGCCTGGAATACGGCCAACTTACTGTGTTTCTCCATAAATTTTCTCTGCCTCCTCTACTTTCTTCCTCATTAACTGATTTGGAGTCTGCCCTCTCTCTTGCGGTCACCACCCCACGCGTTCTGTCTGCACTCTATAAGATTTTACTTAGGGACGCTGCACCCGGAAACCCTTCCTACATAGGTCCATGGGAGTTAGATCTCCATCTGACTCTCTCTCTTGCTGACAGGGACAGGACTTTCTTGTTGACGTGCTGCCTTGAAGTGTGCAGGAGAAGAATTTCAAGATACTGTATCAATGGTACTGCTGTCCTGATCTCCTTCATAGGTTTTATCCTGGTGTGTCCGACTGGTGTTGGCGCTGTGGTTCCAAGAAAGGTATGCTGTATCATATCAGGTGGGAGTGTGACACCCTTACGCCCTTTTGGGACGATGTCTTTGCTTTATATGCCAAAGGGAGCGACCGATCTATTACACCCTCACCCCAACTGGTCCTTCTTTCCATTTTTCCTGGAAAAATTTCTGTGGTAAAGAGGGACCTTCTGCGACATTTCCTCATGGTTGGCGCAACGGTTATTCCCCGGCATTGGCATAGCACTGCTGCGCCCACATGGGTTGAGTTTCTACAGGAGTTTCTCCTAATTCAGAGAAGGAAGGCTCTGGTTGCGGAGGACTCTCTTGATCCTACTAAGTTTGAGTCCCTCTGGAGGTCGTGGGTGATGTTTTTAGAGAGAGTGTGTGGTGGATTCACACCCTCGTAATAATCACTGTTAGACTGTATCTTCACTTTCCCTTGGACAATATGTTTGGCGGTATATGCCTCCTATTTACTCCATTCCTGTATGCCTTACTTTTGTTTGGGAGGCCTGCGCGCCCCTCGTGTTTTTTTGTTAATGACTTTGTTATTGTTTCTTCTTTTGTTGCCTTAAAAGTAAAATTCCTAATAAATTGATTAAACATAAAACAGCAGATACACAGAGCTCAGTGGACCCCAATGACTATAGTGGAGTCTTTCGGGTGTCTGTCCATTTGCAACTGAAACAGGTGGAGGGAAAAGACCTCCATGCCAATTTTCAGTGGAGAATGCGCCAGAGTCTCCAACAGAGATTGTCGCAGATGGTAATGTAGCCTAAGCCCAGTTTTATATTACACGTGAAAATAATTTTTTATGTTATTTTGTTAATTTTCCATGTCGCTAGCAAATTTCACAGTGGTCACTAAGCCTGATCATAGACTGACACTTGTCAATTCTGTAGGGGGTTTTCTTTGCAGCAGTCACCTCATTTACATTACAGACAAGACAGACAGAATTACAATAGAAGATAACTCCTCTACAGATAACTGACTAACATTGATGTCACAGCTTCTCTACTCATCTCCCTGCAGCATCAAAACTAGAAAACTCTGCCATAGACCTCATAGAGTTGACTCCAGTCTATTGCTGTCTATGGCTATGAGACTGCTGTAAAGCATATCTCTAAATGCTGTTAACATTGGAAAAGCTCAGGCAAGAAAGTTATGTACAGAAAATAGAATAAAAAATATACAATCAGGAATTAAAAATGGATTTAAAAAGGTCATATATTTCACTATTTGGGCTTCATAAATAAATGCTAAAAATGGTGATACATTCCCTTTAAGCTTGTTCACAATGCTGTCAGAGCCACCATCCCAAGTTTCTTAACATTTGACAGCAAAACTATCACAACATGTAGCAGGATGGATCTTTTCAATGCTAACCAAGATGCAAATGTGAAAACATCTTACGCTAAGTTCATATTAGCGTTCGGGTCTATGTCATTCGGGTCCGCATGGGGACCCGAAAGAATGAGACCCTGTCCTCTTAAAAAGAGGGTACCCACTGAACTCATAGACTATAATGAAGTCTGCTGGGTTTCTCTCTGACGATTTTAAGCGTAATCTGCGGCGGAATCCCAATGGAGACTCCAACACAGATGTGAATCGAGCCTTAGTTGCATTGGTAACACATTTTAATTTGACAGAGTTGCAAGTTAATGGAGCTAGGCTGCAATACTAGGCACAGCTCACGGACAAGACAACTTCATTCTGCAGGACGGTACAATTTCATTAATACCTAGTTTAAGCTGTGGCCGCACATAGTGAAAAAGCAGTTTATTTTGTTGAAGATTTTGTTGCTTATTTTTTTTAGACAAAGCCTAGAATGGCCAATGGCATAAAAGGAATGGGAAATATCTTAAAAAGTTCTTATACTTCTCCCTTCTGTTCAATCCACTACTGGCTTTGGCTCAAAAAATTGCAACAAAAAAAATCAGCTTTTCCGCAACACGGGGCCTCAGCCTTATGTGGCTTTCGTTATGCTGTCCCGAATTGCATTGCCATATTGTGACACTCATTACATTTTCAATTGTGATATTTCATCTGCAGAAATGGGTTTGTTTAACATAGCCAGCACTTAGGAGGTTAGGGTAGGGATGCGGCAAGAAAATTGCGTAAAAGTTTTGTCCTCTTCCCTGGGTCAGTGGGAAGATTCAAAGGCAAAGAATACAGCCTAGAGTAAAATCATGTAACATGCGGGCTATTTCAGTAGAATCATAGATCACTGCTCCATGAGCATGCGGCAAGGCATAGGCTGTAACTTAGCCAGAAGGGTGTGAGGTTTATTGGCCCTTTCATAACAGCATTGTTTGGTGTACAGTAACAGCTTGTCCACCTTCTGAAGAAGGATAAAAAATACATACACAGCCCCACTCACGGTTAGTAGAATCTTGTCACAGGTGGAAAAGTCCTTAAGAAAATTGCACAGAAGCCTGTCCCCACGGCTAGAGACCGATATTAATCCACAAAACAACTGTTGATGGGATCCAGCAATCTTGCTTGAGAATGACTCTTCTTTCAAAAAGGTTCTTATAAAATATAACTTTTATTTACTCCATGAAAAATTAAAAATTGTCATATCAAATGGTGAGAGGTTACATCTGTGAAACCTACGCGTTTAATATCTAAATTTGATGAAAACAATTCAGTAGGATCTTCATCTAATAATCTATATGTTTTCTCATCATCTAGCATTTAACTGTCATTAACTGTCAATCCAAATATGTTATTTATCAAATTACATGCGTTATATGCAACCTACATTATATAGGTTGCACTATACGACAACTGAAAACTAGAATTTCAGAACATATCACTAATTGTATAAAAAACAATCCAACAAAATCGTCAGGAACATCCAGACATTTTTTTCACGAACACAATGGTAATCTAACTTCATTCAGATTTAGAGCAATTGAAACGGTTTTCAAACCTCCCCGGGGGGGGGGGGGTGATTGGCGAAATAAATTACTCAAAAGAGAGGCTTTCTGGATATTTACCCTTAAAACTAGATCTCCACAAGGTTTAAATTTAAGAACCGATTTTTATTAATTTTATGCTTTGATTATTGAATTCTTATAATATTTAAATACTTTGTCTATAAATAATCAACAATTAGTATTTATTATATACACTCATTGGTTATATGATTAATGGGATACATTAAACAGTATCAACACAAATTTGATATAAGATTATGTGCCCCAGTTCAAATGTAGAACTTTCATAATATTCAGAGATGAAATACCGGGTTATATATTATGAATTTTCAAGAGAACCAATAACATTAGATCTACTGGTCACATGATTGTGACCATATGATCAAAAGTTTTTTTAGGTGGCATTTTTAAAACTCCATCACATATATTTCCTATGAATTTTTAAGAGAACCAATAATATGAGATCTACCGGTCACATGATTGAGATCACATGATCAAAGTTTTCTTAGGTGGCATTTTTGAACTCCATCATGCATATATCCTTTTTTATTGGTTGGGTACCTATTTGATGTTTCCCCCTTTTTTTTCAAACCAATGAATCATAAATGTAGACAACTTTGATTTGATTTTTCTGGTTCCCCGCTATCACTAGGGGGTGGGAACGTTCTCTAGTCACATGATCATGGTCACGTGACCTGATAAATATTTAGGTGGCAGTTTTAAACTGCCGTATTATTTATAATCATATTTGACAAAATACGTGATTTCTGGTGACTACGGCCACATGACTGAAGAGAAATTTGGGCGGTAAATTTATTAAGACTGCTAACATATATGAACATTTTGAACTTATAATGGATAATAGATAATGTAAACCTTTTTCTTTCTGTTTTAATACATATAGTTTGTTATGATATTGTTTCACTTTGTTTTGGTAGGTCTCTTTAATACATGTTTCGTAATGATGATTTCATTATGTATGTACTCTGATAACGATTCTTCTATACAGTTGCAAATTTTTAAATATGTTCAAACGATCTCATTTGAAATGTAGTATGTTGGTCATGTGATAGTATCACATGACAGAAAAGATGTTTTTTAGAGGTAATTTGAAATTATGAATATGAAATTTAGTAGTCTCTATACTTTCTCAAGAGATTTTTTAACATTTGTTTTTTACTTGATAGTTGGTTTTATTTGTTAAGACATCTTTATTATAGTGAATAGAAACATGATCACAGATGTATATTATTGAGGTGATTGGTTAAGGGGTGTGTCTAAGTAGTTTTTAGATTTTTAAACCGTGGTAGTATTTGTGAGTTGTATGCCATGAGTAAGGGACAAACTTAGTCTCGAAACGCGTAGGCTTCACAGATGTAACCTCTCACCATTTGATATGACAATTTTTTATTTTTCATGGAGTAAATAAAAGTTATATTTTATAAGAACCTTTTTGAAAGGGGAGTCATTCTCAAGCAAGATTGCTGGATCCCATCAACAGTTGTTTTCTGAAGAAGGACATCCTCAATTTGGGCCCAGAGGTCGATTAAGGTTTTAAGGAGGTGCAGCGTCAAACAAGATGCTGTTATGCTGTTCACCATGACACAGCTGGAAGCCAAAAGTTTGGTAAACAGCTTGAGGTCAGCGTTCAGGAGAGTGATAGATCTATAATTTTTATAATCTAAATGCTCTCAACTAGGTTTTGGGATGAGGGTAAGGAAGGAGTACAAGGTAGAATCAGGGATGGGGGTCACCAGACATGAAAGCATTAAACAAGGATGCAAGGTGCGGAACAATCTCTGGAACTATCTACAGTACATTGTGAAACAAATTTGAGAGCTGGTGTCTTTATAGTCAGTCTATGCAATCTCTTCATTTTTCCTTTGCACCATTTTATATAAATCTTCCTCACTGTCTAAATTTTTTATCTGTGCATGTATGAGTAATATGTCTACTATATTACCTTTTTGGTTCAAAAAGATTTGTGCCCACATTGCAAAATTAGCCCTTTTTTGGTAGGTCTGAGTAAGGATGAGATTGATGGACATGGACTATCCAATGATTTCACTTGTATAAACATGGGTTCACCCAGAACTGCATGTAGTTATATAAGGCCCCATGCACACGACCAAGTGTGCTTCCAATGTGGGGCCGAGTTTGCAGAGGAATGCAATCGGATGACACTCCAAGTGTATTCTGTTATGCATTCCCTTCTAAGGGGGCTTCCGATCCATTCATTTCCGATGACATAGATGATTATAGAACAGGTCCTATCGGAACGGAATGGAATGGATCGTAAGCTTCCATACACATGAATGCATAACGGAACACACTCCGAGTGTCATCCGATTGCATTCTGCTGCAGACTTGGTGCCCCCTGAGTGCATGGGGCCTAACTGTACACTGAGGGCTGTGAAGTTGGTAGGCCAAACCACTAACTCCGACTATTTTTCCACAGCCTGACTCTGACTCTAATTCCTTCATAAATGGCTGTCAGCCATGGTCAGACAGAAGAAGTAAAGATCTTCTAATTACTTAAGAACTAGTCATTAATTCCTAGGATAGTAAATATGTAACAAACTGTACATCTAGTTATACAATATTAATAATTCTATAATATAATTAATAATCCAACGATTGGTTCCTGTGATAGAAAATATGTAACAAACTGTACAATTATACAATATTAATAATTCTATATTATCATATAATCCAGTGATTGGTTCCTATAACAGTAAATATGTAACACATTATACATCTAATTAATTATACATCTCTTATATATATAACAATGAGTTTCCGTCTGTCTGTCTGTTCTTTTTGCGCAACTGGAAGGTTTTAGACCAAATCTCAGCTCTCTAGGACGTACCGTTCCTGAGATACAGTATTCCCAAAAAATGACCTGCAGTAGCCAATACAAGCCTGCAAGTCTTTCACTCATATTCCAGCTGTCATACACACGGTCACATGTCCCTTATCAGCCAATAGACGCTCGCAGGCGCTTAATGCACACAGCTTTACTCCAGGTTTCCATAACAACCCAGCCATTTGTCTTCACTGCTGTAGGTCAGCTTTAAAGGGGCAGGGTGCTGTGGATGACACTGTTACACAAGGTCACATACACAGAGCTTTACTCCAGGTTTCCATAACAACCAATCTCAGGATTTTCACTGATATCCAAACTGAGATACACATGATCACATGACGCTTATGGACCAATGGAATCTTGCAGGTTCTTCAATCTTGACATACACACAGCTTTTCACCAGGTTTCCATAGCATCCAAGCTATTTATGACCTGTATTAGTCAATAGCAGTTCGCAGGTCCTTAAATATTCAGTCGTATGACGTGAATCAGCCAATATAACTTCACATTTAATTTACCAGGTGTCCATAACAACACAGCCATAAATAGACCGTACCTATACTAGACTGCCATACTGGATGTCAGCATTCTTATAAATTGAAAAGTATTTAAACTACACACAAACAACATACAAAATAGACCAGTCCAATTCTTATGGGGCCATTAGACAAACAAAAAATGAAATATACCCGTGCGAAGCCGGGTCCTTCTGCTAGTTATTGATAATTGTAGAATATCATTTAAAATTATTAGTCATTAAATTTGAGTCAGAATCAGCAACTTTTTTTCCAATTCCGATTCCACAGCCTCATATACATTTTATGTACCCTAAATTGCAATAGCGGTTACAGATAGTGGCTTCAGTAGATTCTCCTATACCCTTCATAACCATTTCCAAATTATTTTTGCTTTTTTTTTAATAACAATTCTACTGTGGACGTGTCGAAACAAACACTAAAAATGTCTCAGTCAGTAAATGTTTAGATAGGAATTTTTTGATTTCCTGATTCCTTAGTCCATAGATGATGGGGTTTGCTAGTGGTGTAAAGACCACATAGGTGAGACCCACAGCCCTGTCATACTCTGCAGAGTAACTTTTTGTAACACGTATATACATAAAGCCAATGCTACCAAAAAACAGTATGACAATAATAAGGTGCGCTCCACAGGTAGAGAAGGCTTTCTGACGTCCATCTTTGGACTTTATCTGTAAAATAAAAGAAGGAGACATGAAAGAAGGAGACCCTGTCCACTTAAAAAGCGGTTACCCACTGACCCCATAGACTATAATGTGGTCTGCCATATTTCCGCCAGATTTTATACTGAAACTGGCAAAGAGAAAAGTCCTTTCAGGATTTTTCTCTCCCACCTATTTTAAGCTGAATTAATGGGAAATATATAGGAAGTTCTTATACTTCTCCCTTCTGCTCAATCCACTCCTGGCTTTGGCTCAAGAAACTGCAGCAAAATCTGCAACAAAAAAAATTAGCTTTTCCACAACATGGGAACTCAGCCTTATACGATTTTTGTTATGCTTTCCTGCATTGCATTGTCATATTCTGACTCTCATAACATTTTCAATTGTGGGTTAGTTTAACATAGCCAGCTTGTCGGAGGTGAGGGTAGGGAGGCGGCAGTACCGTAGAAATTCGTGTAAAAGTTTTGTCCTCTCCCCTGGGTCAGTCGGAAAATCCGGAGGCAAAGAATATATCCTAGAGGAAAAATCATGGAACATGCGGGCTATCTCAGCAGGGTCATAGATCACTGCTCCATCATGGCGCGGCAAGACATAGGTTGTACCACTCTCCGTCCAGTCCCTCAACTGCTTAGCCAGAAGGGTGTGGGGTTTATTGGCCCTTTCATAACAGCATTGTTTGGTGTACAGTAACAGCTTGTCCACTTTCTGAAGAAGGACATCCTCAATATGGGCCCGGAGGTCAATTAAGGTTTTAAGGAGGTGCAGCGTCAAACAAGATGCCTTACGCTGTTCAACATGAGGCAGCTGGAAGCCAAAAGTTTGGTAAACAGCTTGAGGTCGGTGTTCAGGAGTGCGATATGTCTATAACTTTTACAATCTAAATGGTCTCAACTAGGTTTTGGGAGGAGGGTAAGGAAGGAGTACAAGGTAGAATCAGGGATGGGGGTCACTGGACATGAAAGCATTAAACAAGGATGCAAGGTGAGGAACAATCTCTGGAACTATCTACAGTACATTGTGAAACAAATTTGCGAGCTGGCGTCTTAATAGTCAGTCTATGCAATCTCTCCATTTTTCCTTTGCACCATTTTATATAAATCTCCCTCACTGTCTACATTCTATATCTGTGCATGTATGAGTACCATGCCTACTATATCACCTTTTTGGTAAGGATGAGATTGATGGACATGGACTAACCAATGATTTCACTTGTACCGTATAGACATGGGATCACCCAGGGCTGCATGTAGTTATATAAGGCCCCATGCATACAAACAAGTGTGGTTCCAATGTGAGGCCGAGTTTGCAGCGGAATGCAATCGGATGACACTCATAGTGTATACCATTACGCATTCCCTTCTAAGGGGGCTTCCGATCCATTCTTTTCCTAATCATTATAGAGCAGGTCCTATCCTGCTCCGTGTTATCGGAACAGAATGGATCGGAAGCCGCCATAGACATGAATGCATAACAGAATACACTCCAAGTCTCATCCAATTGCATTCCACTGCAGATTCGGTTGTGTCCGAGGGGCCTAAATGTACACTGAGGGCTATGGAGTTGGAAGGCCAAACCACTAACTCCAACTATTTTTTCACACCCTGACTCTGGCTCCAACTGCTTCATAAATGGCTGACAGCCATGGTCAGACAGAAGCAGTAAAGATCTTCTGATTAATTAATTAAAAACTATTCATTGATTTCTATGAAAGTAAATATGTAACAAACTATACATCTAAACAATTACATAATATTGATACTTGTAGAATATCATTTAAAATTATTAGTCATTTTATTTGAAACGGGAGTCAGAATCAGTAATTTTTTTTTCAATTCCCATGTACATTTTACTGGAACTAAATTGCAGTAGAAGTTGCAGGCTGTGGCTTCGGTAGATTCTCCTATACCCTTCATAACCATTTCTAAATTATTTTTGGGGTCTTTTTTTTTATAACAAATCTACTGTGAACGTATCGAAACAAACACAAAAAATGTCTCAGTCAGTAAATGTTTAGATAGGAACTTTTTTATTTCCTGGTTCCTTAGTCCATAGATGATGGGGTTTGCTAGTGGTGTAAAGACCGCATAGGTGAGACCCACAGCCCTGTCATACTCTACAGAATAACTTTTTGTAACACGTATATACATAAAGCCAATGCTACCAAAAAACAGTGTGACAACAATAAGGTGCGCTCCACAGGTAGAGAAGGCTTTCTGACGTCCATCTGTGGACTTTATCTGTAAAATAATGTGGATTATCCTGGTGTAAGAGAAAAGAACAAAAGAAGAAGTCAAGAGGATACCAGAGATGCTTATTGTAAACTCTACCATTATATAGAACCTAGTATCTATGCATGCTAGTGAGATTAATGGGGGGAAGTCGCAGAATAAATTCTCAATACAGTTTGGACCACAAAATGGAAGGAGAGAAATTAAGATGGTTTCGATGACGGGGCTCAGAATCCCTCCAATGCAACAGATGGCAACCAAACTAACATATAGATCAGCTGTCATAATAGATGAGTACATTAATGGCTTACAGATGGCCAGATATCGGTCATACGCCATCATTGTGAGAATAAAGCATTCAGCTGCTCCAAGAGCATGTAGGATGTAGGCCTGTACAAGGCATCCATTCAAAGAGATCTTCTTCTCATCATCCAGGAGATCAGCCAACATTTTTGGAATTGTGACGGCCGTATAGCCAATCTCTAAACAAGATAAGGCTGCAATAAAGAAGTACATGGGGGAGTGCAGGGTGGGCTCCCTGCAGATTACAAGCAGTATTACAGCATTGCCACAAATGATGAACAGGTAGATGATGAGAAGGACTATGAAAAGAAGGACATGCAAGTGTTGAAGATTTGGAAATCCGTGTAAGATAATTTCAGAAATTCGAGTATCATTGGAAATTCTTTCCATTTTTTGTCACCTGCAATATTGATGTTAAAGATAAAATTCTAGATATATGTCAGTCCATATACATCTGACAAATTTTAAATGTAAAAAAAATAATAGGCAGTGACATAGAAGTCAGATATGAGACCAGTGGTCTAACTCTTTATTCCTCTAATGCAATTACAACAAAATAATGCCAAATTGCTAATAGTTTCAATAAATGTATATTTTATTATGATCATTAAATAAAATTATATGTCAAATTTACAATATACTGTAAAATTAAAAAAATATATTGCAGTATATTCCAAAATATACAAAAGTATACTTGTCCTTTTGGAGATGTTCTAAACTATCTTTCACAGTTTGCCCTTGTCCTTACGCTTGCCATTTTTCTTGCTTTCAACACTTTTTAACATCTGGCCTTCACTGCCTAATATATCCAGGAGGGTAGCAAAATAATGAGTGTTATTCACACTGATATTCACAACACTACTGTAATGGGTTTATGATACTGTCACATGTACCAGCCAAAAACTGCACCATTACATTTTATTAATAATCAGTGGGGTTTGACAGTCAAGTCAAGAATTAGCTTAAAAATCACTGATTTGTTGTTTACACCTGTGTGTTAGCCACCCATTGGCCAGTAGGATGGTAGTACCCTAAATGTTAAGGCTGATCTTTGTATAATTTTTTTTTCATTATTTATGCTATTTATACTATTTTAATTTCTTAAATTTGCAAAAAGTTAGATAATCCTTATAAATTCATAATTATTTGTAAATGCAGCACAATCTGGGTCAAAATTATAGCACAAATTTTTTTTAATAAATAATATTAAAATTTAAAAAAATTTAAACATTTGATTTTAGTTAACCCTTTTTATGACAAAATGTAGAACAGTGAAAAAAACAAACAAACCCTTACCTGGTTATTGCATCGCTCATGGATTATGTGAGCTGCTGTTTATGTTGTTTAAATAGATCCAGATGTTCTGGGAATTTATTCTCTAGATGAAACTTTAATTGGCATTGAAAATAATATTTCACAATTATGAATATTAATTATTGGATATTTTTAAACTAGTTGGATGTTATAGCAAAGACTATATGCTACAAAGCATAGATGGATAGGCCTTAGCATTTTAATATTGATATATTGGTAGTTTACAACATTTTCTATAAACAAAAAAGTAATTTTGAATTCTGCCAGGTAATTTAAAAAATTTTTTTTTTTTATTTTTTACAAAAGGCAAAGTGTCATCAGAAAATGAACCAATATTTAACACTAGGTTCACAATAAAACAGCAGATACACAGAGCTCGGTGGACACAAATGACTATAATGTAGTCCTTCGGGTGTCCGTCCATTTGAAACTAAAACAGGCAAGACAAGACAAGACAGACAGGATTACAATAGAAGATAACTCCTGTACAGATAACACCACTGACTCATCATTGCATACATTACTGACGTTGATGTCACAGCTTATCTACTCCCCTCTCTGCCCACAACATGAAAACTAAAAAACTCTCCCAGCCTATTGCCTATGAATATGAGACTTCTGTAAAGCATATTTCTAAATGCTATTAACAGTCGAGAAGCTCAGGTAAGAAAGTTATGTACAGAAAATTGAATAAGAAATCTACAATCAGGAATTAAAAACGGATTTTAAAAAAAGACTTTCATTTGTACATTTTCATAGAATTTTTATATATTATTACTTTTGTCAGATTCAAGTTATTTCTGTGACCATTGTGGGTTTTTCTTTCATTAAACGAGGGGTACCAACAATTTTGTCCACGTGTGTATATTTCACTATCAGGGCTTCATAAATAAATGTAAAAAATGGTGATACTTTCCCTTTAAGCTTGTTCACAATACTGCCACCATCCCAAGTTTCTTAACATTTGACATCAAAATTAGCACAAGATGGAGCAATATTCATGAAAGAGCTTCAATCTACCTCACGGTAAGTCAATAGGGTATGGAGATTGTTGTATGATGGATTTGGTAGGATGGATCTTTTCAATGCTAACCATGATTCAAATGTGAAAACATCTTATTCTAGGTTCACACTAGCGTTCGGGTCTCCGAAGAAGGAGACTCTGAAAGAAGGAGACTCTGTCCTCTTAAAAAGCGGTTACCCGTGGAAACTCGCTGACTCCATAGACTATAATGGGGTCTGCTGAGTTTCCGCCAGGTTTTATGCTGAAACTGGAGGAGAGAAAAGTCCTCCTTGCAGGATTTTTCTCTCCGCCGATTTTAAGCGGAATATGCTGCAGAATCTCTTATGGAGACTCGAACGCAGATGTGAATCGAGCCTTAGTTGCATTGGCCTCACATTTCAATTTGACAGAGTTGCAAGTTAATGGAGCTAGGCTGCAATACTAGGCATAACTCATGGACAAGACAACTTCATTCTGCAGGTCGGTACAATTTCATTAATACCTAGTTTAAGCTGAGGCCCCAGATTTTGGAAAAGCAGCTTTTTTTGTTGAAGATATTGTTGCTTTTTTTTTTTTTAGACAAAGCCAAGAATGGCAAAATATATATCAAGTTCTAATACTTCTTCCTTCTGCTCAATCCACTCCTGGCTTTGGCTCAAAAAACTGCAGCAAAATCTGCAACAACAAAAATCAACTTTTCCGCAACGCGGGGCCTCAGCCTTATATGGTTTTTTGTTATGCTTTCCTGCATTGCATTGCCATATTCTGACACTCATTACATTTTCAATTGTGATATTTCATCTGCTGAAATGGGTTTGTTTAACAGCGTGTCGGAGGTTAAGGAAGGGAGGCGGCAAGAAAACCGTAGAAAATCGTGTAAAAGTTTTGTCCTCCCCTCTGGCTCAACGGGAAGATTCGGCGGCAAGGAATACAGCCTAGAGTAAAAATCATGGATCATGCGGGCTATCTCAGTATCTCAGCAGGGTCATAGATCACTGCTCCATCAGGGCGCGGCAAGGCATAGGCTGTATCGCTCTCCGTCCAGTCCCTCAACTGCTTAGTCAGAAGGGTGTGGGGTTTATTGGCCCTTTCATAACAGCATTGTTTGGTGTACAGTAACAGCTTGTCCACCTTCTGAAGAAGGACATCCTCAATTTGGGCACGGAGGTCGATTAAGATTTTAAGGAGGTGCAGCGTCAAACAAGATGCCTTACGCTGTTCAACATGACACAGCTAGAAGCCAAAAGTTTGGTAAACAGCTTGAGGTCAGCATTTACAACCTAAATGTTCTTGACCAGGTTTTGGAACGAAGGAAGGAGTACAAGGTAGAATCAGGGATGGGGTCACCAGACATGAAAGCATTAAACAAGGATACAAGGTGCGGAACAATCTCTGGAACTATCTACAGTACATTGTGAAATAAATTTGCGAGCTGGCGTCTTAATAGTCAGTCTATGCAATCTCTCCATTTTTCCTTTGCACCATTTTATATAAATTTCACTCACTGTCTAAATTCTATATCTGTGCATGTATGAGTAACATGCCTACTATATCACCTTTTAGGATGAAAAGGATTTGTGCCAAATTATAGGTCTGAGTAAGGATGAGATTGATGGACATGGACTATCCAATGATTTCACTTGTATAAATATGGGTTCACCCAGGGCTGCATATAGTTATATAAGGCCCCTGTAAGGGAATTGCCAGTTGAGCAATTCCCCAGTGCTGCTGCAGAACCCTGGGGGGAGGGGCACAACAAGACAGTGAGCCCTAAAGCTGACCCCCCCCCCTCCACTGTCCCTGGCTAATATGATATGACCTGAAGTACCACAGTACAGGCAAAGGTTATTCCTAAGACGATGCTCTCGTCAAGTCTTGGCGTCCATAGCGCCCAGTTGCATAGGTTCCTCAGCAGGAGCGATGGGAGAAAAAATGGGTTTATCAGGAGAGAGAGAGGAAGAGACAGAAAATTTGGAGGAAACAGACCCTACTCTCTCTTTAACATTTTCCCGAATTCTCTGGTCAATACGGACAGCCAAAGTCATAGCCTGCTCAAGAGTAGGAGGATCTGGGTGACCAACCCAGACCTCCTTAACACGGTCACACAGGCCTTGCTTAACCGGTTAAGGACCAGGCCTCATTTTTCAAAACTGACATGTGTCACTTTATGTGGCAATAACTTTGAGATGCTATAACTTACACAAGTAATTTTGAGACTGTTTTTTCATGAGACATTGTACTTCATGTTAGTGGTAAACATTGATCAATATTTTTGTATTTATTTATAAAAAATTAGGAAATTTGATGGAAATTTGGAAAAAAAAATTGCAATTTTCAAAATGTGAAATGCTCTGCTTTTCAGACAGATAGTCATACCACCAAAACACATGAATAAATATTATCTACCATATCTCTGCTTTATATCGGCATCATCGTCTAATCGTCCTTTAAATTTATTTTGGATGTTAGAAGGTTTACAAGCGTAACAGTGATTTTCCAGATTTACAAGAAAATTTCCCAAACAAATTTTTTAGGGACCATTTCAGTTCTGAAGGGGATTATTAAGGTCTTTATATTAGAAACCCCCATAAATCACCCCATTTTCAAAACTGCACCCCTGAAATAATTCAAAACAGCATTTGGGAAGTTTGTTAACCCTTTAAGCATTTCACAAGAATTAAAACAATATACAGGTGAAATTTAGACATTTCATTTTTATCCACTAATATATTCATTTATCCCTAAAATTAACACATTCACAAAGGGTTGAAGGAGAAAATAAACCTCACAGTTTGTTGTGCAATTTCTCCCGAGCACAGAAATACCCCACATGTGGGTGTAAACGGTTTTTTGGGCACACAGCAGCGCACGGAAAAGAAAGAGTACACTTGACATTTGAAAAGCAGATTTTGCTGGAATAGTTTTCAGGTGCCATGTCTAATTTGCAGAGCCCCTAGCGTACCAGTACATTGGAAACCACCCAAAAATGACCCCATTTTGGAAACTACACCCCTGACAGAATTTATCAAGGGGTATACTGAGCATTTTGACTTTACAGCCGTTTCACGGATTTTATTAACATTGGGATGTGTAAATGAAAAATTACTAAAACATCACTTTATCCCCAAAGTTTTCATTTTCACAAGGGGTTAAAGGAGAAAAAGGACCCCACAGGTTGTTAAATAATTACTCCTGAACACGGCAATACCCCATATGTGGTCGTAATTTGCTGTATGGGTACATGGTGGGGCTCGGAATGGAAAGAGCACTATTTGGCTTTTGAAGGGCAGATTTTGCTGGAATAGTTTTCAGGTGCCATGTCGCATTTGCAGAGCCCCTCAAGTACCAATATAATGGAAACCCCCAAAAGTGACCCCATTTTGGAAACTACACCCCTCAAGGAATTTCTCAAGGGGTATGGTGAGCATTTTAACCCTACAGCTGTTTCACAGATTCTATTAACATTGGGATGTAAAAATAATTTTTTTTTTTTTCCAATAAACTGTCCATTTAGCGCCATATTTTTAATTTTTACAAGGGTATAGAGAAGAAAAAACCCCACAGTTTGTTACACAATTTCTCCTGAACACAGAAATGCCCAATATGAGGTTGTAAACTGCTGTATGGGTACATGGTGGGGCTCAGAATGGAAAGAGCGCTATTTGGCTTTTGGAGGGCAGATTTTGCTGGAATAGTTTTCAGGTATCATATTGCATTTGCAGAGCCCCTAAAGTATCAATACAATGTAAACCCCTCAAAAGTGACCCCATTTTAGAAACTACAATCATGGCCAAAAGTTTTGAGAATGATACAAATATTAATTTTTACAAAGTCTACTGCTTCAGTTTTTCTAATGGCAATTTGCATATACTCCAGAATGTTATAAAGAGTGATCAGCTTAACAGCAATTACTTGCAAAGTCAATATTTGCCTAGAAAATGAACTTTAGCCCCCAAAACACATTTCAACATCATTGCAGCCCTGCCTTAAAAAGGACCACCTAACATCGTTTCAGTGATTGCTCCATTAACACAGGTGTGGGTGTTGATGAAGACAGGGCTGGAGATCAATCTGTCATGATTAAGTAAGAATGACACCACTGGACACTTTAAAAGGAGGCTGGTGCTTGCCATCATTGTTTCTCTTCTGTTAACCATGGTTATCTCTAAAGAAACACGTGCAGTCATCATTGCACTGCACAAAAATGGCCTAACTGGGAAGAGTATTGCAGCTAGAAAGATTGCACCTCAGTCAACAATCTATCGCATCATCAAGAACTTCAAGGAGAGAGGTTCCATTGGTGCCAAAAAGGCTCCAGGGCGCCCAAGAAAGACCAGCAAGCGGCAGGACCGTCTCTTAAAAGTGTTTCAGCTGCGGGATCGGGCTACCAGCAGTGCAGAGCTTGCTGAGGAATGGCAGCAGGCAGGTGTGAGTGCATCTGCACGCACTGTGAGGCAGAGACTCTTGGAGCAAGGCCTGGTCTCAAGGAGGGCAGCAAAGAAGCCACTTCTCTCCCGAAAAAACATCAGGGACAGACTGATATTCTGCAAAAGGTACAGGGAGTGGACTGCTGAGGACTGGGGTAAAGTCATTTTCTCTGATGAATCCCCTTTTCGATTGTTTGGAACATCTGGAAAACAGCTTATTCGGAGAAGAAGAGGTGAGCGCTACCACCAGTCTTGTCTCATGCCAACTGTAAAGCATCCTGAAACCATTCATGTGTGGGGTTGCTTCTCAGCCAAGGGAATCGGCTCTCTCACAGTCTTGCCTAAAAACACAGCCATGAATAAAGAATGGTACCAGAATGTCCTCCAAGAGCAACTTCTCCCAACCGTCCAAGAGCAGTTTGGCGCTCAACAATGCCTTTTCCAGCATGATGGAGCACCTTGCCATAAAGCAAAGGTGATAACTAAATGGCTCAGGGAACAAAACATAGAGATTTTGGGTCCATGGCCTGGAAACTCCCCAGATCTTAATCCCATTGAGAACTTGTGGTCAATCATCAAGAGACGGGTGGACAAACAAAAACCAACAAATTCAGACAAAATTAAAGCATTGATTCTGCAAGAATGGATTGCTATCAGTCAGGATTTGGTCCAGAAGTTGATTGAGAGCATGCCAGGGAGAATTGCAGAGGTCCTGAAGAAGAAGGGTCAACACTGCAAATATTGACTTGCTGCATTAACTCATTCTAACTGTCAATATAAGCTTCTGTTACTCATAATATGAATGCAATTGTATTTCTGTATGTGATAAAAACATCTGACAAACACACATAAAAACCAGAGGGCAGCAGATCATGTGAAAATATAATATTTGTGTCATTCTCAAAACTTTTGGCCATGACTGTACACCCCTCAAGGAATGTCTCACAGCGGGTTCTACACCATTCCCTATTACTTCATATCTCACAGAAAATAAATGGTTTCAAACGATAAAACTTAACTTTTAATATCTTAAAATAAAAAAAATAAAAAACTTTTTTTTTTTTTTTTTTTTTTTAAGATATTAAAAGTTAAGTTTTATCGTTTGAAACCATTTATTTTCTGTGAGATACCCCTCAAGGAATGTATCAAGGGGTATTATCATTTTGAGCCTAAAAATGCTTCCCAAAAATTAATGTACAAAGTGAAAAGTGAAATTTTTAAATAAATATGTCATTTTGGTGCCCAATACATTGTACCCACTTTGAATCATCAGAGACATGCACTCCTAAAACTATTAAGTGGTCTATCCCGGGTACAAAAAAAATGATATATGTGGGTGTAAACTGTTGCTTGGTTACACAGCAGGGCTCAGAAGGGAAGGAGCACTGCGCTTTTTAGCTTTTGGAGTACAGATTTAGAGGGACTTTCTGGACGCCATGTTGTTTTTGCAGAGCCCTGGAGGTGCCAGTAAATTGGAATTCCCCAAGAAGTGACCCCATTTTGTAGGGGCAATTTTAGAGTCTTTGCCAGTATGACATGGTGTCCAAAATCCAACAATCTAAATCTATGTTCCAAAAGCCACATAGTGCTCCTTCACATCTGCCCTCTAATGTGTACCCAAACTGCAGTTTCCGCCCACATGTATGACACTGGTGTACCCAGGATAACGTACTTGGTATAAACTGCTGCTTGGGCACAGCCGGGCACAGAAGGGAGGGAGAGCTATTTTGGTTTTTGAAGCACAGTTTGGTTTTTGGACACCATGTCACTTTTGCAGAGCCCTTGAATTACCAGTAAAGTGGAATCTGCATACATGTGACTCCATTTTGGGAAATACACCCCTGAAGGGATTTATCAAGTGGGGTAGCGAGCATTATTAACCCTTACGTGTTGCATTCATTTAATTTCAATAAATGAATGCGCAGCTGATAATGAAAAGGGAAAATTGCAATTTTTCCAGAGATACGCCATTCCAGTGCCCAATATTTTGTGCCCAGCTTATGTCAGCAGGCACAAACACTCTAAAAACTGTTAAGCGGGGATCCCGGCACAACAGCTTTTGGAGCGTTCATATCTGATACAAGCCGGGCACAACGTATTATGCATTGAAATTACATATTCCTGGAAAAATTGACATTTTCACCTTTCAGCATCAGCTACGTATTCATTGCTGGAAAATAAATTATAGCAAAACTTGGAGGTTAAAAATGTTCACTGAACCCCTGGATAAATTCCTTTGGGGGTGTAGTTTCCAAAATGGGGTCACATGTCAGGGGATTCCACTTTACTGGCATTTCAGGAGCTCTGCAAAAGTGTCATGATGTCCAAAAGCTAAACTGTCTAAATATGTGCACCAAAAACCAAATAGCGCTCCTTACCTTCTGTGCCCGGCTGTGCCCAAACAGCAGTTTATACCCGCAAATGACATTATGTACGTTATTCTGGGTACACCAGTGTCATACATGGGGGCATAATCTGCAGTTTGGACACACAGCAGGCCGCAGAAGGGAAGGAGCGCTATGTGGCTTTTGGAGCGTAGATTCAGATGTTTGGTATCTGGACGCCATGTCATGTTTGCAGAGCCTCTAAAGTACCAGTAAAGTGGAATCTCCTAGGGAGTGACCCCATTTTGAAAACTGCACCCCTCAAAGAATTTTTCAGGGGGTGTAATAAGCATTAGTATCCCAGATGTGACTGCACAGCGGATGGTGAAGAGTGAATATGTAAGCTGTGCGGAGTACATGGGGAACATGAAATTCCCTACTATATCCCCAGTATCTCCTATGATTGGGGGAGGTCACTCTGGGGGTCACTTTTAGTTTATTTTCCCTTGTAAGCTCTAAAATTGTGGTGTCCCCTGATATAGGCTCGCACTGCTTATACATTCCCTTCCTGCCGCAGCCAGTTGTGTTCTAATGATTTGGTGATTTTTGGGGTTTTTGTCTTCACATTGTATGTATTTTCTTTATTTTTCTGATGATGTAGCCATATGAGGGCTGATTTTTTGCGGTATGATATGTATTTTTTAATGACACCATTTTTTTGGGTGTCTATAACTTATTGAATAAATTATATTAACTCTTTCTGGGTGGATTAAAAAAAAACATCAATTCTGGCATTGGTTTTTACCTTCTAATTTTTTTGCCGTGCAGCGTACAGCATAAATCACATGTTACCTTTATTCTGCGGGTCAGTACGATTACGGCGATACCTCATTTATATTGTTTTTTTATGTGTTACTAATTCTGCAGAACAAAAACCCATTTGTGGACATATCAATTGTTTTTGCATCACCAACTTCTGAGATGCGTAACATTTTTATTTTTCGGTTGATAGAATTGGTTTAGGGCTTATTTTTTGCAGGAGGACATGTGCTTTTTATTGGTATTGTTTTGAGGTACATATGAGTTTTTGATCACTTTTTATAGCATTTTTTTGTAAGCAAGATAGCCAAAAATCATTACTTCCGTCGGTTTTTTTTCAATTTTTTTTTTCCGACGAGCACCCTGTACGTTAAATATTGTTTCAGTTTTATTGTACAGGTTGTTACGGATTCGGCGATACCAAATATGTGTTGTTTTTATTAATTTTTAGGGTTTTTTTTATATAATTCATTTTATATAGGAAAAGGGATTTTTGGGGGCTTTATAACTTTATTAATTTTTTGTTACACACTTTGAAAATAAATAAACTTTTTTTTTACATTTTTTATTTGTCCTATAAGGACACCTGAGCCAGCAATGCTCTGATCCTGGCTCAGTATTATAGACTGCAATACACGAGTATACACGTGTATTGCAGTCTATACAGGAAGTCAGCCGATGTGGACGCGTCGGCTGACTTCTTGACATCCCGGCAGGATCAACCAGGTAGTGGGGGCGTCAGGCAGCCTGGGGTCACTGGCCAGACCCCGGGCTGCAGATTATAGATATCGGCACCCCCCCGATCTCGCTGCAGGGTGTGCCGGGGGGAAGGCAACATGGCGGAACCCCTTGGAAGCCGTGGGAGTTTAAGCGCCCAAGCTTGTGGATCCCCCTGTAGGAGGGATATAACTACTCCCACCATTTAGGCCTGGGATGTATGAGGGTTAATCCAAAAATATAGGTGACAGGACTCCCGGAAAGTCTCAAATTTTACACCGAAAAACGATCCGGGAGTAACATCTTCACCCTGGGAAGGGAAGAAACAGCAGGGGATGCTGCAGCAGCATCAGTAAGGGTCTGAATCTGTTTAGCTAGCTCAGTTACCAGGCCTGCCAAACCCTCCATCTTGGCTGCAAGGCCCTGAATAGGATCCATGCTGATCCAGAGGGAAGCAATGGCAGAAGGTAATTTTAGGGCTTGCTATTCTGTAAGGGAATTGCCAGTTGAGCAATTCCCCAGTGCTGCTGCAGAACCCTGGAGGGAGGAGCACAAGACAGTAAGCCTTAAAGCTGAACCCCCCCACTGTCCCTGGAAGAACCCGCCCCAGACTTGATAGGGCGATAGGCTGTCAATCACACAGGCAAGGCTGAGATTAACTATTAGAGGAGCAGAGAGAAACAAAGGTGCAGGAGACAGTGTTCAGACTGAGCAACAAGAATCTTAAACAAGGAATCAAACTGAGCACGCCTCCTGCGCAGCCGCGTGCGGGCGGAGGGTGGTGAAGAGACCCGAACAGGCAGAGACGTTACAGCCCCATGCACATGATCAAGTGTGCTTCCAATGTGGGGCCAAGTTTGCAGCGGAATGCAATCAGATGACACTTGGAGTCTATTCTGTTAGGCATTCCCTTCTAATGGGGCTTCCGATCCATTCATTTCCGATGACATAGATGATTATAGAGCAGGTCCTATCGGAACGGAATGGATTGGAAGCTTCCATAGACATGAATGCATAACGGGATACTCTCCGATTGTAATCCGATTGTATTCCATTGCAAACTCTGTCTCAAATTGGAAGCAGACTGTTAGAGAATTGCCCGTTAAGCAATTCCTCAGTAGCTGCTGCTGGAACCTGGAAGGAAGAGGGAAGACAGACACAGTGATCCCTGATGCTAGGCCCACCTCGTGTCCCTACCTGCTTGCCTTGACTACCCTAGCGGCAGTGGACAACTGGACGATGGTCCCTTCCTATGATAAGTGAAACACTGAACACAGACAAGACAAACAACAAGAAGAGAGGTCAAACTAGCCAAGGTGTCGGAACCGGACGGGCAGCTAGGTACAAAATCAGAATCCAGAAGACTAGTCAAGAGATCAAAGCAAAGGTCAGAATACAGAATATCAGAGAAATAGTAATACGATAGCACGCTCTAAGAGGCTAATAGCAAGCCCCCATGTGTGGATTAATGGGCTGTATATGGGAAGCCCGGAATCAGTCCCAGACATGATTAGAAGGTAAGATGTCATTCATAGAGCAAAAAATGTTAACTGTTTGCCAATCAGAGGGAACTCAGAGTACTGGCTGGACTGATACACTGAAACAAACTCTCAGCTGTGGTAAAACAGAATACAACAGAAGGCGCAGGAGCAGGGAATTACAAATGGACACGCCGTACCATGCGACTGGAGGATGGCGCGGAAGTCTGAACAGACAAGGATGTTACACAGAGTCTGTCGTGTGCATGGGGCCTAACTGTACACTGAGGGCTATGGAGTTGGTAGGCCAAACCACTAACTCCAACTATTTTTCCACAGCCTGGCTCTGACTCCAACTGTTTCATACAGTGAGTAGGAAAAGTATTCAGGCCCCTTTAAATTTTTCACTTTTTGTTTCATTGCAGCCATTTGCTAAAAGCAAAAAAGTTCATTTTATTTCTCATTAATGTACACTCAGCACCCCATCTTGACAGAAAAAAAATAGAAATGTAGATATGTTTGCAAATTTATTAAAAAAGAAAAGCTGAAATATCACATGGTCATAAGTATTCAGACCCTTTGCTGTGACACTCATATTTAACTCACAGGCTGTCCATTTCCTTCTGATCCTCCTTGAGATGGTTCTACTCCTTCATTGGAGTCCAGTTGTGTTTAATTAAACTGATTGGACTTGATTAGGAAAGGCACACACCTGTCTATATAAGACCTCACAGCTCACAGTGCATGTCAGAGCAAATGAGAATCATGAGGTCAAAGGAACTGCCCAAGGAGCTCAGAGACAGAATTGTGGCAAGGCACAGATCTGGCTGAGGTTACAAAAGAATTTCTGCAGCACTCAAGGTTCCAAGAGTACAGCGGCCTCCATAATCCTTAAATGGAAGAAGTTTGGGATGACCAGAACTCTTCCTAGACCTGGCCATCCAGCCAAAATGAGCAATCGTGGGAGAAGAGCCTTGGTGAGATAGAGGTAAAGAAGAACCCAAAGATCACTGTGGCTGAGCTCCAGAGATGCAGTAGGGAGATGGGAGAAAGTTCCACAAATTCAACTATCACTGCAGCCCTCCACCAGTCGGGGCTTTATGGCAGAGTGGCCCGAAGGAAGCCTCTCCTCAGTGCAAGACATATGAAAGCCCGCATAGAGTTTGCCAAAAAACACATGAAGGACTCCCAGACTATGAGAAATAAGATTCTCTGGTCTGATGAAACGAAGATGGAACTTTTTGGCGTTAATTCTAAGTGGTATGTGTGGAGAAAACCAGGCACTGCTCATCACCTGCCCAATACAATCCCAACAGTGAAACATGGTGGTGGCAGCATCATGCTATGGGGGACAGGACGACTGGTTGCAATTGAGGGAAAGATGAATGCGGCCAAGTACAGAGATATCCTGGAAGAAAACCTCTTCCAGAGTGCTCTGGACCTCAGACTGGGCCGAAGGTTCACCTTCCAACAAGACAATGACCCTAAGCACACAGCTAAAATAACAAAGGAGCGGCTTTGGAACAACTCTGTGACCATTCTTGACTGGCCCAGCCAGAGCCCTGACCTCAACCCAATTGAGCATCTCTGGAGAGACCTGAAAATGGCTCCACCAACGTTCACCATCCAACCTGACGGAACTGGAGAGGATCTGCAAGGAAGAATGGCCGAGGATCCCCAAATCCAGATGTGAAAAACTTGTTGCATCATTCCCAAGAAGACTCATGGCTGTACTAGCTCAAAAGGAAGGAATTCTACTCAATACTGAGCAAAGGCTCTGAATACTTATGACCATGTGATATTTCAGTTTTTCTTTTTTAATAAATTTGCAAAAATATCTACATTTCTGTTTTTTTTTCTGTCAAGATGGGTTGCTGAGTGTACATTAATGAGAAATAAAATGAACTTTTTTGCTTTTAGCAAATGGCTGCAATGAAACAAAGAGTTAAAAATTTAAAGGGTCTGAATACTTTCCGTACACACTGTAAATGGCTGACAGCCATGGTCAGACAGAAGCAGTAAAGATCTTCTAATTAATTAAAAACTAGTAATTGATTCCTATGACAGTAAATATGTAACAAAAAATACATCTAATTATACAATAATAATTCTATAATATCATTAATAATCCAGTGATTGATTCCTATGACAGTAAGAATGTAACAAACTATACATCTAATTATTCAATAATAATTGTAGAATATAATTTAAAACTATCAGTCATTTTATTTTAGTCAGAATCAGCAACTTTTTTTTCCAGTTCCGATTCCATTGCCCCATATACATATATGTACCCTAAATTGCAGTAGCGGTTACAGGCTGTGGCTTCGGTAGATTCTCCTATACCCTTCATAACCATTTCTAAATTATTTTTTTTTTATAACAAATCTACTGTGAACGTATCGAAACAAATACAAAAAATGTCTCAGTCAGTAAATGTTTAGATAGGAATTTTTTGATTTCCTGGTTCCTTAGTCCATAGATGATGGGGTTAGCTAGTGGTGTAAAGACCGCATAGGTGAGACCCACAGCCCTGTCATACTCTGCAGAGTAACTTTTTGTAACACGTATATACATAAAGCCAATGCTACCAAAAAACAGTGTGACAACAATAAGGTGCGCTCCACAGGTAGAGAAGGCTTTCTGACGTCCATCTTTGGACTTTATCTGTAAAATAATGTGGATTATCCTGATGTAAGAGAAAAGAACAAAAGCAGAAGTCAAGAGGATAATAAAGGAGCTTACTGTAAACTCTACCATTATATAGAACCTAGTATCTGTGCATGCTAGTGAGATTAATGGGGGGAAGTCGCAAAATACATTCTCAATACTGTTTGGACCACAAAATGGAAGGAGAGAAATTAAGATGGTATCGATGACAGGGCTTAGAATCCCTCCAATGCAACAGATGGCAACCAAACTAACATATAGATCAGCTGTCATAATAGAAGAGTACATTAATGGCTTACAGATGGCCAGATATCGGTCATACGCCATCATTGTGAGAATAATAGCATTCAGCTGCTCCAAGAGCATGTAGGAAGTAGGCCTGTACAAGGCATCCATTCAAAGAGATCTTCTTCTCATCATCCAGGAGATCAGACAACATTTTTGGAATTGTGACGGCCGTATAGCCAATCTCTAAACAAGATAAGGCTGCAATAAAGAAGTACATGGGGGAGTGCAGGGTGGGTTCCCTGCAGATTACGAGCAGTATTACAGCATTGCCACAAATGATGAACAGGTAGATGATGAGAAGGACTATGAAAAGAAGGACATGCAAACGTTGAAGATTTGGAAATCCATGTACGAAAATTTCAGAAATTCGAGTATCATTGTAAATTCTTTCCATTTTTTGTTATCTACAAGATTGATCTTAAAGATAAAATTCTAGATATATGTCAGTCCATATACACCTGACAAATTAGGCAGGTGAGATAAGATAAGATAAGATAAAATAAGATAAAATAAGATAATCCTTTAATAGTCCCACCATGCGGAAATTCAGTGTGTTACAGCAGCATAGATAATACAATACAATAATACAAATATACAAATACAAAAGCTCCAAGGTGCAGGCATCACAGTGACAGTAGGTACAGATAAAGGTAAAGGTAAGAAATTAGTCGAAGGGATATCACAACTTAAAGATCTTTCAGTTCTCTGTATGGAATGATCTCCGCTTAGGTCGGTGTTGGTTGTACATAGAAGTCAGATAACAGAAACCCACCAGTGGTCTAACTCTTTATTCCTCTATTGCATCTACAACAAAAATAATGCCACATTGCTAATAGTTTGGGCTAAATTTATATTTTTTTATTATCATTAAATAAAATTATCTGTCAAATTTACAATATACTGCAAAATTACAAAAATATATTGCAGTATATTCCAAAATATACAAAAGTATACTTGTCCTTTTGGAGATGTTCTAAACTATCTTTCACAGTTTGCCCTTGTCCTTACGCTTGCCATTTTTCTTGCTTCCAACACTTTTTAACATCTGGCTTTCACTGCCTAATATATCCAGGAGGGTAGCAAAATAATGAGTGTTATTCACACTGATATTCACAACAATACTGTAATGGGTTTATGATACTGTCACATGTAGCGGCCAAAAACCGCACCATTACATTTTACAGAGAATCAGATAAAGGTTAAGAATTAGCTTAAAAACCATTGATTTGTGATTATACTGCATGATGGGAAGATTTTCACCTGTGTGTTAGCCACTCATCGGCCACTATAGATGGCCATATCCTAAATGTTAAGGCTGATCTTTCTATACATTTTTTTATTATTATTTATGCTATTTATACTATTTTAATTTATTAAATTTGCAAAAACTTAGATAGTCCTGATGGATTCATAATTATTAGTTAATGCAGCACAATCTGGGCCAAAATGTTTTCTATAGCACTAATTTTTTTTAACAAATATTATTCAAATTAATTTAAAAAAAAATTAAAAATTTGATTTTTGTTGATTTTTTTTTTTTATGACAAAATGTAGAACAGTGAAAAATAAATCAAAACCCTTACCTGGTTATTACATCGCTCATGGATTATGTGAGCTGCTGTTTATGTTGTTTAAATAGATCCAGATGTTCTGGGAATTTATTCTCTAGATGAAACTTTAATTGGCATTGAAAATAATATTTCACAATTATGGATATTAATTATTGGATATTTTTAACCTAGTTGGATGTTATAGCAAAGATCGTATGCTACAAAGCATAGGTGGATAGGTCTTAGCATTTTATTATTGATATATTGTTATTTTACAAAATTTTCTATAAACAAAAAAGTCATTTTGAATTCTGCCACGTAATTTTGTAAATTTTTTTTTTATTTTACAAAAGACAAAGTGTCATCAGAAAATGAACCAATATTTACCGCTAGGTTCACACTAAAACACCAGGTACACAGAGCTCAGTGGACCCCAATGACTATAGTGGAGTCCTTTGGGTGTCTGTCCATTGGAAACTGAAACAGGCAAAACAAGACAAATGAAGTTTAATGTTGACAAACATAAGGTTATGCATTATGGTTGACTAAATAAAATGTCTGATTATGTACTTAATAGTAAATTACTGGGTAAGACTGCCAAGGAAAAAGACTTAGGGATTTTGGAGGACAGTAAGCTTACATCACAGAGGGTGATCAAGACACCACTAAAGTAATCACAAAAATCACAGCACCAGGTACCCAAAAAAAAAGATAATAAAATATAACTTTTATTCTAACATTAAAATTTAACCCCATATAATGAGTCGCGTCATACACATGAAACGAACCAGTGATAGTAAGGTCTCTTCTGAAAATAGAAAAGTGTAAAGGAACCTATAAATGTCACTTTTAGCAATCCCCACCCATTTTCAGAAGATAAGCTACCTATGCAGAGTCCCTAGGATCTAAATAGCGTGACAAGCGTAATTATTAGGGAAAATCTATGTCATTAGGTATTAAACTGATGAGGTGAATGTACTAACAGGGCAAAACAATGTCCCTTTAGTTGTATAACAGAGACCAACTCAACACTCTTAGGTTATATTGGGCTAAGAGTGGTGGCAGATCACTATGTACAAATACTGCAAAATCAACAGGATCAATTGCTGTTGGTAGATAATGCAACACACTAGCCTCAATAACACTCCAATTGATCTACCCTCATAACCCAATGATAAAAAGGTCACTGTTGCTACGACCATATGTGTACCATCCGATTGTAATCGATAATTCGAACATACAGCTAAACGGGGGTTGGGTGTGGATCATAGTATAGGTTGATACAGAGCTATACAGGTGAGAGTATAGAAGACCGCTGCATAGTAAGGTCGACAATAGCAGTCAACTAAATACACCAAAACCTATTGTTTTGCTCTGTTAGTCCATTCCCCACATCAGTTTAATACCTAATGACAGAGATTTTCCCTAATAATTACGCTTGTCACGCTATTTAGATCCTAGGGACTAGGATATATATGGGATATATAGGGTCATTTTAAGGACAGTTTGGTACTGCCCTTGTTAGGGTGGGAGTCAATTTGGGTGTAAGGGAAAGTCTTACGGGGAGGAATAGGGACTGCAATTTCTTCCTCCTGTGATGCTCCCTCACCTGCTGGGTTACTGCCGTCTTCAGATATTGATAAGATCGTTTCATTATTTAATTGTGTGGCTGCCATGATATACAACTTTATATGGTGGTGATTTCATATGTATTTGCTATAACGTTGGACTCCATAGAGTGGCAAATTTATTTATGATGGTTGATTTAATTTCTTTGGGACCTTTTTAATATTTAATATTAAATGTTAAATTTTATTAGTATTTGCATCAGTGCTCTCTATTTATAATTTATTTTCTGTTGCAATTGGTGTATTGTTGTGGCAAATGACATAATACTCTACACCTCTGCTCCTTTTTTGCTTTTGTGTTGTCTTACCTTTAGTGACCAGTGCCAGGCAGTGGCTGCCAAGGTAGATAAAATTATGGGATGCATCAAAAGAGGTATAGATTCTCATGACAAGAACATAGTTATGCCTCTATACAAATCACTGGTACGGCCACACTTAGACTATTGTGCGCAATTTTGGGCCCCAGTATATAAGAAAGACATAAATGACCTAGAGAGAGTGCAGAGTCCAAAATTATTAGGGGAATGGGTGGATTGGAGTACAACGATAGATTAACAAACTTGGGGTTATTCAGTATAGAAAAAAAGAAGTCTATGGGGAGATCTAATAACAATGTACAAATACATGAAGGGACAGCACAAAGAACTTTCTAATGATCTTTTTACCCCTAGGCCAGTGACAGTGACAAGGGGACACCCTCTATGTCTGGAGGAGAGAAAGTTTCACCAGCAACATTGAAGAGGATTCTTTACTGTAAGAGCAGTGAGACTGTGGAACTTATGCTCCAGGATGTGGTGATGGTGGATTCATTGTGCAAGCTCAAAGAGGGCCTGGATATCTTTCTCAAACGGAACAATATTACTGGTTATGGGTTCTAGATCTTGTTAACCCCTTAAGGACCCAGCCCAAAAGTGCGTTAAGGACCAGGCCTCGTTTTTAAAAACTGACATGTGTCACTTTATATGGCAATAACTTTGAGACGTCTTAACTTACACAAGTGATTTTGAGATTGTTTTTTCGTGACACATTGTACTTCATGTTAGTGGTAAACACTAATGAATATTTTTGTATTTATTTATAAAAAAATAGGAAATTTGATGGAAATTTGGAAAAAAATCGCAATTTTCAAAATGTGAAATGCTCTGCTTTTCAGATAGATAGTCATACCACCCAAATACATTAATACATATTATCTACGATATCTCTGCTTTATATCGGCATCATCTTTTAATCGTCCTGTAATTTATTTTGGATGCTAGAAGGCTTACAAGTGTAACAGCGATTTTGCAGATTTACAAGAAAATTTCCCAAACTAATTTTTTAGGGACCACTTCAGTTCTGAAGAGGATTATAATGGCCTATATATTAGAAACCCCCATAAATCACCCCATTTTCAAAACTGCACCCCTCAAATAATTCAAAATAATATTTGGGAAGTTTGTTAACCCTTTAAGCATTTCACTGGAATTAAAACAATATGGAGGTGAAATTTAGACATTAAATTTTTTCCCACTAATTCCTTAATTTAGCCCTAAAATTAACACATTCACAAAGGCTTAAAGGAGAAAATGCATCTCACAGTTTGTTATGCAATTTCTCCCGAGCACGGAAATACCCCACATGTGGGTGTAAACTGATGTTTGGGCGAATGGCAGCGCACGGAAGGGAAGGAGTGACACTGGGTGTCTGAAAAGCAGATTTTGCTGGAATAGTTTTCAGGTGCCATGTCTCATTTGCAAAGCCCCTAGAGTACCAATACAAAGGAAAACCCCAAAAAGTGACCCCATTTTGGAAACTACACCCCTCACAGAATTCATATAGGGGTAAAGTGAGCATTTTGACCTTACAGTCGTTTCACAGATTTTGCTAACACTGGGATGTATAAATGAAACATTACTAAAATGTCACTTTATCCCCAAAGTTTTCATTTTCACAATGGGTTAAAGGAGAAAAAACTACCCCACAGTTTGCAAAATAATTGCTCCTAAACACAGCAATACCCCATATGTGGTCGTAATCTGCTGTATGGGTACATGGTGGGGCTCGGAATGGAAAGAGCGCTATTTAGCTTTTGGAGAGCAGATTTTGCTGGAATAGTCTTCAGGTGCTATGTCGCATTTGCAGAGCCCCCAAAGTACCAATACAGTGGAAACCCCCTAAAAGTGACCCCATTTTGGAAACTACACCCGTCACAGAACATATCAAGGGGTATAGTGAGCATTTTGACCCTACAGCTGTTTCACAGATTTTATTAACATTGGGACATTAAAATGAAAAATTACTTTTTTTCCAATAAACCGTCAATTTAGCCCCGAATTTTTCATTTTCACAAGAGGACAAAGGAGAAAAAGCACCCCAAAGTTCGTTACACAATTTCTCCTGAACACAGAAATGCCCCATATGTGGTTGTAATCTGCTGCATGGGTACATGGTGGGGCTCAGAATGGAAAGAGCGCTATTTAGCTTTTGGAGGGCAGATGTGGCTGGAATAGTTTTTGGATGCCATGTCGCATGACCCGGGTATCGCCCAGTCGCACGAACACTTCTTGCCCAGTACCTGAAATAAAAACTCCACACCAACTTTGGATTAAATTGGCCACAGCAGCCATTTTATTAAATAAAATAAATAACCGTTTGCGAACCCCATTGATATGCTCTATAGGGGTATTGGCGTCTCCCACGTTCAATTCATCCCACCAGGACTTCGTGGCTCCATTCTGAATGTTCTCAGCAGCTTGGGTGGAACGCTGTGTGGCAGTAGAATCACCAGAGAGAATGTCTTCTGGTGCTAACCGGTGTAGCAGGGCCACAGAGTGGAACTTGTGGAGGTTCACGGGAGCATCGCCCAAGTTGACTAAGCGGACAGGAACACGTCCATTGGAAACTGTGACAAGGCTGCGGGCAGCCATGACAAGTGGTTGGCCATCTACCTGTATGGGTTGTAGCAAGGCCTCGTAGTCCTGATTTTCTATGCCCGGACGGGCACGGCACCACACCATAGTTTCTGTTCCAGGCTGTAGGGTTACTGGACGGGTATCTTGGATCCGGACTCGACCAATTTCACCTTGTTTGTTGGCGAACTTGTGCTGGGCATTGAGTACACGAATGGCCCGCTGAATGGTCTGCTGGTCACTGGGAGAAGCTGTAAGGAGAGAGGCATGCAAGGCATCCAACACTTCTGCAAAGCAATGGCGTAAAACATTCATGCCTAATATTACAACTGCAAACCTATCATCCTCTACATCAGTGACAATTACACCCTGTCTAGGCAGTTTCAAGTCCCCAATCTGGATAGTGGGTTCCCAATAACCCTGCTGTGGTATGGGCTGTCCATTGCTGGCACACAGATTTATCCATGTGTCAGGTGTTCTATTCAACACACCTAAATCCCAATGTTCAAGGAACACCTGCTTGCGCAGGGTTGTTACCTGAGATCCAGTGTCCACCAACGCTGTCAGAGGGACGCCGTTCACCCGGATTGTGATGTGTGGGCAGGCTGAGACGAAGCGTGACAATGGCACTGAAGATTCACCTGGGCCCTTCTTCTTTCCTCCCGAGGGGCGGCCCGCTGCCTCGGGGGTGGCCCGTTTAACTGAAAACACTGAGGCCTGGTGTGTCCATATCTATGGCAATAGGTACAGTATGGCCTCTCACTCTGCGGAGGTTTCACTGAAGACGGACGTCTGGGTGGCGACTCAGGTGAGATGTTGAGACTTCGCAAAGGATCACTGGACGATGAAGACGGCTGGGTCAGACGATCTAGACGGACGGTGATC
The DNA here is from genome assembly GCA_947044405.1 of Leptodactylus fallax. Taxonomy (NCBI): domain Eukaryota; kingdom Metazoa; phylum Chordata; class Amphibia; order Anura; family Leptodactylidae; genus Leptodactylus; species Leptodactylus fallax. The sequence continues at coordinate 576,871 of CAMRHE010000270.1, forward strand.
TGTTCCATGGCACGGGTCAGATGATCCACTCGGGCCAGAAGGTCATCTCTGGAGTCTGCTGGTGTAGTCTGCGCAGTATGGGCAGCAGGTGAGGTACCCAGAGGTAGTGGCAGGACAACTGGAGCAATGCTTGTTGAGGGTCCAGGTGAGGGAGCACAGATGACTGGGCTCGGCTGGGGCTGCTCCTGTCCCAAGACCTGGATGGCAAGGGCCTTGAAGTCAGCAAACGTGATGCTGGGATGTTGTGCAGCAAGCATTCGCAACTGACTCTGGAGCAATGTGGTACCCGCCCCTTCTATGAAGCGGTCAAGCAAGATTTTATCAGAGTCCACATTTTCACGTGGATCCACTTGCACCACAGCTCTGAATGCCTCTTGGAGGGATAAAGCATAGTCCCGCAGGGTCTCACCAGGTAGTTGTTGTCTGGAAAAGAAGCGCATCTTTACCTCGGAGACAGATCGCACGTCAAAGTTCACCTGGAGTTTGTCCAGAATTTGCCCAGGGGTTCTTTTGTCAGAGGCAGGCCAGGATTTGACCTCCCTAGCTGCAGCACCCTCAAGCTGGCCCAGCAGGATCTGTATCTGCTGTTCTGTATTCAGAGGATAGAACTGGAAGAGAGACAGCATCTTCTCACGAAAGTCCCTGAGGGTATGCGCCTCCCCTTTGTAGCGCGGCAGCCATGGTGCGCCAGGGTAAAATGGCATGGAGAATGGTAGGCTGCTCGCCATGGGCACTGCTGGATCACTAGAAACAGATGGCACAATGTCACTTTGCTCAGTCATGTTGTTTGCAGGTATGACTGAAATTAGGTCGCCGTCTCTTTAAGAAACTCAACTGCTTGCTGGCAGGGAATGGAGACTACAACTTGGAATGCTGTCCCTTTAAGAATGCTGTAGCTATTAACAGAGTCACTGTGATGCAGGCTGACGGTGTGCTCCCCCTCTTTAATGGTGGCACTCCCCACGGACACGGTACACGGAAAACACTCGCTGGGGCCGTGGGAGGACTGAAGACAAGGACAGGGAGGCACAGTACTCACTGACAGCAACTGCAGCGTGGACCAGAGATCAGCGGTGCACAGCAGGGACGGTGATGCGGCACCGGAGAGTCAGAAATGGCGCTGGCACGTTCGCCTTTCACTTTCTTGTATGGGTGCGCTGGAGCATTGCGCTCAGCATTCTGGGCTTTCCTAAGATGGCGGCAGATGGGTCTCCTGGCCTCATGGGCAGTGCTAAAAATCTCCCGCACTTTTGCAAGGTACAGTTAACCCTTTGTGGGCGTTCTTACACAGCGATGTGGCGCAGCAAACAAGTCCTGGGCGTTTTAACTCTTCCAGGGCTGTAACACACTGAGAGGACAGTCTTTAGGGCTTACTTCAGGGGTATAGGGCTCCCCCTCTTTGTGGCAAGCACTCTCAGGGAATAAACTTGATCTTAGCAAAGTCCACAATAAAGACCGATGCTCTGGAGACAATTTGGCGCACTTTTCGTGGCGACTTTCTCAAAATGGCACACACCCGTATCCTGTTCGTGACGCCAGTTTTTCTTGTGGTGACCAGATGGAAGGTAACGCTGCAGTTGGGATTGCGGGGTGCAAACAGCGCAGACTTGTCACGGTCTCTGGGCACGAGGGCGCAGCGCTGGTGCTGTCCCACGTTACCACCACTGGTACCGGTGATGAGGGGGGCTGCACAAATGTTGGTGGTGATTGTTCCCCCGGGGCGCTTCCCCTATACTGTGCCGACTGGTGGTGTTTGGGGCGCCCTGATGTTGTCGGTGCAGAGTCAGACACAGAAACGGTTGTAAAGTTGAACTTTTACTTCCATGGGTGTGGAGGCACAAATGCTTAAACAGTTTCTTCAATACAAAACAACGGGGTACGCCTGGTGACACAGCAAAGTCCTGGGGTGCAGGGTAGACTTGATGAAAGGTGTTCCTAGCCCCTTATACTTCAGTGTTACAGCCCTAAGGTGCGTCTGGGCTCCTATTTGGCTCATAGGAGGATGCCCACCATGATACTAGTACATAATATTCCCCACTCACGTTATGTGGTCCTGATAGCTCAGAGTTTCGGGGTGCAATAGTCAGGGTGGCAGGATATTCCACAGGTCTGGCCTTGGCCCCTGGATCCTGTGATACTTGCTATGGAGCACGTGTTCCAGAATGTTCTCTCCACAGTCTCATGCTGACAAGATAATGATGCTTGACTTCCTTCAGGGCGATGGCTAGGCAGACAGGGGACAGGATCTTCTGAATAGCTGGAGTATGTCAGCTCTCCAACCTTCCTGGGCCTGTCTAGGACTTGAGATTCCTGCACTAAACTCACTGCTTTCTTCACAGGACATCACACTTATCTCCTCACCTCCTCCTCCTAACACTCCACACTTCTAACTCCTCACACGCAGGACCTTCCTGCAGGGGTCTTACCATGGGGACCCAGTGATCAGCTGACTCCTCCCCTTTTCCCAGGCGATGTCCTCCCATTGGACATTTGGTTACTATTCAATCCTATGGGAGGTGTAATGCATGTGTGAGGCTCACTAGGTGGCGCTGTGTTGTGTGAGACTCAGGACCCCCTGCTATGTCACACAGGCTATGAAGCAACAGGAAATAATACAATGACTACAGAGATCACCCTCAGCCCAGCCATAGCCAGCTCTGGGATGCCCCAAGGATAACATACTTAATGCCATATGTGGGTATAAACTGCTGTTTGGAAACAGCCGGGCACAGAAGGGAAGGAGCGCTATTTTGGTTTTTAGAGCACAGTTTGCTTTTTGGACACCATGCCACTTTTGCAAAGCCCATGAATTGTCAGTAAAGTGGAATCCGCAGACTTGTCACCCCATTTTGGAAACTACACCCTTCAAGGGATTTATCAAGTGGGGTAGCGAGCATTATTAACCCTTAAGTGTTGCATTCTTTTAATTTCCAAAAATGAATGCACAGCTGATAATGAAAAGTTAAAAATGAAATTTTTCTATAGATACGCCATTTCAGTGCCCAATATGTTGTGCACAGTTTATGTCTGCACAGACACATGCTCCAAAAACTGTTAAGCGGGGATCCCGGGCACAACAGCTTTTGGAGCGTTCATCTCTGATACAAGCCGGGCACAACATATTACGCACTGAAATGTCGTATTCCTGGAATAATTGTCATTTTCACCTTTCATCATCAGCTGCGTATTCATTTATGGATAATAAATTATAGCAACACTTGGGGGTTAAAAATGCTCACTGTACCCCTGGATAAATTCCTTCAGGGGTGCAGTTTCCAAAATGGGGTGACATGTCAGGGGATTCCACTGTACTGGCATTTCAGCTCTGCAAAAGTGCAATGGCGTCCAAAAACCAAACCGTCCAAGTCTGTGCTCCAAAAACCAAATAGTGCTCCTTCCCTTCTGTGCCCGGCTGTGCCCAAACAGCAGTTTATACCCACATATGACATTAAGTACGTTATCCTGGGTACACCAGTGTCATACATGTGGGTATAAACTGCAGTTTGGGAACACAGCAGGGCGCAGAAGGGAAGGAGCACTATGTGGCTTTTGGAGCGCAGATTCAGATGTTTGGGATCTGGATGCCATGTCATGTTTGCAGAGCCTCTAAAGTACCAGTAAAGTGGAATCCCCTAGGGAATGACCCCATTTTGAAAAGTGCACCCCTCAAAGAATTTATCAAGGGGTGTAGCGAGCATTAGTATCCCAGACGTGACTGCACAGCGGATGGGGAAAAGTGAATGAATAGGTAAGCTGTGCGGAGTGCATTGGGTACACTAAATTCCCTACTATTTCCCCAGTAGTTCCTATTATTGGGGAGGTCACTCTGGGGGTCACTTCTGGTTTATTATCCCTTGTAAGCTCTAAATCTGGGGTGTACCCTAATATACGCTCGCACAGCTTATACATTCCCTTCCTGCCGCAGCCAGTTATGCTCTAATGATTTGGCGATTTTTGGGGTTTTTGTCTTCACATTGTAGGAGCTATATTTTCTTTATTTCTCTGGTGATGTAGCCATATGAGGGCTTGTTGTTTGCAGGGTGAGATGTATTTTTTAATGACATCATTTTTAGGTGCTTACAACTTATTAAATAAATTTTATTAACTCTTTCTTGGTGGATTAAAAAACAACCCCATCAATTCTGGCACTGCATTTTACCTTTTAAATTTTTCGCCATGCAGCATAGAGCGTAAGTAACATATTACCTTTATTCTGCAGGTTGGTACGATTACGGCGATACCTCATTTATACTGTTTTTTTATGCAATACCAATTTTGCAGAACAAAAACCCATTTGGGGACATAAATCAATTTTTTTTGCATCGCCATCTTATAAGATGCGTAGCATTTTTATTTTTCGGTTTAGAGAGTTGGTTTAGGGCTTATTTTTTGCGGGACAACCTGTGCTTTTTATTGGTACTGTTTTGGGGTACATATGACTTTTTGATCACTTTTTATGGCATATTTTGTAAGGTGAGATGGCGAAAAATTGTTACTTTTGGCGGGTTTTTTCCGGTTTTTTTTCCCCGACTTTCACAGTGTACATTAAATATGGTTTCAGTTTTATTGTACAGGTTGTTACGGACGCAACGATACCAAATATGTATTGTTTTTATTAATTTTTAGGTTTATTTTTTATATAATTCATTTTATATAGGAAAAGGGAATTTTGGGGGCTTTATTCTTTTATTAATTTTTTTCACATACTTTATTATTTTTTTTTTCACTTTTTTTTTACTTTTTCTTGTGTCCCATTAGGACACCTGAGCCAGAGATGCTTTGATCTCTGGCTCAGTACTATAGACTGCAAGACACGAGCATACACGTGTCTTGCAGCCTATACAGGAAGTCAGCGCTATGGAAACGCAGCGCTGACTTCCTGAGGTCTCGGCAAGATCAACCAGGTACTAGGGGCTCCAGGCAGCCTGGGGTCACTGGGCAGACCCCGGGCTGCAGATTAGAGATATCGGCACCCCCCCGATCTCACCGCGGGGGGTGCCGGGGGGGGGCGGCAAGACGGCGGAACCCTTTGGATACCGCGGTCATGTTTGACCGTGGCATCCAAGGGGTTAAAACCACCGATCGGAACTCAGTTCCAACTGGGGTTTATGGAGCAGGGTGTTAGCTGTCAGATACAGCTAACACCCGGTTCCGATACCGCCCGCTCAGATAGTGAGCGGGCGGCCGGCCTCGGGCGTCCAGTATTACGCCCTGGTGCGCGAAGTACCTAGCGTCCAGGACATAATAGTACGTCCAAGGTCGTTAAGGGGTTAGGGGAAGTTGGTCCGGGGGTTTTTTTTTTTTTTTGGGTTGTGAGGGGAAGAGTGGTTTTTGTGTTTTTTGGGTATGTGGGGGAGGGGGGGGTGGTGGGCGGCCCGCCCCCCCCCCAAAAAGGTTTGGTCAGCCATGCCTTTGAGGGGGGCGTGTAATTCCAGTAGTCTGGAGTATCCTGCAGGGAGCAGGAGATGGTGGACCCACCTGGACAGATAGACGGTCTGTGCCAGAAGTGCTCGGGTCTACAGGGGGCGTGTATCTCCAGAAGGCTGGAGAAACCTGCCTGGAGCAGGAAATGGTGGACCAGCCTAGGACAGAGAGGCAGTCTGTCCCAGAGGGCTTGGATCCAGAGAGGACTTACAAAGACTAAGTCAGGCTCTTATTGCCCCAGAGGCTAGTTAGGGACTCAAGGAGTCAGTGAGTGCCCTAACTGTGGCATAGGTTTTTTTGTTGTTTTGCTGTGTTGCAGTTAAGCTGAATAAAGCCACGTTTATTTTACTCTTGGACTGTCTGAAAGCTATCTTTCCAGCGCCCAGTACCATGAACCACCGCTGTCCGGACCAGGACAAGCCGCCATTTTGAGTTTAATTCCCCCAAGCTGTCACATATGGTGGAGAATGCGGGCATAAAGAGATCCACGCAAGTCCTGGAAGACAAGTGGTTTGTGATTGCAGTACTGCAAAGTGTGCATTGTGGCCTACAGCTGGAAGAAATCTGTGATTTCAACTGAAGAAACCCAGGAGGGGTGAGTGAATTGCAACATAGCAATGTGTATAGAAGCTGGATATTGCAAACAAGTGTATGTGAAAGGCTATGGTGCCATGTTGATGTTTTCTGTGGAAGACAGAAGAAAATGCTGGTTGTTGTAGTGCCACATAAACAGTCTATGTGAAAGGCTATGGTGCCATGTTGGTGTTTTCTGTGGAAGACAGAAGAAAATGCTGGTTGTTGTAGTGCCACATAAGTTAACTGTTTGAATACATGTGACTGCAGAAGATAGCAAAAAGTTGCTGCCGGTTGCTGTGGAATATTGTGTAATCTTGTTAGTAAACCATGGGCAAGAAAAAGAGAATTTCAGCTTGTAAAAAAGCAGAGAAGTCATGCACAGGTTTATTAGTGCAGCAGTCTGAATGCAGAGAGACGCAAAACCCGGAACAGATCATGTGGAATGCAAGTAAAGATAATGGGTTGCTTGAGAGTGACACAGTTTTTCTAAAGCACCTCTGTTCTATGATTGAATATGTCCCTGCTGACTGTAGGTCTCATATTGGAGTGCGTCAAAGCACCAAAGATGAAAATGTTATGGTGCAGCAGCTTCAAGTTGAGATTAAAGCCAACAGGTTCTTGTATGAAGCTGAAATATCTGATTGGAAATGGCAACTTGAGGTATCAGAGAAAGAGAACCTTTGGTTGAAGAAAGAGCTTGAGACTATAAAGAGTTTATATCCTAGTCATTGTGAAAATGTGGTACTGGGTTTGCCTGGAATGGATTGTGTCACTAAGAAGGAGTTTGCTGATATGAAATGTGCTCTATCTAATGAAGTTGTACAGAGTGTAGAGCAAAAGCAAGTGCTTGAGAAGCAGTTGCAGGATTTAAAGGAGCAGCATGTCCAAGACTCCATTGCCAAAGAGAGTGTCATTGAAAAATTAAGAGATGACCTTGAAACTGCTAAACGTGAGAGAAGTGAATTTTTGCAGACATTGCAGTCAGAGCAAAACTTGCATCAGGTTCGCTTAAATAGTGAAATCTACGAATGGCGAAGCAGAGCTGGAGTTCTGGAACAAAGAGAAAGGGAACTCAAAGCTAGAGTATGTAGCCTGGAGAGGGCGCTGTCAAGATTTTGTGAAGATAATGAGACGTTGTCTGTTTTGGTGCAAAATAAAGACGAAGAATTGAATAATGTCACAGGGCTTCTTTCTCAAGCAGACAGCAAATTTATCAAACTTTCCAAAGATTTTTCTACACTAGAATCGCAGCTTCAGGACACTCAGGAACTTTTGCAAGAAGAAACCCGGCAGAAGCTTGACCTTAGTACAAAACTAAAACCAATGGAAGATGAGAAAAATGGTTTCCTTGAGCAACTAGAGGAAGAAGAGATAGCAAAAAGAGATTTGACAAAGCAGATTTCAACACTACAGGCTCAGGCCACTGATATGAAGAAAAAAATAGAGGATAGTATTGGGTCCTTGGACTCTGTTGAAGAACTAAAGGAAAAGTTGCAAAAGGAGCTAGAAGCTACAAATCAACGATTTGAGGAGAAGGCTGCTGCTTATGACAAACTTGAGAAGATGAAAATTAGACTGCAGCAGGAACTAGAAGATGTAGGTGTAGATCTTGATCATCAACGTCGGATGGTGTCAAATTTGGAAATGAAGCAGAAAAAGTTTGATCAACGGCTTGGTGAAGAGAAGACTCTTTCTGCTAGATATGCAGAGGAACGTGACCGTGCTGAAGCAGAGGCTCGTGGAAAAGAGACCAAAGCTCTTGCCTTGGCTCACTCCCTAGAAGAGGCCCTTGAATTGAAGACCGAGTTAGAGAGGCTCAAAAAGCAACTGTGCATTGAAATGGAGGATTTGGTTAGCTCCAAGGATGAAGTTGAGAAAAACCTGGAATCTGCGCAGATATTGTATGAGAACAAAGCTAATGCTTATGACAAGCTGGAAAAGGCCAAGAGAGAATTGGACCTCCAGATAAAAGACATGAAGATTCAGTTTGAGGGAAATCTGTCTAATTTGTCTGCTGAGATTGTAGATCTAAAAATGCTTGTTATTAAACTAAAGGTGTAAGTGAACAAGCAGGAGGAAGTCAAGAAACAGCTGGGGTTTCAGATGGAACAGTTGAAAGCCAAAGTGGAATCTAAAAGAGAAGAATTGGATCGATTGCAGCAGTTTTTATCCAATACTGAACAGTCGGCATCTGCCCTATCTTCAAAGCTGGCAGCACTAGAAGCTGAGAAGGATTCGCTGCAGAGCCTGTTAACCTCTAAAGAATTAGAGCTGTTATCCCTGAAAAATATGATTCAAGAACTAGAGTCTTTATTCAACCAAGAGCAAGATAAGAGAGCCACTGAGATACGGGACTTGAATGAAAGACTTGACAAAAAGTCTGCAGATGAGCAGAAGCTTTATCAGAAGATGTTGGAGGATCAATTTAATATAATTCAGGGAACAGTGAGGGAAGCAGAAAATATCATCCAGGATGCTGACCTGACAAATGTTAGAAGAACGCTGCAGAATATCCTAGAATTAGGAGACATAGTGGATAAAGAGATGGCATCTACATCTGCTGCCATAGAAGGTGTCAGGAAGATTGAGGAAGTTCTGCAAGTTGCAATAGTAAAAACTGAGATGGAGGCTGCTCAGAAAAATGTGGCAGTTCTGGAGCTGGAATCAGAGATTTGTGCGCTACAGAAGGCGTTAGAATTAGAGAAAGCTGCCGGCATAGATACCAATGATCAGATTATGATGAAACCACGTGATTCGGTAAAACGTCAAGTAGAGGGTATAGTTCCCCAGGAAGATGCTGCTAAAGGTGGACTTCCTGCAAATTGTGAGGAGGCCAAAGAAGGTCCAACAGAAGAAAAAACTGTGATTGGTCACACACTGCCTGTGACAGAGTGGGTCCAGCTTCAAACCAATGAGGTCCAAAGCCTAGAGGGCTATGAGATAGTAAATAAGGTGAAGGGTCACCAAAAGTGTGGAACAAGAATCCGTAAGAAGACTGACCACGCATATGTTGTCCCAACAGCTAAAGTGTCTGAAGCCATTGTGGATAAAGGTGTTGCTGCGCCTGTCTCTAGGCAAATGTCTGGTGGACAAACGGTGAATAATGACTCCATGTTGTCTGTGAAAGGGGAGTCAGGAAATAATATAGTCAACCCAAAAAGAGGAGAAGAGGCAGAAGTTGTTTTACCGCCTGATGCTAATAGCAAGAAGAGGCTGAGATACAATGTTACTATGTCCCTAACTAATGAAAGTAACCGTGGTAGAGGTTCTAATGCAGACACTGAGCAGCCGTCATTTGCATGTAGAGGTAAGAGATGGTTACATGTCACCAAGGATGTGATAGTTGTTAAAGACATACCAGAAAATGTAGTTCAGCGTGATCTATTATCTGAGGGTATACGGTATGGCCCTGGTGCAGAAGGAGAAGATATTGCAGTACAGAGCTTGTGTATCTCAAACAAAGAAGAGAGCAAGCAGCCTATGTCTCCTAAACTTCTAAGCCTTGATGGTGATGACAAAGTTTGCTTTGGAATGAAGGTTATGGAAAAAGTACCCGTGAACCAGTTATACTCTAAAGACATTGATGTGCATGAAGTACGTGTTAGTTGGTCTCTGAGCTCCTGTGGATTCATGATAGGTAAAGATGAAGATTCTTACGGCTATTCACTAAAGGAATCAAGGTCATGCAATGGGATGGCTGAAGAGTACGGCGAGAAATGTGATGAAAATGATGTGATCCCTTGTATGGCGAATTTTGAAGGTGATGAAGGAGAACTTGCCTTTGTACAGAATGGCCAGGATCTTGGCGTAGCATTTAAAGTGCTGAAAAAACGGAAAACTCGACTGAGCGGAATTTGGAAGAAGAGACCGCCAGATTGGAACTTTAAAGTGATGAGAAAACGGAGAACTCGACGGAGCAGTATTTGGAAGAAAAGACCGCCTGACTGGGACTTCTGGAGAGACACTGAACAGGCATATTTGGTTGAAGAGGGACTTCATCATAGGATGTCTTGTCCCATTGTAGCTCACCCCATGGGTAGTGAGCTGAGGGGGAGGGTATGTGAGTATGTGAGCCAGAGGGCGCTGTTGAGCGACCCAGGCCCAGCCCTGAAAAGGCTCTCAGCCACGCCTTTGAGGGGGGCGTGTAACTCCAGTAGTCTGGAGTATCCTGCAGGGAGCAGGAGATGGTGGACCCACCTGGACAGATAGACGGTCTGTGCCAGAAGTGCTCGGGTCTACAGGGGGGCATGTATCTCCAGAAGGCTGGAAAAACCTGCTTGGAGCAGGAAATGGTGGACCAGCCTAGGACAGAGAGGCAGTCTGTCCCAGAGGGCTTGGATCCAGAGAGGACTTACAAAGACTAAGTCAGGCTCTTATTGCCCCAGAGGCTAGTTAGGGACTCAAGGAGTCAGTGAGTGCCCTAACTGTGGCATAGGTTTTTTTGTTGTTTTGCTGTGTTGCAGTTAAGCTGAATAAAGCCACGTCTATTTTACGCTTGGACTGTCTGAAAGCTATCTTTCCGGCGCCCAGTACCATGAACCACCGCTGTCCGGACCAGGACAAGCCGCCTTTTTGAGTTTAATTCCCCCAAGCTGTCACAGGTTATAGGTTGGACTTGATGGACTGATGTCTTCATTCAACCTCATCTATTATGTAGCTATGTAAGACAAGACAGACAGGATTACAATAGAAGATAACCCGTGTACAGATAACACCACTGACTCATCATTGCATCCATTACTAAAGTTGATGTCACAGCTTATCTACTCCCCATTCTGCACACAGCATGAAAACTAAAAAACTCTCCCACAGACCTCATAGAGTCGGCTCCAGCCTATTGCTGCCTATGGCTATGAGACTGCTGTAAAGCATATCTCTAAATGCTATTAACAGAGGAGAAGCTCAGGCAAGAAAGTTATGTACAGAAAATAGAATAAAAATTCTACAATCAGGAAGAACATATTTTAAAAAGCCATATATTTTACTATCTGGTCTTCATAAATAAATGTAAAAACTGTGATACATTCCCTTTAAGTTTCTTCAAACTACCTCACGGTAAGTCAATAGGATATGAAGATTGTTGTATGTTGGATTTGGCAGGATGAATCTTTTCAATGCTAACCATGAAGCAAATGTCAAAACATCTCTTACGCTAGGTTCACATTAGCGTTCGGGTCTCCATCGTTCGGGTCTGCATGGGGACCTGAAAGAAGGAGACCCTGTCCACCTAAAAAGCGGTGAATCCAGGCTTCGTTTTTACAGCGCTCACTCTGCAGCCAAAATGACATGTCACCTGTATTCTATGTTTCGGTACAATTCCAAAGATACCAAATTTATATAGTTTTATTTACATTTCAACCACTTAACAAAGATCTAGAACTTTGAAAAAAATAAAATTCTTAAAGTCGCCAAATTTCTTATTATATTTCTGTGTACGGGGATGCATAGGGTCTTTTTTGCTGGTTCAGATGTACTTTTTTATACCATTTTGGGGAATGTCTATTGCTTTGATCACTTTTTATTCAAATTTTTATCATAGGCAAAACAGCGAAAATACGGCAGTTTGACATTTTTTATTTTATTTCCCGCTACGTCATTCACCATACGGGAATAAATATTTTTATTGGTTTGTAGACCAGGCATTTTCAGACACAGGAATACCTAATGTGTATGTGTTCTAGGGAAAGGGCGGTGATTTGAATTTGTAATTTTTTTAACTTTTTTTTTTGCATTTATTAGACCGCCTAGGGGTCTTGAACTCCAGGGAATCTGATCATTAATGCAATGCATTGCAAAATATCAGCCTGCCATACAATGAATAGCAGACAATAAGCAGTGGAGGTCCAGTAATGGCCCCTATTAACTTATCCTTCCCCGATCCTACTCATTGCAGTCTTCCTCTTCAGTCTGTGGCCTACAAGCTGAGTGCCAGTACTTACCTGTCTGCTGCCTGTACTTACCGTTATGCACATAGTCAGTGGGGACAGACATGTGTATGTAGTACAGACGCACAAATTGATGTACAGTGCTGGCCAAAAGTATTGGCACCCCTGCAATTCTGTCAGATAATACTCAATTTCTTCCAGAAAATGATTGCAATCACAAATGCTTTGGTAATAATATCTTCATTTAATTTGTCTTCAATGGAAAACCACAAAAAGAATTGTCAAAAAGCCAAATTGGATATAATTCCACACCAAACATAAAAAAGGGGGTGGACAAAAGTATTGGCACCCTTTGAAAAATCATGTGATGCTTCTCTAATTTGTGTAATTAACAGCACCTGTTACTTACCTGTGGCACATAACAGGTGGTGGCAATAACTAAATCACACATGCAGCCAGTTGAAATGGATTAAAGTTGACTCAACCTCTGTCCTGTGTCCTTGTGTGTACCACATTGAGCATGGAGAAAAGAAAGAAGACCAAAGAACTGTCTGAGGACTTGAGAAGCAAAATTGTGAGGAAGCATGAGCAATCTCAAGGCTACAAGTCCATCTCCAAAGACCTGAATGTTCCTGTGTCTACCGTGCGCAGTGTCATCAAGAAGTTTAAAGCCCATGGCACTGTGGCTAACCTCCCTAGATGTGGACGGAAAAGAAAAATTGACGAGAGATTTCAACGAAAGATTGTGCGGATGGTGGCTAAAGAACCTCAACTAACATCCAAACAAGTTCTAGCTGCCCTGCAGTCCGAGGGTACAACAGTGTCAACCCGTACTATCCGTCGGCGTCTGAATGAAAAGGGACTCTATGGTAGGATACCCAGGAAGACCCCACTTCTCACCCAGAGACATAAAAAAGCCAGGCTGGAGTTTGCCAAAACTTCCCTGAGAAAGCCAAAAACTTTTCGGAAGAATGTTCTCTGGTCAGATGAGACAAAAGTAGAGCTTTTTGGGAAAAGGCATCAACATAGAGTTTACAGGAAAAAAAAAGAGGCCTTCAAAGAAAAGAACATGGTCCCTACAGTCAAACATGGCGGAGGTTCCCTGATGTTTTGGGGTTGCTTTGCTGCCTCTGGCACTGGACTGCTTGACCGTGTGCATGGCATTATGAAGTCTGAAGACTACCAACAAATTTTGCAGCATAATGTAGGGCCCAGTGTGAGAAAGCTGGGTCTCCCTCAGAGGTCATGGGTCTTCCAGCAGGACAATGACCCAAAACACACTTCAAAAAGCACTAGAAAATGGTTTGAGAGAAAGCACTGGAGACTTCTAAAGTGGCCAGCAATGAGTCCAGACCTGAATCCCATAGAACACCTGTGGAGAGATCTCAAAATGGCAGTTTGGAGAAGGCGCCCTTCACATCTCAGGGACCTGGAGAAATTTACCAAAGAAGAATGATCTAAAATTCCAGCAGAGCATTGTAAGAAACTCATTGATGGTTACCGGAAGCGGTTGTTCGCAGTTATTTTGTCTAAAGGTTGTGCTACCAAGTATTAGGCTGAGGGTGCCAATACTTTTGTCCGGCCCATTTTTGGAGTTTTGTGTAAAATGATCAATGATTTGACTTTTTTTTTCATTCTCTTTTGTGTTTTTTCATTGCAAGCAAAATAAATGAAGATATTATTAACAAAGCATTTGTGATTGCAATCATTTTCTGGAAGAAATTGAGTATTATCTGACAGAATTGCAGGGGTGCCAATACTTTTGGCCAGCACTGAATACTGTAGCTTTATTACATAGAGTCAGGGGAAGATAAGTGGGAAGATGGTCTGAAGTGGCTCCTTGTAACGTTCTGATGTAAACCTGCACTACATAGATAGGTGCAAAGCATACCTTGTAGTAGTAGTTAGCAAACTGATGCACCACCCCAAGGAAGAGTAGCTGAGGAAAGAGACGCACCACTCTAGACAGCAGTGACATAGTAGTGGGACACCTGAGACTAGTGAACTTTGAAGACCCAAGAAGGTGAAGGAATTTGTGCCTGAGATACACCTGAATCTAGGCTTCTACACAAGAGTACAGTGCCTTGCAAAGTATTCATACCCCTTGAACTTTTTCTTTTTTTGTCACCTTACAACCACAAACTTAAATATATTTTATTGAGATTTTAAGTGATAGCCAACACAAAGTAGCAGATAATTGTGAAGTGGAAGGAAAATGATACATGGTTTATAAAATTTTAAGCAAATAAAACTCTGAAAAGTGTGACGTGCAAAAGTATTCAGCCCCCTTATATCAATACTTTGTAGAGCCACCTTTCGCTGCAGTTAAGCTGCAAGTCTTTTGGGGTCTGTCTCTACCATCTTTGCGCATCTAGAGACTGAGATTTTTGCGCATTCTTCTTTGCTCAGCCAGATTGGATGGAGAACGTCTGTGAACAGCAATTTTCATGTCTTGCCACAGATGCTCAATGGGATTTAGGTCTGGACTGTGACTGGGCCATTCTAACACATGAATATTCTTAGATCTAAACCATTCCACTGTAGCTCTGGCTGTATGTTTAGGGTCATTGTCTTGCTGGAAAGTGAATCTCCTTCCCAGTCTCAAGTCTTTTGCAGCCTCCAACAGGTTTTCTTCCAGGATTGCCCGGTATTTAGCTCCATCCATCTTCCCATCAACTCTGACCAGCTTCCCTGTCATTGTGTGGCCCTAAGACCACCTAGACTGGTGAGAGACAAAGTGTGACTACATGAAGGTACTATATCTGGTGAGAGGGAAGCCAGGTCCTACTGCCCAAACTAAGTTATGTAATTGTCACATCTGTGCCCTCTCTGAAAGATGGTTTGTAACCACCAAACTAGTTGCCTCTTGTCAGACTTATTGCCACTATGTAATGTCAGGAGTAAACTCTCATTTCAGTTACTTGTTGTGTCTAAACACTTACGATAAGTTCACACAAAGTTTTTGCAGGCAGATTTTTTTTTCAAGTGGAATCAACACTTGCTTCAAAAAATGCCTCCCACCTCTCCCATTCACTTCAGTGGGAGTCAGGCAGATTTTTTTTCCCTCTAGTTGATTTTTTCAGCTACAGAAAAAAGAGAAGCATCTTCAGGCGGATTCTGCTGAAATGAATGGGAGGCAGAAAGAAAACGCTAGCTAGCATTTTTTTAAGTGGTTTTTGCAGAAGACACTCCAAAACCCACAGCAAAAAAACGCTAGCGTTTTTTTTTTGCCTCCCATTCAAAGGGGTTTTCAAGGCAGAATCCACCTGAAAACACATACGACTACTAGGGCAAATAATTATTGTAAGAAGTGATACCCTTGGGCCAGACAAGACAAGGGTACGTGACTCTGACTCTGACCTCTTGTCCGCCTCTGTTTGAACAGTGTCAAAGAGCTCTGACCCAAGACCACCCACATGAGAGCCTAATTAACATATCGGGCACCAAAACTAACTAAGGCTAGGTTCACACTAGCGTTGGTCTTTCCATCCATATGCTGACCTGAATGACAAAGAGCCCATCCACTAAAAAAGCAGTTACCCAAGGACTATAATGGGTTCAGTGGAGGACTTTTCTCCCAATTTTAGGTGGAATCTGTGGTGGAGTCTCTTATGGAAACGCCAACCGCAGATGTGAACCTAGCTTATGCTATAGTTGATGGTAAAATGACAATATGAAGATGGAAGCTGACCAACACAAACTGATGGATTTTCCATTTTCTGTTGCAGGCCTAGTCTTGGTTGTACTGTGTAACTGCACCTTTATACTATTATTTTTGGTTATTAAAGGGCTTGTTCCCTATCCACTGGATAGGGGATAAATTTCAGATCACTGAGGATCCAACTATCGTGTGCCCAGTGATCAGGAGAACAGGGGACCAAAAGTCCCCCTAAAGTCTTCTTGTGCATGCAATAGCACTCTTGCATGACCGGTTGTAACGTCTCTGCCTGTTCGGGTCTCTGCACCACCCTCCGCTCGCACGCTGCGGCGCAGGAGGCGTGTTCAGTTTGATTCCTTGGTTAAAATTCTTGTTGCTCAGTCTGAACACTGTCCTAGACTATGTAAATGAATTTCAGCCACACCCGTCTCCTGCACCTTTGTTTCTCTCTGCTCCTCTAATAGTTAATCTCAGCCTTGCCTGTGTGATTGACAGTCTGTCTACCAATCCAGTCTTGGGCAGGTCCTGACTTTCTATAAACAGGTCAACAGCCCTCACATGCGCACTGGCTATTGATTCTGTCTTGTGACTTGTCCCTGCTAGCTCCTTTTCTTCTATTTCCTGTATTCCTATTCCTGACCACTGGCTTTGTCTTTGACTACTCTCTTGGATTGTGATTTTGTACTGCATTGCTCGACTGTTACCGACCCCTTGGCTAGCTGACCTCCCTATGTTGTTGTTTGTCCTGTCTGCGTTCTGTGTTGTCACCTATATTAGGTAAGGCCTGTCGACCAATTGCTGGCTGTCGTCTAGTACAGATCAGGCAAGTTAGCCAGGGACAGTGGGGGGTTCAGCTTTAGGGCTCACTGTCTTGTTGTGCCCCTCCCCCCAGGGTTCTGCAGCAGCACTGGGGAATTGCTCAACTGGCAATTCCCTTACACCGGTGCTCCATTTACTGTAATCTCTACCAACATACACAGCCCCATAACAGTGAATGAAATTCCAATCACACAAGTGCACTGGCACTCCATTCACAAGAAGGCTTTAGGGGGACTTTTGGTTCCCTGCTCCCCTGATCAATGGAGAACCAGGCCCCCAGCGATCTGACACTTATCCCCTAACCTGTAACTAGGGGATAAGTGTTCTTAAGCGCACAAACCCACAGCCCCATTTCTTCAAGACTCAACATCAAATATATGGTGCAACTGAAGGTATCTGTATAACTGGGAATGTTGCAGGGTAAACACTGTTCTGAGCAAATTCTTGAAACTTAACCAGGTTGTCTCCAGGCTTTGTCTCTCGAAAGGGTATTTAAATTAGGGCGCTGGGGTATTGCAGATGCCATAAAATATGTGCTACTGTCTATCCCATGCCTAGTTCTATGGACTGAGATCATGGGTGCCCTTTTCTTCTAGTATTGCAACCCAACATGGAAGCATATATTGCTTAGATTGCTCCTGGTTAAGGTGCCCACCCCTTATCTTGCTGAACAGATTCCTGGACCTGAATCTGAGGGAACGACCCAAGTAACACTTGAGGACTAATTTGCATATTATGATAAAAAAAAATTCTCATTATTGGAGCATCAGACCATAATAAAAAAAATGGACCATTGGAATCTGTGCCCATTGCTGTACAGTACAATCGTGGGCAAACATTTTGAGACTTACACAAATTTTGGTTTTCACAAATTTTGCTGCGTCAGGGTTTCTAGATCTTTTAGGAAGATGTTTCTATGGTTACTGGAGTACAATTGCAGGCATTTCATAACTTTTAGAATTTTTATTGACAAATGCATCAGGTTTCTGCAAAGACTGAATATTTGCAGTGGGGATCCTTTTGTTTCAAGGCTTCTTCAATTTGCCCTGACCTGTTGGATATCAACTTCTGGGCCAAGTCCGGACTGGTGACAACCCATTCTTACCAAATCAGTGCTTGGAGTTTATCCACAATTTCTGTGTTTTTGTTTGTCCACTTGCTTCTTGAGGAATGACCACAGGTTGAGATCTTGAGAGTTTTGTGGCCATAGACCTAACATGTTAAAGTTCTGTTCACCCCACCACTTATTTATCACTGTTGCCTTGTGACATGGTGTCCATCATGATGGAAAACGCATTGTTCATCATCACCTGCGTTTGAATGGTTGGGAAAAGTTGGACAATGTTTAGATACTATTCTATACTCATGGCAGTGTTCTTAGGCAAAATTATGAGCGAGCCCACTCCCTAGATGAAAAGTAACCCCACACATGGATGATCTCAGGATGTTTTACTGTTGGTAGGACACAGGACTCATGGTAGCTCTTCTTTTCTTCTCCGGACATCCAGAAGCCAGCTCTATCCAAGAAAATCATCAAGGGAAGGTTGATATTCTTCAAGAAGTATGAAGCTTGAACTGCAGAAGGCTGCGGTAAAGTTATTGTCTCTGATGAAGCCCCCTTCAGACTGTTTTCGACATAGGGAACAATAATTTTGGCATGAAAAGAATAATGAACCCTGATCTTACAAGCCTGTGTATCATAAATCTCAGTGCAGAAAAGAAAGGAAAGAGATTTAGTATACATAGGCTGCCAGACATAAAAGTAGATCAAATAGGTGTGGTGAAAGGGGCTGAGCCCCTGACCACAGTGACCCATGCAGCTACACCACTGGTATATACATATTATAGGAAATAATTATTTACCAAGCCCCTCAGATAGATAGGTTAGGTTCACCTGAATGAAACAGTGTTTTCCCCTTGTGAATCGCTACCTCTGTTTCCAAGAAATCACCATTTTTTCCTATATGCAAAAGAACTCTTTAAATCAATAAGGGCGCTGACATTTTCTTCTTTGGAGCAATGACAACACCCTCATTTTTACAGAGAGGTCTTTTGCATATTAACAAACAAAGCGACGGAGGCAGGGAAAACATATGATTGAGGTGACCCTAACCTATCTATCTGCGGGGTTGGGGTGATATGCAAGTTCTGGTGACCCTAATCTATCTATTTGCGGGGCTGGGTTGATACGCTGGGTTCTGGTGACCCTAACCTATCTGTCTGTGGGACTGGGTTGATATGCTGGTTCAGGTGACCCTAATCTATCTATCTGCAGGACTGGGGTGATACGCTGGGGTCTAGTGTTTTCTAGAGATTCCGATTATGTTATTTTTACTATTTTCTTTTTGCATAAAACAATAGTAGATATAATTATATGAAAAGGGAAACATCTTGCAGCATCTTATATGATTGGACAGAGCACACAGAAGGTCCCCATTATAGTTCTTGCTCTCCTCGGGATTACTGCTCATACATTGATTGATTTTGAGGTAGCTCGATAAGAGACATTTGCTTGTATTTAACCATATGGTAAAGGATAGGTAAGTGTCGCAATTTGGCCCTTTACGTACAGTTGACACACCACCACTGGATATTCATAAAGTCTCAATATCCTATATCCATAGCCCTTTGCAATAACACATTTGCAGAATAGATTGATACGATCTCCATGATTATAGTTCACCACCTCTATGGCACAAGAGGTTATTGAACCTATTCTGCAACCCCTTACATTAAATCACATATATGTTCAGTGTAGTCCAAAGTTGGCTTGCAATCCTTATGTCCGACCCTATACATCACCATGGATATGTCATTACAAGGCCATGGTCTAACATTTCTGCTTTGTCGTATAGTTAGAAATACTTTTGCTACGCATTATACGCTTAAACGCCAACCTGATCTCCTTGTTCCGCAGGCTATAGATGAAAGGATTTAATATAGGGGTAAGCACTGAATAAATAACAGCAAAAACACGATCGTAATACAAAGAGTAACTCTTGGTAAGTCGTACATACATGAAGACAATACAGGTAAAAAACATGAAGACTACTGTCAGATGGGACACACAGGTGGAGAAGGCCTTAATCCGACCACGGGAGGTCCGTATTTTCAGAATGGCTATAATAATCTTAATATAGGAAATAATTATAAAGCTGAAAGTCAATAGGATAATAAAGCTATTGATGACAAAGTCAGCCAGAACATTGATGGATGTGTCAGTGCAAGCCAAAGAGAGCAACGGTGGGAAGTCACAGAAAATATGCTGGATTTCATTACTACCACAGAAAGGCAATTGGGATATGAGGATGACTTCAGTAATGGGGCATAGAAAACCCAGGGTAAAGCAGGTGACTACTAACTTTACAGTCATTTTGGAGGTCATGATGGAAGGGTAGTGAAGTGGGTGGCAAATTGCCAAATAGCGATCATAGGCCATGGTGGTGAGAAGATAGCACTCACTGGCTCCAAGGGAATGGAAGAAATATGTCTGTAAGAGGCAACTATTAAAAGATATGCTCTTCTTGGTCGCCAGGAGGTTAACTAACATCTTTGGTATGGTAACTGCTGTATACCAAATTTCCAAGAAAGATAAAATACTGACGAAGAAGTACATAGGAGTATGGAGACGTGAGTCCATCCTTACAACAACAAATATAATGACATTACCAGCAATGGTAAGAAGGTATACCAGAAGAAGACAAATGAAGAGCAAAGGCCCATATCTGTGGAGCGTGGGGAATCCCACAAGAATGAATTCAGTGACACTGGTGCTCGTGTTCCATAATTCCATATTGTGACCTGGAATGGAAAGAAGTGTGAAAAATGCCACATCAAAGGGTTATTAGGTATTTAACTGGTGGCCATCAGAAAAGAAAATGTCCAATCTATAGGATGTAGTGCGATTTTACAGAATAGCTCCTTACTAAATGCGAAAACCTAGCAGACAATGTGCACGACTCATGTGCCATAATAGTTTATATAGAACAGCATAGCAAGGCAGTGGAAGCAACAGGATCACTTTGGACATTGGCTTAACATTTTGCATGAATCATATACATTATATATAGTTAGACACACAAAAATACTGTATATACTGTATAACGTACATATTAATATATAATATATACAAGTATATACTGTATATATACTGTATACACACGACAAAATTGTTGATACCCCTCATTTAATGAAAGAAAAACCCACAATGGTCACAGAAATAACTTGAATCTGACAAAAGTAATTTACCAAACTACATGTTGACAAGCCACAAAGCTTCTGGGAGAATGTCCTATGGACAGATGAGACAAAAATTGAAATTTTTGGCAAGGCACATCAGCTCTATGTTCACAGATGGAAAAATGAAGCATATCTTGAAAAGAACACTGTCCCTACTGTGAAACATGGAGGAGGCTCTGTTATGTTCTGGGGCTGCTTTGCTGCATCTGGCACAGGGTGTCTTGAATCTGTGCAGGGTACAATGAAATCTCAAGACTATCAAAGGATTCTAGAGAGAAATGTGCTGCCCAGTGTCAGAAAGCTTGGTCTCAGTCGCAGGTCATGGGTCTTGCAACAGGATAATGACCCAAAACACACAGCTAAAAACACCCAAGAATGGCTAAGAGGAAAACATTGGACTATTCTGAAGTGGCCTATGAGCCCTTACCTAAATCCTATTGAGCATCTTTGGAAGGAGCTGAAACATGCCGTCTGGAAAAGACACCCTTCAAACCCGAGACAACTGGAGCAGTTTGCTCATGAGGAGTGGCCAAAATACCTGCTGAGAGGTGCAGAAGTCTCATTGACAGTTACAGGAATCGTTTGATTGCAGGGATTGCCTCAAAAGGTTGTGCAACAAAATATTAAGTTAAGGGAACCATCATTTCTGTCCAGGCCTGTTTCATGAGTTTTCTGTTTTAAAAAATTCTGTTGAAGCATGGTTGAAAAGCAATGTCTGACTTTCATTTGTTAATTTTCATAAAATTTTTCTATATTATTACTTTTGTCAGATTCAAGTTATTTCTGTGACCATTGTGGGTTTTTCTTTCATTAAACGAGGGGTACCAACAATTTTGTCCACGTGTGTGTTATATATATATATATATATATATATATATATATATATATATATTATATATATATATATATATATATATATATATATATATATACTGTTAATATTACTAACACACACAAACATATATATATATACAGTACAGACCAAAAGTTTGGACACACCTTCTCATTCGAAGAGTTTTCTGTATTTTCATGACTATAAAAATTGTAGATTCACACTGAAGGCATCAAAACTATGAATTAACACATGTGGAATTATATACTTAACAAAAAAGTGTGAAACAACTGAAAATATGTCTTATATTCTAGGTTCTTGAAAGTAGCCACCTTTTGCTTTGATTACTGCTTTGCACACTCTTGGCATTCTCTTGATGAGCTTCAAGAGGTAGTCACCTGAAATGGTTTTTACTTCACAGGTGTGCCCTGTCAGGTTTAATAAGTGGGATTTCTTGCCTTATAAATGGTGTTGGGACCATCAGTTGTGTTGTTCAGAAGTCAGGTGGATACACAGCTGATAGTCCTACTGAATGGAGTGTTAGAATTTGTATTATGGCAAGAAAAAAGCAGCTAAGTAAAGAAAAACAAGTGGCCATCATTACTTTAAGAAATGAAGGTCAGTCAGTCCGAAAAATTGGGAAAACTTTGAAAGTGTCCCCAAGTGCAGTCGCCAAAATCATCAAGCGCTACGAAGAAACTGGCTCACATGAGGACCGCCCCAGGAAAGGAAGACCAAGAGTCACCTCTGCTGCGGAGGATAAGTTCATCCAAGTTACCAGCCTCAGAAATCACAGGTTAACAGCAGCTCAGATTAGAGACCAGGTCAATGCCACACAGAGTTCTAGCAGCAGACACATCTCTACAACAACTGTTAAGAGGAGACTGTGTGCAGCAGGCCTTCATGGTAAAATAGCTGCTAGGAAACCACTGCTAAGGACAGGCAACAAGCAGAAGAGACTTGTTTGGGCTAAAGAACACAAGGAATGGACATTAGACCTGTGGAAATCTGTGCTTTGGTCTGATGAGTCCAAATTTGAGATCTTTGGTTCCAACCACCGTGTCTTTGTGCGACGCAGAAAAGGTTAACGAATGGACTCTACATGCCTGGTTCCCACCGTGAAGCATGGAGGAGGAGGTGTGATGGTGTGGGGGTGCTTTGCTGGTGACACTGTTGGGGATTTATTCAAAATTGAAGGAATACTGAACCAGCATGGTTACCACAGCATCTTGCAGCGGCATGCTATTCCATCCGGTTTGCGTTTAGTTAGACCATCATTTATTTTTCAACAGGACAATGACCCCAAACACACCTCCAGACTGTGTAAGGGCTATTTGACCAAGAAGGAGAGTGATGGGGTGCTACGCCAGATGACCTGGCCTCCACAGTCACCAGACCTGAACCCAATCGAGATGGTTTGGGGTGAGCTGGACCGCAGAGTGAAGGCAAAAGGGCCAACAAGTGCTAAGCATCTCTGGGAACTCCTTCAAGACTGTTGGAAGACCATTTCAGGTGACTACCTCTTGAAGCTCATCAAGAGAATGCCAAGAGTGTGCAAAGCAGTAATCAAAGCAAAAGATGGCTACTTTGAAGAACCTAGAATATAAGACATATTTTCAGTTGTTTCACACTTTTTTGTTAAGTATATAATTCCACATGTGTTAATTCATAGCTTTGATGCCTTCAGTGTGAATCTACAATTTTTCTAGTCATGAAAATACAGAAAACTCTTCGAATGAGAAGGTGTGTCCAAACTTTTGGTCTGTACTGTATATATATATATATATATATATATATATATAAAATTTAGAATTTTTATATATATATATATATATACTGTTAATATTACTTAACACATACAAACATATATATATATATATAAAACTCTTACTAATTCACATATATAATATATATAATTATTACTAATATTTTTCAGTGCTAATAATATTAGTAATAATTAGAAATATAATTACTAATAAATATAAATTAATAAATCTAATAATTGCAAGATAAATCAAAACCTTTTTGTGATTTTTTTTTTTTTTTAGCAAATAAACACAGCATCCAGATGTTACATGTTAGTCTATAGTTTAATATGAAAATCTCTACATTTACTGTTTTTTTCCCATGGAATTTTTTTTTGTCAATTTTGCCAGTTTGGCTTTTTTTAAAAAAAAATATACAACACATCATGGTCTGTGTTGTGCATTTTCCTATTAATTTCATTACAGGAAAAAAACATCTGAAAAAAAAGCAGTAAAAATGCTTTATGAACAAAAAACGCCATGAAGGAAAAAAAAAACTATCAATAATGCCTTTACAAAAGCAGGCAATACTGGTGTGGAGGTTTTTTTTTTTCACAAAAGGGTTGCCTAAAGAATTTGAAGGGTTGAAGTTTTTAAGGTTGCCTAAAGGAATTTTCCAAGATTTTAATTTTGACAACCTAGAGAAGGACATCAATATCAGATTGATTGGGGTCTGATTTTAATATGGATTATCTATGGGTAGGTCATCAGTTTTTAAAATCCCAAAAATCCCTTTTAAGATACCTTGATGGAATTTGTACATTTTATAGCAATACTTCATTTTTTAAATTCATACAGTTTGGCCGTTTTAACATCAGCAACCTAACAAAGCCATAATAAATCCATTCTCATGTGGATACTGACCCTGTTATATTGAGGTCCTTGTTCTGGAATTTTTGTGAACACATCCAGTCAAAAATATCAGAATCCCTGATGAAAACCTTAAAAATTATAATGTGAACAAAGTCTGATATATGATAGAAATTAATAGTCCTGATGAATTGTTAGTTTTCAAATTTTATATAACATACAAAAATTCCAGTGCAAATATTATGCATATTTTTGAGCATTTTCTGAATTCTATCAATTTAAAACAGTTTTTTTGATTCACTTACCATTAATTTTGAGGTAAATACAAAATTAATTATAATTTTTTTTAATGAAAACAAGTAGCTGATGGTTGTGATGAATGTCAACGTCTACATAATAATATGCCACAAATGGTCATTATATACCCTGTCAACATCTACTGGGAATTATCCTAACCCTATACACAGGAGGGGAAGGTAAATCCCTGCCTTATTAGGATGTTTATCGGTGCAAGACACAATACAAAGACAATGGCTTCAAATTTCTACAATAACTATAATTAATTTAAATTTTTTTAAGGTACAAAGCGTATTTCTCATATACTACTGTCTGGTCAAATGGAGAGCACCAGTAATGGCCTCCACTGACTGACACCTACTTTTACTGCAGGATGATATTCAAAAACAATCAATCCAGAAGAACATGGGATAGAGTCTGTGAGATGTTGTAAACGTAGATAAAACTTTTATTTTTTAATAAATTTAAAAAAAAAATTTCTAGAGGAAACAAAACACACAAGATGTCAAATACTTATTCACATAAAGTGCTCCCTAATCCTAACCTGAAATTCCCATTTGGTTTTCCCAATGTAGTCTTTCGGGCAGGAGCACTGTGCCAAATATATCCCTCCCTTACTCCGACAATTAATAAAGTCAGTGATTTTCACGACCTCGTTGCATCTTTTACCTTCCACATCTGTCCACAGGCATAGTAGTGTTGGGTAATAGCTGTCATCTAGAAGACTTTGGGTGTCATTGAGGGGAAACTAATTTTGGAAATATCCCTTACTAATTCATTATGTGGGAATGAGCTGAACTAATATTTGCTAATATTTTTATATCTTGTGTGTTTTGTTTCCTCTAGAAATTAGTTTTTAATTCATTAAGAAATAAAAGTGAAGTATTATCTACATTTACATCTCACAGACTCAAAAACCCCATTCCTGGTATCATCAACTAACATTGTCAACTCCTACTCTATGTGTCAGGGCTGGCAAAATTTGGCATAAATAATAAACTACAATCAGTAAAGGGATTGTCCGACCAGAAAGCTGACCAGTTGTAAGATGGTGAAACAGCCCTCATGTTGTGAATGTACTTGTTTCTGTAAATAAGTTTATTATTTTATAAACTGACATTTTGTTGTTTGACCACAAAAGGCCACTGTTGTCTAAGAAATGGGAAAAGACTGTACTTCCCTGGAGTAGTGACGTGGAGACCCTGTTCTGCAGAGGTGGAGCTACAAGGAGGAGCAGAGTGTGTGTGGCAGCCATCTTGAGAGGGTGCTTTGAGCTATAAGGAGAAGGAGTGTGATCCATGAGTAGGAACATCCCTAAGGGACCAGAGCTACAGCAAAGTGGAGCTAAATCAGAGACTGCTCTAGAGTTGGTCCAGACAGCATCCTGAAGGAGAAGATTGCCATCAAGGACTCGGCTGGGAAGTGGCCCTGTCAGTGAGACCGCATGTTTTCTGGATGAGCCCCTCTTCCAGTTCTTCCAAACAAAGGCTAAAGGTATCCAACAGACCTAGGTCAGTAAGAGAATTACTGCATTACATTTTTAGCGCAAAATTGCTTGGGACTGAGTAAGGGCCTGTAGTTAGATTAGTCAGGCATACTCATCTTCACAGGCCACACTACTGGTGAATTATCTATCTATTCGGTAGTAAGGACTAAGACTCAGAGAATTCTATTGAGTTGTAAGGCAGGGTTCACACTGCCGTTGATGTCCGTTCTGATAGTGTCCATTAAAAAAAAAAAAAAAAAAAAAAAAAACGGACACCTATCATAACAGACCTTAACGGACACTAACTGATGTTAATGTGTCCGTTTTTTTAAGTGATCCAATTAATGGTTCAGTTAAAAAACAGACACATTAGCATCAGTTAGCATCCGTTAATGTCCGTTTTTTAACACTGTCCGTTTTTTTTTTTCTTTGTTTCTCCTTTCTGAGCATGCGCAGGAAAAAAACGGACATAAAATAACGGACAGTAGCTGATGGCTATCAGTTACTGTCCGTTATAAGTCCATTACCCATAGACTTCAATTTTAAAAAAATAACAGACACTTGCTGTCCATCAAGAATCCGTTTTTTTTAAACGGACAAAAAGTCCTGCATGTAGGATTTTTTGTCCAGGAAAAAAAAACGGACTTCTGACGGATTTGGTGTAAACAGACACTAACGGACACTAACAGACACAATATACAGTGCCTTGCGAAAGTATTCGGCCCCCTTGAACTTTTCAACCTTTTGCCACATTTCAGGCTTCAAACATAAGGATATAAAATTTTTATTTTTTGGTGAAGAATCAACAAGTGGGACACAATCGTGAAGTGGAACGAAATTTATTGGATATTTTAAACTTTTGTGAAAAAATAAAAAACTGAAAAGTGGGGTGTGCCAAATTATTCGGCCCCCTTAAGTTAATACTTTGTAGCGCCACCTTTTGCTGCGATTACAGCTGCAAGTCGCTTGGGGTATGTCTCTATCAGTTTTGCACATCGAGAGACTGAAATTCTTGCCCATTCTTCCTTGGAAAACAGCTGGAGCTCAGTGAGGTTGGATGGAGAGTGTTTGTGAACAGCAGTTTTCAGCTCTTTCCACAGATTCTCGATTGGATTCAGGTCTGGACTTTGACTTGGCCATTCTAACACCTGGATACGTTTATTTGTGAACCATTCCATTGTAGATTTTGCTTTATGTTTGGGATCATTGTCTTGTTGGAAGATAAATCTCCGTCCCAGTCTTAGGTCTTTTGCAGACTCCAACAGGTTTTCTTCCAGAATGGCCCTGTATTTGGCTCCATTCATCTTCCCATCAATTTTAACCATCTTCCCTGTCCCTGCTGAAGAAAAGCAGGCCCAAACCATGATGCTGCCACCACCATGTGTGACAGTGGGGATGGTGTGTTCAGGATGATGAGCTGTGTTGCTTTTACGCCAAACATATCGTTTTGCATTGTGGCCAAAAAGTTCGATTTTGGTTTCATCTGACCAGAGCACCTTCTTCCACATGTTTGATGTGTGTCCCAGGTGGCTTGTGGCAAACTTTAAAGGAGACTTTTTATGGATATCTTTGAGAAATGGCTTTTTTCTTGCCACTCTTCCATAAAGGCCAGATTTGTGCAGTGTACAACTGATTGTTGTCCTATGGACAGACTTTCCCACCTCAGCTGTAGATCTCTGCAGTTCATCCAGAGTGATCATGGGCCTCTTGGCTGCATCTCTGATCAGTCTTCTCCTTGTTTGAGATGAAAGTTTAGAGGGACGGCCGGGTCTTGGTAGATTTGCAGTGGTCTGATACTCCTTCCATTTCAATATGATCGCTTGCACAGTGCTCCTTGGGATGTTTAACGTTTGGGAAATCTTTTTGTATCCAAATCTGGCTTTAAACTTCTCCACAACAGTATCACGGACCTGCCTGGTGTGTTCCTTGGTCTTCATGATGCTCTCTGCACTTTAAACAGAACCCTGACACTATCACAGAGCAGGTGCATTTATACGGAGACTTGATTACACACAGGTGGATTATATTTATCATCATCAGTCATTTAGGACAACATTGGATCATTCAGAAATCCTCACTGAACTTCTGGAGTGAGTTTGCTGCACTGAAAGTAAAGGGGCCGAATAATATTGCACGCCCCACTTTTCAATTTTTTATTTTTTACAACAGTTTAAAATAACCAATAAATTTTGTTCCATTTCACGATTGTGTCCCACTTGTTGATTCTTCACCAAAAAATGTAAATTTTATATCTTTATGTTTGAAGCCTGAAATGTGGCAAAAGGTTGAAAAGTTCAAGGGGGCTGAATACTTTCGCAAGGCACTGTAAAAACCCATTGAAATTAATGGAAATTTTAACGGATTTCTGACGGTTCACCTAGTGTCCGATGCTAAAATCTTCTAACAGACAATAGCAACGGACACTACTGACGGTCACCAACGGTAGTGTGAATGCCCCCTAACTCTCAGAGAGGAGCTTCTGAGGAAGTCTAGAAGCGACATTTTATGCATTGTCACATTTCTTTGGCTTGCAAGCTGACCTACTATTATATTTACTTGGTTGTACTTTGTTTGGGGGGAATAGGGGTATTTTGATAAGTTTGTAAGCTCTTGTGTTATACCGCCGGTGCCCCTATCACACTCACTGAATTGTTCCTGTGACTAGGGTGATAAAAAGGTAACAAGCGGCTGATTAGTTGCAGCCTGCAGATAGGTAAAAGCGTGGAGTATATTGGAGGCGCACATTAGAGGGCACCGCGCTGTACAACACCAGGGCCTCGGCTTCCTGGATGAGTGTATGTAAATATCTGGGATTGTTCTTTTTGGTAACGGGGTGTTACTACACTAAGTAAAATCTTATTTTTACTAAAGTGAATTGGAGTCTCTTTCTTTGTTGGTGACTTCGCTGTACCCTGGGGAGTCTACCCCGGTACACGGCTTACACAGTCATGGCAGAAGCTCCTTCCTTGCATACACCAACGCACAATCACCAGTTTAGTTTTCCCAAATGTAATCATCAAAAGATATGAATAGTTCGGTAGCTGTGGTGCTGATTGGTAACAATAACACACATAATATATCCTCATGCACATCCTCCTGAAAAATATATCACACAAAAACAAGCATTATTGACTCAGTGGACTAGACAACCTGGATTGCGTACCATGGTGATGCTTTAATCCTCTCTATCAATTTGTACCTCAATGTCCTCTACTATTTCATCATTGGTCTAGTTATGGTGCTAGCTGAAAGCAGAACCTGAGCTACCTTTATAACTGCAGTCTCTCCTAAAATTTCACGGCAAATGTCCTTAACAAGCAGGATCAACTCTTCACCAATAGTAGAGGGCTTCTTAGCCTTAGCGATACAGTGAGCTACTAAGAATGAAGCTCCCAGTACAGACACATTTAATGGCGTGGTGGGCTTCAATAATTTCTTTTGTCCTTCATGTTCACGTTGTTTTCTCTCAAAAAAACTCCCAAGTCTTGTCTTTTGATGCTGGGTGTTTGGTCTCTGAGTGGTGAAACAATTTTGAAGCCTTCATGACTGATAGCCGGTCGCCACATACTAGACAGATCACATTTTTTTTTCCATGGCGTTTCCACCATGGGCAAACTACTGCGTTTACGCCACATGGGGCCCCGGCCTTAAAGATTTAGGAGAGCTTGTCTCTGTTGACACAAAATATTTTGGGGAAAAATAAAATTTATTTTGAAAGTTGCAATTGCAAAATGAGGTCACTTCTTAGTACTTTCCACTGTAGTGGCACCTAAGGGTAAGTTCACACAGACTAATCTGGAGCGAATTTTGATGTGGATTCTGCCTCCAAACTGGCTCCAAATTTCATGCTGAATCTGCCTCCCACTGTATTTAATAGGAGACAGAGACTAAAGCAGAACACCGAAAAAATAAGCATCTTCTTCGTTTTTCCCGCAGGTTTTGTGGTTTCAGACGAAGACCCTGTGGTATAAGACAGCGGAGGTCCACTTCAAATTCCACTTCACTTTCTGCCATGTGAACATACCCTAAGCGGCTATGAAAATGATTCCAGTAAAATTTGCCCTCCAAAAGCCTAATAGTGCCCTTGCGCTTCTACACTTGTACCATTTTGTCAAACAGCAGTTTTCACCCAAATATGGGATATTTACATATTGAGGAGAAATTGTGGGGGGCATTTTCTCCTTTAATCCCTTATGAAAATGAAAAATTTGGGGCTTGATCAGTTCCTTGTGGGGTGGTATTTTAAAAAGGCAAAATCTGCCATCCAAAAGCCAACTAGTGCCCGTTCCTGTCCAAGCTAAACTGTTCACCAATTCAGCAGTTCCCGACTACAAAAGTATTTCAGTATTCAGGAAAAATTACACAACAAATTTTGGGGTGCTTTTTTTTTCTCTTTTGACCCCTTGTGAAAATGAAAAAGTTGGGTCTTAACCACTTCAGTACCGGGCCAATTTCTGGTTCAGGACCAGACACATTTTTGGGTTTTTTTGTATGTGCAGTTTTGAGGGCTGTAACATTTTTATCATTTGGGTTATTCAACTAATTTCTGTGTCTATTTTCCGTGACACATAGGGCTTTATTTTTATGTTGTTTTTTCATTTTTTTTTTAGATCCAGGAACATATAAACAAAAAAGGAGGGAAAATGTGTTTTTCACTTTTCATTTTTTTTTTATTTAATAGCACAAACTGCTACTAAAAAACTTTATAAAATAGTTTTTCCTCTCTGTCACGGTAATTTTTATTTTGTATTGTGTCGTCAGGGGTGGGGCTAGAACCTGTGATGAGGACATGTCATTGGCGTATTTTATTTATTTTTTAAATTATTTTACTTTAATTTTTATTTTTTACTTTCTTTCTTTCTTTTTTTTTAAATTGTGTCCCCATAAGGTCATAAAAGACCTTTTTTTTTTTTTTTTTTGGTGTGTGTGGGGGGGTGATTTTCCCTGTAACTGGGGCTGATACATATAGCCCCAGTTGCAGGAGGAATACAGCCTCCTGCCCATAACTACAGAGCTGATCTGGGTCCTGTAGGACCCACCAGCTCTAACAGACTCTGATCCCGGCGATCATTAGAGTCAATAGAATCAAACGGTGTTTACCCCTTGTGAATCGCTACTTGTTGCTGAGTTATCACTGTTATTGTCAATACCTTTTAGCTCCAAAGAGCGCATTTGCATATTTCCAAAAGCAGTAATATCTCAGCAACGGAGGCACCAAGTCTCAAGGGGAAAACACTGTATGATTCAGGTGACCCTAACCTATCTATCTGCAGGGCTGGGTTGAAATGCTGGGGTCTGGTGACAGACTCCCTTAAACCCTTCCTCAACCATAGATGTTGTGGAGAGAAGGATTGGGCTGTTGTATTTTAACATGTCCAATCCTTTTTTTCTCAGGGAGATGAACCCTACCAGAGTGGCTTACTCATCTTTCCCCATTTAGAACAACATGCATGCTCAGCAGAGTCGAGGGTGCATGTGTATGAGGGAACCAGAAATACTATTGGTTGGTTGAATGCAGCGCTATCTAATATGTATAGCCAGCAGATATTCTCTGTGTTGAGTCTTTCCTATGCTATTCTACTAAGAAATTTATGGACAGATTTGACAACTGGGTGTTATCGCATTTCTTGTCACAGGGAGGTGTCTCTACACAGTCTGACGCTAGCAGCTCTGATAGGACTGTACCAGATTTTGCAAGGACCCCCTGGCTGTTAATTTATTTATACATTTCTAGGAGGAATAACTGAGGAATTGAAACAAGATAGAGTAGATTTGCAATATAAACATTTACTAAAATATATCAGTAGAGGTGACAAGTCTTCTGTACAAGCAATCTGTGATGTAACATTACAGACCACATAATAAGACGTTCTGTTGCAGACAACTCCCCATCGGAGATGTTGTTGATCACATTAGCAGAATTCTTGCTTTATTTCATTGAGAATCCTCCAGGTATTTCTGTGTTTGGATCACAATCCATTCTAATGAGATAAATTCTCCCCGGACAAGACGATGTTTGTTACATAAACCACGCTAATGATGAAGTGAGATCTCCTCGATGTATCCGGAATAATCTATAGTTTATTGAGCTGGGAGTAAATCCACTGAGAATGGTCCCTGCAAAGCGGAAGCGAGTAATGAGCCTGGATATGGAGCCAAACCACCAGGGATTAGGACCCTCGCCATTTACTGAGCCTAGCATTAGACACAATGATAACATTCAATCATGGATTAATAAAATGGAAGAAACATAATCAGTATGAAAATATATTACATATACTAATATATATGCCCCCTTCCACTGAAAGAACCAGACCCCCCTGTATTCTACTGAGGCAAGCTTATATCACTTGTGAGAAAGTGAAGGGTGTGGTTTGGGAGAACAAGTATGTTCCAGCCAGGCAGTTAAAGGGTGTCTGGTAGAAGCCCACAGCAGGGAGGTCAGCTGACTAATTAAGGCCTGATATAGGGTGTGTGTCAGGACTAGGAGGTGGCACTACATTGAGGAACAGTGTGAGCTGTATAACTGAACCTGCATGAAGGTAAATCTGTGCCACCCGTCTAATGTAACCAGAACGAGAGTCTGGTAGCCAGGCTCTTGTATAGAGAGGGATTGTCTTTTTTGTGTTAGTTATTTCTCAGCCGAGAAGGTTTTGTTTTTCTTTGTTTGCGCCTTTGTAAAGGCAAAACCTGTTATTTCACTTACAAGTGAATAAACTCTGAACTTGAGTGTGATCCAGTCTCTGTGTCCCTGTTTCCTGCACTGCTACCAAGCATCTACCTGAGCGGTTCCCCACATATGGTGCTTCGAATGCGAGCAGATGTGCAGTGAGACATACACAGGCTGCGTGTCCTGTAGCTGACAGAACTGAAATAAAGAGCCACAGCCATGGAGGAGGTTGTGAAGCAGCTGATACAGGCTAATGCAGCACAACAAGAGACCAATCGACTTCTGACCAAGCAGTTGTCGATGTTGCTGGCCGCTCAGCAAAAGGCTGATCCACCAAAGCCAGAGCGGGACGTCAGGAAAGAGGTCCGTAAAGCGCTGACCAAGATGACGGCAGAGGACGACATAGAGGCCTATCTGACCGGGTTTGAAAGAGTGGCCAACCGTGAGAGGCTTCCACGACAGCTCTGGGCCGAGGTGTTGGCACCCTTTGTAGTCGCCGAGCCCCAGCAAGCCTATTTTGACCTAAGTGAACAGGATGCTTGTGACTACCAGAGGGTGAAGGCGGAGATCCTGGCCCGGCTGGGTGTGGACCAGCATGTTCGGGCTCAAAGAGTCCATGATTGGGAATACCAGGAGGCGTTACCACCGAGGTCACAGATGCACCACCTTGTACAGCTAGTCCGTAAGTGGCTCCAGCCGGAAAGGTTGACCCCAGCCCAGGTGGTGGAGCGGGTCGTCGTAGACCGGTACCTGAGGGCTTTACCGGATAAGATCCAACAGTGGGTGGGACATGGAGACCCAACTAACGCCAATGAATTGGTGGGGTTGGTGGAACGCTACTGGACTACACAGTCCCTCAGGAAGGTGTCCCCCCAGATTCCACAAGTCCCCAAGGCCCGGAGGGCCAACATTCCTCGAGCTCCCCAGGATAAGAGAGTAACCCAGGGGAGGAGGAGAGAGACTGTCGTCTGCTGGGATTGCCACGAGCCGGGCCATATTGCGGCTAATTGTCCCCATGCCTTAGAGCCCATGGACTGCAGTCTGGGTCAGAGGATGTCCCTCTATGCTGCCCCAGCCTATGCTGCTGCCACCTCGGACACTGATGATGGGCGCCACCTATGCCAAGTGACCGTGGCTGGGTGCCCAGTGGTGGCACTACTGGACTCTGGCAGTCGGGTGACCCTCGTAAAAGGGTCCCGTGTCGACCTCGGGACTGTCACCGGACGCACAGTTGGGGTCCTGTGCATACATGGCGATTTAAGAGACTACCCGACTGTGATTGTCGCTATCCAGACCCCCTGTGGGGAGAGCCAACACGAGGTGGGGGTTGTCCAGAATTTGCCCCATGACCTCATTCTGGGATGGGACTTTCCCCTGTCTTGGACTCTAGGGTTCCTGCCGTAGGGGTGACCATGCTAGAAGGAAGTGGTAGCTCTGTATTTCCCCTAGAGGTAATGGCAGGTGAAGCCGAGGCAGCCAGCACCGAACCTCTAATATCCGATTTGAACGTATCTCGTGTTGCTTTTGGTTCTGCACAACTCCAGGACCCCACTCTGTCAAGGGCCTGGGAAAATGTAATAGTTATCAATGGTGTGTCTCTGCGCCCAGGCGCTGATGAGGTGTTTCCCCACGTGGCTGTCAACCAGGAGTTGTTATACCAAGTTGACAGGGTGCGAGGAGAGACCTTAGAACAGTTACTGATACCCCAGCCTTATCGCCGGACAGTGCTGGATTTTGCACATAAAAATGCGCTAGGGGGACACCTAGGTGCCGCAAAAACGCAGGACCGTATAGTGCAGCGTTTTTATTGGCCGGGGGTATATCGTGCAGTTAAAGAGTATTGTGAAACATGTCCGGAGTGTCAGTTGCATGCCCCCAAGGCACACTTTCAAAGCCCCCTGGTACCTTTGCCCATTATTGAGGTGCCCTTTGAAAGGATTGCCATGGACTTGGTAGGTCCTTTAGTTAAGTCCGCACGGGGGCATCAGCATATTTTGGTAATCATGGATTATGCTACCCGATATCCTGAAGCCATCCCACTACGGCATACGTCGGCAAAGTTGATTGCCAAGGAATTGTTCGCCGTATTTTGCCGAGTGGGTCTACCCAAGGAGATCCTCACGGATCAGGGTACCCCGTTTATGTCTAAAGTCACCAAGGAATTGTGCAAACTCTTTAATATCAAACAGTTACGTACATCTGTCTACCATCCCCAGACAGACGGGTTAGTAGAACGATTTAATAAAACCCTAAAAAGCATGTTAAAAAAGGTGGTAAACAAGGATGGAAAGGACTGGGATGTTCTGTTACCATGTTTGATGTTTGCCATCCGTGAAGTACCACAGTCTTCCACTGGGTTTTCCCCTTTTGAGTTGGTCTATGGCAGACATCCTAGGGGTCTGTTGGACATTGCCAAAGAGACGTGGGAGCAAGAACCCACTCCCCATAAAAGTGTTATTGAACACATCGCTAGTATGCAAGACAGGATAGCGGATGTTATGCCCATAGTCAGAGAGCATGTGGAGGAGGCCCAAAGGGCTCAAAGCTGGGTTTACAATAGGTCAGCGAAGGTAAGGACCTTTAGACCCGGTGACCGAGTTCTTGTACTCGTTCCCACAGTGGAGAGTAAGTTCCTTGCCAAGTGGCAAGGACCCTATGAGGTAATGGAGAAAATAGGAGAGGTGGACTACAAGGTTCGTCAGCCTGGTAGGAGAAAACCAGAGCAGATTTATCATGTAAACCTGCTAAAGGCGTGGAAAGACAGAGAGAGTCTGCTTACAGAAAGATCTCCGGCTAAACTGCCTCCTGTACTGTCCCCATAGGCTGCAGTTAGGACTACAGAGGAAGCAGTAGGGGTAACAATAGCGGAGTCTCTCACAAAAAGTCAACAGCAAGAATCCAGAGAGTTTGTAGCAAGGAATACAGACGTGTTCTCCGAGCTACCCGGGTGTACGTCCGTAATCAAACATGATATTGTTACCGAGCCCCAGGTGAAAGTACGGTCGAGACCGTACCGGATCCCTGAGGCTCGTCGACAAGCCATTTCAGAGGAAGTGCAGAAAATGTTAAAGTTACGGGTCATTGAGGAGTCCAAAAGTGAATGGGCTAGTCCCATTGTCCTAGTTCCCAAGCCAGATGGAACATTGCGGTTCTGCAATGAATTCAGGAAACTGAACGAGGTGTCTAAATTTGACGCCTACCCCATGTCACGGGTAGACGAACTTATTGAGAGACTGGGAGGGGCCCGGTACTTCACTACTCTCGATCTCACTAAGGGATACTGGCAGGTACCCCTGACGGATAGTGCCAAAGAAAAGACTGCCTTTATTACTCCTGAGGGTCTTTTCCATTATCTTGTGTTACTGTTTGGGCTCCATGGGGCCCCAGCCACGTTTCAACGGTTAATGGACATAGTTTTAAAACCTCATAGGAGATACGCCTCAGCATATCTGGATGATATCATCATTTTCAGCAATGACTGGGAGAGTCACTTGCCCAAGGTACAAGCTGTAGTGAATTCCTTAAGAGCAGCTGGCCTGACTGCTCACCCCAAGAAGTGTGCTTTGGGGATGGAGGAGACACGCTATTTGGGATATGTGATCGGCCGTGGTATAATCAAACCCCAGGTCAACAAGGTCGATGCTATTCAGAAATGGCCTCGACCTATGAGCACCAAACAAGTTAGGTCATTCCTGGGCATTGTGGGGTACTACAGACGCTTTATACCAAACTTTGCCACAGTGTCTGCTCGCCTGACGGACCTTCTAAAGGGTAAAAAGTCCGTTATGGTACGGTGGAATGACCAGGCCGAAAGTGCTTTTCAGGCGTTAAAGCTGGCCTTGTGTGGATCTCCTGTCCTCATTACGCCCGACTTCAGCAAAGAGTTTGTGGTACAAACAGACGCATCAGATGTAGGGCTGGGAGCTGTCCTGTCTCAGGAGGTGAATGGAGAAGAGCATCCAGTTACCTATCTGAGCAGGAAACTAACACCAGCAGAAAAGAACTACAGCATAGTAGAGAGAGTGTCTAGCGATAAAATGAGCGTTAGAGGCCCTGAGGTACTACTTGCTGGGTAGGCAGTTCCGTCTAGTGACCGACCACTCACCCCTCACTTGGATGAGCAGATCCAAGGACAAGAATGCCAGGGTTACTAGGTGGTTCTTGTCCCTTCAAAATTTTAGTTTTTCGGTGGAGCACAGAGCCAGGAAACTGCAAGGCAATGCGGATGCCTTGTCCCGGACTCATTGTTTAATGTCTGCAGTTCGCCCCGAGGGGTCAGAACTGAGGGGGAGGGTATGTGAGAAAGTGAAGGGTGTGGTTTGGGAGAACAGGTATGTTTCAGCCAGGCAGTTAAAGGGTGTCTGGTAGAAGCCCACAGCAGGGAGGTCAGCTGACTAATTAAGGCCTGATATAGGGTGTGTGTCAGGACTAGGAGGTGGCACTACATTGAGGAACAGTGTGAGCTGTATAACTGAACCTGCATGAAGGTAAATCTGTGCCACCCGGCTAATGTAACCAGAGCGAGAGTCTGGCAGCCAGGCTCTTGTATAGAGAGGGATTGTCTTTTTTGTGTTAGTTATTTCTCAGCCGAGAAGGTTTTGTTTTTCTTTGTTTGCGCCTTTGTAAAGGCAAAACCTGTTATTTCACTTACAAGTGAATAAACTCTGAACTTGAGTGTGATCCAGTCTCTGTGTCCCTGTTTCCTGCACTGCTACCAAGCATCTACCTGAGCGGTTCCCCACACACTATAGAACCTGACTGTATGTCATCTAAGTTTGATCCACTAGAACCTCCGGGGTCCAGAGTGTTAAAAAGTAGATAGTCTCAGCCGAAGGCTACAGTCACATGACCATGTGCATATAGCTGGGCAATGATTAAACAGCATGGAGGGCATATGGATGACATGTGTGTGCCGCCTGTGACTCCACAGCCCCATTCACTGCTGTTAGAGAGTATGGACAGCAAAATGGACAGAAATAGGACCTATCCTGAGTTTTGTTCTGGGCTCACAGTCCCATACACAGGACTCTGAAAATACG
This sequence comes from Leptodactylus fallax, assembly GCA_947044405.1. Lineage (NCBI taxonomy): Eukaryota > Metazoa > Chordata > Amphibia > Anura > Leptodactylidae > Leptodactylus > Leptodactylus fallax. The sequence goes on from CAMRHE010000270.1 coordinate 614,411, forward strand.
TGGTCGTGTATATGGGGCCATAGAAATTAATGGGACAGTGTACTAGCCCTGAAAAACACAGCTAGCACACTGACAAAGGACATGGTTGTGTACATGAGGCCTTAGAATAAACTTTACTTACATAAACACATGGATGCCTTACTCCTAGACTCCTTATGACCCCCACCCCAAAATAATCACTCTATTAGGCTTTTTTTTATACATTCAGCACTACATAAAGGGAGTCTGTCACCAGACCCCCACCATATCAACCCAGCCTGCAGACACCACGATATCAACCCAGCCCGCAGATAGATAGCTTAGGACAGTGATGGCGAACCTATGACATGCATGTCAAAGTTGACATGCCAAGACATTTTGGGTGACGCACATCGTCAGCTACTTATTGTGTTATTGCGATAAGCAGCTGCCGATAATTTTTACTCACTTGCCCACGCTCCTGTCCTGGCCACCGTCCGCTGCCTTCTCTAGGTGGCTACACTTACATCATGACACTGAAGAATGTTGGCTACAGCGTTGGCTACAACGCGCACTGGAGGCAGGAGCGGAGGGCGGCCAGGACTGGAGCATGGACAGAAGAGTAAAAATTATCAGCTGCTACTATGTGTGAGGGTGGGGGAAAAAAAGGGGATCATATTGTGGGTGGGCTTTAAAAAAAAAAGGGGTCATATACTGTGTGGGGGGGGGGCATAAATAGGGGAATCATATACTGTGTGGGGGTTAAAAAAAAGGGGGTCATATACAATGTGTGTGTGCCATAAAAAGGGGTCAGATACTGACCCACATGTGTTAAGGTGCTTGCCTAGGAAGGAGTCAATTAAAAAGATAATTTGTAATACAGAAAAAGGCTTTGTAGAGGGTGCGACACAAGTTTGTGGAGAGAGGATATCTGGACCGGAGGGTTAACATGGAATTTGATGAACAATGATGAAGCTCCAAGGAGAAACGGAAAATTCCCTTGTTTAAATTGTGGATGCTGTAGTCTATTATTATAAACTATGATTATTATTATTATTATTATTATTATTATTATAGACTATTATTATAGACTATTATTAATACTACTATAGACTATTACTATATACTATTATTATTACTACTGTAGGCTATTATTATTATTATAGACTATTATTAGTATTATAGACTATTAATATTATAGGCTATTATAGACTATTATTATTACTGTAAAATATTATTAGTACTATAGACTATTATTATCATTATTATAAACTATTAGAACTATAGCCTATTATTATTATTAGTCTATTATTATTACTATAGACTATTATTATTATAGGCTATTATTATTATTATAGACTATTATTATTACAGATTATTATTATTATAAACTATTAAGAGCACTATAGACTATTATTATTACTATAGACTATAATCATTAGCATTATTATTATTATTGACTTATTATTATTATTATTATTACTATAGACTATTATTAGCATTATTATTATAGACTATTATTACAATAAACTATTATTATTACTACAGATTATTATTACTATAGATTTTTATTACTATTATTATCATTATTATTAATAATATTATAGACTTATTAATATTATAGACTATTATCATTATTACTATAAACTATTATTAGTACTATAGACTAGACTATTATTATTACTATAGACTATTGTTTTTACTATCAACTATTATTAGTACTTTAGACTATTATTATTATTATAGGCTATTATTAGTAATATAGACTATTATTATTCTTATTCTTATAGACTATTAGTAATATAGACTATTATTATTATTATAGGCTATTATTTGTACTGTAGACTATTATTATTAGTAGTAGTAGTAGTACTATAGACTATTATTATAGTCTATTATTATTACAGACTATTATTATTACTATAAACTATTATTAGTACTATAGATTATTATTTTAGACTATAATTAGTACTATAGACTATTATTATATACTAATATTACTATAAACTATTATTATTAATATAGACTATTATTATTTTAAACTATAATTAGTACTATAGACTATTATTATTATTACTATAGACTATCATTATTATTATAGACTATTATAATTACTATAAACTATTATTACTACTATAGACTATTATTATTGTTATTATTATTATAGTTTATTATTAGAACTATAGATTATTATTATTACTATTATTATTATAAGCTATTAGCACTATAGACTTTTATTATTACTATAAACTATTATTAGTACTATAGACTATTATTAGTAAAACAAATAGCACCAAAAAAAAAAATTATATGTAGAATATAACTTTTAATAATAATATTTAAAACAGAATAAGCCACATAAAAGACGATTCAAATCCAGAATGAACCATCTAGATAATGTGTCCAATCAAAAGGACAGTGTAGGGCTAACGTACTATGTCCCCAAGATTTATAAGAGGAGACGTGTCCGTTAAGTATAGGGTTAATGGGAGCTAAGTCTATGCACAACAGTGTTCATGGTCCCACCCCAATCAAATAATTGGAAAGAGTGCGATTCCTCTTAGGGATAAATAGACGAAAGTGCCCAGCTCCTGAACCTTTTATAGTTCACTTTTTATACAAAAGAATATCGGCTCAATATATATAAGAACAATAATAAATAAATAGAACTTAGCGCCCCTGTAATTGGTGGCAGAGATGAAAAGTAGTAATATAACTGAACCTAACACCCATAGGTAAGCAAAATACCGAGCAGTGTTAACAGCGCACTTTTATTAATGTATCAGTGATAATCATATGAAGTCTGCATACCAAGGGTGCAAATAGCGATGTGATCTAATGATAAAAAAAGATCACATCATAAAACAAGACGTTCACCATGGTAATATAGAATACAATATCCTGTATAGATATGTGAGGATAGTTTTATGCCCAAACATTAGCTAATCACTATATAACCCACGGTAGAACTTTCCTAGGGTCAACATCTGATAATATGCTGATCACCTAGGGCAGGGGTAGGCAACCTTTTTTGTTCGGCGTGCTGATTTTAATTAAAAAAATCAAAGATGAGGTACTTGGAGTGCCGGTCAATAATTGTAAGTCTGATGACCCCTAAATTAATGTCATATACCACAAACCATATCACAGAAGTGCTGCCACCAGATGCTTTAGGACGCATGCGTTTACTGCTATTTCCTGGGGACGCTCCTGTACTTTCCGATTAGAAGCAATGAAAGTCCACGTGCAGCCGCCAATTAGTGGTAAATGTGTCCAGGAGCACCGTATGGCAGCAGCCTCAGGGTGGTGACACTATGTATCTGGATGCAGATATAGTCTTAGGCCACTGGAACTTTTGCTTCAATGTAAAACTGCGTTCACATGGTGCATTTTTGCACAAAAAAAAAAAAATGCCTGCCTTTTCTGTGCAAAAACACATTCTTAATGCAGAAAACACACCGTTATACAGAATAATGTCCCATAGCGGTCCCTGCACACGGTATTATGTCCCATAGCGGCCCCTGCACAAGGTATTATATCCCATAACAGCCTCTGCACACAGTATTATGTCACATAGTGGCCCCTGCACACGGTATTATGTCACATAGTGGCCCCTGCACAAGATATTATATCCCATAACAGCCTCTGCACACCGTATTATGTCACATAGTGGCCCCTGAACATGGTATTATGTCATATAGTGGCCCCTGCACACCGTATTATGTCACATAGTGGCCCCTGCACACGGTATTATGTCACATAGTGGCCCCTGCACATGGTATTATGTCCCATAGCAGCCTCTGCACACGATATTATGTCACATAGTGGTCCCTGCACACGGTATTATGTCCCATAGTTCTCTTCAGACCACCGAGTATAATAAGTGCAGGACCAAGAGAGGTGACAAACATAAAAAAACAATGATACTCATCTTTTTTCTACACTCCGCAGCCGCTGAGTTCTCTTCGGCGCTTCTGCCTGTAGTCAGCGACTGCTGATTGAGTCTCTGGGGTCACGTCGTGTCATCATGTGTAATGACGTCAGAAGCGCCTGCTGATTTCACAGCCACCTCGGAGCGCAAGGAACAAGGTGAGTATCATTGTTTTTTATGTTTCATCACTTCTCCTGAGTCTCTGCTTATTATACTAGGGGGTCTGAAGAGACCCCACAGTATAATAATAGCAGTTTCGTTTCGGCCTTGTTTGGTCCAATTGAAGCTGCTGGGTGAGGACTCCGCTGCCGTGCCAGGGAAATAAGCCTCACGTGCCACTCTTGGCACGCGTGCCAGGGGTTGCCGACCCCTGACCTAGGGCAAAGTGCGCTCACCGGTAGCGTCTATATATGATATGAACATATCGACGCCACCAATACTAAGGATTCATACTGGACATACTAGACTATTATTACTACAATAAACTATTATAAACTATTATTACTATAGATTATTATTGCTACAGATTATTATTACTATTATTATTGTCACTATTAATATTATAGACTATTATTATTATTACTATAAACTATTATTAGTACTATAGACTATTATTATTATTATTATAGACTATTATAATTATATACTATTATTACTATAAACTGTTATTAGCACTATAAACTATTATTATTACTATAGACTATTATTAGTACTATAGACTATCATTATTATTATAGACTATTATAATTACTATAAACTATTATTAGTACTATAGACTATTATAATTATAGGCTATTATTACTATAAACTATTATTATTACTATAGACTATTATTATAGACTATAATTATTACTCTAAACTGTTATTAGTACTATAGACTATTATTATTACTATAGACTATAATTATTAGCATTATTATTATTGACTTATTATTGTTATTATTATAGACTGTTATTACTATCAACTTTTTATTATTATAGACTATTATTATTATTACTATAGACTTTTATTAGTATTATAGACTATTATTATTAGCATTATTATTATAGTAATAATATTATTGTCATTATTAATAATATTCTAGACTTATTATTATAGACTATTATCATTATTACTATAAACTATTAGTACTATAGACTAGACTATTATTATTACTATAAACTATTGTTTTTATTATCAACTATTATTAGTACTATAGACTTTATTATTATTATTATTATTATTATTATTATAGGCTATTATTAGTAATATAGACTATTATTATTCTTATAGACTATTACTACTATAAACTATTATTATTATAGGCTACTATTTGTACTGTAGATAGACTTATTATTATTATCAGTACTATAGATGATTATTATTATAGACAATAATTAGTACTACAGACTATTATTATTACTATAGATTATTATTACTATAGACTATTATTATTACTATAGACTATCATTATTATAATTATAGACTATTATAATTACTAGAAACTATTATTAGTACTATAGACTATTATTATTATAGGCTATTATTAGTACTATAGACTATTATTATTATTATTATTATTATTATTATTATAGTCTATTATTAGAACTATAGATTATTATTATTACTACTATGGACTATTATTATATGCTATTAGTACTATAGACTATTATTATTACTATAAAATATTATTATTACTATAGACTTATTACTTTAAACTGTTATTATTACTATAGACTATAATTATAGCATTATTATTATTGACTTATTATTGTTATTATTATAGACTCTTATTACTATCAACTTTTTATTATTATAGACTATTATTATTATTACTATAGACTATTATTATTTGCATTATTGTTAGCATTATTATTATAGACTATTATTATTTCTACAATAAACTATTATACACTATTATTACTATAGATTATTATTACTATATATTCTTTTTATTACTATAGATTATTATTACTATTATTAGTCATTATTAATAATATTATTATAGACTTATTATTATTATTTACTATTATTAATATAAACTATTAGTACTATAGACTATTATTATAGACTATTATTATTACTATCAATTATTTTAAGTACTATAGACTATTATTATTATTATAGACTATTATATACTATTATTATTAGCATTATTATTGGCTTTTATTTGTACTGTAGACTATTATTACTATAAACTATTATTATTATTATTATCAGTAGTAGTAGTAGTACTATAGACTATTATTATAGTCTATTATTATTACAGACTTATTATTACTATAAACTATTATTAATACTATAGACTATTATTATTACAGACTATAATTAGTACTATAGACTATTATTATAACTATAGACTATTATTATTATTTATTATTATTATTATAGACTATTAGTATTATAGACTATTATTATAGATTATTAGTACTATAGACTATTATTATTAGCATTATTATTATTACTATAGACTATTATTATTAGCATTATTATTATAGAATTATTATTATTACAATTATAAATTATTATTACTATAGATTATTGTTATTACTATAGACTATTATTATAGATTATTACTATAAACTATTATCGTCATCATTATTAATAATATTATATACGTATTATTATAGACTATTATTACCATAGACTTATTATTATAGACTTTTTATACACTATTATTATTAGTAATATAAACTATTATTAGTACTATAGACTATTATTATAGGCTATTATAGACTATTATTATTAATATTATAGACTATTATTACTATAGACTATTATTATTATCATAAACTATTAGTACTATAGACTATCAATAATAATAATAATAATAATAATATAGACTTATTATTATTACTATAGACTATAATTAATACTATAGACCAGGGGTAGGCAACCTTTTTTGTTCGGCATGCCGATTTGAATCAAAAAAATCAAAGATGAGGTCCTTGGAGTGCCGGCCAATAATTGTAAGTCTGACGACCCCTAAACTAAAGTCATATACCACAAATCATAACACAGAAGTGCTGCCACCAGATGTTTTTATGACACATGCATTTACTGCTATTTCCTGGGACGCTCCTGTACTTTCCCATTAGAAGCAATGAAAGTCCATGTACAGCCACCAATTAGTGGTAAATGTAAGTGTCCAGGAGCACCATATGACAGCATTCTTACGGTGAAAACACACTATGTATCTGGATGCAGCTATATTCTTAGGCCACTGGAACTTTTAGCTTGATGTAAATCTGTGTTTACATGTTGCGACCCCTGCACACCGTATTATGTCCCATAGTGGCCCCTGCAAACAATATTATGTCCCATAGTGGCCCCTGCACACGGTATTATGCCCCATAGTGGCCGCTATGAGACATTATACGGTGTGCAGGGGCTGCTATGAGACATAATACAGTGTGCAGGAGCCACTATGGGAGATAATACGGTGTGCAGGGGTCTTTTCAGACCCCAGAGTATAATAAGCGGAGGGCCAATAGAGGTGACAAACATAAAAAACAATGTACTCACCTTTCCTGCACTCCACAGCTGCTGATTGGTTCTCAGGGGTCACGTCGCGTCATTATGCGTAATGACGTCGGACATGACCCCAGAGGTCCTGTCAGCTGTCTCTTGCGTCAGACAGAAGCGCCCGAAGAGAAGACAGCGGCTGCGGAGAGTGGAATGGTGAGTACATTGTTTTTTTTATGTTTCATCACTTCCTCTGAGCCTCCGCTTATTATACTCAGGGATCTGAAGAGAACCCCGAGTATAATAACACCAGTTTCGTTTCGGCTGTGTTTGGTCCGATCGAAACTGCTGGGTGTGGATTCAGGTCGCCGTGCCAGGGAAATATGCAAAGAGTAGCACGCGTGCCGGGGGTTTCCGACCCCTGCTATAGACATTACTATAGACTAATATTAATACTATAAACTATTATTATTATAGACTATTATTAGTACTAAAAACTATTATTAATATAGATTTTTTATTATTGTTATTATAAGAAATATTATTGACTTTTTATTATTATAGACTATTATTATTAGTACTATAGACTATTATTATATATTATTATTAATATAAACTATTATCATCATTATTATTATTAATATTATAGACTTCTTATTATAGATTATCATTACTGTAGACTATTATCATTATAGACTATTATTAGTACTATAGACTATTATTATAGACTATTATTATTACTATAAACTATTATTAGTACTATAGACTATTATTATAGACTATTATTAGTACTATAGACTATTATTATTAGCATTATTATTATTTTTACTATAGACTATTATTATTAGCATTATTAGTATAGACTATTATTATTACAATAAACTATTATAAATTATTATTACTATAGATTATTATTACTATAGTCTATTATAGAGTATTATTATTATAAACTATTCATCATTATTAATATTATATACTTATTATTATAGACTATTATTATTACTATAAACTATTATTATTACCATAGACTTATTATTATAGACTTTTTATTATTATATGCTATTATTACTATAAACTATTATTAGTACTATAGACTATTATTATTACTATAGACTATTATTATAGGCTATTATTATAGACTATTATTACAATAGACTATTATTATTATAGACTATTAGTACTATAGACTATTATTATTAATATTATTATTATTATTATCATATACTATTTGTACTATAGACTATTATTATAGGCTAATATTATAGACTATTATTATTCCTATAAACTATTATCATCATTATTATTAATAATAATATTATAGACTTATTATTATTGACTTATTATTAGTAGTATAGACTATTATTACTAGTATAAACTTATTATAGACTTTTTATTATTATAAATTCATATTATTAGTACTTTAAACTATTATTATTACTATAGACCATTATTATTATAGGCTATGTTTAGTACTATAGAATATATTATTATAGATTATTATTATTCCTATAAACTATTATTGTTACTATAGACTATTATTAACATTATTAGCAATATTATTGACTTTTTTATTATTAATATATACTTTTTATTATTATAGACTATTATTACTATAGACTATTATTATTACTGTAGTAATTATTAGCAATATTATTGACTTTTTTATTAATATATACTTTTTATTATTATAGACTATTATTATAGACTATTACTATTATTACTACAGACTATTATTATTGTTATTATTATAGACTTATTATTATAGATTATTATCATTGACTATTATTAGCATTATTATTAGCATTAATAATAACAATAATAATAATGCTAATAATCTATGATAATATTAATAGTCAATGATAATAGTCTATAATAATAATAATAAGTCTATTACAATAATAGTGCTAATAATAATGCTAATAATAGTCTATAGTAATAAGTCAATAATAATAATAATAATAATAATAAATCTATAGTGATAATAATAGTCTATAATAATAATAATAGTCTATAGTAGTAATAATAATAGTCTATAGAAATAATAATATTAATAATAATATAGACTTATTATAATAGATTATTATTACAATAGACCTATTATAGATTATTAGCTTTATTAGCCTTATTATTAGCACTATTATTATTATAGACTTATTATAGACTATTATTTTTATTGACTATTATTATTACTACTATAGACTATTATTATTATAGACTTTTATTATTATTACTGTAGGCTAGACTATTATTATTACTATAGACTATTATTATAGACGATTATTATTACTACTATAGACTATTATAATAGACTACTATTATTACTATAGGCTATATTATTATTATTATAGACTTATTATTACTATAGACTATTATTATTATAGACTATTACTATTATTAGAGTATTATTATTATTATAGATTTATTATTATTACTACTCTAGACTATTATTATAACTACTATAGACTATTATTATTATTATTATTAACTATTATTATTATTACTATAGACTTATTACTATAGACTATTATTATTATTACTATAGACTAGACTATTATTATTATAGACTATTATTATTATTACTATAGACTATTATTATTATTATTGTTACTATAGACTATTATTATTATAGTCTGTAATCTATTATTCATGAAGACACAAGTAATGAAAATTGAATTGCATGGTTTCTATACATGGAAAAGTACTAATGTATTGTACCACAATTGCCCTTGTGGTAAAATATACTGTATATGTTGTGTATTGTGTATAGCTAAGGCTAGGTTCACATCTGTGTTGGAGAAACTCCACCACAGATTCTGTTTAAAATTGGCGAACAGGAAAGTCCTGCAAGGAAATCAGGTGGAAACCCGATGGACCCTATTATAGTCTATGGGGTTCGCAGGTTTCTGCAGGTAACCGCTTTTTAAGCAGACAGAGTCTCTGTCTTTCAGGTCCCCATGCAGACCTGAATGACGGAAACCTGAACACTAGTGTGAACCTAGCATAAATTGCAGATAACCAGGAAGTGGTTTACTGCAGATTCCATGAGAACAATTTTGGTTACATGAAATGGAAAGGGTGATAATGCTTTGAAAATTTTAATATTCAAGTGCTAACCAAATTTTGGTATTTGAAGGTTGATGGGACCCATGGAAAATTTTTGTAGCTGAGAGATGTATAGTGTGGAGAAATCTAGGCAAGGTAGAGCGAAGAGACCTCTCGCATCCTTTCACCTCAAGCTGTTCTCCTCACCATGAGCACAGGTACAGGCCCTTAAATCCACAGTCATTCCTGCTCCGGGTAACCTAGGCAACACTTGGCGTCAGACCATGTGGAAGGAACAAACAACTTCCCATGTAGTGCAACTCATAGGCTCAACCTTGTCCTGCCCTCGAGTGTCAGCGCATGGCACAACTTCCAGAGAACACTAGAACAACTGACCAGGTGACAAATCCAACATAAGTGATACCCCAAATATAACATAATGCACAATTCAATACAAATAATTCACAGTATATAATATAGCAATGTAGCAGTAAACCTTCTTGAGGAACACCCCTGCTACCACTGTGTGCACAATCTGAACAGGGGCTTATAAATATTTACAACTAGCCACCAAAGCATAGTACAAGGGGAGCATTTGCACTACCTTACACACCTACTAAGAAGAGAATATTTCACAGCTACTAGTCATGGGAAAGAAGTTCCCCACCACATGTGGATCATGTTTAAAGAGGGCCTTTCACGTCCTCATTGATATGTGACATACCGCTAGAAAGCTGACGCTAGCGATGACACTAGGCGGTTAGGCCCAGCCTTCTGATAGTAGGGAGATATTGATGCCGCAATGAATGACACCAATATCTCCAGCACCGGGGCATATACCGGGAAAGCCGATAGTGCCCTGAATTTAGTGCACTGTTGACTTGCTAGTGGTATATAATACAGTACATCGATAAGGACATGAAAGGTCCTCTTTAAAGCAGACCTGTCACCAAGTACAAAAAGTTACATCCCATACATCATTTGTTGGCCCTGTCCTTGCCCTGATCAACTTGGCAACTTTTTATTTTAATTCTGCCAACAAGTTCAAAGGACAGGGCCCCTGGTAGGTTGTGTGTAAAGGAGCTGGGTGATAACCTTGTCTTTTTACTTCTTTCTTACACTTCCATCTCCCCTCCCTGCCACCTCATTTTCTTTCTTCCTGACAAGTTATATGCCTTTCTTTTCTACACATCTGAATACCTATTAATAGAGATGAGTGAACAGATTCTGATCTAACCAGATTTGACCTGAATTTTCTCTAAAATTTTAGGACGAACCTTTTTGGGTTTGTCACCCATGATGCACCATTATATTCTGGGGGCTCTTCAGATCCCAGAATATAATAAGTGGAGGTCCAGGAGAAGCGAGTATACATAAAAAAGTTATACTCACCTTGCCTCACCTCTTCTGGGTATCCTCGTGGCATCCTGTAAGTTCCCTGGCATCCTCTTCCAGTCCCTGTTTGACATCACGTTCCTTGGGGTCACCGCTGAGGCTTGTCATTCGGCTTCAGCAGTCATGTAGGGTGTGCTGATGTCATGACGCCAGGTCACGTGACTGGGCCCCGGGCCTGTGATTGGGCTTTAGTGGTGACCACAGCCACGTGATGTCAGGCAGAGGATAGTGACTGCTGATGCTGGTGGACTGCAGGACACTGTGAGGATGCCCAGGAGAAGTGAGTATAACCTTTGTGTTCAATATGATGTTTCACACACTGATTATGCGGGACACCCAAACCCAAAAACAGATCAGCTGATCCAGCAACTTCTGGTGCTATAGCAATGGATGGGGAGCGCATGCAGCTACTACTATACAAGCAGCAGCAGCCCTGACCATTGCATAGCGGGGGTTCCGGAGAAGTACCCTTTAAGCCTGTTTATCTTTAGCTAAAAAACTTGATTTAAAAAAAAAAAAAATACAATTTTACAATTCATATTACAAATTGGGCTCAGGTGGAGAATAAGCCAAGTGAAGAGATCGCAGAAATTCTAATGGTCACATACTATAACAGAAATATACAAAAGTCAGGAAGATTTTAATGGAACTCTTTAATTAGAAATGTTCAACAATTTACAAAGATTACAGTTTTTTTTTTACAGTAAGAAAATGTAAAATCATTTAGTCCTAAAAATATTAAAATAGATTTAAACAGCAATGTCACTCGCGAGCACCACAAAATTAATGCAGTTCTGGAAAGACCGTGGTCGGCAATCTGTACCTCTCCGTATAGAACACTATATGGCCACAACTCCCCTGACCACGCTGGGTGTTGTAGTTTTGCGACAGACAAAGCGCTCCACTAGTCAAAGCAATGAATAGTCCTTTATGGAGGTCAACCTTACAGATTTGCTTAAAAGGACGACTCAGGGCAAAACTGATACATGGTTATGTCTAAGGCCTACTGAGGGGGCGGGGCGTGATAGGAATTGTGTCTTTGCAATTTTGGAATGGTTGTCATGCTCCGCCCCCTCAGACCCCGTATTAGTGGGACACAGGTACTAATACTTAGCGCAAACTTAGATACATCTGCTCTAGTTAGAGACTATTTAGTCTAAGTGTCCAATTTGATAAGTCATGCATATGTTTAGCCCGTCTTGTCTAACTTCACACCGCTTATTATTTCACTTAGATTATGCCAAAAATGTGCCAAAATTTTGGTGCATAGTGTCGCAACTTAGCCCATACCCACTTTCTGATAGACTAACATCCCTTTCCCTGTTTTTGTTTCTAAAAAGCGTCTGTATGTAGGACAAGTCTTGTTAGACAATTTTTGGGGCAGCATGCCAGAATTTAAGCATATTTGGAAACACCACCATGTATTAGTTTTGTCTGGAGCGTTTCTTTAAAGTGCCTCTGTTACATACAGTAGCTATGAGGTTAGAAGGTTGGCAAGACTTGGCTTCATAGATATTAAGTAGGCCAAGCAGGTCGTTTCACAAAAATGTAGTTTCATAAGAATGGGTATTAGCAGAACATTTAGGGGAAAAAAAACAAACAAAAACTGTACCCTGCTGCCAGAATTGGCCATCGTGTATACCAACATAACTAAAGCAAAGGGGTAACTTGACGTTCCTGAGCCCCAGCGATATATCTGTAACTTGCCAGGTGCCGTTTAGAATACTGTTGTCGTCTTATGTTGTAGAGGAAGCCCCCTTTAAGCTTCCTCAGGCACCAAGGTCCAGGTACAACAGCTACCTCTCTAGTCCTCTCATCCTTTATAGTAAAACTGCCTCTGATACATATGGAGTATATAGTCAGCAAGTCTTAATATGCCTCATTGGGAGTCAGAACCAGATAGGTTAGAATGCCTCAATCTAACAGTATTTTCCCCTTGTGAATCACAGCTACCGATTGACAAAATATTGGCAATTTTGTCAATATGCAAATTAAATTTTTGGAACAATGAGGAAGGTAAGTGACAATGCCCTCATTTCTCCAAAGAGCATACTGACAAAACGGTGAAAAGAGCAAAAAGAGTCACGAAATAACAAGGGGAAAACACTGTATGATTCAGGGGGCCCTAACCTATCTATCTGCAGGGCTGGGTTGATATACTGTGTTCTGGTGGACCTAACCTATCTATCTGCAGGGCTGGGTTCTAGTGACACTCCCTTTAATATCTTTTTGCTGTACATTTAATGTTTAGTTTATTTCGCTTTCGCTACCTGAAACCTACATACACCTATGCAGCGTGCCTGAAACCACCAAGTACTTTGCCTCATTCCAAAAATGTAACCACCAAGTCAGTGCCCTCTAAGAAAGACATTCTGTAACCACCAAGCCTGCTGCCTCATCTTGGATAAAACACCTCCTATGCAGACCTGTATGTCTCCGTAGTTACAGACTACAAATAAACCCTGTGTAGTCTGATATTCATATTGCTATTCATCTTGCCCTTCTTTCCAATGCACCAAATGTGTGTATGCAAGAAGTAGAGTATTAACTGATGGCAATATGACTGCAGGATCAGACTACATGTGGTTTGTAGTCTGTAACCATAGAGACCATAGTCTGCATAAGAGATGCAGCCACTACACAATAGGAGTATTTTCATCAAGCTGCTTTAGGCTACATGCACAAGTGTACATTCCCGCATATCGATTTCGTCTTACCAGATTTTGTTGCCAATTTTATCCGGTTTTGAATAGATGAAATCCATGCTGAAATCTATACTAAAATTGACATGATATGGATTTTAAAATCTACATAAAAAAATCAGCATTTTGTAAATGAGTAAGAAAATCTCATTGAATTAAATGTTACTGTAAAACACTGCAGATTTTCCACATGAGAATCTATGCATAATCTGCAATGTGTGCATGTAGCCTTATTTTTCATTTTAGAAAATCCCTTTAAACAAATTTGGTACCAGCAAGACTGAAGGTTATGCCCTTATCTTTCCTATATACACACCGTATAATTGAAACCGCAGAAGTCTGAAAAAAGTTAATGTCATTAAATAAATAGCAAATCTGTAATTAAAATCTCAATAAATTACTGTTTTTTTAGTAAAATTAAAGGATTAATGATAACCTTAAAAAATGATAATATAAGTAATGCATTGACATTCAGAGGAAGTTTTGGCTTGAACTTGTGTGCACAGTTTTTACCTGAGAAAAGCTTAGTAAAACAAACAAACAAAAAAAACTCCTCCCCCTCAGCCAAACCCCTCCCCATCTAATAACCATGGAAGTTACAATATGTGCTATATCAGTTTATTCAAAGGAATCTGTCAGCAGAACCCAGCCCTGCAGATAGGTTAGGGTCAGCCGAATCAAATGGCGTTTTCGCCTTGTGAATCGCTGCCTCTACTTCCGAGATATCGCCATTTTTGTCAATATGCAAATTAGCTCTTTGGAGCATTGGTAACGCCCTTCAAAGAGCTCATATGCATATTGACAAAAACAGTGAATTCTGAAGCAGAGGCAGCGATTCACAAGGGGGGAAAAAACTCTGCTTGATTCAGATGAACCTAACCTATGTATCTGTGAGGCTGGGTTGATATGCTGTAGAGAATACAATGGGGAAGAACAGAAGAAGCAGACACTAGGTCTACTACTAAAGGCTGTGTCCACCATGCAACCAATTTGTTTATTGCTCCGATGTTTAAAAAATAAAAAAGAAGCAATTTTTGCAACTAGTTTAAAAAAAAAAAAAACCCACACACAACAGTTTTGCATCTAGAGCTGCAGCATAGAGCTATGTGTTTCCATGGTTACAGACTACAAACAAACCCACTGTAGTCTGATTCTGAAATTGGGTGTTCTTCGGTTTGTCCTTCTTTTACGGACTATACATTAGCAATAAGAGAGTTACTACACAAATAATTGATGTCTGTAACCATGGAAACACATAGATCTGCATAGCGCTAGATACAAAACGCTGGTAGATTTGTCATCAAGACAATTTTTAAAATTGTCTTTTTTTATTTTAGACTCCTTAAAGAAATCTAAGTTTTTATATTGGGGGATATGATGAGATCTCTCTGCAAGGAGGCCAAACTTTCATCTTTTTTACTCCGTTTGCCCCATTAAAGTGAATGAACCAGTCCAGGTATAAGTGTGACTATCATAGCAGAGGGCTAAAGTCAATGTAAACATAGCCTTATAGAGTAATACATATTGGTTGTGAACAGACATTTCAAGAAACCAAGATAAAAAACAATATAACAAAAAAAAAAAAATTGCTAAATCCAGTTTTTAGCAATCTGGCTGATGATATTCAATAATATAGATTTGCTTTGTGATTTACACTGTTAACATAGATGGAAATCCTCTACACTGATTCATTTCTTAAGATATCATAATAGTGGTCGGAGCTTTTACTGTCTGAATTACTGCTTTGAATTCCCTATATAGACATAGATAGACTGAAACCTAATATTTAGGCTGCCTGCAGCCGCCACCAGAGGGAGCACTCTGAATACTGTTACAAACTGAACTCAGTAGGTTTCTGTGCTCCCTCTAGTGGTGACTACATGTGACAGCCTGAATGTTATATTATACATCTACGTCTACATAGAGAAGTGCTTTGCCAACTATAAAGACTTGTTAAGAACATTATTAGCACAATATTTCGGACCTTGCGCTTAAGAGGTTTCCTTAAAACTTGTATCTGAACCATGGATACATACTCACAATTGCTAGAAGCTCATAACGGATATGTAGAGGATCTAATACCGGGCTCTAGGAATTTGGCCATTCATACAGGGTTAGTAATTGGATCCTGCTCTTTCATGTTTACACAGAGATAGAGCCATCTCGGAAATTTGTTTTTCCTATGAGCACATTTATAAGTGCTGATTTCCCTTTCTTAGCAGTTTCCTGGGCTTCCTTGATGATGTCAGCTATTCTGTCTTCATCTTGCCGAGTGACCAGGAAACCTTTACCTCCAAAGCCATCTGCCACAACATGGTAATCTGTACAGAAATGAAGTATGAATGGAAACAGTCAGCAATCCTGTCATCCGACACTACTCAGCTGAGCTCCTCTAATGCAGTACGTCATCTAGTTTATTCCTGCATAATGACAGAATGGCAGAATTGTTAAAGGGGTTATCTGGTTTCTAGTATTGATGGCCTATCCTTGGGATCCAAGGGTCCCGGGTGTCAGACCCCTGCAGACTTCAACGGAATAGTACTGCAGTACCTACACTCACCACTATAAGTGAGCAGCGCAGCTCCCGGAACGAAAACAATACCGGGAGCCATTATATCTCAGCACAGGTGAACTGCAGGGGTTCTGAGTGTCGGACCTCGTAGATCTAATATTGATGGCCTTAAGGATAGGCTATCAATACTAGAAACCAGACATCCCCTTTAATGCAGATGTGGAGTATAATACAGACTGCATCCCAGGCTTAGTACAATAGAAGTAATAATGTAGTGTATAAAGTGTACAGCCTAGGGCTGTTGCACCATAAACTACTACATTACACTACTGGACACACAGGATAGTTGTTCTGCCTTCTCCCCAGTATTACTGATCTCTTGGGTCACCCACTCCTCGGTGTTTCGGATCCTGCTTGATGATGATGCCATGTCCATAAGGACATCTTATTTTGTGGCAGCAATTGTTTTTTTTTGGTCGGTTATGTGACAGGACATGGATATGGGTTTTACATGTGATTCCTACAGAAGAGCGCAGATGCCAGCATGGCTTGGCTATGGAAACATAATTATGTTAGATAGTTTAATATTTCAGGTCCTTTATTAAGGAGGTCAATAATAACTACAGAATGGGGAATTTAAAGGGGTTGTCCAGTCTTTTTCCCCCAAAAAAACTAGAAGTGTGTTTTGTTATTGCAGGTCAACCCCATTCACTTCAATAGAAATAAACCAGAGGTGTGCATAAAGGGGCGGTTTCACAGTTAGGCTAAGGCCCCATGTAGCGAGCGGTTTTTCCTGCAACGCTTTTCACAGTAAGTCTGCAGAGGTTTCCTCTGCGGACTTTCTGCTTCCATTATACCTATAGGGAAACCACCAGCATTTCCGTAGGTATAATTGGCATGCAGTTTTGGAAATGTCAGCATGTCCGCTGCGGATATTTTTCTGCAATGTGTGCATGGGATTAGCCAGAATCCCATCCACTTTGCAGGTACTGTAAAATGCTGCAGTTTTTGGCTATGTTGGGCCCCGGCTTTAAAGCTGACCATGGCTGTTGCTCTGCTGTGTAATGATATGCAGATGATGGAGATGGCAGCACTTGTAGGAGGAATATAGAAAAGGTCGGCAGAGCATGCTAAAACAAGAGATCGGTGGAGGTGCAGAACCATATTAACTGCCGCTCAGTCCTGACACTGTCCAGTCCCTGCTGCTCGTTTCCTATGCGCCATTCTGACACACAGAAAATGCATCCTTAGTCAAACACTGGCCCATTCAGTGCACGGCTGCAGCCAATAATTGGATGAACATGCCTTGTATTCGTACACAGATGAAACTGTGCAGGAACCAAGCAGTGTCAGGACTGAGCAACAGGCGATCAATGGAAGGGAGTGGCCATGTTAATTATTATATTATGCCTTGCCCTCTGTATATGATTAATATTCTAGAGGGAAGGGGGTTATTAATGTTTTGCTGGGGGAAGGGGGCACGGCTAACTCTCTGCTGGGGAATGGGTTGAAGATTTGGTATGGCTCTGGAATAAATGAATACCAGTCACAGCCCATGGACGGATGTGCTGCCAAATACAAAAATCACAGACCCTTTTAATACAACCATTACAGTTATGCACATAACAATAGGCAATAATATGGTTTAATATTAGGTTATAATGTATTAAGAAGTGACAAGACTGCGCCATGACTTACCATTATATGCCAGACCACATGCAACATTGCTCCCCAACATGGGGACCTGCTCTCTAGAGATCTGGCTCCAGCAGGCGTCATTTCCAACTAGAGCAATGATGGGAGTCTGAAAGACAACGGATCATATCTTAACCTCTATGGCCACCGTATTAGTTTTCTTTAACCGCACACCCATATTTGCAACCATTTTTGTACTGCAAATTTTTGAGTTAAAATACTGCCATTTTGTGTATTTAGCTTTATGTAAATGTGGGTTTTTGCAGTTAATTGATCTATAGTGACAACCATAGCTTACCTTATGACGTGTGTATGTGTCATACTCTACAATGCTGTATCCCAATGAGCCATCTCCAAATACAACCCAAACCTTAAAGAAAACAGGAATAAGAGAGTCAGAAAAAAATATAAAAAATTAATAAATTCTACAATATAAACAGAAAAACAAATACTGATTTTAGTCCATTGGAAGTTCTAGTACCTCTGATTCTGGCCGACAAAGTTTGGCTCCCAAGGCAAATCCTCCTCCAACTCCCAAAGTGCCAAAAGCACCTAAAATGAAAGGAGAAAAATTCCTCGGTCACATCTGTATTTGCCACCTTAAGATTGGAATCCACCATGACAACACGGCATCAGACAAGAATCAGAAGACATGTTGTGATCCAACTCTGTCAGTAGTGCATCATGTTGGGGCCAACCGCGCCCCTTCCAATGGGGCTACTCCCAATGAGGGGTGTACCAGGCCCCCTTTTTGTGATGTAACAATGACAATGTGTGCTCCCCCATCACATAAACACTAATACAGAGCTGCTGGGGCCCACAAGATGTCCCAGGTCTTCTGGGAGTCCGGGTGGTCACAGCTTATTTCAGGAGCCCCCCGAAGATTATGGGAGAGTTGGCAAATATAAAGAAACCATATTGAATAGTTGTCACCCATAGTTGTTAAACCCTGTCCTGGGGCTTATAAATGGCCTTAGAAAGTGACATAACAGAGGCGTAACAAGCAAAGGTCAGCAAAAGTAAACTTTTAGCTAGGGGCCCTCCCATAGCTACCACACAGTATATTATTATTATTATTATTGTTGTTTATTTATATAGCATCATTAATTCCATGGTGCTTTACATTTGAGGATTTACATATGGTACACAAGATATACAAAACAGATAATGCTAACAGTGACCAACTGGCACAGTGGGATAGAGGGCCCTGCCCGCAAGGGCTTACAATCTATGAGGGAAGAAGGAGAGAGACAGAAGGTGAGGGGAGAGACTGTTCACATGCTGGTTTGGTGACAGTAGCGTTATTGAAGGTTGTAGGCCTTCCTGAATAGGTGAGTCTTCAGGGCCTTTTTGAAGCTTGTGACTGTGGGGGACAGTCTTATGTGTCTTGGTAGTGAGTTCCAGAGTATGGGGGATACACGGGAGAAGTCTTGGAGACAGTTGTGTGAAGAGCGGATGAGAGCAGAGCAGAGTAGGAGGTCTTTGGAGGATCGGAGGTTACGTGCGGGCAGATAGCGGGAGATTAGGTCGGAGATATATGGAGGGGACAGGTTGTGGATGGTTTTGTATGTCAGCATTAGTAATTTGAACTCTATTCGCTGGGCGATGGGTAGCCAGTGAAGGGATTGGCAGAGGGGAGCGGCCGATGAAGATCGGGGGGAGAGGTGTATTAGGCGAGCAGCACAGTTTAAGGTGGACTGAAGGGAGGCGAGAGTGTTTGCTGGTAGCCCATGGAGAAGGGTGTTACAGCAGTCTAGGTGGGAGATTATGAGGGCGTGGTCTAGCATCTTTGTAGTTTCAGGGGTGAGAATGGATGTTCTTGAGTTGGAGACGGCAGGAGGTGTTGAGGGTTTGAATATGTGGCTTGATGGATAGGTCAGAGTCAGGGGCGTAAATACTGGGGTAGCAGCGGTAGCGGCTGCCACAGGGCCCGGGGCATTAGGGGCTACCGCGAGCCCCACAAACCAGTGGCGTAACGATCGCGGTCGCATGGGGTGCGACCGCGACCAGACCTGGCAGGGTACGGGGCCTGCAGCCAGCTGGAGATGGCCGGGCCCCGGAACGCTATGATAGCGGTCGGGGAAAGCCTGGTTCCCCGACCGCTATACATATTGTTATTGGAAAGGGGCCCTGGCATATTGCAGGCCCCTTTCCAATAGATGGCAGGGCAGGGCACCCAGGGGAGGTGACTGAAAATAATAAATACATATTCTCACCTCTCCTGGGCACAGCGTTCTCTCTGGCGCTCTTCCGTCATGTGACTGAGGCCTGTGATTAGGCCCCAGCGGTCACGTGGGGCGCGACTGCGTAATGACGTCAATGTGACCGCTGAGGCCCAATCACAGGCCTCAGCAGCGACGTAGGAAGTGGGCCTGAAGACGTTGAAGCATATAATATAATACTATCTAGGGCCACTGTTGAGCATATTTTACTGTTTGGGGACCCATAACCGGTTCAGGGGGGGCCCCATGTCAAATGTTCGCCTTGGGGCCCAGCCATTCCTAGTTACGCCACTGGTCAGAGTCTAAGGTTATCCCAAGGCAATGGGCTTGTGGGACTGGGGTGAGAGTGGTTCCATCAATTTTGATAGATGGGTCAGGTAGGGGGGTCGTGCGTGGAGGGGTGAAGATTATGAACTCCGTTTTCTCCATGTTGAGTTTGAGAAAGCGAGAGGAGAGAAAGGAGGGTACGGCTGCTAGACATTCTGGGACTCTGGACAACAGAGAGGTAATGTCTGGTCCAGAGAGATATATATAGTATAGTGCCCTTTTCTGATCCCCGCACAGTATAACACCCCTTTCCTGGCCCCCACATCGTATACATCCCATTTACCAGCCCCCACATGGTATAACACCCCATTTACCCTCACCCCACATGACATAACACCTCATTTAATGGCCACCCACATGGTATAATGGTTCCTTTACAGGCCCCCAAACAATATAATGCCCCCATTACTGGTTTCCACATGGTATAAAGACCCCCTTACTTATTCTCCCACACAGTATATTGCTTCTTATACTGTAGGTACCTATACAGTTTGCTGCTACCTTTACTGGCCTCCACACTCTATACTGCTACTTTTTTGACACCATACAATAAGTACCCCCATAGTGACTTTAGGCTGCTACCTATGGGGCCAGCAACCTTAGGCCCCCTGTTGATTTTTGTTATAGGCCATTACCTGCTGGGTTACTCCAACAAGTAATGGCCACTGTTTACTTACCAATCCCCACTCCTGCCCTCGGCCGCCTCCACTCCCCCCTTAAACCTCCAGGAGGTCCTGGGCGACACGCTAAATAGCACCAGCAACGTCCTGACACTGTTCCGTGACGTGTAAAAGATCAAGCAGAGGCGGTCATGGGCAGGAAAGGGGAATGGCAAGTAAATAGCGGTAGAAGTGGGGTGCTACGCCTGCCATGGCGGTATTTCTACTACTAGAAGATGACATTATAACCTGTTATGCAGGGATGAGGAGTCGTGGACAATTTTGGGTGGAGTCACAAAAAAGTTACTGACTCCATCTTCAATATAAAACGATTATTTTTAATTATAATGATATTATACAATTATTCATATTGTATAATTAATCGGATATATAGGTTGTTACATATTTACTTTCTTAGTAATTCAGCCATGGACAGATGAGGTTAAAGCCGCAGAAATGCAAACTGAAAATCCATCTCAGATTTTTGCTGATTTTTTTTTTTTTTTTTTTTTTTTTTTTAAATCAGTGACAAATTTTTCCTGAAACATGAAGAGAAGTATAACACATCAGCGGATCACTGAGGATAGTATAATATGACAGACCTGGATCCAGCCAGCACAGCGGTCCTCTTGGGCGTAAAATGTAAGCAGCGCTGCCTACAAAGTCTCCACCGTCTGCTACAATGATACTGTCTTCCGGTAAAGCTTCTTCCGCCAGTTGCAGAACCTTCAGAGGATTGAGATGTCTTTCAGTTTTCTCTGCAGCTTTTTGTCTAAAGGTTGATTAAAAAAAAAAACAAACAAAAAAATATTGTTAACTAATTGTATGCCATGTAATTCTTCTCCTTTAAGAAACACAACTAGAAAATGTTCACATCACAGCCCAACACTGAATCCATACACATATACTGCTGTGCAAAAGTTTTAGACAGGGGTGAAAAAAGTTGCAAAATAAGAATGCTTTCCAAAATAAAATGGTTAACAGTTTAATTGTGTCAATTAACAAAAGGCAAAGTGAATGAAGAAAAGAGAAATCTAACCCCATCAATATTTGTTGTGACCTTTTCCCTTTGCTTTCCATCAGTTCTTCTAGGTACACTTGTAGATAGTTCTTGAAGGAACTCAGCAGGGAGGTTGTCTCCCATCTGCCATCTTGGAGAGCTAAGCACAGATTTTCTGTGGATGTAGGCTTGCTCCAATCCTTCTGTCTTTTCATGTCATCCCAGACAGACTGGATGATTATGAGATCAGGGCTCTATGGGGGCCATATCATCACTTCCAGGACTCCTCCTCCAAAGGGCAAAGGTCACACCAAATATTGATGAGATTTACATTCCCTGACAGCATTCTTACTTTGCGGCATTTTTTTTCCCACATCTGCTTGAAACTTTTGCACAGCCCTATATATACAAAATAAAAGCTTCATTCCAACAAATATTGGCTCAGCCACCAAATAGCTGCCTCCACTAGTACTCATGGTAGTTACTGGTAAGTGATATTTTGGGATCATATGAGGTACTCATGCATTCTCATGGAACATGGACAAACATGGCTGATACATTACTCATTTGCCTTCTCTTTAGTCACGTCTCCCGCTTTAAGGCCTTCTTTCCAATCTGACGGACATGTGTACCCCCGGAGACCTTCTGCAAGGCTAAGTATGAATGAACCAGCATCCCCTAGAAGAAAAAGCATGGCTTGAGAACCGTCTGTTCTGAATGTGGCTGTCCCTATTCCCAGGTTTTAAAAGCATAGCCACACACCATATAAAAGTCTGGCACTTGCTCCTCAGCTTATGGTGACAAACTGATAGTCTGTCATGAGCCAACTCTTGGGGTAAGTTCACAAAGATTTTTTTTATTGCAGGTAGATCTTTGAGGTGTAATCTGCCTTAAAAAAAAAAAACACCTCCCAACTCTCCTCTTCATTTCAATGGGAGTCAGGCAGATATTTTCCACTAGTGTCATGACCTATCTCCAGGCGGATTCTGCCTTGCAAAACCCATTTAAATGAATAGGAGGTGGAATAAAATGTTTATTTTATTTATTTTTTGGAGCAGCAGTTTTTGCAAAAACATCTCAATAATACTCGCTGGGAGACTTACTACAGAGTACCCACCAATAAGGTGGACGGAGGGGTCTGTGTCCCCTTTTAGAAGGAGCAGGCGGTGACGCATATACACTGCTGCTCCACTCAGGCTCTGTGTGACTGAGGAAGATAGCCGAGTTCTGTATTAGGCCATCTTCATCATCCCCGTAGACTCTGAATGGACAGGGATATGCGCGACTGCCGCTCCATTCAAATGGGGATCAGGGATACATGTGATCAGGGGGGTCCCAGCAGTGAGATCCACAGCGATCAGACACTTATCACCTACCCTGCGGATAAGCTAGGACTCTGTAAAAACTCCTGTAGGCCGGGCCCCATGTTGCAAAAACGCCTGGATTTGGCCCCAGCAGAAACACTGCAGTGTATTACAGTCCCTGCATGTGGATGGGATTATGGCTAACCCCATCCACACATTGCAGAAAAATATCCGCAGTGGAAGTGCTGCGATTTCAAAAAAACGTCATGTTTTTGTAAATCGCAGAATGTCAATTATATCTACGGAAACACCATATAGGTATAATAGGGACGGAAAATCCACAGAGGAAAACTCTGTAGACTTTTTGTGAAAAGCGTTGTGGAAAAAAAAACGTGATGCGTTGCTGCCGCTGACTTTCTGCAGCACTTTTTGGCTCGCTACGTGGGGCCTTAGACACACGGCCGCCTTGCAGCGGGTTAACCTCTACGAAATTGCCAGTGGATATCCTGCTGTGAACTACACCACCAGCTCAACATGTATGCTAATCCCATCCACACACTACAGAAGGAAAAAAAAAAGTACACAAGAGTTCTGCAAGTCTTGAACATTCAGGAGGTCAATTTTTACTGCATGTTCAGATGCAGTTTTTAACCTCTGAAATACAAAGTTTGAAAGGTGGGGACGGCAGCAAAGGAATCGCTGCTTAAAGTCGCAGCAAAAACCAGCCTGCAGCAGACCTTGGAGACACACATGAGGTTTTTGATGCTTTGTGGTAAAGATGTTGATGCAGATTTTTAAGTCACACTGGCTCAAAAAAACGCTTTATGTAGCCTGTCATACAAATGCTGATATTTTGCAATGCATTAGTGATCAGACCCGCTGGGGTTCAAGACCCCGAGGGGGTCTAATAAATACAATATTAAAAAATATATATATAAAAAAATGAAAAAATTCAAATCACCCCCCTTTCCCTAGAATACATATAAAAGTTAAAATTTACTGTGAAACATTTATGCATTAGGCATCCCTATATCTGAAAACGCCCAGTCTACAAGCTTATAAATATATTTTCTCGTCTACTTCACTGGGGGACACAGCACCATGGGCATAGACCTGGTCACTAGGAGACAAGACACTAGGGAAAAGCAAAAGCTGTTGGCTCCGCCTCCAGGCTATACCCTGCCACAGCCACTGTGCATGAATCAGTTTGAAACCTAGTGTCATAGGAGGCAGACACGACCTGACTCAGGTCTTCAGTCTTGCATCGTTTTTATTTTTACCTTTCTTTCAGGTGCAGGGGGTAGTCAGCGTGTACGCCACACTAGTCATACCCTCCTGCGGGCGCAGCGCTCTGCAAAAGAGCAGCCTCGCCGGTCACCCAGTCCCCACTCACCATTCGCCGCACCCCGAAAGCGGCCGGAGTACCAGTGACCCCACTCCCACGTGCGAGGTCCTACCGAGGGGGTGACCCTGCGGCGCCTGAAGTCACCAGACTGGTGAGTATGAGAAGAATAGAAGGCAGGTGAGTATGAACGTTACCTGAACCCCTCTCCATCTCCCCTTCAGGCCCTCTCCACCTCCCCTCAGCCCCTCTCAGCCCCTTAGTGCCATCTCCCAGGGGGACAATAGCATGGGGGGGGGCATCACAGGGTTCCCCAGAACTGGGCCTTAAATCTTAGTAAATAAGCCCCTTTTTTCTGGGGCGTTTTTGGGCTTTCTGGTCGCTCCTACCGAGCGGCCCCCGTCGGGGGGCACCCAGTTCCCCCCCGCTCGTGTGGGGACCCCCCTTTCCTGGCCCCCCGGTACCTTTTCCCAGGCCTCCATGGAACCTCCGGAGTTCGCGGGTCGCGCCGCACCGCTGACGGTGCCTCGCGGTCGGCCGCGTTCAACGCGAGTCCGAGGCCTGGCCGGGAACTAGGCCGCAACGGGCCCGTCCCTTTCCCAGGCTTTTCTGGTACCCAGACTCTGCCTAGGGCCTTCCATTGGCCAGGGGGCTGTCCTGGCAAGCCATCCAGCCTGCCCAGTAGCTACTGAGCCTGTATTTACCAGGGGAAGAGCTTTGCTCTCCTCATATTCTCAATTATTTATTTATTTATTATGGCTTGCTGGGACAGCAGGGATTCTTACTCTCCTCCCAGTTCCCTGGGAGACATTGCTACTGTGGAACCCTTGCTGCAGCAGTTTGTGAGCGGCCATCTTTTGCAGTCTGGTAGGCTAACCCCTTGGGTTACCCCTAATTTCCTTGGGCTCCCTCTCTCACCCTCCGGCCCCTCTGGTTGCGTCACGTTTTTATACGTGCACCCCCTGTATCAAAAACAGTTGCCATGCGGACAGCCCGAGCCCATGTGCTCTCTCTGCCTTCCGCCTCCTGGCCCCTCTCCGGTTCTTCCATCCCCCGGATTGGGCGGCCTCCCTAACCTTGGCCATGGTGTCCTTACCAGACTTAACTAGTCAGTGCTGGAAACTTGGAATGGCTGCTTTCCCAGATTGCCGCTCAGTCGGCTGCTTCTAGGGATCTCCCTGGACACCCTCATAGTTCCCGTCGCAGCTCCAGGAGCCTCAAAAGGACCAGGAAGTCTTCCTACGGTTCACGGTCCGCCACCCCTTCCTCTGGGTACTCCCCAGATAGGAACTCAGCTCACGGCTCCACTCCGACAGGCGGATACCTCCCTCCCTCTGCTCGGTCTACTTAACTGGGGACGCCTCTGACTCCGACTCGGAGCTTCAGCTAGGCTCATCTATATCTGCTGCTACGTGGGAGTCATCTATGCGATAGAGACCCTACAGATCTCTGAGGACCTGGACTCATCCTCTCAAGTGGACTGGATGTTTGATATCATCTTGAGGGCACAGTGACTTCTCCCTGGACCATCCTCTGTCTTCGACTAGGAAATCGGACATCCCTTCCCTTGACCTGTGTGTCTCCAAGTGGAAGGTGAGCTCGGGCAGTTCTGCCAGCCTATGCTGTGACACATGTCTCTAGCTCTCCCTGGCTGGCAATGTTGAACATCCGAGGTAAAGGAAGCAAGTTGCTCCAGGGGTGCAATCGGTTAGCGCACGGTACTTATATATCAGTAACTAGTGAGCGCAAGCTGGCCTGTCTTGACATCTGGTCAGCGAGCCGCCCCATGTGTCCCTTCCTATCACTAAGAGCCTCCCACGGTGGATCCCATGATAGCTAGGCTCTCCAAGGCTTCTAGTCTGCCTTCAGCGGACTGTGCGTACCTCAGTGATCCCTCGGAGTGAGATCGGATCGCTTCTCTTGTACTGTTTGCATTGCAGAACTGATACATTGCATTGTCCTAAATGCTGGCTATTGTCTTGCTGCAAGAAGGTGGCTTCTCTCACCATGGTGGCCTTCGTAGTGGCTGGTTTCGCCCTGCGGCTCTCCTTCGCTGCCTCTTGGGTCATCAAGGCCTTCTTTTCCTGGGCCAAACAGCTTCAGTCAAACCTCCCTGATGCAGTTTCCCTCCAGCCGCTAGTCTCTGAGATCCTGAACGCTTCCCAATAACTAGAGATGCCTCCCAAATCTGCCAAGGCGGCCGCCAATGCAGTGATTATCCGCCATACCGTTTGGATTCGTTGTGGAATACTGGGTCCGCCTCCAAGAAGGCGAACGCAGCCCTTCTCCCTTTCCAGGTCGTCCTGGGCCAAATTTTTTGTTAAGGGCGTCGAGGAGCTTATCCCTGAGGCCACGGGGGAATAGATTCTTCCTCCCTCAGAGGCGTCCTATGTGTCAGCCGTTCTCCTGCTCCAGAAAGCTTCTTTCAAGTCCAGGCCTCCCTGGCGGTTCTTCACCAGGTCGTCCAGGTCTTCCTCTTCCTAGCCTCCTCGGCATGAAGTTTTTTCCCCTCTCTCAAATGGCGGGACGTCTGGGGCCTGGGCCTGAGAGGCAGTGTCGTCCGGCTACTCCAGTTTTCACTGGAGTCTCTTTGCCTTCCCTATGTCAGACAATCCAGGCTGTCTCCAATCTCCAGCGGCAGGGAGTCAGCGTCCCTGTTCCCGTTTCAGAGTGTATCCTGGGTTACTATTCCTACCTGTTCTCCATTTGCCTAGAAGGACAGCTTCCTCTGTCCCATCATGGACCTGAAAGGGCTCCACAGGTTCTTCCATGCCTGTAGGCTCCGTTGTAGTCTATGCAGTCTGTGGTGGCATCCCTGGAGATGGGCGAATTCTTCGTCCATCTACTTCATCGCGCTGTGCCGTCAGCGGTTTCTTCGTTTTGCGGTGGATCCTTGACCTTTCCAGTTGTCTCTCTCCCCTTCAGGCTGGCCTCTGCCACCGGGGGTTTTTTTCCTCAGTGATGGCGTCTCTCATGGCCATCCTCTGCATCAGAGGTGCTGCCGTGTTTCCAGACTTGGACGACCTCCTGGTGAAGCCCCTCCAAGTCATACAATCTGACCAGCTTGTGGTTCACCTTGGTTGTTCTTCGTCGGTTCTGCTGGCTCATCAATGAGGATGTCTCGTGTCCTCTAAGCACATGGAAGCCGGGACATGATCCTCTGCTCGCTCCAGGGTGTGATTCTCCCTCCGGAGACCAAGATCCTGAGTGTCCCACCTTCGGAGGTACTCTCCTTGCTCTCTTTGAATCGGCATGTGGGTCTTGCGCACAATCTCCTCAACCTTCTAGGCTGCACCTTTCAATCACTCTGTCGTTCTCTCCTCTTGAAGATTACGGCCTGCTGGGACAAATCTCCGGACAGCCTCATCTGCTTGGTTCTCTTTCCACCTTGGTTCACTGAGAGATTCTTTAATGTATCTCCTCCCCAGGAATTTCTCAGGGGAAGTCCTTCTTCCCCTCTGTTGGTAAGTGATTCCCACTGCCGCCAATTTCCCTGGCTGGGGAGTGGTCCTCGATGCTTTGATCGTTCAGGGCTTGTGGTCCAGGGCCAATTCCTCCCTCTGATTCAACCTGCTGGATCCCAGGGCTATCTTATTTGCCCTTACTCCTTGGACCTCTCTTCTCCAAGGACATCTGTCACAGTCCAGACTGACCTCTCCTCCATGGTCACCTACTTGAACCCTCAGCGGGGCACCAGGAGCCGTGCGGCCTTACTAGAAGCCTCACAATTTCTTCCTTGGGTGGAGAGCCTTGTTCCAGCTCTTTCGGTGGTCAACCTTTTTCTGGCGTGGACCACTGGGTGGCAGACTACTTGAGTCGAGAAAATATTGCTCCGGGCGAGGGTCGCTTTATCTGCAGATCTTCTATCCATTGTGCTCCCGCTGTGGCGTGACAAACGTCGACCTTTTTAGCCTCCGCCGGAACCACAAGGTCCCCGGCTAAATTGCCAGGCCTCTGGATCCTCGAACCATCACCGCTGGCGCTCTTGTAAGTTCGGTTTTTCACTTCCTCTTCTCCCTTGGGTCCTCCAGAATCTCAAGACCAAGGGGGTTCAAGCTATCCTGCCGGGTCTGGTATGTGGATCTCATGTTCCTGTTGGCGGATGCTCCTGGCCTCTTCCTCTGCTGGTCGACCTTCTGTCTCAGGGACTGCTGTTCCACCCCACCTTGACTCAGCTGCGTTCACGGCGTGGCTGTTGAATCCAAGGTTTGAGGCGTCGTGGTTTTTTCGGAGTTTGTTATTCTAACATACTCAAGGTCCGGAAATTCCAGATAGCTTAGATCTGCCATCAAACGTGAAAGGCTTACGTCCACCGTTGGAAGAGTAACGATTCTCATCGGATCTTCTCCAGTCTGGTCTGGATCAAGGTCTTAGTCTTCTTTCTTTTTAAAAGACTTTCCTACAGGAGTGCCACTCTGTGCTCCTTTGGAACCCTTGGATCCGTGGGATCTCAACCTCGTCTTTAAGGTGCTTCAGGTTCTCCCCTTCGAGCCTATGATATCCCTTTTTTTGCCTTCTGTCCTGGTAGAATGAGTTTCTGGTGGCCATTACCTCCATCCGCAGGGGTCCCGAATTGGCTGCCCCTTTTTTTTCGGCAGCCTCCCTTTCTGGTCCTCCACAAGGATAAGGTTTTCCTCTGTCTGCCACAGTCTTTTTTTCTTAGGGTGTTTTTCCTGCTTCCACTTCGAGGACTTGGTCTTGCCCTCTTTCTGCTCGGTCCCCAGGCGTCCATGTGAGTGCTTGCTCTTCCCTGCCCGGTTGTTGCCCGGGCGATTTGCGTGTATACTGTCCCTCACGGATCCTTTCTCTTGTTCGGACGCTTTGCTCATTCTCCCTGAGTGCCCTTGCCAGGGCCTGCCTGCTTCCAGAGCTCCCATCTTCCGATGGCTTTGGTCTGAGGTTAGGGAGACCTATCGGTTTAAGAATAAGGCTCTGCCTTCCCGTGTGACGGCTCTCTACTCTAGAGCTGTTGGAGTTCCTGGGGCCTCCGGCATCAGGCTTATGCTTCCCAGGTCTGTAAGTATCCCACTGGGCCTCCATCCTCTTTCTCTAAGTTTCACCAGATCCATTCTGTGGCCTCTGCTGATGCCAATTTGGGTTGTAAGTTTCTGGAAGCGGTTGAGTATTACAGGTTTGCATGGCCGTGTTATTCCCACCCTCTGGGACTGCTTTAGGACATCCCATGGTGCTGTCCCCCCCCCAGTGAAGTAGACGAGAAAGTGGGATTTTTGTGTACTCACCGTAAAATCCTTTTCTCGTTGTATTCACTGGGGGACACAGATCCCTCCCTTGTTTTTTTTCAGTGTTCCTGCCCGAACTGTGTTGGTTCCTTTTTGGGTTCGGGCATTGTTGGTGGTTGTTGGTTCCATGTTCCTTTGTGTCTCTCTCTCCTACTGCTACGGTACAAACTGATTCATGCACAGTGGCTGTGGCAGGGTATAGCCTGGAGGTGGAGCCAACAGCTTTCATTTCCTTAGTGTCTGTCTCCTAGTGACCAGGTCTATACCCCATGGTGCTGTGTCCCCCAGTGAATACAACGAGAAAAGGATTTTACGGTGAGTACACAAAAATCCCACTTTTCCCGTACAGTTAACACCGTAGCGGGAAAAAAAAAAATCAAAAGTGCCAAACTGCTATTTTTCGTTGTTTTGCATCTGATAAAAAATTGAATAAAAAGTGAAGCAATAGACATTCCCCAAAATGGTATAACTACAATGTACATCGGGCCCCGCAAAAAATTAAGCCCTATGGATTTTTGTTAAGGGGTTAAAATGTAAATAAAACCATATAAATTTGGTATCCCTGGAATTGTACTGAAACATAGAATACAGGTGACATGTCATTTTGGGTGCACAGTGAACGCCGTAAAAGCGAAGTCTGTAAGAAAGTCGCACAAATGCACTTTTTCCCCAATTCCACCCCATTCTGAATTTTTTTCCTGCTTCCCAGTACATTGTACAGAATAATAAATGGCACCATTATGAAGAACAATTTGTCCCACAAACATTAAGCCCTCATTAGGCTCTGTGAACGGAAAAAAAAAAAAAAGTTTTGGGGTTTGGAAGGCAGGGAGGCAAAAATGAAAATCAAAAATTGAAAAATGTCACTGGCAGGAAGGGGTTAAGCAGGGTTTTGGGCTTTGAGGACGTCCCTCGTTGGCTCTATGGTTCATATTATTTACATTAGGGGGAGGGGTAGACCCTGGCGGTGTCTACGGGTTTTATAGTTGGTTTGGTTGTATATATTTGGCGCTTATGCTGGTTATTTAATAAAACGGCTGCTGTGGCCAATGTCATCCATCCTGGTGTTGAGGGAATATGGGATCGAATTGACAATATCCTTTGTCAAAGTGCACATTGTTGCCAGGCAGAGTAATACTGGGACTGGTGAATGCTACCATAAGAGAGAAAATCTCACCTTGAATAGCCACAGTCGGTTTCCAAAACATGTCAGAGTTCTTGAGGAGCTGAGAGCGGTCTCTGTTCACAGCTATGATCTTAGTACGTCTGTTTAACACACGGCCATAGGAAAGTCGGAAATCACACACCGTGCCTTTAATGGGAACATAAGAATGATTAGACTACCAGAACGTTTAGGGGTTTTAGCAAAATCTATCAAAAATTGTATATTCATTAATTTCTTATTATATTCTTAAAGACATTTGAAGTGGTTTTCCAGCCCCAAGGCTTTACCCATACTGATGGCCTATCCCTATTTCACTGACGGGGTCCGACAACCGATCGCTGCACCATTCAGCTGATCTGGCTGCCTCTGCCATCACTGTCTAAGATGGGAAAACCTCTTTAAAGGGGTTACCCCGAGAGTAGTAATTTACTTACCTGGTCTTGGGGATCACTGATGATGGACCCAGGGGTACTAGAGATGTCACGATCCCCAGGTCATGTGATCCGAAGTCGTGTTCCACTTCCCCACGCTCTTTCCCCCATCCTCCCCAATCTCACTGGAATAAAGTCTCCCAATAAATCTTTATGGGAAGTTCCAATCACGTGGCTCAGGCGTCCACAGATCACATGGGGTGCGAGTAGCATTTTTCAACTGCCCAAACACTATTTGTCCACAGATTATCATTTTATTTGATGTATTTTATTTCACTTGCATTAACTGCAGTTACTAGTATTGTACACTAGGTGTCCCACTTCTACCATCTTCTCTCTTTGCGGACGTTTTACACATATTTATGGCTATTGCATTAATTATTAATAATGAAGATAATTAATATGTTTTCCTGGACTTTACCCTTAAAGTTTTTTACTAATAGGTGTTGGATAGGCTTCCAGTTAAAGGCTTTAGCAGATGAACATTGGGAAACACTATTACCCTAAGGCACAGGTGTCAAACACAAGGCCCGTGGGCCGAATCCGGCCCGCTGCCTTCTGTTATCCGGCCCGGCACTTATCTGGCCCGCAGGGGGCGGCATTTTTTCTTGTCTATTTAATGTAAACCAGCCCAGGACAGGCCGCTTAAAAAAAAAACGAAAAACAAAACAAAAACAAAGCTACGCGATACCTGTTGTGATGATTCTGCCTAAATATGGCCATAACTCAGCTGTATTTTGGTCTCTAATGTGAAAGATCCTCAGTGCGCCAAACCGCTTTGGCTCACCCCTGAGTCCTCTTTCATATAAAAACCACACTCACCGCCAGTGAATGTCGGGTTCACCAGATAAATACAAGACAAGCCTTCTAAATTTTATATATTTATTAACCCCTAAATGGGTCGGTATTAAAATCTAACATATACAGTTCAGAACAGATATGCAGATATATGCAAGCATTAACAGTTACTAGTTGCAAGATACAGTACAAATAAAATAAAAGGGATTAAAGGTGAAATAATTACTTTACCACACATGTCCTTGATGTGGTTTTATAGTCCAACACTCACACATGGCATGTGTGAGTCACCAGTGGAGGCTTTTCAGCATGTGGCATTAACTCCTAGCATGTGGCATCACAGTACAATAATCCAGCCTGCATGCTCTCATAACAGTCTCTCAGCATTAGTCCAATAGTCTCTCTCAGTCTCTTGTAGGCTCATCATCGTCAGCAGCAGCATTCCAACCTGCCTGCTCATAGTAGCATCTCAGTCAAAGTCTTCATAGCATGATCGCCAAGTGATAGTCTCCTCCCATAGACCTCTTACCTCATCTTTTATACCCTTTATGGCACCTCCCAGAATGAGGTCACCGGCGACAGTAGGTCTGATGAGTTAATTCAATCAAATCCAGATCTTTTGTATAGAGCTGAGACAAAGTGAATTGATACACTGTTATCAGTCATATCTGATCAACAGCCCAGGCTTGAACAATGCACTATTGTTTGATCAGCCAGGGCTGTATAGGAATACAATGGAGCCCTATTGTTCCAGCCTGGCCGCTACTGCCAATATGCACCTAGGCTTATAGCTGCGCACAGTATGAATGAGTGCAAGCAAGAAGGGAGATCCTATACCCAGAGACCAAAATACAGCTGAGTTATGGCCATATTTAGGCAGAATCATCACACCTGTCCTGGGCTGGTTTACAAGACCTCTGCATGTCAGCGCAGGCGGCGATACAATGACGTCATCGCGCCTCCTACGCTGACACGTAGACGTCGCGGACAAGAAGAGGAGGCGGCGGCTCCATCAAGGCATCGGAGGTAGGTGAAATAAGTTTTTTTACATATATAAATAAGCCGTTGCCTGCTGGAGTATCCCCGGCACGTAACGGCCTATTTACTTATCGATCCCCGCTGCTGGTTGTCGCCGCCCCCGCTTCCCCTTCTGCTATGGGACGCAGAAGCGACTGTGTGCAGGAGCGGGGATGGTAAGTGAGGCCGCGGCCGGCGAACCCCATCAACCCCAGGGGAGGTGATAAACATAAAAACCAGAGTTACTCACCTCTCCGGCGATCCGATGTTACTCCCAGCAGGCTTCGGCCTTCTTTGGTGACATCGCAGGCGTCACGTGAGCTAGGCCGACGTCATTATGCCACGACGTCGGTCTGTGCGACATTGAAGAAGGACGAACGCAGGGAGAGCACCGGAGCCCAGGTAAGTAACACTGGTTTTATGTTTGTCACCACCTGGGTCTCCAATCATTATACTCTGGGGTCTGAAAAGACCCCAGAGTATAATAATAGTTCATGGGTGGGGGGTCACTATGGGACATAATACCATGTGCAGGGGCCACTATGGGGCATAATACCATTTGCAGGGGTAAACGGTATTTGTATATTGCTTAATTTTTGATATATTCAGAAAAGGATGAGGATAGTATGTAACATGCCAATGTCTTAGGTTTTAACAATACATTATGTTCTTCCTGGTTGCCCTCAAAGGGCTGATTGTAACAGTAGTAATGTACAAATGTAACTACTGCTTAATAGCTCACTTAACTGTTAAGGAGAAGTTACTTTTATACATGTGTAAAATAATCTTGGCCCTTCAAGGTACCCCGTGAGGCTGAAGTGGCCCCCGGTGAAAATGAGTTTGACACCCCTGCCCTAAGGTGTGACTCTAACTATATTGGGTCAAAAGGCCCTTGAGGGTGGAGTGGTTCCCTACTTAGGATGTGGAAAACGTCAGAGTCTGAGACAGGGCTTGTTTGGTTGGAGTCGAAAAAAAAAAGTTACCAACTCCAGCTTGTACATAAAATGATTATTTTTGATTATACAGAATTATACAATTAATATTATATAATTAGATGTATAGTTTGTTCCATATTTACTTTCATAATAATCAATCACTGGATTATTAATGAATTAGAGAATCTTCACTACTTCTGTCTGACCATGTCAGCCATTTATAAAGGAGTTGGTGTCTGAGTCTGTGGTTTAGCCTGCCGACCCCACAGCCCTGGTGGAAGAATTGAGGCGGACATAGATGGAGAACTTTACTCCCGCGGAGACAATGGGCTTGGCAGCTACAATATGAGACAACTAGTGAGGCAGTTTCTCAAGAGTGGTGTGGATATACTCAGCCCTTCACTGGTGGACGCACTTTGCCTTATCAGTGGACAGACTCAATCCCCTTTGACAGACTCACAATTGCAGTTTTATTGCTCCTCTCTGGCCCGTCTAAGCCCTGGGGTGGCACATAATAATAGTTGGTCACCCCCTGAACTGTGGCAGAGTAAGCTGGCATTGTCCTCAGCACAATCTCCTCATGTCTCTTCTGCTAGTCTGACCTGTACCTTATATTTATTCTCAAAAGGGGCATGTGGACCCACATCAGGCTGACCCCACATCAACCCATGACCTAGCCAACTCACCCTGTGGCTACAGCACATACAACTTTAAGGACAGTAGAGGTACCCCAGACAGAGACAGAGCTACCCAGCGACAGACTCGCTCATCTCACCTAAGGCTGTCGCTCAATAATAACAGGGAATTTCAGTCAACCATAACCCACAGCAACAACAAGGATACAACTGCTCAAGCGTTAAATAGTGGCGTCCATAGTAACATTTTTTGGATGACTCATTTTTCAGCCCCTGCTTATCTTGAGATAGTAAAAATAAGGTCCAATCTGACCATACCAGGTTTCCTCAATGGCTAAGTTCACAGAATTCTTCCTGCCAGTGACAGAAAGATTTCCTGCTCCCCTTCACGTCCTCGGGAGGTTTGGGTGAATTCCATCCGAAGTTCAAGCAGGATGCCTATTTTTAAATGAATGGAAAGCGGAAGTCTTGAGGCAGATTCCACCATGTGAACCTAGCCTTAGGTTCACATCTGCGCCAGCTCGCTGTCCTTTGGGTCCGCTGTGGGACCCGACTGACGGAGAGCCGGACCACTAAAACAGCGTTTACCCGCGGACACCAGTTGACTCCATAGACTACAATGGGATTTTACAGGTGTCCACCATTTTCATACTAAAAGCTATGGAGAGAACAGTTCACATTGCAGGACTTTTCTCTTCACCGATTTCTGGTGGTTTATGTGAACTTAGCCTAAGACACTTATAAAGTAGCAGGGTGCAGCTCCTTACCGGCCAGTATCACTAAATCAGCCTCCTTAAGAGCATCCCTGCGGTTCTGACGAATATGGATGGGGCTGTCTCTTCCCAGCATGCCTCTGGCCATTCCACCCAAGAAACACGGAATACCCAAAGTCTCCAAAGCCTTCCTGAAAAACAACGAAACATGAATTTAGGCTTCATGCACATTACCATTCCGAAGCCAATTCCGCTGCAGAGTCCGTGGCTTGTGACAGTCGGGGAATGGGCGTAATCGGCAGCGGAAAGCCAATGTTCTGCTTCGGGATTCTGCCACAGGGGCCGGAAAATGAAGAGGAATCTGGGACAGATGTGTTCATATGAATATTTACTAGCAGAAACAAGGACAGGGGAACAAGATACCAAACACCACCCTGTATATATACATAGCTAAAACTATAGATAGTACCTGAGCTTGTCAACAGGAGTTGGGGGCAGAGTGCTCTGACTGCCTAAGATGAAGACGGGTTTCTTAGCACGGCTCAACAATTCCACACATTTCTGGATCTGCAAGAGAAAAAGACAAAAAGTTTGGACTTGTATGGTAGAAAAACATCCAATACATCCAACACTGCACTACCAGGAGTAGGGAGATACCATTTCTGGAAGACTCCACAAGGACGGTGTAGGTACGGGGTCCATTATCCCCGAAATAATAGCACTCTCTACTAGTCTAGGGCCTAGACTAATGGTTACAAGACTCACAGTTACTGGTGGACTGGCACATTCACAATGGTGGTGTGCTATGACTGGCTATGATCACATGATGGAAAGTGGACTCCTGCCTCAAATTCCTCTTCACTTCTTGCTCCTCCATCTTTCCGCCGCGAGTTTCACTCTCTTAATAGGCACAGATAAATTGGCCTAGTCAGCTCAGTGGTTTAAGCCACTGGTTCTGCTTCGATCTCTGCCTCCAATTGAATACAATGAAAGGCAGATTCAAATCCAGCCATGTGAACATACCCCAACACCTTCTTGCCATTGGCAAGCAGAAGAATGACTCTCTACACAATGACCTACATCCATTACCAGTCATCACACAATGTATAATTATTGGCCCCCTTCATGGCAGTACTTAGTAGAGGCAATAACAGACCTGCTCAGTAGTGGCCTTAGGGATGGTGACGGGAAGAGGTGAAGTGTCTCGGGTCTCCCAGGCCCCAGCAAACAGGTTATTCAGGTGATTCTGCAAGTACCTAGAAGGGGGAAGGGAGGGAACAAACTTTGTAAAGATCAGTGATATGGACCCAACCCTCTCCATGGAGAAGATGGTTAACTATAGAAGAACATTTCCATAGCATCACTGGTTATTACCAAGTCAAGCTGAAACATTGTGAGAAAATGGCACGTATTAATATCTCATTTTGCCGCAATTTTTCTGGTTACATTTTGTGCTAGGCCAATATAACATTATGTAAATATACCCTCAAAGCTTATGCACACAGCAGTACCACGTGCACGGACCCTTACAATGTGAAGGAGTACACCACATTTTGCAACAATCCTGTAAAAAAAAAGTCCTCTAGGCTTGACAAACCAGAAGGCAGCCGGAGGTACATTATGGGCCCATAGATTTTTATGAGATTGAGCATAGACACCAGGTCACCAGAATCCAGCATATCACCCCAACCCCACAGATAGATAGATTAGGGTCACTCGAATCATACAGTGTTCTCTCCTTGTAAATCGCTGTCTCTGTTGCAGAGATATTGCTGTTTTTGTACATATGCAAGTGACTTCTTTGGAGCAACAAGGGCATTGTCTTTGCTCCAAAAACAGCAATATCTCAGCAACAGAGGCAGCGATTCACATGGGGAAAACGCTGCTTGGCTGAGTTAATATGCTGGGTTCTGATGACAGACTCCCGTTAACTCCAAAATTAGAGGAACCGTTCACAACTCTTACCCTATTGGTTATAACTATTTAGGCAGATTTATTATGCCTTGTCACAGTGAGGTTCACCCTCCGCTGGCTCTGGGGCTATGAAGACTGGCGTGAGTAATGGCAGTCTTCACAAATATGCCACAGTGTTTACGACTTAACATGAACTTATTATACTATCAGCATTTTACTGCTTGACTGGATCTTCTAGTCTATACGATACAGCTATACCTCTGACCCATCCCATCGTCCAGGTAGGTGTAAACTTTAACCAGTATATAGAAGAGATACGACAGGAGGACAACAAATGTATTTGTAGTGGATTTACAATGCCATCTGCAGTGCTATTCCCAGAGACATCACACGCATTTGCTGTGAACCAGAAAGGAACATCCATAAAAGTTAATGGCAACCTCCAAGAGTCACCAAAAATAGGATGGAGAAGAGGAAATAAATATTGCTGTACACTAAAACAAGTATGCACAAAGCTCTGACCCCACCTAAGACGCCCTTTGTACCCAATACATTTACACACCCCTATCCCAGACAAGCAGAAGGACTCGGCTCTACAATAATTATTTCACTTACCAGTTGATTATTTTTCCCACAATCCCTTTAGGGGCTCCTTTTGGGGACAACTCTTTTTGGATTATATGATACGGATACAGAATATCTATAGGAAATTCTACAAATACAGGACCTGACAAAGCAGAGGGAAGAAGAAAAAAATCCTTGTCAAAGAACGAATTAGCTTCAAACATGGAGATTCCAATAGATCTCATCATCATTTTGGGGAACATTTATAAAAAAATTATTTTACGGATGCATTTTGCAGACTATATGAAGATTCTTATTATGTCTGAGAAAATCCCTACCAAGCTCTACGCTTTAGGCCAGCCAAAAACTTCAATACATCTGGATGGTCAAACACTCTTACTCGCCAGCCAAAAATGGTCATTTGGGGTATTACGATAACCGATTAAAGTCATTCCGGCCGACAAATGTCTAACGTGTATGGCCTGCTCAAGACCTGTCCCAATCTGTGGGGGAACCTGGCAGCAATTGTTCATCTCCCCCAGCAGCGCCACCACAGGAAGAATGAAGAATTACACTGTTTCTATTGAAATCAGTCAGATTTCTGTATAATACACAAATGTGACAGACATGCTCTGGCTAATCCCATAATATGGAGTGTTTTTCCTATATGTCTAGGACATCTGATAAGAGACAAACATCATACAAATTCTCTTCTATTACTGTGAAGCCGTACTAACCAGGAGTTCCCGACTGGGCCTCAGCCAGAGCTTTCCGTAACACGGGGACAATCTCACGTACAGTCCTGACAGATGCACAAAATTTACAAATAGGTTTGAAAAGGGATAACTGGTCTATATCCTGCAGAGCTCCTCGGCCCTACAGAATGAAAAAGTGGGAAAAAAAAATATATTAATTATAAAAAAAAAAAATCCCTGATCTAATATCTTAAATTGCTTACATTGAGTTATGATAAGATATGATGCCAGAATCACAGATACTGCATTTCAGAACATGTGGAAATTACATAAACAGTAGTAGGGAGGGTAAAGGGTTAAAAATGTGTGCAGTATGGCACAGAGACTCCCTCTATTAGTGTACTTTGACCCCATTTCATGCTCTGCCCCATCATGAAGCATAAAAGTGGGGCATATCTGCCCGGGATGCTCCTTTAAAAAAAAGGTCAATCTGACTATGCTATATGACCTAGAGTAGAGTACAAAGGTTATCATTTACCTGTAGCAGTGTTGCGGCTGCTCCACCAATGAGCAGGAGGGGGGACTCCGCCATCTGAGCATTCTTAATAGCGGTCACCGTGTTGGTTAAACCTGGACCTGCTGTCACTGCTGCCACACCAACCGTACCTGCACCAAAATGACCATAGCATCTGTAAGTAGACTGCAGAGGGAGCTTATAAGTCAGAACAAGCTATTCTGGTCCAATAGCTACAATGGTCAGATTCAGGGATGATAATAAAACTTAAAGAAGTATTCCCATCTTAGACATTCATGGCATTTGAACCGTATGTACCATAAATGCCAGCCATATAGTGTGCCCATAATACTGCCAGCCACACATATGTACTTACCTGTCTCTATCCCTGAGCACCCCGGTTCTCCTTGCCACTCTGTGACATAGAATATACATGTGAAAAACCTCTAGAGAACGATCCCATATATCTTCCAAGCCCTGCACGGATATTTCAAGGGATGGAAGGAGTAAGGTAGTGCGGGCCAAGGATACGTTCACATGGTCTTCACCTCTAAATTCTCTCCACAAACTGGCCTTGTGGAATCAGCAACATAAAGCAGAGGCCAAGCCTCGGTTTCTGGCGTGGTTTTCATATACAATGGGGCTAACCAAGCAAGAGGCCTAGTGCCACAATTTCCACTGTGATTCTATGGCGAAAACTGTGTGAAGATCAAACACGATGCTTGTTTTTTCAGCATTCACTGCCTACAATTGAGGCAAATTTGGGGTGTTTCTTGGAGAAGATTTTAAGGCGGAAGACCTCAGATTCCACCATGAGAACATACCCTAATGCCTCTATGATGGTAAAACAGGAGGACATAATGCTTAAGTTGTTCTTAAATAACAGGACACAATGGAGCCCGTAATGCCACACAAAACCTGGCCCATTGAATGATTATTCCCGCTAGAGATGCCAAGATGCTAATGAATGTATTTTTATAGACTAAACAGGTCTTAGACATTAGATTTCAACTACCAGAATCCAACACACTATCTGATCCATCAGGTTGGATTTTAACCTGTCCCATCCTTTGTTTCACATGGACATACGTGGCACCTTGGTTCTATAGCTTCTTCTTCTACATTGAAATGTGTGCTTTTGGCCTTGCCAAACATCCATATAAATATGGGGGTAAGTGAACCATCATCCCCAAAATGGCGAGTTCTACAAGAGTCTCCTCTGAATGGAAGCAGGCCAAGATATGCTTGGTCACAGATATGAACCAGCAAAGGATTTCTTAATCCCGTTGACCATAAGAATCATGACATTACTCGGCGAAGATCTGATGGAGTCATGAACCATCTGCAGTAGGAAGACAATCAGCACCGCACTAGCAGTAGGAGAATAGCCAAGAATGTTTAGTTTTTGCCTTGAGATTTACATGTATGTACCCTGATCTAAAATGTGTAGCTGTTGGGGGTGCAGATGTATCAGTCACATTGGTTCTCAGGTTATAGATCTTGCATTCAGGCCCCCAGGGGCTTTAAATGACACCTCTGCTTGCCGAAATAATGTTAATATGAAATGAAAGCTCATCTGTACACATTGCAAACATCCAACTACACAAACCTGTTATTTAAAGTCTAAATATTTGTACATTTTAGGACCCTGGGCGACAACCTTCATTGGTGGGGCTCTTAGAGATCAGGTCGATCATAAAGTCATGGTGTATCTTAGTGATATGCCATCACTTTGCAAGATGGGAATGCCCCTTTAATGCTGAAAGTTAGTGAAGTACTTTGGAGAAATATGAGAACTATGCTCGAGTCCACCAGAGGAGATGAGGTCCATCCTCCATCTATGCAGAACACATGCATGGAATATACTTGGAATTACATTATAATACTTCTTGTTACCATTGTACACACAGGACATATCAGCAAGATCTAATAGGTGATGTGTGAAGAATCATATTGTAAGAAACAGATCCTAGTGACAAGTGGTTGGCTCCAAATGGGATTGTCTTCTACTCAAACTTCAGGACCATATTGTTTTAGAGGTCCTTTAGTGTGATAGAGTTCAGGTCCTTCAGATGTTCCTCTGATTTTTTGTTGGACAAGTCTGACAATCCACCATTTTCTATGCATTGTCACTCATGTCAGCTTAGCTGTATAGATCTTGTTGACAGGTGTGGTACTGTTTATTGAAAAAAGCAGCCACCCTTTTCTGAACCTGTACAACTCATTTCACACAGATGACAGAAAGCAAAAGATATGTTATGACTAAGTTTCTCCTACCTGAAAGTCTGGCTACTGCATCTGCAGCAAATACCGTCGTAGCTTCATGCCTCGTGTCTACCACACGTATTCCTAGCTTTTCACACGCAACCAAAATTGGTGAGATGTGGCCACCGACCAACGTGAACACAAATTTTACACCATGGGACTGAAGGACTTGAGCTACCACCTCTCCTCCATGACAAGAACTTTGAGTTTCCACCTGCAAATAACACAGATTGTCAGATATCGTATAGGTGAATATGTCACAAGTAGAAGTCATGAAGTCATAAGGCATTACAGCCCTACTTCTGGTCCCTTCAAATAAGCTGAGGAAATAGAGAGGCCTACAGAACAGTGTGCCGCAACCCATGAGTGAATCATTGGGGTATATGAATTCTATATTGGATATGGAACTTGTCAAGCTTGGTTGACCAGAGTCTAAAATCAACCCTAAAGTCAACCCAAGGCTACCACTAATGGTGGATTCCACTTACCGAGGCCACCATCATTCTTAATCTGAAACCAGACAAAGACTTGTAGGACGGTGGCTCTTATTGACCCATAGCTCTTCGAAATACTGATTCTAATATATTTACCAGAGTCCCTGACTCCTGAGATTTGTCCAGCCTGGATTAGCCATTGCCATGAGGTAACGTGAAATGGGATAAGTGGCTAATAGTTGGGGTCTGACCACGTTCACAAAAACAGGGATCTGCAGGCGCCCCATGTACACAGAGGGTTGGTTCACTTGCTTAGACACTGCTCTATTCACATCAATGGGATAAGTCATTAAACAGCACATATGACAATGACAAAGATTAAACATGTACGGGAAGGATAGGGAATAGGTGGCACATCTTGTATGATTAGGAGGGTGACCTAAGTAGCAGATAACGGTGACCAATAGCGATAATATGTACAAGGCATATCCATTAGAATAGATCGTACATAGACTGTCACAGACACAGCACATATGTAAAGCAGTACATATATACATAATAGATGCCTAATACAGAAACTCAGCCTGCTTTCCCTTAGTTTCTGTATCCAGCGTATATGTACCGATCTCCATATTGCTGTGCCAGTGGCATTCTCTGAATTATATTATAATGGATATACCTTTGTACATATTATTACCATTATCTTGTATCAGTGTCCACTTGTATACAAGATGTATTGACTACTTCTTGGTGCATATCTTTGCCCCCCAATGTATATGGAGGTGCACTAATATGAGCTGTGAGGAATGCCCCCCCTGACTATAATCGTCTATAGCCCTGTACTGTCAGAGGGGGTGTTCCTTACCACCCAGCGATGACACTGAGCTGTGAGGAACGCCCCCTCAGTACAAGTCTATGGACGAGTACAGTCAGTTAGACTGTCAGGAACACCCTTCTGACGATGGGCAGAGATCGGTGCCGAAACTAACGGCACCGATAACTCCAGCCCCAGGGCACATAACGGGAAAGCCGACAGTACGCTGAATTCAGCACACTGTCGGCTTTCTAGTGGTATATAAAACCGCATGTGCCTGAGGACATGAAAGTTCCTCTTTAAAGGGGTTATATAGGGTGT
Organism: Leptodactylus fallax; assembly: GCA_947044405.1. NCBI lineage: Eukaryota > Metazoa > Chordata > Amphibia > Anura > Leptodactylidae > Leptodactylus > Leptodactylus fallax. The sequence goes on from CAMRHE010000270.1 coordinate 658,399, forward strand.
AATAAAATGGGTGCCCTGCCCTGGTTACGCTTTATTACTAATATACACCCCGTTCTCCTGGACCCTGCTTATTACCTGTGTGGGGGGCAGCTGGGGAGGCCAGAACTCTTGTTCCTTTGCCTTCCTGGGTGATGCTTCGGCTCTGTGTCACACGACCGATTCCACTCCACTCAATGGGCCTGCGGCCCTAGTCGATGGGGATTAGTGAGAGACGGGGGGGCTGCAGAGTTCCGGCCTCCCCAGGATGTGATCCATGCGTATTCAGCTGCAGATCCTAGGGCAATATTCACTGCAGGTCTCTGCGAGCGTTGAGTTGCTAAATATTAGATAGTGATCGGCTGAGCTTGTCTGACTGGCTCAGCTATGAATATTCAGGACATAAAAGATAATTCTGTTGTCTCTACATACATAAAGCAGAACAATATCCTGTACTATTACATTGTCTACAAAGTAAAGAAATCTTCCCTTACTGGATTTATATTGTCTCTATGCAAAATGATCCCATATGGCTTACCTTATGAAAAAGCTGATAGATGACCCCCAGACGGTACCCCAGCCACAAGAGTACAATGGACACTACTGCTCCGAGGGCTGCGCCCATGAGGTATATGCAGTCACAGCCGTGATCCATTCTAGAGGCTGGGATAGAACAAAGGGAGATACAAACATTACAAATCGTGCAGCTAAAGCAGAAAACATTTTCCCATCCATATTTGTTATATTATTTTCAAAACCAGCCCACTTCCAAGTAACCCGTACACATTAGATCCATAACTCGGAAGATGACTTGTACATGGTCTTAAGCGGGGCCACCCCATGTGACCCGAAACCACGTGATATCAGACAGAGGACGGAAGAGGCCTGAAGAGGACACCGGAAACAGTCAGCATGTTTGTTGTTAGTACTTAGCTGAGCCCCCTACATGCAGAGAGTTTATTACATCTGTTCAATTTACCATGTCTGATATAAGGATAAAGTTAAAGGGGTTTACAGGATATACAATTTTTTGCAAGGAGGCTGGGAAAGGTATAAAAAAAAAAAAACCATACTCACCTGTCCCCAGCCTGTGCTCCAGGGTCCCCTGCCGCTGTCTAGTCCAGCTGCACACAGGGCCTTCTTCCACCGGAAGTCCTTGCCTCATGTATTCGCTGAGGCCAATCAACAGCCTCATTGGCCTAAGGAAAGGAACCGGAACATCACTCACATAGGCCGCTGATTGGCCTTAGCAGTCACGAGCAACGAAGACTTCCACTGGAACAAGACCCTGGGAGCAGCAGGACAGGACCGCGGTAGGAGACACCGGAGCACCAGGGACAGGTGAGTATGGTGTTTTGTTTGTTTTTTCACCATCCTCGACTTCCTTGCGAAAAACTGTAAATCCTGGACAACCCCTTTAAATGTAGTCTGTCACCAGATCCCAGTATATCACCCCAGTCCTGCAGATAGATAGGTTAGGGTCACCTAAATCAAGCTGTGTTTTCCCCTTGTAAATCGGAGTCTCTGTTAGTAAGCGGCAACACCCTCATTGCTCCAAAGAGTTTGTCAACGGAGGCAGGAATCCACAAGAGGAAAACACTGCTTTATTTAGGCGACCCTAACCTATCTATCTGCAGGGTTGGGGTGATATGCTGGGATCTGGGGACAGACTCGCTTTAACAGAATGCAGATCATTGAAAAACTCAGACTAAAAATTGAGTCAGCAAGGAATGACGTTAGATTTCAGCTCTGAAGTGTACAGAATGATGAATGCAGTTCTAGAGTAAAACCCAGATGGTAACTCAGGATCAGGAATAAGAAAAATATTTACAGAGGTTTTTATTGATATTTAAACATTTGAAATTTAGTTTAAAGGAATACTCTGGGGAAACCTGATACATTGTTATACCGAGTACGCAGGGAAATAGTTTTCTCTGGAGTGTTCCTTTAAAGGGATTTTTATGGCCCCAAATGGATTTTTCATACAGCACCTGAACTGTGAGGATCCGACACCTGGACGCTGCACTGATCAGCTGTGCCGGAAGCTGCTGCAATGGACGGACAGCACACGCAGTCTGCTCCTCATCAAGCAATAGTAGTGGTTTTGGAGAATTACAGCTCTGCCCCTGCTAAGTAAATAGGAGCAAACTGCAGGCACTCTCCATCCACTGCACCAACTTCCAGTGCCTGATCTGTACAGGGTCTGGGTGTCAGACCCCCACAGATCACATACTGATGACCTATCCTGACTTATATCCAGCATCAGAAAACACTTGGTGATTAGTACTGATGTGGAGTCTAAAGTTCAAATCCCACCAAGGACAACATCTGTAAGGAGTTTGTATGTTCTCTCCCCGTGTTTTCGTGGGTTTCCTCTGGATACTCCAGTTTCCTCCCACACTCCAAAGACAAACTGATAGGGAACTCAGGGGGTGTTCACACTGACGTTGCTAATGTCTGTTGCTGTCTTCAGTCATAGGATGACAGCAATGGACATTAACTGTAGCAGAGAACGGTCACAGACTGATTCTGTGTCCGTTCCCATTGACACTAATGTAAACAACATGATGCGTGCTATCTTCTGTCATGTCTGTTTACTGTTGTAATGGAAGATAAAGTTGTGCATTCAGGAGGTGCATGTTACAAAGCCAGGCCTGGCTAAATTCACTGCCAAATTAACCATATTGTGAAACTGGAAAAGGGTAGGTATACACAATGAAACGTGGAGTTTGACGCTATATTGGGCCTATGGATAGATGCCTTGGGCTGGCCTTCATCTCCAGCGCAACTTCCTTGGTGGGCCGTTCCATAAAGAATTTACTACAGTGGCCAAAATAGGGACAGACCTTGTCGTACAGTGCCATGCCAGTCCTCTAGGTGCAGCTTATTTATATAGTCACTTCCTGGGGTATCAGTCGAGAGATTAGATTTATAGTCCCATATCTTAATACACATATCCATGTTTGTGTCCACCATATGTACCGCTTTCCAGTCTACACGCTGTATTGTAACGTAACTGCGGCTGTATGGTGGGGGGGACTTTGGTGTTGCTGTTATTTTTTTTTTTTAAAAACTAATAAAAAAATTGATTAAAAAGCCAAAGGATATTTATGCCATCACTGATCTGCGGGGGTTGAACCTGAGAATGGAGGGGCATTACCGCTGGCGTAGCGTTGCATTCCCTTCCAAGATTTCCCATCATAGCCAGTGGCCGGGGCCATTTCTGTGCAGAAAGTCAGGCTATATCAGCACTGTGGCCCCCTCATTCTCAATCTATCCTCGGCTAGCCATATGACATCACTTTATAACATGAATCACCAACGCAGATGTGAACCTAGCCCAACCTGTTTGCCCCCCACCCTCCCCCTCGCACTGTATAAAGTCCTCTCCTCGCCCCAGCCCAGGTATTCACATTTGTCAGTTTTTGGCGCTGGAGTGTAAACGTTACAACTCTATGGGAACGCGTGACAAACACAAAGCACTTGTTAACCACACACATGCCTGAATATAGTTGGGCCCTACTTTGCGGCCAAATACTTATTTCAAAGGGGGTCAAAAAGACACTTTAACAACAATATAGGGAATTATATTTCTTCTCAAGAGTTTCCTTCTGATTGCAAAAGGCAAAGTTTTCCTTTAACTTTTATCGTCTGCTGCAAAAAACTTGATCAGTCCAGACAACTCCGCACAGACCGGGACTCGCCATAGAAGTGAACGTCGCCTACCGTTTAACCCTTCATTCATCACACAGAAGAATCTGACTCGGTAAATCAGTCACAGCTCTGCATATATTAAGCATACGTAACATAAGCATCCATTCCACCATGGTCTGTATTCACCAGCTACTCTGCAGCACCCAGCAGCTGAATGGTCCTGTGCAATGTGTCAGTGATCCTGCATTACCTGAGTCCGGCTGCAGCCTTGTAATGAAGGGGACTGGAGTCACAAGCTCTTCCTTCCTCCCTGTCCCCTGATCTTTACCCAGAGATCCTCTCTGGCAGCTTGTTCACGTGATCTCTCAGATGTCACACACAGCTCCCTCCCCAGGCTGACACAGACAGGGTTATCGCCTGATTTCTTCACTCTTCCACTGCTTTCAATGGCTAACACGGTACAACATTATACTACAGACAGGGTTAGTCAGACTGTGCCAGGGGTTATTTAGGGAGGAGTCTACATTACAATGATCTCCCAAGGATCACTCTTTACAAGGGTCACTGGAGGTCATGAGTAGTAGTGCCAATATTCTATCACTCATGGACGAGAGGATAATCCTAAAAAGAGCTGCTAATATCACTCACAGGCGGGAGATCTTACTGCAGAAATGTCTGCGGCTGGAAACCAGTTCCATTTATCTCACTAGGATTGTTTAGGAGGCCATGACATGGATTTCTGCAAGCTCTATTAACATGATAGAAGCGATCTTAAGTCGTAGAAATATCTGCAACAAAATAGCTAGAAAAAAAAATCTATAAAATATTTCATTTTCTGCTAATCGAAATATTATGTTCATGTGAAAACCCCTGTAAGTTGACTAAAGAAATTGACATTAAATACAGGTCAGTTTTCCAGTGTGTGGATGAGATTTGTTAAAAACCCCTTTAGGCTAATGCATAGTGTTTTTTCCCGCAGCACTTTTCAGAGAAAGTCCGCAGAGGTTTCCTCTGCAGACTTTCTGCATCCATTATACCTATAGGGAAACCGCCAATGTTTCAGTAGGTATAATTGACATGCTACGTTTTCCAAAACCGCAATGGTTTTGGAAATTACAGCGTTCCGACTGTGTGTATTTTTCCGCAATGTGTGGATGGGATTCGCAGGGACTGTAAACCACCACGTTTACATTACGTGGAGCTCCAGCGTAAAATTCACCTACCCAATACTGAAATCCACTACAGATTATACATGCGTGGATACACAGGTAAAATCTGCAGCATTTCCATCCCATGTGGACCTACTCTTGGGTTACACACAGCAGAATATTAAGAAAAATTCCTCTTCATTTTCAACGCCATATTCGGCCACAGGATTGTCAATGCAGGGCATCAGCATTACGTTGCGGCTTTCCTCTGCTGGACCAGACATTACCTCTCTGTTGTCCAGAGTCCCAGAATGTCTAGCAGCCGTAGCCTCCTTTCTCTACTCCTGTGGCATCCCAGAGCTGGCTATGGCTGGGCTGAGGGTGATCTCTGTAGTCATTGTATTATTTCCTGTTGCTTCATAGCCTGTGTGACATAGCAGGGGGTCCTGAGTCTCACACAACACAGCGCCACCTAGTGAGCCTCACACATGCATTACACCTCCCATAGGATTGAATAGTAACCAAATGTCCAATGGGAGGACATCGCCTGGGAAAAGGGGAGGAGTCAGCTGATCACTGGGTCCCCATGGTAAGACCCCTGCAGGAAGGTCCTGCGTGTGAGGAGTTAGAAGTGTGGAGTGTTAGGAGGAGGAGGTGAGGAGATAAGTGTGATGTCCTGTGAAGAAAGCAGTGAGTTTAGTGCAGGAATCTCAAGTCCTAGACAGGCCCAGGAAGGTTGGAGAGCTGACATACTCCAGCTATTCAGAAGATCCTGTCCCCTGTCTGCCTAGCCATCGCCCTGAAGGAAGTCAAGCATCATTATCTTGTCAGCCTGAGACTGTGGAGAGAACATTCTGGAACACGTGCTCCATAGCAAGTATCACAGGATCCAGGGGCCAAGGCCAGACCTGTGGAATATCCTGCCACCCTGACTATTGCACCCCGAAACTCTGAGCTATCAGGACCACATAACGTGAGTGGGGAATATTATGTACTAGTATCATGGTGGGCATCCTCCTATGAGCCAAATAGGAGCCCAGACGCACCTTAGGGCTGTAACACTGAAGTATAAGGGGCTAGGAACACCTTTCATCAAGTCTACCCTGCACCCCAGGACTTTGCTGTGTCACCAGGCGTACCCCGTTGTTTTGTATTGAAGAAACTGTTTAAGCATTTGTGCCTCCACACCCATGGAAGTAAAAGTTCAACTTTACAACCGTTTCTGTGTCTGACTCTGCACCGACAACATCAGGGCGCCCCAAACACCACCAGTCGGCACAGTATAGGGGAAGCGCCCCGGGGGAACAATCACCACCAACATTTGTGCAGCCCCCTCATCACCGGTACCAGTGGTGGTAACGTGGGACAGCACCAGCGCTGCGCCCTCGTGCCCAGAGACCGTGACAAGTCTGCGCTGTTTGCACCCCGCAATCCCAACTGCAGCGTTACCTTCCATCTGGTCACCGCAAGAAAAACTGGCGTCACGAACAGGATACGGGTGTGTGCCATTTTGAGAAAGTCGCCACGAAAAGTGCGCCAAATTGTCTCCAGAGCATCGGTCTTTATTGTGGACTTTGCTAAGATCAAGTTTATTCCCTGAGAGTGCTTGCCACAAAGAGGGGGAGCCCTATACCCCTGAAGCAAGCCCTAAAGACTGTCCTCTCAGTGTGTTACAGCCCTGGAAGAGTTAAAACGCCCAGGACTTGTTTGCTGCGCCACATCGCTGTGTAAGAACGCCCACAAAGGGTTAACTGTACCTTGCAAAAGTGCGGGAGATTTTTAGCACTGCCCATGAGGCCAGGAGACCCATCTGCCGCCATCTTAGGAGAGCCCAGAATGCTGAGCGCAATGCTCCAGCGCACCCATACAAGAAAGTGAAAGGCGAACGTGCCAGCGCCATTTCTGACTCTCCGGTGCCGCATCACCGTCCCTGCTGTGCACCGCTGATCTCTGGTCCACGCTGCAGTTGCTGTCAGTGAGTACTGTGCCTCCCTGTCCTTGTCTTCAGTCCTCCCACGGCCCCAGCGAGTGTTTTCCGTGTACAGTGTCCGTGGGGAGTGCCACCATTAAAGAGGGGGAGCACACCGTCAGCCTGCATCACAGTGACTCTGTTAATAGCTACAGCATTCTTAAAGGGACAGCATTCCAAGTTGTAGTCTCCATTCCCTGCCAGCAAGCAGTTGAGTTTCTTAAAGAGACGGCGACCTAATTCCAGTCATACCTGCAAACAACATGACTGAGCAAAGTGACATTGTGCCATCTGTTTCTAGTGATCCAGCAGTGCCCATGGCGAGCAGCCTACCATTCTCCATGCCATTTTACCCTGGCGCACCATGGCTGCCGCGCTACAAAGGGGAGGCGCATACCCTCAGGGACTTTCGTGAGAAGATGCTGTCTCTCTTCCAGTTCTATCCTCTGAATACAGAACAGCAGATACAGATCCTGCTGGGCCAGCTTGAGGGTGCTGCAGCTAGGGAGGTCAAATCCTGGCCTGCCTCTGACAAAAGAACCCCTGGGCAAATTCTGGACAAACTCCATGTGAACTTTGACGTGCGATCTGTCTCCGAGGTAAAGATGCGCTTCTTTTCCAGACGACAACTACCTGGTGAGACCCTGCGGGACTATGCTTTATCCCTCCAAGAGGCATTCAGAGCTGTGGTGCAAGTGGATCCACGTGAAAATGTGGACTCTGATAAAATCTTGCTTGACCGCTTCATAGAAGGGGCGGGTACCACATTGCTCCAGAGTCAGTTGCGAATGCTTGCTGCAGAACATCCCAGCATCACATTTGCTGACTTCAAGGCCCTTGCCATCCAGGTCTTGGGACAGGAGCAGCCCCAGCCGAGCCCAGTCATCTGTGCTCCCTCACCTGGACCCTCAACAAGCATTGCTCCAGTTGTCCTGCCACTACCTCTGGGTACCTCACCTGCTGCCCAAACTGCACAGACTACACCAGCAGACTCCAGAGATGACCTTCTGGCCCGAGTGGATCATCTGACCCGTGCCATGGAACAGATCACCGTCCGTCTAGATCGTCTGACCCAGCCGTCTTCATCGTCCAGTGATCCTTTGCGAAGTCTCAACATCTCACCTAAGTCGCCACCCAGACGTCCATCTTCAGTGAAACCTCCGCAGAGTGAGAGGCCATACTGTACCTATTGCCATAGATATGGACACACCAGGCCACAGTGTTTTCAGTTAAACGGGCCACCCCCGAGGCAGTGGGCCGCCCCTCGGGAGGAAAGAAGAAGGGCCCAGGTGAATCTTCAGTGCCATTGTCACGCTTCGTCTCAGCCTGCCCACACATCACAATCCGGGTGAACGGCGTCCCTCTGACAGCGTTGGTGGACACTGGATCTCAGGTAACAACCCTGCGCAAGCAGGCGTTCCTTGAACATTGGGACTTAGGTGTGTTGAATAGAACACCTGACACATGGATAAATCTGTGTGCCAGCAATGGACAGCCCATACCACAGCAGGGTTATTGGGAACCCACTATCCAGATTGGGGACTTGAAACTGCCTAGACAGGGTGTAATTGTCACTGATGTAGAGGATGATAGGTTTGCAGTTGTAATATTAGGCATGAATGTTTTACGCCATTGCTTTGCAGAAGTGTTGGATGCCTTGCATGCCTCTCTCCTTACAGCTTCCCCAGTGACCAGCAGACCATTCAGCGGGCCATTCGTGTACTCAATGCCCAGCACAAGTTCGCCAACAAACAAGGTGAAATTGGTCGAGTCCGGATCCAAGATACCCGTCCAGTAACCCTACAGCCTGGAACAGAAACTATGGTGTGGTGCCGTGCCCGTCCGGGCATAGAAAATCAGGACTACGAGGCCTTGCTACAACCCATACAGGTAGATGGCCAACCACTTGTCATGGCTGCCCGCAGCCTTGTCACAGTTTCCAATGGACGTGTTCCTGTCCGCTTAGTCAACTTGGGCGATGCTCCCGTGAACCTCCACAAGTTCCACTCTGTGGCCCTGCTACACCGGTTAGCACCAGAAGACATTCTCTCTGGTGATTCTACCGCCACACAGCATTCCACCCAAGCTGCTGAGAACATTCAGAATGGAGCCACGAAGTCCTGGTGGGATGAATTGAACGTGGGAGACGCCAATACCCCTATAGAGCACATCAATGGGGTTCGCAATGTGGCCAAGCGTTACCAACAGGCATTCAGCAAACACCCATTGGACTTTGGTAAGACCACGACCATACAACATCGCATTCTGACTGGCGACCACCATCCAATCAAGGAGCGTCACCGTCCAATACCACCAGCGATGTACCAACCGGTGAAAAAGTTGATCCAAGAGATGCGAGATGCTGATGTCATCCGGGAGAGTAACAGCCCCTGGGCAGCCCCGCTAGTCCTTGTCAAGAAGAAAGACGGAACCCTACGATTTTGTGTGGACTATCGTAAACTCAACAATGTCACGCACAAAGACGCATACCCATTGCCGCGGATTGAGGAATCTCTAACGGCTTTGGGATCAGCTACCTGTTTCTCGACCCTGGACTTAACCAGTGGATACTGGCAAGTCCCTATGGCGCCTGAAGATCGTGAAAAGACTGCGTTTACGACCCCGATGGGGCTCTTTGAATTCAATAGTATGCCATTTGGGCTATGTAATGCCCCAGCCACATTCCAACGGCTTATGGAGAGGTGCCTCGGCCATGAGAATTTCCAGAGTGTGCTACTGTACCTGGACGATGTTATTGTATTCTCCCGGACATACCAAGAACACCTTCGTCACCTGTCCGAGGTATTCAAGGTACTTATACAGCACGGCCTAAAGGTGAAGCCCTCCAAGTGCTACCTGTTGAAACCCCAAGTTCACTACCTTGGGCATGTCGTGAGCGCACAAGGCGTCCAACCTGATCCTGAAAAGATCACTGCAGTCCAGAACTGGCGAAGACCAACTACCGTCAAAGAAGTCCGAAGCTTCCTTGGATTCGCAGGTTACTACCGGCGTTTCATACCACACTTCGCCCAAGTAGCCGAGCCTCTGAACGAGTTGTTGCGCGGTTGTCCCAGAGAAAACTACAACCGAAAGCTTCCGGTAGACTGGACAGCGCGTCAAGAGGAAGCCTTTCAAGCGCTTAAAGCACTTCTGACGCAACCACCAATTCTAGCCTATCCCAACTACAGTCAGCCATTCCGCTTGTACACAGATGCAAGTCACCAAGGTTTGGGTGCAGTGTTGTCCCAGGTTCAGGACAACAAAGAGCGAGTCATCGCCTACGCCAGCAGGAGTCTGAGAGGCGCGGAGAAGAACGACCAGAACTATAGTTCTTTCAAACTCGAACTTCTGGCGCTTGTCTGGGCCGTGACAGAGAAGTTTAAAGACTACCTGCCTGCCACACCCTTTACCGTGTACACAGATAACAATCCGTTGGCGCATCTGGACACTGCTCGACTGGGAGCCCTTGAACAACGGTGGGCCTCAAGACTCGCGAATTACAAGTTCTCTGTCAAGTATCGCAGTAGCAAGTCCAACGCTAACGCTGATGCACTCTCAAGGTTGCCTGTGGGAGAAGAACCACCCCGAGAAGACATCTGGGAAGAGGTGGAGATGCCACCATTCTACAACAAGTTTGCCCAACAGGTTGCTATTGGTGTCCCTGTAGAAGGAGAATCTCTGACGAAAACAGCTGCCGAATCCCTCCAGGAGCCATCTCTGTGGAAAACGTTCCAAGAAGAGAGCAGAGTTTTAGGAGAATTGTCAGATTTCCTGCTTACAGGAAGAATACCAACCCGTGTAAAGAGAGGTCTTCATGACGTGGAATTAAAACGCCTTTGGCGACAGAGGAAGCGCCTGTTTGTCCAACGAGGCCTTCTACATAGAAACACTCTTGATCCTGTCACAGGTGAAAGGCTTCATCAGATCCTCGTACCCAGAAGAGACGCACAGATGATACTTGAGGCGTATCATGACAGATCCGGTCACTTCGGGGTACAAAAGACCGAAGCTACCATCCGTCGTCGCTTCTATTGGGTTGGGATGAGGAGTGACATTGAGAGTTGGTGCCGAGAGTGTCCCGCCTGTAGTATCACCAAGGAAGGTCGAAGAGATCAGAAGGCCCCTCTACATCCAATTAAGACTCAAAAGCCGTGTGAAATTGTTGCTCTGGACCATGTGAAGTTGGGTCCCACACATTCCGGCTACAGCTACGCTCTGACAATGGTGGATCATTACTCCAAGTTCCTTGTCATCGTGCCTGTCAGAGATCTTACAGCAAGAACTACGGCTGAGACCTTCTACGCAGAGTTTGTCCGCCATTACGGTTGTCCTGAGCATATCCTCACCGACCGTGGATCGGCGTTTGAATCCCAATTGTTCCGTGAGCTGTGTCAGTTCCAAGACTGCAAGAAGTTGCGAACCACAGCGTATCACCCTCAAGGGAATGGTATGTGCGAGAAGGCAAATCAAGTGATCATCGGCATGCTAAGAACAGCCGCAGTTACACCTGGTGTTGAGTGGCCTGAGCGTATCAAGGACTTGGCCTATATTTACAACAACACACCCCAAACATCTACGGGATACGCACCATTTTATCTAATGTTTGGAAGACAAGGTCAACTTCCTTCAGACTTAACCCTTGGTGTGAAGGTCCCTGACACCATCAATCCACTACCCATAACAGACTGGGTTGTTGAACACCGCCGACGTATGGAGGAAGCTAAAGAGATAGTAGAAACGCGCATGGATGAGGTTCGTAGGAGACAACAGGAGGATTACAACCATCGCGCCCATGCAGCGCCCCTGAAAGTTGGCGACCGTGTATGGTTAAGGAATAACCATCGGAATGGGAAATTGGATCCATTCTGGGAGAAAGAACCATACAGTGTCATCTCCATGCCATATCCTGAATCCGACGTGTATGAGATCTCTAAACCTGGGAGACAGCCCCAAGTAGTACACCGAAACCGTCTGAAGCTGTGCCTTAAAGAAGGACTACCCACAGAGGTGCCCCCAGCTGAGACAACGAGTACAGAGATCTTGTCACCTTCTGAAGCGAAAGAGAGACCCCCAACGTTAACTGAGCTTATGTGGGCGCCTAAACTACTACCATTTAGCTGTTATCCACCAATTGCTCTAGTGCAAGAGAACCCTTCAACAGGTGATTTAATTGATTTCAGTGACTCTGTTCCTGATTCAAATCTCGTTCCACTTAGGCGTTCTGAGCGTACCACAAAAGGCGTACCTCCAACACGCTATAGTGATGCCATGGCTGTCCTTGAGTAAAAGAGGTTAACTGTCTCTGCTTCTGTATATATGTTATTCCTGCTCTGATTACATTAATGTTTTTCCTGTGTGTATATACAGTATATATATAATATCTTGCCATGTAATATAGTATTTACATTTATATGCAACAATCCAAGCCATAGTGCCTGGCTCACCGAGCCAAGGAAGTTCTGTTACCCCATTGCGGTATGGACATTCGTGCTAGAGTGCCTACTCTTCCTTACAGAAAGGACTGTTTATTGTTTCTCAGAGAGACTCTCATGATAATGGACACTCACGAAATTTGTGCCAGAGAGCCTCTGGACCCATTTGCACTACTGTTGTTTCTATATGGACTGTCTGATGGTACCGCCAAAAGGTTCCATAAGTCTGAGTTTAATTATCTCTCCGTTACCCTTCAGACTTCTCATGGACATTCCAGGACTATGCCGGGAGGTCTTACCTCAAGTTTCTAAGTATTATATTTTTCTAAACTGTTAGTGACATTTGCACTTTATTCGTATTTATTAACGTTATGTTACATTTCTCACCTTCACCCCAGCCCGTCGCCGAGGTCGGCTCAGTGAAAGAGGGGGAGTATGTGGCATCCCAGAGCTGGCTATGGCTGGGCTGAGGGTGATCTCTGTGCATTGTATTATTTCCTGTTGCTTCATAGCCTGTGTGACATAGCAGGGGGTCCTGAGTCTCACACAACACAGCGCCACCTAGTGAGCCTCACACATGCATTACACCTCCCATAGGATTGAATAGTAACCAAATGTCCAATGGGAGGACATCGCCTGGGAAAAGGGGAGGAGTCAGCTGATCACTGGGTCCCCATGGTAACACCCCTGCAGGAAGGTCCTGCGTGTGAGGAGTTAGAAGTGTGGAGTGTTAGGAGGAGGAGGTGAGGAGATAAGTGTGATGTCCTGTGAAGAAAGCAGTGAGTTTAGTGCAGGAATCTCAAGTCCTAGACAGGCCCAGGAAGGTTGGAGAGCTGACATACTCCAGCTATTCAGAAGATCCTGTCCCCTGTCTGCCTAGCCATCGCCCTGAAGGAAGTCAAGCATCATTATCTTGTCAGCATGAGACTGTGGAGAGAACATTCTGGAACACGTGCTCCATAGCCAGTATCACAGGATCCAGGGGCCAAGGCCAGACCTGTGGAATATCCTGCCACCCTGACTATTGCACCCCGAAACTCTGAGCTATCAGGACCACATAACGTGAGTGGGGAATATTATGTACTAGTATCATGGTGGGCATCCTCCTATGAGCCAAATAGGAGCCCAGACGCACCTTAGGGCTGTAACACTGAAGTATAAGGGGCTAGGAACACCTTTCATCAAGTCTACCCTGCACCCCAGGACTTTGCTGTGTCACCAGGCGTACCCCGTTGTTTTGTATTGAAGAAACTGTTTAAGCATTTGTGCCTCCACACCCATGGAAGTAAAAGTTCAACTTTACAACCGTTTCTGTGTCTGACTCTGCACCGACAACATCAGGGCGCCCCAAACACCACCAGTCGGCACAGTATAGGGGAAGCGCCCCGGGGGAACAATCACCACCAACATTTGTGCAGCCCCCTCATCACCGGTACCAGTGGTGGTAACGTGGGACAGCACCAGCGCTGAGCCCTCGTGCCCAGAGACCGTGACAAGTCTGCGCTGTTTGCACCCCGCAATCCCAACTGCAGCGTTACCTTCCATCTGGTCACCGCACTCCCACTTTCTCAAACTCAGCATGGAGAAAACGGAGTTCATCATCTTCACCCCTCCTCGCACAGCCACCCACCTGACCCATCTATCAAGGTTAATGGAACCAATCTCACCCCAGTCCCACAGGTCCGCTGCCTTGGGATAACCTTAGACTCTGACCTATCCTTCAAGCCACATATTCAAACCCTCAACATCTCCTGCCGCCTCCAACTCAAGAACATCCATCGAATCCGCTCCTTCCTCACCCCTGAAACTACAAAGATGCTAGTCCACGCCCTCATAATCTCCCGCCTAGACTTCTGTAACACTCTTCTCCATGGCCTTCCAGCAAACACTCTCGCCCCCCCCTCCAGTCCACCTTAAACTGTGCTGCTCACTTAATACACCTCTCTCCCCCGTTCTTCATAAGCCGCTCCCCTCTGCCAATCCCTTCACTGGCTACCCATCGCCCAGCGAATAGAGTTCAAACTACTAACGCTGACATACAAAGCCATTCACAACCTGCCCCCTCCATATATCTCCGACCTAATCTCTCGCTACCTGCCCGCCGATCTTCCAAAGACCTCCTACTCCGCTCTGCTCTTATCCACTCTTCACACAACCGTCTCCAAGACTTCTCCCGTGCATCCCCCATACTCTGGAACTCATTACCAAGACACATAAGACTGTCCCCTACAATCACAAGCTTCAAGAAGGCCCCGAAGACTCACCAATTCAGGAAGGCCTACAACCTCCAATAACACTACTGTCACCAAACCAGCATGTGAACAGTCTCTACTCCCACCTTCTGTCTCTATCCCTCTTCCCTCATAGATTGTAAGCCCTTGCGGGCAGGGCCCTCTATCCCACTGTGCCAATTGGTCACTGTTAGTATTATATTTGTTTTGTATATTTTGTGTACTGTATAATAATGTCCCGCACCATGGAATTAATATAATAATGTCCCGCACCATGGAATTAATGGTGCTATATAAATAAATAAATAATGATAATAATAATTACGCCTACATGAATGAGACTAACCAGCAGGGAGTCCTGAGGTGCAGAATCCGCGGCATTTTTTCTACATCCTGCTGCGACATTGAAAGAAAAGGGAGGCAGATTCGGGACAGTATTTACCATGGATTCGGGGGTGGAATCTGCTCCCAAATCCATGCAGATACCTACATGTGAACCTAGCCTTAGTGAGTCACAATCATGGCAACATTAGTTTGACAACACAACCCCATTCACTTGTATTAGTGCAGGTGTCACAGGGAGATGTGGCAATCTTTGGACACGTCAGGAGTCGCAGCTACAATTGTTGTGTAGCCTCAGCCTTGTGCATGGCAGTGGTGGTGCAGCAAAAACTACAGCAAAAGTACATATAAATGCATGATGTTTTTATAATGCCATAAGTTTTTTTTTATTCTGCTGTCATAGGAAACTGTTCACATGACTGCATCACATACTTTTTCAAAGGGAATGAATAGAAATTAAGTAGATGGGGAAAACTGGCCAATCTGGGGAGACAGCATGTAAAACCATGTAATGTGTGCCTTATTATTGACATATTTAGTTTTGCCTATATAGCACCAGCATACGGTACATGGCCAGCCCCGGGTTACTCATTAACCCCGTATTACTGTAGATAGTGTTCACAGGGTGGACTCTGACTTTTATCCACCAGTCATCATCCATGTGCTATCTTCTCCGATATACAGATGTAGCAGAGTTAACCTGAACTGCTGCAGCGTGATATCTTATCACAGAAGACAATAAAAAACTATCAAAACTCATTGAAAAATGTTTTCCCAATGACCTTTCATTGGTCTTTGTTGTCTTCTGTGATAAGATATCACACTGCAGCAGTTCAGGTTATCTCCGCTCCATCTTTATACTGCTGATGATCAGATAATGACACTATACCCGGCCATTAATACTGCAGGACCTTCCAGCCAAATCTCCTATCAATGTCCAGGTCTGACTGTTTTGCCATATACAAGCTGGCTGTCACCCCAATAGAAGGCAAAGAAAAATAATTCTAATAATTTTGTCCATAATTGTGTTAAAGATTCTAGAACCATTGCTGCGTCTTCTTCAATGTCTATCCAGACACAGCTGTGCTTCTCTACTAGTGGCTGAGTCTGGTACTGCAGTTTAGATCCATTCTATTGACCCCACCAACCGCACATTGTCAGCCTAGCCTAGGGATACTGCTGCATATTCCTTGGAAGCCCCTCTCACAGCAAAACTTCATAACTTTAACCCTTGAGGGACGCAGGGTAATTTGGGCGACTTTTTTTCATATTTTCCATCTCCATCTTCCAAAATTTATAACTTTTTTTTTATTGTTCTGTCGACATAGCCATGAGGGCTTGCTCTTTGCACAAGTTATGTTTTTAGTTGGCACCATTATGGGAGTACATATAATGCTTTGATTAAAAAAACATACAATTTGGTGGGCCATTGCGATTATGGCGATACCATAATTATGCTATGAGTAAGGGGCTAATGCCTTGAAATACGTTAGCCAGATTTTGTCATTCAGTGTTTCATGTTTGTTTTTTGTCATGTGTTTTTCTGGATCTTGGATTTTTTTTCTTTCCTTTTTGTCTTCCTTGGGACTTTTGACATGCTTGTTCGTGCCATTTATCTATACATTATTAAAAGTTAAGTTTTATGCATTTTTAAACAAGTCTTCACAGTGCTGGATAAAAAAAAACTTTTTGTGTCTTTGAGGATACCATAATTATATCGGTTTTATTATATTTACCGCTTTTACTACAATAAAACCCCATTTTGTGATACACTGGCTACACTGTATTCTGACGTCCATAACTTTTTTTGGTGATGTTTTGTGTGGGCTCTTTTTTTGTGGGACAGGTTGTAGTTTTTATTGGAACCATTTTTTGGTATGTACAAGTTTTTGATCACTTTCTTTTTAACTTTTTTTTTGGGGTGAGGTGACCAAAACACATGAATCTGTGCAGTGCGGTATTTATTTTTCTTAGTGTTCACCATAGGGCATAAACATATAATTTTTGTTAACTTTTTATACATTTTTAAATGTAAAAATGTTTTACTGCCCCACAATGGAACTTGAGTCTGAGATCACTTGATCCCCTGTACAATATACTGCAATACTTCTGTGTACAGACGTACATACCTATATCTACATGTTCATACATTGGAACCCTGCAATATCACTGTGGGAGGACTTTGGGGGAGAAAGAAGGGGCTCCCCCCATCGTTCAATTACTCAGATGCACACGAGGGGGGGGGGTTGTATTTTCCAACTCCAGCTGTTAATCCCAGGTCCTGGCAATTTAATGCGGCTGGAACTCAGACACGATCTAGCAGACATAGCTCCAGTGCCTGTTGATGTACCGTACTCCACTTACAGCACTGAGTGCTATCTATACACTCAGCATGGGTGGGTAAAAGTTAAACCCTTCCAGTGACAGATGGGTTAGAGTTAGGCTGCTTTCACATGACTTTATTTCATCTATGTGTGACCAAATTTACCGGCCTGAACACGGATTCCTAGCATTATAGTTATATATGATATTAGGAGTCCCTGCCTCTCCATGCCATACTGTCCTGTAATCACTAGGGAACGGTGTATCACTGGGGGGCAGGGACTCCTAATATCATAGATACATATACTGCTAGGAGTCAAGTATCCCAACATATTGTTCAGGCTGGTAAATCTGGACCAAATTTCACGGATGACACTCAGTCATGTGAATGTAGCCTTACATCTTGCTATATTGATCAGAGCCTAAGGCAGGGTTCACACTACCATTGGATTCCGTTATGAAGGTGTCTGTTAACAAAAAAAACGGACACCTATCATAACAGACATTAACGGACACTAACTGATGTTAATGTGTCCGTTTTTATAACTGATCCAATTAATGGACACATTAGCATCAGTTAGTGTCCGTTTTTTTAACACTGTCCGTTTTTGGTTTTTTTTGTTTCTGCTTTCTGAGCATGCGCAGAAACAAAACGGACATAAAATAACGGACAGTAACTGCTGGCTATCAGTTACTGTCCGTTATAAGTCCATTACCCATAGACTTCAATGTTAAAAAATACCAAATACCAAAAAAACCCAAGGAGGTTACTGGCCCACTGATGGTCACACGTAGGGGTCTTTTTCTACTAATAATCAACCCCCTCCACCTAACCAATACCTCAAGTTGAATTTTTAAGCAGAATCTGCCTCAAAACTGCCTCCCATTCATTTCAATGGGAGTCAGGCAGATTTTTTTTTCCTCTAGCTGATGTTTTTAGCTATCTTCAAATGGATTCCACCTTGCAAAGCCCATTGAAATAAATAAAAGGAGGAAAAAAAAAATTTGGCGTGGTTTGTGTGTCATGTTTTTCTCCTGCCTCCCATTCATTTAAATGGAATCCGCCTGAGGATCGGTCCTGATGTTTTTTTTTCCTCTACCTGAAAAAATCTGCGACTGACTCCAATTGAAATGAATGGGAGAGTATGGGAGGCCTTTCTGCCTCTAAGGCTATGTTCACACTGAGCTTTTTGCAAGCTGAAAAAATCTGCTTCAGGAATTAGCATGATGCGTTTTTTTTTTTTACATGATGCGGTTTTTTTTTTCTCCAGCACACTGTATGGACCAGGAAACTTCTTTTTTAAAAAACACTAGTTTTTGATGTGGTTTTTGCAAAAACTGCTTCAAAAAACGCATCAAAGAACGTGTCATGTTTTTTCTACCTCCCATTGATTTCAATGTTACAGCTAGAGCAGGGGTAGGCAACCTTCGGCACTCCAGCTGTTGTAAAACTACAACTCCCAGCATGTGTACTTGCTCTGCTGTTCTTCCAACTCCCATGGACGTGAATGGAGCATTCTGGAAGTTGTAGTTTCACAGCAGCTGGAGTGCCGTAGGTTGCTGACCCCTGAGCTAGAGGAAAAAAACAGCTACTGACTCCCATTGAATCCGCCTCAAAATCAGCCTGCAAAAAACTCCATGTGAACATACCCTAGTCCGAATGTTTATTGCCATCTGGATCGTGAAGATGTTTGATCCCTACAGTTTTGATGATTTTGAGAACATAATGTATATGTAGCCAGAGACAGTGTATATACTGTATGTATCATGTATGACCTTTGCACATATCCAGCTTCTATTTTTGTGTCTTAGTTCAGTCCTGACGCCACACACAGGAATTTTTAACATTTTTTAAGAAACCTTTCACTTTTATGTAAAATTGCATGAAAGAGTCCATGACTGTATAGTTCTGGATGGAATTACACAATCTTTCAACTAATATATAGGGGCACAATATAATTTTTTTTTTTATTTTACTGTATAATTCAGGTGTTTTTTGTGTATGTTAAAAGTTTAAAAATGGTCCTGACGGTGAATTAGAGGTTTGTATTGGGGAAAAAAAAAATAAAAAATTAAGGCTAAGGCCCCACATAGTGGGTCACAGCAAAAAAGTGCTGCGGGAAAAACTGCAGCGGCAATGCATCGCGGTTTTTCTCGCAGCGCTTTTCAAAGAAAGTCCGCAGAGGTTTCCTCTGCGGACTTTCTGCTTCTATTATACCTATAGGGAAACTGTTGGCGTTTCCGTAAAATTAACATGTTGTGATTTCAAAACCGCGACCATTCTTCAGGTGACGCATTCCCAGTTCTGTCCGGTGCCAGCAGAGGTTTGCAGGACCACTAGCCTCAGCTGTCACATGTTGGGTACCTCGGATGTATAAATGGTGACGTCACTGTTACTGCCACTGATTGGCCACATTACTCAGGTTAGCTTCTGCATTTCCAGCCTGACCAGTCCCAACCTCCAACCCTCCAACCACCCCTGAGTTTTTCATTAATCCCAGAAAACCCCTTTAATACGGTTGTCCGGGGAATAATTTACTTACCTGGTCCTGGGGATCGCTGATGAGTTCTGGAGACGTCAGACTCCTAGGTCATTAGATCCAAAGTAGTTCTCTGCCCCCTCCTCTCCCGACCTCACAAGTTCCTTCCCCCTGGTCGCTCCGTTCCTCTTCTCACCCCCATCTTACAGGTAAATAAAACACTGCTTTGGATCAAATGACCCAGGGATTGTGACGTTGCTGGATCCCACGGGTCCATCATCAGCGTTCCCCAGGACCGGGTAACTACCTAAATGAATACTCACTGGACACCTCTAACTCCTCTAGCCGGGATCATCTTTAGACCTGAACTGCCATTTAACCAAGACAGTAGTTACAACAGGATTTAAAACTATTTAATGAGTACAAAACTGTGCAAACCAGATATCCAAAAAAAAAAAAAAAACACAACCATGTCAAATATGATCCAACGCCATTATGGCCGCGGGATAGTCATACATCTTCATATAGCCAACATTTAACTCTTCAGGGTAGGGTAAAGATTCTTGAATATGCTTGACCACACACGCAGGAATAGGCTTATACTTGCGAAAGTCTAGGAAGCCATGTGCCCATATTACAAAGGCTCTGTAGGATGTCCGTCTAAGTTTACTGTAAAACAGCAAGGAAAAAACTTGATATTAGACATTGGCTTTTAAACACAAGTTGCAGGTACAGTCTGTTTTATCCTATTCACCAGATGGCAAATATACCAGGGCTGTGGAATCGGTAGGCCAAATCACTGACTACGACTCCTATTTTTCCACAGCTTGACTTCTTCATAAATGGCTGACGGCCATGGTCAGACAGAAGCAGTAAAGATCCTATAATTCATTAATAAGCCAGTGACTGATTCCTATGAAAGTAACTATGGAACAAACTGTACATCTAATTATATTAATAATTCTATAATATCATTAATAATCCAGTGATTGATTCCTATGAAAGTAACTATGTAGCAAACTATAAGTCTAATTATATAATATTAATAATTCTATAATATGATTATTTTATTTTGAAGCTTTAGAAATCATCAAATCACCAAAAATATGTAATTCTGTAACATTTGAACACAGAATAAGGGGTCCTGTACACAACAAAGTGCCATCTGTGAAACAAGGTCCATGTGCCAGGCACATTTCCTAGACTGACCACGGCAGTGTGAACGGAACGCACTGCATCAATGTGTGTTGCGATGCAGTGAGATCCTGAATGGCCGAAGTGCTACTGTACTGACCTAATAAGATGAGAGTTTGGTACTGTAGCACTCAGGATTTCAGGAGCTCACTGCATCTCAACACACTATGATGCTGTGTGTTCCATTAACATAATGCATCCTATAAATGCAACTGGCAGACAGATTGTGTTTCAAGGACGGAACGTGGTGGTGCGAATGACCCCTGAGGCCCCAGGCACATGGGTCAATTCAGACCAGGAGATCCAGACGAAACATCAGGAAGATTTTCCAGTCCAAACCTAGTCAGGAGACAGGGCTCCTTGCATCATGGTGATCTATGATATTGGGAGTCCCTGTCTCCTCAGTACTATATACAGTACAGTACAGGGACGCTGCAGTCAAGGATCATAGATCACGCTTTCTCCTGACTAGGTTCAGACTAGGAAATCTGGCTGATCTACATACTTCCCTGTGTATATGAGGCCTAATAGTATGTTACGCATACTTACTGAAGATGATACAGAATGTCATTTTTTCTCTTTATTCTGGCTAAGAACCTATAAAGGAAATCCAGACGATCCTGGTCCAGACACAACTCCCGGAAGGCTGGATGCATTGTAATACATAAGCGTTCATCATTAAGTTGTGGAAGGAGACTGGAAATCTCATGGCAACATATGGATTCCTCCACGGATGACATGACACCACAGTGGCCGCAGTTACACCAGTTGGTGTTTGTTATATCTCTTCTGACACTTGGAACTTCAGCAGTTTCTCTCTTTACACCTTCACTACTTGCCGGATCAAACGGGAAACTTGGCTGTGCGTCAAATTCTTCTACTGTACTTTCCATGATCCGGACACGCTAGGAAAAAAAAAAAAAAAAAAAAGAATGAATTTTTAGTTTACTGTTTTCTCCATTTACTGTGCAGTTGAAGGTTTTCTATTATCATCTGTTACCAGCCATTTTATGCTAGACAAAGACTATATATAGGATGTCACATTCATATCTCTAAATCTGAGAGGCTGCAGAAACATGGACATACATATGTGGCAGCTTTTTCACTAAACGTATCAGCAGTGAATGACTGGGTAGATTTAATAGGTAAATGTGCCATAATTCTGGATAGATTTACACCCATTTCTCAATACTGTCGAACTTTGCACCGTTCGTAGTTTTAGACATAACACATTTTTCGGACTATAAGACGCACCTATGTTTTAGAGGAGGAAAATAGGGTAAAAAAATTTTGAAGTAAAAATTGGTAAAATATTTAATATATGGGAGTTGTAGCTTTCTAACAGCTGCAAGACCACATTGACAGGTGTCCCTGCCGCTGTACGGGGATGCATAGGGCATCTTTTTTTGCAGAGCCAGATGTGCTTTCTAGTTATACCATTTTGGGGAATGTCTATTGCTTAGATCACTTTTTATTCAAATCAAAGGTGAAACAGTGAAAAAAACGGCAGTTCGGCACTTTTGATTTTTTTTTCCCGCTATGACGTTCACCATACAGGAAAAATATTTTTATAAGTTTGTAGACCGGGCGTTTTAGGACACAGGGATACCTAATGTGTATGTGTTTCACAGTCATTTTCTACTTTTTATATGTATTCTAGGGAAAGAGGGCGATTTAGAACCTTTTTTTTAATTTTTTTTTTAACTTTTTTTTTACTATTTTATTAGTTTTATTAGTTAGGGGGCTTGAACCTGCAATCATTTGATTACAAGTCCCATAGACTGCAATACAAGTGTATTGCGGTCTATGGGAGATTCTGTACATTATTATTGCAGCTGGTCATAGACCAGCCCAGCCGCAATAGTAATTTTACCATGACAAGCCTGGGAGCCTTCATAACGCTTCCGACTGTCATAGGAACAGGACGGCTCCCGCCGCGCGGGAGCTGGCCTGCAACTTCAAAGGTACGGAGCAGTTTTTACACTTTGGGGGGGGAAGCTTTGAAGTAGTAATGCCCGCATTCAGAGTGGACTCTGACCGCGGGCATTAGCTCTGAGTCTGCGCTGTACATTACAGCGGCAGACCCGGTTGCTATGGCGACCGCTCTGCAGCACAGCGGCCGCCATCATCTTTACAGACCTGGCATCCGCCGTAATAGCAGGGCGGATGCCGAGATGGGTTCACTAAGACACCCGCTCCTCCGATTCCAGGGCCCGCACATCGCTCCACTCCTGCTGCTGGAGGAAGCCCTGCTACAGGAAACCGGCGGGGGACGATCCTCCGCCCCCGCTCCTCCGCCCCCCCCCCCCAACACCCACATTCAGACCATAAGACGCACCCCCATTTTCCTCCCAAATTTTGGGGAAAAAAGTGCGTCTTATAGTCCGAAAAATACTGTATTTATGAACCGGTTGTACAGACTTTGATAAATATGGAGGGTTTCTAGAAGCTCCAAAATTCTGAAATTCTGACTAAAAATGTCGAGCTTCACAATGAGACAAATATTTGTCTCAAAACATGTAGACAAAATATGTAGACAAAAACTTAACTTGCAAGCTGTAAGGAACAAATATTTGGTGCACACATCAAACACCTTACAATTTTTGACACAGAATAAGCAGACACAAATCATCTGTCGCCGGATAAACAAATATATGGCAAATACATGACAGGAATTTCTGGTGCACAAAGTGAATTGTAAATTCATGACACCATTTTAAACTTCTACTTTGCACAAGAAAATCTGCGCCATATTCGTTCTGTTCCATAAATGTGTCATAAAGTGAGACACTTTTAAACCAAGCCCATTATAAGCCCCACCCACATAAACCATGCCCATTATAAACCACACCCTTTAGAAACCTCACCCATTATAAACCACACCCATTAGAAACCTCATCCATTCAGGGGGGCACATTTTTCAAAAGTGTTGAGTCTGTTGTATTTTTCTGTTCTTTCTGGTACACACTGTTCATATGTTCCACCAAAATAACCATATTTTGAAGAGTTTTAAAGCTTCCATCATTAACATTGCAATGAATGCAGTCAGAAGTTACTCCTATGACAGATCAGAACAACGGACTTCAATGGCGGCAGTCTTAACATACCCTAAGCTGCTTTTGACAAGATTTCCACTTACCCTTACTTCTCTTTCTTGTAAACTCAGAATATCACCATGCACTTGAGAACCAATTTTTCTCTTCTTTGGCCCCATTTCCAGCTAAAATAAATAAAAAAATAAAAAGTAAGTTAAATTTTCTGTTACTTAATATAGCACCAACATATTCTGCAGCGCTGTATAGAATCTGACACCAAGTCCTTGTCCCTCACAACCTCAGACATTGTCATATTTTAAAGGGATCTCATATAGGTGCAAGCATCTCTGTCCCCTTCTTACACAGATCTGTCTGAAAAGCTGAGTTAATGTTTGTTCTGTGAATGTTATCTCTGTTGTCCTAAGTGCTTATAAACACTCATTTACGTGGAAAACTTACCAAACTGAAAAGAATTCAGCTTAAATAAGCGTCAATGAGAACTTGGATAACTCACAGAATGAGTCTTCACTCAGCTTTTCAGTCCGATCTGTGTAAGAAGAGGAAAGAGCAGCTCGCACTATATGAGAGCAAGTGAAGGCTGCAGGAGAAAAAGCAAGCAGAATTTTTAATAAAATTCTAATTGAAAAATGTTTTCTAATGGTTCCTTAGTAGTCTCCCTTCTCACCTTATTTGAGAAGATTTGTCAAGATGGTACCTCCACTAAGGGTCTTACTTCCACCATATATCAGATACTCTCTACTCCAGAAGGTTGCATGTCCCCTACCCACTGATACATGTCTAAGTGAGAGGAGGCAGTGGGCAGGCTGGTTTCTTTAGGTCAGTGGCCGATTGTATGGTGCCGTGCTATGAAGTCTTCTATGTGCATGACCTTTAAAGAAACCCAGTACAAACTTCTCATGCATTGGTACCACACCCCTGCCCTCCTCCACTCCGTAAACCCATTAAAGGGTTTGTCCAGGCAAAAATAGACAACCCTTTTAACGTTTAAATCAGCTGGGGACAGTGAAAAAGATTTAAAAAAAAAAAATGTCCCCAATGCTCCAGAGTCCTCCTGAACGTCCCTGTTCTTCTGCTCCAGCGGCTTCTCCCAGGTCTCTTCCAGAGTTCCACTGAAGCCGCTAATTGGCCTCAGCGGTCACGTGACTGCTGAGGCCAATTAGTGGCCTCAGGAAGAGGACCTGTGATGTCACAGGTAGTGACATTGCAGGTCCTTCACTGATTGGCCTCAGCGGTCATTTGACCGCTGAGGCCAATCAGCAGCTTGAGCAGAACTCCAGAAGAGACCCAAGAGAAGCCGCCGGAGCAGAAGAACCGGAAGGCGCAGGAGAACACCGGAGCATCAGGGACAGGTGAATATGCATTTTTTTCATTTTAATCAATTCCCCCAGCTGATTTAAACGTTAAAAGGGTTGTCCATTTTTGCCTGGGCAAACCCCTTTAATTTCCTCTGTGTGCTGGAGTTGTTGCACCGTGGCGGGCACTCTGTATCACATTTTCTGGGAATTCCCATTGATCCTGGTTATCTGGAGGGAGGTTAAATCCTTGACGAATGCCCTCTTCTTACAGGGGGTTCCTTTGGACCTGCCTACTTATCTTCTGAAACTCCCTCCTAGACACCTAGGCAAAAGAACATCTAGGTTCTTTACTTGTGCACGGCCGCAAAGACACTTATTGCTAAGAATTGGAAGAGGGTGCCCCCCCTTCAGGCCATGACTTCCTTGCTAGAATTAAGGATATCCAGAGTCTTCAATTTTTAACTACTAGTCTTAACAACACTGTGGAGGCGTTCCAGTCTATCTGGACCCCTTGGGATACATGCTGTACTCTCCAAGGCTTCTGACCAATAATAGCCAATAGTAGATATAATATTTTTTTTTTTTTAAAATTGACCAAGAAGGTGTCCTTAGCCTATAAATGCATATGGCCAGCTTGAAGGGGCACACTTTGGTCTGGCCTACCAACTCCACAGCCCTACGTAGAACAGTTAGCTATACCTAGCTGGTTGTGCCATGTTGTTTCCGTAATTCCTATTTATTTTTATAGAAGTTATTAAAATAGCCTAGCCCTGGCAGTCAGGATTTAGAGGCCCATATACCAGTGTCAGCCCATTATAGGAAGTGTAGGCCTCCTTAGACACAGCACAACTCTAACCAAGGCCGAGACAGTTTTCTGGTCTGTATCACCGGCTTAGTCTATTGCTTCCAACACTTCAGATTTTCTTGCAGTCACAAACTAGAAGAATTACAGATGACTCTGATAGATGAATAGATGATTCTGGTAAAGGATGAAACTGGATGAAGAATCTGGATCATCAAAGGCCAGATTTAAAGCATGTTATATGCGAAGACTACAGATCAGGCAGTATGGTACTTACAGGTGTGGTGTCCACTATGCTCTGTTTATCGTCGCCGTTTCTTTCTGACATTTAGAAGAGAAAAAATGGAAATGGTTAATAACACAATAGTAATAGTAAAGAAATGATTTATGCATTAAGACGTTGCAAAGAACACTGTGGGAACGTGCACTATACTACATATAACTCATGCTACACAAGTATCCTTTAAAGAAGACTTTTCACCACTTTCCGAGTTCTTTTCATCATCTAATAGAGTCAGCTCCACTGATTCTGGCACAGTTGGATTTTTTACTCTAGCCCCCACCATTCCTGAGCAATCAGTGCAGTTAGTTTTGGTGCCTGATATGACAACTAGACTCTCTAACGTCAAGTGGGTGGTGTCAGAGCTCAAAGTCACGCCCCCGTTGCCTGCTACAGCCTGACAGCACCCACTTGACATTAGTCTAGTCTAGTTGGCTAACAACATGACACTACGCAAACAAAGGCGACTGGAGGGCTTCTTTAACCCTTATACTATACCTCAGCTGCTACAGAACCTCTTTGAAAAATAAGGGTGATATGAAACACCTTCATCCATGGCAAATAGGTCTGAATTATGATACTGTGCATCAGCTGGGATATGGTATTCAATGTTGCTGCTGAAAAACTCTTTAAAAAAAAGAGCAGTACATGCCAACCAGGAATAAGGAACTTGTGCAAAAGTTTCTAAAAATCTTCTATACCTTGAATCTCCTCATCTGTGTCGGTTTCTTCATCAGACTCATGCTTAAAACCATCACCTGTACAATACACATACATGAATAAAATAAAAATCAAGATTATGCGTCTTAGTGCAAAAAGGTTTTTCTTTAGGGATTCCTCCCTGAGCACACAACTATGCATCAAAATCCAATACAGCAGAGACAAAGGGAGGCGAAGAAGACAGGAATCTACCATAATACTAAAGTGGAAGAATAAAGAAAAGAGTTATCCTGTAGTGTCTGCTGCAGACTTAAGCTGGTCATACACATTAGGTGAGTGTAGGGCAAACTGGTCTACCATGTATGGAAATGATCCAACTCACCTCGATGACAGATGTCAGGGGAGAGAAGGATCAAGCAATGGGTCCACAAAGCAAAAAAGCTGTCAGAGGTGTCCTCTAGTGTGAATATTCCCCTTTCTGGATTGAGAACACATGCACTGAGCCAAGTCGAACTTACATATGTATACGGGTCCTGAACTGAAGTGTATGGCCAGCTGGAAGCTAACCTAAACTTTAGATTTTCTGACAGCATTTGTATCATTATTAAATGTTTTAATATACTTTATTCACAGATTTTGTCTCCTTTCCATGGAATCCTGCACTGACCCCACTTTCTGGCTCCTTTGGATTCTTTCTCCTTCACACTAGAGGCTCTAGTATAATGCAGGGAAGCTGAAGCTGGAGGGGTCGCATTTATATCTCAGGCATTACAAAACCTAGAACAGTAATTCTTGTGTCATATGAAGATGAGATTCAATGTGTTATATGACACAAGGTCACAGTTCTATCTCTGAAACCACAGACAGGATTAATATATTTATAGGCAGCTTCTTCCAATCCCACCTGTGTTGTCAACTAGGAATATCTCCGGAAGTGTCAAGAGATAAAAGTGGTGTCACCTAGCAGGGTAAAGAATACAGAGGGGACAGAAAGTGGACTTCAGCACAGGATGTAACAGGAGCCAAAATCCATTAAAGAAGACCTTTTATGTCCACTGTAAGAAGGGCGGGCCTTACAACCTTGCATCATCACTGGGCTGTGAGGAACGCCCCCCTGACAGTATACTTCCATAGCCTTGTACTGCCGGGGGAAGATTCATCACAGCCCAGCAACGATGCTAGGCTGTAAGGCCCGCCCTTCTGATCGTGGAGGGATATCAGTGCCGAAACAAACGGCACCATATGTCCGGCACCAGGGTGCATACTGGGAAACCTGACACTGTCAGCTATCTAGTATTATATAATACAGCACATCTATGACGATGTGAAAGGTCCTCTTTAATAAAGTAGATTACAAAATGTACTAATTTATTACATATTGTCCGAAAATAAAACATTTTTGCCAGTTTAGGTAAGGAGTATTCTGGGAGTTTTATATTGACAGCCTATGCTTAGATCGGTGGGGTTCTGACACCTGGCAGTCCTACATATCAGCTTATTAAAGAGACCACAATGTTCAGGTGAGCACTGAAGCCACCTGTTATTGCCCAATGCCAAGTACGTCAGTCATAGCGTACTAGCACAGCCGCTATGCTACGTAGCCCGAGAGTTATCGCACCTTTATTCAGCAGATGTGGGGACAGGGTGTTACGTGTTGGATCCCCACCGATTTGATATGGATAATATATGCCATGTATAGGCCATCAATATAAAAATTCTGGAATACCCATCTAAATGCTCTAAACAGAACTAATACACAAACCTTTGGTAGTATAATGCGGTTCATCCCCTCCTGTACTATAATACTCATCTATTGGATATGCATCATCTTCTGTTTTTATAGGAAATGAGTACGACTTTCTGGGTGGAAAGCCTATAAGACATCGTACAAAATAGAGATTAAAAAATATGTACAATGAAATTCCATCTTTAACATTAAACTTAAAGGGATCGTCCAGGATAAACTTTTTTATTTTTTTATTTACATAGTAGATGAGGTTGGATGAAGACACTGGTCCATCAAGTCCATCCTATAACCCTACAGTGTTGATCCAGAGGAAGGCAAAAAACTCCAAGAGCCTGAGGCCAATTGCCCCATTTCAGGGCGAAAAATTCCTTCCCGACTCCAATCTGGCAATCAGTATAAAACCCTGGATCAACTTGTCCTTAACAGAATCTAGAACCCGTAATGTTGTTCTGTTCAAGAAACACATCCAGGCCCTCTTTGAACTTGTTCAATGACTCCACCATCACCACTTCCTTGAGCAGTGAGTTCCATAGCCTCACTGTACTTACAGTAAAGAATCCCCTTCTATGTGGCTGATATTAGGCTGAAGAAGGTGGAAAAAAAAAAAAAAAACAATACTCACCCGTCCCCAGTGCTCCGGTGTCTCCCAGCGCGGTCTGCTCCTGCTACTCTGCTGTTTTCTTCCAGTGGAAGTCCTTGCCATACTGTGACGTCCCATGTCCCTTTCCTTAGGCCGCTAACTGGCCTCAGCAGTCACGTGCAGTGGGGACTTCTCCCGGAAGAAAACACCGGAGCAGCAGGACCAGACTGCATTGGGAGACAGCGGAGTACCGGGGATAGGTGAATATGTTTTTTCAACCTTCCCCTGCCTAATAAAAAAAAAAAAAAAAAAAAAAAAAAAAGCTATCTGGACAACCCCTTTAAGCTTTCATTACCTTTAGTCACCAACATCTGCTATATCATTATTACATTACTTTCCTATTACAATCCTGATTGTGTTGGTTAAACTGACCGTTCCATGCAAGCAAAATAATGTACGTTGTATGTAAGCTGCCAAACAGTTGGGGCACCCTCCTAATACTAGGTCACGTATGAGCCACAATACAAACACAAGAGAATCAAAATATGGTCTCAGTGTTTTCCTACGGGAAACAAGGATATGGACCACTGTCACAAAAAATAAAAATTTAACTACATTTTTGGGATGCTTGCAAGGTTGCAATTTTATTTGACCATAGGAAAACACTGAGACTGTAGTTATTCTGCGTATGACCAGATGATGCCATAAATCTGGTCTTGTGGTCAGGACATGTTCTGAGGATGGTATACTCACTCATGTGTGACTGCCCATGCACTGCATTCTCCACTCTTACATTTAGGAAAGAAGCAGATGTCATAGCAGGACCTGCTGAAATGCAAAAATCACATTTTTAGAGCTGCAGTAAAAAAAAAATTCTAAAGACAGTATTGGATCCATTTTTTTTTTTTCTTAACACTGATATGTCTATGTAAACACATGTCCATCCATTTACACCCATTAAAAGGTAAACAGTTGTAAAAACCATGATCTGTATGGAGCCTGAAGTGCTTTGTATTACTATTAGGCTGAGGCCCCACGTGGCTGAAACGCAGATTTTTTTGATGCAGATTTTGCTGCGTTTTTTTGAGCCAAAGCCAATAATGGCTACACAAGGAATGGGAAATATATAGGAAGTTCTTATACTTCTACCTTCTACTCAAGCCACTCCTGGCTTTGGCTCAAGAAACTGCTGCAAAATCTGCAACCAAAAAAAGCTGCGTTTCCGCAATGCGGGGCCTCAGACTTATACTGTTTTAGATTATAGGCTGTTTTTAGATTTCTATGATTCAGGCGACATGCACACAACCGTGTCATCCATGTGCCACCCGTGCACCTCCCGTGCCTCCGCAGCCCCATTCATTGGGGCCAGTGAGCACGGTCACAAAACCGGATAGGAATAGGACCTGTTCTGAGTTTTGCGGCATATGCTGTCGTCTCGCACACGAAACTGTGGAAATCACGATTGTGTGTATGAGCCCATACAAATAAATGGGTCAGTGTGCAATCTGGGAAAAACCTGGATAGCACACTGAACTAGCATAAGGTTGTATGCATTGGCCCTAAGGGTCATTAACTGGATAGAAACACCTAACAGGAGTTTTTTTTTCTTCTCATGCTCATGTTGTACAAACCTCCATTTTAACCCTTTAGACGACTCAGCCATTTTTCAGTTTTATTGTGCTTCACTCCCATAACTTTTTCAGTTCACATAGCCATACAATGGCTTGATTTTTACAGGAGAGATTGTACTTCCTACTAGAACCATTTACTTATTCCATATGATGTACTGGGACGCTGGCATTTGCGCCCTTTTCTTATGGGTTTTGTTTTTTACAGCGTCCTCTATGAGAACGTGTTACCCTTACTCTGTGGGTCATATGATTGTGGTGATACCAAATTTATAATTTTATAAATATTTATAATATTATTTATTTTAATACCTTTCAAATATTAAAAACTTTAGAAAACCAAATGCTATAATTCTGCGTACAGAGCTGTGTAAGAGGTCTTTTTATGTGGAACAAGTTGTAGATATTATTGATACCATTTTGGGGAATGTCTGATATTTTGATCAATTTTAATTACAAATTTTTGGGAGGCAAAGCAACAAAACAGCAATTTGGGACATGGGGAGCAGAAGCAACTCTATTCAGATGACAGTAGCGGATCTGCAGGTCCCCAGCGTCACTGCTATACAATGGACGGCGAGCGCTCCTCTTGCATCCATGATGCAACTTCTGGCACCCCAAGGTAGTCAGATCAGTGGATCTGTTTGTGGTCCAGGTGTGGGTAGGTCACCAGTATCAAAATGCATTTGGGTCTGGAAAACCCTTTTAAATCAAAATATGAAATAAAAAGGCATGAATTTTTACATGAGCTCCTGTGTGCCAGCTGCTACCTTTTGTTTCCCTGGAGTATGTGGATGGAGGGCTTATAAAGGCCATGTGGTATACAGATGGACAGAAGTGTCTACAATGCACCAAATGCATCAACCAGCATGAACTACTGTGATAAATCTGGTGCATTTCTTACACCCTGGTCTAAGTATTACACAGGATTAGTAAATCTACCCCATTTTGCTTGAAGTATGCAAACTCACATGGGAAATGCTGAGCGACATTCTGCTGTTTCTCCACATCAATTGGGGTTTCTCCTGCTAGTTCATCTTTTATCTTCAGTAAAAGGTTAGGAAGGTCTGCAGAGAAAAACATGAATACAGTCTATCATTGTATGAATGCAATCTATTGTTACCTGTGAACCATTTCCTACTAGGAAGAGGCTGACTATTATGGGTCACTATTATCATCAAAGGTCAAGGATAAGGCGCTCACACACCTTCAATAGCAGTCAGACCAACACTTATTTCTCTGACAGATAATCCTTCCAGCTCCCCCATAAACATGCATGCTCAGTTTGCTTGAGTGTGCATATTCTGCCTATGGAGACAGAGGAGTAAGCCGATACGAGACAGCAGTTTATCGTCCCTCAGAACAAACTGATTGAGTGTTGAAATTCAACATGCCTGAGATCATGAGGAAGATTCAGGAGGATCCCACACCCATAAGATAGAGTGCAGGTCCTGCTGACTTTTCTTTTATGTGTATGGGAACTTTTACATTGACTACTGCAAACATACAATAGGTGGGGCAAGAATACGTCCCGTGAGGTTCGCCGAAACAAAACTGCTATTATTATACTGTGGGGTCTCTTCAGATGCCAGAGTGTAATGATCTGAGGCCCAGGGCAGTGATCAAACAAAAAACTGTGTTACTCACCTCTCTGGGGCTCCGGCGCGATGACTTGTTGTCTTTGGCACCTATGACTGACGTCAGAGACCACTGAGGCCTGTGATTGGGCATCAACGTTACGTGGCATTGTGACTCAGACACGAGACCCTGACTACAGGCAGAAGTGCTGAAGACAGAATTGAGTCACATCAGAGCCCAGGAGAGGCGAGTAACACTGTTTTTTATGTTTGATCACCTCTCCTGGGCCTCCGATCATTATACTCTTTGGTCTGAACAGCCCCACAGTATAATAATAGTAGTTTTGGTTTGGACGGGTTTGGTCTGAATGAAACTGAATGACCAAATAATGACCAAACCGAAATAACCAATGTGAACAAAATCATATGGGTTATCCTGGCTGATGGTCAGTTTCAGTTATTTTTAAATGAATTGCCCATCCCTACCCCATACACATAGACAGTAGTCTGGTGCAACGGAATAATGTACAGAAAATAGAAAAAAAAAATCCAAAATCAATAAATAAAACAGATAGATTTTAGCATATGATACTATTTAGTAGGCTGGGCAAGTAGACGAATTATAACTGAAACCGACCGTCAATCCGGTTAACTGATGTGATTTTGTGTAAGCCCGTTATTAGGGTTCGGTTATTGCAGTATTTGCAAGGTTCTACTGGAAGTTTTGTTTGCACCGAACATGTCCGAACCAGCACTGCTATTATTATACTCAGGGGTCTGAAGTAGCGGAGGCCCATGGGAGGAAAGCAAACATAAAAAACAGTGTTACTCTCCTCCCTGAGGGCTATGAGGTCAAGAACTGCTGAAGCCTTTCACTGGGCCTAAGCTGTCATGTGACATCATAACGCATTGACACAAGCATGACTGTTAAGGCCCAATCACAGACCTTAGCGGTTCCTGACGTCATTTACGAGGCAGGAAGAGGACTGAAGAAGACAAGGAGCAGTGCCAGAGCCCAGGGGAGGTGAGTAACACTGTCTTTTATGTTTGGGCCTCCGATTCTAATAATAACATGTAGACACCCATGCCCCACAAGAGTAATCAACTGTATCAGTGGATGCCAATAGAGTTGATTACAAGGTCGGATTATAATGGAAGCAAATGGGCAATTACTTGCCGCTGGGCCCCGGGGTACACCCTATTTTGCTCTTATTATAATTCCTGGGGGTATGTCTTTTAAAAAGAACCTGCTTTCTACCAAGTGCCCAATTCAGTGTATAAAACACTCACCTCCAGCATGTGCATTTCTTTCTATGAACCGATCGTCGACACGAACAGAAGATTCATCCTGCCTCTTAACACTGAACACAATGCTTGGATTAATGATGGTGTAACCTGCAAAATAATTGCATCAATACTGTAACATCACCATAGCATGTATAACACAACATGTGAGCTCATGGTGAAGGTGACCACATGTAAAGTACTGTTAAGGAATCATTGTTCCCATAGGGTCATGATGATACTCTTGGTTATAGGACATCCAAGATAAATTGACATGTCAAAAAATTCTATTGTAGCCCAGGAAACGGAAACACAACACCTCCCTACATGTTCCAAAAGAGAAGGTCTTGTCGCCTCTTTGTAAAGAGTGGGGCAACCTCTCCCCAATGGACTTACAGAAGCCTTAGGGTATATTTACACAGCGCATTTTTGTACAGACTGAAAAATCCAACTTTAGGAATTTAAAGCTGAATTTTTCTGCTGGACCAAATTTCGCCGTAGACTCCTCAAAATTTAGAAAATTCCGCACCAGCCAGGTGGAATGTTTCTGCCTCCTATTCACTTCAATGCAAGCTATCAGGTGGAATCAAACATCACACTTATAAAAATCAGCATCTGACCCCCACTGAGATGAATGGGAGGCAGATTTCAGGAGGAATTTGGAGTCCATTTTGACACAGAATCCGCCTCAAATTCAGTTGTGTGAACATGTGTGACCCTGAGCACAAAAACTTTTCCCTTAAAGGGGTATTCCAGGCTAAATAATTGATGACCTATCCATAGAATAGATCAGCAATTAAAGATCAGTAGGGTCCAACACCCAAGTCCTGAGCCGATCAGCTGTGTGAAGAAGCTGCAGCATTAGGGTGAGCACTGCAGCCACTCCAGTACGTACCAAACACAGTGCCATACACTTGTATAGTGGTTGTGCTTGGTGCCACAGCTCAGCTGTGATTAAGCCATGTGACACACATAGCGCTATTACAGCTTTAATCACCTTGGGTCCAGGGTATTGGACCCCCAAGGATCTTCAATTAATAACCTATCAATTAAAAGGTCCTGGAAAACCCATTTAAAGGGTTTGTCCTATTTTAGATTCTTATCTCCCATCCACAGGATAGGGGATCAGTGTCTGATTGATAATGGTTCTGTGCGCCCAAATTGTTTGGCCGGTCTTACGTGCGCTGCCACTCCATTCACCTCTATGGGACTGCTGGAAATAGCGGAGCATTTTTACTTAGCCATCTCTGGCAGTCCCATAGAAGCGACTGTAGTGGCCACACATGCATGACCTACCTGCTCCATTTACGCTGGGTATAGGGACTCTTAATGGAGAAGTAAGTCAGAAAAACAGATCGTCATCTGTACTAGAACCCTCTAAAGACTCACCCAGGGATATTATAGCCTCATGTATCTCCTTTATTACAGTCTTGTAAATCTCTTTCTGCCAATCCTCTAAGCGCAGCCAATGTTGTTCTGTAAAAGAAGCGGCAACATCCTGGAATGTAATGGGACCCTATAAAACATACAAAAGGTTAATATAATAAAACATTATTAATAAAAAAAAAAAATCACTAGGCCAGGCCCACACATCACAAGGCTGTTGCAGGATGTTTGATCTTATCTTTTAGAACTGGTTTCAGGTCCTAGATGAGATTTCTACAGGCATGGTTAAGGCTACACTGCAGGCGTGTCATGCAACATTGGAGGCAACTGGATCACTTTAAGGCTGGGGCCCCACGTGACGTAAATGATTTCCAAAACCGTTGCCTTTTTGGAAATCGCAGAATGTCAATTATACCTATGGAAACGCTGGCGGTTTCCCTATAGGTATAACTGAAGCAGAAAGTCCGCAGTCCCAGCTGCAGCTACCAGGTCCACGGTGCTGGTCTTCTGTTCTGACACTCCAGCGAGCCTGTGCATCAGTCCCCATGTGATCACTGCAGACAATCACTGGTGGGTGATTGGGTATGTCATTGCTGCAGCACGATTATGATCTGCTGCCGCAGCCACATGGAGGCCAATGCAAGTCAACACTGAAGCACCGGAACAAAAGACTGGCACCGTCAATCAGGGAGTTGTAGCTGGGACAGTGGGACCTATGAGAAGCGAGTATGCTTTCTATTATTATTTTAACTCTTTTCCTACCCTTCTCTAAATTTTGTCTGGGGGCCAGAAAACCTCTTTAAGCTAAGGCCCCGAGTAGCAAGCTGCAGCCTAACAACACAATGGATAAGACCAAGGCGGAAACGCATTGCGTTTTTTTCTGCAGCGCTTTTCACAGGAAGTCAGCAAAGTTTTCCTCTGCGGACTTTCTGTCCCTATTATACCTATACAGTAAACACCAGCATTTCTGTAGGTATAATTGACATGCTGTAATTTGCAAAAACGTAACGGTTTTTGAAATCGCAGCATTTCCGCTAAGGGTATTTTTCTGCAATGTGTGGATAGAATTAGCTAGAATCCCATCTACTTTGCAGGCACTGTAAAAATTGCGGCGGAAAAAACGCTGCGGAAAAAAAAAGCAGGAAAAAATCCTGCGTTTCCAAAACATGGGGCCTTAGCCTAAGGCATCAAATGCAGCTGAAAAACACTGCGGAGAAAACGCTGCAAAAACACATTGAGGTTTTTTTCTGCGGAGTTTTTCATTGCGCTGTTCTCTGTGGTTTTTCTTCCCTTATTAAATCTATAGGGAAAACCAGCTTTTCTGCAGATTTTTTTCCCAGAATGTGTCGATGGGATTAGCCAGAATCTCAATCACTTCTTTCTTACCTGAACAGTCATTCTGTAGACGTCCAATTTCTTAAATCCTCAATGGGCGAAATATTGACATCTAGTTAAGACAGAGCTTCAGGAAAGACATGAGACCCCAATGCCTGAAATAGAAAGCATATGTAAATTCAATTAAAAGCTCTCTGGTTAACATAAGCAATAGGTAGATTTAGTCAATTTAGACTCAGTCCAATCATAATGATAACCCATATCCTAGCAATATGCCAGACTATTATAAAGGTTGGAATACCCCTTTAAACGTATAAGAAAAAAAAGTTGTATTTTGGTCCTGGCACACATGCCAAGGAGGACACGTGAGCCACAATTTTCCAGTATGCCCCATTCGGCCAGCCTCCGTTTCCTGTAGACAGTGCTCCCGTCCACACAGGAGGAGGGCTACACACATCACGCCACAGTGGAGGAGGCCGAGTCACTTGTATGGTCCTCCACCCGCTGCCATGTTATGGATAGGAACACAGTCTACAGTCATGGCCAAAAGTTTTGAGAATGATACAAATATTAATTTTTACAAAGTCTACTGCTTCAGTTTTTCTAATGGCAATTTGCATATACTCCAGAATGTTATAAAGAGTGATCAGCTTAACAGCAATTACTTGCAAAGTCAATATTTGCCTAGAAAATGAACTTTATCCCCCAAAACACATTTCAACATCATTGCAGCCCTGCCTTAAAAGGACCACCTAACATCGTTTCAGTGATTGCTCCATTAACACAGGTGTGGGTGTTGATGAGGACAGGGCTGGAGATCAATCTGTCATGATTAAGTAAGAATGACACCACTGGACACTTTAAAAGGAGGCTGGTGCTTGCCATCATTGTTTCTCTTCTGTTACCCATGGTTATCTCTAAAGAAACACGTGCAGTCATCATTGCACTGCACAAAAATGGCCTAACTGGGAAGAGTATTGCAGCTAGAAAGATTGCACCTCAGTCAACAATCTATCGCATCATTAAGAACTTCAAGGAGAGAGGTTCCATTGGTGCCAAAAAGGCTCCAGGGCGCCCAAGAAAGACCAGCAAGCGGCAGGACCGTCTCTTAAAAGTGTTTCAGCTGCGGGATCGGGCTACCAGCAGTGCAGAGCTTGCTGAGGAATGGCAGCAGGCAGGTGTGAGTGCATCTGCACGCACTGTGAGGCGGAGACTCTTGGAGCAAGGCCTGGTCTCAAGGAGGGCAGCAAAGAAGCCACTTCTCTCCAGAAAAAACATCAGGGACAGACTGATATTCTGCAAAAGGTACAGGGAGTGGACTGCTGAGGACTGGGGTAAAGTCATTTTCTCTGATGAATCCCCTTTTCGATTGTTTGGAACATCTGGAAAACAGCTTATTCGGAGAAGAAGAGGTGAGCGCTACCACCAGTCTTGTCTCATGCCAACTGTAAAGCATCCTGAAACCATTCATGTGTGGGGTTGCTTCTCAGCCAAGGGAATCGGCTCTCTCACAGTCTTGCCTAAAAACACAGCCATGAATAAAGAATGGTACCAGAATGTCCTCCAAGAGCAACTTCTCCCAACCGTCCAAGAGCAGTTTGGCGCTCAACAATGCCTTTTCCAGCATGATGGAGCACCTTGCCATAAAGCAAAGGTGATAACTAAATGGCTCAGGGAACAAAACATAGAGATTTTGGGTCCATGGCCTGGAAACTCCCCAGATCTTAATCCCATTGAGAACTTGTGGTCAATCATCAAGAGACGGGTGGACAAACAAAAACCAACAAATTCAGACAAAATTAAAGCATCGATTCTGCAAGAATGGACTGCTATCAGTCAGGATTTGGTCCAGAAGTTGATTGAGAGCATGCCAGGGAGAATTGCAGAGGTCCTGAAGAAGAAGGGTCAACACTGCAAATATTGACTTGCTGCATTAACTCATTCTAACTGTCAATATAAGCTTCTGTTACTCATAATATGAATGCAATTCTATTTCTGTATGTGATAAAAACATCTGACAAACACACATAAAAACCAGAGGGCAGCAGATCATGTCAAAATATAATATTTGTGTCATTCTCAAAACTTTTGGCCATGACTGTACAAGAGACTCTCAAAGAAAAGGGGCGCGGTGATAGGTTAACAGGACTTAGAGGAAGATGAGTGACTTGTATGGTTTTATGGTCCTCCACCCACCGTCATGTTATGGATGGGAGCACAGTCTACAGGAGGCGGAGACTGACAGAAGAGGGGCGCGGTGATAGATTAACAGGAAATGGAGGAAGTTGAGTGACTTGTATGGTTTTACAGTCCTCCACCCACCGTCATGTTATGGATGGGAGCACAGTCTACAGGAGGCGGAGACTGACAGAAGAGGGGCGCGGTAATAGATTAACAGGACGTGGTGGGGCATTATACTATATGGGTGTATAAGGTAGAATTATACTGTCTGTGGAGGTTACAAAGGTGTATTGTACTGTGTGGTGGAGCTAGGAGCATTTTATCACACAAAATAGCGCAGCATGCTGAACAAATTATACAGATTTTTTTTTTTTTTTTACTAACAGAGCATCCAGTGCACATGGATGAACACAGTTCACACAGCTGAAATATGGACATATTCTATACTCTGTATTACAGCTGCAAGTCCACTTTTATGACTTTTTTACGTAAGGGTCAACACCAAACTCAATCTTTGATTTTTTATTTTTTTTTTTTTTATTTAAATCCACAACAAAGTCTGCCTATCCCTAGTCTAGTATAACAAAATGACATCCATAAAGTGAACCTGCAGCCATGAAAATATAGCCCAGTCTACCTGCAGCACGGTATGGAGCTGGCTTGGAAGACATATACTGTAGCTTTGAGAACTTAGGAGTCCAGTGGGTGAAGTGAGTCAGTGACTGCCCTCCCCAATCTGGAAATGACCTGGCTGTCCGGACTGGCTGCGACCCTAGGTTGTGAGATTGGATCCAGTCCCCTTCCCCCAGATCGCTCCATCTCCTTTCCCTTTTTCACAGATATTTACTGATCCTATGGGGGTGTGTGACTATAGTAAAGCCAGCCTGGAACCTCCGGGTCCAGTTTAAAGGTGTGATCCAGTTTCTAATACTGATGAACTAGGTCATCAATATGAGATCTGCGAGGATCCAACAGTTGAGACCCCTGCAGATGAGCTGTTGGGAGACAATGCTGCTCCTGGTAATATTTACATGCCGGGACTCACAATGCTCACTCACCGTAAGATTTGTAGACTTCAATGGAGCAGCAGTGCAGTACCAA
This sequence comes from Leptodactylus fallax, assembly GCA_947044405.1. Taxonomy (NCBI): domain Eukaryota; kingdom Metazoa; phylum Chordata; class Amphibia; order Anura; family Leptodactylidae; genus Leptodactylus; species Leptodactylus fallax. The sequence continues at coordinate 698,058 of CAMRHE010000270.1, forward strand.
AACCCACTTCAAATCATACAGTGAGTGAGCAATGTAAACATTAACTCTGCTGTTCCGCACAGTAGATCAGCAGCGGTTTCGGCTGTCAGACCCTCGCAAATCTAAAACGGATGACCTATCCTTCAAACAGTATCAGAAACTGGAAAACCCCTTTAAACATATGCACAGAGGAAGCAACGTAAAGTACAGTCTCTGGACCGCTCTGGTTTCTAAGTTTGATACCTATCCTTAGAATAGGCCATCAATATTAAATTTGTGGGAGTCCAACACATGGGACCCCCATAGATCACAGGTACCGAAGCAGTGCGAGTGTAGGTACTGCCCCCCTCATATCTAAGGATAGGCCATCAATATTAAAAACCGGATTACCCCGTTAATCTGCTCTATCCAATGTTGTCAGGTTAGCCTATGGCTAAATGGTGAATTCAGCCACAACTCCTGTTGTGCGACCAAAGATCGTCATGTCATCCTGCAACTCCTCCACCTATATAAGTGAATGGAGTGGCACTGCAAGCCCAACGGTGCTACGACTGCAACCCATTTGAAGTCACAGACCCCTCCATTCACTTACATGGGTGAAGTCGTCACAGGGTGACATGGTGATCTTTGGTTGTGGCCATAGCCCTTGCCTACGTCTGCACTATCTATTGCTATGCTGTCCCCAGTGTTTACACTGCTGCGCAGCTCAATGTGGGTGTGATCTGATGCAACATAGGATGTCATTTGTCACATTTGTCAGTTTTCTTGACATGATGTCATACATAACAGGGCTGAAGGGATGACAGACATACAGTAATGTGAGCAGAGGCGGACACCGCCATACACACAGCTTCACTATAGGGTATAATGTATACACATGTATACGGTACAACTTCCATATACTAGCACACACAGCAACCAAGGCAAGCACAATGTCAGGCACTAACACTGTGCTTAGGAAGGAATCAGTACTGACAACTCCATCAGTATGTATTACATAGAGTCTGGTGTAAGGCTACCTGCAAACCCTGCAGTACATGACTATACTACGTGCACTCATATGCCCTGAGTCAGACACACCCTATACTGTACACCCGCACATAACTGACCCGCAGAAAGCTGTTCACATTGTAGAAGTACCGCCTGGATACACAACATTCCTCTTCCTGTCCATTGGAGTCAATGGCAGGAGAATGTGCATGCGCGATTCTTTTGCAAAGTCGACGTAGGTAACTTTCGCGCGTGCGCAGTAAACAATCGTCAGATCTACGATCTGCTCATGCGCCCAGCAAGTACCCGCTTAGTAAAAAGAAAAGACTTGCGCTGGTGAGGATGCGCATGCGCTATGTGTTGCGTTGTAGTCACTTCACAGCAATGTGCTACAGTGTTGGTCCAGATCCTCAGGACGTGTGCTGTATACAATATCCAGTGATAAGTAAACGTGTATATAGACGATTGTAGTGATCTTCATTGTCATGCACAATGGAGCTAGAAATATGCACAAAACCATTCCTTAAAGGGGTATTTCCATTTTAAGAAGTTATCCCATAGTCGTAGGATAAGGAATAACTTGCAAATGGGTGGAAGGTCAGAATGCTGGGACCCCCCCAACGATCAGTAGGATGGTGGAGTTTTGTTGTGTTCTGTATGAAGTGGGGGTCAGGACAGATGTACATGGCTCCATTCATTTTAATGAGAGTGGTGGAGATAGCCTCGGCTACTTCCAGATCTCCAATGAATGGGGCAGTGTTCGTCTGTCCTGAACACTGCTCGGTTCAGAACGAGACAAAGCCCTCCCCATCCTGAGAATGTTGGGACTGGGGGAAAACATGCATTTGGGTTCGCAACTGGCTCATTGATAGGAAACACAGGATGCTTGTTAGTGGTAAATACTCAGACTGGGTCAAAGTCACCAGTGGGGTGCCACAGGGGTCAGTATTGGAGGGGTCGCAGTCACCAGTGCCGTACACAGGTGTCAGTATTGGAGGGGTCACAGTCACCAGTGCGGTGCACAGGGGTCAGTATTGGAGGGGTCACAGTCACCAGTGCGGTTCACAGGGGTCAGTATTAGAGGGGGTCACAGTCAGTGGGGTGCCACAGGGGTCAGTATTGGGTCCTCTTCTGTTTAATATGTTTATTAATGACCTTGTAGAGGGTTTACAGAGCAGGGTGTCCATATTTCCAGATGATACTAAACTCTGTACAGTAAAAACTGAGGAGAATAATAGAATATTACAGGGGGGTCTAAGGAAGCTGGAAGCATGGGCGGAGATCTGGAAAATGAGGTTTAATGTAGACAAATGTAAGGCATTTTTGGTGGAAGAAATAAAATGTCTGATCATTATGTACTTAATAGTAAATTACTAGGTAAGACTGCCACTGAAAAAGACTTGGGGATTTTGGTGGACAGTAAGCTTACCTTTACTGACCAGTGCCAGGCAGCTGCTGCCAAAGCACATAAAATTATGGGATGCATCAATAGAGGTATAGATTCTCATGACGAGAACATAACTAGAGTTTTTCTAAATACATTGCTTTAGCAATGCTGCTTTGTTTGCCTGCTATGTTAGATTATTCCTCCCATTGTTTACACAGCGTTTCCTTGGTGTAGACAGGACAGGTGAAGTGAGTCACTGCTCTCTCTGTTATGTACAGCTTTGTGGTCAGGACAATCAGGTCAGATAATCGCAGTTTGCTGATAAAACCATGTCTGTTATCTCTCTATGTAAAACGAATTCCCCAGAGACTATCTTGCTGCTATTTGCAGTTATAGTAAAGTAGATGGGATTTGTAGTGCAAAGTGACTTTTATCCAGGGATTTCAACCTTTGCAATAGAACTTTAGAGAAATCTTCAGATGAGCCGTATACCTTACACTGTTTCCTATAACAGTCCAACTATTCAGAGGTGTAACTTGGAACTCCTGTGCCCCAATGCAAAATATGTGATGGGTCCCCACATATCATGTTCTATCTAAAGTAATGGTATCTTCTTATGTTGTAGAGATCTGTGGGCCCCTCGAAGCTCCGTGGCCCAGTAGTGATTGGCACTGCTGCACCTCCTATAGCAATACCTCATCAGATGTGCATACGCCTGCCCAAAGCTTAATTTACTTTACTAATATAATCCAGGATAACAGGGCCCTTCTGTTCCATGGTTCCACTAATGCTCCTCCACAGGTGAGATGTCCTGAGCTATGGTGTACCCACCAAGACTGAAATCCAATATGCCCGCTTCCCCAGTCAGACAGTCAGGGCCCGATAAATATTAGACTGTCTGCAGATAATGTTATGTGAATGGACAACATAAGGTCGTGTTTTGGGGCATAGTAGACAGAGTGTCACAATACTGAATTATATCATTCTCTTGTGCTTTAGCCTATATTCAGACTACCATGGATAAAAATCTTTTTTTTTTTTTTCATAACCATTTTCCATACATCTTAGGGTGGATTCACACTACCGATGGATATCCATTATGATAGGTGTCCATTAAAAAAAAAAAAAAAATGGACACCTATCATAACAGACATTAACGGACACTAACTGATGTTAATGTGTCAGTTTTTTTTAACTGATCTATTTAATGGACACATTAGTATCAGTTAGTGTCCGTTTTTTTTTTTGTTTTTGCTTTTTGAACATACGCAGAAAAAGAAACAGACAGTAATAATGGACACCCATAGACTTTAATGTTAAAAAAATAACGGACACTTGATGTCCATCATGAAACCGTTTTTTTCACGGACACAAAAATCCTGCATATCGGATTTTTATGTCCATGAAAAATAACGGACATGTGACGGATTGGGTGTATATAACGGACACTAGCGGACACAAGATAATATCCCATTGAAATGAATTTAAATTTTAACGGATTTGTGATGGTTCTGCTAGTGTCTGTTGCTAAAACCTTGTAACAGACAATAGCAACGAACACTACTGACGGTCACCAACGGTAGACCCATTTTCACAGATCCCTATGGACTTTTGAGTTTATTGGTCTATTAAAGGGATTTTCCCATCTCCCTGTTTCAGCAGCTTTGCCTGCTGTCTCTTCTTCTCACTTCCTGTATCCCCCCACCCACCCAGCTTGCTGAACAGGACGCTATGAAGTATCACAATACTTATAATTACTAGAAATGTAATATAAATGCAGATCAAATAATATGCACATCTTCTAGAGAAGGGACAGAGCTTTAGATAACAGTGAGAGCAGTGAGTGAGATGACTTGTCCTGCTTATCACACAGGTCTGGCTCTATGGAAACGCTGTGTAAATAATGGGAGGGATAATTTCACATAGCAGGAAAATAAAGCAGCATTGCTAAAGCAATATATTTAGGAAAAGTCTTCAATTTGCATAAGCTAGCAGTATAGATAGGATCCTTGAGATGGGAATACCCCTTTAAGGCTTATGTGAAAATGGACAAAAATAGGACATGTTCTATTTATTGACGGTCCACCAAAATGGACCAAAAAACGGACATGTGAATAGCCACCACTAGATTTGTCCTAACAGCAGTCTGTGTTTGCTTAAAAAAGCCGTTACCCGCAGAAACCCGTGGATCCCATAGACTATAATGAGGTCTGCTGGGTTTCTGTCCAAAATAGGCAGAAAAATGCAGAGAGAAGAGTCCTGCTTGCAGGACTTTTCTCTCCGCATTTTTTTACGTGGATTCAGGGACGGAAACCCAAACAGACCGGGCGTAGGTGTGAACCTAGCCTTATATAATATGTGAAACTTGAATAGTATAAAAATAAAAAATAAGCAAAAAAAACATATTGGGGCCTGCAAAAAAATTATATAAATGATATAGTGATTTACAGTGTTGGACTGACCCGCCAGAATACCAGGGGATCCTCTGGAAGGCCCAGGCTCTAACACAATAATGATCCAGCAGAAGACACACAGATTTGAAGGGGTTGTTGAGGGGTGAGCCCCAGAATCATCATCATCTGGTGGGTCCAAGTCTGGTGATTTATATATGCCAAGGTGAAAAAAATGTAATTTTTTTCTACATAAAAGCAGCCATCATACACCACTTCAGTGAAAAATTAAAAAGAGGCAAAAGCAAAAAAAAAAACTCCAAAACCTGTTATCAAAGCCCTTTTAGGCCAGGTCCCAGATTCAGCAGGGCAGCCTCGGATTTCGGATGCCATCCCGCTGTCATTGGGGGCCAGCACTATGACCTTGCTTCTATTCCTGTAGACGCAGATAGAGTTGAGCACTATGATAAGGCATAGAGCCGTCTGCGCCATGTTTCACCATTCAGCCCTTCTCTATTGAAGTGCACGCCGGGAGAACAAGGCAAGGTGATTATTACTGTTTTTTTGTGCATTTTACTGTAGGGGGCAACAATGAGGGGGCATTACACTGTGGGAGCCACAATGGGGACATTATACTGTGTGTGGGCCAGTGGAGGACATTATATTATGTGGTGGCTACTGGGGGCATTATTTTGTGTAAGGGCCACAAGGGAGTATTATTTTGTGCATTGGGCCACAATAGGAATGATACTGTATAGGGTACTAAGGGGACATAATACTATGTCAGGGCCACTAATGTGATATTATTCTTTCTGGAGGCACAAAGGTACTGGGTGGCATTGGATGAGATAAAAGGAGGCATGGTCGGGGCTAGAGGTGTGGCTTATAATGCATACATTTGTGGGGCCTCAAATGTTGTCCTGCTTTTGGTCCTCTTAAAGTTAGGAGGGGGATAATTGTGGCCCTATATGGCAAATATAGGTGGGATGATGTGTGGCCAGTTCCACATTTTTCAGATGTCCCCATACAGCCCTATAATACACGGGTAATAATATACAGCCATATTGGTCTCGTTTACAATCCCCTCTGCACTGCCCCATAATGGAGTATATAATAATGCAGCTAGATGGCGCTGATACAAGGGCAATGAGGCCGTACAGTCAGCTAGAACACAACAGCACTGCCTCCAGTGGACAAAGCTGTAATAGCGTCTGTTTGTGATGCGACAATAAAGTTTTAAAGAAAAAAAAATATCGTGACGTACATCACACACGACACAGTAGTCAGAGGCGTCCATGTTGGTTAAGGGCAACTGGAAACCTTCATAGAGGACACAACATGGTATTTCTGAGCTTGTCACGATGGGTCCGAAGCCGTGGTCCTGATCAGTACTGGAAGGTCCAGGCGGTGCTGCAGCATGCAAGGGTGAGTGACGGGAAGACGGGCGTGAGCGGGAGGTGAGCTATATCCGCATTGTGTGAACCGTGACATTCACACCATGCTGCCCTCACTGCAGTAATGTCATACCGTGTACTTATTGTCATCACTGAAGCTGTGACTGACACAGTGGCTTAGATGCACTACAGGTCCCAGCATGCATGAAGGACTTGATATGATATGAGGACCTGATATTACCTAGATGTATAAGGACCTTCTGGAGTAGATGTGACTCTAGCTCTGACCACATCCTGTAATCCTTCCAGGTAAAAGAGATGCAAGGATCCACTAAGATGTGAAAATCTGTCAACAAAGCCTTAAAAATGGCTATCCGTTCTAAGTATGCAGCTCCCGTGCACCCTTATGTGTCTTCCCTACCTTCATCTTACTATCCTATATACAGACTCCTGCTGCATTGCATTACATCAGATTTTTTAATCACTCTGTAGCCATGGAGACACATAAGTCTGTGAACAAAGTGATAGCTTTTTTTTTCTTCTTGGTCTTAGACAAGCCCTTCAAGGACCTGAGGAATTTTTTTCCTTCTTACATACTGATGGGTGTAACGTTTTCTCTTTACATGGGCGGAGATGGAGGAGTCCTTACATATGGCAGTACATGTTGTACATTCTATGCCGGCCATTGTGGAGTACATATGTGCCTGGGGGGGGCTGAAGTCTTCTAGTTCAGTCTCCTGTGCTGACTCTGGACCGTGTGACCGGCCCTGCTCTACTGCACCTGCTTGTCCTTAGTCCTCGTGTGCTTTGTCAGTGTGCTAGCTGTGTTTTTAATGGCTAGCACACTGACCCGTTATTTTCTATGACCGTGTATTATCACAGTCCATGAGCCCGTGCACAGTACTCAGGACATGTCCTATTCCTGTCGGTTTTGTGGCCTAGGCTCGATAACGAAACCTAAGAGTCCATGGAGGTCACTGACAGCGGATATCATCCATGTGTCTTTTTCTCACGGACCCCTACCTGCACATGTAGCCTTAAAGAAGAGTAATCGAAAATCAGAGCGTTATCAGGGGAGCCAAACTAAAGACTTCAGCCCCCAGGCAGTGCTAAAATCCTCAGAATTGTGCAGCATGTATACTAAAGAGGACCTATCACTATACTCTTACATGGCGGTATTATATACCACTAGAAAGCTGACCGTGCGCTGAATTCAGTGCTAGAAACCTGACAGGGTGACGGAGATATCCCTTCACTGTAAGGCTGTGTTCACAGGGAGTTTCTTGGCAGCAGATTTTGACGCGAAATCCGCCTCAAAATCCGCCTGAAAAAACTCCTCCCATTCATTTCAATGGGAGTCAGTAGCGTTTTTTTCTGCTAGCGGAAAAAAAAAAGCAACATGACCTATCTTGCCGCGGATTCTGCCCGCGGTGTCCGTGGCTCGAGCCGCGCTCCTGATTAGGCCCATTCATCTGGGCTTAATCAGGAGCGGTTAGCCGCGACGGAATGCTGATGCACGGCATCGGAATCCCGTCGTGGCTGACCGCGGCAAAAACTCCGGGGGTGGAAAATTTTCTAAGCCTAAGAAGGGCGTGCCTTGCAGCTCAGCATCATCATGTCCCCATACTATACACAGCACAGAGTCAGAAGCATATAGCGCCGTACGCTGTATAGTGGCCAAGCATCGGTACTGCATCTCAGCTCCTATTGAAATCAGTGGTAGCTGAACTGCAGTGACAGGATGGTAATGGAGGTTTTGCATTTCAATCCTTTTTCATTGAATTTAGTGGTAAGAACAGTAGAACAAATCTTTGTACATTACATTTTGCTTTGATTTGTTTTTTTCTTTTTTAATACATAGCATTTTCGTGGAAGAAAAAATCGCTGCTACAGTTTAGCAGTACGAGCTGTGCGCCGAGCCTTTGTGTATTCAACGAAAGCCAGAAGAGCTAAGAAGCACATTATGAGAACGGTAAATGAGAACGTATCTATGTCCATCCGTTACATATATACATAGAGCCTGGAGTGACAATTGCCAGTCACTCATAGCTGCCCCAATAATTCTAAAGATTAGCATTTATAGGATACTCTGTTAGAATGTGGAGCAAAAAAATCATATCATATTCCTATACCAGCAATGCAAATCCCTGCTTTATCCATTCTGTTAACCCTTGCATGTGGTGAATTTGCCTGCACAAGTTTAAAGGGGTTTTCAGACAGTTAACTATTGATAGCCCATCCTTAGGATAGGTCATCAGTATGTGAGTGTTGTGGATCCGACACCCGGGACCCTACCAATTAGCTGTTCAAAGAGTCTGAATCATTCAGGTGAACGCAGCGGTCTCTTCACTGAATGCCAGGAACAGCGTTGCAGCTCAGCCCCATTCACTTGAATCGCACTGTGCTAGTGCTGTACATCAGGAAAGAGGGTGGCAGTGCTGGGGAATGTTGCAACCTCTTCAGAGGTTATTTGGATTCAAGGGGTTATCCACTTTCTAATATTGACCTAAGGATAGGTCATCAATATTAGATCTTCGAGGGTCAGGTCCAACACCCAGGACCCCACAGATCAGCTGCTGTGGGACAGCACCGCTCCAATAATGTTTTTGTGCCGCTCACTTTCACTGCAAAGTATAATGACTGCTTTAGTTACTGCAGCTCTGTCCCATTGAAGTCCCACTGCAGTACCTAAAGCTGTCACTACACTTTGTATGGTGAGTGAGCAGTACAACTCCAAACATGTAAACGTTAAATATGTCCCAGTGCAGCTGATCTGCAGGGATCTCGGTTGTTGGACCCTTGCGGATCTAATATTAATGAATTGTGATTCTGATTTTCATTAGAATCGTGAAATCGATGTTAACCCTACCCTAGAGTCTGATATACTACCCTAGAGTCTGATATATTCCATGCAGGCTTTCACCTCCCACTGCAAATTATGACCAGCAGTTTCTTCATCAAAGAAACAAGCTATAGGTCATAAGGATAGGTCATCAATATTAGATCTGCAAGGGTACAATAACCAGGACCCACCGCAGATCAGCTGCTCCTTCGACCCAACTACTCTAGTCAGGATGAGGAAGCCGGCATCAAATATATCTGATTCCTTCTGCTTGTGCCAGCTCACTGACCTTTTCAGTCTACTTAAGCAAAAATTCATAAACTATTAGATATGATAGGTAGGTCACTTCATTTATATAAACCAAAAAACAAAAAGGTGAAGTAAACACAAACGTAACATTTATTGGTGTATTCATAACCAACTGTAGAAATTTTTGCGCAAAATGTGGTTTAGCATGGCGAGGGCTGGGCCATCTGCGTAAATGATGCGAGTCTTCATGAATGTGCCCCATCACGTCTGGAAGAAGATAGAACATGTCCGTTTTTTTTTTTTTTTAAAGTAACCGTTTCTTCTATACGTCAAAGAAACGGACATGTGAATACACTCACTCACTCCGTGTGTGACAGCCGTCACGTGGCTCTTGTGAATAAGGCCTTAGGGATATCAGACAAACTGGTTCTTTATGATTGGTTTGTGAAAGGTGATGTTTTGGACAACAATGCCACAATATAGCGAGCAGATGTACGCTGGTTTAGCATCATTTACATGAAGCAATTATCACTACTGTACAATTGTCGGTGCCATGGTGTCTGTACATACAGATTCATTACTGTCGGCAGCACAACCCTGTTTACACTAGGCAATGTGTTATTGACAACTATTGATGGGTATATCCACATACAACAAGTGATCGGCCAAGAAACATCCCCTGTAAAAGGGTCTTAAGGCGGAGACCACACAGAATGCAAATGTATTTATCAGTAATGGCACTAACAAGCCAAGCTAATATGTGCAGCCAATGGAAATGTTCTTTAGAGGTGTAAATAAATAGCCTATCAGCAAATATTTCCACTGGAGACATTTCCTACAATAGGAGACAGACTTTGCTGGCTCTATCATCCGCATAACAAGAGGATGGTATAAAGTAGAGTACAGTAACTGTGCTGTATCCTGCTATTTGGAGAATTGGAGTAGCAATAATAGACACAGGCTGCTGATCGTAGGCTTAGATAATAAGAAGTGAAAGTGAGTCCCAATTAATAATAATGTTAGTGGGGTCTATTTGCAAACTCCAATTTTAGATACAGCCTTGATATGAAGATTTTGAGCATTGACTCTTGGAGACAGCACAAATTTTATTCTACAATTGGTTTTAAATACACCAATAAATGTTATGCTTTAGCTTACTTCACCTTTTGTTTTTTGGTATTTAAGCAAAAACATCAAGATCTAGAATCGCCCATAAGCTTGAATAAAATTGAGATTTTATTTTTAGACAAAAATTGCCAAGCCCTACCCGGAACTTGTTGGTGGTTGGAGGGTTACATTCCTGAACTTGTTAATACTGAAATATCCTTTTATTTCCCTATTCCATGGATAGGGGATTGCTGCAACATTGGCGTGATTATGGCCATTGGAACCTCCCAAGGGTATAAGTTGAGGGGTGCAGTTCCAGTTGGGTTCAGGAGCCTTAGGAGGCCCATAAGGTGTCTCTTCCCAATATGTGGAGACCAGTACTATAAACTATACATTATAGTGGGGGGAGGAGCTTCATGTTACACCACTGGAACTCCACTGCCAAGAATTGGGGGATTGTATATTTGGAATATGGAGGTTTCACATTTGCTTTGCTGTTACATTCATGTTTATGGGAAAGCTGAAGAGAAGCAGAGTACAGCATTTGGCTACCTCTGGCAGTCCCATAAACTTCGTCCAAAACATCATCTTTCACAAACCAACCATGAACACACAGTTTGTCTGATATCTCTAAGGCCTTATTCACAAGACAGTGAAAATCAGCCATGTGATGGCTGTCACACAGGGAGTGAGTGAGTGTATTCACATGTCCGTTTCTTTGACGTATAGAAAAAACAGTTACTTAAAAAAAAACAGACATGTTCTATCTTCTTCCGGACGTGATGGGGCAGATTTATGAAGACTCGCATCATTTACGCAGATGGCCCAGCCCTCGCCATGCTAAACCATATTTTGCGCAAAAATTTGCCTTTCTTTATTTTTTGTACCCCAGAAAACTGGCATACAAGGCATAATAAATCCGGACCGTTACCTTTGCTGGACTCATGGACCCAACAGAAATCAATGGATCCATTTTTAATGGATGTAAAATGGATTGAGTGGGTTGTGTCACAAAAGAGAGACCAATGAAAGTCATCCGTTTTTAGCAGATGACAGTAAGTCGTCAAAAACCATCATGGACGTGGAATGGATGCACAATGGCCGTCAAAAACAGACGTGTACTTCCGTTTTTCACTGACATTAGGTCCATTGTAAACGGAGCGCTAGTGTATAAGGTCAGATTCACATGACTGTGCCATGTCCGTTTTTGAAAGCTGCTTTGCATATGTTCCAATTTTTTCATTTTTGATGGTCGAAATTAACAATTTCATTGGTTTGTCTATTTTTGATCCACCACACTGATTCAGTTTTAATGGACATACAGTCATATGAAAAAGTTTGGGCACCCCTATTAATCTTAATCATTTTTAGTTCTAAATATTTGGGTGTTTGCAACAGCCATTTCAATTTGATATATCTAATAACTGATGGACACAGTAATATTTCAGGATTGAAATGAGGTTTATTGTACTAACAGAAAATGTGCAATATGCATTAAACCAAAATTTGACCGGTGCAAAAATTTGGGTACCCTTATCATTTTATTGATTTGAATACTCCTAACTACTTTTACTGACTTACTGAAGCACAAAATTGGTTTTGTAACCCACTGAGCTTTGAACTTCATAGCCAGGTGTATCCAATCATGAGAAAAGGTATTTAAGGTGGCCAATTGCAAGTTGTTCTCCTATTTGAATCTCCTCTGAAGAGTGGCATCATGGGCTCCTCAAAACAACTCTCAAATGATCTGAAAACAAAGATTGTTCAACATAGTTGTTCAGGGGAAGGATACAAAAAGTTGTCTCAGAGATTTAACCTGTCAGTTTCCACTGTGAGGAACATAGTAAGGAAATGGAAGACCACAGGGACAGTTCTTGTTAAGCCCAGAAGTGGCAGTCCAAGAAAAATATCAGAAAGGCAGAGAAGAAGAATGGTGAGAACAGTCAAGGACAATCCACAGACCACCTCCAAAGAGTTGCAGCATCATCTTGCTGCAGATGGTGTCACTGTGCATCGGTCAACAATACAGCACACTTTGCACAAGGAGAAGCTGTATGGGAGAGTGATGCAAAAGACGCCGTTCTGAAAGCACACCACAAACAGAGTCGCCTGAGGTATGCAAAAGCACATTTGGACAAGCCAGCTCATTTTGGAAGAAGGTCCTGTGGACTGATGAAACAAAGATTGAGTTGTTTGGTCATACAAAAAGGCGTTATGCATGGCGTCAAAAAACACAGCATTCCAAGAAAAACACTGCTACCCACTGTAAAATTTGGTGGAGGTCCATCATGCTTTGGGGCTGTGTGGCCAATGCCGGCACCGGGAATCTTGTTAAAGTTGAGGGTCGCATGGATTCAACTCAGTATCAGCAGATTCTTGAGAATAATGTACAAGAATCAGTGACGAATTTGAAGTTACGCCGGGGATGGATATTTCAGCAAGACAATGATCCAAAACACAGCTCCAAATATACCAGGCATTCATGCAGAGGAACAATACAATGTTCTGGAATGGCCACCCAGCCCCAGACCTGAATATCATTGAACATCTGTGGGATAATTTGAAGCGGGCGCCATGCTCGGCGACCATCAAATTTAACTGAACTGGAATTGTTTTGTAAAGAGGAATGGTCAAAAATACCTTCATCCAGGATCCAGGAACTGATTAAAAGCTACAGGAAGCGACTAGAGGCTGTTATTTTTGCAAAAGGAGGATCTACTAAATATTAATGTCACTTTTCTGTTGAGGTGCCCATACTTTGCACCGGTCACATTTTGGTTTAATGCATATTGCACATTTTCTGTTAGTACAATAAACCTCATTTCAATCCTGAAATATTACTGTGTCCATCAGTTATTAGATATATCAAATTGAAATGGCTGTTGCAAACACCCAAATATTTAGAACTAAAAATGATTAAGATTAATAGGGGTGCCCAAACTTTTTCATATGACTGTAACTCTGATGTTAAAAAGAGACCTGTGGATTTCTATTGGGTCAGCGTGTCCATCATAATGAACAGAAATAGAACATTTTCATTTTTTTAACTGACCGTTTTTTCTGTCCATCCAAAAAAAAAATTGACACATGAAAACACGCATTCACTCGCATTGTTTTTAAACCTGCTGACGCATGGTCATTTTTCATTGTTGTGTGACTAAGACCTAATGTGTGGTCAGATTTAGACAGTAGCCCAAAACTAAGAAATTGCACCTTCCGGTAAGCTTTCCTGCTGCTGACTGACACTGAACATACCTGTACAGTATAGACCATACAGCATTACTGTCTAGTGATACAATCTGTGCTTGCTTCCTTTCAGCTATGGATAACGCGTATCACAGCAGCTGTCCAGGAACATGGGATAAAGTACCCGCACTTTGTGTCCAATCTGGCAAAAGTAAGTTTTATAAAACCTGAGCTACAGGATTAATGCCATTACTATAGTTGTCCATTAAAGGGATTGTCCAGGAATTTTTATTTATAGCCTATCTTTAGGATATGCCATAAATATCTGATCGGTGGGGGGGGTCAACAGCCGGCTCCCGCATGGATCAGTTGTATGGGGCCACTTCCAACACCCGTACTATACACAGCATGAAGCCAGAAGCAGTTGGCTCCTGTCCCTGTATAGTAAACGGATGCTATAACTGCAATTCAGGTCCCTTTGATGTCAAAGAGAGTTGAGTTGCAGTACTGTGCACTGTATAGTACAGGTGTCTGAAGTGGTTCACAACAGCTGATCCATATAGCTCCCCACCGATTGGATATTTATGGCCTAAGCATAGATCATAAGAATGAGACCAACCCCATTAAGAGTCATATTAATCTGTTCCTTGTCATGTTTCAGAGTCAGGTGGCTCTAAACAGGAAGGTCATGTCTGATCTGGCCATCTGTGAACCCAAGACGTTCAAATCATTGGCTGCTCTGGCTAAGAGAAGAGGAGAAGAAGGGTTGGTCTCGGCACTCGGAGATGGGAAGGAACCTGAAGGAATATTTTCTCGGGTGGTGCACTATCATTAGTTCTAAAAACTGACTGAACTGAGCTGAGCAAGGAAAGCCAGAGCCTATCTTTATGTGTATACTTGCAGGAAATTTGCTCCTTTTCCAAGTTCTTGGTTGGTGTTCACTTTCTTATACCGTAGAAGAACACCTACCACGATGTCCAGGGATCTGTAACTGTACAAGAAGTTACCACCAACACTTATTATGAGGTTATAGCTATATGTGAGGTAAACACCCTGCAGTTACCTGTGTAAAGTTGTTTTTTTTTTTCTTTGCATTGCATACAAATTTGGTGTATTTACTAGATAAACCATTACTTTTCTATGCCAATGAATAAAATCTGTGATTTTTGACAGACTGGGTTATACTTGGTTACATTCTTGGGCCAAAGGGGTCTTTTTCTTCCATCAATCTTCTAGGTTTCCATGTAAATTACTTTGTATGGGCAGTCAAGCCCACTACCACGCATGTGAATAGGGTTTTCAAAACCCTATTCACATGTAGCAGAGAAAATCTGCACACACTTAATACATGCTGCAAATCTTCAAATCCACAACATGCCTCATATTTTACTAAAGATGATAAAATCTGTCTAAAAATATGCATGTAGTTACCATCCTCAGAATGTCATGGAAATATCACAAGACCACCATGGTGACAGTACTTTAGATGGCACATCAGAGGACGACTGGATTGCAAACATGTGTCTAATGGGTCAGATAAACAGACCTTCACTGACCTAACTAGCAAGTAGAGAGTCAGTAAGGCAGAATGAAAGGTACAGTGGGTACGGAAAGTATTCAGACCCCTTTAAATTTTTCACTCTTTGTTTCATTGCAGCCATTTGCTAAAAGCAAAAAAGTTCATTTTATTTCTCATTAATGTACACTCAGCACCCCATCTTGACAGAAAAAAAACAGAAATGTAGATATTTTTGCAAATTTATTAAAAAAGAAAAACTGAAATATCACATGGTCATAAGTACTCAGACCTTTTGCTCAGTATTGAGTAGAATTCCTTCCTTTTGAGCTAGTACAGCCATGAGTCTTCTTGGGAGTGATGCAACAAGTTTTTCACATCTGGATTTGGGGATCCTCTGCCATTCTTCATTGCAGATCCTCTCCAGTTCCGTCAGGTTGGATGGTGAACGTTGGTGGAGCCATTTTCAGGTCTCTCCAGAGATGCTCAATTGGGTTGAGGTCAGGGCTCTGGCTGGGCCAGTCAAGAATGGTCACAGAGTTGTCCCGAAGCCGCTCCTTTGTTATTTTAGCTGTGTGCTTAGGGTCATTGTCTTCTTGGAAGGTGAACCTTCAGCCCAGTCTGAGATCCAGAGCACTCTGGATGAGGTTTTCTTCCAGGATATCTCTGTACTTGGCCGCATTCATCTTTCCTTCAATTGCAACCAGTCGTCCTGTCCCCCATAGCATGATGCCGCCACCACCATGTTTCACTGTTGGGATTGTATTGGGCAGGTGATGAGCAGTGCCTGGTTTTCTCCACACATACCGCTTAGAATTAACGCCAAAAAGTTCCATCTTCGTCTCCTCAGACCAGAGAATCTTATTTCTCATAGTCTGGGAGTACTTAATGTGTTTTTGGCAAACTCCTATGTGGGCTTTCATATGTCTTGCACTGAGGAGAGGCTTCCTTCGGGCCACTCTGCCATAAAGCCCCCGACTGGTGGAGGGCTGCAGTGATAGTTGACTTTGTGGAACTTTCTCCCATCTCCCTACTGCATCTCTGGAGCTCAGCCACAGTGATCTTTGGGTTCTTCTTTACCTCTCTCACCAAGGCTCTTCTCCCACCATTGCTCAGTTTGGCTGGACAGCCAGGTCTAGGAAGAGTTCTGGTCGTCCCAAACTTCTTCCATTTAAGGATTATGGAGGCCACTGTGCTCTTAGGAACCTTGAGTGCTGCAGAAATTCTTTTGTAACCTTGGCCAGATCTGTGCCTTGCCACAATTCTGTCTCTGAGCTCCTTGGGCAGTTCCTTTGACCTCATGATTCTCATTTGCTCTGACATGCGCTGTGAGCTGTGAGGTCTTATATAGACAGGTGTGCGCCTTTCCTAATCAAGTCCAATCAGTTTAATTAAACACAGCTGGACTCCAATGAAGGAGTAGAACCATCTCAAGGAGGATCAGAAAGAAATGGACAGCATGTGAGTTAAATATGAGTGTCACAGCAAAGGGTCTGAATACTTATGACCATGTGATATTTCAGTTTTTCTTTTTTGATAAATTTGAAAAAATATCTACATTTCTGGGGGGTTTTTTCTGTCGAGATGGGGTGCTGAGTGTACATTAATGAGAAATAAAATGAACTTTTTTGCTTTTAGCAAATAGCTGCAATGAAACAAAGAGTGAAAAATTTAAAGGGGTCTGAATACTTTCCGTACCCACTGTGTATATACACAATTTCTGTATAGACACCCACTGATCAGAAGAGCGTGGGAGTTTCGGGGAAATATTTGAGCGCTATCTCCGGTACTCCCGTGAAAAATACCTGCCTGATATAGACAATATTAAAATATAGTTTATTAATCTCAATTAAAATGTATTCAAATCATCCACCCAACAAAGAGCGTAGCGGGGACGTATCAGGTTGCCTCAAAAAATATCTATTGCACGGTGTCCTCTCATGTGCGGGAGTCTGTCACAGAGACCACTCTCCCTCCCTTGCAGTGTATAATCGAGGGCAAATATTGACTAGCTGTGTGCAGATGGGGGATCCTAGAGGTAGAACTCAACCAGACCCTCCAGTCTACAACACACTGTGTCCGCTTAAAAGTTAGCTGGTCGCATCAGTATCATACATGACACAACCATCATACAGTACTGCAACTGTAGCATATTACATAATACATACACACGTGTATCTCATATATAGAAACACCTGACGCGTTGGTAGATGGTAAAGAGGTATATAATGTCTATGAGGATAACAATCTAGTATGTGCTGGAATTCCTCATAGCATCTGGAATGGCTTATAAATCTGAATAGGTCCGCTAGCCAGTGAACCGCTGTCCCTTGTATGCGAACCTCTCACATGTATTCACCGGTATACTGTATTCTACTCTATGTATCTTAGAGCGCTCTGATGTCAGTGTAGTAGTCAGTAACTGGTCTAATGATGCGCTATATCACTGTTATATAAGTATATGCATTCCTATCCACTGGTTCATGGCATCAACCACGAGGAGAGAGTATGTGTCAAGTCTAGCACGTAGATATACTTGGCATGCTACATCTGGTAATTCCTGTAGCAGCGCACATAGTTACATTATGTCCCTATGACAGGCTAAATTTGCGAGAGCCAAAGAGTGCGGTAAAAACAGCCTATGTTACTTCTCCAGGTCTCACATCAAGACCGCTATATGTCTACTATCAAGTGTAGCAAGTGGATGTAGTTATCCTGCTTCAGATGGTTGTTGGCTAGTAGTCAGTGTTACAAGGTGCACACAGTTTTGTTGTTCCCTTTTTAAGGAGCTAAATTAACAGCAAACCTGGAGCATTGCTAAACCAGTGTCTCTTGTTTTTCCAAAATCTCACCTACACCTTGCTATTGTATGTTATTCCTCTAGATTAGGAAGTTGTCAGCAACTATAGCATGGGTGGATCGCTGTAATAGCAAACTAGTGGTGACCTAGAGCGCTGGTAAAGTAGCATCTGTTGCCTGCATAGTAGCAGGCTAGTAGTAACCTGGAACGCTGTAAAAACTGCGTCTATTGCTTTTCCAGGTCCCACATCCATACTGCTATTATATCTGTTATATAGAAGTTTGTCAGTAGTCAGGGCATAAGTGATTCACTGTGAAAACAGCGTTCAGATTTAAACCCACTAAATGCCCCTGCTATACTACCCTAGATAACCTGCAACATATAGCATGAACATCAGATAGGATATCTTTCCCTAGAATATCATGTGTACTCTCCCTAGCTCACATTGACACTGATAGCAGTGTGCCTTTTAGTGTAGTGGCATATTTTATGTGGCAAAGGAACCTTTAGGGCCCCCTCAAGGTCCAGTAGCGACTGCTACCGCTGCATCCCCTATAGCTTTGTCTAGTACATGGGCAGCGTAAAAAAGCCCTGTCAGATTAAACAGCATTAAAAAGGAGCAACTGAGCAAAGTGCACACAGTTTATAAAGGAACATCTAAACACAAGTGCACAACATTTACAAGGAGGTGCGCCATCATAAATAGACAAAAGTAAGGCCAATAAAGAGGCAGATTATAAATAACCCCCATAGACTTTAAGGCTAAAGTCCCACGTGGCCTCGCGGGAAAAACTGTGGCGGCAACACATCGCGGTTGTTCCCACAGCGCTTTTGACAAAGTTCACAGAGTTTTGCTCTGCAGACTTTCTGCTTCCATTATACCTATAGGGAAACTGCTGGCGTTTCTGTAGGTACAATTGACATGCTGCAATTTCCAAAAATGCGACGTTTTTGGAAATCGCAGCATTTCCACTGTGGGTATTTTTCTGCAATGTATGGATGGGATTCGCTAGAATTGTTGTGTGTCCGCAGCGCTTATTTAACACAAACTTTGCTGTGACTAAAAATCCACGTTTTTTTCCGTGGCATTTCCACCACGTGGTGCCCCGGCATTTTTTTGCAAAAAACTGCATTAAAAACTGCTGGAGAAAAAAGTTGTGTCAGAAAACGTGTCAAAAACCGTATCCACTTAAAAAAAGCAATTACTCACGGAAACCCGCGGACCCCATAGACCAGGGGTAGGCAACCTTTTTTGTTCGGCGTGCCGATTTTAATTAAAAAATCAAAGATGAGGTACTCGGAGTGCCGGTCAATTGTAGGTCTGACGACCCCTAAACTAAAGTCATATACCACAAACCATAAAACAGAAGTGCTGCCACCAGATGCTTTAGGACACATGCGTTTACTGCTATTTCCTGGGATGCTCCTGTACTTTACAATTAGAAGCAATGAAAGTCCATGTACATCCTGCAATTAGTGGTAAATGTGTCCAGGAATACCGTATGGCGGCATCCTTATGGTGAAAACACACTATGTATCTGGATGCAGCTATATTCTTAGGCCACTGGAACTTTTACTTCGATGTAAAACTGCATTCACATGGTGCATTTTTGCACAAAAAAAAAATAGTGTGTTTTCTGTGTAAAAACACATCCTTAATACAGAAAACACACCGTTATACAGAATAATGTCCCATAGTGGCCCCTGCACACGGTATTATGTCTCATTGCAGCCCCTGCACACTGTATTACGTCTCACAGCGGCCCCTGCACACGGTATTATGTCCCATATTGGCCCCTGCACACGGTATTATGTCCCATATTGGCCCCTGCACACGGTATTATGTCCCATATTGGCCCCTGCACACGGTATTATGTCCCATATTGGCCCCTGCACACGGTATTATGTCCCATATTGGCCCCTGCACACGGTATTATGTCCCATATTGGCCCCTGCACACGGTATTATGTCCCATATTGGCCCCTGCACACAGTATTATGTTTCATTGCAGCCCCTGCACACTGTATTATGTCTCACAGCAGCCCCTGCACACGGTATTATGTCCCATCTTGGCCCCCTGCACACAGTATAACGTTCCAACTTTTATAATATTCCAATTTGTGCCACTCACTAGCTATTATACTGTGAGTTCTCTTCCGACCCCAGAGTATAATAAGTGGAGGGCCAAGAGAGGTGACAAACATAAAAAAACAATGTCATTCACCATTCCTGCGCTCCGCAGCCGCTCTGTTCTCTTCGGCGCTTCTGCCTGTAGTCAGCGACCGCTGATTGGGTCTGATGTTTTGTTTGTTTATGCGGTTTTTCAGCTAAGTTTACAAAACACCAAAAGAATGTAAAGAAAACGCCCAGTGAGAACACCGCCTTACTGCTGCTCCATTACAATGCAAAGGCTGAAAGCTTTGAGAGGGTCATAGAGATGACAGGCAATTTCAGATGTGTTTGTTTTTTTATTTTTTTACCTGTGAATAATTCTATAGAATGTGTCCCCTGCCTAAAGTTTCAGTAGTACTGTAAGGGAGGGGATCTGGATATTCCATTTCTAATACAATTGCTATAGCTAGTCATCCTTTAACCCCGTGAAACCAGCCACAAAGTGCCAGCTGAGGGACTGAGAGAAATTCATACCTTCTGGGCGTTCCTCTTGGTATCAGCCCCTAAAACTAAAGTTGGAGAAATTAGCAAATTTCATCAAAACTGGCCAGCTATCTAGTACGTATGGGGGTGTTCCCAATGACCTTGGCAGCAGCTCATTCCCGACTTATCAGGGCGACAGAGCTGGAAAAAAGTTACTGACTCGACCATCAAAATAAAGTTATTATTAATTATATTATACAATTATTAATATTGTACAATTAATTACATGTTACATATTTACCTTCATAGGAGTCAATTACTGGCTTTTTAAATGAATTAAAAGTTCTTTCCTGCTTCTGCGGACCATGGCTGTCAGCCATTGATGAAGGAGTCGGAGTCAGAGCAGGGATGTGTAATGTGAAACTTGGTCCATGTGTTTGCCGGATTTACTGGCCTGAACAATATTCTGGGAGAGGGACTCTGAGTATAACAGTTGTCTATGCTGCTAGCAGTGACATACTATCCCATAGCTATTATAGTACAGGACAGTATGTCGTGGGTAGGCAGAGACTCCTAGCAGCATAGATAACTATACTACTAGGAATCCCACTCCCGGCATAGTGTTCAGCACTCACTGGACTGAGTTTCATAAAGGAAAGGTCCATTTTTCACGGACGTTTGGTACCACCGTTATATAAATATAGGGTTAGGTTGGGGCTGTATGGTGAAATAACCAAGGAAAAAAAATCATGAAATCCCATTGTAAGGCCATATTCACATGTCTGCATTTCGCAGAGGCCGCATATGTATCAATTTC
The DNA here is from genome assembly GCA_947044405.1 of Leptodactylus fallax. Lineage (NCBI taxonomy): Eukaryota > Metazoa > Chordata > Amphibia > Anura > Leptodactylidae > Leptodactylus > Leptodactylus fallax. The sequence goes on from CAMRHE010000270.1 coordinate 719,310, forward strand.
ATTTTTTTCACCTTCTGTAGGTCCCTGAAAAAAATAACTGCAGCATGTTGTTGTTTTTTTTTTTTTTCACTGATGCGGTACATCACATCTATGCAATTCTATGGGTCTGGAAAAAAAAAAACTAAAGCATCCAATTGTTATCTATTTTTTAGGGACCCACATGCATAGAAAGTAGAAGATATAAATTAAAAAAAAAAAAGGGAACACCCGCACCATGTTTCATACTTTCTGGACTTGTACTGATCTTGCCCTGTTCTGGGAGGGAGTTAAAAGAATCATTCTTCAGGTCACTGAAACATCTCATTCTCTAGGCCCCGCTCTGTTCCTCCATCATTGCGAGCCTCCGGTGCGAACATACAAGCGGTCCTTACTCCGCTTTTTGATTCTGGCGGCCCCAGCTTGCATACTGCAGTTTTGAAAGCGAACAGAGCCTCCTCCTCTCTCCCTCTGGATTTTGAAGATTAATGAAATTATGCGCATGGAAAACCTCACCTCTTTCCTGCATGATACAGTTGAAGTCCTCAACAACACTTGGTTCTACTGGATGGAATTCCAGCGCTCTAGGGAATACCTGTAACTTCTCAGTTCTGAATTCACCGCGCAGGCTTAGAGCCGGCCTTGGGGACGCCTGCTCAACACTGCTGGTTTTCCTGTGTCTTTCTTATTTACATCCCCCCAGTAATCCCCGGGGTGGTCACGCCCTTGCTGATGGGGGTCCGCCCTGTAGGGTTTTTCCCTGGCCCTCTACCCCCCCCCCCCTTTTTTTTTTTCCTTTCGTTCTTTTTTCTCTTCATTTCTCTCGTCCTCACCATTCTCTCTATGCTCCTTCTTATTTCCCCCCCTCTCTCTTCTTAATCTTCCACTCTTCTTTGGTTCCAATGCCCATTTGGTCTATTTCGCTGACTTGTATTGTTTACATAAAATTGTCTTTGTTTCTTTTGCATGTCTATGCTTTTTTGTTTTTGACTTTCAAAAATCAATAAAACTTTTGAATTGGAAAAAAAAAAAAAAAAAGGGAACAGCCACGGACAGCTCGCCGCCTGCAAAGGGTGCTATCCACGATTATCATGGGCATGACACGGCCACAAAATGAACATATCAACGTAGCCTAAGGCCAGTTGCAGACAACCCTGCTGCAACCGGCCTGCCGTGAATTAAAAGCAGGGGCAGCACACGGGATGTCCCCGTGTACACGCCGTACTTCGGCGGCTCCTTTCATGAAATGAATAGGAGACACGGAAGCACGTGCCACAAAATAGGACAGGAATAGGACCCGGACTGTCGGCCCTCACATGGGATCGTGAAATTCACGGTTGTGTGTATGGGCCCATAGAAAAGAATGGGTCAGTGTGCTATTCGTGAAATACCACGGTCGTCTGCAAGGGGCCTAAGGCTGAGACCAAGTATTGTTGAAAAGCTTTATTTTATTGTTATTGCAGGTTTTGCTTTTTTTTTTTTTTTACTCCAAAGCCAGAAGTGTATTTAGCACAAGCGGGCTGTATAAGGACTTATTCACGTGACTATCCAACGTACGTACATTTTTGAGGGCTGAGCAACAGTCCATTAAAAAACAGATTTCATTGGTCTATATTTTTTCACCTAACCCAATAATCCATTTTAACAGACCTAACTCAGACCTCAATCTGTTTTACATTTGTCAAAAATGGATCAAATTCTATTTTCTACTGGGTCTGTGTTTTTCAAAACAGACAAAAGCTAGGGTCACACTAGCGCTCGGTTTCTGTCCTTCAGATCTGCATGGGGACCCGAAGGACAGAAACCCTGTCTGCCTAAAAAAAGCAGTTACCCGCAGACCCCATAGACTATAATGGGGTCCGCTGGCTTTCCGACGATTTTATACTGAAAGTGGAGAGAAAAGTCCTCCTTGCAGGACTTTTCTCTCCGCCGATTTAAGCGAAATTTTGGGCAAATTCGCCCTTACGCTAGTGTATCCGTGCATCCTCTCTTTTGAATGGACACCAAAGTCGGACTTCCTGGACTTAGTGTCCGTATAAAAAATATTGATACACAACGGACCGCCTCAAAACCGTTTTTTTAACATTGAGGTCTATGGAAATCGGATTACAACGGATAGTCATCTGTTTGTGTCCGTTCTGCAATCCGTTTTTCCCTCTGCGCATGGTCAAAAACGGACACAAACTGAAAAAACTGACAGCAAACGGTCCGTTTTTTTGACGGACACCCATTGACTATCCGTCTACAAAGACAGATTCGGGTATCCGCTTGGTAACAGTTTGGAATCCTTTTTGTACCAAACCGGTTTTTATTTTTAAATGGTTTCCAAGTGTACGGATACCAGACGCAGGTGTGAACGAAGCATTAGTAGTTACACACGGATATCGGCGGACCCATTGACTATAATGGGGTCCGCCACGTGTCCGTCTTTTCAAAACTGAAACTTGCAGAGAGAGAAGGCCTCAGTGCTGGACCTTTCTCTCCACCAGCTTCAGTTGGGAAAAGACGGACATGTGGCGGACCCCATTATAGTCAACGGGTCCGCCATATCCTCTGTGCTAGACCTTTCTCTCCACCGATTTTTGGTGGAGTCTCCGCTCCAGGTGTGAATGTAGCCCAATGCCTAAATGCTTCCCTTATATTTCTCATTCCTTTGCAGCCACTCTTGGAACTAGCTTAAAAAAAAACGCAGCCTTTCTGCACTGTGTAGCCTAACACATTACATGCAGTATCGTAGTACGTTTTCTCGTAAACAGCTACATGAGCAGCTGACAATATGGTGGCTTGTACCCAGCCCCCCACTCGCCACCACATGAGTTTCCTGCTGTGCACCCTCCATAGACTAACATAGACCAGACTGGCCGCGGCCGCGCACTGCACTCTGGGAGTTGTTTGTTAGAAACTCCAGGTTTGCGTCATCCGAGCGGAAATGGGCGGGGCCAGAGAGCCGTTCGGGCACGTTCCTTGACGTCAGCCTAAAGATTGGCTCGTACTTTGAAAGACGTGGCCATTACCCAATCAGAGCACGAGCTGAGCCGGCACCAGCCAATGAGAACGTTAGGGCTGGGCACCAAGAATTTGTAAAGAATTGCAGGGCTGCGCCGCGCTGGAAGCTAGAGTTGTGGAAGGCGAGAAGATGGCTGCTGCGGTTACCGGCCCTGCCGATGGGATCCTGATAGGGGACAAGATTTACTCCGGCGTCCTCATCTCTCTGGAGAACTGTCTGATTCCTGAGGAGAAGTGCGCCCTCACCCCCTCCATCGTCGATGGCTTGGACTCTGACACGGAGACGGACCTTCGCAGTGTGGGCTGCGAGCTCATCCAGTCAGCCGGCATTCTGCTGCGGCTCCCCCAGGTAAGAGCGGCTGGTGGCGGTGGAGGGAGGGCGGAGATGGGTCAGTACTGTGTGAAGTGCCCGGGGTGTCTGACTGGGTTACTGTCCTGTGTATGTAGCCGAGAGCGGAGGTGCGGCCTACACCGGCCGGGAAGCCTGACCTAGAGTATGTGTGCTCCTCACAGACAATGGCGGCGGAGGGCAGGCGGCTCATGTGATGAAACTGAGGCAAAGCTGTAGTCTAGCCAGGCGGGATTATACTGTGTAATCCTGTGCTGTAATCCGGCGCCAGGACTGAGGCCCAGGGCAATGTATGTACAATCCGGGCTGTACTGCTGAGGCCCCGGGCAATGTATGTGCAATCCTGGCTGTACTGCTGAGGCCCCGGGCAATGTATGTATAATCCGGACTGTACTGCTGAGGCCCCGGGCAATGTATGTATAATCCGGGCTGTACTGCTGAGGCCCCGGGCATTGTATGTATAATCCGGACTGTACTGCTGAGGCCCCGGGCATTGTATGTATAATCCGGGCTGTACTGCTGAGGCCCCGGGCATTGTATGTATAATCCGGGCTGTACTGCTGAGGCCCCGGGCATTGTATGTATAATCCGGGCTGTACTGCTGAGGCCCCGGGCATTGTATGTATAATCCGGGCTGTACTGCTGAGGCCCCGGGCATTGTATGTATAATCCGGGCTGTACTGCTGAGGCCCCGGGCATTGTATGTATAATCCGGACTGTACTGCTGAGGCCCAGAGCAATGTATGTATAATCCGGGCTGTACTGCTGAGGCTCAGGGCATTGTATGTATAATCCGGGCTGTACTGCTGAGGCCCCGGGCATTGTATGTATAATCCGGGCTGTACTGCTGAGGCCCCGGGCATTGTATGTATAATCCGGGCTGTACTGCTGAGGCCCCGGGCATTGTATGTATAATCCGGGCTGTACTGCTGAGGCCCCGGGCATTGTATGTATAATCCGGACTGTACTGCTGAGGCCCAGAGCAATGTATGTATAATCCGGGCTGTACTGCTGAGGCTCAGGGCATTGTATGTATAATCCGGGCTGTACTGCTGAGGCCCAGGGCAATGTATGTATAATCCGGGCTGTACTACTGAGGCCCAGGGCAATGTATGTATAATCCGGGCTGTACTGCTGAGGCCCAGAGCAATGTATGTATAATCCGGGCTGTACTGCTGAGGCCCAGGGCATTGTATGTATAATCCGGACTGTACTGCTGAGGCCCAGAGCAATGTATGTATAATCCGGGCTGTACTGCTGAGGCTCAGGGCATTGTATGTATAATCCGGGCTGTACTGCTGAGGCCCAGGGCAATGTATGTATAATCCGGGCTGTACTGCTGAGGCCCAGAGCAATGTATGTATAATCCGGGCTGTACTGCTAAGGCCCCGGGCATTGTATGTATAATCCGGGCTGTACTGCTGAGGCCCCGGGCATTGTATGTATAATCCGGGCTGTACTGCTGAGGCCCCGGGCATTGTATGTACAATCCGGGCTGTACTACTGAGGCCCAGGGCAATGTATGTGCAATCTGGGCTGTGAGGCCCAGGGCAATGTGTTTATAATCTGGGCAGTTTATGTATAATCTCGGCTGTACTACTGAGTCCTTGGGCATTGTATGTATAATCTTTGCTTTACTACTAAGGCTCCAGGTAATGTATGTATAATCTGGGCTGTACTACTTAGGCCCTGAGCACTGTATGAATAATTCCTTTTCCAATATTGAGTCCTTGTATGAGTAATCCAGCCTCCAGGACTGATGTCACTGACTTTGTATGAGTAATCCAGGCTCAAGTTCTGATGTCATGGACACTGTATGAATAATCCCTATTCCAGTATTGAGGCTTTGGACTCTTCAGAAATGAATATTGGACGATATATATGTAATATCCCCAGCTCCAGTACTGCGGCCCCGGACTCTGCTTGTATGAATATTTCAGGCTCCAGTACTGAGGCCACAGGCACAGTTTGAGTATTTCGGGCTTCATTATGAAGGTCCTGGATTCTGTTTGTTAATGGTTTTGGCTGTATCAGGTGCTGGCACTTGTATCTCCTTGTTGGTTGTAGAACACCTGCTTGGTAGTGTGGAGACAGCCACCTGTAGTGTGATTTTTCTGTGGTGTTTTACAGTGCCTGCAGAGAGGATGATTTTCTGGCTAATCCCATCCATTCATTGCAGAAAATATCTACAGCGGACATGTCATGATTCAAAAAATCGTTGCCTTATCTGGTCTGTACAGCGATCAGTAATAGGAATGTGAATTGGAAAGCCTTCATGTAGGTGTGTTACTGCTCCATATTTTATGCTGGAGGCGGGGGCCCCTCATTTTCATTATCACTGGTGCTCTGACCCTCATAGTTCACTTAACCTGCGTATAGAGGATATTAGTGAAATAACTTTTTGCATAGGAACTTGTTTTTTAAGGTGTTTTCTGAAGACCCTAGTGGTTGCGGTGGGCCTTGGTTGTATTGGTGGTTATTACGTCACTGTTGTCCCCTTGAGCCGCCTATTGACATTGCATTGGAGGGGCAATGGGAACAAAGCCACTAAGAATGTTAGCATTTGTTTATGTATACCTCGTGTATCTGTGCTCTGTTCACATGTGCGCTGTTTGTCGTGGTGCCTGGTTTGTTACACAACATTGCCCAGGGGATCCCATTCATATAACTGGACCTGTCATATCACCTAAAATAACAGAACCTGCAAACATGGTGAAATCTTCATTGACAGGTCGTGGTTTTAGTTTCTGCTTTTTTCTTTGGTAGCGAATCTATCAGTTCGCATGTCTTTGTCTGACCACAGCATTGGTAGGTGAAAGCGAGAGGCAACCTGTCTGATTTCTGTGCGGCCACCTTGGCTCATTGGCTACAACTGGCACTGAAATACGGCTCATAGGTGATGAAAACTTGTGCGCGGTAGAAGGCACAGGTTTAATACTTAGGGTCTTTTTTAGGTGTACTTCTGCCACTTTGGACAGTATTTTGTATATTTGAAAGTACATGGTTGTGTGTATGGGGGGGGGATCTGTCTTGAGACCCCTCAGGGCCGCTCTCAGCTGCTCACTTGGTACCCATGCAGTTATATTTCAGTTATGGTGCTTCATGTAGCATTAACCATCCTACTGCCGGCTGTCAGGGCATGCTGGGAGTTGTAGAAGCCACAGGTTGGACCCTGAAGGATGGATAGATCACTTAAGTATAGTGTTATTTTTAGATATTTGTACGCTTGTTAATTCCACGTATAGTTTGTACACGTTTTCTTTTTGGGAGTTAAGGGGAAAGGTTCTTGTCACTATTAGTCAGCGGTTGTGTAAGTGGCTGAGGCCGGCCGGCCCTGCTGATCTCTGGGGCATGACGTCACCTCCCAGCCAGCTGCTCCTTTGTTCTGTTTCTGGGAAACCGAGACTGGCCTCTTCTCCAGGAGCACACGGCACGTCACGTTCTCTGCTCACTCCTATTTAACCTGATTTCCTCACCGCCCTGCTCATGTTCCCAGCATGTGACCAGACACCATACATCAGCGTGTTACTAAATGTTACCGCGTGTCTCCCTGGATACAACAGAGAATGAGTCTGTGCTGTCAGGTGTAGTGTGAACACCGGCTAAGGCATGTATGGATCCACTGGGAAAAGTCTGGATGCTTTTAGTAGAAATCTTTTAGTTGTAGTAAAAGACAGATATGATAGTGTATATTTTTATTCCAGGCTATGCCTATTAGATTTTGCAGAGGAGTTACTGCAGGGCTTTATACACATTGACAACTTTGGAATTGAAAGGCATTTTTCCCCTGACTTGGGGCAATTGGTATCACTTACCGGAGTCTACACTTAGGGTTATAGGTTGGTCTGGATAGATCTGTGGTGTCCTCCAGCCGCATCTACTCCCTTTGTATGTAGATAGTATACATATATACTTGTGTACAGTGTAAATATTAGTACTGACTTGTGACACTAACACACTTAACTTGTCTCCTCACAATAGATATGTAGATTTCCAACCACAATATAGCAGACAGGAAAATCCAGGAAGGAGCCATCCTTAACCAAATAGCAGAGGGGAGATCCTTAACCAAATCTTTCTCACTGCTGAAAAAGTATGGAAATGGAGATCTATGTAAATTTGAGCACCACAGTATGACTATTTATACTGTGGATTTTCACTGGATGAAATCTGCAGCAAATCCTTCTATATCTCAGATGTTGCAGATTTGGCCATGGATTTGTAGCAGTCGGTGGTCCTGTGTGGTCTTATAGCTGTTGGCTTTTGATGTCCTGTGACCAGAGTAAATGTCTGCCTGTAAATTGGCGAATAAATTCCAATACTGGATATGGATTCAAGTCCCCAAACAGCGGGGTTTGAGGGCTTAGTTTGGAAAGAGGACAGATTATCTGTATTTGACTACATTGTAGACTTTGCTTTTACTGGGAAGGGACACTAGAAGTGACTTTGGGTTGCCATTTTAGTCTCTGTAATGAAAGTATATATTTATAGTAATTGTATTCAATGCCATACCCTGTTAGAATAGCTTTTCTTAAAGGTGTTTTCCACTTTCTACTAGGATGGGTCATAGACTATACAGTTCTGTCCCATAGACTTCAATGCGGCAGTGCTGTAGTACCTAAAGCTACTGTTTGCTCAGTGAGTTAGTGCAGCTCCCGGCATGTAGTCATTTGGTGCTGTGGGGACATCGTGTGTCTGATCACTGATCTGATATTGATGACCTATCCTAAAGATATTAGAAATATTAAAGCGGATGACCGCTTAAAGGGGTTGTGCCATGATTGAATCTAATCATCCCTCCACAGGGTAAGTGTCTGTACAGCAGGATCTGAATGCTGAGATGTGACAAGGGATCCCAGCAGTCAGACCCCACTTATTGTACACTTATCATTAATCCTGTCTGTGGTTGAGCGTACTACTTAGGCCGGTTCACATCTGTGCATAAAAAAGTGGTTACCTTAGGAAACCCGCAGACCCCATAGACTATAATGTGGTCCGTGTGGTTTGTTTGGTTTCCACCCAAAAAGGGTGAAAAATGCGGAGAGGGGAGCGGAATCGACGTACGGAGTACAAGCGCAGATGTGAACCAAGCCTAAGAGTTGTCCTAAGATGACTCTTCACTGTGATGAGTTCTTTGAGAATATGAACGTTCCTTGTACGTATCTGCCTTGGTGTATTCAGATTCCCTGTAGTCTTGTCATTTTTTCATCTGAGTAATTCGCCTACAGATTATTATTGCATGTAATGTTCGTTGCAGCCCACACAGCAGAGGTGTTTTTTTTTTTCCCCAGGTTGCAATGGCTACCGGACAAGTATTATTCCAGCGCTTTTTCTATTCCAAATCCTTTGTAAAGCATTCAATGGAGGTAAGGGATCTTCAGACTCATTCTTCTGTTTTTTGGGTTTCTTAACTCATTGACTGTTTGTTCCTGTAATCTTCAGCAGGGTGTTGTATTCTCTTTTTAGCATGTTTCAATGGCCTGCATCCATTTGGCGTCGAAGATTGAAGAGGCACCAAGGCGAATTAGGGACGTGATCAACGTGTTTCATCGTCTTCGACAGTTACGAGAGAAGCAGTAAGTAGTTTTTCTAGACTGTCAACTACGCGGTTCTGTTTGGTACCTGTTGATTGATTCTAAATCTTCAATGCTTTTGACTAATTTCAGGAAGCCTTCCCCTTTGGTGTTGGATCAGGACTATGTTAACCTGAAGAACCAAATCATAAAAGCTGAGAGGAGGGTCCTAAAAGAATTGGGCTTTTGTGTGCATGTGAAACATCCTCATAAAGTGAGTACATTTTACAAAGTTTATAACACTACAGAAGTCTAGGCTGGCCAAACAAATGCATCACCTGTTTGCTGAGCAGCTCTCTGGTCCCCTCATACACAACCACAGCATACTTATGGTGGAATAAGGAGTTTCATTGCCAGACGTTGTGCATTCAATGAGCAGCACTGAAACCTCTTCCCCACCAATTCTCTATTGACTCCAATGTCAACATGTCCAATGCTTAAAGGGGTTTTCAGTGCAGTTTAACTTGCCTTTGGAGATTTAATCAACCTGGACCTGGGGTTCTGTGCTGTTTCTGACACCAAGTCACATGATCAGAACAAGCACTCAAGTCTCTCCTCCCTCCTTGTTTTCACAGGTAGTTACCTGTGCAGTGGCGGCTGGCTTTATTATAGCCCGCTAGTCCCCATAGCACAAGTAACTACCTGTGAAAACAGGAGAGGAGGCAGAGCGAATCAGGTTCCATGAGCTGGTCCTGATCACTTGATCTGGGGTTAGAGCCAGCCTACAATCTCCAGGTTGGCTAAATCCTCCAAAAGTAAACTTCTTAGACAATCCCTTTAAGCGTTGGGCATGTTGACATCTGTCAGTGGAGAATTGGGAGACTTGTATGAGGAAAAAAAAACCCAATGACCATCTAATACATGCATCTAGTGTGTATACCTCTAAAGTCAGCAGCAGCTGTGTAGATATTGTAGATATTTTATATACTTTGGCAGCAGCTTCCACTATGGTCATAGGATTATCAGGGGTCTGGCTGCTTGTGCAGATAGATTTATATAATACAGACCGACCTTGGAAATTCCTGCGATAGTTTTAGCGTGTAACTTATTACAACCTGAAATGTTCCCTCATTGTCACTGGAATCTGTATTGTGGACGTACAAAGGTATAATAATGTATGGACTTATTTTTTTCCTCCCACACTTCTGTTTAGATTATTGTGATGTACCTGCAAGTTTTGGAGTGTGAACGCAACAAACATCTGGTCCAGACTTCATGGTGAGTTGCTTGTTCTGATGTATTTGTGAAAAGAGCCTGTGAGCTGCAGTTTATCCCTTGCATTGCTTGTAGGATCTGTAGGGCATTGCCAGGCAGTGCTGTACATACCCTGGGGCATCCAAGAAATTGTAACAGTTCACTCAATTGCAGCCGTAATCTACTGCTGACTGTAGAAGATCTTATTGCCATTGACTGAAGGGGAAATGCATGGGAATCGCGTCAGCTTTCCCATATTTGGAATGAAGAGCTAAGAGATTTGAAGTGTGCCGCTGCCTGTCTTGGCGCATTTTCAAGGCTGATCCCCTGGTTTTGTAGAGCAAGTGGAAACCCACAAGCTAGTATCTTATACATTTTGCGCTAACTTGTCATGGCTCAGTGAACACTGCTTTTCCTAAAGTGACTAATATTACAGATGTCATTGCATAGCTGAAAGAAATACATGTGAATTAGCTTTGTGCTACGCTATTGTACACACTGGGGAAGAGGTATTGTCTTGTTCTGTTGCAATATTTGACTTAAAGATTTTCCCATCCTTCTTGCAAGGGTCTGTTTGCTATATAGTGTTGGAAAATGCACATTCTTGAAAATGAAGGCGCTGTCACATTCACTGTTTGTTCCCTACACAGCCGTGTCCGTGCAGGGAACTGCAGTACAGTCCTATTCATGCAATTGTGTGGCTGCTATACAGTGACAACTAATTCCGTGCTGCATCCCCTTCATTTTCAGAATAGGGTTGAGGTCCCCATGATCATAAACACATTGCCAATCCTACCAAGGAATGGGAAAACCTTTTAAATATATGTAAAAATATATATTTTATGATGATTATGGTCTATTGGGTGGGGGTGGGAGGCTGACTTAACTGTGGTGCTTTTTATTTGTTGAATGGATGGAGAACCTATTTTAACTTTTGTTTTCTGTACTCTTTTGATCAAAGGCTAGCCTCTGAGGGTAAGTGACTAAGACTTCTCCTCTGCTGTCCAAGCGCTTTGGTGCAGGGATAGCTGCCGTCTTCAGTCAATCCCAAGCAGGTTCCCCAGAAACGAAGGCTGCCTCTGGTCAGGTGGTATACATCCAGCGGAGTGACGGGGCTCACTGCTCCTTGTGGTTTCCTTTTCTTTTATGAACTTTTTAATGAAAAGTAGTGTATTTTCATTTGCCTTTTTTTGTAGTTTGTTTCAAATGCAAAAAGTAGTTGACGTGCCAATATATTTCCGTAGACTGTACATTAACCTCTAACTTATAACCATATTGACTTTAAATATATTCTTCTATATGTTCTAAATGTTCTAAGTTATACTGAAGAAAGTGTTTAGCATTGCCTACATCTGCTGTTCCTCTGACAGTTCACTGAGAAGCCTGTGCCATGTTTTGCAGCAGAATTTCTCTACCCAGGTTTAAGCTATATGGAACACCTCAGATATCCTGCCAGTACGTGGAGTCTGTGAATGTTGGAGACCTCTTGAGCAGGCCTGGCTGGAACCACCACACTGCCAGTGGATTGTTTAAGGACTTGGATCCCTACATCTGGATATTCTGGATGAAGCCAAATTGGCCTTTTTAATAGCACCGACTTTAGTTTGACACAAGATGTATAGAAGCCTTTTAGGCTTAACGACAGAAGTTAAAATATGTTCTCCATCCTTCACAATATAACATTTGTATGCTTTAAAACATCTAATTCGCAGACTATAACGGAAGTTGTCGGTCTACAATATTTTGCCTCATTTGTGTAATTTCAGGAATTACATGAATGACAGCCTACGCACTGACGTCTTTGTGAGGTTCGATCCTGAAACCATTGCATGTGCCTGTATCCATCTGGCGGCAAGAACACTGGAGGTTGGTATTATCAAAGATGCTAAATATACATTTCTGTCTTAAGGGGTTAAAGTCTAAAATTAAAGGAGATTCCTGTGGGTGGGGGATAACAAGATTGAAGGAGGTCACATTGCTGTAGACCCCCCACTGACTGCTAAAACAGGAACTGTATTCCCCCATCCTCCACCCAAAGGCCTGAAGTACAGAGGCTTTTAATGGAGCTGCAGTGACACATGCACCCTACATTGTCTGGCTAGAGGATCACTTATTACTAGAATACCGCTTACAGTGCGCTGTGAACATTTTTCTGATTGATAACTTTGTCTTCTAGATATGTCTCCCAAATCGTCCTCACTGGTTCCTTCTGTTTGGTGCATCAGAAGAAGATATTCAGGAAATCTGTTTTCAGATTTTAAGGCTGTATACAAGAAAGAAGGTAAGCTGCAATCTACATCTCTCCTTACAGCATCTTGGCATCCTCTATACTTGCATGTTTGGCTTCATTATATCCCTATCTTACATTCCAGGCAGATCTGACTGATCTGGAAAGTTTAGTCGAGAAGAAAAAGCTGATGCTTGAGGAGGCTAAAGCCAAGGCAAAAGGGTTATTGCCCGATGGGACACCACGCATTGACAATGCCCCAGAGTTCTCACCCAATGTCAGAACTGGTAAGTTGAAACAAAAACACAAAGCTGTAAAACATGAATACTCATGTCCATTTAATAACATGGCAAATTATTTCTTGTAGTGTCTCCGAAGGAAGGGAAATCAAATAAAACCTCTCCTGTCGCTGCCCATGCACTGAAAAGTGTCAAAAGAAAAGTAGAGGATGCAAAAAGGACCACATCATCCAGCCCTGTAAATGGGTAAGTGGACGCTCATGGACACCTACTTGAGGTGCAGGGGATGGCGGTTGGCTATTATAATCCACTCTCCTTACTACTTAGCAAGTATAAGGCTGTGTAATCTGTTCTGGTCCATCTCAGCCCCAACAAAATGGAATAACAGTAATAACAGACCCGAAGTGACCTCATTGACTGTTGTGGGGTCTGTGTATCAATTTTTTTACTTGCTCTCAGGACTATTTTGTGTGAATTCAAACACTGTGTGCCAAACACAAATGTGAATTTAGCCTAAGAAAGTTGGTTTTATCTATTGTACAATAACTGAAGTAAAAGCCTGAAGACTTGTCCCTAAATTAATTTTTCTGGAAATTTATAGCCAGTCCTTAGGCTAGGTCATCATTGTCAGTTTGGCAGTCTGTTGCAGAATACCCCCCACACACACACACACACACCCACCCCACCACACACACACACACACACACACACCCACGCACTGTGTACACTCTGCATGCCGGCTACATAGGGCTGTGCATGGTTTTGCAGCTTTAGATATAGCCGACTGCAATACCCAGGTTAACTGCTGCTATGTGATGAAGATGGACAGACCAATGACAGCAATGAAGATACTGCAGCAAACCCGCCCCAACCTGATATTGATGACCTATGCTAAGGATCCTGGAACATGCACGAGTCATGTTGGTGTGCCCTATACCAGAACTGTACATGCAAAAGAAAACTCTTATCATATGTAGTTATAATTTTAATTTTTGATGCAGTAATTGACTTTTTTTTTTGTAACAGTGTCACAAAAGGGAGAGAGAGTGGAAGCGGCAGTGGAAGCAGAGACCAGAGCTACTCTCGTTCTCACTCGCGATCTGCATCTCCAAAACGAAGGTGAGTGTCTGGCACTGCCATTGTATAGCTTCTAAGTAAAGCAATGCTAGATAAAACAGTGTGTATAAAGCACATTTCTATAGGCAATCTTCTGCTGAACTCCCATAGAAATGTGCATATGACCACCTGGAATTGCAAGAGATTTGAGGCCTAGTGTCATTAGTCTCATTTCTGCATTCTATGAGGGTAACTGAACATGCTCAGCAGTTAGTCTCATAGGTGATATACTGTTGATATCTCTGCTGTTCATGTGCGCATACTGGTTACAGGAAGTACACCCCCCAGTTAAGGTACTACACAACCCCAGGTTATATAGGTCGATCACATGGGAGAAATTCCTACCTTCTGCAATAAATTGCTGAGTAATCCCAAACCCCAAAGTTATCCCTCTAACCACTTGCTGCAAGGTGAGAAGGAAGGTTAGGGGTAAAAGCATAAAGGATGCATAACAAAGGTCCATATTCTGTATAAATGTGAATACACATGTCTATACAACCTATAATCTGTGGTTGGCCAAACACGCATGTCTACAGGATAGGTGATTTCAAGCAGTGGTCTTGACAACTAGGAACCCCTAGTTGCCCCCTTTCCTTTTACCTTTTATGGGTTATCAAAATATAGTGGAGTGCAGTACTAGTCTGATAGTCACATGAGCAAGCACACTGCCACTTATTTTTAGTGACCCCATGTGTTCTCAGAGGTTGGCCCACCAGACAGACCATCACCTAGCCTATAGATGGCTTGTGTCTTGGACCAATCGCCTAGCTTTTTAACTGGTGCAAATTTGTTCTTCCTAAAATGAACCAGTTACTAATCCTTGTGTCCTCAACAGGAAAAGTGAAAGCTACTCCACTTCAAGCGGTTCGAAATCTCGCAGTCACTCCAGGAGTCGAAGCGACTCTCCACCTCGCAAAGCAAACCACGGCTCCTACAAAAGCTCTAAAAGCCATTTATATGGGAAGGGCAAGGAGTACAAATACACTGGACAGAAAAGAAGGTCCCGCAGCAGAAGCTCCTCACCTCACAGCCGATCACGTGGAAGTCCAGATTCCGGGAAATACAAGAAGAAAAGTCACTACTACCGGGACCGCCGACGAGAGCGTTCCCGATCTTATGAGAGAGTGCCTCATCGGCATTATGACCGTGAGTATCCTGGTCACAGTCATCACAGAAGATAATACTGCAATGAATATGGAGCAGGATCAACAATGGAAATCTGGGGAAACTGACTGCCAGTCACCCATCTCCCATACATTTGGTGCTAAATAAGACTATATAGTTTTTGTTTTTTTCTTTGTTCCCCAGCATAATTTTCTGGAGGACGAACAAAACATTGAATGGAGAACGCTATAGTTTACAGCCCACTGTGGAAGAAATCACAACATTTCAGAAAGTTGAACTACGCATAGACTGTCAGTGATGCATCTGAACTGTACATTAGATGTAAAGGTTTTATTCTTATGTAGACCTATATTAGGTCAACTGAATGTGTTGGGTTTTTTGTTATGGGACATGGCCTTAGCGTTCCGGACATGTGTAAATAGTTGTGTTACAGTTAATGTGTGCAGGACATTGTCAGTATAGGTGTGCTGTACCTTGACACTTCTGTACAATAGATAATTTTATATCTTACCATGCCCGTGCCGGACACGTGCAACCACACATGTATAGTCATGGTGATGACCAGACGTACATGAAATTCTACTCAGGATATTTGATAGCTCAAATATATCTAAAAGGTGTCTTTCTGCTTGTTTACCAGATCTATGGAAAACCAACCACAGCCAGGCCGTATCAGTTTTATTGGTATATCCAAGCTGTATTCCTCTCTATTCATTAAAGTATTGAATTTTATATGAAATTGTGGTCTCTGTTTTGTGTCTGAAGAAGCAGCTGACTGGCAGTACTGGTATAATGTCCCTACAGCATGGTGACTTGGTGGTCAGTGGATTGTCTGACTTGGTAAACCATTCCTTAGAACCTTTCACCACCTTCTATTTCATAGTATGTGTTAATGGGTTCTGCTTCACTGATTCCAGCACAGTTAGAATTTCCTCTCTAGCCTCCACTATTCCTGAACAACAAGTACAGGTAGTTTTGGTGCCTGATGTGCTATTTATGCTCTGTCAGAAGGGCGGTGTCAGGCAGGTGGTGTGATTCAGCTCCAGAGGCAGCCAGTATCAAAGCTCAGAATCAAACCATGTCTGCTCCTGCCTGACTCCACCCTCCTGACAGTACAGAGCCTAAATAGTATATCAGGCAACAAAACTGACAGCATTGATTGCATCAGAACGGTGAGAGCTATAGAAGAAAACTCCAACTGTGCTGGAATCAGTGAAGAAGCAGCTATTAAATGATGTAAAGATCTGGAGTTGGTGGAGGGAGGGGGTGAAAACTTTTAAAGGAGTTGTCCAGGTAGCCTGTTTTTTGACTTGCTTGCACTGGGATTTTAAGATGCTGAACCTAGGGGTTGTGGGCTGCTCCTGGTCAATCTGCCTCCTCCCTTATCCACCATTAGTTACCCATAAATTAGGTGGATTTACTATAGTTGGCCAACCCCTAGGGCACAGCTAATTTGCTAATCTGTTAATCACCTAGGTGATGGTTCCATTCACATAACACAATTCACTGAGAAGCCACATTGGAAACCCTGGTATTTGGAAGAAACAATACTTAATGTATATAAAACTTCACCTTTATTTAAATACAAATTAAAACTGACCATGTAAACATGTCCAGGAATCAAATTATCATAAGGTCACCCAAAAAGACCTGCCTAAATCAGCAGAATGTAGCAAAGATATTTCCATGTCAAATACTTGTATTGTGCTAAAAGGTTCAACACAACTCATCTTGAATTTCCCTCCAGTTTCAATCTCCCTTAGTTGTGTTGAATACACACCTTTTAGCACAATACAAGTATTTGACATGGAAATATCTTTGCTACATTCTGCTGATTTAGGTGGGTCTTTTTGGGTGACCTTATGATTTGATTCCTGGGCATGTTTACATGCTCAATTTTAATTTGTATTTAAAGGCGAAGTTTTATATACATTAAGTATTTTCTTCCAGATACCAGTTTCTCCAATGTGGCTTCTCAGTAAAGATTGAATTGGAGACTTTCAATCATTAGACCAGTGAAATTTCCAATCAATAACCCTCGGTCCAATCAGAACCCTTAGGTCCAGCATCTATTAACTTACCTGCTCTGGGGTTTTTTAAGAGACTCCCTGGACAACAACTTTAAGGCCAAGGCCTCACGTGGCGTAAAGGCTGCAGTTTGGCTGTGGCAGAAATGCTGCAGGGGAAAAAGTTTACCAGTCCCTGTAAAGTGGATGGGATTCTAGCAAATCCCATCCACACGTTGTGGAGAAATGTGCACAGCAGACATGCTGCGATTTCCAAAACTTGCGATTTTGGAAATCGCTGCATGTCAATTATACCTACAGAAACACCGGTGGTTTCCCTATAGGTATAATAGAAGCAGAGGAAGCTATGTGATCAGAATGTTATAGGCCCTCAATGTCTGATTTACTGCACCCTTACCAGTCAGTCATTTGGACAATGTCTGGGTGAGCATTGCAGTTTGTTGGTCACCTACACATGTCCCACTTGGTTGCAGTAGTGCAGAGTAATGAAATGACCCCTTTATCTGGGTTTTTGGAATGCTGAGTAAGGCTGTTTTCACACTAGACTATTGGATGTGAAACTCTTAAGTATTTACTAGCCTGAATGTTCGCCCGAAGGCTGACTCCTAGCCTAGTGATCTATGATAAGGAGTCCCTCTCTGCTACATACTGTCCTATACTGTGATCTCTACAGGACAGTGTCTCTGGGAGGCAGGGACTTCTAGCATCACAGATAACAAATGCTAGGAGTCGCTCTCTGCTTAGTGTGCTGGTAAATCCAGAGCGCACACAGACCAAGATTCACATCTGAAACTCTTGTGTGAAACCAGACATTACAGGGGCCGGCCTGGTAACATTGATCAGGAACGGATTTTCTTGATCTTTCATTCCCAATCTTTGACCGTCTGCTGCACAAGGATCCCCAAGTATTGCCTGTGTTGTCAGATTTTCATCTGATCTGTTCCTGGTTTTAGCTTGCTATCTCTTGCTGTGTGAAAGCAGCCTTACAATGGGGGGGGGCACCATTCAGGACCTTCATCGATTAGCATGAAGTATTGCAAAAAAAGTGTTTCTGGAGCGTGCGGAGTGTCCATGCCGTAAATGGACAGGCCATTTAATAGAAATGGTGTACTTCATTTTACCTGTGGTGGCGCTGCAGAGAAATTGCTTCCTTAGTCAGTGCCGCCATCTTAACCTTACCCTTAAAAAGAGCAGCTGTCCAAAATGGATTTATGTCCTAAAGAGACTTCCTGGTGTGTCTAGAAAGCATAAAATGGCTGCTGAGATTTAGTACTGGGCAACCTTCAATAAAATGGTCAGTAGTGAGGTAGACCACCTTCTAGTTTCCATGTCAGCATCCCACTGATAAATCCTATTTTTAGGCCGGGGCCACAAATTGCAAATATGCAGCGTTTTGGGCGCAGTGGAAACGCAGCGGCAATAAAACCGCATATTACAGTACCTGCAAAGTGGATGGGATTGTGGCTAATCCCATCTACACATTGCGGAAAAATATCCACAGCGGACAAGCAATTTCAAAAACCATCACATTTTTGTGTAACGTTGCAGGTCAATTATAACTACAGAAACGCTGGTGTTTTCCATATAGGTATAATATAGTATAATAGACAGTCTGCAAAGAAAACTGCAGACTGTGAAAAGCGCTGCGAACAAAACTGATGCGTTTTCGCTGTGGTCTTCTGCAGTATTTTTCGGTTTTAGCCTTAAGCCTTTTATTGAGCTTGCAATGGTTGAACAGAAGTCAATAGATTTCACTTAAGGGTTGGGGGATCTGTTAGAGTTGCACATTGGATAGCAGGTAAACACCTTTTTGGCTAATGGGTAACCCTGTAGCCCCCATAAAGTTTGGCTCTGTGTGTTTTTGGCAGACACGCTTCTCCCTAGATGTTCCTGCCACTAGTAAGTTAATTTGCTGCCTAGAGCTCTTACATTCATAAGCGAGCCTTGGGAGCCATGTGCAGCGGGTCTCAGCTAGAACTATCATTGTGCTAGCAGGTCCTGCCGAGTTATCAGACATCTGCTATCACAGGATTTAGGGGCAATGTTGGGAGGTATTATGATTCCCTAGTGGCAAAATTGGGTATTGCACATAAGTTTTTTGAAAGCTTTAATATTAAACAGCTAAGCTGTGGCCCTTATATTCTAGCAGAGGAGGTGCTTCAGAGATATTATCTATGCCCTTGGCAGTGAATGGAGAGGCAGGTCACACAGGCCCATTACTATGGAGACTGCTGTGGAGAGTGAAGACTTGTACTAGTGTCACTGACATCCCCATAGAGATGAATAGATCGGTAATACAGCAGTGTGACCTGACACTATTCATACGAAGAAGTCTGGACCCAAGCATCAGGTTATTACTCATCCTGTATTTATATAGCACCATTAATTCCATGGTGCGGGATATTATATTTATTCCATGGTGCTTTACATTTGAGGATTTACATACGGTACTTAAGATATACAAACAAATATAATACTAACAGTGACCAACTGGCACAGTGGGATAGGGGGCCCTGCCCGCAAGAGCTTACAATCTATGAGGGAAGAGGGAGAGAGACAGAAGGTGAAGGGACAGACTGTTCACATGCTGGTTTGGTGGAAGTAGTGTTATTGGGGGATGTAGGCCTTCCTGAATAGGTGAGTCTTCGGGGCCTTCTTGAAGCTTATGATTGTGGGGATCAGTCTTATGTGTCTTGGTATTGAATTCCAGAGTATGGGGGATGCACGGGAGAAGTCTTGGAGATGATTGTGTGAAGTCTGGATAAGTGCAGAGCGGAGTAGGAGGTCTTTGGAGGATCGGAGGTTACGTGCGGGCAGGTAGCGGGAGATTAGGTCGGAGATATATGGAGGGGACAGGTTGTGGATGGCTTTGTATGTCAGCATTAGTAATTTGAACTCTATTCGCTGGGCGATGGGTAGCCAGTGAAGGGATTGGCAGAGGGGAGCGGCCAATGAAGAACGGGGGGAGAGGTGTATTAGGCGAGCAGCACAGTTTAAGGTGGACTGGAGGGGGCCGAGAGTGTTTGCTGGAAGGCCATGGAGAAAGGTGTTACAGTAGTCTAAGCGGGAGATTATGAGGGCGTGGACTAGCATCTTTGTAGTTTAAGGGGTGAGGAAGGAGCGGATTCGATGGATGTTCTTGAGTTGGAGGCGGCAGGAGGTGTTGAGGGTTTGAATATGCGGCTTGAAGGATAGGTCAGAGTCTAGGGTTATCCCAAGGCAGCGGACCCGTGGGACTGGGGCGAGTGTGGTTCCGCTAACTTTAATAGATGGGTCAGGTAGGGGGGCCGTGCGAGGAGGGGTGAAGATTATGAACTCCGTTTTCTCCATGTTGAGTTTGAGAAAGCGGGAGGAGAGAAAGGAGGCTACGGCTGCTAGACATTCTGGGACTCTGAACAACAGAGAGGTAATGTCTGATCCAGAGAGATATATTTGGGTGTCGTCAGCATAGCAATGGTAGCGGAAACTATGGGATTCTATGAGTTGACCAAGGCCTAGGGTGTAGATGGAGAACAGGAGGGGTCCTAGGACAGTATGGGAACAGTGAGATGGGGCGGTAGTTGGCTGGAGAGAACGGGTCGAGGGAGGGTTTCTTAAGTATACTGTAGGTGTGACGGTAGTATGTTTGAAGGCAGAAGGGAAGGATCCATTGGTTAGGGATAGGTTGAAGAGATGGGTTAGGGCAGGAGTAATGTCTTCAGAGAGTTTGGGGATGAGGTGTGACTGGATGGGGTCAAGCGCGCAGGAGGTGAGGTGGGATTTAGAGATTAGGGTGGAGAGCTTTTCATCAGTGATGGTGGAGAAACAGGTTAAAGACGAAGAGCACCGAGCAGTTGGGTAGAGTGGTTGTTGGGGGTGTAGGGTGAGACTGTCTCTGATGGTGTCAATTTTGCTTTTGAAATAAGAGGCAAAGTCATCAGCTGTGACATGTGATGTTGGAGGGGGCACAGGAGGGCGGAGAAGGGAGTTGAAGGTAGTGAATAGCTGTTTGGGGTTGCGGGATAGGGCATATATTAGTGTGGAGAAGTAGACCTGCTTTGCAGAGGTGAGTGCGTTCTTGAATGTGAAAACTGCCTCTTAGTACTTAGACACGGGTGATAACTTTTTAAAGTGTCTGTCACCAGGGTGAAGCATATTATAGCAGCAACACAGATGGGTCAGGCTCACATGAATAGAACGCTTTTTTCCTCCATGAAAATTTCTGCATTTTGAGATTAATTTCACAATATGCAAATGAGCAGTCTGGAGCACTGAGGGCGGAGCTCTATACTAGTGTGCCCCATCATGTAAACATGAACACAAGGCCAGGTGAGATTTCAAAATGGCTCCCTATCACTCAAAGAATGGAGGGGGGAAGGAAGGGTGTATTAGAGCTGTGCGGAGTGTTGCAGTTTGGAGCAAAGGAGTCACCTTCAGTGCTCTAGATTGCACATTTGCATATTGTGAAATAAATTAATATTTTCATAGGGAAAAAAAAAGCATTACATTCAGGTGATCCTGAGTTTTTTTTGCAGGCTGATTTTGAGGTGGAATCTGCCTAAAAAAACGCCTCCCATTCAGTAGCAGTTTTTTACCTCTAGCTGATTTTTTTTTTATCTAGAAGGAAAAAAAGCGACATGACAGATTCCGCCTTGAATAACCCATTGAAATTAATGGAAGGCAGAAAAAACGCAACATGGTTTTTGACACATATTTTGCAAAAACCGCAGCAAAAACTGTAAGCGTTTTTTTAAAGGGAAGTTTCCAGGTCCATACAGTGTGCTGGAGCAAAAAAACACGTCAAAAACTGTGACAAAAACAGTGATGAAAAACGCGACAAATAAAACCACATCATGTAAAAAACACGTAAAACAAAGTTTCCTAATTCCTGAAGCAGATTTTTTTTAGCCTGCAAAAAAACTCAGTCAGAACATACCCTAACTGTGGGCATCACCCAAGTGACTGACTCTGGTCAACCCCTTTAAAGAACACCTTTAATGTCCTCAAAGTGCACTGTCTGCTTTCTAGCAGTACAGTATATAAAACCGCATGTGCATGAGGACATTAAAAGGTCTTCTTTAATGGGTTAAAGTGCTGGAGTGTGTTAGGAGTAATTCAGCCCTGTCTGCTCCTTGGCCCTAATGTAAGGTATGTAATGAAACCTCCGCCTTCCATGTGACATGTATAATCTTTTGCACAAGAGGGGATTTTGAGCCCCCTCAGGCCATAGTGCGCCAGTGTGATTGCTCTCCACCCCCTGTTGTTACCCCTCTGGACATGATGGGGTGATCGGCTCATCATCACTCTAGGCAGATGCCACATATACAATGGTGGTTATTGGAATATTGGTAGCCGCCTCTATGTCAGGAGCTAATGGTGATCAAGCATTGGGCCCTCATGACTCGGGACCTAATAGGTAGCATTTGGTGGCCTGAGCCAATGTGTGAGAAGGATCCCTGTGTAATATTTTTGCTATATGACTACTACTTCTTTATGTATGTCATAGGTATTAGACTCCCCAGCACAAGCAGTGTCTGACATATTGAATCTGAACCTTTGGGGAAATGGAGAAATACTGGCATACTTATCAACTCTACCGGTACGTCCGAGAAAGAAAAGAGACCACCTGAACTCCTGGAGTAGCAGGCCGAGGCTTCTATGGTGCTGAGTCTTCTCAAAATATACTCATCTCTCTGGTCTGGGGTCTGTATTTACAGTGCCTTGCGAAAGTATTCGGCCCCCTTGAACTTTTCAACCTTTTGCCACATTTCAGGCTTCAAACATAAGGATATAACATTTTAATTTTTTGGTGAAGAATCAACAACAAGTGGGACACAATCGTGAAGTGGAACGAAATTTATTGGTTATTTTAAACTTTTGTAAAAAATAAAAAACTGAAAAGTGGGGCGTGCCAAATTATTCGGCCCCTTTACTTTCAGTGCAGCAAACTCACTCCAGAAGTTCAGTGAGGATCTCTGAATGATCCAATGTTGTCCTAAATGACTGATGATGATAAATATAATCCACCTGTGTGTAATCAAATCTCCGTATAAATGCACCTGCTCTGTGATAGTCTCAGGGTTCTGTTTAAAGCGCAGAGAGCATCATGAAGACCAAGGAACACACCAGGCAGGTCCGTGATACTGTTGTGGAGAAGTTTAAAGCCGGATTTGGATACAAAAAGATTTCCCAAACTTTAAACATCCCAAGGAGCACTGTGCAAGCGATCATATTGAAATGGAAGGAGTATCAGACCACTGGAAATCTACCAAGACCCGGCCGTCCCTCTAAATTTAGTTCTCAAACAAGGAGAAGACTGATCAGAGATGCAGCCAAGAGGCCCATGATCACTCTGGATGAACTGCAGAGATCTACAGCTGAGGTGGGAGAGCCTGTCCATAGGACAACAATCAGTCGTACACTGCACAAATCTGCCCTTTATGGAAGAGTGGCAAGAAGAAAGCCATTTCTCAAAGGTATCCATAAAAAGTCTCGTTTAAAGTTTGCCACAAGCCACCTGGGAGACACACCAAACATGTGGAAGAAGGTGCTCTGGTCAGATGAAACCAAAATCGAACTTTTTGGCCACAATGCAAAACGATATGTTTGGCGTAAAAGCAACACAGCTCATCACCCTGAACACACCATCCCCACTGTCACACATGGTGGTGGCAGCATCATGGTTTGGGCCTGCTTTTCTTCAGCAGGGACAGGGAAGATGGTTAAAATTGATGGGAAGATGGATGGAGCCAAATACAGGACCATTCTGGAAGAAAACCTGTTGGAGTCTGCAAAAGACCTGAGACTGGGATGGCGATTTATCTTCCAACAAGACAATGATCCCAAACATAAAGCAAAATCTACAATGGAATGGTTCACAAATAAACGTATCCAGGTGTTAGAATGGCCAAGTCAAAGTCCAGACCTGAATCCAATCGAGAATCTGTGGAAAGAACTGAAAACTGCTGTTCACAAACGCTCTCCATCCAACCTCACTGAGCTCCAGCTGTTTTCCAAGGAAGAATGGGCAAGAATTTCAGTCTCTCGATGTGCAAAACTGATAGAGACATACCCCAAGCGACTTGCAGCTGTAATCGCAGCAAAAGGTGGCGCTACAAAGTATTAACTTAAGGTGGCCGAATAATTTGGCATGCCCCACTTTTTAGTTTTTTATTTTTTACAAAAGTTTAAAATATCCAATAAATTTCGTTCCATTTCACGATTGTGTCCCACTTGTTGATTCTTCACCAAAAAATTAAAATTTTATATCTTTATGTTTGAAGCCTGAAATGTGGCAAAAGGTTGAAAAGTTCAAGGGGGCCGAATACTTTCGCAAGGCACTGTATTTAGGGTGCCTGATCTGGGGTCTATATTTACTTAGGGAGTCTGTATTTATATAGGGTGTCTGGTCTGGGGTCTGTATTTATATAGGGTTCCTGGTGTGGGGTCTGTATTTATTTAGGGTGTATGGTCTGGGGTCTGTATTTCTTTAGGGTGTCTGGTCTGGGATTTGTATTTCTTTAGGGTGCCTGGTCTGGGGTCTGTATTTACTTAGGGAGTCTGTATTTCTTTAGGGTGCCTGGTGTGGGGTCTGTATTTATGTAGGGTGTCTGGTCTGGGGTCTGTATTTATTTAGGGAGTCTGTATTTATTTAGGGTGCATGGTCTGGGGTCTGTTTTTAGTAATTGTGCCTGGTGTAGGGTCTGTATTTATTTAGGGTGTATGGTCTGGGGTCTGTATTTATTTAGGGGTCTATATTTGTCCAGGGGATTTGGTCTGTGGGTCTGTATTCTTTTGGATGTGATGAAGGGGAGGGGGGTCATATGCACTATTTATGATCCAAATGCCAGGGTCCTATAAAGTAGACAGGGTATAATCGCACGTGCATGTCATGCAGTTTTAATGCTGTGCACACTGGTCAGCACCAGATATACGGCCATGCACAGAACCTCCTGCTCTTCACCATATCCTGAGGGTTTATGCACTTTGTACACTGCAGCCACAATCTCCTGTCTCTATCTATCTATCTTCCCTGTGACCACTAGAGGGCGCACTAGAGCATCACACGCGGAACCTTCAGCAAGGGATCAGACAGGGAAGTGTTATTGGAACGAACCGGAAGTCAGTGTGTAGAAGGAAAGAAGGTCCGAGGTCAGGTGGGTATTTCATGTATATAGGGGGGAAGTATAACGATATAACGTCACCAGGGCTGTATACAGGGGTGTCAGTATTAGTGACCTCTAGACACTCGTGGTATGTGTGCATGTCCGTCTACAGTCTGAGTCCCGCATGGAGTCCTGGGATGTAATGTGGCCAGTATACAGTATAGGGCTGTCATCTCTGTGTATGTGGCTTATCATGGCGTATATTGTTTTCAGTAGTGGACAATCCCTTTAAGTAGTACTGCCTTTCCTTCTGACACACAGGAGAGCTGCGGACTGTCATAGCCTGCACCTTTAACCCTTTGTGAGCACCTGACAGAAGCCCTATAGGATGTGCTATCCATGTAAGGGGGTGATTCAGTCACAGAGACCCCAAATACTCCTTAGAAATACTTACTCCTTTCTTAGAGCTCTGCCTGGTGTCCTGCCTCTGTTACTCCTCCTGGAAATGTATAGATACCTTGGTGGAAATGTTCCTAAATACTGACACTGCCCCATCAGTGCTGACTATGTAGGGGCAAGATGAATGGTAACACCACATTCCAGGAGGGTTAACAGAGGAACTGCACAATGCAGAGCTCTAATGTGCTTCAAAATTGTTATTTCATGGGAAATTTACTAAAACAGACACGTCAGGAGAGATGACGGGATATTACTAGACCATCCACTCACGGTAAGACCTTATTCACACGTCCACAATGTACATACAGCACACGTATCCATTAAGGTCAAAGTATTTATTCAGACATCCATTTTTTGTTATGGAGCGTGGATGCATCGCATGAATGCAAGTCTGTGGGAAAAAAACGGATACATCGCCTGTTTTTCCCCGACCCAGAGCCAACTTTTTTTTTTTTTTTTTTTATAAAGTTGATCTGTATTTCATGTATGCAGAGGTCGCACTACAATTTTTACAAAAAAAGTTAAAATACTCCTCTTATTGCTATTGCTTTTGAGGAATATTTTCCATGTTCCTTATATTCTTTGGGTCGGCACAATTGCAACAATACCAAATTTATATAGTGTTGATGTTTTCCAAAACTTAAAACTCCAAAAATGATTTTAGTCGCCATATTCTGACACCCCTCACAGTGTAAGGCGTCTTTTTTGTTTGGCGGCACGAAATTTAGTTTTTATTTATACCATGTTAGGGAATGGCTGAGGTTTTGATCACTACTTCTTCAATTTTTTTGAATATGTATATAGTATATTAGTATATATGATAAATTGTTTTATACTTCGGCCACAGGGATGGCATAAGTGATAAGGAAAGGAGAGTGATTTGAATTTTATATATTTTCAATTTTTTTAATATATTTTTAAAGACTTTTTTTTTTTTTTTTACATTATTTTTAGTTATTTTCTTTAGCCCCCTCAGAGAGCTTGAACCTACTTGCCCCATAAACCTCAATACAACTGTTATTGCAGGATATGGGAGAATCACTGTAGAACTATTGAGGCCAGTCACAGGCAAGCCTTAAAGGGGTTGTCCAGGCAAAAGTGGACAACCCTTTTAACGTTTAAATCAGATGGGGGCAGTGAAACAAATAAAGATAATGCATACTCACCTGTCCCCGATACTCCGGTGTCCTCCCGCGCGTCCTGGTTCTTCTGCGTGGCGGCACACAGACATCAGCCACGTGCCACAGACCCAGCACATGCACACATGTAGCCTAAGAGTCTGATCCTTGTATGTATAATCTGCATCACTTCTGTCTTTCAGACTCCGCTGACCTCTGTTAGCACATTCTCCATCTCAGCATGTGGCTGACAAGATTGACTTCTCATTTGAATATAGCTGCAAGGCTTGCAGGTAAGTGGCCGGCACGGCTCGTAATCTAAGACTCTGACAGATGCATTTTTTCGCTGATCCTGATGGATTCCACAGACTTATAATGGGTAAAGTAATAAAGAAAGCTGCAATATTCTGAACCATCAGGGACCGCAGAGTTGTGACAGAATGAAATGAAAATCCCAGTGTGAACAGACCTTGAATTTTATCATTTTCTGAACCTGTTAAAGACGTGGCTAGTTTGGGCTTCAAGGAGGCAGGGTTATTTACATATTGTGATCATTTTATAGTACAGGTCATTGTGCTCATTATTTGCCATAAAGGACTTTGGAGGGGATTTATCATATGGTTTAACCCAGTGACTGACATGAACTGTTTGATAAAAGTTGCAAATTTTGGCACAAGTCTGCTTTTGCACTACTGCTTTCTAAAAAAGTGGGTGTGTGAGGGGCAGAATGTAGGGGTGAGTCCTCCCACGGCCCAACTTATACAGTGCTGGCCAAAAGTATTGGCACCCCTGCAATTCTGTCAGATAATACTCAATATCTTCCAGAAAATGATTGCAATCACAAATGCTTTGGTAATAATATCTTCATTTATTTTGCTTGCAATGAAAAAACACAAAAGAGAATGAAAAAAAAAGTCAAATCATTGATCATTTTACACAAAACTCCAAAAATGGGCCGGACAAAAGTATTGGCACCCTCAGCCTAATACTTGGTAGCACAACCTTTAGACAAAATAACTGCGAACAACCGCTTCCAGTAACCATCAATGAGTTTCTTACAATGCTCTGCTGGAATTTTAGACCATTCTTCTTTGGCAAATTTCTCCAGGTCCCTGAGATGTGAAGGGTGCCTTCTCCAAACTGCCATTTTGAGATCTCTCCACAGGTGTTCTATGGGATTCAGGTCTGGACTCATTGCTGGCCACTTTAGAAGTCTCCAGTGCTTTCTCTCAAACCATTTTCTAGTGCTTTTTGAAGTGTGTTTTGGGTCATTGTCCTGCTGGAAGACCCATGACCTCTGAGGGAGACCCAGCTTTCTCACACTGGGCCCTACATTATGCTGCAAAATTTGTTGGTAGTCTTCAGACTTCATAATGCCATGCACACGGTCAAGCAGTCCAGTGCCAGAGGCAGCAAAGCAACCCCAAAACATCAGGGAACCTCCGCCATGTTTGACTGTAGGGACCGTGTTCTTTTCTTTGAAGGCCTCTTTTTTTTTCCAGTAAACTCTATGTTGATGCCTTTTCCTGAAAAGCTCTACTTTTGTCTCATCTGACCAGAGAACATTCTTCCAAAAAGTTTTTGGCTTTCTCAGGTGAGTTTTGGCAAACTCCAGCCTGGCTTTTTTATGTCTCTGGGTCAGAAGTGGGGTCTTCCTGGGTATCCTACCATAGAGTCCCTTTTCATTCAGACGCCGACGGATAGTACGGGTTGACACTGTTGTACCCTCGGACTGCAGGGCAGCTAGAACTTGTTTGGATGTTAGTCGAGGTTCTTTAGCCACCATCCGCACAATCTTTCGTTGAAATCTCTCGTCAATTTTTCTTTTCCGTCCACATCTAGGGAGGTTAGCCACAGTGCCATGGGCTTTACACTTCTTGATGACACTGCGCACGGTAGACACAGGAACATTCAGGTCTTTGGAGATGGACTTGTAGCCTTGAGATTGCTCATGCTTCCTCACAATTTTGCTTCTCAAATCCTCAGACAGTTCTTTGGTCTTCTTTCTTTTCTCCATGCTCAATGTGGTACACACAAGGACACAGGACAGAGGCTGAGTCAACTTTAATCCATTTCAACTGGCTGCAAGTGTGATTTAGTTATTGCCACCACCTGTTATGTGCCACAGGTAAGTAACAGGTGCTGTTAATTATACAAATTAGAGAAGCATCAGCTGATTTTTCAAAGGGTGCCAATACTTTTGTCCACCCCCTTTTTTATGTTTGGTGTGGAATTATATCCAATTTGGCTTTTTGACAATTCTTTTTGTGGTTTTCCATTGAAGACAAATTAAATGAAGATATTATTACCAAAGCATTTGTGATTGCAATCATTTTCTGGAAGAAATTGAGTATTATCTGACAAAATTGCAGGGGTGCCAATACTTTTGGCCAGTACTGTATATTATTATTTATTTATTTAGCACCATTAATTCCATGGTGTGGGACATTATTATATTAATTCCATGGTGCTTTACATTTGAGGATTTACATATGGTACACAAGATATACAAAACAGATAATACTAACAGTGATCACTGGCACAGTGGGATAGAGGGCCCTGCCTGCAAGGGTTTACAATCTATGAGAGAAGAGGGATAGAGACAGAAGGTGAGGGGAGAGGCTGTTCACATGCTGGTTTGGTGACAGTAGTGTTATAGGAGGTTGTAGGCTTTCCTGAATAGGTGAGCCTTCAGGGCCTTCTTGAAGCTTGTGACTGTGGGGGTCAGTCTTATGTGTCTTGGTATTGACTTCCAGAGTATGGGGGATGCACGGGAGAAGTCTTGGAGATGATTGTGTGAAGAGCGGATAAGAGCAATGCGGAGTAGGAGGTCTTTGGAGGATCGGAGGTTACGTGCGGGCAGGTAGCAGGAGATTAGGTCGGAGATATATGGAGGGGACAGATTGTGGATGGCTTTGTATGTCAGTGAAGCTAATTTGAACTCTCTTCGCTGAGCAACGGGGAGCCAGTGAAGGGATTGGCAGAGGGGAGCGGCTGATGAAGAACGGGGGGAGAGGTGTATTAGGCGAGCAGCACAGTTTAAGGTGGACTGTAGTGGGGCGAGAATATTTGCATGGAGGCCATGTATTATAATTTACTTCAGGAACTGAATATGTCCGAATAGGAGCTGCTATTATTATACAGTGGGGTCTCTTCAGACCCCGGGGTATAGTGAGCAGAGGCCCAGGGGTGGTGATCAAACGTAAAAATCAGCGTTACCTCTCCTGGACTCTGGCGCAGCTCCCTGTTTTCTTTGTTGCTTTTTCCTTATGTCAGGGACTGCTGGGACCTGTGATCAGGTCATGTGGCATTGTGATGCATAGACGCAAGCCTCACAACACTGCGTAACCCATGTGAGCACAGAGAGCCCAATCACAGGCCTCAGCAGTCCCTGACATCAGTCAGAAGACCCTAAGACAGCAGGGAGTTGCGCCCCGGGGCCCAGGAGAGGTAACCAACACTGATTTTTATGTCTGATCACCTTCTCTGAGACACTTCTTACTATACACTGGGGTCGGAAGGGGCCCCAGAATATAATAGCAGTTTTGGTTCGGATATGTTCAGTCCACAAATATCCCAAGGTTCTCCTTAACATGTATTCATACTATAAAAGGGTTTTGGTTTTAAAGGGGCGTGACCTAAATAATCGCCATTAATTGTAATTGAGGTTGATTGCCCAATTAATCAATTTTGATGTAGGTCATAATCGCCCATCCCTAATATATAGTAGGAGCCTCTAATCACTCTAATGCAGTGCAGTACTTTGTTTTGCAGTGTATTATACCTGTCAGTGCATAAAGGCCTAATAGGCTTATGTCTGTACTGTTACAGATGTGGGGACCATTGTTAGGGGTGGCAGCTATTGAGTGCAGCATATAAGGGGTTACATAACCGGGATCAGTGTTATATCCTATGCCAGCCATAGAGGAGAGTGTTGGCTGAATAATACAGCCGCCACCTGCAAATGATGGCACAGAAACAGCTCCTGTGCCCACATCATCACTGCACCAAAATATCAGATCGGTTCACAGTTATGACCCGCTCACTGTGATTTAGTGTGGAAGGAGTTAATGGGTGTACTTTCTGTTTAGTGAGTTTGGCCTACCTACTCCTCAGCCCTACTTATGAGGTACCATAGGGATAGACAATGGATTCCTCAGTGACTGCAATGCAAATTTCCCCTAGTGTACGATTTCTCTCCTGTCTTCTAGGATGCTTGGTTCCACGTTGTGCCGCTACAAGTCACCAGACCTTGTTTGCATGTTATAGCACGCAACACACTCAGAGGCAGCGAATACCACCCCCTACATGGTGCACCATAGAGCCAGAGCTGGATGATGTACTGGTCCCCCGCAGAATGTCCATCAGTCCCCTCGAGAGTTTTCTGTCCTCACGGTACTCTCTCCCCAAGCCTCTGACCTCTATTGCCCAGGAGGAACCAGAGGAACATGGCAGAAGCTATGACTGCCCCACTAGTCATGACACTGACCATAAGGGAGAGGATGACGGGGACAGGGGTGTTGTGCAGTGTAAGAATGTCCTGAAGATCCGGAGGAGGAAGATCAACAAACACAAGTACAAGAAGCTGCAGAAGCGCATCAAATTTCTCAGGAAGAAAGTGCTTGACAAGCGCAGAGTTAGGAAACAGGTGAGGACACGCTGGTCCATAGCCAAGGACCGTACATAGCCAATGCTTCTGAACGCCATGCTTGATGCTGGTTGTTGTCATGGGGGACCCTCCTTAAAGTCAGTCTGTCACCTAAACGGTCCATATTGAATTATAAGCACAGTCAAATAGTCAGAGTTCATGTGAATACAACACTTTTTTCTACTTTTCGATTGATGCTGAGAAATTAGCTTTTTCCTGATATGCCAATGAGCTGTTTGGTGCAATAAGGGTGTCACCATTGCACTAATCACACATAAGAGCTATGCTTTAAAGCACCCCATGTCTCCATCCAACCTTCCTGCTATGACTGACATGTACACTGCCTGGCTTTGTCAGTCGTAGCATGAAGGTGGCTCTTTGGTGCGATGAGAGCAAGGGTGATGCCCTTGTTGTAACCAACAGATCATAAGCATATCAGGAAATACCGAAAATCTCAGAAACTAAGGCACTGATCAGGACGGAGAAAAAGTGTTTTATTCAACTGAATATGTATAGCTCAATAGGGACTGTAACACCCTCCCCTTAAATCATATCATAGGCCGGGAGTCAGCAACCTTCAGCAATCCAGCTGCTGTGAAACTACCTTCTAACATGTTCCATTCACTTCCATGGGAGTTCAAAGAAGAGCAGAGCAAGTATGCATGCTGGGAGTTGTAGTTTTACAACAGCTGGAGTGCCGAAGGTTGCCTACCCCTGCCCTAGGGTATCCGTGTGAAGCTGTCAGGGCTCATACCCAGTTTACGGGGGAGATTGTTGTCAATTCATTTATTACTCAGCCAACAGCTGGCTTTGGTGGTAGGACTTGCACCCAGTTCACACATGAGTGCCAAATTTCAGCAAAAAAATTTAATTTTGCCAGAATTTTACAAACCTCTCATAAAATTGTGCTTTGACCGCAATTTATGATCTTATCCAATGACAGTTTTAGGCTTGCACTACTCTGTGACTTTGGTTGCACCACATGAAGTCACAAAACCAAAAAATCTGTGCGATTTGTCTGTCTTTCTGTTACATTAGAGTCAGATTTGATCCCGATGCTGGAATATCGTCTTGCAGTTTGCTGCATCCAATCATTCATCGTGCTTGGCTTTTTACAAGTGCCACATTACAGTTGCAGTTACAGTCATGCAGCAACACGACACATTAACAATCGTTCCTTGCAGTGCGACTATGTGATAAGTGAACAGTCTTTCAGGCTCTTGTTGGGCAGCTCAAAATGCTGGATACTATGTGCACAGCTGAACGGTCTTCTTAAAGGGGACTATGATATTGATTGCTGCGGCCTCTTCACTACTTACCAAGCACAGCGCCATACAGTGGGTACGGAAAGTATTCAGACCCCTTTACATTTTTCACTCTTTGTTTCATTGCAGTCATTTGCTAAAAGCAAAAAAGTTCATTTTATTTCTCATTAATGTACACTCATCTCCCCATCTTGACAGAAAACAAAACAGAAATGTAGATATTTTTGCAAATTTATTAAAAAAGAAAAACTGAAATATCACATGGTCATAAGTATTCAGACCCTTTGCTGTGACACTCATATATAACACACATGCTGTCCATTTCCTTCTGATCCTCCTTGAGATGGTTCTACTCCTTCATTGGAGTCCAGCTGTGTTTAATTAAACTGATTGGACTTGATTAGGAAAGGCGCACACCTGTCTATATAAGACCTCACAGCTCACAGCGCATGTCAGAGCAAATGAGAATCATGAGGTCAAAGGAACTGCCCAAGGAGCTCAGAGACAGAACTGTGGCAAGGCACAGATCTGGCCAAGGTTACAAAAGAATTTCTGCGGCACTCAAGGTTCCTAAGAGCACAGCGGCCTCCATAATCCTTAAATGGAAGAAGTTTGGGACGACCAGAACTCTTCCTAGACTTGGCCGTCCAGCCAAACTGAGCAATGGTGGGAGAAGAGCCTTGGTGAGAGAGGTAAAGAAGGACCCAAAGATCACTGTGGCTGAGCTCCAGAGATGCAGTAGGGAGATGGGAGAAAGTTCCACAAAGTCAACTATCACTGCAGCCCTCCACCAGTCGGGGCTTTATGGCAGAGTGGCCCGAAGGAAGCCTCTCCTCAGTGCAAGATATATGAAAGCCCACATAGAGTTTGCCAAAAACACATTAAGTACTCCCAGACTATGAGAAATAAGATTCTCTGGTCTGATGAGACGAAGATTGAACTTTTTGACGTTAATTCTAAGCGATATTTGTGGAGAAAACCAGGCACTGCTCATCACCTGCCCAATACAATCCCAACAGTGAAACATGGTGGTGGCAGCATCATGCTATGGGGGACAGGACGACTGGTTGCAATTGAGGGAAAGATGAATGCGGCCAAGTACAGAGATATCCTGGAAGAAAACCTCTTCCAGAGTGCTCTGGACCTCAGACTGGGCCGAAGGTTCACCTTCCAACCAGACAATGACCCTAAGCACACAGCTAAAATAACAAAGGAGCGGCTTCGGAACAACTCTGCGACCATTCCTGACTAGCCCAGCCAGAGCCCTGACCTCAACCCAATTGAGCATCTCTGGAGGGACCTGAAAATGGCTCCACCAACGTTCACCATCCAACCTGACGGAACTGGAGAGGATCTGCAAGGAAGAATGGCAGAGGATCCCCAAATCCAGATGTGAAAAACTTGTTGCATCATTCCCAAGAAGACTCCTGGCTGTACTAGCTCAAAAGGAAGGAATTCTACTCAATACTGAGCAAAGGCTCTGAGTACTTATGGCCATGTGATATTTTCTTTTTAAATAAATTTGCAAAAATATCTACATTTCTGTTTTTTTTCTGTCAAGATGGGGTGCTGAGTGTACATTAATGATAAATAAAATGAACTTTTTTGCTTTTAGCAAATGGCTGCAATGAAACAAAGAGTGAAAAATTTAAAGGGGTCTGAATACTTTCCGTACCCACTGTATGTTGTATAGTGACTGTGCTTGGTATTGCTGCTCAGCCCCATTCAGCTGCGGCATGGCCATGTGTCCTACGGACATGATGTTGCTGCCTGAGAAGACAAAGTTAGGCTCAATATCATAGTTCTGGACTGCCCCTTTAAAGGAAAACTAAAGATGGAGGCGATATTACATTCTCTGCAGGATTTCTACAAGACTGTGTCATGATCTTGTAGAAAAGTCTCTAGAATGACACAGCGAGGGCGATCATACTGCTAGTTTTTGCTCTTATAATCATGTATAGGTGAGAAATGCATGTGCACTGAGACAGTCACCACCAATCACAAGGCCGGGGGTCCCCAGGTGTGTACATGTGACCACCACTCCATTCACTGTCTATAGGACTGCTGGAGATGGAACTTGGCTAAGGTTTTTCTGTATGTAAATACACAAGGGAGCAGTTTTGTTGTTAAAGCTGTCCCCTTGCTAACCCCGGCTGTTTACCACTCTCCTGAGTGATGGCAGTGACCACTGTTATTATCGGGAGAGCAGTGGCGGGGTACCACTTCTTATTCTTCCACTTCTAAATCCCCTCCCCTTTGTGATCCCTCCTGACGTCCCAGGGCAGCAGAGCGGCGGTGCTGATCTACGAAAACTGCTGCCGCTCTGCTGCATTGGGGCTGATGGAGAGCCATTGCAGAGATAAGGAGGGCAGAGAATTCAGTGAGAGCTCGGGGATTGGGGACCAGCCCCCCACCTCTGATATATACACACAGATAAATGGGTGCTATAGTTGCAGAATATACATTTGTATCCTCCCTCCATTTCTTGTACCCTGCTGTTCTACATCAGGAGGTCACTATAGAGTTAATAATCCTCTCTCTCTACTGCCCCTCCACCATGCTCTGCTGTCAGTATTGTGCAGTTGGACTATGCAGATCTCTCCTAATTCTTGGGCTCTGTGTACACACATAGGGTTATTATCTCCCCATTTACAGACCTGGAACAATCGCCTCTTTCATGTTGCAGCCAGTTGGTGGTTTGGCAGCTTTTCAGCTCCACTGCCCACTTCACTTCCCTTATGGTCGGCCAATTGTATGACTGCAACACAGAAAAATCCCATTTCAGGCACTTTCTTCACTGGTCAAATATATAAACATATGGGACAATATACCCGCTACGGGATTATATGAATCGACATCAGGAGTCCTCTGTCCATAAAATGTACAGGGGTGTAGACAGGTCCCATAATGCACAGGAAGGGAACATTGCTACTGGTATACCGCAGCTGCTGCAGAACACTTACTCATAAAGCTCTTTCTTTTCTACTATAGACAAGCATGACGCTGCTTCTTCTCAGATAAGACTCTGCTACCCCATATGTTTGAAATCTCTGATATGGTTTTAATGTTCATTGCATCAGCGCAGCTCTGGAGTGTAATACAGACATAACAGATTAAGTGATGAGTATACACAGGGATTCCACTAGCAGAATTGTGAATGCAGCTCTAAAGTATACTATAGACATAACATGATAAGTAATTAACATACTGTACAGAGGGACTCCATTGGCAGAATAGTGAGCGCAGCTCTGGAGTATATTACAGGATGTAACTCAGGATCAGTACAGGATAATAAGTAATGTAATGTATGTACACAGTGACTGCACTAGCAGAATAGTGAGCGCAGCTCTGGAGTATAATACAGGATGTAACTCAGGATCAGTACAGGATAAGTAATGTAATGTATGTACACAGTGACTACACCAGCAGAATAGTGAGTGCAGCTCTGGAGTGTAATACAGGATGTAACTCAGGATCAGTACAGGATAAGTAATGTAATGTATGTACTACAGTGACTGCACCAGCAGAATAGTGAGTGCAGCTCTGGAGTATAATACAGGATGTAACTCAGGATCAGTACAGGATAAGTAATGTAATGTACACTGTGTTCCAAATTATTATGCAAAAAGTGTTTAGGAGTGATAAGGTAAGAATTTTTTTGTTTGTCAGTTAAACTCATTGATGGTGATGTGTGTCAGGGCTCTTTATATCACTGAAAGTAACTGCAGACACCTGTGCTAATTAGTTTGGCAGGTGTGTCCAATTAAAGGCAAGACTACTTAAGAAGGCTGTCCCACATTATTAAGCAGCCTACATTTTCAGCCAAAATGGGAAAGAAAAAGGATGTGTCGGCTGCTGAGAAGCAACAAATTGTGGAGTGTTTAGGTCAAGGCATGACTACAATCAACATTGCCAAGACACTTCATCGTGATCATCGCACAATCAAGAAGTATGTAGCTGATTCACAGCACACACGTGTGCGTGCTGATAAGGGAAAATTGAGGACTCTTTCCAACAGGCAATTACATCAG
Source organism: Leptodactylus fallax (assembly GCA_947044405.1). Classification (NCBI taxonomy): domain Eukaryota; kingdom Metazoa; phylum Chordata; class Amphibia; order Anura; family Leptodactylidae; genus Leptodactylus; species Leptodactylus fallax. Next base: position 755,747 of record CAMRHE010000270.1, read on the forward strand.
GTTAAAAGAGCAGCTTCAAAAATGCCTTGTCATAGCAGCAGACAAGTTTTTGAAGCTGCTGGTGCCTCCAAAATCCCCCCGAACAGCAAGATGCAGGGTCCTTCAGAGGTTTGCAGCTGTGCGTAAGCCATCCTGTCGATCTCCTCTATCCACTGCACACAAGCAGAAACGGCTCCAGTGGGCCAAACAATACATGAAGACTGACTTCAAAACTGTTTTGTTCACCGATGAGTGCCGTGCAACGCTCGATGGTCCAGATGGATGGAGTGGAGGATGGCTTGTTGATGGACACCCCATGCAAACACGGCTACGGCGCCAACAAGGGGGAGGTGGAGTAATGTTTTGGGCTGAAATCATGGGGAGAGAGATTGTCGGCCCCTTTAGGATCCCTGAAGGGGTAAAAATGAACTCCATAATGTATGTGGAGTTTCTCAAACAGCACTTCCTGCCATGGTTCAAGAAGAAGAACCATGCATTCCGCAGAAAGATCATTTTCATGCATGATAATGCACAGTCTCATGCTGCAAATAACACATCTGCATCTCTGACTGCTATGGGCATAAAAGGGGACAAACTTATGGTGTGGCCCCCATGCTCCCCTGACCTCAACCCCATTGAGAACCTCTGGAGCATCATCAAAAGGAGTGTCTATGATGGCGGGACGCAGTTCACATCTAAGCAACAGCTCTGGGAGGGTATTCTGTCCTCATGCAAAACAATTGAAGCAGAAACCATCCAAAAACTGACAAATTCAATGGACGAGAGAGTTCAGAAGCTTCTTTCGAACAAGGGGTCCTATGTGCAAATGTAACATCACCTAGAATAAAGTTTTGGCTTGAAAACTGTTTGATTTCAGTTTGTAATAACCTGCTAATGCTTATAATTTCACAATGACCTTTTTTTTTATTCTTAATAAAAATGAAAAGGTTGCAAATTCTGCTTTGCATAATAATTTAAAACATGCATTTTGAGTGTTTATTTTTTTTTTTTAAATATACTGTTATCATAGGCAGTTTGTTCAAAAACCTTTCAATTATTCTCGAATAGTTGATGACTGGAAAATTACAATGACTGCAATTCATATAGGTAATTTTGGAAAATATGAGAAAATATTATTTGCATAATAATTTGGAACACAGTGTATGTACACAGTGACTGCACTAGTAGAATAGTGACTGCAGCTCTGGAGTATAATACAGGATGTAACTCAGGATCAGTACAGGATAAGTAATGTAATGTATGTACACAGTGACTGCACCAGCAGAATAGTGAGTGCAGCTCTGGAGTATAATACAGGATGTAACTCAGGATCAGTACAGGATAAGTAATGTAATGTATGTACACAGTGACTGCACCAGCAGAATAGTGAGTGCAGCTCTGGAGTATAATACAGGATGTAACTCAGGATCAGTACAGGATAAGTAATGTAATGTATGTACACAGTGACTGCACCAGCAGAATAGTGAGTGCAGCTCTGGAGTATAATACAGGATGTAACTCAGGATCAGTACAGGATAAGTAATGTAATGTATGTACACAGTGACTGCACCAGCAGAAAGTGAGTGCAGCCGGGGGAAAAAGGGGGGAACCGGGGGGGAAAAGGAAAAAAAAAAAAAATAATAGTGACGCCCAGAGAAAGTGAGTGCAGCTCTGGAGTATATTACAGGATTCATCACATTTTTCCCTCTTTTGCTTTAACAGAAAAAATTTGAAAATGATCTGACTAGAATCTGGAGAAGGGCCGGACTGAAAAAGGCCCCGGACGGATGGATCACCCCAAAAATTTTTGTGAAATATTGACCTTTTATTGTAGAAGTTATTGTATAGTAATAAATAATACCTTTGCACAAAGAAGTGTGTTCCTAATATGTACCTCTGTAGGTGCTAACCCTTTTAGGGTGTCTGACATCTAAGCTCTTTCTGTTTATTGGGGTTTCCTAACTGAAGACACAGCATATCGCCAAGGTATATCATGTACCAGGATTGGTGCAGTCTGACCCCCCCCCGCCGGAAAGGGGGGGCTTTTTCCAAACCCCCCCCCCCCCCTTTTTTTTTTGGTGCGCCCTTCGACCCTCACTTATACCACCCCAAGGGGAAATTCAGCTGTGTTACAGCAGCAAAGATAAGATAAGCAGATACAAATACAAATACAACATGTACAGGGAGTCCAAAGTGATGGCTTACTCTAATAGCTCATCATCACGGGGGGTTACAGGCAGAGAGATATTTAGTTCCTGTGTGATGATCAGTGCCCGTCTACCTGGGGGGGGTATGTTCACACCAGAATAAAATAGAATTTGGAGAGGAATTTGAGGTTTTCTTTTGCTTCAGATTCCTGTCCAATTTCCTGTCCCTGTGTTTTGCTTGCTGATTCGTCTCGGACACAATGGGGTTTTCTTGCTGCATCGGTTCAGCGGCTAAATCATCCATGGAATCTGCAGAAAGATCAAGCCGGACACTTGTTTTTTCCACGTCCTGAAGTGTCCATCACCACCCCCCCGTTGGGAGGCAAATTCCACTTGAATTCAGGGCTGATTTTAAGGTGGAATTTGCCTCAAAATCAGTCTCAAATTCCTCTGAGTGAATAGCCCCCAAGTGTTGTCCATGGTAATATCAACTATGGGACCTGTTATTCACAAGGTCTTTTGAGGGTTTATACCAAATTGTGCACTTATCCCCCTATCCACAAAATCAGTTATGAGTGTCTGATAGGGGGTCCAACTGCTGGGACCCCACTGATCACAAAAATGGGGATCTTGTTTTCCCCATATGAATTGAATGGTGGCCTAGCATATGGGACTGCCAAAGAGAAGACAAATACAGTGCTTGGCTATCTTTGTCAATCACATAGAGAAAGAATGGAACAGCAATGTGCAGAAAATGGGGAGAAGAGCTACAAGACCCCCATTCTCATTGGTGGGGTCTCAGCGGTTGGAGCTAAACATCACAAGGCATTAGAGACCAGCAGGTAACAGGGCAGCATCAGAACAGGCTTGACAAGGAACTGGTAAGTTTTATTTTGTGTTTTTTGTGCTTTTTTTTTTTTTTTTTTTCAGCGAGATGAAAACTCACTCTTACACTAAGCCTAATAATAGACTGACACTTTCCAGTTCTGTAGGGGTTTTCTTTGCAGTAGTCGCCTCATTTATATCACAGACAGTATTACAATAGAAGATAACACCCACCATTACATCCACCACTGACAATATGGTGTCACATCTTACCTACTCCCTCTCCCTACACCGGGCATGTCTAGAACTAGACCTCAATGAGCCAACTCCAGTCTGTTGCTGCCTATGGCCATGACCCTGCTGTAAACCATATCAGTAAATGCTGTTAACAGAGCAGAGGAGAAGCTCAGTGTAAGTGCGAGCCCCGATTTGAGTACAGAAAATAGAAATAAAAAATCTGCAACCTGCAAATAAAAACAGATTTCACTAGTTTTAGTATATAAATAAAAAAATGGCGATGTATTCCATATAAATACTGAGTAGTCAGAGATTTAGAAGGCAGAAATGTTAAAGATAAAGGTTTCACCTTCATTGTGTCGCTGGCTGACTATAGAGCAGCTGTACAGGAGACTGAACCTCCCTAATAACATGCAGCATAAGGTGCCTTAATAACCGCCATAAATACGTATTAGTGGCCTTTAAGAAGTTAATAGCGTGTCTACATGTGTGTCAACAAAGAAGAAACTATTCTGTAACACGCCGAAGCCCAAGGGTTCTCAGTCATGACTGACACTGTCTGTCTACCATGGAATATGAAGCTTTTCACTTAAAGCATAACTAAACTTTCAGACAACTTTTCATTTTCTGGCAGTATTTGTGCCATGAATACAGTTTGTAATACACCTTATTAACACATTTTGGCTCCTTTATGTGAAATCCTGCATCTCTATTCTTTTTCTTACTTTTTGTTGAGAGCTGTCCCTGCTTCTCATTATGTATAGTGTACGGGGCTGTGTGGAGAGAAAATGAGGGTATGGGAGGGTCACTAATGTTATATCTTGGGCATTATATAAACATAGAAAGTTGCTTTTGGTGTCGTATGAAATAGGAGATTTTCTGCAGTTCTCCCTGTATTATTTACAGGGGGGACTGGAACATTTATAAACGGTTGCATAATATATATGATATAAATATCCCAATCCCAACTGTTTTCTACCTGTGATATCTGTGGAAATAATACAGGTAGATTAGATTCTCTGCTTTCATATGACACCAAAAGCAAGTTTCTATGTTTTATATTGCTCGAGATATAATATAAACAAGGGAAAGAGTGAAAAAATGCAGGATTTCACAGAAAGGAGCCAAAATGTGTGAATAAAGTATATTACAAGATGTATTAATGGCACAAATACTGCCAGAAAATCAAAAGTTGTCCGAAAGTTTAGTTATGCTTTAAGGTTGAAGCCCTACTTTTGACCACCAGATATTTAGAGAAAATCTTTAAAACTCTGCAAAATGTTTAATTACTTATATTTGCAAAAATGTTTAACTTTTAATTATCTACAAATTTAAAAATGGTTATGTTCGTGGGAATACCCCTGTAAGGGTATGTTTACATGGCAAAAAGTGAGGAATTTGAGGTATACTTCTCATACGGTAGGTTCTGCAGGTGAATCCGCCATGGAGTCTGGAGCAGGACGCTTATGTTTTCAGCCTCCTGCTCCGGTCTCTTGTCTCCCATTGAGTACAGTCAGAGGCAGATTCAGGACAGAATTTGGATCTGATTTTGAGGCGGAATCCTCCTTAAAATCAGCTCTAAATTCCTCTATGAGAACTTACCCTAACAATGACCTTCTACCCATCCCAGAATATCTGATAGTTTGGCACCTATCCTCTGCTGTAAATCCCAGATTGAAGGAATTTTCCAGTACGTGGCTTCCTTCAGGTCCTATATTCTGCTAAATATATAGCTTTGTTCTTCGCCAAGAAACACGGCTCTTAAGTTTATGGAAACTGCATACATAAAAAGCAAAGCGGCGACTTCTCCGACTCTCAAAAGTTCATGTTGACGCCTACAGGCATCTTAGCGCAGTAGACTTGTTAGTTGCTGACATGTGGAGTTTACAGCACTGCGGTGTTTTTATTAGTCATTACAATTCTGTAACCCTGCGCCACCACCCTGTGTCCAGAAGATGGCGCTATATGCATTCGTTCCTATTTCAGCACTATTTGTGTGGGATACACAGATTTTATTTTTTATCTAAAAAGCTGACAATTAGCAAGAAGATTTTCAGGGGTGAATTGACAGCTGGCACAGACTTGAGGGCAGAGAGACGGCACAAATGAGGTTTTATAAGAGTGGGAACGCTCCACTGCAACATCAGTACTGTCTATGTCTAGAACAGGTTACTGCCAAGAGGAAATGACTGGTGCTCTTAGTAATGTTGGACCTGGTTTCTAGACTGTCTGGGTTCTGGTAGTGAGTGAATATTCCTACCGGGCTCTTTGTTTTCCAGTATAATATCTGTATCGATTGCTTAAGGTTTTCAAGATCTCTAAAGGGGTTTTCTGGGCTAACAATATTGATAACCTATCCTAAAGATATAGGTCAATAATATCAGATCTGTGAGGGTCTGACTCCTGCTGGTCTCAGCACAGAGAATGGAGCAGGAAGCAGACAGCGCTGTTCTCTGTGTAGTGGCCAAACTGAGTCACTGCAGCTTTGCTCCCATTCACATGAATAGGAGCTGATCTGCAGTACCTGGTCTGACCACTACACAGAGAACAGAGCTGCCTGCTTCCTGCTCTATTATCTGTCTATCTGCTGAGAACATCTGATCTTTCGAGGTGTTGGCTGTCAGACTCCAACAATCTGATATTGATGACTTATCCTTAAAGGGGTTGTCCAGGCACAATTGAGCAACCCCTTTAACTTTTAAATCAGCTGGGGGCAGTGGAAAAAAAAATTCATACTCGCCTTTACCCGATGCTCCGGTGTCCTCCCCACGCAGTCCTATCCTTCTGCTCCGGTGTCTTCTCAAAGTGAAACTGCTCACCGGCTGTGACGTCATGTGACCGCTGAGGCCAATCATTGTCCTCAGCGAGAGACCTGTGATGTCACAGGTAGTGACATCGCATGCCATTCACCGATTGCCAATCAGCGGCTTCAGCGGAACCCCAGAAAAGACCCGTTCAGCAGAAAGACTGGAACGCGTCGGGAGAACACCAGAGCATCGGGGGCAGGCGAGTATGAATTTTTTTCATTTTTTTTCACTGCCCCCGGCTGATTTAAAAGTTAAAGGGGTTGTCCATTTTTGCCTGGACAATTCCTTTAAGATAGATTATCAATCTGTTTAGCCTAGAAACCCCTTTATTGTTTACTCCCAGGTGGACACACAGGTGTATGATTCGTTACAAGGCAGCTCTGATAACTGTAGCATCTTGAGATGTATACATTACACAACCATCATTTTTCAAGCTGTTCCTATGCTCGCTGCAGGGTTACGTAACTTGTGTAGACACTTGAGTCACCGGCAGCTCTGTACTTTTTCACATAAGTGTGCTGGCCTGTAAATCCTATGGGATCTATATAACCTCCGGCAGCGATCTTGAAGGGCCTTCTATTTTCCGCTGTCTGGATGTTTGCAGAGCAGTAGTTTTTCTTTAAGCCCCCTCCTGGATTAGGTAGCTGCAGCGTCCAGTCAGAGCCAGCAACAACAACTGGGCAGGAAGCGCTGACTTTCTAGATGGGTATTTTTCTTAATTGAATTCACATGATTGTGTTACTCAACCCTCTATTTACTCCTCACCAGCGCAGCATTGATGTATCAGCCAGAGCGACGCGAGCGACCGAGACCAGCGCTGCCTAATACAGATTCCAGTTAACCCTTAAAGTGTAGCTGTCACCCTTCATAACTAGCCAGGTATCGTTAATACTTGTTTCCCGTGAAATACTCTCCCCACCATTGTACCTTCCACACCAAGAAGGATAAGCCGTAAGGTTTTGCAAATCGTGGACGTAGCAGATGTCACTGAACAAATTTGGAATCACTGTGACACGTGGGAGGGGCATAAAAGCTAGATTGACATCAGAACTTATAAGGCCACACGTAACACAAGTGGTTTAGTTTGGACCAAACACGTCCAAAACGAAGCTGCTAGTATTATACTGTGGGGTCTCTTCAGATCCCAGATTATAATAAGCGTAGGCCGAGGAGAGGTGAGAAAACATAACAAACAGTGTTACTTAGGGCCGGTTCACATCTGTGTTTGGTTTCCGTTCGGGGAGTCTGCTTGGGGACCCCCCAAATGGAAACCTATACAAATAAAAAAGTGGTTTACCTAAGGAAACCCGCAGACCCCATAGACTATAATGGGGTCCGTGTGGTTTCCACTCAGTTTCCGCACGAAACATACGGAGAGGAAAGTGCTGCTTGCACTACTTTTCTCTCTGCTTGCTTCATGCGGAAACCACACGGACCCCATTATATTCTATGGGGTCCGTGTGGTTTCTCAGGTAAACTGTTTTTCTATGCGTATAGGTTTCCGTTCGGGGGGGTTCCCAAGCGGACTCCCCTGAACGGAAACCGAACGCAGATGTGAACCGGCCCTTACTTTCTCTGGACTCTGACACGACGGCCTGTTCTCTTCAGAGCTTCTGTCTGACATCAGAGACTACTGATAGGGCCTCAGGGGTTATGATGGCATCATGGAGGAGGAGGTCGGGGAAGGGCGCCATTTCAATTTACACCTCAGGCAGCAGAAAAGACAGAATTGGCCCTGCCTATAAGGTAACATTTAAGTAGTAGTGCACCCTCCCTCCCCCGCTGTAACAACACACATGTATATGGCAGAATTTTTACTCCGTACATACTATAATCTGTGAACACTTTTGGTGCTGACCCAAATAAAATGTCATTTTATTTTAAAGGGAATCTTTCACATGGAAAATACTTTTCATCCTGGAAATAACATGTTATAGGGCAGGAGGAGCTGAGCAGATTGATATATAATTTTGTGGGAAAAGATTCAGTATAACCTGTCATTTGTCTCTCTTTCTATGTTGAGAAGTCAAGGAGGCGGAGCTATCAGTGATTGACTCTCCACTCTAGCTGTTAATCACTGATAGCTCCGCCTTCTTGACTTCCTAGCACAGAAAGAGCAGAAATTTCAATAGATAAATGACAGGTTATACTGAATATTTCCCCACAAACCTATATATCAATCTGCTCGGCTCCTCCTGCTCTATAACATGCTGCCTAGAGATTAGACTGAATTTTTCATGTGACAGGTTCCCTTTAAATCAAAACTAAAGTGTTTATTACAAATGACCCAGATTTTAATCACTTCCTTACCATGAATGACATCATTTCGACTACGAGGGCTTGGTTATGAGAACAAAATTATATTTTTTTTGCATTAAATCTACATAAATCTTATTTTCGCCCACATCTGAAAGAGACAGGGCTGGGCCTGAGCTGAAGGAAGATGCCAGCGTGAGTCTCTGTGCGGTCAAAATATTCCCTAAGCTTCTCTCCAAACCACAAAAATGTGCAACTCTGACAATAAGATGCTAGCAGGGAGCCGGCGAATAAAGCTGTTGACGACTTGGAATACAAGGCTCCTTTTTCGGGTTAACCCCTTCAGTGCCGGCGCGCACTATGTGATCGCGTCTCACAGTAGCAGTTCTAAAGAAATAGTCTCCCGAATGTTACTATAGTCTTAAAATGATGTTGCAAACCATTTATATTCTCAGGTTTCTGTTTTCTCAGCTGTTTCATCTCTACAGATGCAAATATAGGCCAGGATTCTGACAGCCAATTACATGATCTTAAAGAATATTTCCCCCAAAAAATAAAAGAAATTGACTTGTTTATATATACTGTGTGCAGGATTGTGGAATATTGTATAATACTGCGCAGAATTATGTAATAGAGTATTAGGGTATGGGGGACCTCTCCAAAGTAACAGTTTATATATATATATATATATATATATATATATATATTCCAATTTTAAAGGAATTGTCTGGAAAAGGGATCTCTCATTTATTAACACTCCCTTTGGAGGACCTTATGGATAGCCATTGGTTTCAATGGAAACTGTACTTCTGGGCTAAATATATTGATAACCTATCCTAAAGCTAAGTCATCCATATCAGATCAGTGGGGGTATGAGACCCACCACCCCCATCAATTAACTGTTTTGACACACAGAGATTGGAGCAGGAAGCAGACAGCGCTGTTCTCTGCATAGTGGCCAGACCAGGAGCTGCAGTTTAGCTCCCACTGAAATAATTAGGAGCTGATCTGCAGTACCTGGTCTGGCCACTACACAGAGAACAGCGCTGTCTGCTTCCTGCTCCATTCTCTGTTTATCAGGTGCTGAGAACAGTTGATCAGTTGGGGTGTCACATATCAGACTCCCACCAATCTGGAATTGATGACCTATTCTTAAGATAAGTTATCAGTATTTTTAGCACAGAAATCCCTTTTAATTTTCCCTGTGGAGTTGCTCCTGGAAAACTTACTGATAGATTCTTCCACAGATTACTAGGAGTGACAGCAGAGCAGACGCAGCCATAGTCTCTGCCATATGTGCAGTCGCAGAGGGTGTATCTATTAAGCCTGATAAAGGGTGCACCACAGCTTGAACCACCTAATCTACACAGATCTTAAAGGGGTTGTCAAGGATATCCCCTTTTTTGATGAGGCTGGGGAAGGTGGCCCCAGCGGTCACGTGCGGCAGGGACTTCTGCCGGAAGAAAACATAGGAGCAGCAGGACTATGCCATGGTGGGAGACACTGGAGCACCAGGGACAGGTGAGTATTTTTTTTCACCTTCCCCGCCCTCATATAAAAAAGGGGTTATCCTGGACAACCCCTTTAACTGTGATTGTATTGCAGTATTATTTCAATATCATTATGTTACTTTATGACCAGAGCTGTTATTTGGTCACTGTATACTGGTATTATTTGAGCACTGTATGGCGGTATTTCCTTCTGAGATATTGAAACTTAAATAGGCAGTGTCATTTCAACACACTGTGTATAAATGAACAGTACAAGGAAACTTTATTATATCATATCAGAGAGACATGTCTCTTTCTGCACTTATCAGGTTGTTTCCTGCTCCTACTCCCTCTGCTAAAATAACTTTCACTGTGAAAATCTCTGCCATATCTGTCTCAAGACCAGACACAGGTCACATGACTTAGATAATTTATGCCTATAGAAGTCTGTGGAAAGGGGAGGGGGAGGAGTGAGCAGGAAGAGACGGAGATAAAACCAGGGCTGTAGAGTCGGTAAGCCAAACCACGATGACTGCCTGACTCCGACTCTTTAATTCCTTTCCGCCGGTGACATTTTTCGATTTTCGTTGTTGACTCCCCACCTACCATACCCCATACCTTTTTTATTTTTCCGTTCGCAGAGCCATATGAGAGCTTAATGTTTGCGGGACAAATTGTTCTCCATAGTGGTACCATTTATTATTCTGTACAATGTACTGGGAAGATAGAAAAAAATTCAGAATGGGGTGGAATTAGAGAAAAAGTGCATTTGTGCGACTTTCTTACGGGCTTCGTTTTTACGGCGTTCGCTCTGCAGCCAAAATGACATGTCACCTGTATTCTATGTTTTGCTACGATTCCTGGGGTACAAAATTTATATAGTTTTATTTACATTTTAAACCCTAAACAAAAATCTAAAATTTTGCAAACATTTTTTCCCTGAAAGTCACCATATTCTGACACCCATATTTTTTTATATTTACTTGTATAGGGGTTTTTCTGGTGTACTTTTTAGTTATACCATTTTGGGGAATGTCTATTCTATTGCTTTGATAACTTTTTATTAAAATTTTTATCAAAAGCAAAACAGCGAACAAACGGCAGTTCAGCACTTTTGATTTTTTTTCCCAGCTACGGCGCTCACCATATGGGAAAAATATTTTTTATAAGTTTGTAGCCCGGCCATTTTCAGACACGAGAATACCTAACGTGTGTATGTGTTTCACAATAACTTTTAACTTTTATATGTATTCTAGGGAAAGGGGGGGTGATTTGAACGTTTATTTCTTTTTATTTTTTTAGATTTTTTTTTTTTTTTTTTTATTGCATTTATTAGAACCCCTGGGTTTTTTTTGGCCAATATGTGGCTCTGGTATTTAGGCATCATACTGAATTTTGTATACTGTTTGACACCATTTTATGAGAGAGTAGTATAACCACAAAATCTAAGGTTGACTGTGCAGCAGCCGGACTCCCAACAAAAATGGATCGTCAAAGCTTACAACACTCAAAATACAAGCAAGAGTTACTTTTTCGGACTACAAGACATTGTTTAGCAAGGAAAAACCTTTCAAAAAAGTCTGTGTGTCTTATACTCCGATGTCAGTGGGGTCCAGCAGTGCTAGACTCCGCTTGCTTCATGATTGGGAGAAGTGCTGATAAAGCACTGTACCTGATCAGAGAGCTGTGCGAGCGCCTGCACACCTCTCTCCCTGAGATCAGTGCAGGGGCGAGGATAGTTCAGCTGGCAGACCACAATCTGTATAGGGGACCACAACCAGCAGGTTTCTGGACCCCAGCCTCCATAAGCACAGTGGCCCGAAGAAACTACTCATCTCCCGACTGCTGCCCTTTAGAATTAATACATTGCTACAGCAGCAGGGATTGGTAATCGTCCCTGCTGACTGCACAACTTGTATACAGGCAGCAGGGACGATTACTAATCTCTACTACCGCTGTAGTAATGTATTAATGCTAAAGGGTAGCGGTCAGGAGGTAAGTGTTTCTCCTGACTGCTGTTAGGGCATGTGTTGGGGGACAACAAGGAGCATTATATTGTGTGTGTGTGTGTGTGTGTGTGTGTGTGTGTGTGTGTGGGGGGGGGCATCATTAAGAGAACCATACTGTGTGGGGGGTAGACAGGACCATTATTAATGTATGAAGGCACTATTGGGGTATTATAGTGTCCACCCATGCAATGTAATGCTTCTTAGCGCCCACCACACAGTATAATGCTTCATTAGTGACTCCCACACAATATAATGCTCCTTAATGCTCTCCACACACAGTATAATTCACCATTAGTGACCCCCACACAGTATAATGCTCCTTAGTGCATTCCATACAGTATAATGCCACATTAGTGCCCCCCATACAATATAATGCTCCTTAGTGCCCCCCCATACAATATAATGCTCCTTAGTGCCCCCCATACAGTATAATGCTCCTTAGTGCCCCCCATACAGTATAATGCCACCTTAATGCCCCACACACAATGCTGCTTAATGCTCCCCACACAGTATAATGCTCCTTAACGCTCTCCACATACAGTATAATTCACCATTAGTGACCCCCACACAGTATAATGCTCCTTAGTGCATCCCATACAGTATAATGCCACATTAGTGCCCCCCATACAATATAATGCTCCTTAGTGCCCCCCATACAATATAATGCTCCTTAGTGCCCCCATACAGTATAATGCCACCTTAGTGCCCCCCCATACAATATAATGCTCCTTAGTGCCCCCCATACAGTATAATGCTACCTTAATGCCCCATACACAATGCTGCTTAATGCTCCCTACACAGTATAAAGTCCCATTATATTGTATTTAGACACCAATAGCACATTATATATACCATGTGGAGGCCTCTAATGGGGCTTTTTGTATATGTGTCCCTTAATTGTTAGCTAAACCCCTTTATCTGCGCTAGTATACCAGTCAGTGACAGTGACCCCCTGAACTACATTTGACCACCAAATGTAGTCTTATAATCAGATGATGCATTTTATAGTCTAAAAAATACAGTACCTATTTTATGTAATGGTATGTAATCCTCACCCCTGCTAAGGTTCTGTTTGCTGGAAAGCCCATAAAAATGAGAATGTCTGCAATATACAGTACAGACCAAAAGTTTGGACACACCTTCTCATTCCAAGAGTTTTTTGTATTTTCATGACTATAAAAATTGTAGATTCACACTGAAGGCATCAAAACTATGAATTAACACATGTGGAATTATATACTTAACAAAAAAGTGAGAAACAACTGAAAATATGTCTTATATTCTAGGTTCTTCAAAGTAGCCACCTTTTGCTTTGATTACTGCTTTGCACACTCTTGGCATTCTCTTGATGAGCTTCAAGAGGTAGTCACCTGTAATGGTTTTCACTTCACAGGTGTGCCCTGTCAGGTTTAATAAGTGGGATTTCTTGCCTTATAAATGGGGTTGGGACAATCAGTTGTTTTGTTCAGAAGTCAGGTGGATACACAGCTGATAGTCCTACTGAATGGAGTGTTAGAATTTGTATTATGGCAAGAAAAAAAGAAGCTAAGTAAAGAAAAACGAGTGGCCATCATTACTTTAAGAAATGAAGGTCAGTCAGTCCGAAAAATTGGGAAAACTTTGAAAGTGTCCCCAAGTGCAGTGGCCAAAACCATCAAGCGCTACAAAGAAACTGGCTCACCTGAGGACCGCCCCAGGAAAGGAAGACCAAGAGTCACCTCTGCTGTGGAGGATAAGTTCATCCGAGTCACCAGCCTCAGAAATCGCAGGTTAACAGTAGCTCAGATTAGAGACCAGGTCAATGCCACACAGAGTTCTAGCAGCAGACACATCTCTACAACAACTGTTAAGAGGAGACTGTGTGCAGCAGGCCTTCATGGTAAAATAGCTGCTAGGAAACCACTGCTAAGGACAGGCAACAAGCACAAGAGACTTGTTTTGGCTAAAGACCGCAAGGAATGGACATTAGACCTGTGGAAATCTGTGCTTTGGTCTGATGAGTCCAAATTTGAGATCTTTGGTTCCAACCACCGTGTCTTTGTGCGACGCAGAAAAGGTGAACGAATGGACTCTACATGCCTGGTTCCCACCGTGAAGCATGGAGGAGGAGGTGTGATGGTGTGGGGGTGCTTTGCTGGTGACACTGTTGGGGATTTATTCAAAATTGAAGGAATAATGAACCAGCATGGTTACCACAGCATCTTGCAGCGGCATGCTATTCCATCCGGTTTGCGTTTAGTTGGACCATCATTTATTTTTCAACAGGACAATGACCCCAAACACACCTCCAGACTGTGTAAGGGCTATTTGACCAAGAAGGAGAGTGATGGGGTGCTACGCCAGATGACCTGGCCTCCACAGTCACCAGACCTGAACCCAGTCGAGATGGTTTGGGGTGAGCTGGACCGCAGAGTGAAGGCAAAAGGGCCAACAAGTGCTAAGCATCTCTGGGAACTCCTTCAAGACTGTTGGAAGACCATTTCAGGTGACTACCTCTTGAAGCTCATCAAGAGAATGCCAAGAGTGTGCAAAGCAGTAATCAAAGCAAAAGGTGGCTACTTTGAAGAACCTAGAATATAAGACATATTTTCAGTTGTTTCACACTTTTTTGTTAAGTATATAATTCCACATGTGTTAATTCATAGTTTTGATGCCTTCAGTTTGAATCTACAATTTTTATAGTCATGAAAATACAGAAAACTCTTGGAATGAGAAGGTGTGTCCAAACTTTTGATCTGTACTGTATATTAGATGACTTTTCTGAGCTTACATATGTCTTATTTCTGGGCATATTAGAAGATATAAACCTAGCAATGCACTTTCCTTCTTATTTATACTGGAGTATGATCAACCACAGGACCTGACCACAATAAACATACGCTTGTTGGCCATATGTATTCAAGCAGTACAAACAGTTACTTATATACAGTCAGATCCATAAATATTTGGACAGAGACAACATTTTTCTAGTTTTGGTTCTGGACATTACCACAATGTTGAAGTTCAGACTTTCAGCTTTAATTCAGTGGATTGAACAAGATGATTGTATAAAAATGTGAGGACTATAAAACATTTATTACACACAATCCCTTCATTTCAGGGGCTCAAAAGTAATTGGACAAATTAAATAATTGTAAATAAAATGTTCATTTCTAATACTTGGTTGTTCACCCTTTGTTGGCAATGACTGCCTGAAGTCTTGAACATCACCAGACGCCGCTGTGTTTCCTCCTTGTTAATGCTCTGCCAGGCCTTTACTGCAGCGGTTTTCAGTTGCTGTTTGTTTGTGGCCTTTCTGTCATGAAGTGAAATGCTGCTCAGTTGGGTTGAGATCAGGTGACTGACTTGGCCATTCAAGAATATTCCACTTCTTTGCTGTAATAAACTCCTGGGTTGCTTTGGCTTTATGTTTTGGGTCATTGTCCATCTGTATTATGAAACGCCGACCAATTAATTTGGCTGGATTTGAGCACACAGTATGTCTCTGAATACCTCAGAATTCATCCGGCTGCTTCTGTCCTGTGTCACATCAACAATAACCACTAGCGACCCAGTGCCACTGGCAGCCATGCACGCCCAAGCCATCACACTGCCTCCGCCATGTTTTACACATGATGTGGTATGCTTTGGATCATGAGCTGTACCGCGCCTTCACCATACTTTTTCCTTTCCATCATTCTGATCTTGGTTTCATCTGTTCAAAGAATCTTCTTCCAGAACTGTGCTGACTTTTTTAGATGTTTTTTAGCAAAGTCCAATCTAGCCTTCTTATTCTTGAGGCTTATGAGTGGCTTGTACCGTGCAGTGAACCCTCTGTATTTCCTTTCATGCAGTCTTCTCTTTATGGTAGATTTGGATATTGATACTCCTACATCCTGGAGAGTGTTGATCACTTGGTTGACTGTTGTGAAGGGGTTTCTCTACACCATGGAAATCATTCTGCGATCATCCACCACTGTTGTCTTCCGTGTGCGTCCAGGTATTTTTGCATTGATGAGTTCACCAGTGCTTTCTTTCTTTCTCAGGATGTACCAAACTGTAGATTTTGCCACTCCTAATATTGTAGCAATTTCTTGGATGGGTTTTTTCTGTTTTCGCAGCTTAAGGATGGCTTGTTTCACCTGCATGGAGAGCTCCTTTGACCGCATGTTTTCTTCACAGCTCAAATCAACTCCAGGCCTTTTATCTGCTTAACTGAGAATGACATAACGAAGGAATTGCCCACACCTGCCCATGAAACAGCCCGAGTCAATTGTCCAATTACTTTTGGTCCCTTTAAAAATAGGATGGCACATGTTAAGGAGCTGAAACTCCTAAACCCTTCATCCAATTTTAATGCGGATACTCTCAAATGAAAGCTGAAAGTCTGGACTTTATGTTCATGTCCATTATATGACTATAATTTGAAGAGGTTTCTGTAAACAGGTAAAAAAAACTAAATTTGTGTAATAGTCCAAATATATATGGAAATAACCGTAGTTACATAGTAGATGAGGTTTACAGGTCCATCAAGTCCAAACTATAACCCTAAAGTTAATCCAGAGGAAGGCAAAAACCTCCATGAGGCTGAAGCCAATTGCCCCACGTGACAGGGAAAAAAAAATATAAGATAGATAAATAGGTATGACATAGATAGATAATAGAGTTAGATAGATATGAGATAAAAATTACAAAAATGCAAGGCACTCCGCACAAGGACATATATTACTGATATAGTTAAAAACACCTAATATGATCTATAATTTAGAGGTTCTTTGTTATACACATTTGATCACTAGTAAGAAGCTATTTTGAAATGGAGGTTGCTCTGGAACCTACTCGCCCTGTGTTCACACTGTAGACCTATTCTGGTCCAAGAGAGGTATATTTATTTAGTGTAGGTTCCCATCTGAATGAGGTCGTCTTGTCGTGGCAGGTGGGCTTCTTATTATTTGATCAAATGTGTATAACAAAGAACCTCTAAATTATAGATCATATTAGGTGTTTTTAACTATATCAGTAATATATGTCCTTGTGCTGTGTGCGGAGTGCCCTGCATTTTTGTAATTTTTATGTATTGCTTCGCAGTCAGCACCTGTTCACGCTGGGATGTGCAGTCCTAACCCTTTTTGCTTTTTATATATGAGATAGATAGATATTAGATAGATAAATATATAGATATGAGATAGAGTTTGAGTTCTCCAGTATGTTCTAAAACTTACATCTCTACCTAGTTTTCATGCAAATATTTATCAGTAACTTTCCAGCTAAAGACAAGTGATGCAGTTTCTTCCATGGTTGTGTCCTGCTCACTGCTGTCTTCCTTATTTCCACTTTGTATACTTAAAGGAACCAGTCACACATCATGTTGGCGTTGTAAATACACAATCTCCTTTGGATGATTTACACATGACTGATATGTGCTTGTAGAATAATATGTATACTGTACATTTTTCTGCTTAAAGGGACATTAACACATTTTAAAAAATAGGGTCATGTAAAAAAAATCATAGGAAATTTTATGACATAGACGAAGTACAAAAATGCCTTGTGTCAATGTACAGAAAGTATGACATGTAACATTATATGTGGAATAACATTATATTTCCTGGAATTTAGTCAAATTATCCTGCAAAGGCGTTCTGCTGGGAGCACTAGGAGAAAAAAGCTAAATATTTTACCATATTATTGTGGTATATTACTGTATTATTGTAGCTAGCAGAGCACATGGGGCCTGTCATGCAGTCTTACCTACAGTGATGTGCAACATTTTTAGGCAGGGAAATGCTGCAAAGTAAGAATGCCTTCATAAATAGAAGGGTTAATAGTTTATTTTTGTCAATTAACAAAATTAAGTGAATGAAGAAAAGAGAAATGTAAATCCCATCGATATTTGCTGTGACCTTTGACCTTTGCCTTCCATCAGTTCTTCTCGGTACTTGCAGACAGTTTTTGAAGGAACTCGGCAGGTAGGTTTTTCCCTCCATCTTGCACAGATCTTCTGTGGATGTAGGCTTGTACAATCCTTCCGTCTCTTCATGTAATCGCAGACAGACTGGATGATGATGAGATCAGGGCTATATCTGTGGGGGCCGGAT
This sequence comes from Leptodactylus fallax, assembly GCA_947044405.1. NCBI lineage: Eukaryota > Metazoa > Chordata > Amphibia > Anura > Leptodactylidae > Leptodactylus > Leptodactylus fallax. The sequence goes on from CAMRHE010000270.1 coordinate 773,574, forward strand.
CATCACTTCCAGGGCTCCTCCTTCAGAGAGCGGTTTTGTACTGGCATAGACACAGAAGCCAAGATTATAGAAGTCACATACATAACACTGACATACATGAAGAATACAAGGGAGTGTTTATATGTGCTTGTTTGCAGGTCGGTGACTGGTTGACCAAAGAGAGATCTCCATGGGCACTTCTTATTCCAAGCTAAAGTAGGAAGAGCAGCTCTGAAGCACATACTACTGTGAGATACTGTGAAGATAAAAACTGAAGATCATTCACAGTCACATTTGGACAGAAAAGCATATGAAAGAATAACTCTTTCCAAAACATAAACCCTTATGTAGCTGTATAGGGCCCTTGTTTTAGTATCAATCCAATCTGATCGCCCCATGGGGTCATGAACGATTGATGTCCCTTTTAGGGCAGATTATCTCATGTCTTATGGGGTTCTTTGCCTTCTTTGATCCTCCCTTCTTTTCATTCATCCTGTAGTTGGTTTGATGGATATATGTAATTTCATCATACCACTATGACCATATTCACATAAGGTTGGATGCTCCTTTAGTAGCTTCTGTCGCAGATTTATTGAAATTTGCCGGTCAAACACTTTGGCCAACAGTCCCTTTTAAGACTGAGGACTTATGTTGCAGAAACGCATTGTTTTTTTTGTTGCAGATATTGCTGCGTTTTTTTGAGCCAAAGCCAGGAATGGATTCAGTGTAAGGTAGAAGTAGAAGAGCTTCCTATATATCTCCCATTCCTTTTGTAGCCATTGTTGGCTTTGGCTCAAAAAAATGCACAAAATCTGCAACAAAAAAGCTGCATTTCCAAAACGTGGGGCTTTGCCTAAAAGTCAGTGTGATCTATCAGGGCATCGATGGGATCCGCCATACAACAGATCTGGCACGGGGCTGTGGATTCCATGAATATATTCCATTAGACTCTTTGTTGATCCCTCTCTGCTTTGCTCATAAAGTAGTTGCGGCTCTAGATCCATAGCAGAAAAATCTGAAGCTGGCATGTCCTTTGCATCATACCACTAAGGCTATGTTCACATTATCGGTGGAGGCTCCTTTAGTAGCTTCCATTACAAATTTGATGAAATTTGCCAGTGAAATCGCAAACACTTACCCAACAAACCCTTTGAAAAGTCAGTGGGTCTCAACTATCCACTCATAGGGCCCTAAGGGACTGAACTCCACCTTGTATGCGTACTTAATCCAAGTGAAATTGTCCCTACTGGAGGCCCCGGATTTGGTGCGTTGGCGTTCAACTATTCCTGATATCACGGATAAGATATTTCGGGAGATCCTTGAATCTCCCCAGTATGTGTCTCCCTCAGTTAATAACAAACTGATACAAATTTACATTTTACACCAGTGTTACTTGACCCAATCCCATCTCTTTAAAATGGGACGATTATCACATCCGGGTTGTCTTAGGTGTCCCTGTCCACAGTCAGATTTCTGGCACATGATTTGGGCTTGCCCGGTTATACTAGACTTCTGGAGGGGGGTCATGGATCTCTTGGCGGAGGTGTTGTCTATGCCTGTACCATTGGCCCCGGAGGTGTGCTTTTTTGGTGTATTGAACGAGGAGGTCTGGCAGCATCATGTCAGAATCTTCCTGCGGGAGTCCTTGTTTTACGCCAAGAAGGCTATTGCACTGCGTTGGATGGCACCGCGACCTCCATCAGTGTCAATGTGGAGAAAACTCATTAACTCTATTCTTCCCTTTAACCAGATTGTATACAAAGGGAGAGGATGTCCTCAGAAGTTCCATAAAGTGTGGGGGTCATGGTGCAGTTCCCCTGTAACTCAGTATACCACCCCATCTTTGCGGCTCTACATACATTTCTGCCTGAGGGGCAAGAGGTCACCGGGAGTATCCATGACCCCTTTAATTCAATTTAATTTGCCTTACTTTAATTTGACTTGTTGTGTTCATTTATGTCATCCTGTTCCATTATCCATGTGTCTTGCTTGTTGATAGCTACATTTTGTTGTATTGCTCCCATTTCCGGGCCCTACTGCACGGTTTGCGGCATGTGGGCTACTTTGTCGGCCCATTATGGACTGAGGGGGGTGGCAACGTGGCATGTTTTTCCTTTTTCTTTCTTCTTTTTTAGGTATGCTTCTGTTTGTGTACCTACTTATTTTTGTTTTATATTACATGTTACATGCTTGTGCTTTATTATTATGTCTGGTGTGCACTTTTCAATAAAACGAGTTTAAAAAAACTGTCAATGGGTCCCATCATGGTGTGGATAGTATCCACCATGTGACACAGGGCTATTGATCCCTCTCTGCTTTGCTCATAAAGCCTTAGAAGGGTTGCAGCTTTAGATCCATAACACAGCAAAAATCTGAAGCTTCTGAGGCCAAGACAAGGCTTTATAGCAAGGACAAGAAATATGGATGAAGATGGACGCATAAAACAGGGTTGATACATCTATATAATGTGGGTTTAGGACAAGCTTATAAAAGATTGGCAGGACTCACCAAAAGGAACTGTGGGCCCCAGGATATTATTGCATATGGTTGCTGATGTGTAAACCATCTGCACCTTCGTGTACTGAAGAGGTCTGGAAAGCATGGCTACAAAAACAAGCGACGTAACGTACATTCAGCTCAGATAACATAACGGCACGATAGGCTGACATTGTGGTTTCCAGGCCAGTCTCTGTGTATGGTTATATGCCTTGTAGCTGGCAGGTATTGTAAGTGTAACCTATCAGACCCAGTGTTGTGTATGGCAGTGTCCCGCACACATCTGGTCTGCTCTGTTTCCAGACATTCCACCATAGCGTGCACTGACCTCACTGGGTACAGATCTGAGCTTAATTTTACAGCTCTCTCTACCACAATTGTCATAAAGTCCAGGTCAGAAAGATGGGTGCATGGGCACTAGCTATAATCTACAGTGCTGGCCAAAAGTATTGGCACCCCTGCAATTCTGTCAGATAGTACTCAATTTCTTCCAGAAAATGATTGCAATCACAAATGCTTTGGTAATAATATCTTCATTTATTTTGCTTGCAATGAAAAAACACAAAAGAGAATGAAAAAAAAAGTCAAATCATTGATCATTTTACACAAAACTCCAAAAATGGGCCGGACAAAAGTATTGGCACCCTCAGCCTAATACTTGGTAGCACAACCTTTAGACAAAATAACTGCGAACAACCGCTTCCGGTAACCATCAATGAGTTTCTTACAATGCTCTGCTGGAATTTTAGACCATTCTTCTTTGGCAAATTTCTCCAGGTCCCTGAGATTTGAAGGGTGCCTTCTCCAAACTGCCATTTTGAGATCTCTCCACAGGTGTTCTATGGGATTCAGGTCTGGACTCATTGCTGGCCACTTTAGAAGTCTCCAGTGCTTTCTCTCAAACCATTTTCTAGTGCTTTTTGAAGTGTGTTTTGGGTCATTGTCCTGCTGGAAGACCCATGACCTCTGAGGGAGACCCAGCTTTCTCACACTGGGCCCTACATTATGCTGCAAAATTTGTTGGTAGTCTTCAGACTTCAAAATGCCATGCACATGGTCAAGCAGTCCAGTGCCAGAGGCAGCAAAGCAACCCCAAAACATCAGGGAACCTCCGCCATGTTTGACTGTGGGGACCGTGTTCTTTTCTTTGAAGGCCTCTTTTTTTTTTCCTGTAAACTCTATGTTGATGCCTTTTCCCAAAAAGCTCTACTTTTGTCTCATCTGACCAGAGAAGATTCTTCCAAAAAGTTTTTGGCTTTCTCAGGTAAGTTTTGGCAAACTCCAGCCTGGCTTTTTTATGTCTCTGGGTCAGAAGTGGGGTCTTCCTGGGTATCCTACCATAGAGTCCCTTTTCATTCAGACGCCGACGGATAGTACGGGTTGACACTGTTGTACCCTCGGACTGCAGGGCAGCTAGAACTTGTTTGGATGTTAGTTGAGGTTCTTTAGCCACCATCCGCACAATCTTTCGTTGAAATCTCTCGTCAATTTTTCTTTTCTGTCCACATCTAGGGAGGTTAGCCACAGTGCCATGGGCTTTAAACTTCTTGATGACACTGCGCACGGTAGACACAGGAACATTCAGGTCTTTGGAGATGGACTTGTAGCCTTGAGATTGCTCATGCTTCCTCACAATTTTGCTTCTCAAGTCCTCAGACAGTTCTTTGGTCTTCTTTCTTTTCTCCATGCTCAATGTGGTACACACAAGGACAGAGGTTGAGTCAACTTTAATCCATTTCAACTGGCTGCAAGTGTGATTTAGTTATTGCCACCACCTGTTATGTGCCACAGGTAAGTAACAGGTGCTGTTAATTACACAAATTAGAGAAGCATCACATGATTTTTCAAAGGGTGCCAATACTTTTGTCCACCCCCTTTTTTATGTTTGGTGTGGAATTATATCCAATTTGGCTTTTTGACAATTCTTTTTGTGGTTTTCCATTGAAGACAAATTAAATGAAGATATTATTACCAAAGCATTTGTGATTGCAATAATTTTCTGGAAGAAATTGAGTATTATCTGACAGAATTGCAGGGGTGCCAATACTTTTGGCCAGCATTGTAAAAATACAGTGAGTCTGTTGTAACCTGGACTGGGGCTCATCTTGGAGATACTGAAGTCCTAAAAAAGCAAGAGAAGGGAAAACATAGCTTATCCTTGACTCTCTTAAAGAGGACCTGTCACCAGGGCTGAAAAGCCCAATGACATCATCTGATCGGCACTGTCACTCTGAGCATTTTAGTGTTTTGTTTGTCCAAATCTGTTCAGCCATTCCAAAGATATAAGCCCTTTTGTGGTTGATGTAAATTAGGGTATACTAGCCAAGTGGGCAGTAACACTGTAATTTCTCTGGGGGCGGGGTCTCTGTGTGCTGTATGTCATGCAGTGTTACCGCCCACTTGGCTAGTATACTCTAATTTGTATCAACACTAAAAGGGCTTATATCTTTGGAATATCTGAATGAGTTTGAATAAGCGAAATACCAAAATGCTCAGGATGACAGCGCCTATTAGATCTGGTAGCAGCACCTATCAGAGTGACAGCACCTATCAGGCTGACAGGTCCTCCTTAAGGGGGCGTTCACATTACCGTTGGTGACCGTCAGTAGTGTCCGTTGCTATTGTCTGTTACAAGATTTTAGCATCGGACACTAGCTGAACCGTCAGAAATCCGTTAAAATTTCCATTCATTTCAATGGGTTTTTATATTATGTTTATGTCCGTTTACACCAAATCCGTCAGAAGTCCGTTATTTTTTTGCGGACAAAAAATCCTACATGCAGGACTTTTTGTCCGTTTGAAAAAAACTGATTCTTGACAGACAGCAAGTGTCCGTTATTTTTTTAACATTGAAGTCTATGGGTAACGGACTTATAACGGACAGTAACTGATAGCCATCAGTTACTGTCCATTATTTTATGTTCGTTTTTTTCCTGTGCATGCTCAGAAAGCAGAAAAAAAACAAAAACGGACAGTGTTAAAAAACGGACACTAACTGATGCTAATGTGTCCGTTTTTTTAACTAATCCATTAATTGGATCAGTTAAATAAACGGACACATTAACATCAGTTACTGTCCGTTAATGTCTGTTATGATAGGTGTCCGTTTTTTTTTTTTGTTTTTCTTTTTTTAACGGACACTATCAGAACGGACATCAACGGTAGTGTGAACCCTGCCTAAGACGGTTCTCTGTTTTGGAATTCTCAGAAGAGTGCCTTGAAAACATGCTGGTGACAATGTGTTCCTTATGATCAGCTGTTATTTCTGGGGCAACTTGGCTGTAAGGTTTCAGTTTTCCTGCAGCGCCACCACAGGAAAAAAAAAAAGAGTTTTACACAGTGCCCATTCATATCAATGGGTTGTCCATCTAATGCAGGACAAAACAGGTCTCTCAAAAGTTATTTGGTACCGGTCTTCAGTCAAAAGAAGAGGACCCTGAAAATTGGACCGGCTCTAGAACTCAGAATTTCCAAAAAAAGATATATGAAATATTGTTTTCTAAACTAGACCTTCCCTTTAACTTGCGGCAAACATACAAGTAATAATAGATAAAATAACTCCACATACCGAGCCCTCTTATCATTCCTGGCACACATAACTTTAGAAGAGGAGGAGGACCATATTAGAAAACGGTCATGACCATTCAACCCACAGGTTTCTCCCAAATCTTCCCACACACTCTCTCCATAAAAGAGTAGGAAAAGTAAAACATCTGTGTTCCCATAGAGGACACAGCTGTCGCTGTACAGACACCATGCCTGCTGAGTACAGTTTGAGACAGTGGTAGACCAAATAGTCTGTAATATTGTATATACTTGGTCCAAGAGCTGACCACAAAGGTCTAGAAGAACACAACCCATTTGGAGTGACCTCGGAGCCAGGCACTTGTCACTAGGGATGATTTGTTATAGGATGATTCAGAAACAATCTATTCAATCTTTTTGATGTGTTTTCTGGGTACCCCTGTCTCACAATGGTGGTAGATGTCTCACCCAGAAAGGAAAGCCTATCATCCTCTAACCCACCAAGATCTGCTCTGATCCTTAGCTGCCTGACAGTGTCTCACTAGGATTTTATAGTCTTCCTTTGAGTTTCTTATAAAACAAGCTGGAAAATCTCTCTGCACACTAAAGCAACATCCTTGTTGTATTTATATCACTCCTCCCATGTGAAAGTCCTTTCTATTTCATGCACGGTTATGTGGACACTAAGAGGAGATTTATCAAGATGAGCAGTTTTCCACGCTGGTCTTACTTAGAGATGGGTGAACTGATTAGTTCCGAGCCAGGTTCAACCCGAATATTCCAAATTTTTCGATTTTTAATGGCCACCGCAGAATCCAGCGATCTCCTGGTGACATCATGTGCCTGGGGTCACTGCTGATGCCTGTGATTGGGCCTCAGTGGTCATATGGGCACACCTAGTGTCATGACGTCATAACGGTCGGTGTGCCCATGTAACCACTAAGGCTCAATCACAGGCCTCAGCTGTGACCCCGAGCACATGACGTCACCCTGGTCCTCCACCTATTATACTCTGGGGTCTGAAGAGTATAATAATGTTACTTCCAGTTTGACACGAAACAAGTCAGGGACCCGAGCCACCCAAAACTAAACATATCTTGGGAGGTTCGTCCATCTCTAGTCTTAATCTCTGCTCAGGTGAAGGATGTGCGTTGTTTTTGGTCAGGCGCACAACCCCATTATTACCCATAATACCATCTTCAACCCACTATTCAATGGGGCTACTTATGGCCTGTTTCATACACTTGCTATAAGAACTTACAAGAAGATGTTGTTTTATTCTACTGTACAAGATGGCTGCCTCAGATGGTTCTCCCACCTGGTTGTACCACTATAGACACTTATCCCTTATACCTCCAGTGATCAGGAGAATGGAGGCTTGTGTGACAAGTGCTCCATTCATTGCTATGGGGCTGCCAATGATTGCAGTGCCAGAGCCCCATAGAGGTGAATGGAGCACTGGCCATGAATGCACACTGGTGCTTTATTCACAAGGCGAATTTAGGGGGATTTCCAGTGCCCCATTCTCCTGATCACTGAGCAATCCCAGCAGTCAGAACCCCAGCAATATGACACTTATTCCCTATCCAGTGGATAGCACAATCCCTTTAAATAATTCAGGGGTTTATTTTTGCTGCCCCTTTAAGAATAAGTCATGTGCATGATTAAATCCTCCAAGCGCTCTCTTATCTGGTCTCCTCATCCTTCCTGGGGCTATCGGTGTTTTCCTACGCCTCTCCCTCGCTCATTCCTAAACTTTACCCCCTTCTGTAGTCAGCTTGTCTGTTTTTTTTGGCTATGCTTTTGAGAATAACTTCTCTTCTCTATCTGGTATAAATAGAGATTTTCACCCTGTATATGGCTGGATCCCAGTTCTCTCCTACTGGAGATGGTAGAGACATTGACGAAAATCTGCTCCAAATGTCTATTATCCAAGATTCTTCAGAGAAGGACACTTTTTCCTTTAGTCGGAAGCAGCCTGCTCCAGCAGCCCCCGAAGGAGTCATTCAGACATGGAGAATATTATATCATCCTCGTCTGGACTCACAGCTCAAAGGGGTTGTTCGGGATAAAAAAACAAAAAGGTCTGCTGTTTTATTTTGAAAAGCAGCGCCACTCCTGTCCAGTGACTGTGTCTGGTATTGTACCTCAGTGTAAACCCCACCCACAAGTACAAAAGGGGTTTTCAGCCAAATGATATTAATAACTGATCCTTAGGATATCAATATCAGATCCAGGGTTACCGATGTAGCAATTGCTACCGGGCCCAGGAGTCTCAGGGGGGCCCAAAGATCTCTCTACAACACAAGACACCAGCATTATACACAGCACATGGTAAATAGGGGTCCCATTACATACTTTACATTGAGGCACAGGAGCTTCCAGTTACGCCTCTAATCAGATCAGTGGGTTCTGATACCCGGGACCCCTGACAATCTGCTGTTTACGGAGAACAGAGTCGGAGGCAGATAACTCTGTTCTTTGTGTAGTGGCCGTGCTGAGTTACTGCAGCTCAGCATCTATTCACATGTATAGGAGCTGCAGTAACTCAGCATGGCCACTACATGGAGTACAGAGCTATCTTTTTCCGTTTCTGCAAACAGATCAACCGGGTCCTGGATCACCGATCTGATATTGATGACCAATCCTAAGGATAGATCATCAGTACTATTTGCCCAGAAAACCCCTTTAATTCATTAGAGTAAAACAACTGGTTGTGCAGCCTGACACATATTTTTTGAAAACCTATTTATTGGACCACTTTAGGCTCTTGTGGGTTTTTTCCAGTGCGTCTCTGATTCCTGCATTGAATGAAATATATGTGAATCACTCTGAGTGTTCAATTTGCACTTGGCTTCCATGCTCAGAATTGGTCACTGGCACTTAAAGTTTGGCACAAGTGTAATCCACTCATTCACCGGTAGTGTCCGCCGGGACATCATTAGATGGAACAAATACATTCTTGGCATATACTAGATATGAGTTATGACCATTTACTGCTTGTTCATATACAGCCCCGGGAAGACTGGACACACAGATTATTTTTATAAAGTAATATCTAAAGAAGAAATGAAGGGGGCACTCACCCAGGCGTGGATTTTTTTCATAAAAACATCATATTATTATTTTTATAAAGGTTTTTTTCTGTTATTGGTAAAAACTCAAACAACATCATTGTATATGGGGAATATCAGAACTGTGTTTTATGGGCTCATAGTCATACATTAAAAGGTTTATCCCACAAATCATGTCACACCAAAGTACTGAAATGCTGTTAATAGCTTTAAGGAAGTGTGTCACCAAAAATGTTTTAAACCAAGTATGTATATATATATATATATATATATATATATATATATATATATATATATATAAAATTCTAATTATTTATTTATTTGCTTATTTTTTATTTTATTTTAATAAAGTACTATATCCTGCAATTTTCACTCTGACCACTAAGCCTAACAACAGACTGACAATTGCTTTAATTTCAGCAATCACCTCTTTGAAAATAACACCTCTACAGATGAAGGGACATGCACACCACCGTTGTGAACATCTGTTGCTCTCAACTGTCATAGATTGAGAGCAATGCGCTTTTAGAGTGATAGAGAGACTGATTCACTAGAGCCCCTCTGTGTCCACTTCCATTGGCTCTGATGCAAACAACATGATGCATGCTTTCTTACGTCATGTTTATTTACTTTTGTAATATTCTTCAGGCAGAAAAGTAAAAAACATGATAGAAGACATGACAGGCAGCGTCCAACAAGGTTCTTTAACATGAGAGTTAATGTAGACGGACACCAGACAATGGGGTATCCGTCTCGATTCCACAATTAATGTCCGTTGCTCTCATCATTGCATCCACTACTGATATCCACTCCCTCCCCTGCACAGGACATGCCTAGAAAACTCTCCCATAGACCTCAATGAGTCGGTTCCCGACTATCGCTGCCTGTGGCCATGACTATGCTGTAAAGCAGATCACTAAATGCTGCTAACAGAGCAGAGGAGAAGCTCAGTCAAGATGGCCGCCCCCATGATCATGGACAGAAAATGGAAATTAAAAAGACTACAAACTGAAAATAAAAAATAGATTAGAAAAAAACTGATAGATTTCACTCCCTGGTTTTAACAAATAAAAGTAAAATTGGCGATATATTCCTTTTAGTAATTTGTAATGTTTCTAGCATTAAAGAAATATTTTCAATTATTTATTTTCCATATTTTTTTGCTTCCATGTGTCCCCTGGGTGCTGCTACTAATCTATGCTGCTGGGACAGGTGATAGACAGAGTCAGTCTCCTTCTCCTCCTGGCAGTTGACAATATGGTTCCTTCTTAGTTCCCCTGCACAAGGAGTCTTCTTAGCTATACTGCCATGCCACTGCTTCTTCTCTATATATAATTCGCTGGTACCACACACTGGTAGCAGTAGTGGTGGTGCTAGTTGAAGGGTTCTCCAACTCGTTTCACAGTATTTCCAAATCACTGCACACACCGTAGAGTTTTTTTTAGTGAAAAAAGTGTAACATGAAAATAAATGTTACACTTTTTTCACTAAAAAAACTCTACGGTGTGTGCAGTGATTTGGAAATACTGCTTCTTCCCTGACTAGCAGGGCAGCTATTTCTATCGCTACTCTAAGAGACCTGACTGTGAAGAAAGAGACTGAGCATGTGCATCCACCAGCACTAAGGTCATTAGGTGGACGTGTACATTGTTAAACATTTTGAACACCAGGTGGCGTCTTACTATGTAAGGAAATTATAACTTTACCTGCATGAAAATGGCAAACACGGTTCATGTTTTATATATCATGAATATGCTTTCATAGTGGACAATCCCTCTAATTGTTCATTGTTCTGTAGGCTCACTGGAGGATTTTCTGGTCCTGCAGTTGGACAGAGAGAGATGCAGAAAGAGGTATGTACAGAAAGACATGAGAGAGACTGAGAAGGAGAGAAATGTAGATGGAGAGAGAGGGAGAGAGAATGGGAAAGAGGAGTGGAGAGACGGAAGAAGAGACAGATAAGGAAGAAGAGACAGAAAGAAACAGAGAGAGATTTTTTTCATGAAAACCAGACTTGCAGCCATTTTCCAGACACCAGCAGCTGCACGTCTGTATAACAAGCTTACGTATTCCAGGTGAGCCTGAGCGTGTAATCCTACCCAGTATTCTCTGCACGTCTGCCCTGTGCACACAGCATTATATATACCCGTGTGACATGTGACTCTGCTATTCCTGTATAGGTACCAGCCTTAGCCTCTATGTCTGCATTCATACCTATATGTGTGATATATATGATATAATCTCCACTATTACAGGGCTTATATCATGCTGAGAATTCTGACAGTCTGCAAGAGAAATCAATTTATAGATCCGTCACCACCTTCTTGTCTCTGCTATGAAGTGTAACAGATGCACTTGACTCATTGAAGCTGGCACGGGAGCAGGAGTGACGCATAGTGACTGTACGCAGCACCATCTGAGAGAGTGATAGAGCACTGCTGTGGTCTGGAGGCTACACAAGAGCACTGCGTCACCTCCGTATCAACCAGTGACCCACCAATGACCTAGGATATTAGGCTATATAGGTCCTATTTGATAATCCACAATAAAAATATATGTCATTTCTTGTGCACGGTATTGCAGGGATGTACAGTAGATGTCAGGGTATTGTGTCTGGTCCTATTTTTTTGTAGGGCACTCTCTGTGACTCTTCATGTCTAATGTCTTCCCCAAAAGGACAGTCTTTGCAGTGTTTGTCTGAAGCTCAAAAAAATGTTGCAGTAATGGTGACCATTTGGTTATGTACTGTCCTCAGCACACAACTGGTGAAAGTCCCAAAAAGTCTTGATACTCCAGATCCTGGAGCCCATGCAGAACTCATGTACTTGGTTGGTACCATTACAGTAAATACACCATATAAAGCTGTGGGTAGTGGCATGCAAAGAAAAATGGCCAAACTATATGGTTTAAGGGGGCCCACAGCTGACCCGCAACATACTAGGGAGACTTTTTGATCTCCTTTCTGATTTTCTTTGATGGTTGGCAGTCTGTATATTGTAAATGTATTACCCCTGCCCTCTGGTGAGCCTTTCACTGTCAGAAAAGAGAACATTAATCCTTTATTGGCAAATACATTGCAGTTGGCCAACACCATATAGTCAAGGGGGATCCTATAGGGGAGGCTGTGGCACAAAAGGGGGCACGATTTACTGTCTGTGGGCACCGACAGGGGATGTGAATGATAGAAAGCTTGTGTGCACAGATATGTTGTGAACAAGTCTTCATGGTGGTCTTGGCCCAGATAGAGAAGGAAAGGGAAATGTAAATGCTGCTAGAATGTACCAGATCAGAAGCCTAGATTCTTGCAGACCCTAAACTAGGCTCCATCATAATAGGACCTCAGACTACTTTACAAGGTGCCGAGTACCATCATACTGTTACTCACTATAGCAAGACCAACTTTACTAACAGCAACACCATATAAAGGCCACATATTACCGCCACATAGCGACTGAATAATATTACCACAGAAAAAAGTATAGAATAGTGACAATATAATGGTAGAGACACCATTCCTACAGACTGTGTGTGAATACAGTACAGTTACATCCGATCATAGGTGACGGTGCACTCATTCACTTGGTGTTTTCTTCTTTATCCAGCCAAGACCACCATGACGACTTCTCTGGTCCATGATTTGACACAAATACATCTTTACACCCTTGTTTTTTCAGCACACTACTTGTTCCCCTCCGGCTGCCTGAGATAATAATGATGTTTTTCGTTCCCACATTCAGTAATAATGCCCCTTTTACACCCCTCCATTATAATGCCCCTTTTATACTCACACTCAATAATACAGCCTCCTTTCATGCACTCAGACAGTAACAATGTGCCACTTTATCCCTCACCCAGTAACTATGCCATATACACAGTAGTGGTGTCCCCTCTGAGCTCCTACAAAAGTAATGTCTATGTTGTTTTGGTGCCCACCCATTAAAAGTGTCCACTTTGCACAACTGAGTTCCCATGATGATTTGGGACTTCTCCCTTTCTGTGCTGTCAGTACCCTAATGCAGGCAGTATTGATGTCACCATGATGCCTGTGCCAGGCTGCTGAAGTCATCAGCATGTTCTCAGTATCTCTTAGGCTGGAGGCGTAAACCAGCTTGTGACCTTCAAGTGTGAATGGAGAGACATGGAGCCAAAATCTCTCTGCCCTGCCATAATTTGCAATTCGGTGTAGATTATAGATCACGATCCGAGGGCAGCTGCAGGCCTCTGTGACTACTAAGGCAGTAGGACCACCCCAGAGTGTGAGCTCAACTGGTGGGCTGGATAATAAGGCATTGCTGCTAGACTATACTGGTTTATAAACCCAAGTGTATGGCAGAAATTCCAGATGAAAAAGTCCAACAAACTCAACTGTTTTGTCCATGATGTTTAGACATTAGATAGATATTTAGCCCGTCTCCTCAGAGCCTCCGGTGCAGAGTCCATCATAAATCGCCTACAGAAATGTCCTGCAAGCACAACTTTTTGCGTCTACGTATGTCAGGACAAAAATAACAGACACCTGACAGACCCTACTATAGTTAGTGGGGTCCCTTAGGGTCCATTTTTCTGATCTTCTGGTCCAATGACAGACCAGAAGAATGGAGACAAGGACACAGATGTGAACGTGCGCTTAGCTGGTAAAATAATTTCTATAGCAGGGGTGTATGTACTGTAAGGGTAGACCATGTGACTTCAGGGCCCCAAAAAGAGGTCTATGCCAGTAATTCTAGTTTTAATAGTGTGAGAGCTTGTGAAGGGATCTTCTCTCTTTTTACCAACCAGAACACAGCTCAGCTGGACTAGCAGGCCATGGTTTAGTGAGCCAGATTCGGCCAGTAAATCCAGTTGATACATGGAGTGAGTTTCTCTGCACAAGCTCAGACTCATTTTGCCTAAATCTGCATGTGTTCATATTTTTTTTTTCCACTGGAGTAGATTGTGTCCACCCGATCATGTGACCACCGCTATGTTTATTTACAAAAAGTTTTGCTGATGTCATCACTTCCTGCTATTATAGCTCCATACGACTAAGGAACATCACCATCCCCCACTCCACTGTCTGGATTATATTTACTAATAACATCTGTTTTGCTCCTGATTTCTATAATCCCTATAGGAAAGAACTGAAAGAGTTAAAGTGGCCGTAGGACGGAGTCACATGTAAGAGGAGGTAATGTTTGGAGCTGGCTTTTATCTCTCATATGTGACTGATTCCAAGAAAAATGTGCAATGATCCCCCGTAGATTCTCGGCAGATGTACCTGTTTATTAGTGCAATACTGTGCAAAACCAGATGCTGCAGTCACATGGTGTATATGCTGCATCTGTTCTTATATTGCCTGATACTCGCTATGGATTAATATTTGGGAGAAAAATTCTGTTTTTCGTCCAAATAAGCAAAATGTTTGTTCCAAAAATAAACACTTCGACAGAATTAAAGGGAAAGTACAGACTTCCCTTATCAGCGGGAATGTAGTTCCCTAGATCCACAGATGTCCCAGGAAGGATTGTAGTTTTGCTTTTTTAATGACAGACTGAGGCACCATTTTGGGAGGGGGCTCTGGGTGGGGGGTGCATGTGCCGCTCATACCACTACCTACTGACCAGGGTATTTAGTTTGGGGTAAGAAAGAAACTGACAGGGAATACTCTTATGATAGGGAGTCTTTAAAGGGGTTGTCCAGAGAGTTAAGCTTACTTGGCTTCCTCCGGCGGATTCTTCATACTGGACCCAAGGGTTCAAGGCTGGTTCCGACCCTGATCACGAGATCGGAACCAACCCCCGGGTTGATCCGCCCCTTCCCTCCTTTCCTGGTTTCAAAGGTATGGGGGCTGGCCTTGCTATAGTTAACCTGGGGGTCAAGGGTTGGTTCTGATCCCATGACCCAGAGTTGGAATCCCCGAGTTGAGTGTGAAGAAACCACCAAACTAAGTCAGTTAAGTTTAACTCCCTGGACAACTCCTTTAAGGCTGAGGCCACACATTGCGGAAACGCAGAGTTTTTGGTTCTTGCAGAAAAGCTGTGAAATACAGTCCCAGCAGAGTGAATGAGATTTTGTTTAATCTCATCAACACATTGCAGGAAAAATACGGTGTGAAAAATCACATTTTTGCTGTTTTCCCTATAGACTGAATGAAAAACGCATTGGAAAAACAGTGAAAAACATGTGTTTTGCTGCATTTTTTTCCTCAGCATTTTTATTGCGTTTCACTACATGTGGCCATAGCCTAAAGGGTTTTCCCACCCTCGCAACTGTGGCTAGGGAATAAGTTGCAGATCGGTGGACTTCTGACCACTGGGACCCCACCAATCATGAAAATGAAGGAGCGGTGGTGAGAAAATCTATTCATGTGAATGGGACTACTGGAGATGGCCGAGTGCTGACCTCCTATTGAATTGCCCTGAGTACTGATCCCTTCAGACTAGGGTGAAAAACAACCCCTTATTTTGATTGGTAGGGGTCCTGCAAAAAGTTGGTTTATGTGATGAAATTCCTTTCATGTGGATTTCAGATTCCAATTGAAAAAATGGGGGGCATTTACTAAACAATCTACACCAGAAAACTGGCTTACAAGTGGCGTACTCCTCCGAGTTTAAGGTCAAAGATGCACCACTTTGGGTTTTTTTCACGTGGAGTAGGGTGGTAGGAAATGTCAGTCTTAATACATTCCAACCAATACGAGGTAGACTATACACTTTTTTGGCACAGAATACTTACTAAAATCTGAAGAAAATCATGTGAATAAACCCTTACTGAAGGTGGAGAAGCAATACAAGCCTGTGTCATAGATATACAATGGGACAAATTTATTAAGACTGGTGTATCGTACACCAGTCTTAATAAATGGCCTGACTGGTGCAGGTAATGGGAGATTTATAACCAGCCTGTGGCCTCTTCATGAAGCGGACGTCGGACGTTCTGGCACGAGAATGGAACTCTATGCCATGTAGGAAACTGGCTTGAATTTTAATAAATCAATCGGTCTTGGCGTTCCCACCTCGGCCCGACCCAATCCCAACCCAACCAACATTTGCAGAATGTGGTGGGCGTGGCACTGATCTGGGCTTGAGGTGCATGCTTAATGCAAGAAAGGGCCTTGCGCCAGACGTGCGCCTCAATGTCATCCCTCTACGCCAGTTTTCTGACGTACAGGGAATGATGAATTTCGCCAATTTATTTTACAGCACATAGAAGTTTCTGTCAGTATGACTGTAAATAAAGCTATGTGAAATCAAATAGTTGTCAAAAACACAAGAAAGTGAGTGGTTGCTAGGCAACCTGAAGTACAACAACCTACAGAATACACTAATGGGGGCTACATAAACATACATTCTGCAGCAGTATATGGTATAAGTATAATGGTATAGTGTACAGTGGGGAAAAAAAGTATTTAGTCAGCCAGCAATTGTACAAGTTCTCCCACTTAAAAAGATGAGGTCGGCCTGTAATTGTCATCATAGGTAGACCTCAACTATGAGAGACAAAATGAGAAAACTAATCCAGAAAATCACATTGTCTGATTTTTAAAGAATTTATTTGCAAATTATGGTGGAAAATAGGTATTTGGTCAATAACAAAAGTTCATCTCAATGCTTTGTTATATATCCTTTGTTGGCAATGACAGAGGTCAAACGTTTTCTGTAAGTCCTCACAAGGTTGGCACACACTGTTGCTGGTATGTTGGCCCATTCCTCCATGCAGATCTCCTCTAGAGCAGGGATGTTTTGGGGCTGTCGCTGGGCAACACGGACTTTCAACTCCCTCCAAAGGTTTTCTATGGGGTTGAGATCTGGAGACTGGCTAGGCCACTCCAGGACCTTGAAATGCTTCTTACGAAGCCGCTCCTTCATTGCCCTGGCGGTGTGCTTGGGATCATTGTCATGCTGAAAGACCCAGCCACGTTTCATCTTCAATGCCCTTGCTGATGGAAGGAGGTTTGCACTCAAAATCTCACGATACATGGCCCCATTCATTCTTTCATGTACACGGATCAGTCGTCCTGGTCCCTTTGCAGAGAAACAGCCCCAAAGCATGATGTTGCCACCCCCATGCTTCACAGTAGGTATGGTGTTCTTTGGATGCAACTCAGCATTCACTCTCCTACAAACACAATGAGTTGTGTTTCTACCAAACAGTTCTACTTTGGTTTCATCTGACCATATGACATTCTCCCAATACTCTTCTGGAACATCCAAATGCTCTCTAGCAAACTTCAGACGGGCCCGGATATGTACTGGCTTAAGCAGGGGGACACGTCTGGCACTGCAGGATCTGAGTACCTGGCGGCGTAGTGTGTTACTGACGGTAGCCTTTGTTACGTTAGTCCCAGCTTTCTGCAGGTCATTCACTAGGTCCCACCTAGTGGTTCTGGGATTTTTGCTCACCGTTCTTGTGATCATTTTGACCCCACGTGGTGAGATCTTGCGTGGAGCCCCTGATGGAGGGAGATTATCAGTGGTCTTGTATGTCTTCCATTTTCTAATTATTGCTCCCACAGGTGATTTCTTCACACCAAGCTGCTTGCCTATTGCAGATTCAGTCTTCCCAGCCTGGTGCAGGTCTACAATTTTGTTTCTGGTGTCCTTCCACAGCTCTTTGGTCTTCACCATATGGAGTTTGGAGTGTGACTGTTTGAGGTTGTGGACAGGTGTCTTTTATACTGATAACAATGTCAAACAGGAGCCATTACTACAGGTAATGAGTGGAGGACAGAGGAGCCTCTTAAAGAAGAAGTTACAGGTCTGTGAGAGCCAGAAATCTTGCTTGTTTGTAGGTGACCAAATACTTATTTTCCACCATAATTTGCAAATAAATTCTTAAAAAATCAGACAATGTGATTTTCTGGAATTGTTTTCTCATTTTGTCTCTCATAGTTGAGGTCTACCTATGATGACAATTACAGGCCGGCCTCATCTTTTTAAGTGGGAGAACTTGCACATTTGGTGGCTGACTAAATACTTTTTTTACCCACGTGTATATACGGGTCTATGATCCCTCCAGATTACACAACACATCAGTTCCCTATTAGAGGAGACGTATAATGGGTCTCTGTTATAACCCCAGATGCCAGCAGCGGTCGCTGGTAGTCCCAGGATTTTCTCCTGCACAGTGAGGATATGGTCCGAGGAGAGTGATGAGGCTCTGAGGGATTGTTTTGACACAACCGCATGGGAAGTTTTGCAGGATTCGTATGGGGAAGATATAGAAGGACTCACACACTGCATAACAGACTACATTAATTTTTGTGTGGAAAACACAGTACCCACAAAAGTGGTGAGGTGCTTCTCCAACAACAAACCATGGATTAACTCTGATATAAAAACACTACTTAAGGAGAAAGAGATGGCATTCAGGACAAGAGATAAGGAGGGGTTGAGGGAAGTACAAAAGGAGCTGAGGCATCAAATCAGGCAAGGAAAAGCCAGTTATAAGGAAAAAATGGAAAAGCAAATGGAAAGAAAAGACATAAGGGGGGGTCTGGGAGGGGCTTAAGTCAATTTCGGGTCATAAACAGTCTGTCTGCCAGATTGAGGCAGATGTTAACTGGCTTAATGAACTAAACCTATTCTTCAACAGATTTGATCACACACCAGCTCCTCCCACCCCAGCATGTCCTTCAGCTCCCCTCACCACAATGACTTCACCCCATTCACCCCATGTGGCTACTTCCCAACAGACCAGTAAATCCAGAAATCTGTCTTTATCTGACCACAGTCTGACCTTCACACGGGCCCAGGTGAGGAAGGAGATGAAAAAGATCAAGGCGAGGAAAGCCGCAGGGCCAGATGACATCAGTGCAAGGCTAATTAAGACTTGTGGGGACCAGCTGTGTGGTATAATTACATATATGTATAATATGAGCCTGAGGCAGGAAATAGACCCTGAATTATGGAAATCTTCTTGTGTGGTACCAGTTCCAAAGAAACCTCACCCTATGGACCTCAACGACTACAGACCTGTAGCACTGACATCCCACTTGATGAAGATCTTAGAGAGATTGGTTCTCACACATCTTCGCCCTCTAGTGAGCCCCGCTATGGACCCTCTCCAGTTTGCTTATCGACCAGGCATTGGGGTAGATGATGCCATCATCCACCTTCTGCACAGGGCTCTGTCTCACCTGGAAAAACCAGGGAACACGGTGAGAATAATGTTCTTTGATTTCTCCAGTGCTTTTAACACCATACAGCCCAGGTTACTGAGAGACAAGCTGGGCCTTGCTGGAGTGGACCACCACCTCTCCAACTGGATCCTAGACTACCTCACAAATCGACCTCAATACGTGAGAGCCCAAGACTGTGTGTCAGGTACCGTGATCTGTAATACGGGGGCACCTCAGGGTACGGTTCTCGCCCCTTTCCTCTTCACACTGTACACTGCTGATTTTAGGTGCAACTCATCCAGCTGCTACCTACAGAAGTATTCTGACGACTCTGCAATAGTAGGCCTCATCACAGACGATGATGACAGGGAGTACAGAGAACTGAACCGGTTTTTTGTGGACTGGTGCCACCAGAACCACCTGAAGATTAACGCGGGGAAGACCAAGGAGATGGTGGTGGACTTCCGTAAAGGCAGATGCCCTCCAAAACCAGTGGACATCCTGGGGACGGGCATCGAGATTGTGAACACCTATAAGTACCTGGGTTTGCTCCTTAATAATAAGCTGGACTGGGCAGATCATATGGAGGCCCTGTACAGGAAGGGCCACAGCAGGCTCTACCTGCTTAGGAAGCTGAGAGCCTTTGGAATCCGGGGGGCACTTCTTAGGACTTTCTTCAACTCGGTAGTGGCATCAGCCATCTTCTTTGGAGTGGCCTGCTGGGGGAGCAGTATATCAACCAGGGACAGAAATAAACTTGACAAGCTGATTAGAAGGGCCAGCTCTGTCCTGGGGAGCCCACTGGACCCAGTGCAGGTGGTGGGTGACAGAAGGATACTGTCTGTGGTGAGCTCCATTCGGGAGAATAACTCCCATTCCATGCATGAGACTGTGATCGCGCTGGGCAGTACTGTCAGTGACCGACTGCTCCACCCTAGGTGTGAGAAGGAGCGCTATTGGAAGTCTTTCCTCCCCACCGCGGTTAGGCTGTACAACCAACACCGACCTAAGCGGAGATCATTACATACAGAGAACTGAAATATCTCTCTGCCTGTTAAATCCCCCCCCCCCCCCTTTGCTACGTCCTATCTGTCTGTCTGCTATTAATGTAATGCCTCTCACCTTGGAACATTCCTGTACATGTTGTATTTGTATTTGCTTATCTTATCTTATCTTTGCTGCTGTAACACACTGAATTTCCCCATTGTGGGACTATTAAAGGACTATTATTATTATATTATTATTATTATTGTCGCAGTCTGATTTGTCAGGCTTGAGTCTGGCTCTAGTCTTATATAGTCAGTGAAATATATTTGAGGTTATATTGTGCACTATATACAGACATATCTTACTATACACATAATAATTTGCTTTTGATATTGTAAAAAATGCATTTTATATGGCTTGATGTGATGACATAATATAATGTGAATAAGGCTGAACTGTGGTACCAGACACAGCCTATCAGGGGGTATCTAAAGATCATGGGTCCTAGTGCAAAAGCTCAGCTTGGACCCCCTGTGCACCTTCTCCTTGTGACCATCACATCCATACATTTTAGCAATGCCACATCTCTCTCCCATTAAAGGGGTTGTGCAGGACTTCGAACACATGGCTGCTTTCTTCTTCGCAGGAAGTGACATTATGTCTGGCCACATGGCCACGCTGCAGTTCATTCTTATTAATTTTAATGGAATTTAGCAGGACTTTGAAAACATGGCTGCTTTCTTCTTTGCAGGAAGTGATATCATCAGTCACATGGCCATGCTGCAGCTCAGTCTCATTCATTTCAATGGGACGGAGATATGGCATTGTCATGTGACCAATGGACATAATGTCACTTCCTGAGAAGAAGAAATAGCCATGTTTTCAAGTATTTCACAACCCTTTTAGGTAATGAAGAGGCTGCAGTGCTCACGTGAACACTGCAGCCTCTTCAAACAGCTGATCAGCCAGGGGTCCAAGTGTCGAACCTCTGACAATCTTTAATTGATGACCTATCCTAAGCATAGGTCATCAATTACCGATATTTAGCCTGGAAAACCCCTTTAATTCAAAGCAGACAACCAATAGGGTTACAACAAAACAGAAATATGCCAATAGCTCTATAGGTGAACAAAACACAGCAAATCTGGTTGCTTCACTAATATTCAGATGTAGCAGAGTTAACCCGAACCCCTGCAATTGGTTAAACTGCTGCAGAGTGAGATCTTAACACAGAAGACAAGAAAGACCAATGAAAAGTCATTGAAAATTTTTTTTTCCAATAACCTTTCACTGGTTTTGGTTGTTTTCTGTGATAAGATAATACACTGCAGTAGTTTAAAGGGAATCTGTCAGGGTAATTTGGGACACTAAACCACCCACACGTCCATATGGACCTGGGGTTTAATGTCCCAAATCGCCCTGTTATAACGCAATCCATGGCCGCATTAAAAATAAAAAAGCTTTATACTCACCCTGCTGTGCTCCCCGCACCTGCGCAGTTCTTCAATGAAGCCAGAGGAGTACACCATGGCTTCAGTGCGTATGCCCCGCCATTACGCAGTGAAGCCGGGGTGTCCATCTTTGGCTTCACTGAAGAACAGCGCAGGTGCCTGGAGGCGTGCCAACGAAGAAGCTCATGAATAATCTGGACTGTTCTCGGCCGAACAGCGTCGATCGGACCCTTCTCTAGGTAAGTATAAAGGTTTTTTATTTTTAATGCGCCTGCGGATTGCATTACAACAGGGCAATTTGGACACTAAACCGCAGGTCTATAAGGACTTGTGGGTGGTTTAGTGTCCCAGATTGACCTGACAGATTCCCTTTAACCAATTGCAGGGTTCGGGTTAACTCTGCTACATCTGTATATGTAATATATTCTGGAATATTTTTATGTGTTAATATCCCTTTCAAATAAAATAAATAAAATCATAATGTGGCGCTATTCTTTGCTGAAAAAATTGATCATTTAGATTGGACAGTGGATGATGGATTGGATAATTTACATAAATACATCAGTTCTCCATTGTGTGCGCTAGTGTGAATGCAGCCGTATCAGAGTGGCCATTTTTATCTGCAGTAATAAATGACTATTGCACAACCCTCAGTGGTGCTCATTTTTCATGAATTTCTGGATCTGGATGTTATTTCACAGGAAATAGTTTTATAATCTGCACCTGATTTACTTTAAAGAAATGCTGCAAAACACATTCGCCTCATTTCATCCACACATCACACTGCAGATTCTGTTTTCTAGACGAAAACAGGGGAGTAGCTATAGTGGGTACAGAGACAGCAGAAGCATGGGGGCCCGGGGGCCACAAAACAGATACCTGTATTATAAATGGCACATGTTAAGTTGTGGCGGGGGGGGGGGGGGCTGTTAGAGATTTTATTTTGGGACCCCAGAGTTTTCTGGTAATATCAATTTATTACCTATTCATTATAAGGTATAACTTCTAGATCAGTGGGATACTGACCTAGTGCCGGGATAGGGATCATGCATCTCCTGGCCTAGAGGAATCAAATGAAGCAGAGGTCACATGTGTGTGCTGCTACTATTTTATGGGGCAGATTTAGCATTTCTGGGACACCAAACAAAATCATGCCTGTGGGCTCCCTATTATTGCCCCCACATGCAATATTATGTCTTCTACGCACCCTCTTGAGATAGGACAAAAGGCAATCTCCCTCCACCCCCATTTTTTTTCCTTCCCCCCTTCTTTTTCCTCCTTATTCCCTTCTTCTCTCCCATTTTCCTATCCCCCTTGGACTTTTCCTCCTGGCTTTACTATG
The DNA here is from genome assembly GCA_947044405.1 of Leptodactylus fallax. Classification (NCBI taxonomy): domain Eukaryota; kingdom Metazoa; phylum Chordata; class Amphibia; order Anura; family Leptodactylidae; genus Leptodactylus; species Leptodactylus fallax. The sequence goes on from CAMRHE010000270.1 coordinate 796,527, forward strand.
CTACCCGTTACACCAAGTGTTCATTATGGATGGCCGTCATCCATCTTTGTTACCAATATCAACCTTTTATTGTATCAGATACAATATGTCTCCTTCCATATGTATAACGCCAGACTGTTTGTACCTCATAACTTGGATTTTATGGCCTTGTTTGCCCTGTTCATGTGTTATCCATGTTGCTATTCACGCTTTGTATCCTTTCAAAAATTTCTAGAAAAAGTTATTGAAATACAAAAATGTGAATGTGTTGCAATTTTAATAATTAATTTCTTATGGAATAAAACAGGCCTCATTCCAGGGCTCACTCATATGAGACATATGCACATACCGAGGGTGCGATGTAAAGAAAAAGGAAAAGCATGGTTTTCTATAAGTCTATAGAGGTCTACCGGTAACATGGCATTGTCTATAAGGGTTACATCTGCAGAATAGTAGCAACTGGGCTAGTCAGAAATGGCTACAGAATTGCAAAGTCTTAGATGAGCTGCTTTGATCCCCATCTGGAGCCCTGAACTTAACAGAACTTTAAAACCATATTGGAGGTGGTTAAGATAAGGGTACTAGCCATGCCACAGGCCTTTTCCATAGCCAATGTGGTTTAAAGGGGTTGGCTGCTTTCAAACTACAGTTTCCCCATTCCACTTTAAAAATGCGGAGAGAAAAGTCCTGCAAGCAGCGCTTTTCTCACTGCATTTTCTGCTATTTTCTCCCCACCTGCTAAGCCCTAACCCCATCCCACGTACTTTTTGACTTGCACTAAAATTTTCTTTTTTGCGTTACAAAATTGGCGTAAATAGTTTAATAAATTCCTCCCACTGTGCCAAGTACAGATGACAGGGGCAGTGTTTCTGATCACGTGCTTCTTCATCAGCAGACATCTTATGGATGGAACTAGAGATGGAAAAACTTCTGAAGATTCATTTTGTTTCAGGTTGAGATAGTTCAGCCCAAAGATTTGTTTCGGGGCAAACTTGTTCATATCAAATCGGAAGTGCATTTCTTATACTCTGAGGTCTCTCCAGAGGTACAGTATTCACCTTCCTTCACCTCTCCTGGGTATCTGTGAGGCTCCTTTGGGTTCCTCTTCCAGCCTCCTGGGTGAGGTCACATGCAAACACAAGCATCATGATGTCGGACCACTCCAGGTGACTACTGAGGCCCAATCACAGGTCTCAGTGATCCTCCTAGGTCAGGTGAAGACTCCCAGGAGGCTAGAAGAGGACCACAAGGTAGCACTTTATGGTGCGAGGAAGTGGTGAGGGAAGGAGAGTATGACTGTATTGTTTCAGCACTTCCACTTTTTCTCTACGGTCTAAAGAGACCCCAGAATTTAATAGTAGTTTGTGAGTCACAAACCACCAAAGCTTTGGGATCAGGTCGAGCCCAAAACTTTTAGAAAATCTGTGTCAAATCTGGTTTGATTTGAGCTGGTTCGCTCATTTCTAGATGGGACCTCCATCTGGACAGCAATGAAGACGTGCCAAACAAGGGGATATGGTTAGGAAATGTAGTAAACGGCACTGAACATTAATAATGGCTGTATTAGCATCATATATTCGTCTTACTTACATGTTAGTTCAAAGGAGCGCGAAAGTGGACAACCCCATTAACATCAGCCATCGTATTTGGAGATGGCTCACAAGCTAGAAAGGTTGGGACCTGTAATTTAGAGGCAGGTTCTATCTATTATACATAAGGGAATAAAACCTTTTGACAAAGCATTAAGCTTCCTTATAACTGTGAGTCACCCCTACAAAAGAAAATCTGACTCTCCTTTTATACATTTTTAGTCCTTGTCTAATCTGGATGGGCCACAAATCCGTCACGACTGGTGTCTGGAGGCTACATCACTGCTCAGATAAAGCAGATAAATGGAACATCAAAAAGAACTTGATGGGGCTGGAGTTGTGTCAGGAACTGCCTTCTACAGCTGGGACTTGTACAGACTTCAAGAATATGAATTCCATGCTAAGATCAAGACCGAGAAGGGTGGAGGGAAAGAAAAGAGGAGGTTTTAGAGTTCACAGTTGTTTCTGGGTCTGTGTGCAAGTCACAAAGAGGCTGTAAGACGCGGAGTTGCTGGGATAGGATAGGGCAGAGGGGACAAAAAAAGGGCTGTGAGTTATTAGAGGGAGGGAGCGAAATACCAAAACAGTTTTCTTAAGCAGATGTTGTGTATCCAGTGAGGAGAGTCATTCCCATCAGAGAGCAAAGCACGGCTAGAATCAAGCGCAGGTGATTCTGGACAACTTTACGGCTACGCAGAAGACATGGGGGTGATCCACAAGCTGCTGCTGTGCCAGCTCCTTATTCTTCACAGTAAGATGTTCCATAATTGCCCAAATTTTTGCGGATGATGATGAGGATTTGCTCGCCTGTGATTATCTCATGAACTTCTGCATAAACTGTAGGCAACTTGTAACTTTCCATCTGTTGCAGAACTGGATGCTGGGAGTTGTAGTTCATCAGCAGGTTACAGTGGTAGTATCATTGTTTATATTCTGGATATTTGCTTGGAGGGGTCTTAAAAGCTAGGTCTTAGTGAATCTATTTACTGCTTAAATAACAATTCCTTAATATCATGTGAATACCCTTATATCTATTACAGGCGATCCTAACACGTAAGACGGAATTTTAATGTCAGCTTTACATTAATGAAGTAGGCTATAACCTATACTTGCCCCACAAAGGGAGAGATCACAGATTTACTGGAAGATTTGCTATTATCGCAGTTTATCCAGGGTTTAATGGGTGATCTTGCATGCATGCACTAGTAGGTAACACTAGCATACAGGGACATGCACCAGTCCTTGCAACCATGACTGAACTACCAATGGCATATTGAGTTCAGAAAGGAGGCAATGTGTCTGAGACTGTTAGGGGAGTAATATGCCTGAAACTGTTATCAGGGCTCTGTAGCTGACATTAATATTTGTTAAAAGGCATCAGTTTAGGAGCAATGGTGAGGGGGGTGACCTATTAGATCGAGCCCTATATGGGTACAGATATAGCTGTATAGGGCATAAACATGTTAGACCAGAAGGACCATGGCAAGCAAGTAGTAGGAGGTGTGCACCCCATATATACATGTGTAGATGTATGAGAGAGAGAGAGAGTACTGCGCAGTTGTGGAAAAAATACAGCCAAGTAAGAATGCTTTCACAAATAGAAGGGTTAATAGTTTATTTTTGTCAATTAACAAATGAAGTAAATGAGGAAAAGAGAAATCTAATTCCTATCTATATTCAACCTTTGCCCTTTGCCTTCCATCAATCCTTCTAGGTACACATGTAGACAGGTTTTGAAGGAACTCGGCAGGGAGGTTGTTCCCGCCATCTTGGAGAACTAAGCACAGATCTTCTGTGGATGTAGGCTTGCTCCAATCCGTCTGTCTCTTCATGTCATCCAAGACAGACTGGATGATGTGGAGATCAGGGCTATATCTGTGGGGGACATATCATCACTTCCAAGACTCCACCTCCAAAGGCCAAAGGTCACACCAAATATTGATAGGATTAGATTTCTCTTTTCTTCTTTTGACAAAAATAAACAATTAACCCTTCCATGACTGAAAGCATACCTACTGTACAGCCATTTCCACACCTGCCTATATATATATATATATATATATATATATATATATATATATACTTGGATTGCAGGATTGTGCATGCTGAGATGCTCGGTTTCTGGAGCTAAGCCCCCTAGCTATTAATATAATTGCTGTCATTGGCTGCCGACTTGTTTTCTCTGTGGCTGCTGTAGAGAGACATGTCATTTTTGGTCCAGCTTGTATCATTTTCCTGTAGGTTGTATTATGTGTTAGCACAGCCTTGAGTATTTGGCAGTCGTCGTTCCGTTCGTGCACTTGGTACAATGTTAAGACTACAAAATTCCATCATGAAACATAAGCTATTCTTTTATGAATACTAAGAAATATGCATGTTTTTAGGGAGCCAAATAACTCATAAAGGACCAACAAAGTCCTGCTATAGAATAGTGTTCTGCATAACTCTAGCTGTTATGAATCTAGTCCACCCAGTGCCCCCAATAGCCAGGAATCATGGGTCGTGTAGTCCACTGCTTGTGAATACAGTTGTGTGTTTATACTATTGAGTGTTTTTAACCTTTTTTTATGGAAAAAAAAAAAGTTCCTTCACTTCTGACATTTAACCAACCGTGGAAGGACACTTCAGGTTCATGTAAACAGAATCTTGCAAAACTTCCAAACTGAGGACATGCAGCTTGTCTGACTCTTGTTTATAGGCAAACCATAGGTTACAGTACACAGCTATAAACACCACAAAAAACTGTATCCACAAAGCACTGAAGCTGGATATTATCACATTAAATTCTGGAGCCATAGACAAGACTTCAGGAGCCAATGGAAAAAGCTTACAACCACAAGTGAACATATGGCATAAAAGACTGAAAATATGGAAGGGCAGAGGCAATAAAATGCAGCACAGCTGAATTATATAGATTTCCTTGTATAAGTCGAGGCACAAGTTAATGGCATGGACACAGCGGGGAGCAGCTGAACAGATGACTTTATTGTAGTCTGGCTATATATCAGCAAGGTCTATTAGGGAACAGTTCAGTCTCTAATGGGGTGCACACAGTCTTCTCAAATGAGAGGGAGTCTGTCAAAAGGATATCAACCCAGCCCCGCAGATAGATCGGCTAGGTTCACCTGTATCGAATGGACTTTTCTCCTTGTGAATCGTGTCCTCCATTGCTGAGATATCCCTGTTTTGTCAATATGCAAATGATCTCTTTGGAGCAACGAGGGCATTGTCATTGCTCTAGAAAGGTAAGTGACAATCCCATAGTTGGTCCAAAAAGCTTATTTGCATATTGACAAAAACAGCAAGGTTCTTGAAAACACATTGATTCAGGTAACCCTAACCTTGTCTATTTGCGGGGCTTGGTTGATATGCTGGGGTCTGGTGACAGGCTCCCCTTAAGACTGACAAGCTGTAATGTCTACAAGATGACAGCTGACTGGTCCATCAGAATAACTTTATCTTCACTGCCGAAACAAGTTTGGTCAGATCCCTCTTCACACAAGTCCACAAGCAACACCCCATAGACTTGTTCACATACAGAATAAGTCCTTAGACCTATTTATACCTAATTAAAATTCACCCCAAAAAATGTCACAAGAGGACTCTTAAAAAATAAGAGGTCTCATGGAACTGGATCATTGGCTCAACCATTATAAGCCAGCATTGATTCCAGCTCATAAAACAGTGACAGATGCTCCTAAATGTACTAAAACTCTTAACAACCTAAGAGAAATGTAAAATGGAGCAGATCTCTCAAATTATTGCCCAGATGTTAACAAGAAAGTACTGGGCTAAAGGTGACATTATATGGTGTTGTTGAAAACTTTGTTTTTTGGGAAATACACAGGAAAATCGTTCAGAGGAACATGCAAAAGTTAATGTTACAATGCCTCCTTAGGAACGTGGGAGTAAGTAGATGGTCAAGAAAAGTATTGATTCCTCAGAACCTTAGTGTTGGTGTAAAAGGCACTGGCAGATACTCACCAGCATCGGGATAGTGGCAATATGGCTGTTCTGCTGTGACCGACATCGCACTCTTTCATGGCCAATGTACCACTGTGACCACCAACACCTATGAGTCATCCAAGCCACCCACCAGCATGGAGGGAACATACGGGCACTTTTTGCTGAGCTAGATTTTGCACATACAAAACTGTAACTGTTCAGTGTCATATTATCATTATTAGTCCCCTGCAAACACATGACCAGGGTATTGCCAAGTCGCCCGCTCTTCTCTGTTTTCTTTACCTAAAATAAATACTCGACACCGATGTTGGATTAAATTGGCCACAGCAGCCAGTTTATTAAATAAAATAATTTAACCATTTAAATGCCACAACAAATATTCCCCAAAACACCGTAAATAACCCGACCCGACGACGGAGGACCTCGAGGCCCCAAAACCCAAAATGTTAACCCCATACTTCCTGAGCACCAGCTGTTACCCCTAGCCGTTCCACACCAGCTCAGGGGCACCTATTTAAATAAATCTGCTCGGTGCTCTATTTCCTAAGGCCATAAAGCCCTTAATACCCTTTAACCCTACCGGAGCCATCCAGCCACAGTCCAAATGGTCTGGGGAGTCCAGCCCCTACCGCGGGGCCCTCCCCACCACGACCATTTCCGATATCCCAGCCTCGAGGACCCCCACCGCCACAACGCCCACCGATGACCTCCTTATCGGCGGGCGTCCCGCCACACCCCTAGAGCCGTCTCAATGCCCTGCTGCAATCCCAGGCACCACATGTCAATACCCACGACGTTCAAATGAACCCCGTCCCTTCTCCAAAATGCACCCTCCCCCGATTCCAATTCACTATGGCGCACTGAGACCGCTCCATTCCGTGCCATAAACCTCCCAATTGCCCTATTCACCTTAATACGGGCTTTGTTCACACGTTCCACCGACCGGGCCGCCTTCCACACTTTCCTTGGCACAATATCCGACCATACTGTTACCAATCCCGGAAACATCGCCCAGAGCCGCAATAAGTCGAATTTGATATCGTTAATCAGCTCCCGAAAAGGGCGGACCCCCAAATCGTTACCTCCAACATGCAGTACCAGTATGTCTGGAGGTCTATCCAGCCTCACGAAGCGATGAAACTCCGTGAGCACCCTGCCCCACACCATCCCCCTTAAGCCTAACCAGCGCAACCGCACCTCCCCTCGCGCAAAACCCAACTGCCTACCGTCTGGTCGCACCGCCGCCCGCACTGCGCCCCAGAACACAAAGGAATGGCCCATCAACCAAACCAAGCACGGCTCAGCACCTGTAAAACATCAAAAGCAACATAACAATAACAGGCCCCAGGCACTAACACACCCGCTCGAACAAAAACCCCCTCTTCCTAACACACCTACCTGCGGACCTCCCCCGATACAAAATGTGTTTTTGTTCAGACCAGCCCCCCCCAAACGGACATATGACCTAAAACGCACTGATTCCCATCGGCCAATGCGCTGAATTACGTCCTCCCCCCAAACCCCTCCGGGCCGCCTCCATAGCTGCCCCAATACGGAAGGAGTGACCACTAAAATACTCCTCCCCCAAACCCAGATAACACAAACATCGCCGAAAAACTCCCAAGAATTGAAACCTGGACAAAAACGACCCATCCTCATGGACCAGGAGGGGGCCTGTCGCCCGACCCCTGTCCGAACAATAAGACCTCAAGCAACTAACAGGACACATCAAACACCCTGGCACCGCAAACAGCCGCACCGCACACCCCCGGCCTTCCTGGTCCGTCTTCGAACGCCTTAACCTAAACTCCACCCTGTCCTCGTACAGGCTCACATCCTTCCAAAACACACCCCCCGGACTAGTCCGGGATCCACTCACCAATTCCCCCAACCGCAAGGCTCCAAAAAGGCGAGCGAAAACGCCTCCCTGAACAGCAAGACCTCCCACGGGCTCGCCCCCACCGTCCCCAAAGCGGAGCCCAAGCCCAGCAGTATGGAAAAGGACACCGGTCTGCGCGTGTCCTTCGCCGCCTTGAAACGGCGCCAACCTTTTACCGCCTGCCGCACCAGAAATGACTTCGTAAAGTCCGGCATCCCCCTACTCTTAAACCCGAAGGTTAAACCCGCTAAACACGTATTCAACCTAGAAACTGTCCACCCCGACTCCTTACAATGCCCCACGAATAATAATAACGGCATCTCGAAATCCTCTGTCTCCACCCCCAAAGAACCCAACCACTGCTCCCACTGTTCCCAGGCTTTCGTATAGGCCGCCCATGTACCGTCCACCAACGATGCCCGAATCAAACACTCCGCCGCCCGACCGGCACGGTCCACAACTCCGTCGGCCACCGCGTGCCATTCTCGTCTGCCTCCGGCACCAACCTCCTGAAACGATCCCACTGCAAACGAGAGAGGGCGTCAGCCACATCATTCTGCACCCCTGGGACATGGACCGCTACAATCCAAACATTCAACCTCAAACATTCCAACACCAATCGCTGCAAAACCCGAACCACCGGCGGCGACGCAGCGGACAACCGATTTATCGCCTGCACCACCCCCAAGTTGTCGCAATGAAAGCGAATCTTCTTATTACGGAAAATTTCCCCCCACACTACCACCGACACCAGAATAGGAAATAATTCTAACAAAGCCAGGTTCCTGACCAGCCCCCCCCGAAACCCACTCGTCCGGCCAAGAACCTACGCACCAACTACCCTTAAAATATGCCCCAAACCCTACGCTCCCGGCCGCGTCCGTAAAAAGATCCCATTCCCCTGCTACCACTCCCTCCTCCATCCACAGTGACCGCCCATTATATTGTTCTAAAAACGAATCCCAAACCCGCAAATCTTCTCTCAACTCCCACCCCAACCGGATAAAATGCGCGGGAACGGACACACCAGCCGTTGCCGCTGCCAACCGTCGAGAAAACACCCTCCCCATTGGTATAATCCGGCACGCGAAGTTCAATTTGCCTAAAAGAGACTGCAATTCCCTTAATCACAGCTTTTTTAGCCGACATGCCCTCTGAACCTCCATCCGCAACCCACATAACTTATCCTCTGGAAGACAACACTCCATACGGACCGTGTCAATGGTAATACCCAAAAAACTGAGAATCGTCGCCGGACCCTCAGTTTTTTCACGCGCTAGTGGCACCCCAAAATCTGCCGCCACCCGTTCCACCAAATGCAGCAAGACCGAGCAAACGGAGGAATCCCTCGGACCAATGCAAAGAAAGTCATCCAAGTAGTGAATGACCGAGGCCCACCCAGAAACGTCCCGGATGACCCATTCCAAAAACGAACTAAACTTTTCGAAATAGGAACACGACAATGAACAGCCCATTGGCAAGCAACAGTCGACAAAAAACCCGCCCCCCCAAAAACAACCCAACAAGTGCTGACTATCTGGATGCACCGGCAGCAGCCTAAATGCCGCCTCGATGTCAGTCTTCGCCAACAACGCCCCCCCGGCCAAAACGCCGGACCCAGAAAATCGCCGCATCAAATGAAGTATACTCCACCGAACACAACTCGGGGTCGATCCCGTCATTAACAGACGCCCCCTTTGGGAATGACAGATGGTGAATAAGCCGAAACTTATTCGGCTCCTTCTTTGGGACCACCCCTAAAGGAGATACCCGCAAGTTCGGCAAGGGAGGCTCCGGAAACGGTCCCGCCATGCGCCCCAGGTCCACCTCCTTCCTCAGCTTTTCTGAGACCACCTCCGGATGCTCCCGTGCCGACCTCAAATTCCTAACCACCCCTGAAACCGCTGCCTCAACAAACGGTATCCGAAAACCCGACTCGAACCCCTCCGACAACAAGGCCGCCGCCTCCCTATCTGGGTACCTATTTAGAAATGGCGCCATCCTTTCCAGCCACACCGGAGTCGCCCCCCTTCCCAGCCCCATCTGAACCCTTCTGCTTGGAGCGGAAGCACCGGTTGGCTCCATGGGTGCCCCCACAAGAGGAGCACTCATGCTTAAACTTACACTTCGAGCCGAACTTACACCCCCCTTCATTAAATGAGAAACAGAGTCCCTTCTGTGCGGCGACCGAGCGCCCCGAGACCCCCTGGAAAGGACGGCCCCGCCCTCGCTTGCGCCATAATCCTCAGCCATAACCCAATGTCTTTATGGTCCCAGCGAATGCTGGACCGAACTGCTTTCCGCTGACGAAATTGTTCATCATACCGGAGCCATGCCTGCCCCCCATACGTCCTATGCGCCTCCCCTATTGTGTCCAAATAACAGAAAAGCGCCGAACAATTTTCCGGCGCCTTCTCCCCTATGACACTTGCCATTATGGCGAACGCTTGCAGCCAATTAGCAAATGTCCGAGGAATAAGGCGGTACCGCCTCTTCTCCTCCTCCTCCTTCTTTTCTTCCTTCCTAGGCTTGTCCAAATTAAAGCGCTCCAAAGGCAAAAGCGAAAATATATCAACATATTCGCCTTTCCAAATGCGCTCCCTCACCTCCTGCTTCAAGTGAGCCCCTAAAGGCCCCTCAAAGCAGACATATACTTCCCCCTTCGCCGCATCGTCTAACCGCGGCGCGTCCCCTTTGTCCTCACTCTGCATTTGCACCGACACAGACACCCCCGACGCAGAGGAAGCCCCCCCTAGCGATACCGCCGGCGAACTTCCCCGCCCCCCACGCCATCGCTGGGGACGACGACACCCCCCCCGCCGCTACCCGCTCCCCGCACCATTTCCGCCAACACCCCCATAAAGGCTAACATACCCCTGCTTAGCTCCTCGCGGTTCCCCCTCTAAACCCCTCCCCCCTGAAACCGCTAACAAGGGCCCTGTTACAGTAGATGAACGCTCACCTGGGCGCCTGGGTGCTGTGAACCCAGCGGCCGCTGAATCCTGGTCCTGTCGTCCTGTAGCCGTCTCACTGGGGCCCTCCTCGCCGCTATCCACGTCGGGCCTCCTGGACAAGGCCTCCGCGACGCTCCGCCCCCCAGCGCCCGCGCTGTGGGCGCCATCTTGGGCTGATGTTGCGCTAGGCCCAGCCTGCTGCTCTGCCGCTGAAGGTGCCAGCCCCGCTTCTCCCCCGCGCACAGGGGCTGCACCGGAGATCCTCCTGCGCACCACAGGCCGAGCCGGAGTCACCGCCGCCGCCGGAAGGCCCACCGCTTCCAATCCCGACTCCAACGAGGTCAGTGATGCAGGAGGGGCGACTCCCCTCCCCCCGCTGCGGGTCCCGCCGTCGCCGCGGATTCCTCCCGGCCCAGGACTGCCGCTCAGCAGCGCGCCGAGCGGTGCCCTGGACCGGAGGGTCCCGTGAGGGGCTCCTAATTCGGCGCCGGACCCGAGGGGTCTCCTCGGGGCTGAGGCACGCCGGAGGCCTGGTCCTCCGCGGCCGTCTTCCAGAAGGAGAGGGGCGGCTAGCCGACTCTCCAGACCCCTGTACCAATCCCTGCAGCTGGGATTGCAGCCATTGCGGCCCCCTACGATCCGCTTCAGCCCTGAGCTGGGCCAGCATATCTTCAACCTCAGACATCCTGGGCAAGCAAGAAAACCGCAGAGGTGTGTTGGCTTCACTCACTCCCTGCTTTCTCTAAAGTGGCGGGAATCTTCCCGCCTTCACTTTAAATACTCCCTCCCCCAACCCCCCCTTTCCCAGTTCCCTCCCCTACGCTTCCTCTAAATGGCCAACTTAACCCTTTCCTGTACCCTCAGCTTATGCTCCTGGCTAAACTCCTGTCATGCAGGCCTCCCCTTCCATCCTTCGTCTTCGGTCCGGCCTCACTTTTCCATGATAAGTATGTTTGCTATTGGGACTTATTACCTTTGCAGTGTAGTTTGCACTGTGGTGGTCATGTGACTGTTCGTTCTGGAGATAATTTGTCCACTTCTGGTGACCAGTCTGGAGATAATTTATTCACTTTTGGTGACTGGTCTGGACATGATTTCTCCACTTTTGGCTGACGAGCCTGGAAATAATTTCTCCACCTCTGGTGACTGGTTTGGAGATAATTTCTTCATTTCTGATGGCCAGCCTGGAGATAATTTCTAAACCTCTGTTGACCAGTCTGGAGATAATTTCTCCACTTCTGGTGACCGATCTGGAGATAATTTCTCTACCTGTAGTGACTGGTCTGGAGATAATTTCTCCACCCCTAGTGACTGGTTTGGAGATAATTTCTCCACCCCTGGTGACTGATCTGGAGATAATTTCTTCATTTCTGATGGCCAGTCTGGAGATAATTTCTAAACTTCTGTTGACCAGTCTGGAGATAATTTCTCCATTTCTGAAGGCCGGTCTGGAGATCATTTTTTCACTTCTGTTGATCAGTCTGGAGATAATTTCTCCACTTCTAGTAGCCAGTCTGGAGATAATTTCTCCACTTCTAGTGGCCAGTCTGGAGATAATTTCTCCACTTCTAGTGGCCAGTCTGGAGATAATTTCTTCACTTCTGATGGCCAGTCTGGAGATGATTTCTAAATTTCTGTTGACCAGTCCTGGAGATAATTTCTCCATTTCTGGTGGCCGGTCTGGAGATATTTTTTTCACTTCTGGTGAGGTGCCACTCTTACTTAGTTCTCCACTCTAGCCTTACTTTCGACTACAGCAGAGAAAGGTGAAGTCTCTGCTGGGGGGTGTCCTGGCAAAATGCTTTAAAGGAGGCAATGTTACATGAAAAGGGAGGGAAAATGGGAGGGCACAGAACAGGGAGGGAAATTTTTGGTCCTCTCTTTGTGCTGGTTTTTGAGCCACACAAGAAAACTTGAGAAATTGTAGTAAGAAGATCCTGATGCTGTTTCTGGAAGCTTGGAGTGTAAACAATCCTGGTGAGAATCATTTGGGGATGGCAAGAATGGAAATTTTGCATAGTAGATATGTAGAGGGCTTTCAGGGGACATTATGTGAAGAAATTCTCTTTTTAAAACAAGGTTGGAGCTTACAAACCCTTTAAACAACAGTTGTAAGTTAAGCCCAGTTCACAAGATTACAGACCGAAGAACCCATCTTCTTACTCGCCAGTGTCCTACCAGTTTGTAGAACTGAATAAAGTATTTTGGCTAAGAGGAGGCTTCCCTTCACAAGCATCCAAGCTCTCTGTGTCCCAAGCTGTTCTCTGCTTCTGCAAGCAGTCCTCTTCTCAAGCTGTATAAGACTGTACGTTCAAAAAGAATACAGGATATTTTGGATGAACATTAGTTTTCAGGGGTCTAAATTTACTTTCATTGAACATAACAGAAGCAGAGAAAAAGAAGACTAAGTGTCTAAACATTAACATGAGATCTAAGTTAGGATTTCTGTTTAGAGCACCTGCAAATAGCTTTTGTGGCAGCTTACTGACACTAACCATCACTAGCAGATTTTTCTGTTACAGTATCTTATGTATTCTAAGCATTCACATCCATGTTTAAATGCCTCCCTTGTACTAAATCTCACTTGTCATTGTGAAACAATAACGCAACTCTTTCCCATTACACCTCAGAAGTAAACATCAGTAATCCTTACTTAGTCTGGCTTTGTGAGCCCATCAATTGCATGTAATTATAACATATTCCTATCTGCCGGGACAGTATGTCTGGAGGCCAATAGGCCAGGTCTGTACCTGCAGACTGTTGCACAAGTGTTTTAGGACAGCTTAGTAGTGGAGCCTTCACAGGTGGCTTTATGCTGATGCTACAGATTATCCTGTTCGTCATCATTTTATTGTTCCTCACCTTATACATATATGTGCTGAGTTTTGGATTCTATACATCCTTAAGGCAGAATATTAGTTTCCACTATTCTAAATTTTTTTTTTTAAATTAACTTTGTTCTGCTGAAAACAGTGTAAGAAATACTAAGATGAGCATACTAAGTGACTAGAACAGGGTTTAAATAGAAATATCCTACTATATTATTTTGTAAGGAATCACGTTTTAGCTTCGGAAGAGTCCTCATAATTCAGAAACGTGCTCAGTATCAAACTGGGTTACCTTGGGCACGCCAAAAAAATATACCTAGACCTCGCAGTAGAGAACAACTAAACTGGTAGGGATTGTCCAAAGTAGAAAATCGGTTTAGTGTCTAATTATACCTGGTAAATTTAAAGGGAGTGTGTCACCTGATCCCAATATTTCAACCCAGCCCTGCAGATAGATAGGTTAGAGTGACCAGACCCCAGCTTATCAACCCAGCCCTGCAGATAGATAGGTTAGGGTCACCAGAACCAGCATATCAACCCAGCCCTGCACATAGATAGGTTAGGGTCACCAGAACCAGCATATAAACTCAGCCCTGCACATAGATAGGTTAGGGTCACCAGACCCCAGCTTATCAACCCAGCCCTGCAGATAGATAGGTTAGGGTCACCAGACCCCAGCATATCAACCCAACCCTGCAGATAGATAGGTTAGGGTCACCAGAACCAGCATTTCACCCCAGCCCTGCACATAGATAGGTTAGGGTCACCAGAACCAGCATATCAACCCAGCCCTGCACATAGATAGGTTAGGGTCACCAGAACCAGCATATAAACTCAGCCCTGCACATAGATAGGTTAGGGTCACCAGACCCCAGCTTATCAACCCAGCCCTGCAGATAGATAGGTTAGGGTCACCAGACCCCAGCTTATCAACCCAGCCCTGCAGATAGATAGGTTAGGGTCACCAGAACCAGCATATAAACTCAGCCCTGCACATAGATAGGTTAGGGTCACCAGACCCCAGCTTATCAACCCAGCCCTGCAGATAGATAGGTTAGGGTGACCAGACCCCAGCTTATCAACCCAGCCCTGCAGATAGATAGGTTAGGGTCACCTGAATCAAACAGTGTTTTCCCTTTGTGAATCTCTGCCTCTGTTTCTGAGATAGCAAATGAGCTCATTGGAGCAATAAGGGCATTGCTGCTTACCTCTTTGGAGCAATGACAACACCCACTTTGCTCCAAATAGCTCACAAGGGGAAAACACAGATTGATTCAGGTGACCCTAACATATCTGCGGGGCTTGGTGATATGCTGGGTTCTGGTGACAGACTCCCTTTAAGGCCACCATACACATAAAGAAATGTTGCCAGACCCACAGATTTTGGCAGGATCAGCTGCCTCTATTATGTGTATGGCGATTTCTACACTCTACCCTGTGAGATGATGGGTTGATATGCTGGGTTCTGATGATGGTTCCTTTAAAGGGTCATTCCCGTACTTACAAGTTATATCCCACCACAAGGGAAAACTGATCAGATCACAATAACAGGCTCCAGTGTGTCCTGTATGAGTGGAGTAGTAGGTTACACATGTGTGCTGCAGCACCATTTGATTCTGTGGGACTGCCGGAGATAACATAGCGGTGTATTTCTTATCAGTCCCATAGAGGTGAATGGAGCAACACCGCACATGTGCAACCTGCTGCCCTGTTATGGAACACAGAAGACCCCCATGTGCATGATCCCAGCAGTGGGACATCCACTGATCAGACAGTTAAGTTGCCCATACACTGTAGATAGCTGTGGGTCAAACACTCATTGGATTGGCAGTGATCTTATCCAACTTTCTGTATACATACACATATGACTTGGCTGAGCAGTGCTGAACTGGTAAAGGAAGGAAGACAGCTGTCAGACCCCCGGCTTATCACCCCGAAAACCAAAGGATAGGGAACTAGAACTTCAACTGCCCGAACTTTATTTCCTCCAACATCTGTTGAGGCAGAGTCGAGAGGTCTCCATAAACATTAAATAGTTGGCCAAACCCTACACATCTAATATATATGGCCAGATTTATCCCCCTATGTGACGATAGGGAAAAACTAGTAATTACCAAACTACCCCTTTAAATTTTAGTTTATTTCTAGTCGATTTTAGAATCCTAAAAGCCCAAAAAATAATGTTTCCCATCCTACTTTAGGGGTATTAAAGTGCCGTCCTATGCAGTTCAATTCTATGCGATGTGACTTTTGAATGTCAGGTGCCCGGCTAAGAATTGCTGGGTGGAGTTGTCCATTCCTATGATATCTAGTCATTGTAAATGGCATCATTTGTTCTAGATGAAGAATAAGGGCCGGATCTGTCTTCACTTCCCCGTGGGCAGGGATCTGGCAAATTGTAAATGGATTGAATGCATGAATGGCAGAGATAGCTGTCATAGAGAAATTAGGATAATGGGATTGGGCATGGAGGCATCTAACTGGACAGAATTGTGTTTAGCAGAGGAGAAAATAAGCAAAATAGCGTGAAAATACCAAATATCATAGTGCAGGGCATGGATCCTCTCACGTCCACACTTGTCTAGACTAGAATAAGTGGCGGAACATAGAGAGTCTGAGAAGAGATAAAGGCAATGTGAGTGACAGGGGACTGATAAAGCCCAACAGGAAAATATCAATGTAGTGTAATATAATAAGAGGGCAGGAGACAAAAAATCTGACAAAAAGCAGCAATTCATCATCAGTCTATCACGGAGTTACGGAATTCGCATATGGAACTGCCCTAATATATCACCACTGTGCATGGAATTATTGGGGAGATTTATCATGCTGTGTAAACCAGTTTTCTGGCATACAAGGCATAAAAAATTTCCAATTTTTGAGAAAATTGTGCTTTTGTTCATAAATTTGTGAATTTTTCCACTTTTATGCCACCCTCCCCACTCTCATGGAATGTGGCATGGCAAAGGGGCCAGATTATGATCCTTTAGACCAGTTTACTCAGTTTATTGGCTTCAGTGATTCCTGAAATCTTGTAGTGAAGGTGCAGAGGGAATCCACTTGCTGGTTAGAGGGTAAGGGCCAGTTCACATCTGCGTTCGGTTTCCGTACAGGGAAGTCCGCTTGGTGACCCCCCCAAATGGAAACCTATACGCAGAGAGAAACGGTTTACATAAGGAAACCTGCGGACCCCCATAGACTATAATGGGGTCTGTGTGGTTTCCGATGGTTTCCGCATGTTTCATAAACTGTAGGCAATACACATTCCGCCATATAGTGCATTCATATGGTGGTTTATTACAGAAAGTAATGCTTCTAGGGGAGTAAAGTACTGTGTGAAATCATTTGGGGAAATATGGCATGATGAAATAAAATCGGAAGAAACCATTGTAGGAACTGTAAGCATATGGAGGTAATGTAGGACCCCCAGAAGTATATGAGCGCAGTATTAGGACTCCTCACACAGAAGTTGTATCCAGCTATGGGATGGTTGCGAGTCCTTCAACATTATTTTCCTTTTTTTTTCTATTGATTTTTTAAGAATTATAAAAATAACTTTCTAATTGTAAACAATTCCTTATTTATTGTCCAAAAGTTTGGCAGGATTGGCCAACTCTAACTTAATAGATGATTATGTAATAGGTATTGACATGGATTTCAACATAGCTAATGCTTTGCTACACCACAAGACATGGGCCACTGCCAGAGATGTCCTATTATGTCGAATATTTCCCATTGAAAACACATGCATGATGGGGCCAATCTAATTGACGGCAGCGCCGGAGGGAGACGCACCAAAGTTATTAAGAGGAATATGCTCTTGTTGCCCATAGAGTATTGTCCAACAAGAAACATCCCCTATCTATAATGTTCATATGCACTAATATAATAGATAGGTGAGAATAAGAGGTCAGTTTTCTAAAGCCTTACATTGTAGACATTTCAGAAGATGCTAAGGAGCTTACATACTTCCCGACTTTCAAAGGGCTGAAACAGGGGCAAAATATGCGATATGTATAGTGCAGGGTGGCAAATCTAAGTATTGTAAGTCATGCCTTAAGCCTTGTCCATGTCCACTTTGGCTCTGTCCATTCCCAACCATGTCCCTATTTGTTCCTATTTATTATAATGCCCCCTTAGTGACCCAGACATGGAATTATGCTCCTTGTGGTCTCCCTATTGTATAATGCTTCCCTACTGTGACCCCCAGAGTATAATTCCCCCTTAGTTTGACCCGCACAATATAATTGCCCCCTTAATATGGCTCAACGGTATAATGCACCCATTCATTCTCGTTCCCACAGTATTATCCCCCCCCTTAATATGGCCTCCAGAATATAATGCCACCCTTATCATGGCTCCCACAGTAAAATGCTGCCTTAAATATGGATCCAAGAGTATAATACTGCACTTAATATGGCCCCCACAATATAATGCCACCCTTAATATGGCCCCTACAATGTAATGCCCTCCACAGCATAATGCTGCTCTTACTTTGGCCCCCACAGTAAATATAATGTGCCTTCCTGTTGCCCTACACTATAATGCACCAAAGAAAAAAATAAAAGTAATACTTCCCCCATTCCCCCAGAGTCCTCTCTGGTCTCCACTGCCAACAACTTGGGAGCAGCAGGTACAATGTAGTGATGTTGCCTTTAATATGGCCCTAAAGTCCAATGCCCTGCTCACTCACAGTATAATGTCCCCTGTAATATGACCCCTACAGTATAATGCCACCCTTAATATGGCCTCCACAGTGAAAGTAATATTCACTTTGCCCTGTACTGACAGACATACCTCTTGCCACTCAGGATAACACCCAAAATCTGTCACTGACCCACTAATTCAGGGACGGTTGGGAGGGATGTACTGCTTCTATAGCATTGTCGTCTGTGGGTTATAACACACATAATATATACTTGTCGGGATATTGCAGCTGAACACTTTGAGAAATGGAAACCAAATAAAATGACCCCAAAAAAGGGGGTCCATACTGCTGGAGTTTAATAACATAAAGTCTTTGATGATTGAGGAAGGAGGGGGGGAGGAATTTTTCGAGGTTTATTGCGAAACTAAAAGGCGTTTGGAAAAACAGATTTTATTAGTAGCAGTTTTAGTAGCATCTGCATCTAATTTGGCGTATGTACACACTATACAGGCTACCGGCAGAACCAATACCTGCTATGTAGGAGGTGTTTTTCTTCCATTAGACCTGAATTTATGACTCATTAATGGCTTTATTACTGTAAATGGGTGACCTGAGCTGTGTATGTGTCCACAACACTGTATATAGAAACCATATGTAGTGGTCTGCGGCTGTCAGAGCATGATGGGAGTTGTTTCAGGACACACAACTTGTAAATACTACAGTAAGGAATAAAAACCGAGGAGGAAACCTTAGGCCTTATGTACCAACACTATCTTAGAGGATTCATTGATATTGTTGCTATAGAAACCAGCCAGATGACCACAGAGCCTTTGTCACCAATCAGAGCTTAGTTTTCATTTCTTAAACTGCTTTGGAAACATGAAAGCTTCTCCATAATTGGTTGCTATGGGCAACAAGGCCACAAAAAGTTGTTGTATTGTTATGGACACTTATCCCCTATCCACAGGACAGGGGATAAGTTTCTGATCGCTGGGGGCCTGGTACCCTAGTGATCAGGTGTGCTTGTGTGATCAGCGCTCTATTCACTTTTATAGGGTTGTGGGTTCTGCCGGAGATTACAGTCTTGGTAGCCCCATAGAAGTGTATGGAGCCCTGGTCACACAAACGCACTGGAGCTCCATTCACAAGGAGGCTTTAGGGGGACTTGATACTCCTGATCACTGGGAGACCCCATGATCGGGCCCCCAGCGAACAGCCACTTATCCCTTGTCCTGTGGATAGGGGATAAGTGTCCATAATGGTACAACCCCTTTGATATAGTTAGGCTAAGGCCTCATATAGTGGAAACGCAGTGTTTTAGTCCTTTGTGAAAATGCAGCAGGAAAAAAAAAATCGCTGTTTTACAGTCCCATAAAAGTGAATGAGATTTTCTCATCCCCTCACTGTGTGGAAATAACACAGCTTTTTGAAAAATGTTGCATGTCAAATTTACCCGTGAAACACGGCGTTTTGCCCATAGACTTTTATCGTGGGAGGCCAAACTACAAAATGCAGTGGAAAAGCAGTGAACGCAGAGGCATTTTTACTGCAGTTTTTTCCGCTGTGTTTTTTTTCTGTAGCATTTGTTGCTGTGATTTCCTACCTCGGGCCTTACCCTTACAGAATTTTGAAAGATAAGGCTTTTTATATTATAATTCTAGTCAGGCTGGGGTTCACATATGTGTTGTTTAGTCCAATGTTTCTCAACCTTCTCATGCCAAGACCCACTCATGAAAAAAATTCCCAACTCAGTACCCCCAATGGACCCTGTGGTGGTGTGACAGATCCTGCTCCCATCTCAAGTAGGGCAAAAAACTGGCACACATAACTTGCCAAACAAATCCTTTTTCTTGTGTGGGCACTAGTGGCGGGCACACAATAAAAGTTCTGAGGATCTTTTAGCTTCTCACCAGCTTTTCACTCATTAGATCATAGATCAGAAGAAATTTTCCTATTCAGCACAGACTACCCACTGCTATAGAGGAGACCCGCCCGCTTAAAGGGGTTGCCCAGGAATCACAGATTTCTGCCAGGAGGCCGGGGAAGGTGAAAAATAAATATAAAAACATACCTGTCCCTGGCTCCAGTGTCCCTCACCATTGTCCATTCCAGTGGCGCCCAGGGGTTTGTTCCTGCGGGAGTCCTCGGATTATTTTTTTATTTTTCAATTTCTCCAGAATCCTGGCAGAAATCTATTTCCTGGACAATCCCTTTAATCCTGCCCTGATGGCTTGTGACGCCTACCTCTACTGGCCCGCCACTGTGCCTCAGTATTTGAAGATGATGGTTGGTTGGGGTGCACTATTTCCTCAGGAACCCAGAACCTGAGCATTCACTAAATCTATTACTTCCAAAGCAATGGTTCTCAGCCACAATGCATACCCCCTGAGACTGCTCAAATACACGTATCACAGGTTAAGAACCACTTGTTTATTGTGGGATCAGGAGAACAGTTTAAACAGTAGATGGATCCATCTAATGATGGACAACAACAGATCCTGAGGTACCCCATTGACTGTCTTGGGTGTTCATTATTTTTGCTTTCTTAAAAATGGATGGGTGGGCACCAATGGCGTAATTGCTATGGCAATTGCTATGAGGCCCATGGAAGGAGGGAGCCCCCTCTCAACACTCCGACCTCTTTTGATGTCTGGCAACCAGGTATCATAAATCCTTTCCTCCTGCTCTGTTTATTGAGATTTATGATACAGTTTGCCAGACATGCCCCCAACCCTGTCAGGAAATGATTAACCCTTAAAGTAAAAAGCAGCAGTAGGTCACTATATAGTCAAACAAGGGAGGCTGTGGAGAAAAATGTAGTTGAATGGGTTACTGCCTGTCACCTGGACGAGAGGAAAGTGGTCATTATGGTAAATGTTGCTGAGAGTTTTATTTTATTTTTTATTCTTTATATGCATGTAACTAAAATTATCAAGTGAAAATACCCGATTTCTGTATTCCGCTGTCCTTCATTACATGGCCTTTTTCTATGTACTATGTGCGCCCCTGGTGGGCACTGCATATATAGTAAGGTTGTGTTCTAAACTGTATAACAATGTAGCAAAAGGCAACAAAACACACAAAGGCATACTCAATAAAATAGTTTCACATCTTTATTTTGAAGTCAACATAAAAATACACATGTTAAAAACAAAGCCAACTTCATTTCAAAGAAACACCTTAAGGCTAAGGACCCATCTAGTGAATCGCTGCAAAAAAAACACTGCAGAAAAGACCACAGTGGAAACACACTGCAAATCTTTCCGTAGCATTTTTAATAGAAAGTCCGCAGAGTTTCCTCTATAGACTTTCTGCCTATGTTATACCTATATGGAAAACACCAGCTTTTTTTTTTTTTTAAATAGTAGCATTTCCACTGCAGAATTTTTACTGTAATGTGTGGATGGGAATAGCCAGAATCCCGTCCACTTTGCAAGTAATGTAAAATGCTGCATTTTCGCAAAGTGGGGCCCCGGCCTAAGGCTAAGGCCCCATATAGCGAGCCCCAGCCAAAAAACGCTGCTGAAAAGAGCACAGGTCTTGGAAGGTAATGTAGAATGCAGCAATTTTTGCTGCGGTCAAAACACTGCGTTTTTTTAACGTGGGTCCCTGGCCTAAGGTTAAGGCCCCATGCAGCGAATTGCTGCAAAAAAAAAAGCTGCGGAAAAGACCACGATGGAAATGTATCGCGTTTTTTTCCACAGTATTTTTCACAGAAAGCCCACAGTGTTTCCTTCTGAGGACTTTCTGCCTCTATTATACCTATAAGGAAACCGCCAGCATTTCCGTGGGTATAACTAACATGCTGCGATTTACAAAAACACTTGCATTTTTGAAATCGCAGCTTTTCCACTGCAGATTTTTTTATGCAATGTGTGGATGGGATAAGCCAGAATCCCATCCACTTTGCAGGTAATGTAAAATGCAGCATTTTGTAAAGCTCTGTGTTTTCGTAATGTGGGTCCCTGGCACTAAGGCCCCATGCAGCGAATTGATGCAAAAAAAAACGCTGCGGAAAAGACCACAGCGGAAATGCAACATGTTTTTTTCTGTAGTATTTTTCACAGAAAGTCCGCAGAGTTTTCCGTAGGTATAATTGACATGACTGATTTAAAAAAACGTGAGCGTTTTTGAAATCGCAGCATTTCTACTGTGGAATATTCTTTTAGACAGAATCCCATCCACTTTCAATGTAAGATGCAGCATTTTTTGCTGTGGCCAAAACGCTACATTTTCGCAATGTGGGGCCCTGACCTAAAGGGGTTTTCCAGCCCCAAATGCATGTTTTATGCGGATGACCTATCCACAAGATAGTTCATCAGTATCTGATCTATGGGGGACCCCACACAGATCAGCTGTTCAGGCAGCCTCCATGTTTTGGAAGCTGCTGCAGTGGCTGGGAACGGTAGCGGTCTGCTCCAATTCAAGACACCAATATTTTAAATATTGTATAGGTAGAGTATAGGTAGCCACAGTTATACAGTTTGACTTGGGATCTGGAGCCTGAAAGCTTTTAGTGATACCTCTGCCCCCTAAAATGGCCGATACTTTTCATTCGTTCCATACTTCTGTGCTGTATTTGCAGGTTGCCTGACTTTGCTTCTTGGAATTGTCATCGGTATTTTGTCTAAGATTTTTGGCCTATTAGAACACGGAACAACAAATAGAACAAGTGGATAAAATTTCACAAAGTACAGATTTATGGTGTATGACTTCAGAGACCTGACACGTTGTTGCCTATAAAGTAGCGTTATATAACATCCTGGCTCGTGTAGATTTAATTCCACAGATGCGCGGTCAGGCCCAGTGAACACATGTACAAATAATTCTCCCTCTGCTGAAATAACATTGCATTTAGTTAAAGGAGTCATCCGCCACCCGGAACATTATTGTGCCTGTAACAGTTAAGGACTACTCTGTTATTACGTTGTGGTGGTCCCAGAGCTTCATTACAGCAGCATAAGCACTCTGCAGAAAAATGGTAATGAAACATAATGATAGGATAGCTAATGCACAGCATCATCTTACCTTATACATCCCATATGCCTTCCACAGAATTACAACCACATCCAAACAAGTTGGCTTTGTTGCATATGTCATTATTATATTATCCATGAGATGCAATACATGACATCATTACCATTGAGATTTGATTAGAGCATCTGGACACTAAGACAGAAAGTTCAGCTTCTACTGGAGAGAATTGTGAGCATGCTCTGTGTCATGTGTAGTAGTCACTGAGCAATGAGGGGAAGGAGGGAGGTGGAGTTGAGCTGCCTTAATTCCCTACTATCAATGGTGCGATCCTGCGTTATCTGCCTGTATATGACGTGATCCTGTGTTATCTGTTGCATATGTCATTATTATTTTATCCATGAGATGCAATACATGGCAACATAACCATTGAGATTTGATTTACAGCACCTGAACACTAAGGCAGGAAATTCGGCTTCTACTGGCGAGCATTGTGAGCATGCTCTGTGTGATGTGCTGAAGTCACTGTGCAATGTGGGGGAGGAGGGAGGTGGAGCTGAGCTGCCTGAATTCCCTACTATCAATGGGCGATCTGCCTGTAGCTTAAAGAAATATTCCCATTATTGACACTCATGGCATATCCAAACAATATGCTATATATGTCTGATAGATGTGGGTTTCACCTCTGAGACCTGCATCTTTCTGCAGAATGGGGGTCCTTCAAGTGCCATCCTGCCTTGTGCCACAGTTGCTGTAAATGGAGAGGTAGCCATGCTATAGTTCTGAATTTTTAGAAAGAGGACAGTAAAGCGATATTTACAAGCAGTAAAGTACTGCGCAGAGGACAACATGAGTGAAAAGCATTCCAGATCAGTCAAATTGCCTGATGGATTTAAGGACAGGCCTAGTAGTTCATGTCCAAAAAAATGGCAAATATTCCCTAAAGCACATCCGATCATGGGATTCCCATGGAGTTTAGAGGAAATAGAGTTTACATGAGCATCAGCTAGAGAGTAAAGGCCGAACTCTCTCCATTCACTTCTCATCTATTTTCCAGAATGGCCAATAGTAATAAATGAATACAAGTGATCAAGATCAGTCTCCTTCCCCCTTATGGCAGTTCATACTATAGTCCCTGGAGTATTCCCAGCTATACTTCTATACTACTGTGTAGGCTCTGCTCTGTGATAAATAGAGGGCCAATAAGTAGAGACCTGGCTGAGGAAAGCATTACTGGGCATGTGTGTCCACCAGCACTCAGCTCATTAGGTGGACATATACACTGCTGTGCACTATAAATACAGGGTGACACCATACCGTATAGGTATATGATAGAACTCTTCACTGGATCAATTGGCAGCATGCAAACATTGCTCATTCTTGTGATCTGTAAAATAAATACAATATTTAATGGACAACTCCTTAAAGTACGATGCATATAGTTAAGGTAATTCTGCACAGAAATTTTAACACTTGCCTGTTTTCTTCCCATTCAGGTCCAGTCGCTTATTTGTACTCAGGTAAGAAAAACCTTCCCTAAATTTCTGGTTCATCTTCTATCTATACAAGTGCATGAGGACCCCAGTAATAATGATACGGCATGTACAACCAGTTTAGTCTTGCTTCAGGGGCTGAAGATGGCAAAAATGGAGATACTTTCCAAGCACAGGCTAAGGACAGTGATGTACTCCATATTCTGTAACAATTGTGTAAGGTATAAGTCACATTTCTTCATCTATTCTGCAGACCTTGAAGTTAAAAGGGTTGTATACAATTATATAAACATGTAAACTTAGGTCCTTAGATTATGTGTGCACAGTACTGTACATGTATTATGTGTGCCCTGCACTGTACATGTATTGTATATGCATAATACTGTACATGTATTATGTGTGCCCTGCGCTGTACATGTATTGTATATGCACAGTACTGTACATGTATTATGTGTGCCCTGCAGTGTACATGTATTGTATATGCACAGTACTGTACATGTATTATGTGTGCCCCGTACTGTACATGTATTGTATATGCCCTATACTATGCTTTTATTATGTGTGCCCTGTACTGTACATGTATTGTGTATGCTCAGTACTGTACATATATTATGTGTGTTCTGTACTGTACATGTATTGTGTATGCTCAGTACTGTACATATATTATGTGTGTTCTGTACTGTACATGTATTATGTGTGCTCTCTGTACTGTACATATATTATGTGTGCCCAGTACTGTACATGTATCTGTTCACTCTGTACTATACATATATTATGTGCGCTCTCTGTACTGTACATGTATTATGTGTGCTCTCTGTACTGTACATATATTATGTGTGCTCTCTGTACTGTACATATATTATGTGTGCTCTCCGTACTGTACATGTATCTGTTCACTCTGTACTGTACATATCTTATGTGTACTCTCTGTACTGTACATATATTATGTGTGCTCTCTGTACTGTACATGTATTTGTGCTCTTTGTACTGTACATGTATTTGTGCTCTCCGTACTGTACATATATTATGTGTACTCTGTACTGTACATATATTATGTGTGTTCTGTACTGTACATATATTATGTGTACTCTCTGTACTGTACATGTATGTGTGTTCTTTGTACTGTACATGTATTTGTGCTCTTTGTACTGTACATGTATTTGTGCTCTTTGTACTGTACATGTATTTGTGCTCTCCGTACTGTACAATATTATGTGTACTCTCTGTACTGTACATATATTATGTGTGTTCTGTACTGTACATATATTATGTGTGCTCTCTGTACTGTACATGTATCTGTGCTCTCTGTACTGTACATGTATTTGTGCTCTCTGTACTGTACATGTATTTGTGTCCTCTGTACTGTACATGTATCTGTGCTCTCTGTACTGTACATGTATTTGTGCTCTTTGTACTGTACTTGTATTTGTGCTCTCCGTACTATACATGTATTTGTGTCCTCTGTACTGTATGTACATGTATCTGTGTCCTCTGTACTGTACATGTATTTGTGTCCTCTGTACTGTACATATATTATGTGTGTTCTGTACTGTATATGTATTTGTGTCCTCTGTACTGTACATGTATTCTTTACTTTAGAATATAACATATAATAAGAGCATTTCTTGAAGCTGTAGTTTGCAGATCTGTGCCAGTTACCCATCCCAGCAGTGACGTTGGAATTTCAAGAGGTTGTGATAATGTATAACACCCATAAATCCTGCAACAAACTAAGCCTAAAATTCCATGCTATGAACAATGATCTGACTAGGAAGCTTTCCTCCTTATTGATGAAAGTGTTAAATGAATAGTGCAGGCGAATATAAGAAACTATGTAATATACAGTATAATGCAAAGCGTAAAGGCAGATGTGGAGACAATGCTGCAAAATAAGAATGCTTTCAGAAATAGAAGGGTTAATAGTTAATTTGTCAATTAAAGAGGACATTTCATGTCCTCAGGCACATGCGGTTTTACATACCGCTAGAAAGCCGACAGCGCGGTGAATTCGATGCACTGCCGGCTTTCCCGGTATGTCCCCCGGGGCTGGAGATATCGGGGGTGTAAGTTTCACAGTTTACTGTCAGAAAGATGGGCCCAGTAGCAATTGCTACATTTGCACACCCTATAGCCTGGGCAGCAATGTATACGTACAGTATATTTACCATGCTTTCCTCCCAATACTTTATGGTCACGTAAAGGGAGAGACCCCCTTTATCACCTTAACCATCCGACTAGGTCTAATATGCCAAGTTGTTGGTAAAGGCAGAAAACCAATTTTAATTCCATTTCCTGACTTTCAATGAAGAGGTTAATATGTTTCCAGTTCATACTTTCGCTATCGTCAGCAAATTTTATTCCTGCAGTTATAAACAGAGGATTTGGAACAGAAAAAGCTTAATATAGAAAATCCTATGGTATGTCAAATACAAACATTGCAGGAATATGTGCAGTGAAGGTGAAACAGATGGACAGCTGAGACCTACCATGAGTGCTTCCAAAACTACATGTAGAAGTGTCCGGTCATTCTCTGTTATCTAGAGTCACAAGAAGACCATCCATCTATTCTAGATATTCATCAACATCCATTGTCAACCACAAACGCCCATTGATGTGAGAGGTGCAGCCAGAACAGTCCTTCATCCGGGTACTAAATACACTGTATTTGGTGCCCCTCATTTATTTAAAGAGGACCTTTTATGACCTCCACCAACTCTTTAGACTCTTCAAGGCGCAACTTCACTGATTCCGACACAATTTAAATTTTCTCTCTTACCCCCACCATTCCTGAGAAATCAGTTCTGTTATCTTTGTCCCCTATATGCTAATTAGGCTCTCTCCTATTGGGTGGTTTCTGTCTCTCTGCTCCAACCTAGGACCACCTACCTGACAGTAGATCCTATTTAGCATTTTGGATGCTGAAATTAACAGCACCAATTGCTCAGAAATGGAGGGAGCTCGAGAAAAAATTCCAACCGCCACGGAATCAGTGGTACCTATTGAAAGATACAAAGAGTTGGTGGAGGTGGTGAAAGATCCTATTTTAAGGACCAATGGAGGAAGTTTACTAATACTGTATACGTTTTAGACAGTTTTAAAATGCCCCAGATTTAACACAGTGGCTGCTGCTAGATGATAAATCTGGCACACCTTTAGGTCTAGTTTAAATTTTCCAACAGAAACTGCAGCAAATTTTTAGCACACATCAATAGGCCCCTCCCCTTTGTCACACAAAGCTCAGCAATTCTTTCCTAAATTAACTAGTTTCTCAATATTGTCTCCATAGTGCCTACCAGTGAACAGAATCCGGAGAGTTTGGTCGTATCAGTATCTAACATCAGTGCACCATTTGGGTCCCAGGCTCATTTGGTTTGTCAGAGTTATCGCATGGTGTGGACACAGGACAGCCTTAATGACAGGCAGAGAGTTGTACACTGGGACCTCTACAACAGCCAAGGGGTGTACCGAGGAGAACGTCTTCTGGACATGTTCTCTGCTGGAGAGCAACGCATCTACAGTGGTTACAATGTTGGCCGAATCATGGTGTCGAAGTCTGCCTTCCAAGATGGCAACTTTTCTTTAGTGATAAAAGGTATGAAAAATCTGAAACAATCTTGGCAAAACTTGGTTTCTCCTTGGAGCGTGGTTAGATATAGACATTGCACCACATCTGATGACTTGCAAAAACAAGGTGACATGTGGCCAAAAAAGAGGTTTTGAGTTAGTCAGGCCAGAAATTTAGCTGTATGTTTCATAGTAACATGGAACTTAAGGATCGTAGGATTTAGGCTTAGATATGAATGGTGCTGTTTCTTGAAGAAAACCTGAACAACCCTTGACTTTGATTCTTACTAAGCAACTTTTGACATAATAGACATTGTATTTGCCTAAGTTGGTTGGACCAAGTTAGCAAGTTATCAACTATTCTTGGGATAGGTAATAACTTGCTGATAGATGGAGATCTGACTCTCGGGGCACCTCTTGATCCTGAGAGGGGTGTCACATTTTCCCCATATGAATGGAGCTAAGCGATTCTACTCCATTCATCTCTTCTGGGACTGCCAGAGATAGCTGATTACAGCACTTGGCTATCTCCACAACATATATGGTAACTTGGTCTAGCCCATTTAGCTTGAGAAATCCCTTTACCAATATCTGTAAACTCATCATAACAATTGATTTCATCTTATCTATTGCTTTCATAAAGACGTATCCATGAGCGATCAAGGACTGTATTCATGTAATCTACATCATCACTACTGCCACATGGATGAGAGGGTCAAGGTTCAACTGAATATCACAAAGTCAGGTAAGGACATGGTTAGACTGATCCACCAGAGGACCCAGGGTTCTTTTTAGAAGTTGACAAGCACATCCCGATTTCTATAGGATCAGCCAACAATCTAATGTATTTGGGGCCTCTTGTCTGTCCCCCAATGGCAGATGTTTCTGCAAGAGATATGACTATTCCCTTCTCCATTGTGTAGTAAGCAAATGGCCAAACCAAGCATGAATATTTATAAGGGCGTTTGGAGATAGCTGTACTGTATATGAACTACCTATGGCCAGCTTAATAATGGAGGCGAGAAGGCTTTGACAAGTGCATCATATCTCCAGGTGCTGAATTTCTGGTACAATAATTTAGAAATACAGTCACTATAGACATACTGGATTCATCCTTACGGACGAGTGCATACAAAGGGTCTTAATTGACTATAGACATCATACTCATACTTCTACAAGGATATAATGTCTTATGTTTCTTATCCTAGAACGCAAGGTGAAGATGTACTGGGATGGAGAAAAGGCTGTTGTTATTGCATTAGTTGGGTCCACTGTTGTGCTGCCCTGTGAGAACTGGAACCAGATATGGACTGACCGACATCGTGAAGAAGACCAGCAAGTGGTACATTGGGACCGTCAAGCCCCAGGGATCCATCATGACAGAGCAGATCGTTTGATCGATATGTATGCTTCAGGGGAGAGGAGATCTTATGGTGCCCTCTTTATGAGGAATAGAATGAATGTGACAGATAATGCTTTTGCTTATGGAGACTTCTCACTTCTTTTATCGCATTTGACAAAAGGGGATGAAGGGACTTACTCTTGTCATCTGCATCATCACTACTGTGGTCTTCATGAACGCAGAATTTTTCACTTAACTGTTTATGATCCACCAAAAGAACCTCCAAAAGAACCTCCAAAAGAAGAAGAACCCAAGAAGACTAACATTGGTTCTTCACCTGCCATAGGTAATGTATATGATGCATATGTGACATAGGACCTCACTCTTGAATCATCACTATTAAGGTGCATATAGACATTAGATCAGGGGCGTAACTTGACGGCCCGGGCCTGAGGGGGTGCAGTCGCATCGGGGCCCAGGAGCCTTAGGCCGGGGCCCATAAGCACTGGTAACAGTATTGAGATTGCAGCTTCCATCTGGCCCATAAGCCAAGGAGACTCACAGATTACCCTGACCACACTAAGGTTGATTAAACTCCTTAGCACCTGTAACCATCACTATCAAGAATTGCGGGGGGGGGGGGGGGGGGGGGCCGGGGAAAGGTTCCGCCCCCCCCTTATGGAGGTGGGGCCCCCCTCGGGGGGGGCGCCCCCCAACAAAGGGGGAAAAAGGGCCCTTGGGGGGGGGGGGGGAGAAGTTTGGGCACCCCATTAATCTTAACTAGTTCTAAATATTTGGGCTTAGCACAGCCAGTATATCTAGTAACTCATGGCACAGTATATTTCAGGAGAATTTCGCTCGTAGGGATGGCGCATTAAACCAAAGTTGAGCGGTGAAGGGGTCCAGAAGGAGGTAGCCTCCTTTTGCCTTGGCCCGGCCCCTGGACATAAAGTATTCCCCCCCAAAACAACCAGCGGTGGGGGGCATTACGCCACTGCATTCAGATGAATGGGTTGGACATTCCAGAACGAATGCCTCGCATGAATGCCTGAGTAGATTTGGGGGTGTGTTTTGGGTGTTGTGTTGGTGGAAAACCTCCGGGGGGCAATTGTTTTTTTTATCGGTAGGATGCTGCCACTGAAACCAAATGTTGGGGACCAACTAACAAAGATTCCCGTTGCCGGGTTGGGCACACAGCCCCAAAAAAAAAGGAACCCACCAAATTAAGAATGGGCAGAAGTGTTTGGAAGCGGTGGACGCCGCAACGCCTTTTTGTATGACCAAAGGACTAATCTCAATTTGCCCAGTTCAAGGACCAAAAGAAATGGGGGATTGTTTCTGTGGACACCCCATACAGCTCCTTGTGAAGGGCTGTATTGTTGACCGATGGGGCTTGATGGGATATGTGTATCCTTGGAGGTGCTAGGGAAAAAAAAATGGGGGTAGGTAGGATTTAAACCCCCAAAATAAAAATTGAATTAGGTTTGGGCCCCCCCTGGGAAAAAAGAAAGCCCCCAGAGGAACTGCTATGAACCACAAGCTCACTGATTTTAAACAAGACTAGAGCATCACATGTGTCAGTAAAAATATAGTCAATCATAAATGGTAAGGGCCAATCCCGAAAAAAAACATTAAAAAAAAAAAAAAAATATTACTATGACCTCTGTTCTAGATAATATCCAATGTCAACTACATATATGCTCTCGTTCAGTGAATGTAGATGCCCCAGGTATAACCACTTTTACAATTACTATGGCAGTGCCCAGGGCACAATGGACTATACCGTATTGCTCAGCAACTCCATAAACGCCTATATCACTGCTTATAGTCTATATGGGGTGTACAGAAGTATATATATGGTATATCCACCTTCTTTCTCACTGTTTTCTATGGTCTTATTCTCATATTTGCAGATTCCACCGTCAACCGGGAAAATAAAGTGATCAATGTAATCATTCCAGAAAACAGACTTCACTTCTTCCAACAACTCGGATACATCCTGGCAACCCTTCTGCTGTTCCTTCTCCTGCTCACAGCTGTGATCCTCATCACCCGCAAACATCGCAAGAAAGGTAAATGTGACTCACAAGATGTGAC
Source organism: Leptodactylus fallax (assembly GCA_947044405.1). Taxonomy (NCBI): domain Eukaryota; kingdom Metazoa; phylum Chordata; class Amphibia; order Anura; family Leptodactylidae; genus Leptodactylus; species Leptodactylus fallax. Next base: position 827,840 of record CAMRHE010000270.1, read on the forward strand.
ACGTAGCTTCTAAGACAAACAGCCTCAAGGGGCCAAGTGTCTGCAGGTGTTACCATTAACTGTGCAATGTCAGGGGAAGATGTACAATATCTGTACAATACCTCCTCTGTATCTGCTTAAAAAGACGCTTACAATGTTAGCGAGTCCAGATATGGTCTATATATATATAAATATAGGCGGACAGTGTTGAAATTAATTTTTGAGTTGACAGAAATGGCAAATTATGGCAAATTTACAAATGCATTGTAATGCTTAAAGGTATTAGCTTTCTTGGCTAGTAATACATCAATCGAAGATAAAGTGAGTGGTGCTGAGTAGAGATGGACAGGCCACTTCATCATGAGCTGGGTTCAACCCAAATATTCCAAACTATTCGGTTTTTAACGGAGCCAAACAATTGGCGATTCGTCTCGGACAAACTAAGATGACCACTGCAATATACATTGCGGTAAATTATTATACTCTGGAGTCCCTTCAGACCCCAAAGGTGGAATAGGTTGAGGCCCCGGGAGGAGATAAATAATTTTAAAAAATTCATATTCACCTTCCCTTACCTCACCCTTTTGGGCCTCTTGTGACGTCATGCGCCCGGGGTCACTGCTGAGGCCTGTGATTGGGCCACAACAGTGACATGGGCACGCCGAGCATCATGATGTCATGTTGCTTGTCGTGCCCATGTGACTGCTCAGGCCCAATCAAAGGCCTCAGCGTTGACCCTGGGCGCAGGATGTCACCAGGAGAGCGTCAGATGCCACGAGGAGACCTAAAAAAGGTGAGGAAAGGTGGGTATAAATGTCTTATTTTTTGACACTTTCCCTATTATGCTCTGGTGTCTAAAGAGACCCTAGAGTATAATAATTTCACTTCCAGTTCTATTCGAACTTCAACCTGAAGTAAATGAGGGACCCAAGCCAGCCATCTCTGGTGCAAAGCTGCAATATCAAGAATAGTCGCTATACAATACATACAGTGCTATGCTTGATTTTCAGTGAATAGGTTACAGCTCTTATCTGTCATTAGAACCCAGCATATCAACCCAGCCCCGCAGATACATAACAGGGCTGGGTTGAATAGTTGTCTCCATTGCCAAAATATCATCATTTTGTCATCATGAAAATTACTTCTTTGGAGCAATGAGGGCGTTACCATTGCTCCAAAGACATATGTAGAGATGACATTTGCATATTGATAAAAGCAGCAATGTCAACAATGGAGACCCCAGTTCATAAGGAGTAAGTAAACACCATTTGTATCAGGTGATCCTGACCTATCTATCTGTGGGTCCTAGTGACAAACTTCCTTTAATAGTGGAATTGGAACTGTAGAAAATGCCAACTTTTTAAAAAAATGTTCTCACTTTTCTTTCTAGGTTATGCATATCACTTGAATAAATCCCAAGGGTATGTAACAGTTTATTAACTTGATTCTAGAAATAAATTGGTGATTTTTATATTTTAAAGCTTTTTGTGAGATTAGAAAAATTGTACTTGATTCGTTTTCCCAGAAATAGCGCCACCCTTGTACATTTTTCTTGTGTAGTATTGCAGCTCAGCCCTGTATTTGAATAGGTCTGAGCTGCAATACAAGACACAGCCCATAGACAAGGGTGATACTGTTTCTTGGGTGAAAAAGGGTGAACTTTTTCATTAATCTCAGCAAAATTGTTACCATGTCCCATCACTTGATGCTGATTTTCCAATTTGCTTTTGTAGGAAAGATGTGAACATGAAGGAAATTTGTCTGAGACCTCCTGACCTTATCGAATACAAACAGGAAGACATTCGAATCGGTAAATAATAAAAAAAAAAAAATTAAGTAATACTTAAATATTGCTCTGTGGGTCACTGACTTCCATATGTTTAGGCAGATGATCCTATTCACTACCTGCAATATGTAAAAATGTTGATAGAGCATCCTGTTAGTTTTTGGTATCTACAGATATGACCCCTTGACTTGAAAGTAGTCTGTTTGGTCAATTTGCCCCACCAAAGTAAAACCAATGAAACATGGGTTGTCCCATTCCTGGCAAGTGCTATGTCTCTAGCCTGTTAATCCTGCCTAAATCCTCCCACCAAGCCTTGATTGACTGCACTTGCTTGTCCAGACATCAGAAATATGAGCACCAGTAGAATGGAACATGGTCATGGCGCATGCGCAAATGATGAACGCATGCGCAAGATTTTGGGACTGGTACTGCCAATGTCTGAAACAGCAAGAGCCGTCAGTCAAGGCTTGGCGGGAGGAGGTGGGCAGGCTTTGCATGCTGGATCCAGACTAAACACTGGGAATAGGACCAGTCTTGTTGGTTTTGTCAATTAATTTGCATATTGCATAAAAGTCTTTTGCACCGAAATCAGGCTGTTGCCATGGCAAAAAAGGTATGCGTTGACATGTCTGTGACCTACCAAAAACTGGGGTAGGGTGGTAGGGTAAAATGACTTGACAGACGCCATCTGTAATAGTAATAGTTTAGCCATCATTAGAAGCTCACTTTAACAAATCTTTCAATAGATGAATGGGGCTAAATATGTATTTTTTTATTTTGTGGGTGTTAAATGTTAAGAACATACATGAAAAAAAAAACCTTCAACCCTAAGATTAAAAACATATGTCATGTAAGGTCATCCATACCATACCATACCATACCATACCAATCCATGGGGTTGCCCATATTTGCTGCATTGGTAATGGATAATGGAATCTCAGCAAACAGTGGAAAGTTATAACAGTGGAACCAGCAAACAGATCTCTGGGTCTCGGTGACAGGTGCCGTGTTATGCTTTCACGGGGATGTGACACACACTGCCAACAAATACATGTTACTACTGCGTAGGGTGTTGGTGGTGCCTTGGTTTCTGGAATGGGATGACGTCTTGGTATAGAGATCTCTTCGCCTCAAGCTGTCCAAGCCTCTCATGCTGGCTGCACCCCAAGATATCCAATCAGCAAACAGTCCTGGCAGAGGTGTTGTTGAAAATAAAACTTAAAGGGGTTGTCCAGAATTTAGGGACAACTCAGGGGTGGCAAAAACAAGCTTACCTAATTGCAGCGCTCTGTTGTCCAGTCCCGCTCCCCTTTTCCTCCTGTGCCAGAATTCGCTGCTCTGGAAGCGAAGAGGCTCACATGACCACTGAGACCACTCAGGGTCCTCAATGGTTGATGGTAAGGAAATGGTGATGTATGTGAATGACGTCATCAGTCCCCCTTCAGCAAACCATTCAGCTTTCGGCACAGGAGGGAAAGGGGACCTGGACAGGACAACAAAGTGTTGGGGATAGGTGAGTATGCCTTTTTCTGTTTTAAACTCACCCTGTCTACCCCTGAGTTTGCCCTAAATCCTTTAACCCCTTAATGTAGTAGTTACTGGTGCCAAAGGATGCAGGTCAATGAGCAAAAGACTCCCAGGGTATGTGTCCCTGACGCCAGGAACTAGCAGCACCAGCGCCATAAGAAATATTTTTATCTTATTTTGTTTGAAGAAATTTTTATGGTTGGAAATATATTTGAAAAGAACATTTTTTTCTTACAGATTACAAAAATAACATACTGAAGGAACGTGCATCCATGGAGAGGACCTTCACGCCAAAGAACATTGACTTGGACCTTGGTAAGTGAGGTCTCACTGTCATTTTCTCACACCACTAATTGGTGGCTTGGGTAGAGACTGATTCTTATAACAGGGAACATCCAGCTCCATCTACTGAGCAACCCCAGAGCAAGAGACATTAAAGGAAAGCGATAGTTACAGGAGACATTTACAGACCTCATTCTCCGAGGACAAAGAGCAGGAATTTGGTCGGGGATCAGTGAAAATTACAGAGTGTTAGTACCGAAATGTGGATCCAAGTCGAAAGTAAAGGTCTGTGGTATTTTCAAAGATAGCTCGATCTTGGTTAATGATAATACAATGCATCTAAAACAAGGGTTTAGTATCTCACAACAGCTGCGAACAAGATTTTGGACCTTAATTTGCGATTTTACAAGTTTTATGAAGGTTATATTTTGCATAAAGGGAGTGTATGACATTAGAAAAAGTTATTTGTTTCTAAAAACAGCACCACTCTTGTCCATTGGCTGTGTCTGGTATTGCAGCTTAGACCATACACTTAAAGAGGACCTTTCACGTCCTCTGGCACTGGTGGTATAATATACCAATAGAAAGCTGACAGTGTGCTGAATATAGCGTACTGTCAGCTTTGCCGGTATGCGCCTGGTTCCAGGGATATCGGTGCTGCTAGTTTTAGCTCTGTCAGAGGGGCAGGCCTTACAGGTCAGAGTCATCGCTGGACTGTGAGGAACACTCCCTTTGACAGTACAAGGCTATGTAAGAATACTGTTGGAGGGGCGATGATGCTGAGCTGCAAGGCCCGCCCTTCTGACAATGGAGGGATATCGGTGCCAAAACTAACAGGGCCGATATCTCTGGCACCAGGGTGCATACCGGCTGAATTCAGCACACTGTCAGCTTTCTAGAGGTATATAATACCACTGATCTCCGAGGACATGAAAGGTCCTCATTAAATAGGACTTAGTTGCAATACCAAAAACCGCATCCAACAATTGTTTTTACAATGCTAATAGCATTCACACATATTAAAAAATAAGAACAGAAAATTAGCCATTGTGACCACTCTATAGGGAATCCTCCCCAAATCCCATTACTCAAAACACAGGTCAGTAAGTTTATATAGTCAAATCCTTGCTTGTAACTCTAAGACTGAGGCCCCACATTGCGGAAACGCAGCTTTTTTTGTTGTAGATTTTGCTGCGTTTTTTTTCCAGAATAACAATTCTATATTAATATAACTATGTAATAATATTATATTTTTTTTTTTCAACAGAACTTCGCAAAGAATATTGTAAATAGGACATTGCCCATGCTACTGGCTGGCCCAGAAGCTCCACCTTCTCTTATAGAGGGCCTTAAAGCTTCCCCATGTGTCTTCATCCAAGCTGTTACTTTTACCTGCGTCTCCTTTGTGTGCTACTGTATATTCAGATCACTGTTCCAAGCGGTGGCAGAATTTTCATAAAGACATTGACAAAAGACGTTTATAATAGGATGTATTCATTGTCCTGCGCCATTTTTCTAGCTGTGGTAACTTCCAAAAGACGGATTTCAAGCAAATGACCAAATGTACAGTCAGCATATTACCAAAATGATAGTGTAGTAATGGCTTGCTATAGTATCTTCTTGTAGAACTATCTGTGTATAAGTGTGTGTACAGAACGTTACATTCTGACATGTCTATTGGGATTTCATGAAACCAAAATTTGTGGGATTTGGACTTATTCTGTATACTAGGGTTTAACACTGAATCTATTGAAAATTCCCCTGTAAGGAACTATATTCTCAATAGTATGGGATTCTCCATAGCGTTTGTATGGTTTCCAGATTCATTTCCACATCCATGCTACAATTTATAATATTATCTCCTATCCATTTTGGAAACATGAACCGAGGAGAGATGAAGTAGACTTGTAGGAATAATAGTAGGTGATGTCAATGGAGCCATATCATAAAGTTAAGGAACATAACCTGGTTAAAGTAAGACAAAAAAATGTTTTCACCACTGTGGGGCCATGATATCAATGTCCCGATTATATGTGACTTGGTTTCCACCTCTCTTCTACATATGTGTCAAGTACACTGGATACTCAAAGGAAAAAAAGAGAACATATAAAGCTTCTATCAACATGGCCTCAAAGGGAAGCCGCCAGCAGGTTTGGGGACAGTAAGCCACCAGCATGTCATTTAGTATCCCCAAACTTGCTGACAGGTTCCCTTGAATCAGTATTAGAAAGCTGAAGTTAAGTGGTTATGGTAACAGGATTGTGGTAGGTAACTGTCTATTCTATGTAATACTTGGAAACCATTAACCTGAGTTTTGATGGTCTAGCCGGTCTAGCCAAAATTGAAGCTCAGGCCATCGATAGACTAGAAATCGATCTTTAGCTCTCTGTGCAGTTCATTTACTTTCTAAACATAGAGAATATATTGACTAATAAGCCAGACAATGGCATATTACCCTACAGGGGGATAAAAGGCACCATAGACATCATCATCACATCTATAGGCTTTAGACACTCCAGATTAAGGGAGGCCAAAGACATTGGAGATTGTCAGATGGTTTTTATTGTCCACTTCCAAATATATCAGTCTGACTGGCCCGTCCTGTGGACCTAAATGTGCTTTCTTAGCTGAGCGAGCTTAGGCCACAGGGCACGTGAAATGGTGTGTGGTACTTTGTGTTGGTACACCTTATAAAGTATGTGATCATATAGTGGAGATATATACAGTCACCTAATATGCTGTCACTGCAAAAATAATATACTGGACATTGCCTAAGTGATACTGTCACATAATAGACCCATGCAATGATTAAATAATACCATCATACTGTCACCACATACCAGCTCTATACATGCTAGGCCATCTGTGACACCCCTTTCTCCATGGGAGGCTGAGGGGGGGCAAACAGGGCATGTGCCCCAGGTGCTGGTTGTCGAGGGGCACCAACATGCCACTTTTATATACTTAGATACATAGTAAGAATAGTGAACTAAGCCTTTAAGGAAAGCCTAGCTACAACTCTAGGTAGTCTGTGGACCATCCAGGTTGCACATCCCTAAGACCAACCATGCAGTGTCGGACTGAGTTTACCTGGACCCACCAGATAAAATTATTCTGGGGGTCAACCTCCAACAAACCCTAGGAAATAGGCCATAGTACCCTTCAAATTTAGTTTTTTTTTTCTGCTGGAGCATTATTGTGTTACAGTCTAGGCCCACCGGCAGATCCTCTGGTGGGCCAGTCCGACCCTGCAGCCATGTCAGGGAAACATATTTTAGACAAAACACCATTAAAGTGATGGAAATCTCCAAGTAGTGCCAAGATGGATGGATATTCTAAAAATCATTTCGTTCAGTCTGTAGGGTCTGAGATTACGGGCCTCCACTCTTTTAATGTTTCTATAGGACCTGAAGTCCTTCACCCTCATGCACAGTCAGTATGTATGACAAATATATGAATCCTTGAAACTCCATTTCCTTGTGCTCTGACTTATGGAGTCAACCATGAAGATGCTGAATACAAACCATATTACCCTGGAACAAAACATCAGGCCAAATATCTGTATTTCTCATGTTATGGGATGACAAGGTCAGGAACGTCCCATCTACTGTTCCTGTACCATTTTGTGCCTCCGTTTCTAAAGGTAAATTTAGTTGGATTGGATTTAGGTGGAGAATCCCTTTTATACATTGGCAACTTTAAGATAACAGAACCAGCTATTTATGTGGTTTGTCTCATGTTCTTTCCTCCACCTAGCACAATTCTGGGTTATGTTATATAGCTATAAGTATTTTTATGCGCCGCTGGTTTGGTGACATTTTTGTAGTAATACAATGTATCCCTGCTGGGTTATACATTGGACTTAAATTTGGACACCCACATGTTTCAGATCTTTTTTTTTTTTAGTATGCATTTTACTATATCATTATATAACAGACTTTAGCAGAAAAACAACCAAAGTACAATTTTATTGTAAAATATATTAAAAACTGCATTTGTGACATGACAGTAGAGACCATAGTATGGACATGTGCTTGATCTGGAAATAAACTTTGATAAATGCTTTCATTTTTTTATGATGTGCAGTTTAATAAATGCTGTGTATATGTAGAAGAATTTACATGGGTTTCCAGTTCAGATATTGTTCTGCCATATATCATATCAGTGGTGGTCATAGACAGGTGCAATGTCAATGTCCTAAGCAGAAAGGACTGCAAGTGAATGTAAGCTAGGGTGCAATAGTGCAGCACAGCCACTACATACTGTAGTGTACAGAGTTGTGCACTTCCAGCTCTATACACTGTGCTGTAAACAGCTGATCAGTGCTAATGCCAGGTGTCAGACCCCCAACGATCTTACATTGATGACCTATCCTAAGGACAGGCTATTAATATCCAGTCTTGCTGCACCCCTTTAACCTCTGGGCCAATTCTACATCCCATTCTTTGCCAATGATGCAAAAGTACCCTGTGTAGAGAGGAGCAAACTGGTTTGTAAAGAGCTGGGTTCAGTACAAATTTTCCCAAGATTTTGGGTTTGGCTGAACCCAAAATTTTGTAGGTTTGCCACTCACAAATCAGTATTATACTCTGGGGCTTATTCAGATTCCAGAATAAAATAAGCGTAGGCCCAGAGGAGGAACGGAGAGTCCCTCACCTCTCCTAGGCTCCCTTGCAGTCTTCTTTGGTAGTCTTCCAGTCTCTTCCAGCCTCCTAGTTGATGTCATCGGCTCTGGGCAACCACTGAGGCCTGTGATTGGGCCTTAGCGGTCACATGGAGTCAACATATGTTGTTGGTGCATCCTACATGAGTTCTGAGAACCAATCACAGACTTCAATGGTCTCCAGGGCCTGTGATATCACCCAGGAGGACGGAAGATGACCAAAGCAGACTGTTAGGGAGCCCAGGAGCGATGATGGAAGGTGAGTATCAATGGTTATTATGCTTCCGCACCTCCCCTGTGCCTCCACTTATTATACTTTGGGGTCTGAATAATAGCACTTCCGCTAAACCCTAGTTATGGACATGTTCTAGAGCTAGTACAACATTAGCACTGAACATCCTAAAATTATTATAAAGCAGAAGGTGACTGATGACAACTCCTTGATTCCTATGTGCCACCTACCTACTGTAAGCTTTAGAATCATACAATCCAAAGGGTAAGCTGACTAGGTCATATCCGATGAGATAAACCGTGCTGCCGTGCATGATGGACAATCAGTCTGTGGCCATTTTTACTTGTTTTTACTTTGATATTTCAAGACATCACAATAAGTAAAAACAGACATCAGAGCATCATGAAATAATTACCCTCTGACTATTACAATCCAGCACAATAGTCACAGTGACAACTATTTTCCTAAATGGCTTTTATTAACTACCGAAAATATGGAATTATTATCGTGTTTGTAGATCAAAATCAAATTCTTTGTAGATCATAAATGAACAAGGCCATGTCCTTCACCAAATGTAGCTTTGACTTACAGAAAAGGGCAAAATTGTTGTATGTTTTATGTTGGGCATGTGGCCTTGGGGGGGGGGGGCCCCCCCCCCCCCCTAGCTTTGAACAGTATTGGTAGGTTCTAGACGTAAAAGATGACACCAAATAATCATAAATGTTAAGTATTTCTGTAAATCAACATCTCCGGGGTATTGTTTGGAGGGTTGGTTTCATCTAGTTTCCATTCAGAGTTGATTCAATGACCACTGGGTCCTGTTAGGACAACCCCTGTTGATAAGCCCTATTAATGCATATGGATGTCATAGGCCCCTTGCCTATAAAGCTGTGCATTGCACCTTGTAAAAGTGCTAAACAGGATGGCTACTAAATAAGGTGTACTGACTTAGACTTAGCAGGTAGTGGACCCCCGGGTTACTATCAGATTTGGCTTAAGGTAATGATTGGGGTTTAAGATATGGTAACTTCTTCACCCTAACAGAAGTCCAGACGTTCCCAGAGAGAATGCCAAGACAAAAGCAATAACTGACCTTTATCCAAAGGTATCGAACCGAGAGACAACTTGTGGTCTTTCATAGCAACTGAAGGCAAAGAAGAAAACTGTCTGAGAATAATGCCTAAGTGAGAGAGGCCAGGGGGTGGCTATAGAGGTGCAGAGGTAGCAGCAGATACTGGGTCCAGGAACCTGAGGGGGCCCCAAAAGTGCTTCTGCCACATAGAAAAGATACTGTCACATACGGTACCAGGGGCGTACACAAAAAGGCGGTTTCACAGTTAAAACCATTTCCCTGCTGACCCTGGCCGGCACCGCTCTTCTGAATGATGATACAGGAGAGCGGTGAGTATGATACGTAATACTTACAGATCCTTGGACTCCGGCCCCTTCTGTGTTGGCATCCCTCTGATGTCGCATAGGTAACAGGACCAGAGAAGAAGTGGAGAGTCCAAGGAGAGGCAAGTACTGAGAATTGTTCTTACCGCTATAGTGTGTGGGACCTGGGGGGACTATGCATTGTGGGACCTGGAGGGCACTGTAGTGTGTGGGACTTGGAGGACACTGTATTGTGTGGGACCTGGGAAGACTATACAGTGTGGTATCTGGGAGGTACTGTAGTGGGTGGGACTTGTGGAGACTATACAGTGTGGGACCTGGGTGGAGCACTGTATTGTGTGGGACCTGGGGGTGCACTGTAGTGTGTGAGACCTGGAGGGCACTATAGTGTGAGGAACCTGGGGAGGAAATACACTGTGTGGGACCTTGGGACATTAAACTATGTGGGGGCACTTAAGGGACACTATAGTGTCTGGGGTCACTCCCCCATGATAAGCGTCACCCTGTGATATGACCCCTGTACAACCCTGTATGGTACTGGGCCCGAAGTCTCAAGTTCCGCCTCTGAAGAAAGCAGATAAGAACTTCACACAGTATGGCATACAGGTAATTAAACTAGCACCATATCTGTCCACAGGTTATGTGTGGTATTACAGCCTAGTTTTATTCATATGCCACACTATTTTTAGAGGAAAGCAGCCATGTTTTTCTAATCTATACAACTACTTTAAAGCATGCCTCCAGTTATAAACAACTTTCCATAAATGAATAATGCAGGTGAATATAAGAAACTTTGTTATATACCTTATTAAAGAAATCTATTTTCTTCTCCACCTTTCAGGCCGATACTTTCTACATATTAGTCTATAAATGGGGAGGCGGGGAAAGAAAAGACACTCATATAAATAACTGCTGCTGTTACACTCTGCTGTGCTTTGCTTTTTAATATTTCAAGGTTGTAGGTAAGAGGCTACTAGCACACAGAATGACACACTAAATCAATTAACCAGCGAGCAGGAGAATCCTACTCCTTTTTCACAGAGTTCTATGTGTGAGGCTGACTATGGAGATGAACATAATTAGAGATGAGTGAATTTCTCAAAAGTTCGATTTGGCAGTTCGATTTGAAGTTCCCAAAAAATTCGCTTCAATCCGAATTACTTTGCGGCGAATAAGCTATTTCCAGCCTGCAGAAAGCCGGGGTGGGCCACAAAATGGCGGAAGCCCTTGGATGCCACGGTCATGTCTCTCTCTCGTTCTCTCTCCAGCACAGACAAGTTTTATTCATGTGGAAGGATCTGCTAACAAGCAAAGACATGTCTACCCAATCACATCACTAGAGAACATCATGTGACCGTCTGATGTCACAAAGGTCCTTACTAAATATCGGTTACCGCGAAGCATCAGGAAATCCGGAATCGTGGCGAATCGAAGATTTCCCGAAATTCAGATCGAATTCCGCTTCTGCAGAATCGATTCGCTCATCTCTAGATATAATGTAAACAAAATAGACAGACTGAAAATAAAGGAGCAGGAGAACAGCTTAATAAGTGGTGAAGGAAACAGATCTCCTTAATAAGATATAATACTAAGTTTCTTTTATTCACCTGCACTATTCATTTATGGAAAGTTGTTTATAGCTGAAGGTGCGCTTTAAGAAAGTTCTGTGCCCAGGATACTTGTGACTCCTCCTGTGTTTTTCAGGTATTTACTACATAGATGATGCCAATGACTTTTTGTTGCTGGATGTCCCATTTTCTTTATATTAGCTTTTACACACCCTAAAATGTGACATCTGATCAAACACTCCAGGCCATTACCAGTCACTGACTTACTTCCTCGTCAATGTGATATGGAAAAAACACAGTTTGTCCAAATCACATTGCTGGACACCTTCCCAATATCTCATATTTCCTACAATAAATATCTCAAAACACTTTTTTTTTTAGAAAATAATCAACTCTGTAAATTTCCAAGGGAAATAATCTAAGACTAAAGGAAATAAATCGTGTTTAGTTATTTATAGGAAAGTATTCCTGAAACGTGTCAACGGAACATTTCATAGCTGGTTGTCAGCTTTCTCTCTATGCACAGAAATAAGGAGAAGACTGTCAAATAGCAGTGTGTGGATAGAGGGGAGACACAAGCTCACGGATAGGGAGGATTGAAGGTTTACAACATGCACAGCATGCTGCAACACATAACATGTATGTTTATCAAAATGACTCCATATGTATATATAAAAGGAGGGAATTTATTACACATGTGGGTTATTTTTCTGACTGTAAAAAGTTGCAAATTATTGTGTACATCTTACTTGTGCAATAATTTGCAATGCCCCCCTTGACACATGAGAAAACGGGGTGGGGTTTACTAGGGAGGGAATGTCAGAAATTGATGCAAATTGTAGCACAAATCTATATCTGGTCATATCAGGAGTAGATTTTAATTTTCTGTGTAAGGACAGTCAAGGATCTGCCGACATTATTCAGATGTGCCTCTTAATAAATTTGGTGCATTTTAATCCAATGAACTGTGGATTAAAGGGAACCTGTCAGGGACACTTGATCACCCACAGGTCCTTATAGACTGGGGGTTAAGTGTCCCAAATCACCCTGTTGTAAAGCCATCCGCGCCTGCATTTAAAAAAATCCAAACCTTTAGGCTGGAGAGTGGCAGCAGCGACAGTGAATAAGGTTGGAAGATCCATTGTGAGACACCCCAGATGCAAGAGAGGCCAGGAAGTGCCAGGCGACTAGAACTGGTCGGCATAAGTCCAGAGTGAGGGCTAAGTATACAGCCGGGTACCTGCAGCTGGAGCCCACAAAGAATTAAAGGAGTTATCCAGGACATCTAAATACCAGAATCTGGAGCAGGTTCTGCAGGTTTTGGAATCTTGGGGTTACCCCTACATGAATGATGGGACTGGTTGACTCCCTTATTGCAAAAGCTAAGCAGCCCCTTTCTCTGTCAATGCTGACGTATAACAGAGAAGGGGACTGGCTTTGTTATTACAATGAGCGAGTCAACCAGAATCCTGTCCTTGGGTAAGGAATGGTCTCACTGGCAAATACTATTTTGCAATCCCTCTTGTCGCACCTCAGGGCTTTCAGTCTGTCTATCAGCAATACTGTGATGTCACATATGTTTTGGCACCAAGGGTCCTGGTTTTATGCTCCAGACACCACTCAAAGTGTAGCTAGCTGAATGTTCTTTGATTCTTACCAGACAGATATCTGTCCCTAACAAATCTGTAATGGCTTTCTGGAATCCTGGGGATTAACTCCTAAATTCAGAGGTCACATGACCCTCACATGATGATGAGGACCTAACTGCAGGGAACCTGAACTACTACAGTGAAGCTGTCATGGACAAATGCCCCAACATAGCTTCTACCAAAACCAGAGTCCCACTCAGTGGTGTAGCTATGCCGGTGCAGTGGTCGCAGTCACTACTGGGCCCTGGACCCAGAGGGGGCTCCACAGGTCCCTCTGCTGCGTAAAATATACCACTATTCTAAATGGCACAAGGTAAGTACATTACAGATTTTGCACTGGGGCCTAGGATTTTCAACTCTGGTTCTACTAACTCAATTCTCCCCCAGTGGCTGTGTAGGTAAGGCTGAGGCCCCATGTTGTGGAAAAGCTGCTTTTTTTGTTGCAGATTTTGATACTTTTTTTGAGCCAAAGTCCGGAGTGACTTCAAAAGTAATGGCAAATATATAGTAAGCTCTTATACTTCTCCCGTCCTCTCAATCCACTCCTGGCTTTGGCTCAAAAATCTCCACCAAAATCTGCAACAAAAAAGCTGCTTTACCGCAACGTGGGGCCTCAGCTGAAAGTTCACTTCTTGATTCAACTCCATCTTTCACAAACTGTTCCTGGGAAAATAAACATCTAAATCTATATTAATATCCCCATCTATCTATATATTAGCAATGTCACATAACGCTATTATATAACTGTTATAACTCTGTTATATAAATAGACAATGCTGTAATTCTTGGGCACCCTTACCATTTCACAAAACTTCCAGCTAACATTCCTGCTTCCAACAAGCTTCTTCAGTATAGCGCTATTGTTTCTTAGCAGTGTTTTGTATGTTATTCTCATGTACAGAAACTTTTGGCTTTCTCCTACACATAAATGAATGTATATAGAGGCCAAACCACTTCCAGTAAAAATAATCATTGGACAACTGGTGAAATTCCTGAATAAATCAGCCTTGTTTCTGCTATAACAGTACAGTGTGACATTCCTGGTTATCTGGCACGGGGTTACAGTATGTGGGATATGTACGGATGAAGCAGTTTTTCCATTTCCGACCCAGTAGACAAGATCTTTTGGCAGTACCTATGAAAAGCAATATAAAGTGAATGAGGCTGGGATGGTTTTGATGATATCTTTATGGGGTTAAAAGATGGCTTTTCCAAATTTTCAATTACTTTTGAGGCAACATATTAGGAAATTTGATGGAAATGAGTGCATGCTATGCTCCTTAGCAGAATGCTGCAGCCATGCTCTTTCCAAACCTCAGCTTTATGAAATGTTTAACGTTCCTTTTTTTTCATAAATTTCATTGGAATTTTCTGGTTTAGACATTTTGAAGCGGAGTTCCCGGTTCCGTAGCCTACAAAGAGGGCAGCATAAGTACTGTACCAATGTGTTGGAGGCATAGGCATACATTTCAAGCGTAGTTCACACCAGCTTTCTGGTGTAATAGTAAATCCTCTCCCCCCATATGTCACATTGTTTTGGACACATTTAACAAGTAAAACAGTGTCCCTAACCATCTGTTTCAGTGTTCCAGCAAGGGGGCCATGGCTTATAATATGTCAAATTGTGCAAATAAATTTTTGTGCAAGGGAAGTCAACCAATAGGCAACTCAATTACAGAGAAACTTGTGTAAGGCTAAGGCTCCACATAATAAGCCCCAGCCAAAAATCACAGCAGAAAAGACTGCTATTGAAACGCATTGCGTTTTTTTCTGCAGCACTTTTCACAGAAAGTCCGCAGAGTTTTCCTCTGTGGACTTTCTGCCCCTATTATACCTATACAGAAAACGCCAGCGTTTCCGTAGATATAATGGACATGCTGCGGTTTACACAAATGAAAGTGTTTTTGATATCGCAGCCTTTCCGCTGTGGATTTTTTTCTGCAATGTGTGGATGGGATTTGCCAGGATCCCATCCACTTTGCAGCGTTTTTTGTAAAATGCAATGTATTGGCAACATGGGGCCCCGGCCTAATGCTGAGGCCCTATGTATTGGAAACGCAGCTTTTTTTTGTTGCAGATTTTACTGTGGTTTTTTGAGCCAAAGTCAAGAGCAGCATGAAAAGGAATAGATAATATAAAGGAAGCTCTAAGACATTTGCCTTCTCTTAAATCCACTCCTGACTTTGGCTCAAAAAAATGCAGCAAAATCTGCAACAAGGGGCCATAGCCTAAAGATACAAATTTTATCATGCAGACTGAGCCAACTGTGATAAATTTGGCAAACTTTTAGACAGTATAGTCTAAGTGTACACTAACTATTTTGGTTCGACCAGACAATGTGGCAACCATACACAGCTGAAGCCCCAGCTTGGTGCCCAATAACTCAGTCTTACCTCAGACTTACTGATGAACCTTACTAGCTTCTGCAGGGGAGATGAATGGCTGCAATTCCAGCTGTCTTGAACTGTTATGTGTTGAGACGCCAGCAGGCTGCATTATGTCTTTTCAGCTTCCTTTCCCCCTCCTTCATACAGTGGACGCCATGACCTTCTTCTCTGAATGTGCGGTCAGCCAGCTCTCCTGGTGAACTTCAGGTTGTTGTTGCTTTATAATTATTACTTGGTCCCAAGTTTGGCAATTCATATCATTAACCCTGCCTTCTGCACCCTTAAAGGGACTGTGTCACTAGACCCCAGCATATCAGCCCAGTCCTGCAGATATATAGGTTAGGGTCAGAGACTCCAGCATATGACCCCAGCCCTGCAAATAGATAGGTGGGTCACCAGACCCCAGCATATCAGCCCAGCCCTGCAGATAGATAGGTTAGTGTCACCAGACCCAGCATATCGCCCCAGCCCTGCAAATAGATAGGTGGGTCACCAGACCCCAGCATATCAGCCCAGCCCTGCAGATAGATGGGTTAGTGTCACCAGACCCCAGCATATCAGCCCATTCCCGCAGATAGATAGATTAGGGTCACCAGACCCCAGCATATCAGCCCAGTCCTGCAGATAGATAGGTTAGTGTCACCAGACCCAGCATATCAGCCCATTCCCACAGATAGATAGATTAGGGTCACCAGACCCCAGCATATCAGCCCATTCCCGCAGATAGATAGATTAGGGTCACCAGACCCCAGCATATCATCCCTCCCAACCCCCCCCCCAGCCCTGCACATAGATAGGTTAGGGTCACCAGACCCAGCATATCACCCCAGCCATGCAGACAGATAGGTTAGGGTCACCAGACCCAGCATATCGCCCCAGCCCTGCAGATAGATAGGTTAGTGTCACCAGACCCAGCATATCAGCCCAGTCTCGCAGATAGATAGGTTAGGGTCACCAGACCCCAGCATATCAGCCCAGTCCTGCAGATAGATAGGTTAGTGTCACCAGACCCAGCATATCAGCCCAGTCCTGCAGATAGATAGGTTAGTGTCACCAGACCCAGCATATCAGCCCAGCCCTGCAGATAGATAGGTTAGTGTCACCAGAACCAGCATATCGCCCCAGCCCTGCAGATAGATAGGTTAGGGTCAGAGACTCCAGCATATGACCCCAGCCCTGCAGATAGATAGGTTAGGGTCACCAGACCCCAGCATATCAGCCCAGCCCTGCAGATAGATAGGTCAGGGTCACCTGAATCATACAGTATTTTCCCCTTGTGAATCGCTGCCTGCATTGCCGAGATATCTCTGTTTCTGTCAATATGCAAATGAGCTCTTGGAGCAATGAGGGTGTTGTCATTGCTCCAAAGTAAGTAGTAACGACCTTGTTGCTTCAAAGAGCTCATCATATTGACATAAACAGTGACCAGGGCTGCGATTTACAAGGGGAAAACATTGTTTAATTCAGATGACCCTAACCTATCTGCAGGGCTGGGTTCTGGTGACAGACTGCCTTTAACAGCCACTTTTTGGGGTGTCCTTTGGGGGCCACATTGGGCATTCAGTAACTTAGTGATTACAGAGTAAGTATAGATCATCAATAAGACATCAGAGGGGGTTTGATGGGACTATGGTGCACGTGCAAGCACGGTGACCTCTTCACTGCTTACATCACACGCTGTCTGTTTTATGGTGACTGTTATAGTGATGTTATTTCAGCCTCATCCCATAGAAGTGTATAAGACAAGGCTGCAGTTACATCGCAGGGCCGCTATAACACAAATAGTAATGTATACAGAAGGGGGTACATACTATCATTGCCTCATTCTTTATTATAAGAGGTGTGACACAATGCAGTTACAGAAAATTGACTCTAGTGACTGTAATGTATCTGCAATATCATAGGTTTAACTTTGCACATGTGTATTACAACAGTGAACAAAATGCTATGAGAAGGCGCTCTCTAGTGGTCAAACAGAATATCCGTTTTAACACTGTATTTGCAGTTCACATTTACCATATGCATCAGGTCAGCTCCAAGAGCCAGGGACATAGCTATAGAGGGTGCAGAGGTAGCAGTCACTACTGGGCCCTGGGGGGCCACAAAGGTCCCTCTGCCACATATAATACACTGTTCTAAATAGCATAAGGTAGGAGTGGGGCCCCATTGCAGATTTTGCACTGGGTCCCAGGAGCTTCACGTTATGTCTGTGCCCAAAGCATACATTACATTGATCCCCATTCACCCATATTCACCCAGCATAAGCCAAAAGAGCCTTCAGTTATCCATTGCTGATACTGTTTCTTGCACTATGTGCTTTTCCATACAGCGGTCCAGTATGACTCCATGATATTGTATCATTCCATAACGTCTTTTCAGTGGGACCCTATGTGTTATAAATGCTACTCATATACAGCACTGCGCTAAAGTTTTTGTCAAGTGTGGAACAATGCTGAACATTATGAATGCTTTCAGATATAGAAGGGTTAATAGTTTATTTTGTCAATTAACAGTATGAAGTGAATGAAGAAAAGAGAAAGCTAATCCCATCAATATATGGAGTGACCTTTGCCCTTTGCCTTCCATCAATTCTTCTAGGTACACTTGCCCAGTGTCAGACAGTCCTCCAGTGGGCCCAGCCACATCACGTCATGAGGATGCCTAGGAGAGATGAGGCAAGGCGAGTATAGCTGTTTATTATTTTTACTTACCTACCCTGGACCTCCACTTATTATAATCTGGGATCTGAGGAGCCCCAAAGTACACAAACAAATTTTGTGGGTTTCACCTGAAGCAGCTTCAGGCTTCCAGAGCATATTATGCAGTGAGGGTGTGTGGACCCTATAGAGCAGGGGTCCCCAAACTTTTTACACAGGGGGCCAGTTCACTGTCCCTCAGACCGTTGGAGGGCCGGACTATAAGAAAAACTATGAAAATCCCTATGCACACTACACGTATCTCATTTTAAAGTAAAACAAAAAGGAAACAAATACAACATTCAAAATAAAGAAATAGTAAATTTAAGTCAACAAACTCACCATTATTTCAATGTGAAGTATGGGCCTGCTTTTGGCTAATGAGATATACATACAAATACTAATACAGCACACTGCACCTCTGAAATGTGCTTCTCTCTTCCTGCAAATAGGTCCAGCACTCTGCCCCCATATAAGTCCAGCTCTTTCCCTCATATAGGTCCCATGCCCCCCCCATATAGGTCCCATGCCCCCCCCATATAGGTCCCATGCTCTTCCCCCATATAGGTCCCATGCAGTCTCCCCCATATAGGTCCCATGCGTCTCTCCCCATATAGGTCCCATGCAGTCTTCCCCCATATAGGTCCCATGCGTCTTTCCCTCATATAGGTCCCATGCAGTCTTCCCCCATATAGGTCCCATGCAGTCTCCCCCATATAGGTCCCATGCAGTCTCCCCCATATAGGTCCCATGCAGTCTCCCCCATATAGGTCCCATGCAGTCTCCCCCATATAGGTCCCATGCAGTCTCCCCCATATAGGTCCCATGCCCCCCCCATATAGGTCCCATGCAGTCTCCCTCATATAGGGCCAGGTCTCTCCCCCATATAGGTCCAGGTCTCTCCCCCATATAGGTCCCATCAATCCCCCATATAGATCCAGCTCTCTGATCCCCCTCCATGCCCAGTAAAAAAAAAAAAAGTGAAAATATACTTTACCTAGCACTGCAGCCGCTCCTGCGCTGTGGTCCCGGCTCCTCTGTCTTCAGCTGTAAGGCCTAGATGAGCACGTCGTGCGTCATGACGTGATCATTCTAGGTCCGGACGACGAGCGCCGAGCGTCTACACAGGAACGAGACTTCCCGTGTAGCGCTCGGCGGGTTATTTCAATTGTAAGCGCCTGTGCGCTCACAATTGAAATAACACAAGGAAATTGCGACGCGGGCCGGGTAAATGGCCTCCGGGGGCCGGATGCGGCCCGCGGGCCGTAGTTTGGGGACCCCTGCTATAGAGCTTTATACTGTGGGGAGCCACTGTGGAGCATTATACTGTGGTGGGGCCTCTGAGGAGCATATTATAGTGTGTGGGGCCACTGTGGAACATTATTTTGTGGGTGTGAGCTCTTGGGAGCTTTTTATACCATGTGGGACCACTGTGGAGCATTATACTGGGGGACCTTCTGAGGACCATATTATACTGCGTGGGGGAGAGCTCTTGGGAGCATTTTATAATGAGTGGGGCCACTGTGGAGCATTATACTGTGGGGCCATTGTGGAACACGCCACTGTGAAGCATTATACTGTGGGAGAGAGCTCTTGGGAGCATTTTGTACTAAGTCAGGTACTGTGGAGCATTATGTTGTGGGGGAAAGCTCTTGGGAGCATTTTATACTGTGCGGGGCTACTGTGGAGCATTATAATGTGGAGGGCCACTGTGGAGCATTATACTGTGGGAGAAGGCTTGTGGGATCATTTTATATTGTGTGGGGCCAATGCGCAGCATTATACAGTGGGGGAGGGCTCTTGGTAATATTTTATACTGTGTGGAGCCACTGTGGATGACTATACTGTGTATATGGTCTGGGCAGCAATATATACCATGTGGAGAATTTTACTGTGTGTGTGGGGGCTCTGGGGAACTTTATACTTTGAGGGGAACACTGGGGAACATTATATATATACTGGACAGGAAACTGTAAGATACATTGGGGAAGAGGGAGGCCACAAATTTTGCCAGTATGGTACTCCAAAATTTGTGATGGCAGCCCTGTGTACTATACTTGCGTCACTGCTCCCTCAGTAAAATCTTGCATAAACTGGCCAATGGAGCTATTGGGGCATGCACAGTACTATAGAGGATGATGCATACCTCCCAACTTTCCCACCCAATTCTACATTGACTCTGCCCATTCTCATCTATTTTTCCAAGTGCCCCCGCACAGTATAATGCTCCTACAGTCACCCTAACATTATATGCCCCCACATTATAATGTTCCTCTCCAATTGCGCCACAGTATTAAGTCCCTCTCCTCATGGGGGCAACTAGAGGAAGACATGTCCCCTTCCAGCTATCCCCCACATTGTAATGTCCTCCTCCAGTTGCCCTTAGTTTAATGTCACCCTCCATCTGCCACCATCTTAATGTCCCCCTTCATCTGCCACCAGCTTAATGCCCCCTTCATCTGCCCCTAGTTTAATGTCCCCCTTTATCTGCCACCAATTTAATGTCCCCCCTTCATCTGCCACCAACTTAATGCCCCCATCATCTGCCCCCAGTTTAATTGCCCCCTCCATCTACCACCAATTTAATGTCCCCCTTTATCTGCCACCAGATTAATGTCCCCCTTTATCTGCCACCAGTTTAATTGCCCCCTTAATCTACCTTCAGTTTAATTGCCCGTTCCTCTGCCTCCAGTTTAATTGCCCCCTTCATCTGCCTTCAGTTTAACTGCCCCCTGTATCTGCCCCAGTTCCCCCCTCTTGCTCACACATGCTGTCTCTTCTCTCCTCCTTATCTGCGATCACTCTCGTTCCCAGCTTTCTGTGTAACATCACACTGTCCTGCAGTATCCAGAATAGCTCTGCCCACACGAGAGTCTGATCACATGGTCATGACGTCATCAAAGGTCCTTTAGCCTACTAGAATTTAGCATCTACCATTTAGCCTTTACACTACCCTAATAAAGTTAAACACTTCAGGGGCATAGCGGGACAAACTGTAAGTTATCCGGGACCGCAGGACAGCAGTGTAAAATCGGGACTGTCCCGCCAGATGCGGGACGGTTGGGAGGTATGGATGATGATACATGCAAAATACTCAGTAGTGCCGGATTGTCAGGACATATGCAAGATTTCAGTGAAGGATATTATTAGGAAGCTGTTGGGTGGGCCCCCAGAACAAGTTCCTTTGGTGGGCCTTAGGCACTTTAGTCTAAGACTGCACATGCAGACATTTTTAGGCAGAACTCGGCAGGGAGGTTGTTCCCGCCATCTTGGAAAACTAAGCACAGATCTTCTGTGGATGTAGGCTTGCTCCAATCCTTCTGTCTCTTCTTGTAATCCCAGACAGACTGGATGATGTTGAGATCAGGTATGTATCTGTGGGGGCCATATCATCACTACCAGGTATCCTCCTACAAAGGGCAAAGGTCACACCAAAACCCGCTCCGCTCACATTCGCATAATGTGGCGGGCGAATTACGGATCTTTGGGCAAACAAAAGGACCTTGCGCCAAAAGTGCACCTCAACTGGTGTAGAGGGAATGATGAATTCCCCCATGAGTTTTTCATGACATATATGTTAAATGGATGCCATAAGCTTATGTCACTGTTCATGTCCATCACATTCTCCATTTAACGGTTAATCTTAATAAAAGTGAAGGACGCCTTGACGCTTCCTGCTATAGGCTGATATAGTGTCTCACAGATGTTCTTGTCCTGTATGGTTTGTGGTGAAAGGTATCTGACCACAACTCATGAATCAATACGCAGTAACCACAGACACACTTCTCCTGTATTCTGCTCCTATGATTCAGGGTGACGTGTAATAGTGTATAAATGTACTATACACATGTATAACGCCACAGCTGAACAATTCTCTATACGGCTAATAATTCCAAAATGTTGATCTCAGATTTGTGCCAAAATGTTTTCACATTCTCAGAAGACATACAGTTGTCAGTTTCCAAGGATTGTGCATTACTATATCCAGATTATTAAAGACCAGCTTGTATGCCGCCATATTTATACATGCATTGGAATACAGAGAACATCACTGTCCTGATGTTAGGTGTAATGGCCACACACCTTGAATAGTTGGGCTTTGCACAGGGATGGATTGGACTTCTGTCCTGACTGCACAGTTAGTGCATCGCAGCTTGGCGTAGTAGAGTTTATTGGATATGTTGTATCTTATTTTGTGATGTACATGTACTATGTTAGATGATGTGTTACATACATGCTCAAACCACTTTAACTAGTGCAGGTCAACACAAGATCAGTGTTCTGGTGCTTTTGGGAACTGGGTCGCATGATGATTCCTTGTAGGTGGAACTGGCTTGCGCCCATGGGTTACACCTAAGGAGAAGTTGTGTGTTGCTTTCCCAAGTTGTAACCCCCCTGCCTGACACTGCCCTTCTGACATTACAGAGCTTATATAGCATATCAGACAGCAAAACTAACAGCATTGATTGCTCAGGAACGGTGGGGACTAGAAAGATCTTTCCAACTGTGCTGGAATCAGTGGAGCAGCAGCTATTAACAGATTCTAGGAACTTGAATTGGTGGTAAAAGGTCCTCTTTAAACAGTTGATGCTCTTGGTTAAGTTTACTTAGCAGATTTTCTTGCGGTGACAAAGCAACATCAAGTCACATACAGCAAGCAGTATCCAAACGTTGGGCACCTTACACACACTCCTCCCTCTAGTCCTCGGACTCTCTCCACCGTGGAAATCTAGGGCAACCCTTGGGACGTAGTCCTCCTTTTCAATAACTCATGGGGAAATGCAGGGCACATTTCGACCATGGACATCAAAGTGTCCTCACTGATGCAGCAGTGGAGATGGTCGGTCACCAGCAGTTACAAGAAGGCTTAATCTGTGAGCAGAGGGTCCGATGACATAGGACGGCCTGTTGTGGATCTAACTACCACTAACTAACCTGAAAAGCTGAAGATGCTCTTCTACAACCTAATTTCCACAACTACAGCTAGCTATAGACTAGACTGTAGAGACTTGTAAAAAAAAAAAAAAATTAAAGCCCCCCCCAGGAGAAAATAAGCACCACAGACCAGAATTTAACTCTTTTAGTGGTGAAGATCAGTCACAGATCTACTCATAATTTCGAACTTTACATATTTTTGCATAACTCTCAGAAAAGGTGGGTATGATCCAATATTCCAGCCTCTGGTCCACAAAACTCACTGGCTAAAGGCTGGGATAACCTGCAATGGCTAAACTCCCACCTTCTAGAAGCCCCACACCAGAAGCCACTCCCATTTACACAGAAGTACAAGAATGGCTTAGTTAAAGGGGTTGTCCAGGCAAAAACTTTATATTTTAAATAGGCCAGTGGAGGTAAAAAAAAATAACACAAATATCATACTCATCTGTCCCCTGTGCTCTGGTGCCTCCCAGTATGGTCTGGTCCTGCTGGTCCATTATTGTCTTCCAGTGGAAGTCCCCGCCGCACTTGACCGCTAAGGCCAATCAGCAGGGAAGGGCATGTGATGTCACTACCTGTGATGTCCCGGGTTTCTTCCTGAGGACCAGTGACGTCACAGACGGCGAGCAGTCTCACTTCAAGAAGGCTGGGAGGACCGAAACGTACTGGGAGGACACCGGAGCTCCAGGGGACAGGTGAATATGATTTTTTTACATTTTTTTTCACCTCTCCCGGCCTATTTAAAAAAAAAAAATTTTTGCCCAGAAAACCTCTTTAGTCATCAGCTTAAAACTGTAAAAAAAACAGTTTAAAATAGTGCAAAACAATATAAAACATATCAAACATGAATAAAACAGTTTAGAACGTAGCAGTGGTCCTTATTCTATAACACAGAGATAAATAAATGTTTACTGTGAATTTTCTTTCACCGTCACCATCCTCTTGAAGGCGCCATAAATTATGTATAAGCAGCTGCGCCTTGCACATACTATATGCCACTTAATAGGCACTTTCCAACACTTAATCCCAGATGGAGGCTAAATGTTGTTCCAATACAGTAGACATGAACCTCATATATCACGCGGCAGCTCCTGTTCCCAAGGGAACTAAAAAATAAAAGTGACCCTGGAATAAAAGAGTCGACTATGTGAGGTGTCACTTGTAATTGGCTCTCTGCTACTGTGCATGTGACGCGGAACATCTACAGATGGTAGCAATACTCCATGTATCACTAGATATGGATGCCCTGATAGGTAAGGAAGGAGGACGCAGGCTGTAAAGAAAACAGGTTTGTGTAAGCACTAGCACACTCCACCATAATGTATCCTGGGGAACGCCTGTGGATCTCAATCGAAAATGGTGGAAGCGCGCGTATGTCATCACCGACAACCCATCCCAATTAACAGAACCAATTACATTATTACAAGTAGTCGGCTATCTCTCTGTCACGGTTGGTTTCAGTGCATACGGCTGTACATAGGCTCCTCCTGTTGATTCTAGGTGCCAATTAATGCATCAAAGTCTGGCAGCACAGCAGGGGGCAGTACAATAGGATGGGAGGGGTGGAGAGAAGCGCTCCTCTGATCTTGCCATTTCCCTCACATCCTCAACTTAAACATTCTCTCTGGCTGGAATGAAATCTATTGAAGTTGTCTCCACAGTGACAGTGGCACCTGCGTATTGTTCGCACAGCACACGAACACGCCAGGTTTCTGTATCTGAAGTTCCCTGGCCTCGAAATGCTTTGTTCTGCTGGATCCTTATGTGAAAGATGCACAATGGGATCTGCAGGCGATGTCTGACTGTCACAGTTTGCATTTTCCACATGGTAAAAATATTTTTCGCGGCCAAGATTGAAGAAGAAGATACTAATATAGCCAAGAGAGACCGAGCAATGTTGCGACATTCGATTTTGTATGTGAAGCTCCTTTCTATGTTATGGACCAGGGAGCTGAGAGACCATGAAAGGAAGCATTCTTAGAGAAATACAGATAGAAGAAGAACCCTACTTTGATGTAGAGGACGGTGTTAGACACCAGGAGATCTTGGGGACAATCCTGTGCTAATATTTAGATGTTTCTGTAGATATAAAACATGCCAAGCTGTCGCGGTCATCTCTGCCACATCATGCTGGGTTTCTTTGTCATCGAAAGATACCATGTGAGACTCAGTGAAAGGAAATAGAGTTTACTTAATAGACGTCTCTGTCCCTTGAAGGTTGCAATCTAATTTTCCTATCTTAGATACAAACACTAGAAATAGTTTCATAGCAAGACAATCAATATAGTCCGTAACCCACCGAATATGGGGAGAGAATGCTAAATCTATACAGATGCTGCCCTGCTGCTTCTGAAATCTATCGTCAGACTCCAGTGCTACTAGGTAGCAATGCTAACCACTGAGCCACCATGTTCCCCTGTTTAGGTAATATGTCATCCACCCTAGCTTTTCTTTGAATTATGCTTTAAATATTACTTAGACTACAGGGACCAAAAATACTGTCCAGGAACCTTATTAGCATGGGGCCCCCACTCGAGAACCTTAAACCATATCAGATGTCAGGTGATTAAATATGGCGGCCACACAGGTGCTGAGCAGCCACCATATCTGCCGGGTATATACAGCAGAGACCGAGCGGCAATCCCCACAATCAGTGCCCGCTCTGATCACGAGCATTAACCCCCAAACCTGACCAAGGTGCAGTTTTTCTAGTGGTGCATGGGTGCCAACCCTTATTGAAGGCTCCCAGACTTGTCTTCTATTCATTTCTATTACAGGCTGCTCTATGATAGACATTCCCCAAAATTGTATAACTAAAAAGTACATCTGGCCCCGCAAAAAAAAAAAAAGATGCCCTATACATCCCCGTACATGGAATAATAAAAAAATTATGGGTGTCAGAGTATGAAGACTCTTCTTTTTGCAAAGTTTTGGATTTTTTTTTAAGAGGTTAAATTGTAAAAATAAAAATAAAAAATCTATATAAATTTGGTATCCCCTGAATCGTGCCGCCCCATAGAATACAGGTGACATGTCATTTTGGCTGCATAGTGAACATTCTGAAAACAAAGCCCTTTAGAAAGTCACGCAAACACAGTTTTACTCCAATTCCACCCCATTCTGAATTTTTTTCCAGCTTCCCAGTACATTGTACGGAATATTAAATGGTACCATTACGAAATACAATTTGTCTCGCAAACATTATGCCCTCATATGGCTCTGTGAATGGAAAAATAAAAAAGTTATAGCATTTGGAAAAACAAAAATCGGTGGGAAGGGGTTAAAGTAGAGACAGAACACTAGTTATGTGGGTTGGCCACAGTTTCTATTAATAATATACAGTGGGTAATTATTCAGACCCCTTTAAATTTTTCACTCTTTGTTTCATTGCAGCCATTTGCTAAAAGCAAAAAAGTTCATTTTATTTCTCATTAATGTACACTCAGCCCCCCATCTTGACAGAAAAAAAACAGAAATGTAGATATTTTTGCAAATTTATTAAAAAAGAAAAACTGAAATCTCACATGGTCATAAGTATTCAGAGCCTTTGCTCAGTATTGAGTAGAATTCCTTCCTTTTGAGCTAGTACAGCCATGAGTCTTCTTGGGAATGATGCAACAAGTTTTTCACATCTGGATTTGGGGATCCTCGGCCATTCTTCCTTGCAGATCCTCTCCAGTTCCGTCAGGTTGGATGGTGAACGTTGGTGGACAGCCATTTTCAGGTCTCTCCAGAGATGGTCAATTGGGTTGAGGTCAGGGCTCAGGCTGGGCCAGTCAGGAATGGTCACAGAGTTGTTCCGAAGCCGCTCCTTTGTTATTTTAGCTGTGTGCTTAGGGTCATTGTCTTGTTGGAAGGTGAACCTTCGGCCCAGAGCACTCTGGAAGAGGTTTTCTTCCAGGATATCTCTGTACTTCACCGCATTCATCTTTCCTTCAATTGCAACCAGTCGTCCTGTCCCCCATAGCATGATGCTGCCACCACTATGTTTCACTGTTGGGATTGTATTGGGCAGGTGATGAGCAGTGCCTGGTTTTCTCCACACATATCGCTTAGAATTAACGCCAAAAAGTTCAATCTTCGTCTCATCAGACCAGAGAATCTTATTTCTCATAGTGTGGGAGTCCTTCATGTGTTTTTTGGCAAACTCTATGCGGGCTTTCATATGTCTTGCACTGAGGAGAGGCTTCCTTCGGGCCACTCTGCCATAAAGCCCCGACTGGTGGAGGGCTGCAGTGATAGTTGACTTTGTGGAACTTTCTCCCATCTCCCTACTGCATCTCTGGAGCTCAGCCACAGTGATCTTTGGGTTCTTCTTTACCTCTCTCACCAAGGCTCTTCTCCCACGATTGCTCAGTTTGGCTGGACGGCCAGGTCTAGGAAGAGTTCTGGTCGTCCCAAATTTTCCATTTAAGGATTATGGAGGCCACTGTGCTTTTAGGAACCTTGAGTGCTGCAGAAATCTTTTGTAACCTTGGCCAGATCTGTGCCTTGCCGCAATTCTGTCTCTGAGCTCCTTGGGCAGTTCCTTTGACCTCATGATTCTCATTTGCTCTGACATGCACTGTGAGCAGTGAGGTCTTATATAGACAGGTGTGCGCCTTTCCTAATCAAGTCCAATCAGTTTAATTAAACACAGCTGAACTCCAATGAAGGGGTAGAACCATCTCAAGGAGGATCAGAAGGAAATGGAGAGCATGTGAGTTAAATATGAGTGTCACAGCAAAGGGTCTGAATACTTATGATAATGTGATATTTCAGTTTTTCTTTTTTAATAAATTTGCAAAAATATCTACATTTCTGTTTTTTTTTCTGTCAAGATGGGGTGCTGAGTGTACATTAATGAGAAATAAAATGAACTTTTTTGCTTTTGGCAAATGGCTGCAATGAAACAAAGAGTGAAAAATTTAAAGGGGTCTGAATACTTTCCGTACCCACTATTTATTAAATGACAAACTTTAACCCCTTTGCAATGTACTATTATTCTGGATGTCAGGGCTTTATATATAGCACCCACACAGGACCTGAGCAGGTGCCATAGCTAGGGGGGGGGGGGGGGTCTCTGCTGTTTTACACAGAAGGGAGTCTGCGGGTCTCTGATCTAGGGAATTTAATAGGGTCATGTGTGTGTTTACTTTCTCTTTCGTGTTCAGTAACAGAACATCTGACCTGCAGGGGGAGGCCTCCCAGGCATTCTATGGTACAAGTAATCTAAACATTGCGGGTTCAAGCCCCCTAAAAAAAATTCAAGTTACCCCCTTTCCACAAAATAAACATAAATACATTAGGCATACCCAAGGCTGAAAAAGCCTGAAGTACAACCCCTATTTCAAAAAGCTGGGACGATGTAAAAAAAAAAAACACACACATCTCAAACAAGTTGGGGAAGGTTTAACAAAAGGCTGGAAAGTACATGGTGTTAATGAAAAAAAGCTGGAGGGTCAATTTTCAACAAAGTCACATGACTGTGTATAAAAAGAGCATGTTAGAGAGGCAGAGTCTCTGACAACCAAATATAGAGTTTTACCAATCTGTGAAAAACAGCATCTAGAAGTTGTGGAACAATTTCAGAAAAATGTTCCTGAACATAAAATTGTGAATACTTTAAATATCCCACCATCTACAGTATATAATATCATCAAAAGATCCACAGAAATCCATGTGCACAAGGTACAAAGTCAATAGTCAATATTGGAAATCATTGTCTGTGAACACAGTTTGCCATGTGATCCACAAATGCAAGTTAAAGCTTTATCATGCAAAGAAGAAACCATATATCAACACAATCCAGAAACGCCGCCATCTTTTCTGGGCTAAAACTCATTTAAAATGGACTTAGGCAAAGTGGAAAACTGTTCTGTGGTCATTTCAATCAAAATGTAAAATTCTTTACGGAAAACACAGAAGCCGTGTCCTGCGGACTTAATAGAAGAGGGTCCACCCAGCTTATTATCATCGCACAGTCCACAGCCCTGCATCTTTGATGGTATGGGATTACATTAGTGCCTACAGCATGGGCTGCTTACATATCTGAAAAGGCAATATCGATGCTGAGCGATATATAGCGGTTTTAGATCTCAGCTCTGGGTTGGACGGCAAGGCAGCACTCAGTAGACCCAGCCAGAGTTTAACCTTAAAACGACAACTGCAAGAACTGCTGCACAAAGGCTGCAAGGTGGAGAAGCAGGAGCACAGACATTGAGAGTCCTAACATAGTTATTCTAAGACTTTTTTTTTATCAAGCGTATAAATTAATTAAATAGCTAAAAATTCTCCCACAAATCCCTGCACAGTAGATGAATATATAGATGGAAGTGTCTGCCTGGACTGGGGACCCTTTTATATAAGCACAGGGGCCGTTGTTCGTATTTTAAATGGACAATTTTCCTAAGGGGTTAATACTATAATAATCAGAACTGCAGTTTAATAATGACTGAACACCCCTGACAGCAGATAGCCATTGATCGACTGTCACTGAATGCACTGCTTCCCCAGTTGCCAATGTATTCTTTCATTTTCAAGAGTATTAACACAATGCAGTGTTCTAAGAAAAGATTCTCCACCACTGTTATTTCATGGACACTTCAAGAAGTTACAAAAAGACATGGCAGTAGGATTTTCAGGACTTAAATCAGGGGGTTAAACTGTAAAATAGGGATCAGGAAAGTACTTTGTAAAGTTAATAATTTGTACCGACTCTGCCGGTTCTGCCTTATCTGAGGACATTATCAGAGCAGTCTACAGCCCTGTACAAATAAGAAAATAAGAATGCTGGGAATGTCACCTAGTCACGCGGTCACATGCTATAGCTGGGAATATGAGATGATGTGATAGGCACATTATAGTTTCACATAGTAGATAAACCTCTTCGGTGAAATGGCTTGTGGTCAGTTCAGTCTTTTCCAGCTTTTTGTCTGTAAGTCTAGGTTCATATCTACTTTGGAGTCTCCGTAGACTCCACCACAGATTCTGTCTAAAATTGGCAGAGAAGTCCTGCAGTATAAAACCTGACGGATACCAGTGGAACCCATTATAGTGATCTATGTTCTATTGTGTAACTTGCACCTTCTGATATGTGTTCTATTGTGTAACTTTCACCTTCTGATAGGTGATCTATGTCCTATTGTTTAACTTTCACTGTCTGATATGTATTCTATGTTCTGTTATGTAACTTTCACCTTCTGATATGTGTTTTATTATGTAACTTTCACCTTCTTATATGTTATCTATGTTCTATTGTGTAACTTTCATCTTTTTATGTGTGATCTATATTCTATTGTGTGACTTTTACCTTTTGATATGTGATGCATGTCTTATTGTGTAACTTTCACCTGCTAATATGTCTTCTATGTTTTATTGTGCAACATTTGCCTTCTGATATGTGTACTATGTTCTGTTGTATAACTCTCACCTTCTGATATGTGTTTTATTGTGTAACTTTCACCTTCTTATATGTTTTCTATGTTCTATTGTGTAACTTTCACCTTCTGATATGTTATCTATGTTCTATTGTGTAACTTTCACCTTCTGATATGTCTTCTATGTTTTATTGTGCAACGTTTGCCTTCTGATATGTGTCCTATGTTCTGTTGTATAACTCTCACCTTCTATGTTCTATTTTCAAGATAATATGATTATATGAGATTTCCAAATCATTGCATTGTTTTCTTTACATTTTACACAGCATAGCAGCTTTTCTTGTATCGGGGTTGTACAATACCATAGTCTGTCATGGAGTGAGTGGGCTCAGGACTCATTTAAAGGGGTTTGCCCACCAATGCAGCTCACCACTATTCACATGATAGGTGATAACTTGCAGATTATAAGGAGTCAGACCACTCGGACTCTCATTGATCAAGATAATGGGGTGCCTTGCATCCCACTCTGAATGGAGCAAGGTCTGGCAGAGATGCTGCAGCTCTGTTCGATTCTAAAGGACCGTTAGATATAGCCAAAATAAGGCACTCCCTTTCTCTGTGGATAGGGAATAAGTTACATTGGTCAGCATACCCATTTAAATGGGGCTGATCTTGTGTATGGGGATTCCCTTTCCATTTACATACCCTGTTAGCAAACAAGAGTGTGGCGAACCTGACGATCATGGAATACAGAAAAGGCAATAAAAGCACTGGGTCTTACAGGTGCAGTAGTGTCAACCAATGCTAGAAAGGACCATATTTTAATCCTGCTTATTTCGAGATATTTCAAGCTTTTACAATTCTGCCCATTATAGTGCGCCCATGTCTATTGGGAATGCATCATAGTCTTTGACAAATTGCTATGTGTCACGTCAAATGCTGCACATGTAGCAACACAGCAACCTGAAGCTAAAAAATACCATATAACGTCTGCCATTGCCAGTTACATATTACACTGTGTCCACTGATCCATTAAAGGAAATTCCTTCAACATGAAGCAAGTTGGCAGGGGTGGTGGTATGACATATTTGGCATGTATCTATATACACAAAGCATATAACAGAATACAATAAAATGCCTTGTGTTTAAATAGCAGGGACGTTGTTTTGGGCAAAGATTCCCAGTTCCCAGATTCTAAAGTATATGTCGGTGCTTGTCTAGTACTGTAAGAACCACAGGTAATAAGGATCTGATTTAAAGTGCTGCAGGCTGTAGCAGAGACTCCTAGTGTTACCTGTCTGAGCCAAAATCCCGGCACCAGTGACCTTCATGCCTCTCAGTACAGGAATGTTATCTCCCAGCCATCACCTCCTTCCTTCCACTCACACTTGTCATCTCATTCCATGTCCTTTTCTGTCTACAGCAATGTTGGGTACGTGAATGGTTTACTGTGCCACCTGTGCAAGGGTCTATTCATATCACATTTTTTGCATCAGTCTTTTTGTATCCATTAATGGATGCAAAAAACTGGCGCTAACCGATGGCCATCCGTTTACATAGAGATTAGTGTATACTATGTTTTTGTATCCTTATTTTTGTGTTCCTGTTTTTTTGCATCCACTAAATGGATGTAAAAAATGTGATGTGAATGGAGCCTAAGAAGAATGCAGACTCTGCTCTGAATGACTCCAATATGAACATTAAAGATCTTGCACTAGTATAGATGAGAGTTACACTATGGGGGGCTGTTGCAAGTCTAACAATTTTCTAAGGCTACGTTCACATCTGCATCGGAGTGTCCATTTGGAGGTTCCATCGCAGGGTTTGTTGGAAATCATTGGAAATGGCTTCTCTGTCTGGAGGTTTCAGTTAAAAACAAAGGACACTCGATGGGCTCTACTATAGTCAATGGGGTCTGTCAGGCTCCATTGGTGTCCGCTATTTTAGTGGTCCGTTTGTCCATTGTCCTAGTCCTTCGATGAACCAGAACAGTACAAACCCTGACGCTAGTGTGAACCTAGTGTAACATAATGTTATTGTTGGAATCACTTCCGAGCAAGACCTTTCTGATAATGACCTTGTAGACAATGGAGGTTAAACATACAATAACGCATCCCTTTAAACATTAGATCAATAGCAAATCTGAGTAAACTAATTGGATCCATCAACAGCAACATGTCAATAGAAATAGGAATTGAACAAGCTGGATTTCAGCCTGTATAATCTTTTCAATCATCACGGTGCCCAATTTATAAAATGGTCTAAAATGTACTTACACACGCTTCATATGTACCTGCAAGGGGGCAACTTGTAGCAGGTTGCAGGGGCATACATGTTGCCAAAGGTGTTATTAGAAGCACCTGGTCCCCAATGCAAAATCTGTAACAGGACTTCCATTGTGCTATGTATTAATGCTGGTATCTTATTAAAGGGCCGTAATGGGGCCTCCGGTGCCCCCTAAGCCTTCAGAGCTGGTAGAAACTGCTACTTCTGCATCCTCTATAGCTAAACTACTACAGTCTGTGTGTTAGGTGGTGACAGCCAACCACTGTGTCAGTTTAGGGCATTTAGATACAGGACTTGGAAAGCAAACTGATCTTTGCCCCAGGAAAAGGAAGTCCAGCAACACACTCCATTATTCCTTATTACCACATATGGCAGAGCTATAGCTCGGTTTTCCTTCACCAGGGGCAAAGCCACAGCTCACTATTATCCTACTTTGTATCTAAATACATATAAGGGGCTTGTTGGTGCCCCCCCCAACAACCAGCACCCGGACGCATACCCCAGTACCCTTCCCCCAGCTACCCCCCTGCATAAGGCCCAGCAAAATACATAACGCGACTAAATGGGCTCCATTATGTGTAGCACTGGACAAGCTATTCTATTATGTTGCATGGCTTTCTGCCTGTGGTTCTTTGTGCTTATTTTCCTCCATCGCTATAACCTTTCTTGCTTCCTTTCTCTCTGCAGGTGATATATTCTCTTTGCTCTCCTGTAGAAGATAGAAAGGGACGTGCTGCGGGCCTGCTGTTACGCTACACACTGTATGCTCAGCAGGACGTCCATGCCGCCTGCTTGGCGATTACATAGGCAGGAGATCAACACGTTTGAAAATAAGGCACATCAGAGGCATTAAACGAAATCTGTCAAAAGAACAGCGTGCCTTTGTAGCCACAGCGTCTGTGCAGCTATACATCAGGGCGGGTTTATTACCACGGATAAATTGACATACAGTGAACGCAAATTCATCATCTCTGATTAACCCGTATATAGCTTCATGGGTATATACTACAGTACTACTGTAATGGGCAATTGACATGCAGGGTCAAGTATAACACATGGAGTTGGAACATGGATGGCTTTAAATCGACAGGAGTAGATATAGATAGACAGTTTCAAGATTCCATGTCTTAAAGTTATAATGATCCCTCAAACTGAACACCAGTTTTCTTGTTGTCCTGACTCATTCCCACCTTGACTACTGTAAAGGTAAAATCACACAGAGGAATTTGAGTTCCTGACCAAAATTCAACCCTGTGGAATGCGCGTCAGAAAGCTGAAGCCGAGCTTTGGCACGCTCAATAGCCTCATATTTAATGGAGTTGGTCGAGTATGAGGCCTTGGTTTGCTGTGGTTTGTACAATGATTCAGGTGCAGAATCCATGGTGAGATTGAACAGGATGCTTCTGGGAGGCAAATTTCAGAATGTGCCCCAAAATCAGCTCCAAATTACTTAACGCACTACTTATCTTCCCCTCAGTGAACTCTCTCCTCCCTAATCTACCCTGAACTGGAGCTGCCAGGCTCATCTTTCTGTCCAACCACTATGCCAATGCCTCTAGTCTGTTCCAGTCACTCCAACACTTGCCCAGACTCCAACTAAAGAATACAATTGAAACGTCTCACTTTCACCCTCATGGCGCTCCACAGTTCTCCTTCGATATCATCACTTATCTGTCTACCACCCTGCCCATGTTCTCTCTTCTGCCAGTGATCTAAGATTGACATTTCCATAATCCGAACCTCCCATTCCAGTCTCCAAAGCTTTTCTTGAGCTGCACCACTTCTCTGGAATGTGCTACCCCAGAAATTCAGGTTTGATTACCAATATTCACAGTTTCATGCATTCCCTAAAACACAGCTTTATAGGCATTCCTATTATGTTCCCTAATCTAGCTTTTCTCCTTTTGCCCTCTTCTTCATTATTATTCAGAATAACTACATCCAGAATATTCCACCTTACTCAATCAAACATACTTGATCTCTGAAGGAGCACGAATACTGGTTGGTCAATGGCTCATGTATACTACTTTGTTATATAAAAAATGGCTGGACCATTATGCAAACCAAGCACTTTAAGGCCATATTCACCCTACCATTATTACAGTCTGTTGCTGTCATCCTTCATAGTAGTACAGTAACAGACACAGAAGAAGCCCCCTCCATCTTCTGTTAAGTTTGTTTACTTTTATAACGAAATGAAGGACTTTTTCTTCCATCAGAAAAGCAATAGGCATGATGAAGGAAAATTTCCATCATGTTTTTACATGGGAGTGAATGGAGATGGGCACCCATCGGCATCTATTGTTTAGTGATGGATGAGAGCAATGGACATTTAAATACCGGTAATGTGAACCCACCTTTCGTTTGTTTGTGACTCTTATTTACTCATAGATTGTAAGCTCTTGTGAGCAGAACCCTCACTGTTTGAACTGTTTAGTTTATTAGCTTGTAATGTCTGATTTTCGTGTACATGTACCCTCTGCTTCGTAAAATACTTGTGAATGTGTTGGTGTTTATTATTATTTTATTATTATTTTCATCATTATTACTATTAATAATAAGTAGGGATGAGAGAACCGGTTCATAACAAACCAGGTTTGTTAGGAATTTTTCTATAGTTTTGGTCCTCCCATGGATCATTATTATACTCTGGGGTTTCTTATTATGTCAAAGCCTCTTGACGTCCATGCCCCAACATGGTTGGATCTTAGCAGTGAAATGGGGCCACTAACATCAGTGTGGAGGCCAGAAGATGTTGGGGATGCCAAGGAAAGAAGACCAAATGCTACACAGAGCCCAGGGTGGATGAGGTGGCCACTGATTATTATACCGTTACCCCCACCATCAACAACTCTTTGCATCGTTCAAAAATAGTTCACTAATTCTGGGGCAGCTGGAAATTTTTCTGTAGCCCTCACCATTCCCGAGCAATCATTTCTGTTTGTTTCAGCACAATAAGGCTGCTGTCAGGTGGGTGGTCCCTGTCTGTCTGCTTCAGCCAAGGACCACCCAGCTGACAATAAAAAGTATGATTGTGCTCAAAGTCACAGACCAGGTTACTCAGGAATGGTCAGGGCTAGAGAGAAAATCCCAATGCCTGAATCAGTGGAGCGGCGCCTATTGAAGGATGAGTTGAAGATGGAGGAGGTGGTGAAAGGACTTCTTTAAATACATCAATGGAACCAGCAACAAGACCATGTTTGTGTCTCAGTGGAGTGCACCTGTGGAGTGACATGTACACCCGAAGTAGGTAAAGACCGTGATGTGAACATAGCCATAATAGAGAAATGAGAATGTGCGCTCCACACGAAGGGCTGTAAAAATAAAAAATAATAGGAAATTAATAATACTTGTCAAATTGGTCTTAGCATCCAGTACATAACAAATGACCCCTCTTAGATCCCTCTCATTATACATTAGAGACCTCTATTTCCACAGACCCTACTACAGGTCCATAAATGGAGAACAATTAGGCTACCCTGTGGGAAGCAGACAGAACCGTCTCTTACATAATCCCTCCCCAGACCCGTATAATAGGAGCCTGTTCACTACTTTAGGGAGAGGGGGGACCCTTAAGAACCCCTGAGCAGTAACTACTTGGCACTTGTGAAATCACATTACGTTACGAGAATGTAGTAAAAGCATGACATGATGGGGGAAGGCCAGAACTAATGCTCCATTGTGCCGAGCTCTACAGACGGGATCCTCCTTTGTAGACCATGTCCAGTCCATGAATGGTGTTATAGGGGAGGGAAAGATATTATGAAGGCACAGGGTGAGAGCAGACACGGTTCTTTCTATAGAGGGAATGATATTTTATGCTTCTTATATATGTTGCGCCAAAATCATCCATTATCTCCTGCAGAAAACACTGTCAGGGATGGATTTCAGTTGATCACTACCTAACAGGGAAGCAACTACAACTATTTACTGAGGTGTCCCATGTCCTTGGGTTGATTTTGCCATATCAGCAAACTATGCCTATGCCGAGGGCAGGAAGATTTTGAGATATTGCAAAAAAATTGAAAAACCACTGAAGGAGAAATATCTGTCTGGCAGCAGGTTCCCCTGTACGTGGGAGAGCTAGGAGCATGACGCTTCACAGGGTACAATAGGAAAGGTGTTTCCAAAGATCCCCTGGGAATTAGGCCCCTTGCAGACGACAGTTTGTTATTTCAGTGTGCTATCCGTGTTCTTTCCCGGACAGCACACTGACCCATTTATTTCCTATGGGCCCAAGCACACTACTGTGTATTCCACGGATCAGTGGGCGAGCTGAGAGTCCACGGCGCAAAACTCAGAGCAGGTCCTATTCTGCTCAGTGTTTGCAGCACGGACTAGACCATAGAAGCCTATGGGAGAGTAAAAACCACAGACGGCACACTGATGTATTCCGTGTGTCGTCCGTATTTGTGTAACAGTTACCTAGCTACCCACAGGGATTTTTTTGCTTGTGTATCATCGGTATTTGCGGATCCGGATGACACACTGAAGCAATACTGTCCGTTTTTGCGGACATACAGCACTGATGCTAAAGACACACTGATGAAACAAGGTCCGCAAAAAAGGAACACTGAACAGTATTTTGCAGACCGCAA
Organism: Leptodactylus fallax; assembly: GCA_947044405.1. Taxonomy (NCBI): domain Eukaryota; kingdom Metazoa; phylum Chordata; class Amphibia; order Anura; family Leptodactylidae; genus Leptodactylus; species Leptodactylus fallax. The sequence goes on from CAMRHE010000270.1 coordinate 865,184, forward strand.
AATACACACGGTCGTCTGCAAGGGGCCTTATAGGAACAGCATAGAGCATTGCTTGGCTGCTTGGCTTGTGTAAATTTGCGTAAATTTTGGGCGTAGGGATCGGGACAGGGAGGAGTTATTCTCATCTCAGCAGCAATTTGTCGAGATGAGGATGACCTTCTAACATCATTTGGAACTGATAGATCCTGGACAAAGGAAAGCATTAAATGGGTTTTCCAAACTAATAAACTAATGGTCTTTCTCTAGGATAGGCCATCAATATCAGATCCGTAGGGGTTCAACTCTCGACACCCCCAGTGCTCAGCATTCTAGCAAGAGCTATGTCCCTTTCATTGTGTACTAGACTCAGCTTCATATTTTGGTATCCTAAGTTTCTTTAAAGGGATGTTATCATCTTGGGCATTTGTAGCATATTCACAGGTTGGCTACTTTTGGAATTCCCATTGAAGTGAATGAATAGAGCCACACACATATCCTGTGAATATGTTATTAATGTCCTAGATGGGTGATTTGTGAAGCTGTGAGAGTAAGCAATGGGGGGAAATGATCAATCCCTCTACACCAGGATGATATTGTGTCGCACATTTGGTGTAAGGCCCCTTCTTACACCAAACATGTGCCACAAGCCCTGATCCACACCTCACTCGCCACATTGTGCGAAGGTCACAGAGCAGGGAGAGGGCCATGATGGGCCAGGGCAGATTTATTATGAGACACAAAAGTTTTCTGGTATGAGTTATAATGGAAATCTTCACCAGTAGATTTCCATTCTGGTGCAGGATCTTCCAATTTATTTATAAAGATTCCGCAGCACCTTCATCATGAATCTCTCGGTCCCTGCTCTGGACCCTTTATTAAGACTGTTATATGATACGCCAATCTTAATAAAGCTGCCCCAATGAGTTAACAGTCCCAGAAAACGCTTTCTTTTGATATATCCTGTCAGTCCATTGGTCAGGAATGGGATTGAGATTATGGTTATGTTACATAAAGATAAAAAAAATCATCTAAAAAAAAAATCACGACATGTCTTAAGGGGTACAAGATGGAGGAGATCTGAGGGGCCCTCAACATTTGATTATATGGGGCTTACAATTTGAATGGTGATCCTTGATACAGAAAATTGTACCTAAACCTGGATCTATGTTTCTGGGCTCCTCTACAATATATAAGCAATGGTACTAAATGTGTAGTGCACTGGAGCTATGACATATCCTAGGGGCTACCCCATTAACACATCATTTTCTGTATAGATCCTGCACCACACGATATCGTCATTTACACAGATCACGAGTATATTGCCACTAAGTTAATACACAAAGATATATATTTTTGCACTGGGACCCATGAGCCTGAATCGACACCCAAGTATGGACTTCATGAAAGAAAAATACTCCAGTCTACAGTATATAAAGAGCATTGATTTTTGCAGGATGAAACCAGCATTGCATATCTTTTCTGGTACCTACTGGGCACTGCTGTGTGAAACTCTAAATATCTGTCTGACTGCAGTGACTGCACATATCCTTCAGCTGATGATAAGGTAGGGCCAGATAGAAGTCATGTGGCACAAAGGAATGAGTCAATGACGTGAGTCATAAAATGTTTGATTTCCACAATATAGTGTGACATGTCAATGAACAGGAGGTTGGTAGGGCTGTTTATAGAGAGCGAGCCAGTGCACACTCTGTATTGTAGTGTCTGAATCATTTGGCACAATATCCGCAGTGTGTTGATGTGCAGCAACATACAATATTTATAGGTGGCAGAGGCGTAGCTATAGGGGATGCAGAGGAAGCAGTCACTACCAGGCCTTGGTCCTATTATTCTACAAGGCACAAGGTAGGTAGGGGCCCCATTACAGATTTAGAATTTGGGCCTAGGAGCTTTGAGTAAGGCCTCTGATAGAGATTTGCACAATACGTGGAAATCCGACGTGTATACGTTTTCGGCCTGTGTGGCCTTTCTCAGACTGTATATAATACAATCAACAGAACAACAATATGATGTAAGTATACAACTTGTAGTCCAAAACAGACAATGTCACATATATCATGTAATCGTAGTAAAAAAATATTCCTAGTAAACAGCATATTATGTTATAAAGACATATTAATGTATATATATGGTGATGATCAGGGGCGCACCTCTAATGAGGCGAAGTGAGGCGGCCGCCTCAAGCGGCACTGTCTGCCATTGTCTGGGGGGGGCGGCATTTTTTACATTCTATTTACTGTAAACCAACCCAGGACAGGCTGCTTAAAAAAGACAAATCTGCGCGATACCTGTCCTGGGCTGGTTTAGGAGATCTCCACATCTCAGCGCAGGTGGCGATACAATGACGTCATTGCGCCTTCTACGCTGAGACGCGGGTGAAGAAGAGGCGGCGGCGGCCCCATCAAGGGATCACAGGTAGGTAAGGATAAGTTTTTTTTAATATATATAAATAGGCCGTTATGACATATATACAGTATAAGGATACCATGTGGTTGATGCATATATGGTGTACGGAGACAAACGTGAAAATGGAGGACTAAGTAAAGAGAATAAAGAACATAAAGTAGTTCAAGTCAACAAATGAGTCAAAAAACCCGCTCACCTGTATTAATATTCCCCTCTAAAGAGGACCTGCCACCACCACCACTATCTCCATCTCTTTGCATCATTCAATAGCTGCTTCTCCACTGGTTCTGGTACTGGTGGAATTTTTTCTCTACTCCCCACCTTTCCGGAGCAATTATTTCTGTGAGTTTCAGCACAATAACGGTCAGGTGGGCGGTCTCAGACTACCTGCTCCAGCCCAGAATCACCCTCCTAACTGTATAAATCCTAATCAGCACAGATTGCTAAGGATGGTGGGGGTTAGAGAAAAATTCCAAATGCATCAGAATCAGTGAAGCCAAGACTATCGAAGGATGCAAAGAGTTGTAGTTGTTGGAGGTGGTGATAGGTCCCCTTTAAGGTCCCTGATGTCCCCCTATATTAATAATGCCCTCTGATAACCTTCCTATATATTAACTTTAACCCTTAATCATATTTAACAGTAACACACATGTAACAGTAGAGCAGACCTGTCCCTATTTACATACAAGTTACGGGGATGCCCTGGGACACATTTTTTCGAAACCTGGCTGTGCATGAAAGAATTTATTCTGGCCAGAATAGTGTTTTATATGTAAATGACTTATTTGATGATCTGTTGAGGGTAGTAATAAAAAGGTATTCATTTCTCATTTACTTTCGAACTGTATTACAGATGACGTGGATCCATAAAGCACACACAATGTTATATCAGGGAACTGCATTATGTGCAAGTCCTCCATTAGTTTCCTATAAAAGAATTTCTCTGAACAGAGAGCGTCCACCACCACTGGGCTTTATTGGAAAGATGGCCATCTCTCTCCATTCTAGTCTATGGGAGACAATATTTTTTTAGTGTTGGCTGTATTTTAGCTCTGCTTCATTGGGCACCAGCTATATTCGGTCTAGATTTCCTGTGTAGATTACCCACATGGTGCTAGTGCAGCAGGATGCTTTATTGTTGTTTTATGTACTGTGAAATATTGGTATGTGTTGTGCTATGTGTCTGTGTCACTTTAAATGGTGCAGGTCATAGTTACATATATATAGTTACATAGTTAGTATGGTTCAACCAGGGGATGTCAGCTGTGACTGCCGTGACCAGCTCCAGGGTAGGCTATTCCACAGATTCACAGTCCTTACAGTGAAGAAGCCTTGTCGGTTCTTGAGATTAAACCTTTGCAGCCGCAAGTGTGAACCCACCCTTAGTAAAACTCCTATGGTCTCATTGGTCGCTCAGGCTGCCACTCTATCAGTCCCCCATACACCATAGCTCTGTGCGCTCAAGTTGGCAAGCACAACCTCACCAAGAAGTTGTGATGAACCGACCCTCAGTTGTAAATCTTTCTTAGAAATCTATTTTTACTTGCTCATGTCAGTCCTCCCCCTACTTGTTGGAATGTTGTGCTTAAGTTGGGTTTACACTGCTGGACGATACGCTTCACTGGTTTTTATCCCTGGCCAGATGGCGATGGGGGATAGCAGGCCAGTGACCTTAACTTCACCCATCCCTCCCAGCACCTAGGAAGGTACCCATCTCTCCGAGGATTCTGCAAAGGAGGGAGAAGGAGAGGGCTGGCTGGGGGGGGGGTGAAGGGTGGGGCTGAACAGGGTCTTCATACGGAGGTGGGGTGAGGTCTTTTGTCTTGGTGTGGAGCCTGGAAGAGGCACAGCTAAGAGGGAGTTGTGCTCAGGTATTACTCTATACTTTATTCCCATTTTTGTTTTATGTGCTGTATCTTCGCACTTTTGCTCGTATATTTGTGCTTGCTCATATTAATATTGTATATTTCTGTATATGCTATTAATTAGTACCGACCCACTTGGGTTATTAAATATATAAAATTTATACAGCTCGTTTCATTCTATCCTACGAACTCGGTCTGCTCACAGGTTGTGAGTAGAAGGTTAAGAAGGGTGATCGCAGGTAGGCCAAGAGGCTTGGCAAGGCGATATTCTTCACAGAAGTCAATACAATGTTTTATGGTTTCTTGTGCACCAAGGGCTAGATGGTTATAATCTACAATCTACATGCAGATTTGTTCTTTTCACATTTTACAGATGCAGCACCCTACTTGTTCATAGGATGTGTCTGGTATTGCAGTTCAGATCTATTAAAATAAATGGGGCTAGGGTGCAATAACACACATAACCTTTGGACAGGTATGGCTCGGTTTTAGAGATAAAGCAGCCATGTTTTTCTAATTCTATTAAACCTCTATAAATTCTTGAACATACAACTTATGATTGTTTAACCATGACTACATTGGGTGTTCACATCTGTGCCGGGCTGTCTGTTGTTCTGGTCCGTCCAGATGACCAGAACAATGAATAGGCAGACGGCTTAAATAGCAGATACATACAGAGCCCAACAGACTCCATTGACTATAATGGGATCCATGGGGTGTCCGTTTTTTAAACTGAAAGTGGCAGATGAAAAAGTTGTGCGTGGAAAACTTTTTTGTCCGCTGATTTCAGGCGGACATTGCAATGGAGTCTCCAACGCAGAAGTGAACTTAACCTTTATTACTTTGTTGGGGATGGATAACTTTTTACATATTTTGTAATATCATAGATGTAATGTCATAGATTGTAAGCCTTTGCGGGCAGGGCCCTCTATCCCACTGTGCCAGTTGGTCACTGTTAGTATTATCTGTTTTGTATATCTTGTGTACCGTATGTAAATCCTCAAATGTAAAGCACCATGGAATTAATATAATAATGTCCCGCACCATGGAATTAATGGTGCTATATAAATAAACAATAATAATATTGTCACTCTCTAAAATTAGTAATAAAGATTGATTTACCTTGAGGCCACATGTTACATCTGCTTTAAACCACTACGGAAAAAAATACAACACTTTTTCTGCAAAGTGAACGACATTTCATTTCTTCTCATCCACAGATTGCAGAAAAAAACACCAGAAAAATGCTGAATTTTTCCATTAGACTCGGGGGAGAGCCAGAAATGAAAAGTAGACTAGAAAAGCTGTGAAAAACGCGGGTGTCTTGGCTACGTTTTTTCTGCTGCATTTCTTTACGTGTGGACTTTGCCTTAAGCTCTATGCACACGGCTGTGTTTTTAATGGCTAGCACACTGACTTATTATTTTCTATGGCCCCATACATGTAGGTGGGTCAATAGCCCATAGGCAAAACTCAGCACAGGTCCTATTCCTGTCGGTTTTGCAGGAAGAGGACTCATCATTGAAATGTATCGGTCTGTGGAGGTCACGGACTGCTCACAGAAACCATCCATGTGCCATGTTGGTGTGCGTTTAGCCATAGTCCGTTTTGCAGACTATAAAAAAATCAGAGGTTGTACATCCTAGTGTATTTCAGTGTTCAATGTGCAAAAAAAAGGAGGCTGTCTTCTTTATTTTTCAGCATCAGCTAGTAATGTGAAAAATAGACAGCGCATGGACGTATACTGTCCTTTTTTTTTTCATGGACCCATAGACTCGAATGGCCGAGATGAGTAGAGAAAAGATGAAAAAATAGCGCACGCCATGATTATTCCTCATTGTCTCATTGCACTCACTCTTGATCGTGTGTGGCCACGCACTGCAACTTTAGTGGAGATTCTTCCGCTGAGGCTATGGTGAGATAGGGCACCCTGAAAAACGTAGCATCAGACACTGCTTCCCACCGAAAACAATGGGAGGCAGATTGGGGCATTTTTTGGTGCAGATTTTGAGGCAGAAAATGGTGTCAACCCAGCCTAAGGCTACATGCACACGGCACGGATCCATGATTTTCACTGACCCATACATTCAAATGAATTGACCGAGCTCCGTATGTAACTGCTATTTTAGCGGTCCACCTGTCCTCCGACGGACCAGAACAACGGACAGGCGACTCTAGTGTAACCCTAGCATTATTCTGTAGATTTCCTACAAAGGCAAGAAGAATATTTCCACATTTAAATGTAGCACAGAAAATATTCAATGTAGTGAACTCAATGACTGACCGATAAACCTCAATCCCATTCTTAAAAAAAAGAGAAACAAACATCAATTTTAAAGCAAAACCATAGAGAAAGAAGAAAAAAAAGATGACTAAAGGAAATCTGAAACAAACCCTGTATTTTTTTTGGACACTGTAAATCAGCTCTTCTAGAAAAAGTAATGCCTGCATTTCTGCAGCGTGCAGCTAGAGGGCGCTGCAGGGAGCAGAATGTCCTATAAGCAGCCATTTCACAATGCATTACAAGATCAGGATTCTGCATCTCTCCCTTCCTGTTTTGAGAGCAGTGTATTGTGAAAGCCTATTGAGTGACTGGCAGGGGGAAAAATCCAGACTTTGGTTCCATATTTCTGCACTGATCCTGGAAGCATTCTGTGCCTGAACCTGCTACAGCTTGCAGAAGAAGGGAGTCCTGCAATTTTGGGGGGGTCTACCCCCCTTTGACATTTCTTTGCTCATGGCTGAGACTAAAATCATCTACCACATAGATGAAGAAGAAACCCCTTATCTGGTGAAACTGCCTGTGTCTCCTGAAAAAGTCACCTTAGCAGATTTTAAGAATGTCCTCAGCAATAGACCTGTGCACAATTACAAATTCTTCTTCAAGTCTATGGACCAGGATTTTGGGTAAGCAGTGCACCTTCCACCCCCTGAGTGTGTGTATGTCTGGCTGTGTCTGTGAGCAGGGCAGCTGCAATCTGACATCTGCCTTCAATGATACATAGTTTCAGCTGCATGGACTGTATTTGTTATAGCTACTAGTAATATTATGTATTGCACCTGCTATAGGATATAGATAGAGATTTATATATATATATATATATATATATATATATATATATATATATATGTTCTGTGCATTCAGTGCCGCTTATGTAATTCATCTCTTTCGCCATATGTCAGATGACATACAGAATACATGCTGTGCTCTCAAAGTACTTACATTCAGTGACGTCACCTAGTCTGTAAAGAAATGGCGTATAAGCCATGACATCACATTACACCTTGCGCTCTTCTCAATTAAATAATTGCCTCCTATTCCAGAAAATGGCATCATTTGTACATAAATACGTTGCCAATTTTTTGCTTTTACGTTCTGCGTTGATATATGCGTAACTTAAAATATATTTCCAATAAAAGTGTCGCTACATAGGATTTCTGGAATACAATATGAGACGATTCCCGGGAGTAAACAGCGGGGATGGGGGACTTTTAATCCTGGCAATGTCACCGCTTCAAAGGGTTTTTTTTTACTGTCATTTTCCATAAAGAATAATTATTAAATGGGAGGGGGAGATCGACTTCTAAGGAGAAAGCGGCATTTAATAAACGCCGGCTTTCGCATCCTGTTAGGAATAAGTAGGAGGTAAATTGAGCTTGTCCGTGTGTATTTTTGGGGCATACACCTGAAGTCCCCCAACCCTCCTGGCCCCCCTGACTCTGCAGCCCGTCCTCTTCTGCAGGTACATTGCTGACCTTCATGTTATTACAGTGCAGAGTCTTATCAGGTGACTCCTATTTCCGGACTTTAACCCTTTGCGTTCTCTGCCATGATAGCCAGTGTTTGATAACACAACCTCTGCAGTGCATTATGTGGCGCGCTGGGTGCCCGCTCTGTAATTATGGGGATTGTCTTTGCTTTTATGCTGCTAATTGGTTTCATAGATGCCCATGTGTGGAGTGTCTGCCGCTTTGATGGCTCCCTGGTGTCTCTAGCACTGTAGCCATACTGCCAAGCCCTGATTTCCCAGCTTCTGGAGCCCTGGCCTGTCCTCCTGGCAGTGCCTAGTGTGCCAGGTTTTACAGGGCAATGTAATCGCTGGGATCTTCTTAGCTGTCTGTACAGGAGGCCCCACAATAAACATGGAGGGAGGAGGGAGGGCATGTCTTCTCTGACACAGCCGAGGTGCAGCTGGGAGAGTCAATGACAACTGAGGCGGGTGGCTTTCCAGTATACGGGCATGGGTAGTGTATATAGACAAGAGGCAGGGTGGCAGATCTGCAGAGGGCGAGGAGGCGGCTACTGTAATGTAGACCTGCACAGGCAGGTGACTGATAAAGAGACAGCAGAGCAGGTTACCAGGGCTGTAATAGACTGCATTCAGGACTGAACACCTGCACTGCACACACATATATTGTGCCAAGGCGTTGGCTGAGCACTACAGGTCTCAGCATGTTGTACAGTCTGCGGAAACTTGTACTCCAGCTGTCTGTGAACCCGTCTAAGAGATAAACTGTCTTTGTTGCCCGTAGCAACCAATCACAGTGCAGCATTCTTTTTATAAGAGCCTTGTAAGAATTGAAAGCTGCACTATGATTTGTTGCCGTGGACTTCAAGGACCGTTTCCTAAATCTGCCCCCATTGTACAGAGCCAGACAGCAGCGCCTGGCTGTTTCAGTCTTAGATTTTCGTACTCCTAGCCGTGGTCTTATGGGTCTGACGATCGGTGTGGGTCTTGGCCAAGAATAAAATAAATCCAGTATTGTATATAGAGCTACTTGTTGTAATCTGGGTGACAACCGCTTAGTACATTGTAATGGCTGTCATTAGGTGTTACCCATCATCTTCAAGGCCTCATTCACACGTCCTCATCTGCAGACGTCATTTGCGGTGGTGTCCTGTCTGTGGTTGATCTGCTTTTAGCATCTGTTTTTTTTTTGTGTTCCTTGTGTATACTTTATAGGTCTCTGGGTCCATGAAAAACATGACACACGAATGTCATATGTTTTTTTTTTCTCATGGACCCATAGACTTTCATTGGTGTATAGCATCCATCATGCATCAGTGAAAAAAAAAGGACATACTTACCATGGCATCTGAATAAACACATTGAAATGAATGAGTACGTATAGCATCCGCCAAAAAATAGCAGACGCCACACGTACGTGACATCCAGATGTGTGAATAAGGTCTTTGGTTGTGTTCACATGAACATATGTAAAATTGTCTGTGTTGTGTCTATATCAAAGGGACAATTTGTGTGAAGGTCCATACGTCTAGTGAGGAGACGGACTTAGAGATCCCTGGAGAGAATTGTTAAAATGGACTTAGAGATCCCTGGAGAGAATTGTCTCCAAGTGTGTGTCCACCTTAACAGAAACTTCTGTGACTTGTCTGTGTGCAGGTCCCTGTAGAACAATAATGAATCGATGTAAATTGTCCTTTACTAATATAAAAGACCAAAATTGTTCTGAAACGATTAGCACAATATTAAATGTTTTATAGAAGAGAATAACTCAGGGACTTAGGTTAAAGCCCCACGTTGCGGAAACACATCTTTTTCTGTTGCAGATTTTGCTGCGGTTTTTTGAGCCAAAGCCAGGAGTGGATTGAGCTGAAGATAGAAGTATAAGAACTTACTATATATTTCCCATTGCTTTTGTAGCCATTCTTGACTTTGGCTCAAAAAACCGCAGCAAAATCTGCAGCAAAAAAGCTGTGTTTCCGCCTCAGCCTTAAAGGGGTTTTCCAGGATTTACATATAGATATTATTATTAGTATGTGATCACTGGAGGTCTGACACCCCGATCTCCAAAGATCAATTGGCCAAAGAGTCTGCAGCGTTCAGGTGAGTCCTGCGGCCTCCTCTCTGAATGCCAAGCACAATGCTGTACACTGTATAGTGGCTGAGCTTCGTATTGCATCTCTGTCCCATTCACTTGAATGGGACGGAACTGCAGCTGTACTATATAACTGATGTCATCACCACAGGGAAGTTGCTGCTGGAGCAACAGCTGATCGGCAGGTGTCTAGGATCTTGGACTTCCACTACAAAATATTGATGAACTTTCCTAAGAATATCATCACTACATAGGTTCAGGAAATTCCCTATGGCCACGTGTAGTGTAACGCAGCTAAGGGGGCGTTCACACTACCATTGTTGTTAGCATCTGTCAGAAAATGTTACTAACATGACACTATCAGAGCTGTCAGAAATCCGATAAAAATCCCATTGATTTCAATGGGATTTATTCTGTCATCTGTGAGCATCCGTTTTCATCAAATCTGTCACAGGTCCGTTATGTCTGTGAGGCACATTAACATTAATTAGTTTGTTTACCGTCCATTACTGTATAAAAGGTGTCCCTTTTTTTTTTTTAATGGACCCTATCATAATGGACTTCCAACGTTAATGTGAACCTACTCTAAAAATGCTGTGGAAAAAGCGCAGTGGAAACACAGTGGGAAAAAAATGCCGCAAAAAATCTGCACTTTTCACTGCTTTTCTGATGAATTTTTCATTTTTGCCTCCCCCATATAAGTCTATAGGGAAAACATAAGCCTTTCTGCAGGGCCTATTAGAGAATTTGACATCGAAACCACTGTGACCAGAGAAGGAGTGAGCAGCCGCCATCTTGGGCCTAGGCCACCCATGCCATCTCCACACTGCTAACCCTGGAATGTTCCAGTCATTGTGGCAATGTGAGCAGTATGTCTGACAACACTATAGAAAGTCACTGGTTGATAGGCAGAGTATCCGTAGCAACCACAAGACAGAGACGGGTGATAAGTGGCTGCCATTCATTAGTAATATCGTGACCAGCCCTTTAACCTTTACAGAATAAGTATTTGTTGTTCAGGACTTTGGGAAAGTTGGGTTATAATCTTTGTGAAAGCTGTAATGGAGATCATATTGGTATTAGTTTTACAGTAACGGGTGAGTTGTTGGCTTATATGGAGCAATGCTTTTCTGACATGGAGTAACTTTGTATTTTGGGGGCATTTCCTGTCAGAGAGCCCTGCCAAAATATAATCAAGCCTTACAAGACATCCTATTCCCATTCAGACTACCATGTCCGAGCCCTGGGAAAATCCTGACAGTCACGGACCGCCATGTGATTCCGTTCTTAGAACTACTGATACATGTTATTACTGTCTTCAGCTTGTGATAGTCCCATCAGATACCCACAATGCACTGCTTGTACAGAACTTATAAAACAAATAAAAAATTATAAAATAATTGAATACATTTATAAATTTACATTAATAAATTGTAGTTTATTCGGGTTTCCACTTGATATCAGTTGGTAAAAGTTCTCCTTCTCTTAGTTTTATCTACTTTTGGTAAAGCTTGTTGACATCAGCTTTTTCAGAGGTAAGGCTCTGTGCACATGATGGTCTTTTTTGTCTGTGTGGTATTGCTTTTTATAATAAATGGCACCCAGGCCTATTCATTTCTATCAGTCCCTGTGTGTTTCATGGAGGCCGTGAATGTGGGCTGCAAAACTCAACATAGATTCTGTTCCTGTCCTTTTTGCAGTCCCAAGTTTATGGGTCCGTGGAAAAAAATGGGCATCCGTGTGTCATCTGTTATGTTTGTCATGGATCCATGTATGACAATTGGTAGTGTTCATATAGCCTACTATAGCAAATACAGTGGTTGCAAAATCACCTGGCCCAGTAGCCATGAGGGGACCCATCAGCCTATCACCATTTAAGGGTATATCAGTCTTTATTATTGCCATACTGTGATATTCTTGTATTATGGCATTATATTTATTATCCCAGTGGTGTGACATCACTGTGTTACTTAGCCTTTATCTCACAATATCCTTGTACTGAGCATCATTGTGCACAGAATCCCCATACTGCTATGACTTCACTTTGTGAAATATTAATTTCCTTTGACTTTACAGTGTATATTATTTCTGTACTGTGACATCACTGTGTATATTATCCTTCTAGTGTGATATTACAATGTTTATTATCCCTGTACTGTGACATCACTATGTACATGATCCCTGTACTGTGACATCCCTGTGTGTATTATCTCTGTACTGTGACATCACTGTGTTTATTATTCCTGTACTGTGACATCACTGTGTTTATTATCCCTATACTATGACTTCAGTGTTATTGTTCCTGTATTGTAACATTACTGTATTTATTCTACCTGTACTGTGACTTCACTGTGTGTATTATCGCTGTACTGTGACATCACTGTGTTTATTATACCTTTACTGTGACATCACTGTGTACATTATCCCTGTACTGTGACCTCACAGTGTTTATTATTCCAGTATTGTGACATCACTGTGTACATTATCCCTGTACTATGACATCACAGTGTTATTATTCCTGTACTGTGACATCACTGTGTACATTATCCCTGTACTATGACATCACAGTGTTATTATTCCTGTACTGTGACATCACTGTGTACATTATCCCTGTCCTATGACCGTACTGTATAAATTATTTCCATACTGTGATATCACTGTGTTTATTAAACCTGTGGTGAGATATCATTGTGTGAGATGCAAATTCCCTGTGATTTGAATATTATCCCTGTTCCCTGACAGTATCCTTGTTCTGTGACATTACTATGAGCATTACCTTGTATTGAGATGCTGTGCTTGTTAGGTCTTTGCTGTGACATCACTGAGCTCCTTAACTCATCACTGTACACATTGATATTGTTCTTTGACATCATTTTGTGCTATTATTTTTTTCCCTATGACTTAAAGGGGTTGTCCAGGCAAAAATTGACAACCCTTTCAAAGTTTAAATCAGCTGGGGGCAGTGAAGAAAATAAAAGAAAATGTATACTCACCTGTCCCCGTTGCTCCGGTGTCCTCCCGCGCCTCCTGGTTCTTCTACTCCGGCAGGTCTCTTCCGGAGTTGTGCTGAAGCTGCTGATTGGCCTCAGCGATCACGTGACCACTAAGGCTAATCAGTGAAGGGCCTGAGGCCTGCTGAGGCCGCTGATTGGCCTCAGCGGACACATGACCGCTGAGGCCAATCAGCAGCTTCAGTACAACTCCAGAAGAGACCTGCCAGAGTAGAAGAATCGGGAGGCGCGGGAGGACACCAGAGCACAGGGGACAGGTGAGTATACATTTTTTTTAATTTTTTTTTCACTGCCCCCAGCTGATTTAAACTTTAAAAGGGTTGTCCATTTTTGCCTGGACAAGCTCTTTAATGGTGTTTATTATCCCTGTTACTCTAGGTTCACACTAGATTCGGCCTTTCCGTTGTTCTGATCCATCATAGGACCAGAACAACGGTTAGGCAGACCTCTAAGACAGTGGTCACATATAGAGCCAACAGACCCCATTAACTATAATGGGATCCGTCAGGTGTCAGTTCTTTAAAACTGAAATTGCCGGATGAGAAAGCCGGACTTGCAGGACTTTTTCATCTGGTGATTTTGGACGCACATTGCGACGGGGACTTCAATGTTTATGTGAAAGTAGCCTTACTGGGACATCACTGAGTGTATCATCTCTGTACTGTGACAACACTGTGTGTATTATCCCTGTACTGTGACATCACTGTGTGTATTATCTCTGTACTGTGACATCACTGTGTGTATTATCCCTGTACTGTGACATCACTGAGTGTATTATCTATGTACTGTGACATCACTGTGTGTATTATCTCTGTAATGTGACATCACTGAGTGTATTATCCCTGTTCTGTGACATCACTGCGTGTATTATCTCTGTACTGTGACATCACTGAGTATATTATCCCTGTACTGTGACAAAACTGAGTGTATTATCCCTATTCTGTGACATCACTGTGTGTATTATCCCTGTACTGTGACATCACTGTGTTTATTATAATGAGATATCATTGTGTGTATTATGCAGGTTGTAGGAAAATAGTTGTAAGAATTATTCCTTTGTTGTGACATCATTGTGTGTGTATTTTACAGGGTTGTAGAGTCGGTAGGCCAAACCACTTCAACTCCTCTATTTTTCCACAGCCCGACCTGACTCCTGCTCTGATTCTGACTCCTTCATAAATGGCTGACAGCCATGGTCAGACAGAAGCTGTACAGATCCTCTAATTCATTAATAAGCCAGTGATTGATTCCTATGATAGTAAATATGTAACAAACTATACATATAATTATTTATACAGTATTAATAATTCTATAATGTATTTAAAAACAAAGAATCATTTTATTTTGTCAGGAACTGTTTTATAACTCCGATGGCATGTAAAATTGACTCCGACTGGACAGCCTTGATATGTTTAGCTGTGTAGGTAAATGAAGTGCAGAATTTGCAGTCTCACTTGGTAACTGTATCTGAGGGCACCTGTTCTGTCATTTGTATATAAAGTTAGAGGCCTTTTTTACAGATTTTGCATCACGGTCTTGGAGGTTAGGTTTCTGCTAGCAGGCAGAAACTAGACTCTTTTTAATTCAGGAGTCTGAGAAAGCTGGGTACCATGTGAGAGTCGTAATGGTGGTCCTCATGGTTGTTACTCAGATTTCCCAGGAGGTGTTGGTTATGTATATGTGCTATTATTTGATCTTTGCTTTCTGTGTACTCTAGTTCCTTATGCACTAATAGTCACAGCGGGATGACTATAAATAACTGCAGTCTACATATAGCCGATAATGGATATACTAATGCTCTGCTTCCTCTCGTCATCAATAAGTCATTTATCAATCTGCTGCTGACAAGGGCACAGTCATGGCACTAAAAGGACATCTGAAAAATGAAGTCAGATGTAATTTCCTCTCGGCCTCGGTGGATCTTAGGGGAAGTGGGAATATGTATAATTTCCAGCTGTCAGCGGGAGTAAGCCCATCTATTCTTATATGATGTTAGGGGAGCCACACAGGATGAAGAACTTGCCAACACAAAGAGAAGTGACCATTTTGAGATTTAAAGGAGACCTGGTAGTAACAAAAATGGTATCTCACATAACCCCCATATGCCTTAAGCAAATTGCTCTGGCCCCAATAGGCAGCCGGCTGTCCAGGATTGAGCATAACTAATAGGCACCAAATCACAAATCGGGATATCCTGAGCCATAGAGTATCTGTAGTTATCCAGGACACTAGGAATGGCATGGAATTATTTTTATTATGTAAACCCCTCCCCCTATAGGCCACACCCCTTCAGGTGCCGCAATTTACAGCGGACCCAATGTAAATACAGATAAAATTAAAGGGGTATTTTATGTTTTCATTTATTTGTGTATAGTCATACACTTTTCTAATAGAAACGTCTAAAATTCTGCTCATGTGTCTTTCTTACAGTATATTGGTGCTGTATTATGGCTTAAACATTTTCTAAGACTGTATAAGAGCAAACATGGCAGCCTGTCATGCGACCACCCGTAATATCAGATCACCCTGGCATTCAGTTAAAGAGATATTCCCATCTCAGCCTTTCATGACTGAGATCCAAATTGCCGTCTGTCTGGGGTGGCCGAGGCTGCAACCAAAAGCAGAACAGGCGATTCTGCTCTGTTTACGTAAATTCCATAGAAGTGAATGATACCTACGGAAACTCCATAGAAGTGAATGGTACCTACAGAAACACCTTAGTACAGCGAGCTATGCTGTTTCTGTAACTTGGGAATGAAGGGAACATGGTAGATCGCAGTGCTGTGCGGCTTTTTACTTCCATGGGAGTTATGGGAACAGGGTGTACTTTCTGTAGTTCACATGAATACTCCGATCTCAGACATGAAAGACTGAGATGGGAATACTGTACATATAACCAAATTGTACAGCAGTATCATGTCAGTCAGTCTATATACAATAGTATCTCATGTCTCTCAGTCTGTATACAGCAGTATCTCATTGTGTTTGTCATCCTATATACAGCAGAATCTCGTGTCTGTCAGTCTATATATAGCAGTATCTCATCATCATGTATATAGTCTATATACAGCAGTATCTCATCATGCCTGTCAGCATATGTACAGTAGTATCTCATCATGTCTATAGTCTATATACAGCAGTATCTCATCCTGTCTGTCAATCTATATACAGCAGTATGTCATTGTGTCTGTCAGTCTATATATAGCAGTATCTCATCATCATGTCAGTCAGTCTATATACAGTAGTATCTCATTGTGTCTGTCAGTCTACTGTATATATAGCAGTATCTCATCATCATGTCTATAGTCTATATACAGCAGTATCTCATCATGTCTGTCATCCTATATACAGCAGTATCTCATTGTGTCTGTCAGTCTACTGTATATATAGCAGTATCTCATCATCATGTCTATAGTCTATATACAGCAGTATCTCATCATGTCTGTCATCCTATATACAGCAGTATCTCATTGTGTATATACAGTAGATTCCTACCATGTCAGTCAGTCTATATATAGCAGTATCTCATCATCATGTCTATAGTCTATATACAGCAGTATCTCATCATGTCTGTCAGTATATGTACAGCAGTATCTCATTGTGTATATACAGTAGATATAGTATATATCATGTCTGTCAGTCTGTATACAGGGTACACAGTCAGCTTCCCCTAGTGGCAGTAACCAGCAGTCTTTGTAGGAGATTTCACTGCCTTCCCAGGACTCTATGGGATCTCATCTATGTGAAGAGACAATATGGGACAATTTATATAAAAAAAATGGAATATAATGGAGAATCTTCGGGCAAGTTTTCTATATAGAGTGCTCTTGAATGTTCGGTCTGTACATCTACTGCAAGCAGTGATAGGAATCCAAAGTGGTCTCTTGTCCTCTCGGTAGTGCGGGCTCCTAAAAGATTGATATATATTATATATAGATATTAGATCACTAGACGTCTACTACTAGCACAGTGTTCTGAATGGGGGAACATGCAGAAAAAGAAAAAAGGAGACATCAGTCACTTGAGTTGCTTACACACTTCAGTCTACAGCGCTGTGATATAGATAAGTGGTTTGTTTGTCATGTCTATTTGCTGTATATTATATGTTGGACATATTAAATTCTGTTTTAGACTAGCACCACTGTAAAGCTTATTGCTATTTGTCATGCCCAGATTCAACTTATGTGTCGCCATGCTCATGGCCATATGCAATTTTCAGATTCCTCTATTGTTTGGTTGTGCTACTTGGATTGTTCAGTTACAACCATCTGCGACTACCAAGACATCTACACCTATAGGTGCCCATACATCTTCCAGCTGCCAGCCAAGCTTTTCCTCCTAACTTGGCTTGCCCAAACATTCATGCATGCATCTGGGGGATCTGGGGCAATCCCATACACATAAGATAGCCAGCCGCTTCCAATGAAGTCGCCAGATTCAGCTCTAAAATCTAATGTGTATGGGCACCTTAACATCACCTTTAGGGGCTGTTCACATGGCCAAAAATTAAGAGATATTTGTAGCAGACATTTGCCTCAGTTTCATCTTCATTTTCCAGCCCCTCTCAGTGAATGAGCCTAAGGCTAGGTTCACATCTGCGTTCAGGTTTCCGTTCGGGCGGGTCCGCTGGGGACCCCCCCGAATGGAAACCTAATCTGCATAAAAAAGCGGTTACCTTAGGAAACCCGCGCGCCCCATAGACTAAAATGGGGTCCGTGTGGTTCCCGCTCGGTTTCCGCCCGAAAAGGTTTTAAAATGCGGAGAGAAAAGTCCTGCTTGCAGCGCTTTTCTCTCTGCATTTTTCATGAGGAGAGGGGAACGGAATCCCCGAACCCAGCGTCACCAGCGGGGTGTCTCGCACCGTGGACTTTTCAGCTGAATCAGTCACAGAATCTGCGGCAAGATCAAGCAGGGCACTTATTTTCCAGCATCCTGCTTCGATCTCTGCCTCCTATTGAAAACAATGGAAGGCAGAATGAAAGCAGAATCTGCCTCTGATTTTGAGGCGGAATCAGCCTCAAGATCAGTGCCGGATTCTGCCATGTGAACATACCCTCATACCTTTAGGGTATGTTCAAAATCAGTTTAGATTCCAACTATAATCTGCCTCCTATGGTTTTCAGTGGGAGGCAGCGAGAAAGTTTCTGTTTTAAAGATGCTGTATATAGAAATAGAGCTGAAGATCTGCTTAGGAACAGAATACGGAGAAGAATCTGAGGCGGAAGACCACCTCAGATTACGCTTCAGTGGCCCCTTAGATAGTATTGGAGTATTGTAGCGCTCACTGTTTCAGTACAGGCCCATGATGTAAACTAAACGGCAGCCTTCTCATTATTTCCATCTTGCCGCCCTATTTATAATACTGGCACTGAGCTGGATTCCTACTGACCGAGGCCGCCAGTTATCAGCCAAGTGGTTTCCCCAGGTATTTTATACCTCTGACATGAAGGTCTGCTCATTTTCATTGATTATTTAGGCTTTGTGCCCCCGGCAACATTCATCATTTATATTCTTTTCCATAAAGGCCTGGAATTAATTATTATATTTTCTTTGGGTAATTAACAATAATTCTAGAGCTCGGTCGTGCTGGGTTTTAC
Source organism: Leptodactylus fallax (assembly GCA_947044405.1). NCBI lineage: Eukaryota > Metazoa > Chordata > Amphibia > Anura > Leptodactylidae > Leptodactylus > Leptodactylus fallax. The sequence continues at coordinate 883,901 of CAMRHE010000270.1, forward strand.
GTGAGCGCATCACTTTATCCTCCTCCTCCTGTAATGATTGTCCTCTGAATTATGACCCGAGGAGTCGGAACGAGACGTCGTCACTATTTGTTCTTGAGGAAAATTGTCTCCTAGCAACAGCTGTCGGCTTGTGGGATAAGCCTACTAAGTACTTGCTGATGTTTGCCGGGACTTGAATGTAGTCCTGCCAGTTCTGAACTTTCCTATCGCTGCGCTATTGCTCTGAATGATAAGGGATTGTGGAACCAGGTAACGTTACAGTTGACAAAAAACATGACTTTAATACCAAAAATTGTTCATTGTCTACTATTTTGTGTTTCAAGGTATTTCAGAAAGGCCTCTGTAGATGTGTGAATGAGATTAAAAGAAATCTCATTCACTTTGCTGGTACTGTAAAACAAAACTTTTTTTCTGCTGTTTCGGCAACGCGGGGCCTTAGCTTTAGACACTTTTGTCTTGTCAAACAAGGAGTGAGAGCAGAAAGAGAATATAGCTTGTGGAAAAGCGGGCGGCCATCAGATGCAACAGAAGTGTGTCACAAAGTAATTGGTATTAACTGGTAAAGACACAAAGTAATTGGTATTAACTGGTAAAGTTCACATCTGTGCCGAAACCGCCATTGGAGATTCTGTTGCAGAAACCGCCGAAAATAGGCAGAGAGAAAAGCCCTGCATGGAGGATTTTTTTCTCCACTGCTTTACAGTGCACATCTGGCGGAACCCATTATAGTCAATAGGGCTTGCCGGTCTTCGTGTGTAACTGTTGTTTCAGAGGTCCAGCTCTTCGCCGTATGAGTCCGGAGGCAAACATAGCGTAAGTGGAATAAACCTAGACTAGACTAAGATGCACTAGATTTATCATCTAGTATCAGTCATTGTAATCTGGCACATTTTTAGACTGTCTTAAAATTACGTGGGGCCTTAGCCTTAAAGGGGTTGACCACTTTCAGACCAATATTGAGCGACAAATGTTATTGGTTCTATAATAAATAGATGTACAATTTTCCAATATGCTTTCTGTCTCAATTCCTCATGGTTTTCTAGATCTCTGCTTGCTGTCTGTTACTTCTAGTGGATGAAATTCTGACCATGTGACTTACAGTCCATGGTCATGTGATGGACACACAGGTGCACAGCTCATTATCATTATGCTTACTTATATAGCTCCATCATATTCCTTACCAGGCAGATGTCTGATTACCGTGCTGTGACTATAACGAGTTGTGCACATGTGTGTCCATCACATGACCATGGTCAGAATTCCACTAGAGGTAAGCAGAATGAATGACAGCAAGCAGAGATCTATGCAGAAGGGAACTGGGGAAGCAGAGAACTGTGAGGAATTGATACAGAGAGTGTATTGGAAAATTGTAAAACTTCTTATTATACAAACAATAACATTTGTCTCCCAATATTTGTCTGAAAGTGACCAACCCCTTTAAGGCTGCAGACTTCTCCCTTTTGCTAAATCCACTCTTGGATGTGGCTCAAAAAACACAGCTTTTCCGCAATGTGTGGCCTCAGCCTAAAGGATTTTCTAATGGTTTTCTAGGGGTTGTCTGTCATGGTACCCTTTAAAGTTGGTTTTCGGACACCAAATGGATGTTTAATACTGATGACTTATCCCTCGAATAGATCATCAGTATCTCATCTGTGGGTTGCGATACCCAGACCCTGCAGAGATCAGTTGTTCCAGCAGTTTGCAGAAGCTGCTAGTGGACGAGGAGCATGTGCAGGCTGCTCCTATACAAGTAATAGGAGTGGTGCTGCAATTCCCTTGAACCACCGTTATACAGTGGACGGGGCTTCAGCGCTGTACCTACAGGTATTACTTTAATAGGAGCAGCCTGCACTTGATCCCGGTCCACTGTAGCAGATTCCTGTGCCTGGAGGCTGCTGAAACAGCTGATCTATGCGGACAGATAACCCCTTTAAGGGTATGTTCATACATGGCAGATTTTTTACAGAAATTTCTGCAGCTGTCCAATATATTTAAGTGGGTTTTGTAAAATTATATGTACATGCTGCTAAAAACTCTTAATTCATCTGTATATTGAAAAGAGCAAAGGAATTTTTGCAACAGATCTATGAGCCCGGGGCAAAACTCAGACCGGGACCTTTACCTGTTTTGCGGCCCTGGGTGACAACAGTGAATGGGGCCATGGAGGTACGGGCAGCATGCAGGATGTCATCTATGTGCTGTCCGTGCCATTTAACCACGGCCCGCTGCATTTACACGGTGTGCACGTGATTTGGTCATGCTAAGACTGACTATCAAAATTCTGTCAACCACTTCTGTAAATAAGGCTTGTTCACACAGCACAGTTTTGGTGATTTTGTATAAAATTGGTCGTGTCAGTCTTTTGTTATATTCAACCCAAGTAACTGAGAAACAATGACGTTAAGGGTGGACGTATTCTATAATTAATGAATGGGTATATTTTGTGCACATACTGTGTCACTGATAGATGAGAGCTGGTAAGCAGGGGGGATCGGAGACACAAGGAGGGCCATCTTACATTAAGACATCTCCCTAGAACTACACAGCAGTGGTTGATGGAGGGTGAGCACTCATTCACTGGTAGTGATGCATGACGTGAACAGCTGCTCTATAAAGTCTGGCTAGGATTTTTGCACTTTGAAAGAAAGGAGAAATGTAGATGACGGAGGACGATATATGGCTTATCGGCACAGTAAAACCAGACAACAGGAAGACATGCAGGCGCACTAACTCTGTCTGTAACTCCTGTGGACTTTAAGGTGGGGGCCCCATGAGGCATAAACACCGCAATTTGGCATGGCATTTTACAGTCCCTGCAAAGTGGATGGGATTCTAGTGAATCCCATCCACATGCTGCAGTAAAATACGTGCAGTGGCAATGCTACGATTTCCAAAACCGTTGTGTTTTTGGAAATCGCAGCATGTCAATTATTCCCACGAAAACACCAGCGGTTGCCTATAGATACAATGGAAGCAGAAAGTCCGCAGAGGAAAACTCTGCGGACTTTCTGTGAAAAGCGCTGTGGGAACAACTGCGATGCGTTTACACCTCAGTTTTTCCCGCAGCGCTTTTTTGCTGTGGACCGCTACGTGGGGCCTTAGACTAAGCTTTAAAAAGCAGCGTTTTTTTCTCTTTTTTTAAGCATTTTGTAAGTTCAGTACAGTTTTTTGGATTGTTTTTGAGGCATTCCATTGATTTCAATGGGATTTTGAGTTTTTTTCTGCCTCAAGATAGAGCAGAACCCTTCTTTAGTCAGCTGGAAAAAAACAGCACTGTAAAAACAAAGCTAGCTGCTTTCCATTGAAATAAATGAGGAAAAATTTAGGTGTTTTTGAAGTTGCTTTGGACCTGTTTTTTAGGCAGCAGATGAGCCGATTTCATCAGTTTTTTGGCTGCAATTTCCTCAGGATAGGTGATCAGTATATAATGTGTTATGGTCCAACACCCCGACCTCGCATAGATCATCTGTTCTAGCAGCCTCCGGGTGCCAAGTAATAGGAGCGATGGGGCAGGTCACCAGAACATACAGTGCTGTGCCGCTCCTATTACTTGAATACCAGTTTTTTTTAGCCAAAACCAAGAATGGATTTAGAAGACAGGAGAGACAGGAGAAGTGTAAAGACATTCCTATATATTTCCCATTCTTATTGAAGCCATTCTTGACTTTGACTAAAAAAAATGCTGCCAACTCTGTAACAATAAAAGCTGCTTTTCCACAACATGGGGCCTCAGCCTAAGGCTGGAAATTCACATAGATTTGTTTGTAGTAGTCAGATCAGCTGTTCCAGTGCCAGAAGCCGGTGCAGGGGACAGGGAGCGTGTGCAATCTAATCCTATACAAGTAATAGGAACATGCTGCAATTTCCCAGAACCACCGCTATACAGTGGATGGGACTGCAGTGCTGCTCCTATTTGAGTAAGGGCAGATTGCACATGAACAGCCGATTTGTGTGGAGTCCGGGTGTCAGACCCCCATGGATCACAAACTGATAACCTAGTTTGTCATCAGTATGAAAAATTCATATGGGCCTGTAAAAACCCCTTTAAGGGAACCTTTCACCTCCTCCACCAACTCCAGTTCTTAGCATCTATTATTAGGCACCACTCCGTTGATTCCAACACAGATAGAATTTTTTTTCTCTAGCCCCCACCGTTCCTGAGCAATCATTACAGTAAGTTTTGGTGCCTTATATGCTACTGTACTATGAAAGGGGGTTTTATTCAGAGCAGGACTTGGTGAAGGGTCCTCTTTAAGGCTTTATAAACATGGTTGCATTCAGGATTTATGTCATACGACTTTCAAATATAGCATAGCCTGCTAGGCACAAGTAGGCTTTGTCATATTCCAAAAATACCATACTCTGTAAAGCTTTATTAGAGAACTATTCTTCCCTATGTGAAGAATAAGGTCACATAGTTTACTTTGTCTAGGATAGGTTGATACAAACTTTTTTTTCTTTCAGGTAAATGAGAAAGAAAACCTTTTATATCCTCCATGTTCTGTCTCAGCCGGTGTTAGTCTTCCTTTGAGGTTATATTGTGCAGCCGGCCCTGTTTACATTCTGCGCTCTGAATACATTCACGTCATCCAGCTCTCTGCCGTCCTTCAGCTTTCAGATCTCTCATTCATTTTTGTATTTATACAGAATTATTTTGGCTTTGAGTAGGTGAATGGACTACATGATGTGACCTGCCGGCTGGATTGCTGCACGTATATGGGAGCAAACAATAGAAGACACTGAATAAAAGCTCCACAAAAACAAGACAATAATCTGTAGGGAAGAGATGGCTGCATTTGTTTGCCCGTGTGGTTGTAGATCTTGGTAATTTTTTTCTCAATGAAATAGGAACCCCTGAGGTGTAGATATAACCTTAAATGCCCAGTTGGGATCACTGAAGATCACAGACAGGTGTCTGTGTAAGGCTAAGGCCCCACGTAGCGAGCTGCAGCCAGGAACCACTGCGAAAAGACAGCGGGGGAATCACATCACGTTTTTTTCCGCAGCGCTTTTCACAGAAAGTCCGCAGAGTTTTCCACTGCGGCCCTTCTGCTTCCATTATACCTATAGGGAAACCGTTTCTGTAGATATAATTGACATGCAGCGATTTACAAAAACGCAACAGTTTTGGAAATCGCAGCACGACCGCTGCAGATATTTTTCTGCAATGGGTGGATGGGATTAACCAGAATCCCATCCACTTTGCAGGTACTGTAAAACACTGTGTTTTTGCCGCAGTGTTTTAGCAATGTGGGACCACGGCCTAAAGCTGCTCTGTCATGTTGTATTTTTTCAGACATGTGGAGTCAAATACTTAAAGGGGTCCCCCACAAAAGACATTTATAGCTATAATGTAAGATATATGCGGGTCCCACCTCTAAAATGAGCCCCCCAACTTCTATGCCCTGTTACTTACCTGGCCTCAACTTGGCTGAGAAAACTTTCAATTATGGAGCTATGGCATAGCTCTGACAATGGGGCCCTGTGTATGGGGCCATGAGAAAGTCATGGGTATGTGTTCTAAGCGTTAAAAACACAGCGCACATGGTTAAAGCTCATGGTTGTGTCCATGAGGGCTTAGAGAGAGGTTTCATGTGAGCTTAGTGAAAAGGAGGAGAGAATTTCTGACCTTGGAGCGTCTTCTATAGCGCCATGACATTATATACTCCTGTAGGGCTGCCACATAGCCCAACCAGGGCTTATTCCACTGGTGTTATAGGATTGTTACATCAGACATCTATGACTTTGATAGTGATTCTGTAGGCCTTGATTCCTAAAACTAGGTACATCTCACCCTCTAACATTTACCTGTCGGAGATTTTCATGTTGACTGATTTTACTTGTTTTTTCCTGCATTCTGTCAGGTCTATAAATAAATGCAAAGAAATAATTAAAACATTTCAGCATCTCCTGCCACAAAATGTAGAATTCCCCCAGAGCCTGTACTCCGGCGGGAAGTCTAGCCAGCTTACAAATCTCTGAACTGTGAGAAAAATGTTAATTTGCCATATTTCCATAATATAGCCGATCTGCGCCGGGTGGTAATAATAGCTTAGCACATACACAATTAATCCCCTGAACAGTTGGCAGACTCTGCGCCGGCTCCTGGAATTGTAGGATTTCTGTAATGTAATGTATGCATTCATGTATATTCTAATTAAACTGTAACTCTATGGACAGTGATCAAAGAATATACATGTTGTATTATTCCTATATGGTGCAGTATACAGTCATTTTGATCACATAAGATGTTTCCACTATTAAAATGTACCAGGGTTATAGTAATAATTCTTTAAGGGATGTTGTTACTGGGACCCAGCGTATCAACCCCTCCCACGGATACATAGGTTAGGGTCACTTGAATCAAACAATGTTTCCCCCTTGCGAATTGGAGTCTCCGTTGCTGAGATATTGCCTTTTTTTGTCAGTATGTAAGTAAGCTCTTTGGAGCAACAAGGGCGTTTCCATTGCTCCAAAGAGGCAAATGGCAACACTCTCATTGATCTAAAGAGCTCATTTGCATATCAACAAAAACAGGGATATCTCAGAAATAGAGGCCGCAATTCATAACTGGAAAACATTGTTTGATTTGGGTGACCCTAACCTATGTATTTAGGGAGGGGTTGATATACTGGGTCTGGTAACAGACGCCCTTTAAAATAATATATTGGGGAATAGCAGGACTAGTAATACCTGAAGATGGGAATCTCCAAAAAGTGAACCATGGTGGTATATTCATTTTCAAATACCCTAATAGAAAGTTAATAGATTTTATTCAGGATCTTCATGTAATAGACAGAGCAAACAGTGGTGGCAAAGAGTGTCTCTTTATCTGGAGGACCCACCACAACCATCCATTACACCATCAGGCCTTTGATTTCAAGAAGAATGGTGTAGTGCTTTATTTCTTCTGTGGTGGTGCTACATCAGTATTGAACACTATATACCAGGTTCACCTGCAGATTATATCTGATGGCCCGAGCACTGGGTGATTCTGCTTAGCTTGTCTTCAGAGACTCTTCTAAAAAAAATAAATTGTTCCAGCCCATTTAGCAATTACAACTGTACTATTATAGCCTGTACCTTCATGGGTACCCCCAGGAAATGACAGTAAGAGTTCACTAAGTGCAGATATGTCTTTTCTTAGCATTACTCTTGGCAGTATATCCCACAGTGCGGCATGTGATGACCAGCTTTTAAAAACAACATGATTTTGTGATGCTTTGTCACAAGATGGCTATACTTTAAGTGTCTACGTTTGACTATATGTCTTCAGTTGTGAACCGCAGACTATCATATGTTTTGTTACCATATTGCAATATTGTATTGAATGTGTTTCATTAGAAATTGCAGTCCTTAAAAATTTTTCTGAACTATAGTATTGATGACCTATCCTTAAGATATCCATAAAATCAATATTAGATTGGTAAAGTCTGACACATGGGCTCCCCGCCTATCAGTTATTAGAAGTGTGAGCTCCAATTCCTCTTCTCAGACCAGTGACATCACATCTTTTGGTCACATGGCCACGCTGCAGCTCAGTCCGATTCAAATAAATAGGGCTGAACTGCAATCCTAAGCACGGCCATTATACAGTGTATGGCGCTGTGCTTGGTAAGCAGTGAAGTGACCTCTGGCAGACTCCCATTGATGTGATATTGATGACGTATCCGAAGGATGGGTGATCAACCTCATAGTCCTGGAAAACTCCTTTAATCAAATTAAAGCTAAGGTTATGGTGGACACATCTGTGATATTTTTACCATGGTCTTTCTCAGTAGGATCTGGAACAATCTAAATCTACTGTAGAGCTTCTTGGGTATTTGGACTAGCTCCATCTTCCCATCACTAAAGATGGTGGAGCTGCATTGGGCCCCATCACTCATTGTGTTCTGTCTTTGGCCGGAGGTCCCCAGCACGCTGTCGCTGTGGACCCTCCATCCAAAGACAGAATAAACAGCTATAGGGGTCACAGTGTTCGCCCTTGCGACCGGCCCCATTGCCACAGTATGATGTCCAGGTCCAGGGAATTTCATGCTTACCTCTTCTTCTTGCAGATAGGACACTATTACTTATAGGGTGACTATTACCTGTTGTAATACCTTATGGTTGTCTTCAACGGGCTCTAAATCTAACTACACCTAACTGGCAGAGCGACATTGACATTTATACAGTCGCCAAATTACCAACGGCTCTTTGGAGACAACCATAAGGCTGATGTGGCCCTAGGCGTACATGAGTTTGACACCCCTGGTCTAGACTAAAGACCTTTGTAAATTTGCTTGTGTTCTGTTGGCAGAATAGGCAAAGACCACATGACCCAGCCTAAGTGTGCCATGCCTAGTATATAGAACCCTTGCTAGTAAAAAGGTGTGCCATGGTGATCTGATCATGGTATGAAAATATGGCGCTTTACTAGAAATATAACTCATATTTGTTAGGACTACAGGACGTAGAGATCAGGTTTATGAACATGTTGAAAAGACTTGGATCCAGTGGCATATAGGGGACCCAAACACAAGCATTGATGTGATATCTTCCCGACTTCGGCATGTGGTATATAGCACCCAAAATATACTGTAATGCATTTTTGTTTCTAAAGGTCAACCTTTTTCAAGTTCTGATGCCTCCTTCTCCAAAGCTCTCATTGACTTTCCGTAGCAGTGACCTGACCACACCATCTATATATGTAATAGACACAACGGGACAGATTTACTATTCCAATCTAACATTTAGACAGTGCACATTTAGACTAGACAGGCGGAAAATGTGCCAGATTTATCACAGTGGCTGATGCTGGATAATACATTTGGTGCATCTTTAGACTGTCTGGTATGTTTAGTCCACCTATTAGTTGACTTACATCATCGCATCTTGAGCCATGACCCTTTAGAGAAGCTGTGCCCTTTATCACTAAGCTATGCCCCCTTTTCAGGCGAGGAGTAAAATACTCTGCACAGAGTGTTCATAGGGTTGTGCACGTATTGGAGCAACCCGATGCCTGGGGAGGTATAAAATAAAAGAAAAAGCATACTCACCTATCCCCGACACTCCACTGTCTGCCACCATTGTCTCTTCAGTCTTGTGCTGAGAACATGTTGCAGGAAGCTCTGAGGCTCACATGACTGCTGAGACATGGAGCCGGTGACATACTGTACACACGTGGACAAAATTGTTGGCACCCCTTGTTTAATGAAAGAAAAACCCACAATGGTCACAGAAATAACTTAAAAAAGCCAGACTGGAATTTGCCAAACTACATGTTGACAAGCCACAAAGCTTCTGGGAGAATGTCCTATGGACAGATGAGACAAAAATCTAAATTTTTGGTAAGGCACATCAGCTCTATGTTCACAGACAGAAAAATGAAGCATATCTTGAAAAGAACACTGTCCCTACTGTGAAACATGGAGGAGGCTCTGTTATGTTTTGGGGCTGCTTTGCTGCATCTGGCACAGGTTGTCTTGAATCTGTGCAGGGTACAATGAAATCTCAAGACTATCAAAGGATTCTAGAGAGAAATGTGCTGCCCAGTGTCAGAAAGCTTGGTCTCAGTCACAGGTCATGGGTCTTGCAACAGGATAATGACCCAAAACACACAGCTAAAAACACCCAAGAATGGCTAAGAGGAAAACATTGGACTATTCTGAAGTGGCCTTCTATGAGCCCTTACCTAAATCCTATTGAGCATCTTTGGAAGGAGCTGAAACATGCCGTCTGGAAAAGGCACCCTTCAAACCCGAGACAACTGGAGCAGTTTGCTCATGAGGAGTGGCCAAAATACCTGCTGAGAGGTGCAGAAGTCTCATTGACAGTTACAGGAATCGTTTGATTGCAGGGATTGCCTCAAAAGGTTGTGCAACAAAATATTAAGTTAAGGGAACCATCATTTCTGTCCAGGCCTGTTTCATGAGTTTTCTTTTTAAAAAAAATTCTGTTGAAGCATGGTTGGAAAGCAATGTCTGACTTTCATTTGTTCATTTTCATAGAATTTTTATATATTATTACTTTTGTCAGAGTCAAGTTATTTCTGTGACCATTGTGGGTTTTTCTTTCATTAAACGAGGGGTACCAACAATTTTGTCCACGTGTGTTTATGAGTGAGTGACAGCACCTGTCTCTCGATGACAGTCTCAGCAGTCATGTGAGCCTCAGGGCTGCCGATAGCACGGTACCAGCACAAGACTGAATGGATAACAGAGCACTGGAGACAGTTGAATATGCTTTTTTCTTTTATTTTACACCTCCACCAGCCACCCCACGGATTGCTCCAATTCGTGGACAACTCCTTTAGGCTAGGATCACACCTGTGCTGAGCTCTCCGCTAGACTATCCCATAGACCCCATAGACTATCCGCCATTTTTATACTAAAACCGACAGAAAGAAAAGTCCTGATGTGAACCTAACCTTAAGCTTAGTAAATCTACCCCAATAGATGTAGTAACTGATAACGACTGTGTGTAGCACAATGCACCATCCATGATATAGGCAATATTAAGGGTCGTAGTACACAAAAAGATTTTTCTGAACAAGCACTGATCGGCTAAAGTGATCGTTCCCCTGACGTATACTTCACTGGGTGATTGGCGGCACTATTAGATAGGCACATTACGATTGCCTATAAAATCGCCCTGTCTAATATGGCTTTATACTATTGTCTCAGCATAATATTAGAGAACAGGTGCTGAAGATACCGAGAAGAGTCAGATAGAAATAACTATGACGCAGTAATGTGGTAATAGGCAATACTCAGTGCTATGTGGATTTACTGTATGCTATGAATCAGTAGGAGAGTAGTCAGTACTGTCATTCAGGGTGACGGATGTGCAATAACAGGTGACATAGGTGACATGCCTTTGCCTTACAGAACTCTATTATACAACCTTATTCATGATTTCACTAGAAAATGAAAACTTGCCAGCTCATCTGGAATGACTTCTGTATTTCTGCTTAGCATAGACCATGATAGAGTTTGTGGTGCTTGCTGCCCAGTTTAGTAAGGTATGTTTTATCATAATTGGTATCTAGAGATATTTAAGTGTATGCAAAACGATTTCATTTCAACATATTCATTCACTTTAGAGGAAGTCCAAAGGATCCAACTTCAAAGGATTTTCAGATTATTAGGCGAGGGGAGGAAAAGAGCATGATAAGTGGAGAAAAAAGCATTTTTCTGTAATAAGATATAATACAGAGTTTCTTATATTCCCTTGTAGTATTGTAGAAGGTTAGGGATTCTTTAATTGTACTTAAACTGAAAATCATTTTTAAAGATATTTTTGATTATAAATATTCGATTTGTGTTCATACCAAATAAGTTTTAAAGCGTACCTCCAAATGTAAAACCACCTTTCATAGATGAATAGTGCATGTGAATATAAGAAACTTTGTAATATATCTTATTGAGGAGATCTGTCTCCTTCTCCACTTATTAAGCTCTTCTCCTTATCTTCACTCAGACTGTTCATTTACATAAGAGTCTGTATCCATAGCCAACTCACACACAGAAGTCTATGGAGAGGGGAGGGGCTGTTAATTGATTTATTGCCTCATTCTGTGCAGTGGTAGAGTCTTATCCTAAAACATAGCAGTGTTACCAGAGCTCCTTGACTCACAATGTAACGTCTGCAGTTATTTGTATGTCTTCTCCAGCAACCTCCTCCTCCCCCCTCCTCTCTCTGTTGACTAATATCTAAAAGTAACTCAGCTTGATAAATGGAGAAGGAAACATATTTTGTAAATGAGATATATAGCAAAGTTTTTTTATATTCACCTGTACTATTCAAGCAGCAATAACATAGTAGTCATAGTCCATAGTCATGAGTTATATTTTAGGATGTTATTCGGATGATGATGTACAGTGTTTATATATGCAAATCTTGCAGCTATTTGGATATTGTATTGTTTCTCCACATTTTCTTTTTTGCCTGTCATTCCTGCCCCTGTATTCTTGGAGGGAAAAAAAACTAGACCGTCTGTTGTTATTACAATCCATTTTGGGGACACCAGATACCTGATTTATACCTCCCTGTTTTTGTCAATATGCAAATGAGATCTTTGGAGTAAAGAGGGCTCAGCCATTGCTCCAAAGAGGTAAGCAACAATGCCCTCTTTGTTCCAAAGAACTCATTTGCATATTGACAATGACAACGATATCTTGGCAATGGCGGCGCTAAGGGAAAATACCATTTGATTCAGGTGACCCTTATCTATCTGGTCTGGGTTGATAAGGTGGATTCTGGTGACAGACTCTCTTTAAGGCCTCATGCACATGATCGTGTGCATTGTCAGTGTGCTAGGCATTTTTTTTTCACGACTAGCACACTGACCCGTTTCTGTCTATGGCTCCATACACATGACTGTGTATTTTCAACAACACAGGACAGGTCCTGTTCCTGACCTCAGTGAATAGGGCCGTGGAGGCACGGTGGCACACGGATGTCATCCATGTACCGTCTGTACTGTTTAATCACGGCCCCGCTACACGCACACGCCTAAGTGTATAGAATATAGTGCTTCTTCCGTGTCATTATACTGCAGTGGTGTCATTGATAGGACCCGGGTGACACCTCTCACTGGGATGACACTGTCATCTATTGATCACCGTGATATGATTTGGATGTCTAGAATTATCGTCTCCGCTGTTAACATGCATGTTGGTCCTGATTCCGGGTTAATGAGTCCGTATCAGCAGACTGTCATTTATATGCGCTGCCAGGAACAAGCTATACATTTAATAGGCTTATGACAAGGAGCAGAATTTACCGAATGACTCACCTTATTAGCATATGTATAATATCTCATCTACATCATAATTCCATGGCGGTATGCTTTATCCATGTGCCTGGCCAACACAGTGCAGTTTAATAATTAACCATTAACGATCTGGACATTAGCAGGCAAACAGGATGCTCTGCACTTCTCACTTTGCCTGTATGGATTTGTTTAGCGATGGTAAGAATTGTTTAAATCCACATTAAAATGCAGGATCGCTCTTGCCTATGGGGTTGTGAAGCAGCCAGCAGCGGGTCTTTGCCTGGTTATGTCGTGACAGCAGGATAAAGGGAGTGAAGCTGGAAGGGTACAGTATAGACTGAATAAGATATGAAGGGGATAAGAAATAAATGCAGCACATAATCCATACGTATAATACACATGACTGGAATTATCCATTGTCATCTCTGGAACTATGAAATATAATGTAATATATAACCTGGAGATTATATAGGGATGAGTGGCATCAAACAGGCGGTCTGTCACGAATCTTCTGTGCCATCCACTGATATGCTGTGCTCCCTCTCTCCTGGAGAAGAGGTTCTGCAGCAGCTATAATATGTATAACAATATACAGTACTGTGCCTAAGCTTCTGCAGAACGTTACAATACACACTGCAGATGGTGCAGACCGTTTTTGTTGCTGCTTTCAGACTAACCGTCCGTATTGCAGACTATAACACGGTTGTTGTACATCCTAGTGTATTTCCATGTGCCATTCTTGCACGATCCATGTGACATCCATGTGACATCTATTTTTCATGCATCCCCCTAAAAAATAAAACAGATGCTGTCTTCATTTCTCAACATGACCTAGAAATGTTGACGTCCATATGCTCTCCGCTTTTTTTGAGGACCTATAGAGTTGAATGGCTGAGATGAGTAAAGAAAAGAGAAAAAAAATAGTGCATGCCACCGTTTTTTTAATCAGTGTATCTCTGTGGGTCCGTGTGTTGCCCGATTTTTTCATGGATAGCTCATGGACCAAAAAATAGTTAGTGTTTTTTGTCAAGCAGAAAATCTGAAGCTTTTTTTTTGAAGGTGATTATAGGCTGAGGCCCCACATTGCGGAAACGCTGCTTTTTTTATGCTGATTTTGCTGCGGTTTTTTGAGCCAAACCTAGTAGTGGCTACAAAAGGAATGGAAGATATATAGGAAGTTCTTATACTACTCCCTTCTGCTCAATCCACTCCTGGCTTTGGCTCAAAAAACCGCAGCAAAATCTGCAACAAAAAAAGCTGCGTTTCTGCAACGTGGGACCTCAACCTGAGGCCAGGGCCCCACGTGGCGTAAACATTGCGGGAAACATGACTGCATTTTACAGTCACTGCAAAGTGGATGGGATTCTAGCAAATCAAATTCAAATAGTGAAGAAAAATGTGCGCAGCAGAAACGCCGAGATTTCTAAAACCGTTGCGTTTTTGGAAATCGCAGCATGTCAATTATACCTACAGAAACACTGGCGGTTTGCCTATAGGTATAATGGAAGCAGAAAGTCCATAGAGGAAACCTGCAATGCGTTGCCGCCGCGGTTTTTAGTAGTAGCTCTCTGCCTAGAACACGGGATGCTGTTTCCTAAAACCTCTAGTGTTTCTCAAATTGTTTTTAAGCAAAAATTACCTCAAAAATTTCTGCTTCCCATTCATTTCTATGGGAGTTTCAGGCAGAATCCACCTGAAGATAAGGCATGATGCTTTTTTTTTCCTAGAGGAAAAGATCTGCCACTGACTCCCATTGAAATGAATGGAATGGAATTCACCTTAAAATCTGCAAACACCTCCATGTGAATTAAGGCTACATGCACATGACCGAGTGTGCACCCCGAGGGGGGACAGATTTTATAGTCGAAAGCACTTACTTGACTTCCGCTGCGATGTCACGGAGCAGAATAGGACATGCTCTAAAAACATTGGAATGGAACGGAGAATTGGACTCCCCATCAGGAGAGACTTGTGTGCATGAGGCCTTACCCTTACACTTCACAAAGAGTTTCTGCAGCAGTTGAGTTGAGTTCCAGGTCTGTCATCTTGAAGGGAAGAAGAGTGCAGCGTTGTGCTATTTTTTCTGCACAATATGACAGAACAGGCCACAGAGCCTCTGAAGGGAAATGTGAACAGAGTCCTAGGAGTACCACATAACAATGTAACATGGCTCACGTTTGGATACATGTGGAAGGATTATGGAAGGGGTATTTCAGACAAAGTAGCATTGGGGCATTAAATTTAGATTCTATGTGGTCCCATATGTGTATTTCATAACTGTATAGTTTTCTGTGCTGCAGAAACAGTGTAGCAGGCCGAGGTAGGCCGTGCTTCAGTACATCTCTTTGTGCCATTATTTAGGAGTCTAATTATATTCTACAGGGGTATCAGCAGCCACAGAGGCTCAAGGACGTGTTTCCAAAAAGCTGAGCAAGCTTTTTCCATAGTATAAAGATAGACAATCCAGGATTTCTCACCGTGCAGAACATAATGCCTGTTTATGTATTTTCGGCTACATTCACACTGTGCTTTTCTTTTGGGTCTGGGGTGTTCCATAGCACTGGTCATGTGTTATCTTCTCTCATAAACCAGCGCAGCTTTAGCCCCGCTATCCCTTCGGCTCCTTTTGTGGCTGTTTTGTTTAAAGGGATTGTCCAGGAATTGGAGCAACTGTGGAGGCTGGGGAAAATGTAAAATTAAAAAGAAAGCATACTTGCCTTTCCCTGGTGCTCCTTTGTCCGCTGGCAGCTGTCTGTTTAGATATGTACCGGTGCCTGGATCCCAGAGGTCCTCAGCCTCACGTGACCACTGAGACCTATCAGCCATCTCCAGTGAAAGCTGAGGCCATTGATTGGTCTCAGTGGTCACGTGAGCCAGAGGACTTCTGGGATGAGTATGCTTTAAGAATATGCTTTTTTTATTTTATACCTACCCCGGCCTCCAGAAGGGTTGTGTCAATTCCTGGACAACTCCTTTAACCATGCACATAGATTGCTACACATCTTAGATCTAAAACTCATCCTTAAGCTCCTACACACGGCCGAGTGCTTAGGTCAGTGTGCTATCTGGATTTTTCCCGGATAGCACACTGACCCATTAATTTCTGTGGGCCCATGCACATAACCATATATTACACGGCCAACAGTCCGGGCCGCAAAACTCAGTCCCGTTTTGTGGCCGTGCTTCTGCTGCCCCTATTCTTTGAATGAATGGGGCCGCGGAAGCACGGGCGGCACATGGCTGGGGGCCCACAGACGGTCACGTGCAACCAGCCTAACTCTCTCTTTTCCCCTTTGAGTTTCTGTTGATGATCTTACCCCTATGCTGTGCTGTAAACTGATCTTATCCTAAGGCTAAATTCACATGTGTACATATGCAGGGTCCATGGTATAAAAGGCACTGATGGCACATGGATATCTATGTGTCACACCTGTGCCTCTACTGACCCATTCATTCCCTTCAGTGAGCCCAGGCCGCAAAATGTACGGGTATATGATCTGTCCTGGGTTTTGCTGAATATTCAGTGTGCTGAAAAAAACAACAGGAATTTTATCTGAATAGAAACCAATTACAGATAAATTTATTTGACAAAATAAAAACAATAGCAAAAACATTTTTTATTTAAAGGTGTCCATAATCATACTGAAGCTGTCGGTAGGCCAAACCATCCATTTTTCCATAGCCAGCTCTGACTATTTCATAAATGGCTGACAGTCATGGTCAGTCAGAAACAGTAAAGATCCTCTAATTCACTAAAAAGTCAGTGATTGAATCCTATGAAAGTAAATATATAATATGAGTATACATGTAACTCAGGAGCTGAGCAGGCGTCATAGCTGCAGAGTCTGTTTTACACATCAGAGACATCTCTGACTGCAGACACATAATCCCTCAGATGTTACGGTCAGATATGACCATGACGTCTGAGGGGCTACAAACACTTTTACTTTCCCTGACAGATTGCAGGAATTGTTCATTTGCTATGGCAGCGGGGAGCCTTCTGCAAACTCTAAGGCCTTCTTTAGCAATGTTACTATTGAGGCCTGCCCGAGACAATAGAGCAGCTTCACTATAGATTGCAGTACAGCAGTATTGAAATATATAGTATAAGTATATAAAAAAAAAAAAAAAAATATAAAAAATACATATAAAAATAAATAAGCAAAAATTAACATAAGGCCGCCATATGTCACATAATGCCTGGACTATTAAGAATATTAAAAATATTAATCCCAAATGGTGAATGCCATAGCTGGGAAAAAATTTTAATTGTCCTTTAGGCTAAGGCCCCACATAGAGCTGCAGCGAAAAAGCGCTGCGGGAAAAATTGCAGCTTAAATGCATCATGGTTTTTCAGTCTTCGATTATACCTATAGGGAAACCACCGGTGTTCCCGTAGGTATAATTGACATGCTGCGATTTCCAAAAAACGATTTCCATTTCTGCTGTGTGTATTTTTCTGCAGTGTGTCCCATCCACTTTGCAGAGACTATAAAATGCTGCAATTTTTACTGTGGCGTAAACCGCGGCTTTTATGCCACATGGGGCCCCGGCCTAAAACACATTCACCAAAATGCTATCAATAAAAACATTTTTCCCTACACTCTACATGGAAATGTAGACATGGCGATGCAAAACAATTTTTTTAAATTTTTTTTAAATATATTAAAACATGAAAACAACTATATAAATTTGATATTGCTGGTAAATCCAGAGAACATTTGTTTTTTCTGCACAGTGAATACTGTAAAAACAAAACCTATAAAAAGGCACAAGTGTGTTTTAATTACCAATTCCATCCCATTCTGAATTTTTTTCCAGCTTCCCCATAAATTGCCCAGAATATTAGAGGATGCTGTTGTCAAGTCCAGTTTGTCCTACAAAAAATAATCTCTCATTGACAGGGCCAAGCAGTGTAGATGTCAGTCATAGCTGAGAGGGAAGGATGGAGGGACTGAGGATAGATCATCAATAAAAATGAGTTGGAAAACGCCTTAAGGCTAAGGCCCCATGTGGCGTCCCGCAGCAAAAAAGCACTGCAGGAAAAACCGTGGTGGCGACGCATCGCGTTTCTTCCCACAACGCTTTGCACAGAAACCTCTGTAGACCTTCTGTGAAAAGCGCTGCAGGAAAAAAACACAATACATTACTGCTGCGGTTTTCCATGCAGTGCTTTTTTGCTGCGGCCTTAGTCTTAATAAAGCCCAAGTGCCACCTTAATTAAATTAATTGCCCCGTCATATTATGCCCCTGATTCCACCTGATATAAATACTGCACCTCTAATGACCCCTTTTATCAATGACCCCTTATGTTCATAATGCCTCCTAATATAAATGATGCCCCGTAATAACCCTTATATAAATGACCCCCCATAATGCCCCCTCCCTTATAGTTATAATTCCCCCTCCTGGCAACCCCTTATACTATTAAAATACCCACAACTAAGCTAAAACAAAAGAAAAGTTATGTTCACCTACCTGCGATCCTTTGATAATTGGAGCTGCCGCCTCCTCCCTGTCCATGTGCAGGAGGCGCGATGTTGTGATGTCATCACGCCCGCCTGTGCCGAAAAGCAGACATCTGTCTGTATTCTCGTTGTCTTGTAAACTGCAGGCCTAATGTGGCTTGCAGTTTACAAGACAGCCAAGTTGCAGGAAGCGTTTTAACTAGATCGGCGTCTGCAGAAGATGTTAAAAGATGTATTAATGGCGGCCCCGGAGTGGGGCCCACAGAGTTAATGGGCCCGGGGCAGCCGCCCCTTCTGCCCCCCGCTAGCTGCGCCACTGGCTGAGGGTAAGTCCCGCCATGATAGCGTGGAGCCCTTCATATTACATTGTTCTCTATCTCCTACCACCATATTAGTCAATTTCTCCCAAATGTAATTTAGGTGGAGAACAACGATAACCTTCTTGTGACCTAAAGTATATCCATTTTCTACATACCCTAAGGAAAAAGGTATTTTCTTCATCGAGCTACAATTCACATGAACTAAAAACCAAAAATAGCTCTGCCAACCCAGCTCGGAGACTTTTGTGTCATTCGGGTGAAGAGTGCACATTTTGTCACCGGATTTCATCAATTGTGTGTCTACAGTAGGTAAAGAAAGCAAACCTTGAAACGTTTCAGTGTTGAGTATACAACGTGCAGGTGCAGACTTATGTCCAACCATAACCTATCAAAGTCAAGTGCGGGGCTCAAGGTTAGTTAGTGAATAGGCCTGGCAGTCTTTTCTGCTACGTATTGCCAAGTGAAAAACATGCACAGATGGCGAAGAATTTAATAGCGACGTTTTATTTGCTGTCAGACTCGTAAAAACTGTTGGTTAACTTTTATTTGTGTTGTGTTGTTGGCCACAATTGTTTTATTGTTTTGCATGCTCTCTGGAAGACGACTGAAATTTATAAGTAGCCTCAGATATAAAATAAAATGCGCAAACTGCAGTGTGGCCTGGAAAAAGTGGATTACAATGAGTGCTGGATGTTTCTCCCTAGGCCTTATAGGGTCCTCCATTTCCCAGCATATCAACCCAGCCCTGCAGATAGATAGGTTAGGGTCACCCGAATCTAACCGTTTTTTACTTTGTGAATCACCGCCTCCGTTGCCAAGATATTGCTGTTTTTGTAAATATGCAAATGCGCTCTTTTCAGCATTGAGGGCGTTGCCATTGCGGCTACACCTTATTCTGTTTCCGGGGATAAATATTTTGTCCTGGAAGATATATGCCAATGAAATTTTTAAACAGTAAACTAAATTAGAAAGTGAAAATCCAACTTTGACTTCATCAGGTCAGATTGTGGTGGGCTTCTGCTTATACAAAGAAGCCAATCTAAACAAGCAGAGCTACAATGTAAAGTATAAAGGAGGAACAGAGTGGCAGCCTGTAGCAGATACTATAGCTACACTGAGGTCAGATATCACAGCTCTGCTATAAGATGAAGAGCAGTAAAGTAGTCAGAACAAGAGCAATGAGTAGCGATACCCTAACCGAAGGCACTGACTACTCATATAAGTGTCTACAAGAAAACACTAAAGATACTCTATGACTCTATGACACAACTTATAGAAATGTAATTGTAAGCCTGCTGGCTTTTTGGAGGCTAGACTGGTGTATTTGTCTACCCAGCATGTCCTCACGTTGCACTCCATCATATCCTAAAAAGACGTGATTGGAACACCCTGAGCTACAACAATAGTATAGTCAGTAAATAAAAGTGAACCCTGAATAGCTGTCACTTTAAGGCAGCATTTCCATGACATATCCAGAGAGACTAGTCCCTGGCAGAACTCTACATACCCTCTTACAGATAGGAGATATACTCATAACAGATCAACTCATAAAGTAAACCTTTCTTGGGTGCATTTCCTTAAGATGCTTGGGTTGTTTTTGGCAGACATAAAAGGAAGTTTCAGGTATCACAGGTTAATCCTATTTACAGTACAGTGAGTGTCTTCTTTTATTTTCCAAAAGTTGCAATAAACACGCACCACTTGTAAGGTGTCCCTCTGGACCATTAAGTGGGGGCAGTCCCTTTAAAGGGAACGTGTCACCAAAAAGTTACCTATTTTTTAAATAAAGTTGTATGTAACTTGTATTTTTTAAGCCTTTTTTTAATCTCCATGTTATTATCTATATTTAAAAAAAAAAAAAACAGGCAATTATGACTCTGACCACTAAGGCAAATAATATGCAGACACTCCCTTTTTTCTATATGGGGATTACTTTGCAGCAGCCACTTCACTTCTCATCACACTAATGGTCGCAGCTATCATGTATATATACACACGTGAACAAAATTGTTGGTACCCCTCATTTAATGAAAGAAAAACCCACAATGGTAAGACATTGCTTTTCAACCATGCTTCAACAGAAGTTTTTAAAAAAGAAAACTCATGAAACAGGCCTGGACAGAAATGATGGTTCCCTTAACTTAATATTTTCTTGCACAACCTTTTGAGACAATCACTGCAATCAAACGATTCCTGTAACTGTCAATGAGACTTCTGCACCTCTCAGCAGGTATTTTGGCCACTCCTCATGAGCAAACTGCTCCAGTTGTCTCGGGTTTGATGGGTGCCTTTTCCAGACGGCATGTTTCCTTCCAAAGATGCTCAATAGGATTTAGGTCAGGGCTCATAGAAGGCCACTTCAGAATAGTCCAATGTTTTCCTCTTAGCCATTCTTGGGTGTTTTTAGCTGTGTGTTTTGGGTCATTATCCTGTTGCATGACCCATGACCTGCAACTGAGACCAAGCTTTCTGACACTGAGCAGCACATTTCTCTCTAGAATCCCTTGATAGTCTTGAGATTTCATTGTACCCTGCACAGATTCAAGACACCCTGTGCCAGATGCAGCAAAGCAGCCCCAGAACATAACAGAGCCTCCTCCATGTTTCACAGTAGGGACAGTGTTCTTTTCAAGATATGCTTCATTTTTCCATCTGTGAACATAGAGCTGATGTGCCTTGCCAAAAATTTCGATTTTTCTCTCATCTGTCCATAGGACATTCTCCCAGGAGCTTTGTGGCTTGTCAACATGTAGTTTGGCAAATTCCAGTCTGTCAGATTCAAGTTATTTCTGTGACCATTGTGGGATTTTCTTTCATTAAACAAGGGGTACCAACAATTTTGTCCATGTGTGTAGATAAGACATTGAATCCACCAGTCCCAATAGGTGATTTTATGGCTTATCTACTCCCCCCTCTACACAATGACCACTACACAGATCATAGAGCATGCCTACAAAAACTCTCATAGAAATCAGTAGGTTCTGCTCCAGACCATTGTGTCTCCTGTGACAACAGATTATTTTAGGGCTAGTGGCAAGATTTTCTTGAATAGCCCCCACAGTGCCCCCACACACAGTGATATCTATATTACATGCCGCACTGGATGCAGGTCTCCCCTGCCCAGGATGGTGCTTATTGCAGTTACTGCTGCCCTGCGAACAACTGGTGAGCTTCATTCACTACTCACCACTGCAGTGATGTCAGCACTTGGCACCTGGAGCAGAGAAGAAGTAGGGAGCAGAGTGGTGAGGGATGAATAAAGCTCACCATTCACTCCCAAGGCGCCACTAACTTCAATGAGCACCTTCATCAGTACTGCTGGAAGAGTTCATTGCACTTCTAAAGTAAGTATGGCACCTGTGGCAATGCGTGGGCATCTGTCCTGATCAAGGGGGACCTGCAGATAGTGCAGCATGTAATATAGACCAGTGGTACCCTCAGGGACTGCGGGGTGTACCCCTTCGGGTACACATCACAAGCTGAGAACCACTGATTTAGTATATGTACTGAAAGTGGTGTCTGCGTTACAGATTCTGTGTCATATCTGTACCTAAGAGTTCATAGTTCCAATTTTGGGATTGATGATAGACTGGTAGGTGTAGTTGGGAATCACTCAGCTCTTAATAATTTTACATGTATCCATAAAACCAATAATCTGTATGGCTGAAAAGATACAACAGTGTCTATGCTACAATATCTTGAGCTGGTATACAGCATGCTTGCACAGGTGCCCTCTTTTGTCTATGTCTGCCCCTGGATAAGTTGCCTGGATAGAGAAAATTATTATTAAATATTGTCCTATTAGGATTTAGCGGGTTTCCGTGGGTAACTGCTTTTTAAGCAGACAGACTCTCTGTCTTTTAGGTCGCCATGCGGACCCCAACGACCAAGACTCAAACGCTAATGTGAACCTAGCATATAACTTTGGGTTTTTTTTGTGGCTATGAAGTGATTTTGGCTTCTTTTTTTGCAAACAGATTTTTTTTTTTTTAAATCAGTATCTAATGAGATAAAATATAGACCCGAAAATAATTTTTGTTTCCTGCTATGTGTGACGGTCATTTTCATATATGACATGTCGTAGTTAAGTTCACGGCATTGGGGCAGGGCTTTGTATATAATTGGCGCCCATTTTATCTATAGTTGTTTTTTTATTTATTTAAATAAATAAAATATTTTTAATGGATTTTGAAAAATATTTTACAGTTATTATTTTACTTCTTTTCTTTTAATTTTATTTCTTTTTATAGTACTTTGCAGCCACAGTTATATGGAATAAAAAATAGAGGTCGTGAAGAATAAAAACATCTGCAGGAGATTGAAGGAGCATACGGAATGGGCTCAGAATAAGCAGACACAGATGTTGGGAAGGAAGTTCCTGGGGGACTAGTGTCAGGCAATGCGCAGGCAGAGGAAAAACAGGAATGCCACCTGAATGATGAACAGGAAGTCTTGTTAACTTTTTATCTTTTAGTGTAACCTGAGATAACGCTGGTTAATAATAAGCTGATATGGAACATTTATATATAGTCATGTGCTTTCACTTATGGCAGTCAGATTCTTACCTACGTTAACAATAATCAATTATAGGTTTTCAAAAAATTATTATACATTTATTGTTATTAAATATTATTAGACATTTAATAACAAATATTATTATATATTTTTTGGTATTAATTATTATTATATATTTAATATTATTATTACACATTATTATATATTTAATATTGTTACATATTAAACATTTATTATTATTAGAAATTTAATATTATTACATATTAAACACTTATTATTATTAGATATTTAATATTATTACATATTAAACATTTATTATTAGAAATTTAATATTATTACATATTATACACTTATTATTATTATATATTTAATATTATTGCATATTAAACATTTATTATTATTATATATTTAATATTATTACATATACATTTAGTATTATATATTTAATATTATTACATATTGAACATTTATTATTATTAAATATTAGATTTTTTATTAAATATTATTATATATTTTTTTTGTTATTAAATATTATTATACATTTGTTCATCTTTTCCTTTGTTCTTTTAGTTTGGTTGCTTTGACCTATTTTGGAGGGAGCTAAAGAGGAGAAACCACGGTGGAAAAGTATTGCGGTTTTTCCCACATCGCCTTTCACAGAAAGTCCGCAGAGTTTTCCTCTGCAGATTTTCTGCTTCCGTTTTACCTATATGGAAAACGCTGGCGTTTCCGTAGGTATAATTGACATGCTGTGGGGCCTTAGCCTTAAGCTGGGTAACAATATGGTCACCACTAGACTGAAATTACACTTGCCATTTTTATGCAACGTCCTCGCTTTTGTATTCCAAAAAACTGCACCAAAGACTGCATGTGTGAATCCAGCCCAATAGCCTTATGGGTTATTTTCTTTCTCGAGAGATTTTATACAATAAGGAAGGAGGATTGGTGCATAGAAGTCAATCAGGTGACAGTTCTTATAGGATGTGACAAGGACCCTCTGCCTGATCACTATGGGCAATGTCGCTGTTTGTATTTACACTTGTACTTATCCTTCTTAGTCACTAGCGAGTGTGAGGAAGTCACTACTCACCAGCACTTACAAGGAACCTGACTGCACCTTACAGACTGATAACCTCTCGCCTTGTGTCAACTGCTGGAGTACTGAGGTTTATAGAAACAATGTTTCCTTCGCCTTGCCTGTAACCCTGAGTCATTCCTTGAAGAATGGAGATTTCTGTGCTCGCCTTCTGGACAGTCCACAAATCGGGAGAGAGATTAAAAGAGATTAGAATAAAACAAGTTAATCGCTTAATTGTAAACTTTTCCATTCTTCTGCAAGTCACTGAGGTCAATAGAAAAAACAGCAGCAATGCAAGGACTCTAAGAAATGTTTATAAAGTTCAGGGAGTGTTGCTGGGAGGGAGCAATGGAAGACAGGGAGCATTCCTACCGGGCCAAGCGAGGTCGGGCTGTTGGATAGTCCACACACATACTACCGCCCCTGCTCCAACAGGTCTGAATAATGTATGACCATATAAGATTATGGGATACTGGATTCTGGATTACTTTTAATCCCAATTTAAAGGGGTTCTGTCACTAGAACCCAATTTATCAACCCAGCCCTACAGATAGGTTAGGGTTACGTGAATCACAGTGTTTCCCCCTTGTGGGTCGGTGTCTCGGTTGTTGAGATATTGCTTTTTGGAGCAACAAGAGGGAACGGTGGAGTAGGAGGCTAGTGTTACCTAGTAAGTTGATTTATTATCTCATTCTGTGTACAAGTAGCCTCTAATCTACAACCTAGCAGTGTTAAAAGAGCACAGAGTAGCAGAGTGAAGCAGCAGCAATTATTTGAGTGTCTTTTCTAGCAGCCTTATCCTACCCCTCCCCACTTCATAGACTATGTGGAAATATTTTTAAAATAACTCAGGCTGAAAAGTGAAGAATAAAACATCTCTTTAATAAGATATCTTACATAGTTGCTTATATTAACCTGTACTATTCATTTGTGCAAAGTTGTTTATAACTGGAGGTAGGCTTTAAAGGGTCTAAAATATTGATGGCTTATCCTTAGGATGACATCAAAATGTGATTGGTGTTGGTCCAACACCCTGGACCCCTCCAATTTAGTGTTTTAGGTTGCAAAAATGCAGCTTTTTGTTGCAGATTTTTTGAGCCAAAGCTAATCATGGATTTAGCAGAAGGTAGATGTATGAGAGGCTCCTATATATTTCCCATTCCTTTTGTAGCCATTTTTGGCTTTGGCTCAAAAAACTACAGCAAAATCTGCAACAAAAAAAAGCTGCGTTTCCGTAACATGGGACCTCAGCCTAAAAAGGCTGCAGCCCTCAAAAGCTCTGCAGCCTTTTCCCTGTTTTGCTGATGCTCCCATTCAAGTGAATTGGCCTGAGCTGCAATACCAAGTCGCTATACTCTCCCTATACTGTGCTTGACATGCAGTGATGAGGCCAGTAGACCGTATTGAGAGTCCAAGGTAATATATACGTTATCTGTTTGACTGTGCATACAGAGATCGCTGTCAGTCACTGTCAAAATAGAGCAAAGAGTTCAATGGATAAATGACAGGTTTTACTAAATCTTTTACATTAAAGCTATATATCATTCTGCTCAGCTCCTTTTGCTCTATAAGGGGGCGTTCACACTACCGTTGTTAATGTCCGTTGCTGTCTTCCATCATAGGATGACAGCCACGGATATTAAACTGTTGCATAAAATGGTGCCTGTTGATTGAACAGCCTTTTCCATGTGACACGTTCCCTTTAATTTCGTGTATAGAAGAGAAGCTCTGGATGTGTCAGTCACCCCCTATACCAGTCACACAGCTATTCACTTGCTCTTTGAAGTAGTGAGTGAGAGTCATAGTTTACATTGAGAGAAGATTCTAATTGTAATTTCTTGGATTAGTCCTTGTTTGATGTCACCACCTCCACTACTTATTACAGTATTCTATCCCTAAGCATATTTACTAACGCCCTGGAAAATGACCCATAAATGACTCTGAGCTCAGCATTAGATACAGTTCAGCTGGGAATACTTTACAGCGTAATTATTGTATTTATTCAAACTAATGAAGAGATTGTTCAGGATTAGAAAAACATGGCTGCTTCATTCCAACAACAGTGCCACCATAGCCATTAGGTTGTGTGAAGTATTGCAGTTTAGGCTCATTCACTTCATTGGAGCAGAACCACTATACCGTATGAACAGGTCCTGTGGTGTTTTTGAAGAAAGCATCCATGTTTTTATAATCCTGCACAATCCCTTTAAGAATATTATTAAATTATTATTACTATGCTATATTTACATTTAAAGAGAATATTACTTTATATATATATATATATATATATATATATATATATATATACACAGTATATTATTCTTTTCTCTTTTTAAGGTTAAAAAATACCTTTTTAATTTCTTTAATGTGTATATAATTTATTGTCTTTCTTTGCAAAATTATGGTGGCAGCCATCTTACCTGACCTACTGCAATAACAATTACAGTATTTTGCAATCACTTTGACATAAGATAACACAGTCAAAAATGACTCTTAGGCCGGGTCCCCACGTAGCGAAAATGCTGCGATTTGGCTGAAACGCCGCAGTCAAAACCACTGTGTTTTACAGTACCAACAAAATGGATGCGATTCTGGCCAAACCCATCCTCACATTGCAGAAAAATATCCGTTACATTTTTGTATATCACAGCATGTCAATTATACCTACGGAAACACTGGCGTTTTCCGTATAGGTATAATAGGGACAGAAAGTTTCTTTCTGTGAAAAGAGCTGTGGAAAAAAATGCAATGAGACTTCAGTATCATCTGCAGTGGTCACTGTGCAGGAAGGGGGGGAGAACTGCTTACATTACCTGTTGTCAGTGGTGTGATCCTGTGTATAAGAATGCATGTGATACTGCTTGTTTCATATCGCAAGGCCCAGATCATGTAGTTTTAGCTAGGGCCATAGTCTTGGTAGGTCAAACCACTGCCTCAGACTCTGTCTCTTATATTATTCCACAGCCCAACTCTGACTCCTTAAGGCTGAGGCCCCACGTTGCGGAAACGCAAAAGGAATGGGAAATATCTAGGAAGTTCTTATACTTCTACCTTCTGCTCAATCCACTCCTGGCTTTGGTTCAAAAAGCCGCAACAAGATCTGCAACAAAAAAAGCTGCATTTCCGCAACGTGGGGCCTCAGCCTTATAATGCCATGGTCAGACAGAAGCAGTAAAAATCCTAATTCATTAAAAAGCCAATGAGTGAATTCCTATGAAAGTTATCATGTAACAAACTATGTATCTGCTTCATTATACAGTATTAATAATTGTTTAATATATATATATATATATATATATATATATATATATATTTTTTTTTTTTTTTTTTTTTTAAGCCAGAGTCAGTAACTTTTTTCCAACTCTGACTCCCAAAAACTCCACAGCCCTGGTTTTAGCAGCAATGATTGAATATGGCCAACTTGCTTATTTTAATAATGCTCCAGGCCATAAAATCCTATATCAAGTACACGTGCTACAACTTGAATGATGTTTCTGGAGCCATCAGGTTTAATTTTTTATCAGGATGTGCATTTTTTCCAGACATCACATTATCAGACTATTCATTAAGAACGTGCTGTAGATGGGATTACTCGCCCTACTCTGTAATCTACTTCCTGTTTGTAGCGACTTATAGCGGTATAATTTCAGGAATCAAGTATTTCCCCTGATTACTGTTGTCGGTATATTATACCATTATTATAATGGATCACTGTCGTTGGAGACTGGGCAGCTTGTCTGTCTACCATCAGTGGGGTATTATTTTAAGACCCATTTAACCTTTCTTTGTCTGCCGTGTATTATCCTCAGCAAACATGAATTACAGAACAAGTCTAGTCAGATATGAAAATTTTCCCAACTTTCCACATCTTTCCTTTTGTACATAGGGGGCAGTATTATAACCATTGTGTTGCAGTTTACACATTCTGATGGGAATACATAGAAATGGCCATAAAGAGTGACAGTCATTCATTTATGGCAAAATAAGTTATTGCTATACAAGTCTATTCCTATAAAGCGTATTGTTAAGCAGGTAAGAGGAATTTAAAGGGAATTAGACCTGTAGCATTGTATTAAAGGAATTTCCAAGACTATAAAAACATGGCTGCTATTTTTCAGAAGCAGCGCCTTACCTGTTTATGGACTGTGTTTGGTGCTGCAGCCAGGTCCTTTGAAGTGAATACCACACACAGCCTATAGACAAGTGCAGTGCTGTTTTGAGGTGAAATCGGCCATCTTTTTATATTCCTGTACTTTTCCTTTTAATCATGTTTATAAAGTAGTTTCTTAGTTATACCAGGGCTGTGGAGTTGGCAGGAATCTTGGTGGGCCGGGGAAGGGTTGGACATCTGTCAGATTTACTATAATTCATGTTAGAAAACAAGCGTGAGTTATGCCATAAATCTACGCACGTTGATCTGTGAGCCGGAGCATCTACATGCGCTAGAATGACTCAATATACAAAGCTATGCCTGTTCCCATGCCTGTTATGGAGAGCTGTGGCCCCTTCATTCAGCTAATTGATAGGAATACAAGGAGTTGGACCCCCACCAATCTGATATTGATGACCCATCCTAAAAATGGGTCATCAGTATTAAAGTCTTGAATAACCCCTTTAAAGATGTCTCTCTGCCTATAAGCAGATGCCCTGGCATGACAGCATTTATTAAAAATTTAGTTGCACTGCATGACGTACAGCACATAGAGATCCCGCCCCAAGAGAAATCACTGTGTTACCTCCCACTTGACTAGTATACCCTAATTTACATCAACCCCAAAGGGGCTTATATCTTTGGAATGGCTGACCGGATTTGGATAAACACAACACCAAAATGTTCAGGGTGACAGCGCCTATCAGGGTGACAGCGCCTATCAGGGTGACAGCATCTATCAGGCTCACAGCGCCTATCAGGGTGACAGCATCTATCAGGGTGACAGCGCCTATCAGGCTCACAGCGCCTATCAGAGTGACAGCATCTATCAGGGTGACAGCGCCTATCAGGCTCACAGCGCCTATCAGGCTCACAGCATCTATCATGGTGACAGCGCCTATCAGGCTGACAGCGCCTATCAGGGTGACAGCGCCTATCAGGGTGACAGCATCTATCAGGGTGACAGCGCCTATCAGGGTGACAGCATCTATCAGGGTGACAGCGCCTATCAGGCTGACAGCGCCTATCAGGCTGACTGGTCCTCTTTAAATAAAGTCAAGTTCCCAGCTCCTACATATTCTTCAACCATGATCACACATTTAACATGACCTTGAATATTCTCCTCAAATAAAAGAGTATTTCAGTCTCTTCAAGATACTGTATTACATAAATATGTGGCTTCCCAGGTGAAACGGTCACTTTCTGCTGCAGAGTAAATGGAGAGTTGGCAGGGTGCAGCATCTGTCAGCCTTCTCACCTACTGGTACAGGGGTCAGAGAACCTCCATTGTTCTGCTAGGTGGAGATCCCAAGGGTCCTGTGGGAATATCCCTTTAAAAGGATCTGCACTATTGGCAGATGCCATTTAAAGGGGTTACTGAGCTCACCGTCCGTTGATCACATGGCCATGCTACAGCTCAGCCACATGAATATGAATGGGGCTGAGCTGCAACATGGCCATGTGACTAATTGACGTAATGTCACTTCCTGAAAAGAGGAGGTGTAGCTCAATATCACAGTCCTGGGTAACCCCTTTAAGCAGCTATGTATGGCTCCGGCTGAGCTAACCCTAGTATCTTGCCGTGGATTGAGAGCGGCACTAGTAGAGAGCATTTAAAGGGAGTCTGTCCCCAGGAAACTTGATATGTAACCAGCCACAGTGCATTGTAGAGGCCATAGCCTCTATATTATAAACCTGAGCACAGTGCCCTTGGAATCTCTGACACCCCCCCCCCCCCCATTGAACTTGAGCCTTATTTGCATATTTCTAAAAATGACTTCTCAAGGAAATAATATCTTAAAGTATGAGGGTGTTCAGCATAACGCCCCCTACAATGCACTGTGGCTGGTTTGATATTAAGTTCCCTGGTGACAGACTCCCCTTAAGTAGTGTGGTATGTAAAAGACGTCTTACTTCTTATTTGTAAGCCTTTGTGTTCTCTGTGAATGAAGTTTACATACATTATATAATCTCCAAGCCAAGTCCTTTTCTCCTAATCTGTAGAGATGTAGACAGAGCATCCGGGGAGCCCTGGCACTCTGGCCCGTTTTCTCCATGCTTGGCTAGTAAAACCAACTCACTTGACATTCCCCCTGCACCACTGTGTAATACACTTTATTGTTCTCTTAATCCCTTTACAGACCTTTTTATGTGCCATGGATTCTGCCCATTGATTTTTAAAGTGTAGGCGTTGACTGAGCTGCTTCTTGACCACTTTATTGCATTTTATAACGTCAAAGTAAGAGCAGAATCCTCCCTGTTATGTCTTGCTACTTTGGTATAGTTCAGATCATGCCGTGATGCCTGATAATATGTTCTGTCCAAACCTGAAAACTGGAATAAAACTCAAAAAAAGAAAGGAATTTATCGTCTTGCAGATGTCTTACAGTTATGGCCGTCCCCTGGTGTTGACCTGTGACCTCCGCTAAGTATTACGAGATGTGCAGTGGATTTCCCTGAGGGCTCATTATACTAATATGACATCTCTGCTCTAGTATAATTAGATAAGCCTGGATAGTCATTTCTTATGTCGTAGATAGATCTTTCTATTTCATTGCTCTCCATCTACCTAATCTCTTCATTTGAGGACATAATTTATTTATCCCGTAATTTGTTCTCTGTGTTTACATTACATTTCCATAAAAGCTGGATTATTTTGACTCATAGTCACTGACTGTGTCATCGCAGGTAGCCTGGTCTCCTACTCCCTCCAGCCATACTCATAGGGTTCCAGAAATCGGATATCTTCTAAAAGTGATCAGCAGCTAGAGAATAGGGTAGACCTATCCATTACAGCATTTATGGACAGGTGACTGAAATATGAGGCGTGCCTTTTCAGGTATTGGGCTTACAATCTGCTGGTGCAGTCACATACAGTATATGGAATAAGGCTATGTTCACATTTCCATTGGAGTCTCCTTTCGGAGCCTCCAGTGCACAGTGCGGCAGGAATCCCAGACAAAAAAGTCCTTCAAACCCTATTTTTTTGTCTGCCGATGTCTGTAAAAACATAATCGACCCCTGACAGACCCCATTATAGTCAATGAGGTCACTCAGACTTCATTGCTGTCTGTCATTGGAAGAAACATTTTTCTGTTCCTCCAACGGACCAGAAGAGCGAACAGACTGACACATATGTGAACGTAGCATGAGGCAGGCAGTGACTCCAGTGACAGCTCACGAACAGTTAATAATGCCTACTGAACATTTTCTACTATACACAGTAAACAGGATGCTGAACTTCCACATCCTGTTTTGTATGATCATCGGTGGATGTAGCCATGAAAGATGCGTCTGGTAGGACCCAGTTAAAAAATATGTGCAAGATCTAGACCTAACATGCTAGCATCCTATAGGGAAGAAACTAAACTGTAATACATTTTGATATGGTATTATAATATGCTGTATTCTTCTAAAACACATGTGCAAGAAAAAAAAATCATAATACCATATACTGTATAACATATATCACGGTGCAGGCCAGAGGCTCATCAGTGGTGGTCTTATGCCAAATGCCCCCCTGATCAGTAGAAAGAAGGGTCTACAGGGCAGATGATGCAGCTGTGTCTGGTACCCGGGGTCATTGTCTTAGTCATTTTAGTGAGGGCCTATGGATTGCAGCCCTTTAATTATGGGTCCCAGAGGTGAAACTTCCCCCAGGTCCAGTGTCTCACCAGAAGGTCCTCCGGTGGACCCAGGCTCTAATGGTCCAGTGGAAGACAACCAAATTTGAAGGGTACTATGGTCTAGTTTCTAAGGCTTGTTCAAAGGTGGACACCCAGAACAATTGTATCTGGTGGGCCCTCAGTTTGACACTGTAGCGGTCATAGGTATTATAGGTCATAGGTCAGAGGTGTTATACCTTGGAATTTTAGATTTCACATGTAATGAAAATTTACTGAGCCAATAATTTGTCCCTATAGGATTGCTAGGAAAAGGGATATTGTTTGGAATGTGGCTGTGGAGTTGGAGTCATGGAGTTGGACTTGGGGCCAGTTAGATGTTTAGTTTGTTACATATTTACGTCAATCATTAGATTTTTAATGAATTTACTGAGGATCTTTTACTGCTTCTGTCTGACCATGGCTGTCTGCCATTTATAAAGGAGTCAGAGTTGGAGGATAAGTCGGAGTCAGGCTGTGGAAAAATAGAGCAGTCGGAGTCAGTGGTTTGGCCTACTGACTCCATAGCCCTGGTAGGAAATAGTTTGTACACATGCTATTAGGCTGTAAAGATTATATATAGAACTGCTGACATCAGCTATCCATAAACCTGCCTATATGGACTAGTAGCATATACATATGCAAATATCCACCCAGCAGCCACAATTCTCAACATAAGCCCTTGGGTGGTGAATTTTGGCACAGTGCAACGTATCAGGTGTGAATACTACACGTGCGGTTATCTGAGCCTATTTATACTAAACTATAGAACCCCTTTAAGGCAAATGCCCTAATTGCCTCGCCTGTCCCGCTGCACGCCTAGGTTTATTCTGAGATGATATGAAACATTGCGGCAGTGGTGACATAATATCTAGAAACTAGAACTGAGTCACAGTAAACAAGCAATTATGGAGTATATATCCGTGTGCGATAGTCAATGGGCTCTCAAAGTAGTGGAGGCGACGGCTGATTTACTGAGTTAATTGGC
Source organism: Leptodactylus fallax (assembly GCA_947044405.1). Lineage (NCBI taxonomy): Eukaryota > Metazoa > Chordata > Amphibia > Anura > Leptodactylidae > Leptodactylus > Leptodactylus fallax. Next base: position 916,839 of record CAMRHE010000270.1, read on the forward strand.
GCGGATTACAGAGGACGAGCGTATGAGCGTGTCTATGAAAAGACAATGTATTTCTAGCGGCCATATAGCAATGACAGGCAGCTGGCTGTTGAGATGATGAAACGTTCAGCCTCTGACTCTTCTGTCACATTCAATCTTTCAGAGTGGTCAAAGAAGAGATTTCGGATGACAACGCTAAGCTCCCGTGTTTTAATGGCAGAGTGGTGTCCTGGGTGAGTCTCATCTTAAAAAAATAATGAGATATTATATAAACCTAAAATGAGTTATTATTTGTAATATATACTGTATGTCACATTTGACAGTTCCCTAAAAGGGAACCTGTCACCTCCTTTTTCAACTCCAAACTGGCCCGAGCTGCTGCCGCATCATGTTCTGCACTTTCCCATTATGTCCCTAAGTCAGTTTTCTGATCGCAAAAACCAACGCTATAAGCTTTTATAAACCCGTTCGGTGGTTACGGTGGGTCACGGGCACTTCAGCTTGCTAGTCATGCAGCCTGGGGAGTTATTTTGACACTAAGTTATACCCACAAGGTGTGATTGACAAGTTTGCCCAAGCCAGCCCAGTTGTCACCCTCCTCTCTCCCTAACTGCACCTGAAATCTCATGGAGGTGCAATGATGGCTGCATCTGCCCATACTCCTGCCGGCTTTTTCTGTGTACTCTGCACATGCGCCTGTCTCTGGGACTCACAAGGAAGAACACTTGTGCATCCAGCTAAAAACTTAGTGTAGGGCGCATGGGAGACACAGCAGAGAGTCATCTGCATAAGCGTCCTTACTTCTTAGTGCTTGAGGTTGGCGCATGCGCAAACACATATAGGAAGCCAGTAGGAGTTTGGGCACAGGTGGCTGTGACTGCGCCTGCGCTAGATTTCTGACTCAGGGGGAGAGGATCGCCAACTAGTGAATCATGCCTTGTGGGTGTGATTTAGCCCCAAAATAAATACCCAGGCTACTTGACTAGCAAGCTGAAGTGCCGCCCACCATGTCTAGTTCAGATAAATTTGTATACACAAAACAGGTTTTTAAAAGGTTATAGCTTGGGTTTTTGCCATCAAAATTGACTTAGGGATATGATGGTAAAGAGAGAGCTACTGAGAGCTCAACCAAATCTCGTTTAGGTCCAAAGACTCTTCGTTGGAGACTCCGCCACAGAATTTGCCAAAAATCAGCAGAGGACTTTTCTCTCCACTGGTTTTACTATAAAAACAGCGGAAACCTGATAGACACCCGGTGGACCCCATTATGGGGTCCACAGATGTCTGCGGGTAACCGTTGTTTTAGCGGTCCGGCTCTCTGTCGGTCAGGTTCCCTAGCGAACCCAAACAATGGAGACCCGTGTGCAGATATGAACCTAACCTTAGCCTAAAAATAGTCTTGCCATATGGTTTATAGAAGCGATTGAGAATACTAGACACATGGTTCATGAATCCAGTGTATTCATAAGCAAAGCGGGCCCTCCTGCTTATCCCCTCCACCTCCTCGCAGTGAATGAAGGGCTATTGGTATGCAGAGCACTGCTGCCAGCCATCAGTCACTGTGACTAGGCCAGGGAGAGGCGGAGTGGGACATTGCTCATGAATACACCAGTCTCATAACTATGTGTCTTGTGTATTTTATGATCACGTCTGTTTGCCAAATGGCACAATGTATTTCTTATGCCGTCTTGAATAATAGGAGAACAGGCCAGTCTCCCCATACTATGCTGCCCTTACATCATCATGATGTAATCGGGTGACAGATCCACTTAAAAATATCAATCTGGGTACAAGCAGCCACCACTAGGAGTTACCACTATATGATTTATACAAATAGTGCTGAAGTTGGGATGTGTGTGTGAGTGGCTACAGCAGGTAGACACTGTGCTAGTGTCATGACAAGCAAGGAAAGCAGTTTAGCGCTAGACCTTCAATAACCTCAAGCCCCATAGCCGTGCCCTGCCTCTAGGGTAAGTATGGGTCTGCCCTATTCCCCCAGTTTTATACTCATATGGCCCCAGGAAGGATACACATCAGCGCTCTGATGAACAATATAAATTCATGTTACAAAATAACATTTCAGCATAATATTGAGTTATATAATAAATCATGAATATGTGTATAATGAATTAAGGCTCCAGAGACTATACTGAAATAGCAGGACACATCTCAGTGTATGTCTCTTAGGTTTAGGCAAGCCTAATATGAATATCAAAGCAGCATGTCGGGGTCTATAGTGAATAGTGCTGACAAGTACACTGCTCTCTCCAATCTAGTCTGGGAGATGGCTGAACCTTAAAGGGAGCCCCAGATATGGATAGGTTAGGGTCACCTGAAATCAAAAGGTATTTTTGCCATGTGAATCTCTGCCTCCATTGTCGTAACATCGGCCTTTTTGTCAATATGCAAATGAGCCCTTTGAAGCAACGCCCTTGTTGTTATATTAGGCTCATTCAAATGAATAGAACTGAGCTACAGCATGGCCATGTGACCAACAGATGTAATATCACTTCCTGAGAAGAAAAAGCAGCCATGTTTTGTATTTCTGGATAACCCCTTTAAAGTGTACCTTCGGTGAAAAATGAATAGTACAGGCTAATATAAGAAACTTTGCAATAGATCTTATTAAAGAAATATGTTTCCTTCTCCAGTTTTCAGGCAGTTACCTTCTCCACATTAGTCTATGAAGAGAGGAGGGGGGGATAGAAAAGACACTCAAATAATTGCTGCTGTTACACTCTGCTGTTCCTTGCTTTTTAACACTGCTAAGTTGTAGATAAGAAGCTGATAATACACAGAATGAGTAAATAAATCAATTAATCAGCCAGCAGGAGAATCCCACTACACCCCTCCCTTCTCCATAGAGTTGTATGTGTGAGGCTGAGTACAGAGATGAATCCAATGTAAACAAAGCAGTCAGATTGAAGATAAGGAGCAGGAGAATGGCTTAATAAGTGCTGAAGGAAACAGATCTCCTTGCACAATTCATTTATGAAAAGTTGTTTATAACTAGAGGTACACTTTGAAGGGGTATGGATGTAAAAATGAAGCTTAGCTGTGAATTTCCTGCACTGGATAAGCTTTATTATTAATATATAACCAGGTCCAGAGCCTCAATTATTACCTTTGCAGCGTGCAGCTGGGTAGATTGGCAGTCCCTGCAGCTGCCCCAACTCTTGGTCACATGATTAACTCCACTCTACTCTGTGGACCTGCAGCAGGAGTAGAGCCGAGTCAGTGATGTCACATGGAGAAGGAGTGGCAGGATGGGCGGCAGCCCACATAGACTTATAATCTTTGCTCCTGAGGACCAAAATATATATTAGTAATAAAGCTTATCCAGTACAGCTTTATTCTCCACATAACCCCTTTAAGACAACTGTGAGTGGCAATGATCACATAGGATCACCGTTCCTTCTTATCAGCTCAGGAAAGGAACAGATGAACAAGGTGCTCATGGAAGTCTATGTTCAGAAATTATTATTTAATGTAGGCCTTTGCGGTATTAAAGGGGCTGTACAGGGTTAAGGAAAATATGGCTGTCTTCCAGATATAGCACCACATCTGTGCAAAGGTTTTAATCGGTATTGCAGCTCAGCTCTGTTGAAGTGAAAGGGGTTGAACTGTAATACCACAGCAGTCATGACCAGTCTATCCATTGTGGAGAATCCACAGGTCGTGCTTGCTCAGTCTTCAGTCTTTTGTGCCTATAAAGTATTGTTATATCCAGCACTTGTCATTGTTGTGTTTGTTTCTGTTATTTCCATAGCTGGTTTTGGCGGAAAGCTCACACTCCGATGGCGGCTCTCAAAGTACGGAAAGCCGGACAGACCTTCCTCCTCCGATCGAGAGAACAGGTGGAATTGGCGACTCCCGCCCACCATCCTTTCAGTAAGAAATATTCTACATTGGAGAGACTGTTCTGAGGGTCGTAGTAACCTGGGCAATACCTGTAGTTACCACAAAGGTTATATTAAAGACTTTATTGCAGTTTTTTTTTTTTGCCTCTCATTGAATCAGTATTACCATAGTATGACTTCTTGAAAGACATTGGGGCAGTTTTATGAACACTGTCTTAGTTGCCCATAGCAACCAATCACAGCACAGCTTTCATTGTGTATTCTGCTAATGAAAAATGAAAGCTATGCTGTGATTGGTTACTATGGGCGACTAAGAGAGTTTTTCTTTCAGACAGCTTAGTAAATCTGCCCCAATGTGTCTTTTCTTTGGCCTCATTTTGCAAGTAACAAGGGTAGCCGGTCAGTTGCAATAGGCCTATAAATACAGCAACCTCGTGGGTAACTGCAATATGCATATAAGGCTCTGTTCATACTGCTGTCAAAGACTTCATTTAGAAACTTCATAGGTCAGTATTGGTGAACCTATGATATGCGTGTCAAAGTTGACACGCCAAGACATTTTGGGTGACACATATTGTGTTATTGCAATAAGTAGCTGCCGATAATTTTTATTCACCTGTTCGCGCTCCAGTCCTGGCCGCCCTCCACTCCCCTCCTCCAGGTGGCGCTACACTTACATCACAACGTTGAAGAACGCTGGGATGCTACGTAAAGCATCTCGGCGTTCTTCAGCGTTGGCTACAGCGCAACCTGGAGGTGGCAACAGAGGGTGGCCAGGACTGGAGCATGGACAGGTGAGTAAAAATTATCGCCCGCTACTCTGTGTGTAGGTGGGGGAGAATAAAGGGGTCATATACTATGGGTGGGCTTTAAAAAAGGGGTCATATACTATGGGTGGGCTTTAAAAAAGGGGTCATATAATTTTTGGGGTGTTATAAAAGGGGGTCATAATCTGTGTGGGGGCCATAAATTAAGAGATCATATGCTGTGTGGGGGGGGTAATAAAAGGGGGTCATATACTGAGTGGGGGCCATATCAAGGTGTCATATACTGTGTGGGGGGCAGAAAGGGGTCATATATTGTGGTGGGGCCATAAGAAAGGGGTCATATACTGTGGGGGGGGCCATCAAAAGTGGGGTCATATACTGTTGGGGGCAAAAAAAAGGGGGCCATATGCCATGTGGGGGGGACTAAAAAGAGGAGGTTATTTCCCATGTGATTGGCCAGAAAAAGGGGGTCATATACCTTGTGATCGGCCAGAACAAGGGGGTCATATACTGTGTGATGGGCCAGAAATACTTATAATACAAATACATATATCAAAAATATAACTTTTTTTACTAGAGCTACAAATATCACAAAATTATGGGAAATTCTGGATGTGACACACCACCCGAGTTGAGCTAGATATTTTTACAAATTTTGGCACACCGAGCTCGAAAGGTTAGCCATCACTGTCATGGGCAATCTCAGCATATCTGATGGAAATAATAGTATGTGGTGCTTCTCTGTCCATCAAAATGGAGAACCCAACAAAACCTGATGGTCGCCATTACAAGTCCATCGGGCATCGGTGGCATCTATTGTGCAATGGATCTGGGAGAACGGTAGTGTGAACAGAAACTTAAAACTATTAAAAAGAAAAACTGACCAAGTTCTCTGTAACAACCAATGACAGTGCAGATTTTATTTTACCAGAGAAAAGAAAAAATTTTTGGTTGCTATGGGCAACAGTGCCAGCGTTTCTGTTTTTATATAATATTTTTAAATGTGTTGTCCAGTTAAAGGCAACCAGAACGAACAAAACAAAAAGTGTTGTCATAGGGACAGAGAATCTCTTTTCAATGGCGACTTTCAACTTAAACTTTGCATAGTTTTTGCTGTGAATACAATATTTCTATATTTTTGGGGAAATTTTTTCAAACACAAAAATATATCGAAAAGTCAAAGCTGAAAGTCTGCCATAGAGTAAAATACTGTTGTATCTTCTTGTTATCCCATAGGGCACCAGTAACTTAGCAAATGGGGAGAGTCAAAAAGGCAAAGTAATCAATGGACATTCCCTCTAAAGTCAACCATATGATTTAGATCGCTGTCTTGCCTGATTCTCCCATCCACATGCACCCTCAGCTCAGGCCAAGTGATGCATGTTTACTGAGCTATGGATGTTGAATCAGGTGCCAGACTTGTCGATCCTTAGCTGCCCTGATATCTGCCATCAGAAGAAACCCGGATCCCATACACATTAGATGATTGGCCAACATACATCTACATGGCAATCTTAAAGTGAACCTGTCACATAGTCTAATCTTCAGGCAGCTTGTTGTAGAGCAGATTGATATATAGTTTTGTGGGAAAATATTCAGTATAACCTGTCATTTATCCATTGAAATCTCTGCTTTTTCTATTTTGAGAAGGCAAGGAGGTGGAGCTAATAGTGATTGACAGCTGTCTCTGTATGCACAATCTCTGATAGCTCCGCCTCCTGGACTTCTCAATATAGAAAGAGCAGAGATTTTAATGGATAAAAGACTGAACCTCTTCCTACATATATATATACATCAATCTGCTCAGCTACTCCTGCTCTATAACATGCTGCCGGCAGATTAAACAGCTTTTTCCATGTGACAGATTCCCTTTAAGCTACCATGGGCACTGGCTGTTGAATTTATTTGGCTATTTTAGTTCTTTTTTCTTTGGGTAATTGGAATGGTTTTCTGTGCTCCACCCTGTTCTTCCTCCTCTAGTAGTATGTCATTTACTGGCTGTATCCAAGACCTGATGAGTCAGCTCACAGTATAGAACGCTGTTAGATACCTGCGGATCTGATCATGACAAAACAATGCGAATACAATTTTGTACTGAAGAATGTTTGTCTACAGTATATACCTAAATCTCATAAAAGGGAACTCTATCTATCTATCTATCTATCTATCTATCTATCTATGTATCACTCTATCTATCTATCTATCTTTTTATCTATTATCTATCTATCTATCTATCTTTGTATCTATTATCTATCTATCTATCTATCTATCTTTGTATCTATTATCTATCTATCTATCTATCTATCTTTGTATCTATTATCTATCTATCTATCTATCTATCTATCTATGTATCACTCTATCTATCTATCTTTTTATCTATCTCTATCTATCTATCTATCTATCTATCTCTGTATCTATCTATATGTCTCTTTGTATTTATCTATCTGTCTATCTATATGTCTATCTTTGTATCTATTATCTATCTATCTATCTATATATCTATCTATAGTCTATCAATCTATCTATTATCTATATATCTCTCTTTCTATCTCTCTTTCTATCTGTCTTTGTATCTACCTCTGTATCTATCTATATGTCTATCTATTGTATCTATCTATCTTTTGTATCTATCTATCTATCTATCTATGTATCTATTATCATCATCATCATCTTGTATCTATTATCTATCTATCTATCTATCTTTGTATCTATTATCTATCTATCTATCTATCTATGTATCACTCTATCTATCTATCTTTTTATCTATTATCTATCTATCTATCTATCTATCTATCTATCTCTGTATCTATCTATATGTCTCTTTGTATTTATCTATCTGTCTATCTATATGTCTATCTTGTATCTATTATCTATCTATCTATCTATCTATCTATCTATCTATCTATCTCTGTATCTATCTATATGTCTATCTTTGTATCTATCTATCTATCTATCTATCTATATGTCTATAATCTATCTATTATCTATATATCTCTCTCTATCTCTCTTTCTATCTGTCTTTGTATCTACCTCTATCTATCTATTGTATCTTCTCTTATCTATCTATCTATCTATCTATCTATCTATCTATCTATCTATCTGTCTCTGTATATCTATCTATTATCTATCTATCATCTATCTATCATTTATGTATCTATCTATCTACAGTATGTATCTATCTGTCTGTCTCTGTATATCTATCTATCATCTATCTCTCCATCTATCTATCTATCTATCTATCTATCTATCTATCTATCTATATGTCTATAATCTATCTATTATCTATATACTCTCTCTTCTCTCTTTCTATCTGTCTTTGTATCTACCTCTGTATCTATCTATATGTCTATCTATTGTATCTACATCTTTGTATCTATCTATCTATCTGTCTCTGTATATCTATCTATTATCTATCTATCAATCATCTATCTATCATTTATGTATCTATCTATCTACAGTATGTATCTATCTGTCTGTCTCTGTATATCTATCTATCATCTATCTCTCTATCTATCTATCTATCTATCTATCTATCTATCATTTATGTATCTATCTTTGTATCTATCTCTCTAACAAAATAAAATCTAACACAAAAAAGAGGATGTAACAGCACCCTCCATAGGGAAAACCTATTTAACCTCACAATACACTGCAGCTCCCAGTCTCCACCTAGAGCATAAATGTAAAACAAAAAAATGACTCCACCTGTATCTTGTAAAAATATGGAAGTTCTTTATTGGATGCAAAAAAAACACCACGTATCGACCATCAGGGAGGTCTTTTTTCAAGGGCACTTAAAAAGACGACTGTGAGGATGGATACTTGATGAGATTTTTTTGCCTACATTAAAGAGTTGATTTTTTTGCTATCTATGTATGTATCTATCTGTCAGTCTGTCTGTTCATCTGTCCATCATCTAACACTCAAACACTTGCACTGCTAGTGTCTACCACTAGGGTGTACTGTTGCAAGTGAAATCATTGTAAGTATATGTGACCTTCTGTAGTACATCTGGATTATTAGCAGAGCATGAGCCATTAAACAAGGCCGTGTTTACTGCTGAGCAAACTGACATTTACATGAGATGAAATCCTCACTGGTTCAGTATCTCAAATGTCGACTAGAGCCAGTGTTTATATATACTAATAGAGAAACCTGATCTAATATATGGGTGCACCCCCCCCCCCCTTCCCGTTCATATTTCACATTTTATAGGCTGGTTACATAATGTGTCTCTTGTTCTGGCAGACCCAATTGGTCTGTGCATTAAAGGGGTTGGCATCTTTTGGGAAAATAAAGATAAAATATCCAACCCCTTTAATTACAATGGGAGAAATTTCCTGACCTATCTACTCCTGTTTTCTAGCATAGATGGGTGTAAATGTGGTGCATAGCAATTCCTTGCCCTATTTGTCAGTCTTAGGCTGAGGCCCCACATTGCGGAAAAGCAGCTTTTTATGTTGCAGATTTCGTTCTGGTTTTTTGAACCAAAGCCAAGAATGGCTACAAAAGGAATGGGAAATATATAGGAAGCTCTTATACTTTTCCCTTCTGCTCAATCCACTCCTGGCTTTGGCTCAAAAAACCGCATCAAAATCTGCAACAAAAAAGCTGCTTTTCCGCAACGTGGGGCCTCAGCCTAAAAGGGGTTTCCAGGGATTAGTAATTTACGTTCCTGTTCGGGTAACTGCAGATGGTGGACCCGGGGTTTTGATCATATTACAACCCCTGTGTCATGTGATCCGAAGCAGCGTTCAGCCTCTCTGGTTGTTCTGCCCCCTCCCTCCTTCCCCGATCTCTGAGGTAAAGCAGCCCCCATAGCATAGGTGATTAATTATGGAGGAGGGGGCGAAGCGACTTGGAGGCTGAACGATGTTTTGGATCAAATGACCCTGTAGTCGTGGTATGACCAGAACCCCCAGGTCTATCATCTGCAATAACCCAGGACAGGTAAGTAAATTACCAACCCCTTTAATAATTCAGGTGCGTATTACACTAGTGGGGGAATAATTTTAGACCGGCGTAGGAAATATCTGTCTTAATAAATTCCCCTCCATGTATTTAATTGGTAGCTGTGTAATGCTTTATTATCCCCTGTGGTGGTGCTGCAGGAATTTGCAACACTTAAGCTGACCGTACACATTAGATTTTCATTGGCATGTAGAGACCACAGATATTCATTCATGGCCAGCCGATAGCAGACTAGTCTGCCAAAAACAGATTGGTCGTGCTGGATATTGTAGACCAGAAATACTAGTGTTCGCCCTGCTCAGCCACCTGATCCCATTATCATGCATCCGTCCAAAATCTAAAGTGTATTGCCGGCCTACTGTCAGGTTCCCCAAGGGTGTAAAGCTGATGACTGGGTGCCCCATTAGCAGTGGACCCTTTTAGAAAAGGGAAGTGTAGAGCCCCAATTTTTTTTGATAGTTTACTCTATAGATCAATGTTGTACAGGATTTTTTTTAGATTTGTGTCTATGCTGCCAATGATTCCAAAATTCCAGAATTCCAAAAAAAGGAGGAAATTGTTGCATAGAAATTGTGACATCTGTCATATACTCCAGTATACTCTGTCATATACTCCAGTCTACTCTGTCATATACCCCCAGTCACACCACTTTAGATGACAGGTGTCTGTTCTCATTTCTTACAGCCCTAATGCTGGCAGCAGTCGGGATGGACTAGACAACGAGACAGGGACAGACTCTGTTGTAAGTCACAGGAGAGAACGTCACCGGCGGAAGAACAGAGAAGCACATGATGACGGTATGTGACATGCCATCTTGCCTCACATTTCATGCTCAGTTATCTGTGTCATGTATGTATTGATCAGTGCAGACGGACCTGACAGACAGAGATATTGATCGAATGCTGACAGGAGGCTTCGCCCTGATCACATCAGTGACAGTCATTGATTTCCTACACAATGGATGTCTGCTGGGAATTCGCTTTCGTGACTAACTAGTTTCAAAATTTCGAGAGGTTCTACAAGGAGACACTGAGACGCATCTTAAAAATGCTGCTAAGAAAACCGTGAAATATCAGATACAATAGAAGTATCCAGAATTCATGTTTTTTCTGTATTTTAAATTTTTTGTAAAATTTTTATGTATTTTCTGGTTAAAAGAAAAAGAAAAAATTGGACAATATTTTATTCTAATTAATATTTTATCCTAATTAATATTTTATCTAGGGTAATTTGGGCCATACTTTTTGGGGAATGGTGGCCATTTTTAGGCTGAAAGGGTTATGAACATATGGATATTATACACACGTGGACAAAATTGTTGGTACCCCTCGTTTAATGAAAAAAAAATCCACAACGGTCACAGAAATAACTTGAATCTGACAAAAGTAATAATATATAAAAATTCTATGAAAATGAACAAATGAAAGTCAGACATTGCTTTCCAACCAGGCTTCAAACAGAATTAAAAAAAAAAAAGAAAACTCATGAAACAGGCCTGGACAGAAATGATGGTTCCCTTAAGTTAATATTTTGTTGCACAACCTTTTGAGGCAATCCCTGCAATCAAACGATTCCTGTAACTGTCAATGAGACTTCTCCACCTCTCAGCAGGTATTTTGGCCACTCCTCATGAGCAAACTGCTCCAGTTGTCTCGGGTTTGAAGGGTGCCTTTTCCAGACGGTATGTTTCAGCTCCTTCTAAAGATGCTCAATAGGATTTAGGTCAGGACTCAGAAGGCCACTTCAGAATAGTCCAATGTTTTCCTCTTAGCCATTCTTGGGTGTTTTTAGCTGTGTGTTTTGGGTCATTATCCTGTTGCCAGACCCATGACCTGCGACTGAGACAAACCTTTCTGACACTGGGCAGCACATTTCTCTCTAGAATCCCTTGATAGTCTTGAGATTTCATTGTACCCTGCACAGATTCAAGACATCCTGTACCAGATGCAGCAAAGCAGTCCCAGAGCATAACAGAGCCTCCTCCATGTTTCACAGTAGGGACAGTGTTCTCTTCAAGATATGCTTCATTTTTCCATCTGTGAACATAGAGCTGATGTGCCTTGCCAAAAATTTTCGATTTTTGTCTCATCTGTCCATAGGACATTTTCCCAGAAGCTTTGTGGCTTGTCATAGAATTTTTATGTACTATTACTTTTGTCAGATTCAAGTTATTTCTGTGACCATTGTGGATTTTTCTTTCATTAAACGAGGGGTACCAACAATTTTGTCCACGTGTGTATATGGTGGTCCAGTAATCAGGAACTACCACTTTTAATCATAGTGGAGAGCAAAGAAGGACCCCTCTGGAGGACTCATGATTATGTATTATATTGCATTAGCTTCCTGAGCCGATGACCAGAATTTTCAGCTGCCAGACCAAAATAATCGCTTGTTGGTCATCCTATAGAAAACAGGTTGTTTAGATAGGACAATCCCTTTAGGGCGTATTCACATGTTTCAGTCAGACAGTGTTTTGTGTTAATTGCACTCCTCAATTTGACAGCATCATGTGAATACACCGTTAAAGAGTTGTTGTGGCTCCAGCACCGATCAGCTGATTTTGTCGAAGGAAGCCTCAACCAGCCAGGGTGAAATGTAGTATTACATGGTAGCCAACCAAATGAATGACCGACCATGTAAGCCACGGTAGTTTGGGGTCCAGGAGAAGATGCTACGTCTGGTTCCTAGAACGTGGTCATGAGGGAAAGATCCCTGACAGGTACATGCAGTATATGTTAGGTGACCTAATCACCCATACAAGAGACATGGGGTGATGGGGTTCACCTTGCATGCATAGTTATTGGATGAGGGGCCTGACCTAGTGATGTCCCAGTGGACAGCCTATTGACTATGATTGCCGTCTCTACATGCTGATGCATGGTTTCACAAGTGGGAAGTAGAAGATATAATCCTACAAAACTGCTTCTTCATGAAATAACATATTTTCATATCCCCTGTCAAGACATATAATCCAAGGCATAAGCCAGTAGAGGCCCTGGACTGTGGTGGCTCCCGATGATGTTCTTCTTCTGGTCACTCGCTTGATTCACTTTAACCCATGTTCCTATATAATGGTGATAATTTATAGGAACACAACTGCTGCTCTGAATTCTTTTGTCCAGCATTGAAGATTTTGTTATTGAATGTGGATGGATTGATGACCTTAATAAATAAGCGCCTGATCCATAAGCTGTAGCTACAGGGTTTCCTGGTCTGGTACCCCACAGTCTATAGTTTGCCACTAATGATCAGCGACCTTCGTGTAACTCCATAAAAGGGTGGTTTTGGTTTATTGTTCGGACTCATTGACAATTTTTTCAGGATTTTTGTTGTCTTTTCAACTGAGCTTTATTATAAGTTGTGTTTTTTTATTGTCTGCCATTGAAAACATGCATTTTTATCAGGTTTTTTTCAAGTCTTAAGAGAAATCTATGAGATAAAATATCACACTCAGAGTATTCTGCTTTGTGAAAAATCGCCAAAAACAGAAAAAAATTTATTTGTTATAAACTTTAAAGTAACCTCTGCCCATAGTGTTCTTGAACTAAACAAAAAAATAGTTAAAAATGCATCAGAAGGCTGCGATATGACAGGTCTGGCAGGGATTCCTTCCCACTGTACCATCTTCTGAAACAGTGGTACAGGAGGCCACATCTAGATTTCTATATTTAGGCCAGGGCCCCATGTAGCATAAATGCTGTAATTTTGCTGCAGTGAAAATGCTGTGTCAAAAACCGCAGTGTTTTACATTACCTGCAAAATGGACGGTATTCTGGCTAATCCCATGCACGCATTGCAGAAAAATACGCGCAGCGAAAATGCTGGGATTTCCAAAACTGTTGCGTTTTTGGAAATTGCAGCATTTCAGTTATACCTATGGAAACACTGGCGTTTTCCATAAAGGTATAATTGAAGCAGAAAGGCTGCAGAGGAAAAGATGCGATGGAAACGCATCGCTTTTTTTTCCGCAACGCTTTTTGGCTGTGGCTTACTACGTGGGGCCTTTGCCTTAAAGGGGTTTTCCAAGTAAAAAAAAATTTTCATGGCCTATTTTTACGAAAGGTAATCACTATCAGATTGATGGGGTCTGACACCTAACAGCCCTATCGATCAGCTGGTATCAGTAGCAAAGTATACAAATGTTTTAGGCAAGTGTGGAAAGAATGCTTTCAGAAATGGAAGGGTTAATAGTTTATTTTGTCAATTAACAAATTGAAGTCAGTGAAGAAAAGAGAAATGTAAATCTCATCAATATTTGGTGTGACCTTTGCCCTTTGGAGGAGGAGTCCGTGAAGTGATAATAATAATAGTCCTTTAATAGTCCCACAATGGGGAAATTCAGTGTGTTACAGCAGCAAAGATAAGATAAGCAGATACAAATACAAATACAACATGTACAGGAATGTTCCAAGGTGAGAGGAATTACATTGATAGCAGACAGACAGATAGGACGTAGCAGAGGGGGGGGGGGGATATAACAGGCAGAGAGATATTTCAGTTCTCTGTATGTAATGATCTCCGCTTAGGTCGGTGTTGGTTGATATGGCCCTGATCTCATCACCATAAAGTCCGTCTGGGATTATGTGAATTGAGAGAAGGATTGTACAAGCCTAAATCCACAGAAGATCTGCACTTAGTTCTCCAAGATGGCGGGAATAATCTCCTTGCCAAGTTCCTTCAAAAACTGTCTGCAAGTACCGAGAAGAACTGATGGAAGGCAAAGGGCAAAGGTCACACCAAATATTGATGGGATTAGATTTCTATTTCTTCATTCACTTCATTTTGTTAATGGAGAAAAATAAACTATTAACCCTTCTATTTCTGAAAGCATCCATACTTCACACCTGCCTAAATCTTTTGCACAGCAGTGTACAGTATATGTTCATATGTGTGCGGATACAGAAAGCTGCAGATAAGAGCTGACCCAGCTAATATACATTCCCACCCTGATAAAGAACCAGCAGGGTTTCTCTGGTCCCCATCACTCACACATAGGCTGCAGTTAGGTTCAGACTGTTTGTTGGTTTTGTGGACTTTAGCAGGTCCACCTTATACCCCTGAGGTTTCTCAGAACGGATGTCTTGTGCACAGCTTGCCCGGACTGGCCATGTGCTGCCTGCAGGCAGGTCTCCTGTCTCTGTCATGGGAATGAAGTGCTGGGAATGTGAGCAGACTGCAGGCTATGCTGCGAGTGCGGGGACACAGGTGACTGTATATCAGCTCGGACTTTCGGTGAACAACAGATCCAAGTGGACCCCAGTTTTCTCCATACTCCTTGTTTATAATTACTGGGTATTACCCAACCACCTACCAGGGTCGACTTGAGGGTCATCCAGTATCAGGGCACCTATCCGCTGCAGGTAGGATAGCCTAGCACCAAGTTTATAATATTGATGTGGGATTGATTTATTGACACACCTCCCATTCTTGTCATCTTTTGCATACTTGTTTGCATGAATTTTAATAAATGGAGTAGATATTAATTTTTTGTTTTATTATTTTTTAATTTGTTTTGTTTTATTTGTGTTTTTTGTTTGTGATTTATCAAATTTTGTACCTCCCATTTTCTGCTCGGCCTTCTGGAAACAGTTTGGCCAGTGTACTGTTGTGTTCTCTACACTTGTACTCGGGACCCTACTAATAGTCATGATTATGGTGTTGGACTGGCCCATTAGAGTACCAGAGGGTCCTCCAGTGGGCCCAGGCTCTAACACAATAATGACTCCGCAGAAGTCAGCTAAATCTGAAGGGTACTATGGTCAATTTCTTAAGAGTTGTTGGACGGTGAGCCCCAGAGTCATTTTATCTGGTGGGCACAAGGAACCTCATTCAGACACTGCATACAGGTAAAATAAATAGCATGTACATACGTATCACTCTGCAGTGTAAGACAGGATTTACCGACGCGTTTTACAGCGCCTGCAAAGTGATGGGATTCTGGCTAATCCCAGCCACACATTGCAGAAAAAAAATCTGGAGCAGAAATGCTGCGATTTCGAAAACAGTCACGTTTTTGTAAATCGCAGCAAGTCAGTTATACCTATGGAAACGCCAGTGTTTTTCATATAGGTATAATAGAGGCAGAAAGTCCGCAGAGGACTGTGAAAAGTGCTGTGGCCGTGGTCTTTTCTGCAGCGCTTTTTGGCTGCGGCTTGCTACGTGGGGCCTTAGCCTCACAGTGGAAAGAGAAGCGGGATTTAAGGTGGCCGGCCGTCTGCCTCAGGATCTACTCCACTTTCCCGCTCTTTGCTTCCTGTAGCAAAAAGCTGAAGCAGAGTTTCAGCTTTTTGTGGCAGCTTTTAGTTGCTGATTAGATTCAGAAACCATGGGGTTAATCAGTGTGAACCTTACCCTAAGAACCCATTAACATGACGGAATCGGGAAACAGCCCCTATTACTCTTAACGTCAATCACAGGGTTATGGATTCAGTAGGCCAAACCACCAACTCCGACTCCAACTCTTGCTCTGATTCCTTCATAAATGGTCACTTGGATGCAGTAAAGATCCTCAAATTCATTAAAAAGCCAGTGATTGAATTATTATTAAGGTAAATATCTAACAAACTATACATCTAATTATACAATATTAAAAATTATATAATATCTTTTAAAATAATTCATCATTTTATTTTGAAGCCAGAGTCGGTAACTTTTTTACGACTCCTTCCAAAATTGGTCCAGACTCCAACTCTATGACTCCGACTCCACAGCCCTGTTCACCCACCATCTGTTACCACTGTCATAAGCCAAACTCAGAAATGTCTGAATATGTGAGGACTACTATATATACTGTACAAGATGACCTTACATTCATATAATCCCGTCTACAAGAATTACGACAGCCTCAATGCTTGAAGATTTCCCACCGGTTAAATATATTTTGCTGCAATTGAAGGGTCCTGCGGCAGTTCACATGTGATTTAGAAGGTTTTTTTTTTTTTTTGTTACTAATCCTAAGCAAAATCATTAAAGAGAAAAAGATTTATAGATCTGTCAAATTCCTGCAGTCTTCAAGATACAGCTGCATCTCGGTGTGGAAAGACCACACCTTTTCACAGTTTTCACAAGATCATTCCAGAAGCTCAGCCAGTGAGGTCGACATCAATTCAGATCTGGCAGATTTTTGGCAGGGAAGTCATAGAATGGCTAAAAATAAACAGTAACCAGAAGCGGCGTGTTATTATTGCCTGGAATCTACAGTCTGTTGTTTTGCTTAAAAGATCGTAATTACCGTTAAGTGGGAGGTTGGCATCCAGGCCCGCCGAGTCGGGGGATGGAGACATCGGAGAATTTTATACATTATGATAAGCAATCAGGGTAATAGAGAGCCCAAGACTGCAGATTTATGATAAAAATTCTGGGAATGCCGTCTACGACAAACTGCTGCTTATCCTCATAGATATACTTCATCATTGACAAATTGGATATAAGGGTAGTGGGCATGGAGGAATTCCATTCAAGGCCCAATAATAGTCACTAAAGGTCCAGCAGAAGACATTCGGAGTCAGTCTCTTACCACTAGGGTCCACAAAAACCCTATTAGATCCCTTCAATGATATGTCCCATGTGTACAGCAAAGACTGTAAAGTGAACCATTTGAGTGTCTTTGAAGTTCTTGAGCTTGAGATAATATACAGAAATGTTTTATTAAAGGAACTCGCCCTGCAGATAGATAGGTTAGGGTCACCTAAATGAGACAGTGTTTTCCCCTTGTGAATTGCGGCCTCTGTTGCCAGGATGTCACTGTTTTTGTCAATATGCAAATGAGCTCTTTGGAGCAATGAGGGCGTTGTCATTTTCAATAAAACTCAGCGCACTTTCTGTGAAGATGCTATGGAAAAAACCACAATGTGTTTCCACCGTGGTCTTTTCCACAGCGTTTTTTGCTGCGATTCACTGTGGTAAAGTCCTGTGTTTGGCTGGTCTATATCTTCCATTAAGGAAGCGTTCCGACATAAGGCTTCAAGGGAAAAATCCTGACGGCTCCCTTATGCAAACAACTATGTTTTAGACAGGTATTAGATTTTCTGTATTCGACTTTTTCACCTCCATAAATGTTTTAATTTGGTTTGCTTTTTGCCTATCTTGTGGATTTTTAGTTTTCCTGTTTCTCAGACCTCTGCCTGCCTCTACCTGGTTCTTTTAACTCTTTTTTTTTTATTTTTCCTGTTTATATAGCACCAACATATTCTCCAGCGCTTTACTGACATTGTCATCACTCACTGTCCCTAGTACAGATGACAATAAATTTACTCTCTGCATGTCTTTAGAGCATGGAGGAAATCCATACAAACACAAGGAGAACGTTGCATCAGATCTGATCCCAAGATCCCAGTGCTGCAAGGCAACAGCACAGACCACTGAGTAGGGAGTCCATAGGTCAAACCTCCGACGACCCGACCCCTCCTCCTTCATAAATGGCTGACAACCATGGTCAGACAGATCACAAGGCATTATGGGAAACGAGCTGGGGAGCTCATGCGCCCTCTGTTGGATGTAACAGATCCTCAATTTGCTTTTGACTCACTGAGTCTTGAGACAGCAAACAGGATTTTAGCCAAGCCAACTTCACTTATCTGCATACAGCGCCGTTTCGGGATTTTTGTTCCTCATCAGTGCAGAGCAAAGTGAGTTGGCTGGCTTTGTGGGAGGCAATGAGTGGCTTAGGGACAGGAACATCTCTCCTTGAGAGCACCAGTGAAGGTGTGTAGAGTTTTGGATTGCAAATTGAAGATCTGTTACATCCAACAGAGGGCGCATGAGCTCCCCAGCTCCTTTCCCATAATGCCTTGGGATATGTAGATGCTTAGTAGAGGGCGAAAGGCAATCCAAAACTCTACACACCTTCACTGGTGCTCTCCTCAAGGAGAGATGTTCCTGTCCCTATGGTCAGACAGAAGCAGTAAAGATCCTCTAATTCTTTCAGTGATTGATTCCTTTGAAAGTAAATATGGAACAAACATCTAATGATATAATATTAATGACTGTAACTGCCACTGAGACACATTGCTGTTTCCATTTCCATCATCTTGAAAGACAAGACTAACCCTATATTCATTTGACATTTTTGGACCTTTTTCATGTCTGGTTTGCACCCGAGTGGCGCCTGTTTTCATGGACGCAGTGGAAAACTTTGTGAAATTTCTGTGAAAAGCGGTGCGGAAAAAAATGCGATGCGCTTACTCCGTGGTAATTTCCACAGGGCTTTTTGGGTGCGGCCTGCTACATGGGGCCTAAGCCTTAGCATAGAATGAACATGGCTTCCCATTACAGCTGAATTTTCTTCTCTCATGTGTGGGAATATACCCAGTTAATCCCATTTGTTCTGTTCCATTTTTAATGGGTGATCCAATCCGCCATTTCTGATGAATTTTTATTTTCTATTTGCATAATTTTTTCTTATTTTTGGGAGTGACCATGAAGGGAGTTTAACATTAAAGTCAGTGGAACAATGGATGACAAGACAATTATAACCTAAAGGTATTTTATAGTGTTTTTCTTTCTTTTATTTTGATAGTATGTTGAATTCTGAGATTTTCCTTTCCAGCTCAGGACATACAGCTGCCATGAGATCATGGTTCTACTCTTTCAGTGTGTAGATGCATCTGTTCACTGCATTTGATGGAGCAGATGGACAGTCATATACACAGGGTTTTGCCTAGTCCTTGGTATTCCCATTTGGTTTCAAGTTACAGTTTTGCTGAGTCTCTTAGGAACATTGCCTTCTGCTTTCTTTGTGGAGAGGAATGGGATACTGCTGAGGTCACGTTCCACTTAACTTTGTATGACTCATCTATAGGTGGTCTATACGGGCACATTTTGTAAATATTCTTCTCTCAATGATGGTACGTCATGTCAGGTTTCGGCCACAAACTGAAATGTAGAGTCGCAAAGACAGCTTGTTACCTATGAAACTAGTAAAATCTGTAAAAAAAACTTAGATTTCTGCATATTCAGATTTAGAGCAGATGGGAAGTTGTTGCTTTAGAAATGATCAGAGACATTGCTATGTAGGGTGCGGAGATAGCCGTCGCGACCGGGCCCTGGAGGCTGTGGGGGCCCAAAGGCCCAGCAGCATAATAAAACATCAGATTATACAAGCACTGGGTGCAGGCCTTGTAATAGAATTAGAGCCCAGGGCCTCAGACGCCTGTTTTGGTCACCTGTTTTTTAGGCCTGGGTCCCACTAGCGAATGCCATGATTTGATTTCAACGCAAAGTGGTGGGATTCTGGCTAATCCCATCTACACATTGCTGAAAATAGTCCGCAGTGAAAATGCTGAGATTTCAAAAACCGTGGCATTTTTGCAAATCGAAGTTGGCTATTCTATCTGTCAGTTTTATCAATTCTGTCAAAGGCATCTACAGAAACACTGACATTTTTCGTATAGGTATAATAGGGACAGAAGGAGTTTTCCTCTGCAGACTTTCTGTGAAAAGTGCTGCGGGAAAAACCGCGATGTGTTTCCGCCACGGTTTTTCCTGCAGCACTTTTTGGCTGCGGCTCACTATGTAGGGCCTTAACCTTAGGCATATTGTAAACTATCTTAAAGGGTTTGTCCTTGTTTTTTTATTGTCTATCCTTAGGATAGGTCATAAATATCTGATCTGTAGGGGAGCAACAACAAGCCCCTGCACCGATCAGCTGTGCAGAGATCCATCCAGTCTGTGTAGTAGACTACAGAGAGTGCACAGAGCCAGATGCAGTTGGCTTCGTGTATAGTGACCGGGCAACTGGTATTGCAGCTCAGCTGGCATTGTATAGTACATAGACTGGACTGATCTCTACACAACTGAACTTTATGGGACCTGATTGTTGGCCCCTACACCGATCATATATTTAAATTTATATTTACATGTGCTGAAACCCCCATTCTGTGTCAATTGTTCGAATGTTGGATGAGGGGTGGAGTGGGATGCCTTGGCATGACATAGTGGAAGAGTGAAGAAATCAGGCGATGCCTTTTAGAGAATAACAGAATATATTTGATAAGTAAGCTTTCAGAAGTACAAGCTCCCTTCATCAGACATGGTGTTATACAAGAACTGAAAATTCACAGATTTTTATACCCTATACACATGATCTTCAAAGGATTTTAGAGTCCTTGGCATGACATAGTCATCATAACTCATGCCAGTTTTCTGATATGGGCTACAATGGAAATCTACGCCAGTTCCTAACTGCCGTAGATTTCCATTCAGGTGCTGGGACTTGCATCAGATTGACTGAAGCCTCTTCATAAATCAGTCATTCCCTGCGCCATTCGGGGCCTTTGTTAAGCCTGGCATACAATACGCCAGTTTTAATAAATCTGCCCCAGTGTATTTGTGTGTTAAGTCCGGCCAATTCGGAAAGTGCATCGGAACTTTGGCACATCGGACAGTGCAACTAAATTTATGAAGATCTGTATGGCAGATCATAAATATGTCTAAGACTATGAACAGGATTCATAGCTTTATACAGATGGACAGTATTGATAACTACGCCCCAGTGTGTGTTCAGCATACTATTGTACGTCTCACAGCCATATTTGTATGATTTACTTCGATGATTCATTGTGAATCTATTTAGTGCCGCTTGGTTTTCAGTGACTTTGTGTAATATAATATCCTTTACCTTTATTACATCCATAAAAAATGATAGACTGGTTATATACAGTCAGCATATATGAATTATTGGTAAAAGTGCTGTCCGCAACGCTGAGCAAATAAAGCTGACTGTGATCAAATTACGCCGTGTGAGGTAACACTTCCTGGTAACTGGCAGTCCACTCATTTATAGTGCCTGGAATAAGGCATACATCTTGTAGAAGGCGACAGCATGAGGCGATATTATCTCACGTGAGAAGACATTACTCATCCTAAGTATGAACATCTCCGAGCGCGAATGTAAACACGTCTCGTCATCCATCATGGTCTGAACAGGAAGTCTCACATCCCGTCCTTTATACCTTCCTATATACAGTGCTGGCCAAAAGTATTGGCACCCCTGCAATTCTGTCAGATAATACTCAATTTCTTCCAGAAAATGATTGCAATCACAAATGCTTTGGTAATAATATCTTCATTTAATTTGTCGTCAATGGAAAACCACAAAAGAATTGTCAAAAAGCCAAATTGGATATAATTCCACACCAAACATAAAAAAGGGGGTGGACAAAAGTATTGGCACCCTTTGAAAAATCATGTGATGCTTCTCTAATTTGTGTAATTAACAGCACCTGTTACTGACCTGTGGCACATAACAGGTGGTGGCAATAACTAAATCACACTTGCAGCCAGTTGAAATGGATTAAAGTTGACTCAACCTCTGTCCTGTGTCCTTGTGTGTACCACATTGAGCATGGAGAAAAGAAAGAAGACCAAAGAACTGTCTGAGGACTTGAGAAGCAAAATTGTGAGGAAGCATGAGCAATCTCAAGGCTACAAGCCCATCTCCAAAGACCTGAATGTTCCTGTGTCTACCGTGCGCAGTGTCATCAAGAAGTTTAAAGCCCTTGGCACTGTGGCTAACCTCCATAGACGTGGACGGAAAAGAAAAATTGACGAGAGATTTCAACGAAAGATTGTGCGGATGGTGGCTAAAGAACCTCGACTAACATCCAAACAAGTTCTAGCTGCCCTGCAGTCCGAGGGTACAACAGTGTCAACCCGTACTATCCGTCGGCGTCTGAATGAAAAGGGACTCTATGGTAGGATACCCAGGAAGACCCCACTTCTGACCCAGAGACATAAAAAAGCCAGGCTGGAGTTTGCCAAAACTTACCTGAGAAAGCCAAAAACTTTTTGGAAGAATGTTCTCTGGTCAGATGAGACAAAAGTAGAGCTTTTTGGGAAAAGGCATCAACATAGAGTTTACAGGAAAAAAAAAGAGGCCTTCAAAGAAAAGAACACGGTCCCTACAGTCAAACATGGCGAAGGTTCCCTGATGTTTTGGGGCTGCGTTGCTGCCTCTGGCACTGGACTGCTTGACCGTGTGCATGGCATTATGAAGTCTGAAGACTACCAACAAATTTTGCAGCATAATGTAGGGCCCAGTGTGAGAAAGCTGGATCTCCCTCAGAGGTCATGGGTCTTCCAGCAGGACAATGACCCAAAACACACTTCAAAAAGCACTAGAAAATGGTTTGAGAGAAAGTACTGGAGACTTCTAAAGTGGCCAGCAATGAGTCCAGACCTGAATCCCATAGAACACCTGTGGAGAGATCTCAAAATGGCAGTTTGGAGAAGGCACCCTTCAAATCTCAGGGACCTGGAGAAATTGGCCAAAGAAGAATGGTCTAAAATTCCATCAGAGCATTGTAAGAAACTCATTGATGGTTACCGGAAGCGGTTGTTCGCAGTTATTTTGTATAAAGGTTGTGCTACCAAGTATTAGGCTGAGGGTGCCAATACTTTTGTCCGGCCCATTTTTGGAGTTTTGTGTAAAATGATCAAAGATTTGACTTTTTTTTCATTCTCTTTTGTGTTTTTTCATTGCAAGCAAAATAAATGAAGATATTATTACCAAAGCATTTGTGATTGCAATCGTTTTCTGGAAGAAATTGAGTATTATCTGACAGAATTGCAGGGGTGCCAATACTTTTGGCCAGCACTGTATAATGGGCTTTGTTTGATTTTCTTTTCATTGTATGTTGAGAGAATGAGTGTACCTGTCACCTACACAATGCGGGGACAGCTATCTTGTGGGCCACAGCATCCCCATACAACCTATCAGTCTTCCAGGAATCAAGATACCAACTTGTTTGAGCAAGACGAAAAACTTTTTCAGGGCCCAGTAGCTGGAAAGACGGTGACACTTCCAGAGCTAACGCTAAGCCATTCGTCTTTTCTGGCGTCCATTTTTAATCGGTGCTGTCTTCTGAATCACTGTAACAGCTATACCCCTGTCACGACATGCTGGATACGTATAGTGGGGTGCGGAGGAGTTCTGTAAGAGGGGCTAATGATACTATAAAGGGTATTTAGAATTGACTCCCATAACTTTAAGGGGATTCCATCAACATAAACATCAGCTATAAACTAAATACACAGGTCCAGATTGTCCATTATGGTGACGACTAGACTCTGGGGTAAACATGGCGGATCTTGAGCACTTCTTGATGCAACTTGGCACATCGAGCTAAAATTTTTAAGACTTGCTACACATGTGGGTGCGGCAGAAAAGAAGGCATTATCAGAAAAGAGGGCATGGTTTAAATGCATCAAACTGCGAAATTCTGGCTCAAGCTAAGGCTAAGTTGGAGTAGGAGACTTGCAGGAGAGTTGCAGAAACCGCCGAAAATTGGCGGAGAGAGAAGTCCTGTACGGAGAACATTTTCTCCGCCTCTTTACGGCATCTGCCAATCTCTGTGGGGTATACATGTAGACTAGATAGATATGCCAGATTTATTATCCAACATCAACCACTGTGATAAATCTGGTGTATTTTCAGACTACCTGTCTAAATTTACACCGTCTGTTTATAAATCTGGGCCATAGCGGTGTTGGATACCACTGCTACCTCTTTATTGTGATCCACTGTTTCAACACTGAGAAATTAATATAGATATGCAAATGAGCCCCCAAGTACTATTAACTCCAAATTCAAGTGCCACAGCACTCATCCAGGCCAGCCCCAAGTAGCTTCTGCTGCACAGGTCATGTGACGTCACATGGCTTGATTGCAGCTCAGTCCCATTCCACTAAATTGGTATGAGCTGCAGTACCAATCACAGCCACTATACAGTGTACAGCACTTTGCTTGGTCAGCAGGTCAGTGTCAGACCCACACTGATTTGATATTGGTAACCTATTCTATAGATAGGTCGGCAATATTTAAATTCTGAAAATTATTTTTCAAATGGAATTAGCCGTGAGGTCTACATGGGTAGCAAGGCATCCCTAAGCCCTTGTGTTCTTACTGCTTTTCTGTATCAGTCAACCATAGAGTTGCCCATCAATCATGGCATCTGAGGCCATACTTTCTTAGCATATATGTGTATCAACAAATTGCAACAGACTCAATATCTTAAGGAGTGGGACCCCTTCGCCAATAGTTCAGAACAGTGTTAGAAGTCAAAGCTCCATGGTCAACAGTATGCAAAAAAGCTGTAGTTCATAATAGGAAAATTAAGTCTAGTGCCACCTATAGGTGGTTGTCCTGTAATTCAGTGTCCAACCCATTGAAGAGTCAAATCAAAGGCATCATCTGTAGACAGTACAGGAAAAGGAATATGCAAATAAATTCTCCTTGATGGAAAAAGAAAAACTTTACTCTAGCACCATGTTTTGGAAAGTGGGTCCCTATATATCAATGGTTTTCTAAAAAAAAAAACCAACTGGAATTAACTGGGATTAAGACTAAGGCAGAATAACTATTCCAAATAGAAGAGAGACCCATCTACAGACAGCTGTTTCGGGGTTATTGCCCCTCATCAGTGAGTCAGTACAAAGTTCTGCTTGGATACGTGATACGTGATGTTACGTGATGTTTCATGTACCATTGACACAC
This sequence comes from Leptodactylus fallax, assembly GCA_947044405.1. NCBI lineage: Eukaryota > Metazoa > Chordata > Amphibia > Anura > Leptodactylidae > Leptodactylus > Leptodactylus fallax. The sequence continues at coordinate 941,909 of CAMRHE010000270.1, forward strand.
AGTTGAAGTGGTAGAGTATGACCGCAAGTAGTACCAGATGGATGTACTAAGTGCACATAAAGTGTTTACATTATGTAATGGGGTGCATGAGAAATCCCATTAAATACAAGTGCTATTTCACTCTCTCAGGGCACTTTAGCCAGCTCACAAATTACATATAAAATGTACAGATAGTGCATGGAAAAGTATGGTATGTATTCCATACATGCACTGGGATCTGTTTCATTTATTTTCTTATACGTTCTACTGTGCAAAAGCTTTAGGCAGATGTGGAAAAATTGTAAAATAAGAATTCTTTCAGAAATAGAAGGGTTAAATGTTTATTTTTGTCAATCAAAAAAAATGAAGTGAATGAAGAAAAGAGAAATCTAAATCCCATCAATATTTGGTGTGACCTTTTCCCTTTGCCTTCCATTACTTCTTCTCGGTACTTGCAGATAGTTTTTGAAGGAACTCGGCAGGGAGGTTGTTCCCGCCATCTTGGAGAACTAAACACAGATCTTCTGTGGATGTAGGCTTGCTCCAATCCTTCTGTCTCTTCATGTAATCCCGTTGTCTGAAGCCAAGAACCCCTGTTGGGGCAGGTCATAGAGGGGACCCTTCTCTATGATATTAGAGTCACTCTGTAGGAGCAGCTCCAATTTTGATAGACCCAACACGACAATGTCTTTAATAGGAGGTTCTTAGGAATAATCTCCGTTCTTTCGTCGATGTGTTGGATTTATGGTGTTTTCACGTTTTGGTTGTGTTCTGTTTTTGTGCTACGTATTTCACAAACATATGACCGTAACAAATTAATCCTCCCTAAGAGGCCTTTTGCATATGCTCTGCTGGGAATATCTCAGTAGATCCTCAACACATGTCTAAGCAAAGAGAGGTCAAGGTTTAGCAGTGAAGTACTCATTTGTCTCTGTAAGCCTCATTGAGTCTTAGTGTCTATGAACTCAGCACACCATTAACATGTTAGCAAAACAAGTCTGTTTTCCTACCAAAGTCAGAGGTGTTTCCAGAAGATAAAAAGCGGCATTCCTTACTAATTGGACCTTATCTGGTGGCCTCATACGGGTAGGGGATAGAGCATTACAGCAATGGGGGAGTACCTTGGTACCAGCTGTTCTTTTCAGCAGAATGGGACTAGTACAGCTGGTCTGTGTACAAGTTCACTGACTTTCTTAATCTACTCGAATGACATGTGAACAGCTAGGTGCATGGGGAGGGGAAGAAGGTGCCTACATAATCTTGAGCAAATTTGCACTTAATGACAGCAGTGTTTTAAGGAGCCATAACATCTTTTGGGAAACTTGGGCGAGCTTTGTCTAAGGCCAAGTTGTTATCTGACCGAAAGGCTTTTTCTCCTGGCCCTTGTAGACCCTCATTAATCTCTATGTGCTTCACTTGCTATCTACAACAATGCTTTTAGGCGTTAGTGCACTCCCGTCCATCCTCACCTGATCCTTTTAGGGCTTTTATTGTTCACACAAGCACAAAGCTGTGCAAATAAATCTCTACTCTGTGCCATAAGGTGTCTCTACACTTTGTATTGGGTCTTCATGGATGTGAGTGGTGGAGCTGCTTGACATTCTTATAATATGTAATGAAGGGTAAGTGAATTTGGATATTAAGGATATGTTCACATTGTGGTTTTTCATGTTCATTTGGTGCATCTTCCAACTGGGATTAGTGTGGAAAGAAGCAGCATGACCTATCTTTCCATGGTTTCAGTGGCAAAAAAGTACTAAAGCTGCAGTCGGCAGCCACTTCTTGCTTCAGCAGATGTCCTAAGCTTTAGAAGGGCTCTTCCACAATTCAATAGTAAGATGTATTAGGTTTCTGTGTCTGCAATGGCGTGTTTGTTCCTGCGCCATACTGTTACAAGCCAACTGATGTCTCCATCCATTTGTTTGCTGTCCAGTCTGACCTCTTGTTTTACATTTGTGACCGAACTCTACCTTCCTTGACCTCGAGTCCTGACCTGGTACCATGACATGTAAAGTTCAGTATAACTATGTGTCAGCTATTGCTGACAACTCCAGGGATAGCCCCCTGAGGGTTCCTTATGGGACAGTCTATACCTTCTTGTGGGGGTTGAAGGTGAAGAACAATCCAATATATCTCTAGTTGGCCATACACGAGATAAAAGTCTGCCAAAGTGGCCAATTTTGGCTGACGAACACCTTAAAAAATTACCATTGCTCATGACAGGTGACTACATACTTCTGCCTGCAAAAACAATGATCCATTGTGTTGGGAATTTTGACTGAAAAGTATAACTGTATGGCATGATCGCTGAATTTGGCCAATCATTTGCCACTTTGCATAGACTCTGAGTATTTTTTCGTCTAATCTAACCCAGTTTAGTTGGTTACGGTGATGATGGGATCAATCATACCATCCATGGATCAGCATCATGGCAGACGTTATACTTATGTGTATGGCTATGGTTTTGACATGTACTTTCCTCAAGATCTCCAATAGGAACGTTCATTGTTTAATTCCTGGAAATAAAAATATCAGAAGAATAGGGCAGGTCGAAATTGAGCAGCCTGACTTCTTTCTTCTGACATTTACCAAGAGGCCCTCACATATTAGATGGTTGGCCAGTTCTGCCAAAATCGTCCTGCATTAATCTAATGTTTATGACTTAGGCTACCGTCACATCTGCGCCCGAGACCGTCCAACACAGAGTCCATCTGCAATTGTGGACAAAAAAGTCCTGCAAGCCTGACTTTTTAATCCAATGATATAATTGAAAAAATAACAGAAATCCGACAAACCCCACTATAGTCAATGAACTCCTTCTGGATCTGTTGTTATCCATCATTAGTAGGATCTGATTTATTGCTTAATCCGCCGTAGGACCAGAAGAATGGATTAAAGGACGCAGAATGTAAACATACACTTTACTTGGCAAGTCTTATCAGAGGGTTATGAATTCTGACTTCTTATGAAAATGGCGTCCTTGTAAGTTCAACGTACTTCAGGTGTCCAAAGCCCATATTTGATATCTTTCTGGATCAGTTTTTGACCTCTGTCAGACACGTCCACTTAAATGGCTCTAGTAACAGGGATTGTAGGGTAAATGACATTGTCTGTGGTGAATGAGATGACAGTAGACAGTGAACCTATGAGGAAAAACTGTTTGACCTTCTTAGGAAAAGGTTAAACTTTTTGCCTGAGACTTGACAGTTCTGTAACATTTCCTGGAGTCCAACCAAAAGGAAAAAAAAATAATTTATGACAACACAAAACAGATGGCCAGACTGATCAGCCGAGGAGGCATTTTGATAGTCACATCCCACTCCGAAGCCCGTTCTTATCTTTAGGATGAATTTCATAGGAAAAGGGAGGATACAAAGGTGAAATATAATCTCACATTTACAATATGGAGAGTGTGGATTGATGGACCTGCATCAGGTTCTTATATGAGACCATGATTCAGTTCTGGAAGGTCCCGAATGCAGAAAGATCCTAGCCTAAAGGATCCAATGTAACAGTGTCAGCAATCAGCCAAAAACAAGCAAATGCTTATCCATATTTTGGGCAGCACCTAAACCATTGCTTGTCGGCAGCACATCATCCTGTGTAAACAGTGCAACGTGCTGCTGTAAAATGAAAACTGAATAGGGATGAATGACTCTATCAGCCCTATATGTCTTCTGGTCTTGATCACTACCCTGCTTGTCGGGCCATGTAACTTAGCCCTAAAAGGTCTTCCCCCCTAATTTTTAAATCCACCTTACCGTTCACAACAGGCGGCAGAAATGGAACTGAAACATCTCAGGATTCCACAATGTGGTATCTGAAGAGAAAATGTCTAAGCAGTTGTAATAAAAACAGTTCTTCCTTTCATTGTCTCATCTTAAAGGGGTTGTCTTCTTTAAATAGCTCATTTTCAAACACCAGATTGTTTAATACCCAGGCCACTATTGGCGACAAACAGTATTTCTCATACTGGAGGACCCAGCATGCCCATATATCCCATGGACAGCCCCTTTGACACTTGATTTCAATATTCTGTGTAGTTCTTTTTTCTTCCTGTGGTGGCACTGCACTGAAATTGAGCACTTGCTGCCAAATTCATTACAGATTACAGCTGATCACTCTGGGTCCTTGCACACCTCTTTTTAAGGGAGTCTGTCACCAGAACCCAGTTTAGCAACCCATCCCTGGAGATATATAGGTTAGGGTCACCTGAATCAAACAGTGTTTTTCCCTTGTGAATCGCTGTTTTTTTGGCCAAGATTTTGCTGTTTTTGTGAATATGCAAATGAGCCCTTTGGAGCAATGACAACACCCTTGTTGCTCCAAAGAGTTCATTTGCATATTAAAAGAACTGGCTATATCTTGGCAAGGGAGGCAGCGATTCACAAGGGGGGAAAATATTGTATGATTCAGGTGACCCTAACCTATCTATCTGCAGGGTTGAGCTGGTATGCTGGGCTCTGGTGACCCTAACCTATCTATCTGCAGGGTTGGGCTGGTATGCTGGGGTCTGGTGACACTGACCTATCTATCTGCAGGGTTGGGCTGGTATTCTGGGCTCTGGTGACCCTAACCTATCTATCTGCAGGGCTGGGGCGATATGCTGGGGTCTGGTGACCCTAACCTATCTATCTGCAGGGTTGGGCTGATATGCTGGGGTCTGTTGACACTAACCTATCTATCTGCAGGGCTGGGTTGATATGCTGGGCTCTGGTGACCCTAACCTATTTATCCGCGGGGTTGGGCTGATATGCTGGGGTCTGGTGACAGACTCCCTTTAAATAGTCTCATTCCTGACTATAGGAAAAAGGCATCCACAATGGGTTCTGTGACCCAAAAAATTAACATACGTGTTACTGATTGCTAAATTTTACAATGACATTGAGGTGATGGACAGACACTTTCTGGAGAATGGAGCAAATTCGTTAACCCTTTCTGCAAAGTGTTTGGTAAAGCATGGGCCCCTTCATGTGGGATGGGGGGCCTTGTGTGACCATTAACAGGGGCCATTTTGGTTTTTACTATAGTACCTTTATGCACGCCTCCGCTAGTAGTCCCTACTATCCTTGAAGTGTTTCAGTCACACTGGCAGCATACATTCCCTACATTAAAACATTTCCACATTACGCTGCGACGCATGCTAAACATTTTCTAGTCATTTCTCGGCACTTATAATGAGTATAACCTCACACGTCCTGTGCCACTCTATTGCTTTTCTGCCCTGGTATCTCCTTCACACAGCTACACAGAACTGCACTCATCTTGACTTAGCTATGTAATGCCATTGCTGAAGGTAATGTTTAAAGGCGGCATTATCTGCGACTAATGCATTTGGAGGTGAAGGAGTCAACATTCACTAGAAAGGAACAGATAAAGCCTTAACACAGTGTCAAAGAAAAATCATGCCAGCCAGCTCGTGTGATACCTACAGGCATTGAGAAAGTAACCTCTCTGCTTGTAAAGGAAGTGTTAAGCCAATAATAAATCCCTGGAGGGTCCAGGAACCAGCCAGAGATAGCGTATAATGTGGTCCTACAGCCTGGCTTTTATGGGCAATGTCTTATTAGTCTGGACGGCTAGCACCAGCTTAACTCTTTCATTGCTGTATTTGGACAACACTACAAAAGAAAGAATAACCAAGTAAATTACTAAAAGATGTAGAGATAGACGTTAGATAGTAAAGAGATAAGAACTATAGATAGTTGAGAGATAGAGCGCTATATAGATAGTTAAAAAGATAGATAGATAGATAGATATGATATAGATAGATATGAATTAGATATAGATAGATATAAAGGTATGTGGTAGTGGTAGAGAGATAGATATATATGAGATAGATAGATAGATAGATAGATAGATAATGAAAAAAAATGGACAGCACTCCAGAGTTATAAATGAAACGGGTGAAGATTTATTCCAATGCAACGTTTCAGTCCTAAGGCTACAGGACCTAAGGTAGCCTTAGGACTGAAACGTTGCATTGGAATAAATCTTCACCCGTTTGATTTATAACTCCATAGTGCTGTCCATTTTTTGCATTACTTACTTGGGATCATATGCCGGATCTTTAGGATTTGCACCCACCAGCCGAGTCAGGTTATTTTTTGGTGCTGCTCTGTATTTGAAATTAATAGATAGATAGATAGATAGATAGATAGATATGAGGTAGACAGGTAGAAGGCAGATAGAAGGTAGATGGAAATATAATATACAGTGGGGAAAAAAAAGTACCGTATTTAGTCAGCCACCAATTGTGCAAGTTCTCCCACTTAAAAAGATGAGGCCGGCCTGTAATTGTCATCATAGGTAGACCTCAACTATGAGAGACAAAATGAGAAAACAAATCCAGAAAATCACATTGTCTGATTTTTAAAGAATTTATTTGCAAATTATGGTGGAAAATAAGTATTTGGTCAATAATAAAAGTTCATCTCAATACTTTGTTATATATCCTTTGGTTGCAATGACAGAGGTCAAACGTTTTCTGTAAGTCTTCACAAGGTTGGCACACACTGTTGCTGGTATGTTGGCCCATTCCTCCATGCAGATCTCCTCTAGGGCAGTGATGTTTTGGGGCTGTCGCTGGGCAACACGGACTTTCAACTCCCTCCAAAGGTTTTCTATGGGGTTGAGATCTGGAGACTGGCTAGGCCACTCCAGGACCTTGAAATGCTTCTTATGAAGCCACTCCTTCGTTGCCCTGGCGGTGTGCTTGGGATCATTGTCATGCTGAAAGACCCAGCCACGTTTCATCTTCAATGCCCTTGCTGATGGAAGGAGGTTTGCACTCAAAATCTCACGATACATGGCCCCATTCATTCTTTCATGTACACGGATTAGTCGTCCTGGTCCCTTTGTAGAGAAACAGCCCCAAAGCATGATGTTGCCACCCCCATGCTTCACAGTAGGTATGGTGTTCTTTGGATGCAACTCAGCATTCACTCTCCTCCAAACACGACGAGTTGTGTTTCTACCAAACAGTTCTACTTTGGTTTCATCTGACCATATGACATTCTCCCAATACTCTTCGGGAACATCCAAATGCTCTCTAGCAAACTTCAGACGGGCCCGGATATGTACTGGCTTAAGCAGGGGGACACGTCTGGCACTGCAGGATCTGAGTCCCTGGCGGCGTAGTGTGTTACTGACGGTAGCCTTTGTTACGTTAGTCCCAGCTTTCTGCAGGTCATTCACTAGGTCCCCCCGTGTGGTTCTGGGATTTTTGCTCACCGTTCTTGTGATCATTTTGACCCCACGGGGTGAGATCTTGCGTGGAGCCCCTGATGGAGGGAGATTATCAGTGGTCTTGTATGTCTTCCATTTTCTAATTATTGCTCCCACAGTTGATTTCTTCACACCAAGCTGCTTGCCTATTGCAGATTCAGTCTTCCCAGCCTGGTGCAGGTCTACAATTTTGTTTCTGGTGTCTTTTCACAGCCCTTTGGTCTTCACCATAGTAGAGTTTGGAGTGTGACTATTTGAGGTTGTGGACAGGTGTCTTTTATACTGATAACAATGTCAAACAGGAGCCATTACTACCAAATACTTATTTTCCACCATAATTTGCAAATAAATTCTTAAAAAATCAGACAATGTGATTTTCTAGATATGTTTTCTCATTTTGTCTCTCATAGTTGAGGTCTACCTATGATGACAATTACAGGCCGGCCTCATCTTTTTAAGTGGGAGAACTTGCACAATTGGTGGCTGACTAAATACTTTTTTTCCCCACTGTATATGAGAGATAGGTAGATAAGGTAGAGGTTTAAGACAGATAAAGAAGATTGATTGATAGATAAATAGATATTGTAAGACTCTAGGACAGTTGTAGGTTATAGAGGACTAAATATGTGAATTCCTAAATCTTTCATCCCTGACTATTAAATATGTTTGTCTACAGCCTGTACAGAAAATCCTAACAATAGATGTAGCACACACAATGCATTTCTTGTTCTGCCCTCATCACTCATTTTTTTTGTGACCAGGCCGCGCTTTACTCTCCCTGACAGATAGATTCACAATGTTTTAATTTTTCAAGTAATTACTTGAGATTTTGCTGTCAAGTTTATCAAAGGCAACACCTCAGAATTCAGAAGCCGTCTCACCTACCGCCAGGCACTGCGGATTTGTAGCCACCCGTGCCTGTCATTTGCTTAACCTATGTGTGATTTACTTTGACCTGTTTTGACATCAAGAAGATACACATATTTTAGATCTTGCCCAAACAGGTGAAGGCATGGAGGCATCTACTAAACATGTCACCGTGCCAAAGTATACATAAATCGCCAGCAAATCTACATTTAGAACTTTTATTATATAAGGGGAAAAATGCAAAAATATTAATGGAGCACTACAGAAAAAAACTACAAAACTGTATGTAAGTAGCATACCCGAAGAGGTGGATTGTGATACAGCACAGCTCCCATTGAAGTTATCTGGCCACTATACAAAGCACAAGATAATTTGTTTCTTCATGTATGTAAATGACCACCCGGGGTGTTCCTTCTCTTCTGTGAGCACCCATCGCGTCATCACTTCTCACCACCCCTTCGTCCGTTGTGGTGACTCCCCTCTTGGTCTTCTTTCTTCTCAGTTCTCAAAGGCAGCAAATTCTCGAGATTGCGCATGTGCAATAGACTCTGCCACTCTCTTGTGACAGACCACCGGAAAATGGCGGCCTGATTGCGCATGCGCAGTCGCGAGAATTTGCTGCTGGCGAGAACTGAGAAGAAAGAAGACCAAGAGGGGAGTCACCGCAACAGACGAAGGGGCAGTGAGAAGCGATGATGCGGTGGGTGCTTGCAGAAGAGGAGGAACGCCCCGGGTGCTCATTTACATACATGAAAAAACAAATTATCTTGGAATCGGCTGGGAGAAGAAAACAAGGAAAGGTAGGAGAAGAATGGCCTTTTTAAAGGCCATTCCAACGTGCCATTAGCTTAAAAGTGTTTTTGCGAATGATAGACTCCCTTTAAACGAGAAAATATTATAGGTTACGGGTTTTAGATTTTAGTTAAACAAGTTGATCCAGAGTTTTATACTGATTGCTGGGTTTGGACTCGGGAAGGACTTTTTTACCCTGACATAGGGCAGTTGGAATCAGCCTTATGGGATTTTTTTTCTTCCCCTGAATCAACACTGTAGGATTATAGGTAGGACTTGATGGGACTGTGTCTTCATCCAACCTCATCTACTATGTTACTATGTTATTGCACAAGATCAATGCTAATCACTATGACCCTCCATTTTTCTTCTTCATTCCTTGACTGTGGCCAATTGACTGCATTCCTGAAATGTGTCACTTCCCTGACATAAGAAAGCTTTACAGATTTATCACCCTCTAAGGCAACTAGTGCGACTCATTAATCACCTTCAGAAACTGCAATGTCTCCTACAATAGAGACTTCAGGTGACGTTTTCTGGATTTGTCTTTAATTTGTCGATCAGCAGAACAACGTATTTGTTGCCATAGGGGTCAAACACTTGCAAGCTTGTCATATTCCCATTGCTACTTCTTTTGAGTTTGTCTCTGCAAGGCAAAGAGGGTGAAAAAGGTGTTATGTATGTAGCCAAACATCACATTTTGCAATGTTACCAGATGCTATCCTCATGTTGCAGGTGGCAAAGCATACAGTTCCATAGAATATCACTATATGTTGGAGCATTATGATGGAAGGTTGAGACACAACCCAAAAACGCCAAGCCATACTTCCTCTTCTGCTAAACTTTGCTGTGCTACTCTTTCCGACAAAGTATTCTCCTGACCTCTAGCAAATTTATATTCATCCAGATACAGGAAAAGTTTTATCACTTAAGTTGGTGCTTGGCATAACATAACACATGGTGATCTTAGACTTGTTAACCGTAATGGGAACCTAATCCATCTTGCTTCCAGGGACAGTTTGGAAAAAGTTGTAGGGGTTTTGCCATTACAGACACTTATCCCCTATCCACAGAATAGGGCATAGATGTTAGATAATTGGGTTTCTGACCACTGGGACCTCCAATGATCAGAAGAATGAGGGCTTCAGTGTTCCCCATGCATCCTCTCTGTAGCCTGCGTGACCTGCTCTCCATTCACTGCTATGGGGGCTTCTATGATCTTCACCTCATAGAAATGAATGGAGTGATGGTCAGGCAAGCACACTGGCGCTTCATAGGGATAATGCAGGGGGACTTTTGGGTCCCCATTCCCTGATCTCTGGGGGTCCCAACGGTCAGACCCCTAGTGATGTGCCTGTAGTGTAGTGCCCTTTATACTTACTTATTTGAGCTACAGCTTGTATTATACTCCAGGATTGTATCTTAAGCTGGTTGTTATTGGAAACTGTCAGCAAGCTTGTCAACTAACTTTTCCTTGACAACTGAGCTCCAATAATGTAAGTAGGCCATTTATTTAACATCGGATGACTGTACAGGGTCTGGTGTAAAAATCTCACAATGTAAATACCAGAGAAAATCCTGTGTAGACATTGAATGCTGGGAGATTACCACTCCGAATCCTGCAGAATTGGGAATGCAGCTCTTATTATATTATAGACCCTATACAGCATTATAGAGTATATTTATATAATTCTTATGGAGATTATTCTCCATAACCATTCAAACTTGTCATCTGCAGCAAATAAAGGGTTAACAGTACAGCTACCTATATGTGGTGCTTAGAGCCTAGTGACTAAATCAATCCACAATGCTGAGCTTTCTGACTACAGCCAGAAGCATATCTGCAGGCCACGGCAGGCAGAACCTCTGATGTTTAACCACTTGTGAGCTGGAGGTATGGTAACCAATGTATCATTGAGGGCAACAGATTGCAAGTGACGGACCATTTATAAAGATAGGATAAGATATACGCACAGGACCTCGGGTAAGACATGGCAGTCAGATGGTATCCATTCTCAAGCTGTGGGAAACTACAACTCCTAACATCTCCTGCAACCACAGACTGGGTATGACAGGCAAATCCGAATATTTAGAAGGGTTCAAGCAGTGTTCTTTAACCCGTGGTACTTCAGCTGTAATAAACTACAACTTTAAGCCCTAAGAACAGGGGCATGACTTGAAGGGGTGCAAAGGGTGCAGTCGCACCAGGGCCCAAGAGCCTTGGGGTGCCCATAAGCCCTGGCATCACTACTGAGGTTGCAGCTACCATGTGGCCCATTAGTTAAGGGGACCCACAGGTTACCCTCACCACACTAAGGTTGAATAACCTTCTTTGATCTCTTGTCTTATTTCCAGGGGTATAGCTATAGGGGATGCAGCGGTAGCAGTCTATACTGGGGGCCCCAAAGATCCCTCTGCCACATAAAATATACCACTATTATAAATGGGACAATGTAGGAATGGGGCCCGATTACAAATTTTGCACTGGGGCCCAGGATTTTCAAGTTACGCTTCTGCCAAAGAACCACAAGCTGTCAGGGCTTGCTGGGAGTTATAGTTTTCCAACAGGTTGACACTGGGTTAAAAAGTGAGCGCTCTTAAGCATTAGCTTGCCTATGGTCAGATAACGTTTGCACTGTCTGTAATCTGGTTGCTGATTTTCCTTCTTGCTTTGCCTCTGATACTCTCCCGCTTGCACACTCAGTCATCATAATCACATATATCTGCTATTTGCGTCACGCCGTCTCCATTTCCTTTTTATCATTGCATTATAATCTGCTTGTGAGAAATATCCCATCAGACACTGCGTCCAATTTACCCTGAAAAGTCACAACCAATGTCATTACTATAGTAAATGCTCACAGTACCCGCATGCCTGGCCTGCTGCCTTCTAGATGACAGAGTCTTTTACAACAGACTGTATGTCTACGGATCTCCAAGAACAGAACAGATCTACAGGGGAGCTAAAGCTGAAATATTTTAGGATCTAAAAATTGCATTTATACCAAAACCCTGGTACCCAAAGAGGCTCATGTAACAGAACAGCAGTGCTAAATGGTGCCCTGTTATAGATGGTGCACTGGGCTCAGGAACTTCAAGCTATACCATTGCAGTCCTATAGGTAGGTAGGTAGATAGATAGATAGATAGATAGATATTAGATAGATAGATAGATAGATAGATAGATAGATAGAGAGATATTAGATAGATTAGATAGATAGATAAATAGATAGAGAGATATTAGATAGATTAGATAGATAGATAAATAGATAGATAGATAGAGAGATATTAGATATAGATAGATAGATATTAGATAGATTAGATAGATAGATAGATAGATAGATAGATGATATTAGATAGAGATAGATAGCTAGATAATAGATAGATAGAGCGATATTTAGATAGATAGATAGATAGATATTAGATAGATAGATAGATATGAGTGATAGATAGATAGATAGATAGATAGATAGATAGATAATGCAGATTTTTTTAGTCAATTAACAAATTTTTTTAATGCAAGTAAAGGCGTATGCTATCATATAGCTCTAGCCATGATCAGCATATTTAGTATCACTCCGAACCCTTCTTGGTTCCCAAGGTGGGACCTAACACTGTTCTTGGCAACAAATACAGTGAAACCTATTTGAGACAATAACCCAAAATTGCATTAAAAATTGGTCTTCTATGGGGGTGGTCATCTCAAAGAAATACATCAAATACTAAGACTAAGAACAGGTTTGTTAGTAGATAAGTTTCGGGATGTCTTGGGGTTGCTGGGCACATTGGGTGAAGTCAGCTTTTTATTACGTTTCTATATATTTTTTTAATAGATGCAAACAAATTCTATAAACATAAAGCTTATATGTTATAAAGGCAGTTGCCACTGCTGGATCATTACAATAAGGGGCAATAGCCATAGGCATACCAGGATAGAGACACAGCAAGCTACAAAAAGTCTCAGCCACCTGGTGTATGACAAGGGACCCCTTGTTGTATTACAGGAGGCTGTAGTTACTCTGTAGTTACTCTGTAGTTACTCTATAGTTACTCTGTCCCTTCACTTACAGTTGTAAGAAATATTGGGTTAAATAACATTTGCAGGAATCTTAACTCACTAACCCACTATGGATCTATGCCACATATTTGGAGGCTCCTTGTGAAATGGGAAAACTGACGCATAATGACGCCGTCATAACCCATGTGACTGCTGAGGCCTTTAATGTGATGTCATAGAAGATGCCCAAAGACTGGATCCGGACCCCAGGAGGGGTAAGTAACACTGTTTTTTATGTTTGATCAGCTCCCTTGGGCCTCCGCTCATTATTGATAGTATAATAATAGTTATTGGGTGGTGACTCCAAAAACTTTCAGGGAAATTTTTGTAATATTTGTATCAAACAGCGTAGGAGCCACTAGGGGACATTATACTTTATGGAGGCCACGATGGGACATTATACTGTGTGAGGGGCCACTGTGGGACATTATATTGAATGGAGGCCAGTATGGGACGTTATACTGTGTGGAGGGGCTGCTATGGGACATTATACTGTGTGGAGGGGCTGCTATGGGACATTATATTGTATGGAGGCCATGATGGGACATTATACTGTGTGTAGGCGCCTCTGTGGGACTCTATATTTTATGGGAGCCACGATGGGACATTATACTGTGTGGAGGGGCTGCTATGGGACATTATACTTTATGGAGGGGCCACTATGTGACATTCTACTATATGGAGTGGCCACTATGGGAAATTATACTGTTTGGAGGGGCCACTGTGAGACATTATAGATTGTAAGCTCTTGCGAGCAGGGCCCTCAGTCCCTTTGTATTAATTGACTATTTCTTTGTAATTTATCTTTTTTGTCTTTACTTGATCCCTACAAATTGTACAGTGCTGTGGAATATGTTGGCGCTATATAAATAAAATGTATTATTATTATTATATTTGGTGAAGGTGCCACTGTATGGCATAGTACTGTGTGTAAATGGGGCGTTGTACCGCTCAAAGGGCGCCAGGAAAGTGATCTATGCCATGTGGGGGAGGCCCAAGCCAAAAGTTTGCTATGGTGCCCAGCCTTTGCTAGTTATGTCCCTGCATCCCAGTCCTTTTTGGGAGAATATTTTTTGGTACTAGTGTGCACCCATATCAAGTCAATGAAAGGTTTCAAGTGACTATATATAACGAAATATTGTCAGTAGAGGTGTCTCACAAATCTGTCATGTGTATTATAGCACGTATAGAAATCTATGGAGCCCTACTAAAAAAATGTTATTCTTGGAGAAAATAATCTTGTACTCGCTAGATCTGGATAATTGATCATGTGTCTGGTTACCACATAAAAAAAATCATTCCCAATGAAAGAGAAAAAACTAAACAAAAACCTAAAGAATGAGCGAGTAGCGGGCTGTCTGTCATGAGTAATGGTCCCTGTGACAGCTTCATTTTGTGTTTAAGGAACTTGTGCCTGAGATGAACGCGCTACAGGCAAAACTGATATAACTGAGCTATAAGGAGTACATGATGTGAAAATAAACACACATATATACAATATACGAACACACACTGACATATACAAAAAAAATAAAACAAAATACATACTGAACACACACAGATCTAACACACTGTACATATACTAGACAGATATAACACATGTACATACTGAACACTACACAGATCTAACACACGGTACATATACTGGATGCATATAACACATATACATTATGTATACTACACAGATCTAACACACCGCACTTGTACTAGACGTATATAACACATGTACATACCGCACACTACACAGATCTAACACACCGTACATATACTGGATGGATATAACACATATACATTATGTATACTACACAGATCTAACACACCGCACTTATACTAGATGTATATAGCATACTTACATACTGTACACTACACAGATCTAACACACCGTACATATACTGGATGGATATAACACATACATTATGTATACTACACAGATCTAACATACCGCACTTATACTAGACGTATATAGCATACTTACATACTGTACACAACACAGATCTAACACACCGTACATATACTGGATGGATATAACACATATACATTATGTATATTACACAGATCTAACACACCGCACTTATACTAGATGTATATAGCATACTTACATACTGTACACTACACAGATCTAACACACCATACATATACTGGATGGATATAACACATATACATATTGTACACTACACAGATCTAACACACCGTACATATACTGGATGGATATAACACATACATTATGTATACTACACAGATCTAACATACCGCACTTATACTAGACGTATATAGCATACTTACATACTGTACACAACACAGATCTAACACACCGTACATATACTGGATGGATATAACACATATACAGTATGTATACTACACATATCTAACACACCGCACATATACTAGACATATATAGCATACTTACATACTGTACACTACACAGAGCTAACATACCGTACATATACTAGATGGATATAACAAACATACAGACTGTACACTACACATATCTAACACACCGCACATATACTAGACGTATATAGCATACTTACATACTGTACACCACACAGATCTAACATACCGTACATATACTAGCTGGATATAACAAGCATACATACTGTACACTACACAGATTTCACACATCGTACATATACTGGATGGATATAACACATATACATACTGTACACTACACAGATCTAACACACCGCACATATACTAGACGTATATAGCATACTTACATACTCTACACTACACATATCTAACACGCCGCACAAATACTAGATGGATATAACACATATACATACTGTACACTACACATATCTCACATACCGTACATATACTAGATGGATATAGCATACATACATACTCTACACTACACATATCTAACACGCCGCACAAATACTAGATGGATATAAGATACATACATACATTACACTACTTGGGTATAACAAAGACTCTTTTTGGCAGTATTTGTGTCATTAATACATTTTTATATACTTTATTAACAAATTTTGGATCCTTTCTGTAAAATCCTGTATTTTTTCACTCTTTCCCTTGTTTCTGTCTCTCGCTGCATAGACAATAAAGGGGTCCCCCCGGTTTCCGCTGAAAACGGCGGAGAAAAAATACCTCCTTGCAAGACTTTTCTACCCACCGATTTTAAGTGGAATGTGGGTCGGAGTCTCGTATGGAGGCTTGTACGCTAGTGTGAACCTAGTGTAAATCTGTAGTTACACAGCAGTACTGGGGCGGGAGATGAATCGCTCTCCCTCCCTCTCTCTCTCTCTCTCTCTCTCTCTCTATATATAGGCACATCTAAAACTGATTTTACTGGGGGACCTAAGGGCAACCCTCAGGGGGCGATGTAATGATGGGCTGTCACTAAGATTTCCTAAGAACAAAAACTATTAGACTGTTTAAGAAACAGAATTATGACAATGTAATATCTTAATATTTGCTATTTTTCAAGTGAGATATACCCTAGGGGAAGGAAGGGGATACATATGGTACATTTTCTGTATTGGGTTGGGGTTGCACAGGGGCTTATTACATACTTGTTTGTAAAAAAAAAAAAAAAATCAATGTAAATCTTTGTCTTTTGGGACCCCAATTCATGTTGTACAAGCATAAAAAGGAATAGTAAATCACCTTCTCAAAAAAAATTGTAAAAAAAAGGCCACCGCTTGAACCGAGGAAACAATCCGAGGTTTTCTCTCTTCCCACAGTCACCCCCTTAGGGCAGTCACCTCTGAAGTGGCCGATTATCAATCTGAGAAAACCCTCTGCCCGGGGCTATCTCTGCAAACAGCTCCACAATACATTTGCATGCTGGGATCTCATTGGCTTTAGGGGCAGTGACCTAAGCAGCTTTGAGAGTGGAGTTGTCAGGACTGGTGCTGGTCCTTGTACTTCTCAGGTAGCTTTTGTTGGGGGCGCTGGAATTGCTGCAAATGAGATGCACAATGGTCATGACTATAACCTGCGATCTATTCAGCTAAACTATGTAAGTAAATGCATTGTCCGTGTGGTTTGTGGGGGGTAAATATCTTGATATGGGCAGGGTCATCTATCCCTTTAAATATATTTAAAGCTGCACTCAATTAACCCTTTATATGAGTGCAAACCTTCACATGCAATGTAGAACTTTAGATGCAGCAGATCATATGGCACCTTTACATAGGATTACATAGACACCTACTGCATTATCTCAACACACAGTGTGCAAACAATACCGCCCTATAGAGTTAAACAGCACATTCAGCTCTGCTACGTCTAGGCTTATCTTGCTATAAGATCTTACAGCCAGTAGCAAATAAACTCAAATTTAATTGCTTCTTTAAGAGCCGACAGCGATGTGATGTGAAGACTCAGTCGTGTATATTTCTGTTATAATAATGTTCATTTTCTAAGTATTTGTTAATAAATCTTTAACATCTGTAAGGGGGTCATTTAGAAAAATCTGTACAAAAAGCTAAAAAAAAGTGATAATTGACTTAACTTTATACAGATGCAGCAGAGCTGAGTGAGTTTATTAGACGCAGAAGAGATGAGTTTGTCATGTCGCTCAGGTCATCGTGCTATCGCATTAGAGATAATGCACGACTGCCAAAAAGTGATCGATACATTAGTGCTGTGTAGTCCATGAGCAGACGGCTGTATTACTGAGCACGCGGTGATATATCATTGTGTCGTTTGCACTTTGCATCTGTCCAGTTGTGTTGGCAAATATAATAAAGTGTAACTCTGCCCACACACATTAGTCTTGCTGGCAGATCCTGTAATTCACAATGCCATCTGCCCGCAAGCGTATACATTTGCCAAAAACCGCACCGCTGAGCCAAAAACATGGATGTTTAGTTATATTCAGATGAGCGCAGATAGAAACAGCCATTTAAGAAAGAGCCATTTTCAGCCGTTTTTTATCCTTCTGGGGCACGTTTTCACAGACCCCTCATCGACTTGAGTCTGAAAACAGACAAAAATACGACATGCCCTAGGTGCATGCATCCTCATAAAAAGGTGCACCCTCTGCCGGGCCAGTAGCTAGAGTAAATTTCAGGGATTGTTTACGCCAATAAACAGGAAAGTGGCAAGGGTATTGCAAAAGTGAAAGAAGTCGCAAATTTTTTGCAAAAAAATCCCAATTTGCACAAAAAAATTCAACTTTTTAATGCCTTGTACGCCAGAAAACTGGCATAAGGCGTGATAAATCTCCCCCATTGTGTTCTAAAAAGGGCTGTCACATGGCCGTTTTTGACGTTCATGTGAATAAGGACTTAAAGGGGGGGGGAGCAGAGCTAACCAAAAAATATTCAGGTACCCATATTTGTAGTCAATGGGCAGCTTTACTTCACCGTAATCCAATGTTGAAAGGAGAAAAGAAAACAGAATATGACTGATGACATCATCAGTATTAGAGCACTCTACTGTATATCACATTAGAATGCTCTGACCCTGACTAGACTGTCCAGTCGCTCTCTAGAGTTGGTGGCAAAGTTCTTGACATGATAAGGACCCTGAAAATTTAGTATAGGATTAGGGTGTAACTTGAGGGGGTGCAGAGGGTGCAGTTGCCTTAGGGGGCCCTAAAATGTCTCATACCAATACGAGGAAACCAGTACTATAAACGATACATTATAGTTAGGGAGCCTGTTAAAGATTTTGCATCCGGGTCCAGGAACTTCATATAATGTCTCTATAAAATATGTCCATTCGGTATATACAATTAGAGCGCTGTGAGCGGATTAGAATGCTCTACAACCATTTACCTTCTTGCCAATGTATTTCCTGTTTCACCATCATTACAGATCATCAAACATCTGAAGGAAGGGACGCAACCGGAAAGGAAACATTCCTAGAATATGATCTAATATATGACGTCCTCCATGCACCTCTCATTATACCTGGTGCCTGGTAATAAGTGCATATTCATACCTGTATCATAGGACCTCCTGGATTTATACTCATCTTAAGGTCTATGATGGTTACATCTTCATTCTTGGAATGTTTTGGGAGGAACCCACCACAACGTCATCGATCAAACTTTTCTTTTCAATCACACCCCCATTCAAGGAGATCTACGCAGAGAGGTCAGTTTTGCCTGCCTTGGCCCCTGGAACCTGTTCGTTGTCATCCGGAAGCCCAGCCGCGAGTGTGTCACTGTAGGTATAACCGGGACCTTTGGTGACCTGTAGAGAGTAGAGTAAGGATACTTCTCTGTCTTGATCTTGAGGAGTTACTCATGTGAATATTCAGAGTTAAAAGAGAAGGCATTGACATAGCGCACCTTTATCATACGGGGTCATTATTCAATTCACAACATTGGGTTGACATGTAAGAGAATTTCTTATGCACTAGTGGATCCAGAATTACTGGTAAATAGCACATCTACAGTCATAAAGGGGTTCTCTGCTTTGAAGAAGGCTTCTAAAATACACTGAACAGGTTGCCCTGCTACTATGATCCTAAGTGATTGACTGTGATCTGCAAGGGAACCTAGCAACAAGTGTTCAGTTTTCCTATAACGCCCCCACAGGAGATACGAATCATTACATGTGGTGCATTGAAATCAATGGGCTCTCTGTGCTATGTATGGACGTGCTGGGTCCTCGAGAGCAAGAGTTGCTGTTTATAGCCATTCTTTACTCTGGCTAACAGAGGATTGTCCTAAATAGAGAGACCACCCTCTATTAAAGGGATTGCCAGGTTCATATTTATTGGTGACCTATTGTCAGGATACGTCATCAATAAGCGATCAGTGGAAGTCTGACACCCAGGAATCCTGCTGATCTGCTGTTTGAAGGGACCGTGGCGGTCTTGTGAACTTCACTATTTACAACGCAGCCGGTCTGTTTCATAGTGGCGGTGCAAAGTAATTACAGCTTTGTCCCACTCACTTCTATGGGATATGGCTGTAATGATAATGCATGGCCACTTGCACAAACACAGCGGCCCCTTTAAAATAGCTAATTGGCAGGGGTCCTGGGTATGAGACCCCTCTGATCTCCTATTGATGACCTATCTTTCAGGCACCAAAGTGATGTGACAGGGACCATGTGATGCTAACCAGGACAATTGCCACAATCATTTATCTATTTTCTACATATCTCTATAATAGATGTTCTCAGTTAATGGTTCTGTCCTTTGAAAGGTCTCCTTCAGACTAAGGCCCCAGGTAGCGGGCTTAAGCCAAAAAGCTCTGTGGGAAAAACCACTGCAGAAATGCATTGCGTTTTTTTTTCCGCAGCTCTTTTCACAGAAAGTCCGAAGAGTTTTCCTCTACGGATTTTCTGCTTCTATTATACCTATATGAAAAACACCAGTTTTTCCGTAGGTATTATTGACATGCTGCGATTTACAAAAACATGAGTGTTTTTGAAATTGGAGCATTTCTGCTGCAGATTTTTTTCTGCAATGTGTGGATGGGATTCACACATGGGCCAGAATCTCATCCACTTTGCAGGTACTGTAAAATGTACTGCTATGTACCATTCAAGTTATGTGAGTGCTCCGGCCTTAGGTTTTATCCATCTTAAAATTGATAGCATACTGCTAGGATTTGCCATAATTGATGGATTCTGACCTCTGGACGTAGTGCTGTTTTTCCTGCAGAGCTGCACTCCCAGCCAAGCACTTTTTTGGGGCTGCAGATAACACCATGTAAGTGAAGTGGGCCAGCTTTAGTTCCCTGCACAGCCCGATGGCTAAACCAGCACTGCGTCTGCCTAGGCTGAGGCCACTTGTTGTGGAAACGCAACGTTTTTGACTGTTGCATAAATGAAATGGAAAGAAATGCAGTTGCAAGTTGAGGAAAACAATGCTGAGGAAAATGCTGTGTTATAAAAAAACACATGCGTTTATTAAAATGCAGCATGTTAATATTACCTGCCGAAATGCGGCATTTTCCCCATAGGCTCATAAGGAGGGGGGAGGCAAAAATTAAAAACATAGCGGAGAAGCAGTGAAAAATGCAAGCATTTTGCTGCCTTTTTTAACTGCGTTTCATTACGTGTGGCTTTGACCTTAATCATTAGGATCAGAGGAGGTACCACAGTTCGGACCTTCACCTTATCATGAAGTAGTGGGACATCCTAGTGATATGCTACACTTTATAAGACTGGAGTACCCCTTTAGGCTAAGGCCCCACGTAGCGGGCTGGAGCAAAAAAATCGTTGCAGGAAAAACCGTGGCGGCAACGCATCACAGTTTTTCCTGCAGTGATTTTCACAGAAAGTCTGCAGAGGTTCTCTTTCCGGATTTTCTGCTTCCGTTATATGTATAGGGAAATCGCCAGCGTTTCCGTAGGTGTAATTGACATGTTCGCTGTGCATATTTTTCTGCAATGTGTGTATGGGATTCGCTAGAATCCCATCCACTTTGCATGGACTGTAAAGCGGTGCAGCATTTATGCCGCATTGGGCCCTGGCCTTAATGTGGACCTGACTTTCTGTAATGCCAGATGTTACCCATAGGAAATCCTTTTCATCTCTTTCTCACTTTTTGCTTATGGGAATTTTTTGGGAGCCTAAAGAAGGGAAATTGCAAGCACTATAGACATTTACTACTATTAGATATAAGAACTTGAGTCTTCCGCAGCCATTCCTTAGCAAAATGAGTTCCAACAACTACCAATATGGCTGCTATCACATCTATCATGCCACCAAAGCAGATTTGCTTTTCCTCAGAAAGCTGGGTGAACATCATCACCAGCCATGTTGGTTGTCGCCCAGCTTTCCTACAAAAAGGTACAAGTATTTCTGACTAGAACATCTTAACGCCTTAAGAAGAAGACTCTAGGCCTGATATTTTGTGGTGTTTGAAGAAATTCTTCACATATTCATGCTCTGATAAGAATCTTCAGTGTTTGCCGTGAAAGTGATCGCAGCGCTGGGGTCACCACATGACCTATGGAGGGTTCTTTTTCTGGGAGGCTGACTATGATCTTTTATAGTGTAAATTTCATGCTAATGTATTATCATGTTTCATCTCAGTTGCAGCACTTTAGATGTGGAGTTATTATCCTCTAGCCCCAAAAACTTAAAGCCGCCGTCTTAAGCTTTACATTTCCGCCATTGCTCCTTCATATGTGCACAAGAGCACCTTTGATGGCAGCAATTAAAGGGTTAAATGTGTAGGGTGCTGACGTTGAAAGGCTCTTATGTCCTTATTGTTAACCTGTCGCCCCCTAGGGGTGAGTTGTTTAGAGCGTAGTGACTGAAGGACAGAGCTTTCTTTCATGTTCACTTCACTTGCAATGTTTGTGTTCAGACCTATCGGCTGCCATGAGCAATAATTCTTCTCATAAACCTGTCCTGACCTAATATCCCTCACTGCCGAGAGTTTACTATATATAATGATATACAGTGTATGTCAGCTGACTGTTTTAGTAGCATCATCCTCTCTAGTGTTTGGTTTGTTACAATGTGTCAGTGCAGGTAAGTCCTGTATTGATCTGGCTCTAGGCAAAGTGTGCCCTTTTGGTCAGGATGAAATGAGTCGGCTGTCCTATACAATGGGGCAAAAACATACAGTATATCACATGATAAACATTTTTTCTGGCCAAAAGTCACATATGTTACTATGAGTAGGAGGCCTCAAGCAAAGTTATGTCTGAGGCTAGGTTCACATCAGCAGCAAAAACCGCAGAAAATCGACGGAGGGAAAAGTCCTGCCTGACGGACACCCGACGTACCCCATTATAGTCTATGGGGTCTGCGGGGAACTGCTGTTTTAGCGGTCCGGGTCTCCGTTGTTCAGGTCTCCCAGCATACCCGCAGGACAGAGACTACACAGATGTGAACCTAGCCTGAAACCCCTCTTTATTACTCGTAACACAGTATAATTCCCCATTAGTGGTTTACACACAGTATAATGCCCCTTTATTGTCCCCGCACAGTGTAATGTCCCCTAAGTACCCACATACAGCATAATGCTTACTTAGTAAACCCCCCACAGTGCAGCGATCCTTCTGTTCCCTTACACAGTATAATGCCATATTAGGGGCCATTCACATAGCGGAAAGTGAAGAAGGATTTGAGGCAGACTTTCACCTCAGATTCCTCTCCAGTTTATGGGCTCTTTAAGGTGGAGCCTGCAGCAGATGAATGGGACTAGACAGCGGAGTACCTCCTTAGCAATATCAAGCAGAGCGCTTCTTTTATCATTTGAATAAAATGGGAGGCAGATTCAGGATGGGATTTTGAGGTGATTTTGAGGCAGAATCCACTTCAGCTCCAAATTCCTCCATGTGAAGATACCCTTATAAGTTTACCCCTTGCATAATTACTATGTAGGTCCTCCTAGCATTCGCAAAGGCCCTCCCTATATCTCCGACATAACAACATAGTGTTCTTATTTTGGTGCTTCCCCCCATCCTCTCCAATGTAGTGACCCTACATTGTAGAGCAGCAGGGGAAGGTCTGCGCACACACAAGGGGGGCCTTGGATGGTCTGTACTCTTTATACCGGTATTGTCTGTATGGTGCCTTCAAGATGGCAGATTTGGGGGTAAAATGGATAACAGGTATGTCGGACTTCAACATACTCAATTCTTTGTTGCTGTGGATAAACAGCGGCCAGAGATGTCAGACCATGGCATATTCCCCTTACCATTGACATAGAGTTTTTTGACGGGGAGTTTGGTATGTTTTCCATGACAAAATCTTCATCAGAAAAATGTCCACATTAAAGTCCCCTTGATTGTAATGAGAGTCAGTGATGGACGCGTGCTTCATGCCGCAGTTTCAGCGCTGGGTGGCCACACATTGACTGGACCCATTGAATATGGCAAATAAGCATGTTGATCCGCAGGTCAAAACTGCAAACTACTTCAAGGCTTAGCCTCGGGTTTCTCCTGCAGCCTCCATGCCAAAAATACACATCATGTATTTTTTGCCATGTGAACATAACCTTAAAGAATATGCGTATAGCCTGAGGTTAGTACCTAGTGTTCCTCCTATGTCATCTGCAAAACCTTCATACACTTTTCTAGGTTACTGGTTTGCCCCCCTTCTTCAGTTACTTAGGTTTGCCGAGGTAAAGAAATGGAATCAGAGCGTGAAGATAAAAAGCGAAGATTGCAGATTAGATTTTGTCTTTGTTTTAGAGGAGTTTTTTTTTTTTTAGATTTTTTTTTCTATCTTTGATTGAAAGACATTTTGTCTAGGAAACTCACGTCTGCGTCCAGGGAGGAATCTGAAGATAAAATTTCATTCTAAGCTGGTTACATGCTAAGCCTGGTGTGGTATAAGATGTCTCAAGAAACATATAAGAAATGGATGTGGTTATTAGTTTATCTTTACAGTGTATGGTTTGTCAAGTGATAGTATTGGAAGCTGAAATATGATGATTTGTAATGTATTATGTGTATATAAAGCTTTTGCACGCTGCATTCTTTGAGACATTGCTTCGGGCTGTGATCGTCTGTAATCGGGGCTTAGTAGCGTCATTATACCACAATGGAGCACGTAGACAACAAAACCTGATATGTGGATGTCATTGAGCAGGCCGAATCCATTGTCATCAGTGTGTATATCCCTCTACAAAACACCTGGAAATGTAAAGGTGCCATATATATTAGATTAATGTCATTGTGTGATTATATTTGTCCAACAGCTATTACTCCCAACGTCCCATATGCGCTCACACTCGGCCAGGCTTGCACATGTTTACAGTGGGGAAGAGGGAGTACGCTGCAGCCTGACTCTACCCCTGTTGGCTGATGTCAGGATACAGAAGGATCAAGCTGTTAGATTTCAACATGCCATTTTTTTTGGTACTCGGTGGAGATATGCCATACCCAGAGGAGTCAAGCTGCAGTTTAGTCCCTGTTCCCTATTGAAAACACATGCAAGCCTGGCCGATTGTGAGTGCATATGAGGTGTTGGGAGTAATATCTGTTGGCCAAATGAGCTGATAGGTGTCTGAAGTGCATTGGTAACAGGTCCCAAAATGTGCCTCCATTACATGAACATCTTGGACGAGCAATTATCTAATGTGTATGGAGTGTCCTGTACCCCTCTTCCAGAAGATGATATTGGAAAGTGGAAAGATAGGTCTGGTATGTTGAATTTTACATTCCCAATCCTTTTGAAGATAAGCTTCTGCCATAGGTGTCAAGCAGCAGCTTACTCCTCTCTCCACTATTAGAACACATGCACATTCAGCCAAGCATGCATGTATATGAAGGAAGTCAATAGAGCATTTAGCCAACAGTTATTGAAGGTATTTCACCACCTTCAGTGTAAAGATGCGTAACTGTCTATTTAGCTGTGTATACATTATCTAGGTCTTATACAAAGGTAATAGATGTCACTCAGTAGCTACAGGACACTCTGTATACTCTGGATGACGTATAAATTTGCAGAGTTTCAGATCCATCTCTTCTACTGCTTTGTATATGGCAACTTTATAGTTCTATTATATTTGTGAACCAGCCATAGATATCACAAATGTAAAACACAGTTAGGAATTTGAGCTTTACATGTAGCTCTTACTAGGATATGGAAGCCGAGAATCTCAGCTTTCATATGACACCAGAACCACTGTTCTAAATTGTAGAAAACCAGAGATATAGCTAGTTGAAGTGATAGTGGCAATATACAGTGAGTACAGGTGTATGGGACAGACTATACTTGGCAATGTTCAATTAGAGGGTTGCTAGGGAGAACTATAGAGCCTGTGTGTACGAAAAGGGAGTAAAATAGACTAATAAAGCATAATGCAAAAAATGTTCACCAAACACCTCTCTACACAATAGTAAAAAAAAAAAGTGTCTGTATTCTGGATGTAAAACCAGATCCCAGGCAGTTCTAGTGAACTTGCAGGACCATAGATCCCTATGGTTGATAACACCTGTGAGACGACGGACAAGGGTGGCAAACTGGGCATTGACACAGGGGTCTGAAGAATGGGAACCGTATACATCCTGTAATGTATGGTGGCATTATTAGGGAACTTTGTGGCAATATTAGGGTGATATTATTTGGGATGTATATGGTAGTATTACCTTGGTATTATTTATGGCAATGTTATTTAAGCTGAAATTAAGAGAATAAAATTGAAAAAATTGAAATAAAAGTTAATATAATTAAAAAAATTAAGGTAAAAAATAAAAATGAAATAATTAAATGAAAATGTCAGGCATGTAGACCTTACTTTGTTGATTTCTATAAAATTAGTCCGGTGTAAAGGCTGCCAAGTTGTCACCCAGCCTTGACTCTTCTGCCTCCTGCCGCTGTCTTTGTATACATATAATACACTGTCACTGGAGCGTAGCGCCCGTATGACAGCAGGCAGGAGTGGGTGACGTCCTGTAGGTATCTGAGCAGTGAGTGAAGTAATGTTCCTTCATCTTCATCAGTCATGGCGCCTCACATCAAACAGCCTGGAAATGACAGGACCTATTAGTCAGATTAAAGGCATGACCTATTCTCAGCTTTGTTGTGTCCCTGTGTCAGTGTCAGCCATTTTTCTTTCTGATTAAAGGAAGACATACGTTGAGTTCGATGGTAATATTTCTTCCTCAGTCTTCCTTATCTACATGTCACTTCTAGTTACATTGAGTTACTTTGTAAATGTACTGTACTTTGCACTTTTTTGTCTTTTGTACAGTGCAAACTTTTTCCTTTGATCAAAAACACTACCTTGGTATTTGCTGATAAAAGCTGTCCAGGGGCCCCGCTCATCATGCTGTTTATTTTCTGTGACAGTTCCAAGAATCAATGGGCACCCCAAGGTGGAGCGTATACGGGAGGCTGGAGGGTATGACAGCACGTCCACCGTGATGAGCAGTGAGCTGGAATCCAGCAGTTTTGTGGACTCTGATGAAGACAATACTAGCAGGTATGTATCATTGTCTGTAGAACCTTATTAGGCTAGGGGCTTGTGATCCCTTCCATTTTCATTTTAGCATTTTAATGGTTTTTATTCTTGGACGCTAAGGCAGAGTTCACACTACCGTTGATGTCCGTTCTGATAGTGTCCGTTAAAAAAAAGAAAAACAAAAAAAAAACGGACATCTATCATAACAGACATTAACGGACAGTAACTGATGTTAATATGTCTGTTTTTTTAACTGATCCAATTAATGGATTAGTTAAAAAAAAACAGACACATTAGCATCAGTTAGCATCAGTTAGTGTCCGTTTTTTAACACTGTCCATTTTTTTTTTTGTTTTTTTTCTGCTTTCTGAGCATGCGCAGGAAAAAAACGGACATAAAATAATGGACAGTAACTGATGGCTATCAGTTACTGTCCGTTATAAGTCCGTTACCCATAGACTTCAATGTTAAAAAAATAACGGACACTTGCTGTCCGTCAAGAATCCGTTTTTTTCAAACGGACAAAAAGTCCTGCATGTAGGATTTTTTTGTCCGCGAAAAAATAACGGACTTCTGACAGATTTGGTGTAAACGGACACAAACGGACACAATATAAAAACCCATTGCAATGAATGGAAATTTTAACGGATTTCTGACGGTTCAGCTAGTGTCTGATGCTAAAATCTTGTAACGGACAATAGCAATGGACACTACTGACGGTCACCAACGGTAGTGTGAACACCCCCTAAAGGGTCATTCACATGGTGCAGTTAAATTGCATCAAAACTAAGTGCAGTTTTGAAGCTGTTTTGTGTGCAGTTTCCCTAAAGGGTTTGCCCAGGATATACAGTTTTCAGTAAGGAGGCCAGGAAGATAAAAAAAAAAAAAAAACATACTCAGGCTGGATTCACACTTACGTTGGAGTCTCCATAAGAGACTTTGCCACAGAATTCGCCTAAAGTCGGCAGAGAGAAAAGTACTGCAAGGAAGAATTTTCTCTCCACAGGTTTCAGTATAAAACTGGTGGAAACCCGGTGAACCCCATTATAGTCTATGGGGTCTGTGCATCTCCACATGTAACCACTTTTTAAGCGGACAGGGTCTCCGTCTTTCGGGTCCCCATGTGGAAACTTGAGTGAATCTAGTGTCACCTGTCCCCAGAGATCCGGTGTCTTCCACCTCTGTCTGGTCCCTCGGCGCCCCGGTGCTTCATCCTGCGGAAATCCTTGTCTCATGTGACCACTGAGGCCAATCAGCAACTTCAGTGGTCTAAGGAAAGGAACTGGACGTCACTCGCATGCGTCACCTGTGACGTCCCGTGCCCTTTCCTTGGGCCACTGATTGGCCTCAGCAGTCACGTGCGGCAAGGACTTCCACTGAGACAAGCCTGGGGAGCAGCAGTACTGCAGTGGTAGACACCAGAGCACTGGCGATGCCTTTAATAGAATGGTGAAACCCTTTAAAAATTGTAAGAAAACATCATTTTCATGTGTTTTAACAAGAACAAAAAAACCCACATAAAATGTTGTTGTAAAGAAAGACTACTAAATCTTCAGCATAAAGTGTTGTGCAAAAGTTTTAGGCCGCTATGGCTAAAATGTGGCACAGTAAGAATGCTTTCAGAAACAGAAGTGTTAGGCTGTGTTCACAAGGAGTTTTTTGGCAGCAGATTTTGACGCGAAATCCGCCTCAAAATCCGCCTGAAAAAACGCTTCCCATTCATTTCAATGGGAGTCAGTAGCGTTTTTTTTTCCTCTAGCGTTATTTTTCTGCTAGCGGAAAAAAAAAAGTGACATGACCTATCTTCAGGCGGATTCCGCCTGGAAAAAACAATGGAATTCAATGGGAGGAGGAAAAAACACGATGCGGTTTTTGGACGCGGTTTTTTAAAGCTGAGTTCCTAGCCCCACCACAAAAGGGGTGTAAACTAAATCCTACATCCACGTTGAAAAACCGCCTCAAAAACCGCATCCAAAAACCGCATCAGGTCAAAAAACGCGTCCAAAAACCATTTCCTAATTCCTGAAGCAGATTTTTTTTCTGCCTGCAAAAAACTCCTTGTGAGCATACCCTAAATAATTAATGAAGTGAATGAAGAACAGGGATCTCACACCAAATATTGATGGGTTTTAGATTTCTCTTCAGAAATAAATGATTAACCCTTCTATTTCTGGAAGCATTCTTACTTTACAGCATTTGTTCTACAGCTGCCTAAAACGTTTGCTCAGTACTTCATATCATTCTGCTTCTAACATTACCGGTGCCTGACAGAGCAGTAGAATATTTCCAGCAAGTCATAAAGACAAGCCAAAACTTGATAAGATTTCACCAAGCACTCAGACTCTACTTGCCATGGTGGCTGGGTCAAGGTGTGTCTTCTTGTCATCACATCTCTTCTTTCTGCTTCTCATCTAGCTTGCTTAGTACCCAGAGATCAAGACGCCTTCCCCGGGGGCTTGGATCCTGCAGGCCGTGACAAGGGTGGGATAGATACGAGATGACAGTGGGTTTGTTTAGTAGGTTAGAGTTTAGAGACTAGTTACAATTGACGGGTTGATGTAAATCCTTGTAGATGGAGCAGTGTTAAAGTCTAGATCAGAGCTGTCATCACACAGGAAGAACCTGCCGTCATGAGGAGAAATAATAGATGTCTTGAGTCCTGACAAGAATTCTTTGTTGCTTTTGGAAACCAGCTTTACCAGGAAATAGTAATAGCACATTGGCACACTCAGGGCAAAGATGTCAGTAGTGCCCGTCTAGAACAACTAGCGTAAAAATAACTCTAGAAACTTATGGAACCCCTTACGCAAATTTTACTCACATGCGGGAAGGGGGCGTAAAAGGAGACATGCTAGCTCATAGGCTAGGAACATAATGGGGGGAAATCTAGGAGAAGCTACTTAGCCGAAGGGGGAAGTTAAAGGCTGCCTGTCTTAAATGGGAGAGCACCCCATAATCAATACATGCCCTTAAAAAGAGGTGCTACACTGCCCATAGTGGTTTGGGGGGAGATGTATAAGAGGGCAGAAGAACTGGCCCTGCAGTCTGAGGCGTCCTACTTAAAGGTCCGCTTCCCACCTGGACTATGATGCTGAGCTCCACTTCCTCTTCTCAGGAAGTGACATAATCAACGAACCTGATGGTTTTCCTGTCTGCAGCAAGCCCTGTTTTGATCTAGAATTACATCATAAAAAGTATCATCCAGAATTAGAAAAGAGGATATCTTCATTTTTACCAGAAACAGCGCCACATCTATTCTTAGGCTCCGTCTGGTATTGCAACTCAACCCAATTAATTTAAAGGGGTTTTCCAGACTAAAAATATAAAGAATAAGTCATCAATATCAGATCTGTAGGCCCCATCGATCAGCTTTTCTCAACAGTCAATAGATAGAGAATGAAGCAGGAAGCAGACAGTGCTGTCCCTTGTGTAGTGGTTACTGCAGACCTGTTCCCATTCACTTGAATAGGAGCTAAATTGCAGTGACTCAGTTCAGCCACTACACAGAGAACAGCACTGTCTGCTTCCTGCTGCAATACCACAAATACCCTATGAACATACGTACTGCTATTTCTGGTGACCTCTGATAACACCAAGGATCCACAGTGTCTTTCTAAATAAAAACTGAGATCGGGTACATACTGCACTTGTACTGTCCCCCCTCCCCCCTCCACATATATTATACCCCCCTCCACATGTACTGTACCCCCCCTCCACATGTACAGTACCCCCCTTCACAGGTACTATACCCCCCCTACACAAGTACTCTACCCCCCTTCACATGTACTATACCCCCTCCATATATACTATACCCCCCTTCACATGTACTATACCCCCCTACACAAGTACTATACCCCCTTCACATGTACTATACCCCCTTTACATGTACTATACCCCCCCTCCACAAGTACTATACCTCCCCCTTCACATGTACTATACACCCCCTTCACATGTACTATACCCCCCTTCACATGTACTATACCCCCTCCACATGTACTATACCCCCCCTCCACATGTACAGTACCCCCCTTCACAGGTACTATACCCCCCTACACAAGTACTATACCCACCTTCACATGTACTATACCCCCTCCATATATACTATACCCCCCTTCACATGTACTATACCCCCCTACACAAGTACTATACCCCCTTTACATGTACTATACCCCCCTCCACAAGTACTATACCTTCCCCTTCACATGTACTATACACCCCCTCCACATGTACTATACCCCCTTCGCATGTACTATACCCCCCCTCCACAAGTACTATACCTCCCCCTTCACATGTACTATACCCCCCTCCACATGTACTATACCCCCCCTCCACAAGTACTATATACCCCTTCACATGTACTATACCCCCCTCCACAAGTACTATACCTCCCCCTTCACATGTACTATTCCCCACCCTACACTGTGTCTCACATTTGACTATGCTGCCCGCAAATGTCATTTTTCCTGCAATGAATGCAGATGATAATAATGTGAGGGTCAGAGGACAGTTCAAACAATGCACACGTCCAGCCATCGTCCCGAACCACAGAGCACATTTCTGTAAATGACGCCAATAAAGGTAAAGGCCTAGTACAGGCATATGTCAGTGCAAAACAACCAGTACCGCCTTTCTCTTCTGCGACATTGTTTCTGTATCTCGCCAGCATGTAGAATGAAATCATTGCTGCTGGCGATGTAAAAATATCTGACATCCCGAGAGCAGATTAATTACCACAAGAATTTCACGGGTACAGATCATGGACACGCAGGGCCGAAGATGAAAGAACACTCCAAACACATCTCCCCAAGAAGCAGCAGTTTCATTGTCCAAGGAGCCTCCTCACCATAAGCATGAATAAAGCACATCTGTCTGCAATGAATATTTCATGGAACTGTGTTTTATATGTATAGTGTATATACTGGGGCGTAGCTATGCTGGGAGTAGAGGTAGGCCCGCGCGTCTAAGGGGTCTTGCTGCCACATAGGAAAACGTCAGTATTATAAATAGCAGAGGATAGGTTGGGGACCCTGTTACAGATGTTACATTGGGGTCTAAGAGGTTCAAGCTACAAATATGTGTAAAGATAGATAGAAAGGTAGATAGATAGAAAGATAGATAGATAGATAGATAGATAGATAGATAGATAGAGTTAACTATCAGGGATACTTATTTCTCAATTGTACTTCAGTGGTGAGTATAGGATCTGACACTAGTTTCGGAAAGTCGTTTTGGGTACAGATCAATGCTTATTAATGCAATGACCTATGAGAGACACAGCTGCTGTGGCAGTTTTGGGTCTATGGAGAAGCTTTATTATGTTAACATAATATTGATGACAATAAGCAGCAGCCGTGCTACTCCACCCCATGAGCGCCTCGATATTAGCAATAAGTGAACTGAATATGCATTTTTGTGAGATTTTGTAAAGTATTGTTATTAAAAATGTCTCCCACACAGACATTTTGCAAGTGTCTGATTGTAATAATAACACCCCCTGGTGTTCAGACTATGTCATTCTAGTGAGGCTCTGGTAGTCATGCATACTCACTAGAATACAGTACAGCTTCTGCTGTTTCCTCAGTCAAAGAAGCAAGAATATCATTTAGGCTGGAAAGCAGCATGGAATGGCAAGGTGCTTATCTTATCTGTTATAAATGCTACTGCACATGCTGGGCTCTCTCTCCGAGAAGCTGGAGATGCCTATGTCCAGCCTAAGTTATACCCCTCCTTCTTTTTGCTGTGGATCCAGCATAAGCTGTACTGTATTCTACTAGTCATGCATGATAACAGACAGAATGACATGCAGAGACCTTTCCACTTTGAAGACCAGGGGATGCTCTTACATGCAGATAATTGTGATATTTCTACGAGGGGACATTTTTCTAAAATCTATTTTATTGAATGCATTTTTTTTAATAACAGTGCTTTACAAAGTTACTGCAAAACGCATGTTCAGTTTAGTTATTGCCATTTGTATCGATGATACAACCCCTTTCGGAAGACAAGTGGGAGATTTATTTAATGATTTGCACCAGCTTTTGGGTAGAAAGAAGTTGCATATTCTATGTATGCCTGCTTTGCACAAAAATTTGCAACTTTTTCCAGTTTTGGGCAGAACTAAGCTACTATACTTTACACCACAAATTAATGTAAATTGGAATTCTATGCCAGCTTTTAGCGAACACACAGACCTGGATGCACCAAAGTTATCAAGAGCCTCTTAAGAAATGTGGTACATTTTTCTTAAGCAGGCATGCGTTTTGGCTAAGGCTCCACATAGCGGGCCGCAGAGAAAAAGTGATACGGGAAAAACTGCGGCCGAAATGCATCGCGGTTTTTCCCGCAGCGCTTTTCACAGAAAGTTTGCAGTTTTCCTCTGCGGACTTTCTGCTTCCATTATAAC
This sequence comes from Leptodactylus fallax, assembly GCA_947044405.1. Classification (NCBI taxonomy): domain Eukaryota; kingdom Metazoa; phylum Chordata; class Amphibia; order Anura; family Leptodactylidae; genus Leptodactylus; species Leptodactylus fallax. The sequence continues at coordinate 975,033 of CAMRHE010000270.1, forward strand.
TATAGGGAAACTGCCGGTGTTTCCATAGGTATAACAATGGTTTTGGAAATCACAGCATTTCTGCTGAACGTATTTTTCTGCAAAAAGCTGCGGCCAAACCGTGGAGTTTACGGCACGTGAGGCCCCGGGCTAAGACTGTTAAGTAAATCCCCACAAAGTATAATCTCTAGAATTTTTAGGTGTAGGACCATGTACAACTTTAATGCTTTTTTTGTGAAAAAAAATTTTTGCAATTTTTTTACACAATTTCTTTATGACTTCAAAGCGTCATAATTCAGGTCTAATGGGAAATCTAGCCAAAACCGTTCCGACTTGTCATAGAGACACATCAGAGAGCTGAATTCCAGCCCAAAAAGGTTGCCACCAGGACACCTTTGGCACTGTACAGAGACTTCCATTTACTTTGCTAAGATCTTGGACACAGTATGCAAAGTAAAGCTCCACTGGATTGGATGACCCATTGTTTAGAATGCAAACCCAATGTATGTAAACTACATAATAATAAATATATATCTCTGTATTCTATAGGTTAAGCAGCTCCACAGAGCAAAGCACATCCTCAAGACTTATACGAAAGCACAAACGTAGGCGACGGAAGCAGAAGATGAGGCAAATCGATAGGGTAAGAAGTACAGGTTCTGTTTTTATAGACATAGCCATAGATTTTGTACTGGAGATCAGATACTTCAAGTCATTGCTCTGTAGAATCCTGATATGCCAATATGAGGATCGTTATAGGGCATTATATAGATTATACAAATATACATCTCAGTGTCATGACTATACAAATAAATTAAAGTAAAGCTATATGCTGCTTACCTCTTTGGAGCAATGGTAACACCTCGGTGCTCCAAAGAGCTTATTTGCTTATTGACAAAGTGGTAACAGAGGCGCCGATTCACAAGGGGAAAGCACTGTTTGACTCAGGTGTTCCTAATGTATCTGTGGGGCTGGGTTGATATGTTGGGTTCTGGTGACAGACTCCCTTTAAGGATATGACTGGTTCGCTGTAAATATTGTGTTATTTGTTTTCTCCACAGTCCTCATCATTCAGCAGTATCACAGACTCCACCATGTCCCTAAATATCATCACAGTCACACTGAATATGGGTAAGTAGCAGCACTATTGTCTATGTTATGATACCTCTCATAAAACAGGTGCACTACAATAGGGATACCTATAGGATACCCATAAAGAGTTAGGGTCTATTCAAACAAAATAGATTTGTTATAGAATTCCGGTGACTGTTCTACTAAAGTGACCTTAAAGTGACTGTGTAGTCTCAGGACTATAGGTATAGGCGCAAAGCCTAGCAGAGGATGTATCTGATTTATGATGAGGCATGCGTGTCCCAAACCTGCATCCCAATGTCTGTGGCTAATACATATTACTATAATGTATGTTAGTCGTGACCTGGATTTGAAAACTTAAAGGGTACCTGAATTTTCATGAAAAGCTGAAATATCTGCAGGTTCTTGCTGGTCAGTGTGTTCTATGACTGTATAAGCCTTCATACATGGTTTCCTATCAGTTTTGTTCTGCTAATAGCCCCATTATGGCTGCAGCACATTTTGCATTTCAGTCTGAGATAGGGGGTGTGTAGAATACAAAGTAGTCTGGCCCTCCCCCATCCATTATTACTACTACTGGTTTCTTTACATGTAATTCTGCCAGAAGTAACTGTAAAATAGCAAGCAAGTAGCTGAGAAAAACCCAAGTGACCCTAGTATACGAGATCAAGGAGTATTGACAATGAAAAAGAGACATCTGAGCACAATAAGGAAAGCTGCTTGCTGTCTAGGACTAACATGCCATCATCAGTAACGCAGGCAGCTAGCCATAAGTAGATAGATTCTCTTTATACTCACTGTGAGAGGCTGCAGACTCCTCTCTATACAGTGTGCAGGCAGAGAAATCTGTGTGTAAGCTTCCACAGGCTGTAAATAGAGACCTGCCTGTCCCCCATCCACTTCCTGTGTCTTGAGCCTGTTGGTTTCTAAAGACAGACTTTCCCTAGTAAAAGGGAGTGAACAGCAAATTAAGAAGGAGGGAGACACCCAGAGGCAGGAACTTTAGAGTGTTTTTTTCAGGCAGAAAAAAGCAACATTTTTATATGACATGCATTACATTTTGGTCCAGAATCACATACACATATTTAAGTTGTCTGAAAACTCAGTGACCATTTAATGTTTTGTATGTAAGGACATTTTGTGGTCATTTTGTCTTATCAGAGAAATACAACTTCCTGGGAATCAGTATTGTGGGCCAGAGCAATGATCGTGGAGATGGAGGAATCTATATTGGATCCATTATGAAAGGTGGCGCTGTAGCAGCAGATGGACGAATTGAGCCTGGAGATATGCTTTTACAGGTGTAGTATATGACCAGTCTATATTATTATAGTATTTCATGGACTGTTTTTTCCTTTCCCATTGCTTGAAGGTGACAGGGCAAACAAATTCAGAAACCAAAGTACAGCCCAATATCCTGGCGTGGAACTAGTTTGCTGAAGGGTGTAGTAGGTAGTGTATTTCTTTTTTATGTGCTGAAATAAAGAGGCCTATATCTAATTCGCAAAGATCTGCCTTTAAGGGAATGTCCGCCATTATGCTATGCAACAACTATGTAATTACGTTACGCTAGGTTCACACTAACGTTCGAGCACTCCGCCACTGATTTTGCATAAAATGGACAGAGAAAAGTCCTGCAAGGAGGACTTTTCTCTCCGCCGGATTCCTTATAAAATTGTCGGAAACCCAGCAGACCCCAATATAGTCCCCATGCGGACCTGAAGAACGGAAATCAAAACGCTAGTGTGAACCTAGCCTTACATGAATTGCTGTACTGATCTTGGGTCTGAATTGTGGTACATGGCTACATTTTTAGTCCTGCAGGCTTCAGAGCTAAAATCTCCCAGCATTCTTTGCTTAATTAATCATGTTGATGATTTGTGATGGTGTGGTAATTCAGGAAAGTGAAGTGTTTATAACAAGCATTGTAAAGTAAGGGCTGAATTAATCATATGGCAAATGGTAAATCTTCATCAGGCCCTATGGTAGTGAGGGGCCCCTTCAGCTGTCCCAGATCCTGCATTTCGGTTCTTGTTGTTGTCCCACTGTCCTGGGCAGCAGCTCCCAATCTCAACCCTATCTGCATCCTCAGGATGCAGATAGAGTTGAACACAGTGGTAGAGCACAGAAATATCAGCCCCATGATCCACCATCCAGGCTGCAGCCAATTCTGTTTTCAGAAGACAGGTGCGATGAGCACTGAACCTGTAGACATCTTTGTGGGTACTGTTTGAGGTGAGTATTGCTTCATTTTTTTTTTTACTTAAATATATTCTATTGTTTGAGCGGTCACTGAGGGTACATTATATGGAGGGCTGTGTCTATAGGTCCAGAAGGGAGGAGGCCTGTGTCTAAACGTTCAGAGGGGAGGAGGCCTGTGCCTATAGGTCTGGAATGGAAGAGGCCTGTGCCTATAGGTCCGGAAGGGATTAGGCCTGTGCCTATAGGTCCAGAATGTAGAAGGACTGTGTCTATAGGTTCAGAAGGGAGGAGGCCTGTGCCTATAGGTCCAGAAGGGAGGAGGCCTGTGCCTATAGGTCCAGAAGGTAGGAGACATGTGTCTATAGATACAGAAGGCAGGAGGCCTGTGTCTATAGGTTCAGAGCGGAGGAGGCCTGTTCCTATAGGTCCGGAATGGAAGAGCCCTGTGCCTATAGGTCCAGATGGGATTAGACCTGTGTCTAAAGGTCCGGAAGGGAGGAGGCCTGTTGATCTTCCTGTTCGAAGGTCGCCTGATGTTGGAATTTTCCATAATAAGCGCTTTAGAGGTCCTTTAAAATTACAGTAAAAAGCAGTAGAGTAGATATTTGCTGTTTGGTAACACTGAGATTCAATTAGCTTTACAAGGCAAACCGTGAATAGCATCAGTATGTAGCTGGCTGATCAAAGCTACTAAGTCTTTGGTTGCTATTGGTTACCACGAGTCTGATCCATAGACACGGTAGTATTAATTAAGTCTGCCTTATGGTATTATTCCATCCTGAAAGACAAAAGTGGAGTAACGCTACAGAAACAACAAGCGAGATGTGGGCCGCTTATCACAAAGCCTCAGGAGTCATTTACAAGATTACTTGTGTTTCTTTGAGGTTGCAGCCATTACACAGGGGATGCTTTAATGCCATCACAGGCTCGTGTCAGCTGCCTTTGATATTACTAAGCCTAATATATACTGGGAATTGTTTCCCTTTATATAACCTCCTCCATTTAAATGAAGAATGAGGAATAAACATGTTCATCGCATTTTAATATTTTCAGGAAAGGTGCCAGGCATACAAAATATTTGTCATGTGATTTTCAAAAGAATAATCATGTGTATTTTTTTTTTTTTTAAATTTTAGTTTTTTCAAAATAGGAAGCAAAACATAAACCTTTCTAACAGTCATATGGGGCATCACAGAGCATAGACAGCAGAAATGTGAAACCTGAGTCATATTAAACGGATTTTCCAGGCTAAATAATTGATCACCTATCCTTAGGATAGGTCATCGATTAGGGGTCTGACACCAGAGCCCCCGGCTGATCAGCTGTTTACTCCAACATATGGGTGACCTCCTATCTGCAGCTCCAGCAAAGATGTAAACTAATAAAAAACGTTTTAAAACATAACTTTTACTAATATATCCATAAAAAGTATCATATCACTAGTTTATATAGCAGCACCTCCCTTTGGTTGGGATTACCTTTGAATCAATGTGAATCCAGTTCTGTAGTGTGGAGTAAATAACATATCATGTGAAATACATGCAATGATAAGATATACAATATTGCATGCTAACAACTCACTAATTCAGAACAAATACCATATCCTGTAAAGATATGATACACAAATTCACATGTACACAAGCAGGAATAGTAGAGCTCCTGAAAAACCATAAAATTAAAATTGTGAGAAAACAAGTTGGATCTCACCCATCCATGGCTTTGCAGTAGAAGGAGTCAGGTCACTCGGTAGCAGGTGCAGGAAAAGAGAATCCCTTACTCACCCTAAATTCATAAATGCCTAATCCCCGCAAAGACTCCCGCCCTAACAAGGGCAGTACCACAAAATGCTGTCCCTTTCAGTGTCTGTCCCTTCCTGTCCCTACGTTTCAGGCTGGTTGGGCCTCTCCTCACGGGACTAGTAACCTAGTTGGACTTCTGGAACAAAACAAAAAAAAAGTGCAAGTTGCTCAGGGCAAGATAACCCAGCATATAGCTCAAATACTCCACAGTGGTGGTCTAAAGTATCTAGCTACTCAAATGCGGCATCCTGCGTGATCACTAACAAAAACTGGTGACTGGTGACCTCCTATCTGGACTGACCCTGGGCTTTCCAGCGAACCTATGGTGTTTTGGGCACCACATCCAAAGAACATAGCTCAGGGGGATCCAAACAGGACAAGAGAACACAGTGGTCCATGAGTCCCTGGTATCCCCTTTAGGGTAAATACAGATTGAGGATGGAGAAATCAAATAGGAGGATCTCCTGAGGTTTCCCTTTCAAGGGACCAATTGATGTTTTGTAAATGTGCCCTGCCTTTTTCTGGATTCTTCAGGGTAAGGCTAGGTTCACATCTGCGCCGCAGAAACTGCTGTAAATCGGCAGAGAGAAAAGTCCTGCACGGAGGATTTTTTTCTCTACCAGTTTCGGCGGACATCCAATAGACACCCAGCAGACCCCATGATAGTCAATGGAAAAGATATGGATGGGTTTAGGTTCTTGAGAGATCTTGTTCTCTACCATGTCTAGGATCTGTATAGAAAGAGGTTGGTTTTCACATTTTAAATTATTATTATTATTATTTAAATTAAATTATAATGCAAATATGTAGTATATAATATCGACCCAGCTATATATTTATCTATCACATATCTATCTATCTACAGTGAAACCTCTCGAAAAGACCACAATTTCTGTAATTTTTAATTTTCCGTACTAGCCATCTTCTTTGAGAAGACTACCTCTCTAGAAGACCACTTTTTCATGCAATTTTAGGTGGTTGTCTCAAAGAGGTTTCACTCTATTATCTATCTATCTATCTATCTATCTATCTATCTATCTATCTATCTATCTGTCTATCTATCCAGATCAAAGTGGCAGCACTCCAAAGAATCTGTATATCCAGTGTGTTTATTTCAAGGCGACGTTTTGGTTCTCACCTAGAACCTTTCGGAAGCCTTGTATATTGGGAAGGAGCCACCTCCCTTGGATTTGCACCCACTCTTGTCTTTTGCTATCTATCTATCTATCTATCTATCTATCTATCTATCTATCTATCACTCATATCTATCTTACTTTTATCTCATATCTATCTTTCTATTACTGTACAGTGTTTGTACCATCCATGTATTATTTTGGCATTTTGCAGGTGAATGATGTCAACTTTGAGAACATGAGCAACGATGACGCAGTCAGAGTTTTAAGGGAAATTGTATCCAAACCAGGGTATGTAATATGAAAGACTGTGGTGAATTTTATATTCTGTATGCAAATATCATCCCCATTTTCCCCATTAAAGTGATCCTATGGTTCACAATACAGTCTTTCTATTATGGCTCCTTCTATTCGATTCATATTTGTAAAATGACTATTATCATCTCTGACTAGTTTGTGCACACTGTTCTTTGGTAGTCAGAGACATCCCCTTCACCCCCCCGACCTCCATTCCCCCTTACTTTTCAGTCTGCCAGATGATAAATTTGGGGAATGTCTCAGACTACCAGGGCATTTCCCATAGGGTAGTCTGAGAAGCTGGTGGCCATTTATTTCTGAGGAACCACACCAGAAAAGGGCCATGAAAATTGTATTGTTAGTGGTTGTAATCCCATTTACTATGGAAGCAAGAAAAAGGGCACCCCCATATGTTATGTAGGTGAATCTTTCTGGGCTAAGAGCTCATGCACAGTCCTGTATTAAGTATATGAGGTCCTACTATACTTTGTATACACATACGTAGGAAAAGTGTGGCTTGCTCTATATAAGATCTCTGTATTATGGCCCTGTACAAAGGCCACACTTGGCAGTATAGATAGGGCTTATGGTTCCATAGTATGTGTTTCATATAGTAGTTGATGATGAGCTTTTTAGGTCTGTGTCGCATGACAATTTATTTTTTTATAATTTTTTTTTTTTTTTCAGTCCAATAAGCCTCACTGTAGCAAAGTGCTGGGACCCCACTCCAAGGAGCTACTTCACCATTCCAAGAGGTAAGCAATATATAGAAGATTTTAATAAAGTGATGTTAAATCCTAATCATCTAGTTTATCAGATATGATATTGAGATATTTTCATAAAGATTTGGCTGTGTATAGAGATCAAACACTGAACACTAAAATTTAGCAGGTTTTCATTTTCCAATAGACATTTGACCCATTGACTCCTATAGGTGTCTTTTACTTTTAGAGCAGGCTTAAAATAATGAAATATTCACCCAATTACACAATTCCAGGTATGGTCCCTGGGTGGTGGCGAGCACAGTATTTTCATCCTGTACATATTATCACCCAATGTTGTGTTAGTTGACCCTTATTTACCTTAAGATATACCATTCTCTTTGAAAGGTCTAGTATAGCTTTCTAACCAGTTTTATTACTCCACTTCATCTAAAATGAAAAGTGAAGCCACTTTGCAGTATTCTACCATTTTGAGTCTACATCTCCTACGAGTGTCCATGGTAACAGACTGCAAACAAATTCTCTGTAGTCTGATCCTGCAATCTGTAGTCCCTTCCATCTGTCTCCTACTTCTTGCTGATCTACCAATTTTTTTCATTAGAACATACTTATTAGTTTATTTTTTTCCATTTCAATACAAAAAATAATAAAAACTACGATAGCAATGCAATAACCAACAAGTTGAGCAAGAGCGCAGATCTTGTAAGTAGTGACAACAATGTTAAAGAAGGGGGCCCTACGAACCTTAACGCAGAGATACAAAGAAGGACAACATTAGGGACTTTTACCACAACTAGTCTCAGTAACAGAGATCAAGTTAAGTGGACATTCCCAAATACCATTAAAGTTACAGTTCTCAAGGGCCAAGTGGACATCAGACAGAAGTGCCCTGGACAGAAGGCTAGGTACAGCCAACCAAGGGATACATGCTATCTCAAATTTTAGTTGAACATTGAGTTTGATATACACTGCATATTCTAAGTGAACCAAAGGATTAGGCTTAGAACATAGCTCTCTTTGGGACAGTCGACTGAATACAATATGTTGCAATTAATGTCTTAACTTAATACAGAATACGAGACATGCCTATAAATTCTGCTGTGTGTTCCATCTTAGAGTTAGGTATTCACAACAAGTACACTTTAGGGCTTTATCCCATATACCTTATATACCTTACATGTGAGTGCAAGGACATCGATCCGAAAGGTCCTCAAATTACCATACCCCCACATCATATGTAAGTTCACCTAGGAAATTAACGTTTGCAAGAAGTAGAGGGCAGATTTATTAAAATGGTCTAAAGACAAAACTGTATCAACCAATCACAATGCAGCTTTCATCTTTCAGGAGCAGAATACAGACTGAAAGCTGTGCAGTGATTGGTTTCAGTTGGTAACTAAGACAGTTTTGCTTTTAGACCATTTTAATAAATCTGCCCCTATGACTCCAGGATCTGGTTATACAAAGTTTATTTTCAATCTGTTACTCTCAGAACTTATTGGTTTACCTATGAGGACATTTCTCATCAAGATCTATTGCAAAGCTTCTTTATCTTTAAAGGAAACCTGTCAGGATGGTCCTTGTGGAATGGGTTTGGTGTCGCAAATAGCCCTGTTGTAATGCCATTCGTGCCCACATTAAAAATAAAAAAAAACCTTTATACTTACCCGGTTACTTCTCGCGTTTGCTCAGTTCTTCAGTGGAGCCAGAGGAGCACACCTTGGCTTCAGTACGCTTGCGCTGCACCTCGGGCGCACGTGTAATGAAGCTGGGGTGTATGTTCCTGGCTTCACTGAACTACTGGGAGCCCCAGAGATGAGTCCGATGAGACTCATTGGACTCATTTCTAAGTATAAAGGTTTGGGCTTTTTTAATGCGGTGTTGCAACAGAGCTATTTGGGACACTAAAGGTTCCTGGATCATTTGTGTACGAAATTGACCTGACGGGTTTCCTTTATTTTAGATGCATTGGGATAATATAGATAGATAGATGTGCATTTAGATTATATACAGTGGGGAAAAAAAGTATTTAGTCAGCCACCAATTGTGCAAGTTCTCCCACTTAAAAAGATGAGGCCGGCCTGTAATTGTCATCATAGGTAGACCTCAACTATGAGAGACAAAATGAGAAAACATATCTAGAAAATCACATTGTCTGATTTTTAAAGAATTTATTTGCAAATTATGGTGGAAAATAAGTATTTGGTCAATCACAAAAGTTCATCTCAATACTTTGTTATATATCCTTTGTTGGCAATGACAGAGGTCAAACATTTTCTGTAAGTCTTCACAAGGTTGGCACACACTGTTGCTGGTATGTTGGCCCATTCCTCCATGCAGATCTCCTCTAGAGCAGTGATGTTTTGGGGCTGTCGCTGGGCAACACGGACTTTCAACTCCCTCCAAAGGTTTTCTATGGGGTTGAGCTCTTTGGTCTTCACCATAGTGGAGTTTGGAGTGTGACTGTTTGAGGTTGTGGACAGGTGTCTTTTATACTGATAACAATGTCAGAGAGGGGCATTACAAGGAGGTGGAGGACAGAGGGGCCTCTTAGAGGTTACAGGTCGTGGGCCAGTCGCTTGTAGGCCGGCCAAATACATATTTTCCACCTTACAAAAAAAACGACAGTGGGTTTTCAGATATGCTTGCACAATTGGTCTCCGGGGCTGACTAAATACTTTTTAAGTGGGGCCTTGCCCAATGGTGGCTGACTATATCCCCCCATATATATATATATATATATATATATATATATATCTTTGCAAAGGTGTACATGCCCTAAACATTCCTACACTCAGAAGATGACTGATTTCAGCGTCTCCTTGATTCATGGGCAGCCCAACAAAATCTGCCAATATGTACATTTAGATCTTTAGGCAGACCAGCAGGCTACAACTCACAATCAGTAGGAAATTGTGTTAAGGCAAATCCAAGAAGTTCTTGAGATAACAGATCAATACACTCAGTACATGAAGGGGAATTTGATGAGGATTTGAATTGATTTGCAATAACTGGAAATCACTCCATATACTAAAAAGTAGATACTGTATAAATGTAGGCTGACATATTACACATCCTACAATGTTACTTACATATAAGGGAACTAATTCTCTCCTGTTCTCCTGTCATTGCAGTAACGTACTCTTTTTTCTTTTTTCCCCATGTCCTATTTGTAGCGGAACCCGTGAGGCCGATAGACCCAGCTGCCTGGATCACTCATACCTCAGCCCTGACGGGAACATACCCCCGTTACGGTATGAGCCCCTCCATGAGTATCATCACATGCACCAGCTCCTCATTAACAAGCTCTATACCTGAGTCGGAAAGTAAGTCACACTGCAGCCCCCGCACTGTGCGCAGGACTCATCCTGCTCTGGGGCAGCAGTGTAACCCAAACCCACAATCCTGCTAACCAGACAAGCAGAAGGATGTGTATGTTATCCTGCCTTCTGCTTGTCACTTCCAAGTAGACATCTCATAGATATTGCTGCTTTAAGTAGATTAGAGGTTCTCAATGGTGTAGAGCAGAGGTGGGCAGCTGTATCCTATTTGCTGAAAAGGAACTACAAGACCCAGCATGCTCATCCATGATGGGATTTATAGTTCCACAGACTGTCTAAGGTTGGTGGATGGCCTGATTTACTAAAAGACACCAAATGATTCTACATGTACTTGGGTCGGAGTCCTTTTAAGTTCACAATCATTTAAAGGGATTGTTCAGGATTTAGGGAAAACTCAGTGGCAACTGATGTGGGTGTAAAACGAAAAAAAAAAAGATATATCCAAGTATTCCCGGTGCTCCATTGTCTTGTCCTGGTCTCCTGTGCCAAAAGTCGCCATATGGAGAGGCTCACATGATCGCTGAGACCAACCGGTGACGTATGTGAGTGACAGGAGTGGTGAGTGCCAGGGATAGGTGAATATTTTTTTTTTTTTTGATTTTCAACGACTCCAGCTGACCCTGAATTAACCCTAATCGTAACCAAATTTTACTTGTTTGTTTTAGGACTTGGTCGAGATACTAGCCCTATTGGGGAGGGGTGTAAAGAAACACATATACAGTACAGACCAAAAGTTTGGACACACCTTCTCATTCCAAGAGTTTTCTGTATTTTCATGACTATAAAAATTGTAGATTCACACTGAAGGCATCAAAACTATGAATTAACACATGTGGAATTATATACTTAACAAAAAAGTGTGAAACAAATGAAAATATGTCTTATATTCTAGGTTCTTCAAAGTAGCCACCTTTTGCTTTGATTACTGCTTTGCACACTCTTGGCATTCTCTTGATGAGCTTCAAGAGGTAGTCACCTGAAATGGTCTTCCAACAGTCTTGAAGGAGTTCCCAGAGATGCTTAGCACTTGTTGGCCCTTTTGCCTTCACTCTGTGGTCCAGCTCACCCCAAACCATCTCGACTGGGTTCAGGTCTGGTGACTGTGGAGGCCAGGTCATCTGGCGAGCACCCCATCACTTTCCTTCTTGGTCAAATACCCCTTACGCAGTCTGGAGGTGTGTTTGGGGTCATTGTCCTGTTGAAAAATAAATGATGGTCCAACTAAACGCAAACCAGATGGAATAGCATGCCGCTGCAAGATGCTGTGGTAACCATGCTGGTTCAGTATTCCTTCAATTTTGAATAAATCTCCAACAGTGTCACCAGCAAAGCACCCCCACACCATCACACCTCCTCCTCCATGCTTCACGGTGGGAACCAGGCATGTAGAGTCCATTCGTTCACCTTTTCTGCGTCGCACAAAGACACGGTGGTTGGAACCAAAGATCTCAAATTTGGACTCATCAGACCAAAGCACAGATTTCCACAGGTCTAATGTCCATTCCTTGTGTTCTTTAGCCCAAACAAGTCTCTTCTGCTTGTTGCCTGTCCTTAGCAGTGGTTTCCTAGCAGCTATTTTACCATGAAGGCCTGCTGCACACAGTCTCCTCTTAACAGTTGTTGTAGAGATGTGTCTGCTGCTAGAACTCTGTGTGGCATTGACCTGGTCTCTAATCTGAGCTGCTGATAACCTGCGATTTCTGAGGCTGGTGACTCGGATGAACTTATCCTCCGCAGCAGAGGTGACTCTTGGTCTTCCTTTCCTGGGGCAGTCCTCATGTGAGCCAGTTTCTTTGTAGCGCTTGATGGTTTTGGCCACTGCACTTGGGGACACTTTCAAAGTTTTCCCAATTTTTCGGACTGACTGACCTTCATTTCTTAAAGTAATGATGGCCACTCGTTTTTCTTTACTTAGCTGCTTTTTTCTTGCCATAATACAAATTCTAACACTCCATTCAGTAGGACTATCAGCTGTGTATCCACCTGACTTCTGAACAACACAACTGATGGTCCCAACCCCATTTATAAGGCAAGAAATCCCACTTATTAAACCTGACAGGGCACACCTGTGAAGTGAAAACCATTTCAGGTGACTACCTCTTGAAGCTCATCAAGAGAATGCCAAGAGTGTGCAAAGCAGTAATCAAAGCAAAAGGTGGCTACTTTGAAGAACCTAGAATATAAGACATATTTTCAGTTGTTTCACACTTTTTTGTTAAGTATATAATTCCACATTTGTTAATTCATAGTTTTGATGCCTTCAGTGTGAATCTACAATTTTTATAGTCATGAAAATACAGAAAACTCTTGGAATGAGAAGGTGTGTCCAAACTTTTGGTCTGTACTGTATGTATTAGAAATACTCAAACATGTTGTAAAACCTCCATGATCCATCCCTTTTAGATAAATTGGTGCTTGATGGGGAGATATCTCACTGACCATCACTGGACGCTCTTACCCCATCATCTCAGATCCAGTTCTGCTTTAAGCATGTCAGAGGTCTACACAACCTGGAGACCACAGATGTAAATCAGGCTATGCTACATACACCAACATAGTGTTGTCTTAGTCTCTACTGGTGACAAGTCCTTGTTTCTCTGCTTTTCTATTATATTCTGTAGATACGCTGTGTGACCAGGTCAGTAGATTTATCCCATGTAGCCTAACTCTTAGAATTTTTTGCATTCACAGATACAGTAAACTGTGGAGTTCTTCAAAATAACAATTGAAAAAACACAGAGGAAAAAAATAAAAAAACAAAAATTTACAAAATGAACCCAACTAAAGGTCACTAAAGGTTCCTATGGCCTACCTTTACCTAACTAATGACTCCCCCGATGTTCTCGATTTGTAGGAGTATTATTCCCATAAAAGTCCTGGTCCCTCCACAACAAACAACTGTGAAAGTGGGCGGACAAGGAGATAGCGGCATAACATTGAATAAGGTGGGTGTGGCTTTGACAACTTCTGCAGCAGTTGTTTCTCTTGGAGGGACCTGTCCTTTCATTGGAATAGTGCCCTACAAAATAAGCTTATAGGAACAGGAATGGAGCACAACAGTACAATGATGGGTTGAGGTGGGTCTGTCTTACAAAAAGTTTGTTAGTTGTGATGAAACTTCAGCTCCTTGGAGTGTTGGTGCTTTACTGGTAGGTAATATTGAATGGTTTCTTGGAGCACCGGGGCATATATGCTCTTTTTATATTCTCAGATAATTGCGGAGTGGGAGTCAGATGACACATTCCCTCGGTTGGCCTTTTCACCTTAGCAGGAGAAGACATCTTATCCATTGTTCAGTCTCTACAGTCATGGTTTTGATGTTAGGAGGAGGTGATGCTGTATCATCTTTCTTTTTGTAGCCAGGATCTGTTTTCTTATGTTCCGTCACATTGATGACCTGTGCTGGGAATTGTCTATTGGGGTTTTAGCTAATAATTTCTGTCACTTTAAAGATAAATGCTTCTTTTTGGTGTCACATTGACCATAGTGGTTTCATGTTTCTGTGGGCAGCAGACCTAAAAACCAGTGACCTGTGTAAATCATGACACTTGTGGTCTGAGAAGACTTGAAATCTCAACTGAAACTAGTAGCATAGGGAGTGTGTCACCAGAACCCAGCATATCAACCCATCCGGCTTCCAGTGTTTTCCCCTTGTGAATCGGTGCCTCCGTTGGTGAGATATCGCTGTTTTCGTCAATATATAATAAACCCAGTTTTTCTGAGCAATGGCAATGTCCTCCTTGCTCCAAAAGGCTCATTTCCACTTTGACAAAATGGCGATATCTCGGCAATGGAGGCACCAATTCACAAGGGGAAAATATTGCTTCAGGCTAAGGCTCCACTTTGTGGAAACTCAGATTTTTTTGTTGCATATTTTGCTGCGGTTTTTTGAGCCAAAGCCAGGAGTGGATTGAGCAGAAGGTAGAAGTATAAGAGCTTCCTATATATTTCCCATTCCTTTTGTAGCCATTCTTGGCTTTGGCTAAAAAAAAACAAAAAAAAAAACAGCAAAATCTGCTACAAAAAAAGCTGCGTTTCCGCAACGTGGAGCCTCAGCCTCAGGTGGGTTGATATACTGGCTTCTGGTGACAGACTCCCTTTGAAGGAAAACTCCATCTTCATGCATCTTAATAAATTTGCCGCTCTAAGGATGGGCCTAGGGATCTTTTAGATAACCTCCAGATCATACATCAAGGTCTGACCAGTAATAGATTTGGTACTTATAGTGTGACTCTACTAGTAATAGATTTGGTACATATAGCGTGACTCTATCAGTAATAGATTTGGTACATATAATATAACCCTAGTATATATAGCATGACTCTACTAGTAATAGATTTGGTACATATAGCGTGACTGTACCAGTAATAGATTTGGTACATATAGCGTGGCTCTAGTATATATAGCGTGACTCTACCAGTAATAGATTTGGTACATATAGTGTGACTCTCGTATATATAGCGTGACTCTACCAGTAATAGATTTGGTACATATAGTGTGACTCTCGTATATATAGCGTGACTCTACCAGTAATAGATTTGGTACATATAGTGTGACTCTCGTATATATAGCGTGACTCTACCAGTAATAGATTTGGTTCATATAGCGTGACTCTAGTATATATAGCATGACTCTACCAGTAATAGATTTGGTACATATAGCGTGACTCTACCAGTAATAGATTTGGTACATAAAGTGTGACTCTAGTATATATAGCATGACTCTACCAGTGATAGATTTGGTACATATAGTGTGACTCTAGTATATATAGCGTGACTCTACCAGTAATAGATTTGGTACATATTGCGTGGCTCTAGTATATATAGCGTGACTCTACCAGTAATAGATTTGGTACATATAGCGTGACTCTAGTATATATTGACAAATCAATGATGTAAAGCCGAAGGAAATTCTCCATCACCTCGACTGAATTATTGATTGACTCATGTATTTAATTGACGTTCCGCCACGTTGCTATAAATAATTTACTTTTCTGTTGATGCAAATCCTACCTTTTTGAATGTCAGCAGTCAAGTACCTACTACAGCGTCTACAGACCTTGTCGGCACATTAAGCCAGCTTTATTTATAGGACCACTAAACCTAAAATGCAGATTTATCTTTATATGGTTGCTGTAGGATTTCTTTGAGGGTTTTTACCCCTCGTATTCTAGGTAGAATTGAGGCTGTGTCACTCCCAATTGGAGTATTCCTAAGCACCATGCCAAGCTCTAATCAGTATTTCATCTATCGATAATAATCCAGAGCAGTGTGATAATAAGTCAGTGCTGTGAGGTAATAACCTAGTACTATTACATAATACAGCAGTGCTCTGAGATACTAGGCCAGTGCTGTGAGGTAATAACCTAGTACTATTACATAATACAGCAGTGCTCTGAGATACTAGGCCAGTGCTGTGAGGTAATAACCTAGTACTATTAAAATAATACAGCAGTGTTCTGAAATACTAGGCCAGTGCTGTGAGGTAATAAGCTGATGCTCGATATAATGGATTATAATGTATAGCCATCATTTATAGCATAAAATGTTTTCTATACTTTAATATATTATGACAAATCCATATATAGCCATTTGTGTCTTAGGTTTGGTGGTCCCAGATTTCAGCACATTTATTTGTAGACTACAATTTTCCTGTAATTACAAATTATTCAAGATGTCGGAACTAACATTTTTTTACTTTATTTTAATCCAGAACTGGAAGAGTCTCCACTCTCCGTGAAGAGTGACATGGCGACTATAGTGAAAGTAATGCAACTGCCAGATTCAGGGCTGGAAATTCGAGACCGTATGTGGCTAAAGATTACAATATCTAATGCAGTCATTGGTAAGTTGGCCGACATGTTGCATTAAACTTTTAATATCACTACACACTTTATGAAATATCTAATAAGTGACATACGACATAAAAAGTGCTCTGGGTCACCATATTCTGAGACTAATCTGGGTGTTCATACGTCTTTTTGTTGTTTTTTGTGGGAGGCAAGGTGGCATAATGCAAAAATTCTCTTTTTTTTATTTTTTTGCTTTTTGCAGTATATAACTTATGTATTATATTAATATCTCAATATTTCCAGATGCAGCGATACCAAATTTTTTTTTTTTTTACTAGTCTTGATTTTTTTATACTTTCAAATGGAAAGGTTTATAGGTTTTTAAAATGTTTAACAAACTTTTTGTTTTTTTGTTTCTTTACATGCCATCACCGCTGCAATACAATGTATTGTGCCTGTGGCACCTTCTATTAAGCCTTTCAAATGAACAAAATTTGTAAAAGTAGTAACACTATGCAATACAGAAAATAATTCCCATTGATACAAATATGTACATTGTAATATATCTCCTTTCACAACCTGCAGGCTGATTAGACTGGATGCAAAAGTGACCTGTCTTCTGTGCAAAAGGGCAGTATTAGTAAATAAGTCTTAGGCCAACCATTGTAATAAGGCCACATATTAGGGTCTGTATTCCTACTTTAGGCCGGGCCCCACATGCTGTAAACGGGAAAAAACGTGGCGTTTTACAGTCACTGTAAGGTGGATGGGATTCTAGCGAATCCCATCTACACCTTGCGAAAAAATATGTGCAGTGGACATGCTGTGATTTCCATAACCGTCATGAACATACAAACTCCTTGCAGATGTTGTCCTTGCAGGATTCGAACACAGGACTCCAGCGCTGCAAGGCTGCAGTGCTAACCAAAAAAAAAATAAAAAATAAATAAAATAAATAAACTTACTCAGTACATTATATGTACCCAAAAATACAAGGTCTTGGAAAGCTACATTGAAATAAAATTCTAAAGTTATGAACGCAGGAATGCAGAGAGCAATAAAATGTTACTGGTTTAAGCGTCAGATCGCTTAAGTGTTAAAATGCCCATAAGACATCGGAGTTATGTGCTGGAATATTCACTTGAACTGCAAATTCAAAATTTGCAATAAAAAAAGTGACAATTTCAGGAGGGATTTTGCAGTTTTAATGTGGCTGTTAAAGGCTTGCCTATGATGAGACAGCCCCTTTAATAGATATTAGCTGATCTGATAAGGAATAAATTGGTATTTTCACATACATGGCGGATTAGCCTCTTGTCACCGTGAAGCAGAGTTAAATGAGTGTGACCACTAGTAATTACACTCAGACTCCATAAAGATTGCTGTAACTGAAGAGAGGCTAAAGGTTGCCGTGTATCAGTTACATGCCCAGATCACTTTCCGCTTTCTTCCTTTCAGCCGGACAGCTGTACATGTGTGATTATTTGTCACCGTGTGAGGTCTTTTGTGTCCATGAATTGTAAAGTAGTAGTAAAAAAAAAAAGAATCCTATTCCTGCCCATCACAAGATCCCATTCAAATTCATGTATTGTTCATGGGATGGCGGGTTAATTATCGTCTTCCACTCAGACCATTATTTCTGATGCTAATCTACATGGACCCATCATTGACAACCCCCCACGATGTAATAATAATAATATATTTTATTTATATAGTGCCAACATATTCCGCAGCACTTTACAAATTGTAGGGCTAAAGTATAGACAAAATGAGACATTACAAAGTAATAAATCAATTCACACAATGGGAGTGAGGGCCCTGCTTGCAAGAGCTTACAATCTATGAGGGGGTGACACAAGAGGTAGCCGGGGCGGCATAGGAGGTAGCAGGTGTGACATAGGAGGTAACAGGGGCGGCATAGGAGGTAGCAGGGCGGCATAGGAGGTAGCATGGGTGACATAGGAGGTAACAGGGGTGACATAGGAGGTAACAGGGGCGGCAGAGGAGGTAGCAGGGCGGCATAGGAGGTAGCAGGGGTGACATAGGAGGTAACAGGGGTGACATAGGAGGTAACAGGGGCGGCATAGGAGGTAGCAGGGCGGCATAGGAGGTAGCAGGGGTGACATAGGAGGTAACGGGTGGCATAGGAGGTAACATTGCTTATACAGTGGTCCAGCCATTTTTATGATAAAGGTTACTTTAATTACACAAATAAATAAAACTGTATGAGCCGTCACCAGCCATAGTCCTTTATGAACAGATCCAAAGTGTCTGGGCAGTCCGATAAGGCACCATGTCCTGTGGGGAACATGAACAGAGGAGGGTTAGTTTGAGGGAGCCTAACTGCAGAAGTGTTAGATTAGAAAATGCCTGAAGAGATGTGTCTTTAGGAAGCGCTTGAAGCTGTAGAAGTCATGAGTTAATCTGATTGTCCGGGGTAGAGCATTCCAGAGAAGTCGTGCAACTCGGAAGAAGTCTTGGAGATGGGAGTGGGAGGTTCTCATAATAGGGGATGTTAGTCTTAGGTCATTGGCCAAACGGAGAGCACAGGTTGGGTGGAAGACAAAGATGATATGTAAAGATGTATCCATTCCCATCAGTCTCCATGATATGACATCATCATCACATGGTTACAGTTGTCAATGGAACATGATTCTGCTGAGATCGCCATTAAGCAATACTCATTGGGATATCATGTAGTAGTTTGGACTCTGTTAGTTCTAGAATTCTATGTCATAAATTGGAATTTTTGTAGTATATAAGTGGGTGGTATTACACCCAGGACCCATGTTGTAATGTTATGTCTATTCTGGTTGTCCCCACAGGTGCTGATGTTGTAGACTGGTTGTACACTCACGTAGAAGGCTTCAAAGAGCGGCGGGAAGCTAGAAAATATGCCAGCAGTATGTTGAAGCATGGCTACCTCAGACACACAGTTAACAAGATCACCTTCTCAGAACAGTGCTACTATGTATTTGGAGACCTGTGTGGTAGTGAGTACTAAATCTACCCTCAATGTGCCATTTCATGTAGGAAGCAACAGTGAATGAGTGATAGTAGAGGAGTGATAATAGATCAGTGGACCCCAGCATTTAGCACTTAGAGCTGCTGTACAACTACCACTCCCAGCAGGCTCCGGCAGCCTCAGGTCAGGAGTTGTAGTTTTGCAACCGTTGGATATTTGCACGTTATAGATCACTATAATAGGTGCTATGACTGCCATTAACTCAAGAGTCTTGAAGATAGTACAGAAATGGAGTCCCTGAGACATAATGTCCCATTGCACAATAGATGTATTGTGTATTATCACATCAAGCCAAAAAGATGACATTTTTGAACTATACCAAAAATAACTTTCTTCAAACCAAAGATTTAGTTTTTAAAAGAATTATATGTTACATAAGCAAAGAATAACCACAAATAGCTCTGTCTCTCTCTCTGCAGTCCCGAGCACCTCTCTGCATTACATGGACAGCCCAATGATTTCAATAGACACAGTGTAATACGTCATTTGTCCTGTGGTGGCACTGCAGCAATGAACATTTGCTGCCAGGTGCCCCCACAGATAACCCATAGGGGTCCATTCTAAATAAAAGGAATTGTCCAAAAGGGATATTTATTTAAATTTGATCTATTCTTCAAAGAGAATATGTTTTACAAGTACAAAATACTCTATGTCATACATTATGTGATTCTCGCTGTGCCCCTGATCAGTTTGGTGTTTTTATTCTGTAAATTCATCCACCCGTTCAAAAGATATGGCCCCTGGAAGATTACATGTAAGCTAGCTCTTATTCCCCAAGTGGGCGGGGAAATAAAGAGTTGCCGCCCACTTGGGGAATAAGAGCTAAGTTACATGTAATCTTCCAGGGGCCATATCTTTTGAGTGGGTGGATGGTTTTTTACAATAAAAACGCCAAATTGATCAGGAGCACAGCGAGAATCACTTGATGTATGGTATTTAGTACTTGCTGACAGATCCTGTTTAAAGGGATTGCCCAAGTATAGACACTTATTTCCTACTCACACAAGTGTCTGATCAGTGGAAACACTATGGATCTTGAGAACTGGGGTCTTGTTCCTCTCTGCATGAATGGCGCAAATGACGCATTTGATCTTTGTGCTCCATTCATCTCTATGGGACTGCTGGAGATAGCCAAGTAACAGTGGCAGAATTCCACAGATCAGACACTTATTCTTTAAGTAACATTCACTCTCTGACCTGAAGGCCTCAGTGGTCTTACTCTGTTTCTCTGTACTACTGGCTGTGTATGTGAATGTGCAGAGACGGGGAATGAGTTCACGTCTTTCTGGCCAGGGAACTTTCACCCCCCCCCCCCCGGCCTGATGGGAATAATGATCTGAGATCTTCCCACCATATATCAGTGGCCAAAGCCCCTGTGCCAACATATGTTTGTCAAGTGAAAAAAGATGTCAATTATAAAAACCGATTTAGTCAAATTGGATTCTCATGTAGAACGAAAAAAACTCACTGTAAAGCTTATATATATATATATATATATATATATATATATATATATATATACACAGTGGGGAAAAAAGTATTTAGTCAGCCACCAATTGTGCAAGTTCTCTCACTTAAAAAGATGAGGCTGGCCTGTAATTGACATCATAGGTAGACCTCAACTAGGAGAGACAAAATGAGAAAACAAATCCAGAAAATCACATTGTCTGATTTTTAAAGAATTTATTTGCAAATTATGGTGGAAAATAAGTATTAGGTCACCTACAAAGCAAGACCTGTAACTTCTTCTTTAAGAGGCTCCTCTGTCCTCCACTCATTACCTGTAGTAATGGCTCCTGTTTGACATTGTTATCAGTATAAAAGACAACTGTCCACAACCTCAAACAGTCACACTCCAAACTCCACTATGGAGAAGACCAAAGAGCTGTGGAAGGACACCAGAAACACAATTGTAGCCCTGCACCAGGCTGGGAAGACTGAATCTGCAATAGGCAAGCAACTTGGTGTGAAGAAATCAACTGTGGGAACAATAATTAGAAAATGGAAGACATACAAGACCACTGATAATCTCCCTCCATCAGGGGCTCCACATAAGATCTCACCCCGTGGGGTCAAAATGATCACATGAACGGTGAGAAAAAATCCCAGAACCACACGGGGGGACCTAGTGAATGACCTGCAGAAAGCTGGGACTAACGTAACAAAGGCTACCGTCAGTAACACACTACGCTGCCAGGGACTCAGATCCTGCAGTGCCAGACGTGTCCCCCTGCTTAAGCCAGTACATATCCGGGCCCGTCTGAAGTTTGCTAGAGAGCATTTGGATGTTCCAGAAGAGTATTGGGAGAATGTCATATGGTCAGATGAAACCAAAGCAGAAAGTATCCAAAGAACACCATACCTACTGTGAAGCATGGGGGTGGCAACATCATGCTTTGGGGCTGTTTCTCTGCAAAGGGACCAGGACGACTGATCCGTGTACATGAAAGAATGAATGGGGCCATGTATCGTGAGATTTTGAGTGCAAACCTCCTTCCATCAGCAAGGGCATTGAAGATGAAACGTGGCTGGGTCTTTCAGCATGACAATGATCCCAAGCACACCGCCAGGGCAACGAAGGAGTGGCTTCGTAAGAAGCATTTCAAGGTCCTGGAGTGGCCTAGCCAGTCTCCTCATCTCAACCCTATAGAAAACCTTTGGAGGGAGTTGAAAGTCCGTGTTGCCCAGCGACAGCCCCAAAACATCCCTGCTCTAGAGGAGATCTGCATGGAGGAATGGGCCAACATACCAGCAACAGTGTGTGCCAACCTTGTGAAGACTTACAGAAAACGTTTGACCTCTGTCATTGCCTACAAAGGATATATAACAAAGTATTGAGATGAACTTTTGTTATTGACCAAATACTTATTTTCCACCATAATTTGCAAATAAATTCTTTAAAAATCAGACAATGTGATTTTCTGGATTTGTTTTCTCATTTTGTCTCTCATAGTTGAGGTCTACCTATGATGACAATTACAGACCGGCCTCATCTTTTTAAGTGGAAGAACTTGCACAATTGGTGGCTGACTAAATACCTTTTTCCCCACTGTATATATATGGCCATATTATGTATGTGGTATGGAGCCATATTAGGGCTTCCTACACGGAGGTCATGAGGCCTCAATATTGGTCTTTCGGATTATAGTGAGGATTATAAAGTATTACATGCAATATTACAGACGTATTCTAGGGGAAAATACCCCGTGCAAAGGCTCTATGTGGCGGTATTTAGATCCATGTAACGTCTTGATCTGTGATACTGCACATACATCTTTGAAACTTGTCTACACAGCAATGGGACACTAGAGAAGGATTATCATTTTACATGCCTGTCCATTTTCCTATTCCCCGCCTCATTGTGTTGCTGGTTTTTGCCATTTGTCTGTGTAAAGCAGAGATAGACTGGTTAGAATTTGTCTTTATTGGTTAAAACTCCACCACTACACCATGTGCTGAGCATCTGGGTTCTTAACCTGTGTAATAGTGACCAGTAGATCATTGCAGTGGATCCTTCATTCATACAAAGGTTTATATAGTGGGCATTATATGTGCCCAGCAAGTGGGCCGTCTAAATGACAAACTGGTAGAGCACAAACCCTTTAATTATTTCCATCACTAGTAAGTATGTGTCCATTATCCATTACAAGGAGAACTGACCCTGACAGTGGGCTAGACACAGCAACCTAAGCATGTGTTTGGAAGGTTGGAGGAAACAATGGGGAAGATTCATCAAGACTGGTGAATTGTATGGCGCAGCTCCAGATGTCCTCTGCACCAATGGAGGGAGCGCTTTATTCATGTAAAGGCTGCACACCATCATGAATTATACACAACCTCCCAGCATCCTTGCACCTAGGCACAAATCTATGCCAGTCCCTTGCTGGTGTAGATCTTTCCGTCATTTATGCCATTTTTGTGTCATACATGATGGTGAATGTGGCACGGTTGGTGGCCCCACCCACTTTCTGAAAAATCAAAAACTGTATGAGACGATTTAGTCTAAGGCTAAAGCCCCATATGGCGTAAACACTGCGATTCGCCTGCGGTGGAAGCGCCACGGGAAAAATCACGGTGTTTTACAGTCAGAACAAAGTGGATGGGATTCTAGTGAATCCCATGCCCACTTTGCGGAAAAAACCGCGCTGCTTTTTTTTTTTGCTGCGGGACGCCACGTGGGGCCTTAGCCTAAAGTGGCGTTAAGTATTTGCAAATCAATGATTGAATCGATGAATTCCTAGAAAAAGCCCTTGATACCGGAACAGTGTACCGACTCCATGTAGAAAATGCCCTAGTTGGAACTAAAGAGGTTTTCCAGGACTGCAGTATTAATGGCCTATCCTTAGTATAGGTCATCAATTTCAGATCCGTCAGGGTTCACTGCTAACATCTCAAGAATTCATGGCATATATTAACTATTAAACATCACTACTAACAGTGACGAAACCCTATAAAGCATACTTGCCAGCATTTGGATATCAAGGCTCAATGGTCATCAAAAATGATCAGAGAGAGCCCATGGCCCTTATGAGTGTGACCACATCTAACATTCACATGCCCTCTTTTGGACATCGCCACAACCCCTCTGTGGTGACATGGGTATGAAATCTGCTGGCCGCCTTATTCAGACGTAACCGACACATAAAGTGCCTGAGTCACAAATAAAATGACTGCTAGCCCGGTTCATGGGGGAGAATTCAGGCAGGCCAAGAAGATTTGCCTACTCTTATGGGTGTCCGTCCGGGAGATCACCTATTTTTGGAATCCTCCCAGACATTCCAGGATAG
Source organism: Leptodactylus fallax (assembly GCA_947044405.1). NCBI lineage: Eukaryota > Metazoa > Chordata > Amphibia > Anura > Leptodactylidae > Leptodactylus > Leptodactylus fallax. Next base: position 999,201 of record CAMRHE010000270.1, read on the forward strand.
TTGGCAAGTACCCAGGGTTCAAAGGGAAGAGAAGATGAATATTATATGTTCCACAGACGTGACTCTAACAAAGGTTAAGAACCCACGAGCTATGTAAAGCAACATTGTGTATGGTTTGTCATGCAGTCCTATGTGATATTCACATAATCCCTTCACTATAGAAATATTCCAGTCATATTCTGTTTTAGTAAACCCAACACCTGTAAGAAAAAATTTAGTTTTTCTACCTCTATTTTTATAAATGTGGTTGCCACAATATCTTCAATATACATGGAGTTAAAATGACCATGGCTAACACAAAGACAAAGTGGAGGCGTCCATGCTGCTCTCAGACACAATGAGAATGGAGTCTATCAGTTCACCAAGAAATTGTGATGTCAGTGTCCAACATCTTAGTGAACTGATTGGTGGCCATACTTGTTTGACCGCTGTGTCTTACTGAGCCTACACAGCTATAATGTAATACCGCATATACTTCCGTAAGTAACTGATAGACATTTGTATTTACTTATCAGATGTGGCAGCACTGAATCTAAACGATGGGTCCAGTGGGGCATCTGATCAGGACACACTGGCACCCCTCCCGCAGTCAGCTGCTCCTTGGCCAATAGGTCAGGGATACCCCTACCAGTATCCTCTAGCACCACCTTGTTTCCCCTCAACATACCAAGAGCCAGGATTCAGCTATGGCAGTGGCAGTGCAGGAAGCCAGCACAGTGAAGGTAAGTCCTAGAGGCCTCTTCAGTGCCCCTTTCCTTTTTGTTGCCTGTGCTTTTTGCTTTTTGTGTGTGCAAGCATGACCTTCCCATTTCATCAGCATCCATGGTGTACACATTTGTTGGCATTATCCATAGTGTGACTTCAATCCACTCTCATCATTGATGATGGAACTCCTAATGGATCAGTACTGCCTCCTATAGACAGATTGAGCCACACATTGCTCACATTGAGAGTGGGCACTATAGGCAGTCTGTGGTGCATCCATAAGTGGTTATGCAGATGCATCGGGCATGAAAGTGGCATGTTTAAGAAGTTTTATCAGATTGGAATAAGCTTCCTGTATTCCAACTAAGGGTGCATAAGGTTTATTAAAAGTTTGCATGAGTAAGGCAGCCTAGACTTTAGTAACTACATGGGTTATTGGTTAATGGAGTTGCTTAGGATTGAAAAACATGGCTGCTTTCTTTCAGAAACAGCACCACACCTGTCAAGAGGTTGAGCCACAATGCCACTCTCAAACTGTGGACAGGAGTGGCATGTTTCTTGAAAAAGTAGCCGTCATGTTTTTCTAGTCCTGTGTAACCCCTTTCATCCAGGTCTAGGCTATGAAGGTGTTGTTCTTCTACAGTACAATGAGATAATAACCTGCTCCTTTATCCCCTACTGTATCCTTTGCTACTAGTAACTGTGTTATTCCCTTGTTTTGTGCTGAGCAAGCATTAGACTGAAGGATGCATGGAAGGAATGGAGGAATCTAGGTCATCGGTAAGATCACAACTCTGACCTCCAAGCATGTCCATTCAGATATCCTTTGGCCCTTCCTTTACTCTCCTAAGACCCTTCCCACCCTCGCCCAAGCAGCCACGGCTGTATACCATCCTTTCCGAGGTATAAAAAGCCTCCAAGAAAGAAATGTGAGATTTAATTACTCCCATTACACTGACCATAGACATTAGATAACTGAGGGCTAAAAGGTGTCACATACAGATTTCCATGAATTACAGTATCACCACAAATCTCTGGACAGCCTCAAGTCAGAACACAACCAAAAGGGGCAACATCTAGACAGATATGGGATAGACATCTTGTGACAGGATATCCTAAAATTGTGTTGTTTTAAAAAGGAACCTGAAAATGTCCAGTCAAGAGAAAAAGAAATGGAGGACATACAGTGGCATGCAAAAGTTTGGACACCCCTGGTCAAAATGGCTGTTATTGTGAACAATTAAGCAAGTTGAAGATGAAATGATCTTTAAAAGACGTAAAGTTAAAGATTAAACACACTTGTCTATAATTTTAAACAATATCAGTGTATTATTATGTTTGAGTACAATTTTAGAGTGAAAAAGGGAAATGTGTACCTTGCAAAAGTTGGGGAATTGTAGATTTGTGCGCTCAGATAACTTTGGCCAAGATCTAAGACCTTCATTAGCCAGTTAGGGTTATGGCTTGTTTACTATCATCATTAGGAAAGGCCAAGTGATGCAAATTTTACAGCTTTATAAATCCCCAGCCTCCTCTAACCTTGTGCCAAAAAACAGCATCCATGGGTACTTCTAAGCAGCTGCCTAGCACTCTGGAAATGAAAATGGTGGAGGCCCACAAAGCAGGAGAAGGCTATAAGAAGATAACAAAGCGTTTTCAAGTTGCTCTTTCCTCAGTTCAAAATGTCATTAAGAAATGGCAGTTACCAGGAACAGCGGAGGTCAAGATAAGGTCTGGAAGATCAAGAAAAATTTCAGAGACAGCTGCTCGTAGGATTGCCAGAGTGGTAAATCTCTTGCTGAACTGCAAAAGACCTTCAGGAAGATTTAGCAGACTCTGGAGTTGTGGTACATTGTTCTACTGTTCAGTGATACCTGCACAAATATGGCCTTCATGGAAGAGTCATCAGAAGGAAACCTCTGCTGCGTCCTCGCCATAAAATTCTGCGCCAGCAGTTTGCAAAAGAACATCTAAACAAGCCTGACGCATTTTGGAAACAAGTCCTGTGAACATATGAGGTTAAAACAGAGCTCTTTGTCCACAATGATCAAAGGTATGTTTGGAGCAAAAAGGGCACAGAATTTCAGGAAAAGAACATCTCTCCAACCATTAAGCATGGGGATGGATCAATCATGCTTTGGGGTTGTGTTGCAGCCAATGGCATGGGATACATTTCACGGGTAGAGGGAAGAATGGATTCCATGAAATTTCAGCAAATTCTAGAAGCAAACATAACACCATCTGTAAAAAAGCTGAAGTTGAAAAGAGGAGGAGGAGGAGGATGGCTTCTACAAATGGATAATGATCCTAAACACACATCAAAATCCACCATGGACTACCTAAAAAGGCACAAGCTGAAGGTTTTACCATGGCCCTCACAGTCCCCTGATCTGTACATCATTGAAAATCTGTGGCTAGACCTCAAAAGAGCAGCGCATGCAAGACGACTCAGGAATCTCACAGAACTGGAAGACTTTTCCAAGGAAGAATGGATGAAAATCCCTCAAACAAGAACTGAAAGACTCTTGGTTGGCTACAAAAAGCGTTTACAAGCTGCGATACTTGCCAAAGGGGGCGCTACTAGGTACTAACCGTGCAGGGGGCCCAAACTTTTACATCGGGACATTTCATTTTTTGTTATCTTGAAAATGCAAAATATGAAAATATTTTTTTTTTCCAAAAATTACATTGGGAATGTGTCATCTGTAATGTTATCTTCAACTTGCTTAACTGTTCACAATAACAGTCATTTTGACCAGGGGTATCCAAACTTTTGCATGCTACTCTATATCTACAATGCCCCAATTTGTAAGGAAAAAAAGAGGATTAACCAAAAACATGGTCAGTCCTCCATTCCCTGAAATCCAGCAGCCCATGTGGTCTGTCAGCACCTGCATATATTAGATTATTCATTAGATTATTGGCAGATCCTACCATTGCAGAACTAATCACAATGGAAAGCTTTAGGTGTTAGTTAGACACCCAATAGTTGTGGGGTGAACACTCATTCAACCAATGGCTATTACATCCGGCCCCCCATAAAGGTACAGGCTTAGTTCGGTTGAGCATGTATATGATTTCAATGGAGAAAGTGGCGTAAACCGGCATTTCAGACCCTTTTACAAGGTAGGGATTGTCTACATCAGACAGTCCTTTCAGGGTAGATTTATTTTCTAATTTTTTTTTACAATGTTTATTTAAAAAAATCTGTTCATTTCTAATAAAACAAAAAAAAAAACAACAAAATGTGTGCTCTAGAAATGCTATATGAACTTCTTTTTTTAGTACTATTTATTTCACAAAATCTATCAGAATTATGGGAAACAGCCCTGGATGATGGATGGGAGAATATTAATTCCAAAGCTGGTGACTCAGTCTGGTGACACAGACTCCCCTGGTGGCCATGAGTGGTATTATAGGGAAAAATATATTACAAATATTTACATTCTTAAACGTTATAGGAAACTTATACCCATTATGGCATTTTAAACCCAAGGAGACCCTAGTACAGATATATGATTTTGCACGACCTGCTTCTTCTTGGCGTTTTTGCATGTATCTCCCATTTCTGCACATACCAATATGTACTGTATATAGTCCTGTATGTCACATATAATGTGATACTGTCACCATAAATACTGATGTACAGTATATGACAGGAACTATATATTGTCTCTCTACTCTGCCAAGGGAAGCTGTAACTTTCAGAAGGCCAGGTATACTTTTTCAGCAGGGAATAGGCTCCAAGCCTACCCGCCGATACGGAAAATGGAATACGGATAGTAACAAAAGTCTTTGCTTACTGAAGCATCCCTAACTGCAACGGTACAGTACGCACGTCTGGTTGTCCATGACCTACAAGTAATAGCCTTGGGATAGATTATTAATATAAGATTGTTCTCACACAGTGTATGGAGCTGGAAGCAGACGGCTCAGTACACTGTGCGGGGCCCACACTAATCTTATCTTAAAGATATTTCATTAGTATAAAGTCTTGGATAGCCCCCGAATGTCCTGGCAAGCACCACACAAGTGATCATGCCTGTGCTTCCTATACCATTGCTAACTGCGCTAGTACAATAAGCACCGCGTTATCCACAGTTAACTGCACTTAAATGGAGTCTGTCACCAGACCCCAGCATATCACTTCAGCCCCGCAGATAGATAGGTTAGGGTCACCAGACCCCAGCATATCACTCCAGCCCTACAGATAGATAGGTTAGGGTCACTAGAACCAGTATATCAACCCAGCCCTGCAGATAGATAGGTTAGGATCACCAGACCCCAGAATATCACTCCAACCCCGCAGATAGATAGTTTAGGGTCACCAGACCCCAGAATATCACTCCAGCCCCGCAGATAGATAGGTTAGGGTCTCTTAAATCAAAAGGTGTTTTACCCTTGTGACTCAGTTCCTATGTTGCCAAGTTATCGCCATTTTTGTCAGTATGCAAATGAGCTCTTTGGAGCAATGAGGGCGTTGCTGCTTACCTGTTTGGAACAATGACAATGCCCCCATTGCTTCAAAGGGCTCATTTATATATTGACAAAACAGCAATATCTCAGCAACAGAGGGGAAGACACTGTACAATTCAGGTGATATATAATACCGCCTATGTCTGAGGGCATGTAAGGTCCTCTTTAAATCCCCTACCTGCTGTTGGAATTAGCTGAGTAGACATAAAACATCTGACAGATTGTTGTTGATGTTCCTCTTGGTCTTAGGTGGTGAAGCATTGCCTGTTACAGAATCGCGGCCTCTGTTGGTAAGATATTACCAATTTTGTCAATTTGCAAATGAGCTCTTTGGAGCAACTACAACGTCCTTATTGTTGCGAAGAGCTCATTTGCATATTTACAGAAATGGAGATGTCTCAGCAATAGAGACAAGGAAAGTACAGTTTATTCAGGTGACCCTAACCTATCTATCTATAATCCCATGGATAATGGGGTCATAATGTACTGAAACTCCATATGTCCCATAAACTCCATATCTCCCATAGGAGAAAACTTCACACGGGACACAGGGCATTCAATGTAATGTGAGGTCCTCTGGCGAAGACAAGGGCCACAACTGAGACCTCCATTATGTACAGTAGTAGGTGGACCACCATTGTTATACAAGCTTAGCTAAATTGTTGTTGGATTGTCAGTCAGCAAAGTGTTGACTGTTTCCAAGGACAACCAAGAGATCTGTAAGTGCAGCTTTGCATTTGAGTGGTGTACACAGAGTCATATGTGGTGTATATACACTGTCGCAACCAGCAACACAAGTTCAGTACAAGATGACTTAAACTGAGAATTTGTAAAAAAAAAAACAAAAAAAATCAAATTCTGATGGAAATTTAATCCGAAAAATTATGTTCAAAAGAAGAGCTGCACATAAAGGTGAATGCCATCCCTGAGATCTTCAGAATTCTGCCAATTTGAATAATGGTAGAGAGGGAAAAAACTAGAGACGCTCTGACTACTATTGTAGGCCGCGTGACCACTAAGAAAGCAAGATGAGAAACCTAGAAAGTAATTGGCGGGGAATGGAGAAAAAGGGAACAAAATAAATCTAAAAAAATATTAAGAGGTTTATATGATATCTTTAGTTTAAATGTATTGACTTGCTTGGGTCTTACATTTTTACTAGATTACACCTTACTTAACTTTTCTTTATATATCTAAAGAGTACCTGTCAGCATCTCTAACATGCATGTCAGTCACTACAAATTAGGAATTGTGATGCATCTTTTCTTTCAATTCTGCAGTTCCTCTGTTATTCTTCCTGGAAGTGTATGGATAAATTACCATCTCTCAATGGGGTTTGCCACAACACAGTCCGACACTGTCCAGTCAGACTTTGTAGGGTCACACCCAGATCTTATTTTATCTAGACATTTTCATTAGCTTACCAGAGGAACGGCCCAATGCAGAGTCCTCAGAAAAGATACTATTGATAAAGATGCTTATTGTTATATCCTGAAAGTTTCTCACCCAAATATGGCAGGAACTGGGCCCATCTTTAGCGCACAGCCCTTTTTTGCTCCACAGTGTTGGTTCTGCACCCCACTTGACACTTTTTACTATAATGGACGTAGACCAAGGAAGGTCAATGTGGGGATGTTTTGACCTGAGAGATTTACTATAACTCACTTCAGAAAACTTGCATGAGTTATGTCTGAAATCTACGCCAGTCCCTGACTGGCATCGATATAATTTTTGTTGCACAGGACCTTCCGCAGTGGCGGAGCCTCTTAATAATTCAGGTGCATCTCACACCAGTGGGGGGAATGGACTAAGATTCAAGTAGGAAAAAGCAGTCTTAATAAATTTCCCCCCATTGTCTTTTTGTGGCAGTTTTTTTCTTCAAAGCCAGTGGTAGATTCAGCAGGAGGGAGGACTATTAGTCCTTCCTTTATATTTCTCATTCCTGTTGAATCCACTTCTACTTTGACTCAAAGAAATGCAGGAAAAAGTGCCACAAAAAGACAATGGGGGAAATTTACTAAGACTGGTGGTCCCTCCCTCCGTGAACCATGAAGAGATTCCGGTCTCTTAATAAATTAGGCACATGCCCGTGTGCAGAATGAGAATTTACACCAGTCAGGAACTAGCGTAGATTTCCTACATAACTCATGCCAGTTTTCAAGTCATAATAAATATTTCGGGCAGAGGTGTCCCCCAGCCGGTGCGAGATCAGCCAGAATTACTAACAGGCTCCGGCCTCCTAATAATTTATGCCAGAATAGTATTTACACCAGTCAGGAACTGCCATAGATTTGAGGTATAACTCACGCCCACTCTATGTAGTAAATTTGTCAGGCAATGGCATCCCCTTGGTCTCTGCCCCCTCCACCCACCTTCATAAAAAGTGATGAGCAGTCCACAGAAGGAGCGATGGGGAATATCTGTTGTACAGGACAGGACTGTGCACCACAGATGTGACACATTTACACCCATGTACGCCAGATAACTGGTATAGATGGATTACTAAATTCCCCCCAAAGTGTGACACCAGCCTTAGGCTAAGTTCACACCTGCATTATCTTTTCTGTTGTTCTTATACATTTTGGATCACAAAGCAGAAAAAAATGGACCCATTAAAATGCGCAGTGTGCTTTTTATCATATCCGTCGTCATGCGTTATTGTCATCAGTTTTTTCACATCTTAGACATCAATACATATTGACAGGACATGCCATGAAGGTCCCATAGACACAGGTCCCACCTCTGGAACCCTGAAGTCTCTGAAGCAGAGGGTTCCCCGTCTCACAGCTGTATGCCCAGCTCTCTGTTCACTTATGTGGGAGTTCCAAGGAGCCGAACAGACCTGTTGAGCTATTTTTGGAGCTCACATAGAAGTGAAGGGAAGGAGCCACACAAGGGCAACCATCTCTACATTCACAGTGGTCGCCTTCTCCAGATAGGTGTATCCATTCATGGTATATCCTGTGGATAAGTCCTAAATGACTGAGGTTGGGATCAATCTTTAGGCTGAAGCCCCACTTTGCAAAAACGCAGGGTTTTTGCCACTGCAGAAACACCACAGAAAAAAACTCTGCATTTTACAGTATCTGCAAAGTAAATAAAATTCTGACTAACCCTATTCACACATTTTAGAAAAAAATCTGCTGTGGAAAAGCTGCGTTTTTGATAATCGCAGCATGTCAATTATACCTGTGGAAACGCTGGCATTTTCCCTGTAGTTATAATAAGGGAAGAAAATCCACAGAGAAGCAAAAATACCATGAAAAACACAATCTGTTTCCACTGTTCTTCCTGCAGCTATATAGGGCCTTAGATTTAAAGGGATTGTCTTCTATCCATATAACTAATTTTAAGCGAATTTCATCCATTTACATTTAAAACCTGTTGATGGGAGATACAGTGGGGAAAAAAAAGTATATAGTCAGCCACCAATTGTGCAAGTTCTCCCACTTAAAAAGATGAGGCCGGCCTGTAATTGTCATCATAGGCAGACCTCAACTATGAGAGACAAAATGAGAAAACTAATCCAGAAAATCACATTGTCTGATTTTTAAAGAATTTATTTGCAAATTATGGTGGAAAATAAGTATTTGGTCAGTAACAAAAGTTCATCTCAATACTTTGTTATATATCCTTTGTTGGCAATGACAGAGGTCAAACGTTTCCTGTAAGTCTTCACAAGGTTGGCACACACTGTTGCTGGTATGTTGGCCCATTCCTCCATGCAGATCTCCTCTAGAGCAGGGATGTTTTGGGGCTGTCGCTGGGCAACACGGACTTTCAACTCCCTCCAAAGGTTTTCTATGGGGTTGAGATCTGGAGACTGGCTAGGCCACTCCAGGACCTTGAAATGCTTCTTACGAAGCCGCTCCTTCGTTGCCCTGGCGGTGTGCTTGGGATCACTGTCATGCTGAAAGACCCAGCCACGTTTCATCTTCAATGCCCTTGCTGGTGGAAGGAGGTTTGCACTCAAAATCTCACGATACATGGCCCCATTCATTCTTTCATGTACACGGATCAGTCGTCCTGGTCCCTTTGGAGAGAAACAGCCCCAAAGCATGATGTTGCCACCCCCATGCTTCACAGTAGGTATGGTGTTCTTTGGATGCAACTCAGCATTCACTCTCCTCCAAACACGACGAGTTGTGTTTCTACCAAACAGTTCTACTTTGGTTTCATCTGACCATATGACATTCTCCCAATACTCTTCTGGAACATCCAAATGCTCTCTAGCAAACTTCAGACGGGCCCGGATATGTACTGGCTTAAGCAGGGGGACACGTCTGGCACTGCAGGATCTGAGTCCCTGGCGGCGTAGTGTGTTACTGACGGTAGCCTTTGTTACGTTAGTCCCAGCTTTCTGCAGGTTATTTACTAGGTCCCCCCGTGTGGTTCTGGGATTTTTGCTCACTGTTCTTGTGATCATTTTGACCCCACGGGGTGAGATCTTATGTGGAGCCCCTGATGGAGAGAGATTATCAGTGGTCTTGTATGTCTTCCATTTTCTAATTATTGCTCCCACAGGTGATTTCTTCACACCAAGCTGCTTGCCTATTGCAGATTCAGTCTTCCCAGCCTGGTGCAGGGCTACAATTTTGTTTCTGGTGTCCTTCCACAGCTTTTTGGTCTTCACCATAGTGGAGTTTGGAGTGTGACTGTTTGAGGTTGTGGACAGGTGTCTTTTATACTGATAACAATGTCAAACAGGAGCCATTACTACAGGTAATGAGTGGAGGACAGAGGAGCCTCTTAAAGAAGAAGTTACAGGTCTGTGAGAGCCAGAAATCTTGCTTGTTTGTAGAGGACCAAATACTTATTTTCCACCATAATTTGCAAATAAATTCTTAAAAAATCAGACAATGTGATTTTCTAGATATGCTTTCTCATTTTGTCTCTCATAGTTGAGGTCTACCTATGATGACAATTACAGGCCTCTCATCTTTTTAAGTGGGAGAACTTGCACAATTGGTGGCTGACTAAATACTGTACTTTTTTTTCCCCACTGTACAAGGTATTCAGGGTAATAAACAATTCCGTATTTTAGGCCTTATGTTTGTGACAGGCCACGCCTGTGCTCTATTATCTTATAGCCAAGCTGCTGCTCTTGCACACTCGCCTCCATCCCGCTGCGCACGGTCATGCGGCTTTTTAGCTATTTAGTTCATGCAAAAAATTTCAACTTTGCTTTTGCAATTGTGCCTCATAACAGACATCCGGTGTATTCACCTCCATGATGATCATCCCGTAGCTTTCTTTCTGCATGTGATATATTATGCCATGGCTTTCCTCTGCAGAAACCAGCCCGAGATCACAGATATTGCATGAATGAATAATGTGACATTGTAATACTACGGATTAACACTTGTGATTATGTCACTTCCACAGGCAGCAAAAGCAGTGGCTCCAGTCGCAGCAACAGAGAGGGAAAAAGATCATCCGGCCGAGAGAAGGACCGCAAGTCCACTGGCAGCGGCAGCGGATCTGATCGTGCCGCCAGCAGTGGAGGAAGAAAAAGTGAAAGGCCAGTGAGCCAACACAGTCACCGGAGTCATAGCTCAGTGCCACGCAGCGAATGCAGTCACCGCAGCAGCCACCACTCTCATGGCCCCCCGGGATTACCTCCACTTTATAGCCTGCCAAAGATTGGGAGCAAGGTGTATGGCACCAGCGGCCCACCAGGGGGACCCCCAGTCCGAGAGCTTGGCAATGTTCCCCCAGAACTGACCGGAAGCCGACAATCCTTTCAGAAGGCCATGGGAAACCCCTGTGAATTTTTTGTGGACATCATGTGACAACCAAAGTGCCTTCTGAGTCACTAGAACCCCTAAGGGAGCTTAGAATTGTAAAAAAAAAAAAAAAATCATAATATAATAAGGATTACCACTGCCATATCCAGCTGCCAAGCCATAAAGAATGGAAGAACTGTATGCAGCTCCACTGTACAATGAGAGAAGGTTTTAGTACCGGTCTGTAGCACGCTTCGGAGAGGTCCTTCAATACAAGCCACAGTCCCACAAATATCCTGCAATTCTGAGTGACCGGGGGTGGTTGTAGAGTTTGCCATTTTAACAGTCCAATGAATTCAATGGGAAATGGACACAGTTCAGACATATCTCAAAAATGTCTGTCGGCATCTTAATGGCCAAAACCATATCCCTGGGACTGACCCTGAATAACATGAGCAGTAGCCGTACCGCAAGAATATCATGATAATATGTTTAATGGGGCTCGGCTAGAACATATCAGTAGTTCATATAGCGGAGCACTAGATATGCTGAAGGGGATCTGCTCATCTATATGGACGGGATAGGAATGTCTGAACATGGACCAGAAAAACAAAAGTTAGCCTTATAGACTACATTTTAACAGGGTGTATAGTGAATACATAATACATAGAAACATTTAGGTTTAGCATTAACCATGTGGAAGTGGCGGATACTGTATGTCCATCGTGGGCCAAATATCGGAGTCTTATATTTTAATCCAGCAGCCCTGAATATCTATCATTGGTAAAGTCATATTGAAGACTGCTGGTAGTATTAAAGGGGTTTTCTGAGCTAAAAATATTTATGAGCTATTTTAAGGATAGGTCATCAGTATCCAATTGGCCGGGCTGCAACAGCTGGCACCCCCACCAGTCAGCTATTCTCCGTAGCTGATACACAGACGATGGAACAGGAAGCAGACAGCGCTGTTCTGTGTACAGTGGTTAGACCAGGTATTGCAGATCAGCTCCTGTTTATTTGAATGGATGCCACGCTGTAGTGACTCCACCATGCACAGAGAACAGGTAATCGATGGGAGTGCCGGGTGTCAGATCTCATAGACATAGAGATAGAGATAGATGTCATGAGTGGGGATCTCCTGATCAGGACAGTACCCTGTGGGCCAGATGGTTCCCGGTTTGGTGAATGGATGGCCACTGGAACTACTACATTGAAGTTGCTACAAGGGAAATGTATAGTTGGCCGCATCTTCTCCTAACAACAGATTGTCAGGGCTTACAGAACGTAGACGCTCGGAAACCAACAGATTACTGACCTACTTCATTTCAAAAAGGGGTTCTTGACCTGTGACAACCCCTTTAAGCAGGCTTGTGCTCCATTATATGAGCTATTTGAACCCCTTTAAATATTCTGTGGACAATCAAAATTGCATCCAACAACCAGTACTGGATTCTACCGCCACCTACGTGTCAACAACGACTGATAAAGTAAATTAATGTAGCCTATAACACAATGAATGTAAGGCTAGCATTTACATGACACTAAATACAACCCCCGCCCCCATACATGGAGGAAAGCACTTAATTTTTTTTTCCCCCACCTCCGCTTTTTCCCCGCTGGCCAGGCAGAAATTCTCCACATTCTGACTATTTCCTACTAACTGCGCTACAAATGTACAGAAATCCGTGTATAGATATTTAGCTCTAATTTAATGTCTGTTTTTTTTAATAAATCTGTGTATATCTGTGTAAATAACAGTTACAGAGAAAGGTAATTCAACTTTTTTCCTTTCATTTAAAAAAATCCAACAAGAACGAGCTAGATCAGGTGCCATAGCTGTTACATGGACTACAACTCCCAGGATTCTCTGCCAGTGCTGAAAATCATGGACGATGTTGCTAAGAAACTGCTGCGGCTGACGGTCGCCTGTTCCCGCACTGTGTGCTTTCCAGCAGCTTATCATGGAACCGTATTAATAGTAGAGAATGCATTGACTTGTGAAAACAGAGCATTTTAATTTATTGTGACAGATTAAACTACATTCTCCAACTTTAGCCTCGGTGTCTTTTATAAATGTACATCAAAACACCTTGGGGGAATTTATTAGGGAGGCATTTCCTACGCACGACTGGCGCGAGGTGCACCTCCTTTATCAAAAGGCTCCAGCCCCTTAATGGGGTTATCCACGTTCTACAAATGATGGCCTGTCCAGTTGTTGGACCCCTGCAGATCACCGGTTCTGAGACAGCGCCATACAAACTGTAGTGGTGAGTGTAGGTACTGCGGCATTGTCTCATTGAAGCCCTCATTGCTTTAATAAGCTCATTTGCATATTGACAAAAAGTCAACAGCAAAGGAATTAGGGATTCACAAGGGGAACCACTGTTTGATTCAGGTGACCCTTACCTATGTATCTGCGGGGCTGGGACGATATGACGGGTTCTGGTGACCCTATCCTATCTATCTTTGGGGCTGGAATGATATGATGGGTTTTGGTAATAGACTCCCTATAAATTCCATTTACTCAATATCACAAATGTCAGCACGTAGAGGAGTCCTTTATAGAGGACCTTTCACCAACTCCAACAATTAAAGCTCTTAGCATCTGTTAAAGGGGTTGGCCAAGGGGTTATCCATTTTTCTGATATGAGGCCAGTGAAGGTGGAAAAAAAAAAACAACCCATACTCACCTGTTCCTGGGGCGCCAATGTCTTCCACCGCAATCCAGTCCAGTCCTGCTGCTCTGGGGTCTTGTTTCGGCAGAAGTCTCCGCCGCATGTGACTGATGAGGCCAATCAGTGACCTAAGGAAAGGAACTGGGACATCACTCACATAGGTCACCTGTGACATCCCGTGTCCTTTCCTGGAGCTGCTGATTGGTCTCAGTGGTCTCGTGTGGTGAGGACTTCCACCAAAACAAGCCCCCGGAGCAGCAAGACCACACCACGGTGGGAAACACTGGAGCACCGGGGACAGGTATGTTTTTGTTCACCTTCCCCAGCCTCATATAAAAAAACAGGTTATCCTGGACAACCCCTTTAATGGGTTCTGCTCCACTGATTCCAGCACAGTTGGAATTTTTTCACTAGTCCCCAACATTCCCAAGTAATAAGTGCAGTTAGTTTTGATGCCTGATGTGCTATTGAAGATCTGTAATGTCAGGTGGGCGGTGTCAGGCGGGGGGCGTGATTCAGAGCTCCAATCAGAGGCAGCCAGTGTCAGAGCTCAGAATCACCCCCTTGTCTGCTCCTGCCTGACAGTACATAGCATAAATAGCATATCAAACATCACGACTAACAGCACAGGAATGGTGGGGGCTAGAGAAAAAATGCCAACTGTGCTGAAATCAGTTCTCTTTAATGGACTGGGGAGCAAGAGCTTTGTAACTCCCATAGCCTGTAAGAGAGAGATCAGCGCACTGGCCTTTTTGCTTCTCCTGTTTGCTGAGTGTCATTTTCGGTAGGCACAGTCGGGGTGCCCCAAGTACCCGTGTTCAGTCTACTGCTAGTAGTTGGTTATTGTTACCCACAATAGTGACATTGCTATAGTCAATTTGCTTTGTACCCTTGGTATACATTACTATAACCATCGGACATAAGTCATGAACAGTCTTGGAGTCTTCACTGGCGGATCAATTCTTGGCCTGAAGATTTGCTTTGTTCTCAAAAGGTCAATGAATAATTGAAGATATTGCGGCACAACTTTGATCTACAATGCATGACCTTGTCCTTGGCCCCCGATGACTATTACTAGACAGACAGAATAGTCTTTAAAGTGCTGCATATCATGGCCGCCATCAATCGTATGCTGAAAGACCATGCTCACATCAGGGCTAGTGTACTTACTGATAGAAAATAAACTGGAAGAGACTTACTCCAGAACCGATTCTCAGCATTATTGTAATATACTTTAACCTTTTAGGTGCTGAGCAGTGTTCACATAGTCTACCATATACATGCAGTACTTGTAATAATCCTAGTTGCATGTTTCCACTACTAGAGGGCCAATCTATATAGAGGCATAGATAAGTGATCTGAATAGGAGCCACATAGAGATGATGCCCAGGGACAAACTAAAGTCTCACGGGCCCTGGTGCAAAAGCTCATCTTGAGGTGCCCCTCTGCACAACTTATCGGGCCTGTCAGCTGCTCCCGTCCGTATTACATTTCGCTTGTCTTCTCTATCTGGGCCCAGACCAACATGAAGACTTGTTCACAATATATCTGTGCACACAAGCTTCCCATCATACCCACTCCCCCTCAGTGCCCCCTACATAGTAATTGTACCCCCTTTTTGTGCCACAGCCTTCTCCCACAGAATTCCTCTTTGCCTATATGCTGCTGACCTACTGGTCTTTCAGGTAGTAAAAGGTTAATTTTCTCCTTTATGACAGTGAATCTGTGTATCATAAATCTTCATCCCCTGTCTCAATCCAGGGCAACAGAGGGCACAGAATGCCACTTGGACTTGATGGACCTGTGTCTTCATCCAACCCCATCTACTATGTTACTATGTAAATCAGAAAGGAGATCAAAGAAGTTTTATCAGCCTTCATAGCTATGTTTATGGGCCCCCTAAGGCTCCTGGACCCAGGAGCAACTGCAACCTCTGTACCTCCTCAAGTTATACCCCAAAGACACCTTTCTAAGAACATAAATGCCCTGGTAACCACACATCTGGTTATAAACTACAGAATTGGAATAAGAAACTAGAAATGAGCATTTAGAGGGGTCGGTTGATTTATCTAAAGGTCCTAGTACCATGAGGTTATATACCAATATATTGTCTCCATCTACTATGCCCGCTGCCCTCCTTTGCTAAGTGCTACCCCCTGTTGTATGTACAACCCCGCCCTCATTGCTCTACAGAGCTCATTTGCATATTGACAAAAACAGCAATATCTCAGCAACGGAGGCCGCAATTCAAAGGGAAATACAGTGTTAGATTGAGGTGAGCCTAACCTTTCTATCTGTTGGGTTGGGCTGATATGCTGGGGTCCGGTGACAGACTCCTTTTAAGGAAATGATGGTAGTCTATGGGCAACATAAACTAGTGACAGAGCCTCAAACCTATTGTTTCACTTACACGATTTCTTGCTCTAGCAGTCATAAAAACGTGCAACATTCATGAGTTGCGGCACCCCCATCTGTTGACTGGAACTTTTATTCTAATGAACAGAATAGGGAGAATGCTGTCAATCAGCAGGGGGGAGGGGGAATATCTGCAGCTCATAGACATGGCTGACTACACAACCGAAGCTGATAAAACTGTGTTTTTATGACAAACAGAGCAAGAAATCCTGTAAGTGAGCTAGTTCTGGAATCTGGCTCTTGTTACTAGGTCATGCTGCCCTTACATAAACCTGGTGACAGATTCCCTTTCAGATAAAGGGTACAGTGTGCAGCGACAGTGGGTGACACCCAGATCTCCATGAGAGTATGGGCTGTGAACGTGTCACCAGGAGGCTGCTAGGCCTCAGTTGGGAGATACTGGGTTAACAAAAGTCACTGCGAGCCAGATAGCAGCAGTACAATTACAAGTATAGCCATAATAAAATGCATTAATACAATGAATGTTGGAATCTGACCCATTGCTATGGATGATACAGTTAAGGCTAAGTTCACATCTGTGCCGGAGTCCCTGTGGGAGACTCTGCCGCAGAAACCGCTGAAAACCGGCAGAGAGAAAAGACCTGTCTGTATGGAGGACAGTATAAAAATGGTGGACCCCATTATAGTCTATGGGGACCACTTGTGTCCATGGGTATCCACTGTTTTGGCGGTTGGGCTCTCAGTCATTCAGGTCCCCTGGTGGACCCAAACAATGGAGAACCCAGAGCAGATGTGAACCTAGCCTTACCAGTACGTGTCATACGTAGTATGGGCACACAGTGATCTTTGGCTCAATATGTATCTTAGTCAGATGGGCAGATAATAGGATCTAATAATTGTACACTGGGAACCCAAAGGACAATGGATGACACATTACAATGGGACTCCAGTTATTTGTAGAGTTTCCCATTAAAGAGTCTTCTCGATCAGCATAAAATGGGAATATGGATGGGATATCTCATAACTTAGTCTGGCTATATATGCTTTAATAAGACTACACAGTGACTCCCATCATGCTCTGCAACTCCTTCACTTATGTTAGTGAAGGAAACCCCTCGTGGGGGGTCATAATGCAACTCTATTTACTAACATCTAATGTGTATGGACAGCCTAACCCTCCCAACAGTCCATGTACCGCTGGTGCCAGCCATGGTCCCTGTGGTTGGATTCAATCTATATTCACATAACCGTGTCCGTTGACCATTTTAAGTAGGTTTTTGATGGCCAAGTGTTTAAGTCTATTTTAACAGACAATCATTTTTTATATATATATATATATATATATATATATATATACACACACAGTATATATAGAATAAGATAATTTTGTTGTCTCTTTTTTGACCCAGCCCAGTGATCACTTTTTAGATGCAAATCCGTTACAGATGTTAAAAAAACAGACCCATTTGGGTAGATTTATTGAGACTGGCTGAAATTTCCTACGCCAGTCTTAAAGAGGACCTTTCATGTCCTCAGGCACATGCAGTTTTATATACCGCTAGAAAGCCGACAGTGCCCTGAATTCAGCGCACTGTCACCTTTCCCAGTATGTGCCCCGGGGCTGGAGATATCAGCGGTTGTAGTTTCACCATTCACTGTCAGAAGGGCGTTCCTGAAAGTCTAGCTGGGCTGTGAGGAACGCCCCCCGACTGTACTCGACCATATCACTGTACTGTCAGAGGGGGTGTTCCTTACCGCCCAGTGATGATGCTGAGCTGTGAGGAACGCCCCCCCAGTACAGCGCTATGGACGAGTACAGTCAGGGGAGGCGTTCCTCACAGCCCAGCTAGACTGTCAGGAACGTCCTTCCGACGATGGGCAGAGATCTGTGCCGAAACTAACGGCACTGATATCTCCAGCTCCGGGGACATACATGAATTCAGCACATTGTCGGCTTTCTAGCGGTATAGAAAACCGCATGTGCCTGAGGACAGGAAAAGTCCTCTTTAATAAAGGACGAACTGACACAAGGCACGCCAGAGTAATGAAGAGGCTCCAGCTGCTCAATAAATCAGACACACGTAAATGTGGCCAGAATGTAAGTCTACGCAAGTTGAGAAAAATGCTGTAAAATTCCTGTATAACTTTTGGCATAAAACTGGCATGATAAATATGTCTCCTGCCTGCCCACATTCACAGAAAGTGATGAGCAAGGTGCAGAATGGGGAGAGGTGGTTATCTCTGCCACATTATCACCCAGAAAACTGTATAGCAGGCAAAACATACAATTATAGACAGGTCATTTTTTTTAACGTACTATTTTTCTATCCATCTAAAATGGGACATGTGGATACGCTCATTCACCCTCATGGTCTTCAGAACGCCCGTGTAATGGCCTGTTTTTCACAGTCGTGCGAATAAGGCCTAATGCTAGGTTCACACTAGCGTTCTGGTTTCTCTGTTCTTCAGGTCCGCTTGGGGTCCCGAAAGACGGAAACCCTATCCGCTTAAAAAGCGGTTACCCGCGGATCCCATAGACTATAATGCGGTCCACCCACCCAGTCTCCGCATATTTTAATCGGAATGGGGGATGGAGTTCTCGAACGGTCACACAACACTAGTGTGACCGCAGCCTAAATCGGACCTATTTCATGTGATATTTTAAGGATAAAAAACTAGTATGATATATGATGTGGAACTGAAAAATTTCATAGTCTGAGGGAATTTTTTAATCCAGTCTTACCAGTTCATTGCTTACAGTATTACTAGTCACATAGAACGGTGCGATACTCAAGTTTAGATGCCATGTCACATAGTATGTAAAGAAACTAGGAGGAGGGAGCTGGAAAATATACATTACAGGAAACCTGTCACACCATACGTGCAGTCCTATCTGTGGGCAGGATGATACAGTGACTTGTACTAGCCCCATTCTTTCTATGCTTAGGAGTCCAGTGGGTGGTCCTACTTAGTGTCACAACTACATTATATCTATGCACACTCAACCAAGCAAGGCTGACAGGACCGCGCACTGGACTCCTTAGCACAGAAAAAGCAGAGATTTTATTTAATAGGTCACAAGTTATACTAAATTTTTTTAGCCCATTAAAAGGGGTTGTCCAGAAATTACAGTTCTGGGCCAGGGGACAGCAATGGTAGTCACCTAAGCGCCAGGGTATGCGTTCTTTTGTTTTTGTTATGTTTCATCTTTGCAGGCCTGGACAATCCCTTTAATATATCAGTGTGCTCAGCTCCTCCTGTTCTATAACATGACACGGGTAGATCAGACACTATGTTCAATCTGACAGGTCCCCTATAAAGCAGATATCAACACTGGATGTACAGTCGTGGAAGATATTCACACATATATACACAAAACAGCTGGAGTATAATGCAAAGTCACATATACTAGGATAAGATACTGTACAAGAAAACGCACCAACCTCTTAACAGTGACATGATAGAGATCTACAAGACATGACCGGTCTCTAAACAATGTAAATAGACACAACTACTCTATAGTGTACACATTATACATTATCCTTCATAGGGTTTACACACAATTTCTAGGGCATTAAAATCGCTCAAGTATTTGGTCCTTTGATGTAACTTCTCGATATGTGGGACAGCAGTATGGATTTCCCATATAGGCCACAAAGTAAGAAACTCTTTTGAGGTATTTCGTCACAGTCTATTGTAGCAGCCTAATAAGAGATGTCATTATAGTATCTGATCCTTAAAGGGGATGTCCAGGAACTGGAGCAACCCATGGGGCAGACAGACAGATATATATATATATATATATATATATATATATATATATACATCTAACCTTGTGCTGGGGGCCTTGTTGCCGGAAGTCCTGTGCCCCGGGTGACCACTGAAACCAATCCGTGGGCTCAGTGATCGCTAGTAAGGAACTGGTGACATAAGAGATGTCATAGGCGAGTGATGAGACTGCTGAGGCCACTGATTGGTCTCAGCAGTCACATGAGGAGCAAGAATTCCAAAAACAAGGCCCCGGCCCAAGCCTGAAGGGACACTGTCGGTGGACAACGGAGCACCAGGTACAGGTTAGTATGTTAGTTTTTAATTGCACACCACCCCCAGCTGGCCCACAGATTTCTCTGAGACAATTCTGGGACATCCACTTTGATATAATGGATTACTGATCTTTATACGACATTGCAAACTAAGGCTGAACATACACTTTAGATTTCAGATGGCCAATCATCAATGGGATCACAAGATGGCTGATGATCGGACAAAAGCTGCCAATTGTGCCAAACACTGGTATTCTCGGCCTGCGACCAGTTGCAGGCAACCATTTGTGGCATCTACTCATGTGGTCAATGACTGTTCATCAAGGAAAACCTAATGGCTGGCTTTAGGCTGTATTCAGACAGCTGCAATGTGGTCTCATTTTAGAATCAGTATTAAAGGGGTTGTCCGAGACCCAGACATAATCACCAATCAGCTGATTCAGGTACCGGAAGACATATACATTGTATAGTGAAACAGCCCTGTGTCTATTCAAGTGAAAGAGCTGCAACACCACCACTACAGTATACAGAGGTGGAAGCTGTATATAGTGTATATATTATAATGGCGGTGTCAGGGAGCTGCAGTTTTGCACCCATGCACTTATATAAGGAATTCGGCAGCCGAATCAGCTGATCAGTATGAGGTCTAGGTGTCGGACCTCCACTGATCTAATACTGATGACCTATCCTGTGGGTAGGACCTCAATATCCACAGTCCATAGGTCTCGGACAACTCCTTTAAAACTACCAACTCTAAACCTTATAGTTTTCAAACAAACTGAACCAGAGGTGGTCTGGGTGTTGTAGGTGGGTGACATATTAGCTTGATGGTCCAGATGGAGTGGATATTGTTGAGGAAACCACATGCTGTGACCATGGTCCAATATTGCTTAAAAGAAGAAATATAACTAGTAAAACACACTTATTTGGTCTTTGTACAGAAATATAACAGGTAATTGTACAAAATTAAAAAAAAAACATGGCTGCATTCACCCTGAAACAGCGCCACACCTGTCCATAGTCTTGGTATTGCAGTTTAGCTTCATTGAAGTGACCTGGAAACCTCACCTAACCTGTGGACAGGTGCAGCACAGTTTAGAAGAAAGCAGCCATGGTTTTATAAGTCTGTGTTTCCTCTTTAAAGGGGTTGTCAGGCGGGAAAATCAAATTGTAAACAGGCTCAGGCTAGGATCACATCTGTGTTGGAGTGTCCATAGGAGACTCCGCTGCAGAATCCGTCTAAAATCGGTGGAGAAAAAAGTCCTGCACGAAGGATTTTTCTCTCCACTGATATCAGTATAAAAGAAATGGACACCCGGCAGACCCCATTATAGTCAATGCTATGGGGTCCGTGGGTAACCACTTTTTTAGCAGACAGGTTCTCAGTCTTTCGGGGTCTCGTGTGGACCTGAACGATGGAGAGCCAAACGCTAGTGTGAACCTAGCGTCAGAATGGCTTATAAACAAGGCTGTACTCACTTGCCGATCCTACGTTGTTTGGAAACTGACTGGGCTACTCCTGTTGGTCTCTACCTCTTGATCCCATTTCCACAAACAGGAAATCTCTCCTCATCCAACCACGGTATTTCCTATGTGTTGAGATTGAACCAGAAGGTAAAAAACGGCAGTAAAAGTGTCGGAAGGAATATTAGTGAGGTTTCGGTGAGGTTAGTATTGCTAACTGCTAGTATTTTTAATCTATTTTGAGCCCGTTTACAAAACTTTTCCATGCCAGACAACCGCTTTATACACAGTTGATCTGACAGCAAAAAGGTCTACAAAAAACCCCCCCAAAAACATTATATTTGGTAATACCAATCCCATAATTGAGGAAGAACAATTTGGTCCATTTGGTGTCTGTCACCAATTCTATCACTTGATAGTATCCTAAAAGCCCAGGAGAACATTCATGGTAGATCTAGAAGGTTGTGTTGGGAGTACAGTTCTTGGGTAAAATCATAGACATTGGAAATGTATGGCATGGCTTCTCCAAGCATGTCCACCACATCTTCTGCTGTCCCGACATTCATCACCTCAAAGAACGTGTTACGTACTGGAAGAGCAAGGAAGGCCACAGTAGCAGTTTTCCGTATAATCCAAGGGTGATAGTTGGCCAGAGAGTCATTGTAGGCTTCGGTACATAAGGTGGAGGTCTTACTGTCTTCAGTACTTGTTCTTAACTTCTCCAGAAAGAGCTGAAGCCAGCGCAAGGCTCGGTGCAATCGGAGTATTGTACGGCAACCAGACTCTGTATGGCTGCCTCGCTTGGTCAGATCCACCAAGTTAGAGCTGAGCTCATACTCCACCATGGATTGGAGGGTCCGGTAACGCTCTCCATTCTCCCCTTTTACATAATTTTCCATTATCTGAATTTTGTTCACAGCGTCTTTGGAAACGAAGGAAAAGATTGTCCCAAGGCTGTTCATAAATCTAAGTCAAAGAAAAGGGTTAATGTAGAGTAAAAAAGGATGTCTGCCCTTGACAGCCATTTTGTTTGCTTTTAATCTAAATAGACCTAAAGTGGATGTCCAAGCCTGGATGTTGATGGCCTATGAAGTCAATGGGAGCGAGCGGCAGCGCTGATGTCTGAACACTACAGGTACCAATACACAGACTGGACTCACCTCCGAACACCTGATCGGCACAGGGCCAGCTGTCAGTCCCCCCACCAATCTGATATTTATGGCAATAAGGACATCCTAAAGACAGGCCATAAAGTAAGAAAATCCATGCCAATGCCTTTAATGGGATAGGATATCAATATCAGATACGAGGTACGATTCCTAGCACCCCTCTGATCAGATGACTGAGGTGGCCTCGGCACTTGGCTATGCACTGCAGCCAGGCACACCATTATACATTGCCTATTGTCTCATTCATCTGAATGGAGCTGAGATGCAGCTATGTGACTAATGGATGTGACATCACAGTCACGGAGAAGATGCGCACCCCAGCACTGTGGCCCCTTCTGCTGAATGCCAGTGGTGCTAGAAGTTGGAATATATTCAAAAGTAAATGATTTTTAAGGATCTATAAACAGTATGCTGTTAGCTCCACCTAGTGGTGACTTTTGTGCTTTCTAAAATCAATTATTTTTGTAAAGAAGACATTATATCTAATTCTGAAAACTGAACTGAGATGGACCGACTCCCCTCCCCCCTCACAGGTCTAGTAACCCAAGTTTAGATCAATTTAGGGTTCAGATAATGTTAAAGGGGTTATGAAATGCAAAATATTTATCCTCTATCCCTAGTAAAGAAGATAAATCGCTGATTGTGGGGGTTCGACCAATGAGACCCTCACCAATCCTGAGAACAGGGGGGTGTTTTACTCCTATTGAGAATGTAGCGGTGGACGCAGATGCAACCTGGCTCCCTTCATTTTAATGGGAGCGCCGGAGATAGCTCTTCTATCTGGAGATCCCATTGCAATGAATGGAGTGGGTTGTGTCTGTGTTCACTGCAACATTCTCAATGGGAGTAAAAACACCCCCAAATCTCAGGGTCTCAATGGTTGGACCCCCATGATAAGAAATTTACCCTCTATCCTATGGAATGCTGCTGCAGAAAAAGCGGTCAAACCTCCTGGTGGACGCACATGTGCTCCTGCTCCCATTTACTTCATCCACTAGGTATGGGTCCCAACATTTGGAACGGAGTTGTCTAAAACGTATCTACCCAGTGGATAGGTGAGAAATGTTTTAGGCTACAAAACCATAACATGTATATACACTTTTATCCACCAGGCACTTACCTGACCAATCCCTTCCATCCATTTAGATAATGTTCTACAAGAACATCTTGGTCATCGTCTACCAAGCAAGACTTGAAGCTGACCAGGACCTCCCGGAGAGAGAACTTCTCTTCTGCAGTGGACATGTTAGGTGTCTCTTACAGTAGTCCTGACAAGGCTCCAGCTCCTTCAGTGACCTGAATAGAGATAAATCCATTATTACTAAACAATATCGGTGTATAGAGCATATGTGATAAGGAGATAATGTGTCCTGCAGGGCTCTCTGATCACACAGGGCACATATCCTGCAGGATCCTGGAAGATTTCTTCCAACAGCTCAAGTTTTGTTCAGGAGAAGTCAAGCGTCGCATATCCCTAAATACATATTTACAAGACACGTTAAGGTAAGGAGGGAGATCTAAGTGAAGCATGAAGGCGACATCTGCTCTACACTACGGAAAAACTGCACAGAAAACTCAGCCGTGCCAAAAATCGCTATCGATCCTGGACTACTAGGCAGGTGACTGGCAGGGAAACATGGAGGAGTGGACAAAGGTGGCCCCTTACTGAGGTTTAGATACTTACTTTAGCAAGACGGATGAGTCCCAGGTTATAACCAGCCGGCATACAGCCAGGCTTTTGCACATGTCCCTTCACTTTATATCCGGTTTATGGGCACTAGTAGGGTAGCAGACATAGCACCTGCTGTGGGTCCCAACAACTAAAGGGGCCTATTTAGTGATAACTATGGATGATAGAAGGGGATGTGGAAAACCAAATGTACCTCCATTACTTTACTGGGACATCATAATGCCTGGAGGTGACATCACAGCATATGAAGAAAGTCATTATAATGATATTTTTGTGTTTGCATATTATCCCTGTGCTATGATGTCATAGTGGGCATGTACTGTGACATCACTGTGTGTATTATTATGCCTGTACTGTGACATCACTGTGTGTATTATTATGCCTGTACTGTGACATCACTGTGTGTATTATTATGCCTGTACTGTGACATCACTGTGTGTATTGTTATGCCTGTACTGTGACATCACTGTGTATATTATTATGCCTGTATTGTGACATCACTCTGTATATTATCTCAGTACTGTGACATCACTCTGTATATTATTATCTCTGTACTGTGACATCACTCTGTATATTATCTCAGTACTTTGACATCACTATGTATATTATCTCAGTACTGTGACATTACTCTGTATATTATTATCTCAGTACTGTGACATCACTCTGTATTTTATGTCAGTACTGTGACATCACTGTGTTCATTACTATGCCTGTACGTGACGTCACTGTGTTGATGACATCCTGACATCACTGTGTGAGACAGAATCTACCTCAAAATCAGCTTCAAATTCCTCTGTGTGAACATCCCCTAAGGTTCAGGGTTTTAGAAGGCCCTGTAACAGCTTATTTTAGTGTCGCAGCTTCCTGCCTTACCTCAGGCTGGAACATATTAAAAAATATAAGCATAAAAATAATAAAATAAAATCACCCAAGGTGCATCTGGAAGAGATTATTTTCATACATAGGTGCAGTCTCTATGTTGGTGGAGGAGACGGATCAGGAGGCAACACAGACTAAATAGTGCATATGTGTCCATGTGGAAAACAGCTGTGTGCACTATAGCGTGCACTATTATGGGTCTGTGTGCTATTTGTGTGCAGTCTGTTGTATACACAGACCAACAATACAGCCATGTGAACTAGGCCTTACTGTTTCCTGTAAATGTAACCTATGACTGGTAATTTATCTGATAACATTATGGACTTTCATGGTGCCACTGGTGGGTGATAGTAGTCGCCCCACCTGTCACACACCTGGAATCAGCATATATTAATTACTGATGGGGGTAAAGGTTGCCACGTTTTCACAGACAGGGTATGTAATGTGACCCAACAGGAGCGGAGCAGGAGGCACTCCCGTGACATGTCAGCTCTGCAGTCGGAGGAGGAATGGAGTCAGTACAACCTGTTTAGCCATCCCGCCTTCTTCCCTCAGGCACCGCAGACTGAGCATTGCAAATGAAATTTTTAAAGGGCCGCTACACCTAAAGTCAGCAGGTACAAAATTGAGGCCTATAAACAGAGCCGCTGCCAGGACTGGGGGCAGCCATCACAGAAGGGACCTATCATATGGTACAGGCAATAATAGACAGAGAACTTTACGTTTACTGTCCCTTTAAAGATACTCTACAAATCAATGAGGGGGCAAAAACATCCTTCATTTTTGTGGTTGTCGTTTCAGCCTAAAGGTGGCCACTGACATGAGATAAAAGGCAAGTTTCTACAGGAGGTAATCTAGTGTCGGATGTACAACAAGACCCCAGTGCAATACAATGGGAGCCATAATATGACCATGCCCACAACGCCATTTCTGACGTGGACCCCGCAGCAGAGACTGTAGGGACTGTGGCTGAGGTTTCCACCTTGGTTTGCAGTTTAGAATGGCACAGGTTTGACCCCGTTTAATAAGGCCATGTTCACACAGTTTTTTTTTTTTTTTTATGAGGATTTGGAGAGTTTCCACACCAAACCCCACATGCAAAACTCTTGCAAGACGACTGCCGTTTTGGGAAACCATGCCCTCTGTTCAACAGGTGAGGTTTTTTTTCCCCTCAAATCCACAGCAAGGAAAAAAATGTAGTGACCTGTCTATTATTGGGGAGGATTCAGCCCAGAAGCCATGGCCATGCTTCAATAGAAGTCAATGGGAAGCTGAAAAACCCTGTCAAAATACTCATGGCCATTACAAAAACCTCACCAAGAACGTCATGTAAATGTCATGGAGCTCACGGAAACTATAGGAGGCAGAAATCAGGCATTTTCCATGCCATACCCATGCCATATCCCCCTAATATACTGGCATGTAGGTTGGCAAGAGATATAGGGACAGGTATATGGGAAGGTATAGGGACAGGTATAGGACCGGCTCCATAATTTGCATCTCCTTTCTACAGCCCGGACAAGCAGCTGTAAACACTACAGATGTGTGTATGGGGCCACTGAAATATATGGGTCTATACTTTTATACGCAATTGCAGGTAATAACTGCAGTGGTGTGCATGGGGCCTAATTCCTTTAATCCGGTACCACCTGACATAAGTGGCAAACCATTGGATAATACAAGACTAAAGCTAGTGCCACATTGCGACAAAATGTCGCAAAGAAGTCATGCAACAAAAATTTCAATGTATATCTCTGGTACTGTATTGTGACATGTAACACCATGTGACAATCATAGAAAATCCAAACCTGTTGGATTTGGTTGCCTTTCACAAGTCGCACGTGACCTGTGCTCCATAGACTTCTATAGAAGACACATGCCATATGTTTGCCACTGGACTATGGTTTTACTGCCAGAGCACAGCTCTAGAAAACCTTGTGCGGCAGAAAGTCACAGACACGTGACACAACACGCAACACGTCAGGGCATATTCACATCTGCACCATTGTCTCAGTTCTTCGGGTCTCTCACAGGAAAAATGCTCCGACTATTGACAGACAGCAATGGAGCCCGAGGGCCCCCACTGACTATAATGGGGCCCGGCAGACAACAAAGTCAGGCTTGATGGATTCTGCACCAAGTGCTCTAAATGCAGCCTTACCATGTCGCCCTACCCTTAGGCCAAGGCTACGCTGTGACTTTTTTAGCACAACTCAATAAGTCACACTACAAAAAGTCGCAGTGTAGCCTTGGTCTTAAAGGGGATGTCCAGGAATTGGACAGATCACAGAGGAGGCCGGGGATGGTGAAACGCTAGAAAAAAAAAAAAATCATGCTCACCTGTCCCCAGTGCTC
Source organism: Leptodactylus fallax (assembly GCA_947044405.1). NCBI lineage: Eukaryota > Metazoa > Chordata > Amphibia > Anura > Leptodactylidae > Leptodactylus > Leptodactylus fallax. Next base: position 1,026,759 of record CAMRHE010000270.1, read on the forward strand.
CAGTGTCCGCCACACGCCGTGCATTCGCTGCTAGAAGTCCTGCGCTGCACATGGCCATAGGACAGGACTCGGTGACATATGACAGTGACGTCACCAGGTCCTTTCCAGCCACCACTGAGGATACCGACTGGCCTCTGTGGTCACATGCGGTGCAGGACATCCAGCGGTGAAGGCACGGTGCACACCCTAACCGAGAGTGGAGACAGCGGAGCATGATTTTAATGTTTCACCTTCCCAGGCCTCCCCTATGATCTGTACAATTCCTGGACAAGTCCTTTAAACAGAATCTATTTAAAATTATTTCCTGGAAATCCCTTTAAATAGAATCTCTATAACTAATTATGTCCTGGACAATCCCTTTAAATAGAATCTCTCTATAACTCATTACATCCTGGACAACCCCGATACATAGATAGATAGATTCTATTTAAAGGGGTTGTCCGGGAATTAGTTATAGATAGATTAGATTCTATATATCAGTAATTATTTTCTGGAGTAGAACTACACGTCTCAGCATTCCCTAAGGAGACCTATATAGGTAGCAGATGACATATCACCTACCTGTTTGCGATCACGTCACCTGTCAACTCAGCACTAACCTACCTGGCTGATCTACTTACAGCTCTGACACTATCGTCTAGTCTGGCCCCGCCCATCTCGTGTGTGCCTACACCTGCCATCCAATCACCGCTGAGCCTCTGCCCCTCCACGATAACCAACACCAATAGCAAGGCGCAGAGGGCCAAAACCACACCTACTTCCGCCTTATGCCCCGCCCCTCTGCTGTATTCGCTTTCCTATTGGTTATATAGGCTACTCTGGTTCCGACTTCGGTATGATTTGATCACGTGACGCGGTGACGTCAGGCTTTGGCATCATGGCGCTGCCCAGTGGTGATAAATTGTGGTGGTTCTGACGGTGAGTGTGTGAGAGGCGTGTTCAGATGCGGCAGCGTTGTTAATGCGCTTTATGTCGGCCAATTTCATCGCACAGCGCGAATGTATTGGCGTTGACTAATGTAGTATGACTCTGCAGCGCTTGCTTTTCTGCTGTTGCAAAACTATGTTTCCCTGAGTGCTGGGGATATTCATACAGATTATTATTATTGTTTATTTATATAGCACCATTAATTCCATAGAGCTTTACATACAGATGAGAAACGCAGCAATACCTGACCCAAATCCCAGAGCTCTCCAGGCTTTTCCCTAGATTAGTCCATCACTGTGAATGTGGGGTCCGGCCTGCTATGTACGGTGGAGAGATCTAGGATGCTGTATGTTCTGCTCATTGCACATATGGTTGGAACAGTATTCATGGCTCTAATGTCGGGACCCTCTGAATGTGACCTTAGGTTGTATTCACACTGGGCGGCTTTTGCTGCACAGAAAACATTTGTTACCACAAGTTGTCACTGAATCCTTGGCACAATCACACTGTGTGAATATACCCTTATCCTAGGTTCACGTGATTGTTTCACCTGTGAAAATCGGTGTGTGTGTTGGCCGGATTTACTGGCCTGCACCTTATGCTGGGAGATGGACTTCTAGCAATTTAGTTATCTGAGTCCCTGCCCCCCAGGGACATACTGTCCTATAGTTATATATGATATTAGGAGTCCCTGCCCCCTGGGGACATACTGTCCTATATTGATCATAGTTAATAATAGTCCTTTAATAGTCCCACAATGGGGAAATTCAGTGTGTTACAGCAGCCAAGATAAGCAGATACAAATACAAATACAACATGTACAGGAATGTTCCAAGGTGAGAGGCATTACATTGATAGCAGACAGACAGATAGGATGTAGCAGAGGGGGGGGGGGATTTAACAGGCAGAGAGATATTTCAGTTCTCTGTGTGTAATGATCTCCACTTAGGTCGGTGTTGGTTGTACAGCCTAACCGCGGTGGGGAGGAAAGACTTCCGATAGCGCTCCTTCTCACACCTAGGGTGGAGCAGTCGGTCACTGACAGTACTGCTCAGCGCGATCACAGTCTCATGCATGGGATGGGAGTTATTCTCCCGCATGGAGCTCACCACGGACAGTATCCTTCTGTCACCCACCACCTGCACTGGGTCCAGTGGACTCCCCAGGACAGAGCTGGCCCTTCTAATCAGCTTGTCAAGTTTATTTCTGTCCCTGGTTGATATACTGCTCCCCCAGCAGGCCACTCCAAAGAAGATGGCTGATGCCACTACTGAGTTGAAGAAAGTCCTAAGAAGTGCCCCCCGGATTCCAAAGGCTCTCAGCTTCCTAAGCAGGTAGAGCCTGCTGTGGCCCTTCCTGTACAGGGCCTCCATATGATCTGCCCAGTCCAGCTTATTATTAAGGAGCAAACCCAGGTACTTATAGGTGTTCACAATCTCGATGCCCGTCCCCAGGATGTCCACTGGTTTTGGAGGGCTTCTGCCTTTGCGGAAGTCTACCACCATCTCCTTGGTCTTCCCCGTGTTAATCTTCAGGTGGTTTCGGTGGTACCAGTCCACAAAATCCTGGTTCAGTTCTCTGTACTCCCTGTCATCATCATCTGTGATGAGACCCACTATTGCAGAGTCGTCAGAATACTTCTGTAGGTAGCAGCTGGATGAGTTGCACCTAAAATCTGCAGTGTACAGTGTGAAGAGGAAAGGGGCGAGAACCGTACCCTGAGGTGCCCCCGTATTACAGATCACGGTACCTGACACACAGTCTTGGGCTCTCACGTATTGAGGTCGATTTGTGAGGTAGTCTAGGATCCAGTTGGAGAGGTGGTGGTCCACTCCAGCAAGGCCCAGCTTGTCCCTCAATAACCTGGGCTGTATGGTGTTAAAAGCACTGGAGAAGTCAAAGAACATTATTCTCACTGTGTTCCCTGGTTTCTCCAGGTGAGACAGAGCCCTGTGCAGAAGATGGATGATGGCATCATCTACCCCAATGCCCGGCCGATAAGCAAACTGGAGGGGGTCCATAGCGGGGCTCACTAGAGGGCGGAGATGTGTGAGAACCAATCTCTCCAAGATCTTCATCAGGTGGGATGTCAGTGCTACAGGTCTGTAGTCGTTGAGGTCCATAGGGTGGGGTTTCTTTGGAACTGATACCACACAAGATTTCCATAATTCAGGGACTATTTCCTGCCTCAGGCTCATATTATACATATATGTAATTATACCACACAGCTGGTCCCCGCAAGTCTTAATTAGCCTTGCACTGATGTCATCTGGCCCTGCGGCTTTCCTCGCCTTGATCTTTTTCATCTCCTTCCTCACCTGGGCCCGTGTGAAGGTCAGACTGTGGCCAGATAAAGACGGATTTCTGGATTTACTGGTCTGTTGGGAAGTGGCCGCATGAGGAGAAGTCATTGTGGTGGGGGGAGCTGAAGGACATGCTGGGGTGGGAGGAGCTGGTGTGTGATCAAATCTGTTGAAGAATAGGTTTAGTTCATTAAGCCAATTAACATCTGCCTCAATCTGGCAGACAGACTGTTTATGACCCGAAATTGACTTAAGCCCCTCCCAGACCCCCCCTTATGTCTTTTCTTTCCATTTGCTTTTCCATTTTTTCCTTATAACTGGCTTTTCCCTGCCTGATTTGATGCCTCAGCTCCTTTTGTACTTCCCTCAACCCCTCCTTATCTCTTGTCCTGAATGCCATCTTTTTCTCCTTAAGTAGTGTTTTTATATCAGAGTTAATCCATGGTTTGTTGTTGGAGAAGCACCTCACCACTTTTGTGGGTACTGTGTTGTCCACACAAAAATTAATGTAGTCTGTTATGCAGTGTGTGAGTCCTTCTATATCTTCTCCATACGAATCCTGCAAAACTTCCCATGCGGTTGTGTCAAAACAATCCCTCAGAGCCTCATCACTCTCCTCGGACCATATCCTCACTGTGCGGGTGACAGCTGGTTCTCTACGTACAAGTGGCTTGTACACAGGTCGGAGATGTACTAGGTTGTGATCCGATATTCCCAGGGGCGGTAGGGCTGATGAGTTATATGCCTCCCTCACGTTGGCAAAGAACAAGTCCAGTGTTTTGTTGTCTCTTGTGTGGAAGGTTACATACTGTGTGAAAGTGGGCAGTGTGGATGATGGAGAGGCATGGTTGAAATCACCCGAAAGAAGAAAGAGGGCCTGGGGATGTTTTAACTGTAACTGGCTCAGCGTGGCTTGTAGGACCTCGCAGGCAGTGTCAGCTTTCGCAGAGGGGGGGACATATGCAGCTATCACGATGACATGTGATAGTTCCCTTGGTAGGTAGAAAGGTCTCATGCTCACAGCTAATAGTTCAATGTCCTTACAGCAAGTTTGCTCCTTAATCACAATGTGCCTAGGATTGCACCATCTATTATTCACAAACATTGCCAGCCCTCCTCCTTTCCTCTTACCGCTCTCCCTTGTCCTGTCTGCCCGAAGGAGTTTAAAACCATCCAAGGAGATATGTGATATTAGGAGTCCCTGCCCCCCGGGGACATACTGTCCTATAGTGATCATAGTTATATGTGATATTAGGAGTCCCTGCCCCCCGGGGACATACTGTCCTATTGTGATCATAGTTATATGTGATATTAGGAGTCCCTGCCCCCCGGGGACATACTGTACTCTAGTTATATATGATATTAGGAGTCCCTGCCCCCCGGGGACATACTGTCCTCTAGTTATATATGATATTAGGAGTCCCTGCCCCCTGGGGACATACTGTCCTATAGTGATCATAGTTATATATGATATTAGGAGTCCCTGCCCCCTGGGGACATACTGTCCTATAGTGATCATAGTTGTCATATTAGAAGTCCCTGCCCCCTGGGGACATACTGTCCTATAGTGCTCATAGTTATATGTCATATTAGGAGTCTCTGCCCCCCGGGGACATACTGTCCTATAGTTATATATGATATTAGGAGTCCCTGCCCCCTGGGGACATACTGTCCTATAGTGCTCATAGTTATATATGATATTAGGAGTCCCTGCCCCCTGGGGACATACTGTCCTATAGTGATCATAGTTATATGTCATATTAGGAGTCCTGGACTCCTATGTGAATAGAGAACTATACTGCTAGGAGCCCCGCTCCCTCTCCCTCTCCTGTCATGATATTCAGGCTGGTATATCTATCCATCAGACCCCCACTGATCTAAAGGATAACTTGTTTCATGGAGAAACCCCTCTAAAGGATTTTTCCACTAACAGTTATCCCCTATCCACAGTATAAGTGTCTGACTTTCTGGGTCCTCCAGTGATCCTTGAGTTCCTTGAGTGTGAATGGAGTAATATATGGACTGATGTAGTGCTGTACTCTTAAGCAGTCCCATAGAGGTGAATGGAGCACAGGTCACATAGGTGCACTTTTGATCCATTTATGGTTGTGATCAGCTGGTCACATAGACTCCTAGGAGGTGCCCACTTGGTATGGATCCAGCAGTTGGTGCTGTCATGGCGCCCCTCGGTCTAGCATGTCCATCACACCAAGTGCATCTTCTGCTTCGGCATTTCTTGTTGCAGTGTGCTCTAAGTCACAGTAAGTAAATATGTCTCTCCTAAACGTAGCCCTAACCTGCCGTCTTTGATGAGGACACTGGGAGAGGAGCCTAAACCCCCTGGGAGCCCATACATTCTCGGGTATACCCTTCATTCATCACAGGAGTCACCAGTGATGAGAACCCCAGTGATCACATGTCTGTGTGTAGAGGATAACTGGTGTTAGTGATAAGACCCCTCCTAGGGCTGTCGCCGACCACTCACACAGAGCTAGAATATAATAATATAAATCATACTGGGTGCCAATGGAGCGCAGACATGCCTCACAGCTATCCTAGATTCCAGGCACTGTCCTGCTGTCCCAGTACCAAGGTGCTACCCATATGCAGTCCCGATTTTTAGCTCTACATTACTTGTCCTCAGTCGAATAGTGACTATTTCCTTCTACCGCTGTATGCAGGAAGCCATGGTACGATTATGTCATTGTACCTGCTGCGCCAAGCTAAAGACAGGCCAAGCTGAAGGAGACCTGCAGGGGTGACTCCTTGGGAACAGGGATAGGGGAACCTTATCTTTTTATTTTTATGGTATGAGTTCTGTGTGTGGGAGAAACTAAGGGGCCATTTTACTGTATGGGGACAATAGCAAGCACAGATGCGGTGCCCACTACTTGCTTCCGCGCAGCATGTGTACTTTTTATAAACGCAGCTTTTCCTCAGATTTATTTATTTTTTTTCTCGTAATGTGTGGATGGGATTATCCAGAATTTCATTCACTTTGCTGGTACTGTAAAATGCAGTTTTTTTTTCTGCTGCGTTTCTGCAACATTTTTTTGCAGCAGAACCCACCACGCAGTATCTGCCGCAGAGAGATTTCTTACTCCTATTTGCTTCAATGGGATCTTTGGACAGAATCCACCTGAAGATCGAGCAGAATTCTTATTGTTTTTGCTAGCTCTAATATTGGCAGATGAAAAAGTTGTACAAGACCAACTTTTTGACTGGCAATTTCTGTTAGAAAAAGCGGACACCCAACAGATCCCATTGTAGTCAGTGGTGTCCATCAGGCTCTATTGGTGTCTGCCATTTTAGCGGTCCGTTTGTCCGTTCTTCTGGCCCAGAAGAACAGACACCAAGCACTTGTTGGGTCATAAAACACAAATGTGCTACATCCATATTTGTATTTTTCACCATGTACAAGATCCCTGCTTGTTGAGAGGCCCACCTTCTCACAGCTGATGGTTTGTTACAGTCCAATGTAAGTAATCCTCAATATTGCTTCCCTATAAAATGTGTCCTCAGACATCTACTGGCGTGTTCTGTGCCAGTGCCATCATTACTCAGCCGTGCAGCCAGAGAAACTGGTTGTGTGCATGACTGGTGAATTCCTGTGTAATGGGATCACACCCAGTCACTTGCACGTTTATTATATGAAGAGCCTGTATATTACAGTAATGGCTATCACTAAGCAGCCAGGTATCTGTTATAAGTGAGGAACTGCAGGTTACTGACACGTGATGGCTAGTAAAGGGCCATGACTTAAGAGGCGATACCGTCATAAAAGCTGTTCAGTGATTTTCCATCAGTCCTATTAGGACATATGGATGTCATAGAGGGGTCCCCTTCTGGGACTCCCTTGTCTCTTTGCAATGAGGCAGGAGAAAGGTATTAGATAGTATAAAGGTGTCATGACTACATCACCTGACCACTACTTCTGTGACTGGTAAGGTGTCAAAACAGGGGTTTTCCAGGCCCCCTGCGTGCTTTTCATACTGTTGACCTGTCATCAGTATCTGATCAGTGGGAATCTGACACCCAGACCCTGCACAGATCAGAGCCAGAAGCTCTAGTGATGGACGGAGCTGGAAACCGCTCTCTTCCTATTCAAGTAGTAGGAGATGCAGTACCATGCTGGTACCGATATACAGTGGACAGGTCTGCAGGTCTAGTCCTATTACATGACTAGTAACAGAGCAGCTGTAGCTTCTGGAGGCAGTCTGATTAGCTGATCAGTGCAGGACTCAGGATACTCACACTCGCCGATTAGATACTGATGAACTATCTTGTGAATGGGGTCATAAGTATGAGCAACGCCAGTGGGCCCAGAAAACTCCCTTTAAGAGGCGGTATAAATTTAGACTAGACAGTGTAAAGATACACCAGATTTATCATCAGCCACTTATAGTATTGTAGAATTTTTAGACTGACTGGTCTAAGGTTTACACCGGACATGTAATTCTGCCCCCGTGTATTGTCTTCAAATCTAAATTTTTTTTTTTTTTTTGCAGAAAGGAAAAGGCGACCTCTTTAACTGTATCACATGTAAATTAGTTACTGAAGAATCCAGACCTGAAGATGCCAGAAATTAAAGTTACTCCACTTGGTAAGAATTTCAGACAGTACAACCCGTGTACTAGTCATTTAACCTCTATAGGCTCTATGATGTATATATGTGTCATAAGCAACAGCTAGTTGGGGTTCTATGACTGTATATATATATATATATGTCATAGTGATCTTGTGGCCACTGCCAGGGGTGTAACTGGAGAGGGTGCAGTCGCATCAGGGCCCAGGAGCCGTGGGGTGCCTATAAGGTGTCTCTTTCCAATATGAGGAGTGGGGTACTTTAAGTAATATATTATAGGTGGGGGCCTGGTACAGATTTTGCCTCTGGCTACTGCCACTGTATCTGTGAGATGGACAGCAGGATGCATGTAGCCTGGTCCTGCTCCAACAGCTGGTATTTGAGAGAACTTCAGTCCCAGCAGTTTAACCCCTTAGATGCTGCATTCAGTAGCAACTGCCTCATCTATGTGGTTAGACGGAAATAACGGGTTCCCTCTGTCAACTGAGAGGGTTGTCGTGGCAGCTGGCAAACTAATAATGGCCTCTAGGTCTGCCATCTACAGAAGCCTATTATGTCCTGCCGAGGGCAGCATCATCTGTCATTGTGAATTTGATGGGTATAATAGTCCCAAAGAAAAAAATCTTCTTTTTTTTCTGTTACACATTGATTTATTGAATAAAAGTAGAAAATAATAAAAAAGACAAATATTTGGAATTTGGCATCACTGCATCTGTCTCTCTCTCTTTCTCTCTCTCTCTCTCTCTCTCTCTCTCTCTCTCTCTCTCTCTCTCTCTCTCTCTCTCTCTCTCTCTCTCTCTCTCTCTTATATATATATATATATATATATATATATATATATATATATAAATGAGTTTCTGTCTGTTCTTTATACGCAACCAAACAACTGGATCGATCTTCACCAAATTTGGCACACAGCTACATCAGGTGTCCAGGAAGGTTTTAGACCAGGTCTCAGCTCTCTAGGACGTACCGTTCCTGAGATACAGTATTCCCAAAAAATGACTTGCATAAGCCAATAGAAGCCTGCTAGTCTTTCACTCATATTCCAACTGCCATACACACGGTCACATGTCCCTTATCAGCCAATAGAAGCTCACAGGCGCTTAGTTTCCACATGCACACAGCTGTACTCCAGGTTTCCACAAGAACCCAGCCATTTGTCTTCAGTGCTGTGGGTCTGCTTTAAAGGTGCAGGGCGCTGTGGATGACACTGTTACCCAAGGTCATATACATACAGCTTTACTCTAGGATTCCATAACAACCGATCACAGGTTTTTCACTGATATCCAAACTGAGATACACATGATCACATGGAGCTTATGGACCAGTGGAAACTCGTAGCTTCTTCAGTCTTGACATACACACAGCTTTACACCAGGTTTCCATAGCAACCAAGCTATTTATGACCTGAATTAGTCAATAGCAGTTTGCAGGTCCTTAAATATTCAGTCGTATGACATGTATCAGCCAATATAACTTCACATTTAATTTACCAGGTTTCCATAACAACACAGCCATAAATAGACTGTACCTATACTGGACTGCCATACTGGATGTCAGCATTCTTATAAATTGAAATGTATTTAAACTACCACACAAATGACATACAAAATAGACCAGTGCCAATTCTTATGGGGCCACTACACAAACAAAAAATGAAATAAACCCGTGCGAATCCAGGTCCTTCTGCTAGTATATTATAAAATATCACATTATTACACTGGCGCTGTGAATGCTTTGGGCAGATTGATCATGTGTAGATCCTCTGTATTGATTCTGTAGGTGCTGATCTTACTCCAGGGCAGTACATGCTCTGTTACACAATAGTAAGGGCACAGGGCGAGTCTGCAGTGGCAGAATGAAAGTTGGCACACGTGCTGTACAGATGCCACATAAACCACCAGGGATAAAAATCCTCTGTGCACTGCTCCACTTGCCTCTGACGTGACAATATCACAACTAATGTGATTGAAAGTCTTAGAATACACAGGACAGCAGAAGAGTGTCCGGAAGTGTAGTTTCTAGTAGGAAAATGGAAACGTCAAGTTTTTGATGCTGTGAAAACAGCTGGAGAGCCATATGTTGCAGATCACCGTATTGGGGAATTTCATTAAAGTGGTTCTCCAGTCTCCAAAGTATTTCTTATACTTAAGCCATACAGATCAGCTGTCTCCGCAGCCTCCAGGCAGTGGACGGGGTGTGCATGCAGGCTTATTCAAGTAATAGGAGCGACGCAGCAGCCCTGACCACCGTAGTGGTGGTTCTGGGGAATTGCAGCACAGCTATTATTTGAGTAAGGGCAACCTCCTCGCCCACTGCTCTGACTTGTGGCTGCCTGCACGGCTGATGTGTGGGGTTCAGGCGTCGGACCCCCACAGACCAGACACTGGTGACCTATCTTGTGGATAGGGCGTCAGTATATATTAAATAATATATTCATTGTTTGTTTTATGTCACTTTATGAGGTATGGTAAATAAGCAAATGTTAAATAGTATAAAGGCTCCCATACACTTAATAGAAAATCATCCAAACCCACCAATATCGACTTATTTTATACAAATAGGGACCTCCTGATTCTCAAGAGACAGAATAAGGGGGGGGGGGGGGGGGGTGAAGGGCAAGTTAAATATCAATGCCTAATATTTTGTTCTCCTGGGTTATATCTGGTTATCAGTTGTGTGACAGTTCTCCATTCACCCCTTGGAAAACACATGCACACTCAGCCAAACCAAGTGTGTATGTAAGGGAAGTTCATTAGAAGTGGCTGTCGCTATTGAAACATGTGGACGTCTTCCACGTGTTTTGTGGACACCAATATGTAATGAAGTCAGATGTAGACTTCATCCTCTGTCAGACCTCACTGATAATATAGTAACGCTTTCTCATTTCACGCTATTTTGCAGGTGCCGGCCAGGATGTCGGGCGCAGCTGTATCTTGGTTTCTATAGGAGGAAAGAATGTGATGCTGGATTGTGGGATGCACATGGGATACAATGATGACGTGAGTCTGGCTGTGGGGTTTAGTATAGGAAGGCTTTATGTTTCTTGTAGGGGTAACCATTCTCTCTTATTTGTGACAGCGGCGGTTCCCAGACTTTTCGTACATTACACAGAATGGACGTCTCACAGAGTTTCTGGATTGTGTTATTATCAGGTAATAAATCTGAGATCCCAAGGTGTGGTATTAGAGATGATGGACGCTACTGGTAAGAGTAGATGCAGAATATTACTAACATTTATGGGTGCAGGGGGTGTATTGACTCATAAGAGAGTGCAATCCGTTTACCGATTTGGCATATCTGGAGCAGTTCTCCAGAGCTGGAGTCTGGTTGGTTGCCATGAGTTGCTGCTTTACCTGTTCTCTGCACCAGTTGTGCTATTTATGCTCTACTGGGTTGCACTTACTAGTGATCCAGTACTATACAATAAGTAATGATGCGTTCTTTTCCAGCCACTTTCACCTGGACCATTGTGGAGCCCTACCGTACATGAGCGAAATGGTCGGGTTTGATGGACCCATTTACATGACGCATCCTACTAAAGCCATCTGCCCCATCCTGCTTGAAGACTATAGGAAGATTACTGTGGACAAGAAAGGGGAAACAAACTTCTTCACATCCCAGATGATCAAAGATTGCATGAAGAAAGTAGTGGCTGTGAACCTTCATCAGACTGTGCAGGTAACATGGATACTGTACTGAACCAGACGGGAGACTGTGAGGGTTAGAAAACATGGAGGCCAGAGTTAAATTGGTGGCGCCTAGATACAAAAGCTCTCGCTGGCTCCTATCCATCCGAATGCTTTCTTATGGTCCCGTTCATCCCCTCTGCCTCCCACCCCTCTTTTAGGACCCATCCGCTTCACTTGGGCCATTTGGATTACTTGCCATAAGCTTTTCTCACTCGCCTCCCGCCACTCCTCTATGGTTTCTTTCCTGTTTAACCCTCTCCTCCCGGGGGGCTGGGGCCTGATATGGTGCACCCCTGGAGCAGACTAAGTCTGTTTCATATCGCTGACCTGATTGACCCGTCGACCTTGGATCTCAGGCCCTTTGACTATTTTACCTTCAATTTGCACTTGCCATCTACTGAGTGGCTTCACTATTGGCAGATAGCCCACTTTATGACCACTCTGTTTGGGGCCCCGCAGGTGTCCTTCCCTACTCTTTTTGAGAAGATTTGCCGAGCTGGTACCTCTACGAAAGGCCTGAGATCGGATATTTACCATATACTCTTTTCTCCAGAGGGATGCACTCCCCTCGTCCACAAATACATGGTCAAGTGGACAGAGGCATTGGGTAGGCAGATCTCTCCAGCACAATGGCAGATGATATGGTCCCGTGCAGCCAAATCGTCCGCATGTATTACATTCCGTGAAACTCAGTATAAGTTACTGATGTTTTGGTATCCTACCCCGATCATACTGTACACTCGCTGCAGATGCTTCTCCGAGGAGGGCACATTATTCCACATCTTTTGGAGCTGCCCCTTGATTCGTGCTTTCTGGACAGAAGTTAAGGTGTTAACTTACAAGCTCTTTCTCCAGGGTGTCCTGCTGGATCCTCTTGTCTATTTACTTAATTTGCCTCCCCGACACCTTGGTAAAAAGACCTCTAAACTCTTCCTGTATCTTTGCACTGCTGCTCAAATGCTTGTGGCCCTCCACTGGAAAATTGTACACCCTCCTACTGGCCCTGCCCTTGTGGCCCGTATCAAGGATGTGCGCAGCCTGGAGTATCTTACTGCCACGCTCAACAACACAAAGGATGCCTTCCAGTCAGTCTAGTCCTCATGGGATACGTACTGCATTCTCCATGGTCTCTGATCTCCCTCTTCCCTTCCTCCCGTCTCATTGTTTCCCAACCCTGTGTGTTTTATGTTTTGTGTTCTGTTTGTCCTTGTTCAGACTGGTTTTTCTTGGTTGATTATTTTATGATGCTTTTTCCTAAGATTTATCACCCCCTCCCTAACTATCTTTGTATTTTGTACACATTATCTCAATGTTTGCACTCTAAAACTTTTGTAAATACTTGTAAATAAAAATTACAGTTTACAAAAAAAAAAAAAAAATGGTGGTGCCAATAGTCCATGTGCTGATTATCTGCTGAGTTTGTACATATCAGTCACTTGATATAAGCAGAGATGCAGTGTAAAGCATAGGGGGCATGTATAGTACATGTATTGTTTCTGTGGTTCACCTGAATATTAAAGGATGTCACATAGACAAATGTCCTTAATGAACTTTGCCCTTCTAATCTCTGCATATTGATTTTAGGTTGACGATGAGCTAGAAATTAAGGCCTACTACGCCGGACATGTTTTGGGAGCAGCCATGTTTCAGATTAAAGTTGGCTCAGAATCAGTTGTATATACTGTGAGTATACAGCATCCTAAACACACACCCATAAGCTCTGTGTTTCCTAAAATGCTGAACTATCTGGGTCCAGACCCCGAACTAGCAGGTGACGTCAAAGAGATGTGAAATCAGGGCTAGGAAGAAGCAGAAGTCTGAGCTGGATGAGAAAGTAATGAATACTGCTAGTACAAGACAAGTAAATCGAAAAAGCCCTTCCTATTCTCTGGTGTGTGCCTGTATATATCATAGGTGGCTAGTACTTGGCCTGTAATCATGTGTGGAACCCAAAAAAAGTTTTTTTTTTTGGCCATTTAAGTTGAATTCACACAGTGCAGATTTATTGCTGAATTTAGCAGCATAAGATATTGAGGAACACTGGGGATTTTCAAAGCCATGCCATATTTTGTGGAAATGCTGCAGACTATTTACTGCTATATAAAAGGTGAGATCTACAGCTATTGCCACACCAAAATCCGTAAAAACGCACAGAGTTCATTGAGGATTTTGGTGCCTTATTTTTACATTGTGTGTGTGAACTTGGCCTTAAAAGGGTTGTGCCTTTATGGACACTTATTCCCTATCCATAGAACATAAGATAAGTGTCTGATTTCCAGGTCCCCCAGGGATCAAGAGAATAGGGAACCAAAAGCTCCCCTAAGGCCTCCCTGTGAATGGAGCACCAGTGCGCTTGCGTGACTGACTTTCCATTCACTTCTATGGGACTGTGGGTAATACTGGAGATTACAGTCCTGGCAGACCCATAGAAATGAATGTAGCGCTGGTCACGCAAGCGCACTGGTGCTCCATTCATGGGGAGGTCTTAGAGGGGGGACCCCATTGATTGGGCACTTATTCCCTACTCATTGGGAGTGATTGAGTTATACATGCTGCCCTGGGCATAAGAGACCCCTGAACCTGTTGTGTCAGATCCAGTGTGGGCACTATGTACCTAACATTATCATTACATACCAGGAGACGTCTTACCCATGGTCATGGTCTATTATAACCTGTTCTTATGTCTTTTCTAGGGTGATTACAATATGACTCCAGACCGACACTTGGGGTAAGAACTTTATTACATATTAATCATCTCTATGGGTCGGGGATATTGTGTTCATATTCTGTGTGGAATGATGCCATACAGAATTTACCATAGAAGAGGTTACCTGGTTTCCTGGCACATTGTAATAGCACAAGAAGCTATTTTGAGTTGATCAGGGATTACTTTGGCCTCCTCCATGGACTCCCTCCCGCAGGTGCCGCTGTACCGGTGTAAACAGCTGGCGTGTTGATAGCTGAGTTCCCTATACTGCCTCGGTGCGGACAGCCCCCAATTCCAGCTCTGTAAATACCACTTCCATCTTGTAAAAGCCATGAACATTCTCTGTCTACATCTGAATACCATGAAGGCAGGTGTAGTACAGGTAACCACCGCCATCTTGGACTAGTTGTGAACACAGCGCTTGTCTACACCGGTACCAGTGGCACTCATGAGGAAGAGGGGCTTCTTTGAAACGGCTAAGGTAAACCCTTAAAGGATCAAATTGCTTCTTGTGGCATTACACAACAGTGTACAGCATAAAGGAATTTTACCAAGAAACCATACAAGCCCCAATAAAGGACCCAGCATATCAGCTCAGCCCCACAGATAGGGTAGGGTCACCTGTATCCAGCGATCTATCTGCGGGGCTTGGTTGATATACTGCGTTCTGGTGTCAGACTGAATGTGCGCTTGATATTAGTGTTTTTCTGTGTAATATTCTCTGCATGTTAATATACATGGACCTGCATGTTACATGAACTACTTGTAGGATTTTCACCTCCTTGACCAAAATCTCTTTTAGCGCCGCATGGATTGACAAGTGTCGCCCAGATTTACTCATTACTGAATCCACCTATGCAACGACTATCAGAGATTCGAAGCGCTGTCGTGAGCGAGATTTCCTAAAGAAGGTCCACGAGACTGTAGAGAAGGGCGGAAAGGTAAATGGCGTTTTATTGTTGTTTTCTGTCTGAAGTGTTGGTTTGAGTTAAGATGGTCTGTGTAAGGTGAAAATATTGTTACCATAGTAACCCGAGGGACTGCTCTATATGTATTTTATGAATCCATAGGAGTGGCTACCACATCAGCTAAACATGGATTGTAGCTTATTGTATGGATGTGATCTTTACTGCTCACATCTAGACCAAAGCTACAGTCTGTGGTGGAGAACAAAGGGAAAGATTTATGAAGACTGGCCTATTCAACACCAGTCTTTGTATCCCCTGGGCCGGCAGAGGGTGCACCTCATTTATTACGAGGCACACGCTCTGCCCGGTCATGTACACCAGCTTATAATTGTCCTAGTTTTCCAGGATAAATTATGCCAGGTTTCTTAAATAATGATAAATATAGCAGCGTTGATGGGCCCCGCACACAGGATGCCATCCTCATACCTCCTTTTCGGGAAAGTAGTGTGGACAGCTAAGTTTATGACTTATGACCTCCATTATTGCTTAAGTGTTCTGCTCTTGTGGGCAAGGCCGTCTGTCCCTATGGGGGTATGGAGCATGGAGGCAGGCCGCAGCGCCCCTCATTTTAGAAATTGATTGGGATTCTTCTGTTTGGAAACTCACAAATTATACATTTATGCCCTCTCTTATTCATGTAACATAAATTTGGTAAGAAAACTTTAAAAGGGGTTCTCCAGGCCCCCTGGCAGTTTCCATACTGGTGATCTATCTTCAGGCAGGGCCACCAGTATCTGATCGCGGTAATAGATCCCCACACTGTTCCGCTGTTTCAACTGTGAACAGGCGCCAGATGTAATACAGGGGATGGTGCCAGAATCCTATGTCTTGCAAGTATTGTAGCTCTGCTCCTATTCTCCTACCCCAACGCCACTGCTATAGTGGACTGTGCTCTCTCCTTCCCACCCCATCCATTGTATAGGCTTTGTCAGATAGCACATCTGGTTGGTGCGGGGACCTGCATCGATGAGATACTGATGGCCTAGCCTGAGGTTAAGTCATTAGCATGAAAATGACCTTTGTGCCTGGAGAACCCCTTTTAGATGTTGTTCTGGATAATGCCATATTGTATTTGTATCCCAATGGATAATGTGAAATCTTTGTGACTTTTAAGTGCTTATCTCTTAGATACCTTTTACCCCTTGAGTCCGTATGTGTATACTTAAAGAGAACCTTTCACCACCTCCACCAGTTTCAGTTCTTTTCAACATTTAGCAGGCTCCAGTCCATGGATTCTGGCCCAGTTGGAATTTTTTCTCTATTCCCACCGTTCCTGAGCAATCAGTGTTGTTAGTTTTAGTTCCTGATATACAGGCCAGTCTCTAATGTCAAATGGGTGGTGTCAGGGAGGAGAAGACAAGGGGGCGTGACTCAGAGTTCCAATCCGAGTCAGCCAGTGTCAGAGCTTAGAATCACACCCCTTGCCTGTTCCTGCTCGACACCGCCCACCTGACAGTACAGAGACTAAATTGCACATCAGGCACCAAAATTAGCTGTGCTGATAGCTCAGGTATGGAGGCTAGAGAAAAAATTCCAAATGTGCCGGAATCAGTGGAGGAGTGTGTATTACAGAATGTAGAATTGATGGAACTGCTGGAAGGTTCTCTTTAACAGGAGCCACTGTTTGGGCAGTTACATCTTGTCTTACTTCATGGTGGTGTGAATAAAGTACTAATAATGTCCTTTTTTTTTTTTCTCTTGACAGGTTCTCATTCCTGTTTTTGCCCTGGGTAGAGCTCAGGAACTCTGCATCTTGCTGGAGACATTCTGGTAACTTTGCGTTGTGTGTCTTTGTAACCTTTTCTTACACTTTATTTGTTTTATATATTAAACTGACCACATTATTTCAGGGATCGGATGAATCTGAAAGCCCCTATTTACTTCTCCACGGGTCTGACCGAGAAAGCAAACCACTACTACAAGCTCTTCATCACCTGGACCAACCAGAAGATCAGGAAGACCTTCGTACAGAGGAACATGTTTGAGTTCAAGCATATTAAGGCCTTTGACAGAGCTTTTGCAGATAATCCTGGTCCAATGGTAAGAATATACACTAGAGCTTGTGTATGGCAGTGACATAAGTGGAATAATGTATATGTATGAACTGTATTCACTGTCAGGTGGGTGGTCCTGGATTGGAGCAGAGAACCAGAGTCCGCCCCCCTGACAGTAGAGGGGGTAATTATGCTGAAACTAACAGGAATGATTGCTCAGGAATGGTGGGAGCTACAGTACAAACTCCATCTGTGCTGGAATCAGTAGAGCAGCGCCTACATCTCTACTTGTTGTCAGTGACTGTGAAACTTGTATCTGTTTCTGGAGACCAAATATCGACCTTGACCATGTCCAAGTGAGGACAGATACTCATAAGAGCGTGTTCACACATGGTATACACATTGCTAGTGTTCCATCTGGATTTGCTGGCAAGAAATCTGCAGCATATTTTAATAACAGCAAAGCGGATGACATTTGTTAAAATCTCATCCACAAACTGGGATAAAAAATCTACAATCTGCAATGCAGGTTCTAAATCTGTAGCATGTCCGTCCTTTACGTAGATTTTCACTTCTTACGATGCATATGGTGAAATCCACTGCAATTTTGCATCCATACCTGTGACATCAGTTTGCCACAGATTTTGACGTGATTCACCCCAAAATGGAAAATTATTCCTTGTGGACTTATCCTGAAGATGATCTGTCAGGAAAAAAAAATGGATTTTTTTTTTTTTATCTCCAGGATTTAGCTGAATAACAATCTTCCTAGGAACTGATAGACGTGTACCTATATTCAGAAAAACAGGCAATAGGAACAAATCCCATTCCGCGAAATGAGCGACCCTATGCTGTAATGTCTTTGCACTTTGTCATTTGCAGGTGGTGTTTGCGACTCCAGGAATGTTACACGCTGGTCAGTCCTTACAGATTTTCCGCAAGTGGGCTGGGAATGAAAAGAACATGGTGAGAGATATTTTATAATGCCTAGGGATAAATGCTTATTCTAATAATTTACAACAGTCGCTACAAAATGTAAAAGGTAAAGAGGGATAGTATATGTCCAATGTATGGAGCTGCGTTTGTTTGAAGCACCTTCTTTATGCTGATCAGTGGGGTGCCAGGATCAGTATTAGATTGGCAAGGGTCCAACAGCCAACCCGCAAATCATACCGTCTGTTCGGGAACAGCACATTTGCCAGTATTGTTTACATGCCCGCAACACTTTGACATTGAAGTCTATGGGACAGCGCTGCATTACCGAAGCCCCCACTACAAATTGTATGGCAAGTAAACCTTACCAGAATCTTTGCTGTCTTTGAACAGGTGGCCTGCGGGGGTCTTGGTTATCAGACTTTCACAGATCTAGTATTGATGGCTTATCCTAAGGATAGTCCAAACAAAAAGAATTAGTCAAGAAAGACCAAAAAATCTCAAGAAAATATATTAAAAATATATATTTATTAATAAAAATGTAATAAATAATACATTAGAAAAATATGTATCAAAAGGCAATAATACAGGTGACACAGACAATGGATAAGACACAACACAAGACACGTGTCACATAAAAGGGCTCAAAAGTACACAAAAAGTATATATAAAGATGACAGTATATATATAATGGCCCACAATATATATTCAATACTAAATATGCAAAATTTGCAAACCATATATAAACAAATATCTAGATAGGGAACGTAAACCCAATAAATAATGAAACATGCCACATGGACACAGAAATATATATATGGAAATGCAAAATTAGAGACACTATCCATATGTAGCTAACATATATTACTAAATATTGGTGAGTACCATATATAGAAAAAAGCAATGATGGATAGAAAACATATCAAATAAACAAATAAATAAATACAAAAGGATAATGATTACCTGCAGCCATTATAAAGGTAAATTTGAGCCCAGTGAGCACAAAGGTATGCGTGGAAACGCACCTCAACGCGTTTCGCTAAAAAAGCTTCCTCAGGAGGTGTAGTGTCCAACTGAAAGGAGAGGTATATATAGGGACCCCCAAACTATGTGCAACCAGCTGTAGATAGTAGCGCATGATGCCGTGATGGCCGTAGCGAAAATCAGTTCAGCGCATGCGCAGTAGCGGGCAGTCGCGTCAAATGACGCACAACTCCCTTGCACGTAGTAGCGCTCAACTGATCTCGCGAGGTCAGCGCACCAACGTCATGCGCACCACGCTGGAACGCATGAAAAGGTAAGTATAACTACAATGGTGGAAAATATATGTAAAAACAAACGGGATCAACGTATTAGCCTATCGCAAGGCAGCCCCAGACTGCTTAAGCATAATATCCTATGTATCTGCATATTAAGAAGTAATAATATCATACAAAATGCATAGAATAGCGGAGTGCCAATCATCCATGCCATATATACAAAATGGAACATATAAAGATGTAAACCTCTTACACGTAATGTACTATATATCCAAATGTTCCAAATTATCCTAAGGATAGACCATGAATAATAGAAAGTGGGTAATCCCTTTAATATTGATCACCTGCCTTTAGGTCATAAATATCAGAAATCCCATAAAATCCCAGGCCCCACATGGGAAATTGCAGCAAAAATACAGGGTTTTTCACTGCTTTCTGCTGCATTTTGCATTTTTGCCTCCCCCATATAAGTTTCTGACTTTCCCCATGGTGGGACTATTAAAGGATTATTATTATTTATGGGGAAAATATAGCGTTTTTCACAGGTAAAAGCAACGTGCTGTGTTTGTCAAAACTGCATGCGTTTGCTGTGGCGATGATGCTAAGTTAAAATCTTATTCACATGGCTAGAAATGTAAATCACTACATTTTTTTTTCGCCCACCGCATTTCCGCAAAAGCTCAAAATTCAGCGTTTCTTCAACATGGGCTGGTTTTAGGATCACCAGCTCTTTAATCCCTTTATGTGCGTGAACGGTTTTGGTTGTTGGGACACATGGCAAGCTCTGGAATGAATCTTCTGTCGCAACCAAATGAAACCAACACATTTGAAGCAGGTTTTGTCATAAATGGGAAAAACATGAAGTTTCTTAAGGCTTAATTCACACTAAGTCTGTGATGTATAGACATTGGGGGAGATTAATCAAGTCTAAGCCAGTTTTCTTGCATAAAAGTCACAAACTGCAAGAGATATAGTCTTCATTGATACCCTACAGTGACTTTAATAGCCAATCATTAGTCAAAACAATATCTGGCGGTGTCACTGAAGCACAAACTTTAGTGAAAAGCTCAGTTGACCACCATATTGTGTGATTAAAAGTTGTTTTGCTATATATGTGTATGTCTGTGTATATATGTATGTATATATATTTTTTTATTATTAATAATAAAAATAATTTTATTTATATATTAATCTATGTTATGGTCCCATAGTATACATACACTTATCAGATGGTCATTGATTCTTGTACAGGTGATCATGCCCGGTTACTGCGTACAGGGCACTGTGGGACACAAGATCTTAAGTGGTCAGCGAAAACTAGAGATGGAGGGGAGACAGACGGTAGGTGTCCAGTCTACTTCATCTTTAATGTACTATATATGCATTCGCTTACAAGCATTGATGATTAAGACGATGTAATGTCATTTCCTGGCAGCTGGAAGTGAAAATGCAGGTGGAGTATATGTCCTTCAGTGCCCACGCCGATGCCAAAGGTATCATGCAACTCATCCGCCAGGCCGAGCCCCGGAATGTACTGCTGGTGCATGGAGAGGCCAAAAAGATGGAGTTCCTGAAGCAGAAGATTGAGCAAGAGTTTCGTGAGTATGGAGATTAGTATGTCCATGTACACAGTGAGGGTTAGGTTATTACACAGCAAACGTGGAGGAGTTGCCATAGCAAATAGTAACCACAGTTAATAGTAATCACAATTTTCGGAGGCCCCTTTGTAAAATGAAGGATACAGGCTAACTGGTTGCTATGTTAATGGGGTTGTCCCTTGTCCAGGATAAAAAAAAAAGAACTGTATACAGCAGGGGAGGGATCAAAAATAAAAATGCATTTATACTTACCTGCATCGTCCCTTCCTTTCCTGTGCTGGCTGTTATCTCCGCTGCTCTGTTTATATACAGATCGGCTACAGCGGTGACATCACATCGATGGAACTGTTGCTACCAAGCACCGCTCTCAGTTCAGAGCAGTGTTTTGTTAAAACCAGTATGGAACTAACGACAGTACCTGGTAGGGTGGCTTATACACTTTCCAAAGATGTCTTTCTTATTCTGCATTGCGGCTCCATTTTCATGAAAATCCTTATTTTCTTCTTATGTGAATTAAATAAAAAGGGCTTTAGGGGCGTTTCTTCCTCTGCTGGGTCCTTGCTCTCCACCTTAGATAATCGCCATCCTGCACAACCTCCCATTGCTTGAGTGACATCTCCCACTATGTCACACACTGTCTCCAGCTGCCTCGTTCTTAGGCCGTCCTCCTACTCCTGCTCTTCCAGTTCCAGCCTGACATCCTCAGGTATGCACAGTACAGTCAGTACTTGCTAGGCCGATCCAGGCAATGAGCACGGTAGGAGTTAGAGATGTCACTCAAGAAATTGGGGGTGGCTCTGAGTGGTTATCTAGAGTGGGTAGGAAAAACCCTGTCAGGGGAAGAAACTTCCCTAAAAGTCTTCTCAGCTAATGTGCATAAGAATATAATGCTGATTTTCATGAAAATGGAGCCGCAAGGCTGAATAAGAAAGACATCTTTGCAAAGTGTAGAAGTCATGCAACAAGGTACTGTCAGTAGTCTGATACTGGTTTTCCTGCTGACGGACTCCCTTTAATAAAGCTCAATCTCCTGTAACATGTACTTTGTGTTCTTTCTGCAGATGCCTCCTTGGCATTGTCTTTAACCTACTCCTCTGCCTGCAGGTATCCAGTGTTATATGCCATTTAATGGTGAGACAGCGACCATTGTCACCAATCCTAACATACCAGTGGATATCTCCTTGGACCTGCTGAAGAAAGAGAGCGCACTGAGTGAGTAGATTGGATCAGATCCTTTGTAGTGGAGTCTTCTGCAGTCCCTTTCTTAGGGCTGACATTGTGTGCTGTGTTTATGTATATCATTATAGGTCTCATGCCAGATGCTAAGAAGCCCCGGCTGATGCACGGAACCCTTATAATGAAAGACAATGTAAGTGAAGATGATGTGTACGTTGTGCATTGTGTTGTCAGACTTCCAGATTCTGCAAATTAGAGATAAGACTTTGATGTGTATTATTGTAGCATATGTATTGTATGAGGGGCACCTTTATACGCTTCTAAATATACAGCCAGATCTTTATAAGCCAGGATGATTTATGACGCAGCTTTAACTGCTCTTAACACTAGAAGTCCCAGAGAGGGGTCATTTAACATTTCTACCTTTGGAACCCAGAGAGGGGTCGAATGACCTGAAGGATTTTATCTAACATCCTATAATCACCGTCTTTTGTTCTGTAATTAAGGCCATTACTGTCACACCACAGGAGGTTGTTGTTTTCCATTGAGTTTAGCCATTTAGTGTCTAGTTAGTTCTATTCAGTTTATTGTATTTGATAATATAAAGACTATACATATTGTATTAAGTTTAGTTTTATTTGAGCAAAAAAGCACTGAAACAATTAATCATTTTTTATATATTTTAAATAGAATTAGAAATTTTAGAGCAAGGTACAGCTGTGAGTAATGACCAGAAGCATTTGTCTAAGGCAGGGGTAGGCAACCTTTTTTGTTCGGTGTGCCGATTTTAATAAAAAAATCAAAGATGAGGTACTCGGAGTGCCGGTCAATAATTGTAAGTCTGACGACCCCTAAACTAAAGTCATATACCACAAACCATAACACAGAAGTGCTGCCACCAGATGCTTTAGGACACATGCGCTTACTGCTATTTCCTGGGACACTCCTGTACTTTCCGATTAGAAGCAATGAAAGTCCATGTGCAGCCCCCAATTAGTGGTAAATTTATTGTGTCCAGGAGCCCCGTATGGCGGCATCCTTATGGTGAATACACACTATGTATCTGGATGCAGCTATATTTGGAACTTTTTCATTCAATGTAAAACTGGTGCATTTTTGCACAAAAAAAAACAAAGCCGGAGTTTTCTGTGCAAAAACACATCCTTAATATAGAAAACACACCGTTATACAGAATAATGTCCCATAGTGGTCCCTGCACACGGTATTATGTCCCATAGCGGCCCCTTCAACATGGTATATGTCCCATAGCTGCCTCTGCACACGGCATTTGTCCCATAGCAGTCTCTGCACACAGTATTTGTCCCATAGTGGCCTCTGCACACAGTATTTGTCCCATAGCAGTCCCTGCACACAGTATTTGTCCCATAGCGGCCCCTGCACACAGCAATATGTCCCATAACGGCCCCTACACACCGTATATGTCCCATAGCAGACCCTGCACACGGTATATGTCCTATAGCGGCCCCTGCACACGGTATTATGCTCTATAGTGGCCCCTGCACACGGTATTATGTCCCATAGCAGCCTCTGCACACGGTATTTGTCCCATAGCGGCCCCTGCACACGGTATTATGTCCCATAGCGGCCCCTACACACAGTATTTGTCCCATAGCTGCCCCTGCACACAGTATTTGTCCCATAGCGGCCCCTGCACACGGTATTATGCTCCATAGTGGCCCCTGCACATGGTATTATGCTCCATAGGGGCCCCTGCACATGGTATATGTCCCATAGCGGTCCCTGCACACGGTATTATGCTCCATAGTGGCCCCTGCACACGGTATATGTCCCATAGTGGTCCCTGCACACGGTATTATGCTCTATAGTGGCCCCTGCACACGGTATTATGCTCCATAGTGGCCCCTGCACACGGTATATGTCCCATAGTGGCCCCTGCACACGGTATATGTCCCATAGTGGCCCCTGCACACGGTATATGTCCCATAGCGGTCCCTGCACACGGTATTATGTCCCATAGTGGCCCCTGCACACGGTATTATGCTCCATAGTGGCCCCTGCACACGGTATATGTCGCATAGTGGTCCCTGCACACGGTATTATGCTCTATAGTGGCCCCTGCACACGGATTATGCTCCATAGTGGCCCCTGCACACGGTATATGTCCCATAGTGGCCCCTGCACATGGTATATGTCCCATAGTGGCCCCTGCACATGGTATATGTCCCATAGTGGCCACTGCACACGGTATATGTCCCATAGTGGCCCCTGCACACGGTATATGTCCCATAGTGGCCCCTGCACACGGTATTATGCTCTATAGTGGCCCCTGCAGGCAGAAGCGCCCGAAGAGTACAGAGTGGCTGCGGAGCGTGGAATAGTGAGTACATTGTTTTTTATGTTTGATCATCTCCCCGGGGGCTCCGCTTATTATACTCGGGGGTCTGAAGAGACCCCACAGTATAATAATAGCAGTTTCGTTTCGGCTGTGTTTGGTCTGATCGAAACTGCTGGGTGAGGAGTCCGCTGCCGTGCCAGGGGAATAAGCCTCGCGTGCCAAGAGTGGCACGCGTGCCATAGGTTGCCGACCCCTGGTCTAAGGCCTCAAGCACACTAGCGAAAAAAAATTGCGCGAAAATCGCATCGCAATGCGATGCAATTTTTTTCTGCGATTTGCCAATGTATTTCAATGGCACCAAGCACACCTGCGATTTTTTTTTCGTGCGATTTTTTTTTCATAGGTGCGATTTTCCTGCGATTTTTTTTTTTTTTTTTTTTTTTTTTTTTTTTTTTTTTTTTTTTTTCGATTTTTTTTCGTGCGAAAAAATCCCAGAGGAGTGATCTATATGACCAATGGGACAGATCACAAAAATATCGCAAGTAGCTGTGATTTTTTTTTTTTTTTTTTTTTTTTCTGCACCCATTGACTTGAATCTAAATATACAAAAATGTAAATATACAAAAGAACAACTGTTATTTGTTTCTATGCTTTTTATTTTTGTTATGAAAATAATAAAAAAAATACAAGGAATAAAACAATTCCACACATATTTCCAATAGGCTGCTGTGGGGGGCTGCGTGTGTGTGTGTGAGTGGCATGTCCTTCTTGTGTGACTAGCATTTCAGCACTCACTCAGCAGTCTGTCTGCACTGTCGGAACATACCTGGCACTGCCTGGGTATGTCCCTGGTACATTTGCCACACGTGTATTTGTAGCAGTAAACACATCTCTCAGTTGTACAATTGTTCGTGCATCGATGGTTGACCTGACACTTCGCCCTTTTGCCAGGGCTGGGTGTGGAAGGTTGTTGCCGAAGGAGTTTCTCCTTGCGTGCCTTCTTTTCAGTCACATGAGAGCCACCTAACTCTTTTGCAAGCTCAACCAGGAAGTCCACCCGTCTCTCCTGCACCCCAGTGCATGCCTGATAAAGAACATGAGCATTCAGTGCTGCCATGTCAATCATGTTGTAGAACACGGCGAATGGCCATCTCCGTGTTCCTGCACGCACGCTGTACTCCCGCACCATTTGGTCCATTACATCCACACCGCACTTTGTGTGGTTGTATTGTGTGACCGTGTTTGGCTTCCTTTTGTTGGTATCCTTAGTCTCAACCACGCTGTGCATGCTGCTGAGAATGTAGACGGCCTTCTTTCGTTTGGGTGCATACACTGTCAGTGTGGCATCAGTGGTTGAAAACACCTGAGTGGTGAATTCAGTGCGGTCCATCTGTCTAGCGGATTGAGGAATTTCCCGGCGACTCTTGTTGACTGTGCCGAGGATAGTGGTTTTCCGGCTAAGCAGTCATTGTGCAAGTGACAATGATGTAAAGAAATTGTTCGTGGTTACAGTTCTGCCCTTGTCCATGAATGATTCCATCAGCCTCATCACTACAGTTTCGGACAGTCTCTCCCCACTGGGACGACTGGGGTCCTTGCCAAGATATGGGAGGACATTACAGATGTACTTTGATTTCAAGTCGCAGACTACTTTGAGAAGCAGTCACATCCCCCACAGCACAAAAGGCTGCATGCAAATTTGCTAAGGTGTTAGCAAATATTCCCAGCACAACAATGCAGCTGGGGGGTGGGCAGACACTCAGGAGCAGCTTACATTCTTTTCTTTACACTCTCTTACAAGACCTGAGGTGGATCAACACAATTCCCCCCTGCAGATTCCTCAGACAATGGCCACATTTACAAATGAAAGGAAATGCTAATTGGAGCCATCAGAGTTGTCAGTTTGGACTAAGGGTCATTTGACCCTCTTTCAGGACTTGAAGGGGGAGCTCGAAATTTCTGGGACTTCTAGTTAAGGGGTTATCCCAACAACTCCTTGTGAGGCGCCTCTCCCCATCAGCTAGAGCCTGGAGTCCACTGTAATGCTGCATGACTGACTTAACTTTACTCAACAGGCCTGTGGCCCGAATAGAGGGGAGTCGGTGACGTCCGGGGTAGTTAGAGCGGCTGCAGGGGAGACCGACCAATGAGAGTTCCAGATGCCCTTCACATAGATAATAAACAGGGCTCTGGGGACCAGTAGGGTGTGTATTAATAATAGAGCTTAACCAGTGCAGGGAGTGTACTAGTAAGCTTTTACTCCTCGTATAACCCCTTTAAGGGTTAATGGTCACACTTCTTAATTTGTAGTTGATTGGCTTGAAATTTTGCCTGAAATCTGATTCCCATTCATTTCAATGGGAGTGAGACACTGATTTTGATTTTTTTTTTTTTTCCTCCAAGTGACATGCTCGATCTTCGGGCGGGTTCTGTCTGATCACCCCATTGAAGTGAGGAAGGCAGAAAAATTCTGCCTGGCTGGTGGGAATTTGCATATACTGTGGTAGGATTTGGTCAAGCAGAAAAATTCAGCTTCAAATTTATGAGGCTGAATTTTTCAGCTTGTACAAATTCCGCTGTGTGAACATGCCTGACTGTATTTATACCGCCCTAGCTGCACAGGGCACTGGCACCCAGGATATAATATATATACTGTGTGTGTGTGTGTATATATATATATATATATATATATATATATATATATATATATATGTGTGTGTGTGTGTGAGTAGATATATAGATATTATATATATATATATATACATATATATATACACACACACATGCGCACACACACTGACCTTGTTTGCTTTCCTGTCCTCTGCAGAGTCTCCGTCTTGTATCCCCTGAGCAGGCCTTGAAGGAGATTGGTCTGAGTGAGCACCAGCTGAGATTCACCTGTAGAGTGCACATTCAGGACCCTCATAAAGAGCAGGAGACTGTGCTGCGGATATACAACCACCTGAAAGGGTAACTGATCAACCAGCGATGGGGATTTGTAGATCTACCGCCCCCTGTCTTTTATTTTTAATAGCTACCTTTATGAACTAGAGGTGTAACTTATCCTTCAGACCTGAATTCTGTCCTCCTTGTCCTCTCTGTGGATGTAGCGACACTTTTACTGTCCGCGCTCCTGACTAGTTTGGTAAATGTGTATTCCCCATGAAATAACATTGCCGTTTTTTTTCTTTGAGAGATTCCTCTCAATCGTTCTGCAAATGTAATACATTGAAAATGGGGCAACACCATTGTTCTCAGTGAGTCTCCTGATTGATAAAAGCTTAAAGTGTTAGATAGTGTGGGGACACATTTCTCAGAGGAACACCATACAGAGTTTTAAGATAAGATGCTCCAAGATTATTACTATTTGCGAACACAAGTATTTTTTTAAAATAGACATGTCGGGAGGGGAAGACTCATTGTACGGACATTTCTTGGTTTAACCAAAATTCATATTCGGGCAGGTTCACACTACTGTTACTTAACGTGCGTTGCTCTGATCCGTCACCGTATGAGAGCAACAGTATTAAATTACAGATACAGACTGAGACTCCTCCATCTGCGTTCACCCCAATGTAAAAAAAAATAATGACTGACTCTTTCTTCTTTGTCACTTTTCTGATGGAATAAAAAGTCTGTGCATGCAGGAATTTTAATTCTGTCACAAAAGTAAAGAAAAGTGACCGAAGAAAGGGTCCGCCATGATTTTTTTTTTTTACATTAGAGTCAGTGGGAACAGAAGTAGATGGAGGGAGCTTAGTCTGTGTCTATTACTCTACTACCATCCTATGACAGATGACAGCAGCAGACATTAATAACAGTAGTGTGAATGTAGCCTAACATTTTCAAAATGACTTTATTAAGATAACTTGCTTAAAGACAACCTTTCACCACCTCCACCAACTGCAATTCTTTGCTTACTTTAACAGGCGCCACTAATTCCGGCACAGTTGGATATTTTTCTCTAGCCCCCACCTTTCCGAGCAATAAGTGCAGTTACTTTTGTTGCCTGATATGCAAATTTTATTCTGTACTATTCAGAGGGGGGGCGTCCTAGAGGAGCAGGCAAGGGGACGTCTTTCACTAACACTAACCAGAGATTCATGTATAACTAATAGGTTTCTTCCTACATAACTCCTCCTGCAAGGCTTAATATTAGTATCTCTTTGTGCAGTATTGTTAAAGATCGCTCAGTACAGCACCTGCCCGATGGCTCCATCATGGTGGAATCCATCCTTATTCAGGTCTCTACCAGTTCTGAGGACCCCGGTACTAAAGATCTTCTTATATCCTGGACATATCAGGTGAGTTTGGACAAGCTGCCATGTCACTGCAACCTATAACTGCAGGAAAACATCTTCTCATAAGCTTAAAAGGGTTTTCTGAGATTAAGATATTGAAGGTCTATCTTTAGCATAGGTCATCAATATCTGATTGGTGGGTGTCAGACACCCGGGAGCCCCACAGATCAGCTGATTGCAGCAGTGATCCAATGAGCACCCCTTTTGTTTCATAGGCAATGTGATGTCACATTCATTCACCACAGGGCTTGGGTGCAGCTCAGTCCCATTCAAGTAAATGGGGCTGAGCTGTAATATGTACAGCGTTATGCTTGGTATTCAAGGAAAAGGTCACACTGCTGATTGCTGGGCATGTGCTGAATGTTGGACATTCACTGCTCTGGTATTGTTGACCTATCCTAAATGTCTCGGAATAACGCCTTTAGAGACTATTGCTTGTTGTCAGGGAATAGAACAGTCTTGTTTCCACCCAGAGGCTGAAAATATCCAGTTGCTATATTTACGAGGGAACTCTGATCTGTTGGGCATGGTCAGAATAGGTTTCTTATCCTCTGGCTGTGGACTCTGCTGCCCCTTCCACTGACAGCAAGTATACATCTTAATTGACGTGTCTGCCCATATGCCCCGAGTACCCTCTTGGTAAGTAATAATGCCCAGGTTGGACAGATCTGGCATTTGAACATTTGGAACACTAAACCATCAGTGGATAGGAATATGGCCAGAGGCATAACCTAAAGCTTCTGGGCCCCGATGTAAAATATATAACGGGGCCTCCACTTATCTTTTACTATGTCTAATACTGGTGTCGTCTTGTGTTGTAGATAGGTCCAGTAGCGATTGCTACTTCTGGATCCTATATAGCTACATCCCTGGATATGCTGGTGGTTTAGTGTATCCAAACCTGCTCACAGCTAGCACGTGCTGAGTACACACTCGTGTGCATGGGAGCTTACTGTGTAACTTATTTTTTTTTAAGGGGTTAAACACATTAAACCATGCTTCACCTATACAAGCTGTGTGTTCAAAATCTGACGTAAAGGCACGTGTTAGTGTTATTTGCGGGTACAGTTGGGTATTTCAGTACTTTTCTACAGTCATACAAGAAATGTGTTTTTTGATCAGGAATTCTAAAGAAATGAATTCTTGGCCTGATAACATCACTTCCTGATATATGGTGACTTGTGGTTGAGGCTTCCTTTTAGTGAGGCTTTCAGCTCTGCTACATCTCAACCATCTGAGGGTGCGCTTTGTTTGGTCCATACGATACTATTTTCGTCCTCTAAATGATGTGTTATTATGTCGGTTGCTTCCTTTTTATGTAGGATGAAGAGTTGGGGAGTTTCCTGACATCTGTGCTCAAAAAGGGTTTACCGCAAGGCACCAGCTAGACCATCGCCCGCACTGGCAGCCTGGTGCCTGAACTCGTGTCTATAAGGTTGTGTGCTCTGTAGAGGAGATATATGTGCCATGGAGAGCACAGAAGCGATATGCAGGATTTGCTGTGTTTGTCTACTGATCACTCCTACTTTGTAATAAAAATTTATATTTTGTATTTTTTTTTTTTTCTGTAAAAAAATGTTTCTCTTTAGCTGGACAAGGATGTGGAAATGGAAGGATTTTATGAAGAAAAATGGTTAATAATAAGCTACATCAATTTCTCACTTTATTCAACATATCATAGACTCAACCTAGATATAAATGTTCTACATCTCACAGCTATGAACCAGTGCACATACCTGTAGTATAACTATGTACAATGCCTGGTTTGGAGCCACAATACAGCAGCTATACATCACTCCTCACTGGATCTCTATAGGTCTCAGGTTTTGTCTCATTTGTTTAGTTTTTGTCTTTTTTTAGTCCGGTTCAGGGGCCATTTGTGTCCATGACATGACAGATCCAACACTGTGAACCCAATCTCAAATGTTTCGGCCTGCTGTCCCAATGGGAAAACTATGTTCACACACAACATATTGGGTAAGGACACCATTGTAGATAAAAGACCTGGGCCGCCCATCCCAGTATTATACATTGAGCTGTGCTTCTCAGCAAAATCTGCAAAAAAAGAACATGAGGTCCCTAGCATACATTTAGATCGAGGTGTATAAGCCCAGTAGCCACTTCACAGCGACCTCTGAATTTTGGGTCCCAGGTGGTGGTGACCCGACAGTCCCCAGGCTTCACACTACCCCGCAAACTATTGGTTACAGAAGCTGCACTGAAATTCTGCAGCAGTATAGAGTAAGTAATCCCAAAAATGGTGAGAAATTGAAGCACAAACTGTAGATAAAACACAACATTCACATTTCAGCTAAATCGTATCCATGGAGATCATTTCCCATAACATATTGAGGGTCTAGAGAGATTACTAAAATGTGGCTTTTCTTTCTGTAAAGCGTTCATGTTCTTGTGCGCTGCTTCAGTAGATTCTCGTTTCCTGTGTGGGTCTAGGCTTTCCATCTGTGGGAGACGGGTACTCGCTGTATGAGCTCGTGCACCAGCAAGATGGAACAAAACTGTACTCAAGCTGCGTGCAAGAGACCGTACAGCACGATGACTCACAAATACAGGAAATTTCACTTTTTGGCATTAACTGCAAGGTGAGGTGTGAATAGGTGAAGTTCAAATATGGATTAAAATGGGATATATGGGACTGCAGCCAAACCACAGGGGGTTATATATACAAACCAGTGCACATAAAGGGCATAGAAGAAGCCGTTCATATCCTAACCCTGCATTGTAACAGATTTATACCGTTGAGGATTGTCCCATGTGGATATCTCAATAAGAGCAGGAGGTGCTGATCATATAACAAGCCGGTTTCTAGTCATTTGGGACTACCTCTTTCATCCTCTACAAAAAGCAAGATATTAAAGGAGTTTCCTATAAACATAACCATATTCAGATTTGTAGATCATTAAAAGTGAAACATTTTTACAGATAAAAATAATTACAAATTTTATAGATGATAAATCAGTTCAGTGGTGATGTCTGGTGACTTGATCGATTTCCAATGGATATGACCATGAATGCAAGAACCTTCTATGGCCGGGTAGTTATCATAAACCCAGCCATGATATCGTAATTGTGGCTGGATTATCAGGCAGGGACACTACATGTATGAGAAGATAACCTGCAGACAATAAGGACATCATGGCTGGGTTTCAGAGTCTAGAAAGTTCCTGCATTCATGGTCATATCCATTGGCAACAGATGTCGCCACTAAGATGGTTAGAGGAGATCTATAAAACTGCAACATTTTCAACTTGTTCCCGCTCTGTGCTGTAGTAGTATTTCGCTCTGAGAATATGGTTAACGCTGAGTGCTGTAATAGTATGGTGCTGTAATGCTGTGGGCACAGAAGCTGTACCTGTGCCATTACAGCCTGCTCTTGACTGTGTTACACAGCTGAGTTCCGGGACCAATAGTGATCACGGTATCCAGGGAGACTGGGGGCAAGATCGAACCCCCCCACAATAAGATGGTGGGTTCTGAGGAGTTGCCATGGCAGCCTGGAGGCCAGGCCACGGTCTCCTGACTGCCTATGCACAGCTCCCATAGGAACTAATGTGCAATGTTATGCAGTACTACTTTTACTAAGTCCCCTTGTGGGACAGGTAAAAAACACACAAACACATAGTTAAAACACACAAAAATAAACAAATAATAAAAAGATAAAACACCTTTATATTTTAAAAAATAATAATAATAATATAAAAATAAATAAACAAACATGTTAAGGTATCACCACGTGCGCATAAGCCCCCACTATCCAAAAATAGCTATAAAAAAAAATTATCCCATACGGTGTAACGCAATAAAAAAAAATTATATATATATATATATATATATATATATATATATATATATATATATATTGCAAACTAACGTATTTTGGTCACTTTGCCTTCCCCAAAAGATAACAATAAAAGTGATACATACCAAACATTGGTACCAAAAGAAAGTACAGCTTGTCCCACAAATAAAGAGCCCTGACATCTCCGTCAACAATACAGTTATAGGCATCAGAATACAGTGACCTCAGGAAAATCGTTCATTTTCATAAAATGGAGTTTTATTTGCAAAAGCAGTAAAACCTAATAAAAACCAATATAAATCTGATATCGCTGTAATCGTAAAGACCCTCCGGACAAAGCTGTCATGTCATTTATAATGCAGAGTGAACGCCATAAAAACAAAGTACAAAAAATGATGATAGAATTGTATGTTATTTCACATGGATTCCCAGAAAATGTAAATAAAAGCTACTGAAAACATTATATGTACCCCAAAATGGTGGCAAATGAAAGTACAACTCGTCTTGCAAAGAATAAGCCCTCATTTAGCTATGTCAACAGAAAAATAAAAAAGTTATGAATTTGAAAGACGGGGAGGGAAAATATGAAAAAAAGTCGCTGAGCTTTAACGTACAAACCAATGTGTCTTTAAGGGGTTAATTAAAAAAATGTTAAACTTTTAATCGTCTACAAATTTAAATATGATTATGGTGGTGGGAAAACCCTTTAGGTGTCCACAAAATCCTGAAATGTCATTGATGAAGGGCCTAGCAAGGCGACAACTCAGTAGCTAAAATGAAGTGCATTTAGGGCTACTGTAAAGCTGCACAGCTGGATGGACTGTTCTACCTAGTTCTCTAGAGGGGAGGGGGCTTGCTCCTTTTACAGTTTTGCCTCCCTTTTTATATTATTCAGTAAAATATAAAAGGATTATCACACTTTCCCTCTTCTAGCAGGCACAGATGGTACTGACCGTAGCTGCCATGTGATGTTGTGCCATGTTATTAGGGGAAAAGCACCGAGGATGAAAAAGCAGGATAGCACTCAAGATGGATTGTGATAGAAGAGACTGCACGGTAGGAAGTGATATGACTTTCTCCTCCGGTGTAGCCTTTGCACTAGGATGCTGGAATACACATATGGAGGTAGAGAGAGTGATAGATAATGGGGAGGGGTTGGGTGCAGATTCCCTGGAGTGCTGCTTTAATTCTATGACTGTGTGACTAGAATGACTGCTGGCACTGACCTAGACAAATCTATAAGAATACTAATACTGCCAGTGGTACCAATGAGCATGGTGGTCTTCTGATACCACACAGGAGGATCCATTGTTGTTCAAGGTAAGGGCCCATTCACATGGCAGAATATCATGGTGATTTCGACTAAGATTCCGCCTCAAAATCAGTGAATCAATGGGGGACAGAGATCAAAGCAGGACACTGAAAATATAAGAATCCTGCTCAATCTTACCCCAGAGCAACTCCGCCGGGGCTAATGATTGACTAAAAACTAGAAGAGTAGACCATAGGAGAGGAACATACAAGTGATATACAGAGAATCTAAATATGACATCATCATCGTGTATCAAACATTTATTTACAGCTGGACACATACACATATTCTATACTAAAGCTATATACAAGAAGTTACAATATATGTGAACCCCCCCTCCCCAATACAACTTGGCTGATAATCCTACAGCAACAGAATGTCTATAAATTCAGGGCAAAGTTCTAAAATTGCAAAGTCAACATCTTTAAAAAAAACAAACAAACCCAGAACTATCTTAGATGAATAAGACGAGATCTACAATATAAATCCATGCGATTGTTTCTGCTGCCACTGTAACGAATGGGGCAGCTCCTGTGTCTATTATAGGACTGACCATTCAACCTTGGCCCCCAGTATAGTAACAGGTTCCAGTTTTTTTGGTAAATACGGTGAAGTGATTTTACCAGCGGTTTTGTCTATAGGTTTCCCATTCTGAATGTTGCATGTCTGTGCAGCGTAGGGAGTACTGAGCCTACGACTTAAATACGGGATAAAGTAAAGAATGGGGTTCAGGCAGCTGTTAAGACTTACTAAAGCCAAAGTGATCCGGCGTAACTTGTAGATGTGCAGGGACAACGCACAATCCTGGATTATGCCCAATCTCATCATGAAGTGAAGCAGATGGGAGACATTATAGGGCAGAAAACAAACCATAGACACCAGCAGAATGAAGAGAATGATCCTCAAGGCCACTTTACGATGGATGCTGGATTTTATCTCACATATCCTTCGTGCTATTATCGGGATCACCACTACAATAATGGTGAACGGTACTAGAAAACCAAAGATCAAGGCACAAATATTATACGGTGCCAGGCGCTCCTGCCAGACTGAACGTGAGAAGTCCTCAAAGCAGGAAGTCCTTGTGCCGTTCTCAGGGACATTGCCCAGTGGTCCTCCCAGGATTAAAGGCAATATAATGGCAATACATAAGATCCAGATAACACAGGTCAAAATCAAGGGGCAGCGAGTACACTTGAGCTTCATGTACATCAGTGGATGGACCACAGCGAGGTACCTGTCAAAAATGATGCATGTGAAGAAGCCAATGCTCAGGTAGATGTTGGCGTAGAAGAGGCCACCAGTAATGCGACAAGCCACGTCCCCAAAGATCCAGTCATTTCCAGTATTGTGATAAAAAATGCGAAATGGCAGGAGACAGATGAAAAAGGAATCCACCACAGACAGGTTCACAAAGTAGATATTGGAGTTGCGGGTTCGCTGTTTGCTCTGGCACAGGTAATACAGCGCCAAAGCATTGCCCGGTAAGCCAAGTATAAATACCAGGCTGTATGTGACTGTGAAGAATCCATACTGGAAATCTGCCCGCAGGCTGCAGTTTTCTTTAGTGGCATTCAATATGGTGCCCATGGTATGAGTGCCTATGGAAGGGGACCAGCTGATGGACTGCAGGGAGGGCTTACGGCACCATACAGCTTACATCAGTACTCTCGCAGGAGAATCAACTGTTCTTCACATCCGACAAGATGTGAATAATTCACAGAAATGCAAGTGACAAAGCTTCCCTTAATATATGCACTCACTACAACCACAGGAAGTGACCTGCTCGCACACAACATCAAGTAGAGCAATAAGTAGAAAATCCTCCATGACAGCACCACAGGAGGTTGACTTACGATCTGATAGGCACAGAAAGCTCAGAGCTTCTCCACCTTAGGGTGTTTTTCACATGGCAGAGATGGATTCCACCTAAAATTCCTCTTCACTTTGTGGCCCACCAGTTTTCCACCGCGGGTTACTATTGGGAACTTGTTTTCTTCAGTCTTTCCCAATGAAAGCACCACAAGAGAATAACAAATAAGCACTTAGGGCAGGATCACAGCTTGGAGAACTCTCCTCCAAGGTCCATGACTGACAGTAGCTCCAGATGATTGTGTTTGATGGACGTATGGGGAGAAGACTTGGTTTCAACTATGAAAATCTGTTAAATGGACACATTGGCTCTCGCTTACCTCAGGCTACTGACACGGTTCTGGTAGAATGAGCGCTGATGTTAGTCGGGTGGTGATAAACTTTGTAAGCCTTCAAGGTGGACTTCTTAATTCAGTTGGCCAAGGTGTTCTTGGAGACTTTTTTTTTATTTCATTGGCCCCTGAAATTGCACAAAATAGGCTTTGATCTTGTCTTTAGGGACTGGTGGCCTTCAGAAATGTGAGTACAGACTAGTGACTTATGAAACTCGAAAAATAACTTTAGAAGGAAGAAAGGATCTAAATTTAGAAATGATTCTGTTGTTATGAATTCTTTGGTAGGAAAGCACCTGAATTGTCATCTTCTGGCTGCTGTTACCTCCACAGAAAGGCAGGAGAGTCTTCTTAAATCAGACTTTTCCAAGGCCCAAGTAGGGGTGAGAGTTAGAAAGTGTAGGTGAAACTCTATTACTAATATACTCAGTT
This sequence comes from Leptodactylus fallax, assembly GCA_947044405.1. NCBI lineage: Eukaryota > Metazoa > Chordata > Amphibia > Anura > Leptodactylidae > Leptodactylus > Leptodactylus fallax. The sequence goes on from CAMRHE010000270.1 coordinate 1,063,287, forward strand.
AGCCTCTAAAAGGTATTGCCTGATTTCTTCACTCTTCCAAGGCTTAAAGCCTGGAAAAAGAAATCTGTGTAGAATCTTGGACTTCAAGGTACTAGTCTTTAGAACTTTATCAAGCCCTGCTTGAAGGAAGTCCAATATCGTGGAAATGTTAGGATCAAGAAGATCTGGTGGACAAAGCCCACACCATAAGGAGAAGTCATCTAGACCTTCAAATAAATCACTTAAAATCCGGGGGAACCATGTAGCGTAAATGTCGCAGCAAAAAAAAGTGGCGTTTTACATTTCACTGCAAAGTGGATGGGATTCATTGCAAAAAAATGCGTGCAGCGGACACACTGCGATTTCCAAAACTGTTGCGGTTTTGGAAATCACAGCATGCGGTTGTCACTGCGGTTTTCCCGCAGTGCTTTTTTGCTGCGGCCCACTATGTGGGTCCTTAAAGATGGATGGGGGGTTGGGGTAAACTATATGAAAATTCTAGTTGTGGCCCAGGTCCTCCACCTCCATAGCTTGATCTCTGTGGTATGGTATATATAGATGTTTTTACCTTCCCCAACCTTTAGGTAGCTCCATCTACCAAATGTGTCTTTCCCTCTGGATTCATGATCTTGACACCAGAAAGGACGAAATTAAGTCTTCATTGGAGGTTTAGGCTTTGGGTTTTTGTTTAAAGCTTTTTCCAATATCTTGTCTAAAATTGGCCCAAAAACATAGCTTTAAACGGAATTGAGCAGAGCCTTGTGGTAATGTCACAAGACCATATCTTAGGTTAGAGTCCCCTTCTAAAGGTATTAGAAAGCACGGTCTCTCTTACAGCTTTCGCGACTACCTCAGACGAGGCATCAGCTACAAACCCTCCTGCTTGTTGGATGAGTGTAAGACAGGGCAGGATTTCTTCCCTGGTCTAACCTTCACTAAGGTGAAGCCGATTCATCCAATATATCAACCTGGCTACACAGGTGGAAGGAAGGATAACTAAGAAGCAGGGCAGAAGATGCATAAGATGTCCCAAAAAGTCTCACCTTTCTAGTCTTGAGCTGAGACAAGTCTTCAAATTGCAGAGTAGAATTTTGGCTATTCTAGTAACTTGAACACTGGACATGAAGAGAACACCCCGGGCACATGCAATGGCAGTGCCAGTGGGACTAAGCCCGTCTGCATCACCATGGGTATATTTACACGGCTCTCCCCATCACGTATGTGCTGCCTACAGGTTTGAGGAGCGTTAATGTGGGCGCCCTGGTGGACAATGTTTTTGTACATACTAGACTTCCTTCCTAGTAATTACAGCACAGCAATGGTTAATAGGGTACATGGTAATGCAAACTATAGAAGTAACGGGCACAAAGGATTAAATGGCAAAGATGCCCACGTGTCTCAGCCATCGTCTTCAGAATTACTGACACCACAGGGCAACTACAATATAATATCTGAGGCAGGGCACTTTTATTTGTAAAGGGCATTATAGTGGGTGATATATAGCACTATTAGGGCATAGTCTAGTATTATTACCTGGACACTGTACAGTACTAGTATTCTGCCACTAAGGTGGTTATTACTTATATGGAATGGTTATAATATATGGCACAATATATGGCTGCGTTCACATCAGTGTTGTTTAGTTCATTCCGCTGTCTGATCGTAGAAATGGACCAAACAGTAAAGATGGATCTAATGACAGACAACGAAGGATCCTGAGGGACCCTACTGACTATAATGGGGTCTGTCTGTATCTGTTATTTTCAGCACACAGGCTCTGCGATGGTGGCTCCGATGTAGAAGTTCTGTTCACACGTTCGTGATACATGAGCAGGTTTTGCTACTGTCTGTACAAATTCATTATCTGAAAACATCTCTGCAAGCACTTACCATCTTGATAGTATTGTCAGGGTGGATTGGAGAACAGAAACAGGTTTACAAATTTAGGATTATTCGGTTCAGAAAAAAAAGACGTTTATGGGGAGACCTAATAACAATGTACAAATACATGAAGGAACAGCGCAAGGAACTTTCTAATGATCTTTTTACTCCTAGGCCGGGGACAATGACAAGGGGACATCCTCTACGTCTGGAGGGAACATTTCACCGACATCATAGAAGAGCATGTAAGACTGTGGATCTCACTGCCCCAGGAAGTGGTGATGGAGGATTCATGATGTAAGTTCAAGAAGGACCTGGATGCCTTTCTTGAACGGAAAAATATTGCAAGTTACAGGTTTTAGATTTTGGTAAAATAAGTTGATCCAGGGTTTTATACTGCTTGTCGGATTTGAAGAAAGGAAGGAATTTTTCCCCTTGACATGGAGTAATTGGTATCAGTTTCATGGGTTTCTTTTTGTCTTTCTCTGTAGGGTTATAGGTTGGACTTGATGGTCTTTATCCAACCTCATCTACTATGTAACTATGGAAAAAAACTCCAAATCAAATGGACTGAAAATAAAGCGAGGAAATGTTTTAACAGCAGTAGTACCTAAAAATGTCCAGTAGGTGGAGCCAAAGTCTTTCAAGATAAACTGCACCTACCTGACAATTACATGTAGGGGCTGCGGGTGGAGGTCATGGCGTTCCTTTGCATATTCATATTTGTTCATTGGTAAGACTGTCTGATTTTGGTGACTAATGTTTACTCTATATATATATATATATACTATTTACTGAAATATGTCTGACATGTCTTTCCAGTGAATGTTATTGATGTGGAGTATCATGAAATAATGCTTCTGATGTGCCATATATATGCATTTGTCCAGTAATTTATTTTTTGTGCATTGTGCATGATATGATATATATGCTTGGACTCTTGCATATGTTATGATACATACATATATATATATTTTTTTTTCTCTGTGATGTGCCTGCCTGGGAAAGCCGTGACCTTGCCTCTTGTCTGTGTTTATGACACTTTGTGTTTTTAAATAATACTTTTTATGTCTTTTCTTGTATGAAATAAAATGACTTTTGGATACTTTCATTATATTTGGTGTTTCTGTTATTTATTTATGGTATCGCCATTCCTAATAGGTTGTTTCCAATTACATGTAATGCTAAGTTCACATAGTGCTGGGTGTCTGTTCTACTGGTCCGCGGGAAGACCAGAAGAATGGACAAAATAACCGCCAAAATAGCGGACACCAATGGAGTATGACTATAATGGGGTCCGTCAGGTATCTGTCAGATGTCTGTTTTATTTTGTAAAGCATTATAAATGTTTATTCATTTTGTAGAATAACAGGATACAGAATATAAAAAGGGGGGCAGGAATGAGATAAGGGGAGATGAGGAGTAGTAGGGTGGGGAGACCACAGGTGAACCTATACAGCAATTGCGAATCGGCTTGAGCTCAGAAAGTCCATCAATTCGATCCTACCCCTCCAGGTACTGCTCCATCTTCCATATCCTGGGCAAAAACTCAGGGGAAAAATGGAAACTATATACGTGAGGTGTCAGGGGGAGGGGATGTCCGTTCTTTTTAAGTGAAATCGCCCAATGAAAAAGTCGGACTTACAGGATTTTTTCATCCAGCGATTTTAGATGGATCTGTGCCGGACAGACACGTGGGGCACATGTGAACCCAGCAAGTCCTGCGCAACACAAACTGGGAAGCCAGAGCACATACAACATATATGTGTCCAAATACTCACCGCATAAAAGTAATAGGGTATGTGAAGCCCACCAAAAATGGAAGAATTCAGGAAGAGCAGACACTCGGAGGATTTTGGATTCTTTTCGAGCACAATGACACACTTTGCAAATGTTAAGATTTAATAAAAAAAAATAAGACAATAAAGAAATACATAAGCATACAATATATATTTTATACCCAGAATTATGAATGCAGCTCTGGAGTATAAAACAGGTAGTAAGCCAGGCTCAATATAAGGTAAATCTCAACCCCTGTATGTAACCTGTAGAATGGCGGCCATTCCCTATACAGGGGTTTTCCAGACTGAATGAATAATCCTTAGGAAAGACCCTCAATTAAAGATCAGCAGATGTCCGACACCTGGTTCTGCGGCCGATCAGCTGTTGCGCTTGATTTGGATGGTCAGCACATTCACTTGAATGGGACTGAGCTGCTATCAGGGCATGTGACACCACATGGTCTGTGAAGTTGACGCAGTGCTGATCTATGAGTGTTGTAAGGTATCAGCTGATAAGCATTAGAAGGATATGTTCTTGGCGATTTACTGATATAGGTCGACGTTAGGTTTAGATATTTTTAATCGTTATTTAATAAATTTATATTTTAATTTTCCTTTTTTGGGGGACCTATTCTGTGATAATATTCTTTGATTCAGTGGTTCTGCTTCACCGTCTGTGATTCACCTCTATATCATCTTTTATTACAGGCCCTGAGCTTCCTTTGTATATTCTAGTTTCGGATCCGTTCACACTACATAAATGCACTAACAAGTAAATGAGTCTCCTAATGAAATCGCTCCTGACATGTATGGTAGGCGAGAACCTGAGAAAGGGACACTGGATTATATTGAGATAAGTGACGCTCACACCCGGCCATGTATCCACCTTCTGCACAGGGCTCTGTCTCACCTGGAGAAACCAGGGAACACAGTGAGAATAATGTTCTTTGATTTCTCCAGTGCTTTTAACACCATACAGCCCAGGTTACTGAGAGACAAGCTGGGCCTTGCTGGAGTGGACCACCACCTCTCCAACTGGATCCTAGACTACCTCACAAATCGACCTCAATACGTGAGAGCCCAAGACTGTGTGTCAGGTACCGTGATCTGTAATACGGGGGCACCTCAGGGTTCGGTTCTCGCCCCTTTCCTCTTCACACTGTACACTGCTAATTTTAGGTGCAACTCATCCAGCTGCTACCTACAGAAGTATTCTGACGACTCTGCAATAGTGGGTCTCATCACAGATGATGATGACAGGGAGTACAGAGAACTGAACCAGGATTTTGTGGACTGGTGCCACCGGAACCACCTGAAGATTAACGCGGGGAAGACCAAGGAGATGGTGGTAGACTTCCGCAAAGGCAGATGCCCTCCAAATCCAGTGGACATCCTGGGGACGGGCATCGAGATTGTGAACACCTATAAGTACCTGGGTCTGCTCCTTAATAATAAGCTGGACTGGGCAGGTCATATGGAGGCCCTGTACAGGAAGGGCCACAGCAGGCTCTACCTGCTTAGGAAACTGAGAGCCTTTGGAATCCGGGGGGCACTTCTTAGGACTTTCTTCAACTCGGTAGTGGCATCAGCCATCTTCTTTGGAGTGGCCTGCTGGGGGAGCAGTATATCAACCAGGGACAGAAAGAAACTTGACAAGCTGATTAGAAGGGCCAGCTCTGTCCTGGGGAGCCCACTGGACCCAGTGCAGGTGGTGGGTGACAGAAGGATACTGTCCGTGGTGAGCTCCATGCGGGAGAATAACTCCCATCCCATGCATGAGACTGTGATCGCGCTGAGCAGTACTGTCAGTGACCGACTGCTCCACCCTAGGTGTGAGAAGGAGCGCTATCGGAAGTCTTTCCTCCCCACCGCGGTTAGGCTGTACAACCAACACCGACCTAAGCGGAGATCATTACACACAGAGAACTGAAATATCTCTCTGCCTGTTATATCCCCCCCCCCCCCCCCTGCTACGTCCTATCTGTCTGTCTGCTATTAATGTAATGCCTCTCACCTTGGAACATTCCTGTACATGTTGTATTTGTATTTGTATCTGCTTATCTTTGCTGCTGTAACACACTGAATTTCCCCATTGTGGGACTATTAAAGGACTATTATTATTATTATTATTACATCTGATTTCTTAGACCACTTTTATGGTCCAGTTCTGATGCTCACATACCTCCACCATACACACTTATGGCAGTAACTTTTTTGGCTCCAAGTTTTGATGCTCTGTGTGGTCTTGGGAGAAGGACGGTCAGTGCTACTTCTGTAATCCAGGTGCAGGGTCCCTATATGTACTGCCCTATGTGTACTGACTATATGCCCCTGTGTGTACTGCCCTTGTACTATGTATCCCTGTGTGTACTGCACTGTGTAGTGACTATGTGTCCCTGTGTGTACTGACTATGTGTCCCTGTGTGTACTGCACTGTGTAGTGACTATGTGCCCCTGTGTGTACTGCACTGTGTGTACTGACTATGTATTCCTGTGTGTAATGCACTGTGTGTAATGCACTGTGTGTACTGCCTATGTATTCCTGTGTGTAATGCACTGTGTGTACTGCCTATGTATTCCTGTGTGTAATGCACTGTGTACTGACTATGTGCCCCTGTGTGTACTGCACTGTGTGTACTATGTATCCCTGTGTGTACTGCACTGTGTGTACTGACTATGTATCCCTGTGTGTAATGCACTGTGTGTACTGACTATGTATCCCTGTGTGTAATGCACTGTGTGTACTGACTATGTATCCCTGTGTGTAATGCACTGTGTGTACTGACTATGTATCCCTGTGTGTAATGCACTGTGTGTACTGACTATGTATCCCTGTGTGTAATGCACTGTGTGTACTGACTATGTATCCCTGTGTGTAATGCACTGTGTGTACTGACTATGTATCCCTGTGTGTACTGCACTGTGTACTGCCTATGTATCCCTGTGTGTACTGCACTGTGTGTACTGACTATGTATCCCTGTGTGTAATGCACTGTGTGTACTGACTATGTATCCCTGTGTGTACTGCACTGTGTGTACTGCCTATGTATTCCTGTGTGTAATGCACTGTGTGTACTGACTATGTATCCCTGTGTGTACTGCACTGTGTGTACTGCCTATGTATTCCTGTGTGTAATGCACTGTGTACTGACTATGTATCCCTGTGTGTAATGCACTGTGTACTGACTATGTATCCCTGTGTGTACTGCACTGTGTGTACTGACTATGTATCCCTGTGTGTAATGCACTGTGTGTACTGACTATGTATCCCTGTGTGTAATGCACTGTGTGTACTGACTATGTATCCCTGTGTGTACTGCACTGTGTGTACTGACTATGTATCCCTGTGTGTAATGCACTGTGTGTACTGACTATGTATCCCTGTGTGTAATGCACGTGTGTACTGACTATGTATCCCTGTGTGTACTGCACTGTGTGTACTGACTATGTATCCCTGTGTGTACTGCACTGTGTGTACTGCCTATGCATTCCTGTGTGTAATGCACTGTGTACTGACTATGTATCCCTGTGTGTACTGCACTGTGTGTATTGACTATGTATCCCTGTGTGTACTGCACTGTGTACTGACTATGTATCCCTGTGTGTACTGCACTGTGTACTGACTATGTATCCCTGTGTGTACTGCACTGTGTACTGACTATGTATCCCTGTGTGTACTGCACTGTGTACTGACTATGTATCCCTGTGTGTACTGCACTGTGTGTACTGCACTGTGTGTACTGACATCTTTCTAGCGCACAGCAGTAACTTTTTCAGCATTTTGAGGCAGCTCTTATGTGGACTTAGCTGGACTAGCCTTTGACCATCCATGAGCCTTGGGTGTTCATGACCCCGTCACCAATTTAACAATTGTCCTTCCTTGGACCCCTTATGCTAGGCGCTAACACATCACCTCTCTGCAGTCTGGACAGGTTTTCTTTTACATCATCTCGGCACCATACAGAATTCTTCATTACTCACAAAAAATACATCAAAGTACAAAATTCATCCATATTTACAGGAGTATATTCAATAAAAATGTGCAAATCTGCGTTGTCCGTGTGCTCCGCTCATGTGTCCCCTGGAGAACGTCTTCCCGCTTCGGGCTCTTTGCACTTTAAATCTAAATAAAAGGAACATTGTTTAGTAAAAGGAATGAGAGAGAAACCTGAAGATCGGCCGCACCCCACTAATACTGCTGGGGTAACATTCACTGAGTATTTGTCATTGTTAGTGAAGTATTGCCAGGGGGCAGGGGTGAGGCCTGACCACTCTGTCACCATCATGTTGTGTTATTACAGTGTTCTCTATGGACGCCATTCCCATCTACTAGTGGTGAAGTGTGGTACTGCTAATGTGCGTAAGGTATCGCTCAGATTTTGGTCCTCTGGTCAAGTGAAATTCCCATAAGGCCTATGTAAATAAGCGTCATGTTATTACTTAACACAGAAGTCTTTTTGGAGTCCCATTGTCCACGAGACAACAGAAGAGAGGATGTCATGACCCCCACTGTGACCCCTGAAGGAAATGAGTAGAAAAGAACAAATCAGGAAATCCCGCTGTCTGCAACATGCTGACATTTTTCCGATTACCAAGCTGTATTTGGTGCTTATAAGGCAATGGAGACTGAAATAATGAGATAGGGATCTAAATTTGGCCTCCAAGTGGCAAATATGTCTGCGTTACAGGAAGTAAGGCTGTGTTCACACCTGTATAGTTTATCTGTTCCTCTGGTCCCTGGATCTGTGTAATGACGGACAACAAGGGATCCTGAAGGACCTCATGGACTATAATGGGGTCCGTCGTGTATCTAATTTTAGTCTTGTGCTTGAAGTACTTGCAGATGTGAATATAGCCTTACTGGTTAACAAATGCATAGGAGGCCATCAGAAGTAATGGTAGTAGTGACCGCCGTCTGCTGAGACAGACATGACATAAAGGATCGTGATGGTTTTAACCAGTTTCGTCCAATTTTTTTAATGCAAATGACAGTCACAGTCAGACAATGTGTTGTGTTATCCCTGACCAGATGTAGCCGCGCTCTATCGGAGTGTAGACCGCACCAGGAGGTTGGTACGATAACTAATAGGCAGATCGCCTGCATTAATAGAGTCGTCCAGTCTGGATATTGGGGGATGTATCAAGACTGGAGCTTCCTACCGGCACAATATAGGTCATGTGCCAAAGGTGACTTCTACCCCAGTTTCTGCATAAAAGCTTTGGTTCATTCTCCCCATTCTGTTATGGGACTGATGGAGATCTCTGTCCGGAAGTCTCATAGAACTGAAGGGAACGGTGGCCGAGCGTGGATACCAAGACCACATTCATATGGGGCACCTGGACGCACTTCTGAACCCCCCAATCTCCAGACCACTAGGGCTCTAACCAATCAGACACTCATCCCCTACTCTGTACATAGGGGTACTGTAAGTATAAATAGTGAGAACCCCCTTTAAGGGCATATATCTAACATATTAAAGGGGTTTTCTGTAAATTTTTAGCTGGTCACCTTTCCTTAGGGTAGGTCATAAATTGAAGATCTGCAGGGGTTCGATCATCTATTTGAAGAGGTGCTACCTGAGAGCCATTTCCACTTCACACGCCATGTGATGTCATGTTCATAGGTCACATGGTCAGATCGCAGCTCAGTCTCATTCAAGTGTATAGGCTGAGCTGCAATACCAAGCACAGCCACTGCTGTAATGTACAGCAGTGTTCGGGGCAAGTACTGAAGAGGCTTCAGTGCCCACGTGCCTCTTCAAACAGCTGAGCGGCCGGGGGCCTGGGTATCAGACCCCTGCCGATCTTAGACTGATGACCTATCCTAAGGGTAGGTCAACAATTATTTAGCTTAGAAAAAGGGACTTTAATATTGATGACCTTTCCTTTGGAGATCAGTGGGTGTCCAACACCCGGAATCCCCACTGATCATCTGTTTGAAATGACCACAACATTTGGAGGGGCGCTGCGGCTTTTACCAGGCACAGCTCCATACATTGTATAGCAACTGTGCTTGGTATTTCAGCTTAGTCTTATTCACTTGAAAGGGACTGAGCTGAAAGCAGACCATGTGGCAAATGAAAGTGATGGTCTGTGAAGCAGAAAAGATGCTCATCCAACCCCACTGATGACCTATCCTAAGAAACAGACTATAATGTCATGAGACCGAAGCTTGTAGAATTGTGATGATTTTGTATCAATGGCGGTACTCTCAGTAATAATAATGCAGCAGGTTACTGAGGTGTATTAGAGGAAGCAGCACACTTGCGCTCAGTGTCATTATTCAGCGTATTTGGACAGCAGTGTATACCGCCATGTCGTGTAATTAGGGGCGATGCTCGCCCCGGACGTGTAGTAATGATTACTGTGCGGCTTTCTATTATGTCACCAGCTGTACGGTTTTACAGCTTGGATGGGGGGACTCTATAACTGGTGCGGAGATCTGCAGACGTGAAATAACAGACTCCCATTGTCCCCGCCAGGCAGCTCTTTCACCGCTCTCTTCCTTATTCCCACTAATAAGATGATAAAATGAGAGCGCACTTTGAAATGCTGCCAGTCTTGTAGGAAATTACCATATGCAGCTTTCTCTTCCTTTGTCTGCCACTGAAACGGGGTTCATTATATGAAGAGCATTGGCTATGACCAAACACACAGGGCTGGTCTGTGAATATTGCCTGCTCTGTGCTGGATCTCATCTAGAGGTTGCCCTAGGTCCATCAATGGGAACACTATGGGTTCTGCAAACAACCCACTGGTCCACCTATAGGTAATGCTACAATGTATCCAAAATTCTAAATAAACCAACTTTGCAAATAATTTTAATTCCGAATATTCTATCATTTTGTGCCTACCGCTCCTATATAGAACTATGTCTCCATGGTAACAGACAACAAACCTTGTGTAGTCTGATCCTGCATTCATATGGCTATACATGGACCTGCTTATTCTTACTTACATACATTTGGTCAGTATGCAAGAAGCGATTGGGCACATGAGAAAGAATGTAACCACAGGATCTGGCCGGGTGCTACAAGAACTCTTCACAGACACTTGTAAGTTTCAGGATCACAATCCCCCATCTTACCTGTCTCATTATATTCAACTTCTTTAAGGAACAGTCCAGATGGTGGTGCAACAATATTTCCTGGAAACACTGGTGCCTTACGCTCTTCTAGATGAAGTTTAATGTGTTGTGGCGTGAGATGACCCAAGCCTACAGCGACCAAGGCACTGGTCATCCTCCTCACCTGGAACACAAGGGGGCGATCTTCATTTATTTAGGAACTTAGAGGCTTGGCAGTAACCAGAACAGTACAGGGACAGTAAACAACAGGGGTGATCCAATGAGTGCTGGCGGTGTTGCCACTTGTGTTATCACCTTCATAGTCCATTATGAGGACAGGCTGACAATATATTACCCCAGAAACCACTTTAAAGTGAAGTTTTAATAGGATATTTATATCATCCATACACTTACAGGTGGTGTGTCCACAGACCCCAGCATATTACCCCAGACCTGCAGATAAATAGGTTAGGGTCACCAGAACCAGCATATAACCCCAGCCCTGCAGATAGATAGGTTAGGGTCACCAGAACCAGCATATAACCCCAGCCCTGCAGATAGATAGGTTAGTGTCACCTGAATCACAGTGTTTTACCCCTGTGAATTGGTGTCTTTATTGCCGTATTCACCAATATGCCCTCCACCATTCCCTCCACAACGTAAAAAAAAAAAAAACCCCCCCCCCCTGACAGGGTCAGGCAATATATACCTAATTCTGACTGGCCCTGAGTTTTCTTGGTTTCGCTGCTGCTCATACTGCTCAGCGCATGCGCAGCTCCGTACATATGGACTTACCACGGACAAGCATCACAGCAGTACTATGCACTGGGCCAAGATACGGGCAGCATTGAGTCTGACAAAGGCTCGTGAGATCCTAAGCAGGTACGAGCCTGCTGTGGCCCTTCCTGTACAGGGCCTCCATATGATCTGCCCAGTCCAGCTTATTATTAAGGGGCAAACCCAGGTCCTTAAGGTGTTCCCAAACCCTGCCCCCCCCCCCCCGGGGCCCCCCCTTTTTTGGGGGGGGCCCCTTTGGGGGGGGCCCCCCACCTCCTTGGCCTTCCCCCCCCCCCCCTTGGTGGTTGGGGGGGGGCGGTGGCACAAAACCACCCGGTCCCGGTTCTGTTCCCTCTCCTCCTCTTCTTCTTTTTGGGTGGGGCCCCCCACTGTTGCCGTGTCGTTAGCGTTCGTTGGTGGGGGGTGGGTGGGTGCCTACTAAAGATGGGGTGTTGTGTGGGAAGGGGAGAGGGGGGGGGCCCCCCCCCCCCGGGGCCCCCCCCTTACTGAACCTCGCCCCTCCCCCCGCCTCGCCCCCTCCTCTGTTGTGTTGGTGTTTTGGGGTGGGGGTCTAGGATCCAGTTGGAGAGGTGGTGGTCCACTCCAGCAAGGCCCAGCTTGTCCCTCAATAACCTGGGCTGTATGGTGTTAAAAGCACTGGAGAAGTCAAAGAACATTATTCTCACTGTGTTCCCTGGTTTCTCCAGGTGAGACAGAGCCCTGTGCAGAAGATGGATGATGGCATCATCTACCCCAATGCCCGGCCGATAAGCAAACTGGAGTGGGGTCCATAGCGGGGCTCACTAGAGGGCGGAGATGTGTGAGAACCAATCTCTCCAAGATCTTCATCAGGTGGGATGTCAGTGCTACAGGTCTGTAGTCGTTGAGGTCCATAGGGTGGGGTTTCTTTGGAACTGGTACCACACAAGAAGATTTCCATAATTCAGGGACTATTTCCTGCCTCAGGCTCATATTATACATATATGTAATTATACCACACAGCTGGTCCCCACAAGTCTTAATTAGCCTTGCACTGATGTCATCTGGCCCTCCGGCTTTCCCCGCCGTGTTTTTTTTCATCTCCTTCCTCACCTGGGCCCGTGTGAAGGTCAGACTGTGGCCAGATAAAGATGGATTTCTGGATTTACTGGTCTGTTGGGAAGTGGCCGCATGGGGAGAAGTCTTTGTGGGGGGGGGGGTTGAAGGAAAATTGGGGGGGGGGGGGGGGGGGGGGGGGGGTCAAATCTGTTGAAGAATAGGTTTAGTTCATTAAGCCAGTTAACATCTGCCTCAATCTGGCAGACAGACTGTTTATGACCCGAAATTGACTTAAGCCCCTCCCAGACCCCCCTTATGTCTTTTCTTTCCATTTGCTTTTCCATTTTTTCTTTATAACTGGATTTTCCCTGCCTGATTTGATGCCTCAGCTCCTTTTGTACTTCCCTCAACCCCCCCTTATCTCTTGTCCTGAATGCCATCTTTTTCTCCTTAAGTAGTGTTTTTATATCAGAGTTAATCCATGGTTTGTTATTGGAGAAGCACCTCACCACTTTTGTGGGTACTGTGTTGTCCACACAAAAATTAATGTAGTCCGTTATGCAGTGTGTGAGTCCTTCTATATCTTCCCCATAAGAATCCTGCAGAACTTCCCATGCGGTTGTGTCAAAACAATTGACAGGGTCAGGCAATATATACCTAATATATACCTAATTCTGACTGGCCCTGAGTTTTCTTGGTTTCGCTGCTGCTCATATTCTCAGCGCATGCGCAGTACATATGACTTACCATACAAGCATCACAGCAGTACTATGCATGGGCCAAGAATACGGGCAGCATTGAGTCTGACAAAACTCAAGTGAGATTAAGTATACAATGCCTGGCCCTGGTACAAAAGGCAACACAGAGCAGTGGAAGGATGACATCTTAGGAGGTCCAATGAGTTAATCCGCATGTTGACAAAAAATGCCGACATCTCGACAATGGAGGCAAAATCCCGTTTGGGTCAGGTGACCCATCTATCTGTGGGGCTGAGCTGATATGCTGGGTTCTGGTGTTCCAAGTTATTTGTTTAACCCTGCAGAACCTTAAAATAACAAAATATGCATACACTCACTTCTCTGTTTGGACGAGGATTCAGTGGAGAGTCTCTGTTCAGGTCAATGAGCTTTGTCAATCTTCTGTCCACACTTGAGCACATCATCACTGAGGAAACAATGACTGGATGCATCCCTCATGTGTGAGCGAAGGTCAGGGGAACCAGGCACCCAAAAAGACTCTCCTCTGAATCCCTGGCCAGACCGAGAGATGAGTATGCATGTTCTGTTATTTTAAAGGGAACCTGTCAGGGCGATTTAGGACACTAAACCACTCACAGGTCCTTATGTACTGGGGGTTTAATGTCCCAAATCACCATGTTGTGAAGCCATACGTGCCCACACTAAAAACAAAAAAAGCTTTATACTCGCCCTGCTGCTGTATTCCCTGTCTGGTGCAGTTCTTGACTGAAGCCAGAGGAGTACATCCTGTCTTCGGTGTGCATGCGCTAGACCTCGGGTACATGCGCAGTGAAGCTGGGGTGTATGTCCCCAGCTTCACTGAATAACTGCGCAGGCATCGGGAGCAGCAGTGATGAGCCCGATGAGACAACTCAGACTCATCTCTATGTAAGTATAAAGGTGTTTTTTTTTTTTTTTTTTTAATGCAGCCCCAGATGCCTTTACAACAGGGCGATTTGGGACACAAAACCGGTCTATAACCTGAGAGCTTCTCTTTAGGCTTTGTGGGGATCATGACTTGTAACAACGCCATAAGGGATTTTATATCATTATAAGGTCAAAACTATTCTTTTTAATGAAAATATCACAATACTGACCAAATATCTCTTTATATGCTGCTGCAAGGTTCACTGTCCAATCTCAGAGATGATCCAGTGGATCATATTCACATATCTGAACCCCCCCCCCAAATAGATAATGTACATATAAGAACCATACCTGGTTGTAAGTAAAAGATTTACTTTTGAAGGTAAAATCCCAGAACTGAAGGTTGCTGTAAAGAAACAAAACAGAATAAGTGGCAATAACCAGATGTGTATATAACATGTACTAACGGGAGCAGCATGGAAGGCAGAGGAGCTGACAATCTGGTAGCCTCCTCTGAAGTAACCCTTTCATCTAGACACAATACATCCACTTGTCTGCTTTGCCAACCCAAGAACCATGGGTGCCAATTAGAGAAGGGTGAACAGACTTGTACTGAGATGGATTCAACACAAATGTTCCAAATTTTTTCCCGAAACCAAACATATGGCCCCCACATCATACTCTGGGGTTTCTTCAGACTACAGCATATCATAGGTGGAGGACTAGGGGAAGCGACAAAAAACCCCCCAAACATTCATACTCTCCTTCCCTTACCTTTTTTGGGCCTCCTCACGGTTTCCAGCACTCTCTCTCTGCCTCCTCAGTGAGGTCATGACACTCGGCGTGCCCATGTGACTGCTGGTGGCCCAATCACAGGCCTCAGCAGTGACTTTGACCACATGACATCACAGGAGAGTGCCAGACGTCGCAAAGAGGTCTAAAAGAGGTAAGGGAAGGAGAGTATAAGTTTTTTTATTTTTGTCATCTCCACTGGGCCTCCACCTATTATACTCTGGGGTCTAAAGAGACTGTGTTTGCCTTAGAGAGCTAGAAAATGGATAGATAGATTCCTAGGAGTCCTGACAGTGTTCTACACTATGTTTTATAGATAGGTTCCCAGGAGTCCTGACAGTGTTCTACACTATGTTTTATAGATAGGTTCCCAGGAGTCCTGACAGTGTTCTACACTATGTTTTATAGATAGGTTCCTAGGAGCCCTGACAGTGTTCTACACTATGTTTTATAGATAGGTTCGTAAAAGCGCTGACAGTGTTCTACACTATGTTTTATAGATAGGTCCTAGGAGCCCTGACAGTGTTCTACACTATGTTTTATAGATAGGTTCGTAAAAGCGCTGACAGTGTTCTACACTATGTTTTATAGATAGGTTCCTAGGAGCCCTGACAGTATTCTACACTATGTTTTATAGATAGGTTCCTAGGAGCCCTGACAGTGTTCTACACTATGTTTTATAGATAGGTTCCTAGGAGCACTAAGAGTGTTCTACACTATGTTTTATAGATAGCTTCCTAGGGGCCCTGACAGTGTTCTACACTATGTTTTATAGATAGGTTCCTAGGAGCACTAAGAGTGTTCTACACTTTGTTTTATAGATAGGTTCCTAGGAGCCCTGACAGTATTCTACACTATGTTTTATAGATAGGTTCGTAAAAGCGCTGACAGTGTTCTACACTATGTTTTATAGATAGGTTCGTAAAAGCGCTGACAGTGTTCTACACTATGTTTTATAGATAGGTTCGTAAAAGCGCTGACAGTGTTCTACACTATGTTTTATAGATAGGTTCCTAGGAGCCCTGACAGTGTTCTACACTATGTTTTATAGATATGTTCGTAAAAGCGCTGACAGTGTTCTACACTATGTTTTATAGATAGGTCCTAGGAGCCCTGACAGTGTCATACACTATGTTTTATAGATAGGTTCCTAGAAGCCCTGAGAGTGTTCTACACTATTTTTTAAGCCATTTTAAGGTGTGGTTCATACCGAACTTGTTCGACCAAAAACGAATCTTAGATCCGAGCCGCCCAAACCCAAAACTAAATGAATCCTGAGAGGTTCGCCCATCTTTAGTGCTAATTATGACCCTGCATCAGACCAATCTGTGATCCCAGACAGGTAGATTATGGCATTGAATAGGTTTTGGGATTGTCCACTGTTGAGAATCATTTTTGTAAGATGGTTCACCACTCCAAAAAACTGATCACATGATGCCCGTTGTGCTTTATTTTCTCTCTGTATTTCAGCATTTTATTTCCTGGTCTACAAAGCTATAGGAGACCTGTCTTGTGGGATATGTTTTTGGGTTCCATACATATTCGTGTGGACTGTCAACTGCAGATGTCTGGTCTGCTTATGACATGCTATATATTATGAGACTGTAAAATGGCCCATACATGTCAGGTCAGTGACCTCTATATATCTTTGGCCACGGACTGGACCTAACATTATTACAACTTATAAATTTCATGTTTTCACAATGACGGGTGGAGTTGTCTGTGACGCACAAAGAATCTGGGGAAAGTTATTTGCAGCAGATGTTCCCCTTCATTCATGGGAAAACGTCTTCCCGCCTCTGGCATCTTAGTAAAATACACCCAAGACCAATGCATTAACAACCATTACTCATAAAACATCAGTCTAAAGTGACCCCACCCAAAATGTTATAGTTACCCTATAACCGTGTCATTTTAGACTGGTTACTATACAATATCTACTGTATATACCAGTAACAATATATAGGGAGAAAATCTCATCTTTTTCTTTACCAGGAAAACAAAAACATGCCTGTTATTTCCCAGAGACAGCGCCACACATTGCCGTGGATTGTGTCTGTTATTGCACCTTGCAGAGCTACAATATCAGACACGTGCCCTTACTGCAAAATTGGTAAAGACCAAAAAAAATAAATCACTGTGGATACGTCTTGTATGAACCTATCCTAAAGGGTTGGTCCACTTGCTCCCATGATCCCCTTTTGCTGACTCAAATCCACAGCCCTAGGTTTCCGTCTATGGGGAAAGCTGCTGAATAAGTCCAGAGGAACCCCACTCTGAGGGTCCCAGAAGTGGCAATAAGCAGAACCGTCAGTCCTTTCTGAAATATCATGTATGCCACATATATATTAGGACGCCCTAATGAGCTAAAACATTGTAAAATGATAATTTAACAAATTGATTTTGTCCAAAAACCCAGATTTACCAGAATATTCCAAACAGAGATTAGTCTGCGAATGGTTTTGGGAAGGAAGAAGGAAATGACACACAGGGTGGGTCAGTGTTGGCTTCCATGGACCAGCCCAGAGATTTCATGTCTCAAATGGTGAAAAATTAAGAAAAAGAATCAGAAATGGATTTAACATTGTGAAACTGCTTCGTCCGGAGAATTTAGAATAAAATTCCAATAGGGAAAAAAATGGATGTAGCACATTGGACTGTAATGTGCTGTGATAGGCAGGAGCACATATATATTTATGAGTGTCACCTATAGATCATGTCTTGTTAATGAGCCTAATTGACCAGGCCAAGGCTGAGTCACAATGACGGCAGAGAACAGGCCACCCACGTATAATGTCAGACGTGCAGACCTTAACACTCTCAAACACATCTCGCTGAAAATGCCCAAACTAACATTTATCACGTTCCAACAGAGAGAAGTGGTATATAACAGAAACACTGTGTGCCACACAATGAGGGAAAATTAGAAATACCCAATATCTGCCAAACCTTTGGCTTGCCATGAAGGAGACAGAACCAGGAGCCAACACTACTGAAATGTTCTTTGTTCTATGGTAAAGTGAAGGCTTGCAGAGGATCGTGGACACAATGATCAAGGTCCATTGGTTTGGTTCTTGACCCTGATTACAGGGCTGCGGAGTCAGTAGGCCAAACCACCGACTCCAATGCCTCTTATTGTCCTACAGCCAGACTACAACTGCGACTCCTTCACAAATGGCCAGAGTCAGCCACAAGCAGTAAAGTTCTTCTAATGCATTAAAAAGCCAGTTATAGATTCCTATGGAAGTAAATATGTAACGAACTATACATCTAATTCATTATATAGTATTAATAATTGTAGAATATAAAAAAAATATTATTTTATATTGAAGTCTGTAACTTTTTTCGAACTCTGGTCCAGATTCTGACTCCACAGCCCTGTCTTATTGGTCCAAGGGTATGTTTGGTAGCTATTCACGATAACAAAACTTGGCATCACAGCACGGCCAAACCAGGCAGAGTCAATTTATATGACGGCTGCAAAGGGTTAACTAGCAAGAACTCAGAGCTCCCACAATACACCACCAAGAAGCAGAGTTAGTAGGTTTTATACTGTACTTGGTATAAAGCTGAAAAGGACACCTGGGAGGAGCACAGCTGCCAGTCATCTACTTGCAGCCAATCAGCAGTCAGTGCTGACTCAGCACCTCCCAAATGTACTCTCCAGCTGGATGACAGGCACAGTATACACAGCCCTCTAGAGTCTGGTTCTGGAAGCTTGGCGCCCGCTTGTTTAACCCTCTTTAATGGCAAGGAATTATAGAAAGGTCTCACCTGTGCTGTACATGGTTCATTAAAAGGTTGCAGGACGGTGCTATATGTGCCTGCAGCAAGGTCTTGACTGGAGACTTGAATGGGGTTTCCTTATTTGTAGACCTGAAGCCACTGAAGTCATGTGTCCCGACAAAGAATTGGGCAGCTTCCTGAACCCTTGTAATGTCAAGATGGCTAGAAATAGAGACAAGACAAATGTGAGCATACCCATGCAACCCCTGGAATAGTCTAATTATATAGACAGGAAGATACAGTAGATTTGTCCCAGAGATTTCTGTTATTGTACTCTTCAGGTCATTGGAACTGAATTTGCCACGTGAGCACATACTGTACCCTTAAGGGGCGTTCACACTACCGTTGGTGACCGTCAGTAGTGTCCGTTGCTATTGTCCGTTACAAGATTTTAGCATTGGACACTAGCTGAACAGTCAGAAATCCGTTAAAATTTCCATTCATTTCAATCGGTTTTTATATTGTGTCCGTTTACACCAAATCCTTCAGAAGTCCATTTTTTTTTCGCCGACAAAAAATCCTACATGCAGGACTTTTTGTCCGTTTGAAAAAAACGGATTCTTGACGGACAGCAAGTGTCCATTATTTTTTTTAACATTGAAGTCTATGGGTAACGGACTTATAACGGACAGTAACTGATAGCCATCAGTTACTGTCCGTTATTTTAGGTCCGTTTTTTTTTCTTTCCTGCACATGCTCAGAAAAGAGAAAAAAAAAAAAAAAAAACCGGACAGTGTTAAAAAACAGACACTGATGCTAATGTGTCCGTTTTTTTAACTGAATCATTAATTGGATCAGTTAAAAAACCGGACACATTAACATCAGTTAGTGTCCGTTATGATAGGTGTCCGTTTTTTTTTTTTTTTTTTTTTTTTTAACGGACACCTTCATAACGGACTCCAACGGTAGTGTGAACCCTGCCTTACTGTCGCAGCATGGTGTTTTACTTACCTCTCATTTGCTGCCCAGCATAGATTCCTTTCAAAAACGGGCAAATCTCTGTGTCTACATCCGGTGACTACTCGGTAAAAGTATGTCCGGGAGATCACCTTGAAACGGGCATGAAAGTCGTCATTTACACGGATGGCCTTAAGTATGCTGCGTGGAGTGGGGGAGAAAATTGTGTTAATGAGCGTATAAAAACAAGAAAACCAACATACTTGAATGGGACTGTGCTGTGATCAGGCCATGTAACAGATGAACGTGACATCACAATACCTGTGAAGGTGAAGCGGCACTCATGGTGGCAACAAACAGCCGATCCACGGGTGTTGGACCCTCACAGATCTTCAATTAATGACCTAACTTAATTTAAATGTCCCGAAAAACCCTTTCACCACCTCCACCAGCTCTAGCTATTTCCATCCTTTAATAGGCACCTCTCCAATGATTCCAGCACAGTTGGAATTTTTTTCTCTAGTCACCACCGTTCCTGAGCATTCAGTTCAGTTAGTTTTGGTGCCTTATATGCTAACTAGACTCTTTAATATAAAGGGGGTGGTGACAAGCAAGGGGTGTGACTCTGACCTCTGACACTGTCCCCCTCTGATTGGAGCTCTCAGTCACGCCCCGCTTGCCTGCGCTCCTGCCTGACACCACCCACTTGATATTAGAGAGTCTAGTTAGTATATCAGGCACCAAAACTAACAGCACTGATTGCTCAGAAATGGTGGGGGCTAGAGAAAAAATTCCAACTGTGCTGGATTAATAGGATGGGAGGCTATTAACGGGTGAAAAGAACTCAAGTTGTTGGAGGTGGTAAAAGGCCCTCTTTAAAGAGGGTCCGCTGCCCAACATGTCTGTTTTAGTAAATAATTATATTTTCCATATAATAACAACTAAGGACCAATTTTTCTCATAGCTTTGTGTTGTGTTGTACTTCCTACTGTAAATGTAAGAATAATTTGTCAATTTTTACAAATTTTTTACAAAAATATGTCAACTGGGTGTTACCAGTTGGGGGGGGGGGAGTCAGTCTCCCAACTGCCCAATTAGTGATGATAGTAGTAGTGCAGAATCACATCCCTTTTAGCAAAGTGAATAGTAACATCCACTCGTTAATTTCTTCACAAATTTTTACGGGGAATAACAGGAACGGCACAGCCTAGCAGTTCCTCCTAATTAAAAAAAAAAAAAATCTATCCAATTTTACTATCCTTTTTATTTAGAAATTCTTTTTTTTTTTTTTTTTTTTACAAGAGTACAAATAGCAACTAGAACATACACTTAGGCCGGGGTCCCATGTTGCGAAAACACAGCATTTTGGCGGCGGTGGAGACACTGCAGCAAAAAAATGCTGCGTTTTACATTACCTGTAAAGTAGATGGGATTCTGGCTAATTCCATCCACACATTGCAGAAAAAAATCTGCAGTGGAAAAGCTGTGTTTTTGTAAATTGCATCATGTCCATTATACCTACAGAAACGCTGGCGTTTTCCGTATAGGTATAATAGGGAAAACTCTGCGGACTTTCTGTGAAAAACGCTGCGGGAAAAAAAATGCAGTGCATTTTCGCCAGGTTTTTTTCCGCAGGGTTTTTTTGCTGCGCTTCGCTATGTGGTGCCTTAGCCTTAAAGAGGTTTTCCAGGCTAAAAATATTGATGACTAATTCTAATTGGGTCTGATAACCCGACACCCTCACTGATCAGCTGTTCTCACCAGCTGATAAACAGAGACTGGAGCAGGAAGCAGATAGTGCTGTTCTCTGTGTAGTGGCCAGACCAGGTACTGCAGATCAGCTGCCATTAATTTTAATCACGCCTAACTGCAGTAACTCAGTTCCGCCACTACACAGAGAACAGCGCTGTCTGCTTTCTGCTCTATTGACTGTGTATCAGCTACTGAAAACAGCTGAATGGTGGGAGTGCCTGGTGTCAGACCCCCACAAATATGATAATGGAGACCTATTAATATACATTATTTTAATATTTTTATTATATAATTATATTTACAACAAGAAGATATTTGTCGTCACTGGCCCTTTAATCGTCATTTACTGTAGAATATTAATGGGTTAATGCTTTCAGCACACTGTACTCTGATATCCCAAAAAGCAGGAGTCCCTCTAGGCTTATGTACTAGACCTATTCCCTCTCCCCCTCAAGGTAGGAGCTGAACAGCGAGTCCTATAGTGCAGATTAGTTACTATGGGAACGCGTTTTGTGTGTGAGCGATGCATTACGGACAGGAATGTACAGTTTTCTGTGTTCACAAGCCAGAAATCATTGCCGCTCCATCTCATCTGTTAGCAACAGTAAACATGCCGCGCGTTGCCACTTATCTCTTTTACTGGATTTCTCCTGACTGCCAGCGGCATCTGCAATAGATTGTGAAGCGCGGCGTTTTCCTGACCTCAGCGCCAGCTTATCCCCGTATAATGAAAACAAGACACAATTGTAAAGTCAAGCACTTGACATGTAGCATCCCCGATATCTCAGAACGTCTTCCAGGACCATCTTAAGATTGGCAATAGGGTAACGCAAGCCTAGCCAAGGTTTAACTAGTTCCACGACACACATATCATGAAAATATGGCCGTCATCTAAAGGGGAGCACCACCATAAAGTGACTTTGATTTTACGATATTTCTCTATTACGTGTCACAGTCTGTAAACTGTGATCCCAACAATCACCAAAGTTAGAGGATACACAATCCCTTCTGCACCATAATGGCATTTACGTTAAAGGGTCTTTGCTGAGAACTTTGTAGTAGTTCCCTAAAGGGAGTCTGTCACCATGTCTGACCCATTGTTACATTGCTCAGGCTCACCTGAATCTATAGCTTTTTTACCCCTTCCTTTTGTGAGTCTCCATTCCCAAGATGTTAATTTATTTCAGCATATGCAAATGAGCAGTTTGGAGCACTGAGGGCGTCATCGTTGCTCCAAAATGCTATCCCCTCTCTGCTCAGGAACGCCATTCGTCCCCCCTCTTGTCTCTGAATGACAGGGCCAGCAAGCTTTGCTCAGATCTCGCCTGACCCTGTATTCACGCATTGATATCCAGCGCTAGTGTGGTACAGCCAAATAAAAAAAAAAACTGCTTCAGAGCTGTTCTGCGCATGCGCTTAATATTAATAGCAGTATAGGAGCAATATTACTGAACCTATACTCTTGTCCACAGGGAAATTAACAAAACTACCATATTATTGGGCCCTGGGGGGCAGCATTGTAGCATAATTGTATTCTTGTACATATAGGAATAATATAATAGGAGTTCTACTATACTTCATACAGGGGCAGTATTATATTAGCCCTACATATGGGGTATTCAAGAAGCTGATGGTCAACCACAGGCTTCTTGGTTTATAAGGTCAGTGACTGACACAAATTAAAGAGGGACACAAGTCAACAGGGGGCGACAATGAGCACAAGAGAAAAACAAGATGAGCCACTAGGACAAAGAGACCTGGCACTGCTCTATAACTGGTTATACTCACCTGATGGGCTCAGGGTGTAGATGAGAATTCAACGCTTTTACCAATATGGCTTCTGAGAATGGAGATTTATCTGACGTCCTCTCAATATCCACATGCGCAGAATTACAGATCGCATGGACTCCAGAGTCTGTACGGCTGGAGATTGAGAATTTCACTTGGCCAACTGGTCTGAGCTTCTGTGCTGCCATCTACGGTAAAAAAAAATGGTAAAATATAATATACACGAAAGCTTGTACAGATCAATCGCATGACCTGCTATTGGGATACAATAATGGCACCAAAGATTATCACAGCGCCTACTAGTGGCAGGGTAAAGGATCACATTAATGCCAAATTTTATCACAGCACTATCTAGTGGCGAGGTGTATAATAGAAGGATATAATTCACAATACAATTAATACTTATCCACTAGTGAACTACTAGACATACATTACACAATGCACTTGGCTTGTACCTTGTATCCCTTCTGTCGGCCTTTTAGAGTTTGCCCAGTGGAGGTAAAAAAAGAAGAAAAATGTAGATTTTGTAACCAAAACAAGCTGGGGTATGCCTGAGAACCGGAGCGAGACATCAGTCTTTCCCCCTTCCCCGTCTGTGTTGTTACAATTTTCATGTGTTTTTCATTATAGAGAAAAATCATATTGTTCCTGATCTGGAGGAAACTAGATATTCCCTGAGAAATACCGCATTCTGGTGACTAACAGATGACATTTCTGTGAATGCCAATGTAAACCCTGCTCGTCCCCATGCCCATCACACTGCAATACAGAACACATGGGCACTGCCCTATTGACAGTACTAAGTAATATTATTCCATAGGACATGAATATATTACACTCAGATTGTGATTATTTTATTTCAAGACCTATGTAGTAATATCTCGTAGCCTAAGCAAGTCTTCTGTGCTGGCTAGGCAATGTATGTACCGCAAGTCCAAATCAAATTGTGATCTGCTCCATCAAATACCATAGTATACAAGTATTGTCCCTAGTAGTGCAGCTTCTAGGCCTCTGTACTGCTATTCAGGGGCTTCATAGTGCACCACATACACCACCTAAGGCTCCTTAATTCAGTACCCTAGGAACTAGCACCTTGAAGTGAATTTACCTTAACCCTTCAGTCTCTCTCATCCACTAGACCACCAAGGTTGTTATCACTGTCCCCTCCACTACCCTAGACCACCAGGGATGCTACCATTAAACCCTTTACTGCACTAGACCACAAGGAGGTTATCGTTGACTCCTTCATCATCCTTGACCACCAAGGATATTACCACTCACCTCTTCACTAACCTAGACCCCCCCCAAGAATGATACCATTGATTTCTTCACCATCCTAGACCATCAAGCATGTTACTATTGACCCCTTCCCTATCCTAGACCACCAAGAATGTCACCAGTGAACCCTTACCCTAAACCACCAGGGGTGTTTAACTCCTTAACTACCCTAGACCCCAGAGGATTTTACCACTGCCCCTTTCACTATTCTAAACCACCAAGAATGTTACCACTGATCCCTTCGTTACCATAGACCACCAGGGATGTAACAATTACCCCTTTTACTATCCTAGACCACCAAGAATGTTACCATTGACCCCTTCATCATCCTATACCACAAAGTATGTTACCATTGACCCCTTTACTATCCTAAACCACCAAGGATGTTACCACTGACACCTTCACTACTACAGACCACCAGGGATGTAACCACTGATCCCATAACTTCCCAAGACCACCAGAGATGTTACTATTGACTCTTTCGCTACCCCAGACCGCCAAAAATGTTACCATTTATTCCTTTATCACCCAAGACGACCAAGGATGTTACCAATGGTCTCTTCACTACCCTAGATCATCAAAGAAGACCAAGCACAGCGCCATATATCGTATAGTGGCTGTCCTTGAGACTGCAGCTTAGCCCCACTCATTTGAATGGAACTGAACTACAAACAGGTCATGTGACCAATGAAGATAGGGTCACTGGCCTGAATTTGGGTATATATGTGTGTGTATATATTACACATATATTTATATGTTTAAATTTACATAGTTCATGCACTTTGAGTCATCAATTTAATGCATCAAAATACCAAATGTAGAATAGTGAATGAATAACAATGATGACTGTAAGCAGATTAATAACCAGAGATTACAACCACAATCTGTATAGTAGGAAATTTAGGAAGGCACATTTCCATCTGGCAGGGACCCAGCATCACTTCATACTGTGGCCTGCGCACGCTGCTACTTAGATTAGTGGCACGTGGTAAACACATCGCAGATTTACTGTACTGTGCCGTCACTGAATCCAGTGCTGTAGACAAACCACACTGGCGGACCTGCATGAAATCTACCGTCATCCAGTCTGCCCAATGACCTAAATGGAAATTTGCTTCCTTAAAGGGTTGTCCCATTACAGACACAGGATAGGGGATCTGTGTCAGATCGCAGGTGATACGTCTGCTGGGTACCCCGGGAATCAGGAGAAGGCAGGACTGAATGTCCACCTGCATGCTCCATGTGAATGAAGTGCTAGTGAGTTTACGTGGCTGGGGCTCCATTCACTGCTATGGGGCTGCCGGAGATTGCGGTCCGTTCCTAATCACTGGGAGACCCAGCTGTGAGACCCCCAGCGATCTGACACTTGTCCCCTATCCTATTCATAGGGGATAAAGGTCTGTAATAGGACAACCCCTTTAAATAGGTTTTTCACTTGCATATTGCTATCACTGCAGGTAAAAATTCTGGCTAAGAGACTGGAAAGCAGGGTGACAATCAATATGGCTGCCACTACAGCGACCAACTTTCCTGGACAATAAAATGCCAATTTGCTCACTAGGACAGCAATACCATCCCTATCTCTTATATTTATTGCTTAAAAGGAGTCATTGCTCCAAAGAGCTCATTTGCATATCGAAAAAATGGTGATATCTTGGCCATAGATGCAGCAATTCCCAAGGGGAAAACCACTGATCAGGTGACCCTAACCTATCTATCTGCAGGACTGGACTGATATGCTGGGGTCTGGTGACCCTAACCTATCTATCTGCAGGACTGGACTGATACTTTTGTGTCTTGTGACACACTCCCTTTAACTGGGCATATTAGTTGTTCACATAAGTGTGGTCTGTGGTCTGATGAAGGAGAATTCACTCTGAAGCGTGTAACCTTTTATCTGGCTTTATCAATAAGAAAGACTTCCGCTGGCTTTTCTACATTAAGGAAGCAGTTTCAAAGTCCCCTTATCTCTGGATGTGAAGTCTTCAGAACAAACTCACATCTATGAGGACATGAAAGGTCCTCTTTAAGGCGCATCAGTTGTCAAACTTCATTAGAGGGTGGACTTGGTGAAACTGAGCAGTGACCACAGTAGACAATGGGTACTCTGACAGATGCGGCCATATCTCAGGTGCACCAAACAGCTCAGTTATACTGTACATGGATTAAAAGCAGATTTTCTCAGCAGCAAGATTGCACATGGAAAATGTTGTCCAATCTGCAGGCAGCATGTTATAGAGCAGGAGGAGCTGAGCAGATTGATATATTTGTGGGGAAAGATTCAGTGTAACCAATCATTTATCCATGAAATCTCTACTCTATGTTGATAAGTCAAGGAGGTGGAGCTATCAGTGATGGACAGCCCCCTCTATGACTGAACATACATAGACAGCTGTCAATCACTGTTAGGACCGCCTCCTTGACTTCTCACCATAGAAATAGCAGAGAATTTATTGGATATATGACAGGTCATACTGAATCTCTGCCCACAAACCTATATATCAACCTGCTCAGCCCCTCCTGCTCTATAACAGGCTGCCAGCAGATTGTACAGTATTTGACATGTGTCAGGTTCCCTTTAAGGGGCTGCCTGTGTAAGGTCAGGACATATCAGATCTTACAAAACAGGAGTTGCTTTATGGAGCTGATCTGTACCCTGGCCGGGGGTCCGGATAAAGGGGACCCTTACATAGAAGAACAATACACTATAACTATTTATGTAGGAAGTGATTCTAGTAACAATCTCTTCAATATTCTATAGGACACAATCACATACTGTATACTATTCTGTAGTAAGAATTTATCATGTACTATATAGCATGTTACTATTATACAAGTAGCCGGCCACTCCAGCTGGCCGCGAGGCAGTTAAAGGAACACTTCACGTCTCTGGGCCAGCATTCTTTGCTCCCATTACACACACGGCGCTGGCTTGGCAGCTGGCCGCAGCCCTTGGAATCCTTCTGTTCCCAGATCTGCCGCACTCTGGCCATCTCCCTGCATGCGCCCGGCTGCCGGGGTTGAAAGCAGCACATGTGGAATGAATAAGGAGTCACAGGAGCGTGAGGGGGGAACCTGACAACACATTCGGGGCCCACCTCCAGTCACGCTCCTGTGACTCCCACAAACCCAGGCTCGGAATAAATAGAAAGAGAAAAACAAAACATGAGTCTCTCTAGAACATGTGGAGGACAGGCGGAGGTTGTTCACGAAACACAGCAAGGAATATTTGGCCTTATTAGTGAAAGTGCGGAATGGTAAAAAAAAATGACTAAGAAAGAAAACAACAACCCACAAACATGACATAACCCTGTGTACAAACAGCGCGTTCCCTACATCATTGTCCAAAACAGCCAAGAACATCCCAGAAGATGATTTTTATCCCCCCAGCAAGTTGTGGATATTTATATGCAGATGTAGTAGAGCTAAATGCGTCATTCACCACAAATCATTGCTATATCAAAATGGGTTACAAGTGGATTTTACATAGGACTGCAGTTAAAATGGACCTTTCACCACTTTTCATCCTTTAATAGCAACCCCCTACTGATTCCAGTAGGGAATTTTCTCTCTAGCCCCCACCATTCCTGGGTAATAAGTGCAGTTAGTTTTGGTGCCTGATATGCCAACTAGACTCTCTAATGTCAAGTGGGTTATATCAAACAGGAGCAGAGAATTGGGGCATGACTTGAGGCAGACAATGTCAGAGCTCAGAATCACACCCCTTGTCTGCTCCTGCCTGACACCACTCTCCTGATAGTACAGAGCCTAAATAGCATATCAGGCACCAAAACTGCTTAGGAACAGCTAGAAAAAAGGGCGGCTAATAAAGGATTAAAAGAGCTTAAGTTGGTGGAGGTGGTGAAAGGCCCTTTTTAAGCAAGAAATCCAGTACTGTTATACCTGAATATATTACAATTTCCACATCAGAAAGTCCCTCCAGACCCCAAAAAGTACTAAGGGTGCAGAAAGGGAGTATGTGCTGATGAGAAAATGGCCTACCAATTACTAGGTGACAATTTAGACTGGACTTTCATGGCAGCTGTAGGACTTGTTGTGGATTTCCAGCAAGTGCAGGTTAAAGGGATCCTGTCAGGGCTGTTTGGGGAAGTAAGCCACTCACATGTCCTTATTGACTGGTGGCTTAGTGTCCCAAATACTCCTAACCCTGTCCGTGGCTGTATTTATACAAAAAATAACCTTTATACTTGCCTAGAGATGAGTCTGATGTGTCCCGGCGCCTGCGCATCTCTATACTGAAGTCATGGAATTATACCTTGGTGTTACTGCGCATGCACCCTGAAGCTGAAGTGCACTATTCCAACTTTAGTGAGGACCTGTGTAGGCGCTGGGGTACAGAAGCCAGGTAAGTAAAGGGGTTTTTACGATCCCGGCCACAGACAGCATTAGCATACGGCTATTCAGAAAAGTAAACCAATGGCCACAACAGGCTCCCTTTAAGCACACTAGGAGAAACTAACCATGCCTTGTATGCCAAGCATGAAAAAAAACACAAATTTGGCACAACTGGGTTTCTTTTTTCTTTCACTGCCCTCGACACTTTCCTATAAGGGGACATACATTTCAGTGCAGGAGTCGGCCCTGTTGACTTAGGACAAGTTGTGAACCTCATCATAAATGAAGATTATTACCGATGTACTAAAGGCCAGATCTGCAGCAATTCATGTGCAATTTCGCCTTGTGGTTCTCAGCCGCGCTACAAACTACCCGCCCTGTGCCCACCACTTGGAAACCCAGCCTTACACAGAAGCAAATACGAAGTGATTACTCAATAGTCCACAGGCCCAGCATTGACTACAATGTGAAGATCAATGCCTAATAATGCCTGTTAATATTCCATCCCATTGATGTCCTAGAATATTGAGCTCAACAAAGATTATCCAAAGTGTTGGCAGACACCTGACGATCCGTCATAGCGAACAGCACCAGACATGTTGGAAAGTTAAGGGAATAGTCTTATACAGCAGATTTGTTCGGGGATTTTTTTTTTGCTACTGTCCCATTCATCTCAGAAATCCATGTACTTGCCATCTTATCAGATGTATGGAACGGATCTGAACAACAAATCTGCCACATGTGAATACACCCTAGTAGATATCCTGAATAATCAGATAGTCTGGCATCATGCTGGCCCCATTGTTAATTTTTTGCTATATAACCCTTTCAATAGGCCCTCTCAGAGCATCATGGTAACTTGATAATAGACTTGGCTTGCACGCTTCGTCTCTACACTTAAATATTTATAGCAAGTGAGATAAAACCCTCCCGTCTTGCACACAGCAGGCATTGGAGAGTACAGACGGCTGTAGCCTCATTTTCTGGAGTGCTGCCTCACTCACTTGTACAGTCCTAGAAAGAATGTTACATGGTTTGGCTTGGAGATCTGAGTGCAGAGTCTCCGCATATCTGACTATGCCAAAACTTTGCATGCGAGCCCCAGTCTTTCTGCAGCTTATACAATATTAATGCCATATAGCAGTGTGGCCATGTGGCGGATCCCAAGGGTACAAGGAGGCGTCTGAGAAATGATGGCTCAGCAAAAGGTTCCTCTTCCGCCTCATAAAATTGATTCTTTCCATGTTCTTATCTCCGCGTTGACCTATTTGCATGTAATAGGAATGTAGTGGAGTATGGTCTAATCTTGACACTGTATGCAATTAATAATATAATACATATGCAGTATAGGCCCAAGTATCTGATTTTAGGTCCACCATTGTCAAGAGTATCTATTGGCTTTAAGGCTATGGAATTGGTGGGCCAAAGCCCTGACTCTGACTTCACTATTTACCCACAGCTCGACTCCTTCATAAATAGCCAACATGGTCAGACAGAAGCAGTAAAGATCCTCTAATTCATGAAAAATCTAGCGATCGATTCCTGTGAGAGTAAATATGAAACAAACATATAATTATATAATAATAATAATAATAATAATAATAATAATAATGGTATAATATAATTAAAAATAATAATTTTATATTGAAGTCAGAGTCAGTAACTCTTTTCCAACTCTAACCCCGATTCTAGGACTCCCACTCCACAGCCCTGGGAGGGGGGGACTAGGAGAGCTTCACAGGGACACACAGGGTAAATATATATTTGTCAGATTTTATTGTAATATGAAACTAATTTTGATGAAAGGAAAGTAGGAAGTGCTGGGATATTGCGTTGTACATTTTAGATCTTCAGTTTTACTTTAGAGGGTTAGCATTGGGTTGTATGAGTTTAGTGTTGGCTATTAATAACATGTTAAAGGGTTTCTTTCAAGAACTCCGATTCGGACTGGTTGGATAGAGATCAGACCCCCAAACCCT
The DNA here is from genome assembly GCA_947044405.1 of Leptodactylus fallax. Lineage (NCBI taxonomy): Eukaryota > Metazoa > Chordata > Amphibia > Anura > Leptodactylidae > Leptodactylus > Leptodactylus fallax. The sequence goes on from CAMRHE010000270.1 coordinate 1,094,041, forward strand.
CCTCCGATCAGCAAAATGGAGCACTAGAAGCATCGTCTTTGTTGTACCAGACAAGCAGCTGTTCGTCTCCCATTTAAGAAAAAGTCGTCATTGTAAATACCTGGTAAACTAGTGGTGCTCCACCTTTTTAAGCAAAGTACCCCTAGTGAGATAAAGTCCCAAACCAAGTACCCCTAAAGTAGCGACCACTTATAAATGATTTATGTAATGGCCCCTCACAGTGCCCCCATGTGTAACATGATGGCCCCCATACCCAGTGATGTCTATATTACATGCTGCGCTGCATGGCCACAGGAGTTATCCACCACAAGTTAAAGGGTTTGTCCAGGAAAACCCGTTTTTTGCATGGAGGCCAGGGAAGGTGAAAAAAAAAAACATACTTAGTTGTTCTCGGTGATCCATGTATCTCCCACCCTGGTCCTGCTGCTCCAGGGTCTTGTTTTGATGAAAGTCTCCGCTGCACGTGACTGCTGAGGCCTAGGGACAGGACATGGCACACCCAGATTCCTTTACTGATAGACCTCAGCAGTCACATGCGGCGGGGACTTCCGCCAAAACAAGACCCTGGAGCAGCAGGACCAGACCGCGGTTGGAGACACCGGAGCATTGGGGACAGGAGAGTATGTTTTTTTTTTTTCTACACTTATATGTCACAAATATGTCTCTGGTATTCAGTTTTGGAGACCCATTTTCATGTAAATCATGTTTTTACTTATTATGCAAATTAGAGGAAAAGTGCATTACCCAGGAGTCTAGAGCGGAGACCAAAGCCTGGGCAAGATAAGACGTGCCCTCAAAGCATTTCCCCCTCATTTACATATGAATAAAATGTCCATATGAATAAAATCCTATCATAGGAAGAGGACATCAATATTAAAGTCACGAAAAAACTCTTTTAGGCTACAGCCTCACGTTGCGGAAACGCAGCTTTTTTTTTTTGCAGATTTTGCTGTGGTTTTTTGAGCCAAAACCAGGAGTGGATTTAGCAGCAGGTGGAAGTATAAGAACTTCCTATATATTTCCCATTCCTTTTGTAGCTATTCTTGGCTTTGGCTCAAAAAACCGCAACAAAATCTGCAACAAAAAAAGCTGTGGGGCCGTAGCCTTAGGGTAGTTTCACACACAGTGTTTTTTTTTGAGATACATAATAGTTTTTGTGTCGGTCTTTCATTCAGTCTTTTGAATCAAAGCCAGAAAAGATCGATCCCAAAAGGAATTAGAAATTTAGAGAAAAATGTAAAATTCTCCTTCCTGCTGCATCCACTTTTGGCTTTGGGTCAGAAAACTATCAAAAACTGCAGTGGCATTTTTCCAAAAAAAAACATGTGAAACTATCATAAATGTAGTATTACATGGTAGCCATTCAGATGCTCTTTTTAAGGCTTCATGTACACCACCGAGTGTGCAATCCGAGTGCCTTTCGGGCTTCCATTCCGGTATTCTTAGAGCAGGTCCTATTCAGATGGACACTCAGAGCCAGAAGACAGCCAGCTTTAGGGCATGTTCACACAGAGCTTTTTGCAGGTCGGAATCTACAAAACACCTTCCAACACTCCCATTCATTTCAAGGCGAGTCAATGGCAGATTTTTTTTCCTCTTGCTAATTTTTCAACTAGAGGAATAAAGAAGCAACATCACCTATCTCCAGGTGGATTCCATCTTGCAAACCCCACTGAAATAAATAGGAGGCAGAAAAAAATGTTAGAAAAAACCTGTCTGACTTCCTTTGGGACAGTTGGGAGGTCTTTTTTGAGGCAGATTTTTAAGCCAATTCCTCAGAAAAAAAAAACCTTTACCCTTACTTAGATAGCACACTTGGTCATGTGCACGAATGCAATTTCCAATATGGAATCAATGATCCAATCTGCTATCATGTGACAATGTAAAAGCCTAAAATAGTTGTTCCCCAACAGCTATCTCAGGGTGGGTTCACACCTGCGCTTGGTGTCCGTCCGTCGCCAATCCAGTGAAAATCTCGGCGAACTGGATTGGCGTCGGATACAGACCGGTCAGCGGCGCATTGGTTAAAAACCCATTCATTTGAATGGGTTTTTTAAAGCAGTGCGCGGGTGTGCGCTTACACCCTCTGCGCTGCGAATCCTTTTTTTTTTCGTCGGACTCGAAGTTCTGCATGTCCGACTTTGTTTCCGACGAAAAAAAAAAGGATTCGCAGCGCAGAGGGTGTAAGCGCACACCCGCGGCGCGCACTGCTTTAAAAACCCATTCAAATGAATGGGTTTTTAACCAATGCGCCGCTGACCGTTCTGTATCCGACGCCAATCCAGTTCGCCGAGATTTTCACTGGATTGGCAACGGACGGACACCAAGCGCAGGTGTGAACCCACCCTCACCTGACAATCTCCCCAAGAACATAAGGATTGGATACTTTTTTTTTTTTGGTGATGAGGTTGGATGGATGAAGACACAGATCCAACAAGTCCAACCTATAACCCTACAGTGTTGATCCACAGGAAGGCAAAAAACCTCCATGAGGCTGATGTCAATTGCCCCATGTCAGGGGAAAAAAATTTCTTCCCGACTCCAAATCTGGCAATCAGTATAAAACCCTGGATCACCTTATATCAGAAAGCCAACTGGTTGCGCCTCATCTCCCGTGACATCTACTACGGGGGAAGAGTTGGGGGGTTGGCATACACGTTAGATGGTTGGTTAAGACCACCAAAATCTGTCCTCATGCCGGCCCTGATATTCACTGTATCGGTAGGAATTCTTTTTGGCGTTTTAGACAATGCACATTAGGATCAGCAATGCTATGAACAGAATGCTCACACTAAAGGAATGTAGAAGACTATATATAAATACTGTATATACCACAAGTCTAGCCGTAATTTTTAAGAACTGACCCTGTTGGAAGAAAGGATCAGCTAGTGTCATGAGTATAAGACCCAGATGCTCCTACAAAAGTAACAGCACTTGAGGAGTGATCAGAAGCAGGCCTTGGACTCATGCCCGCCATCAATGCTGCTGGAAGTGGACCACCAAGAAGAACTCAGGCCTGCTTATTTCCCTATCAGTAGATTCAGAACAGCTGATGATGAATCGGTACAGTTAAGATCCAGAAATTCTTCAGTTTAGCAGGAAGCATATAATCCCGTAATAAACCTGCTCTTCCCATGACCTTCGTGGATGTGGCAGATCGTAGATGAAAGCACAGAGGGGTTAAAGAATTTCACGAAGCCTCACAAAAGATGGAAACATCTCCCCACATGGTTTCAATAAAAACTACCAACGCAGCAGATACTGGCCGTGCACCAAATTACACATAAAAGTACAATGCAGATTTCTGGATTCGGTCTCAGATTGATGTTTGATGCCAGTGATAAAATGCAATGCTAGCATTTCCCGTTGTATTTTTAGGAGAACTTTTGCAAACACAGACAATATCTGCATAAATGGAGGCTTTATTAGGAGTCTGGCAGTCGTGTTCTTCAGGTCGGGTCTGGATGGCCATTGTCCAGGGTTACTGGGTTATATAACAAAACTATTGGCTTTCATCAAAAATTTCTTACTAACCTTCAGCTGACCTTGGATGATTCCAAAGTAAAAGAAGTTATAGTCTCCAAAGAGAAAGCAGAAGTAATACCTTCAGCAAACTAGCCAAAGGTAGGCGACATTGCAGAGCGAAGGTCCACCACCTGTGATGCCATCTGGAAACCAATCTCCCAGCATGCTATGACCCCCTGTAATTCGGAGGGTATACTGGGAGTTGTAGTTTCTAAAAAACTGGAAAGTCACAGTCTAGAAGAACTGTGCTCAGTTCCGCAGTGTGAATCATTGCCTCCATTGCCATGATATCGCCTTTTTTTGTCAATATGCAAATGAGCCCTTTGGAGCAACAAGGCCGTTGCCATTGCTCTAAATAGGTAAGCGGCAAGGCCCCCAATGCTCCAAAGAGGTCATCTACCTATTGATAACAACAACATCTCAGCAATGGAGGCAGCAACTCACAAGGGGAAAACACTTTATGATTCAGGAGACCCTAAGGCTAGGTTCACACTTGTGCCGTGCTCTCCGTTGTTCATATCCGCTGTCGGATCCGAACTACACAGAGCTCTCTTTTTTACCCACAGACCCCATAGTCTATCCGCCGGTTTCAGGATAAAACCGGCGGAGAGAAAACTCCTCCATGCAGTACTTTTCTCTCCACCGACTTTCGTCAAAATCTGCGACTGAGTCTCTTACGGAGACTCCAACGCAGATATGAACGAAGCATAACCTATCTATCAGCAGGACTGGGATCTAGTGACAGACTCCCTCTAAGGACTTTAATCCGTTTATTCATTGCTGCTATTAACAGTGGCATTTGCGGGCTAAACAGGATTGGAGTTATTTTAAAGGTTATGAAAAAGTATCGCCACAATTCCTGATCCATCGCTTCTAAAATATTTCACAGTGAAAACTTCTAGTTTGTTTTGCTAAACCCTTATAATGTAAGACGTGTTTGATTTCGGCACGATGTGGGGGTTTAGCAGTGAGTCACATAAGCCGGTGAGGGCTGACGGATGATTGATGCTTCCTCCCACATCACTCCGCCGTAATTTGCACTTCAATAAGAACAACCATGAAAAATTCTACTTTTTCTGGTCTTCAAGTATCTTACATAACCAAGTTATTATTGCTCAGAACTGCAGAAAGGTGAACTCTTGGCTATCTGCTGTCACTCCATACAAAGTCTGTTAGACTGGCAGACACGTGCCCAGCCATTTCTGTCTTTTCTTTTGCATTCTACTGTATATAGTGCTCCATGAGTGCTGTGCTGCGAACAGGGAAAGTGGCAATGCCACAAAGTGAGCAAAATTACCAAAAAGTGTCTGGTCATTAAATGAGTTTTCTGTCCCCAAATCTAGTTTTCATACCGATGACCTATCCACTAGATCCCGCACAGGCCAAGTACTGGGAGCAGAGCTGCAGCCTTGTGCACTGCATAGTGGTGTTCAAGGGAATTGCAACACCGCTTCTATTACTTGTATAGACGCAATGCTGCACGCACCTCCCCATCTAGTTAGCAACTTACGGCACCTGGAGACTGCTGCAACAGCCGATCTGTGCGGGTCCAAGTGTCCTTTGGATAGGTCATCAGTATGAAAAACTGATTTAGGGAAAACACTTTTAGGCTGGTACCCAACGTCACATAAACACCTCAGCAAAAACTGCGGCGATTTACAATGCAATGCAGTTTTTCCCGCAGCGCTTTCTTGCTGCGGCCCGCAGAAGAGTTGGTAGGCCAAACCACTGACTAACACCTCTCTTTTCAATAGCTCAACTCCATGGAACACAATGTGTTCACACGGTGGAAAATGAAAATCATTTTCCGCCGCCGGAACTTTCTCCGCAGTCTGCCGTGACGGGATGCCGATGCAGTGCATCAACATTCCGTCGCGGCATCCCGCTCCTGATTAGGCCCATTCATCCGGGCCATCCCATTCCGTCTCGAGCTGCGGACACCGCGGCAAGATACTGTAAGTCATGTTGCTTTTTTTTTCTGCTAGCGGAAAAAAGCCGCTAGAGGGAAAAAAAAAAAAACACTACTGACTCCCATTGAAATGAATGGGAGGAGTTTTTTCAGGCGGATTTTGAGGCGGATTCTGCGTCAAAATCCGCTGCCAAAAACTCCGTGTGAACACAGCCTAAAGCTCCTTTAATTCATTAAAAAGCCAGTGATTGATTCCTATGAAAGTAAATATGTAACACACTATACATCTAATTCATTATATAATATTAATAATTGGATAATATAATTAATAATAATCATTTTATTTTGAAGCCGGAGTCAGAGTCGGTAACTTTTTTTCCAAATCCACCCAAAACTGGCCCCGACTACTGAGACCCTAAGTACCAGAGCTAAGCAATGCTCCATTCTGAACAAAAATGTACGAAGCCTGAAAAATTCCACGTGTAATAAATTGTCTTTTCTTCTTTTCTGGGATTGCTCAGAAATCTTCCTGGGTGATATCAGATAATAACATTAAACAACACAGAATAGTTTATAGGATCTGAAAACAGACTCAACATCCTTTCACCACCCTCATCCGGCTAGTGTGAACTGACTCATTTGTCTGAGGCTACATATAACTCCATACGAGGGATTTAGGCTAAGGCCCCATGTAGTGGGCCACAGCGAAAAGGCGCTGCAGGAAAAACCACGGCAGCAATACATTGCGTTTTTTCCCGCAGCGCTTTTCACATAAAGTCCACAGAGGTTTCCTCTGCGGTCTTTCTGCTTCCATTATACCTATAGGGAAACCACCAGCGTTTCCATAGGTATAATTGACATGCTGCGATTTCCAAAATCACAACGGTTTTGGAAATAGCAGCGTGTCCGCTTTGCTTACTTTTCTGCAATGTGTGGATTCCCTAGAATCCCATCCACCATGCAGGGACTGTAAACGCTGCGTTTTTTTTCCGCAACGTGGGGCCCCAAACCTTATGAAGAGTGGCATAATCAATGAAGAATACACTTTCCAAAATCAGGTGTATTTTCTGCTGGGGCCATGGGGCTGCCTGATGTACAGTCATGGCCAAAAGTTTTGAGAATGACACAAATATTATATTTTCACATGATCTGCTGCCCTCTGGTTTTTATGTGTGTTTGTCAGATGTTTTTATCACATACAGAAATAGAATTGCATTCATATTATGAGTAACAGAAGCTTATATTGACAGTTAGAATGAGTTAATGCAGCAAGTCAATATTTGCAGTGTTGACCCTTCTTCTTCAGGACCTCTGCAATTCTCCCTGGCATGCTCTCAATCAACTTCTGGACCAAATCCTGACTGATAGCAGTCCATTCTTGCAGAATCAATGCTTTAATTTTGTCTGAATTTGTTGGTTTTTGTTTGTCCACCCGTCTCTTGATGATTGACCACAAGTTCTCAATGGGATTAAGATCTGGGGAGTTTCCAGGCCATGGACCCAAAATCTCTATGTTTTGTTCCCTGAGCCATTTAGTTATCACCTTTGCTTTATGGCAAGGTGCTCCATCATGCTGGAAAAGGCATTGTTGAGCGCCAAACTGCTCTTGGATGGTTGGGAGAAGTTGCTCTTGGAGGACATTCTGGTACCATTCTCTATTCATGGCTGTGTTTTTAGGCAAGACTGTGAGAGAGCCGATTCCCTTGGCTGAGAAGCAACCCCACACATGAATGGTTTCAGGATGCTTTACAGTTGGCATGAGACAAGACTGGTGGTAGCGCTCACCTCTTCTTCTCCGAATAAGCTGTTTTCCAGATGTTCCAAACAATCGAAAAGGGGATTCATCAGAGAAAATGACTTTACCCCAGTCCTCAGCAGTCCACTCCCTGTACCTTTTGCAGAATATCAGTCTGTCCCTGATGTTTTTTCTGGAGAGAAGTGGCTTCTTTGCTGCCCTCCTTGAGACCAGGCCTTGCTCCAAGAGTCTCCGCCTCACAGTGCATGCAGATACACTCACACCTGCCTGCTGCCATTCCTCAGCAAGCTCTGCACTGCTGGTAGCCCGATCCCGCAGCTGAAACACTTTTAAGAGACGGTCCTGCCGCTTGCTGGTCTTTCTTGGGCACCCTGGAGCCTTTTTGGCACCAATGGAACCTCTCTCCTTGAAGTTCTTGATGATGCGATAGATTGTTGACTGAGGTGCAATCTTTCTAGCTGCAATACTCTTCCCAGTTAGGCCATTTTTGTGCAGTGCAATGATGACTGCACGTGTTTCTTTAGAGATAACCATGGTTAACAGAAGAGAAACAATGATGGCAAGCACCAACCTCCTTTTAAAGTGTCCAGTGGTGTCATTCTTACTTAATCATGACAGATTGATCTCCAGCCCTGTCCTCATCAACACCCACACCTGTGTTAATGGAGCAATCACTGAAACGATGTTAGGTGGTCCTTCTAAGGCAGGGCTGCAATGATGTTGAAATGTGTTTTGGGGGATAAAGTTCATTTTCTAGGCAAATATTGACTTTGCAAGTAATTGCTGTTAAGCTGATCACTCTTTATAACATTCTGGAGTATATGCAAATTGCCATTAGAAAAACTGAAGCAGTAGACTTTGTAAAAATTAATATTTGTATCATTCTCAAAACTTTTGGCCATGACTGTAGATTTCAGGCATCATTTATGCCGATAAACTTTAGTAGATGATCATAAATCTGATGGAGCCAGTAGACCGGACCGCGCTGGGAGACACCAGAGCACTGGGAACAGGTGAATACATTTTTTTTTTTTTTTTTCCACCTCCCCCGGCCTAATTAAAAAATAATATTTTAGCCTGGCAAATTTCAGTACCATCATGCACTTTCAACACAGTTAATGGGATTTTAAAAAAATCCCACAATTACATATTAAACCCACAGCACATCAATTATTGCTGCGGGTTTTACCCACAGATTTTAACCTTTTTAAAGCAAAAAGTTGGAAGCCAAGGGGGGAGGCTGCAGGTCAGAAAGCAAAAACCACCCAATTTCGATAGTTTTTTCGGCAGCGATTTTGCATTGTAATATAGTGAGTGTCTGCAAGCAACACTGAAGCATGGTGGAGGCTCCTTGAAAGTTTGGGGCTGCATTTCAGCAAATGGCTTTAGGGATTTGGTCAGGATTAATGGTATCCTCAATGCTGAGAAATACAGCCAGATACTTATCCATTATAAGTACTATCAGGGAGGTGTCTGTCTCCAAATTTATTCTGCAGCAGGACAAGGACCCCTTACATACAGCCAATGTCATTAAAACTATCTTCAGAATGAAGAAGAACAAGGAATGATGAGATATGGCCCCAACAGAGTCCTGATCTCAACATCATCCAGTCTGTCTGGGATGACATGAAGAGGCAGAAGGATTGGAGCAAGCCTACATCCACAGAAGATCTGTGCTTAGTTCTCCAAGATGGCGAGAACAACCTCCCTGCCGAGTTCCTTCAAAAACTGCAAGTATGAGTCTAGAATCTCCAAGTAAGTATAGATGTTTGGATCAGACTCTCCCTGGCAAAGAGAGCCTGTTCTCCGTTAAAGGGAGGTAAAAGAGGTCAATAAAGTATATTACAAAAATGTTCACTAAGCAACCCCTACACAATAGTAAAGAAAAAAAAATGAAACAACCCTTATATTTTTAACCAAAAAATGCACTACCATCCAGGACACTTGGTCAAAAAAAAAATCCATACTGGACATAAGATTGTTATTTGTTAAAAATAAGGTCTGCAAGCAGGTCTTTTCTCTCTGCCAATATCAGACGGAAACCCAGCAGACCCCATTATAGTCTATGGGGTCTGCAGATTTACACGGGTAACCGCTTTTTAAGCGAATAGGGTGGACCCAAAGAATGGAAACCCAAACGTTAGTGTCAACCTAGCATCACATGTATGGCAATGTGCCTGTGTAAACAAAGAGTCCAGCAAGGAATGGCCCTCCAACAATCAGATGGAGGGAAGTATGACTGCAGGATCAGACTACACAGTGCTCATTTGTAGTCTGTTACCATGGAGACACATAGGTCTGCATAGGCTTAACATGTTACATACAAACCTGCTTAGTTTTTTTATTTTAGATGCAATGGAACATAAATATATATCATAATTTATGTCTGATGAAACACAGATGTTAAATACTGGTTCACAAGAAGGGAAACAGCAAATGATCTGACAGAAATACACAAGAAAAAGCTGGATTGGCACTTTGGATGGTAATTATTTCCTACAATGGGTATGAGCAATTTAGTGGAAAATGGTAATTGTGTATTGTCCTCAGCTCTTTCTGTAGACGTCTCAACCACAAAATTTCCTCCAGAGAACGGCTTGGATTACACTCTGTAACTCACACCATCCATTCTGGATCAGTAAAATATTCGTCAAAAAGTAAAGTTTTAATTAATGTAATGGGATAAGTTCTTGTCCTGCTTTTCCCCACCTCCTCCAGCTGTCCCTTTCCAAAAATTAAGGGTCAGGGACTTGTAGGGACAGATACATTAGTGGCAATCTATGAAAGCGTTAGGGGAGGCGCTAGTGCCATGTCAGGCTCATGTAACCCATCAGTCCATTGTGTTCTGTAATAGCCCAGCAGACCTGCCCTTAAAGGAGTTGTAGGACTGTAACATTGATGGACTATGTTTGATCAATGGAGGACCAACTTCTGTCACCCCAGCTAACTGCTCTCTGATCTGAAAGGATTGCAGATGTCAGATCCCCACCAATCAAACACCGATCGCCTACCCTAACATATCCATTAGCTGGGTCGCTGACTATTAGATGAATGGTCCTCGGTGTGTTCAATTTGGTGCCTGTTTATCTGATGGTATGTTGAGTAACATAGGGCACAGGTCCCCAACTACCGGGCTGTGGACCAGTAGCAGGCGGTGGATCACCTGGTACCAGGCCACAGGATGCTCTTTCAGGTACTGGTGTTATACAAACGCTGTCAATGAGAAGCAACCTGGCTAGGCAGAGGCTCAACATGAGGTTCCTGGGCCCCAGTGCAAAATCTGTAATGGGGCCCTTGCCTACTTTGGGCCATATAGGATAGCAGTATATTTTATGTGGTAGAGGCCCCTTTGGGACCTCCTCAGGGTCCAGGGCTCAGTAGCTACCTCTGCACCCGTTATAGCTACGCCCCTATGGTTGGGAACTAACTATAGTCTGCCCGCCCACAACTTAGAGAGGCAAGCACTAAGACTAGCTGGCTGCCCCACTCACTGCACCCCTGATCCCCCCACAACTATCATCACTAGTTCGTCTCTGTATCGGTGCTGCACCCCAATATATCGACTCAGTTGCAAGCCTAGCCTCACCCCCACTGCAAAGACCAGACTAAAGGCCGTTCTAATGTTAGTGGTGACTGTACTGTGGATTCTAGTCTGGTGGCGATCTTTACAACTACACTTGACCAATATGCAATTTTCCCATGGCCTGGGGAACTGATCCGTGGAGCAAGAAATGTTGGGGACTGCCGACATAGGGTCAAAGATGGGAACGCTGCTGTCACCTTTCCTCATTCTACACAAAGGAACTTCAGTATGATTTCCGATGATATAGTGGTGGTTGGATATATGATGGTTAGTCATGAGGACCTGCTGGGTAATTTTGAGGTTTGATACGGGGGGTACATGTCTGATCTGGAATGTATAGAAGACTTAAAAACTGATATCAGAGTCAGAGTCAGAAGGCCAAATCGCTGACTCCATTTCCTGTATTTTTCCACATCCTGACTCCTTCATAAATGGCAAGACAGTCACTGACAGACATTAAATGACAGATGCAGCCCCCGCCATCAGAGGTCCATCTGCATTCACCCCATGTAAAAAAAAAAAAAAAACATGACAGAAGCCTTCTTCCATCATGTTTTTTTTACATTATAGTCAATGGTTTATTCTTGTCAAAAATGTGTGAACACAAAAAGCCAAAAAATGTAAGAAATGCATGCTTTTTTTTTTTTTTTTAAAACAGCAAAAAAAGTGACAAATGTCTGTGTGTGAAAGAAACCGTATTCTGTATGCATATACATCATGGCTGATATACACGCTAGTAATGAAGAGATGAAAGCACCAGGATATAAAGCTATTAAATAAGCCATGAGTGGTACCAGTCACAAACTTTCCCAAGCTGAAGCCATTATCTCTAGTCGGATACACTCTGCAGGTGGCGCCAAACGCCGCACATGGAGATCTCCAGCAGGGAAAGGGTCTGGAGTAGGGATCCGGTTAATTACTAGCAGGTGATGCAAGCGGCAGGCCCCAGCGGGAAATGCGTGGCCGGGAGCTGCCTGACGCAGCAACGCATCCTCATTCCTTAATTAAACGCTCATTAACTTGGCATCCTCCAAGGCTTTTCCTTCAGAAGTTGCTGTAACGTCTTCTGGTATCTGCCGACAGCTTCTAATACTAATGAAGAAGCCTGGGCGTAAAGCGAGGTAGTCCAGCTATGGACGTCATAGTCTAACATAAAATATAGAGAGAGATATGCTTTGAATGCGACTATAATGGAGGTCACAAAAACTGCTATGTACAGTATGTCAGGCTTACACCATTGTACACGAAGGTAAATTGTACCATATCCCAAGATACTATGTCTTTCTCTGGGTATATTTTATATCAGGATGCTGGATTCAATCATTGTCCTGAGACATGTAGACTTCTATTCAATACAATAGAAGTATACAACACAATGGGGAAAGAGATTTATTATTAATTCTCCGTCAGTTTTCTAACATAAAAAAGTCACGGCTTGGGTTTGCAACTTTTTAAATGCCATTTGCAAAACCGCTCCACTGCGAAGCACACATCTCCCTCCACAAAAGCGCCATTCGTGGCATGATACCCCTCTATTGTCTTTCCAGCATTTGTCTACCACTTGGATCTATAACCGATGCTTGACAAAGGGTCTTTGCCCAAAATGTTGCATTGCAAGTGACAAATTGTGCATTAAACAGAACATGTACAACGGAACACCAAACCCAGATCTCATTCCAGGCGCAGTTGATCCTAACCAAAATGGCGGCAACCCGGGCATTACCACTGGGTCTCTGCTGTATAATACAGCAGAGACTTGCGCGGCTATGGCGGCCACCTTATTTAAATACCCGACATCCCCCGTACTATTACAGCGGATGTCGTAAAGGGGTTAATATACAATATGCCACCTTTCAGCGAATGAAAATATTCTATAACCTTATCGTTGCCATACCCCAGTGTACCTAAATCCTTGCATAAATGCCTGCCCCGATTGTGGGTTCATTAGGGGAACAAGTTATTGGGGTCCAGGCCAACGGGACTATTTAGCATCAACTTCTGCAGTAACAACTGATACACCCCAAGTCATACACTCAATGACAATGACAGGGATCGGTTGTGGAGTAGGAGACTTAGTGGCTTCTGTATAGGCGCTTATCCCCAACACCCACAAGTGGCAACTTACCTATCAGTATACTTTTGCTATGTAGGAGGAAACCAGAGAACCCAAACAAACATGGTCAGCTGGAACCCAGAACCCCAGTGCTTAAGGGCAACAGTGATGACCACTGAGCCACTGTGCTGTCAACCCTAAAAGCTTATTCAGACGACGTAACGTAGGCGTATTATAAGGACCACATTGTAGCTGCAATGCAGTCTAATAACCCAATCTAGCAGCATAGGAATTCAGGACACCTACAAAAGAACTGTCTGAACATGTGCTTAGGATGGACATATTATATACAAGTGGGTGGAATTATAGGAGTCAGCTGACTTTATTAACTCATTCTCCTGAGCTTCAGCCTTGTCCTTTGGTATGATATGTTTCTGCAGTCTTTGTCATTACTCCCACCCTTCCGTTCCTTCCCGTTGTTAGTCCCCCCCCCACCCTGTCGCATTTTGCATTTCATCACCCCTTTTTTTTCCTCTTTTTTGTTGCATTTCTATTGACGTCTCCCCTTGCGGGTATTGGCACCCTTGCGTGCCCATATATGTTGGTTACTGGGCCTTTTCCCACTAGCTCCCTCTTGCTGTTACTATGTATGGAGGGGTTCATTGCCCTGGGCTTTTTGGGTGATGCTCTTCCCTGGACTGTTTTACCTTGTGGGCCTTGGGCCCTTGCCTGCTGTTTTCTTTTGCGTTTTGTTAAACAATTTCTTATGTTATGCTCATAAAATCCTAATAAAATTCTATTAAACATAAAAATAAAAATAATACACGGACTGTTAAAATTTAAAAAAAAAGGAAGAACGCTCTGTTACTCACTTCTAAATAATTTTCCACTCCTAGAATTGCTTGAGATTCTGGTGTTCTGACTACTCCGCTGGGGAAAAATAAAGAAATAAAAACACACATCTCAGACTATGGAAAAATACATTGAAGCAAAATACAATAAACTGGTGGTTGAAAGACTATGACCTTAGTAATCAAAAAGATGGAATGAAGTTTGGAGGATTTTTTTGTCTGTATTGTTTCTAAAGAGCGCCACTCTTGCCCATGGGCTGTGTCTGGTATTACAGCTCACCCCCTCCACCATACTAGCAGAAAACATATTGAATGCAAAACTTATATATATATATAATAATAATAATACATTTTATTTATATAGCGCCAACATATTCCGCAGCACTGTACAATTTGTAGGGTTCAATTACTGACAAAAAAGATACATTACAAAGAAATAGTCAATTCACACACTGGGACTGAGGGCCCTGCTCACAAGAGCTTACAATCTATGAGGTAGAGGGGGCGACACAGGGGGTAGCAGGGGCGGCATCAGACATAGCATTGCTTGTACAATGGTCAGACAATTCTGTAATAGAGGTTACTGTCATTACACATATATATAAAGCTGTACGAGCCGTCACCAGTCATGTCCTTTAACGTGCAGATGGTGCCTGGACATATAAAGTTAGTCTGATACGGCATCATATCCTGTGGGGTAATGCTGGAGCATAAACAGAAGAGGGTACGTTTTAGGGATTCTAACTACGGAAGGGTTTACATTAGGAGTTGTGATAGGCCTGTCTGAAAAGATGTGTCTTTAGTTTACGCTTGAAGCTGTGGAAATTTGGGGTTAATCTGATAGTCCGGGATAGAGCACTCCATAGAAGTGGTGCAACTCGGGAGAAGTCTTGTATACGAGCGTGGGAGGTTCTGATAATAGAGGATGTTAGTCTTAGGTCATTGAGTGAATGCAGAGTACGGGTTGGGCGATAGACAGAGATGAGGGAGGAAATGTAGGGAGATGCAGCATTATGGAGAGCCTTGTGAATGAATATATAGTTAGGCAGGTAAAGTAAAAAAAAAATGCTGTATGATGGTATCCATGAGAAATACGTAGGTCGCTGGTATGACTCACATTAAGCACCAAGAATTTCCCTTAGTCAGCAGAAAGATCTGACATTATACACCCAGGATTGTTTAACTGCTTACTAACCTGAAACCAAGTTTGAGAGAGAAAATGTGTCAATGCATAAAGAAACCAATCAGATAGATGTAATGTGATGGATACAGATAGTTGGGGGAGATTTACTAAATAAAATGCTACAGAATACTAATGTACATTTTGCACCCCCCCCCCAAAAAAAAAAACAAAAAACATAAAACGGAGTACATGGCGTGTACTAAATTTATGTGTTTATGGCACCTCAAGTTTAGAAAATGGTTGCTAGATAAAGACATGTGTAATAAGCTACAAAAACATGGCATGCAGACAACCCCTTCTTTCAATGATGACCCACTGGCGATGAATTTGGGGCAGCTGGACATTCATTTTGCAGCCACCAGCAATATAGAATTACACTGTTTGACTATTTGTTGCAGCTACAACGAAGAGCACATGCCTGGTTTATGCCCGCAAGGATCATTTCATTGGGAACAGAGCTGCAATGGCATAGCCAGGCCACTGCATTGTGTATGGAGCAGTCTGATTCCAGCTCCTGGTGCAGGGGCTGGATGACAGACCCCAAACAATCTCAAATTATTGACCTATCCTAAGGATATAATTCATTTTGCATCTTGGATTATCCCTTTAAAAGCTGTGGAGTCTGAAACTGCAGTGCTCAGGCGAGAGCTGTACCAAGCACATTGCTGTACAGGATAGCTCATCACTATCAGATCAGTGGAGGGGCCTGACCCCCAGAACCCCCACTAATCAGATTGCAGTGTACCGGTAAGTACTGTGGCCTCTTCACTAAATACCTAGCACACTGCTTTATATTGAGTATGGCCTGTGCTTGGTATTGCAGATCAGCAATATTCACCTAAATGGGACTGAACTGCCAATAGGCCATGTGGTAAATGAACATGATGTCACCTGACCTAATAACCTATTCTAAATATAGAATATTTAACTCCCAGAAAATCCCTTTAAGGCTAAAGCCGCATGGAGCTAAATAATGCTGCAGTAAAAACTGTAGTGAAAACACGTATTTTCTACAGTGTTTTACATTGAGTTTTTGTGAGGTTTTTCTTAGCATTTTTTCTTCTGCTATTAACTATATAGGGGAAATGCCACAATCCTACAGCTAAAATTAACATGTGAAATAAAATGCAGATTTTCCTTTCCGCAATGCGTGGATGAGATTAAACAAAATCTCATTCACTTTGCTGGTAATGTAAAACAATGTTTTTTTTTTTCTGCTGCATTTACAAAGCAGCCAAAACATTATTATTATTATTATTGTTGTTTATTTATATAGCATCATTAATTCCATGGTGCTTTACATTTGCAGATTTACATACGGTACACCAGATATACAAAACCGATAATACTAACAGTGATCACTGGCACAGTGGGATAGAGGGCCCTGCCCGCAAGGGCTTACAATCTATGAGGGAAGAGGGATAGAGACAGAAGGTGAGGGGAGAGGCTGTACAGGTGGTGGTGTGGTGACAGTAGTGTTATTGGAGGTTGTAGGCCTTCCTGAATAGGTGAGTCTTCAGGGCCTTCTTGAAGCTTGTGATTGTAGGGGACAGTCTTATGTGTCTTGGTAATGAGTTCCAGAGTATGGGGGAGGCACGGGAGAAGTCTTGGAGATGATTGTGTGAAGTCTGGATAAGAGCAGAGAGGAGTAGGAGGTCTTTGGAGGATCGGAGGTTATGTGCGGGCAGGTAGCGGGAGATTAGGTCGGAGATATATGGAGGGGACAGGTTGTGGATGGTTTTGTATGTCAGCGTTAGTAATTTGAACTCTATTCGCTGGGCGACAGGTAGCCAGTAAAGGGATTGGCAGAGGGGGGCGGCCGATGAAGAATGGGGGGGGGGGAGAGGTGTATTAGGCGAGCAGCACAGTTTAAGGTGGACTGGAGGGGGGCGAGAGTGTTAGCTGGGAGGCCATAGAGAAGGGTGTTACAGTAGTCTAGGCGGGGAGATTATGAGGGTGTGGACTAGCATCTTTGTAGTTTCAGGGGTGAGGAAGGAGCGGATTCGATGGATGTTCTTGAGTTGGAGGCGGCAGGAGGTGTTGAGGGTTTGAATATGCGGCTTGAAGGATAGGTCAGAGTCTAGGGTTATCCCAAGGCAGCGGGCCTGTGGGACTGGGGTGAGTGTGGTTCCATTAATTTTGATAGATGGGTCAGGTAGGAGGGCCGTGCGAGGAGGGGTGAAGATTATGAATTCTGTTGTCTCCATGTTGAGTTTGAGAAAGCGGGAGGAGAGAAAGGAGGCTACGGCTGCTAGACATTCTGGGACTCTAGACAGCAGGGAGGTAATGTCTGGTCCAGAGAGATATATTTGGGTGTCATCCGCATAGCAATGGTAATGGAAACCATGGGATTCTATGAGCTGGCCAAGGCCTAGGGTGTAGATTGAGAACAGGAGGGGTCCTAGGACGGAGCCTTGGGGGACACCTACAGAAAGAGGGCGTGGCGGGGTGGTGGTGTGCGAGTGGGAGACACTGAATGTGCGGTTGGGGAGGTATGAGGAGATCCAGGAAAGGGCCAGGTCTGAGATGCCAAGGGATGAGAGAGTTTCTAGCAGGAGGGAATGGTCGACTGTATCAAAGGCAGAGGAGAGGTCGAGGAGGAAGAGGACAGAATAGTGACGTTTGGCTTTGGCGGTTAGAAGGTCGTTAGTGACCTTGGTTAGGGCAGTTTCTGTGGAGTGATGGGGTCTGAAGCCTGACTGTAATCTGTCAAGAAGCATATTGGATGAGAGGTAGGAGGATAGTTCGGAATGGACGTGTTGCTCTAGTAGTTCTGAGGCATACGGGAGCAGTGAGATTTCTTAAGTATAGGTGTGACGGTGGCATGTTTGAAGGCAGAAGGGAAGGATCCATTGGTTAGGGATAGGTTGAAGAGAGGAGTTAAGGCAGGAGTAATGTCTTCTGAGAGTTTTGGGATGAGATGTGACTGGATTGGGTTGAGTGCACAGGAGGTGAGGTGGGATTTAGAGATTAGGGTAGAGAGCTTTTCATCAGTGATGGTGGAGAAACAGGTTAAAGATGAAGAGCACCGAGCAGTTGGGTAGAGTGGTTGTTGGGGGTGTAGGGTGAGACTGTCTCTGATGGTGTCGATTTTGCTTTTGAAATAAGAGGCAAAGTCATCAGCTGTGATAAGTGATGTTGGAGGGGGCGCAGGAGGACGGAGAAAGGAGTTGAAGGTAGTGAATAGCTGTTTGGGGTTGCGGGATAGGGCAGATATTAGTGTGGAGAAGTAGATCTGTTTTGCAGAGGTGAGTGCGTTCTTGAATGTGAGAACTGCTTCTTTATACCTAAGGAAGTCCTCCTGGGAGTAGCTTTTCTTCCAGAGGCATTCTGCAACCCGTGAGGCACGTCTCAGTTTTTTAGTCAGATCAGTGTGCCAGGGCTGCCTATTGATCGGCTGGGTTCTGGTGTTAGTGAGAAGACCACAGAGTCAAGGGCTGAAGTAATGGTGGTATTGTAGAAGTCAGCAGCGGTATCTGCATCCTGAAGTGAAGATATGTCAGCGAGCGGTCGGAGAGAGTCTGAGAGCGTGCGGATGTCAAGGCTATTAAGGTTCCTGCGGGGACGCGATGGTTTAGGGGTTCAATTACAGAGGAGAGGGCAGAGAATGTCAGCAGGTTGTGATCGGAAAGCGTGGACGGAGAGTTAGAGAGATTGACTAGAGGGCAGAGGCGGGTGAATATGAGGTCCAGCGTGTGCAGAGTAGGACCATTGAGAGAGGTTAAAGGAGGTAGTGAGTGACAAGAGACTGGAAGCGGCGGGGTGGGATGTGTTAATGGGGATGTTGAAGTCACCCATGATGATGGTGGGGGTGTCTGTGGATAGGAAGTGCATTAGCCAGGTGGTGAAGTGGTCGATAAAGGCAGTAGTAGGTCCTGGAGGTCGATATATGACGGCCAGTTGAAGGTTGGAGGGTGAGTAAATGCGGACAGAGTGCACTTCAAAGGTGGGGAGGGTGAGAGCAGGTGGCGGGTGGATTGGGGCAAAGGAGCAATTGTCAGACAGAAGTACGCCTACACCTCCACCGGGTTTATGTAAAACATCTCCGTTTCTGTAGGGATCTGAAGATCTGTAGGGGTTCGACAGCCGAGACCACCAAGGATCAGCTGGTTGAAGCGGCAGCAGTGCCCCCTGAGCAGCATTGCTGCTTCACAGGCCATGTGATGTCTCCTTCATCGCTCACATGGCCGGAAGTGAATGGGATGTGCTACTCCACAAATGTACGGCGCTGTGCTTGGAGGATCAGAACAATAGGCATTAAAACCGGCACTTTTTGTTAGTACCAGTCCATTTTTTTTTTTTTGGTTGAAGAAATAACAGCAACATGCTGCACCTTTTTTTCTGTTAAAAAAATTAGAAAGCCGACAGACACGGCCTTCTCTTTTTATTTTAACATTGCGACGACGGATACAGATGGAAAGTTTTCAGTTTGTATCCATCTGGTGGTTTTAATGTTCTGATCAGAACAATGGACATACTAGTATAAAACCAACCTAAGAGATACAAACCATTCTCGACAAAAAAACTAGCCCCATAAAAGTCAACAGAAATGAAAGAATCTCTCCTGACATGTCTATTTTAGTATATTTAGTAATGGTACACTGTAAATACACTTTGTATACCTACTGTATTTTCCAGACTACTCTGTCCAGGGACCAGCCTCACAGTAAACATTAGTTACCAGAGGGATTCGGAGAAATTACATGTTCTATTAGTTATCGGATTAGATACACTGACTGTTATAAACCAGTCATACAAATAGATCAATTGATTTCAACAGGGCCGTTTGCTATCCATGAAAAAAAAACAGACAATAAACAGTCATAAAACTCTATTGTGTGAATAAGCCCTAACATTGATATCTATTATGCGGTGAGTAACTGCCATGCTGTGGGACTACTGTCTTGTACCTAAAAGCATGAGTATGTGCAGTAGTCCCTTGGTAAGGCAGTGACTCTAAGCATCATACATAACTGATACTGTGAGTCCGTGTCTCTGGACAGACTGCAGCCCAGGGAATACTGCGGAGAACCAGAATGCAAGGCCTCCTGCACAGGACTGTCTACCAGTCAGTAAAAATGGCTGATGACACACGGACTGGTATCTAAGTATCATCCGTGGTTTTCACTGACCCATAATGAATGAACCAAGCTCCAAATATGGACAGGTATAGGTCCTACTCCATATATTGCGGCTCTTCATTACGGCCCAGACTCACAGCTGCAAAAACTACAGCTGTGTATGCCTATAGAAATGCATGTGTCCATACTTTGTGGATCAAAAGTACAACACCCTTGGTGTTGTAACGCAGCTCCATCAAGTGAAGAAAGGCCTGCCTTACTGCTCAGCAACATCGCTGGGCTCTGAGGTACACTCCCCCTGACAGTACAAGGCTATGGACCACTACTGTCAGGGGGGCGTTCCTCACAGCCCAGCAATGGCGCTGAGCCCTAAGGCCCACCTTTCTGACCATGGAAAGTTATCATGCCAAAACTAACGGCACAGATATGATACTAGGAAAGCTGACAGTGCGGCTTTCTAGCAGTATATACACATGTGGACAAAATTGTTGGTACCCCTCGTTTAATGAAAGAAAAATCCACAATGGTCACAGGAACAGTCCCATCCCATGCACGAGACTGTGATAGCGCTGAGCAGTACTGTCAGTGACCGACTGCTCCACCCTAGGTGTGAGAAGGAGCGCTATCGGAAGTCTTTCCTCCCCACCGCTGTTAGGCTGTACAACCAACACCGACCTAAGCGGAGATCATTACACACAGAGAACTGAAATATCTCTCTGCCTGTTAAATCCCCCCCCCCTCTGCTACGTCCTATCTGTCTGTCGGCTATCAAAGTAATGCCTCTTACCTTGGAACATTCCTGAGCATGTTGTATTTGTATTTGCTTATCTTTGCTGCTGTAACACACTGAATTTCCCCATTGTGGGACTATTAAAGGACTATTATTATTATTATTAGAAATAACTTGAATCTGACAAAAGTAATAATGATAGTAATAAAATTCTATGAAAATGAACAAATGAAAATCAGACATTGCTTTTCAATTATGCTTCAACAGAATGTTTTAAAAAAGAAAACTCATGAAACAGGCCTGGACAGAAATGATGGTTCCCTTAAGTTAATATTTTGTTGCACAACCTTTTGAGGCAATCCCTGCAATCAAACGATTCCTGTAACTGTCAATGAGACTTCTGCACCTCTCAGCAGGTATTTTGGCCACTCCTCATGAGCAAACTGCTCCAGATGTCTCGGGTGTGAAGGGTGCCTTTTCCAGACGGCATGTTTCAGCTCCTTCCAAAGATGCTCAATAGGATTTAGGTCAGGGCTCATAGAAGGCCACTTCAGAATAGTCCAATGTTTCCCTCTTAGCCATTCTTGGGTGTTTTTAGCTGTGTGTTTTGGGTCATTATCCTGTTGCAAGACCCATGACCTGCGACTGAGACCAAGCTTTCTGACACTGGGCAGCACATTATTTCTCTCTAGAATCCCTTGATAGTCTTGAGATTTCATTGTATCCTGCACAGATTCAAGACACCCTGTGCCAGATGCAGCAAAGCAGCCCCAGAGCATAACAGAGCCGCCTCCATGTTTCACAGTAGGGACAGTGTTCTTTTCAAGATATGCTTTATTTTTCCGTCTGTGAACATAGAGCTGATGTGCCTTGCCAAAAATTTCGATTTTTGTCTCATCTGTCCATAGGACATTCTCCCAGAAGCTTTGTGGCTTGTCAACATGTACTTTGGCAAATTACTTTTGTCAGATTCAAGTTATTTCTGTGACGATTGTGGGTTTTTCTTTCATTAAACAAGGAGTACCAACAATTTTGTCCACGTGTGTAATACTGCACATCTTTGAAAACATGAAAGGTCCTCTTTAATGTTATTGCACCACTTTCTGCATTCCCCTCTATTACTAAGAATACTGAGGGTAGGTCTGAGAAATTAAATGAAAAATAACCGAAACCAAATGTCAACCCGATAAGCTATGTGATTTTGTGCACGTCGGTTATTTTGGTTCGATTACTACAATATTTGCGAGGTTCCACCTGCAGTTTCAGTTGTACTGAACCAAAACTGCTATTATTATATTCTGGGGTCTCTTAAGACCCCAAAGTATAATAAGTGAAGGCGAAGAAACATAACAAACAGTGTGACTCACCTCTCCTGGGCTCTTGCACGTTCCCCTATTCTCTTCTGATTGACGTCAGGGACCGCTGATCCCTGTGATTTGGCCTCAGCAGTCACATAGGTCAAATAGCGATACGACACTTGTGCCTAGATGCCACATGATTGCTGTAGCTCACAGACCTCAGCGCTCCCTGACTTCAGTCAGAAGGCCCGAAGAGAACAGGAAGTCATGCCGTGGGAAGTTTGATCACTTCTTCTGGGTTTGAAGAGACCCCACTATATAATAATAGCAGTTTCAGTTTGAACGTGTTCGGTCCGAATGAAACCATCAGGTGAGACGACTTTTGCTAGGTTCACCCAACACATATTCATACTTTAGAAGGGGCATGGTTTTAAAAGGGCCCTTGACCTAAATAATTGTTAATTACAATTAATCTTAAATGAGATAAAACGTCCGATTAATCTAAATTTTGATTTAGGTAATAAACGCTCAGCCCTACTGAGGGGCTAGATATTACACATCTCATTTCAACTGGCATTGCTGCAGGGTTTATAAGTATCTTTAGTAAATAGCTTCCCCCTACCACTTTGGGGTACATGCACACTAGCAGGATTAAGTGCAGATTTTCACCATAATTCATTAGCACTAAAATTAATGATGAATTTTATTTCTCATGGACCTGATGCAAATTTATTTCCATGCGGAGAAGAATCTATGGGGTCGATTTCCATGCGGAGAAGAATCTATGGGGTCGATTTCCATGCGGAGAAGAATCTATGGTGTAGATTTTAAAATCCGTAGCAAGACTATTTATTCTTGAATCTGCAGTAAATTCCGCATGTACATGAATGACAACCAGCGCTAGTGCAGAGATTTCTGTAGATACTTCTACAGGTCAACCCTGATCATGTGTATATACCCTTAAATCAGCACACCCCAGCTTCCCCCCAGTTCTGCAAAGTGCTATATCCCTCCCCTGTTACCCTGACATACCTACCTATACCTTGTCCCAAAATACTGGAAGAAGATCAGATAGCGAGCTCTGTTACAACTCATTGTGTATGTGAAGTGTGCAGAGCTGTAACCCAATGCACGGCTCCTATACTGCCAGCATGATAAAATGTACAAGGACAAGCCGGCAAGAAAGGACCCCAGAGGGCTGCCCGTGGCTGCCTGACCGGTCTGTATCACTTCTACTAGGTCACACGCACGTAACTCTCTCATCCTGCACTCACTATCTAACACCTTATAGATTTTATATCTATATACGAGTACGAGCCGCTTATTTCTCTTCTGGGTCAGATAGTATTGTTTAACAGCTTTGCTTAGAAAAGATAGAGCGGTTTCAGGTGGCCTTTAATAGAAATTGTCGCGCTATGACGACGTCAAAGAAGACGCGTGGTTGTCTAGTCATTTGCCTGAGTGTTTGGAAGAGCTGGTGCCTGTGTTATATCTATAAAGCAGGCTCTAATAACGGCTTATGTAATATGCATAGTACAATCCTGCCCTAATAAAAGTAATCATATGGTTTAGGTCAGTTTATTAGAGAATGGGTGAAAAACTACAACTCCTAGTATCCGCCAGGATATACTGGGAGTTGCAGCTATCCAAGAACTAATGAGTCACATATTGGGGATCGATGCATTATCACAAATAGAAAATGACTTCCCATCTATGCAAACCAATAAGGACTAAGGTTCATGCATACAGATGCATTCAGTATCATTGTGATGTGCATATAGGATATGGTTCTAAGAATATGATGAGTTCAACTACAGTAATATCTGCGTTTATTAGGGGGAATTTATTAAAGATGGATTTCCGAGACTTTTTTAACTGATAGGTCATCAAATGAAGATCTGTGGGGCTCTAACACCCTGCACCGCCGTGGATCAGCTGTTCAAAGCAGCAGCAGCTCTTTGCTTCACAGGCCAGGTGACGTCATGTTCATCAGTCTTATGGCCTGATCGTAGCTTAGTCCCATTCAAGTCAATGGGCTGAGCTGCCATGTCAAGTACTGGAGAGGATGCAGTGACCATCCTAAAACTTCAGCCTCTTCAAGTAGCTGATCAGCTGGGGGCCTGGGTGTCAAGGCTGGCAAAGAAACTGACATAGATAAAGTGATGAGAATAGACCCATAGACATTCATGGGTTTTAAAACTATGATGTGAATAAGCACCTTCAACGGATGGACATAGCCACATCTTTCACTGACGTTAGGTCTGGCCACTTAATAATTCAGGATTTCTTGGGATGAGGCATCCCCTTCCAGACCTGTATTGATCTCCGCCCTGTCCCACACAGGACAGGGCGCAGAAGGAACAGTGTGGGTCTTGCACCAGAATGTGCCACATTTACATTCATCTATGCTAGGAAGCTGGCAACTATGGGTTAGTATATTCCACCCATTATGTTTATCTGTGTCATCATAGGAACAGAAAAGCAGAATGGAAACTGACGACAGAGTTATGTGGGCCATTACATTTTTCTGCAGTTACTCTTTGGCAGATATGAGCACCCATGCTAATTATACATACTGGTTCCCCATCACAGTAGATTTGCAGAGCACTTTTGGGGTCCTGTGCTCTGCCTCTGCTGCTGATAAACTGTCTCTGGGTGACGTGACTGACCCAAATCTACTCCTGCTTCTCGTACATAAAATAGAGCTGGGTCACTCAAAAGGTGTTACAGACCCCCTTCCCCTAGTCACCCATATACTCAGTATGCAGGTGTAACATCTTCTATTAAGCAGCTGGTGTGCAAAGGAGCAGCATAGAGGACATGTCACATATCCTGAATTATCTTTTTTATTGAATACTTGTATTCCACATACAGTTTCTATTCTAGAGAGACTTTTATTAGAACTCTAAATTGTGTTGTTACTTTGTTATTCCTCTTGGAAATGTATGCTGGAATAAATTAACAACTAGATGTTATCATTACATTTGTCAGTGGTGCATGTACATGTAAAGTTTTACACTGTCGCCTCATTACTGACTATGTCTGACTGTATAGAGACATAGCTTATTATATATATATATATATATATATATATATATATATATATATATTATTGACAAGGGAAATACTACTGCCCTGTTGTCAATTTATTCATACATTACCAGGAGGATTAACAGAGGAACATGCAGGAGTCTAAGAAAAGAAGTTACAGAATTGTTATATTATGGGGAATACAAGTATTTACTAAAGCAGACATGTCAGGAAAGTATTTATTAATACCAGATAGTGAAATCTGCTTGTCATGTAGATGAGGTTACTGCTGCAAAGAACACCCTTACAGCATTGGCAAGAATCAGTCTTATATACGGCTTAATGGCTAGTTTAAAAATGAGATTTAGTAATATATCAAGGAAAATATAAAAAACTCATGAAAAAATTCTTTAAAAATATGTTTAACAGAAAAACTCTAAGGCCCCATGTAGCGAGGTGCAGCCAAAAAGCACTGTGGGAAAAAGTGCGTGGAAACGCATCACGTTTTTTGCCGCAGCGCTTTTCATAGAAAGTCCGCAGAGTTTTCCTCTGCAGACTTTCTGCTTCAATTATTCCTATACAGAAAACGCCCACTGCTGATTTTTTTCTGCAATGTGTGGATGGGATTAGCCAGAATCTTATTCACTTTGTGGGTACTCTAAAATGCCACGGTATAATCGTGGCGTTTACACTACGTGGAGCCCCGGCCTTAAAAAGGTCATTTTTTGGTGACATATTCCCTGTAAGACACAAGATGTAAATATTAGCACTGTAGTCTCATTTTTGAATCTTGAGTCCTGTCGGTTCAGGGGTGTATACAATGGGGCATGTTATCTAATGGTTAGACAGTGTAAATGTAGTCCAGGCAGTCACAAGATTTGCCACATTGATAATATTAGTGTATATAGTATGATTGAATTGGCGTATCTTGCATGAGGTTAGGCCCGGTTCACATCTGCGTTCGGGGGAGTCCGCTTGGGGACCCCCCCGAATGCAAACCTATGCGCATAAAAAAGAGGTTTACGTGGGAAACCCGCGGACCCCATAGACTATAATGGGGTCCGTGTGGTTTCCGCTCAGTTTCCACATGAAGCATGCGGAGAGGAAAGTACTGCAAGCAGCACTTTTCTCTCCGCATGTTTCGTGCGGAAACCATACGGACCCCATTATAGTCTATGGGGTCCGCGGGTTTCCCAGGTAAACCCGAACGCAGATGTGAACCGGGCCTTAGATACTTTTTTATTACTTATGCCAATTCTTGATCAATCGCACCTCAATGCTGCTTTGGTAGTGCAGCATCTGTAACTAAATGCATACCTGAACGCTCCCCTACTCCCCATAGTATAAATGTCCAGGACACTAGTGACACGCTGGGCCCATGCAAGAAAGGTGATGAGGAAAATTCTGACAGCGTCGTAAGTGGTCAGCCTGACTCATTCTGGTGCATGAGAGTTTTCTTCTGCCTGTTATATAGTATATATCCCAAAGTAGCCATATATAATAGTCATGAGAACATCTATAAAGGTTCACAATAAAATCTAAATTATAACTTGATAATATGTGCTAATAATAAATGCATCTTCCCCTTTAACTGAAGCGTTTTCTTTGCCTCCCTCCCATGTTCTCTGTGTATTACATATCTTGGAACAATGACATCACGCAAGTGGACAGGAATGCAGAATGTCTGCTTGGCGAGAGAGGAGGCAAGGATGTGGAATAACGGCGGTGGAGGATTATGGGAGTCATTTCTCAGTCATGCATACATATATGAATGCGTTTATGACTGTATCATGAAGGCCATTACTGTATGGCCGCCCCCATCTTGACGGAATGAAGCAGGCTCACAATGACTGGATCATCGCTTTACAGCAGTATCATTCCTCCATGATGGAGGATCAAAACCAATAGAATACTTTATTAGAGGAATTCTCCAGCTCTTGACATTAAAGCCACAGGTTCAGCCCCTGGTCATACACAATATATACAGTCCTACAATTGGGACCCCCGCAGATCAACGGTACCGAGACAGCGCAGGAGAGCCCCGCTGATCACTCGCTGCAGCAGTGAGTGTAGGTAATGCAGCGTTGTCCCATAGACTGGGACACTGGACTACTGTGTCATCAAACTAATCTACCCTGGCAATCTGCTGACCTCCACCAGGTAAGCAATGGCCACTGCAGAAGAAAATGTACAACTAAGGCTACATGCACACATAAAGTGTTTGCTCTGGATTTTCCACACCAAAATCCGTGACAAAATCTCTATATGTTCAATGTGAATTTTGGTGTTAAATTCACCCACCCTCGGTAAAATTCATGGTGAAGATCAGCACAAAGAATGGAGCAGATTTTAAAATCCACACCATGGGCCAGATTTATTAAGGTTGGCATGAATTATAATGAATAAGTCAGGCCAAGGCGTCGCACAATGTGGTGAGTAGCTCACAGAATGGGGGTTGTGCCGCATGTTTGGCGCACAATAGGGCCTTGGTTCCAAATGTGCATTACAATATCATCCCTCTACAACAAAAAACTGGTGTGGAGGGATTTATCATGCTAATTTCTGCGCTCAACATTGTAAGTAAGGAGCCATACAAATCTGAATAGTGTACATAAGATTAAAGGGATTGTCTAGGATGTGAAGATAATTGATACTGATGCCCTATCCAGTGGATATCAGATCAGTCGGACCTTGCACTGATCAGCTGATGTGGCCGCCAGAAGCCGTATATAAGGTATATGGCCTGAAGCAGCTCTGCCCTTACCCAAGTGAATTTGAGCGAAGCTGCAGTTGCCTGGCGCAACTACTATAGTGTACAGAGCTCCGTACACTACACTGGTGTCAGATGCAGACCGATCTGATACTGATGACTTATCTTGTGAAAAGGTCATCGGTATCAATTATCTTCGGATCCTGGACAACCCCTTTAACTATGGGCACCCTTTAATTAACTAATGTACAGTAATAATATACGGCTCCATTGTCCACAAGAGTGGTCAATATGCCTTACTAGAGTATATTTAGAAGGGATGTCCAAAGGGGAACCCCTTTAATACAGCAAAGAAACTCAAAATTGTAAGTAGCGAGCCATACGAATCAGACCGCTGCAGAACCTCTTACATCCTGAAGTGGTGTGTGGCCACCAATGTGATCTTCACATGTCTAGGACATAAAAAATTTCTTGACTGGATTTTCATATTAAAGTGTATGCGTTTTCTGGGACTACAGCATTAATGGGCTAGCCTTAGTATAGGTCATCAATATCAGAGTCACTGATGTTACCAGTGGATACTAAGTATGGTCTGCACTCCCGTCACCCCATTATCAGTCCATAATGGTTTGTTCCACAATGATGTAGATAGTTGGGGAGTAACCACTGTGCACACTCTGTGGGAGGTTATCCTGACAACAGTCAGTGAGTGCAATCACCTCAGGATAGTTCAGAGCAATAAAGTAAATGAAGCTATATATGTTCACTTTGCCTCTTGGCGCCTCCAATGGCAGTTCTATTGCATTTGATGACAAGAATAGCACAATATGCAGCACCATTCTTGCCATCAAGATGATGGTCTCTGAATGGACCCCATTACAAGTCAAAGGCTTTCTAGGCACCATTGGTTTCCATTTTATGGCAGAAATAGCACAGAATAATGAAACCAAAAAGCAGATGTGTAAAGTGCCTTACACTAGGTTCACACTATCGTCACCTCTCTATTGTCCCGGTCTGACGGAGGACCATAACAACGGAGAGTCGGACCGATAAAATATTGGTAACACATGGACCTTGATGGACCCCATTGACTATAATGGGGTCCGTCGGGTGTCCGTAATTTTAAAATTGAGACCAGCAGAGGAAAAAGTATTTGTCCTCTGACGATGTTCAGGCGTACAGTGCAACGGAGTCTGTAAGAGAGACTTCAGCACAGTTGTGAACATAACCTTAAAGAAATCTCTTTATAAATGTTCTTAAAGAGAGCCTATATCAAACCTCAGAATATCAACTTAGATATCAATATCAACTTAGATATCATCCCCGCAGATAGATAGGTTACGGTCACCTAAATCACACAGTGTTTTCCCCTTGCAAATCTGTGCCTTGGTTACCAAGATATCGATGTGTTTGTCATCATGCAAATGAACTGTTTGGAGCAAAGAGGGCATTGTCATTGCTCCAAAGACCTCATTTAAGGGGAAAACACCATATGATTCAGGTGACGCTAACCTATCTGTGGGGCTGGTTTAATATGCTGGAGTTTGGTGACACTAACCTGTTTATCTGCAGGGCTGAGTTGATATGCTGTGGTCTGGTGACAGACTCCCTTTAAGAACATTTATAAAGAAACTTCTGTAAGGCACGTTACTAGGACTGGGCAATTAATCAAAAAATAACCAAAGCCAAATGTCAACCCAGATAGCCGACATGATTTTGTGTTATTTCGGTTTGGTTATTACAATATTCGCAAGGTTCCACCTGCAGTTCACGTCCAAACCGAAACTGCTATTGTTATACTATGGGGTCTCTTCAGACCCCAAAGTATAATAAGCGGAGGCCCAGGGGAGGTGATCAAACATAAAAAAATGTGGTACTCACCTCTCCGGAGCTCTGGCGTGACTCGCTGTTCTCTTTGTGCCTTATGACTGACATCAGGGACTGCTGATGCCTGTGACTGGGCCTCAGCGGTCTCGTGGGTCACATGGCTTCGCAATGCTTGCGTCTATGCGTCACGTTGCCATGTGATCGCGTAGGCCCAATTACAATAAGAAGGTTTGAAGAGAACAGGGAGTCGTACTGGAGCTCAGGAGAGGTGAGTAAGGCTCTATACAGATCACGTTTTTTACATCCGTTTAACAGATATGCGACAAATCTTGCGAGGTTCGCCCAACACACTCATACTTTCAACGGGGCGTGACCTAAATAATTGCCATTAATCGTAATTGAGGTAAAATTCCGATTAATTTTGACTTAGGTCATACTTGCCCAGCCCTACACTTTACACATCTGCTTTTTGGTTTCATTTGATAACCAAAGCTCTGATGTTGTGCCATATCCGACATAAAATGGAAACCAATGGTGGGTTGGTTGGTCTGGTGACAGACTCCAATTAACCTTTCATTACCCAGTTTCTGGTAGAAGGTAAATCTATGCTCATAACACAAAATGTCCACCCCGCAGCCTATGTTCTTGTATCCTTGTGACAAAAAACATACCTGACCTAATATTTGTCTCCAGGTCTGGAGTGGGAACCAGCAGCCATCTTGCCTGGTCAGAAGCAGAAGTGCTGGTGCCGCTAACTCTTCTTCCGAACCTTCAAAGAAGCATGGAGATCTGGCGTGGTCACTCTCTTACGGATGCAATTGTTGCTAGGAGCAATTCAGATGTATCTGAACCTCTGCCAAACACTACAAAAAATGAATCATCGGAGTCTTTGGAGAAACATTTGCCAGCAAAACTGTCATGTTTGGCTATTGTGTAAAGCTTTCTATGTGGTCTTATTAAACATATCAAATGTGATGTTTAGAACCTGGCAATGGCTTCTTCTAGAGAATTATGTTGTGTCTATGACTGGCAGGCAAGCTTGAAAAACTGAGACTAGAAAAACAGATTCCATGGCAGGCAAATATCGGCGCCTTTTTATATAGCATCTAGCCATGGCCATGTTCCTCCTTATCTCATGGCTACATGCACACAAGATGAAATATTCCACCTAAAATCCCACAATGGATTTCACTGCAAATCTGCTGCAAATACACAGCAAAATCTGTATACATATAAATACACAGATAAAAATACATCAGTTTGTGAATTTCACCCCTCACGTTGAAAATTGAGAAAAAATAAATTGATATGTTGCAGATTTTAAAATCTACAGCACAGGTAAACTTACCATGCAAAAATCTATATAATATAGATATGTTTTGTTAAAATTTCACCTACTTTACTGATATTGTATTACAGCATGGAGTTTGCATTGGTAAATTTGCATGGAAAATTGGAAAATCCACCAGGTAAGGCTACGTTCACATCTCCATTGCAGTGCGTGTCCAAATTTCCCAGACGAAAAAGTCCTGCAAGTCCGACTTTTTTGTCTGGCAGAGTCAGTTTAAAATAACAGATCCCATTATAGTTAATAGGATCCAATGGGCTCCATACAGTTGTGCTATAAAGTTTACATACCCCGGCAGATTTTTTGTTTTTTTGGCCATTTTTCAGAGAATATGAATGATAACACAAAAACTTTTTCTCCACTCCTGGTTAGTGGTTGGTTGAAGCCATTTATTGTCAAACTTCTGTGTTTTCTCTTTTTAAATCATAATGACAACCAAAAACATCAAAATGACCCTGTTCAATAGTTCCCATACCCCAGTTCTTAATACTGTGTATTGCCCCTCTAACATCAATGACAGCTTGAAGTCTTTTGTGGTAGTTGTGGATGAGGCTCTTTATTTTCTCAGATGGTAAAACTGCCCATTCTTCTTGGCAAAAAGTCTCCAGTTCCTGGTAGACCAACCAAAATTTCAGTCACAACTGCCCGGAAAATTGTTCGGGATGCAAAGAAAAACCCGCACATAACATCAGCTGAAATACAGGACTCTCTGAAAACTATCGGTGTGGCTGTTTCAAGATGCACAATAAGGAAGCACTTGAAGTAAAATGGGCTGCATGGTCGAGTTGCCAGAAGAAAGACATTACTGCGCAAATGCCACAAAGAATCTCACCTTCAAAACGCCAAACAGCACAGAGACGAGCCTCAAAACTTCTGGAACAGGGTAATTTGGAGTGAGGAGACAAAAATCTAACTTTTTGGCCACAACCATAAACGTTACATTTTTAGAGGTGTCAACAAGGCCTATGATGAAAGGAACACCATTCCTACTGTAAAGCACGGAGGTGGATCACTGATGATGTGGGGATGTGTGAGCTTCAAAGGCACAGGAAACTTGGTCACAGTTGAAGGAAAGATGAATGCAGCGCGTTATCAGCAAATAATGGAGGTAAATCTGCCCTCATCAGCCAGGAAGCTGCGCATGGGACGTACTTGGACGTTCCAACATGACAACGATCCAAAACACAAGGCCAAGTCCACCTGTCATTGGCTAGAGCAGAAGAAAGTGAAGGTTCTGGAGTGGCCATCTCAGCCTCCTGACCTCAATATCATTGAGCCACTCTGGGGAGATCTCAAGCGCGCAGGACATGCAAGACAGCCCAGGAATTTACAGGAACTGGAGACTTTTTGCCAAGAAGAATTGGCAGTTTTACCATCTGAGAAAATAAAGAGCCTCATCCACAACTACCACAAAAGACTTCAAGCTGTCATTGATGTTAGAGGGGGTAATACACGGTATTAAGAACTGGGGTATGTGAACTTTTGAACAGGGTCATTTTGATGTTTTTGGTTGTCATTATGATTTAAAAAGAGAAAACACAGAAGTTTGACAATAAATGGCTTCAACCAACCACTAACCAGGAGGGGAGAAAAAGTTTTTGTGTTATCATTCATATTCTCTGAAAAATGGCCAAAAAAACAAAAAATCTGCCGGGGTATGTAAACTTTTTATCACAACTGTATGTGACCACTGTTGTAGCCATCCACCTATAGGTTGTTCTGGTCCTCCAAAGGATCAGAACAACGGAAAGGCCAACACTATTGTGAACCTAGCGTCATACCTGTCAAGTCTGGGGTCAACAGTATAAAATGTTTGCAACGGGGAAGATGATGAGATACTGCGCCATTTAGTGTTGTAATCCATCAGATAAATTTGCTTGGTGAATTTTGCAGTGACGATTGACTACAGTAATACCTTGTACACTCGTGTTTCCGAATTTGCGAATTCACAGATTCGCGATATTTTTTTGGCAACTAACATATATAGATTTTGCTCTTTTTTCTCAGATCTGTGAAATTTAATAAAAAAAAACACCTTCGCTATTGGGTAGTAGCGTCCTGTTCGTTACGTACCCGGTAATTAGTTTCATTTTACTGTGAGTGTATAAGAAAAATGAATGAATGTATTAATATACAGTACTGTACAGTATACTTTAGTATACTGTACAGTACTGTAGGGTAAAGTTTATTGATATTTAGGGGGTTAAACATTAGAAATCGGCATTGTAAGCGCTTCTAAGCGCTTGTACCAAACATTCGCGATTCCTCACGATCCGCGACCGGTTCTGGACCCTAACCTCGCGAATGTACGAGGTATTACTGTATACCTGAGTCACCTATTGGAAAATATATATTCAAAGCATTGCACCAGTCACCTTTGTGTTATAGTGCAATGGTTTATGTCTCGCACCTCGGTGATTTTATTTTTTATGGGTAAATAGAATGTGTAAGTCTATGAGTATAACATGTCACCCTTCATATATACACTCACAAAATCATATAAGTACCAAACTATACAGTCATGGCCAAAAGTTTTGAGAATGATACAAATATTAATTTTTACAAAGTCTACTGCTTCAGTTTTTCTAATGGCAATTTGCATATACTCCAGAATGTTATAAAGAGTGATCAGCTTAACAGCAATTACTTGCAAAGTCAATATTTGCCTAGAAAATGAACTTTATCCCCCAAAACACATTTCAACATCATTGCAGCCCTGCCTTAAAAGGACCACCTAACATCGTTTCAGTGATTGCTCCATTAACACAGGTGTGGGTGTTGATGAGGACAGGGCTGGAGATCAATCTGTCATGATTAAGTAAGAATGACACCACTGGACACTTTAAAAGGAGGCTGGTGCTTGTCATCATTGTTTCTCTTCTGTTAACCATGGTTATCTCTAAAGAAACACGTGCAGTCATCATTGCACTGCACAAAAATGGCCTAACTGGGAAGAGTATTGCAGCTAGAAAGATTGCACCTCAGTCAACAATCTATCGCATCATCAAGAACTTCAAGGAGAGAGGTTCCATTGGTGCCAAAAAGGCTCCAGGGCGCCCAAGAAAGACCAGCAAGCGGCAGGACCATCTCTTAAAAGTGTTTCAGCTGCGGGATTGGGCTACCAGCAGTGCAGAGCTTGCTGAGGAATGGCAGCAGGCAGGTGTGAGTGCATCTGCACGCACTGTGAGGCGGAGACTCTTGGAGCAAGGCCTGGTCTCAAGGAGGGCAGCAAAGAAGCCACTTCTCTCCAGAAAAAACATCAGGGACAGACTGATATTCTGCAAAAGGTACAGGGAGTGGACTGCTGAGGACTGGGGTAAAGTCATTTTCTCTGATGAATCCCCTTTTCGATTGTTTGGAACATCTGGAAAACAGCTTATTCGGAGAAGAAGAGGTGAGCGCTACCACCAGTCTTGTCTCATGCCAACTGTAAAGCATCCTGAAACCATTCATGTGTGGGGTTGCTTCTCAGCCAAGGGAATCGGCTCTCTCACAGTCTTGCCTAAAAACACAGCCATGAATAAAGAATGGTACCAGAATGTCCTCCAAGAGCAACTTCTCCCAACCGTCCAAGAGCAGTTTGGCGCTCAACAATGCCTTTTCCAGCATGATGGAGCACCTTGCCATAAAGCAAAGGTGATAACTAAATGGCTCAGGGAACAAAACATAGAGATTTTGGGTCCATGGCCTGGAAACTCCCCAGATCTTAATCCCATTGAGAACTTGTGGTCAATCATCAAGAGACGGGTGGACAAACAAAAACCAACAAATTCAGACAAAATGAAAGCATTGATTCTGCAAGAATGGACTGCTATCAGTCAGGATTTGGTCCAGAAGTTGATTGAGAGCATGCCAGGGAGAATTGCAGAGGTCCTGAAGAAGAAGGGTCAACACTGCAAATATTGACTTGCTGCATTAACTCATTCTAACTGTCAATATAAGCTTCTGTTACTCATAATATGAATGCAATTATATTTCTGTATGTGATAAAAACATCTGACAAACACACATAAAAACCAGAGGGCAACAGATCATGTGAAAATATAATATTTGTGTCATTCTCAAAACTTTTGGCCATGACTGTAGACCAACAATGCTGAGATATTCAGATTGCATGACCTGCAGCACTGCCCTCTTGTGGTTGTTACTATGCTTACACAGGCTGCTAGACATGAGGATCACATCTATACATTTTTTTTACACAGTAGATATAAATGTAGTTTACAAATTTTCCAAGAATATTCTTCAATCCATTTTCTAGTTCATTAAAATAAAATGGAAAGAATATGTTTTCCTATCAATGATAAGCAGATATTACCTTGTCCTGAAATGAGGAATGAAACCCAATAACCATTGATGTGAATGAATTAAATTGATAGATATGTTGCTTTATGTTTAACAAATCTGCTTTGTTCAAGTCAATACTGCAATACCAGCCATTGCCCATTTCTCACTGCTGCCAGCCACCACTAGGGGTGTTGTACGGTTAATCGTTTAAAGGGGTTATGCGATAAAGAATATTTCTCCTCTATCCATAGCTGATCCATAGGTGATTCACAATGTGGGATAAAACACCCCCATTTTCAGGATTGGTGGGGATCTCAGTGGTCAGACCCCAACGATGAGCTAAAAATTAAGAGCATAAAATTATTTGAATGACCCAAATGAAAGAAATTTTTAGCCTAACCTGCATGTACCAAAAAATATACACAAATGCATTCAATCTTTAACCATGAAAATGGCCCAGTCATGAAATGTTAAAACTAAAACAGCACAAGTGTATGGACCTATATATAGTACCTTAGGTGGCGCTGTGCTAGCACTGTTTATCCTGGGGCATTGACATTGCTTATGTGACATCATTCTTTATGTAGGCACTGTGATGTCACTGCTAATGCACTTTGGCTGTTGTTATGGGGGGCATAGTCTTCTCTTGTAGGTGGGGCTCAAATACAAAGATGTCGCATTTCAAGTCTAATTTAAAACTATTTTTAAGGCCAGCGCCCCACATGGTGTA
This sequence comes from Leptodactylus fallax, assembly GCA_947044405.1. Taxonomy (NCBI): domain Eukaryota; kingdom Metazoa; phylum Chordata; class Amphibia; order Anura; family Leptodactylidae; genus Leptodactylus; species Leptodactylus fallax. The sequence goes on from CAMRHE010000270.1 coordinate 1,129,942, forward strand.
AATGCTGCTGTTTGGCTGCAGTGGAAGCGCCACGGCCAAAACTGCGGCGTTTAAAGTCCCTGCAAAGTGGACTGCGCAGCGGAAATGCTGCGATATCTAAAACTGGAAATCGCAGCATGTCAATTATATCTACGGAAATACCAGCGGTTTCCCTATAAGTATAATGGAAGCAGAAAGTCCACAGAGGAAACCTCTGCAGACATTCTGTGAAAAGCGATATGGGAAAAACCATGATACGTTTCTGTCACGGTTTTTCCCGCAGCACTTTTTCGCTGCGGCCTGCTATGTGGGGTCTTAGCCTAAAAGTAATGAAGTCTTTTTGTCCCTCAAAGAAGTCATTGGGGCTGCTGCATTAGCGCTCATGGCATGTGGTTTGGCCTTACATTATTGGACCAGGCAATTACATGTATGGCCACCGTTACATTGTGCCACATTGAGTGTTACGCAATCTATGGGCTCCAATACCTCCTGCCACGTATCAGCATCTATCCCTGAACTAAATTGTAATAATCTGTTTATTACCATATGTTTTATTTGTGCTGACACAAGATGTTACACTTTCTGCCAAATTCAGGCTGTGTACAATTTGCTGACATGATGTAGCTGTGAGAGACTGCGAGACAGACATTTGCTATATTTGGAGACACTTTCTGTCTGTGACAGGGACAGGGGCTATGGGGCAGATTTACTAATGTACTTGCACCTAGGTCTTGTTGTAAAAGGCGCCAAAATTTGGCACATAATACGCATCAAGGTTTAGGCACTTCTATGAAATAAATGCAGAAAAAAAAAATTCACAAGGTGAAGTGATTTAGTGATAAAGGTGATGTTAAATGTGACAAAATTTTGGAAAGAAATTTTGGTGCCAACTAGGCCAACCAATAAGTAGAACTGTCTAAAGGTTTGTCAGATTTATCATCCAGAATACCTTTGGTGTCTTAATGTTAGGTTAATTTCCGACTGTGAGAATACAAGTTGGAAAAATAGGATTATATTTGCTGTGGAACTCATTGCAAAAATCTGTGGCTGAGCATTGGGTTTGTGCTGCGGTGTGCAGTTTGGATCTGACACAGGTCGGCACCCCAATAAGTCTAAGGAATTGGAGCTACCGCATGTAGCCACTGTTTTTGGTGCAGGGCAAGAAAGGTCATGCTCGGGCCCCATATAGCAAATTTCCGCTAAAAAAAACACTGCAGAAAAAAATGCAGCAGGAAAACGCTTGAGTTTTTCACTGCTTTTTCTCTGTGTTTTGCATTCTTGCCTCCCTCCATGTAAGTCGATGGGAAAAGCGCAACGTTTTTACAGGTAAAATTAACAGGCTGTGTTTTTAGCAACATTTTTTTCCGAAATGTGGGAATGATATTATATAAAATCACTAACTGTAAAATGCGGTGTTTTTTTTTTTGTGTCTGCTGCATGTTCACAAAGTCCAAAGAGCTCTGTGTTTCTACAATGTGCAGCGTTAACCTGGTGAAATTGGTAAAGGAATTTGAGGTGTAACTTGAAGCTCATGGATCCTAATGCAAATTATGTAATGGGGTCCCCACTTACTATGTACTATCTATAATATTGGTGTCTACTTATGTTATAGCGAGGCTTCTGGGCCCCCGTAGGCTCCAGGGCCTGGTAGCGATTGTTTTCTCTCCCCCCTCATAGCTACATCCCTGGCCTCAGATTTCTCTCCAAATTCTGGCCCTGTGAATCCTGTGACAGAAAGCCTCAGATACAATGGGGCTTATCAGCCTGACCCTCACCCCACAGATACTGTGACTGAATCTGCGGTGGAATTCATGGTGAGAACACACAGGGCGCATCTTTTTTTCAGCATCCTGAAAAATTAAGCATCTGCTGCCTCCCATTGAAGACTATAGGAAGCAGATTCCGGACAGAATTTGGAGATGATTTCCAGGAAGAATCAGCTGCAAATTCAGGCCCTTAACCTAACAGTATGTTCACATTTGCGCAGCTCTGTCTGTTGTTCTGCTCCATCGGAGGACAAGAACAATGGACCTATAAAATTGCAGACACCATTGGTGCCCAATGGACCCCATTGACTATAATAGGAAATTTTATAATGGGAAACGTCTGTTCTTTTAAACTGAAACCACCAGATGTAAAAATCGGACTTGCAGCACTTTTTCGTCCTGCGATTATCGACACACATCGGAACTGTGTCTCCAAATGGAGACTCCAATGCAGATGTGAATGCAGCCTTAGGCAGGATTAGTAATTTGCCAATTTTTAGATGCACCCTAGCTGTGACAGGCTGTATGGAAAATTATAGTCGCTCCCTGGCTGTAACTTGCTAGTAGTGAATTTTAAACCGCTCCCTAGCTGGGACAGGCTGTATGTAAGTTTGTAGACGATCCCTGGCTGTGACAGCTTGTGGGTGAGTTTGTAAACGCTCCCTAGTTTATATGTAAATTTGAAGACGCTCCCTGACTCTGTGATAGACTGTATGTAAGTTTGTAGACGCTCCCTGGCTCTGACAGTCTTCGGGTGAGTTTGTAGACGCTCCCTGACTGTGATAAACTGTGTGTAAGTTTGTAGATGCTCCCTGGCTGTGACAGGCTGCGGGTGAGTTTGTAGACGCTTCCTGGCTGTGACAGCCTATGTGTAAGTTTGTAGACGCTCCCTGGCTGTGACAGGCTGCGGGTGAGTTTGTAGACGCTCCCTGGCTGTGACAGGCTGCGGGTGAGTTTGTAGACGCTCCCTGGCTGTGACAGCCTATGTGTAAGTTTGTAGACGCTCCCTGGCTGTGACAGGCTGGGCTGGTAGCCGGCAGTAGGAGTCACGCTCGGATCCCAGGGAGGGAGCACAGTCTCCGGCATTGAGCGCAGTGATCTGCCGGTGCGCCCTCGCTGTGTGTCTCCATCCCCGATCCTTGGATTGATGCTTTATTGTGGGGCTCGTGTTCTTCTTATGCAGCATCGCCGTGCGTCCTCCTGATCCCCCGTGCATCCTCCCGTGCTCCCGGCTGCTCCACATCCCTGCTGCTCCCGCATCCTGCCTGCAATGCACTGAGCACCGGAGCCGCAACCATGACCGTGGATTTCGAAGAATGTATCAAGGATTCGCCCCGATTTCGGTGAGGAATGGCTGGTCCTTGTGTAGCTCCTCCGTGCAGAATAGTCTAGTGTCACTGACATTCATGTGGATGGAGTATATAGGAGGATCGTATACAATGCAGTGTATGGGTCATGTGGGCTGTATATGGTGGGGGACATAGAGAGAGGATGGGCTGGATATGGATGATAGATGGATGGGGAACATTGAGGAAGAGCTGGATATGGATGATATATACTGTCTGTATATATATATATATATATATATATATATATATGCTATTATACATATCCTTATATGAGCAACATCCACATATGCATCTGTATATACATTGTACATACATATCCTGTCATACACTTTATATACTATATATATAATATAAACTATCTAATACTTATGTCATCCCCATCTACAAGTATATCTAATATATCCATCTATTATCTATATATATCTAATCTATCTATCTATCTATCTATCTATCTATCTATCTATCTAATCCATTAGAGAAACCTAAAATACCTTACAGTATTCTATCCCCACTACCGTTCATGACTCAGGAAGCTGAGATATGAGGATATGTTTGGCAGGTCCTCCCACTATGGAGCTGGTGGTCACCAAGGAGTTCTTGTAAATTAAAATGATGTTCAATCTCAGATGGGATAAGAAATCCCAATGGATCAGTGACCACTAGACCTCCATAGTGAGATCCCTGTCAAACATCTCCCTATAGCTCAGCTTCCTGGACGGTGGGATATTGGAGTGAACTTGAAGGTTAAGATTTTCAGTGCATAAAACTGGATAAGTTTAATGGATACCTTTTATAGGGGTTGTATCAAGTTTTTACCTAATCTGATCATTGGTGTTTAATCTAATGGGAAGGGGTCTGAGCACTGGGGCCGATCACGAGGACAGGGGTCCCGTGTCCATCCTGTGTGAATGGAGCAGCGGTTGAACAAGTACACTGCCGAACCATTCACCTCTATGGGACTGCCAAAGACAAGCCGGGCACAGATGTCCTTAATACCTCCATAGAAATGGATGGAGCTGCAGTGTACACAGAGGTGGGACACTGGACCCCATTCTCATGACTGATGGGGGTGCCAGACACTTATCAACCATACGTGAAGTTATCCTGAAATCGGATCAGAGTTCTGGTTTGGTGGCCCGGGTCCCATGATGGACATTTTGGTGGGCCATAACTTTGTGATATGTACTTTATGTACAGAACAACTGTGGTGAAAATGTATACTGTGTGTTCATGTTTTACGATGTGGGATTCCTCCGACTAGGGGTCTGCAGCCTGCACCCAGCAAGTCTTGCTCCTCAGTATTCTGTATATCTCCCCATAAGGCATTTCACCCTATTTTTCCAGTACAGGAGCAGGGATGGGGTCCATCATGGCATATAGCATGGTTTGACATTCAGGACTCTAGAAAGCTTGTGTTGCAGCCTTATTAGTCACCCAACTTTCCCAGGAACAGAAATAGAAGAGGATGACTTGGCAATTTTTTGACTTTCGAGGTGAGAGCCCTCTTAGATTGTAGATGCCTTCCACCGATGGTGTCCTATAGATGTTCTCAGCATGGGCAGTGGCGCAGCGCATACATATGGACTTAGTTTGGAGCGGTGGATCCCAACCTATTGCGGAAAGATGTTTTTCAATGAAGTGGAAACTGAGGTCATCTCTACATCCAGAATGAATTAGTGGGCATGAATATGTGAAGGGAAGGCAGGAGGAGTTCTAGGAAGCCATGAATGATGATTTATGAGATGTTAATACCTATGCGGTGTACTCTGCACAATCCCTCTCATGCCTCCTGACCAATAGACGGATCTAGCTGACAAGGACTAAACTTTAATCATTTCCTCCAGTGCGTAGATATGGATTATCAAGGCGTCGGGGGTCTTGGAATAAAAATACCTTACTATACTTCATTAGTCACCTGACCGTGTCCTATGGGAAGAGGAAAGTGTCATATAATGGGGTCTGAAAAGATAAAACCATGTAATGTTCTCCAAATTATATATCAGTTCTAGACTCCTGGTGGTCAATAAATAGACCTAAAAGACTGCAGGGTCTCATTGATTAGACAAAATGGTGGGGGGTTTGGCGATATAGACATCAAGGAGGATCTACTAAGGCTGGGTTCTCATCTGTGTTAGGAAACTCCCTCATTGTGACCCGTGAAAACTGCCAGACGAAAAAGTGCTGCCTTTTTGGTCAGCGGTTTCAGTTTAAAAGAACGGACACCGAACTGATCCCATTATAGTCAAGGGGGTCCTTTGGGCACCGTTGGTGTCCACTATTTTAGAGGTCTGTGTCCGTTGGACAGACCCAAACAATTGACACACCGGGACATTTGTGAGCATAGCCTTAGGTTCCCAATGTCTCAGTTCTCCAGATATGTCTATTTAGTCAGACCTTAATAGACCGTTTTCTTAAAGGGAGTCTGTTGCCAGAACCAGCATATCACCCCAGCCCCACAGATAGATAGGTTAGTGTCACCAGAATCAGTTTATCAACCCAACCCCACAGATACATAGGTTAGTTTCACCAGAACCAGCACATCACCCCAGCCCTGCAGATAGATAGGTTAGTGTCACCAGAACCAGCATATCACCCCAGCCCTGCAGATAGATAGGTTAGTGTCACCAGACCCCAGCATATCAACCCAGCCCTGTAGATAGGTTAGTGTCACCAGAACCAGCATATCAACCCAGCCCCGCAGATACATAGGTTAGTGTCACCAGAACCAGCATATCAACCCAGCCCCGCAGATAGATAGGTTAGTGTCACCAGAACCAGCACATCACCCCAGCCCTGCAGATAGATAGGTTAGTGTCAACAGAACCAGCATATCACCTCAGCCCTGCAGATAGATAGGTTAGGGCCACTTGTGAATCGTGGTGGCCTCCGTTGCTGAGATGTTGTTTTTGCAGATGGGCCCTTTGGAGCAATGAGGGTGTTATCATTGTTCCAAAGAGATAAGTGGCAATGCCCTTGTTCCACCAAAGAGCTCATTTGCATTATTATAAAAAAAAAAATGGCATATATGCCAAAAAAAAAAGGCAATAGAGGCAGCGATTCACATGGGTAACTCACTATTTGATTCAGGTGGCTCTAACCTATCTATCTGCGGGGCTGGGTTCTGGTGACAGACTCCCTTTAAAACTCTGTATTCTGGGTGTTACTATTGCCTTTGTTAAAGGGGACCTGTCACTACTCCTGACATGTCTGTTTTTGTAAATACAGATGTGTCTACCCTTACCTGGTTAAGGACTCCAACACAATACCCTTGACAGATCGCAGTGCAGAAAATAACCACTAGGTGGTTGTACATAGATGGCTAGAGTATAGACATCTTATTACAAAATCATGTTCTTTGAAAAGCTGGTGATCTTACATCACAGATCTTAAAATATTTTGTGCCAAAAGTAAAGATAAGGACATGTTTGTACTTATATTCCCCATGAAATAACAATCCTGGAGCATTTGTTTCTTACAATAAAGTTACATTATGCTGTTCCTCTGTTTTGCCTCCTGGAAGCTTATGAATGAATTGACAACTGCAGTTTACTGATGGACAGGGTCAGACTTTCATAGGGGACACAAACCCAACTGGTAACACCCAGATGTCAGTTTATTAATGCATTTCTAGGAACAATAACTGAGGAACAGCACCATGCAGAAAAGATTCTCCAGAATTAGTATTTCATAAGGAATACAAGTAATTATTTTGCGCTGTTTTTAGCTACGCTTTGCTGCGTGGGACTTAAAGAGGCATTCCAGTTAGAACAGCTTGCGAGAACCAGGATGTATTGTACCCCAGTCTCGACCAGAGTGTCTGTTCGTACAGCTCGCACCGCTCCATTAATTTGCATGGGGCTCTCAGAAATAGCTGAGTAAGCCTTCCTCTATCGCCAGAGATCCCTGACCAGGCACTCTCGTCGGGACTGGGGTGTAAAACACCCCTGTTCTCGAGATCGGTGGGGGCTTAGGGTGGGACACTGACCACACAGCAAGTTACTCACTAACCTTTGGTTTGGAGGTAACTTGTTCTAACTGGAACACCCCTTTAATCTGCCCCACATTGTTCTCAATGGGAGGCAGTGAAAACGCTTCATTTTTTTCAGACCACCTCAAATTCCTCTGCAAATTTTGCCTTGTCCAAAGCCGTGTGGAGGATGCCTAGAAGAAAACCTTTTTGTCCATTCTCTTCTCCTAGTCTGTGCCTCTTTATATTTAAGCTGTGGACCTCAATGATTGGAGAAGGTCTGGTTGCTAAGGAAACATTAGCTATAATATTGTGTTTGATCCATAGCAACCAGTCTGTCTTAAATGGCCGAATAGCTAAATTCAGTACTAAAGAACGTTTTACATGGGGCTGAACCATTATTCATGCAAACGTTTTTTCCTGATCATGGTCCCACGTAAATGTCCATCAGACGATAACTCACTTATCATTCGTCGCATCTTGCGATTGCAAATTTTTTATTTTTTTTTGCAGTATTCTGTCTATACATTGCAGAGAAATCTGCTCTGAAAATTGCAGCATAAAATTGACACGCTGCAGATTTATTATCCACAGATGAATTTCCTCACCGATCCTGTGTGTTATTTATTTATTTATTTTTTCTATAGCGTGTGGGTTGAGATTTCTTAAAATCCACTTTGCTGCTACTGTAAACTGCTAGCAAATTTTCTGTGGCGAAATTCTGAACAGAAATTCTTCAGCGTTTCTGTGGCAACATATTTTTAGGTGCACGGCCAGACAGCATGGCAACCACATGTGGCAGAAGCCACGTATCAAATATCTCCATCTTTCCCAATGTTGTCCTGTGGCTGCAAGTTTTTGCAGGTAAATGCTAACGGGTCACACTTGGTCCTACTTTCCGTTGTTCGGGTCCGTCAGGAGAGAGGCGGTTTTCTAATACAGTGGTTACACACAGAGCCCGGGGGACCCCTTTGACTATAATGGGGTCCATCGGGTGTCCGTCGTTTTGAAATGGAAAGTAGTGTAGAAAAAAGCCCTCCATGCAGGACTTTTTTTCTCCGATGACTTTCAGCGGACATTGTGACAGGATCTCCAACGGAAACCGAACCTTACCTGAAGAATCGCACGACCATTAGGCAGGTCTTTGGCCACATATGGTCTGGTCACACACTTAAAGGGAGTTTATCATTGGCAAAAACACTTTTAAGCTAATGGCACGTTGGAATGGCCTTTATAAAGGCCATTCTTCTCCTACCTTTCCTTGTTTTCTTTTCCCAGCCGATTCCAAGATAATTTGTTTCTTCATGTATGTAAATGAGCACCACGGAGCACCTGGGACGTTCTTCCTCTTCTGCGAGCACCCATCGCATCCTCGCTTCTCACCGCCCCTTTGGCCGTTGCGGTGACTCCCCTCTTGGCCTTCTTTCTTCTCAGTTCTCGCTGGTAGCGAATTATCACGACTGCGTATGCACAATAGGGCCGCCATTTTCCGGTGGTCTGTCACAAGAGCGTGGCAGAGCCAATTGCGCATGCGCAGTTGCGAGAATTTGCTGCCAGCGAGTACTGAGAAGAAAGAAGACCAAGAGGGGAGTCACCGCAATGGACAAAGAGGCGGTGAGAAACGATGATGCGATAGGTGCTCGCAGAAGAGAAGGTACGCCCTGGGTGCTCCGTGGTGCTCATTTACATACATGAAGAAACAAATTATCTTGGAATCGGCTGGGAGAAGAAAACAAGGAAAGGTAGGAGTAGAATGGCCTTTATAAAGGCCATTCCAACATGCCATTAGCTTAAAAGTGTTTTTGCGAATGATAGACTCCCTTTAAGATTACGTAACAATTATAGATGGGTTTTTGCCCCCCAAAAATCGCGACTTTTACATTTCTCTGCCGCCCTCGCCACTTTTCCTGCCAGGTCTATTATCATGTATGCCAGATATCTGGCATAAACAATGTGGGAAATGTGCACCAGTTACGAGCTGGCGCACAGCCCGGCGGAGGGTGAGCCTCACTTATGAGAAGATGTCATATAGGAGAAGCACCCTCCACCGGCAATGGGGTTATAAAGACTGGCGTTGCGAAGGATTGAGACGTTCGGATTTTTGATGGACAGAAAAACGGACTTGTGCTATAAAATTGACCAGTTTGCTGGGCACACGGATCCAGGAGACATCAATGGGCCCGTTTATAATGGATGTGAAAACAGATTGATGTCTGAGTTCATCCATTTTTTTTTTTTTCTTTTTCTTGACAGTCCACTTTACAGTAAAAAATGGACAAGGAGACACAGAATGTGAATATAGCCTTATACTGTCACTTTGCGAGCGGGCGCTTTTTTGGTTCGGCATTGATAGGGTACTGTTGAGAGGTCTTGATGTAAAAGCACATGTTCAGTGTCCTCTGGCGCCACACATGTCCCCTGGCTGTGTTTAGTATTGCAGCTCAGTTCCATTGAACTGAAAGTGGTTGAGATGCAGTACCACGCACATCCTGGGGGCAGGTGTGGCACTGTTTTTCTAAAGCAGCCATGTTTTTCTAATCCTGGACAACCTCTTTAGCTCTATAGTTTACAGTCTATACAGTTTATATTGACAGTGAAACGTTGCGATGATCTTCAGGAGGAATTCCTCGCCACTGACACTGTGCATTGTGTAATAGACATTCTTAGGTGTTGACTGGATGCTGGACAATGGGAGCGTATGCATAGTAGGTGTGTGATCGCCGGCTTCATAGAGTCTGGGCAGGGACAAAACACAACCAGCTTGAGTGCTTTCCATGTATTATTCATGTAGGAACGCTCAGGCGGTATAAAGTGCAGTAATACGCCATAATGGTGCATTTTATGACGCAGGATCTTATATACATATGTGACTTTGCATTTACAAGTTACGGAAAAAGCATCATGTGTGGATCCTAAGAGCTTTACGTATTTCATTATTAGCCCTATTAGAATAGACCCTTTGGTCGTCACATTTCAGTATTTGTATTGGGATGAAGGGGTTAATTTTGTCTTTGTGCTGGATTGTGCTTGCATTGTTTGCATGAGTCCTCCAGTACATGTGCAAATGAAGGGTGCTCCTTCTCCGATCACAGCCCAAGACAGAGAGGGGCCCTAGGGAGTGAGCGAAGTAGACTGAAGGCACATATTAGGGGCTGTAGCACATTTCCATGTTTCTGATGATAAAACAAAGGGGGCTGGATTATGGGTCAGATTCGGGGTAGAGAGCTGCCAACGTGTCTGTAGATTGTGAATTATAACATGTCTGCACATATTGTATACTTGGAGTGACACAATTATTGTTGTGGTATCTGCTTTGTCCAATGTAGCATTTTTTTTTACTCGTTTCTGTAGTAGTTTTTCACTGAATTCCATATGAATGTGTCACCAGAAAATGAGCTATTTTTTAAATTATATTTAAGATTTTTTTTTTCCAGGGAAATTTTTTTTTTTTTTTTTTTTTTTTCTTTCTTTCTTTCCTTCCTCTATCTATCTATCTATCTATCTATCTATCTATCTATCTATCTATCTATCTATATATATATATATATATATTTTTTTTTTTTAAAGTATTCTATCCTGCAATTTTAAGTCTGACCACTAATCCTAATAATAGTCTGAAACTTGCCAGTTCTAAGGTTTTCTTTGCAGCAGTCACCTTTACATCACAGACAGGATTACAATATAAGATAACACATCTATAGATAACACCACATTACATCCACTCCTGATTACAGATGTTGATCACGTCTTATCTACTACTTTTCCTTGCACAGAACATGTCTAGAAAACTCTCCCATAGACCTCAATGAGTCAGCTCCAGACTATTGCTGCCCGTGGCCATGACTATGCTGTAAAGCAGATCACTAAGTGCTATTAACAGAGCAGTATGGTACACCAGCGTATACAGTATATAGGACCTCCTGGCGTAATTCTCGATCTCCGGTGATCTCTGATCTTTGTAGTTCTTTTTCCGATAACAACCTATTTTTCATGCTGACTATATAAGAACCAATGTATTGTTGGGCACACAGTCATGTAAACAGGCTGTTCTCCAGTCACAGGCATCAGTCATGCTCATGACCTTAAGATTTCTTTTTGGAAGTCTTGTGCTTCTTGTTATTCCCAGACATAGGCGTAGATCTAAGAGGCAGCGGATTTTATGGTTTTATTGCACTTCGCATAGACATCGTCTTATACTCCTCATTTAGATCTGTCATGGCTAGACTAGACTGCTTTATAGGGCATGTCTATGGTAGATGAGGTCACGTTCAGGCAGTGGGGGGTATTTATGATCTGCGGCCCTCTGCTCTGGAGGATCACTGTGTCAGTGAGTGGGAATGAGCTGCAGTACCGGGTTCAGCCACAAGCAAATGTACAGCGCCGTACCAATTCGCATTCATGAAAATCGTCGTAGGAAACAGTCCCTGCTTCTCACTGAAAAATGGGAGGCATAATCAGGACATGATTTGGTGCTGTTTTTTTTTTTTTTTTTTTTTTTTTTTTTTTTAAGAGGTTTTTCGAAGCAGAGCACACATGATTCTGTTTCCTAAAGCCTCTAGAGTTTTTTGAAGCATCTTTTGCAAAAATAAAACCTCAAAAACCTATTTAGGCTAAGGCCCCACGTAACATCCCGCAGCAAAAATGCGCAGCGGGAAAAACTGTGGCGGCGACGCATCGCGGTTTTTCTCGCAGCACTTTTCACAGAAAGTGACTTTCTGCCTATATTAAACCTATAGGGAAACCGACGGCAGTTCCGTAGGTATAATTGACATGCTGTGATTTCCAAAGCTGCGTCTGTTGTGGAAATCGCAGCGTGTCCATCAGCGCGTATTTTCCCTCATTGTGGGGATGGTATTCGGATGGGGCCCCGACCTTAGAGGATTTTTTTTTCTGCCTCTCATTCATTTCTACCCTACTTCAGGTGGAAGATAAGGTATGAGGCTTTTTTTTTTCCCCCTCTAGCTGAAAAGATCTGTCGCTGACTACCATTGAGCAAATAAACCTGGCTGTTTTCTTCCAGAAACAGCGCCACACCTATCCATAGACTGTACGTGGTATTGCAGCTCATCCCTATTCATTTTAACTGAACCCATGGACAAGAGTGGCGCTGTCTCTGGAAGAAAGCCGCCATGTTTTTTCTCCCAGCCACAGGCCCATCCAGGCCTCTGAACATTTCCATGACTGTACCGCCCTGCCGTCAGTGAGCACATAGTGCAGTTTATACCTAGTCACCGTATTACGTCTTTTACAGCATAAAATCTTACAGCCAACTTTAGCAGGAATGGCAATAAAATTAGTGTGAAACTGATGGAGCGTGCAGTAATCCCATTTATTATGTAAGCGGCATTAATAGGATGACTATAGTCAGGCCTGTATAAACACCGCCTAGTGATGTCATCATTTCCCCCGTCACTATTATTCCAACCTGTGTGACAGATAGCGTGCCCTCTGTACAGCAGATCTCTACGCTCACACAACTCCCTGGTGACTTGACATATTACATCAAGTGAGGGAATGATGTAAATTTACATCCTCCCTCTGATCCTTCACTGTTGTTCAGTACTCGAATCACCGAGGGAATCTGCCAAACTGGGGAACGCCCCGCCACGAATTAGCAGGTGCAGAGATTGACCCTCTAAGACATGACACTTGCTATACAGTAGACTGACGTCATGTGTGATGTTGGTTGTTTTTTTGACCTCTGAGTTGCGAAGAGAAGAAAGTTGCTTTTCTGAAATTTTGGGGATGATATACTTCTCAAAAGGGGTATCCCACAACAAGACTGAGCATAGGATAGGGAATAAGTGCCTCAAGGCAGGGAGGTCCTATTGCTGGGATCCCCATGATCATGAGAATGAGGGTCCTGAGTCCCCCAGAATAGTGCGGTGATCAGGCTGGGTTCACATCTGCACCGGAGACTCCGTAGCAGAAACCGTCGAAAATCGGTGGAGAGAAAAGTCCTGTATGGAGGACTTTTCTCTCCTCCGCTTTCAATTTGAAAATGGCAGACACCTGGTAGACCCCATTATAATAGTCAAATGGGTCCGCCGGTGTCGGTGTAACTGCTGTTTTAGTAGTCCAGTGTGAACCTAGCGTTACGAGTGTTGTCCTTGGCTATCCCATAAAGTTGAATGGAGTGTTGAGGGTCCCATTGGTGAGATCCCCTACAATAAGACACATATTCCCTATCCTGTTGATGGGGGATAAGTATTGTTCATGGGACTACCCCTTTCATTTTTACATCAAAGGAGTTATCACAGTCCATTTTATTCAGTGGAACTCAATAAATGCAATACCAGACATCACCATTGTACACATGCGGTGTTGTTTCTGTAAGATTTTTTTTTTTACTAATTCTGTTCAGTAGCTAAAAGTGCAGCAGAAACGCAGCAGAGCTCAGAATCACACCCCCTTGTCTGCTCCTGCCTGACTCTGTCCTCCTGACAGTACACAGCCTATACAGCATATCGGGGAACCAAAACTAACAGCACCGATTGCTCAGGAACGGTGGGGGCTAGAGAAAAAATTCCAACTGTTCCAGAATCAATGGAGCAGCACCTATTACGTGGTTTAAAGAGCTAGAGTTGTTGTAGGAGGTGAAAGGTTCTTTTTAAGCCTGTATAGTAGTAAGCCATAAGCATGCAACTGCTGTAAACACATAATAACCAGCATCATGCTGCAGACTTCTATGTAGTATTATGCACAGTCTGCACTGTGTTCTATTTTCCTTCCTTCTGCTCGTTTCAGTATTCAGTCGTTGCAAATAATTAGATCAAGGAGCTATTCCGGGAAGCCACGATTGACATAACGCTGGGTAATTGTAGTAGTGTCTCCCTGGCATGGGGCTGCAGGTGTGGCAGATGGCATTCTCTATGCAAGATTAAACATTTGCATCTCATGAATGGAACCGTCTACCCAGAGCAGGGAGTTTCCTTTCGTCTTTGTTGTAAGAGACACTAGGCAAGGCCGGAGTCCTCTTCAGTACGCGGCTCTGTCATTGCCACTGTGTTACTATAGTACATTATATATTGTATACAGGCTGGGGTGATACGGCTCGGATTGATGCGCCAATGTTTTATTAGTATGTCCCTGCCCTGTACTGCTCTGTATACAGTACATCATGGATGTCCTGGTGAATACTGGCTTTATGTACATGTGGCTATGATGTAACCTGCAGTGATTGCAAAAGTTTTGGCACCCATTCAGATGACATTGTCTGTTGATTTTTATATGTGTTGTCGCAGTCTTTTTTTTTTTTCTTGCTCTGCGTTCACACCTGCGCCAGGAAATCCATTCTACTGGTCTGTCCGAGGACCGGAAAAACGGACCGTGAAAATAGCGGACATGAATGGAGCCTTCCTTAAGGGTGTGAGTGTCCAATTTTTTTTTTTTTTATTAAACTGAAATTGCCGAAGGGAGTGTGTTTCATATCCAACTCTGGATTTTCAAAAATATTCAGGCCTTAGGCTATATTCACGCAATTTTGGAGAGTAACCACTGTGAATAATGGAAAAAATGAAAAATGTTCTGTTTTTCCGTGGCTGTTTTGCATCCATCTGGGACATGTTTTTACTGATCCCTCATAGATTTTTATTTTTTTTTTTTTTTTTTTATGTCAATAGACACAATGGGAAATATTCATTATCATGGCTGAAAGAAAATCTGTCTTTGTTGCCTATAGCAACCCGTTTTTTATTTTAGATATGGTAATCTGCCTCAAATCTATTAAAACTGTTTTAGTTGCCCATAGCAACCAATCACAGCACAGATTTCATTTTGGATTCTTCTTCTGAAAAATTAAAGCTACCTTATGATTGGTTACTAGGGGCAACTAAGACTGTTCTTTATCTTTTAGGCCGGGGTCCCACGTGGCGGAAACGACGCAGTTTGCCTGCAGCGGAAAAAAACGCAGCGTTTTACAGTCATAGGAAAGTGGATGGGATTCTAGCGAATACCATCCCCATTTTGCGGTAAAAACATGCTGCGGACAAGTGGCGATTTCCAAAACAGTTGCGAGAAAATCCGTGATGCATTGCTGCCGCGGTTTTTCCTGCAGCGCTATTTTGCTGCGGCCTGTTACGTGCAGCCTTAGCCTTAATCATTTTCTTTCTTGTTGTATGTTTTGGACCTTTGTCATGTTATTCTATCTAGCTTTGGTCTCTTTCCTGACGGTAAGACATTGGTTTCCAGAATTTGTAGATATTTAATAGAATTACATTTTCCTCTATCAGCATATTTCCAGTGCTACGTTTGGCTTTCGTCTTGGCAGGGCGTTCTTTTCTGGAATTTATTTATTTTTTTTTTTTTTTATTGACCGCCATCATACCTTTACTGATTGTAGCCAAAATATTCCATCTTTGTTGAGGCAGATCACATGTATTTCACAATGTCCCGGTAATCAAATCTTTAGGCAGAGGGCACCCCGACTTCACACCCCTGTCTGCCCTTGAATTGGTACTCATGACTGTATCAATGAACATGGACAGATTTAAGCATGGCACAAAGTCTAATGGTGCCCAAACTCCTTCAGTCGCTGTCAGGTAAACATTCTTGTGGCCAGAAGCTTCTCCATACACCTGCACACTCTGTTTGCTGAGCATGCACCTGCTGCTGTCAATAACTTCTCTTCCCTGAAAACAAAAGGATTGAGTATTGAAATTCAACATGTCTGATCCTCCTTTCCGCAACATCTGTCAGAAGAGCTGCATGCATATATGGGTCCATTCATACCACGCTTTTTACATATATTTAATGGATGTAAAAAAACGAATGTTAACAGGTGGCCCTCCATTTACATAGAGAGCACTGTAAAAAACAAAAAAACAAAACCTGTTTTGCTTCTGTCCATTATTTATTTTTTTTGAACACAAAAATTTAGTCAGTCAGAAAAAATGGGCTAAAATGGATCCTTTCTGTTATTTCCTTTGAGCTCTATCAAAAGCATCTGCTAAATGGATGTTAAAAAAAAAAAAAAAAAAAAAAAACTTGATGTGAATTCACCAGACCTCAACATAGGCCTGACAGTAAGGCCACTTACAGACGACCATGGCGTGGGACAGTGTGTGCTATCTGGGTTTTTACCAGATAGTAGAATGGCCAATTCATCTCTGTAGACGCACGCACACTAGTGTGAATTACACGGTGCCGTGTGCGGACCGACAGTCTGGGCCGCAAAATTCAGGACAGGTCCTATTCCTGTCCGGTTTTGCGTCCATGCTTCCACGGCTCCTATTCATTGAATGAATGGGGCCGTGGAAGCATGGCCGGTGAACGGCCGGTGGCTAGCACATAGTCGTATGCACCTGGTCTGAGACTGTAGTTCTGTCAGTCAGAGGACGTGTTGAAAAACATTGAGAACCATCTCTTGATCCTATGTCCATTCGTATATACATATATCACAGTGAAACCTCTCCAAAAGACCACCTTTTCTGTGACGATTTTTAGTTATCCATACTAACCTTTTCTTTGAAAAGACCACCCCTCAAGAAGACCACTTTCGCTGCCATTTTGGTGGTCTTCTTAAAGAGGTCTCCATAAACTGAGTATAGGCTGCCATAAACAGTAGACTGTATTCTACTTATAGGTCTTTCAGAGCAACCACAGTAAATATAGAATTCCCGCTGCTCTTTTGAAATATGCCATTTCCGATAATAGGTATATTTTAAGAATTTGGTGTTTTCGTATTGTCTCCTATATTAGTGTAGGTTCCCGGGTAAAACTCTGAATACCGACTCATGTGTGACTTCATGGATCTCTCGTGTGCTGAGTGATATGAGAGTCCTCTTTGTTGCGGAGTCACACATTCTTGCTGCTTTTGAGTCTTCCGTCAGTCACTTTGTATGGTATGTACTAATAGTGACCCCATCTTTCCATTCTACTCGATACTTTACACCTTTCATGACTTAACGCCCATGAAGAAGCTTATAGCGCGAATACACAGACTGCCCTGAATCTGGAAATACCTGTTTTAGGGAGAGACAGTCAGACCCACGCACGGTGTGCTGCGGTCACATGACTTGTGGGACTGCACGTTTCATCACTGGTTTCATCCACAATAACAATGCAAAATTAACCATTTGTAGGTTATTAGATTGCACAATTCTTTCTGTCAGACATTGTCATCTTATGCACTATTCATACAGTTGAGGCATTTTCTTTGTCATCAGTGTCAAGATCAGGCTATGTTCACATTTGCGTGGAGTCTCAATTGTAGTTTCTGTCAGAAGTTAATAGACGAAAAACTCCTGCAGGCCCGACTTTTTCATCTATATCACTAAAAGAAACAGACAACCAACAGGTCCCCATTATAATCAGTAAGGCCCCTCAAGCACCGTTCTTGTCTTCTTTTTTTGGGGTACTCCATCCCAGACTCCACTTAAAATCGGCGGAACCCCCGGTGGATCCCATTATAGTCTATGGTGTCTGCAGGTTTCCACATGTAACAGCTTTTTAAACAGATATGGTTTCCGTCTCTTGGGTCCCTAAGTGGCCCCGAAGGATGGAAATCCGAATCCTAGCGTGAACCTAACGTAAGGTGACATGCACATGACTGTGTCCATGTCGCAGAGCCGTGATTAAACCGCATGGAGGGCACATTGATGACATCTGTGTGCCGCCTTTACCTCCATAGCCCCATTCACTGAGGTCAGTGAGCACGGGCCGTAAAACTGACAGGAATAGGACCTGTCCTGAACATAGGACCGTAAAAATACATGGTCGTGTGTTTGGGGCCATAGATATTAATGGGTCTGTGTGCTAGCCATGCTAAACACTGACCATGAACACAGTCGTGTGCATGAGGCTCAAAAGGATTTTTAGAATTTAACCATTTCTATTCTAAAATGTATTGTTCACGTTGGTATGGAACTAGGTAACGTAGGATCAAATGAAGAGGAGCCAGGCCAATGGCCAAAGTGGGCAAGGCAAATATCGGGCACTACGGTTTTGTTGGATTGGGGGGGATCAGAGTGTGGTCCCATTTTATTTTCTATCAGAGATCCACTTATGTATGTATGTCCTTGAGAGACGGCTATATAAGAATCAATTCTACATCCGTCAATATACTGACTCAAGATAACACATTGGTTAGTGGAGGCATTTCCAGAAAGACATAAACAGATGGCGGATAATATAACAGTTAATGGCCGCCATTCCGCAGAGGGTTGAATACAGAATAGTGTAAATGTTTCTCTGGCATTAAACTTGTCTGACTTGGCTTCACGCTGTAACAGGATTTTGCAATGTTCTTCATGGGTCTAATTTCTTTTCTCATAAAATCCTTCAATGTGAGAGGAATAGACAACTATTATATATATTTAAAGCATACTTCTCTGACATCTCCTGGCATTATGCTTCCCCGGGGGCACAAACTGGGAGAGACACTGAGCCGCGTGGGTCTTTTGAAATTGCCCAGTGTTGGGTTTTAATACACGCAGCACTTAAAACTGTGAATTTTCACTGTAAACCTGTGTCTTGCCCCAAGCATTCGGGAAGGTATATACTGTTCACTTCATAGTGTACGATGACACAACGCCTTTAAAATCTTCTTGTCTTGTGTAGACGTCTCACGGGCCTCACCAAGGCTCCGAGCAGATGACTGGGAACAGATTCAGGAAATCACAGTATTCTGTAACTAATCGGCGGAAATGGTTGTCACCAGATCTTATCATTGAGTTATAGATGTGGTGTTCTACCATCGCTGGATCTCTGGGTGATATAGTCATCTTATTGTAAAATGCTTCTACATGCCAAGATAACTATTGGCTGGTGATAAGAAGATTAACCCAAATGATGTCTCCTAAAACTTTTAAAAAGACAATGCCCTTTAAACTATATTTTTCACACCACTTAGTCTCATTTCATAGAGTATGTGATTCTGGACCAAAATGTAATGCACCTTAATAAAAAATGTTGCTTCTTTCTGCCTCAAAAACCTCTCTAAAGCTCTGGCCACAAGATGTCTCCCTTCTACGTAATTTGCAGTTCACTCCCTGTTGCTAGGGAAGGTCTGTCCAGAGATACCATCCAAAAGCCAGAGGTCTTCTCAGTGAGTGCGGGGCGGGGGGGGGGGATTCTGTTATGTCTTCACACAGTGAATAGAGAGAGGAGGGGCTGTTTCTCTTCACAGCCTCCACATACCTCTGCAAACTGGATATTCTGTAAATCTCACAACTTACAATATAAGAAAAGTCTTTATGTACTTGTATCTGCTTCCGGTTGCCTGTGTAATTACAGATGGGATATTATTTACAGACAGCCAGCAGCATTACTGAATGTGCTCAGATTTTTTTTTTTTCCTGTTTTAGTTGCTTGCCTGCATGTATTTGGCCTATATTTGCAGTTCAGTGTTATTAGATCTCCTATATTATGACCACTTGGGCTTTTCTCAGATGTTTGTTTGCTATTGTACAGTTACTCCTGGCAGAATTACATGTAAAGAAACCAGTAGTATCGGTTATAGATGGAGGAGGGGGTAGACTGCTCCTTATTGTAAATGCCCACAGAAAAAATAGAAAAATGTTCTGCAGCCATAATGCGATTATAAGCAGCATAAATACTAATAGGGCACCACAAGGCTTTTACAGTCATAGAACAGACTGCCAAGCAAGACCCTGCACATATTTCAGCTTTTCGCGAAAACTCAGGTACCCTTTAAAGGAAAACTCCAGCAGAGCAGATAAGCTGTGGTATGCTTGATGTCTGTTAGGAGAGAGTTGGAAGGCCACATACACATAAGATAGTAGGCTGGTTCTGTCAAAATTGGAAGCTTTGGCTAACATTTTTCATGTGTTTGGGGGGCCTATAGATATCAGACCCCATCAGGGCCTGAAGGGGCAGAGCGTCATCCCTGTCTTTAGTGTTTTTTTAAATCCCTATGGCATACCCCGCCCCCAGGCCTTAATACTACTTTTGTCTAGTCCCCAAAAATTTTAAAGCTGTTGTTTCGCAACATCCCTAAAGAGACATCTGGTGACCACATTGAATCAACATGGATCTGTTTGGTCCTTTATTGTATTGAGTCTACTAAGATGTATAGAAGGGTTAGTGTTGAAGCACCAGCTCCAGGAAATGGAGGTTTGGTGCTACTGGAGAACTGGGTAGGAGATACTTAAAGGGGTTGTGCAGAACGTTAGCATTGATAGCCTGTCCTTCATTGTGGTAATCACCAGGAGTCCCAAAGATCAGACACCCCTTAAACATTGATTGCGTCTCCTAAGGCATACTTGCCAATAGTCGATGGTAGGTCCTGGGAGAATGGTGCACAAAATTTTTCTTTGGTGGTCATGTTCTCTTTTTGCGAAATTAAGCCCCTTTGGGTGTGTGCCTGGGAGATTTGCCAGCTCTTTTAGGACTCCAGAAGGTCAGCCCTTATTTCACGACCCTCCCAGACATTCAAGGAGAGTTGGACAAGTATGCCCGAAGGGTAGGCCAACCATGATGTCCCAGAGAACTGCTTTAAGAAAGCAGAAAAGTCCTCTAGTTTTTCCTTCATGTACTTCTAATAAGGCCCAGTATGTTGGATAAAAATAGTGTTAGATATATTTTGGTCATGACTAGAGTGCACAGTAGGCCTCACAACTTAGGCCTAGAAGGGATTTCCACAAATTACTTTCTTGACTTGTCAATCAAGCATGCCTTAAGAGACACATCAGTGTCTGACAGTCAAGACTTGGAGAATTATTCAGTATCCGCCCGTGTCATTGTTAATAGCCTTGTTGACCTTGCTGTCACTTGTCCATTTCGTAAATGGTTGGATGGTGACAACCAGAGATAAACCAACCAAACCGCAGTGTCTCTGAAATGATATACTTTTGGATTTTCTTCAGTTCTGCTCATTTATATATATTCAGTATCTCTTGTTACTTTCTACATTGGCCTTCTATTATCTCCTTTGCAGTAGCTTCTACATAAACTGTCTCTCCAGATTCCATAGAAGTTGCTATTTATTCCCTTCTTCACGACGGCATATGTTTCTAGGCCTGAGGGGGCGGTTTCCATAATATCACATCCTCTCTTTCTTTTTTTACTCTTGCCACCAACACTTTCCTCACCAAAATTGTAGCACTTACATTGACGTGTAGGAAGAAAGTTTTGGCCGGTGAATGCACTTCTTTAATATTATACTTTTCTATTTGTACCCTTCATTTGCACAGCAAGAAATATTCAATGGTGACTCACTATTCGTGGGGAGATTTTACTAGGCTGTAGTGACGTCACTAAAGTGTTGGCCATTTTGTTGGTTGAATATGTTGGTCAGGAGACAGATGTGATTTATGTATTGTATTTATATAGTGGCAACATATTCAGTGGGACTCCACAGAGACACAAACCCACATCCCCTGTCCCCATTAAGGCTCCCAATCTAACCACATATTTTACTGATGATGTCATAGGAGTTAGTGAAAAGGATTGCCCATGATTAGAAAAACATGGCTGCTTTCTTTCAACAACTGTCCAGCACAGGTCCACATGATGCCATGTTGCAGCTCAACCCCATTCATTTCGAGAGCTGAGAAACAACTCATGGACAAGTGTGGAACTGTTTCTGGAAAAAAAAAAAGCAGCCATGTTTTTCTAATCCTGTACAACTCCTTTAACTTAGGTAGAGGAGGAAATGAGCACACACAGAGAAAACCTTAGGCCTCGTGCACATGACCGTTTTTTTAACGGGAGGTACTTGGAACAGACTCAGATGACATGTGAGCTCCTTCCATGCTTCATTCATTCCTATGGTGGCTTCCGTTCCATTCCAATATCAAATATTTTTTAGGCTGAGGCCCACGTTGCGGAAAAGCTGCTTTTCTTGTTGCAGATTTTGCTGCGTTTTTTTTGAGCCAGGAGCGGATTGAGCAGAAGGTAGAAGTATAAGAACTTCTTATATATTTCCCAATCCTTCTGTAGCCACGACTAGGTTTAGCTAAAAAAAAACTTGGCAAAGTCTGCGACAAAAAAAGCCGCTTTTCCGCAACGTGGTGCCTTAGCGTACAGTGTGATTCTCCCTCTGAGTTTACTGAAGATGTCATTGTGTGCAATGCGGAATGTGAATGTGGCTTAAAATTTAAAACAAAGGAAAACAAAAACACTTCCTGACGTTAAGTGACAATCAAACTGGGTGAACGGCCAACCAAGTATTTCTGTATACATTTACATAAGAATTTGTCATTTTGCTTTAAGAAAAATTCTAAGCCTCTGTCGACACGATCGTGTGAGTCTGCTCAAACCAGTTCCAGCAGTAGATTTATACCGTAACAGCTCTTTCAGTAAA
The DNA here is from genome assembly GCA_947044405.1 of Leptodactylus fallax. Taxonomy (NCBI): domain Eukaryota; kingdom Metazoa; phylum Chordata; class Amphibia; order Anura; family Leptodactylidae; genus Leptodactylus; species Leptodactylus fallax. The sequence continues at coordinate 1,152,268 of CAMRHE010000270.1, forward strand.
GAAGCCTTTTTGGCCACTGGGGATTGAATTTTTGTTCCTTCTCCTACTAAGGGTACCTTCTTGTACTTTAATGGAAGTCGATCACTAGGACCCAGCATATAAACCCAGCCTGGCAGATAGATAGGTTAGGGTCACCTGACAAAATCGCTGCCTCCATTGCTGAGAAAATGTTATTTTTGTCAATATGCAAATGAGCTCTTTGGAGCAATGACCACGCCTCCGTTGCTCCAAAGAGGTAACACCCTTACATAATGCACTATTGCACATTGACAAAAAAATGGCGCTCTCTCTGCGAATCACACAATTTGATTTAGGTGACCCTAACCTGTCTGTGGGGTTGGGGTTCTGGTGACAGACTCCCTTTAACTTGAGCTCACAGTGGGTGACTGGTCATAGTAAATTTTATGTGAACCCTCTAGATCTCGCTCTACAGTGTCCATATATCCCAATAGGGCATATGAAGATGGGTAGTCCGTGTAGAAGGGAGCATACCCTATGCTTTTTCACTTCAGTTTTGGGATAAGGGCAATCGGACGTTGCATTATGGTCTGTTGAGTACCAGTTGCCCCACCTATAGTTAGTATAGCCCCCATGTGAAGTACCCTGTAAGTGGCTCCGTCTAGTCGTCCATCACTATGGCATTAATCCAGCCAGTGATTTACTAATGTGATTGACTTCCATATGCTCCGGAGATGACTCATGCTGTGTAAGAATATTAGCATCTAAAGCTGCACTCAACATCTATAGAGAACTTAACCCTTGCCTAATTTACAGTACTATCCCTACCCTCAGGGTTTAGCACTGCCAGAGGTGCAGATGATAACATCACGTTGCTCAATATTATTCTACAGGGCTGATTCCATGATGGTGTATTAAAGCATAACAAAGTGTGAGTCAGCCCCATAGACAGAATAACATGTCACAAAGTGATATTATCGCTTCGGAAGTAAAACAAAACTATCTCCTAAATCTAGAATATCATCTTTTCCTATCTAGACGTCTTGAGGTTTGACCTTGGATTTCACAATTGCATTAAATATTACACCTCTTCTGTAAGGGGTTCCAAGGTGCGCTGAGTTTACTAGAAATTTATACCCTAGTGTATGAAAAGTTAGTAACATTGGTGATTTTGTTGCTGTTCTAACTCTTGTTGGTTCTCTTACTCTTAAAAACATCAGACCAGCCGAAGGCTATAACCCCACGTAGCGAGCCACAACCAAAAAGCGATGTGGAAAAGACCACGGCCTAAATGAATTGCGTTCTTTTCTGCAGCGCTTTTCGCAGAAAGTATTTTCTGATTGTAGATTTATTTTTTTGTTGTCTATTGTCTGTACATGATTATGGGGCGGCCATCTTGCCTGAGCTCTGTTTACAGCATTTAGAGATATGCTTTACAGCACAGTAATGGCCATAGGTAGCAATAATCTGGTGCTGACTCTCTCTGAGGTCTATGGGAGAGTCTTCTAGACATGTTCTGTGCAGGGAGAGGGAGTAGATAAGATATGACATCTACTGTCAGTAGTGGATGCAGTGATATGTGATATGGTGTTATCTTCTATTGCAATTCTTACACAGGATATATACAGACATGGACAAATTTGTTGGTACCCCTCGTTTAATGAAAGAAAAACCCACAATGGTCACAGAAATAACTTGAATATGACGGACTGGAATTTGCCAAACTACATGTTGACAAGCCACAAAGCTTCTGGGAGAATGTTCTATGGACAGATGAGACAAAAATCTAAATTTTTGGCAAGGCACATCAGCTCTATGTTCACAGACGGAAAAATAAAGCATATCTTGAAAAGAACACTGTCCCTACTGTGAAACATGGAGGAGGCTCTGTTATGTTCTGAGGCTGCTTTGCAGCATCTGGCACAGGGTGTCTTGAATCTGTGCAGGGTACAATGAAATCTCAAGACTATCAAGGGATTCTAGAGAGAAATGTGTTGCCCAGTGTCAGAAAGCTTGGTCTCAGTCGCCGGTCATGGGTCTTGCAACAGGTTAATGACCCAAAACACACAGCTAAAAACACCCAAGAATGGCTGAGAGGAAAACATTGGACTATTCTGAAGTGGCCTTCTATGAGCCCTGACCTAAATCCTATTGAGCATCTTTGGAAGGAGCTGAAACATGCCGTCTGGAAAAGGCAGCCTTCACACCCGAGACAACTGGAGCAGTTTGCTCATGAGGAGTGGCCAAAATACCTGTTGAGAGGTGCAGAAGTCTCATTGACAGTTACAGGAATCATTTGATTGCAGGGATTGCCTCAAAAGGTTGTGCAACAAAATATTAAGTTAAGGGAACCATCATTTCTGTCCAGGCCTGTTTCATGAGTTTTCTTTTTTAAAAAATTCTGTTGAAGCCTGGTTGGAAAGCAATGTCTGACTTTCATTTGTTCATTTTCATAGAATTTTTATATATTATTACTTTTGTCAGATTCAAGTTATTTCTGTGACCATTGTGGGTTTTTCTTTCATTAAACGAGGGGTACCAACAATTTTGTCCACGTGTGTATATAATTTTTTTTTTTTTTTTATTGTTTATACAATCTGTCTTGTCTGTGATGTAAATGAGGCGACTACTGCAATGAAAACTCCAACAGAATTGGCAAGTGTCAGTCTATTATTTAGACTTTGTGGTCTGAAAGTTGCAGGATATAGTACTTTTTAAATACAGAAAGTAACATGGAAAATTAAAAAAAATATAAATTCTTGAAAATACGTTTAACATAACATTTGGTTTAAAAAAAAATTATATATATGTATATATATTTTTAGAATACTTTCCCTTTTAATGGTCTTTGCAGTGAATTACTAGTAAAGACCACTTAAGGCCCCTTGCACACGATCATGTGCTAGTTCAGGTCCCACATTGCGGAAAAGCTGCTTTTTTTTAATTAATTAATTAATTTTTTTATGCAGTTTTTTGAGCCAAAGTCAGGAGTGGATTGAGCAGAAGGGAGAAGTATAAGAACTTGCTATATATTTCCCATTCCTTTTGTAGCCACTCCGGGGTTTGGCTCAAGAAACCGCAGCAAAATCTTGGTAGCTCCCTCTGATACCCATAATACCAATTGAAGACTTCCATTCAGGAGTCCTGTAAAGCTTGGTGTCACGGCATATATCTTCTTACAGATTTAATGCTCATGCAGATGAACGCAGCATAACTACTTACAATCTTAGAGTTCTATTAAGCCGCAACTTGACACCAATAGGCTTCTATATCTCCATATGACTCCCATTTCATAAGATCTTTTTTTGTGTTTGATTTGGAATGAATTGAGCATTGTATCTAGCGGGGAATATCTCAGTAGTACAGAACAGAGCACTATATAGTGGAAGACAGAACGTTCGTGCTACGAAGCCATAAGGAACTCCATGTACCACTATGCCGCCTCTTGTGACAGCCCATGTGACAGAGAGCGGCAATAATAGTTATACTGCCAATTGCTTTCTGTATCAAACTGGCCAAAAATAATTCTTAAATGGGCGTCATTCATGGTCACGGTCATCCCAACCCACAAGCCCCACAAACATATATTTTTAGACATGTCAAAAAAAATGGAGGAGCCTTTTAAAAAAATTACCTGAAGTATTTTAAAGGTTTTTGAAATAGCAGAAAATAAATTACTTTAGACTTGTAATGACCTAATGCTAAATTTAAGGAATTTTGTATAGGTCATCATTTGGTTACATTTACAGTATTTCTAAGAAATAGTTTTAAAAGGTGCCATGAAATATTTCCTTTACGTTTTCCGTTCTGGGAGTTATTTGCCGTTTATTATACGTTTTGAGTAGTCTTTCCATCTTTTTATAACATTTGCCGGTACTCAATATAGATTACTGTATTTTATTTAGAAATTCCTTCCTCCTTGGAACATGAGTCACTGGCCGGAAACTTCTTGTGGTCAGTCCACTGCTTATGGCTAGGGCATTGTGGTTTGCCCATTACTGCATCTTTTCCAGTATCGTCTTACAGATTTGTGATGTCACTGTCAACTACTGTCTCCAAGTGGTTATTGTTTAAATTTAAAGTTTAGAATTATTTTATTCTTAATGTCTTTTAAGTCAATCTTCATATTTCCTACAGGATATCCTTAAAGGGGGTCTGTCACCAGAACCCAGCATATCAAACCAGCCCTACAGATAGATGGGTTGGTGTCACCAGAACCAGAATATCAACCCAGCCCTTCAGATAGATAGGTTAGGGTCACCAGAACCAGGATATCAACCCAGCCCTGCAGATAGATAGGTTAATGTCACCAGAACCAGCATATCACCCCAGCCCTGCAGATAGATAGGTTAGTGTCACCAGAACCAGCATATCAACCCAGCCCTGCAGATAGATAGGTTAGTGTCACCAGAACCAGCATATCAACCCAGCCCTGCAGATAGATAGGTTAGTGTTACCAGAATCAGCATATCACCCCAGCCCTGCAGATAGATAGGTTAGTGTCACCAGAACCAGCATATCAACCCAGCCCTGCAGATAGATAGGTTAGGGTTACCTGAATCAGTCGGGCTTTCCCATAGGTGAATTGCTCCCTCCTTTCCATCGCCATTTTTGTCAATATGTAAATAAGCTCTTTGGAGCATTGACAATACCCTCATTGCTCCAAAGACCTTATTTACATATTGACAAAAAGAGGGATATCTCAGCAACAGAGGCAGTGATTCACAAGGGCAAAACACTGTGTAATTCAGGGGACCCTAACCTATTTATCTGCAGGGCTTAATGGGTTGATATTCTGGGGTCTGGTGATAGACTCTTTAAAGGAGATGTCCTGTAGGGATGATCTCGTCATGTTTCAAATCCCATCAGAGATACCAAACTTGGAAAATCTTGTCAGAGGGTACCCAATGATTGTTTACCTGGTTATTAATTATGGCAGCCCCCTAGTCTCTACAGCAGGACTTCTTCTTGCCCACTCTCAGTATTGACCGCTCCTTCCCAGTAGTCACAGCAGTACTTACAGATGATGCAGTAGGAGCACACAGCGTGCTTGCTCTGTGCAGCAGAAGCAGTCTGTGACCACTTCTGCTGGGGGAGATGGGGCTTCTTGTATGAAGCTATATGCATTTGGAACTGGGTGGACGCACCTGCCCTGTAGGCTTGAATGGCAGGAATCTGTACTGGGTTGCCAGGACTGTCATGTATTAATGACTCCATTACAAATTGTTACATATGGGACAAACATCCTAATTTACAACTCAAAATAATTTTTGTCTAAAAAGACTTTCCTCTAGTTCAGCCTGTTTATCCTGTAATGCTGCTCCGGAGAAAGCTCTCATGGGGTAGAAACCAATTTTAGAATCTTAAGAAGCCTACACATTAGATTTCGGATGGCAGTCATGCAACCATTCAATTCATGATTGGATTGTTTGCACTGCCCCACCGTCGACATTAAAGGGGTTATCCACTTTCTAAGGCTATGTTCAGAACTGTGCCAGAGTCTTGTTGGAGAGTCCACCAAAAATCGGCAGAGTAAAAAGTCCTGCACAAGGACCTTTTCCTCTGCCAGTTTCAGTTTAAATACTCTGTATACCCAACAGACCCCATTATAGTAAGTGGGGGCCGCCGTGTTCTATGTGTTACTGCTGTGCTAGTGTGAACCTAATGTAATATTGATTACATCAATATTGGATCTTTGAGGGTCTGACACCCAGGACACCCCACAGATCAACTGCTCCGGGATGTTCATCGTACAAAGTGTAGCGAAGGCTTTAGGTACTACCCGGGACCCTCGCAGTTCTAATATTGATGTGGATAATCCCTTCACCAACAGTACTGCGCAGGTCTTGAGTCTGCACAAGTTGGCTGAAGATAGGTCACTTTTGGGCAGTCATGCAGTCTCTGGTATTTGTGAAAAGCTGGCCAAAAATATCAAGCATGGCCAATTTTGTTTTCAGCCTTTACGGCACCAAAACTCTGTGTATGGTTTTAGGAGAAAAAAAAATTCTTCTCATTTCCTTATCCAGAAAATAGAAAAAAAATCCCTGGATTAATAACCCATCTCCAACACCCAAAACTTCTAATTCTCTTAAACGCAAAGGCATCCAGTCTACGACTTCTGTTGGCCGAGCGGCCCATAGTGTCACTGCTCTTACAGTAAAGAATCCCCTTTCACTTCTAAACTATCCCTAATACTGGGCAAAAGAAAAAGTTGACAAATTCTGTACGTAATCATGTATGTAAAGTTACTTGAGCATGTAATGCCTTGGAGAGGTTCCTAAGACTGTGGCACCATCTGCTCCTGTCTTGATCTGGCCCAGAGTAACCCCTCTTACTGGATATCGTATGGCTTTATTTTTTAGTTTTTGCCTGCCAGGAATATGCCGACCACGTGCCATCCCATGCTTTATTATGTTGCGCCTCTTGGCTAGTGCATTTGTTGACATAAAGAGAAGGCACTGGGAAGCGAGTCAATAGGCTTTTACAGAAGATATGTTTGTGTTTAATCATGTAGCTCCGCGTGTGCACACGTCCCAAGTAGTTGTATAACTGAATGCCTGAACGTTGTGATCCATTTGTGTTACCAGCTGATCGCACCTCATGACTGCGGTGATGACCTCGTGTGCGTCATGTGATGTCAACGCTCTGCGATGGTCAACCTACAGTCATGTTCTCCATATCCATGTAAAGGGAACTTGTCAACTGGACTATTGTAGCTCCTATTAGGTGGATGCCTCTACTCTTATTTGTCCTAATAGAGGTGTTCCCAAAATTAAAATGGTTTTCAATGGTACATAAATGATCAGTCTCCATTAACATGAATGGGAGAGAAGGGCATAAACTAAAGGCCTAGATGTGTATTGGCTGGTCCCACCAATTACGTTGTGCTCTGTCGACCATCTAATGTGTAAGGGGCCTCTCCACCACTACTATGGGGGGAGAGAAGTGCGGGAAATAATAATTCAACTGCCCTATTTTTTTCGATCACGGGGGCATAAGCTGCTGTAAGATAACTTTGGCTGTGGCCTTTTCCCTTTTTACCTTTGGCCGAGCAGAGGGTGCATGTGTGTAAACGCTTGTTAAGCTATCTTAAGTGTATGGCTAGCATAACACATTGTTGCCATGTTTTTAGGATCAATGAGGCCCCATTGGTTGGATCTTTACTAACTTCTACTTAAAGGAAGCCTGTCTGTCTGTTTGAGACCACTAAACTAAAGCAGCTCGGGTTTAGGGTCCCAAACCTCTGTACCATACTGCCATTCACTGCTAGTATCCTTAGCAATCCAAGCTAGAAGGTGCCCAGTGACCAGTGGCTGCACTGTGCATGTGCCCAAAGTACAGAGCATGCGTGGCCATGCAAGCTATACCGATCTTGGCTTTACTGTCTGCCATGTGCATGCGCTGGAGTCCCTCTTAGTGGACATGGGGCAACTTCAAGTTTGGATTGCAAAGAATACTGGTCGGTATTGGTAGTATGATACAGAGGTTTGGGACCCTAAACCCTGGCTGCTTTATAGCGTGCTGGCGGTATAGTGGTCCCAAATAGCCTGACAGGCCATAGTGGTAAGGCTTCATGCACATGACTGTATTGTTTTGTCTTTATTTTTTCTTTTGCTTCTTTGACCCCATGTACACTGTGTTTTTCATGTGTAGGCCATGAGCCCAGGTCGTAAAACTCTGGGGTCTATTCCTGTCCATTTTGAGGTTCAGGCTCGCTCTTTCATTCAAATGTATGGGTCTGTGGTGATGTCATTTGTGTGTCGTCTGCTCCATTTTTCACTTGTACACAACACATGGTCATGTACATGTAACCTAACATGACTATGGAGCACAGTTGGCAAAGTAAGCAAATTATGCAGTTTATTTTTCTATTTTGAGCCCAAATGACCATGTGGAGCATTTTCCTTATTTTGGGTGCTCCTACTACATAGCAGGAAATGTTCTGCTTCGTATAGGAGTGTAAGGGTATGTTCATACTGCCTTTCTGCCACGGCCTTTACTTGCTGATTCGGCTCGGATGGATGGGCCTACTCAGTGGAGTGTCCCACGCCGCCGGTTCCGTGGTTGAATCAGGAGGCAGGATTGAGCAGGACACTTATTTTTTCAGCCTCCTGCTTCAGTGAATGAAATGGATGAGAGACAGATTCAGGGCCAAATATGGCGCTGATCGTAAGGTGGAATCTGCCTCAAAATCAGCGCCAAATGGCACTGTGTGAACATATCCTAATAAAGAGTATAACGCAAGATTCAGATCCCTGAATTGATGGACCCCAATAACAAATCTCATAGATTATTATGTAGCCCATAGGGACAAAATAGTGCTCTAAACTGCGATATCTTATCAGCCATTTTTTGACGGATCCTTGTAAGGGAGCCTCTGCTGCAGATGTGAACAAGGCCTAATTTTTATATCTTCATATTTTTTGGTTGCAGAGCATATTTGAGAACCTCTAAATATCGCCAATTGGCTTCCATAGATAGACTTTTCTGTGGTCACTTCAAACAAAATTGTAGAAAGGACTGCGAGGTTAAAATCCTTTTGCGTGCCCCACCCATGGCGTGTCTAGGGTATGACTGTCTACTGCGGACAGTTGAAGTCCCCTGTCAGCGTACCAGCAGTGAAGGGGTTAAAGTGTTGTCAGATGTCTGGCATTGCTGGAATGGTACTGGGGGTCAGAGGGGAATACGTTATAGTGCATTTCCTGTGTTATGATGACCAGCGAATGGCGGTATTGTACTTCATCTCCAATAGCTCAGGGGATTTGTCCACCCCCCATCCTTCTATTAGTGCGATCCCTCTCTAGTTAAAAGCGTGCTGTCTCCCTGATTGCACCCCCTCCTCCCCTCCGCTCCCCCCTTACTTGGCAGGACATGAGTTATAATGGTAGCATTCCTGGAGAATAGAAAGATCATTGTAACGCAGCAGAGATGAAAATCACAAATACTTTTTTTTTTCTTCCATAGCAGACATGGGGATTGTAAAACACGTGTATTCTTGTAGGACCCTTAGAGGGCACCCGCTAATTCTTCTCAGTCATGGACCTGGATATTAAACCAAGGATAACTTTGTCCCTATAATCATCGATATGTTTTTATTCACTCGCTACTGTATATGGCGTCACATTTCCATTACAGGGGTTGTCGGGGATTTTAGAAAAGTTCCCAAAGAGCAGGAAATTGTATAAAATAAACCAATAACCTATACTCACCCATTGCTCCTGTGGTCCCCAGTGGTCATGCAGCAATGATGTCATTCACGTGACCGCTGCAGCCAATCACTGACCTCAGCAGTGACACGTGCAGGTAGGACATGTGACCACTGAGGTCAGAAGTTGAATGCAGAAAATGATGTCATCACTGGAGCCAGCGGCGCTGGAACGAACATGGAATTTGAATAAGTATAGTTTATTTATTTAATTTACATTGTTTCCTGCTCTTAGGGAACTTTCTCAGAAACATGGACATCCCCTTTAAATTTGAACATGAAAATAACCAGATTCTATACGTTATATATAAGATTTTCTCTGCATTGCTTCATTGGTTTGTGGTATGTTTCTGCTCCTATTAAAGGTTTTTAGACCCCATGCACATGGCCATTGCTTTTTCAGTATATTGTCTGCAATTATGTGACTGTGAATAGTATACGGACCCTTTCATGTCTAAGGCCCCATGCACACGTTTGTAGTTTTTATAGACTAATGTCCAGGCTGTAAAAACAACCTGCAAAATTTGGAGCTGGTCCTATTCCTGTCTATAGTTGCAGCACTGACTTGGGATCATACAAATCTATTTGCGGATCAGTGTTTACAGATCACATACTGATGCGGTGCGGACATGTTTTTTGACAAAATACAAATCCATCATTGTGGACAGTAATAACCACTACTGTCGTGTACATGTAGCCTTATCTGTTATTCCATTCACTTTAATGGGATACACTGCAGTACCGAATACAACCTGTGGACAACAGTGGCACTCTTTCTTTAAAAAAGCAGATATATATATATATATATATATATATATATATTTATTTATTTATTTTTTTTTTTTCTGACCGCTAAATGTACCTCTTCACAACTGCTGCTCCTCCAGGTGATGACTTGTAGCTATTTTGTAGCTTTTTTTAGATTTTTTAACATGCAAACCTAAAACCTAGGCCCAATGTGCACTACCGTAATTTATCCGCATTTGTGGATAAACGTGCAGACTCGTACATTTCTGTGGGACAATTATTGCGGATGTATGTCCAGGCCGTAGAAGGGGCCCACAATTTATGAAGCATGTCCTATATTTGTCCTCACAGACCAGTGTAGGGAATCCTACAGGATCCGTTATTGCAGATGACTTCACTGATGCAATGCGGACATGTTTATTTGGATTTGCGGACTATAAATCTCCTACAGTCGTGTGCAGGAGGCCTAAGACGAATGTTTCACCACCTTACAAGCTCTTCATCATAGGGTGGGGGTGAAGAGCACATCCAAACTCAGAAGTCATAAGAAAAATATTTCTGCAGTCACGCTGAAAAGACGTCCATTGGAGTGCACAGCTGGAAACAGGTTTATGTATATCTAAGGGGTGGGCATAGGAAGGAATATTCTACCCCAGGGGAGGTAATTGAAGGAGGTGAGGTCTCCTCATCTGCCGCAAGATTGTTTTCTTATTGTGCGAATGTTATTCTTGGACATAAGACTGCGCCTCCCATCACTGCACACCCACCATCACTATCTCTTGATGGTTCAATAGCTATCTTTGTCCTTCCTTCCATGCAGTCAAGACTGTAGGTCTTTTCTATTGACATGGAGGGTTAATGAGGTAAAACTTGACCCCCATCTGACAGATGTCCCAGTACTTTTCCTTAGGGTATGTTCACATGATGTTTTTATCATCCATTTAGCTACATTATGAATGGATGCCAATAGAAGGGCATGAGGTTTACAAAGTTCAGTGTTAAACATAAGATCTGTGGCTGTACCGATTAATCGTAAAACCGGCCTTGTTGTCCCTAGCAACCAACCAGATTTCAGCTTTTCTATTGTAAGCTGCTCTGCACTGCCGCCATGTAATTGGTTGCTATGGGTGACAAGGCCTGTGTTCTAGTTAGATTGATAACTTAGGCCTAGGTTCCCTAGCATAGGCCTGCCTGGTTGTCCCTAGCAACCAATCAGAGCTCAGTTTTTATATTATAATTGCTCTTGAAAAATGCAGCGATTGGTTGCTATGGTACCAAGGCCTGTCTAATGGCTCAGATGTTTTAATAAATTAGGCCCATGTTGTCTTGAAGGGTCTTACATGTCATTTCTTTGCTTTTGGGGCAAATTTTGTAATGAGTCAAATAAATGTTTTTTTCTGTTGGTCAGAACTGATCACATATCTAGTATTTAGTCCTGTTTGGACATAGACTGTGGTCCTCTGCTCCGAACTCTTCTCTATGAGCCAAAATGGCTCTGGTGCACATGGTCCATCCACATATTACTTGGTCTGCCATGTTCTGTATCACTACATTGGTCACTGCAGGGAATATGTATGGCCAGTTTTGCTGATAACAGCTTTCCCTATATGAGTATACATACTGAGATGGCTATTTATGGGTCTGACTATATGACTATAATGGGGTCTGTTCTTTTAAAACTGAGACCGGCGGAGCAAAAAGTTCTCCCAGCAGTCTCTGTTGGAGACTCCAGCGCAGATGTGAACATAGCCTTATACTGACACTTTTCCCATAAATTGGTATATTGATCTGCTCAGCATCTTCTGTTCTGTAACTTGGTGCCATTAGACCGGGATAGCATTTTCATGGTGACAGGTTCCTTTTAAGAGTCCCTGTTACTTTTGCAGAATTAAAGTCATTAAAGGGATTTGGAGAAACCTCTGGGGTGGCCATGGTGGGTGTAAAAAAAAAAAAAAAAAAAAAAAAGCATACTCGCCTGTTCCCGATGCTCTTCTGTCTGCTCCTGGTCACATATGTCCCGGTTCCTTAGTTGCTGCCGATGCTATTTCCATTGCATGCCGAGCTTGCAGCGCAAGAAACCATGAGGGTCTCAAGACCACTGAGACCAATCTTGTAAGCCTCATGGTTTCCTGCTCCACAGGCCTGACTGGCTGGAATTGGCTTCGGGAGCGGACAACGAATCCCTGGGGACTGGTGAATGTCAATGTCATTGCCTTTTACACCCACCTTGGTCCTCCCAGATATTGACAATCCCTCTTAACTTTTCTTGTTACTGCAAGACCAAACTCTCACACCAGTAATTTTTGGCCCCTGTGCAGTGTTCTGACGTATCATCATCTGTGCATTGTTGTTGTTTTCCATATGCCTCGGCCATAATACTGGACTGTAAAGGGTCTATCGATATACTATTCTTACAGCAGTCATATGAAGGCGTACTCCAATGCTCTTGTCATTCCCCTTGCTGTTTATATTGGGCATGTTGTCATTGATCATGTGCGCACTGTTGGTAAACTACACACTCCTGTACCAGTATCAGATCATCGTATAGGATGACGGCTGGCATGCCAAAGTTAACCCATTGATCACATAGCTGTGGACACCAGCCCAGCACTTCATGCTGTTAAGTGGACTTAAGTGACTCCTAGGAAAACAATGCAGGGTAAGAAGGTGGAAGTGGCAATGTAAGATGGTGGTATTTCCGGTAGTTCTGGTTTTACTGGTGTAATAATGCACAAGTCTGGTAGAAATATCCAAACCTTCCTTTCTGCTCAACTGAATTTCTTAACTGTTTAGGTTACGCTACATAGTCCGTGATCGTAAATACATTATAAGGAGTCTTTCCCTATTCTTACTGCCTGCATGGAAACATGAGACCGATAACAATCTGAGCAGTGGAAACCTGTCCCACCACCGCCACCACCTACCTGAACAATGGGCACCATTAGCGCGTCGCACTACAAATGTGTACCCATCAGACCAAGTTTTTGTCTTCCAGAGAAGAAAGTTTATAACTCGATGCAACATTTTGCACCAAAATTAGGCAAATCCTGCTATGTTTTACACCACATTCTAGGTATAGGCACATTAGTAAATCTGTCTCATAGTGAGTTTAAAATTTTAATCTGGTGCCACATTCCATTAAACTGAATTGCAACCACTGTCTGAACTAAATTCACCCCTTTTACCTGTCTATACATGGGGCGCTATTGATTGGTCCCCAAATTTATTTGATACCCTTAGTCAGGTGGATAATTGTGCAAGTATACTGTACATGCACATATTCTCAGAGAAATTTACTGTGGTGGCCGAATTTATCTGCTTATTGACACACGACCACATGGACATGATATTACAAGGACAACACGTTAAGGGGGCGTTCACACTACCGTTGGTGACCGTCAGTAGTGTCCGCTGCTATTGTCCGTTACAAGATTTTAGCATCGGACACTAGCTGAACCGTTAAAATTTCCATTCATTTCAATGGGTTCTTATATTGTGTCTGTTTACACCCAATCCGTCAGAGGTCCGTTTTTTTTTCCGCGGACAAAAAATACTACATGCAGGACTTTTTTGTGGAAAAACGGATTCTTGACGGACAGCAAGTGTCCCTTTTTTTTTTAACATTGAAGTCTGTGGGTAACGGACTTATAACAGAGAGTAACTGATAGCCATCAGTTATTGTCCATTATTTTATGTCCGTTTTTTTCTGCGCATGCTCAGAAAGCAGAAAAAAAAAAAAAACTGGACAGTGTTAAAAAACGGATGCTAACTGATGCTAATGTGTCTGTTTTTTTTAACTGATCCATTAATTGGGTCAGTTAAAAAAAACCGGACACATTAACATCAATTAGTGTCCGTTAATGTCTGTTATGATAGGTGTCCGTTTTTTTTTATTAACTGTCCGTTCATAACGGAAGCTAACGGTAGTGTTAACTGTGCCGAAGAGTGGGGTAAAATAGATACGTAAAATGTTTAAAAATACAGGTAAACCCCTGGAATCCCCATCAAGATAAGTCACCAGCTTTACCTCCTATCAAAAATCACAGGTAACACGTTGTGATGTCAAAGTCGCTTAAATGTGTTAAATGACTGATTTAGCTCTGCTTCATCTGTACATGGAGCTCCTAAAGCAACAAATCCACTGCATAGTTAGGAAACTGATCATCTTAAAGACTGTTTTTCAAGCCGTGGTCTCAGAATTTGTCTGTCCAAGGGGGTGTTCTCCAGACTAAACAGAACCAGGCGTAGAGCTGAGACAGAGCAGCGGGGAGACAGAAGGCAGAAGGACTTGGGCCTCATAGTGGAACAATCTTTTATATCAGTTACTTTGGCTTGAAGCCTTTTTAACCATTTGGCGCCACCGGAGCGAGCAAACATAATGAAGAGTAGCGTCACATGTCGCCCTGTTCCTCTGTGTATTGGGTTAACATGGGTTGTACTGTAAATAGCAGCTGTTTACGCACCCCGAGATATCGAGTAGTTTCCCAAGTAGCTTGCAAAAGCCTCATACAAGCCCCTCATGCAAGACTAATTCTTTGTTAGGTTCACACTTCTGTGCGAATCTCTGTTCTGGTCCGTGGAGGATCAGAGAAACGGACACAATCGGATCCGTTCTAAGACTGACATGAACAGAGGCTCCAATGCAGAAGTGAAGCCAGCCTTCTAGTATCAGCAATTGTACTAGCCGCCATATTGGGTTTACTTAGTTTGTGGTACCCTAAAGCCTTATTCACACAACCAGGTTTTAAAAACCATGAGAGTGAATGATTATATTCACATGTCTGTTTTTTTGACGGACAGAATAACCAGTCCGATAAATAAATGGACATGTTTTGTATTTAACCATTTTGATGGACACATGGACCCAATAGAAGTCAATGAGTCCGTTTTTAATGGACATAAAAGTGGATTGACGCACGAGTTACTTCCGTTAAAAATTGATCAATGGGTTGCATTAAAAAAGAAAAAAAAAATGAATTTTTTTTTTTTTTTTTAAACAGTCAATTAAAAACAGATGCAAAACAGATGACACTTGACTGTCCAAAATGGACTCACAAAGGATGCAAAAATGGCCATTAAAAAGGACTGATTCGTCCATTTTTCACGGCCGAGAAATGGACACTGGAATGTAACTATAGCCCTAAAAAATGGAGGAATCTCTTTTTAGCGGTCAGTTTGTATCCGTTTTGCAGCAGTTCCGTGTCCATTTTTGACTATGGAGTGTCATCCATTTTGCATCTACCTGAAATTCCTCTCTGCTTTTTGCACCTCTGTTCCCTGCAATGAAAAATCAAAGCAGAACTTCAGCTTTTCCGGCTTTTACTTGATGATTAACCTCAAGTGAATGGGGCTAACCGGCGGCAAAATCACTGGCAACATTGAGCAGGATGCTTATTATTTTCAGCGTCCTGCTTCAGTCTCTGCCTGCTATTGAACAAAATGGGAGGCAGATTCAGAACAGAATTTGGAGCTGATTTTGAGAGGAAATCTCAAAATCAGCTCCAAATTCCTCTGCAAACAATAGGGTATTTCTTTGTAGGGCTGTGGAGTCAGTAGGATAAATCTCCAACTCCGCCAAGCCGCCAACTCTGACTCAGACTCTTCTATTTTTCCACAGCGTGACTACAACTACGACTCCTACTCCAACTCCGTCATAAATGGCTGACAGCCATGGTCAGTCAGAAGCAGTAAATCTCCTCTAATTAATTAAAAAGCCAGTGATTGATTTCTATGAAAGTAAATATGTAACAAACTATACATCTAATTATATAATAATAATTGTATAACATACAAATAATTCATTATTTTATTTTGAATCTGGAGTCGGCAAGTGTTTTTTTTGTTTTGTTTTTTTGTGTCTCCGACTCTACATCCATGCTTCCTTGCCTTACATCACCTACAGATGAACTGACGCGTGCCATGTTATTTTTGACATTTTGAAGTATCTCCTACATGTCAGTGGTTGCTCTTCTTTTCTTTTCCTGGTCTGTGACTGATGTTTGCTAGATATTACGCGATTAGCAATAGATTTGTTGAATAGCTCATTTTTTCTTAGCAAAACCTCCAAAATGAAATACCCCCAGACAGGAAGCTTCCATCTCACCCGTATATACCGTGTTATCTACATACCGAGCACGCAGACAGCGAGTTATCTTCTAAACGCATTGTTTTAGATAAACATTTCACGCATGTAATGACCTGGGCCTCTGTTTTTCATGGCGTGTTTCATGGTACTGCTGTTTTGGTCTTGGTGTTTTATGGCCTTCATTTATAACGCCTTGCGTTAATGGTGTCAAAGGTGGACACTATGGGGGGGATTCGCCCCAGTCAGGTATGCTATTCTGCAGAAGGACTATAGTACTGTACCGCTCCTATAGCCATGCAGATCCTGGTACAATGATTAAATTGGGTACGGGGCGTAAATGTCAAGTGACGGATGGTTTTTAATTGTCCGTCGCACATCCATTTTTAGATCAATTGAAGTTCTTGGATAAGTGTGTGTGTGTGTGATATATACTGTATATATATAATATATATGTGATAAAGATGACCCCTCACTTTTTTTCTAGTGATTGATTTGGTCAGGGTTGTTCGGACCCTAACGGATTGGATTTTGATGGTATAACATAGCGATATTGCGTCCATGTCTTTATGGGGAAACGTTGTCTCAGTAAACAAGACTTGCCCCATATGCTCCGAATAGGAACTAAGTGTCTGATAGCTTGGGGTTTGACCACTGGGACCTCCAGAGAATGGGCTTCCCTAAGCACCCTATGTGAATAGAGCCATAGTGCGCATTCTTAGGTACCATTCCATTGACTTCTGTGGGGCTAATGGAGATGGCAAAGCACAGCGCTCTGTTTATACCATAAAAGACATTTCTTCTACTTTAGTTACAACAAAATGTACTTTCAAAAAGTGGAAGAGTAGTCTCTCTATACCATGGAATATCGGTGGGATCCTAAAAGATTGGATTTTGATGGCATAACATAGCGACATGGTAGCCATACCTTTACCGAGACCATGTCTTTCAATGGGTGTTCCCATAAACAACACTTATACCCTATTCTCTGGATAAGGGGGTAAATGTCTGATTGTTAAAGGTCCAACCAATGTCTCACCCAGTGATCACGAGAATGTGGGTCCTAGAGTTCCCTCTCTGATCATGCACGTGCACAACCACCCCTCCATTGACTTCTTAGGAAATGGTGGAAAAGTAGCCTAGCACAGTGCTCCATAACTTCTATAGAATTTTTCTACTTCAGTTGTAGAAAAATGTACTTTCCAAAAGTGGAGGAATGATCCCTTTGCAGTACACCATGGGAAATCCTGTGATCTACTGTGTGTCTATAAGATACCTCTGAACAGACACTTATGTGAGCCAATGCCTAATTTTGGTATATCTGTGCCTGTTTTCTTCTACATTTACACCTGAACCTTTTCATATACATGATGTATTTTTTATATTTATAATCCCTTCTCATGTGCGGTTTTGCACATTTCTATTAACAATGTACATTGTATTAAAGAAATATCTGAAATTCTTATTTGCCTTCATTTTGCTCTACAAGAAAACCAGCCCCTGGCAAATTTGACCTTAGAGAAACTGACCTATAAGAAGCCACTTAGTGATTACTTATGGGTTAGTGGCTTCTCTATTCACATTTTGAGGCCAGGCATGATCACCATTTATACAAAGAATAATAAACCAGTTTTCAGCCGCAATATTCACAAACCGACAGACCCCGGGGAGGCCGGGGGGAGGGGGCGGACCGGGCCTTTTAAAAGAGAAGAAAAAATTTACCCCCAAAAAAAAAAACACCCCCCCGGCGCCGCCGGCGTACTTTCTTCTCCCTCCCCCCCCACCCCCCACAACCAACCAAAAAAACCCCCCGCTTATATTTTTTTATTTTTCTCCCTTTTTTCTCTGGGTGTGGATGTCTTTGTGTTTGCTTGGGGGGGGGTGGGGTGATGTTCTGCATGGATGTTAATACCCAACCAGAAACAGAAAGTCCCACCCGAAACGGTAGGGGCGGGGCCATGGGCCAGTGTTCGCTTTTATATTTTAATATCCTCATACAAGACATAAAGATAGCTCCATCCTTAAATTCACCATGAACACCACTTTTTGGGTGTTAACATGGTGAAATGATGATTTTATTGATATTATCTATTTTTCTTAGTAAATCGACTGTCTATTTGGTACATATCGTCTGTAGATTTTGGATATGAAACTTGTTCCCTTTATCAAACACTTACCACAATTTTAGGGGATCAATAAAATTTTTTATTGCTATGTGGAGAGTATTGAAACTCTAAAATTCTTCCTTAGTCACTCCCAATATTGACCACTCAGTCCTGGTTGCCCTAGGACTATCCTGACCACAGAAAGGAGCAATATTTATGCAAATATGCCTCGAGTGGCATCCGTGGGCAGTTCTGGGGCATTTCTAGACCACCTATGACTTAATGGGAGTCTGTTATCAGAACCCAGCATATCAACCCAGATAGATAGGTTAGGGTCACCTAAATCAAACAATGTTTTCCCCTTGTAAATAAATCTATTGCCAAGATATCGTTATTCGGTTCGTTCGGTGAAATGTCTGGAACGGAGGCAGCGATTCACAAGGGGGAAAACACTGTTTGATTCAGGTGACCCTAACCTATCTATCTGCAGGGCTGAGTTGATATATTGGGTTCTAGTGACAGACCCCATTGAAGTGTCCTATGATTTGGGACTAAAATTTTCATAACTATGTAAATAACAAGCTACATATGGCAAGAAGTGTGGGAATCCTAAAAAAATTTGGTTTCTCCAATCAGGAATGGCGACCACTACTATAATTTTTAGGACCTGTATTTGCCTTCCATGTGTATTACAGGTCCTGTTTATGGCAGATTCTCCTTTCCTTGTTATATTGACCCCTGTTCTTTTAGTTAAGAATCTGTTTTTCTGCTATTTCAAGCAATATCGTCTTCGCCTTGTATTCTCTGGATATCCCTTTTATTCCTTTTTGTTTCATTTGTTAGTATTGCTTTATTCCAGTGTGTGCAATACAGTACATATGTCTCTATTACAGCAGGCATTTCAGAAACAACTGGCCTATAAGAATAGAAAGGGTATATGTAAGAGCCCCTGATGTGAATTACATGAGACATTCTCAGGCCGTCCTTGGATGACCGCTCCAGGGCGCTGGGTATGGAAGTCTCTGGGGACTGTGGAAGATGATGAAGTAGAATAGATATTCTGCTGAATACTTGTAACCCTCGGAGAGGGTGTGAGACGGCAGTGTCAGAGGAAATCTCAGGACATCCTCAGCTGCCATCCTGGGGTCACATATCTTATTATAGACCATGACATTAGACAGTGTAGAAGAACTGCCGCATGGATAATATGGACTGTGCTTTAGAAACATGGCTGAATTTTATCATTATTTATTTTATTTTTTTACAGTGTCTTATACTAGAGGACTTTTTGTGTACCGTTTTGTGCACATTTACATTTAGTGTTCGGGAATGACTGTCAAATAGGGGGAAGCATTGGGGTCAGCTAAAAAATAATCTACCCCTATGGGTGTCGCATACAGTAAATGTAGGGGCGCTGGGCATCCAAGGTGCTACTACTTATGGGTGGTCCATCGTCCAACCAAGTGTACATTTTTTTTTTTTCCAGGGACTTCGACTCTGGCTTTAAAATAAAATAATAATTTTTAATTACATTATACAATTATTAATATTATATAATTAATTAGATGTATAGTTTGTTACATATTTACTTTCATAGGAATCAATGCCTTGCTTTTTAATGACTTAGAGGATATTTACTGCTTCTGCCTGACCATGGTTGTCAGCCATTTAAGGAGGAGTCGGAGCAGGAATCAGAGTCGGGCTGTAACAAATGGAGAAGTCTGAGTCAGTAGGCTGGTTTCTTCAAGAGTGTTGTGTCCTACAAGGTTTCCGGTCTTCACATGGACAAATCCTGATGGATCCCCCCTAACCGATCATGGGCCCTTCCGGATTATATTAGGTTTCCAATGTCTCACTGCAAACGATGAGATTCTTGCTGTGAAAAATCTCAGCATTACTGAAGGAAAGGGCACAACACAAGTGTGAACTGAGCCACATCTTAAGAAGGTTGTGATATTTGCCATCTGAATTAAGAAATTGCAGGATTTGATGGCATAGATGGTTCTTGATCTTTGCTGGCGTAGTTTGCATACCCTAGGGCTACCCTGCAATTGTCTGATGACATTACACTAATATTCTGACTAATAAGATTGCGACTATTTCCTATGCATGTCTCTTCAATTACATCTTCCTGGAATCTTGAGATTTTGTATTACAATGGCGCGGATTATAGTGACGACAGGAGACCATGGGTATCATTTATAAATATGCTTATCGGAAAGACTAGATATGCCAGAAGTTTTAAGGCTAGAATTTATTTAAGACTTCTGTGAACAGAACTAGGCCAACTTATAAAAGCTGTAAGGCCATAAATCCAAAGCCATACCCTAGAGCAGAGTTTCCCAACGTTTTCAGACTTTCCTTGAGGCACTGCTACCAAATAATTTTTACCAAAAACAGAATAAAGACACAGATATTTATGTTTATTTATATAGCGCCAACATATTATGTAGCACTTTACAAATCAGAGGATACATCAAACAATAGGAGTGAGGACCCTGCTCACAAGACCTTACATTCTATGAGGAGATAGGGGGACACAAGAGGTCAGAGGGCTTGTTTGCTACCATGGTCCAGCCATCTTTTAATAGAAAGGTTGTGTAACTGAAGCTGTATGAACCCGTCACCAGCCAGTATCTGTGAATATACTGATACTGTGCAAGGAGTGCAGTGTAACGTCTAGATGGAGGGGCCAGGATCTGAGGGACAGAGGAGGAAGGATAAAAGGTGTTATTGTTCTCCACC
This sequence comes from Leptodactylus fallax, assembly GCA_947044405.1. Classification (NCBI taxonomy): domain Eukaryota; kingdom Metazoa; phylum Chordata; class Amphibia; order Anura; family Leptodactylidae; genus Leptodactylus; species Leptodactylus fallax. Next base: position 1,173,110 of record CAMRHE010000270.1, read on the forward strand.
TCCACACACTACACTGTGATCAGGGCACGAGATAAGCCTGACCATACAGATGTGATTTTAGGGCAGTTTTGAAGCTGCTGTAGTTGGGGATTAATCGGATTGTCTTGGGTAAAGCATTCCAGAGCACCAGTGCAGCTCAAGAAAAGTCTTGGAGACGGGAGTGGGATGATCGGATAACAGGGCTTGCAAATCTAAGGACATTGGCAGAACGGAGAGGACGGTTAGGGCGGTAGAGAGTGATGGGAGAGGAGATATAGGGGGGTGCAGCACTATGGATGGATTTGTGGATCAATGTGATAATTTTATATTGTATTCTGTGATGGATGGGCAACCAATACAGCGACTGACACAAGGTAGATGCGTCTGTGTACTGGTTTGACAAAAAGCTGAGTCTGGTGGCTGCCATATATTAGTACATGTAGTTGTGAGCATTAACTAGATTAACATGTGCAGTGGAACCCGCCATGCAAAATGTGCCATGGAAATCCTTTTTTAGCTGCGGAAAAATATTTGTCTGCCTTCCATTAAAGTGAATGAGTTCTTTGGAGTAATGAGGGCGTTGTCGTTTTCATCTTTGGAGCAATGACAACCCCCTAGTTGCTCCTAAGAGCTCATTTGCATATTAACAAAAATGGCGATATCTTGGCAATGGAGGCTGCGATTCACAAGGGGAAAGCACTGTATGATTTAGGTGACCCTAACCTATCTATCTGCAGGGCTGGGTATAGGTGACACTCCCTTTTAATTATGAATTAACCCTTCAATTTTAACCATTGAACCCCTCTTCCTAGTATCTGTATCACTGTAAGCTCCACATATAAGTACGTAGTTTATTAGGTGGAAGACTGTTCACGGGGAGCGTCACCTTGTCCTATTGTTTGTGTAGTACTCTGCCTATAACACAACGTGAATTATTATGATTAATAGCCGCCATACTTGGAGCTCTAACAACTTATTTCAGCAGTGACAGTAGAGGAGGCTCCGGAGCGGCCGCATTAATTAACTTTTGCCTTCGTTCTCTGATGTATGACATTGCCATTCAGTGTGAGAGAAGAACAGATTCACTGACCGCCTTCCCAAGGGGAGGCAGCGGCTGCAGCTGGGCCTGAAGGTCCCGGGACTTCCTGTAGGCCGGAAGCAGATGGGATGCAGATAGCCGAAATGACTGTGAGAGCTTTTTGTTTCCTACTGATCATATTCACAATGACCTTAGTGAGTCTTCCTTTAGCGGCTTCTTCTCTATTCCTTTCCATTTGCTTGTATTAAAGATTAATAGATTTTGTTATATTAGTAGATGGCCGAAGGGAGAAAGTTGTGACCTTTACAATTATGGTTATGGGTAATTTTACTATTTCTTTTGCATCTCCATCCATTTTATACATTGATGGCAGTGGCACAATTTTACAGATCATGCAGAAATAAAATATCATTAAGGCTAGGTTCACATCTGTGTTGGAGACTTCGCCGCAGTTTCCACTTAAAATTTGCAGAGCAAAAAGTCTTGCAAGGAGGAAACCTAACGGACCACATTATAGTCTGTAGTCAGTCGGTATCCTTAGGTAACCGCTTTTTAAGCGCACAGGCTCTCCATCTTTCAGGTCCCTATGTGGACCCGAACGATGGAGAGTCAAACGCTAGTGTGTGCCTGTCCCTGGCACGCTGTGAATTCACCGCCGGAAGTCCTGTGCTGTACATGCCCGCTGAGGCCAGTCAGTGGCCACAGCGATCACAGGAGAGGAATTGGTGACATATGCGAGTGACATCACCGATTCCTTTCCTTTAGCTACTGAGGCCACTGACTGGATAGGAGAGTATGATATTTTTTGTTTTTTGTATGTTTCATATTCCCCCACCTTCTACATGAGTTCTCAAATTCCTGGACCACCCCTTGAAAAAGTGATAGAGTCCTATAAAAGTAAATATGTATCTAATTGATTCTATAATATTAATAATTGTATTATATAATTAATCATTTCATTTTGGAGTTGGTAACTTTTTTCCAACTCCACCCAAAATTTGTCCCAATTATGACTCCACAGCCCTGTTAATAACCATCCACCAACTCCAAAAAAGTCCAACATTTGTCAAAAAATTGGAGTGAGAAGAGGGTCATGTAGGACTCCGAATCCTAGTTTGAAACACTAGGTGCGCAGTGTAATATTAATATTGTTGTTTTTCTGCCTCGACTAGGAGGAGATACTTACGTCACCACATTCGCACTTCTCCTGATCTCCAGTGGTGATGTATATCATCTGTTTTCCCCCCACACAATACATTGTTTCAGAAAAGACTTCCTTCCTGCCATACATATATCTTTACATCTCTGCTATCCATCTTCCTATATTTCTGAAGGAACTCTATAATTAGCAGCTGCCGCTATTCCATCATCAGGTGACCTTAAAGGAGTTTGTGGGAATTACGTATTATTACATATACGTAAGATCAGTATGTGATTGGTGGGGTCTGACACCCGGGACCCCCACATATCAATTGTTTGAAGGGGCTACAGCATTTGGATGAGTGCTGCGGCCATATCACTGAACACCAAGAACAGCACTGTACATTGTATAGTGGCTTTGCTTGGTATAAACAGGCCATGTGGTGAATGAGCCTGACGTCACTGGCCTGAGAGTACCGCTTCTGCTTCGATCAGGTGATCTATGGGGATTGCAGGTGTTGGCTTCATCATAAGATATTGATGACCTATCCTAAGGAAAACCCCTATATTTTGTAGGATTCACATTTAGAAATTGTCCTGGTTATCCGTACATTACCCTGTAGAAAGAACGGAGTTCAGTTGCAACCATTAAAGGGGTCTTCTCACCTTGGTAGTTGATTGCCATCATTTACTGATCAGTAGGGGCCCCAGTACTAGCTGTATTGTGGACGGCTTGGAGCATCGCTGTGCTTGAGAAAAGCCAAAGGGGCCAAAGCTACAGCACTACATTGCCCTATTCCTATGTGAGTCCTCATAGCCAACCTGCCTAGAGTCAAGATGGGTAATATGGCATACTTCCTTGAATCCAAAAGGGCCCAGTTTGTAAAAGTACAAGGGCAAGTCTTGATTCTTGTGACAATTCCCACCACATAAGTTTTTGGTATATTGCCATATCATTATAAGTGGTGAAGGTCCACCAAGAACGAAGACAACTTGCCCTTGTACTTGTTACAAACTGGAGTTTGCCATGTTACCCATCTTGACCCTTGGCTGGTTAGCTTTGAGGACTCACATAGATATAGGGCAAAGTTTTGTGGGGCAGTACTGTAGCTTTGGCCCCTTTGGGTGCAGACAAGTTCATAGACCTCACCAGTGGTTTTATACCAGAAGGAAGATAAATGTCTCCTTTAATCGTAACCTAATAGACTCCGCACATTCAGGGCCTGTATGGCCATATGAGTCTGGGGTATAATTCTTTATTTTCTCACTAGTATTTTTTTTCTTTTTGATTCGGTCATGACTTTACAGTTTCCTGTGAGACTTCGTGAAACCTAAAACCACCCTCTCTCATCCGTCTTGTGAATGGTAAAGGAAAGCACAATGGGGCACAGGCTTCAATGGAATTTGGGAAGCGAATTACTAAATTGGATATGCTGACATTTTCTCAGGGTTAGCTGTGCGGCCCTATGGAAAAGCATTAGCGCATTACAACACTCAAGCGTTTATCTGTCTAGTAAAGCCAAAAATGTGCCAGCGTTCGCATGTGGTTGTCACATGCTGAGGCTTTCATGGGAAACTTCCTGCAAGCCATACAGACCCCCAAAAAAGAAAAGAGATATAGTGAAATTAATGTCGTCTGACTCAGATAATGTAGAGTAAGAAACAGCCCGGGGGGGGATGTAAAGCAATAAGAGAAAATAAAAGCTTTGGAAAGCTCCTCAGATCTTGTAGGATCGGGTGAAGTAGCGAAGTAATCGTATTCATTGTCAGGATAAAAGAATATTCTGCTCTGGTTTATATGGTGACGATATATCTGAGAGTAGAATATACTTGTATACCATGGATGTCACAAAATTATCTGCTGTACATGTATAACTATCAAACTGCTTAGGATAGGTCATCAGTATGTGATCTGTCGGGGTCTGACAACCGGACCCCGCACAGATCTGTTGTAGCAGCCTCTGGGTGTCAGAAGCTGCTAGTGGGCAAGTGGCGCGTGCAGCACCGCACTATCCAGTGCCACCACTGCATAGTGGTGGTTTTAGTGAACTGCAATGCCAATCCTATAATAATAGCACGGTACGCACATGTCACCATCCACTGCATAGTGGTAGTTCTAGTGAACTGCAGCGCCAATCCTATAATTTGTATACCAGGAATACTGCACACACGCCATCCACTGCATAGTGGTGGTTTTAGTGAACTGCAATGCCAATCCTATAATTAATATAGCATCGGTACTGCACATGTCATCCATCCACTGCATAGTGGTAGTTCTAGTGAACTGCAGCGCCAATCCTATAATTTGTATAAGAGGAATACTGCACACATCGTCCATCCACTGCATAGTGGTGGTTTTAGTGAACTGCAGCACCAATCCTATAATTAATATAGCATCAGTACTGCACACATCGCCATCCACTGCATAGTGGTGGTTCTAGTGAACTGCAGCGCCAACCAAATTGAAAGGGCGATACTGCACACGTGATCCATCCACTGCATAGTGGTGGTTCTAGTGAACTGCAGGGCCGATCCTATAATTTGCATAAGAGCAATACTGTGCACGTCACCCATCCACTGCATAGTGGTGGTTTTAGTGAACTTCAGCGCCGATCCTATAATTTGTATAAGAGCGATACTGCACACATCGCCCATCCACAACAACTTTTGGTACCCAGAGGCTGCTAGAACAGATGATCTATGCGGGGTGCGGGTGTCGGACCCCAGTAGATCACATACTGAAGTCATCAATATGAAAATTCGATTTGGGGCCAGAAAACCCTTTTAAGAAGCTAAATGGTAAATTGACCCCCATATAGTAACCTTGATTTATTACAACCTACTAAGCTGCACATTGTATCATCTGAATGATCCATTATCTTGACATGAGGCGGTTAAATAGCTGCACATTATTTTCATGTATCTGAAGCTAGTCTCTTGGCAGCGCACAGTTCTGGAGGCCACGCTATTGGCGAGAGAGAGATTTGGAAAGAATTCCATTGAGGACATTTTTGTCTTGATGAATAACTGACTCTTTCCTTTTCCTGACTAATTTTGCTCCCTTCTAGTGTTCCCCTCTCAGCTGAGAATGAGAATTCAGTGTATTTATCTGGAACATGTAGCGTGCATCACACAGGGTGACAGGACGCTGCAGAGTAAAAATCCGGAAGGACCCTTTTGTTATGTTGTTGCTTCTTGCCCTTTAATCTTGTTAAAAATAGACATGTTTAGGGCATGGTCATGTGGGATTCAGCAGATCCGTGTTGAATCCATCTCCCATAGTTTTCACTGAGAATCCCGTGTTCCATTCATACGGCTGCAAGTTTCAAATCCAGAAAAGGTAGCATGGATGTGACCATTCTTGTTCCGGAAACCGTACAGTGTGGCCACATGCATATTTGCCTCTCTGAATGGGGCTAAATCCACACTTGGATCTGCAGCAAGTTGTGCTTCATTTCCGAGGGTGAGCTCCAGATTTTTGTTGTCTACTTCGCAGCGCAGTGCCTTTATAGCTAATCTCACATGCAAACAGCACCAAAAAGCCAAGACTCCACTTTGACATTCTGACTAAAGTTCCAAAAAACCAGGTTTTCGAGAGGATTCACTATCATGTGAACATACCCTTATAGTTAAAGGTCTTTTACCATTATGGACACTTATTCCCTATCCACAGGACAGTGCATAAGTGTCCGATCGCTGGGGCGCCTGATAGCCGGGTCCCACAGTGCTCACACGGACAGGGGACCGAAAGTTCCTCTAAGGCCTCCTTTTGAATGGTGGCGACAGTGCGCTTGTGTAACTGGTGTTCCATTCACTTTTATGTGGCTGCCGGGACTGTAATCTCTGCCGATCGAACACTTATCCCCTGTCCTGTGGATAGACAACACCTTTAAAGGGGATATCTGGTTTCTAATATTGATAACCTATCCTTAGGCTAGGCCATCAATTAGATCTGCAGGGGTCTGACACTCAGGACCCTGCAGATCACTGATACCGAGATGTAATGTATACATACCGCGAGCCACGCTTCTCTCTCACTGTACAAACTATAGCGGCGAGTATATGTCCTGCAGTGATGTCCTAAGGATAGGTCATCAACAGCAAAAACCTGATAACCCTTTAATAATGCAGCATTTTGTATTTATTTCTATGTGTATTTGTAGGGTAACGTTTGGGGATTTTCAGGGTTGTTTCAGGGCTCCATTACAAATCGACACTGCATCAAAAGAAGTCCAAGTTACAGATCAAAGTAGGAATCCATTTGTCTTAATTGGTGGCATTGTCGGGCAGACGGACAGTCTACATGGACCAACCATGATGGACAAGTTCACAAGAAGTGTGAAGCCTCTGTGACAGTGTTCTTCGATTTGTGTCTCTCCTATTGTTGTGAAGCTATTGCACATCTGTAAGAATTTAGAAAGTGATTTAGCGGGTGCCAAATGGGAACAACAATTCAGAAGCACACAATGTTTTCTAATGCTTGCGTCTCACAGCCTGATTGGCCAAAGTAATTGTGGCTATGACCACGAGGGGCGGCTCAGCCATTCAGACAGTGTAGTGAGGATACGAGGCACACTTTTGAATGACACCCTAAACTCCTTTTTACGATCCCACTGATGCACATTATACATCTTGCTGAGTCTTGTGTCATGTGAACCACTACTAAGTTTGTGGGCTGTCTTAAAGGGACAGGCCTCTATAAAGGTAGTCTCCCACCTCCCCCAAGCATATTCTTCTATCACCACCTTGTTACAGAGCACATTATACTGATAAACAATAGGCTTCTATTATGTATGTCACTTTTGTAGATTGATAAAAAAACAACTTTGAGGAAATGAAGCAGTTGATGCACTGGGGGCGGGCCTTCAGCTCCCTGGAGCATTGCTAATGCCACTCAGACCCCTACCATTTTCTGCCTGCACCACCCCATTCAGTGAGAGTTGATCCTCCCACTGCTATGACATCACTGATCCTACGTGAGCAGCAAGAGTAGCACCCTCAGGGCTGAAGCCCCGCCTCCTCTGCACCAACTACGTAATTTGCATAAAGCTTCAAAGTTGTTTTGCTCCAAATCTATAGTGACATACATAACAAAGATATGTTGTTTATCACTGTAATGTGCTCTGTAACATGGCGGTAACAGATGAATATGCTTGGGGGAGTTGGTAGACTCCCTTTATAGAGGCCTGTCCCTTTAAGACAGACCAAAAACTTAATAGCGGTTCACGTGACACAAGACTGAGTCACAAGAAAGTAGATGTACAGTAGTTGACTCATAACACGTAATGGGTTGTATAAGGATATTAGGCATGTTGGCCTACCCTAGCCTTAAAGTTAGGATAGAAAGGCCATTTTTGGTTTTTGCAGAGTTTTAAGTATTTTACATTTTGTCACACACAAATATGAATATTTTGTAAGAAGCTTTTGCTGCAGTTTATATCTCCGGGTGTAATCTGAATATAGGAGACACACGAACGTAATCCTTAAATAACACAGCAATATGTTGCTGATCTGGGAGAAGAGAAGATGATTTTGGCTCGGGGCGATTTCTGTCACACAATCTGTTTTCTTCTGCTATTGTCGAATTAAACCGCCACATGACGCACTTGTACATACAAGCCTTTGTTGGGTTCACCAATAGACCACATTAGCTGTGTACTGTATATGGTGTCGAGGCTCTGGACACTGCTCTTTAACCCTTGCCAATGGATGACATTGACTTCACAAAGTACTGAGTATATAAGGTTTACAACCGGAGTTGTTGATTTGTTGAGTAAAGTGATAAGGGTTGTAGCCTAGACCTGGCATGTCAAGGGTTAATTATAGTATGGTCAGGAGAGCGGATAACCCTAAGATCTCTACAGAATTCCTGAGAACCTTAATACATTATTCTGTAAATCCTTTAAAGTTATAGGACCTCTAATACACTGCGTTATGCCCAGTGCGGGGCCTGAGGAGGTGGAGCATGTTTTCTGACTGATGGTTTTTGAATCGGTGTCATGCACCGCCCCCTTCAGGTCCTACACCAGGCCTAAGACAGTATATCGGCCTTTACTGTAGTGTTCAAGGGGTCGTCTAAGACTTGCTGGTGGGTTGTCTGTTGGATATGAGAGTAGCGAGGTCCGACACTTGACAGTCCTACCAATCATCTGATATCCTAAAAAAAAACTTCTTTGGATGGATACCACTCAGAATGCAAACCCAGAAGTGCTGTGGTCATGTCAACACCAACAATACAACAAGCCAAAGGATAAACAGGGACACAAAACCCACTCGTATCGGCACTACCAATGGCAGCTTTGTCAGGGGTCGGCCCTACCAAACATCTGATAACTCCACAGTGTACAGAGTCCGCAGCAGATGGCTCCATACACTGTGTAGTGGACGTGTCTTGCTATTGCAGCTCAGCTCCCATTCACTTGACTTTATGCTCAAGATCTTCCTCTCGTTCTGAGACTTTAAGTTACCTATTAGTCTGAGAGATTTTGTGGCCGGGTAGCTTCAGTCTTGGCTGCAGAAGTTGTTTGCAACAGGTACGATAATTTATTACGTGCAAATGAGGTTTGAGATAAAGCCCCTGGGTCCGGCTTATATGAGCTATACATAGGCCTATCAGTCAAAAGCTAAAAACAAGAAATAATAAGTGCTTTCAAGGTGACAGTGACATCATATCATCACTTCCAAAGGGCGCTCACATTAAATATTGATGGGATTTAGATTTCTGATACATTTGCGTCTATGGGACTTCTGGATCCATTCTGTTTCGATAACACGGGTGATTATAGAGCAGGTCCTATTCTTCTCCGTGTTATCGGAACAGAATAGATCTGGACTTCCTATAGACGTGACTGGATCACAGATTGCTCTTGGAGTGTCATCCAACTACTTTCCATGGTAAATTCAAACTCGGATGCATACTCTGTCGTGGCCTTGGACCTTTACACTTCTCTTTCTGAAGGCGTTCTTGCTTTGCGGCATTTACACCATATACACCTGCCTGAAACTTTTGCACATTACTATATATCTTTTGTAGCATGGAGGAGTCCAGCCTGCACTTGCAGGTTCTTGAGGATTTGGAAGGGTTTCGGTTGATGTGTGAGGATTAACAGTAGTTCTTATTTTTAGAACTAGAATGAAAGGAACTTGAAGATAAATTCCCCAGTGTCTGCTTCTCCTCTGTAGAGATAGAACATGCTTAGGAAGAATGCAGCGTGTTTATCGGGGTCGTGCTCTTCTTCATTCATAGTCAACTGAATGTACCAAAGAGGACAACTGCTAGATACTGAGAGCACACAAAGGAACACATCACACGTAACTTAAAGGGGAAAGACAGGAAAATAATGTATGGGTAACCCCATTGGAGCCTGAGGGCCAAAAGACCCTATGCCACCTAAGACGACACTAATTTTACAAATGGCACATGGGTGGTGGTGATCCTGTTACAGTTGTTTTATTTGGGTCTGGAGGCATCAAGATGCCTCTTAGCAGGGACCCTGACCTGGAATCCACACTGAGCCTTGCCCTTTTATGTATGATTTAGAAATTTCGGTATCTCAGAAGCTTTGACACAAGTTCTACTGAACTCATTTGCAATAGAAGTGTAAAATGACTTGAAGACAGTGTTGGATTGGACCACCAGAGTGTCAAAGGGTCTTTCGGTGGGCCCAGGTTCTAAGCCTATGTTCACACTACCGTTATTAAAGTCTGTTGCTGTCATCTGTCATAGGATTGGACATTAACGATAGTAGAGTAACAGACACAGACCGAGCCCCCTCTGTCTGTATCCATTCCCATTGACTATAAGGTAAAAAAAAATATGACGGACACTTTCCCTCCATTGGGATGTTTTTTTTTACATTGGGGTGAATGAAGACGGACAACAGACAGAAGGAGCTTCAGCTGTATCTGTTTATTGTCCTGTGACGGATGAGAACAACGGACATCAAATAACGGTAGTGTGAACTAACTTTAACATAATAATTCTCCAGCAGAAGACACCCACATTTTATGGGTACTGTGGCCTTTTTCATAGGAGTTGTTGAAGGATTGGCCTAAGGTTCATTTTATCTGGTGGGTCCAATGACCCTCAGCCTGACACTGCTTGAGGAGATGTCGTATGCATTGCCGCTTTCTTACGCAAGTTTTCTTTACTTAGAATTAGTCCCGCTTTTTCTTGGACTGTATGTACAATGCTTGACCTCTTCTGATTCTCGCTAAGGAAGCTTATCCTGATGTGTATGGCTTGTATCATCTGGAAACCGCAGGACTGCTGCATTTTTCTGTTCCTGCTTGCATTCCTGTTTGCCAGGTGGTCCTGGGATATGTTATAATATAATAATAAGAAAGCAATGTTAAACTAACAATGAGAGGGAGGAAACTACTCAAGAGGGGAAACATTTAGCACAGGCTCATTCCAGGGTTTCCACCATAATGGTTTACAGCCAAGACCTGTCAGAGGTCAGTGGGGGTAATGTGTAGGGGGGTATATGAGCGAAAAGCCGGGTGGTAAGTTTATAAAAGTAGATAATGGAAGCCTAACAAGTAGAATAATCCACAGCAACCAGTTACATTACATCTTCATAGAGGTTTCTCAATACAGGCAGATGGACCAATGTGCTACTGGGATACCTCATAGGCCTAGTTCACACCTGTGGCTTTTACATCATATTTTTTGTTTCTATGGATCTATCATTTCCATCATGATCATCTTGATAACCATTGGAATCAATATATGATAGACTAAAAGGAACCGGACAGCATTTTAGATGCTAAATCTAGTACCTGGCAATGCATCCCATGGATTCCCATAGGATAATAAAATAATTTTTATTTATGCAAATTAGTACTTCCCCGGATTCAGTAAATCACAGCGCATCCACTGAAGGCACCAACTTCACTCTGGCGCATGCGCTGTAAAGCCCTGCTTAAGCAGGGGACATACCCCTCAACTGCAGTGCGCATGCGCCCGAGTTCAATGTGCCCTTCTTAAGCATGTTATCGGCAAGGGCCATAGAACAGATGTAAGAGAGGTTAGACGGGCTCCTTACAGAGGAGGGGATGACTCGGGTTGGGTCTGACTTTTAGCGTTCGGTCTAAAGCAACTAATTTACATAAAGATTAAAACATTTTCTTATTTGGGATGTCGGCATTAGTGAAGGGTTATGGGAAGCCACGGGATGCACGGTCAGGTAATGCGCCTGGTTTTAGTACCTAAAATCTACTGACAGGTTCCCTTTTAAAGGGGTTATCCTGTGATATAGATAGGACTTTGGTTATTGTCCAAATGTACTTTAGGCTGAGGCCCAAGTTGCGGAAACGCAGCCTTTTTGTTGCAGATTTTGCTGCCATTTTCTGAGCCAAAGCCAGGAGTGGATTGAGCAGAAGGTAGAAGTATAAGAACTTCCTATATATTTCTCATTCCTTTTGTAGCCATTTTTGGCTTTGGCTCAAAAAAAAAAAAAAAAGCAGCAAAATTTACAACAAAAAAATCTGCAATGTGGGGCCTCAGCCTTAAAGGGGTTTTCCATTTCTGTATTTATAGCTCCATCAATAAGATATGCCAGAAGTCTGAAATCAACCTGGGGCCATGCTTGATATAGATGTAGGACACTTTCATTGTGAATACTGACTTCATTGATGGTCCAATTTCAGACAACCCTCACCCACCCCCTTATGTTGCCAGATCTTCCACTTTGCTTTAGTTCTGACAGAAGCAGGTAGCGTCCTGCCCTCTCTCTCACAGGTTTATTAATTCACATTTGGACAAGAACCAAAAAAGTCGCTGAACCACCCCTTTAATATTAATCCAATGGACTGCAATGGATGAACCAAATTACTAGATGACCATAGAATACATGGACAGGCCAGATCAGTCTGACTCCTAATAGGCATAGATGTTAGCCATTGGGTAAGTCATCTGATCTGTGGGCTCCAAAATGTGGCAACACATGCAACCAGTTGATAGGGGGATAGATTAACATGGACGGAGCCGGAAGTAGACTGTTCCACTGTCTAGTGGCTGGTCCTGATGACCTCCGCTCAGTAAAGAGGTGCTGAGCTGCAGTAACTTGACATAGTCACTACACAGTGGATAGAGCTGTCTGCTTCAGGCTCCATCCACTGTGTTAGGCCGGTTGCAGACAACCGTGATGCAATCGGCCGACCGTGAATTAAAGGCACAGGGGACACGGGGATGTTCCCCGTGTGCCGCCCATGCACGGGCCATGCTTCCGCGGCTCTTTTTATTAAATGAATAGGGGCCACAGAAGCAAGGGCGCAAAATAGGACAAGAATAGGACCTGTTCTATATTTTGTGGCCTGGACTGTCGGCCCGCACATGGGACCGTGAAATGCACTGTATATGGGCCCATAGAAAGAATGGGTCAGTGTGCTATCCGTGAATTACACGGATAGCACACTGACCCACACCACGGTCGTCTGCACGGGGCCTTAGTGAATGGAATTTCGGCTCTTCTTATTGAGCTGTATCATTTGGATGCTCTTTCGGCTTGAGAATGGCTCTTTAGATAATACTACTGTCTACTTTATCTAGACGGGGCATCCCCTCCACTTCACCTTTTAACCTAATGGTATGACATCCTTGCAGACCATAGCATAACATGAGATGTCTGTTCTCAGACCAGAGCTGACTCCTATCGTTTGGTTGAAACATCCGGCACAAAGAGCTGGCTTTTTCGCGAAGGAAACATCACTATACTGTGTAGCGCCAGCGGCTGCTGATCAGTGGGGGTTCTGGGTGTTGGACCCCCACAGATATAGGCAAGGCCTGGAAAACCCTTCAGTAATGGAGTACAGAATGTATAGCATGAGGAATTGTCCGCTCCATTCGTTGTCTACAGCTGTACTACAGTTCTGTACATGAGCCCTGAAGCTGACGAATTTTTTTTATGAAAAATAACCATCTGGTGTTTTTATTACATGTGCAAATGATTAATTCTAATCATGCGGACGATTATATAACAGGCTTGGAAATCCACAACTGTATAATCCATGAGCTGTATGTTCTGAGTCCCACGCAGCGAATGCTCATTCATGACTCAGGGCATTAGGGAATACGCCTCACCAGATTACTAAAAACGGTGGTCAAATTTTTGTGGAATTTCTGTCACATCCCTTTCTTATGAATCCACAACCATAACGGATATCGTCCATAGAATATTGCTAGGCCTATAGCCAACTTTGGATTCCTATTATTATTCCTCCCGTGTCGGACGCATTATTATAGGTATTTTATGTCTAGGCACTTGGTACCATATAAGATATCCTCCGATATTTCCATATTGCTGTGCTGTGGATATTTCAGTGAGCTGTTCTATAAATGGATGCAGCTGTTACTATTTTCAGATATTCCCGTGTACTTTGTATACCAGTCACGTTCAGTCATGTGACCGGTATTGGCTGCGATGACATCACACGGGGGTAATGAGTTTGCATCCTCCAGGGTGAAGCCTGCTCATTTGTGATGGGTTTCCCATGATAAATTTGCAGGCTGCCCGAGGATGCTTATAGTGCTTTCTGTTTGCCCACTTTCCCGTCTAATCCCTCTCTGCCTGCCAGCTGCACCTGCGCCCCGGCCTTCGATGACCGCGTCGCCTTTTATCTCAGCACACCCGTCCCCATATGTAATTGGCAGGTTTCATACACACGCTGTGAACCTACTACACTGACATTCATTTGTGCCCTTCACTCCAGTGTGGATAATAACCCATTCACCCTGACCCCTGGCAAACATTGAACACCCCCCCCCCCCCCTTTTTTTTTCTTTTTTTGGGAAAGAACATGTAAATCAATTTTTATATGGGATAAAAATTTTGCATGGCAAATACAGGTCTGACATCTATCAGGCCCATTATATCTCATGGAAATGTTTGCTGTATACATTGGGTATATATCTTCATGTATATAGCTTTAGTAAGGGCTGATATTCCAGTGGCGCTATCTTTGGAATATTTAGGGTACGTTCACTCATAGTGGATAAGCCGACGTAGAACTGTACGTAGAAAATCAGCAGATTAAGATACCTGAAAAGTCGACAAAACGTTACAAAATTCCATCTATATACTGTGAAAAAAAAAATCAGCAATGTCATTTGATAAGTAGTGCACATTTTAAAGGGGTTTTCCAGGTGTAATAATTGATGACCTATCCTTTAGGATAGCTCATCCATTAAAAATCCGCAAGGGTCCTACACCCAGAACCCCTGCAGATCAGCCATTGAAAGAGGCTGCAGTGTTTGGGTGAATGTAGCCTACGCCAAGTTCACCCTTGTGTCAAGCTGCCCGTGCTGATCCATCGAAGGATCAGAATAACGGACAAGCGAACCGCTACAATAGTGCTCACATATGGAGACTGGTGGACCACATTAACTATAATGGGGTCCATCCGGTGTCCGTCGTTTTAAAACTGAATTCAGGCAAACATTGTGATGCGCAAATGTGAATGTAGCCTTACCACACATGTACCTTGCACAGCGCCGTGGGGCTGGATCTCTTGTACAGTTACGTAATAAATGTGACAGACCGGATCAGTATCATCATTTGTAGGCCTATAACCTGTAATTTGTACATACAAAGGCCTCATTGTGAGCCAGGACTGATGAAAGTAACTGGAAGGTCATAAATAACCTGTAGAACAAGTCCGCCTGCAGACTATCGCTCCCCATGATGGCTCTTAGGACTTTTTTTTTTTTAATTGTGTACATCTATGTAGTAAAGTACATGTTGTACGTGGCAGGTTAAGTTTTTGCCCCTCACAGAATGATCCTTCAGTCTATAATGGGGTTTTGTAAGGTCCCGTTCCCGCGATCAGTGGGAGTCCCAGCAGTCGGACCCCCAACGAACAGACACGTATCCATTATCCTGTGGATGATAACGTAATAAATACAGAGTTCTGCTACTTTCTAATAGACTTTTGGGCACATTTTTGAAAAGGGTGGGTTGTTTTTGAGCCTTTTCTGCCTCAAAAACAGCTCCAAAATTAGCTTCAAAAACTCTTTTTGTCACCACTAATTTATTTATTTTTTTTCCTGCTACCTGGAAAAAAAAAATCATCCTGCCCTATCTTGACAGAAAAAAGAAATTCTGCAAATTCTTATCAATAGGATGTGTCAAAAACTGCATGGAATTGAATAAAATACTTTTTTTTTTTTTTTTTTTTTTTGAGGCTTGACAAAAGATAAAAATTGTCTTTGTTGCTCGTAGAAACCAATTACAGCAGTGTTTTTTTTTTTTTTTTTTTTTTTTTAATGCAGTAAATGGTTGCTATGGGCAACAGTCTTTTTTTATTAATTTATTTTTTTCCTTTTCAGAGTGTGTTCACACAGTAAAAGTTTGAGGCAGACAAATCTGACACTAGACATGCCTGATTTCGGAAGTGGAAAGTACACACTGATATTATTTATTTTATTTTTTGTTTTTTAAGTGCGGTTTTTGATGCCTATTCTGAGCCCAGAAAGGATATGTCACCTTTTCTTTGTCTGTGGCGCAGATTTCAGGCAGAGAATCAGCACCAAAATCAGTGAGAGTGTGACAGTTTCAGAAATTTTCTTTAGGCTAAGGCCCCACGTGGCGTCCCGCTGCAAAACAACCCTGAGGGAAAAAACCGCGGCGGCAACACATCACGGTTCTTCCCGCAGCGCTTTAGACAGAAAGTTTGCAGAGTTTTCCTCTGCGGACTTTCTGCTTCAATTATACCTATAGGGAAACCGCCGGCGTTTCCGTAGGTATAGTTGACATGCTGCGATTTACAAAACCGCGACAGTTTTGGAAATCGCTGCGTGGGGATGGGATTCGCACTTTACTGTGGCTGTAAAACGCCCACGTGGGGCCCCAGCCATAATGTGTTTAAAAAAATTTTCCCACAATATTAGAATCCTCATTTTTGGCGCCATAGATGCCAAAACAAAGGATAATAATGAGTTGTATCCAACTCCTTCGTATATAGGTTTATTCCAGATGCCTGGTTATCGCCTCTTCTATGTAACCGCATTGATCTCGGTGGGTTCCTGACGTCTCCCACTCCATAAAACTCATATAAATTCTGTTCCGCAGATTCTAGAGATTTTTTCCATGCCTGGCTTAAGTCATTGTTTCGCTGCTTGAGAAGACTTTACTCTAAATAGTATGGCTGGCTGAAAAAAATCCTCAAAAAATACCCTTGTGTATAGGAGAGGGTTAAATAGGATGGAATTAGAAGAACAAGCGAGTTTTACGGCATTGAGGGTTCCCAGTCAATAATCTCTCCCCTGACATCTGCGTCTATTGCAGAAATGAGGCCCGGATGCTTTTTCGCTAAGGAGAAGTAAATTCTTGGAAAGGAAAACGACCCAGACAGGCAAAAGTTCAGGGAAAGCTGGCAGAATGACAGGCATCCCAAATTTCTTACGTGGACAAGGATATTCCCAAGAAAGAGCCCTATGTATTTTGGAATAAAAAAGAATTGGTTTCCTTTGCTGATGTTTTTAATTACAGTGTCTTAAAGGGAGTGTGTCACCAGAACCAGTATATTACCCCAGCCTCGCAGATAGATAGGTTAGGGACACCAGACCCAGCATATCACCCCAGCCCCGCAGATAGATAGGTTAGGGTCGCCAAACCCCAGCATATCACCCCTGCCCTGCAGATAGATAGGTTAGGGTCACCAGAACCAGCACATCAACCCAGCCCCCGAAGATGGATATGCTTGGTTCTGGTGACCCTAACCTATCAACCCAAATCCATAGATAGATAGGTTAGGGTTACCTGAATCAAATGCTGTTTTCCCCTTTTTGAATTGGTGCATTTATTGCTGAGATTTCACCATTTTTGTCAATATTCAAATAAACTCTTGGGAGCAATGGCAACTACCCTTGTTGCACCAAAGAGCTCATTTGCATATTGACAAGAGCAGCGATTCACAAGGGGAAAACACCATTTGATTCAGGTAACCCCCAACCTGTCTATCTGCAGGGCTGGGTTGATATGCTGGGTTGTGGTGACCCTAACCTATCTATCTGCAGGGCTGGGTTGATATGCTGGGTTGTGTTGACAGACTCTCTGTAAGGAGGATCTGCGATCAATACAGATTTCTTTAGGAGCAGTCATAGAACCTACTGAACACCCCCGGAGTCCTGATCGAAGGGCTTAGGGAATCTGTCATTTGTTGTTTGTGGGGTTGGAATATATTAAGACAGGCGTTCCGTATGCCAGTCTTAATCCATGCTCCACTGTCTGAACATGTACCAAACCATTTTAACCTTCGTCAGGCTGCATAATTTTACAACATTAACAGGCTGCGTAGGTATAGGTACAATTGTACCTACTCAGCCGGACGAGGGTTAAAGGTTTTTTCGGGCAATAAAACAAACTACGGAGGAGCTTGGGACAGGTGTAACATTAAAAAAACAAATAAAACCTGCTAACCTGTCCCCAGCACCCTGTTTGTCCGCTGCCACAGTCCATTCATTCACGCGCCATGCCTTGGCCCCCAGAAACCCTACACCCCATGTGATAGCTGAGACCAATCAATGGCCTCAGCAGTTGCTGGAGAGGGACTGGTGACCTATGTGAGATATGTGGGATGCAGAACTTCCAGGGACCGAGGCACAGCGCACAGCTGAATGGACTGCGGCTGCAGACAACGGAGCACCAGGGACAGGTGAGTATCTTTTGTTTTTCTGGAAAACCCTTTTAAGATGCTCCAGTCACTTAATAATTCTGGCGCACTTCGGGAGGTCTCATGGGCCAGAATTGAAATCTACGCCAGCCAAGGTCTGATGTAAATTTCTGGTAAAATTGAGTCGAGGTGTCCCTAACCCTAGGGCACTGGCGTAGATGCAATAGTAAATCTCCCCCCTAACGCTATACAATTTCCAGATAAATAGATTACACATCCATAGATTATAATGGGACATGTGTAATGCCTCCTCTTTCCTGCGGGAGTGCTGTAGAATAATTAGATACTTGCTGTTTCCTAGTTGATTACAGTAGATTTGGCGTTTACTTCCGCCTTTATAAAGTGTTTTCTTTCCTTCTATATTTCAGAACTTTGGCTGTCAAGGCAGTAAGATTTGTTTTCCACACTGGGACAAATCATTTTAAAGCCTTAGGTTCTTGCGGAGAACTGAAAACCGGGGCCTATGTGCAAATACAATGAATACCGCAAGATAATGATATTAATTAATGCCTCATGGAGACAGACGGGGAATATGAAAAGAATTGTAATTAAGGATCTAGATCTTATTAAAGGAACAATTCTGCTATGTGCGGTGTAAAGTAGGTCACCATAGAGCCGGGCTGAACTTCACAGGCTGCAATGTATTTTTGGTTGCTAAAGCAAATAGGAAAATACATAACAATTCTGGATGTACACAGCCTCACCCGACGATCAGACTGAGCCATGATGGGGCAGATAGTTGCTGTTTCCAGTAATCACAGAAGCGCAGATGTCCCCTGACCTTCAGACCCCTCACTGTGATCACTGGAGGAAAAGAAACTTTGCACCCAAACCTCTCCGATCTAGACTATTCGTCATTTGTGTCACTGTTTTTGGTGATCAATTCCCAACCGGTATCTTTCAAAAAGTTCCCTAAAGCTCTGTGTATGCCATAATCAGGCAATCATGGATGATTGTAGGTCATTACTTTAATTCTTTGTACGTTTTAATAGGCGCCGCTCCACTGATTGCGGCACAGTTGGAATTCTTTCTCTAGCCCCCACCGTTCCTGAGCAATGAACCCGATGTATTAAATAGACTTCTACTGCCAAGTAGGTGATGTCAGGCAGGAGCAAATAGCATATCAGGCACCAAAACTTACTGCACTGTTTGCTTGGGAATGGGTGTCCACCCCTATCGATCATATACTTAAGTACTATCCTGAGGATTGGCCATAAAAAAAAAAAAAAAAAAAAAAAAGCCCAGGCAATCCCTTTAAGCATGTTTTTATACATCACTATTATCAGTCTATAGTTAAAAAAACAACAACATCAACAACAAAAAAAACTATATCCTGCAATTTTTACTCTGGGCATTAAGCCTAATAATAGGCTGACCTTTAACAATTCTGTAGGGGTTTACTTTGCAGCTGTCATCTCTTTTACATCAACGACAGTATTACAATAGAAGATAACATCTCTAAAGTTAATACCACATGCCACCCATCATTACATCCACTACTGACAATAGATGATGTCACAATTTATCTACTCCCCCTGCACAGAGCAAGTCTAGAAAACTTTCACATAGACCTCAGTGAGTTGGTTCCAGTCTATGGCCATGACCATGATGTGAAGCATATCACTAAATGCTGTTAACAGAGCAGAGGAGAAGCTCAGGCAAGATGGCCGCCCCCATAATCATGTACAGAAAATTGAATAAAACAATCTATGATGTGAAAATAAAAACAAATTAGAATAACTGATAGATTTTACTATCTAGTTTTAATACTTAGAGGGCCTTTCACCACCTCCACCAATTCTAGTTCTTAGCATCTCGTAATAGTCTCTGCTCCACTAATTCCAGCACCGTTGGAATATACTCTCTAGCCCCCCACCATTCTTGAGCAACAAGTGCAGTTAGTTTTGGTGTCTGGTGTGCTATTTAAGCTCTGTATGTCAGAAGGGTGGTGTCAGACAGTGGAGCGTGACTTAGAGTGTCAATCAGAGTCAGCCAGTGTCAGAGCTCAGAATCACACCCCTTGTCTGCTCCTGCCTGACTCCGCCCTCCTGACTCTAAAGAGCTGGACTTGTTGGAGGAGGTGAAAGGTCCTCTTTAAAAATGGTGATTCATTCCTTTTAAAGAGGTTGTACATGTTTAGAAAAACACGGGTGTTATCTTCCCCAAAAAAATTCTCACATCTGGCATTCTGGACATCTGTGTTTGGTATTGTAGATCATTTTCATTGAAGTGAAAGTGGTTGAGCTGCACTTCCACGAACAACCTGTGGAGAAGTGTGGCGCTGTTAATGGAAGAAAGCATCCACGTTTTTCTAATTTTTGGGAAAAAAATTAAAGTCTTGGCCGATAAGAGTTAATGGGTCGTATATGGGCACAGTCAGTAGTGATGTCCAGTCAGTGGGGTCCTGTGTGAGGACGCAGTGACTGGTTTCATGTTACTGGTCCCACAGCCGAGCACTTCTGCATCACCAATGAATTCAGAATTATTGACTTAACTGGCAGAGACCTGAATCCGCAAGTCATTACCGAATTGTGGTTTCTATAGATACCGCAGCCATGGAGAGCCATTACTATTAAGCCTTGGGTGCTTGTGTGTATATATAGCTAAATTGGGCATAATCGCTATATACCGAATCCAGCAGTTAGAGGGCAATGTGGTGGCACGGTGACTTAGTAGCCGCAGTCGTCTTGTATGTCGGATGCTAAAGTGGTCATTTTGGATTTGGCTTCCTGTTGGGAATGAAATGTGCTGCAGTTTTTCGTCGTCATGGCCGTGTATAGGATAAGTGCACAGAAAAGGCTTTGCGGATCAATTTACAATATCCTGACTTCAGATGAGTTAGCAGCTCTCAGCCTCCAGGGTGATATTACCTACATAGATCTGGCTGAAAGCTGTCAATTTTGTCTCACTTGATGTATTGAAAAATACATAGAATTGGCAGGATTGCAAATGAAAATGACTCCTTCTACCCGGGTTGGGTCTATAGCTGCTTATCTTGATCTTTCTAATTGAGGAGTAGAATGCCAGAACTGCAGTAAAGACTGACACTGTAGGCAAGAAGTGACAAAGGAATATAGTACAACGGTCCAGATTTTTATTTCTTTTGGAAAGAGGATAAGCTTTGCCTCTGTAATGGCTGCCATTAGTGATCAGCACCCAGGATATTTTACAGGCAGCTCTCATAATGAGATCTACTTTTCTGGGAGGTTTTTTTTTTTTTCTATTTTAGGCTGGTTTTACATGAATGTACTGTATTCAAAATTGCAGGGCTGTGGTCAGAGTCAGACTTGGAAGTTAGGACCAATTTTGGGTGGAGTCGGATAAATGTTTTCAACTCTGCTTCAAAATAAAATGATTTTTAATTATACTCTACAATTATTATTACATAGTTAATTAGATACATAGTTTATTTATTTAGTTTGTTACTTCAAGCAGCACTTTTCTCTAAGCATGTTTTGTGCGGAATCCACACGGACCCCATTATAGTCTATGGGGTCTGCGGGTTTCCCAGGTAAACCGCTTTTCTATGCGTATAGGTTTCCGTTCGGGGGGTCACCGAGCGGACTCTCCGAACGGAAACCCGAACGCAGATGTGAACCGGGCCTTTGGCTATGTTCACATCCGTAGGAGTCTCCACCGAAAAAAGTCCTGAGGACTTTTCCCTCCGCTGGTTTCAGTATAAAAACATCGGAAACCTGGCGGACCCCATTATAGACTATTTTAGCGGACGGCCTCTTCATTGTTTGGGTCCATCGGTGGATCCAAATGACTGAGAGCCCGGCGCAAGTGTGAACCTAGCCTTTATTGCTTCTGACTGACCATGGAATGGAGTCGGAGCAGGTGTCGTAGTCGTAGTCAGGCTGTGTAAAAAAGGATAAGTCAGAGTCGTTGGACTCCACAGCCCTGCAAAATTGTTCAAATTACCTTTGCAGAAGAGATGTCCGCAACATGGACTCAAATAGCGCATGCTCCAATTTTTTTCCACTTGGACCAGGGTCTGTTGTGTGCATTGCAACCTATAGTACTGCGGGTCCATGTACATACAGGCAGCGCAATGACCAACAATACTCCATCTGAATTAGACCTTATTATATACGTAGAATAGATTCAATGCCAAGGAGATTAAACATGTCATTCTTTACAGATACAGATTGTGAACACACACGTCTGCAATGTATGGGAGCTTTTAGAGAGGGAAGTGAAACGCGCTAGCACACGTATTACTAGAATGAAATTGGCCCCAGCTGCAAGTCATGCACTTAGGAGGGAGACGGATCAATAGAGTTAAAAATGATTGAGAACAAGGAGGCCTGCCCGTGCACAGAGCGGGACGGTGGGTGGGGATGACGGTCTTATGCCTGGAATGGGATGGGCACATATCCATGTCAAGAATAGCCGCAAATGTTTGTGGAGGAAACAGGAAAGTTCTCATCCTTCTGTCAGCACCATTAATCCCTGGCACAATGTCGTGCTATTGTTTTTAATGCATTTCTTACGCTTTGTGGGTTTTGTGTGGCAGCTGGGGATCGGGAGACCTCCTTTGGCCTTAGGTATTGATGTGGAAGCTTGTTGCCTCTAGACATTACTGCAGGACAGTGTCTGGACGAGCGGCTGATCAATATCACAATACCGCTTTATGGCCTTTTTATAGGCGCTGCGCCCTTTTAAGTAGTTATATGAGCCCGACTTATTCTATGGCTCTATGCAGGTAGTGTATTATGTTGCATCAGTACCTGTACCACTGAAGCTAACAATGGCTAGAAAAAAAATCTGCTTTTTTTCAACCCCCAAAATGGCGCCTCTTTGTCCACAGGCTGTTTTTGGTATTGCATTTCACGCTCATTTATTTAGAGGCCAGCATATCAACCGAGCCCTGCAGATGGATAGGTTATCCCCTTTTTTTGTCAAAATGTACATGAGATCTTTGGAGCAATGAGGGCGCTGCATTTCTCCAAAGAAGTAAGTGGCACGTTGCTCCAAATAGCTCATTTGCATATTACCAAAAACAGTCATATCTAGGGAATGGGGAAACACAGTTTAATTCAGGTCACCCTGACCTATGTATCTGCAGGCTATGGTGATGTGCTGGGTTTTGACGAGAGACTCCCTTTAAATAGGGAAGAGCTGCAATACCAAGCACAGCCTGAGGACAAGAGTGGTGCTATTTCTATAGAAAGATTCTCTTTAAGTTCTGGCAAGCCTCCACTTCTCTGCCCTCCTTTTACTGCCACTAGTCTGACAGAGACTAGTTGCTATGGACTCACTGCCTGACAACCACTTTAATTAGCTGTAGGTTTTCCGCAGTTCTGGTACAAGCTTCTGTTCCTCATATTGTCCTAATTACAGGTTTCTGAAGATAATTTCCTTCCCACAAACACTTACTACAGATTTATTCTGAGCAGCCGGTCGACCTAAATATAAACCTCAAAACTATTTCCCAAAATGCCTCCCAAACCAATAATGGTTCTGTGTAGGGGCCTTTAATAGGAGCAGAAACCTGTCCGCGTGACCACAAACCAATAAAGTTATTCGGAGATGATATTCTTTTTATGGATATGCTAATCAGCTTTCAAGTGCATTGGGGGCGGGGCCTGGATCTCTAGATTTACCTACAAACAACTACTGAGACTGAAAACATCAATCACAGCTAAAGGAGAGTCATTGGGCAGGAATTTTATAGGCCGTTTTAATTACTTGTGCCTGTCTGTAGGCAAATCTGACCCCACCTCCAGTGCACTTGAAGGCTGATTAACATATCTATAGAAAGATGATTATCTCTGCGTTGTTTCATCAGTTTGTGGCCAGATATAAATAAATAAAATTAAGGGCCCCGACACAGCACTAGTATTAGTTTCAGAGGCATTTTAGAGACCTGACAGACTCCCTTTTAAAGGGGCTGTCCATGGTTAGATAAACAGCCCTACACTTGTCCAGAGGTTACGCCTGGTATTGCAGTTTACCTGTAATAAAGTGGATGAATTGCAGTGTCACTCAGAACATATGGACAGGACACTGATTCTGGAAGTAAGGCCCCATGCACATGACCAAGCCTGCATCCAATGTGGGGCTGAGTGTTATCCGAGCGCATTCCATGATGCAGTCACCTCCTATGGGGGCTTCCTATTCACCCTCTTCCGATGACACGGAGCAGGATAGGACTTGCTCTATAGCCATCCATGTCATCGGAGCAGAATGAATTGGAAGCCCCATAGAAGAGAGGGCATCACGAAATGCACTCGGATGTCGCTCTGTCACTCTGCAAAATCTTGATCGTGTGTGTAGATCCTTAGAAACCATGTTTTTGTAGTCCTGCTCATCCCCTTATAATGAGGTGTACTTGTTACAATGGACTCCATCATCCGTCATTGAGGGTTTGACATTGATACTGTAGATAAACCTCATATACTATACTTGGCACAATACTGAGGCTCGGGTTGCTTGTCCCTGCAAGGTGGTGGAGTTTATTGATGGTCTCCAAATCCTGTCCCTCACTACCCATTGGATGCCGCTATCTGCATGTATTTGTTGGTGGTCTCTCTCCTGTAGGGTCGCTGCTTTGAATATTGCCTAGCATTGAATCCGTTCTGGTTGCGAAACGCGTCTTTGTGATCATAACAAAGACCAGTCAGTGTATCCTTTGTTGTAGTCAGCAGGATGGAGCTTTGCCGGCATAAGCCAAGTGCTTGGTGTGATCCAGCTACAGATTGCTGAGCGGACGACCCTTTCTAGAACCGCCATCCCAATGAGTCTTTCTCTCGTGTCATTGTCCTAACTACAAGCGATTTACAATGGGGATGGGGGGTTATAGTCTGTAGTAAAGAGGGTTATAGATCAGGAGGTGATGAAATACAAGTCAACTGTAGAGCACCTGCATGTTTTGTTAGCCAGTCACCCAGCTTTCCCGGGCTCCTGAGTGGTAAACCAGCTTATTTTTGCAGCAATATGGACACGTAGGAAGTATTATCTTATACCCAGGTGGATTTGTCAATCGGGGTCTGAGAAAGCTTGGTGATCACCCCGGTGGGAGCTGTAATGGCAGACGCGTATTGTCATCGGTTTCCACAGAGACATATATATCCTCGTCTCTTTACTTACTGTTATGATTTCCGTTTTTGAAGGGTCAAGGACGGGTATGAAACATCTGTCTGGTAATGAATCCTAATGGGTCTCATTGATTTACAATAGCTCCAATTTCTCAGTCATGTTCTTGGTGATATTGATGTCCTCTGTTGTTGCGGCGGCCATTTTCCTGTAAATGTGACAAGAAAAAGAGCCACCATATTGTTTTTTTTCCCTTCGTCAACATTTTTATCAGTGACAAAGTGACAGCTTTTTAGCAGCTGACAATAGACCAAAGTGACAACCAGTCTAGCTGCACTTCCTGTTGTCAGGTTTACAAAATGGCCGCCATAGGTGAATATAATAATGCCAATATCTCTGTAAGTAAAAGCAACAGAATGATCAAATTTGGACAAGCGTTCTAACTTCTGATTTCCTAAGGTGTGTACCACTTTAAATCTTAGATGGAAATCCACTTTATTTTTTTTTTAGCAGGACATTAGAACAAACCAGAGCCCCCCGTTTTACTCAGTTTAGGTTCTTCTATGTATGTACTAAAATAAGGGTTGCGGTTTTACTTGCCTGCGATCTCTGAGCAAGCACATTAACCAGTGTCTTTATTTCTTTCCCTACAGGGCAGCGATAGATGAGGTGGAAACAGATGTGGTAGAAATTGAAGCCAAACTTGACAAGGTGAGGAATATGGAGAGCGCTTGCAGCACCTCAAGGTCACCATTGTCACATATATTCAGACTCGCTTTCTAGCCTTTGCCCTACACGTCACAGCACACAAGTTACTGACCTCCCCGGTGCAGAGGCAACGTTAACATTGACAGGCGGCCGGGCTCAACATCTGCAAGCAGTGAGCTGGAAACATTCCTTAAAATGTTTTCCAAAGAGCTCTAGAGCATGTAAGACGTTGTGCTGAGAGAGCATTCCCGGGCTATGAGTATCCTCGCTCCTCTATGTATCCACGTATCATGGATCTGGGCTGACCCACTGCCCGTCTGGACGCCAGATGACATGGAAATAGTTCCCAAGTCTGCACACAAGACACCCACATTTACTGTCTCACACACAAACACTGCAGCAGAATAACACAGCCGTGTCTATGTGTGCAAGTGAAATCCAATAAAACTTTCATTATTTGTGCTGAGGAACATGAGCCGAAGCCACTGGCAGAATCTTAGACTGACACTTCCCTCTCCAAAACCATAGGGATTTACCAAATGGCTTTAAGAATATACCATGGGGACATGTGACCCTGCATAATAATGTAGGATTATACACTATTAAGGATGCGTGTGATTTAGGATGTTGGGTGATGGTTTCTTTTTGGGTTACTATGGCTGCATCAAGAGACACATGTCCACCATACTTACAATAGGTTCACATCTGCATTGGACTCTCCGTACAAGAGTCCACCGCAGATTACACTTAAAATTGGTGGAGAGAAAAGTCCTGCAAGAAGGACTTTTCTCTCCGCAAGTTTCAGTATAAAATCGAGATCTTAATTTATTTCACAATATGCAAATGAGCAGTCTGGAGCACCAAGTGCGCCTCCATTGCACCAAACTGCTACTCCCCACACTGCTATAATACACTGATGCAAATGTGAGAACACAGGGCCAGACGAGTGAGTAGAGAAGGAGGGCGTAGTAGAGCAGTGTGGGGCATTGCAGTTAGGAGCAATGGATCTGCCCCCTGTGCTCCAAATTGCTCATTTGCATATTGTAAAATAAATATTTTGGCGACGAGATACAAATTTTCATGGGGAGAAAGACGTTACATTCAGGTAAGCCTGACCTGTCTACCTGCATTGCTGCTTTAATATGCTTGAACCTGGTGACAGACATTTTTAAGCGTGCATATTAGAGATCTATACATGTCTGTGGATATAGCCATGACCACGGGAATTCGGAGAGCTAGTATATGATAAGGCTGTGGAATAGAAATCTAGTTAATATTACACAGTTAATGACTTTTCACATATTGGTAATGCCTGTGAGGCCCCCAGCAGGAGGGCAGCTGTATATGACTGTTGCCCTCTAGTATTGATGGCTGGGATAAAAGAAAATTTAGTCTAAGAATATGTCCACATGGTATGTGTATGCTGCGGATTTTTGGCTGTAGTGCATTACAGTATCAGTACTTTAAGAAATCTCACCCAGACACTGTAGTAAAATCTCCAGTGGAAATAGACCTGTAGTACAGATTGTAAAGGTGTAGATTGTCACATATATATGTTATGTACAAGATGAAGGATGTGACAAATCTGCTGCAGTTAGGGTAAGTTCACAAAGCGCAATTTGGTGCTGATTTTGAGACAGAATCTGCCTCTAAATCAGCACCAAATTCCTCCATGAATCTGCCTCCCATTGTATTCAATGGGAGAAAGATCAAAGTAGGACTGTGAAATAATAAACATCCTGATCTTGCTGTGTATTCCGCAGCGAATTTGTCCACAGAACTCCGCGGTGCCAGCTACTCTACTGATCAGCCCCATTCATCAAGTGAAAGCTGTAGCAAAAAGCCAGAGGGGCAGAAAGGGGAGATGAATTTGAGGCAGAAGTCCGCCACAAATTCTTATGCCTTTCTGCTATGTGCACATTCAAAACAATCTGCAAAAAGAACATGCACATTTTTATGCCCCTGAGTGTTTTCCTGCAAATACACTTCAGATTTTTCTCGACTGAAAGTTCATATCGCCATGTAGTGGCTTTTAATAGGAGCAGAAACATATCTTTGTGGCCATAAACAATTGAAGCAATGCTGAGATGATCATCTTTTTATGAATGTGCAAATCAGCCTGCAAGTGCACTGAGGGCGGGGCCTGATTTGCCACATAGATAGCCATTGAAATGGTTGTCCAGGATAAATGTGTTTTTTTTTTTTTTTTTTTTTTTTTCTTTTTTAATATATGAGGACAGGGAAAGTGGAGAAACCCCCCCAAAAAAAACATACCCTCCTGTTCCCGGTCCTATGGTGTATCCCAGTGCGGTTCAGTCCTACTGCTCCGGTATCATCTTTCGGCAAAAGTCCCTCCCGCACGTGACTACCTGTTACGTTCAGTGTCCTTTCCTTAGGCCGCTGATTGGCCTCAGGGGTCACATGTGGCGGGGACTTCAGCCAAAACAAGATACTGGAGCACTGAGAGACAGCAGAGTATTGGGGACAGGTGAGTATGTTGTGTGTGTGTTTTTTGGGTTTTTTTTTCTATTCTTTTTTCCACCTTCCCTACTGCTATTGTTATCCTCTACAGTTGCTTCCCAATGCTGCCCATTTAGCCCTGACTGACATTTTCAGCCTCTGCCTGTGTCATGGCTATCCCTTGCAAATCTGGCAATGTCCCGCCCCTAGTGCACTTGTGGCTGATCTGACTATCCATAGAAAGATGATTATCTCTGTCTCGCTTCATCAGTTTCTAGCCACAAAGATATGTTTCTTCTCCTAGTAATGGTCCCTACACCGCCATATTATTAGCTTGGGTGGCCTGTAGACGCCCTTTAGTAAGTTATGCATGTTATTACACGGGTAAAGAGCTTATTAAAAACCTCTAATTCTGTAATTTAGTGCGCAGAAGATGGGCACACGTGGTATTAGGTTAGGGAAGATCTAGTAGAAGTTCTTGTTCTCGTGTCTTGTGCTTTGGTCTCTCATTGTCTTCTCTCCCTTTTGTAGTTGGTGAAACTATGCAGCGGGATGCTAGAAGCCGGTAAGGCCTACCTTACCACCAATAAGCACTTTGTAAGTGGCATCCGAGACTTGTCCCAGCAGTGCAAGAAAGATGAGATGATCTCGGTAGGTTCTTCCTTTCTTGGAGGGTATAATTTGCCTGTCTTGACCTATTATAGCATAGTACAAAAAATTCTCAATGAACTTTGTCAAGTCTACACGTAAATTGGCCGTACCTGCATTTTTTATTCTAGACTCCTTTTAAGGAAACCAAATAGATAAGACTGGATAATCCAAAGTCATTGGGACAACTTTACAATAGGTTTTATTTTATGTTTTTTGTAAAACTTGAGCTGATGATGATTTTCTTTCAGGAGTGTCTGGATAAATTTGGGGATAGTCTACAGGAAATGGTCAACTATCATATGGTAAGAAATATGACATTTATGTATATTTTACAATACTTTTTAGTCCATCCATCATACATGAAGTGTTCCGTGTAGTGTTAGTGCCTTTTTTACCACTTATATATTGTACACTTACTTACATATGGATGTATTTGGTGAATTTGTATGTGTGCAATAAAAGCATTTTCCAGGTTGTTACAATTGATGGCCTGTCCCTAGGAGGGGGGTCCTTGTTGTTTGATAGGTTAAGGTCCGATCCATCCCATGTTGCCTTGATCGATTAACCTCAGTAAACTCAAAACAATAACCTACATACAATGCCTGTATGACATTTATTGGATGGGACTGAGTTGCAGTACCAGACAGAGCCACAACCGTATGCTCAGCACTTCACCTGGGTTAAACAGTTAAAGGGTTTTGGGATTATGATATTGATGAGCTATCGTTGGGGTAGGGCACCAGTATCAGATCAATGGGAGTCAACATGCGGCATCCCAGCTGATCAGCTACTTAAAGAGGCAACAGCATTTGGGCAAAGGCTACAAATCACACACAGTGTTGTACATTGTATAGCAGCTTTGCTTGGTATTGAAACCCAGTCCCAGTCATATAAATAGGACTGAGCTGCATAAAGACTTGTGACCAATAAACAGTGTGTTTCAGCCCCGTCATGAATTCTGTTGGCCGGTGTAGCTACGTGCATCTGATCATTTGTAACATTTCACCATCCAGCAATTGCTGGTGAACTAGAGAGTGTCTTTGGCCCTTTGTTCTTGCATTGAGAGCCAACATGGGGTGATCTGTCTCCCTCGGCACCGTAATTGTATTGGAACCATGATGGACCCCAAGGAGTCTGCCACCAGATCCTAGCATATAGTCCAGCCACACAATATAGATACTTGGGGTCACCTGAACCAAACCGTGTTTCTCCTTTGTAAATTGCTGCCTCTGTTGATGAGAAATCGCTGACTTTCTAAATAGGCAAATGTGCTCTTTGGAGCGATCAATCCATTGTTCCTTATATCGTTATAGCGCCCCCATTGCTCCATATACCTAATTTGCATATTGACAAAAGCGTGATATCTTGGCAACAGAGGCATCGATACCCAAGAAACACCCCCACCCATTTAATTCAGGTGATTCTATCCTATCTACCTGTAAGGCTGGGTACATATGCTAGGTTCTTTTGACAGACTCCCTTTAAAGGGAACCTGTCAGGGCAATTTGGGACACTAAACCACCCACATGTCCTTATGGGCTAGGGGTTTAGTGTCCCAAATCGCCTTGTTGTAAAGCCATATGTGTTGCAGTAAGAATAAAAAAGCTTTATACTGCCTCTTCTGCTGTACTCCTTGCGCCGACGCAGTTCTTTATTGAAGTCAGAAGACTACACCTCGACTTCAGTGTGCATGTCCCATACCTCGGGCACTTGCGCAGTGAAGCTAGGGTGTACATCTCCGGCTTCACTGAAGAACTGCGCAGGTGCTGGGCGCACCAGAGATGACTCCGATGAGAGATTTTTTTTCAAATGCAGCCACAGATTCCTTTACAACGGGGCGATTTTGGACCTGTGGGTGGTTTAGAGTCCCAAATCGACCTGACAAGTTCTCTCTAAGGTTGATGAGATCTTGTCATTTGGACCTGTGTTTTGCTGGAGCATTTAGGCCATAAAGCTAGTGTGAATAAGGACTTTCACTGTTGACTTCATATGCATTATTATTATTTTATACGGAGCGGATCTCCTTTGGGATCTGTTCTCACATTTCCTTCCAGATATGAAAACAATGCAGGTGTTGGAAGACCTAGGACTTCTCTGTTTTTGCTACACTGCAGTTTCCTAATTTCTCTACTACCTGCCAGGAAGCTGTTGGTTCGCTGTCAGTGTCTCCTGAGAGTTGTAGTTCAGCTACAGCTGAACACCACAAATATCCTCTTTCAGGTTTTAGCAGCTTTTATCGTCAGCAACCGGGGTTAAACGGGCAAGCAAAATGGTTGTGCTCTGCTTATTTGAAGCACTCATCTCATTTGCCTTTTGAGACTAGATTATTCCAGGGATTGCTAAGCACATCTGCTCACCCGGCTGGGTGTTGCATAATCTTAGTGACGGCGGCGCCAGATGTTACACTGTTCACAGACCAGGAAATGAGAGAGGATCATGTCACCGCTTTCCAATTTTTCACCCTAAATCAGACAACTGACGTTTTATGGGATCCAAGGCACTGAGGGATAAGTCTTAGAGAGAACCCAGTTGGTCATAGTTTAATGTTAGGGATGTGACTGTGGGGATAACTGAACAGGGCAGGAACATTTAGTGCTATAAATGGGTGTAACGCCTGGTGTATACAGTACACAAAGCTGTTATAGTGTAATATTCTTGTCTTTTTTATACCCTAATTTATCAAAATTTGCAATATTTGATAATGTCTTCTGCCCAATGTGATGGTAGGCGGGGGTCCCCTGATATAATATGTGGGCGGGAGTTCCCTACTGTTAATATGTGGGCGGGGGTCCCTGCAGATAATATGTGGGCGGGGGGTCCCTGCAGATAATATGTGGGCGGGGGTCCCTGCAGATAATATGTGGGCGGGGGTCCCTGCAGATAATATGTGGGCGGGGGTCCCTGCAGATAATATGTGGGCGGGGGTCCCTGCAGATAATATGTGGGCGGGGGTCCCTGCAGATAATATGTGGGCGGGGGTCCCCTGATATAATATGAGGGCGGGGAGTTCCCTACTGATAATATGTGGGCGGGGGTCCCTGCAGATAATATGTGGGCGGGGGTCCCTGTAGATAATATGCGTTCTTTAGAAAACTTATGATCCATATTGAAATGCAGTGATCCTTATTGGTATTTCCATAGTGAATTTCCATTCATTGCTATCCAGATTCTAGCAGCTTGTGTGCTCCCTTGAGAATCAGTGACCAGAGCAGATTTGGTTGTCTGATCATCATCTTTGCAATGTCTGTGTGTCAAACTTGACTGTTTGTCTCATCTCATTATCCTTAAGATGGTTGAAGACCTTGGGTTCACTTAAAATTGTCAAAAATCTATCTGGTGATGTCTGCTTCTTATCTGAGAGCTGGATATGAGGTAGAGAAGCTGAGCTCTTTGATATATAGGTTTTATATATATAATTTGGAGCAGGATTTCCGAGTGAAAAGCAGAGCAAATCCTGACAGGACTCCTAAGAGAGACAGTGAGAGTCCTGATTACCCTGATCACATAGGATGATTGCCAGCCATCTATGTACACTGATACAGGGAGAGCTGTCAATCACTGCGTGTTATAACCCTATATATCACAGAGCTCAGCTTCTCTCCTCTATCATATAACTCTATATATCACAGAGCTCAGCTTCTCTCCTCTATCATATAACCCTATATATCACAGAGCTCAGCTTCTCTCCTCTATCATATAACTCTATATATCACAGAGCTCAGCTTCTCTCCTCTATCATATAACCCTATATATCACAGAGCTCAGCTTCTCTCCTCTATCATATAACCCTATATATCACAGAGATCAGCTTCTCTCCTCTATCATATAACTCTATATATCACAGAGCTCAGCTTCTCTCCTCTATCATATAACCCTATATATCACAGAGCTCGGCTTCTCTCCCTCTATCATATAACCCTATATATCACAGAGCTCAGCTTCTCTCCTCTATCATATAACCCTATATATCACAGAGCTCAGCTTCTCTCCTCTATCATATAACCTTATATATCACAGAGCTCAGCTTCTCTCCTCTATCATATAACCCTATATATCACAGACCTCAGCTTCTCTCCTCTATCATATAACCCTATATATCACAGAGCTCAGCTTCTCTCCTATCATATAACCCTATATATCACAGATCTCAGCTTCTCTCCTCTATCATATAACCCTATATATCACAGAGCTCAGCTTCTCTCCTCTATCATATAACCCTATATATCACAGAGCTCAGCTTCTCTCCTATCATATAACCCTATATATCACAGAGCTCTGCTTCTCTCCCTCTATCATATAACCCTATATATCACAGAGCTCAGCTTCTCTCCCTCTATAATATAACCCTATATATCACAGAGCTCAGCTTCTCTCCTCTATCATATAACCCTATATATCACAGAGCTCAGCTTCTCCCCCCTCTATCATATAACCCTATATATCACAGAGCTCAGCTTCTCTCCTCTATCATATAACCCTATATATCACAGAGCTCAGCTTTTCTCCTCTATCATATAACTCTATATATCACAGAGCTCAGCTTTTCTCCTCTATCATATAACTCTATATATCACAGAGCTCAGCTACTCTCCCTCTTTCATATAATCCTATATATCACAGAGCTCAGCTTCTCTCCCTCTATCATATAACCCTATATATCACAGAGCTCAGCTTCTCTCCTCTATCATATAACCCTATATATCACAGAGCTCAGCTACTCTCCCTCTTTCATATAACCCTATATACCACAGAGCTCAGCTTCTCTCCCTCTATCATATAAACATATATAACACAGAGCTCAGCTTCTCTCCTCTATCATATAACCCTATATATCACAGAGCTCAGCTTCTCTCCTCTATCATATAACCCTATATATCACAGAGCTCAGCTTCTCTCCCCTATCATATAACCCTATATATCACAGAGCTCAGCTTCTCTCCTCTATCATATAACCCTATATATCACAGAGCTCAGCTTCTCTCCCTCTATCATATAACCCTATATATCACAGAGCTCAGCTACTCTCCCTCTTTCATATAACCCTATATATTACAGAGCTCAGCTTCTCTCCTCTATCATATAACCCTATATATCACAGAGCTCAGCTTCTCTCCTCTATCATATAACCCTATATATCACAGAGCTCAGCTTCTCTCCCTCTATCATATAACCCTATATATCACAGAGCTCAGCTACTCTCCCTCTTTCATATAACCCTATATATCACAGAGCTCAGCTTCTCTCCTCAATCATATAACCCTATATATCACAGAGCTCAGCTTCTCTCCTGTATCATATAACCCTATATATCACAGAGCTCAGCTTCTCTCCTCTATCATATAACTCTATATATCACAGAGCTCAGCTTCTCTCCTGTATCATATAACCCTATATATCACAGAGCTCAGCTTCTCTCCTCTATCATATAACCCTATATATCACAGAGCTCAGCTTCTCTCCTCTATCATATAACCCTATATATCACAGAGCTCAGCTTCTCTCCTCTATCATATAACCCTATATATCACAGAGCTCAGCTTCTCTCCCTCTATCCTATACACCTATATATCACAGAGCTCAGCTTCTCTCCTCTATCATATAACCCTATATATCACAGAGCTCAGCTTCTCTCCTCTATCATATAACCCTATATATCACAGAGCTCAGCTTCTCTCCTCTATCATATAAACCTATATATCACAGAGCTCAGCTACTCTCCCTCTTTAATATACTGCTGTCAGGGAAGTAGAAATTACCTGACAGGTTTGCCTTAATATCTATGGGGCCATCAGCCAAAGAGCGAGAGTCATGGAGGATGAACTAGAATTCATCAGATTGGATTAGTACCTTTTGTTATCCAATGTAGAAATTTTGATCAGAAGGGAAAGTAGATGCCTTCTCCCTAAAATGTGACTGGAGATGGCAGCCTTCTTATTGTGTGAATATTTCTTCTTTCCACTCTCTGCCCCTTCTGTCATCTGTGCCTTTTTTAATACACAGGCACGGGTTAGAAATTGAAGGTGGAACTGGCCAAAGGATGTGCGTAGACATATTCTGTCTCATTAAATGGCCAAGTGACAAGATCTCAGCTGGTTGTGCAGCCAGCTACCAGACAGCAGAGGTCCACGTAACATTCCCCCTATAGGTTGGTTGCCTCGTTGCTGTGAGCGTGGAGAATACCCATGTCATGAGACAGCGATGACTTCCTTTCATACTATTTCTTTCCCACTTGCACAATTTTCCTATTGTTCTTTATGCGTTGTGCTTTGGAACGCAATGAGAGAATTTTTTTTTTCTGGTCCGTGCCCTTAAGGCTTTCATTTGATCAGAATTTGTACTTCAAAGTGACTGTGATGATGTTTACAGTCGGTAGGTTACATCACTGCGCCTATTCCGTCCTCATTAATTAGTCATGGAACACGCTGTAAGCCTATCATTTGCAACTTTTCTTCATAATTAAAGGGATGTTCTACTTACATATGGCCTAGTTTAAAGCCCTATATTGTCTGTGACTCCTGTAATGAATAGTACTAGGATTGCGCATCCCTGAGAATTTATTTCTGCCAGTATCTTAGCAGGAAACATTTACTATACCATGCGAAACCCAAAAATTCTTAGATACAGAATTTTGATTGGACGATGCAAGTGTCAAAAACTACAGCCGGTAACCTGGCTTAACATTAGTCTCATATATCATAAAATAAATAGATATTTTTTTGAATATCATTCTCCAGTCTGCGGGTTGTTGCAAACCACAACTACCAGCATGCCCTGACAACCACAGGTGGTTTTGCAGCAGTTGGAGGCCACAACATGGAGACCACTAATTGACGGTATTGTGACCCCCTGAGGTTCTGGTTTACTGTGTGTGTGTGTGTGTGTGTCTTCCACTATACAGCCCCAGTTAAAGTAAGGCTAGGTTCACATCTGCACTGGAGTCTCCATTGGAAACCGCAGAAAATCAGGTGAAGAGAAAAACAGCAGAAACCCAACGGACCCCATTATAGTCTATGGGGTCCGCAGGTAACCACTGTTATAGTGGTCTGGCTCTCCATTGTTCGGGTCCCCCGGTGGAGATGTGAACTCAGCCTAAGCTGGCTTCTGGTACGTAAAGAGTTGATGACTGTTGTCCTAGGGAACAAGATGGTGGGAAATTTTGGTTCTGACTCTTCTACATATCTTGAGAAGATGAGGTACTTATAGGTTGTGTTGTGTAGATGCATGAGAAAGAGGAGCTTTATTTTTGCTTTGAAAACACTCTCCTCAATTTACTTTTTATCTTACGTTAGATCTCCCACAATTTTTTTTTATTCTTTGTCCCATTAGAATGTTGTAAAGGTAATCTTGTTGATGGTGGTTGTATTTGTGAGTTTTCCACTTTATTCTGCTCCTCAGCTGTGTCATGTGACCAGCAGTCACTCTCCAACTCCAGACACTCATGTATGGACAAGAAGTCAGTTTTTCCATTCATTCCTATTAGAATGTCAATGTGCAGGTCACATGACTCAGTTGAGGACCAGAATAAAGTGGATAACTCACAAATACAACCATCAGTACATTGACACGTGTCTTTTCTAATGGGCCCGAAAATTTTTGGCTGTTTTCACAGATCGCTCAATAGACTCAATAGATTTTTCACGGCCATTTTATCCGTTGGTCATGTGATTGTAGGCTTTATGGAACATTTTCCTATAGCTTCAGGTCTTATTCGCACGGCTGTTTTAAACGCAATGAGAGCGAATGAGTATATTCACATATCCGTTTTTTCTGACTGATGGGAAAAATGGTCAGTTAAAAAATCGGACATGGTCTCTGTCTATTTTGTCAGACACACAGACCCAATAGAAATTAAGGGATCAGTTTTTAATGGATGTAACGCAGATTGATGTCCGAGTTACGTCCATTAAAAACCGATCCGTAAAAAAAAAGCAAACAATGAAATTCATCCATTTCTGTAACGGTCCGTTAACCATGGATTCCAAATGGGTGACACTGGGCCATCTGAAAAGGACAAACGGACACAGATTGGATGCACAATTTTTCATTGACGTTAAATCTGTTAAAGACGGAACGGTCGTGTGAATAAGGCCTTAGTGTGACTACGTTATTGTAATGAATGGTAGACAATGTGCTTGCCCTATATATGGAATTTATATGTAACCTATGAAACACAATGTAAAGTACAGAATTGAGCTCTTCTTCCTTTTGCAGCAGAAAAGAGGGGAAAATAAACGGCTTTAGTTAGTAGCGCGATCTAATCTCTCCGTCCTCAGAATAGAAAGCGCTGACAGCCAAGTCTCCAGCATTCAGCGATTGTGAAGAGCTCCGAGCCTCATCTCACTGCGTCAAAAGCAGCAGATCCCGAGGTTTAGAGGTGGGAGGCAGCGGAAGGTCAGACAGCAAATCCCATCTAATTTCCTGATGACTTAATGTAAAGGGTTTAGTAGGAGACAGCAGGCAGGGAGTGGTGGGGGGCATGCCTGGAGACCAGCCGCCACACAGGAAACATTTGGATATGGAATAAGCATCTACTGAGCTCTTCCTTATCTCCCCTCAGAGCTATTGACGGGAAGGGGGTCTTCCCTCATCCTGTCTCTGAGGGCATGATTAATGCAAAAGGGCTGGAGGAGGAGGAGTACGCACTGATGGAGGCGTAGTACTCTACTTCTCACTTAAAACACCTTTTCAGCCATGTTGACAAGCATCTACAGATTCGCTGACAGTAGAAATGAGGTCAGATTTTTACACGTAAATTGCACTGATGTGTAACGTCTGTGTCAGTAAAATATGGCTTAGTATGTATGGCGCTTAAGGCCGGGGGGCCCCATGTTGCGAATACGCAGTGTTTTGGCTCTGACGGAAACACCGCGGCAAAGAACTCTGCGTTTTACAGTACCTGCAAAGTGGATGGGATTCTGGCGAATCCAACACATTGCAGAAAAATATCTGCAGTGGAAACGCGGCGATTTCAAAAACCATCGCGTTTTGTAAATCACAGCATGTCAATTATACCTACGGAAACGCTGGCGTGTTCCATATAGGTATGATAGGGACAGAAAGTCCACAGAGGCAAGAAAAAAGTGGCGCATAAAAAAAACATGATGCGTTTCTGCCACGGTCTTTTCTGCAGCGTTTTTCGGTTATGGCTCACTACGTGGGGCCTTAGTCTTATATAGGACTGCAGATTCACTGAAGAGGCCTCGGATATTCTGTAATAACCCTTACTGGGATGAAGCAATCTGAACAAAACAACATGTAATGTGCTCCTCAGTATATGGAGCTTCGAACAAGCCGGGATGCCCCTGCGTCGGAGCGATGATGTAGGTGTCAGACAGCATTTGCCATGTTTATCCTTCATTTGCGATTGCTGAGTGCATATCCCCGTACCCCATCACTCAGTCAGTCGACTTTTCATCAGGATGGTGGTGTATAGTAGCGACGCGTTGTCATGGTGTGAACCTGTTGGGTCACCATTAGGCGATGTCAGATGGTGTTTTTGAAGAGTATTATCCCCCTGTTATGGCCTTCCAAACTGCGGGATCCAGGGCTGTGGAGTTGGAGTTGGGACCAATGTTTTCATACTGAAAGCGGCGGAGAGAAAAGTCACCATGCAGGTGTGAACTTAGCCTTAATGGGTCTTTACTGCTTCTGACCATGGCTGTCACCGTTTATGAAGGAGTCGGAGTAGGAGTCTGAGTTGGGAGATGGGAAAAATAGGAGTCTGAGTCGGTGGCTTGGCCTACCTAGTCCACAGCCCTGGCTAGATCTGTATATAATGTATATAATCTATAATATGTCGTGTATCTGCTATCGCAGCTCCAAGACTTCTGCTAGAGATCCTGAATTTTACTCTTGTGCACTTCTGTGTTAGTGCTGGACTAAAGTGCAACTCTTTAACAAGCCTTGGAACGTGACTAGGGATGTATAAGCCACGCCGCGCACCCATCTGTACACAGCTGCTTTGGGGTAATTGCCCATTGGAATAGGGTTTGGCTGGCTGAATACATTGCCCTTGATGCAGCTTTGGGGAAAAATAAGAAGACCAGCTGTGTACAGAAACTTCTTGGCCATGCTCCGTGGGAAAGTAGTACCTCAAAACAGCGGCTGACTTATGTATGTACGGCCTGGCTAATATCCCCAGTTGTCTTCCAAGGCTTGTTAAAGGGAACCTGACGGGCCCAAAATACCTCCCAAACCAATAATTGCTCTGTATAGGGGCCTTTAATAGGAGCAGAAACCTATCTGATAGTCACAAACTGATGAAGTAATGCAGAGATAATCACCGTTCTATGAATATGCTAATTATTCTGGGGGTGGGGCCAGTTTGCTAGATTAGCATACAGACAGCTCTTATGCTGGCAGAGACTGAAATTGACATTCACTGCTAAAACGGTGACATTGGGCAGCAATTTTGTGTGGGACATTTACAGCACTTGTGGCTATCTGTAGGAAAATCTGATCAGGTCCCGCCCACAGTGCACTTGAGGTTGATTTGCATATCTTTTAAATTGATGACCTATTGATGACGTATCATTAGGCTCGACCTAGAATCCCTGTAGGTCAGCTCCCTGAGTTCTACTTCACAGGCCATTTGATGTCATGTTCATCGGTCACATGTCCTGATAGTAGCTCAGTCCCATTCAAGTGAATGGACTGAACTGCGATACCAAGGACAGCTGCCACACCAATGTACAGCACTGTGCTTGGTAAGTACTGGAGAGGTTGCAGTGCTCACCTGAACACTGCAGACTCTTACAAACAGCTGTTCGGTCGGTGTCGGACCCCTGACCATCTTTATTAGATGACCTTTCCTAAGGATAGGTCATCAGCTATATAGCCAGGGAAACCCCTTTAAAGAGTTGGGCAGTGACTTACCGCTGGCTCCAATAGGTGGCACTAGTGAGAAAGTTTGCTTTTTCTGAAAGAAATCTAATTTGCATACTTTTTTCCCATGGAGCATTGCCAATAAGACTGCATGACATATCCCGCCGCACTTTACAGACTTTGTCAGTCACTGTCCCATATAGGACAATCTACATTCCCTATCCCCGGAGGAAACCATGCAAACACGGGGAGAACATACAGACTACATGAAGGCTATATTTGGTTACATGGCATTTTTGCTGTTATTTTGTCAGTAGCTTTATATAATTGATTTCCTATTTGCTGCCAGCACTAGTATGATGCATGTCCGTATAGTATTCCTATACTATGACTCCTATCAGCTTAGCTGGCTACTCCTACAGTCTTGTGCTGCTCACTATTACTAGACTACTATCCTCATCATCATGATTTGTTTGCATACGTAGGTGGACCAATATGAGTGTCCAGCAATGTGTTGGACTGAGAGAGAAGATCTAGAGCTAGATATGCCATTACATTATGATAACGTAGTATAGCGGTGGAAGAGTGAAGAAATCAGGCGATACCTTTTAGAGGCTAACTGAGTGAGTATATTTGATGGTAAGCTTTCGAGAGTCTAGCTCTCTTCATCAGACATGGTCTTATACACGAAACTGAAAATTCACAGATTTTTTTATACCCTAAAGACATGGACCTAGTACTCCCGAAAGCTTACCATCAAATATACTCAGCCTCTAAAAGGTATCGCCTGATTTCTTCACTCTTCCACTACTTTCAATGGCTAACACGGTACAATATTATATTAGTATAGCTGTGACAGTCTTGTCATGAGGATTACCCATGGATACGACCATGAATGCAGGAACTTTCTATGGTTTAGGACTTGCCAGATACCCAGCCATGATGTCCTTATTGTGGACAGGTTATCAGGCAGGGATGCTACATGTAGTGAAATATACCAAGCGGACAGAGGCCTAGGCCTGCATTTGGCCTCTGTTTAGCTAATATAACTCTATGGATATGTTTAGTGTCTGCTTCAGCCTTGCTGACATACATGTTACGCTAGGTTCACACTAGTGCTGGCACTCTGTTGTTCTGGTCCGTTGGAGGACCCAAAAAACGGAGAGGCGGACTGCTAAAGCAGTGGTTACACACGGACCCCATTGACTATAATGGGGTCCGTTGGATGTGTTGCTTTAAAACTGAAACCGGTCACGGAAAAAGTCCTTTTCCTCTGCCGATTTCCAATAGACACTGCAATGGAGATTCCGGCCTAGATGTCTTCGTAGGAAATCAATTGAGGACCCAACCTCGTGGTAATAATTTCTTCCTGAAATCCTTCCCTCATGGGGCTGCAGTGCGGTCTCCCGGTCTCCTTACTCAGAATATAATCCTGTGTGATTACATCAGCTTGTTCTCTGGAACCCCCTCCCATTGCTCCTCATGTCACTGATGATGTCATTGAGAAGAAAGATCTTTCCTAATACGTGAAATTAGTGGGTATACAAAACCACTAAAAACACAGGTTTTTCTTAAACAAACACCACATTAAAAAAAAAAAATTTACTCTTACACCGTACACAGTGTGTTGTTTTTTCTTCTCATTGAAAGTCGCCTGAGTGTTTTTGCTTGCACACTTGTAATCCCTTATACAAGATGAAGAAGATGAATGAGATCCCCAGGATTTTTCGATAGTAAATCTGCACGTGTTGATGTTAATTACGCTGTCACTTGTGACTAATTTGCCATTGTTTACATACCACATGTCACTACAAAGTAACGTGCACGTGTGGGCGACATTGCCTTCTGTTTACATGTGTGAAAGTTTGCTGCCCTCTGCTGGATTGATTTGAAATTGCGTTAAATTACACTCTTCTTTTACTACATATTATATTATAATTTTTTTTTTTATTATATGATATATATAATGGAATGTGTCAACAATTTTTAAAATTTATTTATTAAAACTAGACAGTAAAATCTGTCACTTTTTTTCTAACCTCTTATTTTCTGATTCTTTTTTAACTTTTTTTTTTTTTTTTGTTATTCCATTTTCTGTACACAAAAACGGGGGCGGCCATCTTGTCTGAGTTTCTCCACTGCATTGTTAACAGCATTTAGTGATATTCTTTACAGCACAGTCCTGGCTATAGGCAGCAATAGTCTGGAGACTACTCATTGAGGTCTATGGTAGACCGAGAGATCATCTATTGTCAGTAGTGGATACCACTGATCCATCATTGCGTTATCTATAGAGGTGTTATCTTCTAATCCTGCCTGTCTTGTCTGTTCTGAAAATTAAGTAACTTCTATTATTAGGCTTAGTGGCCAGAGTGAAAATTACAGGATTGTGTACTTTTTTTTTTTTTTTTTTTTTTAACTATAGTTAGTGAAATGGAAAATGTAAAAAAAAATATGAACTATATATAAAATTCTTAAAAATATGTTTAACATAAAATCATGGTTTTAAAATGTAGTTCATTTTTGGTGACGCATTCTCTTTAAGGGGCTTGAAATGAACTACAATGAAATTTCAAGGGATATTTCCATTTGTATTTTTTCAAATAGTGACATGAAAAATTACAAATAAATAAATGAAATCCAATAAAAAATATATGTTTAACATGAAAAAATGAGTTAATTTTCTAGTGACGTGTTCCTTTTAACGCCTACAAACCTGCAAATCTGATAAGTCGTGTAGTAATATGTAGTAATACCTTCTTCCTTTGCTTCTGCTATTCAGGATTCTGAAAAAGTTTGAGTGACAACCACTTTTAAGAATGGTAATGGTGTCCATATTGGTTGTCACCCAGCTTTTCTCGGAAAAAATATCATTAAAATGTCTGCATAGAAAAAAAACGGAAGACAATATAGCGGTATATTCATCAGTGGTATTAGACACCATTGTATATGGATTTTGTCACAATAATATATACATAGAGATGATGTAACAAAATACAAAATGGCTCCCCTAATGGTCCTACTTTATACCACAAGATGTGGACGGCAAATGTTGCAAAGGCTATGGGGCCAAAGTGAGAAAGGACCCTGTTGTTTTAAATATGGTTTCTGTATTATTCGCCTATCAGGGCATATCTATATCATAAAGGGGGTCCAGGACGCTTCCTCTGTTTGTTTACGAGTCAAAGTGAAGAGCAGTTCTGTAAAGCCATTCCAGGTGTCTGCCATATCAGGCTAAATTCATCTGACTGGCTGTGGTTTCCGTCAGCTGGACCATCTGTCTTATCGCCATATTGCCTTCTATATAACAGGGGTTGTCTGTGCTGAGAATAAAACCTTGTACAGTAGACACTACAACACTACTCATGTTTTCCTATATTGGTTTTCACTTTCAGATCAGTCAGTGTATGATCTTATATATATACATTGAGGTCTTGGTCTTCCTGTATGTGGTCATCTGTAGGTGTGCATGTAGTTTAGTACATGACGGTAACTCTGCATTGCTCTCTTTCAGATCCTGTTCGATCAGGCGCAGCGCTCCGTACGACAGCAGCTTCACACCTTTGTTAAAGAGTGAGTCCATTATAGTTCTATCGCTAAAACTGCACCAGCAGGGGCACAAGCTTTTCTTGGCTGGGAACCTCAGTGTCTAGTGTTAGGGTACCTTCTCCCTTAACCTATGATCCTACTGTTCTAGAATTAACAAAAAGAACTAAAGACCCTTTTATGCCAGGTTCACACTGGCGTTCATCTCTCCATCGTTTGGGTCCACATGAGGACCCGACAGACGGAAAGCTTCTCCGCTAAAAAAGCAGTTAACCGCCGGCTCCCGTGGACCGCATAGACTATAATGGGGTCCATTGGGTTTCTGCTGAGTTTTTTTTACTGAAATCAGTGGAGAGAAAAGTCCTCTGTGCAGGACTTTTCTCTCTGCTGATTTTAGACTGAATCTCCTACGGATGTGAATCTAGCCTTAGCCTTCTTGTAATGGTCTGGAATTTTTATGATCTTAAAATGGAAGTCAGATTTTGGGTAGATTCAGAAACTGCATTGGAAAGCTTTAGATATTTTATACAGGATTTATAAAGTGGATGTTATAAAACCTATTGTTGGTTCTGGATATCATATAATTCTGCCTGTCTGTCTGTGTGTACCTATAGATTACTATATGTACCTCACTGGTAGATGGGTGAAAAATCCAACAGATGAGGCCAGCAACCCGCAATAGATAAAAAGCAAAAAGGCGGTGATCTCAACTGAGAGAAATGTAAAAGTGAATCTTTGGTACATATGCTTTGAGGTTCTTGTTGGAACCAACACATTGCATATGTATTAAAGGCTCACTTTTACATTTCTCTCAGTTGAGTGCCGCCTTTTTGCTTTTTATCCATCTCTCTGTCTATCTATCTAAAATAAAATAAAAAAACTATAGCAACACAGCGATATTGATGTGGGTGCTGTCCTCAAAGCAGACCGACACTCTCTATATAACATATCCAAAAAATAGGCGCCTACTATCTCGATCTATCTATCTATCTATCTATCTATCCATCCATCCATCCATCCATCCATCCATCCATCCATCCATTTGTCTGTTGATCTACAAGATTATTATGAATATCTATCTATTGGTTGAACTATCTATCCATCTACAGTGAAGGAAATAAGTATTGGTAGAGGGATCAAATACTTCTCTCTCTGCAAAATGTAAATTTATAAAATTTATACAATGTGATTTTCTGCATTTTATATTTGATATTCTATCTCTCACTGTTAAAATTAACCTACCCTTAAAATTATAGACTGTTCATGTCTTTGTCAGTGGGTAAACTTACAAAATCAGCAAGGGATCTATCTATCTATTATATCTATCTATCTAATATGAACGTTGCAGCACTCCAGCAAGGTAGGTGAAAAATAAAGTGTGGTTACTTTATTATCCTAAAAGTGATGTTTCAGCCCACAATAACTAGGAATATCTATCCACTGATCTCTAGAACTACCATCTATCTGTCTATCTATCTATCTATTTAACTATCTATTGATTGAGCTTTCTATTAGCTGAACTATCTAGCTGTTTATCTGCATCTAACTATTGATCAAACAATCTGTCGGACTATCTATTAACTTATCGATAGTTCTACAGATAGCTCTCTCAATGGTTCTGTCCACCTACAAATAGAGCAACCTTTTAACTTCACCTTTAACTTGTTACATCCCATGATGCAATGATCTTAACCTTGACTATCTCCATGGGATGTGATATGTTACATCTATAGAACTATCTATCTATATTTCATAGAATATATCTACTTTATATAGACTTTATATAAGCAGTCGCATTATGGAAAAGCATTAGTAGCCCCCCTACTGCCGATGGGTTAGATGAGAGCGAGGAGCAGGACATCCTCAGGACATCCTCAGGACATCTGCAATGTCATA
This sequence comes from Leptodactylus fallax, assembly GCA_947044405.1. NCBI lineage: Eukaryota > Metazoa > Chordata > Amphibia > Anura > Leptodactylidae > Leptodactylus > Leptodactylus fallax. Next base: position 1,218,066 of record CAMRHE010000270.1, read on the forward strand.
CAATCTGCATTCTGTCAGTCTATGAGACGGTTCACTGAAGTACTTGTAGTCGGCGATGTCCATTACTTAGCATGATTTGTGAGGGAACTGGATTTGGGGGAAATCATGTCATCCCCCCCCCAACTCGGAGGCTGGTGCAGTCAGGGTAGAGCGGCCTCTGCAGCAGCTGCGCAGGTTCTCCAGTGCGATCGATGTATGTAGGCCACAGAGCCGCACCATCGCTGGCAGGCGGAGGGAGACAGTTTCCATAGTAACGGGTAATTAAGTGAGAATCTGTCAGGAGCAGAAGCTCCGTGTTTATGGGGGAGGGGGACTTAAACTCTCTTGACATCTTCCACGCTTACTTTTCTTCCTTCCTTCCTGTGCGCCCTTCCAGTCAGACGTGTCCATAGTTTACACATGAACAGTGCTGTATATACAAGATGTCAGTCTATACGTAGGAAAATATATCTTCCCATAAGAACACACTGTGGGCACTAAAGCAGAAGGGTAGAAATGGAAAGACCTCTACGACTCAAGGTCGGCAGATCATTTTTAGCAATTCTTCCAGAAATATTAGTGAAAGCAATTTAGCTGTGTGATCAATAAAACACAGGATGGGGATAGGTTGTCCTAGTAGCATCAGGGTGGCCTCTTGTGATTTTGCATCGTTTTTGGGTTCCCCCTACATGGCTACTTCAAGGAACTTATTACTATAGGATCCGTCGTCACAAGTACTTGGTTAAACTAAATAGTACATCTGGCTCCGTGAAATAAGACGCTGTATGCATATTTGTACACGGAAATATAAAAAAAGTTATGGCCACTCCAAGGTTTTTGCAAAGATTTTTTTTTTTTTAAGAGGTTAAAACATTAAAGAAGAAAACTATATAAATTTGGTATCCCTGGAATCGTACCGTCCCATGGAATACAGCTGACATGTAATTTTGGATGCACAATAAACGCCATAAAAACAAAGCCCATAAGAAAGTTGCACAAACACAGTTTTTCTCCAATTCCACCCCATTTTGAATTTATTTTCAGCTTTCCGATACATTGTATGGAATATTAAATGGTACCATTACAAAGTACAATTGGTCCCCTAAACATTAAGCCCTCGTATGGCTCGGTCACCGGAAAAATAACAAAGTTATGGGTTTTGGAAGGCAGGGAGGCAAAAATGAAAATTGAAAAATGCCACTAGTGGGAAGGTGTTAAAGGGGTATTCCAGATTAGCAGATATCCTTAGGATAGGTCATCAGTATCAGACACCCGGCACCCTCCATTTATCAGCTGTTCCTAGCAGCCACTGGTGCCCAAAGTAACACAGGGAACAGAGTCTACTCAAGTGTGGATCAGGGGCATGACAAACATCAATTCGAGGGGGAGCATCATATTTCTGCTGCAAATTGACTATCAGATTTTTCCAAAGGGCTATGAAGTTTTTTGAATATTCACGTAGGCAAACTATTTTATTAAAGGGGTTGTCCTGGACTTTAAGAAATTAAGCAGGAAAATAAAAATAGAGGAAAAATAAGTTGCAAAATAACATAAGGCAACACTCCGATGATCCCCAATGGTCCTTGTTTATTTTCCTGCAGTAATGATATGTCATACACCCACATAACCACTGCACCCAATCACTGACCACAATGATGATGTCAGCATGTACGCCTAAAGATTAAGGCCAACGATTGGCTACTGTGGTCACATGGATATACTGATGTCACCACTACGGACAAGTAAACAAAGGCCATTGGGGACCATTGACTACTCCATAAATATGCCTCTATCTCTATGCAAGTAATTTGGTGCCCAACATAAGAAGATGACTCTGACCTGAAATGCCAATAGATCTTGGACTGGCGGCAGGCATTATGTCACGTCTATGGGCAGTTTTCTGCTTGACTTGCTTATTTATATATATATATATATATATATATATATATATATATATATATTACTTGTGTTTATTTCAGAGATGTGAGGAAGTTCAAGGAATCGAAAAAGCAGTTTGACAAAGTGAGAGAAGACTTGGATATTGCACTAGTGAAAAATGCTCAGGCCCCCCGCCATAAACCACATGAGGTAGAAGAAGCTACGGGTACCCTGACAATTACAAGGAAATGCTTCCGGCACTTGGCCCTGGACTATGTACTACAAGTAAGATTCCTGTTTTTATTCTTACCATATCTTCTGAATGTAGAGAATGGACTCCCTGTCCGAGGAGATAAGCACACACAGATGGCTGATAGCCGCTTATCCCAATTTCTCTATTGAAATTAACTTGCATGCTTGGCCAATCCGGGATTGGTGAATGTATGTGTATGGTATGAATATACTGTGTAGAAAATAATATTTTTTTTTTCTTTTTTTTTACATTTCTTTTCTATAGATCAATGTCTTACAAGCCAAAAAGAAGTTTGAAATTCTGGATGCAGTAAGTTTATAGTGTCTTTTTAGTTAACTTTTCAGGCATCGATGTGGATGGTGACTTGTATTCGCATAGTATTTTCATGACTAGCTTGAATGCATGACCTGAAGTGTTGTCATGGGGAAACTGGAGGAGAAATGTTAGACTTGTCATGAGGCACTTTAAACTTTAAATACCATTGAGGGTTAAACTAGTTGGTGCTATGAAGTCCCACCATACAGCTTCCTCAACCAGTCTGCATATTAAAGCAGGCATTCAGCTGGAAAGGAAATTTGGGAGGAACCTTACAAGGAGAGGCGTGTCTTATCCGCTACTCTCAGCCAATCAGCTTTACTAATACTACTCTCCCAGTGGTGATTGGGTAAGATCAGCTCCCTGAGAGCAGCCTGTAATACTCTACCCATATGTCCTTTTTAGTAGGATGCTAGTCATGGTATAGATCCTCCCAAACTCAAGGGGCAGTATAATGTGAGCGCTTACTAGTATAACCACTTATGGAAATATTTTATGCACCTTTTTTTTTTCTTTAAATGCCTCTCCAATTTATTTGTGTCCATGTGACCTACACGTATAAAGTGAAACCTTTGGAGCCTCTTTAAAGAGGTTTTCCTGCCCCAAATGTATTTTTATACTGATGACCTATCCACAGGAGAAGTCATCAGTATCTGATCTGTGGGGGTCCAGCACTTGGATCCCACACAGGGCTGCTGATCCGGCTGCCTCCAGGCGCTGGAAGCAACTGCAGTGGATGAGGAGTGAAGCAGTTTGCTCCTATTTAAGTAATAGGACTGGAGATATGGTTCCCTGTGCCAGTCTACAGTGGACAGGGCTGCCACTCCGCTTCTATTACTTGAATAGGAACAGACTGTTTCCGCACCCCATCCATTGCAGTAGCTATGGTTGCCAGGACAGCTGATCTGTATAGGGTCTGGGTGTTGTCAGATACTGAAGACCTATCTTGTGGATCAACAGTATAAAAAATGCATTTAGGACCAGAAAACCCCTTTTATAGAAATTGATTTTGAGAAAATTGGGGGAATGCAGCCATGATGTCACTCAGCACAACCAGCACAAAATTTGCACTGTTTAGGGCTCCTGTGTACTGCCTACTTGCTGATGGTCAGGATTGTCCTGAATTTTCAGAGATAATGTGGGTCAAATTGGCTTGTCCCAACTTGGGGTGGTCTTGCAAAAACGCTATTGGGTCATCGGTGAGCACCTTTCACGCCTCCACCAACTCCACTTCTAAAAATCTGTTAATATACACCTTTCTTTTTTTATTTTAGTGCAGTTGGATTTTTTTCTCTAGCCCCCACCGTTCCTGAGCAATCAGCAATCAATTTAGTTTTGGTGCCGAGTATGCCATTTAGACTCTGTACTGTCAGGTAGGCGGTGTCAGGCAGGAGCAGGAAAGGGGGCGTGATTCATAGCTCCAATCAGAACTCAGAATCACACCCCTTGTCTGCTCCTGCCTGACACCGCCCTCCTGACAGTACAGAGACTAAATAGCATATCAGGCACCAAAACGAAGAGCACTGATTGCTTGTGAATGGCGGGGGCTAGAGAAAAAATTCCAACTGTGCTGGAATCTGTGGTGCAGCAATTATTAATTGATGTAAAGATCTGGACTTGGCGAGGGTGGTGAAAGGTCATCTATTTTACCTAGACGTATTTGCTCTTCTGCACATTGCATTATTATTTGGCGCTTCAATTTTTGCAACTTTGTACAGGAATGTTTTCCAAAAACAGCACCACTCATGTCCACTGGCTATGTGTAGTATTGCTCCTCAGTCCTAATCACTGGACCTGTCCTGAGCAGTCCTATAAGTTGTGCTATTTCTAATACAAAAACCTTTCTTGCATTCTGTACAATCACTTTAAGGATTTAGCATCAGTCTTTAAGTGTATGCTGACATTTACTGCATGTCTTGCAAATGTTCCTGACAGACACGTCCATATATAAATTGCCTTTTCATTTCCACCTCTAAAAATAGTCTTTGTATTGGAAGATCTTTCCTGATATCCTCCAGGTTTCCTGCAGCAGACGCTCTTTGATTCCCAGGGGCCATTTCTTTTTTAATACCTGTTGTGTGTATTTATAGCGCACCATACCGCCTCCTTGTTCGGGCTTGTCAGCCTTGGCGTCCCATGCCATCTATAATTCAGACTTCATCTCTGCTGGATATAATTGGAAACAACCCCTGACTTATTCATCTACTATTGATCTGGAAAACAATTAATATGATGCATAAAGCTTGGAAATAATGAATTGCGTAAGACGAAAGGCGAGACCATGTTGCCATTGGACAGGACAATACTGTGGATCAATATCCAGTTAGGCTATACATCTGTAATTGGACCATATGCGACTACTCAGTGTATTGGCAGTGTAAATGGACCTTTTAATCACTTTATTGGGACTTGTTAAAGGAAACCTGTCACCAAGACGGATTAGGGTGTGCACGCAATGCCCTGGTAAGGCCGAACTAGTTCCAGCACGGTTGTGCAAGGGAGTGGCTCCCAAAGTACCAATTAGGCATGAAGAAGTATATGGCAAGAACCGTCATGGCTGCAGGGATCTGTGTCATGTGACCTATTCCAGCTTACTAAAGATGTTCACAGAAGGAAGGGTGGCACGTCATAAGCCTTGCACTCTTTTTTGGATTTCTCAATTGTGCCTTCAAGCTCAGAATTATTATTCATGTCTTTAAAGCCAGCCATAGACTTTGCACTTGCTTGCAGCCTCCATTAGAGGGACCTCACTGCACACAGATTTTTATAGCCTTGTCCCTGTTCACATCTGCTTTGGAGACTCTGTTGCAGATTCTGTCAAAAAACGATGGACAGATGTGAAGCCAGCCAAGGGGGTCAGTCACACAACAGTGTGTCGGATGCATCTCCCGCACTGACCTTGGATCTTGATGTAGTGAGCTGCCGAACGGCTGAAATGCTATGGTAGTGAGCGGACATGGTGCTGTCAGTTCTGTATAGTAGTGCTCCGGCCATTCAGGAGCTCACTGCATTATAACTCACTATTCACACAGCAGTCACCAGTCCAGGAAATGCAGCCAGCACACTAAGGCTAAGTTCACATCTGCATCAGAGACTCCGCGGGTAACCACTATTTTAGTGATCAGGGCACCCAAACGACAGAGAGAAGTCCGCATATGTGAACCTAGTCTAACCCTGTTTCATGAACGGAAAATGGAAAATCTAGAGATTAGATTGGTTTCTTGTCGTGTAACCCTATAATTGTATGAAGAGCAGCTGGGGCTTCTGACCCCCACAGATCACATACTGATGTCCTGTATAAAAAAATTTGATTTGGGGCTGGAGAACCCCTTTAAGAGGCTGGAGCACTTTAATTCTGGTGAATCTTGCACCATGAATTGATTAACACTGGTTCATAAATCTGTCCCCCTGTATTTAGTAGAGATGTCACATCTTATTGGTGCGGGGTCCATTTTATGCAATAATAAAAAATTGGTGTCCTAGCCTTAAACAAACCATCAATATTTGATTGGTGGGTTGGTCCCAACTCTGGGCATGGACATAACTACCAGGGTAGCAGACATAGCAGCTGCTATGGGACCCATTTCCACTGAGACCTAGGGTGGAATTACTGATAATTATGGATGATAGAAGGAGATGAGGAAAACTGAAGGCACCTCCACTACTTTACTGGGACCTCATAATGCCCGCATGTGACATCATAATATTGACTTTCTTCATATGCTGTGATGTCACAATGTACACAGTGATCTTTGTGTATGTGCATTGTACCTGTGCTATGATGTCATAGTGGACACCCCTGTAATGTGACATCACTGTGTGCATTGTCCCGGCACTACGATATTACTGTGTGCATTATTCCTGTACAGTACTGTGACATCACTGTATTATCCCTGTACTATGACATCACTGTGTGTATTGTCCATGTACTGTGACATCACTGTGTACATTATCTGTACTGTGACATCATTGTGTGTATTATCCTGTACTGTGACATCACTGTGTGCATTATCCCTGTACTGTGACATCACTGCGTGTATTATCCTGTACTGTGAAATCACTGTGTGTAAAATCCCTAGACTGTGACATCATGTGTGTATTATCCCTGTACTGTGACATCATGTGTGTATTATCCCTGTACTGTGACGTCACTGTGTGCACTATCTGTGCTGTAATAATCGCACACTTTTCAAATTCTGCCCCATTATGAGTTTTGCTGTGGGGCCCTGTGGTTACTTGTTACGCCCCTCGGACCACTATCAGCAGAATGAAGTGGTATTATGTGTACTGGAGTGTCATAAGCCCTTTATGCTCCTGATAGGTAGGGGTCCCGGGGTTGTAACCCTATCTTTAGGACAGGCCATCAATGTTTTTTTTTTTTGTTTTGTTTTTTCTGGAGAGATTGGTTTTGCGTTTTATCTGTCTCGTTTTAGTCTTAGTAAACTGTAATTCTTATGTATAATGAAGATACATTGGCTCGTAAAGGAAGGTGTTCATAAAATATCTGCCTTTATCTAGGCTGAACATTGACTGAGTTGTGACCCCTATTTTTTTCCATTTCCACAGATGTTGTCATTCATGCATGCCCAATACACATTCTTCCAGCAAGGATATAGTTTACTAAATGAGCTGAATCCGTACATGAAGAAGCTGGCTTCAGAGGTGCGTGTACTCCACTGGGAAAATTGTGGGATCATATCTCTGCTTCATCTTCTAGGTTTTTACACATAATAGGCCTTACATGTTGGAATATGTCTGCTGCTCAAGAAGCTTAGGAGACAAAACGTGACAACAGAATCCACGTGTCCATAATAATATTGGGATGCAAGACTGAATAGTCTTCTGGGAAGCGTCCCGTATATAGTCAGATATTCTGTCCTGACATAGCTGTGCTATGTACAGTATATCCTTGATAATCATTTGTCTGAAATAAGGTTGTGTTCACACTGGACCTGAGTTCCATTGTTTTTGACGGCAAGAATAACATAGTCTGCAGCACTAGAATTGCTGTCAAAAAGACTGGACTGCTGACGGACCCCATAAATCAATGGTATCGCCCATTATTTGTAGAATGGACGCCACAATGTTAGTGTGAAAGGCACATCAGAGAATTTGAATCAGTCTGTACTGGTAAAATAGTGGGTATCAAGGGGGTTTGGTGTACTGGGAGATGTCCTGTAGTTGTGGAAGTCAGTGAGCTATGTACAAGAAAAGCTGTCATTTGAGCAGACCTGGTTGCTAGAGATGCAATACTTAGCAACAAGAGTCATTCCAAATGAAAAATCCTTAGCAACCAGTCTTTCTCAGATTGCTCCAGTCTGTTCTGGAAAGTCACAAGTATGCGGTGTGGTAAGATAAGTGATCTTCAACTCCTCTCCTTGTAGAGTATATTTGAGAATATTGCCTTCCAGTATTAAAAAAGTTTCGATCCATTTCTTAACTCCGTTTCTTTCTCCTTAGTTGGATCAATTAGTCATTGACTCGGCTGTAGAGAAAAGAGAGATGGAACACAAGCATGCCACAATACAGCAACGGGTACGTAGCTCGGAGCGCCACATCACATCATATATCATAGCCTTCTATCATTTATTTACTGGTGAACCAGCTTAGGTCGGACTGAACCAATATTCATTAGGTGGGGGCTGATCAATATGACTCTATAGGTCATTATAGATCCATGAAATGAACTTAGAAGTAAAGTAATCTGGCACCAATGAGGTCTGGTTTTATATTCTAGATCAAGGGTAGGCAACCTTCGGCACTCCAGCTGCTGTGAAACTACAACTCCCAACATGCTCCATTCACTTCCATATGAGTTCCAAGAACAGCAGAGCAAGTATGCATGCTGGGAGTTGTAGTTTTACAACAGCTGGAGTCCCGAAGGTTGCCTACCCCTGTTCTAGATTATAACATTGTCATAAAATGAACAATACCTTTTAAAGGCAATGTATCTCCAAAATGTCCTATTTTTTTTTTTTATAAATCACATCACAAACAGGATTACAATAGAAGATAACACCATTGATCTGGTTATATATTGTAGATGATAAAATTGTCAAAAAATGGCATCATCGCATTCACTACTGCCAATAGATGATGTCACAGCCTACTTATTATTAATAATAATAATAATAATAATAGTCCCTTAATGGGGAAATTCTGTAAATTTACTCCCTCTCCCTCCAAAGAGCATGTCTAGAAACACTCCCATAGACCCCAGTGACTCCTCTTCAGATTATTGCTGCCAATGGCCATGAATGTGCTGGAAAGGATATCACTAAATGTTGTTAACAGTACAGCTCAGGCAAGATGGCCGCCCCCATAATCTTGTACAGAAAATAGACAAAAAAAATTCTACAATCAGAAAATAAATCCAGATTTTAAAAAAGTCATATATTTCATTGATTTTTCCCATTTTAATAAATAAAGTAAGTATTGGGGATGCATTCCTTTTAATCTAAAGGGGATGTTTCTTTACCAACTGCATTTTACAACATACATTTCACTGGAGGTAGCCAGAATATAGTGCTTGGCTTTCTGCAGGGGTCCTATTGAAATGAATAGAGCGGAGGTGCTCATTTCCAACTACTGCTCCCCATTCTTGAGGTGAATGGGGGGTCCCAGAGATCAGACTGCCACCGATTAACAAATTACCCCTTTCCTTTAGATAGGGGGAAACTTGTTGTGACCAAATACCCCTTTAATATCTACGGGTGACTTTATTCAGTGTCATTGTAGTGTCGCAGTGTGGACAATGCATGTGAATACAGACTGCCCATTGTGTCTGGTTTCACTCTATTTTCTATATCTCCTCATCTTCTTATCCTTTATTGTACTTCTATTAACACAATACGGTATATCTAATGCCGTTATACTGTGTGAATGTGTATTGACATCTGCTTGAACAATGGATCCCAACAGCTTTGTAAATCAGTTCAGCCCTTTATTTCTACAAGATCAGATAGCAATTCATTGTAGTTTCTCTAGGCGAGAGAGGATGTGTTCAGTCATGGTTCACACTCTGGTAGTTTACCACAGCCAGATGTTATAGAATAATCCCTACTGGAGCGACCCTGCCTCCTAGGCCCCAACAATGTCAGCTTGCTTACCCAAATATCACAGCTATGAAGCTTTTATTTAGCAATTCTCATGAAATGTTCTTTTCCCTCTTGTTTTTCCCCATAATGTTGCTGGCGATACCTGACGTGCAGACTCTTCTCCAGGTGAGTTATACCGCACCGACCTCTTACAGATCGCATAAAACATGAATATACAAATATACATATGGTACATTGTATATGTAGGGCTGGGAGATTATGATTTAAATAAAAATCACGATTAATCAGGCATTTTACCTCAATTTACTATTAATGGTGATTATTTAGGTTACGCCCCTTTACAGTATGATTAAGTGTTGGGCGAACACTGCAAGATTCGTCTTACAAGGTTTTCCCGGAGGTTTCGTTTGGACTGAACACGGCCGAACTAAAACTGCTATTATACTGTGTGTTTTCTTTAGACCCCAGAGTATAACAAGTGGAGGGCCAGGGGATGTAAGACAACACAAAAACATGTGTTATTCACCTCTCCGCCACAACTCCTCGCTGTCTTCGCTGCTTCTGGATGAGGTCAGGGACCGCTTATTGGGGCTCAGAGTCACGTAGCATCCTGACTCCTAGACGCAAGCACCGCAACCCCACGTGATGTCAGCCAAAAGTGCTGAAGACAGCAGGGAGTCATGCCAGAGCCCAAGAGTAAGGTGCCAGAGCCCAAGATGAGTAACGCTGTTTTTTCAAGTTTGCTTACTTCCTCTGGCCCTCTGCTTCTCATACTCTGGGGTTTGAAGAGACCCCACAGCAAAATAGCAGTTTCGGTACGGTCGGAACGAAACTGCAAATATTGTAATAACTGACCCGAAATACCCGATGTGAACAAAATCACATTGGTTATCCTGGTTGTTCGGTTTCAGGTATTTTTGGATGAATCGCCCAGCTCTATTTATATGACCATTCATCATGGGTGAATACACCATAAATACACTTGTTTCCCGGTGGTATATACGTATCAAAATTGTGTCAGAGAAAATGGCCGTGTTTTCCACAGCAGCCACGTTCATTTTTTAAACCGGGGTAGACAACTATTTTTTTCTGATTTTAAATTAAAAAAAAAAAAATCAAGGATGAGGTACTCAGCAGAGGCGTAACTTAAAGCTCCTGGGTCCCAATGCAAAATATGTAATGGGGCCCCCATTTCACATATGCCATTAATAATACTCATGTCGTCTTGTGTTGTATAGAGGCCTTTGGGCGCCCCGAATCTCCAGAGCCCAACAGCCATTGCCACCTCTGCACCCCATATACTCCTGGCACTTGGTGTGCCGTGCAAGAATTAAGGTTTTTGACTATTAAATAAGTCATTATAACAGTAACACTGCATAACATACAACACACGAAAATTCGTCCCCCCATAGAAACCACAGGGTTACCTCACACTGGGCTAGTATACACTAACATGTATTAACCATAAAGGGCTTATATCTTTGGAATAGCTGAACAGATTTGGATAAATAAAACACCAAAGTGCTCAGGGGGACGGACATGGGGGCTGGTTCTCTTTAAATAATTGCATGTTTTTGCTTTTCATATGACAAGATGCATATACACCATAAAGATAACATTTAGGACCCATGTACGCAGTGGAATTTGCCACTGATTTTGCAGTGGATTCCTCTTTGAACATAATGGAAGGCAGAGATCAGAGCAGGATGCTGAAAAAATAAGCACCCTGCTTCTGGACGTCTGTCTTTTTTCACAACCCAGAGACATAAAAAAGCATACAAACTATAAAAAAATAAAAAATGGTCACATTATAGCAATTTTTTAAAGAATTGGGCAAGAGGAAAGCTGCTCTATCTTAGGGTGATGTTCTCCTAAATGTTAAGGCCCTATTAGACTGGCTGATATTCAGAGCAGTTATCTCCTCGCGCTCTCATTTCCGATCATAGCCCTGTCTAATAGTGAGGCCGATCAGCTGGCCAGCAAGGATAAAAGATGGCGATGGTCGGCAGCACATCACTCTGTGTAGTCCGGGCAGCACCGCCGATAATCCATGTGCGATCACAGTAGGGATCATTCCTCCTGCATCCTACATCCTGTGTAACAAGGCCAATGCGAACGAGTGGCGATCAACGTGTTCAGCACTTGAGGGGCCGACATCTGGCAGTAATACAAACATTGTGCAATATACCACAAACAGCTATAAATTTATAGTGGGACTTCCCCAATGCTGCAATGTTCAGACTGGGGCAGAAGGTCACACGTGAAATCTGACAAATCTCTGTCTGTCTTGGAATCCGTTTAAGTTCATGCGTTCACTATTTGTGTAGACAGGTCTTGGAAAAACATAGAATATTAATAAAATTCTGGCTCTGAATCTGCAGACAGTCTCACTCTCACAGACCATAATGACATTTTGGCTGATTGAATGGAAAATGTAGAGACATGGGAGACCTATCCAGTTAGTGGTTGTGTAATCTCATCATTATTACCATCAACACAACTAATTGTTGACGAAGTTAGCCTGCTGTGTGTCCATTGTGAACTGCAAATACAATGGAAGCCTGCCGACATTAGCCGGTGACTACTTGCCATGGCCTAGTAGTAATGTACGGGGACAGACATGTTGATCGTATATCATTCTTTACATTGATTTACAGATTATTTGTCTTATGGTTGATGTATGCAGCAGCATGGCAGACATACCATTGTCTATTACCATGCCACTCCATAGACTACGTAAGCTTTAGTGTATGTAGGGAGTGATCCGTCGTGGATAATCTATGAGTTAACGGAGGGAAGCCTGGGGTGCTCATATCTCTGCAGGTGTGAATTGAAACCATCAAAACTCACACCCAATGATCAGCTCTTACATACTGGTAGTGGTGTAACCTGGAAAAAACCTACCTTAAAGAGATTTACTTTTACGAGTTACTAACAAAATTAGTCTTCAAGGTCTTTTTTTTTTTAATTTTTCAGGATACAGCGCCACTCTTCAACATAGCCTGTGTCTAGTATTGCATCACTGTCTAATTAAAGGGGTTATCCGGAGAGTAATAATGCTCATGAGTGCATTCCCTGAACTGGTTAAGCTTTATTACTAATATACACCCCAGTCTCCCGACCCCATTTATTACCTGTGTGGAGGGCAGCTGGGGAGGCCCGAACTCTCGCTCCTCTGTCTCCCCTCCATGACGTCACTGACTCCTCGCTACTTGTAGAGTGGAGTCGATCACTGACTAAGAGTTGGGGCATCAGAAGGGGAGACAAAGGGATGAGCGTTCTGGCCTCCACATAGGTAATAAATGGGGATGGGGTTATATTAGTAAGGGAATGTACAGGTAAGTTATCTCTTTGGATATCCTTCTTAATATAGACTGCAATACCAGGCACAGCTGATGGATAGTTGTGGCGCTGTTTGTTGAAAAATATCTTCTGTCAGATAATCCATTCTTGGTGGATCTACACGATATCTATGCAGATGTTGGTGCACGAGTGTGCTGATCTATTGTACTGAAGATAATGGATATGTAATGTCTGCCTTATAATGCTTCATTTACCCTATATAGCATTTGTGACCCTTCACTCACTGATAATAATGCATCACTGGGGCTTCGTTCAGCTGGTAAGAAGGTGTACGATTCATGGCAGGGTCTGCTTGACCAGCATGGCTCTTGTAAATGTATGCTCAATATATGTTCGCTAAAACAGTGAGAGCATCAAATAGAATCTAATGCATATAGATGGGTTTAGAATGAGAAGCCTGTACAGCTGCAGTATTGGTGCAGTGGATGTGGTCACAAAGCCGCTGTCTATACTGTACTCTGTCTGGAACACGGCCAGCCATAACATCATGCTTGGCCTTGTTTCTTGTTCTTTGTCCCTATAGTCCTCACATTTAGAATTGTGAACATGGAAAAGCATTATCCCTTGAAATGTCCCTGTTGTCCTTAAAGGGAATGTGTCATCAAAAGCATAACCAAGTTTTTATGTTAAACATATTTTTTAAGAATTTTTGAATTATTATATATGTATATATACAGTATTTACATTTTCCATAACTATGGCCATAACTATGCTGTAAAGCAGATCACTAAATGCTGTTAACAGAGCAGAGAAGCTCAGGCAAGATGGTCGCCCCCATAATCATGGACAGAAAATAGAATAAAAAAATCTACAATCAGAAAATAAAAACGTTACTGATAGATTTTAATAATATAAATTTTTAATTAATAAAAAATATAAGCTGATCTCACCCACAAGTGCTTGTTAGGGGTGCAGCAGGGGAATGAGACGTGACATTTGGTGTCTCTTTTGTCTGTGACTTGCGAAGTTCTAGTATTCCTGCAGAAGACATTAGTCAATAAAAGGTTACGGATCAATGCGGACCTGTCATTAACCAAAAGAAAACCTCATTACCAAAAGGAGCGCCACAAGGCAAGCCATATATTTTCTTTTCTATTATCCGGTGTCACATTGGAAGGAAAAATGATCACTACTGCCAAGTGTAGTGTGGATGATATTCAATAATAATCCTAAAAATCAAGATTTTTAATCATTTTTATATTCCACGTTATATTTTGATTCTATACTGGAAACAAGTGTAGGATTATTAGACTTCCTGAATTATCAGCTTGGAGAATATGACATTTTAGAGTAACTCATAGGCTGCATCCAAACGTTTCGGAATTCTGCCCCACACATGCTATGGCACATTACAGTATACATGTTAATGGGGTTTTCATAACCCTATCAACTCATAGTGCTGCAGACTTTTTTGAGTTTTTGCCCTTAGTAATGCATAGGGTTAAATTTGCAGAGTTCTTCTTTAGGCTGGGGCCCCACATAGCGGAAACGCCGTGGCAAAAACTGCGGCATTTTGAGGAAGCTGCAAAGTGGATGGGGTTCTGGCTAATCCCATCCACATATTGCAGGAAAAAATACGCAGCGGAAATGCTGCGATTTCAAAAATGCTTGTGTTTTTGTAAATCGCCGCATGTCAATTATACTTATGGAGATGCTGGCGTTTTCTGCATAGCAAAACTCTGAAGACTTTCTGTGTAAAGCGCTGCTGGAAAAACTACAATGCGTTTTCACCACGTTTTTTTTTGCAGCACTTTTTCATCCTTGCATCCTCTTCATAAATCTCCAGTTCCCTGCACCGTTTGGTCATTTATTAAGCCTGGCGTACGATATGCTGGTCTTAATAAGTTTGCCCCAATATGTTAGGGCCAGTTTACATCTGTTTTTGGGTTTCCATTCGGGGAGTCCACTTGGGGACCCCCCGAACGGAAACCTATACACATAAAAAGCGGTTTACCTGGGAAACCCGCGGACCCCATAGACTATAATGGGGTACGTGTGGTTTCCGCACGAAGCAAGCGGAGAAAAAAGTGCTGCAGGCAGCACTTTCCTCTCCACATGTTTTGGCATGTTTCGTGCAGAAACTACACTGACCCCATTATAGTCTATGGGGTCTGGGGGTTTCCCAGGTAAACCGCTTTTTATGCATATAGGTTTCCGTTCGGGGGGGTCCCCAAGCAGACTACCCAAACCCAAACGCAGATGTGAACCGGCCCTTATTTTTACTTTCAGAAATAATGTGTTCTTTCCCATAGGGATGAAATAAATGAAAAACACAGTGGAAAATTATTTTTTGCTGCATTTCTCCCATTATGCTTTTTTTTTAGCTACGTGTGAATCCGAGTGACTACTAGTAGCCAGTGCCCACTTTTCCAGACACTTTTTTTTTTTTTTTCTTTTAACTCTTCAGTGAGTAGGAAAGTGTCTTAAATGTAATAAATATGCATGTCAAATTTTTGCACACACTGTCACAGAATTCTTCTGCATTCGCCATGTGGACTACTGCAGTGTCGCTGCAGCGGCACAGAAACGCAGCAGTCATCTCATAGCCCTAAGAGAATACCAGCAACAGCTTTACTGAGCATACTGTCCATTGTTATAGGTCACTGAAGATACAGAGGACTGGAGTTAAAGGTGTATACATGCGTCCACAATCTGATACTTTATCTATTCCCACTTGATGAAATACTAGTAGTGATGAAAAGGTTAAAGCATGGCCGGAGTCAGAGAGGAGGGGAAGACAGATGGGCCTCTCTTATTAACACCCTTGGCGTGTGTGTGTCTTGAGCCTATCAGCTTCGCCCCTTTCAGATGAGAATGGATGGAGCTCCTTTGTGATTTGAACAGGGGTGTAAAGGGGGAGTGGTGTCTTTAAATTGGGTCTAAGGATGTGAAAACATTAGCAACATTACCTCTATGGCCTGGGGAGTAAGTCAATAAACATGTATTGTCCCCAGCTTTTATCCTTGCTGCCCAACAAGTGACAGCTGTATGCTAATGCCCCCCTCCTCCTTCCTGCGCTGGACCTAGAGGACTCCAACACTCCTTCATCTGTGGTCACAAGTACCTGGCCTGGCACCATGTCAGTCCTGTCTACTCCCTAGCTGCCTTACAAAAATAACCTCAAGACTGAAAAGCGTAAGATGGCTACTTAGTATTCAGCACACGTATGGAATGACCGCTGCTGATACATGGATTCCTAGTCTGAGCGCCTGATTGTCAGGAGACACATCCACCTACACTGAAAAAATGAAGATATTCGGCCGACTGGAGTATTTGCTGGTAAGTAATAGGATATGGGTATTTGTAATAGGAAATCTATGGTATGGATCATACCATATGAATACTGGCACTACTATGTAGGAATGGAAGCTGGTATACATCACTGGTGCGTTGTGGGGACTGGAGATCTTATATAGGAAATGGTGCTACTGTATAGGAATTGATTATGGGAAGTGCCGTTACTGTATACTGTAGAAATAGGTCATTCTATATGGGAACTGGTATTACTGTATAGAAATGGGTCATTCTATGAGAGCTGATATGTCTATACATTGGAATTGGGGATTCTTTTCATGGGAACTGATACTACTGTATAGAAATTGATGATTCTGTACGGGAACTGGTACTTCTATACATTGGAATTGGGGATTTTATATGGGAAGCCGTACTGTAGCAGAATTCAGGATTTTTTTTTATATAGAACCTGGCTATTATATGTGTCGGAATTGGTACTTCTATACATCAGAATTGGGGATTTTATATGGGATCTGGTACTACTATATCAGAATTAGGGATATTTTTTTATAGGAACTGACACTACTATATAGAAATTAGGATTCTGTGTGGGAACTGGTACTACTTTACAGTACTTGTTGATTTATTGTATATGGGAAATGCTGATTCCACGTAGAATTAGTGACATAGGAACTAAAACCTCTGTACAGGGTGTGGTAGTTATATATGGGAACTAATACTACTGTATAGGTGTTCCCAATTGTGTCTTGTAGCTGACCCTTCTGTGTCGTAGCTGAAGGTAGTAAAGTATATTCTGGGTGTTTTTGTTACTTATAATTTTATCTTCTATTTTTTATGTCACCTGTTGATCCTAAGAGAGTTCATCATCAGTGCTTCTAAATAGATAACACTTTTCTTCCAATGTTATCTCTGTACAGTGAAATCAGGGCTTGCTGGGAGTTGTAGTATCCCAGTATTTGAAGAGCAGTGAGTTTCAGGTCACTATTATAAGTGAACCAGATATTATTAATCTCGGATGTATACGGCTGATGACTTTGGTTGAATTAGAATAATTCATTATTTTTCCATATTTGGAAACTTTTTTTTTCCCCCTTGTATGGAGATTTTTTTTTTCTATGCCCTGCCTGATCGCATAAATTAGCACATTTCCCATGAGGGCACTCGGAAGGAAACTGTTGCCGTATTGTGTGGCCTCTCCGGCATTGAACATGTTGCCAAAGAAACCATTGTGATGTCACAGATGGAAGACAGCGCATTACAGAAAGTGAAGGCATGAGTGGTTAACCCTGTAGAGAACACACAGTGACCTACAGATTTAACTCTTTCTAGTACAGTGCGATATAAATGAAATCCGTATTCGACCATATTCATTTCCCTGGTGTATAGGCATGAAATACATGTTTCTTAGCATTTCTCCTGATTTCCTTGAACAGTCATTGACCTTCTCTATCTTCTAATTTCCTGACGTCCATTGAATTTCCTTTAATGAGTTGCGGCCATTTGGTGTGAATGGTCAACTCATTACACTGTTGTTGTCTTAGCACTTCAGTATTACTAAGCCTGATGGCATTGGCAGTACAATAGCACAGGAGATTTGGTTTAACCCTTTAGTAGGGACTGTTGTACAAATTTCGTGCTCATTTCAGTGCAAATGTCTGCACACCACAAAAAGCTCCACTATTGTTAAAGCAAACGGGTTTTACAAAATGTAGAAAAAAATCTGAACAAATTTTAATTCTGTAGCGATGAATTCTTTCAGCCATGAATTCTACTCTTTTTACAGAATAATCTGCATGGAGCTCCTAAACATACACCAAAGGCTATATTACACTGGCATCAGCCGAATGTCACAGGCTGGTCCAAAGCGAATGGACCAGTATAATACACCATGTGTGTTATACACATGGTGACTTTGGCTGACATTTTTGGCGACTAGAAGTCACATTCAGAATGAGTGATCCTAGGAACACCGTTTCCCAATAACAGGTCTCATGGGTCCTTAAATGGGTTTTCTGGGCTAAAAATATTAATGAGCTGCCCTAAAGGTAGGTGACTAATATCAGATTGGTGGGGGGTTTGACTCACACCATTCTCATATTTTAGCTGTTTTCATTAGCTCATACACAGAGGATGGAGCAGGAAGTAGACAGCGCTGTTCTCTTTGTAGTGGCAGAACTGAGTCACTGCAGATTAACTCCTACTCAAATGAAAGAAAGATGATCTGCAGTACCTAGTCTGGCCACTGTACAGAGAACAGCTCTGTTTGCTTCCTGCTTCATCCTCTGTATATCAGCTGCTGAAAATGGCTGATCGGTGTGGGTACCAGGTGTTAGACATTCATTGATCTGTTATTGATGACCTTTAAATGGGTTGTTCAGAGAATAGTTTTTTTTTGCTGAAGACCGGTGAAGGTGAAAAAAAAAACCAAAAAAACACTCACCTGTCCCTTGCGCTTCAGTGTGCCAGGCCACTGTCTGGTCCCACAGCGCCCTGGAGCTTGTTCCAACGGAAGTCCTTGCCACTCATGAGCAGTGAGGCCAATCAGCGTCCTAAGCAAAGGACCCGGGACGTTACTCAGATACGTCACCTTTGACATCTCAGTTCCATTCCTTAGGCCGTTTGGCCTCAGCGGTCATGTGTGGTGAGGACTTCCACCGGAAAACAACCCCCAGGGAGCCGCTCGACCGGACTAAAAACTATTTCCTGGACAACCCCATTAAGGCTACAGTGAGGCAAAAACTGCACTCAATTGTGCTTTTTTGTTGTAGATTACATTGGGTATTTTCTGCGGATTTCTCCATATGCCTCGAAAAAATTTAATGAATGAAATCTGCAGTATAAATTTGGCAAGCTACCAATTTAACATCTCCACCGCAGGTCGATCTCTGCTGCAGTTTTATTCCTCAAGTTTGTGGATATTTCTTTAAATTACATCCACTTTGCTTGTACTGTAAATGATGCGGACTCTATGCCCACAATTCCACTGCAGACAAGCCCTATGGTATTGGGATCCCTTAGCCAGCCTGTATTGAGTGGGACAGTCTTGCATTTTGAGTGCTATCCTGGTGATCGGGGCGGTGGGTAGCGATTTCAGCTCTGTGCCCTTAGGACTGAGTGGACTCTAAATGATTTTAGTGGGTCCCAACAGCAGTGAGCACACTGTGACCATTACTCATGAAGATAAATTGTCCATATTGGTTTGTCTTTGTGTGGCACTTGCCTGTATGCTCTAGTTTTTCCACCTCCATTACGGTCTGCGGCAGCGGAGCTGATATAAGTAATACTGGCCATAGATCTGGCCATAAAGTCATGTGTTTGGAATGAATTGTTAAATCCATGCGGCTAAAATGCTCATTCTCAGTCGATCCAAATCCTTTTTGTCACACTCTCTTCTTCAGATTTTTGTATAATTGTTAGGTGTGTTTGTGCAGCCATTGCTTACCTTACACCCTGAGTCACATACATTATACTTTGAGGGACGTCTTTCCACACAAATGAATATAAAAATGTCTACCACACCGTATACATTTTTTAATGGGAGTCAATGACAGACATAGTTGGTTATATCTGGGCAGTATTGGACATGGTGGCTCCTAGCCAGTCAGATGCTTGTAAACACATCATGGTCTTTACATGCCATTGGGAAAACTTACTCAGCTCCTGAACACTTCCCAGATGTTGAAAAAGCTGACACCAGCACCATTAATCACCGGCTGTCCTCTACATCCTATGGAGGCAGCCATTTTGTCAGCCTAGAATGCGGCGTATCAGGAAATGTAGAACTTCCTGCAGACCATGTATAGAAATTGTCAAACTGGAAGCTGAAGGAAACTGCGATATGGCATTGTTATCATAGTCTATCATTTATAGGAAAGCTTTTTGCATTTTGACATTTGGTTCCCTTAATATCATCCCCTTAGATCTGACAGAAAGGTCATGGAGTGAAAGATTGAGAGGCCTGAGGTGAATACTAAGAGATTCCTGTAATGGTGACTGGTGCCGCTGAGGCCTAATCTACTATGTACTATATGGCCTACATTGCTTTGCGGCATTTCAATGTTGACTACCAATACTAGTAAATACCAGCCTTAAAGGGAGTCTGTCACCAGAACCCACAATATCAACCAAACCCCATATATATTATACATTTTTTATTTTTTTTGTCTATGCCCCAAAGCGGTAACACCCTCGTTGCTCCAAAAAGCTCATTTGCATATTGACAAAAACAATGGAGGCAGCGATTCACAAGGGGGGAAAACACATTTAGATTCAGGTGACCCTGACCTATCTATTGGTGGAAGTTTTCCTTTAAATATATGCAACAAGGACAACTGGACTGTGCGGCCATGTTGGTATATACATCAGTAGCTGAAAACATATAGGCCTGTGTGTGGTGTGCACTTCTAAATACCAAGGGAGAGTTATCAAAATTTATCGAAGCAACCATAGAGAGTGATTGTCATTAATTGTAAGGATCAATGTTATTTTGTGTTCACTAGTTACTATTAAAATTTATTTCCATGGTTCACAAAATGGTGTATCTTTGAACTGTGAACAGTACAGAAACCTGATTATAGCATGTAAGGACAGGGGTGTAACTATAGGGGTGCAGAGCCTTAGGCCCAAAGGCCTCTCCACAACATAAGAGACCACCAGTATTATAGATAGCACATGGTAAATGGGGGCCCCATTACACATTTTACACTGGGATCCAAGTGCTTCAAGTTACGCCTCAGTGTACGAAGATAGTTGTAAAGAACAGATAGTATGCTATTACACTGCTTTTGCTAGATACGGATCCTTTGGCCATTATTTCTAAATCTACTGAAAGATCATGATTTCCAGTTTGGGTAGAGTTTCTTTTTAAGTAATGGAAATACAATATAAGTATAAGTAATAATGTGTTCTTGTTTGGCAGGATTTCTCCTATGATGACTCCAAAGCAGAGTTTAATGTGGATGCCCCCAATGGGGTAGTAATGGAGGGCTACCTCTTCAAGAGGGCGAGCAATGCATTCAAGACGTGGAATCGGTGAGTGCAAAATAGTGATAGACATAGTAGTCAATATTAGTTCATGCTCTAAGGCTCTTACCACATTACCTCGAGAGCAAGGGGTCTCAAACACTTAATCTGGCAGAACCAGGGAGAACTGAACCCCCGACTCGGTGCTTAGGCTTTCCGAACTTGTAGGCCACAAACCTACGGCCTACAAGCTTGTGGCAGCTTCAGTGCAGACACTTACCTCTCTGCACCCCAGAACCTCCCGCTTTCTTCACCTGCTGCAGGCACATTTCTGTGATCTACAGTGCTAGCCAAAAGTATTGGCACCCCTGCAATTCTGTCCGATAATACTCAATTTCTTCCAGAAAATGATTGCAATCACAAATGCTTTGGTAATAATATCTTCATTTAATTTGTCTTCAATGGAAAACCACAAAAAGAATTGTCAAAAAGCCAAATTGGATATAATTCCACACCAAACATAAAAAAGGGGGTGGACAAATGTATTGGCACCCTTTGAAAAATCATGTGATGCTTCTCTAATTTGTGTAATTAACAGCACCTGTTACTTACCTGTGGCACATAACAGGTGGTGGCAATAACTAAATCACACTTGCAGTCAGTTGAAATGGATTAAAGTTGACTCAACCTCTGTCCTGTGTCCTTGTGTGTACCACATTGAGCATGGAGAAAAGAAAGAAGACCAAAGAACTGTCTGAGGGCTTGAGAAGCAAAATTGTGAGGAAGCATAAGCAATCTCAAGGCTACAAGTCCATCTCCAAAGACCTGAATGTTCCTGTGTCTACCGTGCGCAGTGTCATCAAGAAGTTTAAAGCCCATGGCACTGTGGCTAACCTCCCTAGATGTGGACGGAAAAGAAAAATTGACGAGAGATTTCAACGAAAGATTGTGCGGATGGTGGCTAAAGAACCTCGACTAACATCCAAACAAGTTCTAGCTGCCCTGCAGTCCGAGGGTACAACAGTGTCAACCCGTACTATCCGTCGGCGTCTGAATGAAAAGGGACTCTATGGTAGGATACCCAGGAAGACCCCACTTCTGACCCAGAGACATAAAAAAGCCAGGCTGGAGTTTGCCAAAACTTACCTGAGAAAGCCAAAAACTTTTTGGAAGAATGTTCTCTGGTCAGATGAGACAAAAGTAGAGCTTTTTGGGAAAAGGCATCAAAAATAGAGTTTACAGGAAAAAAAAAAAGAGGCCTTCAAAGAAAAGAACACGGTCCCTACAGTCAAACATGGCGGAGGTTCCCTGATGTTTTGGGGTTGCTTTGCTGCCTCTGGCACTGGACTGCTTGACCGTGTGCATGGCATTATGAAGTCTGAAGACTACCAACAAATTTTGCAGCATAATGTAGGGCCCAGTGTGAGAAAGCTGGGTCTCCCTCAGAGGTCATGGGTCTTCCAGCAGGACAATGACCCAAAACACACTTCAAAAAGCACTAGAAAATGGTTTGAGAGAAAGCACTGGAGACTTCTAAAGTGGCCAGCAATGAGTCCAGACCTGAATCCCATAGAACACCTGTGGAGAGATCTCAAAATGGCAGTTTGGAGAAGGCACCCTTCAAATCTCAGGGACCTGGAGAAATTTGCCAAAAAAGAATGGTCTAAAATTCCAGCAGAGCATTGTAAGAAACTCATTGATGGTTACCGGAAGCGGTTGTTCGCAGTTATTTTGTCTAAAGGTTGTGCTACCAAGTATTAGGCTGAGGGTGCCAATACTTTTGTCCGGCCCATTTTTGGAGTTTTGTGTAAAATGATCAATGATTTGACTTTTTTTTTCATTCTCTTTTGTATTTTTTCATTGCAAGCAAAATAAATGAAGATATTATTACCAAAGCATTTGTGATTGCAATCATTTTCTGGAAGAAATTGAGTATTATCTGACAGAATTGCAGGGGTGCCAATACTTTTGGCCAGCACTGTATGTGCGTCTGGAGCAGGAGAAAAGAGCATGGCTGAGGGACGTGAGGTAAGTACTGGCCAGGGGCCACTAGTGAGTTACAATAAACTATGTGAGGCCACTGCTGGGGGGGATATTAAACTATATGGAACCACTGATGGGGGGCATTTAAAATGTGAGGGCCCACTGCTGGGCAACATTAAACTGTATGGGGCCTGTACTTGGGTTATTTAACCATAAATTTGGAAGGAATGGGGCTCTTCATCCTCAAATTTGTAAGGCCCATTTGCCCGGTTAAGTTTGAAGTCCCTGCTCTGGAGCGTCCGGTTACCATATGTGCCAGGAAAGCTCATGACGCATATGTTGAACGGATTCTTGTGACAGGTCTATGCTACATACCACATTGGTAACATGAGGATTGTGCCTGTAACATATGTGTCGGGAGCACCAGTGAATTTTATATGTGGTTAGAGGGTGTTTATACGAAAACATTAGCAATAAACCCAATATGGTTCGTTCTTTTAAGATTCTGATGAGTACTTTTATTGGCTGCCTACTGTCAAACATTTCTATGGAAGCTTCTACCCGCAATATTAACCATCTCATATTTCATTCCTAGGCGGTGGTTTTCCATACAAAATAGTCAACTTGTTTACCAAAAGAAACTGAAGGTAAGCGAATAAACGTTAATTCAGATTACTTGTTGTGCCACCCCTGCCACGGGCTTCAACTGGTATCATAGCTCTGCACCATTAAAGGGGTTTTCCAGGCTTTTTGCATTACCTTCAAACAGCTGATCAACTTTCATCTATTTTTCTAATTAGGTGACAAATGCCATAAGGTTTGTACTATTACCAGCAAGTCATTCAAGTCTCCCATTACAGCCCTACTTAACACGTCCCTCTAAGCCTTAATTGACAGTGCTAATCTTTTTGGTGCCATGGCGCTCCCTGTGGAATCTTGGCAAGACCTGGAGCACTTGCTGGAAATTGGACCACCCTTGTGGTACTTGCCATCTAATTAGTATAATTGATTAAAGGTGATATTACAGTCAAAGAGGATTCAATTAACAGCGACAGGGATATATCTGCACATGTTGATGCAGACAGTGCATGGGGTCACATGGTAGGGCAGAATCACCTGACAGACTCTCATTAAAGGGAGTCTGTCAGCAGAATCCAGCACATTAACCCAGCCCTGGTGAAAACTGTGTTTTGCTCTTGTGAATCGCTATCTTCGTTGCTGACATAATGCATATATTTGTCAATATGCAAATTAGAAAAAAAAAAAGCAATGAATTGGTTGCTGCTAATCGTTGGAGCAATGGCAATAATCTCATTGCTCCAAAGAGTTCATTTGTATACAAAAATGGCGATATCTTTGCAACAGAGGCACGGATTCACAAGGTGAAAATATTGTTACACTAGGTTCACACTAGCGTTGTGCTCTCCATTAGTTCAGGGACCCACACGACAGAGAGCCGGACCACTAAAACAGTGGTTACACACTGACACCGGCAGACCCCATTAACTTGTAATGGGGTTTTCCATTTTCAAACTGAAATTGGTGGAGAGAAGTCCTCCGTGCAGGACTTTTCTCTCCGCTTATTTTCGGTGGTTTCTGAGACTCCGGCAGAGATGTGAACCCAGCCTTAGCTTACACCTTGATCAGTCTATATGGAGCTGGATTCTGGTGACAATCTCCCTTCATGCGAGACACTACTAGTTATGTGACCTGTGTTCTGGTGAGAGGACAAGACAAAAAATTGCATCAAGGTTGAGCAAATACAAGCTAAGACATTTGTTATTATATCGTTTAGGTTTTCCATCTTTGTGATTTTAGAAAATGATCAGGATCTTGCGTATGTGTGGTCAGTCCAAGTGGGCCAGCATATGGGATACTTTCTTAAAATAGAGTCAACATTGCACCCCTGCCGAAAGCCTATTACTCAATAATAGCTCATTCTGCGCACAATTCACTGTAGTTTATAAACCGAAGATGAGTCATTGGCAATATGAGTCACTGAGATTAGTTATCGGCAGTGATTCCCTATTACATGACTACTATCTGAAAAGCTGTCTCTGAGTGACCGCAACCAAGATAATGGGTGAGAGGAGAGCAGACTCGGGGAAATCAAATTACCCGCATCTGCTCTGCCAACCCTGTCAGTAGTAAATGGTGCCTATAGCCTGTCAGAGGAAAGACCTCTGGAGTTGTCAGTACATCCTCTTGTCTTAAAGGAGTTGTTGACTATGTATAATCCCTTTTTGTTAGGTTCCCTAAAATAAGCTGATCACAAGGTGAGCCACTGCTGATATCCCTAGTGATCTGTTGTAATCTGCTTGGACACTACATAGCTGGTTTGGGCAAATGAAGCATTACACAGGACAATGGAAATCAATGGCCTGTCTGTGTAATGTACAGTAGAGACATGTTCTCCATTTAGCGGCACTCTTTCTAGTCGCTGTACACTCTGGTCAAGAAATGTGGGTCCTAGACAGAGGATGCTTTCCTGTTGGCCCCTTAAAGGGAGTGAGTTGCTGCCTCCGTTGCAGAGATATTGCCATTTTTGTCTATGCAAATGAACTTTTTGGAGCACTTGTGGTGTTGTCATTGATCCAAAGAGTTAAGCAGCAACACCCTCATTGCTCGAAAGAGCTCATTTCCATATTGACAAAAACAGTGGTATGTTGGCACTAATTCACAATGGGAGAACACTGTGATTCAGGGTTACTGTGCTGGGTGCTAGTGACAGACTCCTTTTAAACTAATCTGGGAGGGTTGAGGTGTCCTGGCAGTGAAGGACTTGGGCTGGTTTCACAAAGCTGAGTTTGGGCTGGGAAACTGTCCATTGTTCACCTGAACACAGCTCAGCTGAATTGACCTGACTCAGTACATCTCAGCCATGTTTGGGTCGGCCTATACATGAACAGAGTTTCTTGGCCTGAACTCGAGTGTGGTAAATTGGGCTTATGGCCAGCTTTGGAAGCTTAAGTGTGTATTCAGACCATGCAGTTGGGTGTGATTAAAACAGCATAAAAAACTGGAAAGGTCTTTGATGAGGTTTTTATCTGGTGGCTGTTTATACAAGTTAACTAGATTTATACACATATAAATTAAAAAACAAAGAAAAAAAAAGCATAAAAAATGCCATCTGAATACATTGTAAGAAAAGGTATAGACATTACAATTTCTTGTCATTGGATTGTTCTATATTGTAGTTAATAAATGCCATATTACATGTAGTTAGAAGTCGACTTCTGTGTTTTGTCAGGATGGTCTGACTGTGGTGGTGGAGGACCTCAGACTGTGTACAGTCAAGCCCTGCGAGGATATCGAAAGAAGGTTTTGTTTTGAAGTTGTTTCACCCTCCAAGTAAGTTGAACATATTAGGCCTATAAAACCAAGACTTAAGGGGACATTCAGCCAAGAAAATTATTTTTAAAACCTCTAAAAATGACATAAAATTAAAAAAAAATAAAATAAAAAAAAGTCATACCTCACTGATCCCCCTGCAGCTCCCACTCCCATGTTTCCAGGTTCCCTGCTGGTCTCTGTACTTCCTGCTGCAGCATGGACAGACATATGAGTGCTGCAGCTAACCAGTGCCGCATGTCTGTGCCAAGGTGTCATCAGTGCTGGTGGAACCACCAGAAGGGGGCAACAGGATATTGTTGAAGCGCATATGACTTTCAAATTTTTTATTTTATTATTTTATTTTTTTTACTCTATTCTGAGCAATTTAAAAAAAAAATTAAATACTCCCATAGACTTTCATGGATTTAATAACAGCTGTGATGAATGTTTAAAAACCAGACATCACACGGCTGTTTTTCAGCATTGTGTGAATAAAGCCAAAAACGAACCGATAAGATATTGGTTATTCATGAATATTTGGCACATGAAAAACAGAACGGTCATGTGAATATGGCCTAAGTGTTCAGTGGAATCTGAAGATGACTTCTGTTCTATGGCATTGCCCTCCTTTGCACACACTCTGTTATGCTAATGGAGGTTATCCTCTCTTGTATTGTATAGATAGACAATTGTTAGAATACTGCAGTGCTGGCATCCACAGGAGCAGAGGAATTGGTGATTTAAAGAAGGTCACAATCCCCCAAACATGGTTATGATTCATTCTGTACACCCCTTGTCCAGACTTCTGCACACAGATGTCACTTAAGGGACTGTCTAGCTTTTGCGCACATTAAGTGTCAGTAATGAATCCTTCTGGGGGCGTCTGCCTAACATTCTTGGACTTCTGAACCATTACGGCTTAATGGCCATTTATTCTTTTGTAAACTCCTTTAAACCATCTGGAGGGATGGGTGCAATAAGGCCTAATGTCATCACACTCCGACTCTTCTACCTTAAATAAACTTACAATGTTGTTTATCAGTCAACTGGAACGGCATTGTAAGTACTAGAGTACCACCTAGTGGTGGTGGTGTGAATAGTCACTACCATAACAGTTCTGTTTTGTTGTTTTTCTATATACAGTACATATCAAGTGAATCAGGCTCAGGCTATGCAGTGACTTTGGTCATACCACATCCAGTAGCATACCCAAAATATGTGCCTGATATGTCTGTAATTTGTAGTTGCACAACTATTTTAGGTTTGATTTAGGATTTGCGACACTTCTTAGACACTCAGAAAAAATATACTGGCATGTCACAAATAAGTTGTAATTGCGCACGGCTCTTTACTGGACAAGTGGCTTGTAATCTGCTACCATATATTCAGCAGTTTTGGCTTTGTCACTATTATCACAGTCACACTGGATTTAATCATGTGATATCCACAAATATTACTTGCATTGACTCTGTCAGACCTTCTTTTGCTCTTTGTTTCTCATAACCAGTCGCCGCATAGCTCTTATTCTGAACACATTAGGTAAAGATCATATATATATATATATAAAGTAGAGATATATGTTAAGTCATGCATACTACACCAGCAATGAGTTCTTTCATGGTACTGAGACAGGCTTTATGCTCTTCTGCTCACTTGTACAAAAATTGGTTGACATTAATGATTACATTATGCAAAATGTCCAGGAGCTGCATGCTACAAGCCGACTCTGAGAAGCTACGACAAGCCTGGATACAAGCTGTTCAAGCCAGCATCGCCTCCGCATACCGGGAAACCCCAGATAACTACTATATAGAGGTTTGTAGTATCTTGTGGATGTATTCTAGATAAGACCAGCGTCTTTTTCCATTATGTGTACACTCTGCATAAAGGGGCTCACTATTGCGATTCCACAAGGGCCCATGTAAGCCTGGAGCCCTGATTTTAGACCACAAAATATATAATGAAAACCATTTACTCTCCCGTTAAATAGGTTATTGTGTAAATATATTTTCATAAAATATTTCATGTTATTTGAGACAAAGGTGAAACTCCTGGTAGGAGCCTTTTACTAAACACACTTGACTTCAATGCGGTTTCCTTCTGTACATATTGACATATTATTTTGGTGTATATTTTATGTAATGTGTATTTTATGTTATCTTTTTCAGAGGCTTGACAGGACAGCATCCCCTTCCACTAGTAGCATTGATTCTGCCAGTGACTCCAAGGAACGTAGCATTAAGGGAGAAAGCATATTGCAGCGGGTGCAGAGCATTGCTGGCAATGACCAGTGCTGTGATTGTGGACAGACAGACCCCCGGTGGGCCAGTATCAATTTAGGAATCACACTTTGCATTGAATGCTCAGGAATTCACAGGTATGTTTAGTTTCTGGTTATAGCAAGCTTGGTGAGTGTTAATATAGATGTACAGAAGATGGCAGAGGTTGTAGGTACATGACGTTTAATGGAATATTTTGGCTATGGATATATACAGTGGGGAAAAAAAAGTATTTAGTCAGCCACCAATTGTGCAAGTTCTCCAACTTAAAAAGATGAGGCCGGCCTGTAATTGACATCATAGGTAGACCTCAACTATGAGAGACAAAATGAGAAAACATATCTAGAAAATCACATTGTCTGATTTTTTTAAGCATTTATTTGCAAATTATGGTGGAAAATAAGTATTTGGTCACCTACAAACAAGCAAGATTTCTGGCTCTCACAGACCTGTAACTTCTTCTTTAAGAGGCTCCTCTGTCCTCCACTCATTACCTGTAGTAATGGCTCCTGTTTGACATTGTTATCAGTATAAAAGACACCTGTCCACAACCTCAAACAGTCACACTCCAAACTCCATATGGTGAAGACCAAAGAGCTGTGGAAGGACACCAGAAACAAAATTGTAGACCTGCACCAGGCTGGGAAGACTGAATCTGCAATAGGCAAGCAGCTTGGTGTGAAGAAATCAACTGTGGGAGCAATAATTAGAAAATGGAAGACATACAAGACCACTGATAATCTCCCTCCATCAGGGGCTCCACGCAAAATCTCACCCCGTGGGATCAAAATGATCACAAGAACAGTGAGCAAAAATCCCAGAACCACACGGGGGGATCTAGTGAATGACCTGCAGAAAGCTGGGACTAACGTAACAAAGGCTACGTCAGTAACACACTACGCCGCCAGGGACTCAGATCCTGCAGTGCCAGACGTGTCCCCCTGCTTAAGCCAGTACATATCCGGGCCCGTCTGAAGTTTGCTAGAGAGCATTTGGATGTTCCAGAAGAGTATTGGGAGAATGTCATATGGTCAGATGAAACCAAAGTAGAAGTGTTTGGTAGAAACACAACTTGTCGTGTTTGGAGGAGAGTGAATGCTGAGTTGCATCCAAAGATCACCATACCTACTGTGAAGCATGGGGGGGGCAACATCATGCTTTGGGGCTGTTTCTCTACAAAGGGACCATGACGACTGATCCGTGTACATGAAAGAATGAATGGGGCCATGTATCGTGAGATTTTGAGTGCAAACCTCCTTCCATCAGCAAGGGCATTGAAGATGAAATGTGGCTGGGTCTTTCAGCATGACAATGTTCCCAAGCACACCGCCAGGGCAACGAAGGAGCGGCTTCGTAAGAAACATTTCAAGGTCCTTGAGTGGCCTAGCCAGTCTCCAGATCTCAACCCCATAGAAAACCTTTGGAGGGAGTTGAAAGTCCGTGTTGCCCAGCGACAGCCCCAAAACATCCCTGCTCTAGAGGAGATCTGCATGGAGGAATGGGCCAACATACCAGCAACAGTGTGTGCCAACCTTGTGAAGACTTACAGAAAACTTCTGACCTCTGTCATTGCCAACAAAGGATATATAACAAAGTATTGAGATGAACTTTTGTGATTGACCAAATACTTATTTTTCACCATAATTTGCAAACAAATTTTTTAAAAATCAGACAATGTGATTTTCTGGATTTGTCTTCTCATTTTGTCTCTCATAGTTGAGGTCTACCTATGATGACAATTACAGGCCGGCCTCATCTTTTTAAGTGGGAGAACTTGCACAATTGGTGGCTGACTAAATACTTTTTTTTCCCCACTGTATGACATATCTATGGGGTATTCCTTAAAGAGTACCTCCAATTATAAAAACCTCTTGTCATAAATGAATAGTACAGGTGAATATAAGGAAATGTGTAATAGCTTAGTAAAGAAATCTGTTTCCTTCTCCACTTATTAGGCCGTGCTCAATACCCAGGTCACACATAGAAATGTGCGGAGAGAGGAGGGGGAGGCAGCCTGCATGTCCCTGCTCCAGAATGGAGATGTATACCAGTTAGGAACTGGCGAAGATCTCCATTATAACTCATGCCAGATAACTGCCATGAATTATAATAAAGATGTTAGGCGGGGGCGTCCTTGCCCTGCAGCGCCCACATTCGCTTGATAAAATTCCCTTCAGTATGTTATATTTCAGACCTACAATGTGCTCAGGACATGATTGTTGCTCTTATGATTTTCGTATGACTTTTAGACCAATTCTAAGGGCGTGTTTACTTGATGCAGTTGGCTGTAGTTAAATTGCATCTGAAAAAATCACTTGAACCATTTTTCACGCAGTTTCCTAATTTTTAATTTTATGTTTCACCTGTAAAACCAGAAACTGCACCAAAAACAGCACCAAAACCACATGCATATTTTTTCAGATGCAGTTCTGTTGTAGTTTTATCTGCACCATGTGAATGCACACTTACACTCTGACATGTCACCTTATGTCTTGTAGGAGTCTTGGTGTGCACTGTTCTAAAGTACGTTCTCTTACATTGGACTCCTGGGAACCAGAGCTGCTTAAGGTAAATCCGTGTTGTACAGTCCATTATTTAGTAGGAAATTAGCAAATTCGTCTAGAAGTGCTAACATAATTTCATTCTCTCTCACTAGCTGATGTGTGAGCTTGGAAACAGCACAATAAACCAGATCTACGAGGCAAAGTGTGAACAGCTCGGTTTGAAAAAGCCAACACCAGGATGTTCTCGGTAGGTATTACAGGTGCAGTCATTATGAATGTGTTCCTATTTATTATATACCACTAGGTGGCGCTCTCTGGCTGCCTAAGGTGAATCTGAATTCTCAGTAATGTCTTGTGGCTACAGTGTCCCATCATGGAGCCTTTACATGAACTTATTCTACCGTTTGTGTAAATATAGACGTTACATTTACATGACTCAGGTTACACAAAGCCACCTGAACAGATAGCGTGTTTGCTGATTTTCTAGGCAGACTTACATATTGAAAATTTGCAGGTTATTATCGTGCCAGCTTTGTACTGTAGATGAGATTTTTACCAAATCTCATCTATTCACTGGTTAGATTTTCCATATGGAAATTGACTTGCGGTGCAGACTTCCTAGAATGCCCGCATTTACTGTGGATTGTATCCCTTTCAGTTTAGAGGAGTGAAATCTGCAGCAACAGAACATGTGGATCTGCTACAGAAAAATACTGCTGTAACCTATAGGACATTTTATTTGTTTCTGCATTAATGTCTCCCTGAGTGGAAGAAAAAGCAGTTCAGAAATGCTCATGATGGATTCTAAAAGGATAGTTCTAGTTAAATATTATAATATTGTATATAAGATGTATTCTATCCAGCTCTATACCCTTACCGTATAGTTCTATATACATTCCATAATCCAGAATAGGCTGTAATCCTTCACCTTTCAGTATGATATCATGTATAAGGAGTTTTGCTGAACATTGCCTTTAATGACTGAAGAGTTGTGGGGTTTTAGACAGGACAAAGAGGCCTGGATAAAAGCCAAGTACGTGGAGAAGAAATTCTTGAAGAGGCTGGGAAGTGTAGATGTGGAAAATGAGCGCAAGTCTCAGAGGTGGAGCGTGAAGAAATGTCAGCGAAATAACAGCTCCATCAAAGCGCCTTCTGCAAGGAGGAAGTACAGGCACGATGGTGGAAATACATCTCCGGCCATGCTCTCCTCAGGTATGTCTTGTGCAAGCCAAGAAAACAATTCTGTATTTCTTCTTCGCAAGGTTGAAAACAAGACACAGTGTAACCTAAAATAATACATTGTATACGATAAGCCAGGGAATAACATGTCATTACTTTCATCGACCTGTCCTAAAATGTTGTTCAGGGGTATACTTAGGGTTTTTGGCATGTAAAGCAGACATATCATTGTAGATCCAGGAGCTGAGGTCTACTCTGGTGTCCATGAGCCCTGTCATTTATAGGTTTCCTATTACAATATGTACTCTACACCTCTGGGACTATTTTTGTTATTGCTGCAATCCTAATATTTCATTTACAGCTTCTGTTCAAATGTGTCTCCATGGTAACAGAACACAAACCGTAGGCTGGTTTTGTAGATATACTGTCATGCATCTGCATACCTCCCAACTTTCAAAGGAAAGAAAGAGGGACACATTTAGCTCCACCCACTTCTATGATGACTCCGCCCATTCTCATCTATTTTTCCATGTGCCCCCACACAGTATAATACTCCTACAGTCACCCTAACATTATATGCCCCCACATTATAATGGTCCCCTCCAATTGCCCCACAGTATTAAGTCCCTCTCCTTGTACCCCAGTTTAAACTGGCGGAAACTAGATGGGGACATTAAACTGGGGCAGCTGGAGGGGGACATTAAACTATGGGGCAGCTGGAGGGTGACATTAAACAGTGGGGGTAGTTGGAGGGGAACATTAAACTGGGGGCAACTAGAGGCAGACATGTCCCCCTCCAGCTACCCCCCACGGTTTAATGTCCTCCTCCAGTTGCCCCCAGTTTAACGTCACCCTCCAGTTGCCCCCAGTTTAATGTCCCCCCTCTATCTGCCACCATCTTAATGTCCCCCTTCATCTGCCACCAGCTTAATTCTCCCTTCATCTGCCCCCAGTTTAATTGCCCCCTCCATCTATCACCAATTTAATGTCCCCCTTTATCTGCCCCCAGTTTAATTGCCCCATTAATCTGCCTTCAGTTTAATTGCCCGTTCATCTGCCCCCAGTTTAATTGCCCCCTTCATCTGCCTTCAGTTTAACTGCCCCCTACATCTGCCCCCAGTTCCCCCCTCTTGCTCACGCATGCTCTCTGCTCTCCTACTTATCTTCGATCACTCTCTCTTTCCATCTTTCTGTGTAACATCACAGTCTGTCCCGCAGTATCCAGAATAGCTCCGCCCACACAAGAGTCTGATCACATGTTCATGACGTCATCAAAGGTCCTTTAGCCACTCGGATTTAGCATCCACCATTTAGCCTTTACCCTACCCTAATAAAGTTTGTTAACAGCAAAACACTTCAGGGGCATAGCGGGACAAACTGTAAGCTATCTGGGACCACGGGACAGCAGTGTAAAATTGGGACTGTCCCGCCAGATGCGGGACGGTTGGGAGCTATGCATCTGTCCTCTGATTCTTTGTAAGGTTAATTTGTTAGTTTATCATGAATTCAGAGACACGTGACTGCATAGGGTTAGTTTGTAGTCTGTTACCATGGAGACACACTTCCGCACATAGGAAGTGTACACGAGGAGAGTTTTACTGAAGCTATTTTCAATGGTGCCTAATTTTTCTTTCTACAAGCAATGGACAATGTGGTAAAGGGGGAACATGACTGTTATCCTGGGTTAGAAAACACAGTTGTTTTCTTCCAGCCACACACTTGTCCATGGGTTATGTCTGGCATTGAAATATTACAGCTGAGCTGTAATTCCAAACACAACCTGTGGAGAGGTGTGGCACTGGTTGACCCTTTTAAGGCTAAGTTCACATCTCTATTATAGTATCTGCTTTTGATGGATCTGTAAAAATAAGATAAAAAATACCATTTATGGTTTGTTCAAAAAAAAAAAAAAAAGACACTGCGTTTCTGGGTCAAAAAAGCGAAACAATAACGGAACAGACACAAACAGATGACAACTGAGCAGTCATTGAAAATGATGGGTGTTTTAAATGGATCTGTTTTTGTGTTTTTTTGGGTGTTTTTTACACGGAACAGATAAACTGACCTGAACCCGGCCTAACTCTCGTGTCCATGTAACTAAGTGTAATATATATGAAAAAGGGTCAATGTTGCCCAAGTGTCTTCTTTACCTCTATGACATGGACACTATGCCCTCACCCACTTGCTTCTTTGGTCTCTTTACAGCTGCAAAATTTGAGCGAAAATTCCGTCGAGATTCCCTGTTTTGTCCGGATGAATTAGATTCCCTCTTCTCTTACTTTGACACAGGCTCGGGGCCACGTAGTAAGTATTCACTGTTAGACTTCACCATCTGCTAAATTCATCTCCATTTATTGACTGAATATGTGTACTAAGCAAAAACCTCTCCCGAATGTTACGTATAGAATATTATGGCAGTAAATCATAAAAGCACTTGGGGTTTAGGAGTTTTATGAAATGTTCTGTGTTACTCATCCATCTCGTAACTAGGGAGAGGTTTTAACACCGCACATATTATAAATCTTCTCATACCGTCATCTATAGAGAAGAATAAATGTTTGATAGCGTCATTCGGTTGCTATAGATGCCATCTCAGCATTGCTCCGACACCAGCGCTACACAGGGTCATGTGGATAATTGTAAGCATTCTAGAAATCGGTCCGTGCTTGCTTACACTTGTCTATTGCTGTGGGCAGAACCACAGATTTTAGACATGACCCTTTTATATGTAGCATGCAGTTTGCTCTTTGCTCGTAACAAAGCTGTATACCCTACATTTATTCTACAAAAAATGCCAAAGGTGCCAACTTCATTGTAGTAAATTTTACCTTGCATTATTTTTCAATTCTATTTAAAGGCGTTGTCCGGCCCCATAAGGATTTTTTATACCGATGACCTATCCACAGGATAAGTCAGTAGGTGATCTGTGGGGGTCTGACACCTGGACCCCGCATAGATTGGCTGTTCTGGCAGCCTTCAGGTTAAAGCAGTGAACAGGGATCGTGTGCAGGCTCTTCTTCTTAAAGAGGACCTTTCATGTCCTCAGGCACATGCGGTTTCATATACCGCTAGAAAGCCAACAGTGCGCTGAATTCAGCACACTGTCAGCATTTCCGTTGTGTGCTCCGGGGCAGGAGATATCGGCACTGTTAGTTTTCTGCCCACCGTCAGAAGGGCATTCCTGACAGTCTAGCTGGGCTGTGAGGAACGCTTCCCCCGACTGTACTCATCCATAGTGCTGTACTGGGAGGGGAGTTCGTCACAGCTCAGCGTCATCGCTGGGTGGTAAGGAACGCCCCCCCCCCCCCCCCCCCGACTGTACTCGTCCATAGCCCTGTACTGTCAGAGGGGGGTGTACAAGTCTATGTTCCTCACAGCCCAGCTAGACTGTCAGGAACGCCCTTCTGACGATGGGCAGAAAACTAACAGCACCGATATCTCCAGCCCCGGGGCACATAACGGGAAAGCTGACAGTGCGCTGAATTCAGCGCACTGTCGACTTTCTAGCGGTATATAAAACCGCATGTGCCTGAGGACATGAAAGGTCCTCTTTAAGTAATAGGAGCAGTACTACACTTCCCTGGAAACACTGCTATGCTGTAGACAGGGCTGCGGTGCCACTTCTATTACTTGAATAGGAGAGCCTGCACTTTGCCCACTTCTGTAACTTGAAGGCTG
Source organism: Leptodactylus fallax (assembly GCA_947044405.1). Classification (NCBI taxonomy): domain Eukaryota; kingdom Metazoa; phylum Chordata; class Amphibia; order Anura; family Leptodactylidae; genus Leptodactylus; species Leptodactylus fallax. The sequence goes on from CAMRHE010000270.1 coordinate 1,254,085, forward strand.
CCAGAACAGCTGATTTGTGCGGGGTCTGGGTGTCGGACCCCCATAGATCACCTAATGATATCCTATTCTTTGGATAGGTCATCAGTATGAAAAATCCTTTTGGGGCCAGAAAACTCCTTTCAATCCCAGCCTATTATCATGAACTAAAGAATCTGCTTTTATTTTTGATATTTTAAGAACTTTGCAAATATTTCACCTCATTAGTGCATGAGTAGTTCCATCATCATGCTAGTCAATTCTAGAGACACTAGATTGTATTACTAAATTGATTATGCCCTCACCTTCCTCTTAGGTGCCAACCAGCTTCCTGCGCAGCACCCCCTGCCAGCTGCACCATGGACTGGCGGTGGCGCTGAGCCCGGTGGGAGCGCTATGCCGTTCCTCCCGGATGGAGGTAAGGTCGGCGGCAAGAGAAAGACATATATTTACCTATATAAGAGCTATTAATATAATGGTTTTACAGTGCGGAAACAAGAGGGCCCATTGTGGACAATGTAATCTGGTCAGCCTTGTTACAACAACGTAGTTATTCTCACTAGGACATCTCAAGCTTGGTCAATGAACATAAAAATGTCTATTTTTCATTGGAGCAATGTCTATTTTGTACCTATAGCAACTTAATGGCTTAAACAAAGACGATCATACAAGTTGTTCCCTGTGGAGTAATTTTATTGGTCACAGACATTGGTCTACATAGGGAGCCCCATATCAGAGACTAAAAGGAGCCAGATTATGCCACTCAGGATTGAAGTGTCTACTGTTTGTTTCCTCTTCACATCCTTCCAGTGACCTGAAAGGTGCCCATACACATTAGACTAAAGTTAAAGGGGTGTTCTGACACCTATGTCATAGTTCTGCTGAGGGGCTTATAAACATTAAAAAAAAAAAAACTTTTCCTTACCTCTCCCATTTGCCCCAGTGTCCAGCTGCAGCAGCTCCGGCCTTCTTTACACAGGTCCCCCAGATGACATCACCAGTGACGTCCCATTTGTGCTAGTGGAACTCTACAGCCAATCACAGGCCTCAGCAATAGCTTCTTCACAAACGGCACGTGGCTGCTGTGGTCAATTGGCACAAACAGCTCGGGGACCTGGAAACTGATACCTAGACCTGCTGGTAACGGAGGCCTGGCGAGAGGGGAATAACATTTTTTTGGTTGTAGGCCCCTCAGCAGCACTATTAAATAATGAAAAAAAAAGACTCAGCCAACCGCTTTAATAAAATGGAAGTCAGCCATGTTTCACATTTCTGGCTGATAAAAGATTGTTCGCTTTTTGTCATTGAACATCTATGGCGAGTCTGAACGATTGTAACCGCCGATATGAACTAAAATTTGTATAGTTGCATCTGTGAAACTGTGTTTGTTCACAGCGTGTTCAACATCAGACCTATGAATTTATTTATATATATATATATATATCTGGGGAAGCCTGGCTGTTAAACACTCCATACACTTTAGATAGCTGTCGGCCCAATGTTAGTTTGCTGACATCCCCACACACATGCCCATTCTGCTAGGCCAAGCAGTGTATGTGCGCTGAACAGGGAGAGGGCCACAGCCAGACTCTTCTGACAGCAACTTATCCCCCCAAGACCAAAAGGATCCATTGAAATCCAACCTCTTGACCCTGGACGTCTCTAACATCAGCCATTAGGGGAGAATCGGGAGGTCCCATATTTATTAGATGGTTGGTCAAACCCGTCAGAATTGTCCAACTCAGCATGTTAATGTGTATGGCCAGCTTTAGAAGCAAGGAACAGGTTGGTTGTTTTTTAGCTACCTGGAGATCAGGACCGTTGTCCGCTGCTGATCTTTATGGGGTAGTTGTGGGATATAGCTATGATGGATTTTTTAGCTGTTTTCTATTACAGCCTATAATAGCGTATTACTACAAAGTGGTAAATTGACTCTGTAGGTAGGACACACATGGCAGCGCTGATGCACTAGTTGTAACTACACCGTTTTGTGAGTAAAATAGCAAAATCATGTGGCCCCCTTAATGCCTGCATTTGTGCTGCCATGTTTGGATTTACTATCAGTGTGGTCTGACAGACGGTATTTTCTCTATTGCACATGTAGTTAGTGGATAATTAGATGATGATTTATTTATTTTTGTCATATATATCATGTCCTCTGCTTCATTTTAACATGTTTTTGGCATTTTTTCTGTTGGCCCCGCAGGTCTGAGCAGCGACAGTGGTCTGGGGGGCAGCACAGATGGAAGCAATGATGTCCTAGTGTTTGGCTCAGTGGTAGACAGTGTCACAGAGGAAGGTGAGCACATGGTTATCATTTATTAATGAGGACCTTTTATGTCCTCATTGATTTGCAGTATTATATACCGCTAGAAAGCCAACAGTGCACTGCATTCAGCACACTGTTGACTTTCCCTGTATACACCCCGCTACTGGAGTCTATGGAAGAATACTGTCAGGGAAGGCGTTCCTTACCGTCCAGCAATGACGCTAGACTGTAAGGCCCGCCCTTCTGACAGTGAAGAGACATCGGTGCCGAAATTAACTAATATCTCCACTCCCAGGGTGCATACCGGGAAAGCCGGCAGCACGCTGAATTCAGAGCACTGTCGGCTTTCTAGCGGTATGTAATACCGTACATCAATGAGGACATGAAAGGTCCTCTTTAAATAAATAAATTAATTAAAAATCGCTAATAGTTAAAGCTGTTTTCTGGACTGAAAATATTGTATAGGTTTTCAATATCAGATCATTGGAGGTTGGATACCTGGGACCCCCACTGATCAGCTATTCTCAGCAATTGATACACAGAATGGAGTAGGAAGCAGTTAGCTCTGTTCTCTGTGTAGTGGCTAAAACAGGTTACTGCAATTTAGCTCCTATTTGCTTGAATGAGAGCTAAGCTGAAATAACTTGGTTTGGCCACTACACAGAGAATATTGCTATCTGCTTTCCGTTCCATTCTCTGTGTATCAGCTGCTGAGTACAGCTGATTGGTGGGGGTGTCATCAATACTTTTAGCCTGGAAAATCCCTTTAAATTTCAATACAAGATTCTTTTTTGCTTGCTACTCCCTGGTTAAGTTGTGTCACTCCCACCAACCTTAACACTAATGTGTTATCAAGTAAAACTAATTTGCTTTCCCTTTTGTCATGTGGCTTTAGAATGTGAGGTCTCGGAAGAGTCTAGTGGAGAGGCAGAGACAGAACAGGAACCTTCCGACCCAGAGGACCTGCGAGAGCTTCACCCGGGACTGTTGATGTACAAAGCATCTCGAGCAAGGAACCTGCCTATCATGGCTGAAGCCCTCGCCAATGGGGCTAATGTCAACTGGGTGAACGATGAAGATGAGAGCAAGACGCCTCTCATTCAGGCTGTAATAGGGGTATGAAGCAATGCTTTCCATTATTTCTTTCAATATATACGTTTTTTAGAATGGCAACCTCTTTCCATATTATGTAAGATGGGGCAGGGCCAGGCAAAGAGCACCTGTAAAGAGTGGCTCTCCCCTTGGAGGACCCGGCTGATCCATGTATCACATAGACAGCCCATTGATTCTGTGGGACGGTTTCAAGCCACGTCAAATTATTTCCCAAAATAAGTCACAATAATTTCAGAGTTCTATGATATAAAGTAACTTAGGTGTGTATTATAAGGAATAAGGTAGCTCCTTCTATTAGGGTAAGTTCACATGGTGGTGTAGTTTGCGGCCATGCACCCACTAAGGAAAGCAGGAAAAATATGGCAGGATGCTTCTTTATTTTCTGCTGATTTTTTTCAGCTAGTGGAAAAATAAGCGTCTGCTTTCCATTGAAATGAATGGGAAGTAGATTTTTTTTTTTTGTGGTGGATTCTGCTGCAAAAATTCCACCCTGTGAATGATCAAGAAGTCACCTTAGAGTTATATGCCCTATACTCGTGCTTTTATGTAAATAAAAGTGCCATATAATTTACATTAAGATGTACGTTATTCTTCAGATTATTGTCTGCTTTACCATTTTACACGGTGTCCTATTTTGTTTCATGTTGTTTAGATTTGTCACGACTCCTGACATGTCTGTTATAGTTAATACTTGTATTCCCAATGAAATAACAATTCCAGATGATCATTTCTTAAAATGCTGGCTTCTACCGTTCCTCTGTTATCCCTCCTGGAAATTTATGAATAAATTGACAATTGGGCATTACCATTTCCCTTGACAAAAGGATGTGTCCCTGAGAAACGGACACTATCAGCACTTACTGGACAGTGATACACTGTGTGAGGACACACACCCCAACCAGTAACACCCAGTTGTCAATGTGTTCATACATTGCCAGTAGGAGTAACCAAGGAAAGGCAAAAATGCAATTATGAGAAACATTTCTAAATTATTTAATGTGAAAAATTATGTTTTTACTGAAACAGACTGACAGGTCGTCTTTAACTTGCTCTATAATAATCTTTTGCCTTCTTTCTAGGGCTCTTTAATAGCTTGTGAGTTCCTGCTGCAGAATGGGGCAGATGTAAACCAGACTGATATGAGAGGACGGGCACCCATACATCATGCAACGTATCTAGGGCACACTGGGTAAGTATTAGGACCAAACGCCAAAAATACAAAATGGCCATATGGATTTCAGGATATATGTGCGTTATATTTCCCATGAAAAAAAAAAAAAAAAAATTCTGTTTTTTGATGTGTCTGTTTTTGAGAAAATGATCTCTCTTTTTCAGTCAGGTTTGTTTGTTCTTGAAACGAGGGGCCAACCAACACGCAGTAGATGACGACGGTCAAGACCCTCTCAGTATTTCTGTGCAGGCAGCGAATGCAGATATCGTCACTTTGTGAGTTTCTTCCCTTCGTATTATAGCCATCTGTTTACATATCTGCAGATCACCTGCTGTACTCACAGTCCACCCCCTCTCATTCCATATGCCGCAGGCTACGACTTGCCCGGATGAACGAAGAGATGAGAGAGGCAGAAGGGCCATTCGGACAACCAGGTCAATATCCCAGCAACAGTCCAACAGAACAGCAGTACAGGAAGTGCATCCAGGAATTCATCTGCCTTAATATAGATGAGTGTTAGTCAGACAAAGTCCCTCAAAGGGGGCACAGCTGATCCCTACTTTTTGAACTTTTTCCACTAGCTGCTCTTGGCAACCTTTTTTTGGAAACCTGCATGGGGATTGTCTTCTGGCATCAGGGGAGGGACAGATCACTTGTGGACCAGGGGCACAACTAAACCAAAATGTATCTTTTTTTTTTTTTGGAAGGGTTTGGACCAATATTATTACTATTTTTGTCCTTAACACTGCCAAGAGCAAAGGAAAGCTGATGTATTCATATTTTATGTACTGTTTAGCACTTTTACAAACTGTGATTCTTTTAGACTTTTACGTTGTCAAGATCAGAACAGACACTGAGATGAGGGAGTCAGTGGGAGACCCTGCGACTCTTCTGCCTCTTTGGTGCCTGACTATTTATTTATTTAGGGATAAAGTTAAAGGGACCCGGCTGAGCCAGTGGAAGGTACTTCTACATTCAGGGACCTTGTTTGCGTCAGCTGCCTAGCTTAGTAGGGTTCTTGTCTTGATGCATTTTAAAGGGGGTCTGCTCTGTCATAACAACTTCTGCTTTTGTGAATGAAGGGTGGGGTGTGGATATCAAACTTGGGGAGTGGTGGGGTGTAGAGCAATTTGCTGTCATGCTGCGTGGGGTATCCTTAGAGACCCCCCATATAAAGCACTTTTCCTATTTTGAGGTTGTCTATTTCCTGGTGCTTATATCTAGTGTACTAATAACACCTGCGGCCTCCCGATCCTTGCCTAGGTGTGTTGTGCTTTGTCTTAACTTCTTCACTGCCAGAGAGTAGATAGTAAGGAGAGAGCTACAGGTGACATTAATGTGAGCTTGGACATTCCTGCTCTGGACGGACTGAAAAATCCCTTGTATATATCCTAAATTTTATAGAGCACAAATATTATATCATGAATGGGTGCTTGTCTCTATTATTGTGTCCTGTTGGGTGTCTGGACGTCTCTTCAGTTACATTTAGAGGTAATTGGCTTTTTCTATGCACTTTTGCATTGCATTTATCACTCGGATATTTATTTTCCTCCTGCAGTTGCTCTCTTTTTACCAGGGCTGTGGAGTCAGCGAGCAAAACCTCTGAATCCGACTCCATTGTTCCACAGGCCGACTCCAGCCATGGTCAGACAGAAGCAGTAAAGCTTCTCTAATTCCTTAAAAATCCAGTGCTTGATTCCTATGAAAGTAACTCTGTAACAAACTATGCACATAATTAATTATACAATATTAATAATTGTATAATTAAATATAACTAGTCATGTTATTTGGAAGCCGGAGTCAGTAACCTCTTTATAACTCCACCTAACATTGGTCCTGACTTGTACTCCACAACCCTGCTATTTTTTACATCTCTATTACCATACGTCTTTCCTTTTCTCCTGCACCACTTGTTTGGTAAACTCCTATGTGTCTTTGTCTGTCCCCTACTTCTTCTGTACCTCTATTTTCTTATCGTGGTTCTCATGTAACATAACCAGCAGTGAAGAGGTTAAATGTAGCGTGTCCTGCCCTCCAAGTGGCATAAAGTGCACTAAATGAATTTATAAAGGCCTATATTTCTATTTGAGCCCTGCCTTGCAACCTACTGGGGGATTCTGCCCTCTGAACTGGTAAGATTGGTGAATTCGGAGACCGCTCTTTGGTTTCCAGCCGAGGATTAGTTACCATAGGCTTCCCAAGTGTATTCCTATGTCACCTCTAGCGCTATGCAATTCCATTGTATAAAGATCAGGACATCACGGAGATAGAGAGGACTGTTAAATATTTGGGTATTAATCTTCACTTGTCCTCGTCTTTAGTACGCCCACTCATGTCGGCTTAGGTTATGGGCAGATATTTCCCACCATCTAGTGATTCTTCATAGCCCATCAATCCTGTTTGGGGACGTCTGATAAGACCCTGTACCATTATATTAGCCGCCTGACCTCTCAAGGGTTTATTAAAGCCCTGAAAAAATCTAGGATATGCACCTTAGGGCCACTCTACTTGTACACTGACTTTTTAGGGTGCCTGACCTTTTCTAACACCCTCTCAGAAAAGCACAGAAATAAAATAAAAATCCATCTAGTATGATTGCTTATCTAGTTTTATTGCTCACTAGAGAACATGCAATAAATACCTGATCATTCAGTCACCAAATAACTAAATAAGTGGAAACGGCAGCCATATTACTTTTTGTCTCCAAAGGCCTGTAACGTGTAATGGGGAAGTTCCTGATGATCGAAATTACCACTGTAGAATGAAGTGATCGAGTTGGAGGGGGGTGGACCGCTGTTGTGTTACATCTTGAGCTTATGAACAGAGGGATCGTAACGTTCCTTGGCCTGTATGCCAACACCAGAAAGCACTGCCAGACAGGAGCCCGTCGGCTTCAACTCCTAACTACCAACCAGCAAGATTCACTCTCTGTGAAGTAAAAAATAGGTGCTAACTTTATGGAAGAGCCAAATGTACGGCCATGTAGTTCTTTATACCCTCCTCAGGATTCCTTCTAGGAGTTTACAGTCTACCCGTTACTAATACCCCTGCAGGTCAGAAGTAATGACTAAAAGTGACGCTCTACCTCTGAGTATCATTGGCTATATATGGAATCCACAGCGCAAATCTAGAGTGGATATATCATAACTACATTTCCCTTTTTTGTGGTTTTCACATTTTTTGCTACCTGGAAGTCGTTAACAAGCAGACCGGCTCGGTTTGGCAGACTGTATTGTCTGTATTGTGTCTCCAATTTAGTATTTTGAGTGCACATGGGTGTAGAGTTTTGAATAGGCTGTGGGTCTCATATGCTTATTAAAGCTTAAGGGGATTGTTCAGGATTTATTTTTTATTATTTCTACTTAGGATAGGCCATAAATATCAGATCAGTGGGAGGGCCGGCAGCCAGCCCCCCCACACATGGATCAGCTGTACAGAAATGGTTACGAGGCCCCCACATGGATCAGCTGTACTGAAATGGTTACGAGGCCCCCACATGGATCAGCTGTACTGAAATGCCCGTACTATACACAGCACATAGCCAGAAGCAGTTGGCTCCATGCCCTGTATAGTGTCTGGGTGCCATCACTGTTGATCAGCTCTGAAAAACTTCAGTGGGGGCTGAGCTGCAGTACTGTCACACGGCCAAAATACAGGGACTGGAGCCAACTGCTTCCCACTCCGACCCCACTGATCAGATATTTATGACCTATCCTAAGGCTAGGCCAAAAAAAAAAAAATAAACCCTGGACAACCCCATTTATACACCCTCCATAGCATACACCTTCAATAGCTATTAGCCAGTAGCTATTTATGACTTGGTTTATCCAAGCATGCATGTATTCTAAAAGGGGTGAGGGCCATAATCTGCCATCACACACCTCTGGGTAGCAGCCTATCTTCCGTGAGAACAAAAGGAGTGGGCAGAGAAATCCAACATGTCTGATCCTTCTTTTATCTAACATCTGTCAGTTCCCTCCACCCTAAGCAGAAGGTTCAGCCAACTTTGCTGTAATACGTATGGGTGCCTTTATAATACATATGGGTGCCTTTATAATACGTATGGGTGCTTTTAAGGTATTTTTGAGACATTCAGCCTATTCAGTACTCTAAGTGCTAAATGTAGACACACACCCTGACCACAATTCATCCACTTCTGGCCTGCTTTGTGACTTAATGAGTCTGTCACCAGAACCCAGCCTGTAGATAGGTTAGGGTCACCTGAATCAAACAATCTTTTCCCCCTTGTGAATCACTGTCTTTTTTTTGTCAATATGCAAATTAGCTCTTTGGAGCAACAAGGACGCTGCCATTGCTCCAAGTAAGTAAGTAAGTTGCAATGTCCTTGTTGCTCTAAAAAGCTCATTTACACACTGTAAAAAATGCGGTGATTCACAAGGGCTGGGGCAATATGCTGTTTTTAATGTTTTGTGGTAGCAACAGATCGTACAGAATAAGAACAAGAAAAAGACCAAAAAAGGAAAATAAAAAGTTAACGATAGTTCAATAACATGATACATTTTGCAATATTTCGCTAATATAACTAGTGCTCCTCAATGGTTGAGCTTCATTTTAAACCCACAATGCAGCCTACCAAGATACCCCCCCCCAAATACACACACAGTCAAGGGGTTCATATTGTATGGTCAACGCTGTACATTTTATGTAAAGAACAAAAATCCAACTATATACTTGTGCACTTTTCCTCCTTCCAGTATTGGAGATCAAATATATAATTTGTGTAAATGTAATTTTGTTAGTGATCTTTTTTTGTACAATTTTTATTTTCATTTTTGTAATTTATTATGGTATATGCCAAACAGAGCAGTATAATGTCCACTAATGGTCAATGACAAGTCGTATACTGCTGCCTGAGGTCCGAGCTGCTTTATTTTGTAGGATATACAGTATATTGTTTTATGATGACCCTCTGTTTAGTTCCAGTTGGTTTTTCTTATGATTTTTTTCATGTTTTTGTATCAGACTCTTGAGTCCACAATTTAGTGGAACTCATCAGACTTCTATACTGCTTTGCTGGTTCCCTGACCTAAGGAAGAACTCTACATGCTCTGTGTCTCAAGTATACCCTTTGTGTTGTCTTTTTGTCATATGGATGGATGTTACATTTGGGATCAATTTTTAATTTTCAAATTTTAAGTTAAGTTTTTACAGAATTTATTTGGGAAATTATTTACGTATATCAGAAATGCTACTTCTCTTTTTAAACATTTCGATAGGGAAGTAGATGTTTTAATGCGATTTTGTGACTTTTTTTTTTTAATATATAATATTTTATTCTTAGAAATTGTGTTGCCTATGTTTTTTTTTGTAGGAAATTTGACATCCTTGAATATCAGGCAGATTTAATAACATGCTACAAATAGCGAACCCTCTGGTTCCTCAGGGGTGGCCCTTATGGTAAAGACCACCCACAAGGGTGGGCCATCTCCCTTTCTACTTTTGTTTAGCAATATCTTCATATTACTAGACACTTTTTCTGTATTCTGTATGGTTTGTGAGAGCCAATGATGCACAGACACCATTGACCCCCAGCAGCCAATAAGATGTGTGAATTGATCAATCATAAATCTGGGTGGTTGCTTTGACTATATGCTATTTGCATGTTATTAAATAAGCTTGTTGATGTTACGTAAAATGTGAATTGTGTAAATATATATCTATACATATATATTATATATATATTGTATCTGAAGGCCGTAATGGTTATTTTAAATTAGTTATTCTAAGTAAGTGACTATAGTTAAAAATGCAACGTATCACCGACCTCAGTTCCTGTTTATAGCTATTGGTTGTAGATATCGCTACTCTACAAACTTTCACCTATATGAAATAGAAGCAGTCACTTCATGGGCAGAGCCAATATTCAACCTAGGCAACTCAAAATTTTAGGTATACCCCCAGCTAGCCCCAGTATCCCTGTTATTTACATGTCATTCTAACCTAGGTCTAGGAAGATGAGGACCACCTATCATATCATACAGTTGTCACCCATTGGTGGATAGATAATAGCCTAGTAACTTTGCCCAACCCCTTTAAAGAAACGAATAGTTTATCTATTATATGTCAAAGATACAGAATTAATCCCCTGATATAGCATAGATGCATGTGAGGAATACTGGAGAAGTCTGATCTCGGACAGACCCTGATTTTCAGAATGAAATTTTTTTGTGTAACTAAACTGTTGAACAAGTTTAGGTTTTTTGGTTGCATTTGTGACCCTTCTATGCAATCCACTTTCTATCCCTATTTTGTTTTTTGCTTGCACAGTGTACAGATGGGTGGGCTTATGTATAAAGCAGGGACGCTGAGGCTGAAGGGGGTGTCTTTTCTTCATACAGATATATCATACAGGCATATTATAATTTAGAACTGATGTCTGGTATCAGTTGAGCTGCTCATCTTTCATATGGCACCAAAACCGCAGTTCTTCCTGTATTATTTTTGGAGATATCACCAGTTGAAAACAGTCAGGATGTGGAACAGGTACAACTACATAAAAAATATATACCAATCCTGACTCTGTTTTCAAGTGGAGATATCTTTAAAAAAATTTACAGCTAGAACTTTGATCTTCGTGTCATATGAAAGCTGAGAATCTGCGCTTTCATATGACACCAGGTTCTAAGTTTTAAAATGCCCAAGATATGTGTTTGAAGTGACCCCTCTCCAGCCTCAGCTTGCCTGCATTATACATGAGTCTGTCCAACTGGACTCCACTGAAAAGTGGGGTACAGATTTCAGCTAGCAATAGAGAATCAATGGAAAGAATGTGGATTTCAGTGCAGGATTTCACAGAAAGGAGCCAACATTTGTTAATAAATCTACCACAATATTTATTCATGTCACACATGCTGTTTGAAGGTTTAGTTCACAGTTCTCTCCTGCAAATCATTCACATAAATTTAAAGGGAACCTGTCACCACATAAATCCTATTCAATTTACCACCATCATGTTGTCCATAAGAGTGAGCACCCACTTAATAGACGTCAGACCCTTTCCTATACTTAGTCCTTATAGAGAAAAATGTAATTATTACCGGCTCCGATCAGATCGAATCACCGCCTACATCAATGTTTACAACCTAAATGGCTGCCATACCATTGGTAAGGATGTGACATTGATACCCCATGGAGCAGAATAGGAAGAGGTGTTATCGGAAACAGGAATCAGCCCAATCGGTCCTGCTTATTATGAGGATTTTTTTTTTTTCTTTTTAAAGAATCACAAAAAATGCATTATTTTGTATAGTTCTTTTAGTGTTTTATATATTTTGACATATTTGGTGTTCTTGACAGATTTTTTATTTTTTTTTCTTAAGTCCAAAAAAAATGTGATATTTTTTAAAGCAGCTGTTACCTTGCTGACGGTATATACCTAGCCTCTTGTGAAGTTGTACCCTGCTGCAAATGTACGTGACCTCCTCAAAGTGGTGCTGCCACCCTGTTTTGGAGCACCTGCGTGCTTTTTGAGGATCTTGTGCACCGATTATGACTGCAGCGGCCTGCAAAGTGTATATATTATAATTGTAAAGCAGAATTCATTGGATATTATACATTGCCAGCGGAAATGGCAAGTGGTCAGTTGTACCTTATCCTATCACAGACCCGCCCCCTACCCCTTCCACCCCCTCAAAAAAAACAAAATGTCAGGGAGTGCATGAGGACTATACAACCAACCGCACAATGAGAACCCCTCCTGCTGTATATAGGCTGATACATACTCTATCTTCTATGTCTTGCTTGCACCGGTTGGTGCTATTTTCTTTTTGCTTGGTCAACTTTTTGATGTTTTCTGAATATTGTATGTCATTTCCTCTGTACTATTTCCACCCCCTGTTCCCAGATGAGGCTTCTCGTGACACTTGAACCCTTGGCAACAAAGAGTTTAGACCTAATGCAAAGGTGTTTGATGTGTTTTTATATAGAGACTATAGAACGCGCACATACACGGAAACCCCAATGTTTTTATTCTTTCCTCAATCTGTCTTTATAAGCACTGTTAATAAAAGTCATACTCCAACTCTTCTTCTGAGCTGCTTGCGTCTTTATTGCTTCTTGGCCTGTTTATTAACACCTCCACACATTTCTACACTGCTTCTACTTTTGCTTTGCTATGTGGCCTTTGTTATATGGGATTTTATAGAAAAGATGAAAGAAAAACGGCAAATCAAAATGGCAAAGCTGGGTCATAAGTTCTAGTGGCCGGTGACCATATGTGGTGCCAGCTCTAGTAGTAAATATGGGTGACATATGCAGAGCTCCATATGGACCTATCATAGATGACCAATAGGGAGAACATGATCGTGCATGACTGGGTCTAAAGGACATGTAGCTAAGTAACAGGGTGAACGTCTCCCTACATTTAGAGGGGTTTCTAGGGAGGGAAACATTTTTATATGGCTCAGAGTGGGTTAAAAAAGCAATACTCTCCTCGGTCATCCTCACTGCTGCCATGTCCCCTGGCAGTCTCTACATCCTGGTTCCTCTCCACATACAGGAAGTACCTTCTCGGCCAATCACTTGACCCAGCGATTGGCCGAGAGGGCATTTGCAGTATGTTATGATGGGAACAGGATGTACAGACCATAAGGGGACCTGGTAAACATTGGGTAGGGGTTTGTTTTTTTTCTTTTACAAATTCCGAGACATATAAAAAAAAAAAAAAAAAATCCCTCCCCAAAATTTCATAGGATCCTTTAGTCCTCCAAAAAAGTGGCACCATGTATATTTCAGGCTAGGGCTACAAAGATAAAAAGATATTTGTTTTGGTAGCCTTTCCCCATAAGATATGAGAACAACGACCCCACCCCCACTGAATTTCCCCTATAGACAGTGTGCAGGCACAAAAAAATAGATAATATCCTTGTGTGATTTTAATGGGTTTTCATGGCCTCCTAGTGTTTTTGATACCGATGACCTATCCTGTTGATAACTTATCAGTATCTGGTGAGGGTCCGGCACCTGCACACCATGCCGATCATCTGGTCCATCTGAAGCTATAGAGATGCATGGAGCTCAAAGCAACTCTTCTATTCATGTAGTAGGTGCAGAACTAAAGTACTCCGGCACTTACTGTATATCCGCTCATCCAGGATATTCCTAAAGAGATATTGCTGTGCATCTCGCATGGCTGTGGCAACCCTGAATTCCGCCGTCTAGATACGGCATTGGTAAATACTGTGAACAGCTGACTGGAGATGGTGTTGGGGGCGTCGGACCCCCATTGATCTGTTAGGTCATCAGTATCAAAAGTCAGGACTGTCTTAATTGTCCAAAGTAACCAATTATAGCTCAGCTTTAGTTTTTTAAGAATAAAAGAATAGAAAGCAACTGCGCTGCAATTGGTTACAGTTTTCTTATAGACATTTTCATCAACCTCCCCCATTGTTTTATGCATAGTGCAGGGCCTGAGGGGTGGGGCATGACACAGGAAGTCAGAACACCACAAAGTGAATCCCTGTGTCATGCCCCACCCCCCCCGAATCCCCTACACTGGACATAACACAGTATATATGTTTTCTTAGTTCACCTTTAACATCACTTCCGATATGGAAGGAACCCCTTTATGGGTGCATTTATCCTATCTTGTGTTGGGCTTTTTAGTTTATTTTGACTCCATTGCATTGCAGGTGATACCACTTACTTGGATATTTTCCGTGAATTTTCTCATATGGCTTCCAACAACCCGGAAAAGCTGAGCCGACGAAGTGTTTACTTCAGTCAGTCCTGCCGATAATGGATTCAGAGGCAACACATAAGAAGAAATTATTTGTCTGATATTCATAAAAACTTTACAAAAAATGTTGAGGGAGGACAATAAAGAAGTGAAATCTCCTGAAGGTTCTCCATTTGAGGAGGAAGGACCATCAAACCACTAATGTCCTCATCCAAGCAATAGACCTTGAATACTGTCACAAACCTCTTGTTCCTTTTATCATAACCTATGAGACAGAAGTCCCGCCATGTTTTAGTGGTACAGCTTTGGTTACGGTGAACTATGGTCAAAAATGCTGGACCTATATGAAAAACTTATGGGAAGATTACAGCTGAATTTGAGACCCTCAAATGGTCTCTGCCACATAACCACTTTATTTTACTACCGATATTAATATATAATACCATAGGGTTGGTCCAATGTCCCTGATCTCTTAAAGGGAGTCTGTCACCAGAACCCAGCATATTGGCCCAGTCCTGCAGGTTAGGGTCACCTGAATCAAATGGTGTTTTTCCCCTTGTGAATTGGTGCTGCCGTTGCCAAAATATTGCTGTTTTTGTCAATATGCAGATGAGCTCTTTGGAGAAATTGGGTTGTTGCTGCGTAAGTTTTAGCAACACCCCTAACCCATACGCGCACCAGGACGTAGGTGCACATGACTAACTATGGCTTCAAGAGTTACGTAGCAAATCTGACATTCACTACAATAGAGTAGTATTACAGTCTATGGTAAAAGGGATCTTTTAAAAATATTTAAAAAATAATAATTATAATAAAAAAAAAAAAACTGTTTAAATCAACCCCCTTTCCCTAGATCACATATACGGTAAATAAATAATAAATTAGGCATCCCTAAGTCCAAAAATCTCAAACTATTAAAATATAAAAACATTTGTCCCATACGGTAAACGCCGCAGCAGGGAAAAAAAAAATTCAAAATGGCTGAATTGGCTTTTTTCAACGATTTGCCACCCTAAAAAAAATGAAATAGAAAATGTTCAAAACATTATACATTCCCCAACGTGGTATCAATAAAAACTACATATTGTCCCACAAAAAAAGACACCTTACACAGCTCTGTCCACTGAGATATAAAAAAAATAACAGGTGTCAGAATATGGTGAGTAAAGCACCATGGAAATAATGGTACTATATAAATAAATAAATAATACAAATAATTTTTTTTTTCTTCAAAATTTTGAATGTTTGTAAAGTTATTAAAACCTGAAAAAAATGATGCGGTATCACCGTGATCATACCGACCCGGAAAATAAAGCGAACAAAGCATTTTTACCACACAGTGGAAGCCATATAAAAAAAAATGAAAGAAAATGACAGTACTGCATATTTTTTTTTTTTTTTTTTTAATTCCACCTCATTCTGAATTTTTTTCCTGCTTCCCAGTACATTGTACAGAATAATAAATGGCACCAAGTACAACTTGTCACGTAAACATCAAGCCCTGATATGACTACGTAAATGGATAATTGAGAAAGTTATGGCTTCTGGAATCCAGGGAGTAAATAACAAAAATGAAAAATGTCTGCCACGTAAGAGTTAATGTGCCAAAGAGCTTGTTTGGCTATTGACAAAATGGTGACCTCTCAGCAATGTAGGCCGCAATTCACAAGGGTTAAACATGTGATTCTGGTGACCCTAACCTATCTGTCTGCAGGGTATGACGGGTTCTGGTGACAGACTCCCTATTAGAAGGAGCACCTCCGGATGTGACAGTCTGGTTGCTACGTGTTACAGCACTTTTCTAATACTTTTAGAGCGCACAGATTCTCACATCAAACTATTATTAGTGGGATATTTTATAAGACTGTCCCTGACTCAGAAGGTCATCACTATAAGCTTGAGATTCTCAGACATATGATGTCTTGGCAGGGGCTTGTATATACAGCCAAGACTGAAGTTATCCAGAAAAACTTTATGTAACATTTAAAAATTCTACAAAGTTATTGCTTATTATTTGTCTGGCTGGTCCAGATAGAGTTAAAAAAATAAGGAAACTACAGAATAACATGTCCCACAGGCATAGGAGGTTTACTATAGATTCTGAGTCTCAGACAAGCCTTATGGCTAACAGTGGAGCCTATAAGGACTATAAGTTTATTGGATATAGTGTCGTGTGGTTATTACATGGTCAAAAGCAGAACCCTGTAATAAAAAGTAAGGAATCGATGGGTTATACCCAATGCATTTGCAATCACTTTAATGGAGCTAGGCTGCAATACCACATACTGCCTATGGACATGAGTGGCGCTGTTTCTGGTAGAAGGCGGTCATGTTTTTATAATCTTATACAACCACTTTAATCATAAAATGGATTTTATTTGAGACTATTATCTTCAGATTTTCGGATTAAAACTACAGGTCCAGACCCAACCTCAGGTCTAATGACCCCAGATTGATCACGTCACAGGTCATTAGTACAGTCGATCTGCGACTGGCAGCTGTAATACAACCACTAAAAAGGCTTCCTGACACTTCTTAGAGTGCTAGTCTTATTGGTGCACCCTCTGCTGGCTCCAGGGCTATGAAGACTGGCATGAGTAACGCCAGTCTTCATAAATATACCCCAGTGTTTTTCAATGCAAGTAAAAATAGATCCATGGCATTTAATAAAAAAACAAACAAAAAAAAACCATGAAATTCATTGAGTTTAAAGAGAGTGAAGGAAGCCTTAGGCGGCATGCACACGACCGTGATTAAACGGTCATCCGTGATGACATCCGTGTGCCGCCCATGTCACCGCGGCCCCATTCATTGAGCATGCCCTCAAAACCGGACAGGAATAGGACCTGTCCTGAGTTTTGCTCACGGGTCACAGCCCCATACACTGGATCGTGTGTATGAGGCCATAGAAATGAAAGGGTCAGTGTGCTAGCCGTGAAAAACATGACTGATGCTGGATGATAAATCTGGTGTATCTTTAGACTGACTAGGCTGCATTTATACCACCCTTTAGTTGGCTTACTTTGTGCCAGAATTTTTCGACACTATTTTGGGGCATCATGGCACATTTAAGCCACGCCCACGCATCGAGCATGTCGGAAAAGTCTGGCCCAGGTTAATGTCTGTTCAGGTTAATATTATATAAAACACAAGCCCACCAAAGCTCAGATTTTTATTACCCCAAGAAGAGAATAATTCTAAAGCAGACGCCATCAACACGAGTGTAAAATATAGAATATGCTGAGTCTTCTATACGTGGTAAGACTGTATACTCTTCTGATGGTGCCAACAAAATGCTGGAGAGCTACAGTTATTAATTGTCGCTCGGGTGACTCGGGTGTCATGTCAGCAGCATAAGCGGCCATTTTGTCTGTTGAAGTTTTATCCAATATAATGTGGCACAGTTATTAAAATGATCTAATAGTAGAACTGTCTTAGTCGCCCATCGCAGCCAATCCTAGCACAGCTTTCATTGCAGGAACGGACTACGGAATCAAAGCTGAGATTGGTTGCTATGGGCGACTAAAACCATTTTAATAAATCTGCCCCATTGTGTCTCACGACATCTCTGGGACACAGTGTTAATATATTGTAATGACTGTCTTTACAGAGAGCTACATATTCACTTTGTAGACTCTCTACCTCCTCCAATCCTAAATCCTTCCATTATATGCATTGTGTGTAGCGCATGGCTTGTCTTGTATTATATACATGCTTTTATATTGTGTTCAGCCTTCTTGAAGCAATACATTACAAGGGTATACTGGTATATGCCTTGTGATTTATTAACTTGTTACCATTGAAGGATATCATGTACAGAAATGTTAAGTAATATATCTTATAGCAAATATGTATAATTTAATAAAGCTGCAGTCAGGTCGAATAAAGACTGGATTTCATTGAAATTCTGACACTTGTCATTTTATTCAATATATTACATATGGATTATTGCATTGCATAGAGCGACACGTCACTCCACTTGTGTTTGGTGCTCAAGTAGGGTCCATGTTACTCTACAATTGTATCTATGATAATTTTACCATATATTTTTTATGTTCCTTAGCTGTATATAATCATATATAGAACTCCACCTGGTTATACCCTATATTAACTCACCACTATGAGGGTATATCCACCTCTTCCTACACTGATACCATTTACTATTTACCTTATTAGTTTGCCAAGTGAGACCAATTAAAAGAAACCTACTAAGACTAAGGCCCCCACGTAGCGAACCGCAGCAAAAAACGCTGAGGAAAAGACCGTGGCGGAAACTCATTGCAGTTTTTTTCCGCAGCGTTTATCACAGAAAGTCCGCAAACTGCAAGCTTTTTTGCTGCTGATTTTTTTCTGCAGTGTGTGGATGGGATTAGCCAGATAAAAGCAGGTTCGTGCAGATAAAGGCAGAATGAGGAAGGTTTCTGCCAGACAAATTCATCGGATTAAGAGAGTAGCTACTAAAATACCATTACAACGCAGCAAACAGGTATTTGAAGCTGCTGGTACCTCTGGAGCAGAGGTGTAACTAGCAAAGACTGGGCCCAATACCAAACTTTTGACTTGGGGCCCCCACCCACTTGACATAGCATCCCCTTTCCTGGCCCCCACACAGTATAACGCCCCATTTACACACACTATAATGTCCCAACTTGGCCTCCACACAGTATAATGTCCCATAGCGGCCCCTCCATACAGTATAATGTTCCATAGTGGCCCCTCCACACAGTATAATGTCCCATAGTGGCCCCTCCACACAGTATAATATCACTCCTGGGCTCCGGCTCGTCTCCTCTTAAATGACTTCACAGATGTGGGTTAATCTGGCCACTATGCGGCATGACGCCACCCCGAAGACAGCGGGAGCCCAGGAGAGGTGAGTAACACTTTTTTTTATGTTCGCTCACCTCCCCTGGGCCTCTGACCATTGTATTCAGGGGTCTGAAGGGACCCCAGAGTATAACAGCAGTTTCAATTTGGATTATTCAGTCTGACAGAACTGCCAGGCAAACCACGCCCAACAAATTCTCCTGCCGAGGGTCCGCGGCATTACTTACCAATCCCCGCTCCTGTTCATGGCCGCCTCTGCTTCCCCTTCGGTCCTTCAGGGAACCCGTATGTCAGAAATGTGATATTAGACGCACGGGCCCTGTGGTGGGCAAAAGGGGAAGCGGAGGCGGCCATGAGCAGGAGAGGGGATCAGTAAATAAACAGGGGTTACTCCAGCAGGTAATGGCCTATTAAAAGGTTGCAGGCCCCGTAGCAGCAGTTATGGCAGTAATTACGCCACTGCTCTGGGGTCCAACAAATCTCAAGGTTTAGGATCCTTCAGAGGCTTGCAGTTGTACATAAACCTACTATTCGGCCACCCCTAAACAATGCTCACAAGCAAAAATGGTTACAATGGACCCAGACATACATGAAGGTTAATGCTGAAACAGCCTTATTTAGTGATGAGTGCCGTGTAACCCTGGATGGTCCAGGTGGATGGTTGGTAGATGGCCACCATGTCCCAAAAAGGCTGCAACGTCAGCAAGAAGGTGGAAGAGTCATGTTTTGGGCAGGAATCATGGGGAGAGAGCTGAAGTAGTTAGAATGACCTCTGCAAAGTATATAGAGTTTCTGACTGACCACTTTATTCCATACTACAAAAAGGAAGAACCATGGCTTCCGTAGAAAAATCATCTTCATGCATGACAATGCAAAGAATAGCTACGAGTCATTGGCTACTATGGGCATAAAAGGAAAGATACTCATGGTGTGGCCACCATCCTCCCCTGACCTCAACCCTATTGAGAACCTTTGGAGTATCCTCAAGCAAAACAGCAGCTCTGAAGGCGATTCTGACATCCTACAAAGAAACTATCCAAAAACTCACAAGTTCAATGGATGCGAGAATTGTAAAGGTGATATCAAAGAAGGCTCCTATGTTAAGATGTAACTTGGCCTATTAAGATGTTTTTGACTGAAATAGCATTTGATTCAGTAAATGTGACCTAATCCTGCAAATTCAACTAATGACCATTTTCAGTTTTTTACACCCTATAAAATGTTTAGAAACTCTGTTGTGTAGAATCATTTGGAACAGAGGATTGTGATTTTTTTTAAATTTGTGAAAAAAATGTTCTCATTGGTAGTTTTGTCCAATAAGATTTGATTTTTGCTGTAACGTTGGAGATTTGGACAGTAGAATGACAGTCATTTGCATCAACCATTTATGAAAATCAGAGGGTGGAATTTGGAGAAATTAGGGGATTAAACCCAGAGAGTCTCAAATTTCTCAGCGAATTCCAATAACTCAATGGATTCTAGGCAGACATACAATCGAGTTTATTTCAGCATTTCAAAAATACAAAAAGCAGCTATTGTGTCCTTACAGTATATATCCTTACATAAAGCAGCTATTGTGCCCTTATATATCCTTACATAAAGCAGCTATTGTGCCCTTATATATCCTTACATAAAGCAGCTATTGTCTCCTTATATGTCTCCCTACATGATGATCTCTGCAATATGAGGCTATTGTAGAATTACATGTAATGTTATATTTATGTCCTACATACAGTACACCTCAAGCACCATGGAACATGGCTACCACCCGCAAGCAGTTCTGACCCCAGCCTTCTGCAGACTAGTTGGTTTAACTCAGTGCCTGGTTGCTTAGCCTGTGACTGATCCTATAAGAACATCCACAGGACTCGTCAATAAGTGAAGCTCGTGTAGTTTAAAGCCTTAAAGGAGGCTGCAGCGCTCGGTTTCTTCAGCACTTACCAAGCACATCACCATACATTTGTGCAGTGCACTTGGTATCACAGCTCAACCCATTCACTTGAATGGGACTGAGCTTTGATCAGGCCATGTGACTGATATACATGATATCATATGGCTTGAGAAAAGGAAAGTACCATTGCTGATCCAACCATCTACTCCACAGGGGTCCTGGGTGCTGAGGATGGGCCATCTATTTAAAAGTCCCTTTAAAGGGGTTGTGCAAGATTTGAAAACGTGGCTGCTTTCTTCTTCTCAGGAAGTGACATCACGTCCGTTGGTCAAAGCCACATCACCATCCCATTAAAATGAATGGAACTGAGCTGCAGCATGGCCATGTGACCAAAAGACATGATGTTGCTCCCGGAGAAGAATAAAGCAGCCATGTTTTCAAAGTCCTGCACAACCCCTTTAAGTGAAGATGGTTGAGTGGCAATACCACACACAACCTATGGAGAAGTGTTGCACTGTTTTTGGAAAAAAGGAGCCATGTTTTGCTAATCATGGACAATCCCTTTAAGCCACCATAGTAACTGAATAGTCTTAGGTTAATTAGTAAATACTTTGTAGCTTCTAAATTAGTTTCTCTACATTCATGCCCTCTACATTGTGCAGGCTACGCTACTACAGGTTACCTAGCAACTAATTGTCTTTGTGGCTAGGTGACCACTTTTATATTGCTTGTACTGACAGGTGTAACACACAGGTGGTCACAGGCAGTTCTTTCAGCTACACAATACACAAGGACGGTCAAATACCATGAGATACAGAAGATGGAGGAAATAGAACGAAGGGGAAGGGTATGGTATATGGACATTGTGCTCTGGTTAACGTATCAGCAATAGCTATGGTGTTTTCTGGGACTAGGATTTTAAGCTGCAATACCAATCACAACCACTATACAATGTACGGCGCTGTGCTTGGTAAGTAGTGAGGAGGTCACCACAATCAACATCACAGTGCCGGATAACCCCTTTAAGACATATGTAAAATAATATTAATGATATTGTTAGTAAAGGACATGCATGTTATATCTTATTTTGGCATGTCTGAGCTGAATATTATGTCCTGTATGTTCACTCTACATATATTTCTACTCTACTAAGGCATATGAAACCTATAGCTTCTGTACATCACTGCTCTTTTAACAGAAAGGCCGGGGACCCCTGCAGGCTCCAAGTGAGGAAAAATTGCGGAAATACATGTTGTAACTTTCCAGCTCCTTCCGGAAACAGTTTGCGGCCTTTTCATCGCACTCACAGACCATCTTCTCACAGCGATCACGCGCTTTCACTGCACGTAAAAAAATATTTAGCATTACTTTTACATAATTTGACTTATTTTAGTCAGAGGTACCCCTAAAAGTGTAGGGAAACGTAAGTAACGCCTGACACATTGCCACTAGCTGCTACTATGTAGAAACCATACTGTAATATTTCATAGAGTGAACAGAAAGCTTCTCCAATATACTGCGGCTTTTCTCCTGTCACCTGATTGAAAAATGTGCACAGAACTGATCACAAATCTTTAAAAGGGTGTCAGGGGAACTAGATGTCACTTCCCAAGAGAGTAACCCCAACTCCATATATCAATTAATAGGCACTGTCATTCATGGAGGAAATGAATAGAATAGTGATTATAAAAAAAAACTTTTTAATATATGTTTTCAGAGAGAAATGCCTCTTTCTGCTCTTATCAGGCCTGTTCCCTTCTGCTAAAATGCCTTTCACTCTGAAGACATACAAATTGCAGGTCACATGACTCAGATTACTCATGTCTATAGAAGTCTATGGAGAGGGTAGGGGGAGAGTCAGCAGGGTGTGCAGGAGATAAGAGAAGAAAGACAGACTCAGTCTGATTCTGGAGCTAAATGGAAACTTTCTATCACAACTAAAGAGCTTTAATCACATCAGTACAAGTCAGTACTTCTCTATATATGTCCTGCATGATCCTGGGTGATAGAGACAGTTATAGAGCAGATTTCCCTCTTCTTACTATGTGCAATGAATGGCAGCTAGTCTTCACCCACTAGCTCAGAGAGGAATACAAAGTACAAACAGCTTATCCTGAAAAATCTTATGAAATGGTAGGTACGCTTTAAGGGTTTGAGATAAGTGGTTGTGAGACATCTATAATGTCACTTACCCAAGGGAAAATGAATGGACAGGCTGTAATTCAGTTTGTCCTGTCAATGTTTTCCACTACTTTCTATGGCTAACACGGTACAACAATATACTACTAATGTTTTCCATTGTAAGACATTTGGGGACTGTCTCAATACACATGAGATCGTCATATAATATCCGATATCGATAGCATCAAACAGATATGTATAGTGTGATAGAGAGATAAAACATTTATGATATACAATGCAATGACACTTACTGCATTTCACCTTCTGCTCCTCCTCCATGTAGAATCGGTAGTTTTGAGTCACCGGATTACAACCGCTAAGTTCGGCCTCATTGTAACAGCAGGCTTGTTCATGGCAGCACCTAAAACATAAAACATACAGTTTATATCAAGACACTCCCGACATATAAACTACACAGGATGGATTACAGAATAGTAACAAACAATCCTGAAAATTTCCACAGACATAGACTATGTCTAATACATAGATTCCATAAACACATCTTTTTTTGCTAAAAGGTTTATATTAAATCTCTATTTTCGTAA
This sequence comes from Leptodactylus fallax, assembly GCA_947044405.1. Classification (NCBI taxonomy): domain Eukaryota; kingdom Metazoa; phylum Chordata; class Amphibia; order Anura; family Leptodactylidae; genus Leptodactylus; species Leptodactylus fallax. The sequence continues at coordinate 1,277,755 of CAMRHE010000270.1, forward strand.
ATAGAACTGCACTGTTCCTCTGTAACTCCTCCTGGAAACGTATACAAATATCAATGTTACCATCCTCCTTGTCAGCAAAGGATGCCCCAGTACATTATGACCGTATTCAATCACTGCTGCCAATGGTATATTGTGTTGGGCTGCTATAAAGGGTGTATATGATAATAATCTATTCATGCATTTCCAAGAGGAATAACAGAAGAGTACTGAATATATGATCTGTATTTAATTCATCCATACAAATAAAGATACAATGCTGTATTACCAGTCAATGGCATCCACAGGCCTTCCTAGGGTGTTGTCTCCACAATGACAGCCATAGTCCGAGAAGTTGTTCAGACCATAAATTATTGTCGTCACCTTAATCATTTCATCAAACTGTACTGGGGTGCTGGAGACCAGAGCAATGACTGCAACAACAAAAGAGGGTCAAATAATGGGTTAAACTTACAGGGGTTTCCAGGACGGAACTATTGGTGACCTATCCTTAGGATAGGTTAATTTCTGATCGGTAGGGGTCCAACACCCAGTACCCCAGCTGATCAGCTGTTTGAAGAGACTGCAGTATTTGGATGAGTGCTGTGGCCTCCTCTAAAAATTACAAGCATAGTGCCATACATTGCATAAGGGCTGTGCTTGTTATTGCAGCTCAGCCCCATTCACTTGACTAGGACTGAGTTGCAGCTGTACCATATGGTCAACAAACATGACATCATCGGCACAGAGAAGATTGCCACAACTAACTGCATATTGTCTAATGATTCAATACAGTAAGAGCCCCCTAGTGGTGACTAGATGTAGCTAAAATGATTATGCTTCAGCTTGGCAATGCTTTGGATATAGAGTTCTGTATCCTAAAAATAAACTCCAATAAATATCTAGAAATATTAGCCAGTTAATTCTGAACCTATTTAGAATAAAAAACACTAAATTAGATTTCAGGGCAGACATTCACTTTAAGGCTGTCATAATATCAGTTTAATATTGGCAACACAGTACCTTCATGTTACCATACATCCATTTACTCATCACCCATATCAAAGAGATCTAATGTAAAGCATATCCTTGGGATATTTGGGAATACTTACTGCTTATCACTGCGAGTCCTATTGCGAGACACTTGGCCATGTTGTGTTCTTGTGTCTGTAGCAGGAACTGTAGATGTCCAGACTCTCCAGCCCGTATATATGGTCACTCCGTGGATGCCACTTTTCATTCATTATAATTACACCCCATGGTCACAATGAAAATGACTGGGTACAGAGACCATGTAAGTACTGTATTTATCAGTATTACATTGGAGGTATCATAGGCATTAACAATGAACGTGCGTAGTGACCCTCTAATAACAAGGCTTCATCTAAAGACATCGAACCTCTTATTATGAAGCTTATGAGATTCTGGCTCTGACAAATTAAGAAACAGGATATTACATGGACTGTATGTACAACGTCCTATTTCTCCATCTCCTGCATCTACTACATCCATATTTGTTATTCCCTGATATATTATGTATTGTTTGTGAGCAGACCTGTAGTTACAATGTCAATGGTCCCCATAAGCAAATTTTTGCTGCACATTGCCGTTATGTAGCGGTGGTCCCTGAGAACACAAATATGTGCAGTCCTGTTACTAGGACAGGGGTGTCAAACTCATTTTTGCCAAGGGCCATATCAGCCGTATGGTCGTCTTCATAGGGCTGTTTTGGAAAGCAACCATAAGGCTAATGTTAACAAAGTATTAATACACATACAGTTGTGCTAAAAAGTTTACATACCCCGGCAGATTTTTTGTTTCTTTGGCCATTTTTCAGAGAATATGAATGATAACAAAAACTTTTTCTCCCCTCCTGGTTAGTGGTTGGTTGAAGCCATTTATTGTCAAACTTCTGTGTTTTCTCTTTTTACATCATAATGACAACCAAAAACATCAAAATGACCCTGTTCAAAAGTTCCCATACCCCAGTTCTTAATACCGTGTATTACCCCCTCTAACATCAATGACAGCTTGAAGTCTTTTGTGGTAGTTGTGGATGAGGCTCTTTATTTTCTCAGATGGTTCTCCAGTTCCTGTAAATTCCTGGGCTGTCTTGCATGTCCTGCGCGCTTGAGATCTCCCCAGAGGGGCTCAATGATATTGAGGTCAGGAGACTGAGATGGCCACTCCAGAACCTTCACTTTCTTCTGCTGTAGCCAATGACAGGTGGACTTGGCCTTGTGTTTTGGATCGTTGTCATGTTGGAACGTCCAAGTACGTCCCATGCGCAGCTTCCTGGCTGAGGAGAGCAGATTTGCCTCCAGTATTTGCTGATAACGTGCTGCATTCATCTTTCCTTCAACTTTGACCAAGTTTCCTGTGCCTTTGAAGCTCACACATCCCCACATCATCAGTGATCCACCTCCGAGCTTTACAGTAGGAATGGTGTTCCTTTCATCATAGGCCTTGTTGACATCTCTCCAAATGTAATGTTTATGGTTGTGGCCAAAAAGTTCGATTTTTGTCTCGTCACTCCAAATTACCTTGTTCCAGAAGTTTTGAGGCTTGTCTCTGTGCTGTTTGGCGTATTGAAGGCGAGATTCTTTGTGGAATTGGCGCAGTAATGGCTTTCTTCTGGCAACTCGACCATGCAGCCCATTTTTCTTCAAGTGCCTCCTTATTGTGCATCTTGAAACAGCCGCACCGATAGTTTTCAGAGAGTCCTGTATTTCAGCTGATCTTATGTGCGGGTTTTTACGGGCAGTTGTCGACGAAATTTTGGTTGGTCTTCCTGACCGTGGTTTGGTTTCCGGGCATGTTATCAGGCCAAAATCACCAGGGTATGTGAACTATTGAACAGGGTCATTTTGATGTTTTTGGTTGTCATTATGATTTAAAAAGAGAAAACACAGAAGTTTGACAATAAATGGCTTCAACCAACCACTAACCATGAGTGGACAAAAAATGTTTGTGTTATCATTCATATTCTCTGAAAAAAGGCCAAAAAAACAAAAAAATCTGCCGGGGTATATAAACTTTTTAGCACAACTGTAGGTAATAGTGTCCTAAATATCTCCCCATACATGTAATAATCGACCCATAGGTAATAGTGCACCTCCACACATACATAAATTGTAAAGTGCTGCAGAATATGTTGGCGCTATATAAATAAAATGTATTATTATTATTATTATTATTATTATGTAATAATGCCCTAATAATGTATCTCTCTCTACATGTAATAGTCCCCTCCATAGGTAATACTGTCCTAATTATCCATCCCCTTCAGGTAACAGTCCCCCTATAGGTAATAATGGCCCCCCACACATAGGTAATAGTATCCTAATTATCTCCCCCTATAGGTAATATAGTGCCCCCCACACACAGAATAGTGTCCTAATTGTCCCACAACATAGATATTGGTGACCCCCACAGGTAATAGTTCTTCCCCACCCCAAATTACATCACATACAGTCCAGCTCACACAATTCAGGTGAATTTCATACTTGTCACTTTTTCCTGTATAGAGCTGATGTGTTGCCCAGCTGTGCGCTTCTTCTATTATCCTCTCGGCTGTCCGCCTCTTCTATTGTCCCACGTTTTTTGGCCCCCACACAGTATAACACCCCTTTTATATTCTTGGTCCCCACACACATATGGTCCCTTTTCTTGGCCTCCACATAGTGATATGATAGGCCACTACTTATTGGATTATTGCAATAGATAACGGTCGATAATTTACTCACCTATCCTAGTATTTTTCAGCATTGTCACGTAACCTGCAGTGCCGCCTAGAGACAACAGTGGAGGCCAGCCTGGACAGGAGTGTGGATAGGTGAGTAAATTATCGGCCGCTACCTACTGCAATAATCCAATAAGTAGCGGATGATTAAAACAAGAATGCCGCCCCCCTGTTTATGCCATGCAGTGCCCCCTCAGGTCGCCTTATGGCAGATTCCGTCATGTGTTTGACACCTGTGCTCTAGGAGGATCTGTCGCATATGGTCACATGACTATTTACACACGTGGACAAAATTGTTGGTACCCCTCGTTTAATGAAAGAGAAACCCACAATGGTAACAGAAATAACTTGAATCTGACAAAAGTAATAATATATAAAAATTCTATGAAAATGAACAAATGAAAGTCAGACATTGCTTTCCAACCAGGCTTCAACAGAATTTTTAAAAAAAAGAAAACTCATGAAACAGGCCTGGACAGAAATGATGGTTCCCTTAACTTAATATTTTGTTGCACAACCTTTTGAGGCAATCACTGCAATCAAACGATTCCTGTAACTGTCAATGAGACTTCTGCACCTCGCAGCAGGTATTTTGGCCACTCCTCATGAGCAAACTGTTGCAGTTGTCTTGGGTTTGAAGGATGCCTTTTCCAGACGGCATGTTTCAGCTCCTTCCAAAGATGCTCAATAGGAATTAGGTCAGGGCTCATAGAAGGCCACTTCAGAATAGTCCAATGTTTTCCTCTTAGCCATTCTTGGGTGTTTTTAGCTGTGTGTTTTGGGTAATTATCCTGTTGCAAGACCCATGACCTGCGACTGAGACCAAGCTTTCTGACACTGGGCAGCACATTTCTCTGTAGAATCCCTTGATAGTCTTGAGATTTCATTGTACCCTGCACAGATTCAAGACACCTTGTGCCAGATGCAGCAAAGCAGCCCCAGAACATAACAGAGCCTCCTCCATGTTTCACAGTAGGGACAGTGTTTTCTTCAAGATATGCTTCATTTTTCCATGTGAACATAGAGCTGATGTGCCTTGCCAAAAATTTAGATTTTTGTCTCATCTGTCCATAGGACATTCTCCCAGAAGCTTTGTGGCTTGTCAACATGTTTTTATATATTATTAATTTTGTCAGATTCAAGTTATTTCTCTGACTATTGTGGGTTTTTCTTTCATTAAACGAGGGGTACCAACAATTTTGTCCACGTGTGTATATAGGTCCTGAAGCAAGAGAGCAAGGTTTCAAGGGTCTACTCAAAGTGGTGCCACTGTATGTAAGTGTCTGCGGTGTTCAATAGTTTAAGGAGATCTTACCTGGGGTTTTGCATTCAGGGGGTCTGGTCTTGGATCTGAATTTCTTTAGGGGTCTGGGTCATTATTTATTGCAAACCTTTTTATGCCACAGAAGTGGTAAAGGAGAATAATAAATGTCCCCTATTGTGCCCATGCATCGCTGTGTGAGGTCAACCTTTTATATATATAGTGGGGTCAATAATAGGCATTTATTTTACTTTATTTTCATATTTTATTCATATCTACAAAAAGTTCCAAGAAAAATCAGGTCAAACAGTAGACCTCTGTTACCTCACTGCCGCCCTCCATGATTCACTGTAATAATGGAGCTGAAGGCTTCTCAAGATCCTTCCTGTCATATTACCCATCTTGTCTAGTTAGAGTCAGTCTCCTAGGACAATAGGTTATTTATACCAAGCTCCAGTTTATAGCACAAGTCTGGGTCTCACAGGCTATAATGTCTATCATAAAGTATAATAAAAGGGAATACTAGGAGTGACCTTATAACGGCAGAGATTATATGGCTTTTTCTTATCCGTTTTTACAAAATTTGTAGGGCATTTCATAGGTTCAATAGGTTCATTAGTGAGGACTGGAGTGAGCATGCGCAGCACAAGGTCCTGTATAGAAAAATATGAATTTACAATTTAAAAGGGTTCTCCAAGAATTGTGGTGGCCAGAGAATAATAAAAAAAAAAAATAAGCATCCTCAAACCTCACCTGTCCCGGGCGCGCTCTTGTCTACGCTCGTGCCAAGGCGTAGTTGCTTGAAGACAAAAAAAATCACCATGACACAGTATTGCTGCAGTTTTATTGCAACTCACTTGGTGTTGCAGAAAAGGTCTAAGTTACAAGAAGGTCAGCGGCATAGCTAGCTATAGGGGGTAGCAATCTCTACCACACCCTGGAGCATGAGGGGGCCCAAAGGTCTCCTACAACATAAGAAGATACCAGTATAATAGCTATCACACGGTAAGTGGGGGCCCCATGACATATTTTGTTTTGGGGCTCAGGAGCTTCAAGTTACGTCTCTGCTGGCATTACACAGGTGCCACATTGCTTTCTAAAAGAGAGTCTGTCAGCAGGAAAGTTGGTGTCAGACTAATGACAATATCTTGTAGGGCTATTTTTACACTTTCTGAAGATGCCTGTCTTATTCCATATTGCAGTTCCATTTTTATGAAAACCAGAATTTAATTTTTATGCAAATTAGCTGAAAAGGGCTTTAGGGGCGTGTCTAATTCTGCTGGGGCTTCGCTCTCTGCGCTAATTAACCACTCCTAACTGCCCCCAGCTCCACCCCCTATTGCTTAAGTGACATCTTCCACTTTGTCACATTTTGTGTGCAGTTAGGGGCCATTATCTAGAGCAAATAGCATATCCCTTCAGCTAATTTACAGAAGAATCACATTGATTTTCATGAAAATGGAGCAGCAAAGTAGAATAAGAAAGGCATCTTTGGAAAGTATAGAAGCCATTCAACAAGGTACAGTCATTAGCTCTCTATATTTTTTTTCCTGCTGACAGACTCCATTTAAGGTATAAACCAACCCAGCCCCATAACAAAACATATCACATACAAGTGAGTATGTTTTTTTTATTGTGCACCTCCCCGGCCACCCTACGAGTTGCTCCAATTCCTGACAGCCACCTTTCATGCACAAGAGTTAATATTCATCACATAATTCCAGACGGAGGATTTTTTTTCTTCTGGGAAAATGACAGGTACCAAAATAGATAACAGATACCCAACAGACCCCATTATAGTTAGTGGGATCTGTCAGGCTATGTTGGTGACATTTGTTGCACCCATCTGCAGTGTAGATGGACGGAGCAGAAAAAATACAGATGTGAATCCATCCTTACTAATAAAGTAACACTGTAGCATTATATACCTGTGAAACGTTGGGTGCTATGAAATCAGAACGATATTTTGGTCTTGAGCGCCTTGACAATGAGCTGCGTTCTTCTGCTAGGACCCTGGATGATCAGCTGTAATCTGTCGACAAACTTGACAGTAAATGTTGATGGGGTTGTCCAGATATGTTAAATTTATGGCACATCCTTAGGAAAGGCCATAAATATCTGACCGGTGTATGGGGACGACGGATGGCCCTGCATGTATCAGCTGTATGGTGCTACTTCCGATGCCTGTACTATACACACTGAAGTCAATGGGAGCTGAGCTGCAGGGTTGAGATACAAGGACAGGAGTCCACTGCTTCTGGCCCTGTATTGTGTGTGGTATGGGCATCAGAAGCAGCCCCACACAAGTGATCCATGTAGGTGGACTGCATGTCGGCCCCCTACCGATCAGATATTTATGGCCTGTCCTAAGGATAGGCCATATATTATAAATGACTGGACAACCCCTTTAAATTTCCCAGGAGCATTGAAGCATTTTGTTCATATAAATTAATGGGTTGTCTGTATAATGTAGGACAGGACAGGTCCTGCTCAGTAGTTGAGGATCCTGAACCTTTGACCTCTTTCTAATTCCTTGTGTAAATGGGTTTTCCAATGTAGACAACCACTTTAAGCAGATAAAGCAAACAGATTGATATCCTGACTTGTTCTCAGGCCTGTACAGCGGCAGCAGGTTGGAACTAGAATCACTTGGTTTAGGTGGTTACGCTAAGGAAGAGGTGACTGGTGTTTATCTTTCTGAGTGTATCTATTCATCTCCGTGCAATCTGGTTCTTTAACCTACTGCAATATCCATAAACCTGTCCTGTATAAATAATAGGAAGTCTTTCAGTTTTACATACCACGTCTTTTAACGACAGCTAAAAATAAACCTATTTTGGGCACATTTACTATTGCTGGATAAACTTGGTCCTGGTAGTCTGAAGGTGACAAATTCATCACAGTGACGCAAACTGCGTGACAGATTTGGCAGAAATGAGAAATTAAATTAAGACTTCAAGATGCCCACTGTCAACCCAGAGAAAAAGTGTTGGGCATGGAACGCACAGTCTCTTTTTTGGTACAAAACATTAAGGCCCCACGTAGCGAGACGCAGCCATAAAGCACTGCAGGAAAAACCACAGCAGAAACACATCGCGTTTTTACCCGCAGTGTTTTTCACAGAAAGTCTGCAGAGTTTTCCTCTGCGGACTTTCTGCTTCTATTATACCTATAGGGAAACTGCCAGCATTTCCGTAGGTATAATTTACATAATTGCGATTTATAAAAACGTGACGGAGGATGGGATTAGCCAGAATCCCATTTATTTTGCAAGTGATGTAAAACACTTAGTTTTTGCAACGTGGGGTCCCGGCTAAGGCCCCACTTGGTGTCCTGCAGCAAAAAAGCGCTGTGGGAAAAGACGCGGCAGCAATGCATCGCAGTTCTTCCCACAGCGCTTTGCAAAGAAAGTTCACAGAGGTTTCCTCTGCGGACTTTCTGCTTCAATTATATCTATAGGGAAACCGCCGGCATTTACGTACATATAATTGACATGCTGCGATTTCCAAAACCAGTGTCCGCACCGCATATTTTACCGCAAAGTTGGCATGGAATTCACTAGAATCCCATCCACTTGACTATGACTGTAAAACACTCCGTTTTTTTCCGCCACGTGGGGCCCCGGCCTAAAGGGGGTTTTCCATGAGCCATATTTAAATTTGTAGACAATTAAAGTACAAATTGTACAGTGCTGCAGAATAATATTATTATTATTATTATTATTAACAAATGCACAATGATATACGACTTCTTCAGTACCGTAATGTCCATTATAACATGTGACTTTTTCTCTCAAGTTCACTGCCCCTAACCGACCTATGTCACCTGTCCAGCTTTGTATATGTGCATTATTTATTACATTGTGTGTAAAACACAAAAAAGTTCTAATAAAACCGTGAAATGAAAAAAAAAATAGTTCATGCATTCATGATCGTATCCGTTGGCAAGTGATCAAGACAACAGATCAAGTTACCGTTAAGATGGTTAAAGGAAATCTATAAAACTCTGCAATATGTTTGCTAAAATGTTTAACCGGTTAAGGACCGGACCTAAAAGTGCCTTATGGACCAGGCCTCATTTTTCAAAACTGACATGTGTCACTTTATATGGCAATACCTTTGAGATGCTATAACTTACACAAGTGATTTTGAGACTGTTTTTTCATGACACATTGTACTTCATGTTAGTGGTAAACATTGATCAATATTTTTGTATTTATTTATAAAAAACTAGGAAATTTGAGGGAAATTTGGAAAAAAATTGCAATTTTCAAAATGTAAAATTCTCTGCTTTTCAGACAGATAGTCATACCACCCAAATACATGAATAAATATTATCTACCATATCTCTGCTTTATATCGGCATCATCTTTTAATCATCCTTTAATTTATTTTGGATGTTAGAAGGTTTACAAGTGTAACAGCGATTTTCCAGATTTACAAGAAAATTTCCCAAACTAATTTCTTAGGGACCACTTCAGTTCTGAAGGGGATTATAAAGGCCTATATATTAGAAACCCCCATAAATCACCCCATTTTCAAAACTGCACCCCTCAAATAATTCTAAACAGCATTTGGGAAGTTTGTTAACCCTTTAAGCATTTCACAAGAATTAAGACAATATGGAGGTGAAATTTAGACATTTCATTTTTATCCAATAATACATTAATTTATCCCTAAAATTAACACATTCACAAAGGGTTAAAGGAGAAAATGCATCTCACAGTTTGTTGTGCAATTTCTCCCGAGCACAGAAATACCCCACATGTGGGTGTAAAATGATTTTTGGGCACACGGCAGTGCAAGGAAAAGAAAGAGCGACACTTGGCATTTGAAAAGCAGATTTTGCTGGAATAGTTTTCAGGTGCCATGTCTCATTTGCAGAGCCCCTAGAGTACCAAAACAATGGAAACCCCCTAAAAGTGACCCCATTTTGGAAACTACACCCCTGACAGAATTTATCAAGGGGTAGACTGAGCATTTTGACCCCACAGCCGTTTCACAGATTTTATTAACATTGGGATGTGTAAATGAAATATTACTAAAACATCACTTTATCCCCAAAGTTATCATTTTCACAAGGGGTTAAATGAGAAAAAGCCACCCACAGTTTGTTACACAATTGCTCCTGAACACAGCAATACCCCATATGCGATCGTAATTTGCTTCATGGGTACATGGCGGGGCTCGAAATGGAAAGAGTGCTATTTGGCTTTTGAAGGGCAGATTTTGCTGGAATAGTTTTCAGGTACCATGTCCCATTTGCAGAGCCCCTAGAGTACCAATATAATGGAAACCCCCAAAAGTGACCCCATTTTGGAAACTACACCCCTCACAGAACATATCAAGGGGTATAGTGAGCATTTTGACCCCACAGCCGTTTCACAGATTTTATTAACATTGGGACATGAAAATGATAAATTACTTTCTTTCCAATAAACCATCAATTTAGCCCCAAATTTTTCATTTTCACAAGAGGATAAAGGAGAAAAAGCTCCCCAAAGTTTGGTACACAATTTCTCATGAATACAGGAATACTCCCCATGTGGTTATAATCTGCTGTATGGGTACATGGTGGGGCTCAGAATAGAAAGAGCGCTATTTAGCTTTTGGAGGGCAGATTTTGCTGGAATAGTTTTCGGGTGCCATGTCGCATTTGCAGAGCCCCTAAAGTACCAATACAATGTAAACCCCTCAAAAGTGACACCATTTTAGAAACTACACCCCTCAAGGAATGTATCAAGGGGTATTATCATTTTGAGCCTAAAAATGCTTCCCAAAAATTAATATACAAAGTGAAAATTGACAATTTTAAATAAATATGCCATTTTGGTGCCCAATACGTTGTACCCACTTTGTGGCATCAGAGACATGCATTCCTAAAACTATTATGTGGGCTATCCCGGGGGGAAAAAAAAATTATATATGTGGGTGTAACCTGCTACTTAGGCAAACAGCAGGGCTCAGACAGGAAGGAGCACTGCGCTTTTTAGCTTTTGGAGTACAGATCTAGAGGGACTTTCTGGACGCCATGTTGTTTTTGCAGAGGTGCCAGTAAATTGGAATTCCCCAAGAAGTGACCCCATTTTGTAGGGGCAATTTTAGGATTTTTGCCAATTTGACATGGTGTCCAAAATCCAACAATCTAAATCTATGCTCCAAAAGCCACATAGCGTTCCTTCACCTCTGCCCCCTGCTGTGTACCCAAACTGCAGTTTACGTCCACATGTATGACACTGGTGTACCCAGGATAATGTACTTGGTATAAACTGCTGCTTGGGCACAGCCGGGCACAGAAGGGAAGGAGCGCTATTTTGGTTTTTGAAGCACAGTTTGGTTTTTGGACACCATGCCACTTTTGCAGAGCCCCTGGATTGCCAGTAAAATGGAATCCACAGACTTGTGACCCCATTTTGGGAAATACACCCCTGAAGATTTATCTGATTTATGAAGTGGGGTAGCTTGTATTCTTAACCCTTAAGTGTTGCATTCATTTAATTTCAATAAATGAATGCGCAGCTGATAATGAAAAGGGAAAATTGCAATTTTTCCAGAGATACGCCATTCCAGTGCCCAATATTTTGTGCCCAGCTTATGTCAGCAGGCACAAACACTCTAAAAACTGTTAAGTGGGCACAACAGCTTTTGGAGCGTTTACATCTGATACAGGCCGGACACAACGTATTATGCATTGAAATAAAATATTCCTGGAAAAATTGTCATTTTCACCTTTCACAATCATCTGCGTATTCATTTCTGGAAAATAAATTATAGCAACACTTGGAGGTAAAAAATGTTCACTGTACCCCTGGATAATTTCCTTCAGGGGTGCAGTTTCCAAAATAGAGTCACGTATCAGGGGATTCCACTTTACTGGCATTTCAGGAGCTCTGCAAAAGTGTCATGGTGCCCAAAAGCTAAACTGTCTAAATCTGTGCTCCAAAAACCAAATAGCGCTCCTTCCCTTCTGTGCCCAGCTGTGCCCAAACAGCAGTTTATACCACATATGACATTGAGTACATTATTCTGGGTACACCAGTGTCATACATGTGGGTATAATCTGCAGTTTGGACACACAGCAGGGCACAGAAGGGAAGGAGCGCTATGTGGCTTTTGGAGTGCAGATTCAGATGTTTGGTATCTGGACGCCATGTCATGTTTGCAGAGCCTCTAATGTACCAGAAAAGTGGAAACTCCTAGGGAGTGACCCCATTTTGAAAACTGCACCCCTCAAAGAATTTATCAGAGGGTGTAATAAGCATTAGTATCCCAGATGTGACTGCACAGCGGATGGTGAAGAGTGAATATGTAAGCTGTGCGGAGTACATGGGGAACACGAAATTCCCTACTATATCCCCAGTAGCTCCTATGATTGGGGGAGGGGGTCACTCTGGGGGTCACTTCTGGTTTATTATCCCTTGTAAGCTCTAAATCTGGTTTGTCCCCTGATGTACTCTCGCACAGCTTATACATTCCATCCCTGCCGCAGCCAGTTGTGTTCTAATGATTTGGTGATTTTTGGGGTTTTTGTCTTCACATTATACAAGCTATATTCTTTATTTTTCGGATGATGTAGCCATATGAGGGCTGATTTTTTGCGGTATGATATGCATTTTTTAATGACACCATTTTTTGGGGTGTCTATAGCTTATTGAATAAATTATATTAACTCTTTCTGGGTGGATTAAAAAAAAATATCAATTCTGGAATTGGTTTTTACCTTTTAATTTTTTTGCCGTTTGACGTACAGCATAAGTCACATGTTACCTTTATTCTGCAGGTCGGTACGATTATGGCGATACCTCATTTATATTGTTTTTTTATGCGTTACTAATTCTGCAGAACAAAAACCCATTTGTGGACATAAATCAATTGTTTTTGCATCACCATCTCCTGAGAGGCGTAACATTTTTATTTTTAGGTTGACAGACTTGGTTTAGGGCTTATTTTTTGCGGGAGGACATGCACTTTTTATTGGTATTGTTTTGAGGTACATATGAGTTTTTGATCACTTTTTATAGTATTTTTTTGTAAGCAAGATAGTCAAAAATCATTACTTCCAGCATTTTTTTTGCCGTTTTTTTTTTTTCGACGTTCACTGTGTATGTTAAATATTGTTTCAGCTTTATTGTACAAGTTGTTACGGACGCGGCGATACCAAATATGTGTTGTCTTTATTAATTTTTTTTTTTTTTTTATATATATATAATTCATTTTATATAGGAAAAGGGATTTTTGGGGGCTTTATAACTTTATAAATTTTTTTTTTTTCTTTAACTTTTTTTTTTACATTTTTAACTTGTCCTATAAGGACACCTGAGCCAGCGATGCTCTGATCCTGGCTCAGTATTATAGACTGCAATACACGAGCATACTCTTGTATTGCAGTCTATACAAGAATGTCAGCCGATGTAGACGCATCGGCTGACTTCTTCACATCCCGGCAGGATCAGCCAGGTAGTGGGGGCTTCAGGTAGCCTGGGGTCACTGGCCAGACCCCGGGCTACAGAAAATAGACATCGGCAACCCCCGATCTCGCCGCGGGGGTTGCCGGTGGAGGCGGTAACATGGCGGAACCCCTTGGATGCCGCGGTCATGTTTGACCGCGGCATCCAAGGGGTTAAAACCTCCGATCGGAACTAAATTCCGACCGGGGGTTATGGAGCAGGGTGTTAGCTGTCAGTTACAGCTAACACCCGCTCCCGATCCCGGTCACAGGGTCTCTGAAGTGCAGGCCGTAAATTTACTATTGGCCGGACTTCAGAGACCAGGTCCGCAGGCCGTAAATTTACGGCCGGTGGTCGTCAACCGGTTAAAGGGGTTTTCCACTTTCTACAGTTGATGGCCTATCCTTAGGATAGGCCATCAATATTAAATCTGCAGGGGTCTGACACCCGGGACCCCCATAGATCACTGGTCCCAAAGCAGCACGGCAAGCTCACTTGCTTTGCAAACTGTAGCAGCGAGTGTAGGCACTGTAGCAGCGAGTGTAGGCACTGCAGCCCTGTCCCATTGAAGTCTATCCGTAATAACTGGTCTGCAAAAGACTTGTATAGGTAAGTCTGTGCTGCAAATATAGACGGGAATAGGACCTGCTCAATATTTTGCACATGGTTTCTACAACCTAGATGCATCTATAATAAGTAAGGATGTGTGTATGGGGTCATAGGGGATGAAAGGGTCCTTATACTATCCGTATACAGATCTGTAATTGTGCATAATATACGGAAAACAACTATGGCTGTTTGCATAGGGCCTTAATCTTGGGACATCTCTTTAAAGGGAATCGGTCAGGACAATTTAGGACAATAAGCCACCCACAGGTCCTTATGGACTGGGGGTTTAGTGTCCTAAATCACCCTGTTCTAATACGATCCACTGCTGCATTAACAGTAAAAAAGTTCTATACCTACCTATCGGCTGTACTCCCCACGCCAGAGCAGTTCTTCAATGAAGCCAGAGGAGTACATCTCGACTTCAGTGCGCATGCTCTTGGTCCTCTGGCAGATGCACAGTGAAACCGAGGTTCACAGCGCAGGCCCCAAGACCACCAGAGACAAACCCAATAAGACTCATCGGACACATCTCTACATAAATATAAAGCTTTTTTATTTTTATTGCAGCCATGGATTGCTTTATAACAGGGCGATTTGGAATATTAAACCCCCGGTCTATAAGGACCTGTGAGTGGTTTAGTGTCCTAAATCGCCCTAACAGGTTCACTTTAAGGCGGTCATAGTTACACATTTGTTATCCCAGTTGTTACGACTGTGCAGATTTTTACTTTCATTGCTGTGTAAACATTTTGGCAGTATTTTACCCCTGGGTTGTAAAATTGAAATTTATAGATCGGCTTTAACAAGAGAAAACAATAAAGATATGGCACATAACCTTATGTATGTGAGGGGCTGAAAGTCTCACGGCAGGCTTATCACAAGGACATCTTGGAGCGCGCAGAGTCCTCGACTCAGGAGGGAACTCAGACATTACCATAAAAGACAGGTGAGGAAGGATACATAGTTTACAGACAGTAAATAGTTAATAGATGGGCTATAGGATAAATATATATTATATTGTAAGTCACAAGTTAAAGTATAACCAACTCTATAAAGTGTTGGGAAAGGGGTAAGCATGCAGACAGTACGATGGCCCGTCACCTGTCCTGACATGTCTGCCTTAGGAAATACTAACAATTCTGCGGCATCTTATAACTCTGTGCTGCACTATCCCTCCACAATGCCCCCTGAAGATATATAAATAAGTTTCCATTCCTCTTGTCAAATGGGTTTGTCCCTATACAGTCAGTGCTGATCTGACAACTGGTAACGCCCAGTTGTGAATTTATTCATAAATGTCTTATAGGAATAGCCAGAGGAACAGTAGAAGACAAAGAGACAAATTTCCTAAAAATTAGACAGTGTGAAAATACACCAGATTTATCACAATGACTGATGCTGGATGCTAAAGAGTTTTTCCAACCCCAAATCGATTTCCACTAAATAGGTAATCAGCATGTGTTCTGCCAAGGTCCAACACCCTGACCCCACACATATCAGCTGTCTTTGGGTGCCGTAAGCTGCTAGTGAGCATGAAGCACCACTCCCTATCCAGCTCAGCACAGAAGTCTATGGTCTAAAAATAAAATACAGTTATACTCACCTTGCCTCGCCTCTCCTGAGCTTCTGGTAGTCTCCCAGCATCCTCTTCAGGCCTCTTGCTGATGTCATAATGCTGGATCAAAGTGTCATTACGTCACTGAGCCCCACATGACTGCTGAGGCCCAATCACAGGCCTTAGTGGTGACCAAGGGTTGTGACGTCAGTCAGAGGCCGGAAGAGGCTTGAAGAGGATCCTGGGTGAATTCTGGCTGCCCAGGAGAGGTGAGTATAACTATTTGTTATTTTTATTTACTTCCCCTGTGCCTGGTCGAGGTTGCATCCCCTGCGATCACGATCGTTCTGCCCCTGGTGGTGCCCTCTTCAGTAAGAATGGTTGATTTACTCTATGTGATTACACAGGTTACAGACTCCTATGACTGACCTTGAACCACCATGATGTTTTGGATAAAAGGATCAATCATGTTGGAGTCTTTGATGCCAATGGAGATAAGTCCCTGACAGACATGCGTGGTAGTGACTTATTTGCCCATCATCTCTCCTCACCAAAAGAAATACAATAGGCCAAACAATCATAGAAATGTCAGTGTATATGGTTTATAACGCTGTGTACCCTATAGAGCGCGCACCCTGACCTCTGTCCATCTCCAAAACCACCTACAAAGAATAGATGCTCATGATGAGAACATACTTTTGCTTTACTAAGATGCCACAATTCTGGACTAATTTGTGTCAAAAAACTAACATGCCTTGCAATTTAGGACTTGCTTTAGATGCTTCTTACACACTTTTGACCTAACTTGTGCGCCAAACATGCACCACAATTTTGACGTATTTTTCTTGTGTAAACTAAGCCAACTATACAGACGGGTAAAGTTAGACTAGACAGTCCAATAATGTGGCAGCTTTATTATCCAGCATCAGAGACTGTCATACATCTGATAAAGTTTAAGTCTGTATAGTGTGACTTTGCACTAACTTTTAATAGTTAATAGTGCCCCATTGTGTGCAATTCTGGGCACCTGGGTATAAGAAGGACATAGCTGAACTACAGTGGGTGCAGAGAATAGAGAATAAGGTAATTCAGGGATGGGTGGATTAGCGCAGCGGTCCCCAACCTTTAGTTTTCCGCAGCCCGGCAGGGGGCAGGGCAGAGAGCGGGGGGCGGGTGATTTAGGGGTGGGGCTTTGGTCATATGGGGGCGTACACCAAGGTCCCAAGCCATTAGCTATGCTGGGAGCCACAACACTGTGGCCAGATCGCCGAACAGCCCCACATAATGTGCCAGGAGCCACCTTTACCGAGGCCAGCCCACTGCCCAACGGACCAGCAGAAGACCCCCAACGGCCCGGCCCTGGTCTGCGTACTGGTGGTTGGGGACCTCTGGATTAGCGGACAAACAGGTTATTCTCTTTGGAAAGAACGGCTTAGGTAGGGGCACTACAGATACAATGTACAAAGGCCTGTAACTGTGATAACACATCCTCTACATCTAGTTCAAAGACTCAGGACTGTGGCATTGGTAGGCCAAACCACTGACTCCAACTCCTCTATTTTTCTACAGCCCAACTTCAGTGGCTGTTAGTTAGTCAAAAGCGGTAAAGCTCCTCTGATTCATTGAAAATCTAGTAATTGACTTCCTATGAGAGCAAATATATTTGCCATATGTAACAAACTATATACCTAATTAATTATACAATATTAATAATTGTATAATATAATAAAAAAAAATAATCATTTTATTTTGATGCCGGAGTCAGAGTCAGTAACTATTTTCGGAGTCTGACTCCACCCAAAATTGGCCCCAACTCCGATGCCCTGGTTTCGCCAGTATCATTGATGGGGTGCAGTGAGACTATGGAACTTGCTGCCATATGATGTTGTGATGATTGATACATTGTACAACTTGAAGAGGGGTCGGGACGCCTTTCTTGAAAGTAATAATGTCAAAGGTATGAGGAATAACCCAGGCATGGGATCTATTCTGATTTTTATATTTGCAATTGTGATTTTTTTTTTTTTTTCATAATTTTTGGTATTTCACATCAACCTCAAGGTAGGATCATTCAGTTAAATCCACTCTGTTACTATGTGAGCATGACCTAGAACCAGACCATGGTAAGACAGCGGCCTTGTCTGATGAGATACTTTTTCTTTTACATCATACTGGGTGCACTTAGGGAAGACATGGCACCAAAATACACTATGGAAGAAAGGCAAGCAATGGACACAATGGAGTCCTACAGGCAATGCTCTGTGGGGAAACCATGGGTCCTGACATTGTTGTGGATGCTACTTTGGCCACCTATCTAAACATTATTGCTGACCAAGGATGTCCCTTCATAGCAATAGAAATCCTTAATAGCAGTCACCTCTTTCAGGAGGTTAACACACCCTACCACAATACACGGCGGTTTGGTTTAGTTCAGTTATGCCTTTTTTTATATGCAAATGCTCAATAGCCATGTGTAGTCTGACTAGTGACTTGTGTAGAGGAAATGTTATGTTCCTGTCACATTCACCTTTGCCTTTTATGTTGCATCCAAAGATTTTATTTGCCTTGACAGCAGCTGCCTGGCACTGGTTTCTAAAGTTAAGACATGATCAGGACAACTTTTCTCCTGATATGAATATAGATGATAATAACATAACAACCGAGGAGATAACATGACAAGTACATAAAACAAATGAACAAACAATAAGACAAAAAAGAGAAAGGACCATAAGAGCTTACAATCTACATGAAGTGACAGGAGTGGCACAATACGTACATTGTGCTGACTTTCCCTTGTGTTAGCATTAGGGTTATTGATAAATCTGTATGAACGAGTCACTTAGCCCAGTGGTCCCCAACCTTTTCCCCGCCACGGCCCAGCAGGGGAGGCAGGGCAGGGAGTCGGGGGGCAGGGAATGGGTGAGGGGAGGGGCTTTGGTCATATGGGGGCGGGTTTATACTCTAAGCAGCGCTGTAGATCGGGGCCGTTCTGGCAGGACCTCGGTACACAGCCCTGTAGACCAGGTCCCTGCCATTAGCTATGGTAGGAACCGCGGCTCCCGGCACAATAAGGCCCGGTGGTTGGGGACCCCTGACTTAGCCAGTATCTTAGCCAAGATAGATATAAAGTACAGTCATCCAACAAGGTAGCTAGTGGAGTGCAGAGTGGAAAGTTGGTATTTGTGAACCACGGTTATAGGGGTATCATGGTTTGGGCCTGTCTTGTTGTATCTGAGCTATCATTGATGGAACGATGAATTCTGAATTATACCAGCAAATTCTAAAGAAAAATGTCAGGATATCATTCCTTGAGCTTAATCTTGACATCACATTGGTCATGCAGCGAGACCACTAAGCGTACAAGTGGTTCTAACAAATGGTTAAGTACAGCAACTTTAATATATGCTATTGGAGTTGGAATTAATGGTTAAGTGGAATAAAGTATTGGAATGGTCAAATCCAAGTCCTGACCTTAATCCAATAGAAATGTTGTGGAAGGACCTGAAGTGAACAGTTCATGGGAGGAAACTCACCAAGATAACAGAGTTAGGCTAAGGTCCCATGTAATGGGCTGCAACCAAAAAGCGATGTGGAAAAGACCACAGCGGAAACGCATTGCGTTTTCCTCTGTGGAATTTTTGTCCCTATTATACCTATATGGAAAACGTCAGCCTTTCCACAGGTATAATTGACATGCTGCAATTTGCAAAAAAGCAACAGTTTTTGAAATCGCATCATTTCTGCTGTTTGGATGGGATTAGCCAAAATCCCATCCGCTTTGCAGGTACTGTAAGACACCGCGGTTTTGGCATTGTCCAAATGGCGGCGTTAAAGCTGTTTTGTACAGATAAATGTGTTAAAATTCCTCCAAGCCAATGTGCAGGACTGATCAACAATTACCAGGGATACTGAAAGCAAAGGGTCACATACTTTTACCTCTCACAGATATTAGATCATTTTCTGCTATACATAAATGGCAAGGTCTAATATTTGTGACTCATTTCTTTCATTTGATTCTCTCCATCAACTTTAAGGACTTGTGTGAAAATGTGATGTATGGAGAAATATAGAAAATTCTGAAGGGTTCACAAACTTTCAAAGGACTACTGTCCACTTAAGAATAAGAATGTTAGGACAGACAGTGAATTCCATAGAATGGGTGCAGCACGAGAGATGTTCTGCAGAACTGAGTTAATGGATGTAATAAGGGAGGGTGAGAGTTGTTGGTCAGTGGCCAAGCGAAGAACATGCATGCATTAAGATGAGAGTAGAGATATATTAAGGGCAGCATTGTGGAAAGCTTTGTAGAGCAAAGTTATTCATTTCATTCTACATGCAACAGATAACAGGTGTGATAAGTGTTGGAGAGCAGAGGCATTCATGTACATAAGTTCCGGAGAGCAGGGGCATTCATGTACATAAGTGCCGGGGAGCAGGGGCATTCATGTACATAAGTGCCGGAGAGCAGGGGCATTCATGTACATAAGTGCCGAAGAGCAGGGGCATTCATGTACATAAGTGCCGAAGAGCAGGGGCATTCATATCCATAAGTGCCGGAGAGCAGGGGCATTCATGTACATAAGTGCCGGAGAGCAGGGGCATTCATGTACATAAGTGCCGGAGAGCAGGGGCATTCATGTCCATAAGTGTCGGAGAGCAGGGGCATTAATGTACATAAGTGCCGGAGAGCAGGGGCATTCATATCCATAAGTGCCGGAGAGCAGGGGCATTCATGTCCATAAGTGCCGGAGAGCAGGGGCATTCATATCCATAAGTGCCGGAGAGCAGGGGCATTCATGTATATAAGTACCGGAGAGCAGGGGCATTCATATCCATACGTGCCGGAGAGCAGGGGCATTAATGTACATAAGTGCCGGAGAGCAGGGGCATTAATGTACATAAGTGCCGGAGAGCAGTTGCATTAATGTACAGAAGTGCCGGAGAGCAGGAGCACTAATGTACATAAGTGCCGGAGAGCAGGGGCATTAATGTACAGAAGTGCCGGAGAGCAGGGGCATTAATGTACATAAGTGCCGGAGAGCAGGGGCATTAATGTACATAAGTGCCGGAGAGCAGTGGCATTAATGTACATAAGTGCCGGAGAGCAGGGGCATTAATGTACAGAAGTGCCGGAGAGCAGGGGCATTAATGTACAGAAGTGCCGGAGAGCAGGGGCATTAATGTACAGAAGTGCCGGAGAGCAGGGGCATTAATGTACAGAAGTGCCGGAGAGCAGGGGAATTCATGTACATAAGTGCCGGAGAGCAGGGGAATTCATGTCCATAAGTGCCGGAGAGCAGGGGCATTAATGTACATAAGTGCCGGAGATCAGGGGCATTAATATACATAAGTGCCGGAGATCAGGGGCATTAATATACATAAGTGCCGGAGATCAGGGGCATTAATATACATAAGTGCCGGAGATCAGGGGCATTAATATACATAAGTGCCAGACAGCAGGGGCATTAACGTACATAAGTGCCAGAGAGCAGGGGCATTAAAACACATAAATGCCGGAGAGCAGGGGCATTAAAACACATAAATGCTGGAGAGCAGGGGCATTAATGTACATAAGTGCCGGAGAGCAGGGGCATTAATGTACATAAGTGCCGGAGAGCAGGGGCATTAATGTACAGAAGTGCCGGAGAGCAGGGGCACTAATGTACATAAGTGCCGGAGAGCAGGGGCATTAATGTACAGAAGTGCCGGAGAGCAGGGGCATTAATGTACAGAAGTGCCGGAGAGCAGGGGCATTAATATACAAGTGCTGGACAGAAAGGGCAACCTAGCTGCTATCACAGATCATGGTGGGGAGAAATTGAACCGCAAAGTATAATAGAAAGTTGTAGAACTTTCCTTTAGGCCGGAGCCCCATGTGGAGTAAACGCAGCGCAAAAAAAAAAGTGGTGTTTTACAGTCAATGCAAGGTGGATGGGATTCTAGCAAATCCCATCCACACTTTGCGGAAAAATCGTCACAGTTTTGGAAATCGCAGCATGTCAATTATACCTATGGAAATGCTGCCGGTTTCCCTATAGGTATAATGAAAGCAAAAAGTCCACAGAGGAAACCTCTGTGGACTTTCTGTGAAAAGTGGTGTGGGAAAAAAAACGCGATTCGTTGCCGCTGCAGTTTTTCCCACAGCGATTTTTTTGCTGCGGGACGCTACGTGGGGCTTTAAAGAGGATTTTTGTATTGTTTTTTGTTTTCCATAATGAGCCATTCCTTGTATCCAGGGCTGATAAGACCAGATTGGGGGGTTTGCTCTTTCTCTAAATCATCTCTTGTTCCATGTTTGCTCTATGAAGGAGTTGTTCCTTTATAGATCTCTCCTAATAAAGTAAATGTTACTTTACTTACTGTTTGTTAATGATAACACAGGATAGACTAAAGCTTACGGAAAAAGGAAAAAATATGACCTTGTTGGGTACACTGCACTTTTACTTGGGCACTACTATACTATTATTGCACTATAAAGCTGTATTCACACAACAGGTTTTTTTAAAAGACATCACACGGTAGCATGTCTGTGAATGGGGGCTATTCACATAACTGTTATTTTGATGGTACATTGTAATGGGCTGCCAAAATATAGGTCATGTCCTATTTATGTCCGTTTTCATGGATCCCTCCATATACTCAAATGTATGGGGGATCCCTGAAAACAGGTACAAGACAGCCGAGAAAAATGTGGCCTCGTGTGAATGTGGCCTTGTTAGATATCTATATATGTATATATATCTCGTTTTGTATGTGAGAGGACTTATGCTTTGGGACTTGAACCTCTAATCTGATAGGACCCTACTAATGCCCCTGGAATTGCTGGAGATGAGCACTACAGCTCCCTGCACACCACCCTCTGAATTGACTGAATCTGACTTTGTTGTTGGTAGAATATTTCAGCGCTTGAGCCTCCCCTTTAAAAGGGTTTATGCCACATATATTATCTATCCTCTATCCAGATAGGCGGTCATGGGCTGGAGCAGAGAGAAAGGGAAGGCCACTTGATAGTAGTGAGTATAATTAGCATATTAGTTGTGGAAACTAACTGCATTAATTGCTCAGGAATGGCGAGGCTAGAGAAAAAAAAAATCCAATTTTGCTGGAATCAGTGGAGCAGAACCTATTGGATGCGAAGAGTTGGAGTTGGTGGTGAAAGGTCCTCTTTAAATTGCAGTTCAGCAGAAGGTGACAAGTAGGCGACACCAAAGAAATATTCTGGTCCCCACTGATGTCCTCTATCACTGATAACATAGACATTGAACTATACACAATTTCCCTTGCCAAGGAACCAGACCGACCTTTACATATTAATCAGTTTATTAATATAGGATGAGTATATATCACATCGAAATGTCTGTAAATATTACAAACAAGGCAGAATATCAAGAAAGAAAGAGAGAAATGTTACAACACAAACAATATGATTCTATAATATATATATATATATATATATATATATATATATATAGATGTGTGAATATATATATTACACATACACATTTCTATGAGGAACGGCAGCCTGGGCAATTCATACTCGCAGGCCATACATTTCATCTGGATAAAGGGAGATTTTACTGAGGTAGATCAGTCTATATACAGTTTATATAATTTAACATATCCCTCATCTTCACATTCTATAAGATACTCTGAAATGTCACATATCCAGAAGCAAGGCAATGATCATAGCTAACCATTTAGGTGAATAGTCTGGGGCTTTGTGGCCTCCTGGGGCCTGGGAGGTTTATGTATGTAGGACCTGATCAAAGTTTCTATAGCCCAGACACTAATCTGTAATTGTGAATAATATATGAAATCAATTACCATTGGGCATGGGTCTTAAAATGTACATTCAGTGAAAAATAAAAACTGTCACAGTCACTTTCTAGAACCTCATGTATTGTATATTTCCCTTCAAAGCTCAGAGTTTTGTAATATATTCCTCTCTCTTACTTTATATTTCCCTAGCAGTAAATTCTTATCATAGTTTGCCATGTAACAGATGCAGTAGAGCTGCAGCCCGGTCATGGTCACTATTTCTACAAGCTGGCTGGGTCAAATGACACTTCTCTCCTGCTCCTCTCCCCCTGTTATTGCACTCCTACTTTCTGCTTTAGTGTCAATTCTGTGGGGATCCTTCCAAGGTCCTTCTACATTTTTAATTTTACATTATAAAGTCAAATTGAAATATTGAAGTAAATATCCAAAGAGGTTTTTCAGTGGGTCACTAGAGATACACTTTAATACATTTCTTTATGCCTGGCTAGTGGCCAAGAAATATTTGGAAGTCCAGCATATATATAGTCCTTTAAGGGGGTATTCCCATCTCTGCATTTATAGCTATCCATAGGATAGGTCAAAAATATGGATACCACATCTATCTCAAGAATAGGGCCCACTCTGTGCCCTGCAAATCAATGGGCGGTGGGTTGCACAAGTGCGTTACTACACTGACTTGTATAGGAGATATAGAAATAGCTGAAGCTAGACCCATACTGGAGAAAGATGTAGGTCCTCAATCTATCAGGCATTTATGGTATATCCTATGGACATAGATGTAAATACTGCGATGGAAATATCCCTTTAAGTCCAGAGCAAAGGAATTTCACTGATATTATACCTTGACAACTTGACAACCAAGAGTCTCGCTGTCCATTGTAGAACAGCAACTCGAATGAAAGGAAATATGATATTGGTTGCTTAGGAGATAACATCAACTGAATAATGTCAACGCTCACGGAATGGTTTCTCAGTATTGTGTTTGGGAACATCATTAATGTCTTAGGAAAACCTAAGATCTGAAGGGCTGGTTAACGTTTAACACAGTAAAAATACGCTCAAAAATGTTGTTGGACTTAAGATTTCTAGTGACCAGACAATTCTGGTTCGTGGTGGAAAGGAGCTTGCTGAGGCGTGGTCATAGCTATGATAATTTTATAGTACAGGAACCATGCCAAGGACAAAAAGATAAAGAGTTCCATCTGGAAAAGATGTTGTGATAGCGTGAAATGTGGAGAAGGTCAAATGTTCTGGACAATTGTACAGCTAATTTGCTTACATAGTGACGCGGTGAAAAAAAAATTACCTAAAGCA
The DNA here is from genome assembly GCA_947044405.1 of Leptodactylus fallax. Classification (NCBI taxonomy): domain Eukaryota; kingdom Metazoa; phylum Chordata; class Amphibia; order Anura; family Leptodactylidae; genus Leptodactylus; species Leptodactylus fallax. The sequence continues at coordinate 1,302,437 of CAMRHE010000270.1, forward strand.
CGGACACACTGAGGCTAAACAGAGTACCCTGCCATTGGTTGCCCAGATCTATGCTCTACATAAACTGGCCAAAGGCAATTCCAAGCCCCTGAAAGCAGATCACTTATGATATACAGTAAATCCTCTTTTAGACAACCATCCAAAACTGCATTAAAAATAGGCCTTGTAGGGGAGCGATCTTCTCAAAGAAGATGGCCAGGATGGAAAACTGAAAATCTGACACAGAAAATGTGGTCTTGTTAAGAGGGTTGTCTTCTCAAAGAGGTGGTCTCCTGGAGAGTTTTCACTGTGTCTTGTGGACACCAATTGGAAAACAGAGGTCCCCTGACTACAATTCTGCAAGGCAAGGCAACGGGCAAAGAATAACTTTAGAAGGTTGCACATGAACGCTGTTACAATAGATTGTTTTACATGCTCTTCAGAAATCTGATAGTTGGTCCTCAGTAGCTATTTGTCAGATACTGAGGAGCAACTATCAAAATTGAAATATTGTGCAGTGTTTTACTTTATTACTTGTCTTTGTTTTACCCTTAAGTAATGTTTTTGTGATTTGGATACACCCCCAATGGCTCTAAATAAAATGTATTTGGTATCTTACATTACATTGCTTCCTCGGTGTTACATTTATCAGGGTTTCGCATACCCTTACAGATTTCCAATGTCTCTTCATATTAATGTTGAAGAGAACTGACAGATCAGACGTTCAGTAGGGGTTGCTGTGAGTTGTAGGTATTAGGGTCATACTAAATAATCAAAAATGGAGATGGTTTATTGCGGTCAACAAGGACATGTGAAAAAGTCACCATAAGTGGAATCCCTCCTTATAAAATCTCTTTGCATTCTACATTTATATAAACTTAACCTGGCACCTTCTTCCCTTACTTGGTATCTACACATGCCAATAATTTGACATTTTGAGACCTGACTAACACCTATTTCATGGCACACAACTCTGCATTTTTGCACTGTCGATTCTGAATCCAGTCAAAGGCTGAGTTGACTTTGAAGAAACCTAGAAAATCTGTTATCTTTTGTACATGGAAATACACATCACGGAGCAATTCCCTTTCACCTCCTTATAGTCCCTCAATGATCTCACGATGACATCTCTGCAGGTTTTGATTCAGTTTTACCCTCTGAATTGTTGGCTTCTTTTAAGCCTTGTGAAGTGGTTAAAGTTCTTCCGTCAAGGTCTGACATACCATCTGTTTGGATGACATATACGTTCACATTAGCATTGTCCTCTCTTTTCTTTCCATACTTCTTGTACCCGACTATGATCAACATGGCAGCAACGTCAAAGACCAACTCTGCGATCTCTGCCACTGACAGCACTGAAGAGCCAAACCAAAAGCTCCATTGGCTTCCCATAGTAGAAAGTAGATTTTGAATCTGTGACAAAAAAAGTGCAAAGTGGGTTATTATACATGGGTTTTCAGGCATCTACAATAAAAATGAATAAAGAATAAAAGATTAAAAGAATAAAAATTATTTGCCCAGTAGAGTGAGATATCTATGCAATATGTGTGCTGAGCTACGTAGGTATTGAAGGTCCCTGTTAATGTCCAGCATTGTCTGAATACTTACATTCATTGCAGGCGTTTCATCAAATGAGCGGAGACTCAGTTCTTGGAAATATACATTAAGTTTTGCCATATCATTTCTAGAGTGGATCAAAGCAAAAAGATAATTTAATATTCTATAATCTATTTCTATCTATCTCATATCTATCTATCTCATATCTATCTATCTAATCGATCTCATATCTATCTATCTATCTATCTATCTACCTCATATCTATCAATCTATCTCATATCTATCTATCTAATCTATCCCATATCTATCTATCTCATATCTATCTATCTATCTATCTAATCTATCTCATATCTATCTATCTATCTATCTATCTATCTATCTATCTACCTCATATCTATCTATCTATCTATCTATCTCATATCTATCTATCTAATCTATCTCATATCTATCTATCTACCTCATATCTATCTATCTATCTATCTATCTCATATCTATCTATCTATCTATCTATCTATCTATCTATCTAATCTATCCCATATCTATCTATCTATATATCTATCTATCTATCTCATATCTATCTATCTATCTCATATCTATCTATCTATCTATCTATCTAATCTATCTCATATCTATCTATCTATCTATCTATCTAATCTATCTCATATCTATCTATCTATCTATCTATCTATCTCATATCTATCTATCTATCTAATCTATCTCATATCTATCTATCTCACATCTATCTTTCTATCTATCTAATCTATCTCATATCTATCTATCTATCTAGCTATCTCATATCTATCTAATCTATCTCATATCTATCTATCTACCTCATATCTATCTCTCATATCTATCTATCTATCTATCTATCTATCTACCTCATATATATCTATCTACCTATCTCATATCTATCTATCTCATATCTATCTATCTATCTAATCTATCTCATATCTATCTATCTATCTATCTATCTCATATCTATCTATCTATCTATCTATCTATCTATCTATCTATCTAATCTATCTATGTATCTTCAACACAATATACACATTTTTAAATGAGTTTTCTCTGAGACAAGTTCATACAAGTATAAAAGTCACTGAAATCTCCACTACCAACAAGTTGCAAAAATTATACTAAAGAGGTTATCCAGTTTATGGCCAAATAACAGGATGCATCAATACAAAACACTTGCTAATATATATCCCGTTTAAATTCGCCACCATTTAACTGATTTATTTTCAGGTCATTGACCTCAGCTGTGACATTTTGTTTGCAAACTCAACACTCCTCCATGTGGGCAGTTCAAATGAAACATCACAGCAGCACGTGACCTCCTTGCCCCTTACAGCCAACTATACTGACCATTGTGGGAGTGATTTATTGGCTGGTCAGATATGCGGAGGACATCGGCTTTATGGACTGTGCACACAGGGGAGAGTGGAGAAGGGAGGGGTACACAGAGCGTAAGAGCAGGCAGATGAATCGTGGGAAATGTAGTTTGTCCACAGATTCACTGCATGTAAATAACAGTGATACAAGGAGCAGCAAGTAAAATAAAGCCAAGCAAAGGATGCACAAGCGAATAGTGAGGATTTAGCACTGCAGTGTATTACAGTTAATTTATGAAAGCTGGATAACTCTTTTAAGACATTTTCTTAGTCTTTTTCGATTCCAGGTAAGCTAAGTAGAAACCAATATGGCTGGTATTACAGCTCTCACACAGACCATCACCCAGCTTTTGCAGAAGTCTTAGTAATAAATCAGAATAGCTAGCCATGGAGTCTAGAAGGCTCCCCCTAAGCTGTATGGCCAAGGAGTGTTAAAGCTATATTTGCTCAGGGAAGTGTGCTTCTGCACAGACTCCCTCAGCTATCCATTGTACAAAGCCATACTGAATCACCTCACCTGATCATAGAGAGAACTATACAGCCAAACAGCTGAAGGGTTCTCTCTATCAATCTGTGTGAAAAACGGTACAGCAGTCTGTGGAGTGAAGGGGATACGGGAATCTGTGTGAGGGAGTACAACGGTAAGTGTGTAGGGCTACAGTAGTTTGTGTGAAGGAATACAAAAGTTGGTGTGAAGGGGTACAGCTTATCTGTATGAAGAGGATACATCAGTCTTTGTGAAAGGGGAATATTGTGTGTGGGGGTGGCAATAGAGAGCATAAGAAGCAGTCTATGAGGGACAATAGAGCACAGTTTGTGTAACAGAGTGGGGCATGAGGGAGCAGTCTGTGTGAGAGGGGTGACCACAGGCGAGCAGTCTGTGTGAGAGGGGTGACCACAGGGGAGCAGTCTGTGTGAGAGGGGTGACCACAGGGGAGCAGTCTGTGTGGGAGCAGGGAGCAGTTTGTAGGCGGAGAGTCTATTATTTTGGTAATAGGAATGTATTGTAGTTGTTACACTTACCTTGTACTACTTTGGTTGTAGCCGGCTGTTCTGGCTAATAACGTTGTGATCCAATCCTGCAATGGAGATACACATATCTGAGATAGATATATCATGGACGCCGTCTCTCATAAAGACAACCACGTCCCTAAAAATGCAGTCTGATCATTACAGGTGCAGCTCCTGGAACCTCCAACAATCACCTTATATTACCCAGAGGATTATTGTCCATCCAGATATCTCCACTGCAGCAGACACTAGCTGGATTTCAGTGCACTATATGCCCCTCTGATCTGGGGTTCTTACTAGGGGACCCCCACCCAAGATGTCCATATGCCCAACAGGGTTTGTCTTGACGAGATTCCAATTTCAATGTTGAGACCAACTAAGAACAATGTAAAAAATGGCACTTACCTTAGACGCAGATGTTGGCCATTTAGCAGAACCTGCTGAGAGCTGATACATTGTCTCACTGTTAAAGTAAAAAACACAGTTATGTATGTTATACTGGGATATATGTATGTGTTATACTAGGATATATGTATATGTTATACTAGGATTTATGTATGTTATACTAGGGTATATGTATGTGTTATACTAGGATATATTTATGTGTTATACTAGGATATATGTATATGTTATACTAGTATAAATGTTACACTAGGATATATGTATGTTACACTAGTATATATGTATGTTATACTAGTATATATGTTACAGTAGGATATATGTATACGTTACACTAGTATATATGTTACACTAGTATATATGTATGTTACACTAGTATATATGTATGTTACACTAGTATATATGTTACACTAGGATATATGTATGTTACACTAGTATATATGTTACACTAGGATATATGTATGTTACACTAGTATATATGTTACACTAGTATATATGTATGTTACACTAGTATATATGTTACACTAGGATATATGTATGTTACACTAGTATATATGTATGTTACACTAGTATATATGTATGTTATACTAGTATATATGTTACAGTAGGATATATGTATAAGTTACACTAGTATATATGTTACACTAGTATATATGTATGTTACACTAGTATATATGTATGTTACACTAGTATATATATATATATATATATATATGTTACACTAGTATATATGTATGTTACACTAGTATATATATATATATGTTACACTAGTATATATGTATGTTACACTAGTATATATGTTACACTAGGATATATGTATGTTACACTAGTATATATGTATGTTACACTAGTATATATGTTACACTAGGATATATGTATGTTACACTAGTATATATGTTACACTAGTATATATGTTACACTAGTATATATGTATGTTACACTAGTATATATATATATATGTTACACTAGTATATATGTATGTTACACTAGTATATATGTTACACTAGGATATATGTATGTTACACTAGTATATATGTATGTTACACTAGTATATATGTTACACTAGGATATATGTATGTTACACTAGTATATATGTATGTTACACTAGTATATATGTTACACTAGTATATATGTATGTTACACTAGTATATATGTTACACTAGTATATATGTATGTTACACTAGTATATATGTTACACTAGTATATATGTATGTTACACTAGTATATATATATATGTTACACTAGTATATATGTATGTTACACTAGTATATATGTTACACTAGGATATATGTATGTTACACTAGTATATATGTATGTTACACTAGTATATATGTTACACTAGGATATATGTATGTTACACTAGTATATATGTTACACTAGTATATATGTATGTTACACTAGTATATATGTTACACTAGGATATATGTATGTTACACTAGTATATATGTATGTTACACTAGTATATATGTATGTTATACTAGTATATATGTTACAGTAGGATATATGTATACGTTACACTAGTATATATGTTACACTAGTATATATGTATGTTACACTAGTATATATGTATGTTACACTAGTATATAGATATATATGTTACACTAGTATATATGTATGTTACACTAGTATATATGTTACACTAGGATATATGTATGTTACACTAGTATATATGTATGTTACACTAGTATATATGTTACACTAGGATATATGTATGTTACACTAGTATATATGTATGTTACACTAGTATATATGTTACACTAGGATATATGTATGTTACACTAGTATATATGTTACACTAGGATATATGTATGTTACACTAGTATATATGTTACACTAGTATATATGTATGTTACACTAGTATATATGTTACACTAGGATATATGTATGTTACACTAGTATATATGTATGTTACACTAGTATATATGTATGTTATACTAGTATATATGTTACAGTAGGATATATGTATAAGTTACACTAGTATATATGTTACACTAGTATATATGTATGTTACACTAGTATATATGTATGTTACACTAGTATATATATATATATGTTACACTAGTATATATGTATGTTACACTAGTATATATGTTACACTAGGATATATGTATGTTACACTAGTATATATGTATGTTACACTAGTATATATGTTACACTAGGATATATGTATGTTACACTAGTATATATGTTACACTAGTATATATGTTACACTAGTATATATGTATGTTACACTAGTATATATATATATATGTTACACTAGTATATATGTATGTTACACTAGTATATATGTTACACTAGGATATATGTATGTTACACTAGTATATATGTATGTTACACTAGTATATATGTTACACTAGGATATATGTATGTTACACTAGTATATATGTATGTTACACTAGTATATATGTTACACTAGTATATATGTATGTTACACTAGTATATATGTTACACTAGTATATATGTATGTTACACTAGTATATATGTTACACTAGTATATATGTATGTTACACTAGTATATATATATATGTTACACTAGTATATATGTATGTTACACTAGTATATATGTTACACTAGGATATATGTATGTTACACTAGTATATATGTATGTTACACTAGTATATATGTTACACTAGGATATATGTATGTTACACTAGTATATATGTTACACTAGTATATATGTATGTTACACTAGTATATATGTTACACTAGGATATATGTATGTTACACTAGTATATATGTATGTTACACTAGTATATATGTATGTTATACTAGTATATATGTTACAGTAGGATATATGTATACGTTACACTAGTATATATGTTACACTAGTATATATGTATGTTACACTAGTATATATGTATGTTACACTAGTATATAGATATATATGTTACACTAGTATATATGTATGTTACACTAGTATATATGTTACACTAGGATATATGTATGTTACACTAGTATATATGTTACACTAGTATATATGTATGTTACACTAGTATATATGTTACACTAGGATACATGTATGTTACACTAGTATATATGTATGTTACACTAGTATATATGTATGTTATACTAGTATATATGTTACAGTAGGATATATGTATAAGTTACACTAGTATATATGTTACACTAGTATATATGTATGTTACACTAGTATATATGTATGTTACACTAGTATATATATATATATATATATATGTTACACTAGTATATATGTATGTTACACTAGTATATATATATATATGTTACACTAGTATATATGTATGTTACACTAGTATATATGTTACACTAGGATATATGTATGTTACACTAGTATATATGTATGTTACACTAGTATATATGTTACACTAGGATATATGTATGTTACACTAGTATATATGTTACACTAGTATATATGTTACACTAGTATATATGTATGTTACACTAGTATATATATATATATATGTTACACTAGTATATATGTATGTTACACTAGTATATATGTTACACTAGGATATATGTATGTTACACTAGTATATATGTATGTTACACTAGTATATATGTTACACTAGGATATATGTATGTTACACTAGTATATATGTATGTTACACTAGTATATATGTTACACTAGGATATATGTATGTTACACTAGTATATATGTATGTTACACTAGTATATATGTTACACTAGTATATATGTATGTTACACTAGTATATATGTTACACTAGTATATATGTATGTTACACTAGTATATATGTTACACTAGTATATATGTATGTTACACTAGTATATATGTATGTTACACTAGTATATATATATATGTTACACTAGTATATATGTATGTTACACTAGTATATATGTTACACTAGGATATATGTATGTTACACTAGTATATATGTATGTTACACTAGTATATATGTTACACTAGGATATATGTATGTTACACTAGTATATATGTTACACTAGTATATATGTATGTTACACTAGTATATATGTTACACTAGGATATATGTGTTACACTAGTATATATGTATGTTACACTAGTATATATGTATGTTATACTAGTATATATGTTACAGTAGGATATATGTATACGTTACACTAGTATATATGTTACACTAGTATATATGTATGTTACACTAGTATATATGTATGTTACACTAGTATATAGATATATATGTTACACTAGTATATATGTATGTTACACTAGTATATATGTATGTTACACTAGTATATATATATATATGTTACACTAGTATATATGTATGTTACACTAGTATATATGTTACACTAGGATATATGTATGTTACACTAGTATATATGTATGTTACACTAGTATATATGTTATACTAGGATATATGTATGTTACACTAGTATATATGTATGTTACACTAGTATATATGTTACACTAGTATATATGTATGTTACACTAGTATATATGTTACACTAGTATATATGTATGTTACACTAGTATATATGTTACACTAGGATATATGTATGTTACACTAGTATATATGTATGTTATACTAGGATAAACTAACCGCACCGATATACTGGCAAATACTGGCAAAGCTGACATTGTGTTGTATTCAGCACAAGGTCAGCTTTCTAACAGTATATAATACCGCCAATCTCCGAGGACATGAAAGGTCTTCTTTGAAATATGCCATTTTGGCAAGAATAAAAAAAAAAAACCTCTCTCTACCCTAGTGACATATTTTAATCCAGACAATTTGATCTTGCATGGAATGTGGCGAGTCCCATATGGAAAAGTCTACACAAAACAGATTCTGTATATTAAAGGGACACGTATTAGATGTCCACTAATAGGTATCTGACATTCCTATACTTGTGAACATCCACTTATATGACAGACATGGTATATACAATTCTGATTTATAAACCTAGTGTACAAAGTACCAGTAAAATCCAACAATCTTATTACCTGCATTGCTTCGGGCACTTCTCATAACAGGCGAGCCTGTGATCTAACAGTGTGTCATACAGCTTATAGAAACAATGGCCTGAAATGAAGAGATTCAGGAGATCAGAACAACCTGGGGCTCTGTCTGTTCAGACTGTCTGCTACAATTACAGTAAGTTTACATCAGTGCCCCGGATGTCTACAACCATGGACACCACGTCTATGAACATTCCCATAATGGAATGGAACCATCTACTGTATATTCTGTCTTGCATATATATATATTAGCACATGTTGTTCCTTACCCCATCCCGGATACTTGTTGTAATTACAATATTCCATCCCAGGGAGCAATGGATAAAAATAATATCCACATCCACAGGTCTCTATCATCTTGTATTGGAAACAAGACTGGATACAACTCTAAAAGTTGGACACAAAAGGAATATTGTCAAATTATAATATCAAATTATTATCTAATTATTGTAATTCTCTTATTATTAGCAATAACTTTATATAGAGAGATTGTAATGGTCCTGATCCTCAGTGAGGCTGGTGGAAAATATCTTATTCCATGTAGTTTTTTCACTTTCTTGTGTGTTCCTAAGAGTCAAGTCGCTTTACTATAAATGCCTCTGCCTTGGAGCTTTTTTGTATTTGTATTGTTTATCTCTGCTGCTGTAACACACTGAATTTCCCCATGGTGGGACTATTTAAGGATTATCTTATCTTATATACAGATGTTGCATTTTCAAGACTTGTTATAACTAAGAATAAGTCACAAATATCAAAATCCTGGAAAATCCCTGTAAAGAGGACCTTTCACCATCTCCACCAACTACAACTTTTGTATCCTCCACTCTGTCATTTTCATCACCCAATATGCTAATCAGGTGGGCAGTCTCAGACTATCTGCTCCAGCCCAGCACCGCCCATCTGACATCAGAAAGCCTACTTAGCATATTGTGTCCTAAAGCTAAAAGCACAGATTGCCCAGGAATGATGGGGGCTAGGGAAAAATTCCAACTGCCCGGATGGGGAAACTATTGAAGGATGCAAAAATCTGGAGTTGGTAGAGGTAGAGAAAGGTTCTTTTTAAATCCTTATTCACACGTTAGAGATTTATGTCCGTGCATTGTCCGCATTCATAGACCATTGGTAGGAGATGCAAAATGGGTCCACTTATTTTTACATATGAGAAAAATGGACACACAGAGGAAAATAATGGATACACAAAGGGACAAAAAAACCACGGACATGTGGATAAGGTCTAAGACTGACATTTCAAATGTTCCCCTGCTACTAAGTTTCACCAACTTTTTTAAAAAGGAGGAAAAATCACAATAAACTTGCAACTTTTTTTCACACCAGAGCTCCCTTTTTGGACCACCAGTATGTATTTTTATGTATTTATGTGACTAAAACAGTGGGGCACTTTATTAAGGTTAGCTTCACATCTGCGTTGGAGTCTCCACTGCAGATTCTGCCGCAAATCGTTGGAGAGAAAAGTCCTGCATTATAGTCTATGGGGTCCATGGGTGTCTGCAGGTAACTGTTTAAGCGGACGGGTTCTCTGTCATTCGGGTCCGTCGGGAGATGGAGAGCCCAGCACAGAGTGTGAACCTAGCCTCATACTGTTTAAAACTAGACAGTGCAAACTTAGTGGGCGTTCACACTACCGTTGGTGACTGTCAGTAGTGTCCGTTGCTATTGTCCATTACAAGATTTTAGCATCGGACACTAGCTGAACCGTCAGAAATCCGTTAAAATTTCCATTCATTTCAATGGGTTTTTATATTGTGTCCGTTTACACCAAATCCGTCAGAAGTCTGTTTTTTTTTCGCGGACAAAAAATCCTACATGCAGGACCTTTTGTCCATTTGAAAAAAACGGATTCTTGACGGACAGCAAGTGTCTGTTATTTTTTTAACATTGAAGTCTATGGGTAACGGACTTATAACGGACAGTAACTGATAGCCATCAGTTACTGTCCGTTATTTTATGTCCGTTTTTTTCCCTGCGCATGCTCAGAAAGGAGAAACAAACAAACAAAAAAAACGGACACTAACTTATGCTAATGTGTCCGTTTTTTTAACCGAACCATTAATTGGATCAGTTAAAAAAACGGACACATTAACATCAGTTAGTGTCCGTTATGATAGGTGTCCGGTTTTTTTTTAATGGACACCTTCATAACGGACTCCAACGGTAGTGTGAGCCCTGCCTTAGACTAGACAGTCTTAAACTGCCCCAGATTCATCAAAGTGTCTGATGCTGTTTGATAGATCTGGTGTATTCTTTGACTGTCTACTCTAAGTTTACACCTCTTATTAGTTGGCTTAAGGCCGAGGCCCCACATTGTAGAAAGGCAGCTTTTTTTTGTTGCAGATTTTGCTGTGGTTTTTTTGAGCCAATCTTGGATACTGGTGACTAATCCACAGGTATACAGCTTTCGGCTCCATACAGTGTAGCAGTGGTGTCGGGACACTGCAGGTCTGCTTCCAGCTATATACCTTGTATATGGATCCCAGCAGCCACATCAGCTGATCTGTGCGGGGTCTGGGTGTTATACCTTCACCAATCTGATACTGATGACCTAGGACATTAATATCCATTATGCCTGGGTCTCGGAAAACACCTTCAATATTTTTTATTTAATTTTTTTTATTAATTCATACATTTTTTAGTTTGTTTTTTGAAAATTCTTTACCAGGTGTAAAATTCAGAATCCAGCTACATTTGGTTAATCTTTGACCTGCATGTAGTTTACCTGTTCTGTGTAGGATGAATTGTATAGTAGCTGAAAGCCTAAGTTGCTCCTGTCAAAGGTGCATTCACTGTATGGTTCTCCCAAACGGTTCACCTGGTCCTGCAATGAAATATAAAAGTTCATTATAATTCCCAAGGTATTCACTATACAAAATAAATGAACACCTATTATACAGTCAGACGTGTAGTGCACCACATGGATGGGTAGTACTTAGGACACGGTGATACAATAGAGTCATATATAATATTAACTACATTTCCATGTGCATCTTTGTGGACATGAAGTCTATGAGGTCAGTGAGTTGCAGTACCATAGTCTTGCCTGTAGAGTCACTAGACTGACTAGCTTTCAGACATGTGATACTAATAACCTATCTTTAGGACAGGTCACCAATATCGGATCGGCGAGATCCCAGGTGTTGGATAAGCTGTTCATATCAGCTGCTATATGGAGAACCATGACAGAAGCAGATAGATTTGTTCTCTGTATAGTGGCCATGCTGAAATTCTGCAGCTCAGCTCTCATGCAAGTGAATGAGAACTGAGCTGTAGTAACTCAACACAACCACTAGACGTAGAATGGAGCTATCTGCTTCCTCCTCTGTTCTCTGTATAACAGGACACATCGCAGCAAGATCACAGCAGGACACTGAAAAATAAGCCTCCTGCTCAATCTTGCCGCGGCTCGAGACTCCCTGCTGATCAGATTCATTCATCTGGGCATCGGCATCCTGTCAGGGTAGACGCGGAAAATGAAGAGGAATTCCTCTTCAATTTCCACTGTGTGAACGTACCCATACACACATATACTGATTTTTGGCAGAGAATCGAATGAAATCACTAACCTCTCGAATGCTTATTGAAGTCTCAGTCCCTGGCCAAATATCAAATCCTTCATGCTCTGCCAGCGGAGACTGGTTAGGGTTGTGAATCATGACCTTGGCCCCTGCCGCACTTGACAAAATGGGCATATTGTCGTTTTGGTCCGTTTTAAGTGTCAAGGTCAATCCTACAAAAGAAAGCGACTGAAAGATAACATATGCATTTAAAATTGTATGTGAACTTCAGTAATGCATGTCCTGATACTTGTGTATGAGAAAAGGAGGGGGACTGACATATCTTCTATTGGACCTTTTGGGACACAATAACGTGTCAGATACTTTGCCAACTGAAGACTTTTCTAGCACTCTGGTAGGCCAATCTGACCCTTTATCCCCTTCCTTGCAACCAGTCTTCATTTTTTTTTAAGTCCGCCATAGTTTAGCCATGGGGGGCTTATTTTTGAGGGACATGCAACTTTTTTTTTCTTACACCATCTATCGTACTAAACAATGTGTTGAGAAACTATTGTGGGTATCATGTACCTGTCTGCAGGTCAGTATCATTATGGAGATACCACACATATACAGTTACCATATAAATAACACGATGATGTAGTAGTTAGAAGCCATGTGATACCAATTATGTTTATTATTTATGGTTATAAATAATTTTTTTTTACATGATAAATGAAATTTTGTTATTAAATATTTTATATATTTTTTAATATGCATAGTATTTTTTTTTTTTTTTTACTGCGCGATTGTTTATACAATACATTGAATTACTTCAGTGTTGCAATATTGCATTCTTATCCTATTACTCCCTGCCTCTTGTAGTTAGTACTAGAACTACTAAGATAGCACAATTGGGGGCCATCAGCAGACGCAGAGATGCCATGACAACTCCTCTGCACCCAGCAACTGATTTGCAGGGGACCAATGGGGTGACAGAAGGAGCCCCCTCTATCTGTCGAACCACTTAGATGCTGCTGTCACTCATAACTGTGGCATCTAAGGGGTGAAACTGCTAGAGTTATCTCTGATCCAAGCGTTTATCTGCTGTATAACACAACCATACACCTCCTTCTGACTTCCGCCAAGCACATATGGTGGATGTCTGGACGGGGTTAAATTACAGTTAAGTAAATGTACACCCTTCTAGAAACACCTACCATACATCTTTCCAGGCTTAATTGTTGTCCAAAGTTCGCTGTCAGTCCTGTTTCCATTTAGAGTAATGCAGGAACCATAGGTGGGGTGGTGAAAATGGGAGGACCCACTATAGGGAAATAAAAAATATGACAGAATGGTAAAAAGAACATAACAACAAACAATTGTAGTATAAAACCTAGTTTTGATATCAATTTCTAGTAGTTATCACCTATGAAACAACATATGATTGATGTGGTTGAATTTACTAACATGAGATCTAAATCTTTGTTCCATTTCACTATTATGATCAGTACAGCTGCGCTCCTATTCAGGTGAATAGTTTAGGGAGCCAGAAACTAGCATAGGGAGCATAGCGGGTGGCGCTAGCGAGCTGCTGATACTGGAATAGGAGCTACTTCTGGCCACATACCCCGTTTACATCTTCCAGCAGTAGATCAGCTGATCAGTGTGGGTACTGGGTGTCCTGTGGATAGGTCATCAGTGTCCAATAGACATGATGTCTAGGACAACACCTTAAACTAGCACTGTAGCGCCTTCATTGTTGGGATTTAAGGCTGTGGGACCGGACCCCACCAAACAGAAAGCAATGGCATATCCTAGTGATTTGTCATACGTTTCAATGGTAGGAACACTCCTTTACTGTTGACTGAGCCCCCTCGCTTCCAAGAAGACATATTAAACCAAGTATCACCCTACACCTGCCATATTGAAAGCATTTTGTGTCATCTCTTTTTTCAGCTTGAATGGAAACTGACCTTGGACGTCATTAACCATAGAGATCAAATGTACAAAATGGACAAAAATAGACATTCTTTTCTAGCTTAACCCATAGTATTAGTATCGTGATGATCTACTGACATAAAAGAATAATCTAAACTACTTAGTCTAGGAATAGCACAAAAGCAGTCTTAGCATAATAGAACTCCTATACAGATCGAGTTACCGCACACAGGCTATCTGGGACAATAACATTTTCCTTTCTTGTTCTAGTACAGGTAAACTTTCATGCCTCATAAAACCTCGAAAGATTGGCATCTATCCTGCACAGGGGAACAAAGGTACACTGGAGATACTTAGAACTCTTTATGTGTTTTGCTGTTTTACATGTACTTAAAGGGGTTGTCCAGGAATTTTATAACTCACAGAGGAGACCGGGGAAGGTGAAACACACACAAAGAAGAAAATCATACTTACCTGTCCCCAGCTCTGTTGTCCGCTGTCCATTCTGGCATGCACCATGAAGTCGCCGCTGGAAGTCCTGCGCCGTCCACTTATTGGCCTCAGTGGTGGCTGGAAATCCGGTGAGGTCATTGGCCTCAGAAGTCATGTGTGGCGCAGGACTTCCGGCGGCGAAATCACAGTGCACGCTGAAATGAACAGAGGCGGCAGACACTGGAGCGCAGGCGAGTATGATTTATTTTTGGATGTTTCACCCTCCCCAACCTCCTCTGTGAGTTGTGAAATTCCTGGAAACCCCTTTAGACCGGGGCTCCACATTGTAAACATGCAGCGTTGCAGAGTGGATGGAAATCACCCTCACGCGTTTTTGAAAATCGCAGCATGTCAATTATTAAGGGATTTTCCCCAGAACATAACCATATATAAACATGTATACAATTAATAGTTAAACATTTTTTTTGCAAAAATAATCACATTTTTGCACAGTTTTAAAGATTTTCTATAACCATCATACTGGTGACCGTCTTTTGTCTTGATCGGTTGCCATTGGATACGATCATGAATGCAGGAACTTTCTATGGTCTTGGTCTTGGCAAAAACCCAGCCATGATTTCCTTATTGTGGCCGGTTTATCTGGCAGGGACTCTACATGTATGAGAAGATAACTTGACCACTAGAGATGGACGAACCTACTTGTACCAAAATTGTTTGTTTTTTTATGAAACCAAATAATTGGAAATTCGTCTCATGTGAACTAAAACGGCCGTCACATTATACTCTAGGATCTCTTCAGACCCCATATTATAATAGGTAGAGGACCAGGGAAAGTGAAAAATATAGAAAACATTCATAATCTTCCATTAATTTTTTCGGGCCTCCTCGCGGCATCCAATGCTCTTCTGGGTACGTCATGCACCCGGGGTCACCGTTGAGGCCTGTGATTGGGCCATCAGTGGTCACATGGGCTTGCCGAGCGTCATGACCTTATGATTAGGCCGACAGAGAGCACCAAATGCCGCAAGGAGGCCCCAAAGAGGTAAGGGGAGGTGAGTATGAATGCTTTTTTTTAAATTTTTTTACACATCCCCTGTTTCTAGGAGCCTTGATAATAATCTACCCTACGTTTTAAGCCAATTTAAGATGTGTATCGTGCCAGATTTGTTCGACCCAAAACAAACCTCAGACCTGAGCCATCCAAAGTGAAACAAATCCTGAGAGGATCTCCCATCTTTCCTGACTACCCTCTTCCAGACCATTTGGCCTGCATTGAAATCTATGACATAGATTTCAGGGATAATTTACATCAAGCCCACCATTATGCCTCCTTTCAGGAAAATGGTGAGGGTGGTGAAAAAGTGAAACAAGTTCCAAATTTGTGCACAAAAACAAGATATGTGCAAAAAATTGTGATTATTTCATGTCTTGTACACCACAAAACTGGCCTATGAGGCTGGTTATATCTCCCCCAAAATCATGGACAGTACAGGGATACCATCCATGTGCAGTCTGTTTTTCATAGACCGTAGCTAGGAGACACTCTGAAAATTGTATTTGTGCTATCATGTTACCTTTATCAGAGGGATGGGTAAAAATAAAAAAATGGACCTCCTTCAGATGATGTACTGATGTAAAATTACAGCAAACACAAGAAAAATGGACATTCTCATGGATGAAACAAGGCCTTAGTGAGAGATCCCTTCTCATGTAAACCTTCTGATGCCCCATAAAGAGTTCTCGTCTGAGTAAAGTGGACAGTTAGTGAATTACTCCTGACCCATGGCCACTGATTCCAGCATAATTGGAATTTTCTCTCTAGTCCCCACCATTCCCGAGCAACAAGCGCAGTTAATTTTGCTGCCTGATATGCTATTTAGTCTCTGTAATGTCATAAGGGCGGTGTCAGACAGGGGGCGTGATTCAGAACTCCAATCAGAGGCAGCCAGTGTCACAGCGCAGAATCACACCCCTTGTCTGCTCCTGTCTGACCCCGCCCTCCTGACAGTACAGAGACTAAATAGTATATCAGGCACCAAAACTGACAGCATTGATTACTCGGCAATGGCGGGGGCTGGAGAAAAAATTCCAAATGTTCTGGAATCAGTACAGTGGCAGCTATTAAATGATGTTAAGAACTGGACTTGTTGGAGGTGGTGAAAGGTCCTCTTTAAGTGATAGAATTCTGACTTCCTGTGGCCACCACTAGAGGGAGTTTACAAGGTCACTAACGTTTATAGTGTAAATTGAACTCAATCACAAAACGGTATGCGGTTATCTCGTAATAAAAAAAAAAAGCCAGGTCCACTATACATATACATTCTTTTACATTATTCTGGTTAATCTTTCACATAAGAACAATCCAAACTTTATATATAAGTATTCTGAAAACAAACCTGCTGCACACGGCTCCATTGACGTCACAAGTCAGAATAAACTTCTGCAACAAGCTATCCGGCATCTCAAGCACCAAAGGGATTCCAGACATGATGTTCATAAAGTGGAACTTGTACCATTCGTGAAATGCATCTACTCCTGACCAGAATGAGCGGTAGTAGCAATCTCCACCCGTAGAATTGCACTATTAATGGAAAACATACAGGTAATATGTTAGTCAGTGACAGACTGGTTTACATCGGCACTCTCACAAAACTTTGCACTCTGTGGCCTACCAGGAAGATGTATAATGTAAATTGTAGTTAAGGTAATCTTCTTGCTGGTGACTGTATTTGTGAGTTATCTGCTTCCTTCTGGGCCTCAGCTGTGTCATGTGACCAGCAATAAGACTTTTCCAAGTGACACAGTGTATTATGTGTGGACAGGAAGTCAGTTTTTCTATTCAAATCAATGACTCACATTGGGAAACTGACTTCCTATCCACACGAGAGTTTCTGGAAAGAGTAAAACTTTTTCTCTAATCATGGAAGCCCATGGAAGTCAGTAGCAGTTTTTTTCCTCTAGTGGATTTTTTCCGCTAGCAGAAAAAAAAAGCAACAACCTAACTTCAGGCGGATTCCGCCTGGAAAAACCCATTGAAGTCAATGGGAGGAGGAAAAAACGCGACACGGTTTTTGACGCGGTTTCCGTAAAATCCACATCAAAAACCGCAATGCAGTTTTCAAAGAGAAGCTTCCAAGTCCATACAGTGTGCTGGAGCAACAAAAACGCAACAAAAACCGCAACGAAAAACGCGTCAAAAAAAGCGTCATGTAAAAAAAAGCGTCAAAAAAAGTTTCCTAATTCCTGAAGCAGATTTTTTAAGCTTGCAAAAAACTCTGTGTGAACATACCCTAAAAACTATAGGCTGCTGAAATAATGTAAATCATTCTATATTTTGTAACCTGCAGATAGATATGTTAAAAATATTGCTGTTTTTGTCAATATGCAAATGATCTGTTTGGGGCAACGGGTATTTCAGCTTACTTCTTTGGAGCAATGGTAACACCCTTGTTGTTCCAAAGAGCTCATTTGCATATTGACAAAAAACAGCAATATTTCGGGCACAGAGGCGCTGATTCACAAGGGGAAAACACTGTATGATTCAGGTGACCCTAACCTATCTATCTGCAGGGCTGGGCTGGGTTGATATGTTAGATCCTGGTGAGCCTAACCTATCTATCTGCAGGGCTGGGCTGGGTTGATATGTTAGATCCTGGTGACCCTAACCTATCTATCTGCAGGGCTGGGCTGGGTTGATATGTTAGATCCTTGTGACCCTAACCTATCTATCTGCAGGGCTGGGCTGGGTTGATATGTTAGATCCTGGTGACCCTAACCTATCTATCTGCAGGGCTGGGCTGGGTTGATATGTTAGATCCTTGTGACCCTAACCTATCTATCTGCAGGGCTGGGCTGGGTTGATATGTTAGATCCTGGTGACCCTAACCTATCTATCTGCAGGGCTGGGCTGGGTTGATATGTTAGATCCTGGGGACAGACTCCCTTTAAACCCATAGGATACAATGACTATTGGAGTGATCTGTTTCTGGAAGAGCGCAGCCATGTTTGTTACTCTCATATGACCCTTAGAACATTTGTTTTTATTACCACCCTTTGAGTGAATGGGCAAGATAAGATAAGGAAAGGAGCAAGATCTTCTAGACATCTTTTTTCTATGGAAAATACCAAGCCCCTTATTACTTTAATCTCAAAATTGTATGTCAAACATATGACCTCATAGCTTAACCCTGACTATTCTGATAAACGGGCAGATCTGTAGCAAAAGTGGTACAAAAACATATTTGCCATGATACTCAAATGGTAGCCAGCACTGTATAACTTTTTGGAGATGAAGTACATTGGTTTTATTTTATGTGCTCTATATAGTATTGTACTTATATTACTGCTATCCAGTCACTCCACCAGGAGGATTTTATGGGCAGATATTAATACACATTCTCTTACCAGCTTGAATCCCACTTTTTGCCTTCTCCCGGTAGGCTCCTCCCCTTTGTCGACGTTTTCCAGAGTTATTGTTTTGTCTAAATGAAAGATCCCATTTTCTATGGCAGTCGTATTTTCCATAATGCCGTCAAGATCGAGAATCTCTGTATCCTTGTGGAAATGCAAGGAACCATTGTAACCATACAACTTGCTCAAAGTTACCTCTGCCAGATGATCCAACTGGTTCAGATACTCATGTACCTGATCAAACCTAGACGGAGACAGAAAATATTTGCTCAGGGAAAGGCAGAGCACAAATTTTATAATACACATTTTCAAGTTCTTTATTGGGGGGTCATATACTGTGTGTGGGCTTTAAAAAGGTGTCAAACTGTGTGGGGGCCATAAATAGGGGGATCGTATGCTGTGTGGGGGAGGTAAAAAAAGGGGGTCATATACTGTGGGGGGCCATAAATAGGGGGATCGTATGCTATGTGGGGGGGTAAAAAAGGGGGTCATATACTGTGGGGGCCATAAATAGGGGGATCGTATGCTGTGTGGGGGAGGTAAAAAAAAAGGGGTCATATACTGTGGGGGGCCATAAATAGTGGGGATCATATGCTATGTGGGGGGGTAAAAAAGGGAGTCATATACTGTGGGGGCCATAAATAGGGGGATCATATGCTATGTGGGGGGGTAAAAAAGGGGGTCATATACTGTGGGGGCCATAAATAGGGGGATTGTATGCTGTGTGGGGGAGGTAAAAAAAGGGGGTCATATACTGTGGGGGGCCATAAATAGGGGGATCATATGCTATGTGGGGGGGTAAAAAAGGGAGTCATATACTGTGGGGGCCATAAATAGGGGGATCATATGCTATGTGGGGGGGGTAAAAAAGGGGGTCATATACTGTGTGGGGGTCCATAAAAGGGGTCATATACTGTATGGGGGAGGTAAAAAAGGGGGTCATATACTGTTTGGGGGCCATAAAAGGGGGATCATATGCTGTGTGGGGGAGGTAAAAAAAAGAGGGTCATATACTGTTTGGGGAGCCATAAAAGGGGGTCATATACTGTGTGGGGAGCCATAAAAGGGGGTCATATACTATGTGGGGGGGCAAAAGGGGGTCATATGAAAAGGTCATACTTTTATAGCATACCCTGTAGACATATAAGTCTGAGATGGGAATATCCCTTTAAGTTGTGGTTTCTTGGTATGCATTATGTTCTTAATCCTTGTAATTGTAATACAATTGTACTTTTTTTCTGAATACCTGTAAGGATTCATATTGCAGACGGTGACGGCAGGAAACGTAATTTGCTTCGATTGTAGTGAAATGGCTATATTAGTTGGATACGACCAGTATTGATGGAAGGTGTCTCCAAACTGCCAGTACATCATCCCAAAGGAGCAAAGGAAAAGGACAACCCAAAAGCCAGTCTTCATTTTGTTCCTCCTGGAGCAGTTCAGTCTGATGGTACCATGGATGGTGGTGTTATCACAGAAGAACTCAAACAGTTCCATGAAGGAGTCGTAGAATTCAATCCAGCCTTCTTCAGCTTTTTCTGCCTCTGTAGACTCCATGTTGAAAAACCCTGACACAAAGAATACAACGTAAAGACACAATTCATACCCAAGTATATGTTCACAGGCAAGTAAAGAATATTACAGTACTGTAGAACTGCCTCAGGATACATCTCTAGGAACAAAATACAAGTAGTACTGTAGTTAGATCTCAATGCCCTAGTCATTTAATCATAGGTGATAAAATATCAAAATAACATAAAAGTAAACTAAGAAGATAATAATAGAAGATAAAGAAACAATTTATACTCGTGAGTGTGTTAACGTGTAAGTGAAGAATATTACAATGCTGTAAAACTGAACCAAGATACATCTCTAAGAACACAATACAAGTAGTACTGCATTTAGTTCTCATAGGTACGTGATAAAAAAATAACATAAAAGTAAATTAAAAAGATAACACAAATCTTACATTTCATCTAGAATGTTATCAGATTTTGATCTGAAAAGTAATTAAAAAAAAAAAGCCCTATTTAATTCATTAACTAAATGATCTGATATTAAATTTTGTTCAAAAAAAGCAAATGAAGCTTTACAATTATCAATAGGGTCAACCAATGGGATTAAAAAATATATAGATAGATAGATAGATAGATAGATAGATAGATAGATAGATAGATAGATAGATAGAACAGATAGACAGATAATACATAGATAGATAGGAGATACGATAAATGGATAGACATGCATAATATAATTAGATAGAGATACAATAGATAGATATGCATACTATAATAGGATAGATAGATAGAATGAGATATGATAAATAGATAGATTCATTAGATAGATATGCATTCTATAATAAGATAGACATTAGATAATTATAAATAAAAGATAGATAAATATATATAGAATATATAATCTTCTATTAATCTGATATTTCCTAAACAATTGAAAAAAAAAATAGTAAATTTGTGCAAAAATATATAAACATCATAAAATCCTAAACATGTTATTAATCAATGGGATTAATACAAAAAAAATCAATCAGAAAAAAATAGTTTTAGTCATAAAACATTGCTAATTTTTTTTTCTTCTCTCCTTCTATATTCCCTCTTACCAGGTCTGTGCACCTGCAGAGCTGCTATGTAAGGACTGTCACACTAGACTGCTGTGAGCAGCTTTATAAAGGGTGGAGAGTGTTCTCTTTATGGAGGAAGTACCAGAAGGTGCTTGTGTGAATATGCACCTTATCTGCATGCATGGAAATCTAGGATAAATCATTGTCATACATGGATTGTAATTGCAGTTCTAGTATTATAGATTGATCAGAGATACAGACATAGCTCAGCAGTACCAAATATATGTACTCAATTTCCATGCTGTGCAAATGTACAATCCCATGTGCTCTACCAGGAATTGGACCTGTCCTGAGTTTTGCTGCTCGGACTGTCGGCCCGCACACTGATCTATGTAATACATGGTCATGTGTGTGGGCCGGTAGAAATGAATGGGTCAGTGTGCTATCTGGGATAAACCTGGATAACACACTGAATGCGCCCATGGTCTTGTGCAAGGCGCCTTATTCTGGTCCCTGTACTATTCAGTGCAAGGAACCAGAAGCAGTTGGCTCCAGGCCTTGTATAGTGGCTGGGCGCCAATTTGAGATGGGTGAAATGACTTGTACTGAGTTTGGTTCAACCTGAATATTTTTTAACAAAACCAAACAATTTGTAATGTGTCTCGGATGAACTAAAATGGGCACCGCTGATAAATTATTATACTCTGGGGTCTCTTCACAGAATAATAGTTGGAGGCCTAGGTGATTCGTGTCTACCTCTTCTGGGTAGATGCCGGCTCCAGCGCTCTTCTATGAAGTCATATGCCCGGGGTCACAAGTGAGGCCTGATATTGGGCCTCAGTGGTGATATGGGCACGTTGAGCATAACGTCATGATTTCCCTTCTGGTTCTATCTGTACAAGTGTTAACCGAACCGTGGTGGGGTCACTTCGTCTGAATACAGGATGAAATTAATCTTCTGGGGTTTGTCCATCTTTAGAAACAATACAGCAGCTCAGTATTGAATTCGTTGCCATTAACGGGAGCAGAGCTGCAGTACAGGCTCCTGGCCACTATACAGAACATGCAGCCAACTACTTCCAGCTCCATGCAGTGTACAGTATGGGGGTCGGAAACAGCTGATCTGTGCTGGGACTGCATGTTGGCCCACATGGATCAGATATTTATGTCCTATTCTAAGGTTAAACCGTGAAAAATAACTGCTTTAAAGGCATTCTCCATTTTAGACAATGTTAGAAGAATTTATTGACAATAAGCTGATCACAAAGTGTCCCCCTGTAATCTGTGGGACAACCTGGAACTAAGTGTTCAATATCCATGCAGCGCCACCTATGGATACATAGAGCATTACACCGTGCCCATTCAAATCAATGGGCTGTCTCTGTAAAGCAGGACAGGACAGGTCCTCCAGAGCTAAGGACGCTCTTTGTGACCACTTTCTACCCTTGACTAGAGATAGCGAACCTGAGTACAGGACATCCTCTCCCAAATTCACTCTAACAGAGGATATGAAAATGGGCTTTCTAAATGGCTACCAATGTCCTGTTGTCACTTCGGAAGAACTAAGACTAATTGAACTAAGAAATGTCTATAACTATTACGTGTCACTCATTTTTCTGTTGTGCAATCCTAATAGACTTGTTGCACGAACTTGTTCCCATGAGACATCATTTCACTGGTGCAAAAATTATAGGTGTCCAATTGATATGTAATTTGTAACGGAGGCAAAACTAACCCGACGTCAATCCCTGGTGACCTCATTGTAAGATATCATTCCCTGTCCATATGCCAAATAGAGATGGGCTTCATCCTGAGCCAGGTTCAACCCGAATATTTCAAATTGTTTGGTCCTCCGATGAACTAACATGGCCGCTGTGACACGTATTGCAGTAAATTAATAATATAATAGGTATAGAACCCCCTCGTGGCTTGTCCGGATGATGCTATGCGATGTCACCAAACTTGAATCTGGGACCCGAGACACCCAAACCCAAAACTAAACAAATCTTGGGAGGTAATGCCAAATTAGAGAAGGACATGATAAATGTGAATCCCCTGCTGAGGCGTGGTAGCGGGTGGGGAGGGCCCCAAGCCAGTGACTCTATGGGGGTCTATCCTGGGGCCACCATTAATACTTTCTGTACTTTTATCTAGAACAACGTCTCCAGGACACCAATCTAGTTAAAATGCATCCTGCTGAAGTTTACAAGATGTCAAGACCACAGACAAGATGTCTGCTTCTCGGCACAGGCGTCCTATGCATGGTCAAGAAGAGGAGGTGGCGGCTGCTCTGTCCCAGGCAAGTGAGAAAAAAATGATGGGGCATTATGGCTATAAGGAGAGGAAGATTTATATAAGAGGTCATTATGAACATAAGGGGTCATTTATATAAGGGGTCATTGTGAATAGATGGGGGCATCATTTATATAAGCAGTCATTAGGAGGTCAGCTGTATATATGTCAGGGGTCATAATATAAAGGGAAATTAATTTCATTAAGTTGGCACTTGGGCTTTATTTAAGGAGCTTTCCGGCTCATGTTTATTGATGATCCATCTAACTGCAGTGTTTTACATGGCTAATCCCATTCACACATCATAGAAAAATATCTGAAGGGAAATTCTGCAATTTCAAAAACTCTGGCGTTTTCCGTATGGGTGTAATAGGGACGGAAAATTTTCCTCTGTGGACTTTCTGTGAAAAGCGATGCGGAAAACACTGTGATGTGTTTCCGCTGCGGTCTTTTCTGCAGTGCTTTTTCGCTGCAGCTCTCTAAATGGGCCCTAAGACCTAATTAAAAAACACCTGGGGCATTATTAATAAGGGGCAATATTTAAGGGGATACACAGGGACATTATTAATTTAAAGATGCGCTTGGCAGTATTATTTATTCTGGGGGTTATATTAGCAGAATAGCGATTTTATGTACTGTAGGTGAGGAAAATGTGGGTGCCTGGAAAAGTGACGAGCCAAAGGTGTCTGTGCTGCAAACTTTACAGAGACAAGTAACAGCTGGAAGAAGTGGTCATGGTGGTCCAGAGGGAAATGTGAAGGATTAGTCAGAGACGTCACCTGTAAGTCACTATATTTTTCCTATACTGTATTTACTTAAATGATCTTCACAGACGTCTTTAGAGCTGCTATCTACCACTGTACGGTCACCATATACTGATAATATTGGTATACCTGAGTTGGGGGCCCACTTGAACATGTTTATTCACCCTGTGCTGAACCCCTAGCTACACCTCTGCCCCTGCTGGAAACCCATTTTTGGGAAGTCCTAGCCATGCAATACTACAGGGATAATGTCTGCCAGGCTGCGGCATCCTCAGAGAAAATCAGCATTTTGGAAGGTATCTAAGCCAGTCTTCCTCCAATTAAAGGAGTTGTATGTGATGAGATAACCCCTTTAATAATGTCTAAATGGGATTGATATTCAGCTCCCATACACCCCAGACTAATATTATCCTAGTTCCCTATAGCAGACGATGGGCACAGTATTGGTCCATAACATAGCTGTGTGTATGGGAATACAAGGAAAGTATATTCATTTGACCGAAAAAAGAAGGGGGCGGATGGAAACTGGAGTACACTAGGTCATGTGTAAATGAAGCACTAATCCTACCAGATAAAACCTGCCGCTGACGTAGATCAAAAGCACAATTATAGTGCATTAGAATTATCTGCAGAAACAGGAAAAAGTAGGAAGTGCTTCATTTATGACACATCCATAGCCCAAGGTGATGTAATGACTGTGAACCTGAGAATGATGTCATCCCTTGTTACAATATCGATATACAGAAATACCACAGAAAGAGGAAGTGCACTATTTGAATATTACTAAGAGCCCAATACATGCCGGGCCCTGGTTACCATGTGCACTAGTATGGCCAATGTGATCACAACATCTACATTATACACAGCACACATGTAGCAGATTTTAACTTGACTCTTAACCAAAAAAAAAAGTCAAGTTAATGTTTGCTGCAACAGCAATGTGGATCTAAGGAGGGATTGAAGTAGGGGCATAACATAAACCTGTTGAGCTCCAATGCAAAACATGTGATGGCGCACCCACTTGTGTGGTTTCTTCTTATGTTACAGTGAGGTCTTTGGGCCCCAGTGATTATTACCTCTGCACCCCCTATATACGTCATTGTATCGAAGAGTTTTTTTAGTTGATTAAATTGTGTTTTTTGATATAATACATTTATTAAAATTTGGTGGAAAAAAAACAAAATAGAACAATAATGTGTGTTGTAACAACCTTTTAACCTATTTAAGGCAGTTTCACATGGCCAAATTTGGGCAAGGAAATTGTCAGTGTAACTGGTCGGAACTGAACGGACATCCTGGGACACATTTATTAACAATTTATGCAACTTTTGTAAGAACGTGTGCCACCCTCACCTCCTGAATAGCCATTTTTGCTGCTAGTCTTCCAAAAAAATTGAATATAGAATAATCAAAATGTCATGCATTCCCCAAAATGGCATTGGTAAAATCTTGCCTCACAAAAAACACTGCTCTGTAGACAGAAATACACAAAAGTTACAGGTCTCATAATAGGATGATGCAAAAAAAAAATAGCTTCTTAAAGACTTACATTTTGTTTAAGGTATTACAACCTAACAAAAACTATAAAAATTTAGTATTTCTGTAATTGTGCTGAGTCACAGAATAAAGGTAACACATGCCCCTATATACAGTGCCTTGCGAAAGTATTTGCCCCCCTTGAACTTTTCAACCTTTTGCCACATTTCAGGCTTCAAGTTCAAACCCGAACTTCTGCAATTGGTTAAACTGCTGCAGCGTGAGATCTTATCACACAAGACTATAAAAAAAAAAAAACACTGAAGACTCATTGAAAAAAAAATTTTCAATGGCTCTTCAGCTGAGGACCCACGTTGGGAAAATGCAGTGTTTTTTGTTGCAGATTACTGCAGCAAAATCTGCGACAAAAAATGCTGCCATTCCACAACGTGGGGCCTCAGCTGAAGCGCCATTGAAAATTTTTTTTCAATGAGTCTTCAGTGTTTTTTTTTTTTATAGTCTTGTGTGATAAGATCTCACGCTGCAGCAGTTTAACCAATTGCAGAAGTTCGGGTTAACTCTGCTACATCTGTAATTATCACATTCATTATACACTAATTCATTATATGCAAATCTCCATGATGCAAAGTCTCCAAGCTGGAATGGGAAAGAGGAGTAATTATTTATTGTGCAAGAATATTCTGTAAAATTAAAGCATGGTCTGGAATAAATATATAGATTGTTTCTTTTATCACCCATATTGACAATGCATATTGATTTTTACTTGATAAGCTTAAGGCTGAGACCCCACGTTGCGGAAATGCAACTTTTCTTGTTGCAGATTTTGCTGCGATTTTTTGAGCCAAAGTCAGGTGTGGATTGAGCAGCAGGTAGAAGTATAAGAACTTGGCTTTGGCTCAAAAAATCGCAGCAAAATCTACAACAAAAAAAGCTGCGTTTCTGCAATGGGGGCCTCCGCCTAAGGGGATTTTCCCATGAACATAACCACAATTTAAATTTGTAGACAATTAAAAGTTAAACATTTTTAAAAATTTTGCAGTTTTAAAGATTTTCTCTACCCATCTTATTAGTGACAGCCTGTGGAGAAAATGATTAAGGCCGAGGCCCCACGTGGTGTTAACTGATCACTTTTTGACTGATGCCTTCCATTTGCACCCTGTCAATCTTTTTTTGCATAGAATAAAACTGCAGCATGCTGCGAAAAAATGACAACTTTTCACATTCCCCATCCTTTGGAACGAAGCATCTAAACTGAAGGCTTTAAGTGATATCAGTCAAAAAGTTATTAGTCAAAACCTGAAGCTTGCCAGGAATGTTAACAGAGCATAAAGTTGGAGCCATAGTCACCAATCATATTCCACTTCTCAGTTTTTAAAGCCTGTTCAGACTGTTGCCATTCATGGCTTTGTTTCCATGCACCAGGACTATAGCACAACAGTGTCTTGTTCAAGGGTAAACTGCTTAAACGGGCTGTGCAGGACTTCAAAAACATGGCTGCTTTCTTCTTCTCAGGAAGTGACATCATGTCCGTTGGTCACATGGCCATGCTGCAGCTCAGTCCCATTAATTTTAATGGGATGGAGATGGCATTGTCATGTGACCAATGGACATGATGTCACTTCCTGAGAAGAAGAAAGCAGCCATGTTTGCAAGTCCTGCACAACCCCTTTAATATCTGTCCACAGGTGCCATTTGGTGAATATGCTTCATTTATGTAATAGATATGTCTACTTTTGATGGTTTGATAAATATCCATAGTTAATATTGCTATTGTCTTTAGGCCACTTCATAAAGGCTGAGTTAAATATAGTTTATTATGTATATATTACCATTACTATAATGTCACCTAGTGGCCAAACTGCCTTTATAAACTTTTATTGATTATAATATGTAACTACAGGAGCTGTGGTCACATGGCCCTTTTATGCAGGTCCTCAAGACAGTAAGTTTTGTGATTTCCTGTTCAAATCATTATTTGCTGTGGGTCTGTGGTACTTGTCTGGTGTGCACATCCAGTGTGATACATGGTGAATTTGACCCCAGGCATGATTGCTGGCCCCAAAAGTACCCCTTAAGGCTCTATGTCAATGTAACGTTGAGTACTCAGGGTAACTTTTGGGCCAGTAATGGCTCTTGGGAAAAACTCACCAAGTATTATCACATTGGCTGGGAACAGCTGTTGCAAAGGACAACTATCACAGCCTCACAACAAAAAAGGGGAAAAATGGCGCCATCAAACACCTCAACTTATCATATTTTAGCTCTGGCAACTGCATATTTTTGCACTAATGTTAATAAATCTTTATCAACCAATAATTAATATATCTTACCTAATTCTTCACCATGGCTCAGACGCAGCAATGAATTTGGTAGTACACTAAACTGGTGCAGCCACAGATAGAGGGAACCAGAGGTGAGGAGGGAGAAGTCTGCGGGGACTGTACAGTCATGGCCAAAAGTTTTGAGAATGATACAAATATTAATTTTTACAAAGTCTACTGCTTCAGTTTTTTTAATGGCAATTTGCATATACTCCAGAATGTTATAAAGAGTGATCAGCTTAACAGCAATTACTTGCAAAGTCAATATTTGCCTAGAAAATGAACTTTATCCCCCAAAACACATTTCAACATCATTGCAGCCCTGCCTTAAAAGGACCACCTAACATCGTTTCAGTGATTGCTCCATTAACACAGGTGTGGGTGTTGATGAGGACAGGGCTGGAGATCAATCTGTCATAATTAAGTAAGAATGACACCACTGGACACTTTAAAAGGAGGCTGGTGCTTGCCATCATTGTTTCTCTTCTGTTAACCATGGTTATCTCTAAAGAAACACGTGCAGTCATCATTGCACTGCACAAAAATGGCCTAACTGGGAAGAGTATTGCAGCTAGAAAGATTGCACCTCAGTCAACAATCTATCGCATCATCAAGAACTTCAAGGAGAGAGGTTCCATTGGTGCCAAAAAGGCTCCAGGGCGCCCAAGAAAGACCAGCAAGCGGCAGGACCGTCTCTTAAAAGTGTTTCAGCTGCGGGATCGGGCTACCAGCAGTGCAGAGCTTGCTGAGGAATGGCAGCAGGCAGGTGTGAGTGCATCTGTACGCACTGTGAGGCGGAGACTCTTGGAGCAAGGCCTGGTCTCAAGGAGGGCAGCAAAGAAGCCACTTCTCTCCAGAAAAAACATCAGGGACAGACTGATATTCTGCAAAAGGTACAGGGAGTGGACTGCTGAGGACTGGGGGAAAGTCATTTTCTCTGATGAATCCCCTTTTCGATTGTTTGGAACATCTGGAAAACAGCTTATTCGGAGAAGAAGAGGTGAGCGCTACCACCAGTCTTGTCTCATGCCAACTGTAAAGCATCCTGAAACCATTCATGTGTGGGATTGCTTCTCAGCCAAGGGAATCGGCTCTCTCACAGTCTTGCCTAAAAACACAGCCATGAATAAAGAATGGTACCAGAATGTCCTCCAAGAGCAACTTCTCCCAACCGTCCAAGAGCAGTTTGGCGCTCAACAATGCCTTTTCTAGCATGATGGAGCACCTTGCCATAAAGCAAAGGTGATAACTAAATGGCTCAGGGAACAAAACATAGAGATTTTGGGTCCATGGCCTGGAAACTCCCCAGATCTTAATCCCATTGAGAACTTGTGGTCAATCATCAAGAGACGGGTGGACAAACAAAAACCAACAAATTCAGACAAAATTAAAGCATTGATTCTGCAAGAATGGACTGCTATCAGTCAGGATTTGGTCCAGAAGTTGATTGAGAGCATGCCAGGGAGAATTGCAGAGGTCCTGAAGAAGAAGGGTCAACACTGCAAATATTGACTTGCTGCATTAACTCATTCTAACTGTCAATATAAGCTTCTGTTACTCATAATATGAATGCAATTATATTTCTGTATGTGATAAAAACATCTGACAAACACACATAAAAACCAGAGGGCAGCAGATCATGTGAAAATATAATATTTGTGTCATTCTCAAAACTTTTGGCCATGACTGTACATCTTTCAGGGTGACAATATGACACTTCCATGGCTCAGGCACAACTAAATATATAAGTGCTTCAGATTATCTATTTCCAGATGCCAGATACACATGGAAAAGAGGTCAGAAGCCTAGTGATATAAGAGAACACAACACAGATGACAGATAAGACATATCCTTTAAGAATACCACGCTGGATTTGTAACTCCACCCTCATTTCGCAAGGAAATAATAATTGTTAACCTAAGTGCGACTGTGAAGAATGAACGCCTGCAATAACTTCAGCTCCCGGAGCTGTGCATGTCCTTAGGTTGTCCTCACCAGTCAATCTGTTGTTATGCCAGGGCCTCACCACCAAAGAAATATAGCAGAAAGTGCCATACAAAAGCCACTGTGCTGTACTCCTAATACCCTGACCAGTGGCACCATATACCATAGTGCAGCACACAATACCCATAGCAAGACCAAATCATACAATGCAGCACAAAATACCGCCCCAGCAGTGCCACAAAAACAGGCTTTAGAGGAAAATACCTCCCAAAAAAGCCAAACACCATAGGGCAGCACAACATCTCACCCCAGCAGCGTCAAATATCACCATGTAGGATAAAATACCTTCGCAGAAGTGCCAAACACCACAGTGCACCATCACTGGTCGCAGCTCTGCCCGCAACCTTCCTCTCTCCTAATGTTTGCTACAGTTTCTGCCACTCCACCTCTAGCCCATTGGTAGCAGCAATGTCCCCAAATAAAATCTTCCAAACTTGCAGCAAATCATTCCCTAATTCCACCTCTACAACAGAGATAACAGGAGATAATGTTAGAGCCCCCAACCTCCAATACCAGTCTATGGTGCCTCAGATTAGAGCATTCAGCCTGCAGACTCCAGCTGAAATGCTCTCTGGTGAAGGACCTATGGACCTGGTAATTATATCATCACAGGTCCTTCAGTCCTTCTAGCCACAAAGACTGCACAGATAAGGCAAGACAGACTAGCATTTTCAGAGCGGTTTCTGTGTTAGAGTCCTTGCATTCCACCAGTGCTAACCTTGGTAGGGACCTGCATCTCAACAGCTAGTGAAACCCCCATTACTACCCCCACGCTGTGTTAAGCGGAGGGGGAGGGGAAGTCAGGGGTAGGGGGACATCTGAGTGCAGGGATTACTGTCACATAGGACATGTGGGGAAGAGGTGGGGACTATTGGCAAGTGAGGTCACATATCACATACAAAGGTTTCTAAAAGCTTTGACTAAAACCAGCCCTGGTGGGGTCCCAAACTTGTATAAATATAGTAAAAGAACATGGAGAGAGGCCCTTGGCATAACTAAAAGCGGGGCCCCAAATGCTGATATATCAACAAAGCCATTATATTCAATGAATTCAAAAGACAGTTACAGCACTTCAAATGGCAACCTCTTTAATAATGCCTTTCTGCCCCAAAACAGTAATAACACCCCCCTTTTGCCCATGCACAATTCAAATGACCACCTTTTTACCCCCTCATCAGTTATTATTGCACCTCCTTATAAATAATAGCCCCTGCTTTTAAATACCAGTGCCCCCTTATTAGTAATAGCCCCCTTATAAATAATAGCTCTCCCCTTATAATAGCCATCTTATATATAATAGATTCCCCCTTTTTATAGGCCTCTTATAAATAGTTCCTCCCTTATATTTAATTGCTTACCTTATAATTAATATTTTCCTCCTTATAAGGGCGAGGGCAATTAATGGAAACATAAGGAAATCAAAAGTCAGCTCAATTAATCCTTGTGACCTTACTCACGTGGATTATATCAATTATTTTACATCCTGTCTGACACTGCCATTGGCTAAAGGATAAGTCACTCACTGTACATTTTCCAATCAGGATTGCTGATATGTGACTAGCCGAATCCAAAATCGAGGTAAAATGTTCAATTAGTTGTGATTTTGATTTGGGTCATAATCACCCAGCCTACCCCTTTTAAATAATAATACCTTATACAGCAGAGACCAAAAGTTTGGACACACCTTCTCATTCCAAGAGTTTTCTGTATTTTCATGACTATAAAATTTGTAGATTCACACTGAAGGCATCAAAACTATGAATTAACACATGTGGAATTATATACTTAGCAAAAAAGTGTGAAACAACTGAAAATATGTCTTATATTCTAGGTTCTTCAAAGTAGCCACCTTTTGCTTTGATTACTGCTTTGCACACTCTTGGCATTCTCTTGATGAGCTTCAAGAGGTAGTCACCAGAAATGGTCTTCCAACAGTCTTGAAGGAGTTCCCAGAGATGCTTAGCACTTGTTGGCCCTTTTGCCTTCACTCTGCGGTCCAGCTCACCCCAAACCATCTCGATTGGGTTCAGGTCTGGTGACTGTAGAGGCCAGGCCATCTGGAGTAGCACCCTATCACTCTCCTTCTTGGTCAAATAGCCCTTACACAGTCTGGAGGTGTGTTTGGGGTCATTGTCCTGTTGAAAAATAAATGATGTCCAACTAAACGCAAACCAGATGGAATAGCATGCCGCTGCAAGATGCTGTGGTAACCATGCTGGTTCAGTATTCCTTCAATTTTGAATAAATCCCCAACAGTGTCACCAGCAAAGCACCCCCACACCATCACACCTCCTCCTCCATGCTTCACGGTGGGAACCAGGCATGTAGAGTCCATTCGTTCACCTTTTCTGCGTTGCACAAAGACACGGTGGTTGGAACCAAAGATCTCAAATTTGGATTCATCAGACCAAAGCACAGATTTCCACAGGTCTAATGTCCATTCCTTGTGTTCTTTAGCCCAAACAAGTCTCTTCTGCTTGTTGCCTGTCCTTAGCAGTGGTTTCCTAGCAGCTATTTTACCATGAAGGCCTGCTGCACACAGTCTCCTCTTAACAGTTGTTGTAGAGATGTGTCTGCTGCTAAACCTCTGTGTAGCATTGACCTGGTCTCTAATCTGAGCTGCTGTTAACCTGCGATTTCTGAGGCTGGTGACTTGGATGAACTTATCCTCCGCAGCAGAGGTGACTCTTGGTCTTCCTTTCCTGGGGCGGTCCTCGTGTGAGCCAGTTTCTTTGTAGCGCTTGATGGTTTTGGCCACTGCACTTGGGGACACTTTCAAAGTTTTCCCAATTTTTCGGACTGACTGACCTTCATTTCTTAAAGTATTGAAGCCACTCGTTTTTCTTTACTTAGCTGCTTTTTTCTTGCCATAATACAAATTCTAACACTCCATTCAGTAGGACTATCAGCTGTGTATCCACCTGACTTCTGAACAACACAACTGATGGTCTCAACCCCATTTATAAGGCAAGAAATCCCACTTATTAAACCTGACAGGGCACACCTGTGAAGTGAAAACCATTTCAGGTGACTACCTCTTGAAGCTCATCAAGAGAATGCCAAGAGTGTGCAAAGCAGTAATCAAAGCAAAAGGTGGCTACTTTGAAGAACCTAGAATATAAGACATATTTTCAGTTGTTTCACACTTTTTTGCTAAGTATATAATTCCACATGTGTTAATTCATAGTTTTGATGCCTTCAGTGTGAATCTACAATTTTTATAGTCATGAAAATACAGAAAACTCTTGGAATGAGAAGGTGTGTCCAAACTTTTGGTCTGTACTGTATATAATAGTAGCCCCCTTTTAAATAATAGTTCCCCTTTATAATAGCCCCCCTTATCTATAATAGTTCCTCTATTATAATAGTCCCCCTTATAAATAATAATTTTCCCCTTAAAATAACCCCCTTTATATATAGTAATTACCGCCTTATTTATAATAGTTCCTCCCCTTATAAGTGGGCTATTATTTAGAATGGGGGCTATTATCTATAAGAGAGGAACTAAAATATAGAAGGGGGGTTATTATAAGGGAAAACTTATTTATAAGTGGGTTATTATTCATAAGGGATATACTATAATATGTGAGGGGGCAATTATAAGAGGAAACTATTATAAATAATAGCCCCCTTTATGCATAATAGTTCCCCCATTTGATATAAATGTATCTCCACCTTATAACTAATTGTTAGCCACTTATAATTGCCCCCTACCTTACCACAATCCCCCGCTGAGTGGAGAAGCTGAAGTCTGGCACAGGTGGTGCAATGCAGTGATGTCATCACGCCACCTGTGCCATGACGTCCTGTGCATTACTATCAGTACTCTGTGGCACAGCAGGAACTTTTCAACTCCCTGCTTGGTCATAGGCATCGAATCTGGATCCCTGGGCCCCGGACAATTGCCCCCACCCTAATGCCGGCCATGGACCCCACCTCCATCGTTGTCACGTAAAACAACACCTTCCCTGCAGGATATGGTTTGACCATGTATTAAATAGAAAGCCTTTTTTTTGACAACTGACATGTAATACCGCATTTCCCCTCCAGAGGACCTAACCAAGCAAGCAAGCGTAAAGTGCTACAGTATATGTGTCATCACGGTCGCTTAGTGGTTATTATTATTATTTATATAGCACCATTAATTCCATGGTGCGGGACATTATTATATTAATTCCATGGTGCTTTACATTTGCGGATTTACATACAGTACACAAATATACAAAACAGATAATACTAACAGTGACCAACTGGCACAGTGGGATAGAGGGCCCTGCCCGCAAGGGCTTACAATCTAGTGCTTAGCAACATCTGCAAGGAGTTTGTATATTCTCCCTGTATTTGCATTGGTTTCCTCCCACATTCCATAGCTATACTGATTGTGAATCTTACTTGGGATAATGGGTGATGACAATCTCTGTAAAGCGCCGAGGAATATGTTGGAGCTATATAAGCAAGAGTAATAAATGTGTTCTGCATAGATGTGGTATCCCCCCAGGCAAATCAGGGGTAAGTGGTTCCCTATAGACTGCCGTTTATCATGTCTTAGATTACGCAACAATTATCCTGATATTATGAATGGAGTGGTTTGGCATGTAGTACTGACAGCTCACATGTTTGGCTTGATATTGCAATATGTCATTGCATCATTGTTATTCTAGGCAATGATTCCATGAAAGATTATAGGCGCCCGGCATAACTGACTAGGTGAGTCATATGGATATGGTGAAATTCACTCCTGAATTCTCTTTTAAAGGATGAAGAGCTATAGTCAGGCCTCTCTGTTTAGGATTGGATGTACAGAGTCCAGTCACATTATTCTGACCACCAGATAATATCCAGAGTGATCGCCATATAACATGGACAGCAGCTAGACAGGCTGGGAGTGACTCGGTAAGGTGCTGATAGGTTGTCTCGGGTATCTGGAGCCATGCTGACTACAGGGCATCCCACATATGGGAGAGGAGCCATAGAGCGAACACGACAATCGAGGTGGTCCCATACTTGCTAACTTGGGTTCAAGTCTGGTGAATTAGTAGCCCAGGGAAGTACTTGGTAGTCTCGGCAGAGCTCTCCCATTCACTGACGGACATTTCTAGCCTTGTGACATTTTGCTTTGTCTTGCTGGAAGATTCCAACTGCCCCAAGAAAAGCAAACAGCATGTATGGAGGTACGTGATCTGCAAGCATGGCTTCATACCCAAATCTGTCCACATGGATGAGTGGGCCCAGAGAGTGGCAGGAAAAAATTCCCCAGACGATAACGGTGCTGCCACCAGCTTGTATTTTTCCATCAGTCTTTGAATGGTGTTTGTTCTCTGAGGTTTCTCACCTGAGACGTCGATATCTATCTGTTCGATAAAGCAGAAAATGTGACCCATCAGAGAAGCCAGTCAGCAGTGGTCCAATTCCGATACTGACTTGCAAATTGGAAGCCTTTTTTTCCGGATGTTAGCATAGGTGCAGTGACCATCCGTCTGCTTTGGGTTTGCCGAACTGTTGTTTTAGTTTTGCTCATTGTAGTGTGTTCCAACTCCAAAAAACCCGCCCCTTTTACCCATGACAATGAATGATATGTGTTCAGACAGCCTATCGCACAATTTAAATATCCACTAAGCCAACCCACGACATGTCACTTCCTTCATGGGCGGCACATTGCCAACATTAAAAGTGGGAGGTGTTCATAATAAAGTCACATGAATGTGTATATACACTCTGAGAAAAAATACTGCACCAAGAAGGAGTTGTTGTAATGGATCTCTCTCAGGTTGAATATCATTTTGTTACATGTAAGGCAGGGCTCACACTACCGTTGGAGTCCGTTATGAAGGTGTCTGTTAAAAACCAAAAAAACGGACACCTATCATAATGGACACTAACTGATGTTAATGTGTCCGTTTTTTTGGGGGGGTTTGTCTCTCCTTTCTGAGCATGCGCAGGAAAAAACGGACATAAAATAACGGACAGTAACTGATGGCTATCAGTTATTGTCCGTTATAAGTCTGTTACCCATAGACTTCAATGTTAAAAAAATAACGGACACTTGCTGTCCATCAAGAATCCATTTTTTTCAAACGGACAAAAAGTCCTGCATGTAGGATTTTTTTGTCTGCGAAAAAAAATGGACTTCTGACGGATTTGGTGTAAACGGACACAAACGTACACAATATAAAAACCCATTGAAATGAATGGAAATTTTAACGGATTTCTGACGGTTCAGGGTGGGTTCACACCTGCGTTCCAGTCCGTCCGTTGCCAATCCGAGTGAAAATCTCGGGGAATGGGATTGGCATCGGATACAGACCGGTCAGCGACGCATTGGTTAAAAACCCATTCATTTGAATGGGTTTTTAAAGCAATGCGAGGGTGTCCGATTGCACCCTCTGCGCTGCGAAGCCGTTTTTTTTCGTCGGACACGAAGTCCTGCCTGTCCGACTTTGTTTCCGATGAAAAAAAAGGATTCGCAGCGCAGAGGGTGCAATCGAACACCCTCGCATTGCTTTAAAAACCCATTCAAATGAATGGGTTTTTAACCAATGCGTTGCTGACCGGTCTGTATCCAATGCCAATCCCGTTTGCCGAGATTTTCACTCGGATTGGCAATGGACGGACTGGAACGCAGGTGTGATCCCAACCTCAGCTAGTGTCCGATGTTAAAATCTTGTAACGGACAATAGCAACGGACACTACTGACGGTCACCAATGGTAGTGTGAACGCCCCCTAAGTGATCGCAATATTACAGTGGAAGAAGAAGCTTTTTGGGGAAAACTGTACAAGTGAGCCTGATGCCTGACACAAATCTGATTTGATATATGATTAGCTTCAGACAATATACGGACTCAATAAGCTATAAAAAAAAATGCAGCCACGAAATTGAGTTAAACATTGCTCAACATTTTTGCAACTAGAAGTCGTGGTCACGGCACACTAGGTGTACCAATGTGACTCTGTTCACTAACATTAGTGAAGGAATCACACAACCAAAGCCCTACCCTAAATGAGCATGGAGAAAGACCTAATGCACATGTCACTTAGTGCCCTGCCCAGGAGCAAGTATTGTGCAACAGTGCAAGGGTTCCATTTTTCTTAAAGGGGTTCCCTAACTCTTTTAAAATGTATCCCCCTTGCTGTAAATAGTAATGGGGAATAAAGAAAAGTAATCTCACCTTTACATGGACCTCAAGCCCCAGTGGCAGCTACAAGTTCCTATCTATTGCCGGTCCCTCCTGATCTCAGCATATGACTTTTTGTCAGGAGACCACTGCAGGCAACCACTGGCCACAATATCGCTAAGGCCAATGACTGGCCACAGTGGTCTCCTAACAAACAGAAGAGCCATGAGCTGACAGGTCAGATGTGAGAGTGCAGTTATCTGCATCATCAATAAAAAGTAAAACTGAAAAAAAGCCAGATGTCAGTCTAGTCTTACCCCTGACGTTCAGCTACGGTAGGGGAAATGAAGCATTATGTGATGGAAATTCAAATGAATAGCCACTCATTTAATCAATTTTTCTATAGACATACATGTCACTTTGACATAACTTCATCTGTGTTTGTCTTAGAGAGCTAGAAATAGGTTAGCTAAGAGTCCCAGGAGCCCTGACAGTGTCATACACTATGTTTTATAGCTAGCTACCTAGGAGCCCTGTGAGTATTCTACATTATGTTTTATAGATAGGTTCCTAGGAGCCCTGAGAGTATTCTACACTATGTTTTATACATAGGTTCCTAGGAGCCCTGAGAGTGTTCTATACTATGTTTTATAGATAGGTTCCTAGGAGCCCTGACAGTGTCATACACTATGTCTTATAGCTAGCTACCTAGGAGCCCTAAGAGTAATCTACACTATGTTTTATAGATAGGTTCCTAGGAGTCCTGAGAGTGTAACACACTATGTTTTATAGATAGGTTCCTAGGAGCCCTGACAGTGCCATACACTATGTTTTATAGATAGAATCCTAGGAGCCTTAATAGTGTTCTACAGTCTACACTATGTTTTATAGATATACAGTCCTAGGAGACCTGAGAGTGTTCTGCAATATGTTTTATAGATAGGTTCCTAGGAGCCCTGACAGTGTTATACACTATGTTTTATAGATAGGTTCCTAGGAGCCCTGACAGTGTTCTACACTATGTTTTATAGATAGAATCCTATGAGCCCTGACAGTGTTCGTACACTATGTTTTATAGATAGAATCCTATGAGCCCTGACAGTGTCATACACTATGTACACTATGTTTTAAGCCAATTTAAGCTCAGATTCAGAGAAATTTTATTCAGACTGAAACAAATCATGGGAACCGTCCAAACTCAAATTGAAACAAAACTCCAGAGGTTTGTCCACCTACAGTCCTAACCTGCTTGTCCATTATTGTAGTATCTTGCGCAGTCCTGTGTTAATTGCTGGCTGTATGGCGTTACAATGTTATATGTGTTAGGATTATGTGTTATGATCTCCATCTGCACCTGCTACATTTTCTGGTATACCTCTAAATTGGATATTATTGCATCGAGACTTATCTTCTACCAACTTGGTCTTAAACTGTTGTACATTGGCCATAGGCGTAATAAGGTCACTGCATTTAAAAGTGGTGTAGGGGCCTCCACTTTATAGGGAGTGTAGTAGTAGGGTCCCAAACTGTCTATTATAGAGTAAATATGAGTAACGTAAACGTTTTGGTTGTATGACCTTCCTCAGACGCTACAATAAGTGCATGAAAAAACAGACAGTAAAACTATTAAGTGAAAAATGTCCATATAGATACATAAAGAGATATATACATATATAACAAGTTATGTGGCATGTCATATAAAAAGGCGTATTATCTCAAGAGGAATCCAGGTCACTATATATGGTAGGTATTAGGTTGTAAGAGAGAAAACAAAAATGGAAAATCACAGACAAGAGGTTTAACTTCTGAAGATTAATGTGGAATTAATATAATTAGATGGATTTAGTTGAGAAACAGTTGTTAATATATAATGACCATATAATCATATAATAACCATACAATGTATATGCATATATTGTATAAAGACACAGTGATGTAATAATCTTTGCAATAAAGCTGCATGTAGTACTTAGCAGTTAAAGTAATGCCTATGGCAGGTAAGTATATATGGTATTTAGTCTTCCTAGTAGCGTGTAGGCTAAATATACATGCAGTGTACCCCCGGGAAGCAACCATCCGATAATAAATAGGTATAAGCGGCAAACATATACTAATAGCTATAGTAGCGGCGACCACCTTGTCTACTGTCTGGATAAGATAAAAAGGAGAATGCTCAGTCAGGCATGTGGAAACGCGCATGTCCCGCAAATGGAAGGTGCTACCTTATGGGTAAGGAACCATGTTTAAATAAGGCTAGTGTGGGAGGCGCCATATGATGCAGAGCCTCCCGCGCATGCGCACAATGGGCACCCCCTACGTGATATGCCGTGGGTGGCACCGTATGATGCGGAGTCCCACACGCAGGTGCAAAACAGGTGCTGCCTTAAATCATTAAGAGAGATGCATCGCAACAGAAGTGGGGAGCGTTATTAGGATGGAAGTGGGGCATTAGTATACCTGGGAGGATCAGTAAGAACAGTAATAAGAACATAAAAGAAATATAGTGAGTGTAAGAACAGCACAATAGGAATAATAAAAGGATGGTCACAATAAGAGTTATAAATAAAAAGCAAATGAAAACAAGAATAGAATGCAAAGAGAATAAAATAAAGATAAAAATACAAATAATAATAAAAGTATAATAGAGACAAGAAAGAAGAAAGAGAATATGAAAGTAATAATAAGCCAGAATGAGACATGAGATAAAGAAGGGGAGGGAATAATACAGGATAATGAAATTTGGAAGGAAACCAATGAGAGCTGGTGAGCAGTGCCCGAATAATCTCATCTGTGAAGAGAAAGGGGAAACAAGTGTTAGAAAATCACATCAGCATCACAAATAGCAATATTAATAGGTCAAAATATATGAAAGTCGAGATTTCATATTCTCAGTTAAGTCCAGGTTCTGATATATGTAACTTGTGTATCCTGTAGGCCTCACTTCGTCTTAACAACAGAATCTGATCTCCACGTCTACGAGGTAAGGGGACATGTTTGACTACCAGGGAATCAGAGTTACACTACTGTATGGTTGTATTTAGCAAAATGGGCAGGAATGGGAATCAGTAAATTCAGACTGTTCAGAATGTTTATGCGGTCTCGCACATGTTGGGTTATCTCGGACCTAAGACATTTAATAAGGTATATAATGTAGCTGGTATTGCATGTGTAATATACGTTAGTCTTGATGACTTGACCAGGCTGTGGATGGTAAATCCTATCACCTTTCATGATATTGGAACATTGAAAGCATGTATGGCATGGGAATGTCTCCGATTTAGGGGTGCTAAGGAATTGTTGCAGAGCGAGTCTTGGAGCCCACATCTGCCTTAACCAATCTGTCGCGGATGTTCCGGGGAGGAGACTCTCCTCGAACTCTTGAACCTGTGGCTATGCTGTGTCTATGTATCACTTAGTGTACTTT
Source organism: Leptodactylus fallax (assembly GCA_947044405.1). Classification (NCBI taxonomy): domain Eukaryota; kingdom Metazoa; phylum Chordata; class Amphibia; order Anura; family Leptodactylidae; genus Leptodactylus; species Leptodactylus fallax. The sequence continues at coordinate 1,344,013 of CAMRHE010000270.1, forward strand.
GTACACAAATGGATGAAACCTGTGTATAAATGGGATACGTTTCTGTCCATTTTCTCCATTTGTCATAGTTGGTTGTTTAACCTGGTTTCAGGAGTCTTTCAGGATTTTATCGGGGTAACCCCTCTCTCTAAACTTGTTCTGCGTATCTTCATTCTCTAATCATGGGTTCATCAACTATGCGGGAGAACGGCATCAGTCGGGATTTGGGAAGTGAACGCTTAGTGGATGGAGGGTGGAAACTGGTTTAATGCAACAAACTGTTATCAGTCTCTTTTGTATAGGGTCTGACTGTAGAGTACAGTCACTCTTCTTGATAAAGAGGGTATTGAGGAAATGTATTTGTATGGGGTCATGGTGTAAGGTAAGCTAAAACTCCAGCCATATACTGTTCAGCTGGTCCGTGAAGTCAAGTAGGGATTCAACAGATCCCGCCTATATACATAAGACATTCTGATCATTCTGCTTTTCTCTTATCCAGACTTTAGGTAAGGTGGTCCCCTTACCCGCTAATACCTATTTATGATCGGATGGTTGTTTCCCAAAGGTTCGCTGTATGTATATTTAGGCTGCACGCTACTAGGATGATCTGTATACCATAGATACTTACCTGCCATAGGTTATGGTCTATATAACTTTGTAACTGCCAAGTACTACATGCAGCTTTATTACAACCAAATCTTATTACATCACTGTGTCTGTATATAATAGGACATATACATTTCAGGTATATATATCCCCCATTGTATAATCATTTCCTACCTGGGTCATTATATATTAACACCTGTTTCTCAATTATATCCATCCAATTATATTAATACCACATTAACTCTGTGAAGTTAAGCCTCCTGTTTATATATAGACCTGGATTCCTCTTGAGAAGATACGCCTTTTCATATGACATGCCAAAATAAAAGGAAATAAAGATTAGAAAAAATACCTGAGCACACAGCTTTGTCCTAGCTGTCTCTCTTCCATGCTCAGCACAATGAAGACTCTTAGTCCATTTCTCTAGGCCACAGCAGAGTTTTGGGCCTAGGGCGCAAGCTTAAGCAAGTTGCATAAAACAATCCTTCTACATGCTGTCCAGAACTAGGCCCTCAAAGCATTCCTCAGTAGGGCAGGCCCTCTCATCTTCTCCCAGATCAGAGCTCCTTACTGCCTCTTTGCTGAATGACCCCAGAATCCAGGTCTGCCCACAGCATATGGCTAGTGCTCCACCCACCCCTTGCACCCAGGCAGCCCCCCTTCTCCCACCTTTGCAGAACCCTCGGAGAGATGGGTGAAGTTAAGGCTTGCTATCCCCCATCCCATCTGGCCAGGGATAATAAAAGTGCCTGGCTATAGCAAGCCATCTCCAATGAACACACATAAAACCAGTGAAGCCTATCGTCCAGCAATGTGGACTCAACTAAAGCACCGCATTCCAAGTGGGGGAAGGACTGACCTAAGCAAGTAAAACACACTTCCAAGAAAGATAATAAAACTGAGGGTCGGTTCATCACACCCTTATGTAACACAGTCATGGGCATAAGTGTTTTCAACCCCCGGAAATTTTTCCAGACAAGGAAGTATTTCTCCCAGAAAATTATTGCAATTACACACGTTTTCTTATACACGTTTAATTCCTTTGTGTGTATAGGAACAACACAAAAAACAGAAAAAAAAAAATGAAATAATTTCACGCAAAACTCCAAAAATTACTGGCACCTTCAACTTCATATTTGGTTGTATAACCTTTAGAAAAAATAACTGAGATCAATCACTTCCCATAACCATCACCAAGCTTCTTACACCTCTCATCTGAGATTTTGGACCACTCTTCTTTTGCAAACTGCTCCGCATCTCATATTTGGAGGGTGCCTAGCGCAATTACTGCATTTTCCTTGCATCTTCCTTGAGTGTGAAGTCTTTTGCCTACTATCACATCACTGCATTGTGTTTCCTGCATGGAGACGACTTGTGGTCACCATGTGTTATAGGCTGAAGGACTAAAGTGGGTTGCAGCTTACAGGCTAGAAGAAGGAAGAAGAGGCGGGAGCAGCTCCAACATGGGGGATAGTGGATGGGCGAGTATAATCTTTATTTTTTTCACACTTTGACATTATTTATAGAGAGGGCAATGATACCATAAAAGGGCAAAAGTTATGTAGGGGGCAATAATATATGAGGCATTAGGAGCATGATTAATACAAGGGGGCATTTGGGTATTATTAAAGGGAGTCTGTCAGCAGGAAAAGCACTATCTCTGCTCTAGCTCATTTCCCACTTTCATGCTTTGTGCGCAGTTAGGGTCAGATATCAAGAGCCCTGGCAGAAGAAGTTCCACCCATAAAGCCCTTTTCAACTAATTTGCATAGGATTAAAACATTGATTTTCATGAAAATGGAGTCACAAAGCAGAATAAGAAAGACATCTTTGGAAAGTGTAGAAGCCGCCCTACAAATTACTGTCATTAGTTTGATACCAATTTCCCTTTAAATGGGCAGTATTAATGTAAGGTAGCATTATTAATAAGGGGACACATGGTGTATTATTAATTGAAGGGCACTATTAAATTAAAGGGGCAGAGAATATATTATTACCAGGGGATTTTTTATTATATATTTTATAACCGGTGGAAGCAGAACAATGGGAACTTTGTGTAGGCGAGGACAATGCCTGGAAAGTGAAGAGCCAAAGATGTATGAGTTGCAAACCTTACAGAGACAAGTCACAGCTGGTAGAAGTGGTCATGGCGGTCTGGATGGAAGACACAGGAAACGTTACCTGTGTAGAGCCAGTATGTATCATTATATGGTCACCATACAGTGATAATATTGGTATACCTGGGTTGGGAACTCACTCAGATGTGTTTGCACCCACACGCTGAACCCCCTATTTACGCTTGTGCATTTTTGTCAATGTCCTTCTTTGACCTATGCCTCCTACTGAAAACAATGGGAGGCAGAATCAGGACGGAATTTGGTGCCGATTTTGAGGTCGAAATGGCCTCAAAATCAGTATAAAATTACCCTGTGTGAATGGGCACCTATAGTGGTGTATATAAATTATATATATATGAACACAGAGCTACACAGAGTTATGAGCCTATAGCTGGGATAGCAAATATGATAAATCAATGATAACTTCTTTGCTGACACCGACAGATCTTCAAGGCAAGTAAAACCGTAAAACCTGTACTTGTACCTTCTCTCCACCACCTTGCAGTTGAATACAAGCTTATTATTCCCTGTTATCTACTATATCAGACTGGAGCGAGGCTGACTGCAGTGTTTCTTAGTGTGATGACAGATCTTCAGTGCTAAGAACTACCCAACTCAGCAGCTGAACTAAGTTTCCATTTCTGCAACAAATCGACCAGTTGTGAACTGGTAGTTGAAGACTTGGACTGCATTTTTGTATTTCAATCAATGCAATTCACATTTTATTCACTAGAGGGAGCTCTGTGTATTAGTTGTTCAATCTGCATTGAATGGAATACACTACACTGAGTGATATTATCTCCCCATACATTCAGGTAATACTGAGTATATATTCCAGGGCATTCTGCATAAAATACGCTGACATTGCAAATTAGCTCAGAACAAATTTGTATAAGTTTTAAAATTGTAATAGAATTAAGGAAGTATCAGAAGTGTGTATTCGTAATGGCATAGATTAGGTAGTTATTACACTTGCTATATTACTGTAAGAACGGTTACGATCCATGAAATGGCTTACACGATAATCTAGATACACTGACATCTTTATTTATTTATTTTTTGATTACAAGTCAGCGAGTCCTGATGATGATGGACCATTGACTCACGAAGAGTCGACCTTCAGCACTCAGGAGAGGAAAAACCCCCAGTGGAGGAAACCTCTAGGGAACCATGGCTGAAGGTCTGCCCTTCCCTTGGGCTGTGAAACAGAAACCGATCCCGGAATCTGCAGGACGCTTCCTTCTGGAGGTCCATGGATGGTATTTGAAGGAACAAGACGCATCCTTCAGGCAGTCCAAGGCTGGGAGGGGAAGGAGTAAGACACATCCTTCAGGCAGTCCATGGCTGGGAGGGGAAGGAGTAAGACACATCCTTCAGGCAGTCCATGGCTGGGAGGGGAAGGACTAAGACGCGTCCTTCAGGCAGTCCATGGCTGGGAGGGGAAGGACTACGACGCGTCCTTCTTGCAGTCCATAGCCGGTAATAGAAGGTCTGCAGAAACAATAAATATAAGTGATTATGACTGAACATGGAGCAGCAGAATATTACATAACACAATTTATTCACTTTATTCTGTAGGTGATTCATTTACCTGATGTGGTCCTGTGATGTGTTCAGGGCCATAATATGTGGTATATGTATGTGGGCCAAGACTGGTTTATAGTCCCAAAACAGCCCTGATACAGTCTCATACAAGCAGATTTTACTATATTATCAAAGTCTATCATGTGTGATACAGTGTCAGAAAACTACAATATAATGGTGTACATGTGTGATTCAATCTCAGAGACCTGAAATGTATTGTTATATCTAAGTTTATTATGTATGATACAGTCTCAAAGAACTTGCAATCTCTTGAGCTGTGTTGAATGACAAACTCAGCTCTGCTACATTTAATACTAACATTAGACTCACCTCTGTTTTTACTTTAGTCAGGTCCAATATTTTTCCAATAGTTTTCAGTGTGGGGTCTGCTGGCACAGTCTCTCTGGTAAGTCCACATGACTGCCCACATAGTCCTCATTATGCTCCAGAGTCCTGGAACTATTTTTATTAAAATTTGTAAAAAACAAAAACTCCAACATAACAACGAAAACCAAAAAATGCATATCACATAACCATAACCTGAACGTAACAAAGCCATAAACACAAAAGACACAAATAACTTTAGTAAACTTGCTTTCTTCTTTTTTAACCGCTGCCAACACTTTCTTTCCCAGAAAGTTAACGACGATGACGACAATGACGATGATGACGACGATGACTAGACGAAACCAGCCCCCATTCACACCAAACATACCACTCATCCCAGACTACAACTAAAGCACTTAAACATAAACATAATCAGAAAACGAAACCCCAAGAAAGAAAACCTAACTAAACCACTATATGCAATTATAATTTTTTTTTTTTGAAAAAAAATAAACATATAAACATACACATATATTGCCATACTTTCTTTTTTCTCAAAACCCAAGCGACTCCTCGCCGCACGTCCTTTCGTGTCCTTGCTTAGTCCAGAGCCAGCTTTGGGTGCACATCTCCCAGGAAACCCCCCCCTCCCCCCAAGCAACCCCCCTCCCAAACAAACCTACCCCCTCTAGATAAAAAATTATAGAAACACACACTTACATACATTTACTACTACTAAACATACAACATTTATCCTAATTACATATCCATTTCCTTACTATAACCCGACTATAGACCCCCACCCCCACCTTGTACTTGTGGTCAGTTCTTCTGAGGTACGGCCTACCCGTAGGGTTCATTCGTTGGTTACAGACCTTGTATGCTGGGGCTGAGTCTTTCCCGCTTGTGAATGGTTGGGTTGGTCATCCTTTTGAGGTGGGGTCAGGTGTCCGACAGGGATGTCCCTTGAGCCCGCTCTTATACGTCTTTGCCATTGACCCCCTGGTTAGGCGGATCGATGGTGGGCCGTTGGCGGGTGTCAGGATGGACCTGGAGGGCTCTGGCTCTCCTCTGAGGACAGTGGCTTACGCTGACGATGTCACCGTGCTTGTCTCGTCTCCGGAGGAGCTTGAGTGGGTGATGTCTGAGGTGGACGGCTACTCGGAAGCCTCCGGATCGGCCATTAACAGGAGCAAGTGCGAGAGCCTCTGGCTGGGGGGGGGGGGGGGAGAGCCTGGTTTCTCTCTCGCGGACACACTCCCAGAGCCCCAAGAGTCGGCCAAAGTTTTAGGCATCCATTTCGGCCAGGGTGATTACCCGCTCCAAAACTGGGAAGGTAGGCTTAAGGATGTCGCCCAGAGAGTCGACCACTGGAAGGGTTGGTCCTTGACCCTGAGGGAAAGGGTTCACCTTGCCAAAGCTTACCTGCTTCCGTTGATGATCTTTCTAGGCAGCGTCTGTGCTTTGCCCGAGTCTTGCTGGAGTAGGGTCTACGGCCTGTTCTTCCAACTGTTATGGGGGAACAGGCTCAACCTAATCAAGAGGGAGGTCACATACCGCATGAGGAGGCTAGGGGGGTTGAATATGGTCAACCCAGTGGTATTTGTCGTAAATACCTTTCTTAAGGCAAACTTGCCAAACCACTCTACTGAGTGGGCTCCTCCATGGGTAGTCTCCTGCCGGGGGTGGTTTCGGCCCTTCTTCCAGGAATGGGAGTCAGGAGGGCGAGTGAAAGATCTGCGCACACCGCATGAGTATCTCCCGGCTTATGCCTTCCTGGTTCTGAAGGTGATCCGTCGGTGGGGCCTGGGGGCGTGGGAGATCACAACCCAGTCAAGGCGTTTTCTTGATGAGAAGGTTTTGTCGACCCGCTTCCAGGTGTCATTGGCGCTCAAGGATTGCCCAGGAGCAACCCTGGAGGATGGGTTGAAGTTGTTAAATTGCAAACGGTTGCCTCAGAAGTTTTGGGATCTGACCTGGCGCTGCCTCCTGGGAAAGCTATATGTGAGGGGGAACTTGAAGTACAGGAACTCCGACGAACGAGGTTGCCCTCGGGAGGAGTGTGGCAACGTGCTTGAAGAAAGCATGGAGCACTTCCTCCTTCAGTGCCCTTTCAATATAGAGGTTTGCAAATTAGTTGGGGCCTCCACCGGTTGGCTTCGGCTAGCTGGCCTCTCCTACGCTGAGTGGGCCTATGGGGCTTTCAAACACCCGGGTGGAAGGGATTGCCAAACACTTTTCTTAGTTAGTGCAGTAGTCAGGTTTCACTTGTGGTCGGCACGGTGCTTAGTCTCGACGCGCAGCAAAGTCCTCCCGGAGGTTGAGGTGGTTAAGAACATCTTGGTGGACCTGGTGAGGGTGCGCTCTCGGGAGTACGAGAGGTTGGGTGCTGGGAGGGCTGGGGCCCTTTGGCGGGGCTTCACTTTCTTGGTGCCTTAGGAGGGTGGGCCTCTCGTGTCTCTCTTTCCCTGGTGGTGGGCTAGCGTGGCACTTTTAGTCATTTTTGTTTTCATCACCAAGCAAGTGTAAGGGGCTTAGGGCAGCCAACCCTAGACCTTCGGGATTTACTCCAGAGTCCTGGATCTCCTCTCTCTGGGAGATGGTGAGGCCTTTCCACGACACCGTCAATGTTAGACTCTAAGGAAGAAAGTCAGTATATCCACATTATAAACCATAAAAAGCAATAATAATGTTATTACAGTGTACAGTATAGCGGTAATAATAAGGTGACGTCTACTGACCTGCATATTCTGATAGTAGGTAAGTACATTTATCAAAATGAGGAGCAGCATCGACCACTCTATGATCTTGGAGATGTCGTCAATGATCTGTAGATATATAACAGTGATAATATAGTAAGAATTGTCTATAACAAGAACTTTCCGTCATGGACAGTCACGATTATATCATGCAGTCATGTTCTATTCCAGGGGTCGGCAACCCCCGGCATGCGTGCCAAGAGTGGCACGTGAGGCTTATTTCCCTGGCACGGCAGAGGAGTCCTCACCCAGCAGCTTCGATCGGACCAAACACGGCCGAAACGAAACTGCTATTATTATACTGTAGGGTCTCTTCAGACCCCAGAGTATAATAAGCGGAGCCCCCGGGGAGGTGATCAAACATAAAAAAAACAATGTTAACTCACCTTCCCTGGATCCGCAGCGGCTCTGCGCTCTTAGGGCGCTTCTGCCTGACGTAAGAGACTGCTGACAGGGCCTCAGGGGTCACGTCCGACGTCATTACGCATAATGATGCGACGTGACCCTGAGACCCAATCAGCGGTCGCTGACGTCAGGGAGAAGCGCCCACACAGCGGCTGCGGAGCGTGGAAAAAGTGAGTAAGGGTGTGTTCACATATGTCCGGCGCAGCTATCTGTTTCCCTCCAGCGTGGTGCACACAAGCTGGAGGGAAACTGATGCCAGGACGGATCCCATAGTTTTCTATGGGATCGGTTCTGGCACAAGAGGCATCAGTTCTGGCGCCGGATCTGTGCCTCAGCCAGATGGAAAAACGTTACCTGCAGCGTTTTTCCATCCGGCTTCCTTAAAATTTCATTAGCGCCGGAGCCGCCGGGTGCTGCCTGAAGATGGATGCAGCATCACCCTTAGTCTGCACAGTCTATGTACAGTAGTGAAGCCGGTAATTGCCGGCTTCACTACTGTACCTGAGTGAATTGCTCAGGATTGGTTAAAGCTATAAAACACTTGGATTCATTTTAAAGATGAGAATCTCCTTTTTAAAATGATACCAAGATCACCATGCTCGTCCTTACACATCCTGAGCGATTCGCTGGTGAAAACGATGTTCTGCATTGAAATCCCAATGCAGATCTCAATTCCCGACATCGTTTTAACAGTGAATCGCTCCGAATGTGTAAGGTCTATCATGGAGATCTTGGTATCGTTTTAAAGATGAGATTCTCATCTTTAAAATGAATCCAGTTGCATCTTTGTGGCCCTAACAGATCCTTAGAAATGGGGCTCTAAAAGTGTCCCCCCCCCCCTCCTGCCTCAGGCAGTATCTTAGAGCTAAGGAAGGAGGGGGAGGAGGAGCTGCAGAGACAATGATAACTCCTCATTGTCTGTGCATAAGCTGCAGATGACCCGGGGGGGGGGGTTTAGCGAGGACTTCTGTCCATGTTATCCCCTCTCCTAACAATCAGAGAGCATACTGTACTTTTGCTCTCTGATAGTCACATAGAGGGATAATGTAACACCCCTCTCTGAGCCTAATCACATAACCAGGAAGTTATTGGCGCTGTGACCCAGACATTTACCATCGTCCAGGTCGCAGCGCCAAAAGTGTCGCACCAAACACTTACACAACACATGCACAAAGTCACCAATAAAGTTTACATTTTTTCCCTGTCCTATCCATACCTGATCTTTATAGAGTAAAATACGCCGCCTGCCTCTCTAGTGATATCTGTTAAACGCTAAAATAATAGTAATAGCAATTATCACTAGTATTATCACCATAATACCGTGTGCAGGGGCCGCTATGTGACATAATACCGTGTGCAGGGGTCGTCAGACTTACAATTATAGACCAGCACTCCGAGTACCTCAACTTTGATTTTTTTAATCGAAATCGGCACGCCGAACAAAAAAGGTTGCCTACCCGTTCTATTCACTGGTGTGTACAGAGGCCGAACATGTCAATATCTGGATAGTATATATAGAAATATATAGTACATACCTTTATACAAGCTTCTCCACACAGGTGGGTGTACATTGATACCTGACATCCAATGACTGGGGGAGTATTATATAGGAAAGTAACATAAGATTAGGATGTGTTTTATAGGATTTACTATACTTTTATAATGGATCTACCTGGTGAGGACTGTAAGATAAATGTTAATATAGAGGACATAACCCAAGACAGTACCACAACTTTCAAGAAGCTGACCAATATCACCAGATGACACCGTGTTATACCAGCAGGTCACCATCTGACATCCAAGATAGAAAACCAATAGAAATGGTCACCTCTGGATCTTCTGCTTTCCAGATGTGAAGCTAAAGACAAGGACAGCTGGAGTTCATTGTGGTCATATTATGTAAGAAAGGATACAGATAAGAATAAAAGCGATGGCCATCACACAGGACGCCGCTCTAATATGGCAAATGACTCTTCGATTGCCGGGCACTTTGTATAGAAGTATGGCTTGCCAAAGGTTGTAAAAGCCGCCTAATCCAAATGCGATGAATGCGGCAACCCGGTGAGTCATTGTATAATATTCAGTCTAGGATACAAGCAGACATTGGTTAGAGAAGGGGTCGTAAACTCGGCCAGACAAATAGGCTGAACCTAGAAAACATTTGAAGCTGAAGGGCCGCATTCCTTATAAACTGTATACAGCACAAATTTATTGTTAAATAAGCCCAGCAGTGGCCCCATATAGTATAATATCCCCCCAGCAGTGGCCCCATATAGTATAATATCCCCCCAGCAGTGGCCCCATATAGTATAATATCCCCCCAGCAGTGGCCCCATATAGTATAATATCCACCCAGCAGTGGCCTGTGCAGTTTAATGTCCCCCAGCAGTGGCCACATATAAAAACCCGCCCACATAGAAATATCCCCCCAGCAGTGGCCCCATATAGTACAATATCCCCCCAGCAGTGGCCACATATAGTACAATATCCCCCCAGCAGTGGCCCCATATAGTACAATATCCCCCCAGCAGTGGCCCCATATAGTACAATATCCCCCCCAGCAGTGGCCCCATATAGTACAATATCCCCCCAGCAGTGGCCCCATATAGTACAATATCCCCCCAGCAGTGGCCCCAGTACTTACCTCACTGCTCCAGGTTATGCTCTCTTCCCCAGCTCTAGGTGCACATACATCACAGCAGTGTGGCTGGAGCAGGGGATGAGAGCGGAAGTAGTCAGTGAGCAGAGAGGTAAGTATATACACTAAAGCTATCTCGAGATTGTAGGCCAACAGGTTTGCGAGTACAAGCTTGGGAAGCTCCAGAAACAGGTTTAGGGATATTTTCTCCCTGATTCTGGATTGGCAGAAAGCCGCGGGTCATAGATTGCAGCATTGGGTGGCGTGTATTTGAGATCCTCATGTTAGAGTCATTATGAATTCACCCAGAAAGCCTAAATGACAAAGGATAAACCAGCCATAAGATTTCTAGAAATACAACACAACCTCTTTAATGTAAAACATTGAAAAACTAACCGAAAATGAAGCCATCACGGCAGTCGCAGCGCAGGATGACCAGCCAATTGCCAGGAGGACCTTCTGAGTAATGCCCTGACGTGGCCCGAAGGCTTCAGAATGGGTCATGATAAACTTATACTGAAGAAACGTCAGGACTAGAGCTGAATAAAAGCAAATGAGCAGAATAAATCATGTGCCAAATATAAGGCTGAGGTTTTTTTTTTATATATATACATTTTGCTGCGATTTTTTTGAGCCAAAGCCAGGAGTGGATTGAGCAGAAGTTAGAAATATAAGAGCTTCCTATAAATTTCCTATTCCTTATGTGGCCATTCTTGACTTTGGCTGAAAAATGCAGCACAATCAGCAACAAAAAAAAAGCTGTTTCGCAACGTGGAGCCTCAGCCTCTGCAGACTCTCTGTGAAAAGCACTGCGGGAAAAACCACGATGCATTGCTGCCGCAGTTTTCCCAGCAACACTTTTTTGCTGCAGCCTGCTACATGCAGCCTTAGGCTAAAGCAATGTAATAACCTTCAATAAGGGGCGGCCACGCAGTGCTCCCGGCCATATGTGGTACTTTCCTATTAGAAGCAATGACAAGTACAGGGACAGCCGGTAATTACCGGTAAACACATATGGCCAGAAATCCAGTATGACAGCCCATTATAGACCCGTCCATTTATCTGCATGGTATAATCCGGACCATCATTATCAATTAATTGTAGTAAATCCCGGCACATTTTACCATGTATTTCATCTGTACAGTAATGGCCATTACATTGCAAACCTAATATACGTAGCATAGTAACAATGTGCTGAAATACATAGGAAAGCTGATCCTCATCACTGCTATTAGAAGAAGACTTAATATATAAGGATGTGTTTACACATTCAGATTTTCAGATGCAGTTTTTGAAGGAAAAAGTGGTTGTGAATCATAAAAGAAATGAAAGTATATAAGAAGTGTGTTACTCCTATTTTTTTCTCATTCCACTCCTGGTTTTGGCTTCATAAACTGCATCTGAAAATCCGAACATTTGAAAATCCCCCAAAAATGAATTCCATAAAGTCCACCTAAAAATGTACATTTGTTTTTGGAGGAATCTGATATGAGAAATGTCAGGATGTGACTGCCTATAGATTTCTGTCTGACAGTCTGGTTACTAGGGATACTCTTACCTAACAACCACAGTCTTTGCTATGGGGTTGTCTGACAATGCGTCCCTAGTAACCATCCTGTATCTATCTCTCGCTGCTATAGTAATCAGATTTCTATAAAACCTCAGAGATTCCTTTATGGTTTCCCGCAGAGTAATATAAGCAGATATAACCAGCCCTTATATAATAACCTGTTATCCCAGCTATAAACACATATTATAGTCACTTCTGTCATATTCACTTACTGGCAATGGACATTCCTACAAATCCTATTGTAAACAGGACACTTTGTGGATAAAAACTTCCAGCTTCACTGTGAAAGAAAAAAAGAAAAGGAAGCAAATGTTATTCTAGAAAATGTCCAAAATTATTTCATTTTACCAATCCTCAGATAATAATTTATAGGACTGCGGAGAATGAGGGGATAGTATGAACCCACTGATGGTTAATAATATGATCCCACCCCCTTTTTATCACCTATATCATCTAATAGCTATAGGGGTGTAGCTATAGGGGGTGCAGAGGTAACAATCGCTACTGGGCCCTGGAGCCTGAGGGGGCTCAAAAGCATCTCTATAACATAATAAGACACCGGTATATAGATAGTACATGATGAGTAGGGGCCACATTACAGATTTTACATTGGGGCCCAGGAGCTTTAAGTTACACCTCTGATAGTCGCCCCCCTAATATTACCTAATATCCTCTGCTACCTCTTATCTGTCTGTCTAGTATCAATGTAATGCCTCTTACCTTGGAACATTCCTGTACATGTTGTATTTGTATCTGCTTATCTTTGCTGCTGTAACACACTGGATTTCCCCATTGTGGGACTATTAAAGGACTATTATTATTATTATACTGCCAAACCCAACCTCAGAATTGACCGTCTTGTGTTCCTCCATCTTACCTGATCAGCATAAGTGGGGGGGCATGGCCATTGATGATAGTCAGGGTGTAGCTGGCGGAGAGCCAGGCCACACACCAAAGGGCCAAGACGAGGAGGACAAACCCCAATCCTCTGATCTCCATGGTACTCACAAGAAGTCACCAATATATCAACCAATTGCTCTGTGTCAATCCACAGTAATGAAGACTAGGAGGCTGTGAATGGAATGGAATATAGAACCTGCCAGCTGTCTATGACATCACAACAATGATACCAATGGCTATTGGCATCCACCAAGAAAGAATTAATAAAATTTAGTCAATAAATTATAGGCACCCAAAAATGGTGTCATTACAAACTGCATGTCATCCTGCAAAAAACAAGTCATATGGCTATATCACCAGAAAAATATAAAAAAATATAGCTTGCACATATGTAAGCTGTGCGAGCATATATCAGGGTACATCCCAGATTTAGAGCTTATGAGGGATAATAAACCAGAAGTGACCCCCAGAGTGACCCGCCCAATCATAGGAGCTACTGGGGAAAGATTAGGGAATTTGGTGTTCCCGATGTAGTCCGCACAGCTTACACTGTTCACCATGTGCCCTGCATTCATGTTTGGGATACTAATGCTCACTACACCCCTTGATAAATTCTTTGAGGGGTGCAGTTTTCAAAATGTAGTCACTTAGTAGGGGATTCCATTTTACTGGTACTTCAGGGGCTCTGTAAACATGACATGGCGTCCAGATACCAAACATCTAAATCTGTGCTCCAAAAGCCACATAGTGCTCCTTCCCTTCTGCACCCTGCTGTGTCTCCAAACTGCAGTTTATGCCCACATGTATGACACTGCTGTACCCAGGATAATGTACGTAATGTGAAATGTGGTTATAAACTGCTGTTTGGGCACAGCCGGGCACAGAAGGGAAGGAGCACTATTTTGGTTTTTGGAGCACAGACAGACGGTTTGGTTTTTGGGCACCATGACACTTTTGCAGAGCCCTGAAATGCCTGTAAAGTGGAATCCCCTGACATGTGACCCCATTTTGGAAACTACACCCCTGAAGGAATTTATCAAGGGGTACAGTGAGTCTGTTTAACCCCCATTAATTTATTTTCCAGTAATGAATGCGCAGCTGATGGTGAAAGGAGAAAATGGCAAATTTTCCAGGGATATGTAATTTCAGTGCGTAATATGTTGTGCCCGGCTTGTATCAGAAATGAACGCTCCAAAATCTGTTGTGTCCGGGATCCCTGCTTACCAGTATTTGGATTGTGTGTCTCTGGTGACACAAGCTGGGCACAACATATCGGGCACTGAAATGGCGTATCTCTGGAAAAATGTGAATTTTCCCTTATCAGCTGTACATTCATTTCTGTAAATTAAATTAATGCAATGCTCAAGGGTTAAAAATGCTCGCTACGCCACTTGATAAATCCCTTGAGGGGTGTAGTTTCCAAAATGGGGTCAGATGTCTGCGGAATTCCACTTTATTGGCAATTCAGGGGCTCAGCAAAAGTGGCATGATGTCCAAAAACTAAAATAGTGCTCCTTCCCTTCTGTGCCCAAACAGCAGTTTATACCCACATAAGACATTAAGTACGGTATCCTGGGTACAGTGTCATACATATGGGCAGAAACTGCAGTTTGGGCACAGATGTGAAGGAGCGCTATGTGCTTTTGGATGCCATGTCACATTTGCAGAAACCCTAAAATTGCCCCTACAAAATGGCAATTGGCACCTCTAGGGCTCTGCAATATCAACATGGCATCCAGAAAGTCCCTCAATCTGTACTCCAAAGGCTAAAAAGTGCAGTGTTCCTTCCCTTCTGAGCCCTGCTGTGTGCCCAAAAACAGGTTTATGCTCACACATACAACTTTTTTTTTGTACCTGGGATAGCCCCTTTAATAGTATTAGGAGTTCATGTCTCTGATTACAAGAAGGGGGCGCAACATATTGGGCACTGAAATTGCATATTTCTTTAAAAATTTCAATTGTCATTTTGTACATTAATTATTGGGAACCAATCTTGGGCTCAAAATGATAATACCCCTTGAGAAATTCCTTGAGGGGTGTAGTTTCTAAAATGGAATCACTTTTTGGGGCTTTCCATTGTACTGGTACTTTAGGGGCTCTAAAATGCGACATGGTACCTGAAAACTATTCCAGCAAAATCTGCCCTCTGAAAGCCAAATAGCGCTCTTTCCATTCTGAGCCCCACCATATACCCATACAGCAGATTATGACCACATATAGGATATTGGCGTGTTCAGGAGAAATTGCTTAAACTGTGGGGTGCCTTTTCTCCTTTAACCCCTTTTGAAAATGAAAACTTTGAGGATAAAGTGACGTTTTAGTAATTTTTCATTTACACATCCCAATGTTAATAAAATGGTAAATAATAGTTATTAATGTATTTGTGTGATATGACTGATAGGCAGAGCATTTTACATTTCAAAAATTGTGATTTTTTTTTCCAAATTTCCATCAAATTTCCTATTTTTTTTTATAAATAAATACAATATATAAATACCAATAATACCAAAATATTAATCAATGTTTACCACTAACATGAAGCACAATGTGTCATGAAAAAAAAAAAAAACTCTCAAAATCACTTGTGTAAGTTATAGTGTCTCAAAGTTATTTCCATATACAGTAAAGTGACATATGTCAATTTTGAAAAATGAGGCTGTTTCCTTAACGTCCTTTTGGGCTGCATCCTTAAGGGGTTAAAGACTCTGGGAGCAAGTCCTGCAGCCACACAAGAGGGACATGCAGTCCCTGTGCTTCTGAGACCTGCTCCTACATACAGGGAGCTAGCTACAGCACAAACAAAAAGCAAAAAGGGTCCCAAATCAGGAGCAAAAGGGGCTGAAACTCTCAAGTGTATAAATCTACTTTAGGCCGGGCCCCACATTGCGAATATGCAGCTAATCCCATCCACACATAGCAGAAAAAAAATCAGCAGAGAAAATGCTAAGATTTCAAAAACCATTGCATTTTTCTAAATCGCAGCATGTGAGTCATACCTATGGAAACGCTGGCGTTTTTCCTATAGGTAAAATAGGGACAGAAAGTCTGTGAAAAATGCTGTGGAAAAAGTCGCAACGTGCTTCTGCCTTGGTCTTTTCCGCAGTGTTTCGATGTTTGGAGCCATAGGCATAGGCTAAAGCCCCACATTGCGGAAATTCAGCTTTTTTGTTGCAGATTTTGCTGTGTTTTTTTGAGCCAAAACCAGGAGTGAATTGAACAAAAAAAAAGTACAAGAGCTTTCTACATATTTCCCATTCTTTGTGTAGCCATTCTTAGCTTTGGCTCAAAAAAACGCAGCAAAATCTGCAACAAAAAAAGAAGCGTTTCCGCAATGTGTGGCCCCAGCCTTAGATGGCTTTATAACTTCCCTACCGGTTGCTCGCACTCTGAGTCATGCACTGTTATACACAACCTCTCACACTGCCGGGCCATCATGGACCTCTTTTGCAGCGCTTTCCAGGGGGACTCCTAAAGTAAATATTAAGTTCTTTCCAGCTCTGACAGATGACCCTTCAACTCCATCCCAGTCCTTCCCATCAATCTATAGAGCTCCATGTGCACCAGATGCCATCTTCCTTCATTGCAGTGTACAGTTCCCCAAAGGACTTCCTTGACTGGAGTGCAGGGACTCCTTACCATCTGAGGAGCCCTTGCCAGCACAAAACAATACCTCGACTACTCGAAAGGCTCTGTATCCTGCAGCCAGAACTTTTATGCCATGGACATTGAAACCCTATACAACTCCTCCTTCTCTGGTAGATCATATGCCATAGAGTTTAAAGGGGGTCAGCTCATCCTCTATTTGTTTTGTCATTGCTATAGACAGAAGAATATTTTGGTGGTTTTGATACTCTCGCTATGAAACCCTGGAGTTCTACTCCCAACTCACACTCCAATGATCCCTCTGGGGGACGCTGTAGCTCCATCTGCTATACCTGAATGGCAACACAATCTCAAAGGCCTAACCACTAAAGAGGACTATAAAGACTTAATTGTGAAATCGCCGCAGTCCGTCAGGATCTCCAACTAATGGTGTCTTATTCTGTGTGACATGTCGTTTGATAGAGATTAACTACTCGCTGTTTCCAGTTCTCCCAAAATTATGTTTGCCTACATCCTCCATCTGTGAGACTGTGGAGCTTACTGAACAGGGACTTATTATTGAGGTAAAGTGGGGCTGTTAACATGTCTTCAGAGAACGCCCCCTAGTGTCTGCAAGAATTATCATTTACAGTAACTGTGTAAGAAGGGTTATAGGGTATATAGAATATCAGTAACAAGTTGGGGTGCTGATCTCTATATTACTATATTATGACATTTAGACAAAAGCAATATTGAAATTTTATTTTCATTGTGCTTGAAAAGTGCTGCGGAATATGTTGGCGCGTTATAGATAAAACTTAATTATTCTTTTTGTTACACTCTGAAATGTATTTCCCCCACACCCCTAGACAATGTTCATGCACACACCTATAAAGTGCACGGAGATATATGATATTTACGACTAGTATATTATTTCTGCCATTTGTAGAAAATCATCATAAATTGTGTCACTGTCTCCATCACATTTCCTCTTCAGTCAGATTATCCACAGCAATGGACAGGAAACTAAATCAGGAATAAAAGATATAGATCCAGTACATGAGTGTACCCCCCTTTATCCCCAAATATGTTGTACCAAGGCATATACAGTTTTGGTAAATTGACATGACTTGACACGGCTTCCACTTTGGTAATAAAGTTTGACATTAGATTCTATGAGAAGTATAAATGTCATTTCATACATCTCAGTAAATGTAGAAATATTCTTTAGATATGATCAGCATTGAATACCATTGGTCAGTTACTGATCACATGACCAGTGTCATGCATGCAGCCACAACAATGTGATATTAACCTATGAGGTTGGCAGGTGAGAGTGACAGATGGCGACTGGTGATGGAGAAGATGTCTGCTGGACCAGGGCTGAGCGCGACTAAGGAAGAAAAGGAAAATCATCATCTTAGACTCCTCAGAGGACGAGAAGATGTCAGCGAATATATGGATTTATCCAAAGACTGTGCCTGCTGGACGAAAGCAGAGCACTTACAGTATGTGGATGAAGAGGATTTTATTACAATACTAGACTCATCGGACAATGAGCAGAAGACTTCTATCAAGAGGAGGAGAAAGAAGAGAACACCATCAGGCTCATCGAAATCCACCCATCCACAGATTTATCTGAGGAAGAGGAAGTTGTGATCATCGTGGATTCATCAGATGATAAGAAGACTTGTAAACAACAAGTAGATTTTGGGTTGGTCAATTTGGCATAAATTTATACAAGATAAGATAATTTAGCATCTGTAATTCAAGGTTTGATTTCAAAACTTAGTAATCGGAGTGGGAATACCCCCTCCACATTGGGTTGCACTTCACCCTCACCAGTTCAGAGGGCTGAGCTCCGAGGCCTAGCCTCTAGGGATTCAGTTTTTTGTGGCATTGTGCCGCTAGGTACACATCTGTCCGACGAGATTAGAACTAAAATTCCCCAGGGTCCATATGTCAATATTTGGTCCCTGTTGTCGGTTGATCAGGTGATGGTACATAGGGAGCACTCTCTTGAGAGAAGGGCAGACAAATAGCCGAAGTTGGCTAAGATCTTCAGTAATTGGCTGGAGGCCTTTCTCACAATGGCGCATGTCATATGCCAGCATACTCCAGAGTTAGGTACGGATTTGTTGGTATATATGGACACCATTTTTAGGAATTCCGTTGTCAGATATTTATGTCTACTGTACAGACATCAGTTCGGCTTCTGAAACTACTGATGTCTGGATACAGTTAATATCACAAAAGCCGTCTCAGCCCTTTCAAGGTGGAGCCGTGGCATCAAGACATCAGTCAGGTGCTGCGGCTTCCAAAATGATCGGTTCCTGCTGGGCATATAATGAAGGGCACTGCCGCTTCTATGTGACATGCAGCAGTGTTCTGTTATAAGCACACAAGACAGCCTACTAAAGGTGGGTCCGTTCGGTAGCGCAGAGAACACCGGTAAAATACCCGTGTTCAGGGAATGGCTAAGAACATATCCCAATCTGCAGGAAGCAAAACTGCTTCTTGAGGGTTTCAGAGGGGTTTTAATACCCCTTTCCCCCATGTCTTTGTTACTCCTACAGTGGGGAAAAAAGTATTTAGTCTGCCCCCAACTGTGCAAGTTCTCCCACTTAAAAAGATGAGGCCGGCCTGTAATTGTCATCATAGGTAGACCTCAACTATGAGAGACAAAATGAGAAAACAAATCCAGAAAATCACATTGTCTGATTTTTAAAGAATTTATTTGCAAATTATGGTGGAAAATAAGTATTTGGTCAATAACAAAAGTTCATCTCAATACTTTGTTATATATCCTTTGTTGGCAATGACAGAGGTCAAACGTTTTCTGTAAGTCTTCACAAGGTTGGCACACACTGTTGCTGGTATGTTGGCCCATTCCTCCATGCAGATCTCCTCTAGAGCAGGGATGTTTTGGGGCTGTCGCTGGGCAACACGGACTTTCAACTCCCTCCAAAGGTTTTCTATGGGGTTGAGATCTGGAGACTGGCTAGGCCACACCAGGACCTTGAAATGCTTCTTACGAAGCCGCTCCTTCGTTGCCCTGGCGGTGTGCTTGGGATCATTGTCATGCTGAAAGACCCAGCCACGTTTCATCTTCAATGCCCTTGCTGATGGAAGGAAGTTTGCACTCAAAATCTCACGATACATGGCCCCATTCATTCTTTCATGTACACGGATCAGTTGTCCTAGTCCCTTTGCAGAGAAACAGCCCCAAAGCATGATGTTGCCACCCCCATGCGTCACAGTAGGTATGGTGTTCTTTGGATGCAACTCAGCATTCACTCTCCTCCAAACACGACGAGTTGTGTTTCTACCAAACAGTTTGGTAGAAAGTCCCAGCTTTCTGCAGGTCATTCACTAGGTCCTCCCGTGTGGTTCTGGGATTTTTGCTCACCATTCTTGTGATCATTTTGACCCCACGGGGTGAGATCTTGCGTGGAGCCCCTGATGGAGGGAGATTATCAGTGGTCTTGTATGTCTTCCATTTTCTAATTATTGCTCCCACAGTTGATTTCTTCACACCAAGCTGCTTGCCTATTGCAGATTCAGTCTTCCCAGCCTGGTGCAGGTCTACAATTTTGTTTCTGGTGTCCTTCCACAGCTCTTTGGTCTTCACCATAGTGGAGTTTGGAGTGTGACTGTTTGAGGTTGTGGACAGGTGTCTTTTATACTGATAACAATGTCAAACAGGAGCCAACACAGGAAAAAAAACAAAGGAGCCATTAATAGCCAAATGGGGAAATGAGTGGGGGACAGGAAGAAGGAGAACAAAACACAACAGGAACCAAGGGGAGGCACGAAGCAGACAGCAGAGGGGAGCAGGCAGCCCCACACCAGGGTGGAGCAGTCGGTCACGACGGAGGGCATGATGGGAGGGGGGGCCCGGCAGCCCCCCCCCGCCGGGCAGGGGCCCCGGCGGGGCAGCGCAAGCGCCCGGGGCCCCCCCCGGGGGCCCCCCAAGGGGGGGGGGGGCGGGGGGGGGGGGGGGGGGGGGGGGGGGGGGGGGGGGGGGGGGGGGGGGGGGGCCTCTTAAAGAAGAAGTTCCAGGGCTGTGAGAGCCAGAAATCTTGCTTGTTTGTAGGTGACCAAATATTTATTTTCCACCATAATTTGCAAATAAATTCTTAAAAAAATCAGACAATGTGATTTTCTGGATCTGTTTTCTCATTTTGTCTCTCATAGTTGATGTCTACCTATGATGACAATTACAGGCCGGCCTCATCTTTTTAAGTGGGAGAACTTGCACAATTGGTGGCTGACTAAATACTTTTTTTTCCCCCATGTATGTAGCAATTTAAAATCTGTTTTAGACAACGTTTTGTTAGCTAGGGAAAAGCTATAGGTCCTGGAGAAAGCTTCATTAATGCACCAGGACGTACAGTTACATCGCAGCTCCCGCGGCTTTTATTTAGCAGGGAGAATGGTTGGGTATCAGGAACTCAGCTGTTGTCGGCAGCTGAGACTCCCATGTGACCGATGAGGGACCACTACAAGCCTCCCCTCTCAAGCGATCGCTGTGATTGGTGGGTCTATCCACCAATCACAGTGCAGCTATGCACAGTACTGATTCCGGGGTACTGTCATAACTGAGGGTGGCCAGGAACAGGGAGATCGGATTATCAGCCGTATGAAACAGCTGATACTCTGATCTGACCAGCGAGGGACCTGTCGCAGCCTCCACTTGCCAACAATCACCATTCACAGTGCAGCCAGACAGCACGGGAGAAGAGAGGTGAGTATTTTTTTTTTTTTTTGTTCTATCAGCATCCGTTATTATGAAGATTAGATTGGATTAATTTTAAAGATGAGATTATTGTCCTTAATATGATACCAAGATCATCCTTATAACCCTTAAAGATCCAGAGCAATTCGCTGTTGAAAACACTATTGGGCATTGAGATTCTAATGCAGATCTCAATTCCCGACAGCGTTGTTAAGAGCGAATCGCTCTGAATCAGTAAGAACTATCATGATGATCTTGGAATCATTTTAAAGATGAGATTCCATCATAGCCCTAATGGATCCTGAGCTATGGGGCTCTAAATTGGAGGAATGGAGCTGCAGACTACAGAGACAATGATAACATCATTGTCTGTGCATAAGCTGTATGTGTCACAGAGGAATAATGTAAAACCCCTCTGAGCCTAATCACAGGGGTATTCTTCTGTAATACCCCTCTGAACCTAACCAGGAAGTTTATTGGCGCTATGACCCAGACGTTTACCATCATCCAGCTCTCAGCGCCTAAAGAGTTGCACCAAACACACAACACATACAAAGTCATCAATAAAGTTTACACTTTTTCACTGTCCCTGTCCTGTCCATACCTGATCTTTATAGAGTAAAATACGCCGACCACCTCTCTAGCAATAACCGTTACACGCTAAAATAATAGAAATAGCGATTACTAGAAATGAGCGTATAAAACACCTGTGACAGGCGGAAAATTTCCAGTCAGTCAAATAACATATTTTCATCCATTTAATGTCACAATATAAAATCCCAGTTTTTGGCAGTTTTCAGATGGGAATAATAGCGGGTGTTTTTTTTTGTTTGTTTTTTTTTTAACCCACAGTACAAACGATAACACCTGGACTTCCAGTAGTTTGGGTTTAAAACAACATTTTAACGGAAAAAAATGTCATCTTCTATTTTCACGGCCCAATTCTGTGAAACATCTGTAGGATCAAAATACTCACTATACCCTTAGATAAATTTTTTGAGGGATCTAGATTCCAAAATGGAATCACATTTTGGGGGTTTCCACTGTTCTGGCACCTCAGGGGCTCTGCAAATGCGACATGGCACCTGAAAACAATTCCATCAAAATCTGCCCTCCAACAGCCAAATAGCGCTCTCTCCGTTCCAAGCTCTGCCATGTACCCATACAGCAGTTTACGACCACATATGGGGTACTGCTATGTTCAGGAGAAATTGTGTAATGAACTGTGGGGGGGCTTTTTCTCTCTTAACTCCTTCTGAAAATGAAAAATGTGGGGCTAAAGAGAGACATTTTACTGGAAAGAGTAATTTTTCCTTTTCATGTCTCAATGGTAGTAAATACTGTGAAACAGCTGTAGGGTCAAAGTGCTCATTATACCCCTTGATAAATTCCTTGAGGGGTGTATTTTCTTAAATGGGATAATTTAATGGGGGTTTTATCGTTCTGGTACCTCATGTGCTCTGCAAATGCAACATGGCACCTGAAAATGATTAGAGTAAAATCTGCCCTCCGAAAGCTCAATGTCGCTCCTTCCCTTTCTTCATTCTGTCGTGTGCCCACACAGCAGGTTACATCAACACACGTGGTATTTTTGTGCTTGAGAGAAATTGTACAACAAACTATGGGATGCATTTTCTCCTTTACCCCCTTGTGAATTTTAGGGTTATATGAATATAGTATTGAACAAAAAATAGAAATATATATTTTTCACCTTTATTTTGTTTTAATTCCTGTGAAGCGCTTAAAGGGTTAACAAACTTCTCAAATGCAGTCTTGTATTGTTTTGGTGGTACATTTTTGAAAACAGGGTGATTTATGGGGTTTATAATACAAAGACCTTTCAAAGCGCCTTTGGAACTGAATTAGCACCTTAAAAAAATTTGTTTCATAAATTCTCTTGTATTGTAGACTGTAAGCCTTATAACGTCCAAAAAAATTAAAACGTTTAAAATTTGATGTCAACATAAAACAAAGATATGGTAAATTCTGTTTATTAACTCATTTGAGTGGTATATGAAAAGATCATTTCAAACTTTGAAAATTGCATATTTTTCACCAAATTTCCTATTTTTTTCATAAATAAACAAAACATATTGACTCAAATTTACAAACACGAAGTACAATGTGTCACGAAAAAACATTCAAAATCTACTGGAAAAGCTAAAGTGTTCCAAAGTTATTACCACAAAAAGTGACATGTTATATTTGAAAAATGGGGCTGTGTCATAAAGTCCAAAACTAGCTGTGACGCCAAGTGGTTAAAGGAAGTTTCTCTTGGCCGAATGGCTAGACCCTTTGAGGAGCTGTAATGTCCCGGCACTGCTCGTACCGTTCCCTTAATTAGTCCTTGCAGACCAAGATAGTATGGACATTTACATACGAGGTAAAAAGGTATCTCCCCATTCCTTCATTTATATATATTTCACAAGAGCCAGCATACACATGGTAGGCAATGTAGGCGTTGGCCTTTTCCAGTAAACTCACCACGGCCATCTTGTGGATGTTTTATAAACTGCAACTGTCTATACTTTTCATTGTGACTTATGTCTGATTGCATCATCACATTGTGTTAGTGTAGGGAGTGTCCAGTATAATCAGGTGACCTCCAGAACCAATCAGGCTCCCTTGATTGGCCTGGAGGAGGGCTTCGAGCTACAGCCCTCTCTGGAGAGGGTTGGAAACCCTGTTGGTCGGTGTGTGAGCAAGTCTGCACATGTGGGTGCAAGTTGTAGGATATGTTAGTCAGTCAGGACCTGTATCAGTCCACTGCAACCAGAGATGTCTTTTCCTCTGTGCTCAAGCTTCTCCTTAGAGAGTGTTTTCCTCTGAAGTCCCAAGTCTGCAAGTACTACAAAGTCTACTGACCTGTTATCCATGCACCTGGGAACTCTGCACGCATCTCTCTACAAGTCAGTATTTGGGACGAAGATATATTAAAAAGAGCCCATAGCTAGTCTGACAGAACTTGAGGGTCTCCCGCTGTCAACACGCCCGTTTTCTCTTATACATGAGTGTACCCAGTTCGTTGAGGGATAACCCCCTGGATACAGGCCATCCTTCTCAGTATACCAAAGTTAAGCTACCCAAGTCAAACACCTAAAAGTTAATTAAGCCAAAGCACCTTTGCCCAAAGCCCATCACCTGCTTAACTGGACACTATCTACAGGGATTACAGTATTTTATGTGGAGAGTTCTTTCCTCATCTGTACATTTGTATTACCTCGTCCTGCTAGTAAAAGGGGTCAAGGGTCATTCTACAAGCTGGCCAAATCCTACATTCTGCCTGTAACATCATTTAGGATTGGTACCTAAAAAAGAGGAGGGAACGTTCAGGCTGATGCACCATCTTTCCTTCCCACCTGAGGAATCTGTGAATGGTGGTATATTAAAAAGGAGGAGGTGGCTGTATCTTACACTTATTGTGATGGGGCTGTCTTTTTAGTTAACAAGGCAGGCAGGGGGGTGCTGTTGGCAAAGTCCGACATTGAGTAGGCTTTTCGCTTACTGCTGATTCACCCAGACTGCTTCCACCTCCTGGGTTGCTGTTTAGAATACAAATTCTTCAATGATATATGCTTGCCAGTAGGCTGTTCAATATCTTGTTCCTTTTTTGAAATTTTCAGTTCCTTCTTATACCCGGTCTCCCTGATTCCATCTTTCACCACTTAGATGACTTTTTGTTTGTGGGTCCTGCTCATTCTCCCTAGTGCGGTTACCTGTTACAGGTTTTTCAATGTTTGATGACTAGGTTAGGTGTACCACATCAGCCAAAAATACCGAGGGCCCGTGTACCTGTCTCTCCTTTCTAGGTATTGAAATTGACACTGTTCAAATGATCTTTCGATTGCCCCAGGACAAAATCAGATAAACTGCTTTCCTCGGTGAATCATTTTACAGTGACTAAAAAAGTAACATTGCAGGCCCAGTAGAGCCTGCATTTGGTGCAAAGTCCTCCCCATGGGTAGAGTGTTCTCCAGACGCATATCCTTGGCGAAGACTGACGTTAAGCTTCCACACCACTTCATTAGCATTTCAAAACCCTTGCGACATGACCTACTGGTCTGGCAGTCGTTTTTGCAATTTTTTAATGGTAGGGTTATCTGTCAGGACCTGGGGAAATTGAATTCCGAGTTGTGTCTAATCACGGATACGGCAGGTGGTGATTGTTTTGGTGAGATTTTCCTGGACCACTGGTGCAGGGAGGTCTGGCCTCAATACTGGGCTGACCTTGGTTTGACTAGAAACATGACCCTCTTGGAATTCTTTCCAATTGTGGTGGCCATTGAGTTATGGGGCCTTATGATGGCTAACAGTAGAATATGCTTCTGGTCGGACAACATGTCAGTAGTTCAGGCGATTAATCGCCAGTCTTCATCATCACCTCTACCAGTGCTGGACTTGCTAAGACACCTTGTTCTGCTTTGCTTACATTTTAATATCTCGCTTAGGGTTAAACATGTTCCAGGATGCCTTAAGATAGCGGATGCATTATGTTCGCAAATCTGCCGGTTTTCGGGATCTACATCCAATGGCAGATGCAGAGGGTGCATCCTACCCAGGACACTTGTGGGCGATAGTAAAACAGAACCTGTGAAGTTGGTTCAGGGATCTGTTTTGGAAGGAATCTGGAGGAATCACGGGAGAATGTGGGGGGGAAATGGTTGGCTATCGCTAAGGGTAAGTTTCTGTCTAACAAGGAGTTTTTCTTGCAGGTTTCCTTAGATTTACTCTCACTTGAGGACGAAAAGTGCCTTGGCTAATGTGGTTTGTAAGAGCCTTGCCGAGGTGGCATTCTTTTTCAAGCTGCACGGTCTACCTGACGTCACAAATCATTTCGCTGTCCATCAGATTCTGAAGGGTTAGAAGATAGAGAAGCTTGGTGGTGATAATCAGCTCCCTGTTTCTTTCAGCTTCTTCTTGAGGTTGCTGGCTCTTTTACCCGCAGTGTGTTCGGACACTTGGGAAATTTCATTATTTCAAGCTGCATTGGCATTTTTTGCGGCATTGAGGATCAGTGAGCTAGTGTTGGTAAGTTGTGCTAGGCCACGAGGATTGTACAGGAGAGATATAGCTTCGTCCAAAGTTTGCATTCGTAAATCTAAGACAGACCAATTGGGCAGGGGACGTCTCTCTATTCAGCCTTTGTTGTCAGAGGGTTGTCCGGTATGTTTAGTTCGGGGTTTTGCTGACAGGTTAACTGGTAACTTGACAGGACCGGGGGTCTTTTTAGTATATGCATCTGGAATGCCTTTAATCAGTTTTCAATTCACATCAGTGTTCAAGTCTTATCTCCGTGAATTGGGCCTTCATCCTGCTGAGTTTGGGACGCACTCCTTTAGGATAGGGGCCGCCACTATGGCTGTCATGTGTGGTATGGGTGACGAAGGGGTCAAAACCTTGGGCAGATGGAAGTCAGATTGTTTCCGTTCCTATGTTAGGCCCGACCTCTTAACTAGTTTTCTATCCGCTTTCTTTCAGGTTCAGGTCACCCTCAAATATAGATTATAGGACACTCCTACGTATTTTGGGTGGAAAGGCGAGCTGCAATGCAACCCGAAGGTTTGTCTCTGGGGATCCTGGACGCCCAGGGGCATCCGGTGGTCTAATTTCCTCTCTGACATAGTGGCAGTTAGCTAGCTACACCGAGGCCCCCTAGTTCTAATGATTCACACAGGAGGAAGCGATCTGGGCAAGATGAAGGTGGGCGAATTGATCACTATAACTAGGCAGGACATGGCCCGTTTTGTGGGCTTCTTTGATAAGGTCACCCTAGTGTGGTCGGAAATTGTGCCCAGGAGGTGTAGCGAGGGGTCAGATGCCCATTGGCATGGGAGAGATGCGTCGCTTAATTAATGCTCGGGAGTTGAAGATCGTCACCGGAATGGGGGGCATTGCTGTTAAGCACAGGGAGTTGGAAGGGGACAACGGTGAACTGCTCCTTCCCTATGGGGTTCATCTGAACCCTACTGCGCTGGACATTTTCTTAGTTGGGCTAGAGGATGGTGCGGAGCAGGCTTTATTGTTGTTGGGTGGGGTTGGTCGGAGATCAGAGTAAGTATACTCCTGACTCCTCCATGGCGAAAATCTGAGCCCAGAGGAAGATGTCAAACAGCGGTGGCGTTTGGAGGAAGGTCGAAACAGTGGGTTTTAAGGTAAATATGTTAAAGACCATGGGTTTTTATGTTGGTTTATGGTCGTTACGAAATTGTTAATAAAAGCGGTGGCCAACCCCACATAACCAAAAGGATTTTTCTTTGTCTTCATTTGTAAAGAGTATGTTTGGGGGAGATTTGCTTGTATTGAAGGGAGGTTAATAGTATGCCTGCAGTCTAGGCTGTGCTGGTTATTACTTGAGTCTGTGAAGTTGAGGAAACATTGGTGGGAATTCATCAATCCATCTACACTAGTTTTCTGACAGATGATATTGTGTTGCACATTTGATGTAAGGTCCTTTCTTGCACCAAACAGGTACCACAAGCCCCTGTGATTTTGTATAATAGGAATATTATGTGATTTATACATGGAATATCAGCTGTGATGAAGTTTACAATTTTCTATCTAGTTGTCTTCTCCCAATTCATGTCTATATTACATATTATTAATGTGGTTTTAAGAAAATGTGGAGCTCCTGCAGAGGTATTCCTGGCATCATTACTGCCCGTGTAGCAGGGGTATAGCTGGGGAGGAACATGTGCCCCTGGGCAGAAATAGGTAGCACAGGGTTCAAGATAAAAGCAACTTATTTTATGTATATGCAATATGCATGTATCTGTTCATGTGTATATACTGTACAGGTATGTGTAATATATATGCATGTGTACGTATGTGTATATAGACAGTGCAGGGAATTTTTCCTCTGCGCCATAACCCATGTTTTGGACCTTGCTCACCACATTCTGCAAATATGGGCAGTGCGGCGCGGGGATGCCTTGGCACGACATATTCATTATAACGAATGCCAGTTTTGGACAGCCCTAAAACACAGTGAAAGGGCTAGGGACTGCATGGCAGGGAAGATGGAGCATCTTTTAAAAACTTTAGGGGACCGTTGCTTTAACTAAGCCTGGAATAGCAGAGCTTTAAGTGGACGAAACTTGGACCCGTAGGCGGGGCTTACCTTCTGCCTTTCAAGGGTGAGAGGAACACAGGAGACCCATATCCATGATGTTGGATGCCCTGGAGCAACACATTTTGGCCAAAATAGCAAGTCAAGCATCCACCTGGCAGCAGGCAGTGATGGCTCCTGCAATTTCACCCGGGCCGTCTGGCAACACCTGCGTTCCAGGGGAGGGATGGCTGACCCCAGAGGCCTTCCCGCCCGCCTCGCAGATTGAGCCCCAGCCCTCCAGATCAAAGAAGATGCCGCAAATCTAGAGATGACCAACGCAGATATCACTCCCCAGGTAAGCCAAGGACTGGAGCTGCCAGAAAGGACGTTGGGTCAAGAGGACAGGCAGCCTTTCCAGCGCCATTTTACACCGCGCTGGGAGGGGTGAGCGATTCCCCTCTCCCGACAGCGGTACATGGTGAAGATTCCAGGAGTTATGAGGACCCGGCCGGCACCTACAGTAATCAAGGCAAAGCCGGCACCCTGCTGCGCGGCCTCATGACGAGGACGGAGGACCGCGGGAGCCATCTTACACTGTGCTGGGAGGAGTGAGCAATCCCCCTGTTCTGGCAGCGGCGGCACAGTGCACTGAATTTGGCAGGAATCTGCCAGCAGTTAGACAGACTGCTAGAAAACGCGTCTTCAGGACCCGGCTAGCGGTGTCAGGAAGTGCTGGAATCAGTAGGGACAGGGTGCGGGAGTGGGGGCCACACTGTATAAAAGCTATCAGGCAGCCGCCCAACAAACACTGGACACATGCCTCTGGCTCCCTAGCATCAGTTTTGGGGGGCATGCATCTGCTGCCCCCTGGAGCAGCACCCCCCCCCTAAGCTGCCCCCTGTGCCAAGACCCCTGCAGCTGCCCCATACAGCAGCACCCTCCCTGCAGGCACCTAGGGTTACACTGAGGCAGTTACCCTGCCATCAACAGCAACCCTTAACCCAGAATGTGCACAAATGCATGGTCGCTGCTGGTCACAGGGGCAGAGCACACGCGATGATGAGAGTCAGAAGCGGGACAGCTATGAACTTTCTTCAACAGACGACAGCGACCATGGCGTAGGCACTGGGATGCCGGAAGGCATTACTGTGACGACAGGAGCCAAAAACATCCAGAGGGAAGGTGGTACAGGCAGTGAACCGTGCACAGCCGCTCACCTTCCTCCGCGCAGAAAGCCAAGTGTCCGCAGCTTCATCCAGAACACCTGTGAGTCAGCCATCCTTTTCCAATCCTTCCCCACCGCAGATTTCTGCAGGACCAGCTAGTGAGTATCGCGGCTTCCCGGTCTGGCAGCACCTCACCACACATCTACCTAACTTGCACACAGATTTTATGACAGCTCAGAGTTATTGAATAATTTTAAGGATGGGACAGGACATAGTGTGCCCCCTGCTGGTACTTAGTCATACTTTCCTAGTCACTAGAGATCCTCTTCTGAGACGGTACCTTCCATCGGCCGCTCTGTACACACCATCCCCGGGCACACACATTTACTACTAGCATTACAGGTTTCCCTCCAGCAGTCGGAGGATAGCTGCTGCTTATTCAGTGCGGTATAATAGATTATAACTCATATTGTCTATTTTTATCTATATAGGATTTACAACTGTGTGTTTAGCCACTCTCCACTGTAATAAACTTACTACTCTGTTGTAAATCATATATAGATAAGAGAATAGCCAGTAAGAGTTATAATCTATTATCACACTGCCCGTAGGACTTATTGAGGGAGAAATGGAACATATAGCAGAGAGTGGTGAATCTCTACTGAAATAAACTAATCTCCACTGTATGCTGTGTGTCCCTCAATAACTCCTACGGGCAGTGTGATTGGGCTTAATAGGGGACTCCTGTCAAAGCCCCAATTACCTTACCACACAATTATTTTACACTTATATTAAGATGTGATTTGATAAAACTTATCCACACATTACACTTTCCTTTGTTGACCTCTTATTCCCTTACCATTGGCTTATAGTGTGTATAATGATGTTATATGGCAGCTTTGATGCCAATCATTTATAGCAAATACTAAATCTTAGGTTTTTCTCTTTTTTTTTTTTTTACTGTTAGGAGGATCAGACAGAGATTACAGTTCCATCATGTGTATGGCTAGGGAAGTTTTGGGATAGTCGGGCTGGCAGAAGGCACCACTAGCCGCCGACAATATACTGTCAAGATCCTCAGCAATTGAGCCCTGCTAGCTAAACGCAAAGCGTCGGATATGATGGTGGAGCACCAAGTGTTACAGCTGGCACCTGGGAGCCTTTCCTTGTCCACGCAAGCTTTGCATTCGGTCCAAGGTACAGTGTTACACGCACCACTCCATGTTATGTGTGTAGTAGATGTGAAGGCTTTGGTGTATCTGTAGAGAGCGCTACTAATGCACCTACAAGGTATCACAGGAGACCTCTCCCAGCTTCTGACTAACAATGGAGCAGATTTATGAAGACTGGCATTTTCCACGCCAGTCTTCATATTTCTCCACACCTTGCCCCTTCCAGGAAAGTGGTGGGGACAGTGCAAAACTAAAGAGAGTTGCATATTTTTGCATAAACCCAGGCAAAATGGTGTGATTTTTTTTCATGCCTTGTATTCCTGAAAATTGTCATAGAGATAAAACACAGGCTGGTGTTCTGGACATTATCATGGATCAAAAAATGAGGAATCAATTCTATATAGTAAATGTGTAGATGTTATTATAATGTTATATCTGCATATTAACCAACCTGCTGATATGTCTCCTCTATATTACAAATACTTGTTCTGGAATACATGAGCTATGGGGACTATGTCAAATTCTTGCAGTCGAAGGGGCCATTTGACATCCCCAGGGCAAGGTAAAGATCAGAAAACCTAAGACTCGGGACACACAGGATCATCTCGTAGCGGGTTATCCACTGCTAAGACACCTGTGGTTAACCTGCTATGATATATGGTGACAGCGTAGTGGATGAGACGTGTCCACATCTCCTCCACATGCTGGGACTAAATCCACAGAGTAAAGTCACCTGCACTGTGGATGATAAACCTGCAAATTCGTGCAGGAAACAACACTCAATTATGGCCATTAGTGGTCTCCATATGGTGTAATGTGCTATTGGTGCCTCCATGCAATACACTATGTGCAGAATTATTAGGCAAATGAGTATTTTGATCACATCATCCTTTTTATACATGTTGTCCTACTCCAAGCTGTATAGACTTGAAAGCCAACTACCAATTAAGTAAATCTGGTGATGTGCATCTCTGTAATGAGGAGGGGTGTGGTCTAATGACATCACCCTATATAAGGTGTGCTTAATTATTAGGCAACTTCCTTTCCTTTGACAAAATGGGTCAGAAGAGAGATTTGACGGACTCTGAAAAGTCAAAAATTGTGAGCTGTCTTGCAGAGGGATGTAGTAGTATTGAAATTGCCAAACTTTTGAAGCGTGATCACCGAACAATCAAGCGTTTCATGGCAAATAGCCAACAGGGTCGCAAGAAGCGTGTTGAAAAAAAAAAAAGGCGTAAAATAACTGCTAATGAATTGAGGAAAATCAAGCGTGAAGCTGCCAAGATGCCATTAGCCACCAGTTTAGCCATATTTCAGAGCTGCAACATTACTGGAGTATCAAAAAGCACAATGTGTGCAATACTCAGGGACATGGCCAAGGTAAGGAACAAGAAACATAAGATAAAATGTCAAGACTGGGGCAAGAAATATCTTACGACTGATTTTTCAAAGGTTTTATGGACTGATGAAATGAGAGTGACTCTTGATGGGCCCGAGGCTGGATCAGTAAAGGGCAGAGAGCTCCACTCACGCCAGCAAGGTGGAGGTGGGGTACTGGTATGGGCTGGTATCAAAGATGAACTTGTGGGACCTTTTCGGGTGGAGGATGGAGTGAAGCTAAACTCCCAGACCTACTGCCAGTTTCTGGAAGACACCACCTTCAAGCAGTGGTACAGGAAGAAGTCGGTATTGTTCAAGAAAAACATGATTTTCATGCAGGACAATGCTCCATCACATGCATCCAAATACTCCACAGCGTGGCTGGCCAGTAAAGGTCTAAAAGAAGAAAAAATAATGACATGGCCTGTGGTCCCTAGTAAAATATGAGATCTACAGGGAGGGAAAACAGTACACCTCTCTGAGCAGTGTCTGGGAGGCCGTGGTGGCTGCTGCACAAAATGTGATCGTAAACAGATCAAGCAACTGACAGAATCTATGGATGGAAGGCTTTTGAGTGTCATCGTAAAGAAAGGCGGCTATATTGGTCACTGATTTGTTTTTGGTTTTGTTTTTGAATGTCAGAAATTTCTAAATTTTCTGTTTATTGGTTTATCTGGTGAAAACAAACAAGTGAGATGGGTATATATTTGGTTTTTATTAAGTTGCCTAATAATTCTGCACAGTAATAGTTACCTGCACAAACAGATATCCTCCTAAGATAGCCAAATCTAAAAAAAAACCCACTCCAACTTCCAAAAATATTAAGCTTTGATATTTAGGAGTCTTTTGGGTTGATTGAAAACATAGTTGTTCAATAATAAAAATCTCAAATACAACTTGCCTAATAATTCTGCTGTGTGGGGGGCACTAATGTGACACTGTGAAGGGGGCACTGATAGGTCATTATACTGTGTATGGGTACTAAGCAGCATCATACTGTGTGGTGGGCACTAAGTTACTGTACTCTACTGTATAAATTCTCATTAGTATCCCCATGCCTGCTGCTGCCGCTATAGTAATGTATTGTTGCTTACAGGCAGAGGTCAGGAGATGAGTAGTTTCTCCCGGCCACTATCATTATGGCGGCAAGGGTCTGGCTAGCCGGTGGCTGTGGTCCCCGTTCAGACTGTGGCCCGCCAGCTGAACTATCCTCGCAAGTTGTTTTTTTTTGCCACTTTTCTAAAATGGGATGTGATGTGAGCATCGCCACTGGACCCATCAGATTAATGATCATTTACGCCAGGAAAGAAATGAATGTGTCAATGGGGATACAGACAGCAAATAAATATCATCCTTCTGCCGACTGTCGCGTTTTATCACGGACCCAGCACATGTGCATGTACCTTATGAGAAGTCAAATGTCATAACTGAGCCATATCCGTCCACAGCACAGAGAATATGAAGACCGGCATACTAGATGCTGGTCTTGATAAACATCCCCCAATGTGTCTGTGCTCTATCCATTAAAATATGGACAGAGTACGTTAGAAAAAAACCCCAGATGTTAGAAGTGTGTATTCATACACAGCAGTTGAGGTGCAATAAAAAAAATGCATCTGAAAACTATGTACAGTTCTGTAATCTGGTTTAGCACACTGGCATTGTCTGTGCAGTGTTAAGGTGAAACATGTAACATCAATGGCGGAAATTTATCAAAAGTCAGTTTTGTTGGAGTCTGCTTTGGCCTAATTTTCACCAAATATATTAAGTGTTGCACAACGTTTGATAAATTAGATGCCTCTTTACGTCTGACATGTCTGTCCCGAAATGTTACTCCACTTTTTACGCCACCCCCTGACTGGAGAGTTTGTGACAATTTGTGACTTTGACAAATTGCAGTTGATAAATCTGGAGGACAGACAGACAGGCTAGCCATGCCTACTTTTCAAAAAAGTGTAATGACTGGTGCAGAAATCAAAAAGTTACAAAATATTTGTGCACACAAGCTAAAAAAGTTTCAAATTCGTATTCTGCATTTTTTTTTTTTTTATACACACCAGAATTCTAGAGTGAAGGGTTTGATGAATTCTGCCACTGTAAAACTATGGTAAAACTATATAAGATGTTCAAATGCTCTTTCAACCGTACCTGCACCATTACATGTGAATACTGCCTTATTAATTTGAGGTACAGGATAGGGCTCCTTACTAGTAATGTGAGGCACATGCAGTTATTACATTACTGTAGCTACTCCATTTACCTCACCTACAGGCATTTTCATTCCAGCCAAAATATGGTGGAGTTAATTCCCACAACGCCACATACAGGGCCCGGGGGGATTGCACACTGATATGAAACAGTACATGGTTCTGCCCCCCCCCCCACATTCCACCTACTGTGCAGACACTAACATGCTCAGGCATCCATGGTTCAGAGGGACCTCAGCTTCTGGAGGTGGGCAGGTGCCACCCACCTCTGGCGCACTTAGCCCTCCAACATCAGCACCACTCTGGGGCACCCGCCCACTCAGCTACCCTCAGCTCTGCAGCAGGTACTTACCCAGGGCATGCTGGTACAAACGGATGCCGCTGGTCATAGGGGCCACTTGAATATACATTCCAGTGCGGCGAGGGCAGACCTCCGGCTACGACACCACGGCTGATTTTTATTCTGAGTTTTCATCCACAGATGATAGCGACCCGCGTCGTCGGCGAAGACACTGAAGGGACAGGAGTAGTGGCCATGACGGCGGCATCCAGAACACAGGCGGTACAGGAATCGTACCTCGCACAGCCGGTCCCCCTCCACATCCGGTCGTTCTGGCTGTTCCAGCAGGAGGAAGAGCTCACGGCTGTCTGTCAGGCCACCAATGACTCAACATGCAGGGGACCACGCGTCAGCATTATCATCCAGGAGGGCTTCTCAAGTGGTGGGGAGACCTCCGGTGGAACAGCCTTCTCTTGCACCTCCTCCTTCAGCATAACTGGCGGCTGGTGAGTAACCGCGGCCTTCCGGCGTGGCAGCACCTCACCACACCCACACAGGCTACTCACGGGGATTTGATAGCAGCATTGAGACATTTTATTGATCATTTTGAGAGTAAATCGGGCACCGGTGGCCCCTTAGGTCCTCCAGGGGGGCCCCGCCCCCGCCTGCGGGTGGTAACGAGTTACAAGGTATGGTGTATAGAGATTCAATGTTTTGTGGTGTATCGCCGCTAGGCACGCATGTCCCGGCGGAGATACGTGAAAAAAATTGTAAAAGAAGATTATGTGGATATTTGGACACTTTTGTCGGAGAATCATGTGTCCGTCGACAAAGAGTGCTCTTTTGAAAGAGGCCAGGATAGGAAGCCAAGGGTCGCCAAGCTCTTTGGTAACTGGATCCAGGCCTTCTCCACGTTGGCATTCCTAACATGACAATCGGCGCCCGAGAAGGGCCGGGAAATCAGTTCAGGATAACGTTGGTGTTGCCTGGGAAAAGGTGTTAAAGGAAGTGGAATTAGGTAGAACGGCAGGCCCTTTTGAGGAACCTCCTTTGCCCAACCTGAGTGTCACCTCTGGGTTTGGTTCCAAAAACAGAAACTGGGAAATATAGGTTAATACACCATTTATCATACCCTCCGGGCTCGTCGGTTAACGACGTAATCTCCAAAGAGGCAGCGGCGGTATCTTACACTTCGTTTGATCGAGCTGTTGATTTAGTCTGGAGGCAAGGCCAGGGGGTGCGCTATTGGCGAAATCAGATTTAGAAGCCGCATTTCGTTTGTTGCCCGTGCACCCAGCATGCTTTCACCTATTAGGTTTATCAATGAACGGTTATTTTTTCGTCGATATGTGCCTGCCTATGGGCTGCTCCATTTCCTGTTCCTATTTCGAGCTATTCAGTTCTTTTTTGGACTGGATGGTTCGGTATGAAACGGGCAGCCCATACGTCTTGCACTATCTATCTAGATGATTTTTTGTTTGTAGGTCCTTCGGGTTCTCCGCTTTGCAACTACCTTCTATGTTCCTTCCAGCACTTGATGTCATACATAGGAGTCCCCCTATCAAGTGAAAAAAACGTGGCTCCTACTACTTGCTTGTCTTTTCTCGGCATAGAGATCCATACCATATCCATGGTTTTTTGTCTCCCTGACAACAAGCTTGAACATCTGATCGCAGCGGTCGGCCTATGCTTTCATGCCAAAAAAAAAGTCATGTTGCACCAAATGCAGGTGCTTCTCTGGCTCCTGATATTTGCTTTCAAAGGTAATGCCTATGGGTCGGGCTCTCTGTCGGCTGTCGCTAGCCGATGAGAGGGGTGCAACAACCACACCACTTTATAAGGATTACACGTTCCCTTAGGGAGGATCTGCGCATTTGGCAGACTTTCTTGCAGTCTTATAACGGCAGGTCAGTCTGTCAGGATGAAGAGGTTTCTTGCTGTGGGGGAGATGGCTATGCCGCGGTTTTCGGGGATAGGTGGTGCAGAGGTTCGTGGCCGCAGTCCTGGCGCCATCTCGGCATGTGAAGAATCTCACGCTACTCGAATTTTTTTTCCATTGTCGTGGCGATCGAGTTGTGGGGCAGGGACATAGTCAGACGTATCTGTCCGTGGACAGACAACATGGCAGTAGTCCATATAGTCAGTCTTCTTCCTCCCTTACGGTACTGGCCTTGCTGCGACATTTTGTCTTGCGTTGTTTGCAATACAACATATGGTTCAAGGCAAGGCACATGCTGGGACGTCAGAATTTGGTTGCTGATGCCCTGTCTCGTTTCAATTTACAGGTCTTCCGGTAACTCCACCCGACGGTGGATGAGGAGGGACTCGTATGTCTGGAATACCTATGGGACCTGGTAGGGAGGTGTTCATGGACCTGGTGCGCCGGTCAGTATCCGAAACTACTTGGCGTAGCCATATTAGGGCTTGGTCAGTATGGTCAGCCTGCTCTGGCGGCAATTCACCCGCGGAGGAATCTGCTTTGCTGGCTAACACATTTTCAAATCTGGCCTCGCCGAGCTTGGCCGGGACCTATGGGATTTTGGTTCACACACCTTTAGGATTGGAGCGGCAACAGTGGCCGATGCCTGTGGTATAGGTCCTGAGGGCGTCAAGCAATTAGGCCGGTGGGTTTCTGACAGCTATAGGACATACATTCATCCAGACTTGCTGACGTCATAGTTATGTCTACTGATTCAATTTTAGTTTCTGTCCCTCCTCTCTCTTTAGGTGCAGGGCCAGTTAGTGTTTTTGTTGTGGGCCACTCCTACATGTATTGGGCTGAAAGGAGAGCTGCAGTGCACCCGTGTAGTTTGAACCTGGGCCTATCCAATGTTGACATCACATGGAAAGGGGTACGTGGGCTCAGATGGCACCAGATATTGCCTTCCCTGGTGCGGGTCAGTCGGCAGTATAACGGACCTTCCATAGTGTTAATACATGCTGGGGGGAATGATTAAGGGAAAGTAAAGCTGGCGGAACTCATATTACTTATGAAGCAGGACCTGGCCAGAGTGTCTGATTTCCTCCCAGGTTCTCTCCTTGTTTGGTCTGAAATTATACCAAGGCTATTCTGGAGGGGAACTAGAGACTCTCTGGCCAGCGACAGAGCCAGGAGAGTCTTGAACGTTCGAATTTCAAGATACGTTCAGTCACTCGGTGGCGTAATCATTCGCCACAAGGAGCTGGAAGGGGATAACGCGGACTTACTCCTTAGTGATGGGGTTCACTTGAATCCCATTAGGCACTGACATCTTTTTATCCAGTTTGCAGGACGGCCTTGAAAAGGCCTTGCTCTTGTTTGGTGGGGTGGGTCGCTGACAGTCGTAGGAGGGTACGCTGTCCGCTCTTTGGCGGGGGTATTCCATGCCGGGTACAAAATGGCCTCACCTGCCCGCTGCCTCAGCAGCTTGGCAGTTGGGCGAAGCACCAAGATGAAGACGACGGACATGGAATATGTTTGGTTGGATTTCCGTTATTTTTTGTTACAAACTGTTTAAAGCTGTGGCCAACCCCACAAACGATGTATAGTGTTGTTCTTTCAGGTACAAGACAATTAGGGAAGTCCCTGTGATATGTTAAAGTAAACGCTTATGTCCATGCAGTCTCAAAGTTACGGTTTAGGACGTGAGTGTCTTGTGTGCTCCTCAGGATATTACACTGACTTTCTCCCAGATTCTACGCCGCGGAACTCGTGTGTGGCATCCAATTTCTCCATTCGAAGGGCATCATCCACAGGGATCTCAAGCCCGAGGAAATCCTGGTGGCCACAAGCGGGCATTGTAAGGGTCTTAGATTTCGGTCTCACCCTAGAGAACATGTATGGAGACTGTATAGCCACCGAATACGCTGGGACCTGGGGCTACATTGCTCCCGAGGTAAGAGAAATAGGATTGTCATGCTAGCTAATGTAATTGTATAAAAAGCTCAGTTATGGACCATGGGAGAAAGACCTGTAGGAAGGTACCATAGAGGAAGACCATGGAGCCCTTGGAGAGCAACAGCCCAGGTCTGGTTGGTCCATTCTCATGTTAAGTCAGGACTCTCCTCTTCACAAAAATGTGTGTTAAAAAAAAACAAGGGATGAGGTGTCAGCCTAAAGATCATAGTTAGGGTATGTAAGGGGAACACACAACAGGCCCTAGGAACGAACTCTATTTTGGTGATGCTACTGAAGTCTCTATGTGCACGACTGGATAAACACCTGTTGTTTCTTTTCTGACAGGTCCTGGATGAGGAGTGTAACGCCGGAGCAGACTGGTACTCATTTGGTGTCATCATGAGTGATATCTTTCAGATCATTCTCACTCATGAGCACTGTCATTGATATAATGTTGGTAGTCTACACTGTGACAGTAGATGTACAAAAAGTAGCATTATGTATAAATTGCTAAAATTCTGAGGCTGGGTTCACATCTGCGTTCGGCAATCCGTGTGAAATCAGTTTTTGAAACCATCTGTAAATCCTCAAAACCTGATTTTGAACGGTCCGTATTAAAACCCATTGAGTTCGATGGGTTTTAAAAGTAATCCGCATGTATCCATTTGTATAATTTCCATCTGGGTTCCGCTTTTTTGTGCGAAGAGAAAAGTCGGACTTGCAGGAAGAGATCGATAGATTGTGATAGATTTAAAAAAAACAAAAAATCTATTGCTCTTCCTTGGAAAGCTAAGTGCCAGGCCAATGTCTGCTGCATAAAAGGCAAAATCCATTTGTTGGCATCCAGCTTTCCCCAGACACTTCAATCACTAAATCTATTGATCAAATGTCATCTTCTGGGTCTGAAGATGTGGCTCCCGCTACTCATTCTGTAGCTCCTGATCTTGTGAGTATAGTTATTTAATTTACATTTTTTTTAAGCTATTACAATTATTTTTAACTTAATAAATTCCCCTATGTTTTTTACTTTGTAATTTAGTAGGGTGTATACAATGTTACCAAATGTTATATAAAACTAATAATTTTTAAAAATTTTAAATGTATAATTTTTCTTTTAAAAACAGGAACACTCTGGGACATCCACCCCCACCTGCGGAAGATAGAAGCCCCACTCCTCCGGTGGTGCCCCGAGTTGTGAGTACAAAAAAAAACTTTAATTTTTTTTTTTTTACTGCTTCAGAAATTAGGTAAAGCGTTCTAGTCTCAATTTATTCGTAGTGTGAAATAATTTTTATTTAAATTTCTTTATTTTTTTAAAGGCTGGATCCGGAGCAAAAGGTGCTTTGCGTGGTTCTTGTGGCGGGAGATAATATATGATTTAATGCTCCACAGTACATTCTGGGACTCTGGATGGAGGTAATGTCTGGTCCAGAGATAAATATTTGGGTGTAGTCAGCATAGCAATGGTAGCGGAAACTACACTGTGGGCAGAATTATTAGGCAAATTAGTATTTTGCTCACATCATCCTTTTTATACATGTTGTCCTACTCCAAGCTGTATAGGCTTGAAAGCCAACTACCAATTAAGTAAATCTGGTGATGTGCATCTCTGTAATGAGGAGGGGTGTGGTCTAATGACATCAGCACCCTATATAAAGGTGTGCTTCATTATTAGGCAACTTCCTTTCCTTTGGCAAAATGGGTCAGAAGAGAGATTTGACGGACTCTGAAAAGTCAAAAATTGTGAGATGTCTTGCAGAGGGATGCAGCAGTCTTGAAATTGCCAAACTTTTGAAGCGTGATCACCGAACAAGCAAGCGTTTCATGGCAAATAGCCAACAGGGTTGCAAGAAGCGTGTTGAAAAAAAAAAAAAAGGCGTAAAATAACTGCTAATGAATTGAGGAAAATCAAGCGTGAAGCTGCCAAGATGCCATTAGCCACCAGTTTAGCCATATTTCAGAGCTGCAACGTTACTGGAGTATCAAAAAGCACAAGGTGTGCGATGCTCAGGGACATGGCCAAGGTAAGGAAGGCTGAAAAACGACCACCTTTGAACAAGAAACATAAGATAAAACGTCAAGACTGGGGCAAGAAATATCTTAAGACTGATTTTTCAAAGGTTTTATGGACTGATGAAATGTGTGACTCTTGATGGGTCTAAATTTCAGGAGGGAATTGATAGAGTAGAAAATAATGAAACTTCACTTTTATTTCTTATATAAATAAAAATAAATATAAAATCGTATTAGAAAGACGAGACTCACTAGTGCTCCCATGTGATTAGTGAAAAAGAAGGGATGAGATCACATAAATTGCATATATAGTGTGCACTAATATTTATAGATGCACAAAGCAGATATTAGGATTCACCAGATACACTCCACTGGCAGGTTATAGTGGAATACAACCTCAATAGGGTAATTTTGTCAGCACCCCACAGCCTCCCAGCACCCTTTCCACATACACCTCTGACACCTATAGCACACATTTAAAAGTCTCTCCCTAAGTGTTGAAGAGTTAAAATAAAAAAAAATCCCTACGCGTTTCACCAGCCATTGCTGGATCATCAGGGGACTAAGTAAGTATAACCTCTCAGTCTGAGAGTGAAATAGCAATGGCCAGGTGTCAGATAGGTGTATGTGGAAAGGGTGCGGGGAGGCTGTGGGGTGCTGACAAAATTACCCTATTGAGGGTGTATTCCACTATAACCTGCCAGTGGAGTGTATCTGGTGAATCCTCAGTGCCAGGTGACACACAGTTCTGACTGACTGTGTGTCCATATACATTTGAGGCACCAGACTATACTTATACCTCAGGCAGAGTAGAAGCTGTCTCAACTGTTATGAGAAGCAATATGCAGACTTTTGCTGAATACTAAACTAACCCCTTCCTGTCTGTGTCTTAGCTCCCTGCTTTGTTTGTTTAACCCCTCCCTGTTTGTTTTAGCTACCCTTCATACAATCCCTTTGTATGAGTCTCGTCTTTCTAATACGATTTTATATTTATTTTTATTTATATAAGAAATAAAAGTGAAGTTTCATTATTTTCTACTCTATCAATTCCCTCCTGAAATTTAGATATATAAATCCTGATAGAGCTATAGGCAGGGTTGGACCTCCTGTATTCAGACTAACTGGTCTTTAACATTATGACTCAATGGGCCAGATGGATGGGCCCAAGGCTGGATCAGTAAAGGGCAGAGAGCTCCACTCCGACTCGACGCCAGCAAGGTGGAGGTGGGGGTACTGGTATGGGCTGGTATCATCAAAGATGAACTTGTGGGACCTTTTCGGGTGGAGGATGGAGTGAAGCTAAACTCCCAGACCTATTGCCAGTTTCTGGAAGACAAATTCTTCAATCAGTGGTACAGGTAGAAGTCGGTATCGTTCAAGAAAAACATGATTTTCATGCAGGACAATGCTCCATCACATGCATCCAAATACTCCACAGCGTGGCTGGCCAGTAAAGGTGTAAAAGAAGAAAAAATAAATGACATGGCCCCCTTGTTCACCTGATCTGAACTCCATAGAGAACCTGTGGTCCCTCATAAAATGTGAGCTCTACAGGGAGGGAAAACAGTAAGTACACCTCACTGAGCAGTGTCTGGTAGGCCGTGGTGGCCGCTGCACGCAATGTGGTCGTAAACAGATCAAGCAACTGGCAGAATCTATGGATGGAAGGCTTCTGAGTGTCATCGTAAAGAAAGGTGGCTATATCGGTCACTGATTTGCTTTTGGTTTTGTTTTTGAATGTCAGAAATGTTTATTTCTAAATTTTCTGTTATATTGGTTTACCTGGTTTAAATAAACAAGTGAGATGGGTATATATTTGGTTTTTATTAAGTTGCCTAATAATTCTGCACAGTAATAGTTACCTGCACAAACAGATATCCTCCTAAGTTAGCCAAATCTAAAAAAAACCCACTCCAACTTCCAAAAATATTAAGCTTTGATATTTAGGAGTCTTTTGGGTTGATTGAGAACATAGTTGTCAATAATAAACAATCTCAAATACAACTTGCCTAATAATTCTGCACACAGTGTATGGGATTCTATGAGTTGGCCAAGGCCTAGGGTGTAGATTGAGAACAGGAGGGGTCCTAGGACGGAGCCTTGGGGGACGCCTACAGAAAGAGGGCGTGGCGGGGAGGTGGTTATAGTTGACCTACTTTTTCTCTGAGATGGCACAGAAGAGGCATTTACAACATTTACTCAACACCAACAACAACTTATTGGGTATAGAGCTGACAGGGAAATCTGCTGCTGACTCCAAATATCTTGACCTACTTCTAATTGCAGAAAAGAGAGTATATACAAAAATATTTCAAATCAGTACATTGCAATAGCCTATTAGATTTCTACACCATACCATATGGACAATTCCGTAGCATCAGGAAAAACTGTACAAAAGATACTGACTATATTTTACAGAGCAAATTGAGGATCTGTTACATCCAACAGAGGGCGCATGAGCTCCCAGCTCCTTTCCCATAATATATTTTACAGACAAACTCTAGTCAAAAGATTGAGAGAAAAAAATATCCTGATAAAATCATAAAAATGGCTAGGTCAAAAGCAGGTGGTTTATCCCAACAAGACTCTCGATGAATACCAATTCAACTTCAATACACTGTATAGTTCTTCACACAAATACATTAGGAACACTACAGAAACTTTGGTCAGTTCTATTAAATGATCCATTTCTAAAGAAATAGTTACAAAAAAAAAAAAAAAAAAAAAGGAGGTATAAACTAGAAGGGCGAATACCTTGAACATCCTAGCGCCCAGGTTGAGACCCCACAATAAGCAACCGGTCACTCAAGATTTGATCAAAGGCAGCTACAAATACGGCCATTCCACATGCAAGTGCTGTTTATCAATAAGCCGTCAGACTAGCAATTCAACAGAAGAAAATTTTGAGATCAAACACCTCAACTGCTCATCCTCCTATGTCATTTACTTACTGGAGTGTCCATGTGGACTTCAATACATTGGCAGAACTATTATGACCCTACAGGAACGTATGAAACCTCGTTCCAATGTCTTCAATGGATACATAAAACACAGTATTCCCAAACATGCCTCATACTTTGATGGTTAAGGCTGGTTCACATCTGCATTTGGTCTCCGTTTGGGGAGTCCACTTAGGGACTCCCCAAACGGAAACCTATAAGCATAGAAAAGTGGTTTACATAAGGAAACCTGCAGACCCCATAGACTATAATGAGGTCTGTGTGGTTGCCGCTCGGTTTCCACATGAAACACGTGGATAGAAAAGTGCTGGGGTCCACCGGTTTCCTTAGGTAAACAGCTTTTCTATGCTTATAGTTTTCTGTTCGGGGGGGGGGGTTCCCCAAACTGAACAGCTAGAGAAAAAAAGCAGCGCATTTTGTCTTGCAAAGCTCAGTTGGAATGAATGGAAGTCAGAAAAGAAAAAAAAAAAAAAAAAAAAAAAAAAAGCGATTTTCTTCTGCCTACCATTTCAACTGAGGTTTGTAAATCTAGGAGGAAAAACAAAATCTGCTACTGACTCCCATTGAAATGAAGTGGAGAGTTGGGAGGCAAATTTTGAGGTGGATTCCGTCTCTGAATCTGCTTAAAAAAAAAAAAAAAAAATTCGGTTTGAAATTATCCAAACGCTTTCCATCAGAACTTTCTTTACAGACCATTCAAAAGGTTACATAGTTGCTGCCTATTGCATTGTTACTGATGTAGTAAGAACAATGGTCACTAGATGGCACCAGACTTCTCCCAACTGTATCCATATAAATATGACCATGAAACCTGTGTGATGTGCAGGCAGGCGCAGGCTTGTCATTCTATGCTCTGTGCAGCCTGTAATAACACCTTTTTACAATGCATTGCATTAGTGATCAGTTTGGGTTCAAGACCCCTAAAATAAGAGGAGCTTAAATAAACACATTCAAATCAACCCCCCCCCCCCCCGCCTTTCCTTAGAACATATCTAAAAAGTACATAAGACATACACATTAGGTACCCTGCGCCTGAAAACACCTGGTCTACAAACTTAAAATTTAAACTATTTTTCCCGAGCTGCCACTTTTTTGCGGTGTCTCCTCCCCTAAAAATTTGGATAAAAAGCTAATCAAAGCAATTGACATTCCTCCAATCTGGTTGGTCAACGTCCTCAGGTGAATCCAGTAAAAATCAGTGAGATACCTAGTAGTTAGCTCAAGGAGATACATTGAATATGTCTGCTCAAGCCAACCTTGCCATCACCAAATTTCATTGTGTTAGGGCTGTAGGAATATTACTAAGAACCAATGCAAGGACTTTCCAGCATCTGTTAAATATTGGTGGAGCTCAGCTCCTTGTCCTGCTCAAGGACAATACATAATGTAGAAACCATCAAAAAATAAGAACATAGCAGAACACATGTTGGCTCTCCAGTATTCATGGGACATGTCTATGGGATATGACCCAAATTCTCCATCATAGTCACCATAAGTAAATATGACTTCCATTAAT
Source organism: Leptodactylus fallax (assembly GCA_947044405.1). NCBI lineage: Eukaryota > Metazoa > Chordata > Amphibia > Anura > Leptodactylidae > Leptodactylus > Leptodactylus fallax. The sequence goes on from CAMRHE010000270.1 coordinate 1,388,837, forward strand.
ACGATGACCTCAAAGTTGTTTTTCTCCAAATTACAAATATGACCTATAACACTCATTCGAAGGGCATCATCCACAGGGATCTCAAGCCCGAGGAAATCCTGGTAGCCGCAAGCGGGCATGTAAGGGTCTTAGATTTCGGTCTCACCCTAGAGAACATGTATGGAGACTCTATTGCCACTGAATACGCTGGGACCTGGGGCTACATTGCTCCCTAGGAAAGAGAAATAGGATTGTCATGCTAATGTAATTGTATAAAAAGCTCTTAGTTATGGACCATGGAAGACAGACATGTAGGAAGATACCATAGAGGAAGACCATGGTTCCCTGGGAGAGCAACAGCCCAGGTCTGGTTGGTCCATTCTCATGTTGTCAAGTCAGGACTCTCCTCTTCACAAAAATAAGTGTTAAAAAAACCAAAAGGGGAGGGGGAATTGGAGATAGACACAGCTGGTACTGGGACTGGGACTGGGCCTGGTTGGGAATGTACCGAAGCGCAAAACAAGCGTTGGGAGTCCTTCAGAGAGTTCACGTGGGTGACAAGAGTCATATTAAGTCAGCGACAGCTTCAGCACTAGCCCCTGAGGAACTTTCAGCAGTTGAGTATTATGCTATACAGGGCTTACCTCCGCTCTTAAAAGCAGGATGTCTTCAGATCTTCCATGAGAATTGGGCAGATGAGAAAAATCCTGAAGACTTCCGAGTCAGTTGCCTGTTATCTATCTTGTTCACTGGGCTTGTCAACAATACAGCAGGTCTTGACGCTATAACCCAGAAGAGTGGTCTATCCGCTACATACACTGAGGTACACCTTGTTAAGTCGGAGGCAGATCCAGCTCTGGTTGTTCCAACAGTCATCCGCCGTGGTGGGGGAGAAACTGCACTTCAAGCCTATTGCGAGATGCAGCTAAAGCAATTAGCTTGTGACCCTAATTAATTGATAGGGCGAGGGGGAAAAGGATTGAAGATGACAGACAGAATTTGCCATTTTTGGCTTTGTATAGCAAAGGCCGTCACGAACCCTACCCAGGCTGCGGCTGCTTATACTAACAGGTTAGCTAGAGCCATTCAGGACCTCGGCGTATTCAAGACTAATACATTGAAGACTGAAGAAATTAATTTCTTTTGCAACTATATTCGTACTGAAGTATCAATTAGAAGAGTAGCTGTCAAAGTACTTATCCAACTTAAGAGGGCAGGGCCTAGTTCCTCGAAACTTAGGAAGGTTATACAAATGATGGACTCATACATCCTCAATCAGGGACTTTTTTGATAACCTCGCAATTTGGTGTGTTCTCAGGGTCACCTTTCTTAGGAACCGGAGAGCTGTGCAGAGACATATGAGCAAAATGAGCCATATTCAGGATACTTCCATTTTTACGGGGATCCAAAAGCTGATCTTTTTGCTCCAGCCCGCTACCAAAATGTACACAGTTTTGCTCTTAGAAATGGAATAGCCAGTAGTCCTTCTTTAGGTGGACTGAACTACAACCAAGATGGTGTTAATTCTAGTTGGTTTACAATTGGTCAATCGGTCAGTGACAATAAGATCCTCACAGCACATGACCATGCTCTGGAAGATTTAGGAACAACAATAGAGGCCCTAGAGCGGTCAGTTGCAGCCCTACCAGAAGATGTACAGAGTCAAAGACCAACAAGAATTGGTCAAAAGGCCAAACAACAGTTAGAGGAATTCTTCAACACAGGTGAATCCAGTTCTACAGAAACAGAGGCATCAACCTCAACACTACAAACCAAGGCACCCCCCGTGGCCAAAGCAAGGCTGAAGAAGCAGGCTCCATCCAAGCCTACGCACCAGAGTGTGTTTCAAGATCTGGACTCTATTATAGAGAGCTGTATACACTGCTCTCCAAAGGCGCGCCCAAGACAGATTTTACACTGAGTGTCTTCCTATGTGGTCAGGATTTATGCAAAAGATGTTTATAGTTTGTTATGATTCAACATTGGTTTTGTTAGATAGTGTTTTAAGATGAACCAGCATTTCACAATTTTGACAAAAAAAAAAAAAAAAAAAAAAGGGGTGAGGTGTCAGCCTAAAGGTCATAGTTAGGGTATGTAAGGGGAACACACACCAGGACCTAGGAACGACCTTCCTAGATTATGGCGATGCTACTGAAGTCTCTGTGCACGCCTGGATAAACACCTGTTGTCTCTTTTCTGACAGGTCCTGGATGAGGAGTGTAACGCCGGAGCAGACTGGTACTCATTTGGTGTCATCATGAGTGATATCTTTCAGATCATTCTCACTCATGAGCACTGTCATTGATATAATGTTGGTAGTCTACACTGTGACAGTAGATGTACAAAAAGTAGCATTATGTATAAATTGCTAAAATTCTGAGGCTGGGTTCACATCTGCGTTCGGCAATCCGTGTGAAATCAGTTTTTGAAACCATCTGTAAATCCTCAAAACCTGATTTTGAACGGTCCGTATTAAAACCCATTGAGTTCAATGGGTTTTTAAAAGTAATCCGCATGTATCCATTTGTATAATTTCCATCTGGGTTCCGCTTTTTTGTGCGGAGAGAAAAGTCGGACTTGCAGGAAGAGATCGATAGATTTACTGATTTACAAAAAAACAAAAAAGAAATCTATTGCTCTTCCTTGTAAAGCTAGGTGCCAGGCCAATGTCTGCTGCATAAAAGGAAATATCATCCATTTATGTTGGCATCCAGCTTTCCCAGACACTTCAATCACAAATCTATTGATCAGATGTCATCTTCTGGGTCTGAAGATGTGTACTCATTCTGTAGCTCCTGATCTTGTGAGTATAGTTATTTCATTTACAATTTTTTTAAGCTATTACAATAATTACCGTATATACTGGCGTATAAGACGACTTTTTAACCCCTTAAAATAATGGCTACAGTGGGGGGTCGTCTTATACGCCGGATATACGGGGGCCGCACTGTGTGAGGTGTTTTTTTCCCCGTCAGCGCGTAGAGAGCCGCTTCCTGGGACCGCCGCGCATGCGCGGCAATCCGCCTCTCAGTCATTAGAAGAGGCTTAGTACGCGCTGACGGGGCGGCGCGCTGTATGCTAATGCAGCCGCCCCGTCACAGCGGTCGGCGTCACAGAGCTGGGGGTCACAGGCGGCACTTACAGAAGCATGTCGGATCTTCATTAATATCACAGCATGGATGCGAGGGGAAAGCTGGCGGTGCAGTAACGCCAGATTCCCCTCGCATCCATGCTGTGATATTAATGAAGAGCTTACATGCTGGTGTAAGTGTGCATATTGCTACAATAAGTGCCGACCCCGCCCCCCTTCTCCTCCCGGTGACTCCCCGCCCCTGCACTAATCCTATTGGTTATACCTCACACAGTGCGGCTCCCTGCTCTTAGCATACTGAATATGTAAAAATATGTAAAATATGTAAAGAATAATATGTAAAAATACATATACACATACATAAAAGTTGAAAAATCACTTTACTAAGCTATATGGAGGGTTAACAACAGATTACTATCGTTTAGTAAGCTGTTTTTAACCCTCCATATAGCAATTTGGCCATGTCAGTATCCCTTTAAGTAATTACAGTTTAAGAAAGATGGCTGGGCAAGCAGGGAGAGCTGACCAATCCAAGCAGGATTTATACAACAAGCAGCCAATCACTGGTATAGCACTGTACATACCATAGCTTGCAGCGATTGGCTGCTTGTTGTACAAATCCTGCTTGGATTGGTCAGCTCTCCCTGCTTGCCCAGCCATCTTTCTTAAACTGTAATTACTGTAATAACACTGGGTACCGCATACAGTAATATTACAGTGGCAGTATTATCTGTACCTGTTCACACAGTAGCAACAGTACAGTACACACAGTACAGTATAAAAATGTCCAACAGTCAAAACCCCATCATGGCTCCACAAGCAAGAAGAAAGAAATATGAAGCCAGTTTCAAACTTAAAGTTATAAATTTTGCCAGGGAGCATAATAACTGTGCTGCTGCAAGACAGTATGGAGTTACAGAAAAGATGGTTCGGGACTGGAAAGCAAATGAAAAAGCTTTAAAGAGTATGCCAAGAGGTAAGTGTGCATTAAGAAGAGGCACCGCACACTGGCCAGAACTTGAAAAAAATTGTAGCCGATATGGTGGATAAGCATCGCCAAAGCGGTTATGTAGTGACACGCAATCAAATACGCCTGTTTGCACTTCAGTGGGCCAAATCTAACCCAGATCACAGCAACAGATTTAAGGCCACTGCATCCTGGTGTACTAGATTCATGGCAAGACATAATATGGTACTGAGGCAAAAGACAAAAATTGCCCAAAAGTTGCCTGCTGATCTTGATGCCAAAGTGAATAATTTTCATCGCTACATAATAAAACAGTGCACTAAACACGGCTATCCGTTAAGTAGCATTGGAAACATGGATGAAACTCCAATGAATTTTGACATGGTTGGAAATAAAACCGATCAGAAAGGTGAAAAAACTGTTTTAATTAAAACAACAGGGCATGAGAAGTCCAGTTTCACAGTCGTATTAGCATGCACAGCTGATGGCGCCAAACTGAGACCAATGATCATTTTCAAAAGAAAAACAATGCCAAAGCTCAAGTTCCCTCCTGGTTGTTTTGTGCATGTGAATGAAAAAGGCTGGATGGATGAAGAAGGGGTAAAGCTATGGCTTAAGATTGTGTGGAGCAGGCGACCAGGTGGACTTCTTAAAAAATCTAGTCTACTGGTGTGGGATATGTTCAGGGCTCATTTAACTCCAAGCACCAAGCAGAGGCTTGCAAGATTAAACACCCATGCCGCAGTTATTCCTGGAGGATTAACATCGCTGGTACAGCCGCTGGATGTGTGCCTAAACAAGCCATTTAAAGATCGCATTCGAGAACAATGGAATGAGTGGATGGTTAGCGGCGAAAAGTCATTCACAAAAGGAGGAAACATGCGTGCTCCACAGCTGGATGTTTTGTGCCAGTTTGTCATAAAAGCCTGGAATGATATTGATGAAGAAACCGTCATCAAGTCTTTCAAGAAGTGTGGCATATCAAATTCATTAGATGGCATGGAGGACGACTACTTGTGGCAAGATGAAGAGGAAGTAGAAGAAGCTGGAGCTGAGAGCGTACCATCTGATACGGAATTTGATCCATACGATGATTGCCTTACAAATGTATCACAAGATGTCATTGATGTACTTATGATATCAGATGACGAACAGGAGGATTTTGAAGGCTTTTAAAGGGAAACTGTCATGCCAGCAAGACCTGACAAACGCACTTACAGTTATGATCACCAGGCACTTGCTCTCTTGTTTGTTTTGCAAAGTTTTAGCTTTACCGTACATGTTTGAAACAACCTTATGTTTATAAGTGACAGTTTTGCTGCTATATACAGTACCTGCATGTCATATGCATTTGAATTAAAATTAACATGTTGAAATCAAAGCAGACTTTTTTTCATTTGGGAGAGGGGTAGTCTTATACAGTGAGTATATACCAAATTCTATATTTTTAGGGCAGAAGTTGGGGGTCGTCTTATACGCCCAGTCGTCTTATACGCCGGCATATACGGTATTTTTTGTTAATAAGAACTTAAATTCCTCAGTTTTTTTTTCTTTGTAATTTAGTAGGGTGTATACAATGTTACCAAATATTATATAAAACTAAAAAATTTAAAAATGTTACTATGTTTAAAAATTTGTATAATTTTTAAAAAAAAAAAAAACAGGTACACTCTGGGACATCCACCCCCACCTCCGTAAGATAGAAGCCCCACTCCTCCAGCAGCACCGAGTTGTGAGTACAAAAAAAACTTTAAAAAAAATTGTTAATTTTGCCTTGCCTCAAGTTTAATTTTTTTTTTATTGCTTCAGAAATTAGGTAAGGCGTTCTAGTCTCAATTTATTGGTAGTGTGAAAATTTTTATTTAATTTTTTTTTTTTTTTTTTTTAAAGGCTGCATCCGGAGCAAAAGGTGCTTCGCGTGGTTCTTGTGGCGGGAGAGGCAGAGGCCGCGATGCTGGCGGTCGACAGGTATGTAAAAAAATTTTGTATTTCAAACAATATAATGATGAAGATAATATATGATTTAATGCTCCACAGTACACTCTGGGACTCTGGACGACAGAGGTAATGTCTGGTCCAGAGATAAATATTTGGGTGTCAGCATAGCAATGGTAATGGAAACCATGGGATTCTAGGAGTTGGCCAAGGCCTAGGGTGTAGATTGAGAACAGGAGGGGTCCTAGGACGGAGCCTTAGGGGACACCTACAGAAAGAGGGCGTGGCGGGGAGGTGGTTATAGATGACCTACTTTTTCTCTGAGATGGCACAGAAGAGGCATTTACAACATTTACTCAACACCAACAATAACTTATTGGGTATAGAGCTGACAGGGAAATCCGCTGCTGACTCCAAATATCTTGACCTACTTGTAATTGCAGAAAATAGAGTATATACAAAAATATTTCAAATCAGTACATTGCAATAGCCTATTAGATTTCTACACCATACCAAATGGAAAACCAATGTACCATATGGACAATTCCGTAGAATCAGGAAAAACTGTACAAAAGATACTGACTATATTTTACACAGACTCAAACTCTAGTCAAAAGATTGAGAGAAAAAATATCCTGATAAAATCATAAAAACGGCTAGGTCAAAAGCAGGTGGTTTATCCCAACAAGACTCTCAGACCAGGTATCTATCAAAAATGATGAACAACAATTCAACTTCAATACATTGTATAGTTCTTTGCACAAATACATTAGGAACACTCTACAGAAACTTTGGTCAGTTCTATTAAATGATCCATTTCTAAAGAAATAGTTACAAAAAAAAAAATATATATATATTATTATTAATACACAGGTATAACTAAAAAGGAGGGCGAAAACCTTGAACATCCTAGTGCCCAGGTTGAGACCCCACAATAAGCAACTGGTCACTCTAAAGATTTGATCAAAGGCAGCTACAAATACGGCCATTCCACATGCAAGTGCTGTTTATCAATAAGCCGTCAGAATAGCAATTCAACAGGAGAAAATTTTGAGATCAAACACCTCAACTGCTCATCCTCCTATGTCATTTACTTACTGGAGTGTCCATGTGGACTTCAATACATTGGCAGAACTATTATGACCCTACAGGAACGTATAAAAACATCGTTCCATTGTCTTCAATGGATACATAAAACACAGTATTCCCAAACATGCCTCATACTTTGATGGTTTCAGAGTTAAGGCTGGTTCACATCTGCAGTCCTAAGTGGACTCCCCGAACGGAAACCTATAAGCATAGAAAAGCGGTTTATATAAGGAAACCTGCAGACCCCATAGACTATAATGGAGGTCTGTGTGGTTGCCACTCGGTTTCCGCATGAAACATGTGGAGAGAAAAGTGTTGGGGTCTGCAGGTTTCCTTAGGTAAACAGCTTTTCTATGCTTATAGTTTACCGTTCGGGGGGTCCCCCAAACTGAACAGCTAGAGAAAAAAAAGCAGCGCATTTTGTCTTGCAAAGCTCAGTTGGAATGAATGGGAGTCAGAAAAAAAAAAACAAAAAAAAAAAACAAAACTGTGCTGCAAACAAAAAAAAAGTGATTTTTTTTTCTGCCTACCATTTATTTCAATGAGGTTTGTAAATCTAGGAGGAAAAAAAAAATAAATCTGCTACTGACTCCCATTAAAATGAAGTGGAGAGTTGGGGGGTGAATTTTGAGGTGGATTCCGTCTGTAAATCTGCCTTCAAAAAAAAAAAAAAATTAAGTTTGAAATTATCCAAACTCTTTCCATCAGAACTTTCTTTACAGACCATTCAAAAGGTTACATAGTTGCTGCCTATTGCATTTCATTACTGATGGAGTACGTACAATGGTCACTAGATGGCACCAGACTTCTCCCAACTGTATCCATATAAATATGACCATGAGACCTTTGTGACGCAGCCTGTAATAACACTTTTTACAATGCATTGCATTAGTGATCAGTTTGGGTTCAAGACATCTAAAATAAGAGGAGCTTAAGAAATAAACATTCAAATCACCCCCCCTTTCCTTAGAGCACATCTAAAAAGTACATAAGACATACACATTAGGTACCCTGTGCCTGAAGACACCTGGTCTACAAACTTACATTTAAAATATTTTCCCCAAGCTGACACTTTCGCAGTTTCTCCTCCCCTAAAAATTTGGATAAAAAGCTAAAATCAAAGCAATTGACATTCCTCCAATCTGGTTGCTCAAAGTCCTCAGGTGAATCCAGTAAAGTCAGTGAGATACCTAGTGTGGCATCCCAGAGCTGGCTATGGCTGGGCTGAGGGTGATCTCTGTGCATTGTATTATTTCCTGTTGCTTCATAGCCTGTGTGACATAGCAGGGGGTCCTGAGTCTCACACAACACAGCGCCACCTAGTGAGCCTCACACATGCATTACACCTCCCATAGGATTGAATAGTAACCAAATGTCCAATGGGAGGACATCGCCTGGGAAAAGGGGAGGAGTCAGCTGATCACTGGGTCCCCATGGTAACACCCCTGCAGGAAGGTCCTGTGTGAGGAGTTAGAAGTGTGGAGTGTTAGGAGGAGGAGGTGAGGAGATAAGTGTGATGTCCTGTGAAGAAAGCAGTGAGTTTAGTGCAGGAATCTCAAGTCCTAGACAGGCCCAGGAAGGTTGGAGAGCTGACATACTCCAGCTATTCAGAAGATCCTGTCCCCTGTCTGCCTAGCCATCGCCCTGAAGGAAGTCAAGCATCATTATCTTGTCAGCATGAGACTGTGGAGAGAACATTCTGGAACACGTGCTCCATAGCAAGTATCACAGGATCCAGGGGCCAAGGCCAGACCTGTGGAATATCCTGCCACCCTGACTATTGCACCCCAAAACTCTGAGCTATCAGGACCACATAACGTGAGTGGGGAATATTATGTACTAGTATCATGGTGGGCATCCTCCTATGAGCCAAATAGGAGCCCAGACGCACCTTAGGGCTGTAACACTGAAGTATAAGGGGCTAGGAACACCTTTCATCAAGTCTACCCTGCACCCCAGGACTTTGCTGTGTCACCAGGCGTACCCCGTTGTTTTGTATTGAAGAAACTGTTTAAGCATTTGTGCCTCCACACCCATGGAAGTAAAAGTTCAACTTTACAACCGTTTCTGTGTCTGACTCTGCACCGACAACATCAGGGCGCCCCAAACACCACCAGTCGGCACAGTATAGGGGAAGCGCCCCGGGGGAACAATCACCACCAACATTTGTGCAGCCCCCTCATCACTGGTAACAGTGGTGGTAACGTGGGACAGCACCAGCGCTGCGCCCTCGTGCCCAGAGACCGTGACAAGTCTGCGCTGTTTGCACCCCCGCAATCCCAACTGCAGCGTTACCTTCCATCTGGTCACCGCACTAGTAGTTAGCTCAAGGAGATACATTGAATAAGTCTGCTCAAGCCAACCTTGCCATCACCAAATTTCATTATATTAGGGCTGTAGGAATATTACTAAGAACCAATGCAATGACTATTGCAGCTGTTGAAAAATATTGGTAGAGCTCAGCTCCTTGTCCCGCTCAAGGACAATACATAATGTAGAAACCATCAAAAAATAAGATCATAAAAGAATATGCAGAAAACATGTTGGCTCTCCAGTATTCATGGGACAAGTCTATGGGATATGACCCAAATTCTCCATCAGTCACCATAAGTAAATATGACTTCCATTAATACGATGACCTCAAAGTTGTTTTTCTCCAAATTACAAATATGACCTATGAGCCTCAAGACTGCAAAAGGGGGCTCAGTGTCAAGTTAGACATTTGCCCCCAATCAATCAAATGCATCAGGAACCTCGCGAGGTCTGTCAGGTTAGTTTAGACCAAACATGTCAGAACCAGAAATGCTATTATATTCTTATTACAGGTTAATCTATGGCACAGGTGTCAAACACAAGACCCACGGGCCGAATCCGGCCCGCTGCCTTCTATTATCCGGCCCGGCACTTATCTGGCCCGCAGGGCCGCGGCATTTTTTATTGTCTATGTAATGTAAACCAGCCCAGGACAGACCACTTAAAAAAAACAAAAAAAACAAAGCTGCGCGATACCTGTCCTGGGCTGGTTTACGAGACCTCTGCATGTCAGCGCAGGCGGCGATACAATGACGTCATCACGCCGCCTACGCTGACGTCTCGGATAAGAAGAGGAGAAGGCCGCGGCTGCATCAAGGCGTCGGAGGTAAGTGAGGATAAGTTTTTTATATATAAATAGGCCGTTGCCTGCTGGAGTATCCCCGGCACGTAACAGCCTATTTACTTACCGATCCCCGCTGCTGGTTGTGGCCGCCCCCGCTTCCCCTTCTGCTATGGGACGCAGAAGCGACTGTGTGCAGGAGCGGGGATGTTAAGTGAGGCCGCGGCCGGCGAACCCGATCAAATACTACTATTATTATACTTCGGGGTCTTTTCAGACCCTGGAGTATAATAATCGGAGACCCAGGGGAGGTGATAAACATAAAAACCTGTGTTACTCACCTCTCCGGTGATCCGATGTTACTCCCAGCAGGCTTCAGCCTTCTTTGGTGGCGTCACGTGAGCCAGGCCGACGTCATTATGTCGCAATGCCGGTCTGTGCGACATTGAAGAAGGCCGAACGCAGGGAGCACATCGGGGCCCAGGCAAGTAACACTGGTTTTATGTTTGTCACCACCTGGGTCTCCGATCATTATACTCTGGGGTCTGAAAAGACCCCAGAGTATAATAATAGTTCATGGGTGGGGGGTCACTATGGGGTATAATACTATGTGCAGGGGCCACTATGGACCATAATACCGTTTGCAGGGGCCACTATGGAGCATAATACCGTGTGCAGGGGCCGCTGTGGGGCATAATACCGTGTGCAGAGGCAACTATAGAGCATAATACCGTTTGCAGGGGTAAAAGGTATTTGTATAGTGCTTAATTTTTGATATATTCAGAAAAGGATGAGGATAGTATGTAACATGCTTTTTAGGTTTTAACAATACATTATGTTCTTCCTGGTTGCCCTCAAAGCGCTGATTGTAACAGTAGTAATGTACAAACGTAACTACTCCTTAATAGCTCGCTTAACTGTTAAGGAGAAGTTACTTTTATACATGTGTAAAATAATCTTGGCCCTTCAAGGTACCCCGTGAGGCTGAAGTGGCCCCCGGAGAAAATGAGTTTGACACCCCTGATCTATGGGATATTTTAGCAATGTTGGGTTTTGCTGACCATGTTCTAGGGCCATCTAGGTTGTTCTAAATCTATTATCTATTGAATTATTGGTATATGTAGATCATTTTTCTTTTTAGGGACATTTTGTATATAGTTTGGATATAATGTAAGAAAGGAATAAAAAAACCAGACCTGGCTGCACCTTAATCCAGTAAGTCCTGAACCCAAAGCATCAGCATGGTGTGATAAAACCAAACATCTCTACCAGCCGTGTGCTGCTCCCATATACTAGCTAAGGTCTGTAGAAAGTGCTGCACAATGTTATCTTTCATACATACAAGCGATCACTTGTCTCATGGCAGTGCCAGTATGGAAAGAAATCCTTCTGAATACCAAATGTCCTTGGCCAAAATAGTAGAGCCTGTTTAAGGTGCCTGAAGAAAGCTCCTTACAAGAAATACTAGAAGAATTCCAACCAGTAAAATATGATCCTGCACCTAATATTCTGCTATAGAGCATTAGTCAACCCCACTGTACCCCCAGCAGTGAGGGATCTGCCAAGGTATGGCTGCCTTAAAGAGGTTATCCCACCCATGTGTGACCACTGCACCATTCACTTGTATGGGTGTTGTAAAACAGCCATCTCTATCAGTCCTATAAGAGTAAATGAAATGGTGGTCACAACATGCGCACCACTGCTCCATTTGCATGGGTGGTATTTGTGGACCTCAGTTCTCAATTACAGCTATCAAACTTTTTTCCTAAAAAGTCATCACCTTATCTATTCATGGATTACACCTGGTAATGCGCACCAGCAAAGTGAATGGGGCTGAACTGCAACACCAGATACAAATTGCAGACAGGTGATGTTTTGGAAGAAAGCAGCCATGTCTTTGTATTCCTGTACACTCTAAGTTTAGTATTAATCTAACACTTTAGCGATCATCAATTATGCTGCAGGACAAACTCTTATATTACCCTTCTATTGCCTTTTTTCATCTATACAATCTTGATGTCTTTTACTGACAAACTACACAAACTTTCTAATTTTCTAACCAATAAAGTGCACCCATGAAACCTTAAAAACAGAAGAAGCCACTGGAGGGGATATATTGTATATTGTTCTCAATCACAACCAGCCACCAGAATTGAAAGATGGCTTCTTTGACTTTTACCAAATTGATTTAAAGTGAGCTATAGACTTGGGCAGTAGATGCACTTTCTAGACTCTCCCGTTCTTCAGGACCATCTCATACCATTGTTCAAGAGCGGATAAGAGTAAAAGGTGGTTGCCCGGGCCCTAAGATTGCAAGCTGGCCCAGTGGTAATTACTTACATATTGGCCCCCATTATAACCTGACCTTGTTGTTTTCTGTGGCGTGGCACCAGAGCCTACTGGAGATGAGGATTGGTTGGACAAACCTTGTGACATTCGACTGACAGTTTCGGTCATAATGGCAAGTTCTGTGAAGATCGATCTGAGAGATTAGGAATTCTATAAACACAAAAGCGTATCTACCAGCCATCCGCTGCTGCTTCTCCTATATACTGTACACAGTCGTGCTAGCCCCCTACATCCTACCTATGCCTTTTCTTGGCATGTTATCTTCCACGTGTGACCACTGCGCCATTCGCTTGTATGTTCTAAAACAGCGCTCAATTAGCCGAAACATAGGGATGGACAATTTATATTTTTGCAATGTGTACGGCAGGTAAAATATGTATTATGGTGGTGGTTTATATTCCTCCTGCTTATTCACATATAAGATGCTGTAAGTATCAACCTGACATTTCCCAATCATCCTGTGTTATTGATGGGGGACTAATAATATTGCGCGCACGGTATTGGATAGACGCCAAATTGGCCCATCTATTAAACAAGGCAAATCTTCTGGTTTTGCTAATTTAATAGGAGAACTGGGTTTTTGGGATCTATGGAGTGCGCAGAACCCAGATACACATTTTTCACGTTTCTGTAGTTCACATCAGTTCTTTTCACATATTGATATTATGTATGCAAATAACTTACTGCCGGGGGTTAAGGCAGCTTCATATCAAACTAGAGGCCTATTAGATCACTCCCCAATGTTAGTGGTGTTAGATGTTGGGGATGGTCTGATTTTCCACCCACTGAGACTGAATGTGTATTGGTTCTCACTTATTGTATTGGGATGGGATACGCAGATGTTTGGGAGTTTATTTTAAATTATCAATTTCATATTTTTGGATGTGCGAGTCTTTAGAAGCCTTTTTGAGAGGTCTTAATTTTAACTATCTGGAAAAACATAAGAGGAATACTAAAAGTAGAGAGCGCGCTTAGAGAATCGCTAGAGGCGGCTGAAAGATTACTGGCTTAACCAGGACTCTGCCTCATCTCGTAGGAAGTGCAAACCTGAGATACTATAAAAAAAAAAAAAAGCATTTCTACTAACTGTGTGCTGCTCCCATATGAAGTCATGCAAGCCCCAAAAATCCAGCCTATACCTTTCCTTGCCAAACAAGTGTTCAGCTAAGGTCTATAGAAAGTTCTGCACAATCTGATCTTCCATACATACAAGCTGCTTCAAGTAAATCACCTGTCTCATGGCAGTGACAATATGGAAAGAATCCTCAAAACCCTTCTGAATATCCGTCCTTGGACAAGACAGTAGAGCCTGTTCATGGTGCCTCAAGAAAGTTCCTTACAAGAAATGCTTCAAGAATTTCAGCCGTACTGGACAGAAGTAGCCGATAATTGCATCAAAATCCCTGATGACCTGTTTATTGTAATATTGCAGTAAAATATGTTCCTGCACCTAATATTCTGCTATAGAGCATTAGTCAACCCCCCTTTACTCCCAAATGTGAAGCATCTACCAGTTTATTGCTGCCTTAAAAGAGGTTCTCACCCATGTGCGACCACTGCTCCATTCACTTGTATGGGAGTTCTAAAACACCTCAATCCCATAAGAGTGAAAGGAGTGATGGTCACATATGCGCACCACTCCTCCATTTGCATGGGCGGTATTTGAGGACCTCAGTTCTCATGAATTTAGAATTACAGCTATCACTTTCTCAAAAGACATCACCATATCTATTCATGGTTTACACCTGGTAATGCACACCAGCCAAGTGAATGGGGCTGAACTGCAATACCAGACAGGTGCTGTTTTGGAAGAAAGCAGCCATGTTTTTCTATTCTTGTACAATTTCTTTAAGATGTGTTTAACAGTAATCTAACACTCTAGGGATCATCAATTATGTTGCAGGACAGAACACAATCTACTGGAGGGGATATATTGTTCTTAAATCACAACCATGAGCCATAATCGAAAGATGGCTTCTTTAATTTTTACCAAATCGATTTAAAGTGAGACTTGGGCAGTAGATGTACTTTCCAGATTCTCAGTGTTCAGCAACATCTCATACCCAGGCCAAAGGCTGCGAAGGAGCCCAGCAGCAAGGAACTGCACATGTTCCCCCATTATAATCCGACCTTGCTGATTAGGTCTGATAGAGAAAGAAAACTACAATAAAATACTTGAAGGATCTCTAAAGTCTATAGAAAGTGCTGCAAAATGTGATCTTCCATACATACAAGCTGCTTCAAGTAATCACCTGTCTCATGGCAGTGCCAATATGGAAAGAAACCCTTCTGAATACCAGACGTCCTTGGGCTAGATAGTAGAGCCTGTTCATGATGCCTCAAGAAAGCTCCTTACAAGAAATGCTTGAAGAATTCCAGCCATGCTGGACAGAAGCAGCCGATAATTGCATCAAAATCCCTGATGACCTGTTGTCTCTATTGGAATAGTGTAGTAAAATATGATCCTGCACCTAATATTCTGCTATAGAGCAGTAGTCAACCCCACTGTACCCAGTGGGGCATCTGCCAAAGTATGAGTGCCTTAAAAGGGTTCTCTGCACTTCTATGGCTGTTCTAAAACAGTGATCTCCATCAGTCCCATAAGTCTGAATGGAGTGGTGGTCACACGTTTACCACCACTCCAGAAGATTACCGTGGTAGGTTACTGGAGTCTTCTGTTGGTGAACATCTATTGGGCGAATCTTGTAAGATTTGTTCTGCAAATTAGCTCAGACATAGGTTCTGTGAAAAAAGATGTGATGAGATTAACTTTAGCCAGTAACATGGCACTACTTAGAGAACTAGAGGTTTTGATCTAGACGTTTAAAATCTGAGGTGGTGTGCTCCCTGATGGATCAGAAGGAACAAATTGCTATGTTTATGTATAAGTGGTATATGGAGATGTTTGGCGTGGTGAACCAAAGTTTTTTGCGATACAAAGAGGGTTAATTATCTGCCCCTTTTTAGCGCCTGTTTACACAGTATCTTCCATAAAGCAAGAGGTATGCCTGCTGTATAACGATCAATGTAATAGGTACTGAGGTGTCCAGAAACAGGACTACAAGAAAAAGTGGCATCTAAAAAAAAAAAAAAAAAAAAAAAAAAAATAGTTTATTGCATAAAAAATATAAAAAAATGTGCGACTTGCATGTTGACACCCTAGGGAGGTCTTTATCAAGCTAGTTTAAAAACATACAAAAGTGATCTATATAAAGAACAAAAAAAATTAAATTTTTTTAAATGATTAACCAAATCAGTGCCGATAGCGTCATAAGTGATAGACAATGACAATAAAGTAAGTTGAATAAAAGAAAAAAATATATACATAAAGTCAATGAAAGAATGTCGACCTAAATCGTAAAATGTTTTCACTGGATAAGATAAGCCAATAAAATAGAACAATCTGGTTCTGTGTCATCACTGTATAAAGCAGTGTTCCTTTGTGGTTTTTACCACACTATTTCTAGACAATTTTTGAGCACAAAAACACTTTATTTTATTGGTTTTTATATTGCTTGCTGAGACCTATGATCTTGTCCAGTGAAAACATTTTACGATTAGGTCGACATTCTCAGTGACTTATTACAGTCTATTATCACTTGGCTGACTGCTGCTTTTGGATTTAAATACGGAAGGATGGACTAATGGGGCTGTTAAATGTATTTTCAGGAGAGTTACCCTCGAGCCTACAGGGTGGCTCCCTGAAAGATTTTCAAAAATTTAAACCGCCTATATAGGACTATAGTCTCAGTTGGTGGGAAAATCAGAGTCTAGAACATTATTTGAATAATATTGTACCAAGGGGTTTGAGGATCCATATTTCTCCTGCCCCTAGATTAGACACTGAATATTAGGGAGTGGTGGGAGGAGGAATTTACCAAGTGCTGTCTCTGATGTGTATCCTCATAGAAGAGGAAAAAGAAAAACAGTTTGTGGTCATTAGCCAGGACTTTAAAAGAGAAATTAAAAAGGCAAAATCGGGGCGGAGCCTAGCCGTGGAACGGAATGGCCGCTTAGTTGTGAAGCTCTCGGCCTGAGTCTCGCACAGCGACCTATACAGCGACGAGATAATGGGCTAACTGCAGCTGTTTCGGAGGCATAAAGGTATCCTACCTTAAGGGATGCCACGGGAAAAAAAAAAAAAAAAAAAAAAAAAAAAAAAAAAAATCGGCGGTGAAACCGCGGAAGATATCAGACTTCTATTTCCCCCACGGGGGAGAAGAGGTCCAAAATGGCGTTGGCCCGCGCTCGGACGCGGCTTCTAGGGCCTCGACTCCTCCTCGAGATCCTCCCGGAGTCGCTCGCGCTCTCCGCTCAAAAGAGAGCGGTGTCGGCTCCGTCTATACCGCAACTGCTGGACGGTGCGGACCCAGAGACGCCTGGGCTTTCTCCCTGGCGGGCCGGGGCCTACAACAATCTCGGGCCTGCACAAAGAGCGCTTCAGGGCCTATAGCTGAACCCAGCCTGGAAACACCTCACTCGCATACCGCTAGTCCGGTCAGGCAAAGACCCAGGCTCCAAGAAATCGACTCCCAGGAGGAGGAGGAAGTGAGCAGCAATGCACAGTCTATTCCCATATCTACTGATTTTTTTGCAGATATCCCAGCGACAGAGAATTTACTTACTGAGGCCTCCATGAAAAATATGCTCATGGCCTTCTGTAGGTCTCTGACAACTGATATGTGTCTCATGGTTAAACCGCTAGATAGAGACCTTCAAGAGCTGAAAAGTCGCACTGTTCAGGTTGAATCTAAAATGGCGGAATTTGCGACATCACACAATGCACTTATAGATGCTCACTATGAGGTGGAGGAGGATGTGTCTTTCTTGAAAGCTAAACTAGCTGACTTAGAAGATCGCTCTAGAAGAAATAATCTAAAATTTAGAGGGATTCCAGAGTCGGTATCTACGAGTAATTTATCTGCATTCCTTCAGGATATGATACGAGCGTTACTACCAAACCTCACGGCGATGGATTTAACTATTGATAGAGCTCACAGAGTTCCCAGACCATCCCATCTAGATGAAGCCATACCTAGAGATGTTCTGGCAAAAATTCATTTCTATCGCACTAAGGAGCTGGTCCTGTCGACCTCTAGAAAGGCGGACCGCTTACCTGTACCATATCACAAGATATCCATTTACTCGGACCTATCAGCTACAACGTTGCAAATAAGGCGACAATTCATCCCTATTACCACAGCGTTACGCAAGCATCACATTTTGTATAAATGGGGATTCCCGGTCCGCGTGATCATTTCCCGAGATAATATGGTTCACGTCATTAAAAATCTGGAAGGAAGGAAAAAGTTTGCTAACTAAATGGAACATTCCGATTGTGGATCCACCTCTCTAACAACCACCTGGTTCCGTGTCTGATGGCTGGCGCCAAGCGAAGACCCAAAGACGTCCACATAAAGGGCTACGCAGCTAGAGACTCACCTTATCTTGGATTTCGTATGTCCACTGTTGCTGAACTTATCCCCCCAAGATTACGACAGCCGCTGGTCCACTGTACCATATTCTTTTTTTTTCTTTCTTGGTTTTGTTCCGATGGTTTACCCATTGGTTTTGTAATTTGTATGTTTTTTTTCCTTTCTGGTTCTGGCACACTGGGCGAAACGACTACACAGGGCAGAGACAACTTTGCTTCATGAGAATATTACCATCTTCTGGTGTACATGGTAGGGGTAAGATTCTTACAGCATTTTTAAACGTATGCTATTGTACTTAAAATTGTATCCATGAATGTCAGGGGTTTGAACTCCCCTCAAAAAAAGAGCCAGCTTATGGCGTGAGGCCCGAGCTCAAGACTGCGACATTCTTGCAATACAAGAGACACACCTTTTAAGGGCGGACGCTAACCGTGTTCATCACCCAACATACCCACATGTGTTCCATGCTCACTATTCCGCAAAGAGTAGAGGTACATTGATTGGGATTAGAGATTCAGTAGCGTTTCAACTATTGTCTCAATATGCTGACCCAGGGGGGCGATTTATAATAATAGTATGTGTTCTTAATGATGTCACTTACACACTGGTGTCAGTTTACACCCCTAATAGGAGACAGGTGGCATTCCTGGGGAGACTTGTAAGAGCAGTAGAAAAGAGAAAGCAGGGATGTCTGATATTAATGGGAGACTTCAATATGGCTCCAGACCCGCTGGTGGATACCACGTCTGGCATGTCAACTCATCACCCCTCTTTCTCACAAGCTATTATTTGGAGCCACAAATTATTTGACGTCTGGCGTATTCTTCATAATACCGAAAGAGACTATACGTATTATTCTACCGTGCATAATAGTTACTCACGGATAGATTTATTCCTAATAGAGCAGTCTAGCCTTTCCCTTAAGAAGTCAGAGATTTCACAAATAACATGGTCAGACCACGCAGCGATAACCATGTCCATAGCAGAAAAATATGAATGCGCAAAACCATATGTGTGGAGGTGTAATGAATTTTTAATGTCACAGCCAAAAACTAAAAGCAACGTTAGAAAGTGATCTGAGGGAATTCTTTCAGATTAATGCCCCTTCTGCTTCTGGCCCTGACATACTGTGGAATTCTCACAAGGCTTTTATTAGAGGAACATTTATTCGCCTAGGGCATATTGAAAAGAAAAATAGAATGGCAGAAATAGATCGACTGCTTCATCAAATAAAAACTATTGACACCAGTAACAAGCAATCTCCTTCCCCCTCAAATGCAGCGAAATTGATGACATTACGCCATCAGTTGTCCGCTTGCCTACTGCATAAGTATGAGAAAAACCTGAAGAGGGTTAGAGCTACGTACTACTCTCAGTCTAATAAAGCAGGCAAACTCCTAGCATCTAAGCTTAAAACAAAGACATGCAAAATCTAGAATCCCATTTATTCATAGTAAAGAAGGAACATATAAAATTTATGACCCGAATGGCATCGCCAACGCCTTTAGGACTTTTTATGAAGGCCTCTATAACTTAGCAGCTGATCCCTCTATGGTCCCCCCCAACAAATTACGATATTGAACAATTCCTCAGAACTGCTCAGCTACCGGCACTCACTGAGTCGCAGCTGGACTCCTTAAATGCACCTATCACTTCAGCAGAGTTGTTATCCACAATTAAGTCATTGCCGTCTCAAATCTCCAGGCCCTGACGGCCTCACTAATGAATATTATAAGTGTTTCTCCCCAGTCCTGATAAACCCGCTGTTGTCATTTTTGACGGCCGTGGTTGATTCTGGCACTATTCCAAAAGAGAATCAGGAAGCCCTGGTAGTTACTCTGCCAAAGCCTGGCAAACTTGCCACCAACCCCCAAAACTTCCAACCCATATCACTATTGAACACAGACTTAAAGATCTATGCCAAACTTCTAGCAAGCAGATTAGCAACATGTCTCCCAAGTTTGATAAATCAGGATCAGGTGGGGTTTGTTAAAGGGAGGCAGTCATATGACAACACTAGACGTATCTTAAACCTCATACATCACATTGACTCTAGGAGGGAAGAGGCGGTGATCCTCGCAGTGGACGCAGAGAAGGCGTTCGATCGCATTTGCTGGTCGTATGCCTTCTCGGTGCTTAAAAATATGGGGTTCTCTGGAGCTATTTTAAGAGCGATCGGGGCGCTGTACTCTGCACCATCTGCAAGAGTATTCATTAATGGAGTAGTGTAGGATCCTTTTCTGATAATGAATGGGACCAGACAGGGATGCCCCGTCGCCCCTGATATTTGTTCTATGTAACCATTAGCTCAGGTACTTAGAATGGATCCGGGAGTGGGAGGCATTGAAATACAGAACAAAACTCATCTTATATCACTCTACGCTGATGATATTATTCTCACTCTGTCTAAACCGCAAACATCTATCCCTCGCCTTATGGATACTATTAATAATTTCGGGCAATTATCATTCTATAAGCTAAACATGGCCAAATCGCAGGCACTACCTCTGAATGTTCCCCCACCTATGCTTCAACATTTGCAATCGACCTATAACTTTGACTGGAGGGAGGACAGTGTTCAATATTTGGGGACACAGATGACAGCGTCCCCAGGGACCCTCTATAAAAGTAACTATATCCCAATGTTAAAAATACTACAAGAAGAGACAGAGAAAATGTCAAAGACAGATGTTTCATGGATAGGGCGGGTAGCGGCTTTTAAGATGTTGCTATTACCTAGACTATTATACTTGTTCCGCACGCTTCCAATATCCCTCCCTGTTTCCTTCTTTGAAACGGCACAAAGGGTGATTTCAAAATAATCTATTTAAGCAACGGGAGGCGGGAGGACTAGGGGTACCTGTAGTGAGGAACTATTATATAGCAACGTTGGTCACTCAATGCGCAAGGTGGAAGTCAATGGATACCTCGGTTCCATGGCTGCACGTAGAGCAGGCGTTTGTATCCCCTCTAAAACTGGAAGATGCACTGTGGTTGCCTTTTTGGAATGTCCCGGCCCCCAAGTCCTTCTCCCCAGTCATGTGTGCCTCACTAATGGCATGGAAACTACTTCATAAGAAAGCTAACCCTACGAAACACTCTTATTACTGAAATGCCCTTATCATTAATGACCTGGGTAATTGACGATTTGGGGGTCTCCGATTGGGAGTCGAGGGGGATCACGCAGGTTTCTCAATTATACTCTGACTCTAATCACCTTATACCGTTTGCAGACTTACAACGGCAATACGGAATTCATGTTGGTGATTTCCTTAAATATTTTCAAATATGGCACTTCGTGTCGAAACATCCTGCGACGACAATACCCCATAACTCCCTTTTCACTTGGCTGTCGACTAGTATGAGGGGACTACGATTTTTATATGACAAAATGGATGAAATCTCGACTTTCACTCGGTCTACCCCGTTTCGTTGCTGGGAGAGAGATTTGGGGATAGCCCTTACCTCAGATGAATGGCAGCAAACAATTAGACTGATCCATCTGTCTCTAAAATGCAGCACTCAGAGACGGCCACAAAAATAATTTTACGATGGTACAGGACCCCGTCTACTTTACAGTTAGCATACCCCTCTGTGTCTGGGAGCTGTTGGAGAGGATGTGGGGGCAAAGGAACACTTCTCCACATTCTGGGAAATTGCCCCATGATTCGGGATTACTGGGATAAGGTCTTTGACTTGCTCTCGGAGCTGTTTAATCTCCAACTCTCCTATACCGCACCTATGGCCATCCTATTACTTGGAATTCCCGGTGAGCTGAACAAGCATAAACAACTCATCTGTAAAATTTTGACCATAGCCAAATTAATGTTGGTACAGAGATGGAAGACGGTGGCCCCTCCACCAGTGTCGGCTCTGGTCTCAGCCATACATAACACATATTCCTATGAAAGGGTGATTGCAATGGGAAACAATTCCTTTCATCGCTTTGAAAAAAATTTGGGATGCGTGGGTCTACTCTCGATTCGCTGTTGGAGGGACTTAGGTTGTAACCAGAGGGTTGTATGCTACCTATTGGGTGCATGAGCATAAACCCCGTGACTAGGGGAACGGCGTACATCTGAAGGAAAGGAAGCATTTTCAGTTTCTTAGGGATCTGTCAGAGTTTAGGGAAAGGAAAGCCTACGACATGTTTGTTGACCTGGTGTCACAAGAACTTAGGGATATTGAGACTCAAAATAAGGAGACCATCTAATTTATCAGCTCCCGAGATAGAAGCCTTGATTAGACCTGAGAAAAAAAAAAAAAAAAGACAGTATATTATAAAATCAAGGCTTCTGATAAAGGAGGCAACACGGTCATTATGAATCGTCAAGATTATGTAGATATGTTTAATCGTATCTTAGTGGATGGTACCTGTTATAAAAGGTATTTAAAAAAAATCCCACCGGACAATACCCAACAATTGCTCAGGTTGTTCAGGAGGCTCAGGGAATGGGACACATTGATAAGAATGAATTTGATTTCCTATTTCCCAAAACACCCAATAGCTTGTTTCTATTGTCTGCCATAAAGGACTAAGACTGTTAAAGGGCAGGCCCATTGTTTCAGGTGTAAATATAACACAGAACATCAGTGTATATGTGGGCAAGATCTTGCGTCCTTTTGTTTTGGGATTAGCCTCCTACATGAGTTATAAGACTGATGTACTTAAACATCTGGAGGGCATCCATGCTGAGCCCAGAACATTCCTGGCCAGCCTGGATGTCGAGGCCTTATACTCATCGATCCCTCATGATCTGGGTCTCTCAGTGATTAGGTTTTTCCTGAGTTCCAGGAGCAGTCAGTTTGGGCACATAACTTAATCTGATAAAGTTTTATGTTGTAATATGAATTCTGTGTTTGAGGATCAGGTTTTCCACCAGCAGCGAGGTACAGCGATGGGGAGTCCAGCTGCCCCAACTTTCACAAACCTGTACCTCTGCTAGTGGGAGGCCCAGGTCGTTTTCGGGGAGTCTGTCACAATGGACATCTACGATTACCCTCTGAATCAGATTCAGACCACGTCCTTATATTAGGGACGTCGTCGGTGTGAGAGTTTGAGGCTTTTGTGGCCGCTCTTAATGTTAACATGGTAGGCTTGTAATTTACTAGCGAGATCCATCAAAAAAAAAAGCTTGTTTTTTGGATTTACAACTGGAAATCAAGTGACACGGGTCCACCGTCAGGACACGGCTACAAATAGCCTCCTCCAGTGGCCTCCTCCATCCCGTGCCCCTCAAACAGGGAATACCGTGGGGACAGTTCCTTCGCATACACCAGAATTGCTCTTCTGTGATTATGACCAACAAGCTATTGATCTGGCGGATATGTTTAGAGCACGGGGTTTTCCCAATAACTTAAATCAAGCCAAAACATGGGCTATGGAAACCATTAGAGACAGATTGCTGGTCCCCAAGCCAGAGGAAACAGAGGTATCACACGTCTTATTGGGACCTTTGAGGAAAAACATTTAGAGGTTTTGAATATCCTCAAAAAGTTTTGGCGCATCTTACAGATGGATGGTGATTTTAACATCCCCAGACACACCTCCATTACATACAGGAGGAGGGAAAACATCGGGGATAAGGTTACAAGAAGTTGTTTGGAACCTGAGCACCAACAGTGCACCTGGTTGAACCACAAAATTGCTGGATCATATCGCTGTGGCTCATGCTCGGCTTGTAGTTTTATCCAGGTGGGTAAGAACTTCAGGAGTGTCACTACAGGTCAGGAGTATGCTACCCATGACTTCATAAATTGAAAAATGGCTGGAGTTGTATATTTGGTGACCTGTCCTTGCCCACTTAATTATGTGGGCAAGACAGTTAGACAACTCAGAAGAGTCAAGAAGCATGTTCTCGATATTTCCCATGAAAGTGACTCCCATAGCTAAGCGTGTACACGTACACCACCAGGGTAGAGCAGAGAGTTTACAGTTCCAGGCCATCGAATAGGTACGCCCTCCAAATAGGAGGAGGGAACCGGGAAAGCCCATTGGATATACAGGTTGGACTGTGTATCACCCAAGGACTTGAATGATAGCATTTGCTACACTTGTTTTCTCTCGGGCTTAGTGGGTCTAGTTTTGGTCCTTTCCATCCTTTAGTTGTTTTCAGCCCCTTGCTCTTGAGATATTGGCAGTGTCTCTTTGTATATACTGGGGCATTATTATTAATGGTCTATGGGCCAGGCGAGGGTTTGGTTAATTCCCTGCTGCATCGAGTTTGATTACTACACCCATAACACAGAAGGATGCAATTTATCCAATACCCAGCTTTTCTAGATAGGGATCCGGAGATACATATTTGCTTCTATATGATATATTCGCTGTATGCAATTTCTCTCTAACACCCAGCTTTCCTAGATAGAGATTTGGAGATATATACGATATAATTGCTGGATGAAATTTATCCAATATCCAGCTGTCTTAGAGATTTGGAGATACGTGTGTATCGGTGTCAGATTTTCAAGTCTCTATACGTTCTATACTCAAGTCTCTTCGAGGTGGCATCTATACATGTTCTTTAATGAATGACATATAAACTGATGCAGAGCCTCTCTAAGCTGGTTATATACACACACACACACACACCACTAAAAATGTGGGGGTGCATCATCTGGCAAACTGTTTATGCACTTTATTAATCTGCTATTTGAGCAGTGGAGGTGCCTATGCATTGCTTGGTGGTATTTATGAGTGATAGCCCCAGAGCAGAGTATCTTGTCAGGCTTTTATTCCTATATGCATAACCACTAAGCTGACCAGTGCTGCCTCCTATAGGACACATCCCACACTTTACCTAAACATCTTCTATTAACTAAGCAATAGCCTTATCTTTGCTAAGCACATAACACATTGCCTGCCTATTTGATCTGCTTCTGTTATATTTAATGCACAGTGACAGCTAGGACGCTCTTAGCTGTAGCATCCTGTGCCATGACAACAGGAACCAGCCCCCACTGTAGACTTACCTTATTGGTCCCTCAGGTTTAGCTGAGCGGGTTTAGATGACATCAGTGGGCGGATCCCAATGGTATGATTTGCCAGTTGACGTGGCGGGCCCTGATAGCAAGGAACCTCCCACAGGGAGGGCGGACCAGTTGATGTGGCGGGCCCTGATTGGTCCGTCCTCCGTTCAAGACCCCTTGGGGGTCTAATAAATGCAAAATAAAAAAATTAAAAAAAAAAGTTCAAAATCACCCCCCTTTCCCTAGAACACAAAAGTGAAACACATACACATTAGCCCTATCCCTGTGTCTGAAAATGCACGGTCAACAAATCTATAAAAATATTTTTCCTGTATGGTAAACGCCGTAGCAGGAAAAAAAAAAAAAAAAATCAAGTGCCAAACCGCCGTTTTTTTCACAGTTTTGCCTCTGATAAAAATTTGAATAAAAAAAGTGATCAGAGCAATAGACATTCCCCAAAATGGTATAACTAAAAAGTACATCTGTTCCTGCAAAAAAAAAAAAAAAAAAAAAAAAAAAATGATGCCTTATGCATCCCCGTACACGGAAGTATAAAAAAAAAAAGTTTTGGATTTTTGTTAAGGGGTTAAAATGTAAATAAATCCATATAAATTTGGTATCCTCGGAATCGTACCGAAACATAGAATACAAATGACATGTCATTTTTGCTGTAGAGCGAACGCCGTAAAAATGAAGCCCGTAAGAAAGTCGCACAAATGCACCTCTCTTCTAATCCAACCCATTCTGATTTTTCTTCTAGCTTCCCAGTATATTGTACAGAATAATAAGTGGTAGCATCAAGAAAAAAAAAATTTGTCCCGCAAACATTAAAACCTCATATGGCTGAGAACGGAAAAATAAAGTTATTGGGTTTGGAAAAGGGAGAATCAAAAACTAAAAAAAATCGAAAAATGTCACTGGCAGGAAGGGGTTAAAAAAGTTAGATTGATTTCCTCTAATATGTAAAGTCCTGCGGAATATGTTGGTGCTATATAAAATTGCTAAATAAAGATTGATAGGGATGGACAATTTGTATATTTTTGCAATGTTTTATGGGAGGTAAAAGATGGATTTTGGCAGGGTTTTATATTCCTCATTCACATAGGAAAATGTCAAAAGATACTTGATATCCTATCATTCTGTGTTATTGATGGGGGGACTAATAATATTGCACACAGTTTTGGAAATATGTCAAATTGGCAAATCTACTAGTTTTGCTAATTTAAAATGGGAGAACTGGGATTTGGGGATCTCTAGAGATTGAACCACCCAGAAACACATTTTTCATGTTACTCTAGTTAACAGTACTTTTCACATATTGATCTTATGTTTGCAAATCACTTACTGCCGGGGGTTAAAAAGGCTTCATATCAAACTAGAGGCCTATTAGATCACTAACCAATGTTAGTGGTTTTAGATGTTGGGAATGGTCTGATTTTCCACCCACTGGGGCTGAATATGTATTGGTTCTCACTTAAGGATTGGGATGAGGTACACTGAGATTGGAGTATTTTTCCTTTTTAATTGTTTATCACCTTAGATGTGGGAGGCTTTCAAAGCCTTTTTTGGGGGGGTTATATATCTTTTTTTCAGATAGTTTAAGTTAAAATGAATACTAAGTAGAGAGAGCGCTTAGAGAATCCCTAGAAAGGCTAAAATACAGGGGCATCTCAAAAATTAGAATCTCTGAAACGTTTATTTCAGTAATTAAATAAAAAAAAAGTGACCTATTTTCTAGATTCTTTACACACAGTGTTCTATTTCAAGTGTTTTATTTCTGTAAATGTTGATTATGGATTACAGGTAATGAAAACCCAAATCTAAGAAAATTAGAATATTGTAAAAAAGTTCAATATTGTAAATTCATATTGTGTGTCACCTGCCAAGGTTTCCTAAGCCTTTAAATGGTCCCTCAGTCTGGTTCAGTAGGACATACAATCATGGAAGACTCTGATTATGGATTGTAGATTACTGAAATGAATGGACGTTTCAAAGATATTCTAATTTGAGATGCACCTGTAGATTGGCCTAACCAGAACTCAGCCTCTTGTAGGTGGTTTGAAGTGTAAGAGATATATAGCAACTTTCTTCTGCAAAAGCTCATAGGACAGATCATTTCTCTATAAAATCTTTGTGAAATTTTGTATTCTGGTAAATTAACGGCAATAGTAAAGAGCATTCGGGATAAATTGGTGAGAAAATCATTGGCTGGAAAGATGGTTAGAGAAGATGAACAAAGTTTGCTCTCATTTACTGAATCTTATAGGCAGTTGTATACCTCATCACTTGAGGTGGACGATTCTGAAATTTTTAGATATCTGGGTGAGATCTACCCAATTTATCTAGTGACAATAAGATGATCTTGGGTGTTCCAATACTGCCTGGACTAGAATCTGCTTTGGCAAATGTGCCTAAGTCAATGGCTCCAGGAATGGATAGGATCCTAATTTGAGTTATATGGTTTATTGAAAGAATGAAGGGTTACACCAGCTTCTAGAGGTTTTGTGGGAAGCTGCTCGGGAAGGCTCTCTCCCTCTATCTATGGAAATCTGTTGGATATGTTTTATGGCACATCTCATTTTAATCCTCCAGATGAGTCTCATAGAACCTAATAGGGATGAAAAAAGTTGATGGGTTTGTTATAGTTTAATAGATTAGAGAGGGTATAGTCACCATAGTCAGTCTCCTATACTCTAAAGCACTCGAAGCACTGGGTATATCGGTCAAACCTTTACCCTGATATTTGTTCCAAGCCTTGGAGCATTTTGATGTGTTACTCCTCCTTATACGGCACCTCCTGAGTGTGACACACCATTGAGGTCTTTGTAGATCATATATCCATTCTAATACAAAGTCAGCTGGATACATGATTTTAAAATGATCACTTTTTTGGCAGTAGGAGTATACATGTCTATAGAAAATGTTAGGTGGGCTCTAACATTAAATATATCCTACCCAAGTGTCCTTGGAAGATCATTGTGGGACATGTCCTAAGCTTTAGTTTAGTCACTGAGTTTTACAGATTACAGTTTACATTAGTTTTAAAAGTCCAGGGGTTGTCATACAACTGACATCCTCCTCACAAAATTGTCTCCAAAACCAAATATACATTGAACAGAATAAAAACCTCCACTCACTATCAAACACCTTAGACATCAATATTGAGTTCTCCCAACAGACTTCTTGGGATTGTAAATTACCAAAAAGCCTCCTGGTATTTTAGCCTAGTAGACTTGAGGAATAAATCCAGTATGGTCTTTATTAAAATTTTATGTAATAATGGTAGCCAGTCTAGTCACGACCACCTCGGTGGGCAACTTGACATCTGTATTGATCAGGGATATGGGACGATAAGCATCCACATCCAAAGGATCTTTACTGGATTTTGCTATGAGTATATTTGCTGTTTCCATACATGGAAATTCAGAGTGTGAATGAATGTAGACGAACAAATTTAAAATATGAACTAAAAAGGTCTGTGAGCCAGAACTCTTGCTTATTTGTAGGTGACCAAATACTTATTTTCCACCATAATTTGCAAATAAATTCTTTAAAAATCAGACAATGTGATTTTCTGGATTTGTTTTCTCATTTTGTCTCTCATAGTTGAGGTCTACCTATGACGACTATTACAGGCCTCTCATCTTTAAGTGGGACAACTTGCACAATTGGTGGCTGACAATACTTTTTTCCCCCACTGTAGATTAGAAACCCTTGAGCCCTATGGACTGAATCGTGATTATGATGTTGCCGCATTTAACTGGTATTCTCTAACAATAGGTCTCTTCTATCCTAGGTTCGAGGAATTTAACAGTTGACCATTTGCCCAAAACTCCTAGCTATTGGAGTCTACTAAATTTATATCCTTCTTAGTAATTGACACGTCACTGCCTAGATCCACTTAAAGGAACATTGACCATTTTGCACTTGCTGACTCCTGATATCTCCTCTCCCTTGCTCTGTCATGTCTATTACCCACAATTTACAAATCCTTATGCATGCTGTTTATTATCCTAGAGTCCGTACAGACGCTGCGATAATTCAAGTGAAGTCTAACCAGCCCTACCGCTTTGGATTCTACTCCAACGGACCAACTCCTTTGACCTGCTATGTATTACGTCTCTACTGCGGTCCGCAGAATTGACCGACTGGGCTACCATTCAAGTTTTCTACTCTACGTATTTACAATTGGTATGCATAGGTTGTAACTAGTCCCTACTTTCTCTTCTAACTATACATTTTAGGTATATGCATTATGCTTATTTATCTTGAGTTACTGCCCTTGTGGTTCAGCCAACTCACCATGTCATATTGATGTCTTTTTTTCTATCTATAGAATTAAGCATGTATTCACATGTATTTTTTTCTTGATTGTGTAAAATTACTTTTCCACCATAATTTGTACATGTACTGCAATCATCAATATACACACTGTATGGGAAAAGATGATACGAATATTTGTATGTATTTGAAACTTTCCCAGCTTGAAGGGTAACAACCCAAAACGTATCTATGTACTCCATTAAAACTTTACTAAGCAGCATAACCATTTCTGGAGTGCGGTTCCAATTCCTGTATTCTACTGTAGTGATGCACTTCCAGGGATTGCAAGTGCATTGCGCATGTGGGGAAGCGCCAGAGATCAGAGTGTCTCCCCCGTGCTTGCTAATTAATGCACAGCGCTAGCTGATTTAGGCAGTGCTTGTTCCATTGTGGTACCCCACGGATTATAATAAGGGTAAAATGTGTGGGTGTCTAGAGTTTAAGACTGCAAGTGGGTCAGGCGGCAAGTAATTTCCCATTTGCTCCCATTATAACCCAACCTTGTTGATTACTGTGGTGGGGCCCTGGAGTCTACTGGAGACTAATATTTGTTGGGAAACCTTGCAAAATTTGATAGTTTAAACTTGAACCGACATGTTCTCTGAAAATAAAATGTGATGGAGATTAGAAAAACCACCCAAGCAGCTCCTTCAGTCGTGTACTGCTCCCATATACCCACTGGGCCACACCCAGATGAACAGTCATGTTGTACTCCAGCATCCGACCCATGCCTTTCCATGACAAAAGTGGTCATCTAGCAAGCATTAAAAGCGCTGCAAAATTATCTTTCATACATACAAGCTGTTTCAAGTGACTGATATCCCTCTCTCTCATCTCGGATGTCGCCTAAGTGACGTGCGGTTGTGACTTTAGCTGCTTCTACCCTCTCCGACTTGGTTGAGAAGGTACTGTACGGATATAGGCTGTTGCCAACCACTGCACAGCCTAGGAAAGTGAGGAGGTTTACATCTATACACCTCCAGACTCTATTGGACTATATCTCAGTTTGGGCAGCTCTGTGCCACCCCCATATTCTTTCCTTGCATCACTATAGCTCTGGGTTTTTTGACCAGGAGACCCTTAGCTAGTGGACAACTGTGACCGGTGTGTCATCAAATACGTCCAGGCACCTACGAGCAGCATTTTATTCAAATAAGTGATTTTATTATCTCTCTCACTAAAAATACTGTAAATCTGTACCAATTTGTGTTTATCCTCCTAATTATAATGGATTTTATCAGAAATAGATCCTGGGAAAGGGAGGATCTGTTTGATTATTATACTAGACCCTCTCCCTTTACCCAGGAGGAAACTATTACACCTAATGTTAACATTTCGCCATTGGCTGTACCCTTAATTAGTCGCGAACAATTGAGTACCCTGTTTTGGGACCTTGAAAGACTACTATGTGATGAAACTAGACATAGTCTAGACCACAAATTTTTGTTAATATATTTGAAAGAAAATATTACTCCAAGAGGGTTGAGAATTAGAATTTCATCACCCTTCCCCCAATGATGCAACCTTTTCTAATGAACGGGATGAATTTTTACACCAGTGCACAATTGGTCTCGTTGACCATTTATCTCATAAAAGGCTAATCCTAGCTAAAGATCTAGAAAAAATCTTGGATCTAACCAAAAAAAAAAAAAAAAAAAAAAAAAAAAATCGAGGATAATAGTAAGCATCCTGACTTTACTAGAATGAGGAATGTACTCCGTATACGACTCAGGGAAATAGTGAGAAATATGCTCGAAACTAAAAGTAACAAACTCAGAGACAGACACGACTTTCAAAATAATAATTCAGTTCTGGACCACTTCCAGTAAAACATTCGAACAGGTCCCTTTGAGATCATATACTGATCCAAATGCAAAAAAGGCTACCAACAATTCTGGATCCCTTAGGAAAAAAGCCATACAACAATATAGTGTTATGAGGGAACCGGGCCAATCTTCTAGAGCGATCCCCCAAACACCCTTAATTCCTAAAACTAAGATCCAGAACAAACCTAAAGTTACCACTTTTAGCGAAGATTTTAACGTAGCCCGATCATCTGGATCCGGACAAAACCTAACACAAACTACAGTCAAGACACCACTCAATAGTCTTTACATAGAATCTCAAATAAAAGATCCCCTTTTAAATAAAACACACACATGGATCCATTTCTAATTCATCTACAATTCCTTTAGTTAAATCAACACAAACTCTATGCTTACCAGCAACCACATTTGGGGATATTCTAGAAAGCTCCAAGACTAAACACAACTGTATCTCTACTAACACCTAACTCTCCCTCTATGGTTACTTCTAAATACCAGTTCAGTTGCCAATATTTCACTTGAATCCATTTTAGATGATTCTCTTTACAACACCCCGCTCTCCCTCACACAAATAAAACAGGCCCTAAATTTATCTAACACTCAAGAGAAAGTCTTTAGACCTTCCTCCTATACTGACCCCAACTACTATATACCACACCAAAGAAACTCCATTACAGATTCGGATATCCAAAATATCCGATTACAGTCCCCTGAGCCTAAAACGAAAGGAAAGACATGACCAGTCACAAACTTTACCTACCCAAGAAAGACGCAGAGGCTGCAGGGGAGGGAGGAAACACAGGAAGGACCCTGGACCCCCCCCCCCCCCCGAGCCCCAGCTCCAAGAGAAACAAAACTTAACCTGTATTTTTAAAATGTGACCACCAACTCACTCCAGCAGAGGAAAATCTCCTGTCTAAGGGACTCTTTCTGCCCCTCTCAAAAAATTGATGAGTTACAATTATTTGTGGATCTAAATAGATTTGTGAGGAAGCTCACTTTAACAAGGCACTTTGCCATAACCAATAAAACTAGATCTGAGACTGCTGCCACTATGGATTCAGTCAGATGCCCAAATGTCCACCCTCCAAAACAAACCCATTTATACAAATCTTAAACCTAAATCTACTTTCAATCCAACTTACCACAAAGGTCACCATATTGAAACCTTCTATACCCTTGTTAGTTCAGATTTTAGGAAAATATCGCAACATACACAGGGTTCACATAATCTCACACTACATGAAAGAAGAGCCCTCCTTTCCCTAAAGGGTAATAATGAGATAGTAATCAAAAACGCAGACAAGGGGGGGGGGGGAAATCGTGATTATGAACAAAACAGCATGTGTCACCGAGGCTCTCAACATACTCTCGGATGACAAATTACTACATTCCCCTTCATAAAGACCCCACAACCAAACACCTTCAGGAATTCACCACTTTAATTTTGGATGCCCATCGACAGGGAATCCTTACTTCTAAAGAAAAAGATTATTTATTGGTGAAGAACCCCAGTCTGGCCTTCTACCACTTACCAAAAATACACAAGGACCCCCTTAACCCTCCAGGAAGGCCCATCATATCGGGTCTGAACTCAATTAGTCGGAATTTATCACATTATGTCGATATTCATTTGCAAAAATACGTGGTCACATTACCCTCTTATCTTAAGGATTCACCAAGCTTAAATTGAAATATTATTGAAATTAGAATGGCAACCAAACTATCAATGGGCCACCTTAGATGTTAAAGCTCTATATAGCAACATACAACATGATCTGGGTATAGAGGCTTATCTAACAGAAGATCCCCAAATGCCCGCCAATCAGAAGACTTTTATTCTGGAAAGCATACGTTATATTCTGACTCAATTCATTTGAATTTCAAAATCAGATTTATCTGCAGACCAAGGGAACCGCAATGGCGATGAGATTTGCCCCTAGTTTCGCGAACTTATTTATGGGGGCTTTTGAAAAATCATTTATATTCAGTCCCCACCAATGGACAAAATCAATAATTCTATACAAGAGATATATCGATGACCTCCTTTTCATTTGGGATGGCACATCTGATTCGTTTTCCAACTTTACACAGTACCTTAATTCAAATACTTGGGGCCTTGATTTTACTGTCAAAATTAATCTCTGAACTTGAATATCTGGATCTCTTATTGATGAACATTGATAATACCATACAAAACGAAAACATTTTTCAAGAAAGTTGACTATAATAGTCTCCTGGATTTTAATAGCTTACATCACCACAAATGGAAGGAGAATATCCTTTTCAGTCAATTTAAAAGGGTATGCAGGAATTGCACAAAAGATGAAGATTTTCTTCAAAGTAAAATCATATCAAAGAGATTTAATGAGAGAAATTATCCAAAATCTATAGTGAGAGCAGCACAAACAAAAGCTAACAATTTCACCCAGAATGTTTAGTTCCCCGTTGTAAAAATACAATATACACACTTTCAATCACAACTTTATAACAACATATAATGGATTACATGGACATATTAGATCTATCTTTAGAAAAAATTGGAACATTTTGCTTAATGACCAATATCTCAAAACAGAATTACCCAAGGACCCTGGGATAATTTTTAGGAGGGCTAGATCTCTAAAGAACCTGATCACCCCAAGTCGACTTAAAACTGTCACTAGGAAAATTAAACAAGTATGTTCAACCCCAGGCAGTTTTAGGTGTGGACACAACAAATGTTGGCCAGTACATTGGTGTATTGTTGATTTTATGTTGCAGTCGTTTTTTGCATAATGATAGCATACATACATGTTCTTTTGATCTTTACATTGATTGGCTTTGATCTATCTTGACGTTTTTATATTTTGAGTATTTGGCATATGTATACCAGTTTTCTATTATGTCCAATTTATATTTATATGTTCCTATATCTACATATTGTCATAGGTCGTGTCCTACCTCAATCCCATTGATGTATACTATATTTTGTTTTTAGTTATTTTTTTATTTTTATTTCAATTTTTTTTTTTTTTTGTTTACTTCCTACTATCATTTGTATAAAGTTTTTTTGGGGTTTTTTTTTGCACATGTGCAGTGCAGATTTTTAGATGCCACTCAGAGGGTATATTACCCAGCAAATTAGACCCTACCACATGTCTGTCTACTGACACTGGTAAGTCCTATGTTGTTCTCTTCTTGCAATCCTTATCCTATGGTTTTAACCTGTCTCGTATCAAAACCGTGCTAATGTTCTCTAGAAATCACATTGATATTGTGCTAGCATTCCCTAGAAGTTAATAAGCGTTCTTATGTATCCATGTCCTCTCACTGTTATTAGATGATCTCTATTGATTCCTGCACTTTGGAGAGTCTGAGACACTTTAGCTGCTATTCTCCCCTCCTTTCTTTTTAGTAACAATATATATTTTAACTGCATTCTTTATGACACTGGGATGAGATTATATACATAAAAAATGTACACGATGCCATTGTATGTGGATATTAAGTATATAATTTTTAAATGTGTATTTCCCTGAATGAAATTTGTGGTGTTTGTACTTTGTTTTATTAGTCATACACTTGAAAAAGGGGTATTGCCCCGAAACGCCAATCCCGGCGTCGTGTGTTTTTTATTCGTGTCTGGATTAAAGTGTGATTTTGACGTACCATCCGTGGTGAAGCGCTGTGTCTTTCTACAAGCTTTCCTGTTCCTTGTCCCTTGGTGTGGATTCAGATACAGGTTCGCTACTGGTATCCCTCTATCACATGTCGCATGGCAGTGCAAATATGGAAAGAATAATTGAATACAGACAATCCTTCACCAAGACAGTAGAGCCTGTTCTTGGTGCCTCAAGAAAGACCCTTACAAGAAAGGCAAGAAGAAGAATTCCAGCCATGCTGGACAGAAGTAGCCGATATTTGCATCAAAATCCCTGATGACCTGTTTCTATTGTAATAGTGCACTAAAATATGTTCCTGCACTTAATATTCTGCAATAGAGCATTAGTCAACCCCACTGTACCCCCAGCAGTGAGGGATCTGCCAATGTATGGCTGCCTTAAAGAGGTTATCCCACCCATGTGACCCACTGCACCATTCACTTGTATGAGCAATCATCAGTCCCATAAGTGTATGGAGGTGAGGATTTGTTGGACTACCCTTACGATATTCCTTCCACAATTTAGTTTGGACAGACGGGTTCTGTGAAGAAAGATTTGATGCAGGTGAAAACTGATGCCATGTTACTGGCTTAAGGTAGAGAACTAGAGGATCGATCTAGGAGGTTTCAATCTGAGAACAGGAGGTTTCAATCTGAGAACAGGAGGTTCTCAATCGAGAACAGGAGGTCAATCCAGGAGGTCTCTTTCCCATTCTTTTACTTTAAAATGTTGAAAATTGTCATGTGGAATATGAGGGGAATTAAAGACTATTTAATGCGCTTAAAGACCAACATAGATGTCTCTTGGAAACCTGACTGAACAGTTCATAAATGGATAGTGAGAAGGTTTCCATCTTTTTCATGGAATATTCTAGGTGTGTGTTTTTTCTTTTTCATGTCCCCCCTGGATTTTTCGCTGAAAAAAGATTGAGGGGGGGGGAAAATTTTTTTTTTTTCTGTGTGTGGGGGGGGAAAAAGAGGTTTTTGGGGGGGGGTTTTTTATTTCCCCCCCCTTTTAAAAAGGGCGGTATCCCTTCCAATATTTTTTTACTTTCCCCCCCCCCCCCTTTTTTTTGTTGGGTTAATAAGGGCCCCCTTTGTGGGGGGGGGGCGGGGGGCCCCCCCCCCCCCCGAAAAAAAAGGGGGGGGGGGGGTTTGGGGGGGTTTGCACCCCCCCCCCTTTTTCCCCCCTTTCTCTTTTTTTTTTCTTTTTTTTTCCCTTTTTTTTTTTCCGGGGGGGGGTTAAAAAACGCCTTAATTTAAACCCCGGCCCTTTTCCCCCCCCCCCCCCTTTTTTTTTTTTTTTTGGGGTGGGGGGGCGGCCCGCCGGGGGGGGGGGAGGGATGAGTGTTGGTTTTTTTTTTTTTTTTGGGGGGGGGGGGGGGTGGGGGTGTTTTTGGTTTTTTTTTTTTTTTTTTTTTTTTTTTTTTGGTGGGGGTGGGGGGGCTTTTTCTTCGTTTTTCTGGGGGGGGGGGGGGGGAAGAGGAGAGGGGGGGGGGGGGGGGGGGGGGGGGAAGTAGTTTATTGGCTTAACCAGGACTCAGCCTCTCCACAGGAAAGAACAAGCATCATGGGATACTATAAAAACCTCAAGCAGCTACCAGCTGTGTGCTGCTCCCATATATCCTACCTATACATTTCCTTGACAGACAAGTGGTCAGCTAAGGTTTATAGAAAGTTCTGCACAATGTGATCTTCCATACATACAAGCTGTTTCAAGTAATCACCTGTCTCATGGCAGTGACAATATGGAAAGAAACCCTTCTGAATACCCACTGTCCTTGGTCAAAATAGTAGATATTTCTCATGATGCTGGACAGAAGTAGCCGATAAATGCATCAACATTCCTGATGACCTGCTGTCTTTGTTTTAATATTGCAGTAAAATATGTTCCTGCCCTTAATATTCTATATAAATGTATTTGTCAACCCCACTGTGCCCCCAGTGAGCAGCATTTTACAGATTCTCCCAGTCTACAGCAATATCTCACCCTAATGCAGGGGTGGATTATAAACAAGGGTGAAATGTGTGGTTGCCCAAGGCTTCAAGGAGGCCCAGGGACAAGTCATTGCATATTTGCCCCATTAAAATCCAACCTTGTTGATTACTATGGTGCGGCAACAGAATCTACTAGGAGTATTTTTAGGGCAAACCTTGCGAGAGTCGACCAGCAGAGTCGCTCATAATGGCAGGTTCTGTGAAGAAAGATCAGATCATATAGGGATGAAGTAAAACTATATAAAAAAACCAAAAAGCATCTCTACCAACCATGTGCCGCTCCCATTTACTCACTGAGCCATTCACATATGAACAGTCATGCTGGCCCCCAATATCTGACCTATACCTATCCTTGGCAGACAAGTGGTCAGCTAAGGTCTGTTGATAGCAAAACACCATGTTATCTTCCATACATGAAGCTATTTCATGCTATCACTTGGCTCACAACAGTGCCAATATTAAAAGAAACCCTTATGAATACCACAAATCCTTGGCCTAGACAGTAGACCCTGTTCATGGTGCCTCAAGAAAGCTCCTTACAAGAAAAGCTTCAAGAATTTCAGCCATACTGGACAGAAGTAGCCGATAATTGCATCGAAATCCCCGATGACCTGTTTATTGTAATAGTGCACTAAAATATGTTTCTGCCCCTAATAATCTGCTTTAGAGCAAGTCAATCCAATTGTGAGCCGCCTGCCAATGAATGGCTGCCTCAAAAGGGGTTGTCCAACCCACGGGTTCCCAAAAGGATCAGAAGGAACAATTTGTGCCTTTATATAAATGGTTTATTGAAAATGTCTGGTGTTGTGAACCTAAGTTTCCTCCCATACAGAGAGCAGAGAGTCTATTAGAAGATCAGTGGTGGGAGCTCATCCGAGACCAGTTTTGGTTAAACTGTGTTATATTGTAATACTGCAGTAAAATGTGTTCCTGCAGATATTCTGCTTTAGAGCAATAGTCAACCTGTACCCCTAACAGTGAGCTGCTAAGGTATGGCTGTGTTTAAGGGGTTATCCCACCCATGTGTGACCAACGCTCTATTTACTTGTATGAGAGTTCTAAAACTGCGATCTCCATCAGTCCTATAAGAGGAAATGTAAATGTGTGATCACCACTACATGTGCACCACCACTCCATTTGCATGGGGCATAGGGGTATTTGCAGACCACTGTTCTCATACAGACTTACAGCTATCAAAACACTTCTCAAAAGACATCACTATTCATGGTTTACACCTGGTAAGGCACACCAACCAAGTGAATGGGGCTGAAACGCAAAACCAGTCAGGTGTGGTGCTGTTTTGGATGAAAGCAGCCATGTTTGTGTTTCCCTGCCCAACCCCTTGAATATATGCTTACATCATTTATGTTGCAGGACATTCTTATTACCCTTTTATTCTTATTCACCTATATTATCTGGTCATCTTTTACGATTAGATCTGGATCCACACTCTTGAAACCTATTTGCCTACTGAAGTCAATCTGAGGACTGACCTAATGAATTTTTTTTGGAGATATATATATATAGCCTTTATATTAGTTTGAATCAGAAGGGACCTTGTAGCTTATTTTTATCCATTGTTTGTCCAGTTTTTACAGCAGATTGCAGATGGTTTTTACTATTATAGTAAAGATGTTTTATGCAGTCTGGATGCTGAATCCTTCGTCTTTTCATGTTCACCTGGAAGTGGCCAAGAGTTTTCCTTCGGTGAGGACATTCTATGGATTCACCTGTCTCAAAAGGTAAGCTGGTACATGTTTTTGTACAAAGAAAGAAACCCTTCTGAATATCCACCGTCTTTGGTCTAGATAGAGCCTGTTCATGGGGCCTCAAGAAAAGCTACAAGAATCAGCCACACTGGACAGAAGTAGCCGATAATTGCATCAAAATCCCCGATGACCTGATTTTAATGTTGCAGTAATATTCTACTGTAGAGCATTAGTCAATCCCACTGTACCCCCCAACTGAGGTAATTGCCAATAAATGGCTGCCGTAAAGTGGTTATCCCACCCATGTGTGACCACTGCTCCATTCACTTGTATGAGCAATCGCCATCAGTCCCATAAGAGTGTACAGAGGTGAGGATTTATTGGACGAACCTCATGAGATTCATCCTACAATTTAGTTAGAACAGACAGGATCGATTTAGATGAATATTTACTATCCCTCCTATATTCATGGCATTATGATTTTAGGGATATATACACCACTTGTCCGAGTTGGGGCAAATTGGAAGGTTTTATAGACGTAAATATCCAAAGGTAGAGTTTGGGAGAAGGCAAAAACATAAGGCATTAAAAAGGTTGGGTAAATCTGTTCTCCATTGTGGTAGAATTCTACACCCACTTTTGGATCACACATGGAGTATTAAAATTCCTCAAATATCTACTCAGGGTACGATTTAATTTGTAGAAATGCGAAACACAGTATTGTGTCTAAGGGGGCTATTACCTTCATTTTTCTTTGAAGGAATAGAAATCTCTCCAATACAGTTTTCCCAATGTCACTTGAAATATTGATCAATAAGTCGGGCGGATCGGGCTTCTGTCTGGCCTGGAGCCAAAACCCAAAAATGCCTACAGCCAGAAATGACAAATGTTATTGGCTTATATAATGAAATTTACATTTTCCAATATACTCTAAGCTCCTCACTGTTTTCTAGATATCTGCTGTCCGTCATTCATTCTGCTTAGATTCACTGGATAAAAATTAGGCCATGATTGGAAGCATGACAGCAAGCAGAGATCTAGAAAACTAATACATTGATATACAAAGCAGATTATAAAATTCTATACGTTATACAAAAACATCTCTCTCTACACTGGACAACCCTTCTAAGGTCTGGGGTTTGACCTAACTTTCGCCCAGGAACAGGGCAGAAAAGCTGTTTATGTTGGAGATTTTGCTGCGGATTATCCTCCCCCCTCCCATCCCGGTGTCTCTGGCAGGAATATACAATACCTATGGGTCTGATATTTACCCTGCTGGATGTCTATTCTCTGGGCTGAGTCAGGCACAGGTACCAATTCTCAGGGTCACAGTCAGTATATCCTGTCATTTTAATAGTATTGATGTGGGAGTATTAGCCTTGAGCACGGGCTGAGACATTGACAGTCATGATGGCCCTTGGCAGACACGTGGTCAGCTAAGGTCTATAGAAAGTGGTGCACAATATCTTCCATACATACAAGCTATTTCAAGTAATCACCTGTCCCATGATGGTTCCAATATGGAAAGAAACCCTTCTGAATACAAAAAATCCTTGGCCAAGACAGTAGAGCCTGTTCATGATGCCTCAGGAAAGTTTTACAAGAAATGCTTGAAGAATTCCAACCATACTGGACAGAAGTAGCCGATCATTGCATCAAAATCCCCGATAACCTGTTTGTTAATACTGCAGTAAAATATGTTCCTGCCCCTAATATTCTGCTTTAGAGCTATAGTCAACCCTCCTGTACCCCTAACAGTGAGCTGCTAAGGTATGGCTGCGTTTTAGGGGTTATCCCACCCATGTGTGACCAACGCTCTATTTACTTGTATGAGAGTTCTGAAACTGCGATCTCCATCAGTCCTATAAGAGGAAATGTATATATAAGCACGGTCTGAATATCTTCTGTAAAGCAAGAGGAATGTATTTGTATAATTTTCATGTAGCCTGACTTTTCCTCAGATGTTTAGAAGTAGAAGTTTGTATTCTCCATGACATCCAGAAAAATGGAGTTGGTTTAGGTGCAGAAAACTCTTCCAATGTTTTTTCCTAATTAGACAGTGTAAAGTAAAATAAGCCATTATAAAATCGGTTTTGGAACAGGATGGGGAGTATATAGAATATTATGGTTGATATTCTGATATTATGGAGTCCGATTAGAGGGGCGGGGGAGGTCAGTGCTCAGATCAGGAATATGAGGGGTGTATGTTCCATTCACTAGCTCAGGTTGCTAGGTTTTGGGGATGGGGTAAGATGGGAGGGAGGTGGACAGAAGAAGGTTCTCTTTCCCATTTTAAATATTGAAAATGTTCATGTGGAATATTAGGATTAAAAACACATGGCTATATTTAATGTGCTTAAAGACCATCAACTGTAGATAATAGTCTCTGGAAACATGACTGAAAACCGTAAAAAATGGGTAGGAAGAAGCTTTCAATTTATGTATTCATTTTATCCTTGGATATTTAGCTTTAGTATAAGATTAATAGAGATGGACAATTTATATTTTTGCACTGTGTATGGGAGGTAAAAGATGGATTTTGGTGGTGATTTATATTCCTGATGGGGTATATTAAAACTCGTATCCTTTGATACCAAAGTTAAAATGTGTATTGAACCCAACTCTCCAAATCTATATATAAAACTTCTGTATAATGGCGAGCTCACACCATGTCACATTGCGGCCATGTTATTCATGACACAGGAAAATCCCGATTTAGTAACGTATATTATACGGGAGATTCCTAGAATATCAAATGGCTCACAATCAGCAGACTACTGTATGATCCCCAAAAACAAGGATACTGGTGTCACTTATTCCTCAAAGGATCAAAAGATCCAGAGACTCCCAGTACATTTTTCCTTGTTTGCAAATGGTGCCGCTCAGAATGTCAATTTATCAGATGATCACTCCACCCACAGACACCAGATTTTAAATGGGGGAAAAACCAAGAACGCCTATAAACTGACGTCACTGCTCTAATATCACTAGAGC
The DNA here is from genome assembly GCA_947044405.1 of Leptodactylus fallax. NCBI lineage: Eukaryota > Metazoa > Chordata > Amphibia > Anura > Leptodactylidae > Leptodactylus > Leptodactylus fallax. Next base: position 1,430,238 of record CAMRHE010000270.1, read on the forward strand.
TAAATAGAGGTCCCATATAACTGGTTTAGGCAACCTCAGATCATCCCTAACTCAGCTATATTATACACCTAACACGTTTCTAAGCTATTAGTCCGCAGCTATTCAGAGGTGTTTGAACATGAATATTTGTAGAGCTATAGTTTCTCCCCGCTCCCCCCTCAGCACTAATGATCGATCAGCCACAGGTAAAGGCGGAGATCCCCAGACTTTCAAGTGCAGGAGACGACCCTTATCAGGATTATATCAACCAAAATCGGTGGGCAGTCTACACAGAAGTATAATGTGAATGCGCGAACAGCCAAATCGCACTGCGGCTTCTAGTGACGTCATCTAACCACGCCTCCCTATGACTAAACCGCGCTGTCAAGATTCATAGACATTTTGATTCTGTGAAGTGGTACCAGGGACCAGTTTATGGATTGTGTGAAGGCCCTTAATATAAACGACTTAGGCCTATTCTTTGCATCAGAGATTCGAGCTGTGCCCATAATGTTCCTAGGATTTTAAAAATTCAGAAATCAGTAGAAGGCAGACTAAGTACAACCATATATAGAAAGGAAACTGCCCCTAATTGCCTTCTGGAATGGAATAGCTGGCATCCCAATTCCCTTTGGAAGGTAATACCGAAGGGACAGTTTCTGTTTACGGAGAAATTGTATATAATTTATGAATAATCAAAATGCAGCTAGAGATCTGCAAGCAAGATTTAAAACAGAGGTTACCCAGATGGGGTCTTGCATAAAGCATATCAGCATGCAACAACTGACTACCCACATTTAGTTTGCATTGAGTTTTGTTTGATTTGCGTTTTTGGTTTATATTCCTCCTCCTAGGGTAATCTTTTACACTCTCTTATGACACTTCCCAACCATCCTGTGTTATTGATGGGGGACTAATAATATTGAGCGCACAGCATTGGATAGACACTGAATTGCCCCATCTATTGAACAAGGCAGATCTACTGGTTTAGCCAATTTAGTGGGAGAATTGGGTTTTTGGAATCTATGGAGATTAATATACCCGAGAAGCCACTCTCAGTCGAACAATCATGCTGGCCCCAACATCCAACCTATGCCTTTTCTTGGCAGGCAAGTGGTCAGTTAAGGTCTATAGAAAGTGCTGCACAATGTGATCTTCCATACAAGTTGTTTTAAGTAATCACCTGTCATGGCAGTGACGATATAGAAAGAATCCCTTCTGAATACCCACCGTCCTTGGCCTAGACAGAACCTGTTCATAGTGCCTCAAGAAAGCTCCTTACAAGAAATGCTAGAAGAATTCCAGCCATGCTGGACAGAAGTAGCCGATAATTGCTACTTTAAGATGAAACATTGTCACCATGTATTGATGAAAAATGTCGAGAAGCATTGGACATATTTTCTCCTGTTTTTGTACAATCAGAAAGGTGTTCGGCTCTCCTTATTTTTACTGCTCTAATAGAACATCCTACATATAAATTGCAACTCGTACATACAATATAAACAATGTGATGACTGTTGCAATTTAAAAAGCTCAATTTCGTAAGCTGTCATCACCAACAACTCGAAAGTTTGTAGTTTTTTTTCACATATTTGCAAACACTGAATCTACTTAGTCCACATTTTAAAAAACCCTTCAAGGTCTAACCAAGTTGATGACGTTGGTTTAATAGTAGTAGTGAACATGCTAGGTGATATTACCAATTGTGCGTCCCCGTTTAGCAATATATTGTACCCCCTCTGCTAAAATTGTATTAAGAGAATCTTGTAAAATAGGTAAATTTAAAAAATTAACGATGCTTTGATATTGTGCGCTAAAGGGGGTTGAAAAAAAAATGATTATTGGAATTTCTACTGAAACGATTGTTAGATAAGGAAGAACGAGACCTTTGATCTACTAAATTATGAGCTCTTTTCAAAGGACCAATTGGGATAACCTCGTTTTTTTTAAGTCTAACGTAATAGTGCTCTGGACATTATAATCCTTTTCTAAAGAGCAAGCTCGCTTTGTTCTAATAAGTTCCCCCACTGGTAGAGACGTCATTGTGTGTTTAGGATGACTAGTAGCCAAGAATAGTATTCCCTGATGGTTTTCTATATAGCGAAGTTTCTACCATACTTGTATCAATTACCTCTTACAAAAATGTCCAGAAAACATTTCTATGGAATGAGTAAATGTGAACTGTAAATGGATTTCATTGGAATTAATGTACTGAATGAAATTGGGTACGGACGCTACATCTCCAAACCAAATAAAGATTACTATAATAAGCCATGACTAAGGGGCTACACACCCTGAAATGCGTAGGCTTTTCTGTGGATCTTTCTCCCATGTAACTTTTTTAATCCATTATGAATTAAAAGTTATATTTTATTCAAATTACAACTCTTGGATGCTGGAACCGGTTTTATGTTTCATTTCTAATACTTTTTGCTCTGAAGTTCGGAGAGCGTTCCTTTGCATCCTGTGACGTTTATGGATTTCATCTGCATGCGGATGTGGTGAGCTGGGGATTCAACTTTTTTTGTTTTAGCCTATAAATTGCATCAAAATCCCTGATGACCTGTTTATTGTAATAGTGCAGCAAAATATGTTCCTGCACCTAATATTCTGCTATAGAGCAATAGTCAACCCCCCTGTACCCCCAACAGTGAGGGATCTGCCAATGTATGGCTGCCTAAAAGAGGTTATTGCACCCATGTGACCCACTGCACCATTCACTTGTATGAGCGATCATCATTCCCATAAGTGAATGAAGGTGAGGATTTGTTGGGACTACCCTCATGATATTCCCCCTACAATTTAGTTCAGACAGGTTCTGTGAAGAAAGATTTGATGCAAGTGAAGAAAACTGATGCCATGTTACTGGCTTAAGGTAGAGAACTAGAGGATCGATCTACATGTTTAAATCTGAGAAGGAGGTTCTCTTTGCCATTCTTTTACTTTCAATGTTGAAAACTGTCATGTGGAATATGAGGGGGGATTAAAGACTAAATGCGCTTAAAGACCATCAATCGTAGATCATCTGTCTCTTGGAAACATGACTGAGAACAGTTCATAAATGGATAGGTGAGAAGGTTTCAATGTTTTTACATGGAATATTCTAGGTGTGAGTATTCATGTTACCCTTGGATGTTTAGCTGAAATATTGATAGGGATGGACAATTTATATTTTTGCAGTGTGTATGGAAGGTAAAAGATGGATGTTTGGTGGTGGTTTATATTCCTTCTGCTCATTGACATAGCGTGATATCACAAACCGTATCTTATGACAACATTTCCCGTCATCCTGTGTTATTGATGGGGGACTAAATATTCGCACACAGTATTGGATAGATGCCGAATTGTACCATCCATCCATCTAATGATTTTGCAAATTTAGAGGGAGAACTGGGTTTTTGGGATCTATGGAACCCAGAGAAACCATTTTTCACATTTCTCTAATTCATATCAGTTCTTTTCACATATTGATCTTGCTGCCGGGGGTTAAAAAGGCTTCATATCAAACTAGAGGCCTATAAGATCACTCCCCAATGTTAGTAAATTTAGATGTTGGGAGATGGTCCGATTTTCCAGAAGGTAAGGATGAAAGAGTTTTGGTTCTCACTTATGGATTGGGATGGGATACACAGATGTTTGGGAGTTTTTTTGTTTTAATTGTTCAGTTTTAGTCTTGAATGTGAGAGGCTTTCAAAGTCTAAGAAAGGTCATATCTACGTACCTGGAAAAAGGAGGAAACCTAAGGGGAGAGAGACCCTAGAACAGTGATGGCGAACCTATGGCATGCGTGCCAGAGAGGGCACGCAGAGCCCTCAGTTGGCACGCGCGCCGTCGCCATGATCACTCACTAACAGGGAATCCGGTACTGGATTCCCCGTTGGTGAGCGATCGCTTCTTTCAGCTGTGTGCGCAAATGCTTTAGTTCGCTACCATTGTTCATCTTCCAGTATATGTGAGGAATCGCGCTGAGTGAAGACATGTAGACTATACTAAAGGTAAGATTCAATGTGAGAGACAAGCAGAATCCAGGGGGGCAAAAAAGTATCTTGTGTCTTATAGCATTTAGATAGAAGTTTTTTTTTTATTTTGGAAGTAGTATGACCCCCATATAGAAATACTAAGTCGATAAGTTTACTGCATATTGCAAAGTCTGGAGGTCACTTTATCATAGTCTTCTAGCACTATGGGAAGTGTGGATTGTATCTATATATATATAATGATGCCGCATCCTGAATATATTCCTGGTTTTCGTGGTCAGAAATAACTTATAACTTATAGTTGATCACCATGGATAGTCGTGATAGAGAGCCCGACCCCACTGAGACAGAGGAGTCAAGTCCCAACATACAGGACAATGTAAGTGGTGCCTCCTGTTGGCAGAACAAGAACTGAGTTGTGTCATGATAAAACACCTTCAAGACCAGGATTATTTCCATTTTTATGCTTTCATGGTTTATTTTCCCCCTTCCAAAGCTCATAATTTTGATTTTATATTTTTTCACTGACTGATTTTTCAGGACAGAATATATTTCACAATGGCAGCATTATTTTGTTTTTACTGCATTCACTGTTTGGAAAAAAAAAAAAGTGACAGGTTAGCTGCATTCTGCAGGTCCGTCTGGTCATGGCGATCTCACGTATAAAGTTTGTTATGTTTCAATATCTTAAAAAAATAAAATTTCAAGTTTCCAAAAAGATTTCAATCTGTCGGCAAGTTCTGACACCCATAAAACTTTAGATTTTGTATACGGAGCTGAGTGAGGTATTTTTTGCAGGACCTGTTGCAGTTTTATTATTGATATGATTTACTACATTTTCTATAATTTTATAATTTTTAAATTTTTCACTTTACAATTTTTGGGAAGGTAAAACAACAAAAACAGCAATTTTGCTTCTTTTTTCTTCTACGGCATTCATCATATGGGATAAATGGTATTATATTTTATCAGTTTGAGCATTTTTAGACATGACGATGTATAATGTTTATTTTTCTTTATTTGTATATGTAAAACTAAGGAGAGGGGCTTTAATACAAACCGCCGGAGGTTAGGTGGTGCAAGTGGTCTGTGGGAATACACAGTACAGTACGTGCAAAACTGGAATTACATCACATCATGATCAAAACACCACAGTATATACTGTATACAGTACTGTGCAAAAGTTTCAGGCATCTGTGGAAATGATGCTGCACAGTAAGAACGCTTTCAGAAATAGAAGGGTTTGTTTATTTTTGTCAAAGAAAAGAGGTAAATCCCATCGATATTTGGTGTGACCTTTGCCCTTTGGGGTAGGGATCCTGGAAGTGATGATCTGGCCCCCACAGATATAGCTCTGATCTCAACATCCTCCAGTCTGTCTGGGATGACATGGAGACAGCAGGATTGGAGCAAGCCTACATCTACAGAAGATCTGTGCTTAGTTCTCCAAGATGGCGGCAGGAACAACCTCCCTGCCCAGTTCTTCCTATTTATCCACACATGCCGAAAACATTTGCACAATACTGCATATATTGTGATGGGAGCCCTAATACTCAGTATGAGTGCTGTATAATGCAATACTTAGTTGCTACAGAGAGGATGAACACTTTCATGGCTTGGCTTTGTTGTATATAGCACTTCCATTTGGGGGCCAGGCTTCACCAGATTGGGAGCTGCAGGAAAATCGATGACAAAAGAGTCAGTGGAGAGGATGGTTTGACCCGCTGACAAGCTCCCGCAGTTTCCTTGTCCACCATCCAGGTGCAGAGGGCGCCTTCATTACACTCCTGTCTCTGCCCGCACCATTTCCCACTGTACCCCCAACTGAGGTAATTGCCAATAAATGGCTGCCGTAAAGTGGTTATCCCACCCATGTGTGACCACTGCTCCATTCACTTGTATGAGCAATCTCCATCAGTCCCATAAGAGTGTACGGAGGTGAGGATTTATTGGATGAACCTCATGAGATTCATCCTACAATTTAGTTAGAACAGACAGGATCGATGTAGATGAATATTTACTATCCCTCCTATATTCATGGCATGATTTTAGGGATATATACCACTTGTCCGAGTTGGGGCAAATTGGAAGATTTTATAGGCGTAAACAACCAAAGGTAGAGTTTGGGAGAAGGCAAAAACATATATGAAGGCATTAAAAAGGTTGGGTAAATCTGTTCTCCATTGTGGTATAAATTCTAATTCTACACTCACTTTTGGATCACACATGGAGTATTAAATTCCTCAAATATCTACTCCGCGTACGATTTAATTTGTAGAAATACAAAACACAGTATTGTGTCTAAGGAAGTTTACCTTCATTATTTTTTTCTTTGAAGGAATAGAAATCTCTCCAGTACAGTTTTCCCAATGTCACTTTATTGAAATATTGATCAATAAGTTGGGCGGATCGGGCTTCTGTCTGGCTGGGAGTCAAAACCCAAAAATGCCTACAGCCAGAAATGACAAATATTATTGGTTTATATAATGAAAGTTAAATTTTCCAATATACTCTGAACTCAATGTTTTCTAGATATCTGCTGTCCGTCATTCATTCTGCTTAGCTTCACTGGATAAAAATTAGGCCATAATTGGAAGCATGACAGCAAGCAGAGATCTAGAAAACTGTTATACGTTGACATGCAAAGCAGATAAAATTCTATAACTTCATTATACAAACATCTCTAAACTGGACAACCCTTCTAAGGCTGAGGCCCCAGTTTGCCGGAAAACCTGTTTTATGTTAGAGATTTTGCTGCGGATTATCCTCCCCCCCTTCCCCATCCCGGTGTCTCTCGCAGGAACATATAATACCCATGGGTCCGATATTTACCCTGCTGGATGTCTAGATGGATCTCTGGGCACAGGTACCAATTCTCAGGGTCAGTATATCCTGTCATTTTAATAGTATTGATGTGGGAGTATTAGCCTTGAGAAGGGACAGAGATTGACCAGACAACATAGGGAGACAAATACATGTGTACCCTGCCCATCTCTCATCATTGCCTACTATATAACTAATTTGTCTACCATTTGATTTATTTTATATATTAGAATAAAAGTTTCACTTTTTTGTTCATTAAGTTACTCCTCTGTGACTATACCCCTGGCGATGCTTAGTTATTGCTAATGGGAACAAAAAGACCTGGCTGCACCTGAATTCAAGAGCTCCTCAAGCCAAAGCATCAGCATGGGGAGTGATATAAAATCCAAATCTCCACCAGCCGTGTGCTGCTCCCATATACCCAAGAAGCCACTCTCAGTTGAACAGTCATGCTGGCCAACATCTAACCTATGCCTTTTCCTGGCAGACAAGTGGTCAGCTAAGGTCTATAGAAAGTGCTGCACAATGTGATCTTCCATACATACAAACTGTTTCAAGTAATCACCTGTCTCATGGCGGTGCCAATATGGAAAGAAACTCTTCTGAATACCAGAAATCCTTGGCCTAGACAGAGCCTGCTCATGGTGCCTCATGAAAGCTCCTTACAAGAAATGCTAGAAGAATTCCAGCCATGCTAGACAGAAGTAGCCGATAATTGCATCAAAATCCCTGATAACCTGTCTTTGTTATAATATTGTAGTAAAATATGTTCCTGCACCTAATATTCTGCTATAGAGCAATAGTCAAACCCCCTGTACCCCCAGTGAGCAGATGTACTTTCCAGATTCTCCCGGTCTTCAGGGACATCTCACCCTAATGCAGGGGCGGATTATAACAAGGGTGATGTGTGGTCGCTCAAGGATTCAAGGAGGCCCAGGGACAAGTAGTTGCATATTTGCCCCCATTAAAAATCCAACCTATGGCACGGCAAAGGAGTCTACTGGAGGAGTATTTTTTTGGGGCAAACCTTGTGAGAGTTGACCAGTAGTGTCACTCATAATAGAAGGTTCTGTGAAGAAAGGTCAGATAGGGATGAAAACTACTATAAAAAAACCAAAAGCATCTCTTCCAGCCGTGTTGCTCCCATTTACTCACTGAGCCACTCATGCTGGCCCCGAACATCCAACCTATGCCTTTCCTGGGCAGACAAGTGGTCAGCTAAGGTCTGTTGACAGCAATGCACCATGTTATCTTCCATACATGAAGCTATTTCACACTATCACTTGGCTCATAAGTGCCAATATTTAAAGAAACCCTTCTGAATACCCACAGTCCTTGGCCTAGAAAGAGCCTGTTCATGGTGCCTCAAGAAAGCTCCTTAGAAAAAATGCTTCAAGAATTTCAGCCGTACTGGACAGAAGTAGCCGATAATTGCATCAAAGTCATTGATGACCTGTTTATTGTAATATAGTATAGTATAATATAGTGAAATATATGTTCCTGCACCTAATATTCTGCTATAGAGCAATAGTCAACCCCACTGTACACCCAACGGTGAGGTTAATGCCAATATATGGCTGCCTTAAAGAGGTTATCCAACCCATGTGTGACCACTGCCATTCACTTATATGGGTGTTGTAAAACAGCCATCTTCATCAGTCCCATAAGAGCGTATGGAGGTGAGGATTTGTTGGACTACCCTCACAATATTCTTCATACAATTTAGTTCGGACAGGTTCTGTGCAGAAAGATTTGATGCAGGTGACGAAAACTGATGCCATGTTACTGGCTTAAGTTACTAGAGGATCGTATCTAGAGGTTTAAATCTGAGAAGGAGGTTCTTTCCCATTCTTTTATTTTAGGTTTAATCAAAGTTATTAAAATTTGTTCAAATATATAAAGTCAAAGTAAAAAAAAAAATGGAACAAGATGTAAATACAGGAAGCTGTGTAGCACCTTATTGCAAGACTAACCAGGGCCACAGACTAAAGAAAAGACAGGAAGGTGCAGTTCAGGCTCTCGCAAGAAGATGATAAAAGAAGGGACTGGAGCCTAGAAGGAGGAGGGCCTCCCTTGGAAGATGATGTGAGTAGAACAAAAATGAACTGGAAGACACAGATGAGGGGGACAGGAGAGAACGAAGTAGAAAATGAAGGACAACCCATTCATTTAGTTTAAATGTTGAAAATTGTCATGTGGAATATGAAGGGGATTAAAGACTAATGCGCTTAAAGACCATCAATCGTAGATCATCTGTCTCTTGGAAACATGACTGAACAGTTCATAAATGGATAGTGAGGGTTTCAATGTTTTTACATGGAATATTCTAAAGTGTGAGTATTCTTATTCATGTTACCCTTGATGTTTAGCTGAAACAAAATTGATAGGGATGGACAATTTCTATTTTGGTGGGGTTTATATTCCTCCTCCTCAATGACAGTGATACCCTAAGTATCTTATGAGCATCCTGTGTTATTGATGGAGGACTAAATATTGCGCACAGTTTTGGATAGACGTTGAATTGGCCCATCTATTGAACAAGGCAAATCTACTGGTTTTGACAATTTAATGGGAGAACTGGGTTTTTGGGATCTATGGAGATGAATATTTACTATCCCTCATATTAATTTTAGGCACTATGATTTTAGGGATATATACCACTTGTCCGAGTTGGGGCAAATTGCAAGATTTTATAGGCAAAAATATCCAAAGGTATAGTTTGGGAGAAGGCAAAAACATATGAAGGCATTAAAATGGTTGGGTAAATCTGTTCTCCATTGTGGTAGAATTCTACTCCCACTTTTGGATCACATATGGAGTATCAAATTCCTCAAATATCTACTCAGGGCAAAATTAAAGAATTTTTAGAAATGCAAAAAGTATATTGTATCTAAGGGGACTTATTACCTTCATTACTGTGCTTTGAAGGGAGGTTTGAAGGAATAGAAATCTCCAATACAGTTTTCCCATTGTTATTGGTTAATAAGTCGCTCCAGACCGGGCTTCTGTCCACACAAATATTTAGAACAAATGACGGAGATCTTCTCTTCCAGTTAGAGAAAATGGGATAAAGACATGGGATCCATTTCTGGTGACCAGTGGAAAAGGATTGTTGGAAGTGTTGAGCCAATTTATTTAAATGTGTCACCTAAGACCTCCCAGTGGTTTCTATAAAATGGGACTGAGTAAAAATGTCCTAAAGGTTTAGTGATCAAATCAGACATTACCCAAAATGGTATTACTAAAAAGCACATTTGGTCCTGCAAAAAGACCTTCTGCATCTCCATACACAGAAATATAAAGTTATGGGTGTCAGAATATGATTTGTTTTTTTCTACAATGTTTTGGATATAAGGGGTTAAAAAAAACCATAAAAAAAAAATTGGTATTCCTGAAATCGTACCGACCCATAAAACACAGGTTATTTTGGCTGCACAGAACACATGTAAAAATATGGATTATTAAATGGTACCAAAGTACAATTTGTCCTACAAACATTTAGCCTTCATATGGGCTTTGTGAATAGAAAAAACGTTATGGGGTCTGGAAGGCGGGGAGTCAAAAACGAGAATGGGGTTGTCCTGTTTGACAGAAATGTATTGTTATTATGAAAATTTTCTAATATACACTATGAAGTCCTTACTGTTTTCTAGATCTCTGCTTACCATCATTCATTCTGCTTAGTTTCAATGGATAAAAATTAGGCCATGGTCATGTTATGGACACACGAGAGTATAAGGCTAGATTCACACCAAGAGTGCAAACCAGCCGTGGGTCACCAGTTCATGGATCCCTGTACATTTCAGTGTATGAAGGTAAAAAGATATGACCTATACTATGATGGACCACAACAACAGTCATGTGACTAGCCCCCCATGCACCGCCATTGAATTTCATGCTGCCGTGTGATGTCCATTAAAGTCACACGGCCATTATTTACTGTTAGGGCAGCATGGTGGCTCAGTGGTTAGCACTGCAGCCTTGCAGCGCTGGAGTCCTGGGTTCGAATCCTGCCAAGGACAACATTTGCAAGGAGTTTGTATGTTCTCCCCATGTTTGTGGGTGTTTCCTCCGGGTACTCTGTTTCCTCCCACACTCCAAAGACATACTGATAGGGAATGTAGATTGTGAGCCCTTTAAGGGACAGTGACTGTCAATGTCTAAAGCGCTGCAGAATATGATGGTGCTATATAAGTAAGCATAATAAATTAAATAAATACTGTCATGTGAATGTAGCCTGACCAGCTGCGCACCTGTGTGTTCATCACATGACCATGGACTGATTTTTATCCATTGGAAGCATGAACAGCAGCAAGCAGAGATCTAGAAAACCGTGATACATTGATACAAAGCAGATTTTAAAATTCTAGAAATTATACAAGTGACATTTTCCTCTAGTTGAAACTGGACAACCTTTCTAAGGCTGAGGCCCCACTGTGTAGAAGAGTAATGTTGGAGATTTTACTGCAGTTTGAGCCAAAGCCAGGAGTGGATTGAGCAGAAGGGAGAATAGAAGTCCTTCCTATATATTTCCCAATCCTTCAGTAACCACTACTAGGTTTGGCTCAAAAAATGCTGCAAAATCTGCAACAAGGAAAAGTTCCCACAATGTGGGGCCTCAGCCTAAACCATTTCTAGGATTACAGATTCATCTATGGGATGTTTTAGTAATGTTGGGTTTCTTGCTGTCCAGCGATGGAGGATTTGAGGACCATGTTCTAGGGCCATCTAGGTTATTATAAATTGATATCTATTCATTGGTCTATGTAGAAAGTTTCTCTTTAGGACATTTTACATATTTTATATATAGTTGCTATGTAATGTAAATTAAATGTACCATTCTCAGCAACCCTGTGAGCTGTTACTAGGGAAAGTCCGTACATATTGATATGCATCTCTATAGAGTAGCCCCACCCCCACCCACGGTGCCTCTGGCAGGAATATACAATACCTATGGGTCTGATATTTACCCTGCTGGATGTCTATTCTCTGGGCTGAGTCAGGCACAGGTACCAATTCTCAAGGTCAGTCAGTATATCCTGTCATTTTAATAGTATTGATGTGGGAGTATTAGCCTTGAGAAGGGACAGAGCTTGACCAGACATAGGGAGACAAATACATCTGTACCCTGCCCATCTCCAGCTACACATCATTGACCACTATATACTGTAACTATTTGTCCACCATTTGATTTTTATTTTATTAGAATAAAAGTTTCACTTTCTTGTTCATTAAGTTACTCCGTGACTATACCTGCTGCACTGAGTACAAATCTACGGACAGTCTCTCCCTGGCAATTTTAGTTATTGCTAATGGGAACAAAGACCTGGCTGCACCTTAATCCAGAAGCTCCTCCAAAGCATCAGCATGGAGGAGTGATATAAAACCCAAATCTCTACCAGCCGTGTGCTGCTCCCATATATCCGAGAAGCCACTCAGTTGAACAGTCATGCTGGCCAACAACATACAACCTATGCCTTTCTTGGCAGACAAGGGGTCAGCTAAGGTCTATAGAAAGTGCTGCACAATGTGATCTTCCATACATACAAACTGTTTCAAGTAATCTCCTGTCTCATAGCAGTGCCAATATGGAAAGAAACCCTTCTGAATACCAGAAATCCTTGGCCTATCCTTGACCGTGATGGCGAACCTATGGCACGCGTGCCAGAGGGCACGCAGAGCCCTTTCAGTTGGCACGCGCGCCGTGGCCATGATCGCTCACTAACCGGGAATCCGGTATAGGATTCCCGGTTAGTGAGCGATCACTTCTTTCAGCTGTATGTGCATATGTACATACAGCTGAAAACTGTCACTGTAGGCCGCGGTCCGGAGGGAACCGCGGCCTACAGTGACTGCAGTGTGACCTCTGCCCCGACGCAGGCGCGATGATGTCATTCATCAGCGCCTGTGAACAGAAGAAGGAGGAGGAGGACGCTCTTCGTGGGACAAGGTAAGTAACGTAAACTACTGTGTGGGGGCCTACTGTGGAGAATAAACTACTGTATGGGGGACACTGAAGCATCTAATACTGTATGGGGGGGACACAAGCATCTAATACTGTGTAGGGGACACTGAAGCACCTAAGATGCTTATTAGATGCTTCAGTGTCCCCCCCATACAGTATTAGATGCTTCAGTGTCCCCCCACACAGTATTAGATGCTTCAGTGTCCCCCCATACAGTATTAGATGCTTCAGTGTCCCCCCACACAGTATTAGATGCTTCAGTGTCCCCCCACACAGTATTAGATGCTTCAGTGCCCCCCCCCATACAGTATTAGATGCTTCAGTCTCCCCCATACAGTATTAGATGCTTCAGTCTCCCCCACACAGTATTAGATGCTTCACAGTGTCCCTCCATACAGTATTAGATGCTTCAGTGTCCCCCATACAGTATTAGATGCTTCAGTGTCCCCCATACAGTATTAGATGCTTCAAATACTGTATGGGGGACACTGAAACATCTAATACTGTGTGGGGGACACTGAAGCATATACTACTGTTTGGGGGGGGGCCAAAGTGGAGAATATAATACTGTGCGGGGGCCACTGAGAAGCATATAATACTGGGTGGGGCCCCTCTGGAGCATATAATACTGAGTGGGGGAAATTCTGGAGCATATAATACTGTTTGGGGGCCACGGTGGAGCGCATTGTACTGTCTGTGGGCCACTTCGTAGCACATTGTACGGTGTTGGGGCCCTTCACTTTTTATATCACACAGTATCTGTTTTATAGCAGACATGTGATATTATTACTAGCTGTAATAACATTGCACGGTCAATATAAAACAGATCCTGGTTAATTTAAGGCTAAATTGTCGTGTTGGCACTTTGCGATAATTTAGTGGGTTTTGGGATGCAGTTTGGGCACGGTCTCTAAAAGGTTCGCCATCACTGGCCTAGACAGTAGAGCCTGCTCATGGTGCCTCAAGAAAGCTCCTTACAAGAAATGCTTCAAGAATTCCAACCATGCTGGACAGAAGTAGCCGATAATTGCATCAAAATCCCTGATGACCTGTTGTCTATTGCAATAGTGAATTAAAATATGTTCCTGCACCTAATATTCTGCTATAGAGCAATAGTCAACCCAACATTATATGGCTGCCTTAAGAGGTTATCCCACCCATGTGTGACCACTGCACCATACACTTGTATGGGTGTTGTAAAACAGCCATCTCCATCATTCCCATAAGAGTGAAGATGACTGATGCCATGTTACTGGCTTAAGGTAGAGAACTAGAGGATCGATCTAGGAGGTTTAAATCTGAGAAGGAGGTTCTCTTTCCCATTTAGTTGAAATGTTGAACATTGTCGTCATGTGGAATATTAGGGGGATTAAAGACTAATGCACTTTAGATCATGGATAATCTGGGGGTGGTTTATATTCCTCCTCCTCATTGACATAAGATACGGTTTGTGATATCACTATGACATTTCCTGATCATCCTGTGTTATTGAGGGGACTACTAATATTGCGCACAGTATTGGATAGATGCCAAATTGGACCATCTATCCAACGAAGCAAAATCTAATGATTTTGCAAATTTAGAGGGAGAACTGGGTTTTTTGGGAACTATGGAACCCAGAAAACAACATTTCACATTTCTCTAGTTCATATCAGTTCTTTTCACATATTGATCTTGTTGCCAGGGGGTTAAAAAGGCTTCATATCAAAACTAGAGGCCTATTAGATCACGCCCCAATGTTAGTAAATTTAGATGTTGGGAGATCGTCTGATTTCCCAGAAGGTAATGAAGAATTAGTTTTGGTTCTCACTTATGGATTGGGATGGGATACACAGATGCTTGGGAGTTTTTTTCGTTTTAATTCTTCAGTTTTAGTCTTGGATGTGGGAGGCTTTCTAAGAAAAGGTCATATCTTCAAGTACCTGGAAAATGGAGAGAGGAAAACTAAGGAGAGAGAGACCCTAGAAAACGTTGAAGTAGATTATTGGCTTAACTAGGACTCAGCCTCTCCACAGGAAACAACAAGCATCATGGGATACTATAAAAACCTCAAGCAACTACCAGCTGTGCGCTGCTCCCATATATCCTACCTATACATTTCCTTGACAGACAAGTGGTCAGCTAAGGTCTATAGAAAGGGCTGCACAATGTGATCTTCCATACATACAAGCTGTTTCAATTAATCACCTGTCTCATGGCAGTGACAATATGGAAAGAAACCCTTCTGAATACCCACTGTCCTTGGTCAAAATAGTAGAGACTTTTCACGATGCCTTTCAAAAGATGCTTACAAGACATCCTGGAAGAACTCCAACCATGCTGGACAGAAGTAGCCAGTAAATGCATCAACATTCCTGATGACCGGCTGTGTTTTAATATTGCAGTAAAATATGTTTCTGCCCTTAATATTCTATATAATGTATTTGTCAACCCCACTGTGCCCCCAACAGTGAGTAGCATTTTACAGATTCTCCCAGTCTACAGCAACATCTCACCTTAATGCAGGGGTGGATTATAAACAAGGGTGAAATGTGTGGTTGCCCAAGGCTTCGAGGCGGCCCAGGGACAAGTCATTGCATATTTGCCCTATTAAAATCCAACCTTGTTGATTACTATGGCACGGCAACGGAATCTACTGGAGGAGTACTTTTTGGGCAAACGTTGCAAGAGTCAACCAGCAGTGTCGCTAATAATGGCAGGTTCTGTGAAGATAGGGGTGAAGAAAATTAAAAAAACACAAAAGCATCTCTACCAACCGTGTGCCGCTCCCATATACTCACTGAGCCACTCACATATGAACAGTCATGCTGGCCTCCAACATCCAACCTATGCCTATCCTGGGCAGACAAGTGGTCAGCTAAGGTCTATTGAAAGCAATGCACCATGTTATCTTCCATACACGAAGCTATTTCACGCAATCACTTGGCTCATAACACTGCCAATATTAAAAGAAACCCTTCTGAATACCCACAGTCCTTGGCCTAGACAGTAGAGCCTGTTCATGGTGCCTCAAGAAAGCTCCTTACAAGAAAAGCTTCAAGAATTTCAGCCGTACTGGACAGAAGTAGCCGATAATTGCATCGAAATCCCTGATGACCCGTTTATTGTAATAGTGCACTAAAATACGTTTCTGCCCCTAATATTCGGCTTTAGAGCAAGTCAATCCAAATTGTGAGCCACCTGCCAATGTATGGCTGCCTCAAAAGGGTTTGTCCAACCCATGGGTTCCCAAAAGGATCAGAAGGAACAATTTGTGCCTATATATAAATGGTTTATTGAAATGTCTGGTGTTGTGAACCTAAGTTTCCTGCCAGAGAGCAGAGAGTCTGTATAAGAAGATCAGTGGTGGGAGCTCATCCAAGACCAGTTTTGGTTAAACTGATGTTATATTGTAATACTGCAGTAAAATGTGTTCCTGCAGATATTCTGCTTTAGAGCAATATAGTCAACCCTCCTGTACCCCTAACAGTGAGCTATCTGCTAAGGTATGGCTGTGTTTAAGGGGTTATCCCACCCATGTGTGACCAACGCTCTATTTACTTGTATGAGTTCTAAAACTGCGATCTCCATCAGTCCTATAAAGAGGAAATGTAAATGCGTGACCACTACATGTGCACCACCACTCCATTTGCATGGGGCATAGGGGTATTTGCAGACCACTGTTCTCATTCAAACTTACAGCTGTCAAACTTCTCAAAGACATCACTATTCATGATTTACACCTGGTAATGTACACCAACCAAGTGAATGGGGCTGAAACGCAAAACCAGTCAGGTGTGGTGCGGTTTTGGATGAAAGCAGCCATATTTGTGTTTCCCTGCACAACCCCTTGAATATATGCTTACATCATTTATGTTGCAGGACATTACCCTTTTATTCACCTATATTATCTGGTCATCTTTTACGATTAGATCTAGATCCGCACACTTGAAACCTATATGCCTACTGAGGTCAATCTGAGGACTGACCTAATGGATTTTTTTTATATATATATATATATATATATATATATATATATATATATATATATATATATAGTTAGCTTTTATATTAGTTTGAATCAGAAGGGACCTTGCACCTTATTTTTATCCATTGTTTGTCCAGTTTTTACAGCACATTGCAGATGATGGTTTTTACTATTATAGTAAAGATGTTTTATGCAGTCTGGATGCTGAATCCTTCATCTTTTCATGTTCACCTGGAAGTGGCCAAGAGTTTTCCTTCGGTGAGGACATTTTATGGATTCACCTCTCTAAAAAGGTAAGCTGGTACATGTTTTTGTACAAAGAAAAAAACCCTTCTGAATATCCACCGTCCTTGGCCTAGATAGAGCCTGTTCATGGGGACTCAAGAAAAGCTCCTCAAGAAATGCTACAAGAATCAGCCACACTGGACAGAAGTAGCCGATAATTGCATCAAAATCCCCGATGACCTGATTTTAATGTTGCAGTAATATATGATCCTGCCCCTAATATTCTACTGTAGAGCAATAGTCAATCCCACTGTACCCCCAACTGAGGTAATTGCCAATAAATGGCTGCCGTAAAGTGGTTATCCCACCCATGTGTGACCACTGCTCCATTCACTTGTATGAGCAATCTCCATCAGTCCCATAAGGAGGTATGGAGGTGAGGACTTATTGGACGAACCTCATGAGATTCATCCTACAATTTAGTTAGAACAGACAGGATCGATGTAGATGAATATTTACTATCCCTGCTATATTCTTTTAGGCGTTATGATTTTAGGGATATATACCACTTGTCTGAGTTGGGGCAAATTGGAAGGTTTTATAGACGTAAATATCCAAAAGGTAGAGTTTGGGAGAAGGCAAAAACATAAGGCATTAAAAAGGTTGGGTAAATCTGTTCTCCATTGTGGTAGAATTCTAGACTCCCACTTTTGGATCACACATGGAGTATTAAAATTCATCAAATATCTACTCGGTACGATTTAATTTGTAGAAATGCGAAACACAGTATTGTGTCTAAGGGGGCTATTACCTTCATTTTTCTTTGAAGGAATAGAAATCTCTCCAATACAGTTTTCCCAATGTCACTTGAAATATTGATCAATAAGTCGGGCGGATCGGGCTTCTGTCTGGCCTGGAGCCAAAACCCAAAAATGCCTACAGCCAGAAATGACAAATGTTATTGGCTTATATAATGAAAGTTAAATTTTCCAATATACTCTAAGCTCCTCACTGTTTTCTAGATATGTTGTCCGTCATTCATTCTGCTTAGCTTCACTGGATAAAAATTAGGCCATGATTGGAAGCATGACAGCAAGCACAGATCTAGAAAACTAATACATTGATATACAAAGCAGATTATAAAATTCTATACGTTATACAAAAACATCTCTCTCTCTACACTGGACAACCCTTCTAAGGTCTGGTGTTGTGAACCTAAGTTTCCTGCCATACAGAGAACAGAGAGCAGAAAAGCTGTTTATGTTGGAGATTTTGCTGCGGATTATCCTCCCCCCTCCCATCCCGGTGTCTCTGGCAGGAATATACAATACCTATGGGTCTGATATTTACCCTGCTGGATGTCTATTCTCTGGGCTGAGTCAGGCACAGGTACCAATTCTCAGGGTCACAGTCAGTATATCCTGTCATTTTAATAGTATTGATGTGGGAGTATTAGCCTTGAGCACGGGCTGAGACATTGACAGTCATGATGGCCCTTGGCAGACACGTGGTCAGCTAAGGTCTATAGAAAGTGGTGCACAATATCTTCCATACATACAAGCTATTTCAAGTAATCACCTGTCTCATGATGGTTCCAATATGGAAAGAAACCCTTCTGAATACAAAAAATCCTTGGCCAAGACAGTAGAGCCTGTTCATGATGCCTCAGGAAAGTTTTACAAGAAATGCTTGAAGAATTCCAACCATACTGGACAGAAGTAGCCGATCATTGCATCAAAATCCCCGATAACCTGTTAATACTGCAGTAAAATATGTTCCTGCCCCTAATATTCTGCTTTAGAGCAATAGTCAACCCTCCTGTACCCCTAACAGTGAGCTGCTAAGGTCTGGCTGCGTTTTAGGGGTTATCCCACCCATGTGTGACCAACGCTCTATTTACTTGTATGAGAGTTCTGAAACTGCGATCTCCATCAGTCCTATAAGAGGAAATGTATATATAAGCACGGTCTGAATATCTTCTGTAAAGCAAGAGGAATGTATTTGTATAATTTTCATGTAGCCTTTTTCCTCAGATGTTTAGAAGTAGAAGTTTGTATTCTCCATGACATCCAGAAAAATGGAGTTGGTTTAGGTGCAGAAAACTCTTCCAATGTTTTTTCCTAATTAGACAGTGTAAAGTAAAATAAGCCATTATAAAATCGGTTTTGGAACAGGATGGGGAGTATATAGAATATTATGGTTGATATTCTGATATTATGGAGTCCGATTAGAGGGGCGGGGGAGGTCAGTGCTCAGATCAGGAATATGAGGGGTGTATGTTCCATTCACTAGCTCAGGTTGCTAGGTTTTGGGGATGGGGTAAGATGGGAGGGAGGTGGACAGAAGAAGGTTCTCTTTCCCATTTTAAATATTGAAAATGTTCATGTGGAATATTAGGATTAAAAACACATGGCTATATTTAATGTGCTTAAAGACCATCAACTGTAGATAATAGTCTCTGGAAACATGACTGAAAACCGTAAAAAATGGGTAGGAAGAAGCTTTCAATTTATGTATTCATTTTACCCTTGGATATTTAGCTGAAATATAAGATTAATAGGGATGGACAATTTATATTTTTTGCACTGTGTATGGGAGGTAAAAGATGGATTTTGTTGGTGATTTATATTCCTGATGGGGTATATTAAAACTCGTATCCGTTGATACCAAAGTTAAAATGTGTATTGAACCCAACTCCAAATCTATATATAAAATTTCTGTATAATGGCGAGCTCACACCATGTCACATTGTGGCCATGTTATTCACCACACAGGAAAATCCCGATTCAGTAAGGTATATTATGCGGGAGATTCAAATGGCTCACAATCAGCAGACTATGATCCCCAAAAACAAGGATACTGGTGTCACTTATTCCTCAAAGGATCAAAAGATCCAGAGACTCCCAGTACATTTTTCCTTGTTTGCAAATGGTGCCGCTCAGAATGTCAATTTATCAGATGATCACTCCACCCACAGACACCAGGTTTTAAATGGGGGAAAAACCAAGAGCGCCTATAAACTGACGTCACTGCTCTAATATCACTAGAGCTAAATAGAGGTCCCATATAACTGGTTTAGGCAACCTCAGATCATCCCTAACTCAGCTATATTATACACCTAACACGTTTCTGAGCTGCTATTAGTCCGCAGCTATTCAGAGGTGTTTGAACATGAATATTTGTAGAGCTATAGTTTCTCCCCGCTCCCCCCTCAGCACTAACGATCGGCCACAGGTAAAAGCGGAGATCCCCAGCCTTTCAAAGTGCAGGAGACTACCCTTGTCAGGATTAAATCAACCAAAATCGATGGGCAGTCTACACAGAAGTATAATGTGAATGCGCAAACAGCCAAATCGCACTGCGGCTGCTAGTGACGTCATCTAACCACGCCTCCCTATGACTAAATTAAACCGCGCTGTCAAGATTCATAGACATTTTGATTCTGTGGAGTGGCACTAGGGACCAGTTTATGGATTGTGTGAAGGCCCTTAATATAAAAAACTTAGGCCTATTCTTTGCATCAGAGATTCGTGCTGTGCCCATAACGTTCCTAGATTTTAAAAATTCAGAAGTCAGTAGAAGGCAGACTAAGTACAACCATATATAGAAAGGAAACTTCCCCTAATTGCCTTCTGGAATGGAATAGCTGGCATCCCAATTCCCTTCGGAAGGTAATACCGAAGGGACAGTTTCTCCGTTTATGGAGAAATTGTATATAATTTATGAATATCAAAATGCAGCTAGAGATCTGCAAGCAAGATTTAAACAGAGGTTACCCGGATGGGGTCTTGCATAAAGCATATCAGCACGCAACAAATGACCACCCACATTTAATTTGCATTGAGTTTTGGTTTGATTTGCATTTTTGGTTTATATTCCTCCTCCTAGGGTAATCTCTTTTACAGTGTCTTATGACATTTCCCAACCATCCTGTGTTATTGATGGGGGAATAATAATATTGCGAGCACAGCATTGGATAGACACTGAATTGACCAATCTATTGAACAAAGGCAGATCTACTGGTTTAGCCAATTTAGTGGGAGAATTGGGTTTTTGGAATCTATGGAGATTAATATACCCGAGAAGCCACTCTCAGTCGAACAATCATGCTGGCCCCAACATCCAACCTATGCCTTTTCTTGGCAGGCAAGTGGTCAGCTAAAGTCTATAGAAAGTGCTGCACAATGTGATCTTCCATACAAGTTGTTTTAAGTAATCACCTGTCATGGCAGTGACGATATAGAAAGAATCCCTTCTGAATACCCACCGTCCTTGGCCTAGACAGAACCTGTTCATAGTGCCTCAAGAAAGCTTACAAGAAATGCTAGAAGAATTCCAGCCATGCTGGACAGAAGTAGCCGATAATTGCTACTTTAAGATGAAACATTGTCACCATGTATTGATGAAAAATGTCGAGAAGCATTGGACATATTTTCTCCTGTTTTTGTACAATCAGTAAGGTGTTCGGCTATCCTTATTTTTACTGCTCTAATAGAACATCCTACATATAAATTGCAACTCGTACATACAATATAAACAATGTGATGACTGTTGCAATTTAAAAAACTCAATTTCGTAAGCTAAAATCAACAACTCGAAAGTTTGTAGTTTTCACATTTGCAAACACTGCATCTACTTAGTCCACATTTTAAACAACCCTTCAAGTCTAACCAAGTTGATGACGTCGGTTTAATAGTAGTGAACATGCTAGGTGATATTACCAATTGTGCGTCCCCGTTTAGCAATATATTGTACCCCCTCTGCTAAAAGTGTATTAGTAATAGAATCTTGTAAAATAGGTACATTTAAAAAATTAACGATGCTTTGATATTGTGCGCTAAAGGGGGTTGAAAAAAGTTATTGGAATTTCTACTGAAACGATTGTTAGATAAGGAAGAACGAGACCTTTGATCTACTAAATTATGAGCTCTTTTCAAAGGACCAATTGGGATAACCTCGTTTTTAAGTCTAACGTAATAGTGCTCTGGACATTATAATCCTTTTCTAAAGAGCAAGCTCGCTTTGTTCTAATAAGTTCCCCCACTGGTAGAGACATCATTGTGTGTTTAGGATGACTAGTATACCGATGAAGGTTTTCTATATAGCGAAGTTTCTACCATACTTGTATCAATTACCTCTTACAAAAATGTCCAAAAAAACAAAATTTCTATGGAATGAGTAAATGAACTGTAAATTGATTTCATTGGAATTAATGTACTGAATGAAATTGGGTACGGACGCTACATCTCCAAACCAAATAAAGATTACTATAATAAGCCATGACTAAGGGGCTACACAACCTGAAACGTAGGCTTTTCTGTGGATCTCTCTCCCATGTAACTTTTTTAATCCATTATGAATTAAGAGTTATATTTTATTCAAATAATTACAACTCTTGGATGCTGGAACCGGTTTTATATTTCGTTTAATACTTTTTGCTCTGAAGAAGTTCGGAGAGCATTCCTTTGCATTGTGATGTTTATGGATTTCATCTGCATGTGGATGTGGTGAGCTGGGGATTCAACTTTTTTTGTTGAAGCCTATAATTGCATCAAAATCCCTGATGACCTGTTTATTGTAATAGTGCAGTAAAATATGTTCCTGCACCTAATCTGCTATAGAGCCTTAGTAAACCCCACTGTACACCCAACAGTGAGGGATCTGCCAATGTATTGCTGCCTTAAAGAGGTTATTCCACCCATGTGACCCACTGCACCATTCACTTGTATGAGCGATCATCATTCCCATAAGTGAATGGAGGTGAGGATTTGTTGGACTAGCCTCATGATATTCCCCCTACAATTTAGTTCAGACAGGTTCTGTGAAGAAAGATTTGATGCAGGTGAAGAAAACTGATGCCATGTTACTGGCTTAAGGTAGAGAACTAGAGGATCGATCTACAGGTTTCAAATCTGCCATTCTTACTTTCAATGTTGAAAATTGTCATGTGGAATATGAGGGGGATTAAAGACTATTTAATGCGCTTAAAGACCAACATAGATGTCTCTTGGAAACCATGACTGAGAACAGTTCATAAATGGATAGTGAGAAGGTTTCAATGTTTTTACATGGAATATTCTAGGTGTGAGAGTATTCATGTTACCCTTGGATGTTTAGCTGAAAGATAGGGATGGACAATTTCTATTTTTGCAGTGTGTATGGAAGGTAAAAGATGGATTTTGGTGGTGGTTTATATTCCTTCTGCTCATTGACATAGCGTGATATCACAAACCGTATCTTATGACAACATTTCCCGATCATCCTGTGTTATTGATGGGGGACTAGATATTGCGCACAGTATTGGATAGATGCCGAATTGGACCATCCATCCGAGGCAAATCTAATGATTTTGCAAATTTAGAGGGAGAACTGGGTTTTTGGGATCTATGGAACCCAGATAAACCATTTTTCACATTTCTCTAATTCATATCAGTTCTTCACACATATTGATCTTGCTTCCGGGGGTTAAAAAGGCTTCATATCAAAACTAGAGGCCTATTAGATCACTCCCCAATGTTAGTAAATTAAGATGTTGGGAGATGGTCCGATTTTCCAGAAGGTAAGGATGAATGAGTTTTGGTTCTCACTTATTGATTGGGATGGGATACACAGATGTTTGGGAGTTTTCTCATTCTAAGAAAGGTCATATCTTCAAGTACCTTGAAAATGAAGAGAGGAAAACTAAGGAGAGAGAGACCCTAGAAAATGCTGAAGTAGATTATTGGCTTAACCAGGACTCAGCCTCTCCACAGGAAAAAAGAACAAGCATCATGGGATACTATAAAAACCTCAAGCAACTACCAGCTGTGCACTGCTCCCATATATCCTACCTATACATTTCCTTGGCAGACAAGTGGTCAGCTAAGGGCTATAGAAGGTGCTGAACAATGTGATCTTCCATACATACAAGCTGTTTCAAGTAATCACCTGTCTCATGGCAGTGACAATATGGAAAGAAACCCTTCTGAATACCCACTGTCCTTGGTCAAAATAGTAGAGACTTTTCATGATGCCTTTCAAAAGGTGCTTACAAGACATCCTGGAAGAATTCCAACCATGCTGGACAGAAGTAGCTGGTAAATGCATCAACATTCCTGATGACCTGCTGTCTTTGTTTTAATATTGCAGTAAAATATGTTCCTGCCCTTAATATTCTATATAAATGTATTTGTCAACCCCACTGTGCCCCCAGTGAGCAGCATTTTACAGATTCTCCCAGTCTACAGCAACATCTCACACTAATGCAGGGGTGGATTATAAACAAGGGTGAAATGTGTGGTTGCCCAAGGCTTCAAGGAGGCCCAGGGACAAGTCACTGCATATTTGCCCCATTAAAATCCAACCTTGTTGATTACTATGGCGCGGCAACAGAATCTACTAGGAGTACTTTTTGAGCAAACATTGCGAGAGTCGACCAGCAGTGTCGCTAATGGCAGGTTCTGTGAAGAAAGATCAGATAGGGATGAAGAAAACTACTATAAAAAACCAAAAGCATCTCTACCAACCGTGTGCCGCTCCCATATACTCACTGAGCCATTCACACAGGAACAGTCATGTTGGCCCCCAACATCCGACCTATGCCTTTGCTGGGCAGACAAGTGGTCAGCTAAGGTCTATTGAAAGCAATGCACCATGTTATCTTCCATACATGAAGCTATTTCACGCAATCACTTGGCTCATAACAGTGCCAATATATTAAAAGAAACCCTTCTGAATATCCACAGTCCTTGGCCTAGACAGTAGAGCCTGTTCATGGTGCCTCAAGAAAGCTCCTTACAAGAAAAGCTTCAAGAATTTCAGCCATACTGGACAGAAGTAGCCGATAATTGCATAGACATCCCGGATAACCTGTTTATTGTAATAGTGCACTAAAATACGTTTCTGCCCCTAATATTCTGCTTTAGAGCAAGTCAATCTAATTGTGAGCCGCCTGCCAATGAATGGCTACCTCAAAAGGGGTTGTCCAACCCACGGGTTCCCAAAAGGATCAGAAGGAACAATTTGTTCCTATGTATAAAATGGTTTATTAAAAATGTCTGGTGTTGTGAACCTAAGTTTCCTGCCATACAGAGAGCAGAGAGTCTATTAGAAGATCAGTGGTGGGAGCTCATCAGAGACCAGTTTTGGTTAAACTGATGTTATATTGTAATACTGCAGTAAAATGTGTTCCTGCAGATAATCTGCTTTAGAGCAATATAGTCAACCCCCCTGTACCGCTAACAGTGAGCTGCTAAGGTCTGGCTGCGTTTAAGGGGTTATCCCACCCATGTGTGACCAACGCTCTATTTACTTATATGAGAGTTCTGAAACTGCAATCTCCATCAGTCCTATAAGAGGAAATTTATATAGAAGCATGGTCTGAATATCTTCTGTAAAGCAAGAGGAATGTATTTGTATAACTAATTTTCATGTAGCCAGACTTTTCCTGAGAGGTTAAGTTGTAGAAATAAAATGTTTGTATTCTCCATTACATCCAGAAAAATGGAGTTGGTTTAGGTGCAGAAAACTCTTCCCCAATGTTTTTTCCTAATTAGTGTAAAGTAAAATAAGCCATTATAAAATCGGTTTTGGAACAGGATGGGGAGTATATAGAATATTATGGTTGATATTCTGATATTATGGAGTCCGATTAGAGGGGCAGGGAGGTCAGTGCTCAGATCAGGAATCTGAGGGGTGTATGTTCCATTCACTAGCTCAGGTTGCTAGGTTTTGGGGGATGGGGTAAGATGGGAGGGAGGTGGACAGAAGAAGGTTCTCTTTCCCATTTTAAATATTGAAAACATTAATGTGGAATATTAGGGGGAATAAAGATGGATTAAACACATGGCTATATTTAATGTACTTAAAGACTATCAATCGTAGATAATAGTCTCTGGAAACTGAAAACAGTAAGATTTGATTTATATTCCTGATGGGGTATATTAAAACTTGTAAACTTTGATACCAACTCTTGGAGACATACCCCAAGTGACTTGCAGCTGTAATCGCAGCAAAAGGTGGCGCTACAAAGCATTAACTTTGGGGGCCGAATACTTTGGCACGCCCCATCTCAGTTTTTTTATTTACAAAAGTTAATATCCAATAAATTTCGTTCCACTTCACAATTGTGTCCCACTACTTGTTGATTCTTCAAGAAATTAAAATTTTATATCCTTATGTTTGAAGCCTGAAATGTGGCACAAGGTTGAAAAGTTCAAGGGGGCCGAATACTTTTGCAAGGCACTGTAACCTTCATAATTTTCAATTTGCGTTTTTTGGTTTCTATTCCTCCTCCTCATTCACATAGGGTAAACTTTTAGTGTGACATTTCCCGACCATCCTGTGTTATTGATTGGGGACTAATATTGCACAGTATTGGATAGACGCTGAATTGGCCCATCTATTGAACAAGGCAAAATTTACTGGTTTTGCTAATTTAATGGGAGAACTGGGTTTTTGGGATATATGTAGATGAATATTTACTATCCCTCCTATATTCTTCTAGGCATTATGATTTTAGGGATATACACCACTTGTCGGTTGGGGCAAGTTGGAAGAGTAGAGTTTTGGAGAAGGCAAAAAGATATGAAGCCATTAAAAAAAGGTTGGTTAAATCTGTTCTCCATTGTGGTATAATTCTAGACTCCCACTTTTGGATCACATGGAGTGTATCAAATTCCTCAAATATCTACTCAGTGTAAATTTGTAGAAATGCAGAAACATAGTGTATCTAAGGGGGCTATTACCTTCATTTTTCTTTGAAGGAACAGAGATAGCTCCAAACACCACTAATTTCCCCAATGTCACTTCCTTGAAATATTTATTAAAGTCGGGCGGATCGGGCTTCTGTCTGGCTGGCTGGGAGTCAAAACTCAAATGCATACAGCCGGAAATGACAAATGTTATTGTTTGTATAATGAAGTTAAAATTTTCCAATATACTCTCTGAACTTAATGTTTTCTAGATATCTGCTGTCAGTCATTCTGCTTAGCATCACTGGATAAAAATTAGGCCATGATTGAAAGCATGACAGCAAGCAGAGATAAAGAACTGTTATACGTTGACATGCAAAGCAGATAAAATTCTATAACTTCATTATACAAAACATCTCTCTAAACTGGACAATCCTTCTAAGGCTGAGGCCCCACTTTGCGGAAAAGCTGTTTTATGTTGGAGATTTTGCTATGGATAATCCTCCACCCCCCCATCCTGGTGTCTGGCAGGAATATACAATACCTATGGGTCCGATATTTACCCTGCTGGATGTCTATTCTTTGGGCTGAGTCAGGCACAGGTACCAATTCTCAGGGTCAGTCAGTATATCCTGTCATTTTAATAGTATTGATGTGGGAGTATTAGCCTTGAGAAGGGACAGAGATTGACCAGACAACATAGGGAGACAAATCTGTACCCTGCCCATCTCTGGCTACACATCATTGCCCACTATATAACTATTTGATTTTGTTATATTTTAGAATAAAAGTTTCACTTTTTTTCTTCATTAAGTTACTCCTCTGTGACTACCCCTGGCAATGCTTAGTTATTGCTAATGGGAACAAAGAAAGACCTGGCTGCACCTGACTTCAAGAGCTCCTCAAGCCAAAAGTATCAGCATGGAGTGATATAAAACCCAAACTCTACCAGCCGTGTGCTGTTCCCATATACCCGAGAAGCCACTCAGTTGAACAGTCATGCTGGCCAACATACAACCTATTCCTTTTCCTTGACAGACAAGTGGTCAGCTAAGGTCTATAGAAAGTGTTGCACAATGTGATCTTCCATACATACAAGCTGTTTCAAGTAATCACCTGTCTCATGGCAGTGACAATATGGAAAGAAACCCTTCTGAATACCACAAATCATTAGCCTAGACAGTAGAGCCTGTTCATGGTGCCTAAAGAATGCTCCTAACAAGAAATGCTAGAATTCCAGCCATGCTGGACAGAAGTAGCCGATAATTGCATCAAAACCCGATGACCTGTTGGTTATAATATTGCAGTAAAATATGCTCCTGCCCTTAATATTCTATATAATGTATGTCAACCCCCCTGTACCCCCAGCAGTGAGCAGATGCACTTTCCAGATTCTCCCAGTCTTCAGCGACATCTCACCCTAATGCAGGGGCGGATTATAACAAGGTTGAAATGTGTGGTTGCCCAAGGCTTCAAGGTGGCCCAGGGACAAGTAGTTGCATATTTGCCCCCATTAAAAATCCAACCTATGGCACGGCAAAGGAGTCTACTGGAGGAGTATTTTTTTGGGCAAACCTAGCAAGAGTCGACCAGCAGTGTCGCTCATAATAGAAGGTTCTGTGAAGAAAGATCAGATAGGGATGAAGAAAACTACTATAAAAACAAAAGCATCTCTACCAGTCGTGTGCTGCTCCCATATGCTCACTGAGCCACTCATGCTGGCCCCCAACTCCGACCTATGCCTTTCCTGGGCAGACAAGTGGTCAGCTACGGTCTTTTGAAAGCAATGCACCATGTTGTTCTCTTCCATACATGAAGCTATTTCACGCTATCACTTGGCTCATAACAGTGCCAATATTAAAAGAAACCCTTCTGAATACCCACAGTCCTTGGCCTAGACAGTAGAGCCTGTTTATGATGCCTCGAAAAGCTCCTTACAAGAAATGCTTGAAGAATTTCGGCCATACTGGACAGAAGTAGCCGATAATTGCATTGAAATCCCTGATGACCTGATTTTATTACTGCAATAAAACATGATCCTGCCCCTAATATTCTGCTGTAGAGCAAGTCAATCCTACTGTACCCCCAACTGTGAAGTATTGGCCAATAAATGGCTGCCGTAAAGAGGTTATCCCACCCATGTGTGACCACTGCTCCATTCACTTGTATGAGCAATCTCTATCAGTCCCATAAGAGTGTATGGAGGTGAGGATTTATTGGACGAACCTCATGAGATTCATCCTACAACTTAGTTAGAACAGACAGGATCGATGTAGATGAATATTTACTATCCCTCCTATATTCTTCTAGGCATTATGATTTTAGGGATATACACCACTTGTCTGAGTTGGGGCAAATTGGAAGGTTTTATAGGCGTAAATATCCAAAGGGAGAGTTTGGGAGAAGGCTAAAACATATGAAGGCATTACAAAAGTTGGGTAAATCTGTTCTCCATTGTGGTATAATTCTACTCCCACTTTTGGATCACATGGAGTGTATCAAATTCGTCAAATATCTACTCAGGGTAAGATTAAATTTGTAGAAATGCAAAAAACAATAGTGTGTCTAAGGGGGCTATTACCTTCATTTTTCTTGGAAGGAATAGAATTCTCTCCACTACAGTTTTCCCAATGTCACACTCTTGAAATATAGATTGTCTAGCTGGGAGTCAAGACTCAAAAGTGCCTACAGCCAGAAATTACATTGTTTATATACTGAAGAGTTATATCTTCCAATATACTGAGCTCCTCACTGTTTTCTAGATATCTGTTGTCAGTCATTCATTCTGCTTAGCTTCACTGGATAAAAATTAGGCCATAACTGGAAGCATGACAGCAAGCAGAGATCTAAAGAACTGTTATACATTGATATACAAAACAGATTATAAACTTCTATAAATTATACAAACATTCTCTCTAAACTGGACAACCCTTCTAAGCCTGAGGCCACTTTTTTTAAGGTTGGAGATTTTGCTAGGGATGAAGAAAACTACTATAAAAAACCAAAAGCATCTCTACCAACCGTGTGCCGCTCCCATATACTCACTGAGCCACTCACATATGAACAGTCATGCTGGCCCCCAACATCCGACCTGCGCCTTTCCTGGGCAGACAAGTGGTCAGCTAAGGTCTATTGACAGCAATACACCATGTTCTCTTCCATACATGAAGCTAATTTCACGCACTTTGCTCATAACAGTGCCAATATTAAAAGAAACCCTTCTGAATACCCACAGTCCTTGGCCTAGATAGAGCCTGTTCATGGTGCCTCAAGCAAGCTCCTTACAAGAAATGCTTCAAGAATTTCAGCCGTACTGGACAGAAGTAGCTGATAATTGCATAGACATCCCTGATAACCTGTTTATTGTAATAGTGCACTAAAGTTTCTGCCCCTAATATTCGGCTTTAGAGCAAGTCAATCCAATTGTAAGCCATCTGCCAATTTATGTCTGCCTCAAAAGGGGTTGTCCAACCCACGGGTTCCCAAAAGGATCAGAAGGAACAATTTGTGCCTATATATAAATGGTTTATTAAAATGTCTGGTGTTGTGAAACTAAGTTTCCTGCCATACAGAGAGCAGAGAGCCTATTAGAAGATCAGTGGTGGGAGCTCATCCAAGACCAATTTTGGTTAAACTGATGTTATATTGTAATACTGCAGTAAAAATGTGTTCCTGCTGCTAATATTCTGCTTCAGAGCAATAGTCAACCCTTCTGTACCCCTAACAGTGAGCTGCTAAGGTATGGCTGCGTTTTAGGGGTTATCCCACCCATGTGTGTCCAACGCTCTACTTGTATGAGTTCTAAAATTGCGATCTCCATCAGTCCTATAAGAGAAAATGTATATATAAGCCCGGTCTGAATATGTTCTGTAAAAGCAAGAGGAATATATTTGTATAACATTTTCTTGTGATCATGACTTTTCCTCTGAGATGTTAAGTAGAATTAAAATGTTTGTATCCATTACATCCAGAAAAATGGAGTTTGTTTAGGTGCAGAACACTCCTCCCTAATGTTTTTTCCTAATTAGACGGTGTAAATAAAATAAGCCATTATAAAAATCGGTTTTGGAACAGGATGTGGAATATATAGATTATTATGGTTGCTATTTGATATTATGGAGTCCGATTAGAGGGGCAGGGAGGTCAGTGCTCAGATCAGGAATCTGAGGGGTGTATGTTCCATTCACTAGCTCAGGTTGCTAGGTTTTGGGGATGGGGTAAGATGGGAGGGAGGTGGACAGAAGAAGGTTCTCTTTCCCATATTGGAATATTAGGATTAAAAAAAAAACAAAAAAAAACACATGGCTATATTTAATGTACTTAAAGACCAATTGTAGATAATAGTCTCTGGAAACATGACTGAAAACCGTAAAAAATGGGTAGGGAGAAGCTTTCAATTTATGTATTCTTATTCATTTTACCCTTGGATATATAGCTGACAAGATATGGATGGACAATTTATATTTTTGCACTGTGTATGGGAGGTAAAAGATGGGATTTTGGTGGCGATTTATATTCCTGATGGGGTATATTAAAACTCGTAACCTTTGATGCCAAAGTTAAAGTGTATTGAACCCAACTCCAAATCTATATATAAACTTCTGTATAATAGCTCACACCATGTCACATTGCGGCCATGTTATTCATGACAGGAAAATCCCGATTTAGTAACGTATATTATACGGGAGATTCCTAGAATATCAAATGGTTCACAAATCAGCAGACTATGATCCCTAAACACAAGGATACTGGTGTCACTTATTCCTCACAGGATCAAAAGATCCAGAGACACTAAAATTTTTCTTAGTTTGCAAATGGTGCCGCTCAATGTCAATCAGATGATCACTCCACCCACAGACACCAGATTTTTAAATGGGGGAAAAACCAAGAACGCCTATAAACTGACGTCACTGCTCTAATATCACTAGAGCTAAATAGAGGTCCCATATAACTGGTTTAGGCAACCTCAGATCATCCCCAACTCAGCTATATTATACAACTAACACGTTTCTGAGCTTCTATTAGTCCACAGCTATTCAGAGGTGTTTGAACATGAATATTTGAAGAGCTATAGTTAATCCCCGCTCTCCCCCTCAGCACTAATGATCAGCCACAGGTAAAAGCGGAGATACCCAGCAATTCAAGTGCAGGAGACGACCCTTGTCAGGATCAACCAATTGATAGGCAGTCTACACAAGTATAATGTGAATGCGCGAACAGCCAATCACGCTGCGGCTGCTAGTGGCGTCATCTAACCACGCCTCCCTACGACTAAATTAAACCGCGCTGTCAAGATTCATAGATATTTTGATTCTGTGGAGTGGCACTAGGGACCAGTTTATGGATTGTGTGAAGGTCCTTAATATAAAAACTTAGGCCTATTCTTTGCATCAGAGATTCGTGCTGTGCCCATAACGTTCCTAGAGTTAAAAAATTCAGAAAATCAGTAGAAGGCAGACTAAGTACAACCATATATAGAAAGGAAACTGCCCCTAATTGCCTTCTGGAATGGAATAGCCGGCATCCCAATTCCCTTCGGAAGGTAATACCGAAGGGACAGTTTCTCCGTAAACTGAGAAATTGATATATTTTTCTGATCATCAAAATGCAGCTAGAGATCTGCAAACAAAGATTTAAACAGAGGTTACCCAGATTGGGTCTTGCATAAAGCATATCAGCACGCAACAACTGACTTCCCACATTTAGTATCGTTTTGTTTGGGTATACAGTGCCTTGCGAAAGTATTCGGCCCCCTTGAACTTTTCAACCTTTTGCCACATTTCAGGCTTCAAAGATTAAATTTAATTTTTTTGGTGAAGAATCAACAACAACAACAAGTGGGACACGATTGTGAAGTGGAACGAAGTTATTTTAAACTTTTGTAAAAAATAAACTGAAAAGTGGGGCGTGCAATATTATTCGGCCCCTTTACTTTCAGTGCAGCCAACTCACTCCAGACGTTCAGTGATGATCTCTGAATGATCCAATGTTGTCCTAAATGACTGATGATGAATATAATCCACCTGTATGTAATCAAGTCTCCGTATAAATGCACCTGCTCTGTGATAGTCTCAGGGTTCTGTTTAAAGCGCAGAGAGCATGATGAAGACCAAGGAACACACCAGGCAGGTCTGTGATACTGTTGGAGAAGTTTAAAGCCGGATTTGGATACAAAAAGATTTCCCAAACTTTAAACATCCCAAGGAGCACTGTGCAAGCGATCATATTGAAATGGAAGGAGTATCAGACCACTGCAAATCTACCAAGACTACATCTACTTAGTCCACATTTAAAAAAACCTTCAAGTCTAACCAAGTTGATGACGTCGGTTTAAATAGTGAACATGCTAGGTGATATTACCAATTGTGCGTCCCCGTTTAGCAATATATTGTACCCCCTCCGCTAAAATTGTAGTAATAGGTAAATTTTTTTAAAATATTAACGATGCTTTGATATTGTGCGCTAAAGAGGGTTGAAAAAAATTGGAATTTCTACTGAAACGATTGTTAGATAAGGAAGAATGAGACCTTTGATCTAAATTGAGCTAGAATCTATTCAAGGACCAATTGGGATAGCCTCGTTTTTTTAATCTATCTAAAGTAATAGTGCTCTGGACATTATAATCCTTTTCTAAAGAGCAAGCTCGCTTTGTTCTAATAAGTTCCCCCACTGGTAGAGACTTCATTGTGTGTTTAGGATGACAACTAGTAGCTAAGAGAATAGTATTCCCTGATGAAGGTTTCTACCATACTTGTATCACAATTATCTCTTACAAAAGTCCAGAACACAAAATTTGTGGAATGAGTAAATGTGAACTGTAAATTGATTTCATTGGAATTAATGTACTGAATGAAATTGGGTACGGATGCTACACCTCCGAACCAAAATAATAAAGACTACTATAATAAGCCATGACTAAAGGGGATATACACCCTGAAACGCGTAGGAGTTTCCGTGTCTTTTTCCCATGTAACTTACTTTAATCCATTAGGAATTAAAAGTCATATTTTATTCAAATAATTACAACTCTTGGATGCTGAAACCGGTTATTTTTCATTTCTAATATTTTGCTCTTTAGAAGTTCGGAGAGCGTTCCTTTGCATCCTGTGACGTTTATGGATTTCATCTGCATGTGGATGTAGTGAGCTGGGGATTCAACTTTGTTTAAAGCCTATAATTGCATCAAAATCCCTGATGACCTGTTGTAATAGTGCAGTAAAATATGTTCCTGCACCTAATATTCTATATAGAGCCTTAGTAAACCCCACTGTACCCCCAACAGTGAAGGATCTGCCATTGTATGGCTGCCTTAAAGAGGTTATTCCACCCATGTGACCCACTGCACCATTCACTTGTATGAGTGATCATTTCCATAAGTGAATGGAGGTGAGGATTTGTTGGACTACCGTCATGAGATTCCCCCTACAATTTAGTTCAGACAGGTTCTGTGAAGAAATATTTGATGTAGGTGAAGAAGACTGATGCCATGTTACTGGCTTAAGGTAGAGATCTAGAGGATCGATCTAGGAGGTTTTAATCTGAGAAGGAGGTTCTTTCCCATTCTTTTACTTTCAATGTTGAAAATTGTCATGTGGTATATGATGGGGATTAAAGACTATTTTAATGCGCTTAAGATCATGGATAATCTGTTTCTTGGAACAGTTCATAAATGGATAGTGAGAAGGTTTCAATGTTTTTTTACATGGAATATTCTAGGTGTGAGTATTCATGTTAACCTTGGATGTTTAGCTGAAAGATTGATATGGATGGACAATTTCTATTTTTGCAATGTGTATGGAAGGTAAAAGATGGATTTTGGTGGTTGTTTATATTCCTTCTGCTCATTGACATAGCGTGATATCACAAACCGTATCTTATGACATTTCCCGATCCTGTGTTATTGATGGGGGACTAAATATTGCACACAGTATTGGATAGATGGTCCAATTCGGCATCTATCCATCCGAGGCAAATCTAATGATTTAGCAAATTTAGAGGGAGAACTGGGTTTTTGGGATCTATGGAACCCAGAGAAACCATTTTTCACATTTCTCTAATTCATATCAGTTCTTTTCACATATTGATCTTGCTGCCGGGGGTTAAAAAGGCTTCATATCAAACTAGAGGCCTATTAGATCACTCCCCAATGTTAGTAAATTTAGAGATGGTCCGATTTCCCAGAAGGTAAGGATGAATGAGTTTTGGTTCTCACTTATGGATTGAGATGGGATACACAGATGTTTGGGAGTTTGTTTTAATTGTTCAGTTTTAGTCTTGGATGTGGGAGGCTAAGAAAAAGGTCATATCTTCAAAGTACCTGGAAAAAAAGGGAAACTAAGGGGAGAGAGACCCTAGAAAGGGCTGAAGTAGATTATTGGCTTAACCAGGACTCAGCCTCTCCACAGGAAAGAACAAGCATCATGGGATACTATAAAAACCTCAAGCAACTACCAGCTGTGTGCTGCTCCCATATATCCTACCTATACATTTCCTTGACAGACAGGTAGTCAGCTAAGGTCTACAGAAAGTGCTGCACAATGTGATCTTCCATACATACAAGCTGTTTCAAGTAATCACCTGTCTCATTGCAGTGACAATATGGAAAGAAACCCTTCTGAATACCCACTGTCGGTCAAAATAGTAGAGACTTTTCATGATGCCTTTCAAAAGGTGCTTACAAGACATCCTGGAAGAATTCCAACCATGCTGGACAGAAGTAGCCGGTAAATGCATCAACATTCCTGATGACCTGCTGTCTTTGTTTTAATATTGCAGTAAAATATGTTCCTGCCCTTAATATTCTATATAATGTATTTGTCAACCCCACTGTGCCCCCAGTGAGCAGCATTTTACAGATTCTCCCAGTCTACAGCAATATCTCACCCTAATGCAGGGGTGGATTATAAAACAAGGGTGAAATGTGTGGTTGCCCAAGGCTTCGAGGCGGCCCAGGGACAAGTCATTGCATATTTGCCCCATTAAAATCCAACCTCGATTACTATGGCGCGGCAACGGAATCTACTGGAGGAGTACTTTTTGGGCAAACATTGCGGGCAGGTTCTGTGAAGAAAGATCACATAGGGATGAAGAAAACTACTATAAAAAAAACCAAAAGCGCATCTACCAACCGTGTGCCGCTCCCATATACTCACTGAGCCATTCACATATGAACAGTCATGTTGGCCCCCAACATCCGACCTATGCCTATCCTGGGCAGACAAGTGGTCAGCTAAGGTCTACTGAAAGCAATATACCACGTTATCTTCCATACATGAAGCTATTTCACGCAATCACTTGGCTCATAACAGTGCCAATATTAAAAAACCCTTCTGAATACCCACAGTCCTTGGCCTAGATAGAGCCTGTTCATGGTGCCTTAAGAAAGCTCGTTACAAGAAATGCTTCAAGAATTTCAGCCACACTGGACAGAAGTAGCCGATAATTGCATCGAAATCCCTGATGACCCGTTTATTGTAATAGTGCACTAAAATACGTTTCTGCCCCTAATATTCGGCTTTAGAGCAAGTCAATCTAATTGTGAGCCACCTGCCAATGTATGGCTGCCTCAAAAGGGGTTGTCCAACCCATGGGTTCCCAAAAGGATCAGAAGGAACAATTTGTGCCTATATATAAATGGTTTATTGAAATGTCTGGTGTTGTGAACCTAAGTTTCCTGCCATACATAGAGCAGAGAGTCTATTAGAAGATCAGTGGTGGGAGCTCATCCGAGACCAGTTTTGGTTAAACTGTGTTATATTGTAATACTGCAGTAAAATGTGTTCCTGCAGATATTCTGCTTTAGAGCAATATAGTCAACCCCCCTGTACCCCTAACAGTGAGCTGCCAAGGTAGAGCTGCGTTTAAGGGGTTATCCCACCCATGTGTGACCAACGCTCTATTTACTTGTATGAGAGTTCTCTACAACTGCCATCTCCAGTCCTGTAAATGCGTGACCACTACATGTGCACCACCACTCCATTTGCATGGGGCATAGGGGTATTTGCAGACCACTGTTCTCATTCAAACTTACAGCTCACACACACACACTTCTCAAAGACATCACTATTCATGGTTTACACCTGGTAATGCACACCAACCAAGTGAATGGGGCTGAAACGCAAAACCAGGTCAGGTGTGGTGCTGTTTTGGATGAAAGCAGCCATGTTTGTGTTTCCCTGCACAACCCCTTGAATATATGCTTACATTTATGTTGCAGGACATTCTTATTCACCTATATTATCTTGACATCTTTGATTAGATCTGGATCTGCACACTCGAGACCTATTCGCCTAGTGAGGTCAGAGGACTGACCTAATGTATTTTTTTTTCTGGAGATATTAATATAGCCTTTAGTGTGAAACATCAGAAGGGGCTTTGGATACAAATAAGCTACATTGTCCAGGTTTTTACAGCACATTGCAGATGATGGTTTTTACCATTATAGTAAAGATGTTTTATGCAGTCTGGATGCTGAATCCTTCGTCTTTTCATGTTCACCTGGAAGTGGCCAAGAGTTTTCCTTCGGTGTGGACATTCTATGGATTCACCTGTCTCTCAAAAGGTAAGCTGGTACTTTTTGTACAAAGAAACCCTTCTGAATACCCACCGTCCTTGGCCTAGACAGTAGAGCCTGTTCATGGGGCCTCAAGAAAGCTCCTCAAGAAATGCTACAAGAATTTCAGCCATACTGGACTTTAGTAGCTGATCATTGCATCAAATTCCCCGATGACCTGATTTTAATGTTGCAGTAAAATATGATCCTGCTCCTAATATTGGGCTGTAGAGCATTAGTCAATCCCACTGTACCCCCAACTGATTATTATTATTATTATTAATAAAAGTGTGTATTCTAATACTCGAACAGCTTTTAACAGCTCCTACAACTCCATCAGGTGAGTCATTCCACCTACAACTTCATATGGTTAGACACTTGATCATGTACAGTATCGGATAAGTCATAATGGTCATCATTGCTCTCTTTCTATGATTAAATAGGGTGATATAACAAGCAGTATTTCCTGTTTATCCTGTGTTATTGATGGGAGACTGCATACAATTTTGGACGCAGAATACTAGAGAGCTGAGAGAGAGCTTAGAGAAACCCTAGAAAAGGCCACTCACATATGAACAGTTGTACTGGCCCCCAGCATCCTACCTTTGCCTTTCCTTGGCAGACAAGTGGTCATCTAAGGTCTATACAAAGTGCTGCACAAATATCTTTCATATGTAAAAACTTTCACACAATCACCTGTCGCATGATGGTGACAATATAGAAAAACCCTTGAATATCCGACATCCTTGGCCAAAACAGTAGAGCCCGTTTATGGGGCTCTCAAGAAAGGTCCTTACAAGACACACTTTTATTCCAGCCATGCTGGACCGAAGTAACCAATAATTGTATCAAAATCCCTGATGACCTGTTCTCTATTGTAATAGTGCAGTAAAATATGTTTGGCTTTAAATGTAATAGTCAACCCCCAACTGTGAAGGGGTAACCACCAGGACTCAGCCTCTTCTCGTACAGAAGTAACTTTTGCACAAAGCTCATAGGACAGTTTGTTTCTCTAGAAATTAAATCTCAGTGAAATTGGGTATTTTGATAAGTTTTTAGCAGCAATAGTAAAACAGTCAACATACAAAATACATTGGTGTGATAAAATCATCGTCTGGAAAGATGGTTAGAGACGATGAACAAATTTTAGTCATTTACTGAATTTTATAAAGTTGTATATTTCGTCACTTGAGGTGACTGATTTTGAAATTTTTAGGTATCTGAATGGGATAGATCTACCTTATCTAATGGACAACCAGAAAATCATGGATGATCCAATGTTACTGAAGTTAGAATCTGCTTTGGCAAACATGGCTAAGTCAAGGGCACCATGAATGGATGGGATCCCATTTGAGTTATATGGTTTACTGAAGAATGAAGTGTGTCCCTAGCTTCTAGAAGTTTGTGTAGGCTTCTCAAGCTGGCTCCCTCCCATCTATGTACGATAAATATATTTATTGCAAAACCTAATAGAAATCTGTTGGATATGGATCAGCCTATATTTGATCAATACAGATGTCAAAGCTGCTCACCCGGTGTTGGTAACTTGACTGGCTACCATTACATCAATTGATGAAGATCAGACGAATTATTCCTCAAATCTACCAGGTTAAATATTAGGCTTTGAGGATTTTGGTATTTTACAATCCAGAGCGGTCTTTTGGGAAACCTCACCAGTATCTTGATTTGTCTAAAGTGTTCTATAGTGTTGACTGTAGAATTTAATTTAGTGAAATGGGTCAATCTGTTGTACGCCAACCCCCAGGACAATAGAATCTGTTAATGGGAGAATAAATTCTTCAAGGTTGAGAGAAGAAGACAGGGTTGCCGAGTCACTTGTGTTAAAAATTTAAGCTTAACAGAGTGTATCAAACTAGGTCAGAATTATGAGATTAGTCTATATATGGACGATGTAGTGGCCTTTCTAAGAGACTATGAATCTAGTGTGTGTCTTTTTCCTGAATTCTCAGTATTCTAGAGTTACAGTAAGTTGGCAAAAAACAATTGTCATCACTAAAAAAATCTCTGAAGATATTGCCTTTGGGTAGGAGTTTGACATTTGGGGAAAAAAAAAAAAAAAATGCTACCCTCAAGTCAGAGCTGGTCTCTGCCCAGGTTTTTCCAAAATAAAATCAGGACAAGTCTCTACCCAGATAAAGTTGTAAATTATAGAGACAGACCTCTGGGCAAAGTTTGCACACAAAAATAGATATTGCATGCTAGCCAACAAAGCGCTGCTCTAAATTATACTGACAGGATCCAGATCCTCAGTTATACACACAATCAACATTGTATGCTATACACCAGAGCACTGTCAATGAGACAATTAGTATTCACCCCCACTGGAGTGCACTCTTAGAGCACCAAGCTGACATCTCACTACTGGCTCCAGAGAAGATCTAATCTGAACACTCATATGATGATAGATCTGTCCCTCATACTAACTTAAGTTAAAATAAACTCCCTATACATATTTCACTAGCACCCTAAATAGTGCTAGATCATCAGGAGACACAACCATAATGACTTAGTCTGAGAGACAAGAGGCAATGACACCAGAGCCCCCGCCACTGCCTTCCATATAAGAAGACATGCCACGCCCACAGGGTGGACCCATCCTCAATCACAGCCAATGAGGAAACTACAGGGGGAGGAGCTGAATGTCAACTCCTCCCCTGGGTCCTCCCTCGATCATGTGACAGCCTATGGGCGGGGACGCTGTCAAAATCACCTAGGAGACCAAGATGCGCGTCTCCAAATGACAGGAGTCTCTGATCACTGCAGAGCAAATGGAAAGTATGTAAACAATAGCTCGCAAACTCATTCAGAGTCTATGATACAAGATCGCAGCATATAATCTGATATAAGGGTCACAGTGCGTGTTGACTATGGATACGAATGGTAACAAGAGCCCAGAAAAACTAAGATTAAAGGTGAACATCAGTGTCAGATCGAACCATCCGTCGTTTGAGCCAAAGTGGACTTCATGGGAGACTACCAAGGAAGACACCATTGCTAATCAAAGCCAGACTGGAATTAGCCAAACTACAAAGCTTCTGGGAGAATGTCCTATGGGACAGATGAGCTGATGTGCCTTGCCAAAAATTGATTTCTGTTCACAGATGGAAAAATGAAGCATATCTTGAAAAGAACACACTGTCCCTACTGTGAAACATGGAGGAAGCTCTGTTATGGTCTGGAGCTGCTTTGCTGCATCTGGCACAGGGTGTCTGTACCCTGCACAGATTCAATGAAATCAAGACTATCAAGGGATTCTAGAGAGAAATGTGCTGCCCAGTGTCAGTAAGCTTGGTCTCAGTTGCAGGTCATGGGTCTTGCAACAGGATAATGACCCAAAACACACAGCTAAAAACACCCAAGAATGGCTAAGAGGAAAATATTGGACTATTCTGAAGTGGCCTCTGAGCCCTGACTTAAATCCTATTGAGCAACTTAGGAAGGAGCTGAAACATGCCGTCTGGAAAAGGCACCCTTCATACCCGAGACAACTGGCGCAGTTTGCTCATGAGTGGCGGCCAAAATACCTGTTGAGAGGTGCAGAAGTCTCATTGGCAGTTACAGGAATCGTTTGCCTCAAAAGATTGCAACAAAATATTAAGGGAACCATCATTTGTCCAGGCCTGTTTCATGAGCTCTCAAATTCTGAAGCGCAATGTCTGACGTTCATTTTCATAGAATGTCAGATTCAAGTTATTTCTGTGACCATAGTGGGTTTTTTTCATTAAACGAGGGGTACCAGCAATTGTCGGTGTTTGAATGCTCAGGTGGTTTACAATACATAGGATCTTTCAATCTACGATTTATGCGGGAGCAGAGGTGAGTAATCCTTTCTAGACATTCTAACAGCCTTAACATGATTTACACGCCCATAATTCAAAGAATTTTAGGATTTTACCAATGGATAGATTCCTTCAATTACAGAAAAGAAATGTTCTGGTCTAAAAGGATCCCTTGAGCAACATCTATATACCCACAACACGTATGCATTTTCTCATTCACTCCTCTTCCCTAAGTCCTCCCTTTCCTGGTACACTGGTCTGGACCCAACACACTAGTGCAGCTTAATATGGACACCAGTGTCCCTAGCTAACACTCCATGATGAGGCAGGGCTATGTGTTCTGCACTCAAGCACATTGGTTACATCTTTCCCATTACTTTCATTTCAAAAGGCTTGATTTTACATATCGGCAATCCAAGTTTACCTTTACTCCCGGCGTCTCCTACTGTTCACAATGCATGACAGTGTTATGTATACATTTCTGTTGGTCTGAAAAGGGTTTCTCAGTTTCCATTTTGACTATTCAAAAAGTTCATCTTCACTGTCCGTTTTGTGATTCCTACCACAAGGGTTTTTGCACCTCCAGTGTGCCTCGGGGATCCATCCCACTTGCTCCTGTTCCTCTACCATTCAGATGCAAGGTCTGTACCTGGTGGCGTCACCTTATTGCCATACATTTTCAGTAAGGGGGGGGGACCTAAGCACAAGCTGAATAGGTAACTATCACCCTACGATTGCTCCTCTCCTACATTTGTCCATGACCTCATGAAACAAAGCACGTAGGAAAAAAATTGTACAACTTTTCATAAACAGTTTTCTATTTGTCTGGAACTGGACAATACCTTAAACATTTATAGGCTTAATTATTTCAGTGATGGAGGATTTGTGGAACGTAGAAATTTGAGATGTGTATTTTTGTATTCTGAAAATAGGATATAAATGTAAATACCTTGCACCTTAATCCAAGGTATCAGCATGGGATATTGTAAACCTAAGCATCTCTACCAGCCGTGTGGTGCTCATACCCCAACATACACCTTTCTTGGCAAACAAGTGGTCAGCTAAGGTCTATAGAAAGTGTTTCACAATGATCTTCCCTACTTACAAGCTGTTTCAAGTAATCACCTGTCTCATGATGGTGTCGATATAGAAAGAAACCCTTCTGAATGCCAGATGGCCTTGGGGCTCTAAACTCCTTACAAGAAATCCTAGAATTTAAGTCTTACTGGACAGAAGTAGCCAATTGCATCAAAATCTAGAGCAAGTCAAACCCACTGCGCCACTCTCTTGTATGGGTGTTGTAAAAGTGATCAGTGTATGGAGGTGAGGATTATTTGGACTACCGTCATGAGTCCTACAATTTAGCGCCATTCACATGAATGGGATTTCTAAAATAGCGATCCAGTTTCATGAGTGAATGTAAAAACATTAACCCATTCAAGGACAAATCTGGCATCTGTCAGTCATGCTGCACTTCCTAAATACTTAGGATTGATCTACTTAAGTAAACACCTACTGTAGGATGGAAATTGGCATCTGCTTTTTCAATAATGTGCAATAAGTACAGATCCATCTTAGATAATGTAGGTCTACAGTGCCACACGCTGGTGTTTATACAAGCAGTGTACGATTTTCAGCAATTAGGCAGCATCTTTACAAGGTGGTGTTCCCTCCATATCAAGTGCTATGGACATTTGTATGTTTCCAACCTTGTGGACAGTTTGGAGAGCCATTTTCTGCTCCAGAAAAAACACTGCCTCAATATACAAAGCAAGGTCTATAAAAAAAGTTGGGGGGGTAGTTTAATGCTGAAACTATTGAGCTGGTACTAGGTTTGTTCCATGTGCAGTACATAAGTGTAAGCT
Organism: Leptodactylus fallax; assembly: GCA_947044405.1. Taxonomy (NCBI): domain Eukaryota; kingdom Metazoa; phylum Chordata; class Amphibia; order Anura; family Leptodactylidae; genus Leptodactylus; species Leptodactylus fallax. The sequence continues at coordinate 1,473,062 of CAMRHE010000270.1, forward strand.
CTCTCCACGTTGCTGACGTTCCTTTTACTGCTGTGTATCCCAAGGTACTAGTAAAAAGGAAACATTCCTGGATTTCCTGAAGGTATACACCACCTTATCGCTTGCTGATACGACTCATAAGAATCCTTACATATGTAGTTATAGCTTAGGAAAGATGCCTTTGTATCAAACTGTCAATATACATGAGAATACTGATGCTATCATGCGTTTCCTAAAGTGAGTGCAACAACGGTTAATGCAGATAGGTCACCTTGAATACATTGGAGGAAAATGTTTAACATTTCCAGCTGTTGCTTCAGATGTCCGATTTACTGGGGGTTAAAATTCCAAATTTTCAACACAAGGTACCTCGGCATGTTAACTGGTGGAATAGTTTGAGGGTCAATTTTATAGCACCTTCCAGTTATTCATGATTTGACTTCTAGTCCACAAGTTTCAGTAGCCAAAGTAGAAATGAAAATGTCTACACCACTACTTTGGGGTTTTCTTGTTTCATACCAATGTAATTTTCATAAGCAGCCCAACAGGATTTCATTTCACAAAGATGTTAAAAGAATGAGCACATTGTCTATCATGACTGGGATTAAACACTGGAAACACACTGAAAGCATGGATCTTGAAATTATATAGAATTTCAAAAATTTCCTAAATGACAAAATTGTGACAGAGGAAGATGATTCGACTCTCTCTGGATAGCGATGAGTATAGTGAACAGATCAGTTGAAGAGCATGACAATTGAAAAATCTGCCCAAGTTCAGACCATGCCACTGGGGGACCATACATTATCAGCTCTGGAGAGATTTCTACGGTATTGTCCATAAAAGAACTTGGCATAAACAAAATGTAAATTAGGTATGATTGGAATCGATTCACTAGTGACATTTCCTGCTTTTGTCTTGCTTATTGTGCTCTTTTTTGAAAAATGTGTCAGTTCAGGAAACCTTTGCAAGCAGATTATACCTAGCAAGAACTGGCCCAGTACTGTATTTACAGTGAGTCACTTAAGTGACTTCCATGACAAGTTTTATCATGCAACAAGTTGTCCCCCATGTCAGTATTAGAAAGTTTTTTTTTAAAAAAACACTGTTGGTTTCGGATATAAAAAGCATCTCATTGTACCTGATTGCCAGGTAGGAGTTAGAAAAGTTTGGGAGTACCCCAATATAGGTCAATCTGGCTCGAGTCAATTGGGCAAAAAAAAACTTAAATCATATCTGACACTGGTGTATACACTAGTGTAAATTACCATCCACGATAGAAAGTGGCTTAAATCATGAACCAGACAACTTGTGAGAATATGAAGTTTTCCACAATAGTGTACTAAATGAGATCTAATGGTTTCTCCCATACTGCTGTGATAGTACAAAGAGCTAGCAACTAAATCTGGACAAGATTTACATGTTAGAGAAAAACGGAAAGAATTCTAAAAAGGAAAAAATTGGGTGGTAAATTCTAACTCCAGATCTCAGTTTAATGGATGTTACCCTTGTGATAATGGCACTCTGGGAAAATCTTCCCTTTCAAATTGGCTTCAAAAACCAAAACTTAGAGAAAATAAGTCATTTTAAAGTAGAAAGTGTTTTTTTGTTTTATTAATGCACCATTGAGCAAACCGAGTACAATGTTTTAATGCCATAATTTGCTTGGAGGGCCACAAGTACAAACCAACCATGATACACACAACTATGCATGTGGGCAATGGCCAACTGAACTTCTGGTATCCTGCTGTAAATTCCTCTACAGAAACAGAACATAAAATGAATACAGTCTCCTGTAAAGTCAGTCTGAGAAGAGTGACCATAACTAGGTTATAACTGAACCGGAGGGAGAACCTCAGAATTTTATCTACTTCCCTAGGAAAATAGGGAAAAAACCACGAAGTCATCAGTACTGTGCCCACAATGAGTTTATAATCTCTTGATTTCTTAAGTTTCTCTATTTGATAGGAGGCTATAGCACAGTGAAGGATTGCGCCTGTGCGCCAACTTACGCAAATCTTTTCCTAGGCTGATGGGAGGCCACAACGGTCTTTGGACACTAACCCATCTCTGGTATAGAACAGGTCGAATTGTGGGCATGGTACATCGACTCATCTGGAAGGGGGTCGGAGGACTCCCTAAAACATGAATGAGGTATTATATATTTACATGATGGAGGTAGGCAGGGAGACTATACCAATTTGGATGTATTAATCTTGAGGGGTCCTAATGGCAAATCTCCACCAATTCACTGAGGTGGGACAGTAACAATCCATTACCCCTCAGATGTGGACTACCCATATCACATCCTTACAAATGTGATTGAACAGACTTTTTAGGCTTGGTTAGCAATAAAGTGCAAGACTACAGTCATGGCCAAAAGTTTTGAGAATGATACAAATATGAATTTTTACAAAGTCTACTGCTTCAGTTTTTCTAATGGCAATTTGCATATACTCCAGAATGTTATAAAAGAGTGATCAGCTTAACAGCAATTACTTGCAAAGTCAATATTTGCCTAGAAAATGAACTTTATCCCCCAAAACACATTTCAACATCATTTCAGCCCTGCCTTAAAAGGACCACCTAACATCGTTTCAGTGATTGCTCCATTAACACAGGTGTGGGTGTTGAGGACAGGGCTGGAGATCAATCTGTCATAATTAAGTAAGAATGACACCACTGGACACTTTAAAAGGAGGCTGGTGCTTGCCATCATTGTTTCTCTTCTGTTAACCATGGTTATCTCTAAAGAAACACGTGCAGTCATCATTGCACTGCACAAAAATGGCCTAACTGGGAAGAGTATTGCAGCTAGAAAGATTGCACCTCAGTCAACAATCTATCGCATCATCAAGAACTTCAAGGAGAGAGGTTCCATTGGTGCCAAAAAGGCTCCAGGGCGCCCAAGAAAGACCAGCAAGCGGCAGGACCGTCTCTTAAAAGTGTTTCAGCTGCGGGATCGGGCTACCAGCAGTGCAGAGCTTGCTGAGGAATGGCAGCAGGCAGGTGTGAGTGCATCTGCACGCACTGTGAGGCGGAGACTCTTGGAGCAAGGCCTGGTCTCAAGGAGGGCAGCAAAGAAGCCACTTCTCTCCAGAAAAAACATCAGGGACAGACTGATATTCTGCAAAAGGTACAGGGAGTGGACTGCTGAGGACTGGGGTAAAGTCATTTTCTCTGATGAATCCCCTTTTCGATTGTTTGGAACATCTGGAAAACAGCTTATTCGGAGAAGAAGAGGTGAGCGCTACCACCAGTCTTGTCTCATGCCAACTGTAAAGCATCCTGAAACCATTCATGTGTGGGGTTGCTTCTCAGCCAAGGGAATCGGCTCTCACAGTCTTGCCTAAAAACACAGCCATGAATAAAGAATGGTACCAGAATGTCCTCCAAGAGCAACTTCTCCCAACCGTCCAAGAGCAGTTTGGCGCTCAACAATGCCTTTTCCAGCATGATGGAGCACCTTGCCATAAAGCAAAGGTGATAACTAAATGGCTCAGGGAACAAAACAGAGATTTTGGGTCCATGGCCTGGAAACTCCCCAGATCTTAATCCCATTGAGAACTTGTGGTCAATCATCAAGAGACGGGTGGACAAACAAAAACCAACAAATTCAGACAAAATTAAAGCATTGATTCTGCAAGAATGGACTGCTATCAGTCAGGATTTGGTCCAGAAGTTGATTGAGAGCATGCCAGGGAGAATTGCAGAGGTCCTGAAGAAGAAGGGTCAACACTGCAAATATTGACTTGCTGCATTAACTCATTCTGTCAATATAAGCTTCTGTTACTCAGAATATGAATGCAATTATATTTCTGTATGTGATAAAAACATCTGACAAAACACATAAAAACCAGAGGGCAGCAGATCATGTGAAAATAGAATATTTGTGTCACTCAACTTTTGGCCATGACTGTTATACTACTATATTCAATGATAAAAGGAATGCTGTATTGATATTTGCCTATGCAGTAAAATCAGGTCTGTCTGAACTGCGAGGGCTGTTCTCGGGAAACCTCACTAATACATGAGCTATGGCTGATAAGAACTGCACATTCACCGCTAACCCTGCCCCTGGAAAGACTGACGCAATGTTTGATAGTGCCCCCATAGGCCTCAGTGAGGAGGCAGTCCACATGACTTCTTTAGGAAGGCGCAGACAGATCTCACCACTGTGGGAGTAGCACTCTGCTCCCTCAAAGTGTATGAGGTTGAGCTTGTCATCTTGTTTCCCTGAAAGATAGGAACTCTCAAAAGGTGCTCTGAGTGAGTAGTAGAGGGGCACTGAGTGAAAACTTAATATTGTATTTCCAGTCACTACTGTTGTGGACACTTAGATCCCCTGATGAGTCTGTGACTGGACAAAATGGGCAGTGAAACAAACTAACAGGGTCATAGCCTGCACTCACCCGATACACCAAAGGACAGTCCCAGATTAAAGTTAACAATGGAGTGGCTGAAATCAGAATTTATATATAATTTTATCCCTGTTCAAGTCACTAGTAAGGCCATGTTACTGATGTCTCTGTATCCCTGCAAGTCTGACACGCAACAGGTAATGTGCAGGGGGAACTGTAGGATACACAATTGGTAAATGCTGTCTTGGAGGTGGACATCCTCTATTCGGTGAGGTTGTTTAATGCACACATTTTTGAATATTATGGTTGAACTAGATTTATTAAGTTGTGTTATTCAGTTCACATGCTAGACAAGGATACAAATGAGTGAATTTGTCCACACTCCTTATTGGAGACTAATAAAAGGTTAGTTTGTAAGCAAGCAATAACCTACTGAAATGCCATTTGGTTGCCGTACCATGAATGGCAGGATTAAAGAACTCAAGGAGGCCTCCATATTTGGGTTCCAACGACAGTCGGGTTCAAACAGAACATGGATTTGCCAATATGGATCCAGTCTGCAACAGTCCTGGGTTCTCGTTCAGAACACCATTGCAAATGGTTGAGGGGAGGGGGCTGCTAGTTTGTTTTAGATCAGTCACTCGAGTGTGTTGTAGAGGCACGTATAGCAGTTTATCACTCTAGGGAGTACACTATCTACCTGAAACATAACTGCATGCTGAGGTTTGCAGAAATATGCCTTCGTTACTCCAAAGAGCTCATCTGAATATTGATAAAAATGGTGATAAAAAGGGGAAACCATGGTTAGGTTCAGGTTACCTGAACCTATATACCCATAGGGCAGGGTTGACATAGTAATAGACTCCCTTTTTTAGCAATAATGTGTAGCCATATACTCTCTCTACAGTATATTGTTACAGATACAATGCATAGTGATAGGTGTATACAGGAGAAATAAATTAGAGATCAGGTAAGCATTGCCTATACGCCAAAGTGCAATCAGCAAAGCAGCATCTGAGTCAAGCCATAAACCCCAGAGTTTTGGGAAAACAGAATATCCTATGTAAAACTAGGAAAGGGAGTGTTTCCTCTCCTCTCCCCCCCCCCCTCCCAACACACACACGGTTCTTATATTCTCATTTATTTACGTCCTCTCAGGTTTGAGCATGCACCATATTGCCCCAATGCACATCCGCCTTTACATGATTAAAAGATCTGCTAATACTTGGATCCAGCAGCTGCAGGGACCCTCACCAAGATACCCAGAGCTATTAACTGCATGAGGGGGCTTCACAGCTTGACAGGTGGTTTTTAAAGTGCTGGCTGATCAGTGTTTATCACTTCCAATAGATCTAAATCATGTTATGAGGAAGGCCCTGTTTTTACGCATGTACTCCCTCAATTTTACTTTGTTCGCCAGTTACCTCAGACCCCCATCGACAAGCTGCAGTCCCCCCACTGAGGTCCCCATCTGAGTAGGTAGTAGTTTACAGATTAGGATGCACATTTGGGCACGCTCTTTGTGGTTTCCTTATCTTCCATAAACTTATTTTTAAAGTTGTTAAATTATATACTTAAGAGCACCATTAATTCCAGGGCGTTGTACATTTGTTTATACAATACGAACAGTGACCGACTGGCACAGTGTGGTAGAGGACCCTGCCCGCAAGGGCTTACAATCTGAGGGGTGAGACTGTATAGATGGTTGTGTTGTGACTGTTATTGGAGGTTGTAGGTCTTCGTGACTAGGTGAGTCTTCAGGGCCTTCTTGAAGCTTGTGATTGTAGGGGACAATCTGTGTCTTGTTATTGACTTCCAGAGTATGGGGGCTGTATGGGAGAAGTCTTAGAGGCAGTTGTGTGTATAATGGAGGATTGAAGGCTACATGTGGGTAGGTAACATGAGATTAGGTAAGCAAAAGAATGGAGGGTAAAGGTTGTGGATGGCTTTAAGTATTAACATTTTAAACCACACAAAAAATGAATATCGAAACGTAGGAAAAATGTTTAACCACTTCATGACCAGGCTTATTTCCTTGGTACATGCAGCTTTGAGGACTTCATCTTTTCATGGTACATGGTCTTTTTTCCATTTTTAAATAAGTGAAAATAAAGATGAAATGTCTTTTACAGCACAAAGTGCCACTAAAATGCTTTTAAATATTTTCCCACTTTGTTGCAGGTGACAGTTGTGTGTTGCCAGGGATAGAACCTGTGATACGGGCATAGTAGTGGGGTTACTCATTTACATTGTTCCCAGTTAGTCATAATAGACCTTTGGAGGGGGGTAGGGCTACTAACATGTATATATTTTGGGCTAGACTGCCCCAGTTCCATGAGCACTACAGCCTCCTAAGTGCTTATTCACACCATGTTGTATACTTTTGCAAGTGCACACCTGAGGTACAGTTTCCATAGATTTTAGCTATTAGAGAGCTGTGAATATGGCTCGTTCTATTTTTTTCACGGATCAGTCACACGGACCTTCACGGCGTTGGTCATGTGCATAGATTCTGTATTTAGAATGGGCAGTGCGCTGGCAGGTAATATGGCTAGCAGGTGGCTAGCAAACTGTCTATGGCTGATGTTTGTAATGCGCTTGTCTCATGGGGACTCTCAGCACAGGGAGTGCTGTGGAGTAGGGGAGTTAGTGGCCCCCGTACAGGCGCTCATCCCCAACACTCACAGGGGTCAGTAGTTTGTACAGGGAGCCGATTTCTCTAACTTGACCTACAGAGCTGATCTGGTTTCTCTAGGACCGGACGGCTCCCGCACATGACCGCGGGGCTGGCGCCCTCTCTCTATACATATGCTGTAGCCCTATGTACCCGCACCCACTATAGCGCCCCCTTGTCACGGTTTGCTTCCCTTTCCCGCCTCTTGCCACATCCCGCACCTCCACCCGTCTGACCCCACTGTCCTGTACGCTACTGATTTGCTCCTCCCATATAACTATTCAGGTCACGTGCACATGACGTCACCGCATGGCCTTTAGGCAATCGTAGGGGCTCACGACCGCTTCCTCTTCCTGTATCCTCACACCTCGCTCCTCCCACATGATAGCCTTCGTCACGTGACCGCGACGTCATCGGAGGTCCTTTAGCCCACTAGGAAATAGCATCTACCATATTGGAAGCGGGGGAGGAGATTGCCAGGAGGAGAAAGAGAGGAGAGTAGTGGCAGAGACCGGGCCGAGAGGTGAGGAGACAGCGGTGGGTAGTGCGGGGTGACTGCGGGGCAGGGGCCGGGTGGGAGATGGAGGGGCACCCGGCTGGTGTTTGGTCAGACCCTGGAGGAGGGAGGGGGCAGTCCCTGCTGTTTGTGTTGTCTGTCAGTGATAGTCCTGGGGGGCTGATGTAATAATACTAGGGGCATGGAGGGAGCCCCGGCTGTCCTCAGGGCCACAGCCCAGAGCTCAGGAGGTGACTGCAGTCAGCAGCCCATGGACCATGGTGGGTGTCCCAGTGTCACCCTATATAGGGTTTCTATGGTGACCAGACAACTACTTCCTGATCAGTGTACGTGTACATTACCTTGTATCCCATGTATCGTGTCCTCTGTGCCTTCTCTGTCAGAAAGGTCTCCAGTTCCTCAAAACAGCCCTGATATGGTGTTCTACATGGTGCAGGGCCCTGCAGGGGGTGTCTGCTCACCGGGACCCCCAACAATAAGAGTCCCCTGTGTGAAAGGTGCCGTAGTGTCATTTACTTGTACAGGCCTGGTGGAGCGCTGTACTCGGCTATCCGACAGTCCCATAGAAGTGTATGGAGCAGTGTACAAAGCTGACAGTCCCATAGAAGTGTATGGAGCAGTGTACGAAGCTGACAGTCCCATAGAAGTGTATGGAGCGCTGTACTCAGCTATCCGACAGTCCCATAGAAGTGTATGGAGCAGTGTACAAAGCTGACAGTCCCATAGAAGTGTATGGAGCGCTGTACTCGGCTATCCGACAGTCCCATAGAAGTGTATGGAGCGCTGTACTCAGCTATCCGACAGTCCCATAGAAGTGTATGGAGCAGTGTACGAAGCTGACAGTCCCATAGAAGTGTATGGAGCGGGGGTGACGCATGTGGACTACAACTGCATTCACACAGGAAACTCAGCGAGCCTCAGTCAGCGATTAAATATTCTTCCCATAGAGGGAAACCCGCTGTAAGGTGAGGACGTCTGTGTCCTGCTCTAGGCCTAACATCAATGCAGTGTGTTCCTTAATGGGGTATTCTAGATATTTCATGTTACCATGTAGAGGGTAACATGCCGATTGTTGGGGTTCTGACATCTGGGTTCCCCACCGATCACAAGGATCATGAGCCTATTCCTCTGGTTACAGCGGCAGTTCAGGCATTCGCACAATCGCTCCATTAATTCTGTGTCCATCAGGGCCAATCCTCCGACTCCTACTTCGACAGCCGTGGTCAGATGGACACAGCAAAGCTCCTGTTTCTCTTAAAATCTAGTGACGACTTCCTATGAAAGTAAATATCAAACTATACATACAATTAAAATTATACTATACAATTACTATTATATAAATTAATCATTTGATTTTGAAGCCTGAGTCGGTAACCGTTTTCTGACTCCAACTCCACCCAATACTGGTCTCAACTGGGACTAACCCCGGTGTGAATGATGCCATAGTGCACCATTTACTCTTACAGTGCTGGACCTGACTCTCTGACACCTTCATAGAAGTGAATGGCTGTGGACCCCTACTGATCAGAGAACGGTGGGCCTATTTCCCTATCCCATGGAGCAGCAGGTCCACGAGTAGACGCGCTTCCGCTCTATTCATTCTGTGTTACTTAGAACTAGCCGATATTTACCCATCTGTGGCCGTCCCATAGAGGTGAATATGGCCGCCCTGCAGCCACGATCATCAGACCTGCTTGTGGGTACAAGGGACGTTGCTCCAGGCAGTTAGTACCCCTCCTAAAAATACATTTCATACTGATGACCTATTTACAGGGTAGGTCATCAGTATCTGATCTGTGGGGATAGGACTCCCAGACCAAGTAATAGGAGCAGAGCTGCACCCACTCTCTGTCCATTGTGGCAGCTTCTGGCTCCTAAACTGCTGATCTGTGTAGGTTCTGAGTGTCAGACCCCCACAGATCAGATACTGATTACCTATACTGTGGGTAAGTTCATCAGTATGACAAATGGAGTAGGGGCCGGATAAACCCTTTAATCTATGAAGATTCTGGCATTGTGCACCGCAGAAAACCATTTCCTTGGGTTGCCTTGTACCTGCACAGACATGGCCATCAATGTGTGATCGGGGAGGGGGTTTGACAGCTGCCAATTGCTATAATGAAGTGACCGGCTAAAAAGCAGTATGGCACTTTGTTCCCTGCTGGTTCCGCTTGGCTTTTTGGGTCCTTGTACAGGAGTTCACTGTACTAGTCAGTTTGTAACCATTGGCAGAATGGCCGCCCCAAGATGTACTGTATATCTAGTACTGCTGCTGGTGGCCCAGACCGTGATACAGTAATATCCTCCTCTCAGGTCTCAGCGTCTGAATGTAGGTGGGTAGCACCAGTGACACCACCAGCTGTGCCATCCTGCTTCATCCACACTGACTGTACTGGCATCCATTACAGGTTTGGGATATGACCACACGGCGTTGCAGATTTCCGGATGTGAAATCGAGGACGTAAAATATGCAGCATTTTACAGTAGCAACAAAATGATGATTTTATGAAATCTAACACACGGGCTGCAGAGAAATTCAGTGTCTCATGTGGACAATCCCCTAGACTCCAACTTTGTCTATTATTGTCACTGGAGGGAAATCTGAAAGTCAGTGACTTATTACCATGACTACTACCAGAACACTGATGTGTGAATGTAGCTATATAGACTTCATGGCTTACAGGTTTATAGGAAGGATCGGTTCTGATTCTTCTGAATGATCTCTTATTAAAGGAGTTATCCAGGGACTGTTACTTCCTCCAGGTTCTGTTTGGGTTTCCGAGCTGGGTCATGTGATTGCACCCACTACCCACCATCTAAGTCGCTTCACCTCTGTGTTCACTGGTAGTTACCTGTACTATAGGGGCTGAGAACATCGTTGTAATAGTAATGTCAGCCCTATTAACTACCTTTGAAAGCGGAAGAGGCGGCAGATTGGTTCAGGTGCCAGAACCAGCCCAGAAACTCAATGTTTAGGCCAAATAGATCCCAGGGGAAGTTACCAAAATTACCTGGATAACCCTCTCTCCAGTGGCCAGGAAGTACTGATGCTCTCCCATGAAGGTGAATGGGATACATCGGTCAAGCCTTGAAGGGTGTGTTTAGGGGCCGGACTGAAGGACTGTTTGACATTGCAGCTACACCCAGTGAACACTTCCTGGCAGATTGTCATACAGCAGAGCCAGGCACTTCTATCATTCATCTGATTCTTTACAGCCATTTACATGCCAGGTATAATATGCAGATTGCTGTTGTGGTGGGTTGGGGGCCAATTGTGATAACTTAAATTGGTTTTCCAGGGCTGATGACTTGTTGAGTTCTAGGAAACCCCTTTTTAGGTTCCCTTTTAATCATTTTCCATTGTGTGATACGTGACGTTAGTATCGGTCTGAGAAGCAGACTGTAACATGTAGCTAAACATAGTACAAGGAAGAGGCAAAGCCACATACTGCACATTCCTTAATTCTGTGCCTTAAAGGGATTGTCAGTCTTTTTTAACCATTTCTGCTGCTGCAAATGGGGCCAATAAGGAAAATAAAATGTACTCCCCTCCCCGGTTCTCAGTTTCCAGCGACAACTTCTTTTTACAGGTCAACCCGCAAAGTCAGCAGTTACCCCATCCCATTGAGAAGAACTGGAGTTGAACAATTGTGACCGCCCCTTATGTAAAGTACCCTAAAAGGAGCAAAAATTAAAGTGTTGTCAAACTTTGCTATGGTAAAATTGGGATTAGAAATGCAAATGTCTGTATGAATCTGCTCAGGCTGCCATATGGACGTTACACGTGTGACCGCTATACATGATTTATTCCATTGCAGATGAGCAGCAACAGTAATAAGAGGGCACCAACCACTGCAACACAAAGGTTAAAGCAGGACTATCTAAGGATCAAAAAAGACCCAGTGCCTTACATCTGCGCTGAACCCCTCCCTTCAAATATTTTGGAATGGTGAGTACCCTTACAACTATCATGATCACACACGGCGCCCCTTCCAATATATGGGAGTGTTCTTTAAACTTCCATCTTCTAGTACTCCACTATACTGTACCTACTAGTGTTACTGCAGATATCTGAGGACTGGCACAACTATCTGTTCTATTAAAATTGGATCTGTCAGGTCCGATCAGGATTGTTCCTTGCAGTTATTTTGGTCTTTGGCTGTCATCGTTGGATTATTCTGCCAAGACCTTCACCTTAGACCCATCAAGTCAGAGGATCTTTCCTACTGCAGTGTCTCAGTCCAGTACATTTTATGTAGCGTTTGAGGGAGTATTGGCCTCTCTATTTGCATTGTATTTCAGAAGGGAGACTTCGCATTTGTAGGCCACCCTGCAGTGTATAGAGTCTAACCAACCATACATGCTCTACTAGGAATTCTGGGAAAGGAAAGGAAAACTCACTCTAGCGCCACCTTCTAGTTAGCTCCCTATAGATCAATGCCTGTTTTTCCATGAAACCTAGTGACATTGGGAATAATGAAAAACAAAAAAGAGAGAACCATCTGCAGATAGCTGTATGAGGGTTCTTTCCCCTCATCAGTCTCTCTAAGGAGACCTAGTACGCCTTCTAACCCATGTCTGACTTATCACCCAGCCAAACCAATCATTGATCTATAAGGAGCTACCACCCAGAAGGTGGCGCTAGAGCAAGTTTATACTTTTCCCATCAAGGAGAATTTATTTGTGTATTCCTTTCTCTGCTTTTTGGAAGTATATAGAAGAGGCTGTGGTGCCTGCACAAACACTGTGGCCATTTCAGCAGCTGATAGACTGGACTGCCAAGGGTTGGACTAATTAAATGTAGCAGCTCTTACGAGAACTTGGTATTGGCATTGTGCAATACTGCATTATCTCCTCTAGTGGCCGCCTGCTGCTTTTAACAGCTAGTGTCGCTAGAGGTTTGTTGAATACAAACTTAGAGATCACATGATTGATCCTGCCTCAAGTCTTCTCTGAAATCACCATGTACTACATACTGTACATTGTCCTATATATAGAACACATGCTTTATTCTTACTGATGGGTATTGATGCTGAAGAAGTAAAAGGTGAGACGTCAAGTTATAGGATAATATGCTATGAACATGTTGCTAGCCTCCAAGTAGCCATGGTCAAGAGCTTTTATAGCACGATTTGGTTGTCTTTTGAGCATCATTGATGGTGACCACATCACCAACCTGGTAGCTTCCTAATGTTGCAGGGGTTGTACGGGATTAGAAAAAAACATGGCTGAATTTTCAAAGTAACTGTGCCACACTCATTCATAGGTTAGGTCTGGTATTGCGGCTCAATCCATTGAAGTGTATGCGGATAAGGTGCAATACCACCCATACCCTGTGGACAGGTGTGGCTCTGTTTTTTGTTGTAAAGCAGTTATGCTAACAGTGGTTATCCAGGACGTGAAGATAATTGATCCACAGAATAGGTCATCAATATCAGATCAGTTGGGATTAGACACCCAGACCCTGTGCCGATCAGCTGATACAGCTGCCAGAACCCATAAACTAGGTGCACAGTTGGAAACAGCCCTACTGTTATCTAAGTGAATGGGAGCAGGGGTGTCACACCCTGACTGATCTGATACTGGGGTAAGTCATCAGTATCCGTTATCTTCAGGTCCTGAGAAGCCCCTTTAACTTCCTTTCTTAAATCAGCACTCCCAGGTAGGATTACCAATATGGCCTCCATTATATTATATATAGTGGCAACATATTCTGAAGCTCTTTACAAATCTTTGTTATATTTTTGTTATATATCTTTGTTACTTTGTTATATATCTGCAGAACAGGATGTTAGGAAACCTGGGTGGTGACAGGCGCAGTATGAATAACAGTATTAGTTGATATCCAGTCTGGCATATATAACTAAGTGGTGATAATGTGACCGCAGGGGACAACATGGAAACCTCTGTTTGCATGTTTCCTTTTTTTGCCTTGTGTGGCAGGTGAGATTTTTTTTCATCTCTTACTTGTCACATTTAGATAACTTTTGGCTGCTCTTTTGGGTGAGTGTTCAGCCTGCTAGGGTCACGTGTATAGAAGTTAACACGTGGAGCAAACAATCCAAAAGGCCATGTGTACGCAAGGCTTGTTTATGTGATCCGTGTAATATGTGCAGCTGTCTGAGGTTATAGTGTTTGTCTGTGGTCAGCGTCTGTTGTAGCCAGGGCTTGTACACCTAGTTACATAGTAGATGAGGTTGGATGAAGACATCAGTCCATCAAGTGCAACCTGTAACCCTACAGTCCCCTACAGTGTTGATCCAGAGGAAGGCAAAAAATCTCCATGAGGCTGATGCCATTTGCCCCATTTCAGGGGAAAAAAATTCCTTCCCTACCCCAATCTGACAGCCAGTATAAAACCCAGTACTGCTCCTTTATATCTCCGAATGTATTTATAAAGACCAGCATTTAGTATGTTGATCTTAATAATCCCTGCCGATAGTTGATACACCTAGGGCTGAGTGGTTATGGCCCAAATCAAAATCACGATTGGCCATTTTATCTCGATTGCAATTAATAAACTATTTTAGGACACTCCCTTTTTTTACATGACACACCCCCTATTTATATGTCGTGTCATGACACTGAATTTTGGTTTTGGTATTCAGATATCAGCATGTAAAAAGCATGATAATCCTGCAAGGGCTGAAACTAGAGACATTGGGGGACATTTCCCAGCTGTCTCTGCCTCTGACAGTTTAGTCTTCATTGCTGTTGCTCTCTGTTATCAGAGGATTGCATATATACATATACAGTCATGGCCAAAAGTTTTGAGAATGACACAAATATTATATTTTCACATGATGTGCTGCCCTCTGGTTTTTATGTGTGTTTGTCAGATGTTTTTATCACATACAGAAATAGAATTGCATTCATATTATGAGTAACAGAAGCTTATATTGACAGTTAGAATGAGTTAATGCAGCAAGTCAATATTTGCAGTGTTGACCCTTCTTCTTCAGGACCTCTGCAATTCTCCCTGGCATGCTCTCAATCAACTTCTGGACCAAATCCTGACTGATAGCAGTCCATTCTTGCAGAATCAATGCTTTCATTTTGTCTGAATTTGTTGGTTTTTGTTTGTCCACCCGTCTCTTGATGATTGACCACAAGTTCTCAATGGGATTAAGATCTGGGGAGTTTCCAGGCCATGGACCCAAAATCTCTATGTTTTGTTCCCTGAGCCATTTAGTTATCACCTTTGCTTTATGGCAAGGTGCTCCATCATGCTGGAAAAGGCATTGTTGAGCGCCAAACTGCTCTTGGACGGTTGGGAGAAGTTGCTCTTGGAGGACATTCTGGTACCTTTCTTTATTCATGGCTGTGTTTTTAGGCAAGACTGTGAGAGAGCCGATTCCCTTGGCTGAGAAGCAACCCCACACATGAATGGTTTCAGGATGCTTTACAGTTGGCATGAGACAAGACTGGTGGTAGCGCTCACCTCTTCTTCTCCGAATAAGCTGTTTTCCAGATGTTCCAAACAATCGAAAAGGGGATTCATCAGAGAAAATGACTTTACCCCAGTCCTCAGCAGTCCACTCCCTGTACCTTTTGCAGAATATCAGTCTGTCCCTGATGTTTTTTCTGGAGAGAAGTGGCTTCTTTGCTGCCCTCCTTGAGACCAGGCCTTGCTCCAAGAGTCTCCGCCTCACAGTGCGTGCAGATGCACTCACACCTGCCTGCTGCCATTCCTCAGCAAGCTCTGCACTGCTGGTAGCCCGATCCCGCAGCTGAAACACTTTTAAGAGACGGTCCTGCCGCTTGCTGGTCTTTCTTGGGCGCCCTGGAGCCTTTTTGGCACCAATGGAACCTCTCTCCTTGAAGTTCTTGATGATGCGATAGATTGTTGACTGAGGTGCAATCTTTCTAGCTGCAATACTCTTCCCAGTTAGGCCATTTTTGTGCAGTGCAATGATGACGGCACGTGTTTCTTTAGAGATAACCATGGTTAACAGAAGAGAAACAATGATGGCAAGCACCAGCCTCCTTTTAAAGTGTCCAGTGGTGTCATTCTTACTTAATCATGACAGATTGATCTCCAGCCCTGTCCTCATCAACACCCACACCTGTGTTAATGGAGCAATCACTGAAACGATGTTAGGTGGTCCTTTTAAGGCAGGGCTGCAATGATGTTGAAATGTGTTTTGGGGGATAAAGTTCATTTTCTAGGCAAATATTGACTTTGCAAGTAATTGCTGTTAAGCTGATCACTCTTTATAACATTCTGGAGTATATGCAAATTGCCATTAGAAAAACTGAAGCAGTAGACTTTGTAAAAATTAATATTTGTATCTTTCTCAAAACTTTTGGACATGACTGTACACACGTGGACAAAATTGTTGGTACCCCTCGTTTAATGAAAGAAAAACCCACAATAGTCACAGAAATAACTTGAATCTGACAAAAGTAATAATATAGAAAAATTCTATGAAAATGAACAAATGCAAGTCAGACATTGCTTTCCAACCAGGCTTCAACAGAATTTTTTACAAAAGAAAACTCATGAAACAGGCCTGGACAGAAATGATGGTTCCCATAACTTAATATTTTGTTGCACAACCTTTTGAGACAATCCCTGCAATCAAATGATTCCTGTAACTGTCAATGAGACTTCTGCACCTCTCAGCAGGTATTTTGGCCACTCCTCATGAGCAAACTGCTCCAGTTGTCTCGGGTGTGAAGGGTGCCTTTTCCAGACGACATGTTTCAGCTTCTTCCAAAGATGCTCAATAGGATTTAGGTCAGGGCTCATAGAAGGCCACTTCAGAAAAGTCCAATGTTTTCCTCTTAGCCATTCTTGGGTGTTTTTAGCTGTGTGTTTTGGGTCATTATCCTGTTGCAAGACCCATGACCTGCGACTGAGACCAAGCTTTCTGACACTGGGCAGCACATTTCTCTCTAGAACCCCTTGGTAGTCTTGAGATTTCATTGTACCCTGCACAGATTCAAGACACCCTGTGCCAGATGCAGCAAAGCAGCCCCAGAACATAACAGAGCCGCCTCCATGTTTCGCAGTAGGGACAGTCTTCTTTTCAAGATATGCTGCATTTTTCTATCTGTGAACATAGAGCTGCTGTGCCTTGCCAAAAATTTCGATTTTTGTCTCATCTGTCCATAGGACATTCTCCCAGAAGCTTTGTGGCTTGTCAACATGTTTTTTTATTTATTACTTTTGTCAGATTCAAGTTATTTCTGTGACCATTGTGGGTTTTTCTTTCATTAAACGAGGGGTACCAACAATTTTGTCCACGTGTGTATACAGCACTTGCTCACTGTTATCAGACAATTATCAGCGGATTAATTGGCAGTGACGGGTCCTCGTTCTGGCCCCCACGTACTGGATTGCAGGACAATGTATAGTGTTTTCAATGGATTGTGTTCAGAGGATAAATTTTATATATGTGGTCATGAATATGTGATCCATGGGTGTTCAACATCCAGGACTGTCACAGATCAGCCACTCTAATCATCTTCATAGGCCAGTGATGTCACAAACAGCAGTATTTGTAGCTATAATATGGCCACAGACTTCAGTGGAAAGTCAGCCTTCGCCTGGTGCTGTTACAGGAGTCAAAGCGTCTTACTTGGGGGGTTTTTATTTTTTATCTGCCGGTATCAGGTCATACTCTTTACTACATCATCCTACATGGGAGGGTACGGTTGAGCGATTCCCTACACTAACCAGATTACTACTTTTATATCCTAAGGGGCCTTGGACAAATGACAGCTGGATTGGTTGCTCTTGTGTGTTCCTGGTTTTTAAGTGTCTCCATTTAACTTGTTAGATACTTTGGAGTAATTTAATGCTTAATTTCTTTTTTCCCTTTAGGCATTATGTGGTCCATGGACCTGAGATGACACCTTATGAAGGTACGTCAGTCATATTGGCATCCTTCTTCCCATCCCACCAAATTTTTGTGCTGTGCCACTGTTTCTGGCACAGTTGGAATTTCTCTAGCCCCTACCATTCCTGAGCAATAAGTGTATGTAGTTTGTGTCTAATATACTATTTAGGCTCTGTGCTGTCAGGAGGGCAGCGTCAGGCAAGGGGGGTGATTCTGAGCTCTGACACTGGCTGCCTCTGATTGGAGCTCTGAATCACACACCCCTGCTAGACCCCGCCCACCTGACATTACAGAGCTTCAATAGCACATCAGGCAGCAAAACTAACTGTACTTATTGCTCCGGAATGATGCCAGGATCAGTGCATCACTTAATAGATGCTGCTCCAAAGAGGTGGACTTGGCGGAGGTCCGCTTTAAACTGCTGTTATTTTTGCCGTCTTGGGGAACTGAACAAAATGTATAACTCAAAAGGACAATGATAGCGAATAGGTGATAAGTTATATGTACCCCTAAATGGATCCAATGAAAATGTAACTGTGTTGAGAAAAAAAAAAACTCTTGGCATGCTCAAATGGGAACATAGGAACAGCATCTATATCAGTAACTGGGCTTCCCAGCCCCTGCACAGAGATGGGATGGAAGTTATGGAAATAGTCAAGTAGGCTGTTTCTGTAATTCTCATGTTAGTTTAGCTCATTGTGCTTATCTGTCTTACCCCCGTTTTGGTTTCCAGAGCTCCCAAGTTCTAGCACAGCCCACTCTGCAGTTTTACTCTGGTAGTGATATTAAAATTTTATTCCCATATCAACCATGACGAGCTAAGATGGGAGTACCCTTTACACCACTCCATGACTAGGCCATTTTCCCTTCTTCCCGACCTAGGCTTGAGCTAGAACCTGTGATGTGAGCAGGGTAGTGTCTCATTTAATTTTAATAGAGTCATATTTCATATCAGTTTTTAAAAGTGAAAAAAAAATCTGTAACCTTGCTTCGTTTCTTACAGGCGGCTACTATCATGGAAAGCTAATATTCCCCAGAGAATTCCCCTTCAAACCTCCTAGTATTTATATGATTACTCCTAATGGACGCTTTAAATGTAACACACGGTAAGACCGGCCTATTGGATTCAATCTGGTTATGGGGTTTTTTATCTTTCATTGTAATGATTTTTCTTATAAATCTCCCCTTGTAGACTCTGCCTTTCAATCACAGACTTCCATCCAGACACTTGGAATCCTGCATGGTCGGTATCCACAATCCTCACAGGGCTCCTCAGCTTCATGGTGGAGAAAGGACCCACACTTGGCAGCATCGAGACCTCAGACTTCACAGTATGTGTCACCCATTTTCTGTTATATGTAGTAACCACATAAACATCCTAACACTGGGATGCATAAAGTTTTTAGGTTAAACATATTAAATTTTTTTTTTTAATTTTTCCATGTCACTATCTATATTTAAAAATGTACTAGATCCTGCAATTTTCACTCTGACCACTGAACCTTATCATAGACACACACTCTCCTGTTCTGTAGGTGGTTTTATTTAAATCACAAACGAGGATTACAATAGAAGATACCACCTCTATAGATCACACCCATAGTGACTACATTCACTACGCGCTATAGATG
This sequence comes from Leptodactylus fallax, assembly GCA_947044405.1. NCBI lineage: Eukaryota > Metazoa > Chordata > Amphibia > Anura > Leptodactylidae > Leptodactylus > Leptodactylus fallax. The sequence goes on from CAMRHE010000270.1 coordinate 1,492,069, forward strand.
TCACAGCTTATCTACTCTTCTTCCATGCTCAGTGAATGTCTAGAAAGCTCTTCAAGGCCTTAATATGTTGCCTCTGGTCAATTCCTGCCTATATGGAATTTTCCATCTCCCATTCACTTCAATGGGAGTTATCAGGCACCTGAGGATCAAGCTAGAGGAGAAAAATAAATTTAGAGGCTGGTTTTAGGTGGAATTTGGAACTGATTGAAGAGGAATCTCTCTCTCTCAAATTCAGTGCCAATTTTTTTTTTTTTTTTGCGGGTATACCATTGATGGCTTATGACCTTTGTACCCACCCTGATCCGAATATAACTACTTGCCTAGCGATGAGTCTCACTGGACTCTGCATTTGTGCAGTTATACGGTGAAGCTGGGGAAGGCCTTGGCTTCACCGTGCATGCGCTGGATGTTGAGAACCCAAGCATTTAAGCTATGGTATACTGCCCCTGCTTCTCTGCAAAACTGCACATGTGCTAGGAGAAGTTGTCACTCAACATGTAGACTTTTTTTACAATTTATATACTCCCCGGCACATACATATACATGCATATTTGGGACACTAAACTACTGGTCTGTAAGTGCCTATTGGTGGTTTATTGTTCCAAAATTAGGTGACTGGTTCCTTTTTAAAGTGGTTGTCCAAGATTTAAGAAATTTTCAAGTTGGATTATGACTTTTGAGAAAAATTCTTAGAAATGTTTTTTTTTTCTTTGCAGAAACGGCAACTTGCAGCACAAAGTTTAGCATATAACTTAAAGGATAAAGTTTTCTGTGAGCTTTTTCCAGAGGTGGTAGAGGTAAGTAGTCATTTACGAATGTCTTGGTTGTCACAAAAAATCACCACATTATTCAGTGTGTTTTAGAGTAGTTTTCCCTCTCCATTACCATCATTTTTATGTAGGGGGCAGTGTTGTGTCACCGGTGCAGGATTAGAACTTGCGATAATGGTGTTTTTTAAGGTTATTTTTTTTTTTTGTTTTTTTTTATTATTTTTCTGTAACTTGGTCATTAGTCCCAGTTACAGAAGGAATACAGCCTCCTAAAATGAACTGAGGCATTGAAACAAAGGTCTCAAACTCCATGGCATTCTCCCCAGTTCTGTCAATCCAGCTGTATCGGCAGAACCAGGGAAAAAAGAACCCCCGACCTCATTCTAAAGCTTTCAAGGTTATAGGCCGGAAACCTACGACCTACAGACTTGGGGCAGCATTACTGTAGATACTTACCTCTCCGATCCCCAGCACCTCCCACAGCCCCATTTCCACAGCCTAGTTTAAGACCCCTGGTCTAGAAGTAGCCTTAGTCTAAGTCTTAGTCACTCTTTATGGTCTCATAAATTTCATATTAATTTTTTATAGGAAATTAAGCAGAAGCAACGAGCGCAAGAAGAGTTAAACAACCGCCCACAAACACTTCCTCTCCCCGATGTAGTGCCGGATACAGAAGCCCACATTGGTCAGAACGGTGCCGCACTTTTGAATGGTCATGTCCCCCTGGCGGCAGCAAATCACCCGGGTCTACAACAGCCAAACCGCAATCATGGACTCTTGGGGGGAGCTTTGGCCAATGTCTTTGTCATAGTGGGTTTTGCTGCCTTTGCCTACACAGTCAAGTATGTACTGAGAAGCATAGCTCAGGAATGATGGGCTTGCCGAGAAAGCCTACAAGAATCGGAGACCAAACTGAACTGCTTGGAGGAGATGGACTTGCTCGGCACCACGTTCGGGTTACTACTATTTGTGCTACAGTTGTGGAAAGTGATATATCGTTGGCTCATGGGTTTAATATTATAATTTTTTAGAACATGAGATGAGTGGTTGTGTGTTTTCCATGGCAGCAAACACAATTCGAGAACCTGTACTATGTTGACTTACAGTCTCTGGCAAGATGTTTTCTCTTCTACCATCCGATTTAGTGCATAGAAAATGGTGACCTATAACCTAACATCTTATTAGGCCAAGAAGGAAGACTTCTCCTCTTGGGGACGTGACCTTGGCTACAGTCCACTGCTTGCCCTTTTCATTGTACAGGTTCTGAAGCAGTGTCCTTTTTTTGGACATGATTAATTTGCAGCATCTAATGTTCGCATCTGTGTTTTTTTTTTTTTTTTGTTTTTTTTGTTTTTTTTTTTTAAAGTTACTGTATGTTTTAGGAATGACAGTGAGGTGTCTTTTATGAAGAACACTCAGATATCTATCTGTTAATTTATATCCTTATAGAATGGATGATGACCTTTTATTAGATCACGTTGACCATCCCAGAACTACTGCTGCTTCTATCAACACTGGCCTTCCATGAGCGATCACATGGGCTTATTTGTCAGAAACACTGGCAAGACATATCCCAAAAATCATTTTGCCCCCATAAGGGAAAGTCCACACTGACCTCTTTCAAGTCCATTGACCTGATCTGAAATGGGATCAGAATAACGGACTAAAAACAGACAGAATAACTGATGGAGACAGGAGGACACTTCATCTACATCTGGAAGAAAAAGCCCTGCAGACAGAACCTTGTCTGCCTTCAGTCTTGTTAAGCATTACAGTGAATGGGGATAGATGCAGACAGAGTATCCTCAATCTGCAGTGATGCTATGGTGGATTAGAACAATGGACTTCAATGACAGCAATGTGAATTTAGACTAATGCTAAACATGGATAGTAGGAGACACAATCTAGTTTTGGCTAACTACTGTTTGGCAAAATCTAAGTAAGTGGCAATCCAAAAGGTAAAGCTACCGCTCATTTTCCTGACATGTCTGTGTTAGTAAATACTTGCATTCCCCAATTCCCCATAATCCTAAAGCATCTTTTCTTAGAGTAAGTTCTCACTACCATCATTATAGTCTGTTGCTCTCATCCATCATAGAATCAGAGCAATGGACTTAAATGCCGATAGAATGACTGATACATTCACTCTAATGTAAAAAAAAAAAAAATGCAAAGGAAGCTTTCTTCCATGCATGTTTTTTTTTTTTTTGCATTACAATGAATGGGAACAGACACAGACTGAGGGAGCCCTGTTGGCATGATTCTGTGATGGGGGCGAGAATAGCGGACATGCTAATGGTAGTGTGAACACACCCTTAGAACTCCGGGAGATGTATTATAATTTCCCTTTTCAATGGGACTTGTCCCTACATGCTGGTGACTAGTGACACTGTCACTGAATAGACTCAGCTGTGAAGTTAGTCGTACATTTCCAGAAGGAATAGCAGAGGGATGTCACATTGCAGAGTTGTGTGTGGAATACAAGTGTTTAATATACAGTACATGTCAGGAGCGGCGCCGGATCCTGTTTATCCATTAATCTGTAGGCAGAGATGAGATACAAGTGATGTATATGGCACAAGATGTCTCCATGATGTGTGTAGGTGATGACCTATTTTATAAAACATAGCACTTCAGCTGTAAGAGGCAGTCACAGGCTTCAGGTAGTTGATTTCTAATCATGTCTTAATGGATTATAGACCTAAAATCTGAAAGCGATCACCACAATTTAATTGTGACGTATTTACATTTTTGTATATTCACTGTGCTAGCAAATGTACTGAGTTTTATAAACTTAATTTCTTCTGCACTCCAATCTTCTCCTTGTGGTTATAGTTTCTTTTGCATCGTGCCAACACCACATTGTGGTCATTGTGCAAAGGAAGTGACAAAGGCGTGAGTTAATGGAAGGTGGCCCCGTAACAATTCCCATAGAGACAGGAAGGAGGGTAGGGTGGCTTCTGGAAGAGCAGGAGTCTCCTTCCTGCAGACAGTGACCAAGTGAGAGATGTCACTGAAGTGCTGGGGGTAGTTGGAGTGGAGGGCAGTTTTCAGCTAAGGCTTAGCTCACATCAGACTCTGTTGCAGTGTCCGCCTGAAAAAAAAATGGCGGAAGAAAAATCCTGCACGCACAACCTTTTCGTCCACCGATTTGAATACACCGGACACACTAATGGGGTCCATGGGGCTCCATATGTATCTGCTGTTGTAGTGGTCCACCTGTCTGACCCAGCGCAGGGGTGAACTTAGCCTAATTTGTATAAGATAACACTGATTTTGATGAAAATGGAGCTGCCATGCACAAGAACGGCATCTTTGGAAAGTCTAGTAGCCGCCTTACAAGGTACTGTCAGTTTAATACAGATTTTCCAATACCCTTTCAATAGTTATTTATATTATACAATTAATATTATATAATTAGATGTATCGTTTGTTACATATTTACATTCATAAGAATCAGTCACTGACTTTTTAATAAATTCGAGGATCTTGGCCATTTATGAAGGAGTTGGAGTCCTGCTGTGGATAAATGGAGGGGTTGGGATTGGTGGTTTGGCTTTCCGATTCCATGGTCCTGAATTGTTCACCTTTCCTTGGCCCCATGGATGTGGACAAACCTGGTGTGTATCAGTTGGATTTCCTGGCCTGAATTCACACTGGAGGAGACCAGGGCTCTTCTCATAATGATCAGTGACGTAAAAGTGCAAAATCATAATAATGGCTTTTATTTGCTAGAATACAAATTCATACGATAAGTTACACATTCAGTCCCAAACAATGACATTTATCTGGTTTGTGTTAACTTTACAGAAAGTAAAGAGAGAGATATTTAGACTTTTTTATTTATTTTTTTTTAACACAAATTTAATTTATAAACTGAAAAAAAAATGGTGGTGTTTAACACTCCCATTTCAAGCAGCATTTCTTCTTCAGCATTGGGCAACAAGATCTCGATATATTCAGAATGATCCATGATCCCTTGTATGCGATATATCCCAATAGATAGAGATTAACATCCCAATATCATGATTTTTGAACCACCATGCTGTACTGTCTATATAGTGTACTGTGGCTTGAATTCGTTGCTTGGGGTCGTCTGACATACCCTCTGTCTCCACTAGTCCCAAAATACTATTTTGATTTCATCAGTCCACAAAATTTTGTGCTAATTCTTTTTGGGACGCCATTGTGTTTTTCGGCAAATTTTAACATTCTGGACTTTTCTACTTTCCTACAAGGGGACTTTGCAGGGTGGTCTTGCTGGTAGCCTGGCTTCACTTAATGGTTTTCAGTAGTCAATGGTAACGTCAGATCTTAATTATGTAGGTGATCATTGACTGAGCCTTTGCCATTTTGGCTATTCGATCCAATTGAACAGTAGTTTCCCCCCACTTCCTTCAGGTTTTGGTTGGCATTTGAGATTTTAGGTCAGGAGCCTATAACTTCTATAATTTCCTATAATCTCCACTCTTAACTTTGCAATGTCCTTGCAGTATTAGGCAGATGCAGAATGGGGGAGCCAGCTGTAACTACAGACAAGGCTCCTCTAGAGAAGACAGGGACAGTAATATGCGGTTCCCCTCTGACCCAGCGGTCACGTGACCTGCGTTGGATCATTGACTGCTAGAACTTCTGGGTCCTAGAGGACCCATATCAGCTCAGCAGTTATGGGCAGGTGGCTGTATTCCTCATGTAACTGGGGCAAAATGTATCGGCTCTAGTTACAGGGGAAATCTGCCTCCCCCACAAAAAAAATACTGTTCAAATGCCCCCCAAAGGTCTATTATGACTTTGTAGGGACACAAATTAAAAATAAAAATTAGAGTAAAAATATTTCTAAAAAATTTTTTAAAATGCTCCCATATCACAGGTTCTAGCCCGAGCCCCAATGACAGAATACTAAATAAAAATTACCATAACGGAGAGGGAAAACTATTTTGAAAAGTTTTTTTTCTTACTTTTTTTTTTTAGTTACTATAAGAAAAAAAAGTGAAATGTGATATGTTTTCCTTCCTTTTTTGTTTACATTTTCCCAGATTATAAAAAAAAAAGAAAAAACATGCAAAAATATAAAAACACGAAAATAAAGACACACAAATTAGTTGAATGACCCAAACGAAAAAAATGTTATCCCTAAAAACTGCACAACTGTACAAAAAAAAAAAAAACCTCAAAAATGTGTCTGGCCTTGAATCAGGGAAATTGGCCCAATCCAGAAGTGGCTAAATTGACCCCTGTTATTCCAGTGAATCCATGACTTCTCCAGTTTACCTCTTTACACGTTATTTTATCATTTTAAGAAGCCCCTGTCTATTAACGATGCTGTTTCTCAGAAGGAGCGGTATGGCATACATGTCTGGATTCTTGGCTTGTTTTTTTTTATTTCCTACTCCTTTTACACCTAAAAGTTATTTGCTATGTAAAATATCACTTCTACCAAAAACACCCATTTATCAGGTTAATGATGTTGGATTGCTTTTTTTTTTTTTTTTTAAATATATATATATATACATACACATATATATATATATATATATATATATATATATATATATATATATATATATATATATATATATATATATATATATATATATATATATATATATATATATATATATATATATATATATATACACACACACACACACATATACATATATATATATATATATATATGTCAAAAAAAAAAAAAAAAAAAAAAAAAAAAAAAAAAAAAAAAAAAAAAAAAAAAAAAAAAAAAAAAAAATATGAAAAAGTTTGGGCACCCCTATTAATCTTAATCATTTTTAGTTCTAAATATTTGGATGTTTGCAACAGCCATTTTAATTTGATATATCTAATAACTGATGGACACAGTAATATTTCAGGATTGAAATGAGGTTTATTGTACTAACAGAAAATGTGCAATATGCATTAAACTAAAATTTGACCGGTGCAAAAGTATGGGCACCTCAACAGAAAAGTGACATTAATATTTAGTAGATCCTCCTTTTGCAAAAATAACAGCCTCTAGTCACTTCCTGTAGCTTTTAATCAGTTCCTGGATCCTGGATGAAGGTATTTTTGACCATTCCTCTTTACAAAACAATTCCAGTTCAGTTAAGTTTGATGGTCGCCGAGCATGGACAGTCCGCTTCAAATTATCCCACAGATGTTCAATGATATTCAGGTCTGGGGACTGGGATGGCCATTCCAGAACATTGTAATTGTTCCTCTGCATGAATGCCTGAGTAGATTTGGATCATTGTCTTGCTGAAATATCCATCCCCGGCGTAACTTCAAATTCGTCACTGATTCTTGTACATTATTCTCAAGAATCTGCTGATACTGAGTTGAATCCATGCGACCCTCAACTTTAACAAGATTCCCGGTGCCGGCATTGGCCACACAGCCCCAAAGCATGATGGAACCTCCACCAAATTTTACAGTGGGTAGCAAGTGTTTTTCTTGGAATGCTGTGTTTTTTGGCCGCCATGCATAACGCCTTTTTGTATGACCAAACAACTCAATCTTTGTTTCATCAGTCCACAGGACCTTCTTCCAAAATGAAGCTGGCTTGTCCAAATGTGCTTTTGCATACCTCAGGCGACTCTGTTTGTGGCGTGCTTTCAGAAACGGCTTCTTTCGCATCACTCTCCCATACAGCTTCTCCTTGTGCAAAGTGTGCTGTATTGTTGACCGATGCACAGTGACACCATCTGCAGCAGGATGATGCTGCAGCTCTTTGGAGGTGGTCTGTGGATTGTCCTTGACTGTTCTCACCATTCTTCTTCTCTGCCTTTCTGATATTTTTCTTGGCCTGCCACTTCTGGGCTTAACAAGAACTGTCCCTGTGGTCTTCCATTTCCTTACTATGTTCCTCACAGTGGAAACTGACAGGTTAAATCTCTGAGACAACTTTTTGTATCCTTCCCCTGAACAACTATGTTGAACAATCTTTGTTTTCAGATCATTTGAGAGTTGTTTTGAGGAGCCCATGATGCCACTCTTCAGAGGAGATTCAAATAGGAGAACAACTTGCAATTGGCCACCTTAAATACCTTTTCTCATGATTGGATACACCTGGCTATGAAGTTCAAAGCTCAGTGAGGTTACAAAACCAATTTTGTGCTTCAGTAAGTCAGTAAAAAGTAGTTAGGAGTATTCAAATCAATAAAATGATAAGGGTACCCAAATTTTTGCACTGGTCAAATTTTGGTTTAATGCATATTGCACATTTTCTGTTAGTACAATAAACCTCATTTCAATCCTGAAATATTACTGTGTCCATCAGTTATTAGATATATCAAATTGAAATGGCTGTTGCAAACACCCAAATATTTAGAACTAAAAATGATTAAGATTAATAGGGGTGCCCAAACTTTTTCATATGACTGTATATATATACACACACCCACACACCCCCTACTGTGGGTGTCCCTTCTTGTCCACGATAGATCACTATGATGCAAGGATTCTAGGTGTAGAGAATGAGTTTGGGCCTGAAAAAATTGGCCGATGTATGGACTTTGGCCTATGGCTTTCAAGCTTGGATTGCCCTGCATGGGGCCCTCAGGCCACTTTTACACAGCTGAATTTGGACTAGGAAACTCATCGTATTGTCTGCATTTACCGTCCATATGCAACTCAGCATGTCACATCAGCTCAGCCAAGTCAAGTTCAGTCCTGGATACCTGGACGTTACATGGACAGAGTTCCCTGAAGTACAACTGACGTTAGGTCTCGGTTAGATGGCCATATGGTTCATATGTCAGCCATATTCCCTGGCCTGACTGAAGTGTACCTAGAAGAACTGATGGAAGGCAAAGACACTCACCCAAAATATTGAGGGGATTTACATTTCTCTTTTCTTCACTTCATTTTGTCAATTGACAAAAATAAACTAACCCTTCTATTTCTGAAAGCATTCTTAGTTGCAGCATCTTTTGCGCAGTACCGTGAGGAAAATGAATATGTGACGTCTTTTTCTCTATGGGTAAAAGCACATGGAGGAAATAATAAAATACTGTTAGATTTGCTATAAGGCACCAAACAACAAAATTCACAGAAAATATGGAGGGCCCTTTCACACAACCATATTCAGGCCAAGAATCACATTTCATATGTTATGTAAGGATGGGACCGTAAAGCCGGGGTCGAGCTGGGGAATAGTCCACACACGGACTGTAGTTTTCAGTCTGAATATGTGAAGACACCTGAAACTGAGTGTAAAGTAAGAAAAGATGCATTTTCAATAATGAGGACAAAATAAATTTTTTTTTTAAACATTTTTTGGTAAATATAGTGAAGAAAATAAAATAAGGTGAACGCTAAATTTTGGATGTCTAAACCAGAAAGTAGTGCAGTGTCACCTTAAAAAGATTCCGATTGTATACACTCTTTTGTTGTAAGGGAACTAAGCAACTATTTTTACAATATTAATTTTAGTCCTGTTTTATTATTAAAGTGTACCTGTCATTTCAGGATAAGATGCCATGTGTGTGCACATGAGAAATGACAGGACAGGTATCCTACAGTTTTCATGTTCCCTCTCTAGTGACTAGTTGCCATACACGGCACACGGTATGTAGAGAAAAAGCTCCTTAATGTTTTCACTCGCACTTAGAATCAGCCCCAGGATCGTGCAGGACATATATAGAGAAGTACTGACTTAATAATATGAATAAAGCACTTATACTGATGAGGAAACTAAGGTTGCGGTCACACTAGCGCTGCGTGACCATTCAGGGATTCTGTCCCCCATTCAGCTTAAAATATGCGGAGAGAAAAGTTCTGCAAACAGGACTTTTCTCTCTGCCGATTTTGGGTGGAAACCTGGTGGACCCCATTATAGTCTATTTCCACGGGTAGCCGCTTTTTAAGCGGATAGGGTTTCTGTTTTTGAGTCCTCAAGCGGACCCAAAGAACGGAAACCCGACTGCTAGTGTCAACCTAGCATAAATAGAATATTTCTATTACCGCCCAAACCTAAGTCTACTCTTCTGTCTCCCTCAACTCCTACTCACCCCCATAGACTTCTATGTAAATGTGTAATCTGATACATGTGAGCAATGTAGCTACAATGGGTACAACATATTGGGCACTGAAATGGCGTATCTTATCAGCTGCACATTCATTTCTGGAAATTAAATTATTGCAGCGCTCAAGGGTTAAAAATGATCGCTATGCCAATTGATAAATCAAAAACCAAAATAGTTCTCCTTTCCTTTTGTGCCCGGCTGTGCCCAAACAGCAGTTTATACCCACATATGGCATTATTAAGTACGTTATTCTGGGTACACCAGTGTCATCCATGTTGGCATAAACTGCCATTTGGGCACACAGCAGGGTGTAAATGTGAAAGAGGTCTATGTGCTTTTGGAGCGCAGATTTAGATTGTTGGTTTTTGGACGCCATGTCATGTTTGCAGAAACCCTAAAATTGCCCCTACTTCTTGGGAAATTCCAATTTACCAGCACCTTCCAGGGCTCTGCAAAAATAATATGGCGTCCAGAAAGTCCCTTACATCTATACTCCAAAAGCTAAAAAGCGCAGTGCTCTTTCCCTTCTGAGCCCGGCTGTGCCCAAACAGCAGTTTACACCCACATTTATAACTTTTTTGTACCCAGGATAGCCCACTTAATAGTTTTAGGAAAGCATGTTTCTGATGACACAAAGTGGGCGCAATGTATTGGGCACTGAAATTGCATATTTCTTTAAAAATGTAAATTTTCACTTTGTGCAATAATTTTTGGGAAGCACTCTTGGGCTGGCACTTTAGGAGCTCTGCAAATGCGACATGGCACCTGAAAACTATTCCAGCAAAATCTGCCCTCCAAAAGCCAAATAGCGCTCTTTCCATTCTGAGGCCCACCACCATATACCTATACAGCAGTTTATGACCACATATGGGGTATTGCCGTGTTCAGCAAAAATTGTGTAACAAACTTTGGGGAGCTTTTTCTCCTTTATCCTCATGAGAAAATGAACAATTTGGGGCTAAATTGATGGTTTATTGGAAAAAAAAGTAATTTTTCATTTTTATGTCCCAAAATCTGTGAAACGGCCATTGGGTCAAAATGCTCACTATACCCCTTGATAAATTCTGTCAGGGGTGTTTCCAAAATGGGATCACTTTTGGGGGCTTCCATTGTATCAGTGCTTTAGGGGCTCTGCAAATAAGACATGGCACCCAAAAAATCTGCCTTTCCGATGCCCAGTGCCCTTCCACGTGCTGCCGTGCGCCCAAACATCAGTGTACACCCACATGTGGGGTATTTCTGTGCTCGGGAGAAATTGCATAACAAACTGTGAGATGCATTTTCTCCTTTAACCTTTTGTGAGTGTTAATTTTAGAGCTAAATGAATATATTTTTGAAAAAAAATGAAATGTCTAAATTTCACCTCCATATTGTTTTCATTCCCATGAAATGCTTAAAGAGTTAACAAACTTCCCAAATGCTGTTTTGAATTATTTGAGGGGTGCAGTTTTGAATATTGGGTGATTTCTGGGGGTTTCTAATATATAAGCCTTTATAATCCCCTTCAGAACTGAAGTGGTCCCTAAAAAATTAGTTTGTAAAATTTTCTTGTAAATCTGAAAAAACGCTGTTACACTTGTAAGATTTGTAATATCCAAAATACATTAAAGAACGATTAAAAGATGATGGCGATATATAGTAGAGATATGGTAGATAATATTTACTAATGTATTTGGATGGTATGACTATCTGTCTGAAAAGCAGAGCATTTCACATTGTGATTTTTTTTTTTCAAAATTTCCATCAAATTTCCTATTTTTTTTATAAATAAATACAAAAATATTGATTAGTATTTACTAGTTACCACTAATATGAAGTACAATGTGTCACGAAAAAACAATCTCAAAATCACTTGTGTAATTTAAGGCTTTTCAAAGGTATTGCCATATAAAGTGACACATGTCAGTTTTGAAACATGAGGCAGTGTCCTTAAGGTACTTTTAGGCTGCGTCCTTAAGAGGTTAAGGAGCTGCTGAATAACCAAATTTCTTTCAGGATCAATAAAGTATTCTAATCTATTGCTAAGTTTCTACAAGAGTGAATATTAGGTTGTGTTACTCACTGTGGGATATTCAGGCTCTGCCTTGCCAACAGACATAAATGATTAAATAAGGAAATTCATCCCATTGTGATGTTTCTGGAGTGCATCCTCCATATTTGCATTTGCTTTCTGTGATGCTGTATGTTAACATTGGCCGCCTTCAGCACGACTCATTACTGCTAATCTGAACAAGCATCAACTGCCCATCATCTCTAATGATCATCATGTATTAATATGTCTAAACAATACTTCATATCTCCTTGTAAAATCTACAGCAGCGGCCGGAGCTCATCTCTACCTCGGTGACTGTGAAATGCACAATATTCCTACCTGCACAAGACATGCAAGATCCTAATCGTTGAATCACCTCGTACAGACAGCAGTATGGACATAGTTCTGTGACGTACAATATCAGATCTAATGTCACTTCCAAGCAATTCACCTTAGCCTCTAATAAAAGGAATGTGCTGTCTTGCAAAATATGACTGTACTGCACTCTTATCCCTCATCCTCTTATCCTGCTTAAGGGCTTATTAGATAGTATGTCAGATAATAAGTACAGTTTTTTTTATGTAGTGCAGGGTCTTATAGTAAAAATTGGTCTTCTCAAACTTTCCTGTTCTGGCCTCACCAGCCAAACCATGATCAAAGAGAGTACTCGCCAATGGTGTGCACCAATGTCAGAATTGAAAAAGGACAGACTCGTAAAATTTGGCTTATGTGTCACATACAACACCGCCACATCTGTTACAACCTGAACATAATGTTGTATAAATTTTGCAAAAAAAAAATAAAAATCATCTACTCAAAAATCATATCAATAAAATCTCCAGCTTTCAGGAAAAGATATGTGACGGCACTCCAAAAAATTATCTGCCGATGATTTATTATAAGTATTCACCTCATAGGAGACAATGTTTGATTCGGTTATCCATTAATGCCGCCGAGCAATTTCTCTCACCACCCACCAATGGCTCACCCATTTTCAAGGCCACTTTGACCATAGGTGCAATGGTGCAGCCGCACTGGGCCCTATGGTTGCGAGGGCCCCATCAGCCGCCCCGGATTGAGCAGAATAGTCCCACATTTCGGGTGATGTCCCGCTGTTCCGGGCGGCAGGCAGTTATTTAAACTCTTCCTGTGTCCTTAGGATAGAGGTTGAATACAATAGTGGAGCACGGAGCTATCAGCTCCGTGCTCCATTATTCAGCCTTCGGCTGATAATGTCTGCGGCAGGGAAGCGCAATGAGCGCCGAGCCGCAAACATTACAGTCGGAGCCTACAGGTCCATGGGAGTGCGGTTCGGTGAGTATTCATTTTTTTTTTTTTTTTTTAATGTAACATTGGTGGTTGAGGGGAGCAAGGGAAATTAAGGGGGGAAGGGGCACTTTCAAAAAGTTTACACAGGGCCCCTAATGCATTAAAATGGCCCTGCCCATTTTGCAACCACCGTAACTGAGACATCACATCACTCTGAATGTCTATGCCTAATCCTGATGAAGGGACTCATTCCAGAAACATTGCAGCAATTAAGAAGTTTGGTCAGTTCCTACAGTGATCTTGTACCCACGGTATTGTGCCACTTGAGCACCGCCCTGCACCTTTCTTCTAAAAACTCCAGCTTATCCTGCCCTTTTTCCAAAAAAGCAAATTTGCTGCCTAAAAAGATAAAAACGTCATCAATTTTGAATCAATGTAACAATATCCATCCTGTAAATGAAAACGTACAAAACAAAACTGATATTTTCTGGTCACCTCACCTCCCAAAAATGTAATAAAATGTGTTCATTGTGCCAATAAAATGACAGCTCATACTGCAATAAAACAAGTCCTCATACAGTTCCATCAATAAAAAAAAAAATGAAAGGGGTTTTCCAACCCAAAATGAAGTTTTCATACTGGTGAAAATGTCAAAATGTTATGTTTGAGGCACAAAAAATATTATTCTTAAATGTATTTTCAATACATTAGAAATACCCCAAAATAGTACAATTAAAATTACAACTTGTAAACCTTCATGCAATTTAAATAATTGAAAATAGCTGTGGCACTGGTAGAAAGACTAAAGATCAAAATGGCTGCAAAATCAGGCAGGCATTGATCATTTAAAGGGGTATTCCCATCTCAAGGATCCTGTAAGGAGCCGGACCGGAGCCTCTGCGGCGGCACGCGGAGGTTGCCGGTCCTCTCCTTTACATGCTCCTTCCGGCCCCTAGGGATGTAGGTCAGAACCTCCGCGATGGTATGCGGGGGTTGCCGGTCCTTCCCCGCTTGGGCCACAGGATTCCCTTCCGGAGCAGGGGCTCGGTCGGAACCTTCTTATTCGGGACTTCCGCTCTAGGTAATCGCTGGCTATTCAGTTTTCCCTGGTAGTAAGCGTTACATATTTCCTGTCCTGTTACCTCCTGCTTAGACCTCCTGCTTATGTTGTTTGACTATCCTTCTGGCCTCCCGATAGTGTCCTGTCCATCAGACAGTCAAAACCCATCCACCAGCTTGTGGAAGAATACAGGAAATGAGAAGAAGAGACAACAGGCAAAGTTCTGAGAGAGGGAGAGGGGAAAACCCCTTTACATGGAGGCATGGGTAGCACACGGTATGGTCACTTCACGACCCTCAGATCACGTGATCAGAAGCAGCATTCCGGCAACCCAGGTCACTCTGACCCCTCCTCCACCAATCTCACTGGTAATTACATGTGCTCTGGGGGCTGGCTTTAGTATAGTATAGTATAGTAATTTATTAGCTGTGAGATCAGGGTATGGCGGGGGCGGAGCATCACATAGGCCGGGGGGTTGTGACATGGCCAGGACCCCTGGGTTCATCATCAGTCAATTCCAACTCTGTGGACAACCCCTTTAAGGATAAACCTCAGGTTTGCACTAAGTCACATGATCAGAACCAGCACACAGCCCCTGGCTGGCCTTACTATTATAATGATATATTCAGCCAGCCCCAATGATGGCGGACGTTATTTTATGGGGATAGGCTATATTCACACAACAGTCCCATGCACTTAGACATGAGAAAGTACACAAGTCATGGATCCCTCATAGACTTGAGTCTATAGAGAGATCTGAGAAATAACTCGTTCTACTTTTTCTTGGATTGTTCGCACAAACCCTTAAAACAACAGCCTTGTGAATAGATCCATTAAAGTCTATGGGGTTGTGTGCTGGAGGTTAATACAACAGCGAGCACACCAATAGCTACCCAACCACTGAATCCTATTATGTGAATGAGCCCATAATGGGGGGAATTTATTATCCCATCTATGCCAGTTTTCTGGTATAGATGGGTGATAACGTGGCCATTTTCTTAAGGTGGGGACACCTTGGTCTGACATTATTGTAACTCACACCAGAAAATTGGCGTCAGTTATACAGGAAAACTATGTCAATTCCGTACTGGTGCAGGTTTCCATTTTGATGTATGGGTGTGCACTTGTTTTATACCTGTCTACATAAATACTTTGTTTTTCATTATTACATCTACACTAGTTTTCTGGCATAATTTAGTGCCTAACCCTTTCTTGTGCCAAAGATGCATCAAATCCCCCGTTTTGCCACTTTCTGTTTAAGTGAGCGGAGTTGGAGGTGGGTACGCCTTAGCCCAACATATTTATTAAAATTCACACCAGAAAATTGGCGTGTTGTACAGGAAATCCACGCCAGATCCTGACTAGCGAAGACTTCCATTCTGGGGCAAGGGTGTGTGCTTTATTTATGCATCCCTAATGAAATCTTGAATGAAGACTTTTTTCTTTTTTTTTCTTCTTTTAATCCGATTACGTTTACGTTTTATATGGACAATTGTCATTCTCATTTCTTACCAGTAGATGGAGCTTTAATACAAGAAAAAGGTAAATGTTCAGCTTCATGCACTGTAGAGAGCTCCAGTGATACAGTCCAGCGCTCCATAGACACTTGTATGCACTGGCACCATCATTTGATTTCCATGTAAGTGTGGCGATGAAAAAGATTATTGAGGGCTATAAATTTGCATATTCGGGAAAAGTGTTCCTTATTTATTCTTTGTTTCTTGTGACATGTGCACTAGGTTCCAAGCTGTGTGCAATCCGAGTGCTTTTTGGGCTTCCATTCCAATATTTTTAGAGCAGGCTCCTAGAGAGGGGTCTTGAGTAGGAAACATACCTCTATGATATCCATACAAGGGTGTTCACAAAGGGTCATGGTTAAAACTGCCCCCTTGCTGACCCTGGCCACTGGTGCTCTGAGTAATGAAGTCCAGATGCTGAAGAGCGGGGGGGTGCCTGTGTTTGGCAGTATAATATATAGGAGTACAGTGTGTGGCAGTATTATATATAGGGACAAAGTGTATGGCAGTATTATATTGTGACGTGGTGTACATGTAGGGTGATGTGGATGACACGTGCAGTATGACACAGGTGCAGACTCAGAGCAGTGCGCCACAACATGACGTGTTTAAAGCCAATGTTTGTGAAGGCCATATCACATGTTACATTGTATCTGCATATGTCAAAACGTATGACATACACTGTGTATTGCATTGATAACTCAAAGTCAATTGAGTTGGTGCAGGTCACTGAGCGGTCAATGGATTGTGTGATGGCTCTTCATAGTTCAGTGTAGGTCTAAGACAGTGAATGGGTTAAAGCAAGAATCTCTGGTGGTCTAGTGCAGAACAAAGGGTTAATACTGAATAATTGTTATCCAGTGGGTTACTCATTTCTTATGTCTTTAGCACTGCCCCTGTAGCAAGAAGGCTAAGCCACAGACCACCCCATCTGATACAGGCTGCTTCTACATGCCTACCCACACAGACTGCTATCCATATTATCACTCACAGGCTGCTCCTATACCCTTCTCTCTCACTAACCTCTCCTGTGGTGCCCTATCTTTCTGACACAGACTGCTCCCATGATCCCCATATCTCTAACTTCTCCCATATGCCCTCCTGTTACATATACTGTTCCTTACGGTCCCTCCTTCACATAGACTACTCCTTATGCACCCTGTATCACAAACTGCTTCCTATGCCCCCTATCACAAACTGCCCTGTTCTCCCCCTTCCCAGTGGCGTAACTAGGAATGGCTGGGCCCTAAGGCGAGCATTTGACATGGGCCCTTAACCCCCCCCCCAACCCCTCCCCGCACACTATTATGCGCCATAGTGGCTCCTGCCACAGTATTATGCCCCATAGTGGCCCATGCACACAGTATTATGCCCCATAGTGGCCTCTGCACACAGTATTAAGCAACATAGTGGCCCCTGCACACAGTATTATGCCACATAGCGGCCCCTGCACGTAGTAGTATGCCCCATAGTGGTCCCTGCACACAGTATTATGCCCCATAGTGGCCCTTGCACACAGTATTATGCCCCATAGTGGCCCTTACACACAGTATTATGCCCCATTGTGGACCACCCATGAACAATTATTATACTCTAGGGTCTTTTCAGACCCCAGAGTATAATGATCGGAGAATACAAACATAAAAAACAATGTTACTTACCTCTTCCTCGCTCCGCTGCACTCCCGTGCGCTACTTCGGCCATCTTCAATGTTGGACCAGATCTCGCATGATCCAGGCCGGCGTCGTGACGCATAATGACGTCTGGGACATCACCAATCTGGCCCGGAGCGCCGGAGAGGTAAGTTACAGTGTTTTTTATGTTCCCTCACCTCCACTGGGCCCCCGATCTTTATACTCCAGGGTCTGAAAAGACCCCAGAGTATAATGATAGCAGTTTTTGTGGGGTTCGCAGTAGCGGCTGCCACAGGGCTCTGGGTCCCTTAATGTCCCGGGCCCTGTGGCAGCCACTACCACTGCTACCCCCGGTATTTACGCCCCTGCCCCCTCTCCTTTTCACATTAGCTGGTGCTGGCCTCAGTCCATTGCAGAAAAATGAATATTGATTGATAGTTCAGCTTCAACTGATCAGAGAGATGAGCACAGAAAGGAATAGAGAGGACTGTGCAGCTGCTGTAAGTCTGCACAGCTCTCTCTATGAACCAGTCAAGATATTTTGAGCAGTAAAGTGATTTTCTCATCTCAGGATTTCAGCTGCCTTCCTGTCTCCTCTCCCCTCCACTTCCTGGTTTTCAGCTCATTCTTATATGGAGCCCCTCCTTGTTGTAAGCTGCACAGAACTCTGCTCAAGAAAATTATTTAGCCATTATCAAGGCTCACAACTGGAAGCAGTATGCAGAGAGAGGGAGAGAAGAGAATACAGAGGGCCCAGAGCAGGGACTGAGTCATCATTCTGACCGGTAACAGGTCTGTAACCTAGGCAACCGGCTGTAAAAACCGAGGGTGAATTTGTAGCTGTATATGATAAAGGAGCAAGATAGATAAAGCAATGTATTGGGTAAAACACTTCAGTTAGTTTAAGCTAGAAGTCTGGATATGATCCTTAAATAGGGGTACCGCTTTAAAGACATCCCATTTGGAGTTTACTTTAAAAACAATTGCTTAGGACTAGGATTTATTTTTTACTGATTTTTTTATTTTATTTAGATGAGAAATGATGGAAAATATATATTCTTATTTTATTTTCAAACTATACATAAACATGTGAAAAATTACATTTAAAGCAATTAAAGGGGCTTTCCTTAACTTTACTTTCGATGACCTATCCTTGCCCATTCTGAGCTGTAGTAACCAGACACAGCCACTAGGCTGTTGTTCATTACGAACAATACATTGTGCAGCTGATTCCTGTGCATGGAGGACCCTGCAATCAGCTATGTAGGGAATCAAAGTCCCCGACCTGCTATTGATGACTTATGTCATCGATAAGTCATCTGTAATAAAGTCCTGGAAAACCCCAGGAAAAAAGAAAAGCAAGATGGATTTTCCTAAAAATGAACCAATAAGAATTACAGTAATAATGACAATAACTGATAGGATGGAGTTCCTCAATGTTTCAGAATTCCTCTTCAGTTACTCCTCTTCTTTTTTATCAACATATTTTCATCTGATAGCTTTGTCATCTCATATTGACACTCTTCAATGAATCCCATGTTTGAGCATTGTCCATAGAAGTACTTTGTTTTGCAAGAAGGTAAGTACAGTAAACAGAACTCCACGTGCATTATTGCCTTCACCAAAGTTTCTCTTGCCTAGTCACTTCCTTCCCGGCTGTTGCTGCATCCATGGCAGAATCCTGATCCCTTCCTTTGATTCCTGTAAGCACAAACATGTGACCACCACCCATATTGACCATAATTTGTGTATCCCACCTTCCCATCAATTTGCCCCTATAGAGATAACCCATGCGGCTGAATCAGGTGCCCTGCCTTATCCTACATAATCCCTACATGGGGAAGTACTTGAATCCCATGAAAATGCTTGCCTATAAAAACCACCAGGTTTGGCTTTTCGATGTCCCATCCTTTGTTGAAACAATTGATGATGTACAATGGGATTAAACTGCCCATAAGTGAGACTGGTGCCCTAAATGCTGCGTTAATAAGAAGAGCGAATGATGGAGACCCAGCCAGTCCTGAGGACCTTATAGCTGAAACTCGTCTATTTCCAATACCCTTTGGAAGTTTACCAACCTGGACTGAAAGTGATACTGGATACATCTAGTGCCACAGCTCTTCCAGACTTCCAAGAGTTCCAAGGCGCCAACCAGCTCACCACTGGGAGCAGCAGCAGCTGCTAGCAACATGGACGCACTCCTTAAACCAGGGCCCATGCAAAAGTGCTTTTCTGGTCTAGATATGTTGTGGAATCTTTCAGGTTACTCTGACGGTCATAGGCCTCAAAGGTCCAGTAGAAGAATACCTCACTTGAGTTGACTGAAGAGCCATTACCTTACCTCTAGGATCTATATTTTCATATTTTTTTATTCTGTTCAGTAGTGAAGTTGTGAATAATATGGGAATGATGGAGACGAAAGGAAATCAGCCTCACAAAGAGAATTTGTGCAGCCATGACATATACACACGTGGACAAAATTGTTGGTACTCCTTGTTTAATGAAAGAAAAATCCACAATGGTCACAGAAATAACTTGAATCTGACAAAAGTAATAGTATATAGAAATTCTATGAAAATGAACAAATGAAAGTCAGACATTGCTTTCCAACCATGCGTCAACAGAATTTTTAAAAAAAGAAAACTCATGAAACAGGCCTGGACAGAAATGATGGTTCCCTTAACTTAATATTTTGTTGCACAACCTTTTGAGGCAATCACTGCAATCAAACGATTCCTGTAACTGTCAATGAGACTTCTGCACCTCTCAGCAGGTATTTTGGCCACTCCTCATGAGCAAACTGCTCCAGTTGTCTCGGGTTTGAAGGGTGCTTTTTCCAGACGGCAGGTTTCAGCTCCTTCCAAAGATGCTCAATAGGATTTAGGTCAGGGCTCATAGAAGGCCACTTCAGAATAGTCCAATGTTTTCCTCTTAGCCATTCTTGGGTGTTTTTAGCTGTGTGTTTTGGGTCACTATCCTGTTGCAAGACCCATGACCTGCGACTGAGACCAAGCTTTCTGACACTGGGCAGCACATTTCTCTGTAGAATCCCTTGATAGTCTTGAGATTTCATTGTACCCTGCACAGATTCAAGCCACCCTATGCCAGATGCTGCAAAGCAGCCCCAGAACATAACAGAGCCTCCTCCATGTTTCACAGTAGGGACAGTGTTCTTTTCAAGATATGCATCATTTTTCCATCTGTGAACATAGAGCTGATGTGCCTAGCCAAAAATTTCGATTTTTGTCTCATCTGTCCATAGGACATTCTCCCAGAAACTTTGTGGCTTGTCAACATGTAGTTTTGCAAATTACTTTTGTCAGATTCAAGTTATTTCTGTGACCATTGTGGGTTTTTCTTTCATTAAACAAGGGGTACCAACAATTTTGTTCACATGTGTACCATACATTGCAAATGAAAGCATTTTAAGGCTAAGACCCCACGTAGCGAGCAGCAGCGAAAAAGTGCTGCGGAAGAAACCACGGCAGAAACGAATGTCAGTTTTTCCTGCAGCGCTTTTCACAGAAAGAGTTTTCCTCTGCAGACTTTCTAAATCAATTATACCTATATGGAAAACACCAGCGTTTCCATAGGTATAACTGACATTCTGCACGTTACAAAAAGCAAGTTTTTTAAATCTCAGCTTGTCCGCTGCCGATGTTTTTCTGCAATGTGTGGATGGGATTAGCCAGAATTGCATCCACTTTGAAGGTACTATAAAACACCACAGTTTTTGCAAAATCGCGGCATTTGCACCACGTGGGGCCCCGGCCTAAGCAAATGAAAAGAAAACATTAATGACAAGTGATGCAATGGGGTTGTCCACTGCAAGCTGTTGCATCCTCCAGTCTCTGCAACTCACACAGGTGGAGCACCTCAAAACCACTTTGGTCAGGATTCAGCACTTGTAACCTGGAGTCAGTGCAGTTCCCTGTATTCAGTGCATAGGTGGTGTTTCCTTGGTTTTTAGAGGAGAACTTTTATGGGTGATTAGAGCTCAATTTACATTATAGTTACCAAGGCTCCTGTGAAATGGGTGGGAAGATACACGGTCAACCACAAAAGAGTTAGGGTTTGGATAAAATCAACCCCAGAAAGTGCCCCTTACTTCGCCTCTTTTGGTCGGAGGTTAAGATGATCACTGATGTCCTTTTCCTTCAGGGTATCCCTTTAGACCCTCATATTTATCTCCTTAATCTCCCCCCGAGGCATTTGGGTAAGAAAACCCTTAAGTTATTTCTTCATCTCTGCACAGCTGCTAAGACACTTATCGCCCTTCATTGGAGGGGTGTGCAGCCTCCCACGGCCTCTGAGTTGATAGCCCGGATGAAGGATGTTCCCAGCTTGGAATATGTGACCGCCTCCCTCAACCATAAGGTGGAGGCCTTTCATGCAATCTGGTCTCAATGGGATACCTATTGTATCACATAAGGTCTCTAAAGCCTACCTCCTCACTCCCCCCCCCCCCATGTGCCTTTCCCACCGTCTTTGTTTTTTGTGTTTTCTTTGTTCTGATATACAGTATTTCTTTGTTGTACTGATATTTGTGGCTTCTTCCATTGGCCATATGTTATGGCGTATTTTGTTATGTTATTATATTGTTAAAAAACCCCTCAATAAAAATTACAGTTTAAAAAATAATTAAATAAATCAACCCCAGAAGTAGATGGTTTGTGGGGGTTCTTGCGCGTTAAAGGGACATTCTTGGGTGGCTCCAGGGGAAGGATCTAAAATCTCCCAGAATTTTGCGGATAACTATGGTGTACATGTTGCTGTAGTGTGCCAAAAAGCAAAAAGTTGTGATTCATAAGTTTGAAATAAATGGCAAGGAGTGAAAAACACAAAGTACAGGAGAGAATAATAATAATTATAATTAAATGAAAAAATAAATAAAATAACCGGAGCTAAAAAAAAACCACTAATAAACTGTAATGTGTAAAGCACCTCTACATGAAATAAAAGTAACATAAAAAGACCATATAGAAAAAAGGGGAAAAACAATACACAACGCCAAAAAAGAAAAATAGGTACAACAAATATTTTATTATTGCCAGTATAGTCACGTCTTTTAACTGTGATGTCATTTACGATACCAAGCACAATGAGTCATATCCAGAATAATAGAGTAATAAAACACCAGGAATTGCTGTAGCTTGCATGATCCATCTCAAACAAAAATACCTTGCGTTGTAGCGCAAGAAAAACAATCCAAATTCACTTCAACCTGGTCCAGTTCACCGAATGGTTTCACAATCAACTTCACATTTCACATTGATTCCAAGAAAGAAAACATATTCTTATGTTGTATTCAGACTTATAAATGGATATGTACGAAGATAGCATCATGTAATAACAAGTGAATGAATCAGAAGTCTACTCCTGGACAGGACTCCAAAAACTCCACCTGGGATCCATCAACTCTAAAGATATGATGTCAGGCATTGGATGCTGTCATGAAGTATAGTAATAGTAATAAATACAGAGTATAGTAAAGAAAAGAGAAATCTATATCCCATCAATATTTGGTGTCAGCGTCCTTTGGAGGAGGAGTCCTGGAAGTGATGATATGGCCCCCGCAGAGCCTCGATCTCAACATCACATGGAAGGTAAAGGGTTCTCACACCAAATATTGATGGGATTTAGATTTCTCTTTTCCATTCACTTAATTTTGCTCATTGCTAAGAATAAACTATTAACACTTCTATTTCGGAAGACATTCTTACTTTGCTGCGTTTTTCCACACCTGCCTGAAACTTTTGCATAGTGTCCTGTTTATTTGTATACCTATATATATATCACTAAATTTATAGAGAAATAGATTGACCTTCATGGTGTCATATACCCCGTGTATATACAGTATAACTACCATGTTAAACAGGTGAGATAAATATAGAGGAGTCTGCAGATCCTTTAAATAATTGGTGCCCAGAATTTTTTGCCACCATCTATGTTAGAGTGTGTTCACATTTGCCCATATAAGTAATAAAAGATGCAGCAATCACCAGTGTAGCAAAATTCCAACCTTTATCTCTTGCTATGTGTATGCTTTGGATATAGTAGTGGTATATAAGAAGGAGACAGTGTTTTGCACTTGGTTGCTCTTTCTCTGGCCTCCTATGCTCACACTTGTATCATGGGTTTTATTTCACCCAATGGATCACACTGACTTATAATTGGGTTATTGGTTTTAGTGGGCAACATGTATGATCAAAAATTCTGGGTGTACTTTGATGCAATCTGTGTGTGGCGGGGAGGTATAGTATTTGTAACAGTGAGATTACTGGTGTAGACTACTATATGATACAACCCTAATATAAAAAAAATGTAAAATGTTAAGAAAATGAGAATTCAATGATTTGGAAATCTCTTCTAACTCTTCACAATAGAACATTTAACACATATCAGAAGGTGAACTTTACATAATAGAACACATATCAGAAGATGACAGTTACAAAGTAGAACATAGAATACATATCAGAAGGTGAAAGTTACACAGTAGAACATAGAACACTTATCAGAAGGTGAAAGTTTTACAATAGAACATAGAATACATATCAGAAGATGACAGTTACACAGTAGAACATAGAACACTTATCAGAAGGTGAAAGTTTAAACAATAGAACATAGAATACATATCAGAAGGTGAAAGTTACACAGTAGAACATAGAACACTTATCAGAAGGTGAAAGTTATACAATAGAACATAGAATACATATCAGAAGATGACAGTTACAAAGTAGAACATAAAATACATATCAGAAGGTGAAAGTTACACAGTAGAACATAGAGCACATATCAGAAGGTGAAAGTTATACAATAGAACATAGAATACATATCAGAAGGTAAAAGTTAGACACAAGTGAAAAAAATTAACACATTTATAAATTAATGGCAGCAACACGTCTAAAAAGTTGGTCCAGGACATGCCTGCCATTGTGTAGTATTCCTTTTCTTTTTAAGCAGTCTGTAAATGTGACTGGAAGTAAAGAGACCAATTGCTGGAATTTTGGCAGAGGAGTATTGTCCCATTCTTGTCTGATGGAGGATTCTAGTTGCTCAACAGTAATGGGTCTTTGCTGGATTTTTCGTTTCATAATGCACCACATGTTTCCTATTGGTGAGAGGTCTGGACTGCAGACAGGCCAGTTCAACACCCGGACTCTTCTTCTGTAAAGTCCTGCTGTCGTGATGGATGCAGTATGAGGTTTAGCATTGTCTTGCTGATATACTGTATACAAGACCTTCCCTGAAAGAGATGTCTGGATGGGAGCATATGCTGTTCTAAAACCTCTATATACTGCTCAGTATTGATAGTGCCTTTCAAGATGTGTAAGCGGCCTATGCTGTAGGCACTAATGTAATCCCATACCCTCAGAGATGTAGGCTTTTGTAATGTGCTCTGAGTGGCCCCTCTCCTCGAGTCCGCAAGACACGGTTGCGTCTGTGGTTCCCATAAAGAATTTCACATTTTGATTAATATGATCACAGAACAGTTTTCCATTTTGGCTCAGTCCATTTTACATGAGCTATGGCCCAGAAAATATGGCAGTGTTTCTTTATTGTGTTAATACATGGCTTTTTTTTTGCATGATTGTAACGTCTCTGCCTGTTCGGGTCTCTGCGCCACCCTCTGCTCGCACGCTGCGGCGAAGGAGGCGTGTTCAGTTTGATTCCTTGCGTAGGTTTCTTGTTGCTCAGTCTGAACACTGTCCTAATACCTCCTGTCTGTAATTGAATTTCTGCCACACCCGTCTCCTGCATCTTTGTTTCTCTCTGCTCCTCTAATAGTTAATCTCAGCCTTGCCTGTGTGATTGACAGTCTGTCTACCAGTCCAGTCTGGGGCAGGTCCTGACTTTATATAAACAGGTTGTCAGCCCTCACATGCGCACTGGCTATTGATTCTGTGTTGTGACTTGTCCCTGCTAGCTCCTATTCTGCTATTTCCTGTATTCCTATTCCTGACCTCTGGTTTTGTCTCTGACTATTCTCTTGAATTTTGATTCTGTATTGCATTGCTTGAATGTTACCGACCCCTTGGCTAGCTGACCTCCCTTTTGTTCTTGTTTGTCCTGTCTGTGTTCTGTGCTGTCACCTATTCAGAGAAGGGACCAGCTCCAAGTTGTTCCTGTCATTAGGACAGTGAGACAAGTAGGCAGGGATAGGGTCTGGATCAACTTTAGGGCTCACTGTCTCTGTATTCCCTTCCTCTCAGGTTTCTGCAGCAGCACTGGGGAATTGCTCAACTGGCAATTCCCTTACAATGATACAGCTTTAAATTGCATTTGTGGAGTCTGGACTCTGCTTCTCTAACATGCTCTTTTTATACACAGTCATGTGACTTGACTCTCCAGCTGTTTTTCAGTAGTACCACTTACATTTCCAGTCTTTTGATAACCCTGTCCCAACTTTTTTAAGATCTGTTGCTGCCATGAATTTCTAAATAAGTTCATTTCATATGAAATCGAAAAATATCTTTCAACTTTTGATATGTGTTCTGTTTTGTTGTGAATAAAATATGGTTACATAAGATTTACAAATCATTGCATTCTTGTTTTCTTTACATTTTACGCAGTGTCCCATCTTAGCTGAGGTTGTAAAGTGATTTAGCTTAGTTTAGTTTTTCACAGGGTATATCAACAACAGACTTGTTGACTGTTTCCAATGACGACCATTGAAATTGTGAAACTAGAGTGGGAGGAAACCAGAGAACCTAGAAGAAACTCACACAACGCATGGTCCATGGAACCCTAGATTGTTTTGCTGCAGGACAACAATGCTGACCACTGAAGCAGCCATTCCCAATCTATAGAATAAAATGCATCATGTGTGATATAATATGTGATTTGACGTCTAAGTGGATACGAGTGTATTATGCCAAGGAGGAGAGGAGGGAGTGTTCATGTTAAAGACACTGAGAATGTCAGTTTTTACCATGGACTGGGGATCTGTCAGAGCTGTTTAGCTGCTCTCTGACAGATTGTCCTATTTATGTGTCATCAAGTGTACTTTTAACAAATTCGGGGCTTGTCTACAAGTAACGTAGAAGGGGGGCTGAAGTACAAGCAGGCGCCAAAGAAGGTTAAATATTATTAACAAATAAAGAAAGGCACATACTTTTAATGGAATGTGAGGAAGAGAAAGGGTAAGGAGGAGGGATGGTGGTGATCGGAGGCCGGGCTGTTTAACTGTTCTTGAACTGAGTGAAGCCGGTACATGACTCTAGGCGTCGGGGTGCATACTAAATTTTATTATGAGACTAACTTGTGTCCCAGTGAAATATTCCCATTAAACAGTTGCTCACCTTGCAAATCTCTTTTTCTTAGAAGCGTCTTCAACAATGAGCTGATCACAGGGAGCCTTGTGCATTAACAATCAACCTTAATCTATGCAGTAAGCAAGTGTTCAGTTTCCCTGCAGCACCTCCACAGGTGAAGTGAAGTATTACAAAGTTAAAAAAAAAATCAATAGACTATCCCTGCATTGATATTCTGGATCTGAAACTTGATTATTTTGCAGTGGTATCTGTTGATATAGGGAATCTCATAAAATGTATATTTTTTTCTTACTGTTAATAAGTGATTCTTTAATTTTTGCAAGTGAAAATACCTTCTTCCTCAATCCTAACGGCCAAAGAGTAGACTATCCAAATGTGTTCTTTTGGGTATTCCTTTTTATCCCATTAAAGTGGTTTGTAACTGATCCAGTCGCCTCAAGGGGCCAGATGCTGGTGCAGTGGATGGGTATTATAAGTAGTCTGCTGCTATTCAAGTAATAGGAGCGGAGCTGCAGTACCCTGGCGCAACCACTATACAGTGGACGGGGCTGCAGCTCTGATCCTATTACTTGAATAGAAGCAGGATGTGTCCGCTCCCCATCCACTGCTGTTGCTTCCAGCACCTGGAGTAAGCTGATCTGTGCGGGGCTCAGGTGTTGGACTCCCACACATCAGACTCTCCCACGTCATCACATCATACTGATGACGAGTAAGAGCCATATAAAACATGCATCTGGGGCCGAAAAAAACGCTTTAAGATATTCTCAGACAAATATTTTGCTGCTGATATCTGCACTAATATAAGGCATACTGTATATTTTTGTAAAGGAAAAGGCTCCAACTATGTTTTAACATCTTACAATAACAATGAGATAGAAACTTCTTGGAATGTATTTTGGAATTGGAGAATTTCTTATGAGTGTCTAATGGTAGCATTGGAAAGGTTCTGTAGTTTGGTTGGTACATGCATGTACCCTACTACATAGGGAATCTTTTTGTTTTTTACATAAAAAATGACTTTGTAGAAAAAAATTAAGACATTCATTGAACGTGTACCTCTAGTTTTAGAGGATGATTATAGTGTATTTTTCTAACTCACCGTATTAGGCATGGCTGCCATTAAGCTGCAGCACAGGCTGGCCGAAGTCTGAACTAGCAAGCATCTTTCTCTACTGCTAGACAGTGCTTTAGAATCTCTATGCCGCAGGCTTCCACACTGAAGATGGTAGCCTACCAAGCAGAGCAAGACACTTGCTAGTTTAGTGCCACCTAGTGTCACCTCTGCTTGTGCCTCATCATAAATCGGACACATCATGCATATGCTACTGTGCAGGTAGCAGGGACGAGTGCAGATCCCTACTGTAATCCCATCAATGCAAGAGTGACAGTGGTTGGGATATCAATCTTTCTTCTGAACACTCTCATTATGCTATAGCAAGGAAAAAGTATTTCCTGTGGGCCCCATTTAACCCCCACGAGGGCACATGGTTTGCAATGTACTGTGTTTGAGCACTAATGGGGCATTATACCATTTGGAGCCCACTATGGGGCATTATACTGTGCGTGGGCATCAGTGGAGTATTATACCCCGTGGAGGCCACGAAGGGTGCGTTATCCTGTGTGGGGACATTATGTGAGTATTATACCATGTGAGGGCACTAATGTGGCATTATACTGTGTGGGGGCACCAATGGGGAATTTTACCATGTGGAGGCCACTAAGGAGGAATTATACTGTATGCAGGAACTAAACAGGTATTATAATGTTTGGGGGCACTAAGGAGGCTTTGCCACTGTGTGTTAGACAAATGAGGGTACTATTTCTGTATGTGGGACATCTGCAAGGAGTTTGTATGTTCTCCCCGTGTTTGTGTGGGTTTCCTCCGGGTACTCCGGTTTCCTCCTATACTGATAGGGAATGTAGATTGTGAGCCCTCTATGGAACAGTGACTGTCAATATCTGTAAAGTGCTGCGGAATATGATGGCGCTATATAAGCATAATAAATAAATAAAGAGGGCATGAAGGGATTGGGTGAGGTCAAAGGGGCATGGGTGGGAGGGGTGGGCTTCATATATGCAATTACTGGACAGGTTCAGCTACTGTATAGCTTGCACCTTCACGTGATGGCAGTACCCTAGATCTAGACCATAGTATATCTATCACAGTCCAGAGTGCACTTTGTACAGCAGGTTATTATTATGTGTGTACATATAGCTTGACACCCAAGACTTGTACGTTGTGACCTAAGGCACACTTTTTCACGCTTGTGGAGTCTGATTATCCACAGCTCTGCACCTACATGTTTATGAGGTTAAATGAACATCAATGTCTTTTTGGTGAACTAGTACAGAACCGTGCTGACTGATAACATCAATGTGAGAAATCCACAATGCCCTTGGCTACAATACTTGACATGAAGTTTTCATCATGTAAATGTGACATGTTAAATTATACTTAAGACACTTCTTTTTTTTTCTTATGCTTAAATTAAAACAAATATCAGACATTCTTGTACAGATTATGACCCCACAGTAATGTAAAATGTATATATGTAGTTATCATAATCTTAATTCTACCCATTATCAATGTATCAAAAAAGCTGGAGTGATCTTCCACCATAGACATACAGATGTAGCACTGTTTAACTTTTTGTACTATGATATCTTATCACAGAAGACAAAAAAAAAACCCCATTGAAATAGTTGAGTTAACCACCATCTGCATGTTAAAGGGCACTGACTGGTGACGGCTCATACAGCTTTATTATGTGTAATGACAGTAACCTCTATCACAATGTCTGGACCATTATATAAGCAATGCTACCTCCGATGCCGCCCCTGCTACCTCTTGTGTCACCCCCTCTACCTCATAGATTGTAAGCTCTTGCGAGCAGGGCCCTCAGTCCCATTGTGTGAATTGACTATTTCTTTGTAATGTATTTCTTTTGTCTGTACTTGAACCCTACAAATTGTAAAGAGCTGCGGAATATGTTGGCGCTATATAAATAAAATGTATTATTATTATTATTGTGCCATAGTGTTAACACGTTATGAGTCATGTTAACTTTGCTACGTCTGTATATTGTATGTTTGCTAGATTGGTTGAATCAGCACTGATCATAATTCTCTAGAATGCCAATGAATTGATGATCTGTCTTATCAAATATGCAGCCTTGTAGATCAGAAAACCAAAAACCGTGGGCTGATGAAGATGAATCCACTTTTTATTTGAAATGCTAAGCATTTTGTGCCCAAACTGGGTCAGTGTTACCAACCTGAAACCCTTTTTATGTATTTTTGCTTACCCATATAGCACCAATATATTCTGCAGCGTTTTACAGATATTGGCAATCACTGTCCCATATAGGGCTCACAATCTACATTCCCTATCAGTATGTCTTTGGAGTGTGGGAGGAAACCCTCACAAACATGGGGAGAATATACAAACTCCTTGCAGATGTTTTCCTGAGCTGGATTTGATCCTAGAGCCCCATCTCTTCAAAGCAACAGTGCTAACCACATTTACCACCACAAAGTCCACGTGGGCAACACTATACATAACATGCTTCCTTATAACTGTGTGTACAGATCAGTGTATAGCTCCCCATCAATCATGTCATCTCGGGCCTGGCACCCTGTTGGTTAGGCCAAATTAAATGCACCAAAGAAGCACTATAGTCATCCATATAGCAACCAAATAACAATAACTTCACCATATGATACCTGTAATGCCTAGAAAAACTAATCCATCTACCCCTGTTTTCTGGTATAGATGGGTGTAAATGTTGGATATTTTTGGCACATGGCCCTTTATTCTGCCAAAGATGTGCCACATTGTTCCATTTTTGGTGCACGAGAGTGCACCTGAACTATTAAAAGGCCGGATCCTCTTAATTATTCAGGTATATCGTGCCCGAGAAGGGGACCTTATTAAAACTGACATGTCATAGTCCTGTAGCATATACAGTACATATTAAATGGATAGCAACGATCCCATTATATTCATAAGATGTTTCTGCCTTCCGTGTTCTGCTATTCTCTGAAGTATCATAGAAGTAAATGGAAAAAGACACAGCCACAAGATAGTGTTTCTTCACCCCAGGTCTTGAGGTTGATGTTGGTCCCAGAGGTGGATCCATCTGTGAATATGCCATAAATGTCCCATATGGAAATACCCCTTTAATTAAGCAGAATTAATATTGTCTAAAATAAGAAGAGAAGAGCATGAAAAGATCTTATCATTCACAGGGGATGTTGGAAACGCCATTGAAGATATTGTTTTGGCTTTCGAGATGATCTGTAGACATAATGGAAAAGACCAATGGTTATGGTCGCAGGAATGGTCACATGAACTGAATGTACATAGGTTTAATGTAAATAGCATTATTAATCTCACCTAGGTCTACGTGTCTATAGATATGAGATAACTTCCAACCAATCAATTTCTTGGCCAAACTCTCCCCTTCTGCCCACCTAAATGATATGTTGGTGTTGGGTGTCGATATGATATTGATGACCTATCCTAAGGTTCTGGGATATCTTTGGCTCCGGAAACCTCTTTAAGAATCCTAAAGCAGTGTCTAAAGATTGTTAATAATATTTATTTTACTATCAGTTGTTAAACAATATGCAAATAAGTTCTTGTAAAAAAGGAGAACTTGCTCTAGCATCACCTTTTTGTAAGGGAGCTCTGCATAGATCAATGCCTGGTTTTCGAGTAACATTGTGGCTTGATCTGGGATTAAAGCCAAACCAAAATATCTCCTCCAAAAGGAAGAGAGACCCATCCGGGGTTGTTGCCTCTTAGTGTGAATCAGATCATGCCAATAGGTTTCTGGAAAACCAGACATTGATCGGTAGGAACCACCATCAATGGCTAAGAAGTTAATTCAAATTCTCAACCAATATGAATACATTTCCCATTGTTACATTAAATAAATTGACACCATAAGCAAAAAAATGTAAACACCTTTTATCTCTTTAAAGGGGTTGTCTAGAACACAGACATTTTCTAATTTCTGTACCAGTGAAATACTCTTGGCCGCATGATGCAAATTCCCAATGCGATGACTTGATCACCAGCAGTGCTTCCTGTGATGTCACATATACCTATCACATCCTACCATGCGTCTCACTCTGTTATGTTATCGGCCCAGTGTGGGCTAGCTTAGCTCTGCATTCCCCATCTGTGAGAGTGTCTACTGCGCATGCGCCTGATCTCTGCACTCCCTGTATCGGCGATATGCCGGGGAGAGTGTATGGCCACCTGCGCCAATACAGGGAGAGCAGAGATCAGCTGCATGTGCAATAGACACTGGCAATGTGAAACTGCACTCATAGGAGAGTTAGGGGAGTGCAGAGCTAAGCCAGCCTACACTAAGGCTGGGACCCAACGTGGCAAAAACGCTGCGGTTTGGCACGACGTTTTACAGTCCCTGCAAAGAGTATGGGATTCTAGTGAATTCCATCCACACATTGCAGAAAAATACATGCAGTGGAAATGCTGCAATTTCCAAAAACCTTTGCGTTTTTGCAAATCACAAGCATGTCAGTTATACCTATGGAAACGTCAGTGGTTTCCCTATAGGTATAATGGAAGCAGAAATTTTGTAGAGGAAAACTGTGCGGACTTTCTGTGAAAAGTACTCAGGGAAAAACCACAATGCGTTTCCGCCACAGTTTTTCCTGCAACCCTTTCTCACTGCGGCCCACTATGAGGGGCCTTAGCCTAAATGACTGAGCTGATGACCCACCAGAAGAGCACTGGATATGTGACATCACAGGAAACCCTGCCAGGGTTCACGTGACAGCATCACAAACAGGACAAACGGAACATTCTGCTATTAACAATATCTTGCAAATCTATTTCAGCTGGCAACAGTATTTCATTGGTGCGGAAATTAGAAAATGTTCTGGACAACCCCTTTAAGGAAATGAAACATATTTGTGAAACTTTTAGCTGCTGGCATAACATCTGATGTACTCATGTGGTTGTATCGTTTCTTGGGAACTCCTCTATGATGTAAGCAGCCAAATAGACAGAACAGAATGTATCATTTGCGTGTAAACTGTATTTTTACAGCCCAATTGTCCTTTATATCGAAATGACTCTCAAGTGTTGTGTAAATCATTTAATTATGAGTGTAGAAGTGACACTTTAATGCTTGTGGTTGGGAATAGTTATTATAAGATACCGCAGAATTGTCTTTGGATTCCTCGTGACACATCAGTTTATTGTTTTCCTTGACTCATCTTATAGCATAGAGAACATACAATACATTATGAGCTTTGCATCTGGTGTTTTGTTTATGCAGCTACTAGAAAAGAAAAACTTTGTTTCCTATGTGAGTGTGAATATTTTACTAGGTCAGGCTGCCGCTGAAAGTTTGGGTCTGTCACTTACATTATACTGTACATTACCCCTGGCATCAGATGTTCCTTTTGGACAGTAAAGGAGTTGTCTCATAAAGTCAAGTCATGTCTCTATGTCCGGCATTTGACCAACATGGGGAAAATTTTCCCCCCACAACACTCCCTGCTGTATAAAAGCAGCCCCATTCCAGCTTCAGTCCATGGCCTGGCTGGCCATGTCTTTTCTCAGCAAAATCCACAGTTTGCCATTTGTGAAGGGTGCCAGGAGCATCTATGAACTGGAAAGGGGGTGTCTCTGGTTCGACTATCCCCATAAAAGATTGAATAGATGTAGCTCTTTAGGATCCCAAAAAATTCTAAGTTTATTAAAAATGACATGCCTTAGTTGAAATAAATGGAGTTCCCTATAAGAAAGAGACTGTATGGACTGCTTTGGAGGGAGAATATAGGCTCTTACGTACAAATCCAAGCCTTTAGAGCAGCAGTCTCCCAACTATGGCCGCCCAGATCTTACAAACTACAACTGCCATCATACCCTGACAAATGCCACAACTAAGCCACAGAGAAAAGGAGTATTCCCATCCTAAGGAGTTATCCCCTATCTTTACCGCTTGACTTGACCGCTCAGACCCCCACTGATCAGGAGAACGGGGGAGTTTTTTTTCCCTGTCTTAAATTGAGCAGTGGTCGGACTGCACATGTACTTCTCCATTTATTTCAATGGAAGTGCTGTAGATAGCCAAACTTCTGCCTGACCACTGCTCTGTTCCTAATGGAGGACAGAACTCCCTTGTTCTCCTGATCAGACCTAGATTGAGCAGTCAGACCCCATTAATCTGCAAGTTATCCTCTATTCTATGGATAGGAGATGACTTGTTAATACCCCTTTAATGCTCTAGAGAGTACCATACAGTGATATTAAGTAAGACCCTAGTAAGACTATCATACAGGGGCGTAACTACCGGGGTAGCAGTGGTAGCGACTGCCACAGGGCCCGGAACATTACGGGGCCCGGAGCCCTGTGGCAGTCGCTACCGCGAACCCCACAATCACTACTATCGTTATACTCCGGGGTCTTTTGAGACCCCGGAGTATAACGATCGGGGGCCCAGGGGAGGTGAGCGAACATAAAAAACACCTCACCTATCCGCCGCTGCGCAGGCTTCGGGCCTGTTTGGTGACGTCCCAGACGTCAGCCGACGTCATTATGCATCGCGACGCCGGCCTGGATCGCGCGAGATCCGGTCCGACATTGAAGATGGCCGAAGTAGCGCACGGGAGTGCACCGGAGCGAGGAAGAGGTAAGTTGCAGTGTTTTCTATGTTTCTATCCTCCCCTGGGTCTCCGATCATTATACTCTGGGGTCTGAAAAGACCCCAGAGTAAAATAATCGTTCATGGGTGGTCCACTATGGGGCATACTACTGTGTGCAGGGGCCACTATGGGGCAAACTACTGTGTGCAGGGGCCACTATGGTGCAAACTACTGTGTGCAGGGGCTACTATGGGGCAAACTACTGTGTGCAGGGGCCACTATGGGGCAAACTACTGTGTGCAGGGGCCACTATGGGGCAAACTACTGTGTGCAGGGGCTACTATGGGGCAAACTACTGTGTGCAGGGGCTACTATGGGGCAAACTACTGTGTGCAGGCGCCACTATGGGGCAAACTACTGTGTGCAGGGGCCACTATGGGGCAAACTACTCTGTGCAGGGGCCACTATGGGGCAAACTACTCTGTGCAGGGGCCACTATGGGGCAAACTACTGTGTGCAGGGGCCACTATGGGGCAAACTACTGTGTGCAGGGGCCACTATGGGGCAAACTACTGTGTGCTGGGGCCACTACAGGGCAAACTACTGTGTGCAGGGGCCACTATGGGGCATAATATTGTGTGCAGGGGCCACTATGCTGCATAATACCGTGTCCAGGGGCCACTATGGGGCATAATACCGTGTGCAGGGGCCACTATGGGGTATAATACCGTGCAGGGGCCACTATGGGACATAATACCGTGTGCAGGGGCCACTATGGGGCATAATAGTGTGCGCAGGAATGCGGTTTGTGTGGGGGGGGGGGGTTGGGGGCGGCGGTTTGTGTGGGGGGGGGGGTTGGGGGCGGCGGTTTGGGGGGGTTGGGGGCGGCAGCTTGGGGGGGGGGCCCATGTCAAATGTTCGCCTTGGGGCCCAGCCATTCCTAGTTATGCCACTGCTATCATAGATTTCAAGTCTATCCATAGATACCAGAAACTGTGGACAGCAGCAAATGTTATTCTGCACACTGTACTGAGAAGGAAGCAGATAGAGCCATCTGCTCCTGGGCCCGTACACTGCTTGGGGGCGCAGACACAATCCCCCACAATCTTATTAATGACCTATCCTAAGCTTAGGTCAGCAATATAAAGCCTTGGATAACCTTCTGCAACTAACCACAGTTAAACTGAAGATACCGAGGACTTATTGTACACTCAAGATTGATAGACAAGAACTGAGGAAACAAGAAGGATCATTGAAGAGCCTGTGTATACTGTAAGCAGCTGGGTGACTAGGTGACCATACCGCTCTGCATAGACTTCAAAATGTCTGATTGTAAATGCAAGCTTTTACTCCCGGCTACACAGAGAAAAACAAACCTGGAGAACAAACTACAGCCCCAGTATCTACCCATCTCAATTCTGCCCTTTTGGACCAATCATGGGGTGTTGGGTAGCGTCGGAAAAGTGTAAGGCTGGGTTCACATCAGAGTTGTTATCTCCGCATGGAATCAGTTCCAGTGATCCGTCTAAAGATCGTAAAAACTGATTTTCGCCATGTATTTGCTCTTTGGAACGAAGACAAAAGTCGGACTTGCAACATTTTTGTTCCCCCCAAATAATAAAGATACACGATGGACAGCAACAAATCCGTTTTTTTTTAACATTGAGGTCTATGGTAGGCGGACATAAACGGATTACTAACGGATAGTAATCTATTTGTATCTGTATCACAATCCATTTTCCCTCTTCATTCTTCTCTTCGCATGCTCAGGATGAAGAAGGAAAAAAAAACAATCTGTCAAAAACGGACACAAATGAATAGTTTTTTGACAGACACCCATTGACTATTTGTCAAAAAACACCTATTATGGTATCCGTTTGTGACCATTTTTTTGACAAATCCGTATGGATTTGCAATGGGCGGACACCAGGCGCAGATGTGAACATAGCGTTAGATGACTTCCTTGATGCCTTGTTTGGGGCACACTCTCCTGTGGGATTGTTCCCTTACACAAGGTGTTTTTCAGTCTCCAGCTGTTAAAAGACGACTTGATACTTGCATATATACTCCTGACTCCAGCGCAGACAAAGGCATTATTTATCCATAATCTAATTAATGATACAGCCTTTTGTTTACTCTGTCATATTGCCAAAAATCCATTGTCTCCTGTCTAACGCCATCCACGTAATTCTCACACACACCTCCATTCTTATACACTATGACTACAGTATTGAACTTCCTGGCTCCACGATTCCTGTTTCTTCTCTCTTAGAAAGATTCTAGACAAGCTGATGTCTTACATAGAATGGCACTATATAGGTAACATGGCACTCTATAGGAAGGCTCGGTGCTCGGAAAGGAACTCGCTCCTTATCATATAGTATAGAACAATTCTGGCACTCAATAATATTAGTTTGCTTTTAAGGTATTTTATTCATATGTAATCCAGACAAAAAATACTAATTTTATTGAGTACCGGAATTCTTCTATACTTTACAAAGAATGGCAGTCAGTGAGACACCGGCCTTTTCTTGGACTTTGAGGAAATGGAAGGTCTGTGGCCATCTCTCAGGGATTTTCCAATTCATAGGGACATTTGCTTGTGCAGTACTGAAAGTATCAGTTCTTTGAAGGCACTTAAAGAGGACCTTTCATGTCCTCTGACATCAGCGGTATTATATTCCACTAGAAAGCTGACTGTTATTTTTGCCGGTATATACCCCGGTGCCAGAGATATTGGATATCGGATATCCCTCCACTATCAGAAGGGCAGGCCTTACAGATCAGCGTCATCGCTGGGCGAGGAGGAATGCACCCCATGACAGTACAAGGCTATGGAAGGGTCAGGGGGTGCATTCAATGATGACGCTTGGCTGTAAGGTCCGCCTTTCTGACAGTGGAGGGGCGGGGCACTGGGGCGCATACCGGTAAAGCTCACCGTGCGCTGAACTCAGTGCACTGTACTCAGTGCACTATCAGCTTTTCTTCTAGTGGAATATAATACTGCCGATGTCAAGGGACATGAAAGGTCCTCTTTAAGGCTGAAGCCCCACATTGTAAAGACGCAGCGTTTTGCAGCAACCTGCAAAGTGAATGAGATTCTGGCTAATCCCATGCACGCATTGCAGAAAAAAATCTGCAGCATGTCAATTATACCTGCGGAAGTGCTGGTGTTTTCCATGTAGGTATAATAAGGGCAGAAAGTCTGCAGAGAAAAATTCTGTGGAAAAAAACGCGATACGTTTCTGCTGCAGTTTTTTCCAAAGCTTTTTAGCTGTGTTTCCGCAATATGGGGGCTTAGCCTAAGAAACACTTTTTTGCTGAGTTTCTGCAATAGCCAAACGTGGGCCCTTAGGTTTATTGTCATACCCCTGCATGGGCCACTGACTAGACATGGATTAATGAGGTTGTCATTTTTCGCAATAGAGGGTTACCTTGTAACAATTCCAATTTGATAGAAAGTTCCCCTGAAAATGAGCTGATTCGCAGTCTTAAGACCCCCAGCGGTAATCTTTGAAAACACTCGGCACCAAGTGATCATCAGTTCCCCTAAAGCGCAGTAGAAATGAAGCTTGCTCACCTTTTTGCTTGCAGGTTTATGTTTTCCACATAAGTATTTTAAGGGTTAATATGAAACTTTTTTTTTTTCCCGGTATTGCATTTTTGTCATTTCCATAAACAGTCTTTTTCCCCTGGGGTTAAAAAAAAAAAAGTTTTTATGGGTCATTAAAATGTGATTAGCATCTCTGCAGAGAAGGCTGAACTGCTTATCAGCTCTACTTTAATAGGGCTGTTAAAAAAAACTAGGATTGACAGATGAGCAGGGTGAGTTCCCTCCCTCTCCTTCAAGTAGCAGCTACAGGAAAGAAGGATATATTTGGTGAAATGAGCAGCCCGGAGAACAACTGCCAATTTGCAGTTGGGGAGAGACAGAGTGAGAGAAATTGAGAGAAGACTGGGACACAGAAAGAAGGAATAACCCATCATCTGAACAACCAGTGAAAAAGCAACCTTATCTGAAGAAGAAGGATTTCTGCAGGACTTTTTTCCCCACTATTTTTGTGCTTATTTTTGAACCTATTTTTGTGAGCCTTTATTCTTACTCCAGAGAGCAGGGCTATCGACAAAAAGCCAAGTCAAGATATTGACAACTGTATGTTACAATCTATGAAGAGACATCACGCAACTTTTTTGTCTTAAGTAGTCGGCAGCCAACAAGGAGTCATTTTTGGGGACACTCCATCAGATCCTGAATTGAAGGTGACTTCGAGGTGTGCAGAAGACATCAGGTTGTGAATGCCTCCAGTTACAGATACGGCTGAGGATGACTAGTGATCGACAGAGTTTGCGTTTCCTATTGTCCACCTAATGGGTCCACTCATTGATCATCATTACCGAGGAAGGTCTAAGCTGATGGGGCTCTATGCTGGCAGATGTGGGCTGAGATGTCATCCTGATCCCTTTAATGTCACAGGCTTCATAGTTGAGTGAGTTTTAATTATACTGTTTGGACTTTTGAAGAAATTGATGGGAGAACATTTGCTTTCACCCTCCCTCTTGCTTGTCATGTGTAAAAAGACCTGGTGGAGTTAAGTAGATTGATGCTTTATCTTGACCCCTTTTGTCTTGGCAAGTGCTTATCTACACAGAAGGATCACTTTCCACTTGTTTTATTCCTCTCAGCATCTTCTTGAAGGTACTTGGAGCTTTCCACAGTTCAGCTTTGTAAACTTTGAAGGATATATTCACCAAGCATAATGAGGTGTTGGGTATGGCTCCTGGTGGCCACAGTACTGTGCCAGCAACTTGCAATTTTCCCGGTCCTGGCAGCTAAAAAAGAACGTAAAAGGGGAAAAGATCCACATCAGTTCACTGATCCTTTTAATGTTACACTATCCAACAGTGAGGAGGTACATGAACTTGACAAGGTATGTGAGCCATGCATAGACACCTCCACTGCCTCTTACCTTCTACGCAAGTCAACTCACATCATCTTTACAAACTCACTTGTGTCCATGTGATTAATTTAACTGCTAGAGTGCCGCAGGCGTCTATGGTACCTAAAGGACCTCAAGCATTGAGGAGGTTCAGAAATAAGTTTAGATAGATTCTAGAATGTCATCAAAAAATTGGTGGGTGAAAATCCAGAGATGACTTTACAATCTCCATAGAAGTTTTCTTCTACCTGCTGAATTTTTATATAGATTTTGAAGGGAATTTTCTAGTATGATGTATCTAGTTACAGCCATTGTCCAGTTTAACTATAATTTGGTAAGATGCCCCATTTAGGTTCATGGTTGCAAAAGTTCTGTCTTCTGTCAGATCTTACAATAATACCTGCATTGCAAACAAAAAGGAGAATACATATAAATGTCCTTTATTGCAGAACTTTACATAGCTATGTGTGATTATGCATTCTATCTATCTATCTATCTATCTATCTATCTATCTATCTATCTATCTATCTCTATGTGTTATATCTCTCTATCATCTATCCATCTCATATGTATCTATCTGTCTATCTATCTATCTATCTGTCTGTCTGTCTGTCTATCTATCCATCCATCCATCCATCCATCTATCGATCCATGTATCCATCTGTCTATCTATCTGTGTTATCTCCTATCTATCTATCTATCTATCTATCTATCTATCTGTCTCTATCTAACCATCCATCCATCTATCGATCCATGTATCCATCTATCTGTCTATCTATCCATCTCCTTGTGTTATCTCCTATCTATCTATCTATCTATCTATCTATCTATATATCTATCTATCTCTATGTGTTATATCTATCTATCTATCTAATGTGTTATATCTCTCTATCATCTATCCATCTCATATCTATCTATCTATCTATCTATCTATCTATCTATCTATCTATCTATCTATCTCCATGTGTTATCTCCTATCTGTTATATCTCTCTATCATCTATCCATCTCATATGTATGTATGTCTTCTTCTTCTATCTATCTATCTATCTATCTATCTATCAACCTGTAATAAATATATTTTAATCTATGTTATACTAAGGATACACCTTTGGGCAAGGCTTCATGTGAAGGCTTCTAGAATGGATTGAATATATTTTTATCACCTTTTATGTTGAGGGTATATTGTACCACTATTAGAAATATGGTCACCTCTTATAAGGACATTTTAACGTATGTCTATGCCGGACAAACAACTGGTGGCCAGGTCTTACAAGACAATAAATTGATTGTAATCTGTAGATATGTTAGGTTGTGTGAAATAAGAAAACGATTTTATTTTCCTTTTATATATGTTCACAATTATTGACCATTATAGCCAAGTCCCCTATATCAGAAGGAACCAGGAAGGTTGGCACCTGATCCTTGCGTGTGAAATAGTTGTGTGGAACACAAGGTCTTCTGTGTAGGGTCATAGTCATTTAAGAAGAAGAAATATAAGTGAAATGACTTGATATATTTTAGCTATAACTTCAGAATGAATGGGAGACACTGTCAGGCGGAGTAGGGTTTCTGGAGAAAGTCTTGGCTTGGCTGTGAAGAGGGAGAGATGAGCAATGTAGTGTAAAGTTGTTGAGATAATGAGAGTGAGCGTTTGGAATGAAAGAGATGTATTTCAGGAAGAGAGAGGTGTTTACGTTGTGGGAGGCACTGGAATGTAGTGGAAAGATTGGACTGAGGCATGTTGGTTGCATTCGGACCAGAGACATGGGTTGCCAGCCTGAAGTGGTAAATAAAATGTACGCAGGAGACAGATGATGGGTCTGGGAAGAGTTGAGCACAAGATGGAAATGTATATAGACAGAAATAACTAAAAGGCAGTTATATGAGAAAGAAGTTACATGAGAAAGAAGCCATAGGCACACATATAAGTGAAGAACATATACAGAGGAGTGATGTCGGGAAATACTTGCTATACGTAGTCATTGTACAGATTATAGAGGCCAATGAAGGGTTACTAGAGAGAGGGGGAGGGGGCATCAATAATGAGAAGTGATGAGTAATAATAATGGGCATGAATATTAAGTAAGGAAAGATGTCAGAAGGAAACTGTACAGTGACTGGTAGAGACTGGAGAGAGGCAGGTGTAGACGGGGTAGCCATGGGATACTAATGACGCTGTTCCATTGCATGGTCCTTGGGTGAAGGTCCGCAATTCCAATGACTCTTTGGTATTCCACTGAAATAGTGCTTGATAACTAGTACTAGTTATCAAGTACTGGTAACTAGTTTTTTGTGTGTCATCCTTGTGCAGGTTGCCATGCTCATCTTCTCTGTATTGTTCCAATTTATTGTATATGGGCTGCCGAAGCAAGCATAACTGGTACTTTTTTGAAACTATCTTAGCTGGGGTTCCAAGCAAGCCAAGATGATACCTAAAGGACACATCGGTGCAGTTTTATGTGGTGTCAAAAGGACAACCAGCTACATTGAGAAGCTAGTATATCTGCAGTGGAGGGGCTAGTATATCTGTAGTGGAGGGAGTAGTATATCTGCAGTGGAGGGAGTAGTATATCTGCAGTGGAGGGGCTAGTATATCTGTAGTGGAGGGAGTAGTATATCTGTAGTGGAAAACAAAGTACCTGGTACCAAAAGCGAGTGCCATAAGGTGGTAAAAGAGCCATAATCCAAGTACTGGAGCAGACTACTGTACTGTAATAGTAGCAAAAAGGTATGGCGAGAAAGGGGCATAGCTTATGATGCACCAATGTGTGCCAAAAAAAAACAGAAAAACATTTGGCACAGCATTTTTCCACAATGTAAGCCAACAAATAGGTGCTACAGTGTTAGAAAAAAGTGTCTATAGATGCATGGAAGTTATCTTCCAGCAAGACCACATTGATCAGTTTGGCAGTGACACATCTGTCTAGTTCACAATGTTTTAGAATTAGACAATATTAGTAAATCTGTGCCAAGATACATATGTGTTCTGTACAGCCTAAAGCCGGTTGCAGATGACCGTTCCACAACCGGCCTGCCGTGATTTCAAAGCACCGGCTGCACACAGGGGACACAGGGATGTCCTTTCATTAAGAATAGGAGCCATGGAAGCACGGCCTACAAATATCTGACGTGGATCAGACTGTCAGCCCGCACACGGGACCGTGAAAATCACGGTCGTATGTACGGGCTCATAGAA
Source organism: Leptodactylus fallax (assembly GCA_947044405.1). Taxonomy (NCBI): domain Eukaryota; kingdom Metazoa; phylum Chordata; class Amphibia; order Anura; family Leptodactylidae; genus Leptodactylus; species Leptodactylus fallax. The sequence continues at coordinate 1,534,409 of CAMRHE010000270.1, forward strand.
AAGAATGGATCAGTGTGCTTTCCGTGAAATACACAGATAGCACACTGACCCACAGCTCGGTCGTCTCCAAAGTCTTGGATTGCTCTGTGTGAAAAACATCAACTTACTCTGACAACATATACCTCTGCAGTCCTCGTGAGCAAGTTGGCAAAAAGTGGGGGGTAAGACAAAACAGAAAGTAGGGGGTCAGACTACATAGGGATTGTTTGTAGTCTGTAACCATGTAGCTCTAGCCACTTTAAAGAAGCTTTGCAAAACTTGGTTGCTTTTTTTGCAAAAACAGTGCCATACGTGTCCACAGATTATGTGTGGTATTACAGATTAGTCTGATTCATATCAATAGAGCTAAACTGCTATACCAGACACAATCCAGAAGGGGTGTGGTAGTGTTCCTAGAAGAAAGCATCCTTTTCATTCCGATCTTTTACAACCCCTGTAACCTTATGCACATAGATCTGCATAGGATCTGTATACAGTAATACCTCGTACATTCGCGAGGTTAGGGTCCAGAGCGGGTCGCGGATCGCGAGGAATCGCGAATGTTTGGCACAAGCGCTTAGAAGCGCTTACAATGCCGGTTTCTAATGTTTAACCCCTAAATATCAATAAACTTTACCCTACAGTACTGTACAGTATACTAAAGTATACTAAAGTATACTGTACAGTACTGTATATTAATACATTCATTCATTTTTCTTATACACTCACAGTAAAATGAAACTAATTACCGGGTACGTAACGAACAGGACGCTACTACCCAATAGCGAAGTGTTTTTTTTAATTAAATTTCACAGATCTGAAAAAAAAAGAGCAAAATCTATATATGTTAGTTGCCAAAAAAATATCGCGAATCTGTGAATTCGCAAATTCGGAAACGCGAGTGTACGAGGTATTACTGTATACAAATGGCCAGGGCGTACACAGAATTTTGTAAATTAGGGATTCATGGCTGTAAACATGGACACATTTGCAGGATACACCAATAAGTAAATAAACATGCATACACAGATACACAATACACACATATACATACTGTACATACATATACACACTGACACATATACATACATACATACATACATACATACCTATACACACTGTGACAATACAGAATAGAAGGTATTGATCTGCAAAACAACTGGCAAAGAACCTTAAAGGCACCAGAACCCAGCATACTGCAAGGGTATTGTCACTTACTTCTTTGTGGTGCAATGGCCACGCCCTCATTGCTCCAAACAGCTCATTTGTATATTGGTGAAATAGCAATTCCTCAGCAATGGAGTCACCAAGGGGAAAACACTGTTTGATTCAGGTGACCCTAACCTATCTATCTATAAATTAATGGGGTGTCTATGTAAGACAAAGACATGCTGCATCCTCCAGAGTTAGAAACACTACCTGTGGCTGATTTCCACTTGACTAATAGATAAGGGTAATGCTAGGTGGACCACCCTAATAACTTTCCTATCATATATTCTTTACACATGTCCTCTTTGGTGCTATACTATTGAGTTGAATGGTTGACTGCTATTATATATAGCAATGTGCAAAAGTTTTAGGCAGGCATAGAAAAATTCTGTAAAGTAAGAATGCTTTCAATTTTTTTTTATCAATTAAGAAAAAGGGAATGAGAAAGAGAAATCTAAATCAATATTTGGTGTGACCATCCTTTATCCCTGATCTCAACATTATCCAGATAGATGCAAAAAGATGAGGCAATAGAGTGCTGGTCCAACTTGACAAAATCTTTATTCCAAATGGGTGTAAAACTCAACGCGTTTCGGGACAAACACACTTGAGAAAGGGATTTTCCCAAACGCCTTGTGTGTTACACCCATTTGGAATAAAGATTTTGTCAAGTTGGACCAGCACTCTATTGCCTCATATTTTTGCATCTATCTGGATTATCCTAACGTACTATGTCCCTGAGGCCAGCAGCCGCTCTGAGTGGTCCATTGGGAAACCCTCCCTACCTTACATGCCTAAAGTGTGGTTGTGGACGTACCACAACCCAGAAAAGTGAGCAGCTAATTGCTAGCTATCCGTCATATTTACGTATATCCATACTGTATTACACTATTAGCGCTCTGCGCTGTCTGTTTTTACTACTTTCTCAGTATCTCAACATCATCTAGTATGTCTGGGATTACATGAAGAGACAGAAGTATTGGAGCAAGCCTACATCCACAGAAGATCTGTGCTTAGTTCTCCAAGATGGCGGGAACAACCTCCCTGCCGAGTTCCTTCAAAAACTGTCTACAAGTGTATCTAGAAGAATTGATGGAAGGCAAAGGGCAAAGGTCACACCAAATATTGATGGGATTTAGATTTCTCTTTTCTTCATTCACTTCATTTTATAAATAGACCAAAATAAACTATTAACCCTTCTATTTCTGAAAGCTTTCTTACTTTTCAGCATTTTTTCTTCACTTGCGTAAATCTTTTGCATAGTCATAGTACTATAGATGTAGGAATTCTCCACTTTTTTGTTTCCAAACAGCATATAGAATATTGTCCAGATCTGTGCTACTGAACAACAACTCCCAGCATGATCTGTCAGTCACAGGTAGAACACTATAAACAGGGTGGAGTGGATATCGCTGTCATCAGCTGATAGCATCTACAGCTAAGCCTCACATTCCCGCCAGCAGCCAGTTTTGTCTTCCCGCCCTAAAACCATCTAATCTAATACAAGATCAAAACAATGAAAGTGATCACTTCCCATCTTAGGAAATGCAGAAACCAGTGATCCCATTTTTTTTTTAACGTTGACTATAGAAAAACTAGACAGTGTACATAATACCATAGTGAAGCATTTATCAACACACAGGTAAAGCTCTAAACATGTCTGAATTATCAAATACTTGCGGATCTACAATCTAAGGGTTTATTCACATGTCAGTGATTTTTTTCCACTTGGCTCTTAATAAATTTAGGGCATCTTTTGCCTGTCTGTAGCCCAGAAAAGTAACCCTACACCAGCGAGTAAATCTGTCGGACTGCGAGAGACACCACACCTCCTGCTAAGCTCAGACTAATGGCAGAAAAATAAAATTAAAAAAGCCATAAATCTGTGTGCATATTTGGCTTGCTTGAAAATTTGCACCTATTTTACGGAAGTAAACTGAAGCAGGTAACATGATAAATTCCCCCATAACATGAAATCCATGAACATGCCATAGGTAGAGAACCAGTGGTATAATCTATGGTGGATGTACAGATGGATCTGTGATTCATCTCACTGCATGATACAGAGAGCACTGAGTGCTGAAAAGCTTAAAAATTGCAATAGAGCTAGAGAATCTTAGGAATAGGAGATTTTAGTCAGATTTAAACACTTACAGGCATTTTAGCGATATAATCATAGATAGGAGGGAGAATATCTGTGCTGTTGTTGTGAACCTGACAGCAGCATTACTGCACTAATACACAGACAAAGGACAAGTAAGCCTTTCATTGCCAAGAACCTAGTTTTGTCTGTTGTGCAATACAGAAGTTTCATCTGTATACACAGTGTTTAAACATAGTTTTTACTGACAGTCAGTCCTGTTAGTGAAAAATCTTTTGTCAAGTGTTTTTTCCGGGCAAGACTTTACATTTTTTCATTAAGTACATAGAAACTGATGTTCTAACAGCAAAACATTAATTCTGTCTGAACTAATCTGAAAAAAATCTGTGTAATTTAGGCCGGGGCTCCACATTGAGAATATGCTGTGTTTTGGCCGTGGTGGAAATGCTGTGGCAAAAAAACACTGCGTATTACAGTACCTGCAAAGTGGATAGGATTCTCAAAGCACTTCTGTTGCCACTGTTTTGTCTGGACACAGATGACCTTGGAGATCATGTGAGAAGTTAGGACTTATTCTCTGTTACTTTTATTGCTCTTCATATAGATCACTTGCACAGTTTGCTATGAGGCATGATAGTGATTTCCTAAAGGAAAGATGTATAAGGCTATGGTCCCACGTTGCGGAAACGCAGCTTTTTTTGTTGCAGATTTTGTGCGTTTTTTTTTAGCCACAGCCAGGAATGGATTGAGCAGCAGGTAGAAGTATAAGAACTTCCTATATATTTCCTATTCCTTTTGTAGCCATTCTTGGCTTTGGCTCAAAAAAACGCAGCAAAATGTGCAACAAAAAAAGCTGCATTTCCGCAACGTGGGGCCTCAGCCTAAATTGAAGAGAATTTCATATTCATCACAAAGTTGTAACAAATGATCTAAGCAATGGCGTAAAGGACGTCAGATAAACTCAACTGCATCATTCTATTACTTTGAAGCACCTGTAGGATCATATCAGTTCTTGCATCATCTGTCTACAAGTTAGTTCAATTGTGAAATTTCCTGACTACAATGAAGGTCCTCCATTGATGTTTCCTGAACACTAAAAATGTAGCACTATGCTGCCTGCCACCTTGTTGAACCCAGAGAGGGTATTACTTCTAACCACCTTAGACCTCTTAGACTGTAGTGAATTTACTGTCCACAAACCCTGATCCTCAATCCAAAAATAAACATGTCCGCATTGTATCAGTGAAGTCATCCACAATCACAGTCAATGTCTGTAAAGCGCTGCGGAATATGATGGCGCTATATAAGTAAGCATAATAAATAAATAACAGATCCTGTATGATTCCCTACACTGGTCTGTGCCGCAAATACGGCCAAAATTAGGATGTGCTTCATAATTTACGGTCTTTGAATATGACGCAGACGCAGGGCCGCAAATATTGCAGTTGTGTGTCTGGGCCCATAAAAATGAATGGGATCGTACTTTTATCCACAATTTTGGATCCGTAATTGCGGATAAAAGCTACGGTCGTATGCATGAGGCCTTAGAGAGCAAAAAGAGCAATGCAGCTCTTCAATCTCAAATGGAAGACCAAAACTAGACTAGATCTTTGAATATGGCACGGTGGCTCAGTGGTTAGCACTGCAGCCTTGCAGCGCTGGAGTCCGGGGTTGAATCCTGCCAAGGACAACATCTGCAAGAAGTTTGTATGTTCTTCCCGTGTTTGCGTGGGTGTTCTCAGGGTACTCTGGTTTCCTCCCCCACTCCAAAGACATACTGATAGGGAATGTAGATTGTGAGCCCTATATGGGCCAGTGACTGTCAATGTCCGTAAAGTGCTGCGGAATATGATGGTGCTATACAAGTAAGCATAATAATAAATATGGCCATGAATATTTACGTAGGTTTCAGTATGGGAGTGCTGTTTGAAAGGATTTCCCATTTGGGACTATCTCTAATTGTTTGAGGGGGCCCTTGACAACAAGCTTATCATAATGTGGCCCCGGAAGTCGGTAGTTATCTGTGGAGAATCCTGGAAACAAGTGTTAGGCCTTATACACACAACCATTTCATATGCCAAACGTCCTTGAAAAATGGACATATTTTTTTTTTTTATAGGTTTTTTTTTGTTGGACCATGTTTACTGTTCATTAAAGAAACGGACATGTGAATACACCCCTAGTCTTTCATGGGTTTTACAATGTGATGTCATGTAATTAGAGCCTTAGCCTAGGTTCACATGGCGGAATTTGAAGAGGTATTTGAGGAGGGCTTTGGCTTTCCACAGTGGCTTTGCTTGCTCAGATACATTGGGGCTAATAAGCCTGTGTGTCACTTGACGGAAAAAAACGCAGCGTTTTACAGTCACTGTGCAGGGGATGGGATTTTAGAAAATCCCATCCCCACGGTGCGAGAAAATACTTGCTGTGAACATGCTGCGATTTACAAAACCGATGCGTTGCCTCTGCGTTTTTTCTCGCAGCACTTTTTTGCTGCGGCCTGCTATGTGGGGCCTTAGCCTTACGCAGACATATTGCTCACCGAGATCAATGATCCCCATTATGATGTGAGCACAGGCTGTGCTCTCCATGATTTGGAACACTTTAGAGCGCCGCGATCCACTGGCACACATAACGTGTCTGTATACACGAGGGCTCGGAGACAAGGCATGTCAGACAAAATATTTAAATTAACTTGATAGTATTTACTCCTATTGGTAAATTATATGCGGAGTGATCCTGAGCCTGAGATTGAGAATAAAAACCATAACAAATATGAGTGTTGGGCTAATGCATTGTATAAATATTATTCCTTAAAAGAATTTTTGGAGAAGAAAAGCTGATCGGAGCCATTGTTTACCTAGAAACATTGTGGGGGAAATTGAAACTTTGCACAAATAAATGTATATTTTTACTTTCTGGACAGGTGTCATTGGGGATTATTCTGGTTAATAATTTATAAGAAAGGAGATCTGTTGAGAGAAGGTCACTGCGTGCTGTCCACTTAAAGGATTCCCAGGAAGGGATTCTGGGAGAGGAGTGTGGACAAAACAATAAGTAGGATTAAGAAGTTGCAGGATGAAAGAATCTGGGGTGAGAGGAGTGAATGTGAAGTGTGTTAAGAAAATAAGATCTCCATCAACTCGAAATACTCTTGTGAGTGATGTGTGAATCTCAGCAATTACAACAATGAAGACAGAACCTTGCGTGTTTGACGTGTTAAGTGACCACAGGATAGAAAGGGCTTTGATCTGAACCCCAGGGGTGTAACGTGGTAGTGAGTGATAGACAGGGGGCTACAATGGACTGGAAGCCATTGAGGTAACCAAGCGAGAGCCGTATACTATCTCCACACAGGAGCTCAATAATTGGTTACGGATGAGAAACCCCTTTGATTTTCTCAGAACAGCGGCTGCGCGGTGTCTTCATATAAGTGATTATTAATGATAATAATATTACAGCACGAGTAGTAATAACTAGACATGCGCAAATTGGTTCAGAACAGACCTGATTTGAGTAGAATTTTGGAAATGTTTTGGGGTTCGCCATCCACACATGTGACTATTATACTCTGGGGTCCGTTCAGACCCAAGAGTATAAAAAAGTGAAGGTCTGGGGCAGATGAGTATCAGAGCCAAACCATAGAGTACAGGCAAAAGGTGGCCTGGTCTGTTGTATCACCTTTTCTTTTACATTATGTGAATGGCCAGGTGCAGGTTGTCCACTTACCTGCAGAAGAGATGGCATGAGAATGCACCGTGAAAAAAAAACAAAATGGGGGAAGCTGCATGATACTATGGACAATGTCCTACTGGTAAACCCTGGGGGCTGTCATTTAGGTAGATGCTGCTTCGAAACATATAATCTACCTTAACGTGACAATGTGTTGACTTGGATGATTCCAATTTCCAGTATTTAAAGAATCTGCTGCTGACATCTTGGTGGCAGATACTACTGGACACCTTCAAAGGCCTTGTGGAATCCATGCTTCAATGACGTAGAGATGGCTCAAAGTTTTGGGGGCACACATGGGGCCTTCACAATATTAGCTTTCAATGTTATGGCTGTTTGGCGCAAAAGAGAATGCCCTGTCCTTATTATCACCTGAACTGAATGGTAGTTATGGGAACCTAAGACATGTATGTCCATTATAAAGTGTTTGATTTATTCTCCACGGTTCACCATGCGGCGCAGCAGTCCCAACAACTAGGCCCTGGTCCAGTTCTGGCAGTTCCGTTATGTGTAGTCAGGCCAAAGGTCTCTATGTCATTGATACTCACTCACATGAACTAGGTGACACTCCCATCTAAAACTACAACTCCAGTAGCTGCTTCCTGGGATGACATGGATCTTTCTAACCTCAGTGGGCTCCACGTGCAAACTCACCTGGAAAGGCACGGAGACTGCTCTTCATACAGCTCATCTCCACCCTGGTATAACCCAGCCATCACACCACATCCAATCCGGGGTCATACCAGGGGCCGTCCTCAAAGAACTCCTGTTTAACAACTCCTAGACTCAACCAGCATTCCACCCTCACATGACGTACCTACAGAGAAAGCAAAACAACATACACAAGTAGAAGCATATCTGGGAAAACACTACAAAAACATTCACCAATCTGAACAAATACTTTTTATAGTGAGATGGCGGCTAGATTTAAGAAAGGGGCTCCATGTATGAACACTACGCTCACCGCAAGGGCATGCTGTCTAAGGAGGTCAACCTTCCATCACCTTACACACCCAAGAGCAGAGAAAAGAGCCACCCATTCTTGAGAACCTAGGAGGTCCCATAAATCGTACCCCCGTCAATCACGTTCTTGGCATGTCTAAATGACATATGTGGAAACTTCCTTTATGCTTGTTAACCTGGGAGCAATATTTCCAAAATAAGGCAATTTTACTTTAACAGCACGTGCCATATCTTCAGTGATGTCAGGAATCAAAGGAATATTTCAGCACGGGGGTGGAATTACCTGCTTGCATTTCCTTTCATGCTTGAAAGGGCCACGAGAAGATCGGATTGGGCTTGAAGTGTCAATTTCAAAGTAGACGGGGACTTCTGATACTCTTGTATTACACAATCAAACAACTAATTTCAGAGGTTTGATCCGCAGATAGGAGATCTGTAGAAGTCACAGAGCTCAGCTAAAAATTCTCTATTCCCTGGTGCGAGATGATATTTGTAGCTTGGCTGCAGTACAAACACAAATTTGGTTAGTATAACAGACTGCACTAGTAAACCGAGCCTTATTATTCCCTGGTTGTCAAGATAAAAATAGCTTTACTGGCTTTTACATTACTAGACTGGGCTGAAAACAAGACAAGATGTTTTACATCTGTAATATATTGTGATTTTACCTGCGTTCAATGATGTGGTGAACTATTCTATGTATTAAATAACAGTAAGTTGATTCTTTTTGTAAAGGAGTGTAAAAGCTGGTCATATGGTCCCTGTTGGCCAGTAAGTCAAGTGGATTCATATCGAGTATATTCTCTTATGAATGCCTGTGTGTGGATAAGCTTATAGATATACACTAGATTGACAAAAGTATTTACAAGTATTGAAGTATTGGGACACCTTCACATTTCCACTCTTCTTAGAAGACTTTCTACAATATTTTGGAATGTGTCTGTGGAAATTTTTACCCATTCATCCAGAACATTTGTGAGGTCAGACACTGATGTTTTGGGCGAGAGGACCTGGCTCGCTTTATCTGTTCTAGTTCATTCCAAAGGTGTTTGATGGGGTTGAGGTCAGGACTTTGTGTGAACCAGCCAAGCTCTTCAACACCAAACTCACCCAACCATGTGTTTATGGACCGTGTTTTATGGACTGGGGCATAGTCATTCTGGAACAGAAAAGGACATTCCCCGAACTATTCTCACAATTGTCCAAAATGTCTTGGTATGCTGAAGAATTAGGATTTCGCTTCACTGGAAGTAAGGGGCCTGGGCCACCCCTGAAAACCAACCCCATAGCATTGGCCCTCCTCCGCCAAACTTTACAGGTGGCCAAAAGCAGGTAATGTTCTCCTGGCATCTGCCAACCCAAATTCGTCCATCAGACTGTCAGATTGGTCACTCTACAGAAGACATTTTCACTCCTCCAGAGTCCAGGGGTATTGTGATTTACAGTACTCCATCCAACACTTGACATTGTTCATGGTGATGTTCGGCTTGTATGTAGCACCTTGGCCACGGAAAGCCACACAATCAGGCTTCCGGCACAGTTTTTGTGCTGATGTTAATACCAGTGGAGGTTTAGTCTCTGCAGTTATAGTGTCAGCCGAGCATTGGTTATTTTTATGCAGCTCAGCACTTGTCTACTCAGCCCTGTAGCTTTGCGTGGTCTGCCTTCCCTTCGGGGCTGAGTTGCTGTGGTTCCTAAACATTTCTACTTTCCAATAATTCCACTAACAGTTGATGGTGGAATATCTAGGAAGGAAGAGATGTCACAAACTGTCTTGATACAGCGGTGGAATCCTATTACAGATCCACGCTGGAATTCAGTGAGCTCTTTAGATGGAGCCATTTCTTCACAAGTGTTTGTAAAGCCAACTGCATGGCTAGGAGCTGGACTTTATACATTGGGAGTAATGCTGTTAAGACCATTTAGAGATATGTTTTACAGCAGCAACATGGACTATAGGCATCAATATTCTGGAAAAGATTCATTGACTTCTATGGGAGTTTTAGAGGCATGTCATGATGTTTGATATGAGCAGCCGTCATTGTGCAGGGAGAGGGAGGATGTATCTGTCATTGTAATCCTGCCTGTGATAAGTAGATGGCTGCTAAAAAGTGACAAGAATGCTATACAGTCCACGGAACAGGAAGTCAGACTCATTATTACAAATGGTCAAAGTGACAAATGCACAGAACTGGCTAGACAACTGACCTCAAATCAACAGACTTCAACTCTGGTTAAGTTTTCTGTTTGGCACTTTGGGGCACTTACCTCCCCTTTTGGTGAGTCCAGCACATTTCCATTTTTTTAGGAGGTCCTTGAACAGGTTCTGTATGATGATAGATGGGCTGAATTAAAGAGAGATGTCTAATAAGAGATTCACATTAAAGGGAATCTGCCAGGTAGACTCCAGCTGTTGGGGAATGTGTGAGATGCCCTAACAGGTGTAAGTTCATCTATTGCCAAAGTATACAATAATTAAGGCCCTGTATCCCAATAAGATGGGAGAGGGTAGTTTCTGAAAAACATAATACCCAACAATTCTGGATTCAGGACAGTCTCAGATTTTGGGTGCTGTCCTGTTATCTCAGGCTTTGGGCATCCTCTGAATGCAGATACAGTTGAGTACAATGGTGAATCAGGAAGCTTTCATCTCACTGCTCCACCATTCACTTCTGTTGTTGTCACCTGTCAGGCAGGTGCAAGATTGTGATGTCACTGCATCTTGCCTGCTGTTTCAAGTCGCTGCAGGAACGAAGGAAGTGGACTCCAGTGATATTATTATATATATATATATATATATATATATATATATATATATCTACAGTGGGGAAAAAAAGTATTTAGTCAGCCACCAATTGTGCAAGTTCTCCCACTTAAAAAGATGAGGCCGGCCTGTAATTGACATCATAGGTAGACCTCAACTATGAGAGACAAAATAAAAAAACATATCAAGAAAATCACATTGTCTGATTTTTTAAGAATTTATTTGCAAATTATGGTGGAAAATAAGTATTTGGTCACCTACAAACAAGCAAGATTTCTGGCTCTCACAGCCCTGGAACTTCTTCTTTAAGAGGCTCCTCTGTCCTCCACTCATTACCTGTAGTAATGGCTCCTGTTTGACATTGTTATCAGTATAAAAGACACCTGTCCACAACCTCAAACAGTCACACTCCAAACTCCACTATGGTGAAGACCAAAGAGCTGTGGAAGGACACCAGAAACAAAATTGTAGCCCTGCACAAGGCTGGGAAGACTGAATCTGCAATAGGCAAGCAGCTTGGTGTGAAGAAATCAACTGTGGGAGCAATAATTAGAAAATGGAAGACATACAAGACCAATCTCCCTCGATCATGGGCTCCACGCAAGATCTCACCCCGTGGGGTCAAAATGATCACAAGAACGGTGAGCAAAAATCCCAGAACCACACGGGGGGACCTAGTGAATGACCTACAGAAAGCTGGGACTAACGTAACAAAGGCTACCGTCAGTAACACACTACGCCGCCTGGGACTCAGATCCTGCAGTGCCAGACGTGTCTCCCTGCTTAAGCCAGTACATATCCGGGCCCGTCTGAAGTTTGCTAGAGAGCATCTGGATGTTCCAGAAGAGTATTGGGAGAATGTGCTATGGTCAGATGAAACCAAAGTAGAACTGTTTGGTAGAAACACAACTCGTTGTGTTTGGAGGAGAGTGAATGCTGAGTTGCATCCAAAGTACACCATACCTACTGTGAAGCATGGGGGTGGCAACATCATGCTTTGGGGCTGTTTCTCTGCAAAGGGACCAGGACGACTGATCCGTGTACATGAAAGAATGAATGGGGCCATGTATCGTGAGATTTTGAGTGCAAACCTCCTTCCATCAGCAAGGGCATTGAAGATGAAACATGGCTGGGTCTTTCAGCATTACAGTGATCCCAAGCACACCGCCAGGGCAACGAAGGAGCGGCTTCGTAAAAAGCATTTCAAGGTCCGGGAGTGGCCTAGCCAGTCTCCAGATCTCAACCCCATAGAAAACCTTTGGAGGGAGTTGAAAGTCCGTGTTGCCCAGCGACAGCCCCAAAACATCACTGCTCTAGAGGAGATCTGCATGGAGGAATGGGCCAACATACCAGCAACAGTGTGTGCCAACCTTGTGAAGACTTACAGAAAACGTTTGACCTCTGTCATTGCCAACAAAGGATATAGAACAAAGTATTGGGATGAACTTTTGTTATTGACCAAATACTTATTTTCCACCATAATTTGCAAATGAATTCTTAAAAAATCAGACAATGTGATTTTCTGGATTTATTTTCTCATTTTGTCTCTCATAGTTGAGGTCTACCTATGATGACAATTACAGGCCTCTCAACTTTTTAAGTGGGAGAACTTGCACAATTGGTGGCTGACTAAATACTTTTTTTTCCCCACTGTATATATAATTTTTTTTTGTTTTTTTGCATTTTACTGTTGGGTCCACAAGGGAGATCATTATATTGTTGTGTGATCACAGGGGGACCATTGTACTTTGTGGGGCTTTCAAGGTTTGCAATCTAACAGAAAGGGAAGAAACAATTTAATTATAAGGAGATTTTCCAACATGTTGGAAAGATTTCTTGCACAGTCTCAAGATTGGCAAGAGAGCCCACTATGACCTTTTACAAGAAGTAATTTTTGGCCCAATGCAATCTCAGCATATGGAACAAGTTCAACATTGAAGATATATTTTAAATCTGAAGGTTTAGTATGATTATTTTCAACAAGTAGAACTCCATTGTGTATAGTAAGCCATGACTAGATGTATCCCATAGATGTTTTTGTGTGGGATCTTATCACAGCGCCTCCACTATCATGCATTGTTTTATCAGTGATTGAATATATATATGCATACATTTATCCATTTTGTATTCTCCCTATTACACACCATTCCATTTCATTCTTGGATTTGCTATTCCCGCTAAAGAAGAAAAAATTGATGTGAAAAAGTTTTAGGCCGGTGGGGCAAAAATGTCTCAAAGTAATAAAGCTTTCAAAACTAGAAGTGTTAAGGGAAATCTAAATCACATCAATAGTTCCTTTGACCACTCTCTTCTCGGTACTTGCAGACAGTTTTTGAAGCAACCCAGCAAGGAGGTTATTCCCGCCATCTTGGTGAACTGAGCACTGATTTTCTGTGGATGTAGGCTTGTACAATCCTTCTGTCTCTTCATGTAATCGCAGACAGAATGGATGATGTTGAGATCAGGGCTATATCTGTGGGGACCATATCATCACTTCCAGGACTCCCCCTCCAAAGGGTCACACCAAATATTGATGGGATTAGATTTCTCTTTTCTTCATTCGCTTCACACAAAAATTAACTATTAACCCTTCTATTTCTGAAAGCATTCATACTATGCAGACTTTCTTTCACATCAGCTGAAACCTTGTGCCCAATTCTTTATATCTATTTCCAATATTTTTTTTTTCTTTAGAGGGAAGAGCAAATCCAAGAATGAAATTTAATGGTGAGTAATAGGGAGAATAGAAAATGGAGACAGTTATGCTTATATATTCAATCCCAGATAAAACAATGGGGTATTTTGGTATCCATGTTGCAGTTTGTTCATCACATGTCTGATCATAGGATTGTACCAGTGTAGCGTGCACGTACAAGTCTGTACCGTTGGCTGCTACACATAATCCACATCCAATTCTCCAGCTCCAGTAGATGTCACTGTCACCAGCCAAGTGTTGGTAGCCGGGAAGATTTATGAATCAGCTGCAGTGGCTAAAGTAACTGTGAGGCTGTGTGCACTCACCATGCCACCTCTCCTAAGCTGCCGTGTATTAAGCTTCATGTCCAGTAGGACAGAGCCTGGCAGCACCTGAATTGGCAGCCTTGCTTCAGTGCCTCATCTTAAAGCTGCCAAAACAAAGAAGATCCCAGCCAGCGAGCGCGAGGACTGCTTCTGCATGCCATAGTAATTAAATAATCACACTGCAATGGGGCTCCTTCCAGAAACCATTCAGACTTCACAACAGTACTTGGGTGGAAAGTGAATTACTGTTTGTCTACCATAAAAACGGGCTGAGAGGTTTTTTTTTCTTCATCAGACCGTCATTTTGTGTATCTTAAAATCTATTCAATATTTCAGGGTTGGTGTTGAGACAATGAAGAAAAGTAGAGGAAGTTTTATAGCTTTTATTTAATTTAGTATATTTTTTATATCTAACCTAAGTGTCTCTCTCTATATAATGTAGAATCTCATTTTGATCTGTTACAGTTATTAGTGTAATACCGAGAGGCTTCATATTGCAACATGGAATAAAGTGGAGCCCAAGCCTACATTCACACTAACTTCTTTCATGGCTGTGTGAGGGCCTGTTTTTAATAAGGATACTCACATGGCCATTGTGAATGACCACATGTGAATGGGGGTACACACATGACCACATGGGAATAGGGGTACTCACATGGCCATTGTGAATGACCACACATAACCACATGTGAATGACCACACATAACCACATGTGAATGGGGTACAAACATGACTACATGTGAATGACCACACATGACCACATGTGAATAGGGGTACTTGCATGGCCATTGTGAATGACCACACATGACCACATGTGAATGGAGATACTCACATGACCATTGTGAATCACTTCACTGACCACATGTGAATGGGGATGCTCACATCACCATCTTTTTGACGGTCCATTTTAACAGACCATCAAAAAAATAGGACGTGTGTTATTTTTTCCCATTTCCACAGATCCCTCAATGGACTCAAATCTATGAGTGATCCGGGTACCCCTCCGATGCAACACAACCATATCCATTTTTCATGGCCATTTTATCTATAGGTCATGTAATTGTAGACTTAGGTCTTATTCAGGCATTTCCACTGATCACATATGGTCCCATTGATTTCAGTGGGTGTATGCAGACGGCTGGTCCATGTAAATAAATGAGACATGTATAGGTCAGGGAAAATCACAAACAACGCATGGATACCATAAAAGTGCTATACGTTTTTCACCGAACCAATATATTGAAAAATCAATTGTTTAAAAAATGTTTGCCGTTTTTTTCCAGACGTGAGAAAAAGATCAACCATGGACAATACATGTCCTAATCTCTGACTTTAGTGGACAGAAACTGGTCTGTGTTTTTTTAGACATGTGACTAAGGCCTGAAGATGTATATACAATGGTCTATACTTTCTAATTTATCTGTTGTTAAAATTTGACAATTGAAATCTATTGATAAAAGTTGAGTAACTCTAAAAATATGTTGCGGTACTGTTTTTTACTGTTTTCAGTTATTTTGTACTACATTTCCTTTGGTATATATAGCTTCTTTCAATCTTTTTGTGGTCATCCTCAAAAACAGACAGTTTATCTTAGCTCTATTGTCAGACATGAGTCCTAAATCTATTTGTAACCCAGTACTGAGTGTTAGGCTTCATTCACACATCTTCTTTTTGTCGATATGTTATATCCATGTTATCCATTGACATGATCCTGCTCATTCATGTGCTGTTCATGCCTAATATGTTTTTCCCAGATCATCCACTTTCTCAAAGTATGTTAATGTCTTTGGGTCCATGAAAAATAGATGACACACGAATGTCATACTTTTTTCACAGACCCATAGACTCGCATTAGCGTTGATGCGTCAGCATCAAAGACATACAATGGATAGGTGCAACTTTTTAATAAAACCCATGGCATGTGAAAAAAAAACTGATATATGAATGAATACTCTGAAATGAATGGATCTGTATGTTGTCTATGAAAAATGCAGACGCCATAGAAATGTGAAATCCACAAGTTGTGAAAAAACCACAGCACAAATGGGCCTATGCTGCAGCAGGTTTCCATTATGACTTTCAGGCTGAGGCCCCACATTGTGGAAGTGCAGCTTTTTTTGTTGCGGTTTTTTTAGCCAAAGCCAAGAATGTCTACAAAAGGAATGGGAACCATATAGGAAGTTCTTATACTTCTACCTTCTGCTCAATCCACTCCTGGCTTTGGCTCAAAAAACCGCAACAAAATCTGCAACAAAAAAAGCTGCGCTTCCGCAACGTGGGGCTTTGGCCTCAACCTTTGCAATGCAAAGAATGAGAACAGCAGAATATCCATACTGGTTACAAAAAGAATACCACCCCATTTCAGGCCTTTTTTGTAGAATTCACACTAATCTGCTACTGGCTTCCACTAAAGAAAAAATCAGCAGTGCATCCGTCACATGGGAACCCAGCCTAAGGGCCTCTCTTCTAGGTGTGCGCCATCTTTTCTATTATACATTTTTCTATTGTATCCTGCATGATGTGAATGGTGTTGGCTGCTGCCACCAGCCCATTATATGTAGGAGATAAAAGACATTTCTCAGATTCGGCCATTACTGGTGATATTACAAGCTGAGCAGACCAGAATACAAAATGTGAAGGCACTAAATATACTTTAAAGGCTAACCTGTCAGGTGATTTCTGCTGCCCTACCCCAGAGTAGCATATGATAGAGGAAGAGAAGCTGAGCTCTGTGATATATAGGTTATATGATAGAGGAGACAAGCTGAGCTCTGTGATATATAGGGTTATATGATAGAGGAAGAGAAGCTGAGCTGTGTGATATATAGGGTTATATGATAGAGGAGAGAAGCTGAGCTCTGTGATATATAGGGTTATAAGATAGAGGAGAGAAGCTGAGCTCTGTGATATATAGGGTTATAAGATAGAGGAGAGAAGCTGAGCTCTGTGATATATAGGGTTATATGATAGAAAGAGAGAAGCTGAGCTCTGTGATATATAGGGTTATATGATAGAGGGAGAGAAGCTGAGCTCTGTGATATATAGGGTTATATGATACAGGAGAGAAGCTGAGCTCTGTGTGGATATATAGGGAGAGAAGCGGGGTTAAGGTATATGATAGAGGGAGAGAAGCTGAGCTCTGTGATATATAGGGTTATATGATAGAGGAGAGAAGCTGAGCTCTCTAGGGTATAGAAGAGGAGAGGAGGGGGGGTGTGATATATAGGGTTATATGATACAGGAGAGAAGCTGAGCTCTGTGATATATAGGCTATATGATAGAGGTGAGAAGCTGAGCTCTGTGATATATAGGGTTATATGATAGAGGGAGAGACGCTGAGCTCTGTGATATATAGGGTTATATGATAGAGGAGAGAAGCTGAGATCTGTGATATATAGGATTATATGATAGAGGGAGAGAAGCTGAGCTCTGTGATATATAGGGTTATATGATAGAGGATAGAAGCTGAGCTCTGTGATATATAGGGTTATATGATAGAGGAGAGAAGCTGAGCTCTGTGATATATAGGGTTATATGATAGAAAGAGAGAAGCTGAGCTCTGTGATATATAGGGTTATATGATAGAGGGAGAGAAGCTGAGCTCTGTGATATATAGGGTTATATGGCAGAGAGAGAAGCTGAGCTCTGTGATATATAGGGTTATATGATAGAGGGAGAGAAGCTGAGCTCTGTGATATATAGGGTTATATGATACAGGAGAGAAGCTGAGCTCTGTGATATATAGGGTTATATGATAGAGGGAGAGAAGCTGAGCTCTGTGATATATAGGTTTATATGATAGAGGAGAGAAGCTGAGCTCTGTGATATGTAGGGTTATATGATAGAGGGAGAGAAGCTGAGCTCTGTGATATATAGGGTTATATGATACAGGAGAGAAGCTGAGCTCTGTGATATATAGGGTTATATGGATAGTAGGGAGAGAAGCTGAGCTCTGTGATATATAGGGTTATATGATAGAGGAGAGAAGCTGCCTGGATATTATAAAAGCTGAGCTCTGTGATATATAGGATTATATGATAGAGGAGAGAAGCTGAGCTCTGTGATATATAGGGTTATATGATACAGGAGAGAAGCTGAGCTCTGTGATATATAGGGTTATATGATAGAGGGAGAGAAGCTGAGCTCTGTGATATATAGGGCTATATGATAGAGGAGAGAAGCTGAGCTCTGTGATATATAGGGTTATATGATACAGGAGAGAAGCTGAGCTCTGTGATATATAGGCTATATGATAGAGGTGAGAAGCTGAGCTCTGTGATATATAGGTTATATGATAGAGGAGAGAAGCTGAGCTCTGTGATATATAGGGTTATATGATAGAGGAGAGAAGCTGAGGTCTGTGATATATAGGGTTATATGATAGAGGAGAGAAGCTGAGCTCTGTGATATATAGGGTTATATGATAGAGGAGAGAAGCTGAGGTCTGTGATATATAGGGTTATATGATAGAGGAGAGAAGCTGAGCTCTGTGATATATAGGGTTATATGATAGAGGAGAGAAGCTGAGCTCTGTGATATATAGGATTATATGATAGAGGAGAGAAGCTGAGGTCTGTGATATATAGGGTTATATGATAGAGGGAGAACAGCTGATATATGATAGAGGAGAGAAGCTGAGCTCTGTGATATATAGGGTTATATGATACAGGAGAGAAGCTGAGCTCTTGATAATGATATATAGGAGGAGGGGCTATGTGATATATAGTTATATGATAGAGGAGAGAAGCTGAGCTCTGTGATATATAGGCTATATGATAGAGGAGAGAAGCTGAGCTCTGTGATATATAGGCTATATGATAGAGGAGAGAAGCTGAGCTCTGTGATATATAGGGTTATAGGATAGAGGAGACAAGCTGAGCTCTGTGATATATAGGGTTATATGATAGAAGGAGAGAAGCTGAGCTCTGTGATATATAGGGTTATATGATAGAGGAGAGAAGCTGAGCTCTGTGATATATAGGCTATATGATAGAGGAGAGAAGCTGAGCAGTGTGATATATAGGGTTATATGATAGAGGAGAGAAGCTGAGCTCTGTGATATACTTCTTGTGAAGAGAGACCTGCTCCTCCTAAGTGAGACTGAATTATTAAGAGACTCTGACCTCTTAATAGTTTAGGCCGACCCCTGTGCACCAGTATGGTAATATATGCCATTCAGGAGCTGGCATAGACTTACTATAGTATACATGCCACTTTTAAAGTGAGTTATCATAAATTTGTCATACTGAGGAATCCTCAACCTGCCTTGCTCTCCGGCCTGCTCTGTCCACTTTCTCGTGGCGCTGAAAAATGGAAGTGGCCTATCTTTGACTCAAAAAATGGACGTGCCCCAAAGATGTCCCGCAACTATTCCTATTACAAAATTTCCCCAGGGATCAATAAAGTATTCTATTCTATCTACACCTATTCTGTTGTAGAAGGAATAATAGTAAATTCCCCCATTGAGCCTACAAGGTGCTGCAGAGACAAAGACTGTTTATTACCCATATTGCACAAGACATATCTTGGCCCCGCTGTCTTCTCTTGCCTCACCAGAAGAAATCATTGTTCATTTTTTTATTATTAGAAATAAAATTGACATTTTTACAAGCACCGTGGTCTTGCCCAATGGCTATTATTCTCATTGCTGTGTTTTATTACATCCTGTTTGAAGTGTGGCTGGCACATACCACACCCTCATTTCACTAATGGGGAAAGCACACTTTTGCAGAAACCAGCTGACGCTGACTTCTTTAACCTGTTCATGGCCAGACATTGGCATTTACGGCAAATGATTCTGGGTGTACAAGGTAGTTGAGGCCATACATTCCCTACAGCATTTGTGTTTTTATTAACATGACAGTCTATCAGCCATATGAGATGTTAGGCCTTCTATGTTCATCCGCTGAGGGACGTTGCTTTATGTGATGTCATCATTAATAAGCCAAGCGTCTCTATTGACTGTTTATTTTCAATCTCAATGCCAAATTGTTAGGGTGTGCATAGTATTTTAGGCACCCTTGGGCAAGGCACCTGTGACGCAAGAAACTGTGCCCTTAAAGGGTGGGATTTTCAGGAAATGGAGCTGTTCAATAACAAAAGAGTTGGCAGACTGGTTTCTAGGGGCAGCAGAGGTGCTCATGTAATTGGGGTGGCATGCACAACATGGTGGCGAGACAGGCTGATACATCTCCAGCCTGGGTTTATATGAATAACAGGTGATAGATTGTTGGAAATAGCTCTTATGACCAAGCATGTACTTTATCATTGTGTTTACTATGTAAGAGAAGATATGGGTGCAGGAAATTTTACACGTTTAAACATAGTTTAGTAAGTGTGATGTAAGGCTAGGTTCACATCTGCGCTCCATCACCGTTCGAGGATTCCGTCCCCCATTCCGCTCCGGACGGAAACCTGGCGGACACCATTATAGTCTATGGGGTCCGTGAGTTTCTGCTAGTAACCGCTTTTTAAGCGAATTGGGTTTCCGTTTTTCGGGTCCCCAAGCAGACCCAAAGAACGGAAACCACAACACAGGTGTGAACCTACCGTAAGGCAGATTGTGGCTCACGTATTGGCTCTGTTGCTTTAAATGTTTTTTTTGGGCCTATTGTTAGGATAGGTCATCACTGTCAGATCGGTGGGATCTAGCACCCAGTGCCCACATGTCAAACTATGCAATGGATGGGGCCTGAGACAGACAACTTTCATCCATTATCTAGTAACATTGCTGCAGTGATCAGGATCAGCCATTACACAGTGAACAAAGCCATCTTCTTATGGCTCCATCCACTGTGTAGTCCATCAGGTCTTGTATCAGCTGTCGGACCCCACTGACCTGATATCCAAAAGCTAGATCATCAATCTAAAATACTTGGAAAACCCCTTTAGGCTAGGGCCCCCCGTTGCGAAAATGCAGCTGTTTGGAGGCAGTGGAAACGCAGAGGCAAAAAAACACTGCATTTTCCAGTACCTACAAAGTGGATGGGATTCTGGCGGAAAAGCTGCATTTTCAAGAAGGCTTGCATTTTTGAACATTTCAGCATGTCAGTTATACCTGCGGAAACGCTGACATTTTCCGTATAGGTATAATAGGGACAGAAAGTCTGCAAAGGTAAACTCTGCGAAATCGCAATGAAAAATGTTTTTTGCTGCAATTTGTTACGTGGGGCCTTAGCCTTAAAGAGGATCTGTCACTAGGTCTGAGAAGCCCAATAACATACATCACCTGCAAATTTTGGTGTTTTATTTATCCAAATCAGCGTTCCAAAGATATAAGCCCATTTAGTGTTGATGCAAGTTAGGATGTACTAGCTAAGTGGGCAGTGACACTGCAATTTCTCTGGAGGCGGGGTCTTTGTGTGCTGTATGTCACGTACTGTTACCACCTACTTGACTAGTATACCTTCATTTGCATCAACACTAAAAGGGCTTATACCCTTGGAATGGCTGAATGGATTTGGATAAACAAAACACCAAAATGCTCAGGGTGAGAGCGCCGACCAGATGATGCATGGTATTGGGATTTTCAGACCTAGTGACAGGTCCTCTTTAATGCCCTGCAGTAAACCTCTGTAAATTAGTGACAATGTCATATTAAGGCTGGATTCACACGTTTGAGTTTCCATAGGAGACTATTCCACAGAATCTGCTTCCATATTCTTCCTCCCTACCATAATCCAACACTAAGCTGTAAAGTTAACGTCTACTCTTGAAAACCATTTGTTTTGTCAGAAAAGTTCTGAAATTCTGTGTTGATTCATTTCACATATCAATAAATTAACCGGCCATAATTTTGGAGATAAAAATGGCATGAGTTCCTCCAAAAACTCTGCAAGTGTATCTAGAAGAATTGTTGGAAGGCAAAGGGCACTCACCCCAAATGATGATGGGATTACATTTCTCCTCTCTTCATTCACTTCATTTTGTTAATTTCCAAAAATAAACTATTAACCCTTCTATTTTTGGAAGCATTCTTACTTTGCAGGATTTTTTCTACACATTACTGTAACTTTTGCACAGTGCTGTACATATTGGTGTTGTAGTGATAAAGTAGCTGGCGTTGACCATGCAGTTGCACTGTCGTTCTCCCCTTGTTCTTATGAGTAGTGTTGAGCGAACCCATCAAAATCTGGGTTCGACGCGTTCCGCTGAACTTTGCCCAAAAGTTCGGTTCGGGTACCCGAACTTGACCCAAACCCGAACCCCATTGAAATCAATGAGGACCCGAACTTTGTGACCCAAAAATGGCTATAATTTTTTATTTATTTTTTTTACTTTCTAGTGATGTCCCACTATGGGACCTGAACCAGCGATACACCGATCGCTGGTTCAGCACTATAGACTGCAATATATGTGATTGGGGGTTAATGAGTAGGGCGTTAGCTGTCAGTTACAGCTAACACCCGCTCTCAATGCCACCCGCAGAATTAACTTTCACTGAGATACACCTTAAGGGTTAAACAGCAGGGATCGGTGTTATCACCATCCCTGCTGTTGCAGCGGGAGTCTGGCTGTCAGATACAACTGGGTTCCCACGGTGATCACACGGGGTTAAAGCTGGTTGATTGCTCAGCAGTCAATCAACCAGCTTTAGGGATGAGCCGAACTTCAGAGCTGACACTCGGGGACTGGGTCGGGTACCCAAACACACAAAGTTCAGCCCGGACCCAAACTGTGCAGTTCTGGTTCGCTCATGACTACTTATGAGCTTTATAGATCAATACGATCTAAAGGTTATTTGTTTTCCCCACCACAGAAAGAATTTGGGACAAAGTACTTGGGCTGACATTTTACTTTAATTTTTGTGAATTCGGCATAAGTATTGCTTTTTATATAGGAAGTGAAGATGGATTACATAGAAGGGGGTATGTAATGCAGTCCTGACATACCTTTCCTTGGATATTTTCCCTGTGTGGATGTTTTCATTAACACATTTACTGAGTCCAGTAGTTATTATGCTAGTAGGTGCCACGGACACTTCATTTGTTCTTAGACGTAAGCCTCGCTTTTACCACTTTGGCGGGTTTAATGTGTTACAGGATGCACAAAAGGCACGGCAGGCAGGCTCATGTTGTTTGCTGTGCTGAAGTCAACTGGAATCGGAGCCCATTGATTTCAACCATGAAGCAGAAAAACTAAAATAGACAGTAATTGAGTTGACTTTAATACTGTTCACTTCCATCAGAGGTGATACATTGGGAGTATTTCCTAATATATACCTCCAAGGAAAGGCTTCTTAATTTACTGGGCACCTCTGTATTGAATAGCATAGTCAACTACATTCTTCCATACAGTACAAAAATTATAATAATCATTATTTTTTTATTATTAAATTATTATTATTGTTATATTATCATTATATTATCATAATTATTATTATTATTATTTCATATTTATTATAATTAATAATAAACGTTGACTGCTTCCATGACATGAGCCAAATATATAAATAAATAAGAAAATAAAATGAATTTAGTTGAAACACTACTTAAACTGGATCCTTTATATTCATGTTCTAGCTGAAAGGGGTATAAGTGATTAGAATATAAATATATGTATCTTCAACATCAAAGTGTTAAAGGATATGTCCAAGATTTTGTGTTGGGATGGCTGCTGGGCCTGATACTATATAGTATATGGAACTAGAAGCCAATGACACTGTATAGTAGACTTGTGGAATTAAGGTCGGGGCCCCACGTTGCGAATACAGGACCTGTAAAGTGGAAAGTTTTCTGGCTATTCCCGTCTACACATTGCAGAAAAATATCCACAGCGGAAATGCTGCAATATCAAAAACCGTTGCGTTTTTGTAATTCTCAGCATGTCAGTTATACCTACGGAAACTATGGAGTTTTCCAAATAGGTATAATAGGGACAGAAAGTCCGCAGAGGAAAACTCTGCAGACTTTCTGTGAAAAGCGCTGTGGGAAAAACTGCAATGCATTTCCGCCGCTGTCTTTTTTTCTGCAGCGCTTTTTGGCTGTGGCTTGCTATGCTGTGCCTTAGGCAGTTTTGTTTTAATTGAATGGGAACTAAGCTGTAGTAGTAAGGCAGCTAGGCCACTATACAATGTATGGAGTCATCTGCTTCCAGCTCCATACACAGTGTAGTATTGGACTCAGCAACAGTCCCAAACAGCTAATCAATGCAGGGGCCTGGTGTTGGCCGTCCACCAATAACATACTGATGGCCTATGCTAATGATAGCCCACCAAAAAAAATCCCAGACAGACCTTTTAATATGTCTTGCATTGATTTTGTCCTTTAATATGTCTTGCATTGATCCCCCTATGGTGGCACTGCAGGGAGATCGACTACTTGTTGTTCTGACAGATCACAAGGGTCTAAGCAGTAGAACATCCTGGGATCAGCTTCTTGTCAAGGAATCATTTTTACTAAATGGGATAGTTTAAAGTGGACAGTCATTTTAAGATAATAAAAGATGTAAGATGACATAATACATATCTGGTTGACATAGTCTGTCATTGGAGAATGTACTGTACCCATGTTAGATTGCGCCAGTTCATAACAGAAGGTATCCTAAGAAGTCTCAGACTCGGTTCTGTGCCATGGATTTGTGTATATATCAGGAGCATGTCTATGGAGTCATAAACTTCATTAGCGTATATCCATCTGGTATATATTAAGACGGTATATGTTGGCAGTTTCCTACACCATTCAATGCAAGGGGGTCCCGCAAAAAAGACCTTATCAAGTGCTTGTCTGGGGCATGCTGTACAGTCAGCTGCACTCTTCACATGTATTGTGTATGCCAGAACAGACCAGAAACCATTTACTATTCTAGGCAGGAATATTATTTAGGCTGCCAAAACCTGTTTCAGCCATTTCAAGGTAGAAAACAAAAATCTGGTTAATACGATATGTGAGTAACTGGTGTAGATATAGGCACATAACCCGCCAGAGGATTATTAGCACAAGCATTATCAAGACAGTAGTTTAAAAATTGGTCTTGATAAATACCCCCCATCATTTCTTTGCATAGGTTTAAAGGGTTGTCCAGGCAAACTGTAAAACCCAGGAGGGGTTGGGTTGGACTAAATTAAAATAAGAAACAATACTCGCCTACCCCTTGTCCTCCATTCTGGTGTCACGACCCCATTCCACTCCGAGCCTACACTTGGTGACCTAGAAGTGAAGTGGCTCAGGTGACTACTGGGGACACTCAGTCACCTATTGGGTACTAGTGATGTCACTGCTAATATGACACCAATACCCAACCTATGACCACTGAGGCCAGTGACGGAGGCCAGTGATTGACTGCTGTGGCCACCAGAGCTGCTTCATTTCTGGCCTAGCCAATGCAGGCGTAGAATGGAATTGAGAACTAACACCGGAATGGAGAAGCGGGAATAGGTGAGTATCACTTCATTTTTAATTTTCATTTCTGCCCCCATAGGTTTTCCAGTAAGCTCTGGATTACTTATAATAACAACATTGGAAATAAATAAATCTAATGTATTCATTGAGAATATATTATTTACTGATATGGGGATGTCTCCTCCCTCTCTCTTTATTGTATAGCTTCCTGAATCTCCCAGTCCTGAAAAGGCAGATCCTGCAAAGACTTGGTTTATATTCAGAGATCGTGTTGTTGATGAGTCAAAAAGGAAATGTAAATCTAACAAGAATTCTGTGAGTATTTTGTGTGTTTTTCACCATTGTTGGACAGAAGCCATTCCCCAGAGACAACAAGAAAAAACATTTCCAGAGAAAAAGTTTAGCTCCTTCCTCTGGGATCTGTTCCAGAGAATAGATTCCTCCAATACTAGTGTAAATCTATCATTATCTGATGATATTGTAATTATTACTGATTAATGAGTTTAATTAGTTTTTGGCTTTTTAAACATTTTGAGGTAAAACCTTCAATCTCAAAAATAAATCTTTATTATTTTTCCCATGTTCTTTTAATTCACGGTTATATCAGGTTTTCATTTCCTTTTGGGATTGATACTGGGACATCGCTATAGTTCTGAAGCCTGAATTAGCCCAAAAGGTCCCTAAATCTAAGACCGGTACTCAAATGATGCATAGTAATTGGGGAGGGGGCACTGATAGAGAGTTTGCCTGGGTTGATATTTTATCCAGAAAAAGTTTACTCCAGTGCATCTCTTTACAGAATCCATCAAGATGTTTTCTTCTTTCTTACTCAGAGACTATCCGGGCCACCGGGCCCACCAGGGCCACCAGGGCCTCCAGGACCTCCAGGGATGCCAGGAGCTGAGGTCACTCATGAAGTATTATTACAGGAGTTCAAACTCATGCTCAAAGGTAGCTGATCCCATGAACTTAACCTCATAGCTATCTTTCATACTAAGTTGTGAACAATACACAAGAAGCAGATCTGCAAGGATGGGTTGACCATTACTGATTACCAAATAGTCTCTAAGATGTTATTCTCCTATTATCACATGAGGAGATATGCATAGCATAGAGCAATGAACTAAGAAACGACTGCACCCATCCTCATAGATAGAGATGACTTCTGAGAGTTCAGGACCCCTATCAATAAGCTTGTGCAGACAGAGATTACAAGGCATGAGTGAATCGGTTCATAACCAGTTCACAAGTTTTGGATTCATCCAAAGTGGAACATTTTGGGGTTTGCCACCCACAAATCGTTATTATACTTTGAGGTCTCTTCAGACCCCAATGTATAATAAGCAGATGTCCAAAGGAGCTGCAGAAAAATAATAAAAACAGATACATTCTCTCACCTTGTTTTCAATGGTATAATGTGATTACCCAATTGGACCACCCTGACCACTTTGTTACTGATCAGGCAGAGCACTCCTAAAGCCCTCTGCTGGATCTCTAAGGGTGTGTTCACATGGAGGAATTTGCCGCAAATTTGGGGGCATTCTGCTCGATCTTGCCGCGGATTTCGCCCGCGATGTCCATGGCTCGAGACGCCCTCCTGATTAGGCCCATTCATCCGCGCCTAATCAGGAGCGGGATGCCGCGACAGAATGCTAATGCACTGCATCGGCATCCCGTTGCGGCTAGACCATGCCGAAAAAGCCAGCGGCGGAAAATGAAGAGAATTCCTCTTCATTTTCCACTGTGTGAACATACCCTAAGAGAACATGAGACTCTTCATAGTTGCACTTTTCTCTTTCTCCTTGTCCAAATCTGATCTGTATGATCACTGCAGGGCAGACAGAACACATTGCTGGAGGCAGATTTCACTACCTTGTTCACCAGGAATATATTAACTAAATTCACCCTTGACTCGAAGTTCACCTATTGTACCCTAGATCATCAGGAAATAAATTATATACAACCCTCACCCAGTATGTCCTAGACTACCAGGCACCCAACTTTTTCCTGGGTCTACCTTGGTATTAAATATGGAACTCTCCTTCCACACTTGACCATCATTACTTGCAACATTAAACCTTCTATTACACACAAGAGAAGTTTTAAATTGTATGAAATATCTTTCTTAATTTCTATTGTCTTAGTATAAAGTTAATATTTTTACTGTTTTGTCTATAACATTCTTTTGATTAATTTTTAATTTTCAGAGGCCACAGAGCGTCGCTCAACATCTGGAGATAGCGCGGATCACACAATTGAGCATCCACCCCTAGTGCTCCCAATAAAGGACCTCTATCCATACCGACGAATAGATGAAGCTTTTCATTGTCGACTTAAAGGTTCTGTACTTGTGGACAAAAGGACATTGGCAGAGCTTCAAAATTTTCAACTGGTAAGAAATAGAGAAGAAATCTGTACATTGGGTGGATTTCCTGGTCTGAGCTCAGTGTGTTGACCTGGACTCTGTGCATTATGGTGATCTATGATACCAGGAAGGCTCTACTGTCCTATAGTAAATACTCCAGGAACCAGTTAGGATAAAAATACTGATGCTTCAGTGTGCAATTATCTGATCCAGGAAAACTAATCTGAGTCCCACATGTTGTAAATGTCTTTTTAGATGGGGACAGAAGGTCACGTGAAATATTTTTGGCCCCATTGATTTCAGTTGGTCCATGTGAAGTCCGTCAGATTTGGACTCCACAACAACCATAAAAATTGGACAACACAGCATCATGTGAAAAGAGCCTTTCCTGGATTTCTGGAGCTTATATTGTTAATCTTTATCACCCTTCAGCTATCATGACATGTCTCTTTCAGTACATATAGTACATAGAAACATTTTTCTTACAACTCTGCATTGTGCCGTCCCTCTGTTAAAGCCTAACTCAACTTTTGAACAACTTTTGATTTTCTGGCAGCATTTGTGATATTAATAAATATTGTAATATAATTATATATAATACAATTGTCTCCTTCTGTATTCTTTCCCTTGTTTCTCCCAATGGCTTCTCACTACAGAACAAGATCTAATAAAGCAGGGAAACTGAATTGGGAAGGGGATCACTGTAAATGTTTATACCTTAGCCATTATAAAATGTAGAATGGTGCTTTTGGTACCATACATAAGATGAGATTCTGGTCTCATATAATACCTAGATTACATAATACCCAGAAATAAATATGTAGTTTCAGCTGTTCCCAATCCCAACTATGTTTTTAACATATGATATCTCTGGAAGTAATACAGATAAACAGCAATCTGAGAGATTCTCCTCTTTCATATGACACCAAAATTACAGTTCTATGGTTCTACGGTTTTATAATGGCCAAGATATAACTGTTTAAAATGACCCCCCACCCCGCCTCGCAGCTTTATTACAGTCTATACACCAGTGAGAAGCAAGTAAGAGAAACAAGGCAATGAATACAGAAGGGACCAAAGTGGATTTCAGCATAGGATTTCATGGAAATCCATTAATAAAGTATATCCATATGTATTAATGTCACAAATGCTGCCAGAAAATCATGGAAGCGTGACACCGTAAGCCCTGGTTGGATAGTGAGAGAGTATGCAGGGGCGCACCCTGACAAGGAATGATGGCAATTTATTCCACATTTCCAGGAAAAATAAAAGAGGGACAACACAGCTAAGAAAATCTGCTCCAGAATTGATTCCTGGTGTGTTCTTTATGATTCTATATGGGCTAGATCTCTTGCTGTCAGTCCCGCATTTAGTTTTTCCTTGCATGTTCTTTCTTATGTTGGTACAGAGCGCATAACTTTTCAGTACTGTAGTTGGATTTTTGGTAACTCTAATTTTATGCTGTTTTGTCTATACTGTAGCCAGCTGCTAAAGGATCCTTCCTTCGTGGTTCTGGAATGAACCTGCCAACGGGACGGTTCACAGCAACTATTCCTGGGATTTACCAGTTTTCCGCTCATATTCATATAGGTGAGTGAGGTCACTTGTTTCCGATATGGTGTAGGATACCGAGGATGTTAGATAAGGTGGAAGATGAATTTCTTTCTTTCTTTTGTCCACAATAACCCAAACATAGTTCCAGTAGTTTAACAATGAGATCCTATAAATTCCCTTCTCACCCTGTAATAATCTACTATGTCATAGTAACTATAGGGTTCGAGCAAACTAGCTAGCCAAGATAAGGGATAACTCAGATACCAGCTGTTTATCCCCTTGTTTGCCACAGTCAAGTGGTTAAACAGAGGAAGGGGGCTCCTGCAATGGCCCCAATAGGTAGCCAAGGCAGTGGGGGGCCTAACAATGTCTCCAGAGCCCGCAATATACATTAGCCATAGGCAGGGCCTAATAGGCCCTGCATGTTAATATAAAGCGTAATATGCTGCAATACAGAAATATTGCAGCGTGTTATAGAATGGATGGAATGCTCACATGTTTTGGTCTTGCGGGGTTTTTTACATAAAATAAAAGTTAAAATCTTAACAAAAAAAACTTTTTTCCACTTACAATATGTATATTGCACAATGAACACTATAAAAAATAGTTACAAAATAAATAAAGTTATCATGGCATTTGTATTATAGGAAACACCGTAAAAGCAAAACCCAGAAACTATTTCGGAATTGCTGTTCCCCCCACTAAAAAAAAAAAAATAACATAAAGTTATATGTACCCTGAAATGGTGTCAGCAAATATATAACTAGTCCTGCAAGAAACAACCCTTCATATAACTAACTTAAGAAAATCTGCTGAGCCATCTCCCGTACAATACTATTAAATCCTAACATATAATATGATATGAGAATTTCCGATTTCTCTGGTTATAAAATGATTATACAGCACTACCACACGGTATATGAAGCATTACTTAGGTCCCAACGAAACTGATGTTTTTTTGTCTTTGTTTTTTTAATACTGACCGCCTCTTTAACAATGTTTTCTCCTATTTGTTAATATCTAATTTTGGACAACTCTTTCTCTATTACTTGATAACAAGAAGGTTCTTGCTGAAAAGCTATACATTATTATCAGTCATTGGTGGGGTACCCCTCTAATGAAATGGTAGCAATCTGTCACCCGCGGCACATATTGTCAGCCTTCATGTCATTCTCATATTTTGCATGTTTCCAGAGTAATAATTGGGTTATACGGTATTGCATGAAAATGTACTATTTTACTAAGCTGTATCTCAAAATTGTCTGTAGATCATAGTGAGATGAAGAGCAAAGTACAGCTGCGTCCACGGGATAGTATTCGCGTCCTGATATGCATTGAGTCTCTCTGCCATGGATATACGTGAGTATACTAAGTCATCACTGAGTCATCGGTTGAGTCATATTTAGGAATTTGGTTCTTATATTCACCTGTACTATTCATTTATGAAAAGGGCTTTTATCATTGGTGGTACACTTTAAATATCCATTAGCATTTCAATATACTTTGCTCCGTACAAGTGAATAATACACGTGAGTATTTGCTTAGCACAAGTGAAGATAAGGATATTTGTAATGTATCTTATTAGAGAATATTTCCTTTTAGGTCTTATTAGAGAATAAGTCCTTTTCTGTCCCCTTCCTCAACTGACATTTACTTAAAAATCTTTCCCAAATCTGTGAGCAAAAGCTAAGGAAAGTGGATAGACACAGACACAAGATGCTGAAGCTAAACAGGAAGTTTCTATCTCACCCCAAGTGCTTTATTCACATCAATACTGCTCAATACTTATACTCTATAATGGGATTTATGATCCTCCTGCTGCTTCTGTAAGCAACTTAGATTAATCTACTGTACCCAGAGACCTAACTTGAAGCTCCTGGGCCCCAATGTAAAATTTGTAATGGGGCCCCTACCTACCTTAGACTAGTGGTATATTTTATATGGCAGAGGGACCCTTGGGGCAACTCTTACCTCTGCACCCTTATAGCTCCTGACTTTATTGGTCAGTTGACACTATGGCCCAGATTTACTATTAGTTATACAGTGCAAACGTAGACAAGCAATCTGAAACGACACCAGATTTATCACATTGGCTAATGTTGGATGATAAAACTGACTTATCTTTAGACTGTCTAGTTTAGGTTCATACCACCTTTTAGTTGGCTTTTTTTGACACATTTTTGGAGCATCGTGGCCAGTGATACTGTATTTGCTTTTGTAAATATGCTGAGAATGGGGGATTCTATAGAGCTGAAACCGGTCTGAAAATCTTCAAAAGCGTTTAATTTATCGATGTGCCAAATTTGGTACAGATTGGTCCAGTCCTTTGGCCGTGCATAAAGAACAGACAACATACAATAGGAATTCATTTTTATATAAAATATAAGGATTAATCTGAAATGCAATGTAACTTTGTAAATACATTGCATTACTTGTTCCGACCTTTTATTATAGTCCTTGCTGCATTCACATTTTTGAGGCTTCAGAGCTGAAATCTCCATTGATTCATTTTTTTGTACAAAAGTTTTTAGTGATTTACTTTTTGAGAATCTCTGGATCATATACTATGTAATTTAGCAACAGAGCAAGATACAAACTATAATAGATTTATACCATGACTCAACCTTTAGTAGATTTAAATATGTAAAATTCTGAAATTGAGTTCATAGGTGGATAGAACACATCTTTATGGAATTCTAGTTGGCTTTTACAATTTTCTATGGAGAATGCAAAAAATATTTGATTTACTTGGTTATTATTTATAAAGTGCCGGCCAGTCTATTGTGTGCAAGAAATGTCATCCTATGATGATCCAAGGAGTGTGATTTGAATATTTTGGAAGTTTCTCTGATGCTGGAACATCACATTCATAGCTTTTTGTTGAAGTGTTTTACAGAAATTTTGGCATTCTTTCAGACGTTTTTATGAGAATGCGCTCAATTAAAGGTTCCCATCTTATTCTAGATTGGAAATGACATCTGCTTAAGCCTTCTGCTTCTCTCCTTGGCATAGAAAGTGTTAAAGCACATTACAGTAAAAAAAGGTTTTCCCTTATAATTCATAGAACCGAAGCTTATAATAAAAGCTCAGAATAATTGTAGCAAAGTGAATTTACAGGAAGGTCTGAAAAAATGAAAAAATAGGATCATGTGCCAAATGTCTTTTCAACATATCACCATATTTACCTTCCCCAAATCACCCCCTCAGGTCCTGCCCCTCCTCCTGTTCCTTGGCAGGTATGCCAAGACAGAATCAGGTTTTGCACTTGTAATGCTAGAGACCTTCTGTCGTCAGTGTGATCTCATGCCCCAGCAATGTTCCATTTGCGTCCTCTTCTGCCCACCAGCCTGGCACTTATTATTTCCCAGCAGAGTTTGTTCCTCAGCATCATTTTCCAGTAAACTGTCTTTTTATTGTTATGAAAGGTCTAGCTGATATTGTGTCTCATGAGGAAAGGAATTGTCAAGGAGCTGGAAAAGTGCCTTACACCTTCACATAGAGCCTTCACGGTGCTCCAATACTTACTAATGAAGACAAATGGAATTCAGGACAAGACATGGGAAATGTGGAATATTCTCTCCCGAATATCTATCCTTAGGATCTTTATTTAGTCTTAGAAGGCTTATAACCATGTTATATAATGTAAAAGAAAAAGCAGGATCAAACTGGCCCATCAAAGTACTAGAAGATTGGACCTAGGTTTCGATACAATAATGGGTCCCATTGGTCCAGCAGAAGACAACCCCATTTTAAGCTGTCTTTGTAGTCAATCACTTGCCATTGGGATTCACTGAGATGATTCATAAATAACTTATTGGATCTTATTAATTACCAGTTGGGACCCAATTTCTCCTTTTTTTTTATTTCTTACAACGGGGACCATTCTTTGTCTAAATATTCTTTAAGAATATACTGTATGAGCTATATGCCCTGTCATGGCTTCCCCTAATAATAACAGCTGTTGACTTTTTTTTTATAAAGGGGTTGTTTTCATGAGACATTCCTTTTAATGTTACTCAAGGACCTAGCATATCAACCCATCCCCAAAGAGAGAGAGGTTATGTTCACCTGAATCAAATGGTGTTTTCCTCTTGTGAATCGCTGCCTCCATTGCTGAGATATCCCTGTTTTTGTTAATATGCAAGGAGCTCTTTGGAGCAATGACAATGCCCTTGTTGCTCAAAAGACCTCATTTGCATATTGACAGAAATAAAGATATCCTGGCAATGGAGGCAGCGATTCACAAGGGGGAACACCATTTGATTCAGGTGTCCCTAACCTATCTTTCGGTAGGGCTGGGTTGACATGCTGGATTTCTGGGCTCTTTGACAACTGCATGTGGACAGGGACATTCTTCCACACGTGGTTGGCGCTACGTTGGAATGGACCCAGACATCTCTAGCATTGGCCTATATTCAGGGAGAGCAAAAGCATCAGCTTGCCCGATCCTTCTTTCCCCGTCTGCATCATTAGAAAATGATCTGGTCCCACTGAAGTTGGCCACTGTGGCCAACTTTTCTCTAAGTGTACAGGGACCTTAATACAATCCCTTATTATATTCTAAATAGTATGCTTGTTATCAGGAGCAGATTATGACTACCATGGATCCTGGGTTATATGAGCAAGCGAAAATTTTCAGGGCCTTTAAAATGGATCGAATCAGCTGAACGATCATTAATAGGAATGTTCATTCTCAACCAATTCCCAGTGTTAGGTTGGATTTACACATTGCCCATTCACTCGGGATGCTGCCAAACCCAGGGATCATACAAGTGTAGCTGAAGGCAATTTTATTTTCAATGGCCAGGAGGAGGGAGGTCACTGTGAAGCAGCAGGCTCCCTTGCTGTGTCGGGAGTAGGCACGCACCGCCTATAGTATGATGCTGCCCCCTTGGTTATGGAAAGATTAGTTGCAACTGTGCTTGTATTTTTTGGTACATGTAAAATTCTACTGGGACTGCAGGTCACATCTAAGTGGCAAACACTTGTTACAGTTGTTGAGAGTTTTGGATGGCCATGGGTCCCCCAAAAGCCTTGACCCAGGGGGGACACTGAAAAAGGCCATATTATAAGCTGCTACTGCTTGTTATCATTTCTTTAGCCATCGGTAAGTTAATGAAAATCTGTAAGAGACATCTTAATGTGGACAACAATCGGACGTCTTAGGCCGGATTCACACAACCTAGTCCCTTCCGGGAAACGCAGTCTATGAAGTAGGCTTGCGAACGGCTGAATCACTACTGTACAGAACTGATATTATACAGTACATGGCCAAGTTCACTCCAGGAAATATAATCTGCATAAGGACTATGTTTCCCGGATGGGACTTGATCATATAAATCGGGCCTTAGAATGTTGGTCGACTAGCACCCACTGAACATCCCAAACCAGATGGGGGGACATTTATAAAATACAAACTGAAGTTCCACAACATTTTTATTCTGAGATGCAGTGTTTTTAGGATATCTAATAGACGTCCTATTGTATATAGATCTGACACAATGACAGATTAGCCCTAAATAACTTTAGTAGTCGACACCATCCCCTGTACTGGTATGTAATAGTAATAAGTCTGGAATGTGAAAATACTATTGTACATTTACAAGATTGTCCAGATAACGTAACAATTGAAGCTTCTTGACACTGGATATAATGTTACTGCTGTGTACTCAGTTTCCGGGATCTTGGTACAGCACAAATACCACTTGACGGGAATAGCAAAAATTTCTAGACCAAACAGAAATGTCCATCAGAGGACTAAATACACAAGAGAACAATCTATAACTAGATGTTAACTCGTGGTTACGTAATATTCAAGGGGTTACTGAAATTCATGGCGTATCCGAGGTTATCAGTTATAGATCGGTGGGGGGTCTCGCTCTCGGCATCTCAGCCATTCAGCTGTTTTGTAGCTGGTGCCCTTACAGGAAAGTGGTGAAAACGGGGCGAAAAAAGTGGCACATTTGTGAGAGAAAACCTAATTTGCACAAAAATTGCAACTGTTTCATGCCTTATATGCCATAAAACTGGTGTACAAGGCCATACAAATAATAACACTAGGTTCACACTAGTGTTTGGGGGCTCCGTTCCCCAGTCCTGCAAGTATTTTAAGTGGATAGGGTTTCCATTTTTCGTGTCCCCAAGTGGACCTGAAGAACGGAAACCTCAACGCTAAGTGTGAACCTAGCGTAAATCTGCCTCTATGGGTCTATAAAATATCATGGATCCCGTGGGCTGTCTGTTTTTCACAGATCCATCACCGTGCAAAGTATAGGAGTTTCCTTTACAAAAATGGTTGATCCATTTTCCACTGACATGAAAAAAACGGATCAACCACGGACAAAACACATCCAGGAAAACACTGACAGCACATGTCCATGAAAAACGGACGTGTGAACAAGGCTTAAATTTGTGACCCAGATTTCATGAGATCCACCCCATTTATGCCATAAGGACTGCCCTTGCATCAAATACCCACAGATAGCAGAG
Organism: Leptodactylus fallax; assembly: GCA_947044405.1. Lineage (NCBI taxonomy): Eukaryota > Metazoa > Chordata > Amphibia > Anura > Leptodactylidae > Leptodactylus > Leptodactylus fallax. The sequence continues at coordinate 1,569,925 of CAMRHE010000270.1, forward strand.
AAACTGTCCCAACCCCATTTACGCCATCATCTCTATGCGGTATTTTACCAGATCGTCAGTCCAGGTTTGCAGCATAATATCTCATTGCACACTTTCTTTATTACCCTTTGCAGATCTAACATTCTTTGTGAAATGTTGGAGTTTCGTATGTATAGTAATACTTTCCTAGCAGTTGCTGCCAATGAGCAGCTTATCCTGAGCCCCTGCACATTTCACAGTTGATATTGGGTGGGGGGAGTGGACATTGTGTCATCATCCTGGAAGAATCTCAGGCTCCTGGAAGAGTCTCAGGCAGAAAGATGCATGTCAGGGCTAGCTCTCGCCTGGCACCAAGTACTGCACACTGCTAGCATGCTGGCGACGTCAGTCTTATGTGTGTACTGCAGTCATTCACATCTTACACAGCCGCAGGGAATTTACAGGTAAAGATTGGAAATCACTTAACTATTTCTATCCTTACAAGACATCTGCAGAGAATACATTCTGTATGTAGTATGTACCTTTCATGAACATCTTGCCTATTTCGGAAATGCACATGTAAGCAGGGTTTCCGAAAAGTGGGAATAGATTTGGTCAGAGATAGAGGAGTCCTCAGACACAGTAATGGTCACATGTACTCCTCACATGTACTAATATTTGGCTTGCACTGTATAGTAGACCCTGATACTCTCTGTATTTGTAGCAATAAATATATTTTGAGTGATGCACTTATATGTAGGTATTTCTGTTATTTTTAGGTCACTTGAAGTCATTGCTGGATTGGAAAGTAACAGCAGAATATTCACTGTACATGTCCAGGGATTGCTACAGTTACAGGTGAGAATCTAGCTCTAGCTCTGGCTCTAGCTCTAGCTCTGGCTCTAGCTCTAGCTCTAACTCTAGCTCTGGTTCTAGCTCTAACTCTAGCTCTGGCTCTAGCTCTAACTCTAACTCTAGCTCTGGCTCTAGCTCTGGCTCTAACTCTAGCTCTAGCTCTGGCTTTAGCTCCAGCATTTGTGCACTGTTTGATATTCTTTGTGTGACAATGTTATTTCTGTTCTGTGTAGTTCTGTTAGGGTAGGTTCACACTGTCATCATTCAAGTCTGTAGCTCTAATCCGTCATAGGACTGAAATCCTGACAGAATGAATGAGAGACTGAGCACCTTCCATTTGCGACTGTCTCTGTTTGCTGTAATGTAAAAAGCATGCCACAAGCTTTTTATAACAGAAGACAAGGTTCTGCAAGTACAACTAACCACAGGAAAAAACGCTTCCAACTTGTTTGTAACATTACAGTGAATGGAGATGTTTGCAGACAGAGGAGGCTGCATCTGCATCAGTCATTTTTAGGCCATCAGTCAATTTTTCACAGCCATCTTGCACCCCAGGTGCACCCGTTTTCATGGATCCCCCATACATTCAGTGTATGGAGGCATCCGGAGAAAATGGGCAAAAAATAGGACATGATCAATATTTTGATGGTTTGTGACAACCAACCGTCAAAATATTGGTGATGTCAATAACCCGCATTCGCTGACATTGAATATAATGTTGCCGTGTGACATCCATAAAAACACTGATGTCACACAGCCATTATTCACTGTCATGTGAATGTAGTTAAACTCGGGCTCTATTATGTATACATTGTATAGCAACTTAAAGGGGTTGTCCACTTTCAGACCAATATTGAGAGACAATTGTTATCGTTTGTGTAATAAAAAGTTGTACAATTTTCCTATATATTTTCTGTATCAATTCCTCACGGTTTTCTAGATCTCTGCTTGCTGTCATTCATTCTGCTTACTCACAGGGGTTAAAAGTCAGTCCATGGTCATGTGATATATGGTCCATGGTCATGTGATATATGGTCCATGGTCATGTGATATATACGGTCCATGGTCATGTGATATATACGCTCCATTGTCATGTGATATACAGTTCATGGTCATGTGATATACAGTCCATGGTCATGTAATATACAGTCCATGGTCATGTGATATACAGTCCATGGTCATGTGATGGACACACAGGTGCACAGCTCGTTATAGTCACAGCACGGTAATCAGACATCTGCCTGGTAACGAGCTGTGCACCTGTGTGTCCATCACATGACCATGGACTGTATATCACATAACCATGGACCATATATCACATAACCATGGACCGTATATCACATGACCATGGACCGTATATCACATGACCATGGACCATATATCACATGACCATGGACTGATTTTTTTAGTATTTACACACTAAATGGCACCATATGGTAATATCATGTAGGGAGCATACTATATTTCATTATTGCTATTTCCTTGACTGACATCAGTTGGTGACATCATTGTTCTGCTGGCCTGAATGTGAGCACACCTGATGCTGTCATGTAAACTGTCCATAGCAGCATCAGCATTGTAGTGCAAAGCATATTACGTAGCAGATGAAGCGTGCTTGTTCTGTAGTCTACACTGTTATCTCTATATAACATCATATAGCAAACACACTGATCAGGGCAAGGCAACTACATGTAACAGCAACACACCCCTGAGCCGTCCATAGCCAACAATGTAGCAGCATAGAAGTGGCTGTAGTGGGAGCTGTTGTGCATGCTTCAGCCTGGGCAGTTCGGATTAGGCGCATGTGCAGCTGGACCACAACAGCGCTGGCAGTAAGAAATGTGCTGTAAGAAATGGAAAGGAAAGAGGTCAATTATCTGAAAAACTTACTTGCAGAAAAAAACAGGGTATTTAGTAAATTTCATACTTTACCAACAGGATTGCAGGATTTGTCAAATGTAAATACCCTTTAAATAGCACCAATACTTATGCCTTGTTTGACCCTGTACCTACTTTTTAAACCAAGTTTTTACATTAAACATATTTTTTAAGAATTTTTCATATTTATTTTTACATTTTCCATGTCACAATCTATATTAAAAAAAAAAAAAGTACTATATCCTGCAATTTTCACTGTGGCCACTAAGCCTTATAATAGACTGTCACTTGTCAATTCTGTGTGGGAATTCTTTGCAGCAGTCACCTCATTGACATCACAGATAAGGCAGAAAGTATTACAATGAAAGATCTAGCGCTATACAAGTAAGCATAATAATAATAATAATAATAACACTACTGACCCATCATTGCATCTACTACTGACAATAGATGATGTCATGGCTTATCTACTCTCCCACCCTGCACAGAGCATGTCTAGAAAACTCTCCCAGTCGGCTCCAGTCTATTACAGCCTATGGCCATGACTGTGCTGTCACTAAGTTGTGTTCAAGCGAGTCTGTCAGCAGTAAATTGGTTATAAACTAATACCTTGTAGAGGTGATTCAAAAGTTTTCAAATTTGCCTCTGTTATTAAGTTTTGCAGCCCAATTTTTATGTAAATCACTGTTTATTCATATGCAAATGAAGGGGAGAGCTTTGGGGTGTGTCTTAGCTTGCCTGGGCTTCATTCTCAGCTCTAAATTCCCCTCATTTGCAAATAAACAAAACAATCATTTACATGAAAGTAGGGCTGCAAAGCTGAATAAGAGAGGCATATTTGGAAACTGAAGAATCTCCTCTGCAAGGTCCTGGAATTAGGTTTATGACCAATTTCCTGCTCCCTTTAACAGAGCAGAGGAGAATCTCCGATCTGGCTGATGTAGAGCGTGTCAGGGTAACTTCTCAGTCCCAGTCAGACCCATTGAGGAGGGGAGAAGTAGTTAAGAATGACATCATTGTTCCAAGATTCCTTGTGCCCCCTTCTTTCATCTCCAGCTATAGCTGCATCGATTCCCTACCACTTGCCATAAACTGTGCACATAAAGATGTACGGGACCTCGACTTTCTTTAAGGGTCACATTAAAATGAATTATAGCTTAATCAGCCGTAGCTCCCGTTGACTTTAGGGCCAGTGCATAGCCATAACAGACAGTAAACCAGCCCATAAAACTTGATGAATAACCCCTTTATTATCCTCAACTGTCCGTTCCATTCTGGCTGCTGGAGGGTGGCAATATATAGCGTTCTCAGTTTTCATCTTAAGTCTAAGGCACTTTGGAGTTACACTACTTTTCCCAAGATGCCGTTGACTTTGGTATTTTGTTATTGTAAGTGCCCCACAAGGCTGATCTATAAAGAGGATTCCTTCAGCCTGTGTTTATTTGAATCTTTTCGTTTCATTGAAAACCTTGGAATCATAAAATTCTGCAGAGCCGTCCTTTCTTCAGTTACTTTTCTGGAACATTAACAGTTGTCTCCATGAGACTGCTAAAACTTACAGTTATTGTTTTTGGACGACCTAGACCTCATCTGGTAAGCCATTAGATACTCATCGTGGCATGTGTTATTCTTATGGATGAGCATCTCTAAAAATTTGATTTGCTACTTTGCATGACTTCCAAGAAATTGGACTGGAAACTGTTTTCACAACGACAGTTTATAAAAGCAATGAACCGTGTACATGCGCCGTATGCAAATACCAGTACAAGCGCCTTCATTCAATAGTCAGGAGGGAGCAGCCGAGGCAATGAGTGATCTTACCAAACACATTTAGATGTATATATTGAAAAATACATATGCAAGAAAAATGTTTATTTCAAGATATGACATCTTGAGTCTCAAACAAATTTGCCTGGGAATGTTAAGTAAACACGGCAAGGAAATGAGGTCTTTATCTGCAGCGGTATCACTACTAGATGAACTAAATCACCACCAGGCTTAGAAGTTAAACATATACATTGTTTGGTTTTGTTGTTTATGTATATATTTTTTAATGAAAATTATTCCCTAATAAACCAGAATTTTGAAAAAAAAAATACACTATAGAATGCAACTATATCTGGTCACCATAGTGGAGATAGTTGGGGGCAGGTAGCACTATATAAATATTTTAGTGGAAGAGTGAAGAAATCAGGCCATACCTTTTAGAGGCTAACTGAGTATATTTGATAGTGAGCTTTCGAGAGTACTAGCTCTCTTCTTCAGACATTGTGTCTGAAGAAGAGAGCTAGTACTCTCGAAAGCTTACTATCAAATATACTCAGCCTCTAAAAGGTATCGCCTGATTTCTTCACTCTTCCACTACTTTCTATGGCTAACACGGTACAACATTATACTACTATAAATATTTATAGGCACCTATAGATATATATAGACACTTTATTGATATTAGTATTAATACCTTCCATAAGTTGAAGAGGCAAAAGCTAGAGACTTAAAGGTAGTTGTCAACAGAACCCAACATATCATCCCAGAACTCACAGATAGATAGGTTAGGGTCACCTGAATCAAAAGTTTTTCCCTTGTGAATCACCGCCTCAGTTGCAGAGAGATTCCTGCCCTTGTCAATGAGCTATATGGAACAACAAGGATGCTGCCATTGCTCCAAAGAGCTCATTTGTGTTTTGACAAAAACGGCAATATCTCAGGTGACATTGTTCTAGAAATATCCTATTAAAGAGGTTCTCCATGGAGTCTGTGAACCTTACGTCCTTTAAAGTTTTTAGGTGTTGAATCTGTGGTTCTGGCCTGGTTCAACTCGAAACCAGCATCCAGCCCCCGAGTTGCTCTGCCTCCACCCTCCTTTTCTGTGTTCACAGGTAATACCTGTGTTATTAGGGCTGACATTGCTATTATAACAATCTAGTCTACCTGCCTTTCACCACCTTCAACAACTCTAGTTCTTAGCATCTGTTAATATTCGCTGCTCCACTGATTCCAGCACAGTTGGAATTATCTCTCTAGCCCCCAACTTTCCCGAGCAACAAGCACAGGTACTTTTGGTGCCTGATGTGCAATTTAAGCTCTGTAATGGCAGGGGGCGTGGTTCAGAGCTCCAATCAGAGACAGCCAGTGTCAGAGCTCAGAATCAGACCCCTTGTCTGCTCCTGTCTGACCCCGCCCTCCTGACAGTACAGAGTCTAAATAGCATATCAGGCGCCACAACTAAAAGCACTGATTGTTCGGGAATGGTGGGGGCTAGAGAAAAAATTGTAACTGTGCCAGAATCAGTGGAGCTGTGCCTAATACATGTTGGTGGAGATGATGAAATCTCCTCTTTAAGAATTTTAACTAATTTCCTCTGGTGGGCCACTGGTACCCAAATCTGATACTGTTTAGGCGAGACATGGGATAAAAATACCTAGGAAAAGGTAAACCATAAATATAAGAATACCGCTGAGATATAAGTATGTCATATGTACAAGAATACAATATGTATACATTTATTTACTCATGCCCTCATTTTATTCTACTCTTTTTGTTTTTACAGAGCGGTCAGTATACATCTATATTTATCGACAATGGCGCTGGGGCACCTATCACCGTCCAAAATGGCTCTGATTTTATGGGTATTTTTATGGGACTGTAGATAAAATCCAAGGAAAAGGCATCAAATCCAGATTCTCATTAACCCTCAGATGTACACATTCACTCACCTGCGATGGAAGAAGCTTTCACAATATCTGTTACCTGGGACCTTATTAACGCCTCACTGCTTGTTACATCTTCTTCTGATCTTTACATCTCCATAGAGGCCAGCCATTGCTTTAAATAGCTTTGTTAAGCAACATATTGTAGGCCCCACGGTCAGGGGAAGGGTTAAGAATTACATGTTGGACTATGTAAAAACAATGGTAATATTTAGAGAACTTGTTGTTTCGTCCTTGTCTGCTGTTCGCTTTATGTTATAAGAAGATCGGGGGTCGTGAAGAAATAAATGAATGTCTAAAATGGACCCTGTCAAGGAGGAAAACTCAGAACTATGCAAAGATTTTTAGGACTGATTTAAAAGGGATCTACGGCAGAACGCTGCTGGTATGCGATATTGCGGGACTGATGGCGGTTTTTGTGTCGTATGACTTGAACATGTCTCCAGTTATAAAAAATGACACTTGTATTGATTTCTATATTATAATGTATTGCTTAAATGTCTGTAATTTAATAAATAAAATGTCACATTATTCTATAACAATTATATGCAATTCTTTTTGTGTTTTTGATGTTTTTTTATTAGTCTGTATAACCCAACAGAGTATATGGTAAATCATAAACTGAAAAGTAAATATAAGCCACTGTTATTCGTGGTTGGTGGTCTCTGCACCTTTCCCACCAGGCTGTGTGACCATTTGGGGATTCCGTCCCCCATTCTGCTTGAAAAATGCATTTTTCGGGCGGAAACCAGGCGGAAACTCGGTGGACCGCATTATAGTCTATGGGGTCTGCGGGTTTCAGTGGGTAACTGCGGATTGGGTTTCCGTTTTTCATGTCCCCAAGCGAACCCGAAGAATGGAAACCGCAATGCTAGTGTGAACCTACCGTCAGTCTGCTGGTGGTTTTGTCATTTCCTGGTTTCTAGGTGTCAGTAGTTGTGATACAACCCTTATATTTTTGATTTTCCAACTTGTTGACTTGTCTATAAATATAACAAAATTCTTGACAGAATTGGTATTAGAGTAAACATGGGTAAATCATAATAATACAGTGCTGGCCAAAAGTATTGGCACCCCTGCAATTCTGTAAGATAATACTTAGTTTCTTCCAGAAAATGATTGCAATCACAAATGCTTTGGTAATAATATCTTCATTTATTTTGCTTGCAATGAAAAAACACAAAAGAGAATGAAAAAAAAAGTCAAATCATTGATCATTTTACACAAAACTCCAAAAATGGGCCGGACAAAAGTATTGGCACCCTCAACCTAATACTTGGTAGCACAACCTTTAGACAAAATAACTGCGAACAACCGCTTCCGGTAACCATCAATGAGTTTCTTACAATGCTCTGCTGGAATTTTAGACCATTCTTTTTTGGCAAATTTCTCCAGGTCCCTGAGATTTGAAGGGTGCCTTCTCCAAACTGCCATTTTGAGATCTCTCCACAGGTGTTCTATGGGATTCAGGTCTGGACTCATTGCTGGCCACTTTAGAAGTCTCCAGTGCTTTCTCTCAAACCATTTTCTAGTGCTTTTTGAAGTGTGTTTTGGGTCATTGTCCTGCTGGAAGACCCATGACCTCTGAGGGAGACCCAGCTTTCTCACACTGGGCCCTACATTATGCTGCAAAATTTGTTGGTAGTCTTCAGACTTCATAATGCCATGCACACGGTCAAGCAGTCCAGTGCCAGAGGCAGCAAAGCAACCCCAAAACATCAGGGAACCTCTGCCATGTTTGACTGTAGGGACCATGTTCTTTTCTTTGAAGGCCTCTTTTTTTTTTCCTGTAAACTCTATGTTGATGCCTTTTCCCAAAAAGCTCTACTTTTGTCTCATCTGACCAGAGAACATTCTTCCAAAAAGTTTTTGGCTTTCTCAGGTAAGTTTTGGCAAACTCCAACCTGGCTTTTTTATGTCTCTGGGTCAGAAGTGGGGTCTTCCTGGGTATCCTACCATAGAGTCCCTTTTCATTCAGACGCCGACTGATAGTACGGGTTGACACTGTTGTACCCTCGGACTGCAGGGCAGCTAGAACTTGTTTGGATGTTAGTCGAGGTTCTTTAGCCACCATCCGCACAATCTTTCGTTGAAATCTCTCATCAATTTTTCTTTTCCGTCCACATCTAGGGAGGTTAGCCACAGTGCCATGGGCTTTAAACTTCTTGATGACACTGCGCACGGTAGACACAGGAACATTCAGGTCTTTGGAGATGGACTTGTAGCCTTGAGATTGCTCATGCTTCCTCACAATTTTGCTTCTCAAGTCCTCAGACAGTTTTTTGGTCTCGTTTCTTTTCTCCATGCTCAATGTGGTACACACAAGGACACAGGACAGAGGTTGAGTCAACTTTAATCCATTTCAACTGGCTGCAAGTGTGATTTAGTTATTGCGACCACCTGTTATGTGCCACAGGTAAGTAACAGGTGCTGTTAATTACACAAATTAGAGAAGAATCACATGATTTTTCAAAGGGTGCCAATACTTTTGTCCACCCCCTTTTTTATGTTTGGTATGGAATTATATCCAATTTGGCTTTTTGACAATTCTTTTTGTGGTTTTCCATTGACGACAAATTAAATGAAGATATTATTACCAAAGCATTTGTGATTGCAATCATTTTCTGGAAGAAATTGAGTATTATCTGACAGAATTGCAGGGGTGCCAATACTTTTGGCCAGCACTGTAGTAGTAATAATAATAATAATTATTATTATTATTATAATAATTATTATTATAAAACAAAAAAATAATAAATATAATAACAATAATAATAATATAAATTTAATCATAATAATAATGATAAAACTAAAATATAATAATAATAATACAAATAATAATAAAGTGGACTCAGATATAGTAGATATACACTGTTTACTGTGCAAAAGTTTAAGTCATTTGATAAAATAAAGCAAATGAAGATTTGAGAAATGTAAATCCCATCAATATTTGGTGTGACCTTTGCCCTTTGCCTTCCATCAGTTCTTCTCGGTGCTTGCAGACAGTTTATGAAGGAACTCGGCAGGTAGGTTGTTCCCTCCATCTTGGAGAACTAAGCACAGATCTTCTGTGGATGTAGGCTTGCTCAAATCCTTCTGTCTCTTCATGTAATCCCGGACAGACTGGATGATGATGAGATCAGGGCTATATCTGTGGGGGCCATATCATCACTTCCAGGACTCCCCCTCCAAAGGGCAAAGGTCACACATTTAGATTTTCTTCATTCACTTCATTTTGTTCTATTTGTGAAAGCATTTTCACTTTTCAGTATTTTTTTCCACACTTGCCTAAAACTTTTGCACATAAATGTAGACCATTCAAATGTTTTATATCCAGTGGGCACGTGGCAGCCATCATATTGGGTGGTAAACATTATATATTTATATATTTTTAATATCCATCTTACATATACTTCACCAGATACACTAGTATATCTTAATTTACTGTGGGGTTTGTCTATAATATCAAAGTCAAAGTACATATAGTTTACAATGATTTGTAAAAGTAATACAATAACCAAATCAAGTCACATTGTACAATTATTCACATGTCATGACATAGTACAAGTATTTCTTATTCCGAAAATCCGAGGTGTGATTATTAGGATTAACAAAAATTTAAAATGAAACCTACTATCATAGAAAATTTTTAAAAAATTGGTAATGTAGCCGAAATTACACAGTATTTTATGGAGTATATTTTATGGTTAAAAATGGTCAGAAGATATTGGGGGGGGGGGGATTTTTGAAGACAATCATTTTATAAACCGGTCTCGATAATCTCTGGGCTCACGGAGGATGTGTCTTATTTATCAGGCATATCTTCTGGCTGGCTGTGCGTCTACACTACAATCTCCACTAGTTCCGAGCTGCCGTAGGTTTCAGTCATCATTTACAAAATTGGCATAAATGATAATAAATCTGTTGGGGCCCTGTCCCCACCTCACCCTATGTCAAGAGTGAGGGAGCAGTAAACATGCCATTATGCGGCAAGTTTTTTTTTTTTTTTTTTTTTGCAAATGGTGTTTACAAGGTTGCAAGCTGGGGTTTTGTAACTTTTTAAAGCCAGAGCCTAAGTTGTTAATATATCCCCCCCATTGTCCGTAAACTCCAACCATTGTGCCTATTTGTAGGAAAAGCATGCCAAGTTACCCAATTTGTCTGCAAAGTTATATTGCACAAATATTCCTGGAAATATTGGGAAAGTGGAGGTCTTTCATTTTTTATCAACAGAGGACCGGACCTGTAAGCATGAGACATTAAAGTAATATCAGATAATGATAAGGCATCTAAATTTAAGAACAGAAATGATATTGGGCATCTAACAAAACATTTTAAGGCTGAGGCCCCACGTTGCGGAAATGCAGCGTTTTTTGTCGCAGATTTTGCTGCAGTTTTTTGAGCCAAAGTCAGGAGTGCCTTGAAAGGGAATGGGAAATATAAAGGAAGCTCTAGAGTAGCAATCTAGATAATTTTTCCACTTAAGTTGCTCGGACCGGTGGATAAGTATATATTGGCTCTTTCTTCCTATATTTTACTATTCTATACTCTAGTAAGTAATTTCAGATCTGAAGTTCTTTTAGGTACTGTTTAGGAAAATTTTATCGCTCCTACCGAAAAAGTTATTACCTTGCCCTTTAGTGACAAATACAGGATTGATGGGATATCAGTGATTATTACGGACCCATGGGACAGCAGCTCAGGGGAGCCATTCTTGTGCATTGCAGACCAAGTAAAATAAAATAAAAATTGGCGATTTTTTAGATCTTCTCTGCAGGTTGCATTTCCGGAAAATATTCTGACAATAAAAATGTACCTCAGCTTCCAGGCTCCTCATGGTTATCACACAATTCTTCACTGTCCCAGCAAAATGTTGTCTGAAGTCTCAGTCATAAAAATAGTAAAAAAACAAAGCTTTCCTGCTACAAAATGTGCTTTTAATGTAGAACATTCTTAACAATAAAATGGCAAATTTCATTAGAATTGTGATTGAATTTCTATTAATTGTGCTGTATTTGTGATCGGCTAAAGCAATGATCGATTGCACACTCAAAAGGGGAATAAAAATATACTAAAAAACAGCTAAACACACATGAAATACTTGGGGATGCCCACTTGGCCCATCAATGGTGGTTGGCTGAGCAGGTATCACTTAACATTTCCTGTTAGTGTTGGACACCAAGAAATGGAGATCATCAGCAATCTGGGCAGCATCATGGAGAGGTAAGTAGTGTTTTGATATGTTAGGGCCCCTATGTTTAGCCATTTTAAGTGTATGTTTATTCACCTGGAAAACCTCTTTAAGTCCGGGGCCCCACGTGGCATAAATGCCATGGTTTGCCTGCGGTGGAAATGCCGTGGAAAAAAATGTGCCATTTTACAGTCACAGTAAAGTAGAAGGGATTCTAGCAAATCCCATCCCCACTTTTTGGTAAAATAAGTGCAGTGCACACGTTGCGATTTCCAATACCATTGCGGTTTTGGAAATCGCAGCATGTCAATTATAGCTATGGAAACGCCAGCAGTTTCCCTATAGGTATAATGGAAGCAGAAAGTCCACAGAGGAAACCTCTTCGAACTTTCTGTGGAAAGCACTGCAGGAAGAACTGCGATGCGATTTTGCCGCGTTTTTTCCCACAGCGCTTTTTTTGCTGTGGGACGCCACGTGGGCTTTAGCCTAAGGCTAAGGCCCCCCCATTGCAGAAGTGCAGCTTTTTTTTGTTTTTGAGCCAGAGCCAAGAAGGGCTACAAAGGAAATGGGAAATATATAGGAAGCTCTTTTACCTCTGCCTCCTGTTCAATCTTGGCTTTGGCTCCAAAAAAACGCAACTAAATCTGGAACAACAAAAGCTGAGTTTCTGCAACGTGGGACCTTAGCCTAAAGCGCTATGCCCATCTCAGCCAGTCATAGCTGAGATGGGAATACAGGGCTTGATGTCCCAACCTCAATACTGGGATTTTCAGACAAATGGAACACTATTGTTCTACGCTGTTTCAGTGACCCCCAATAGATATAACTAAAAGTCACTGAAACGGCATAGCACCTGCTGTTTCTGTAACTTGGGAGTTACTCCATTTCTGTAACTTCTCACTACCACTAAGAGGCAAAGTAGAAATGCTTTATTCCACTGTCTCTCTAACCACAACCAGGTTCACATGGTGTAATTTGGGGCAGTCTTTTGCCTCAGATTCCTCTCCAAATTCTGGCTCTATGGATCCCACAACATAAAACCAAAGCAGAGCTACAGGTTTCCCCCATGGGTTTGCATACTAATTAGCCTTCGGTTACATGGAACTAATCAGAGTCTCGCACCACGAGTTCTGCATCTGGATTAGCCATGGAGTCTGTGGGAAGATCAAGCACGACACTTCTTTTTTCAGCATCCTAAAAAAAAAATGAAACTTCCATCTCCCATTGGACTCATCCCCAAAATCAGCTTGAAATTCCTCCGAGTGAATTTGCCCACACAGATATAATCTGAATTAAAGGGCAGGTAACTTTGTATAAAATATTTATTTCTCTTGTACTAATTCTCAGTTTCATCCCTTATTGTAGACCAGAGCAACTAGCGGTATGTTCCTAATTCTGCTGGAATAATTTGAGTACTCATCGACAGACACATCTCTAAAAACTTTGTCAAGTTCCAATTTTCTGTACTATATTGCACTCTGAGAAAGGTGTGCTCCATCACCAGTGCGTACAGAATGGGAGACAGGGGGTATCCCTGCCTGGCTCCGTTTCGCACCGGGAAGGGATCAGACAAAATCCCGTTGGAGCGCACCCTGGCAGAGGCGTCTCCCTATAGGGAGAGTATTTTACTCAGAAAGTTGGGTCTTTTTCAGCGTTGACAGAGAGAAGACAAACTGGGAAATAACTAACAGACAGTTGGATTTCCGGTGGGGGGTTAGGGCTTTCTTCTCTCTTCCCATTCAGAACATATACACGCTCAGCCGAATCAAGTCTTTTTGTGTATGAAAGAGTCGGGCAAGATAACTGTTGTGTGAAGGAGAGTTAGGCCAACAGCTATCTAATGGGCCTGGCCATCTTAAATGGGACTTTCTGGACTATGCTATTGATTTGCTATCCTTAGGATAGGGCATCAATATTAGATCACTGAGGACTCAACACCCAGCTTCCCCACCACCTACACTGTTTGAGACAGCAGAGATGCTAAGGAGAGCACTGCTTCTGCCTCACATTTCAGTGACATCATGTTCATTGGTCACATGACACGTTTGCAGCTGATTCAAATGAATGTGGCTGATCAGCATTACCAAGCACGACCACTATACAATGTACAGCACTTGGAAAGCAGTGAAGAGGTGCCGGCACTCTGCAACCTTGTCAAACAGCTTATCGGTTGTAGTGCCAGGTGACGCCCAAGCATAGGTCACCACTATCATAATCCTGGAAAACCCCTTTAAGTCGCAGCTTAGATATACAGTATAGTTCTCTTCTGAATGGACTGACCATCAGTGGAGAGAGGCCACATATGTACGGCCACCTCTCTGCCAAGAACTGGAAATTGGCTTCTCTAATTTTATAGATTGGTAAGGATATTAAAATCTGGATTCCCACCAACCATTCTTATGTTTGACATATAGAAGCTAATTATTATAAAACCCAAGTATGTGAGAACTTGCCAGTAAAAACTGAAGAATGGAAAACCTTATCTTTTTCTAAATGGAATTTTCCATAGTGTATGGCAAAAGGTAAATTTTACCCATTTTCCATAGTGCTACCCAGATCATTTTTGAAGCTTCTTCTCTGGATAAGACCATCTGCGGGCGCTGGAGAAGAGCCTCCATCTCCAGTTACAAATGACTTTCCAGGCAAGTCTCTTCTAATGTTACTTGTGGGTAAGTAAACATACTCAATTATGCAAATGATTTTTGGAACATGGCAGTGAAAAGTATTATATAAGCATTCTGTATTTCACTAAAACACCATACTATAATTTCTAAAATTCTGGAAGGTTTCGGAAAACAACTTCAAAGACATTTCATGAAATGGATAGTTTTTCTTGGTTAGTCTTAGACTCACCATTGGAGACTGGCCTTTTATTATGTCTGTATGTGACAGGACATCCTCGCCGCTGTGTGTAGGGTACAATATCAGTATTAGGTCTCTTACAGACCGTGTGCTGCCGGCCGGGCGTGAATTAAAGGCACAGACGGTGCACGGGGGACACGTGGATGTCTCCCGTGTGCCGCCCATGCACGAGCTGTGCTTCCGCGGCCCCTTTCATTAAAATGAATAGGAGCCATGGAAGCAGGGCCGCAAAATAGGACAGGAATAGGACCTGTTCTATATTTTGCGGCTCGGACTGTCGGCCTGCACACATGACCATGTAATTCACGGTCATGTGTACGGGCTCATAGAAATTAATTGGTCAGTGTGTTATCCATGAAATACACAGATAGCACACTGATCACGGCCATGCTCATCTGCAAGGGGCCTTAGGCTTAGGCCCTATGTAGCAAAGTGCAGCAAAAAAAAATTGCTGTTTTTTTCCGCAGTGTTTTTTATTGTGATTTTGCTGAGTTTTCCTCTGTGGACTTTCTGGCCCAAATTATATCTATATAATAATAATAATAATAATAATAATAATAATAAATTTTATTTATTTATTGCACATTTTCTGTTAGTACAATAAACCTCATTTCAATCCTGAAATATTACTGTGTCCATCAGTTATTAGATATATCAAATTGAAATGGCTGTTGCAAACACCCAAATATTTAGAACTAAAAATGATTAAGATTAATAGGGGTGCCCAAACTTTTTCATATGACTGTATAAAGTTAGTCTGATATGGCATCATATCCTGTGAGGTAATGCAGGAGCGTGAACAGAGGAGGGTACGTTTTAGGGATTCTAACTACGGTAGGGTTTACATAAGGAGTTGTGATAGGCCTGTCTGAAAAGATATGTCTTTAGTTTGCGCTTGAAGCTGTAGAAATTGGGGGTTAATATGATAGTCCGGGATAGAGCATTCCAGAGAAGAGGTGCAACTCGGGAGAAGTCTTGTATACAAGCGTGGGAGGTTCTGAAAATAGGAGATGTTAGTCTTAGGTCATTGAGTGAACGGAGAGTACGGGTTGGGCGATAGACAGAGCTGAGGGAGGAAATGTAGGGAGGTGCAGCATTATGGAGAGCCTTGTGAATGAGGGTGATAACTTTATATTGTATTCTGTATTGAATAGGCAGCCAATGTAGTGACCGGCACAGACCGGAGGCATCGCTGTAGCGTCTAGACTGATAGATGAGCCTGCATTCAGAATAGATTGTAGAGGGGAGAGTTTAGTAAGGAGAAGACCGATTAGTAAGGAGTTACAGTAGTCAAGGCGAGAGTGAATCAGGGCAACAATAAGTGTCTTTATTGTATCTGTGGTAAGGAAAGGGTGGATTCTGGAGATGCTGTTGAGGTGGAGATAACATGAGCGTGTGAGTGACTGGATATGGGGGGTGAAGGAAAGGTCTGAGTCAAACAAAACCCCGAGGCAGCGGGCATACTGCCTAGGAGTTATGGTAAGGCCAGAGACTGCAATGGAGATATCAGGGACAGATCTATTAGATGGTGGAAACAGCAGAAGTTCAGTCTTTGAGAGATTCAGTTTCAGATAGAGCGAAGACAGAGATTCAGTTTCAGATAGAGCGAAGACATGATATTTGAGACAGCCGAGAGGCAGTCACTGGTGTTCTGTATTAGTGCAGGGGTGATGTCATGGGATGACGTATATAATTGGTTGTCATCAGCATAAAGAAACTATATGGAAAACTTTAAAATTTTACAAGCGTTTCCGCAGGGATATTTGACATTCTGCAATTTTCAAAACACAAACTTTTTTTTTCCACTGCAGATTTTATTCTGCAATGTGCGGATGGGATTAGCCCATCCCATCCACTTTGCAGGTACTGTAAAACGCAGCGTTTTTGCAACATGGGGCTTCAGCCTTAATGTCAATGTGTTTTGAAGGGAGTTAACCAGGAGGGGCTTCTGTTACCTTTTTAGGCTAAGGCCCCATGTAGCCGGCGGTAGCAAAAAAACGCTGCGGGCACCTCGTTCTGGACATATAAGCAATGTATGCTCAGCTCATGAATAGGCGACTGACCCGTACAATTAAAATAAGTCCCTAAAGTTCAGAATCCAACATTGTCGTAATTTTCAAGATGCTTCAGTAAGAGCCTTTGACAGACAGGCTGAAGGAGCTTGGCTTTGAATTTTATTTTCAGCTTGAAAAGCTTCCCAAATTTGTTTGACATTGAGAGTAGCGGGTTATAAATCAACATGATCTTTTTTTTCCAGCATCTTCAGACTGCGGTTTAGGCTTTCCAGTATTTCGTTATTGTTACTTTATAAGTGCAGAATTTTTTATTTTTTTTTTAAGCTTATGGATTGGGGCCAACCTTTCTCTGCCACAATACAGATATGTCTTACTCTTCACTCACCTAAGCAGGAGCCATAGAGCTGGGTATTTACATTTTATATGCTGATATCATTCTCTGTTCTGATCATAAACACTATCCACTGACCTAATACTGAAATATCTGTAACAGTATAATAGTAACCTACGAAGGCAATTGCAGAAAACACAGACTTCTATACACTCCATGGTTTCATAGAAGCTTAAAGGGAGTCTCTCACCAGAACCTAGGATATCACCCCAGCCTGACAGATAGATAGGTTAGGGTCACCAGAACCCAGCATATCACCCCAGCCTGACAGATAGATAGGTTAGGGTCACCAGAACCTAGCATATCAACCCAGCCTCACAGATAGATAGGTTAGTGTCACCTGACTCAATCAGTGTTTTCCTTTTGCCAAGATATCACAGTTTTTGTCAATTTACAAATGAGCTTGTATGTTAACCTTTTTTGGGCCGGGGCCCCACGTGGCAAAAACAGTGGCATTTTACAGTCCTTGCAAAGTGGAATCCAATTCTAGCGAATCCCATCCTCACATTGTGGAAAAATACCCACAGCTGACACGCTGCAATATACAAAACCGTTACAGTTTTTGAAATCGCAGCATGTCAATTATACCTTCGGAAACGCCGGTGGTTACCCTATAGGTATAATGGAAGCAGAAAGTCCGCAGAGGAAACCACTGTGGACTTTCTGTGAAAAGCGCTGCGGGAACGACCACGATGCATTGCTGAGATTGTGTATTCTAGTCGAAAATTGCCTAAAATCCAATTCTTTAATTATTAGAGGCTGCTGTTTTGTCCCTCCCCATTCCTTACACTGCAGTTATACTTGGAAATGATCGCCACCCTCACAATATCAAAGGCTATCAGGCCTGTTATCATAGATCTCCTGTACTTGAAATGTGGTGATCTGACAATGTACTGCAATACAGAATTATTGCAGTATATTGTTTGAGCGATCCAACTCCCTAGGAGGGCTAAAAGTAAAAGATAAAGAAAAGCCTTAAAAAGTATTGAAAATAAAAAATTCTAATCACCTCTTTCCCCATTTTACAAATAGAAATAAAGAAAAAATAAGCATATTATTCATCGCTGCATCTGAAAATGTCTGAACTATTAAAATATAAATGTATTTATCCCTAATGGTGAACACAGTAACAGAAAAAAATCAAAATGCACAATTCACTGTTTTTCAATCACTTCTCCCCTCCAAATAAAAAGCAATTAATATTTTGTGTGTACACCAATGATGGTACCAATTAAAACAACAGCTCATCCTGCAAAAAAAGAGCCCTTAGACAGAGACCCCACATTGCAGAAATGCAGCTTTTTTTGTTGCAGATTTTGCTGCGGTTTTTTGAGACAAAGCCAGGAGTGAATTGAGCAGAGGTTAGAAGTGTAAGAACTTCCTATATATTTCCTATTCCTTTTGTAGCCATTCTTGGCTTTGGCTAAAAAAAAAAAAACACTGCAAAATCTGCAACAAAAAAAGCTGCATTTTTGAAACGCAGGGCCCGAAGCCTTAGGCTAGGGGCCCACGAAGTATAAACGCCGTCATTTTGCTTTGGCATAAACACTGCAGCAAAAACCACAGCATTTTACAGTCCTTGCAAAGTGGATGGGATTCTGGCTAATCCCATCCACACATTGCAGAAAAATATCAGCAGTGGACATGCTGCAATATTAAAAACCTTTGCGTTTTTGTAAATCGCAGCATGTCAATTATACCTACGGAAACACTGTCGTTATCCGTATATGTATAATTGAAGCAGAAAGTCCGAGGAGGAAAACTCTGCCGACTTTCTGTGAAAATGCTGCGAGAGAAAAACCATTTCCGCAACGGTTTTTCCTGCAGCGCTTTTTGGCTGCAGCTGGGACCTTAGCCTTACACAGCTTGGTAGAAATATAAAAAAGTTATGATTGTCAGAATATGGCAATGGAAAGGACATTTTATTTTGAAAAATATTTAAAAAAAATGTAACAAAAAATTTGTATCACTGTGATATTAAATAGTGCCATAAGGAAGTACAATTTTACCCACAAATGCCTTTATATGTGAATGGAAAGACAAAAAAGTTACAGGACAGGAGGATAAAATTAAATGAAGGAAGGAGATAAGGGAAAATGAAACAGAATTTAAAAAATAAATAAATAAAAAATTCTTCAAATTTTGGTTTGTAATTTCTAGTATCAAGAAATACTAATTACTGTATATTATAACATGGCAATCTTGCCTTAAAGTAGATGCCTCTCTCTCCAGGTATACGATACCGCCATATTTCGGCCATTCTTCTCCATCACACATCAATCTTTTGGCCCTGACAACAGACATGTAAATTATGAACAGGTCTGAACATATTTTTGGGCTTCTTCTGAAATGTTATCACAAAGAATATACTGAGAGTTCTAAAGAAATTATAATAGAACTTCCAAGAAGTTACAGTAAGATATCCTAGACATGTCAACATGTACAGTCCTTATATTTCATCCTAGACAGTCCACTGACACAACATCGAGATGGGGGGATTACATAGAGATTACATGGAGAGGTTTTTATTCAGACTGGCTCAAGGTTTTATTGAGACAGCATTAAGAGTTTATGATAGTAACTGCATTCACTTAAATCATACGAGACTACAGTGAAATATCATTGCTAGTCTGCACCTGTTTCCAATATTAAAGGGGTTGGCCAGGAATTTTGCATTTGTGGCCTATCCTTAGGATAGGCCAAAAATATCTGAGCGGTGGGGGGCCAATGGACTGCACGACACGTATTAGCTTTTTTCAGGGCTACTTCTAACGCCTGTACTATATACAGCATAAAGCCGGAAGCAGATAATTCCTGTCCCTATATATATAGTAGCCTGGAACCTGGAGTGCAGCTCAGCTCCCACTGACTTCAATGCAGTTATGGCACCCGGCCACTATATAGGGCATGGAGCCAAAAGCTAGCTCTTGGACATTAGAAGTGGCCCTGAACAGCTGAGATATACTGACAAACAAAAGGGTAACAATGTTTAGGACTGTTGACTTTCAGGCTCCATATCTCACCATCCACTACAGCTTGGAACGTGAGACTACCATCATTTTATAGACAGTCATCTTGGCTACCTCATACATAAATGTGACTTGCACATATTTAGCATAGGATTAGTTATGCAGATTCTTGTCATGTAACTGCATTGTTACTGTTTTGCTCCTGGTGGTGCAAAAATCTTTTCCTTCTTGTATACTACAAATGACAACCTGTTCTCACATTCCCTAATAGCTCAGGGTGTTATTAGGTTGGTTCACAAGGAAAAGGTCACAGGTTCAAATCAAGGATCAGCCATGAAGAAGATTTCTCAAGAAAAGAGAAACAGCATCATCCAGCTCATCAATAGGGGTCTCTGGGCAAAGAAAATTGCCAAACTGCATCATGTAAGTGCCATGGGCTCTGATGGGTGCAAATGGGGTTGGAAGAAACAAGGGAAAAGGGGGCTAATAGATCAAGAAATTCAAAGAACTGTCAAGTTTGGTGGAGGAAGCCTGATGATATAGGGTTGTTTCACAGCCAAAGGCATTGGATAGTTGACCAGGATCAATGGTGGTCTCAATGCTGAGCTATATGTGAGTATCCTACAAGACGAGTTATTTCATACACTCGAGTACTATGGGTATGAGAAGGATGACACGGTGTTCTAGCAGGACAACGACCTGAAGCTTACATGGAGATTAACAAAGAATTGGTTCAATGACAATGAAGTAGAGGTGCTGGATTGGCCCCCGCAGTCCCCAGACCTCAACCCAATGGAACACTTGTGGGTAGAGTTGAAGATAAAGCTGTATTCATACCCAAGAGAGGCGACCAGTATGCACCAACATAGGGAATATGTAGAAGAGACCTGGGATCAGAATTCAGTCAAGACATTCTTGAATCTGATGGAGAGCATGTCCAGAAGGATTCAGGCAGTGTTGAAAGCCAAAGATTTACAAAATAATAAAAATTTAAATTTAGATTTTTAGAAGCAAAATAGTAACAATGCAGTTACATGACAAGAATCTGCATAACTAATCATATGCTAAATATGTGCAAGTCACATTTATGTATGAGATAGCCAAGATGAGTGTCTATAAAATGATGGTAGTCTCACGTTCGGAGCTGTAGTGGATGGTGAGATATGGAGCCTGAAAGTCTCAAGGTCAAAACATTGTTACCCTTTTGCTGGAGAGTGTGGGTGAGTGCTGTACTCACATTGTGCACATCCCAGTCAAATAGGGGTACTTGGGATACCTGTTCTCTGATCATGGGGGTCCCACCAGTCAACCCCTCTGATCTGGATAGGGGATAAATCTTATTTGTAGGAAAACCCATTTGGTTTGTTAACCTTCTAGAAGGTGGATTGCTGTGACTTCCTAGAAAATGGCCTGATTGGCCTCGTCTTAAGTGGCCTATACACATAACATGATAAGATAAAAGCTGAACCTGGACTGGTCCAGCATCTAATCTAATGTGTTTGGGGGCTCCTAACTATCCCCTTATGGCAAATGTTCTCAGGGAGATAAGTTGCCTCTAAACATGTCTGACAGCCACTTTCTTCCCTCTCCCATTCAGTACACATCCAATACTCGGTCGAGCACACATGAATGGAGTGATTGGGTACGGGGTTTCTCGCAGACTTCTATTTCACGTGTATGACCAGCATAACTTGTTGCCCATGTTATTTCTCTCCTTCAATTTTATAGAAAACATACACAAACCCTAACATTTCTATATATACTTGTGTAATATCTACTTGGTGCTCTATCACGGAAAGCTTTTTGGAATTATAACTACTGCATTTCGTCTTCTCCAAGCTCATGTCTTCACACAGGACCACCCTAACAGTTGGCACAATGTAGCACTTGGCTTTTCTAACCCTGGATTTAAGTTTGAGGTCCAGTAAGTGACAGTAACGTCCATGCAGACAGACTGCGTAGGTATTTGTCTTAGACATCTCACACTTATTTCTTTGGCTCTGTCTTGGCACACTATGAACTTCTTCTGTCCTCTGTTAAGGTTCTTTTATAAATAGGAAAGTCTATAAATCACAAGGCTGAAAGATGGGGGTCAAGGGGCACCTAAGAGACTACTGACAGATATTTAAACACAAGAAACGCATTTGTGGGTTTTGTTTAGATTCAGAAAATTAAAAAAATATATATATTGCCAGGAGATGAAACTAAAATTTCACCACAAATTGTAAAGTACAAAGTCCAAAGATGTTATTTTACAGTTCACATTATACTTAGCAGTTACTGGTACGTATTCACATTTCACATTATAGTGTCCACCGTTAATCTAAACAGGATCTAAATTCTGCATTGACTAATTTCTTAGTATATCATTATAGAGGTTGGAGTTCAGTTTTTCTGATATGGAGCTAGAAATCTGCATTCAGTAAGCAGTAGCATTCTGCCTGCCTGCAGCCACCCCTAGGAGGTGCAATCCAAGGCCTGTATCAGGGTCAGATACAGAGAGTTGAGGATCACTGAGCAATAAAAATGTGGGATACTTACATAATAAGGTCCTTAAAGGGGTATTTCCATCTTGGCATTTATGACTATATCCATAGGATATGCCATAAATGACTGATAGATACTGGTTCCACTTCTAGGACCCACATCTATCTTGAGTATGGGCCCTGTTTGCAGCCAAAA
Organism: Leptodactylus fallax; assembly: GCA_947044405.1. Taxonomy (NCBI): domain Eukaryota; kingdom Metazoa; phylum Chordata; class Amphibia; order Anura; family Leptodactylidae; genus Leptodactylus; species Leptodactylus fallax. The sequence goes on from CAMRHE010000270.1 coordinate 1,592,436, forward strand.
GTAAATTAGAAGGCCGTGCATGTGTGACTCTCCATTCACTTGTATGGGAGTTCCAAAAACAGCTGGAGATTCCTACTAGGAGTTAGAATTCTGCATGAGCTCGAAACACATAAGAGGGAAGTGTCTGCCATATGGATTTTATCTTGTAAATAATAAAGATGATGCTAGATTGCTATCTTCTATTTTTGGAGTAAAATGGGTTATCGTTGATTATGTAGATAATCTGTTTTCCCTTAGTCCGAACAGCAGCACAATATGGGGTATTTCTGCCCCTGTGTGCTGGTAAGACAGGTGGAATTTTTAATTTACATAATTAATTAAGCAATACTCCCCTATAAGAGGCAAAAAAAACACCCCCAACTGTGTTAGTTATAAAGAATAAAGAAATAACAACAATCCTTCTTAAGGGGGGGAAAGCTTGTGCTGCTGTTCGGACTAAGAGAAAACAGATTATCTACATAATCAACGATTCCCTTTCGTCTAACAGCAGCACAATATGGGGACGTAGCAAGTAGATTCCCTAGGGAGGGTTCTCTCGCACTACAGTATAGTATGAATGTCCAAAGTCAGTAGCCTCTGAACTACGGACATCTAACAGATAGTGTTTAACAAAGGTTAGTTGGAATGACCAAAAGCGGCTGCACAAAACTGCTCAAAGTCAAGACCGACTCTCAGCCCAGGAGGCCGACACAGCGGCCCAGGAGGCCAAAATTGTTTCCTTAATCCCTCTTGATAAAGAGGATTTGGAAGCCATGAGACCTTTGTCTCTACCATATATATTAATTAAGAGGTTCTCCAATCTTCTGAATGGCTGTGTACGCAGAAGATAAATTTCTGGAGACACCATACTATATCCAGTGTATGGAGTTTTCCCCCCTCCTTGGAAGATGGAGCTGGGAAAGAAAACTGGTAAGGATGCCAGCAGGTGGTTATTAACCTGAAAGGGCACCTTAGGGTTAAACCCAGGAAGAAATCTGAGCTGGACCCTAATGGAAAAAAATATATGGCTCTTCAGAAAAAAGCCTGCAACTCTCGTAGTCTTTTTGCTGAGGTGATAGCTAGCAAAAAAGGTGGTTTTGAAAGCCAGAAACTTAAGATCCACCTCCTCCAATGTTTCAAATGGCGGGCCGCAGAGGCCAGAAAGAACTGTGGATAGATCCCAGTGTGGAACGGGAGCTGCAACCACTGGCCTAAGTCTCATAGCACCCTTAAGAAATCTGGGGATTCTGAGACAAACTTTTGCTTAAGCAGGTAGATAGGGCTGAAACCTGTACCTTAAGTGTGTCAGGGGAAAGACCCTTATCCAAGCCGCCCTGAAGAAAATTTAGAATCACTCTTGTAGATGGATTCGAACTATTCACTTCCTGTCTGGAGCACCACTCCTTGAAGACATTACCTATCCTTAGGTAGCTTTTACTGGTGGATTCTGCTCTTGCACAGGAAAGGGTCTTCAGGACAACTTCTGACAGTCCTCTAGATTTCCATAGGGACTGAGCAACCTTCAGGCTGTCAGGTTGAATCTCCTCAGATCCTGAGTTCCTTGGGAAACCAGGTTCTGGATTGTGGGAAGCCTCCAATAGATCCCTCGACTCATGAGCATGAGTTGGGAACACCAAGCTCTTTTTGGTTATCACAGAGGCTTGGTCCTGTCTGACTTTCATCAATATGGTATTATGGAAAGTGGAGGGAAGATGTACGCCAGCCTGAACCTCCAAGGGATTGACAGGGCATCCACTGCCAAGGGATAGTCCTCCTGAAACGTCTCTACCTTGGCGTTGAGTCTGGTCACCATAAGGTCTACTTCTGGAAGACCCCACTTCAGGGTGATCTGGTAGAACACTCTTGATTGAGAGACCATTCTCCTGATACAGTAAGACCCTGACTCAACTGATCCACTACTATGTTCAAGGAGCCATTGATGTGAACTGCGGAGAGATGGGACAGATTTTTCTCTGCCCAGGTGAAAATCAGACCTGCCTCCCTGAGGAGGGAGAATTATCTGGTGCCTTCCTGTTTATTATGGTCACCAAATTGACAGACCAGATCTTGACACCTCTTCCTCTGAGAAGAGGAGAAGAATGGAGGAGTGCCAGGTAAACTGCTCTGAGTTCCCTCCAAATGGATGATGTCATCCTTTCTAGCCTGCTCCAGACTCCTTGTATGGTCTTCTCATACAGATGGACTCCTCATCCTGAAAAGGTTGCATCGGTCAACAGGGTCCAATGAGGTTGGACCATGGACATCCAACTGTCAGGTGTATCCACCAGTTGAGAGATAGACAGGTTCTGGGAGAAAGTCTGATCCTCTTGTCAAGACTCAGAGGGCCATGATTTCAGACCCCCAGTACTTCCGACTGGAGGGGACGCATATGCCATAAAGTGCAAGGGACTGCATCGGCTGAGATGGACATGAGGCCTAGGACGCTCATAGTTTTTCTGATGAACATCCGAAGTGTCTTGAGAAGATACTGAAGAACTCTGATTATCTTTTCTCTCCTTGTCCGAGGTAAAGAAATTTCTAGGCGGACAGAGTCAGGCTGAATCTCAGAAACTTCTTCCGTGTGGAAGGAATTACCTCTGACTTCTCCCGGTTATTAGCCTAGATACTGGAGAAAGACACAGTTGTCTGCAGGTGCTGGAGCAGGATGGTAATGGCCTTCTAGTAGCTGTAGAAAGGGCAAAAGATTTGGCGGACATACTGGCTTGGTGTACGGAAGCTTCCTCTAGATAGTCTGCCGCCAAGGAAAACGACCCATGAAGGATAATAGATCGTGTGGAGACTCCGGAGTCAATGTCCCACTCCAGTTGGGCCAGATCGGAGCGCAGCTTCTTCGCTAGCTCATTGGAGGCGATGCCCACAGAAGCCTGAGCAGAGGCCGAGGAATAAGCCTTGGAGATTGGAGCCAACTTGCGCAGTGCAGTGGAGCAATTTAGCTACTGCAATATCCACCTTAGGTGGGGGACCCAATGATCCTACTGAAGGAAATAGGGTCCTAAACCTCCTGGATAAATAGGTTGTATTTTTTTGGGATGTCTCCACTCCCCTGTCAAAGCTTTATCCAGTGTCACGTCCACTTGGAAGGCCCTAGGCCCCCTATTGATGGAACTAGAGGCTTCTCCAAGTTCAACATCACGGTCTCCGACCACATGTACTTCAGCAGCCTAGGCTTTCTTACTAAGAGGTCTTCTGGAATTTTCCAAAGTGTCTTCATCAGGCGAAAGTGTCTCATTGAGTACGTGAAATTCCTCCTCTGATGGAACGGACTGAGAATGTCTCTCAGTACGAGGCTTCTTAGAGATCTGAGAAATCAAGTCCCGGATTTCTTTCACGCTCCTTGACCCACACAATTACGTCACAGATGGCCGGTTCCTCAGTTGGGGTCCCACGGCATTGGCGACAGTGAGTGTAGTCATACCATCAGGCAGAGGGATGTTGCATTCTGTAAAAGCGAAATGTTTCAGCTTAGAGAAGCTTTCCCTCCTGGAGTTACCGCTGCCACCGGAAGCAGAGGAGGACGTCAGTCAGAATAGTGTCAGGAGATCGGAAAAAATGCAGACAGTAGCAAACAAAAGTAAGCGTACAGAGACTTTCCTTATATAAGAGACAACCAATGTCTCAGGAGGAAAGTTTAAATAGGTAGGGAGAAAACCATACTTACCTATAAAATTTATATACACAAACTCTTTTAGACACCCTTAACAATGGGGTCTTTAATACCGCTACAGCGACAAAGAGAATGGCCTAAAACTAGTCCGGTAGCGCAATTCAGCAGTACAGAAAGTAGGCTGCAGAAGTGTAACAGAAAAAAACAGTTCCAGGAAAACAGGACCCACAAAAAGGTTCTGGAGCTGAAGTGACGACCTCACTTTCCCCGGCTTTAAAACCTTTCTCGTCCTCCTTGCTTTGATTCCACTGCTATAGCAAGTGCGGCGTGTTTGTGTGGCAGTCTGGGAATGAACCATAACTGCATCAGAAGGCAGTGTAGGAAACTTGTGTCTGAGACGCTGTGATCTGTTGTAGCTGAGTACAAACACCAGAAGCATAAGCTCTGCTGAAGATCTCATCCAGGCCAGGAGCTGCATAGTGGTGAAATAACCCTGCAATACAGCCTCCAAGGCTCAGAAACAGACACACACAGCATACACAACCTGCCCAGCAGCAAATATCTCACCTGAGATCCAACAAGGGCAGGCACCCAGCTCAGAATGGCCACTGACAGAGAGTGCAGCAGGGAGAAACAAGGAAGCCTCAGGAGTAAAAATCTCCTAAGGAAAGAGATGAACAGCTGAAGAGGAGAAAAGTTACTAAAATGTAGTTAACCCTCCAAATCCTTTTTAAGAAAAAATGAGAGGACAAAGAGCCTCCCTCCACCTGTCCCACCACACAGGACAGAAAAAAACATAGTGGGGGGAGGTCTCCTTTGCCTCTTATAGGGGAGTATCACTTAATTAATTATTTAAATTAAAAATTCTGCCTGTCCTACCAGCACACAGGGGCAGAAATACCCCATATTGTGCTGCTGTTGGACATAAGGGAAAAGGGGGTTGTCTGGCAAGTCTTTTTATTTTTAGTTCCTTCCTTCAGGGGCTACTTATGGGTTCCAAGTTAGTTCTGAGTCAAGGTCATGTGATCAGAATCAGCACCCATCCACCAGGTTGCTCTCTTCTCCCGTTTTCACCACTAGTTACCTAGTCCACTAGCCTCTTATCCTCTATAGCACAGATAACTAGTGGAGAAAAAAAGAAATGATGGAGGAGGCAGAGCAACATGGGCCACATGACCCAGGGTCGGAACCAGCACAGAAGCCGAAGGAAGTAAGTCAAAAAAGACTCCCTGGAGAATCAGTTTTTGGTGGAGTTGGTAGAAATGTACAAGACTCTAACTTAGTCTTCAACATAAATAAAGTTAAATTTAACAATTTTTAACATGAATTATATTCAATATTAATATAATATAAATTTATTATGAAAAATAATATTTAATGAATAGTATTACATTTACCAGTTTACTACAATAAATTTGTTATTGCTAATTTTGATGAAGAAGACATTTGTGAAGTAGTCGGACCTGAAGTTGGCGCCAGAGTGTGGAAAATTAAAGGAATCGAAGTTGAAGTTGGAAGTTTGGCTTACTGTCTTCACAGACCTGGTTCCAAGAGGAAATCTAACACTTATCAGAAACCTTGAAGGTGGCGTTTTTCTCTTTTACCCTCTGGGCCCTTATGCAGATGAGAAGGGTACACATCCGTCCTTATTATCTCTTAATTTCTCTCTATAATATAATTTTGCAGTTATAAAATACTATAAATGAGCAAACAATTTCTAAAAATTCACTTTTGTTAATGGTTCACAGGGAATAAACTACTGCCCAAATGGATAAAACAGATCTGTGACCACAAAACTGAACTCAATAGGGTTTACAAGTATGGATCCATTACAAGACTTCTGGATAGAGAACAGAGATACTTATTGAATATTTACAATCTTATTGGGTAGAATACTATACCTTTCTAATAAAACCTTTGGATCCATATTGTCCTGGAAGAGTGAATAGAGATTATTATATGTATTTGTCTTATAGACTTTTTAAGAGGAAAAAAACTTTTTAAATTTTTCAAATGATGGAGTAGATATCTCTTGGTTGGAACTTGGTTTGCTACTGCCAAACTGTGTTAGGCCAAGGCCCCATGTTGCAAAAACGTAGCTTTTTTGTTGAAGATTTTGCTGCTTTTTTTGAGCCAAAGTCAAGAGTGGGTACAAGTGTAATGGGAAATATCTAGGAAGTTCTTAAACTTCTCCCTTCTGCTCAATCCACTCCTGGCTTTGGCTCAAAAAACCGCAGCAAAATCTGCAACAAAAAAAAGCTGCGTTTCTGCAACGTGGGGCCTTAGCCTAACACAATTTGCTACTATGCAATAAATTCAACAATCATCTTCTCAAGACCTGGCAACCACCAATGATCGAAAATCTGAGTCAAATATCCCAAATAAAAGTCTAATGCCGTAGAAATACTCGGCTTGTCATAGATGCTGACATCTATATCACGCATCAAAGAATCATGAGCCTTATGACAGCCTGGCTGAAAATAAAAGGTCTATAGATCATTATATAACTGGACGGCATTCTCATCATGTCCCAGGATGCAAACCAGCTGGCAGAAGATGTAACACGTAACAAACGCTCCTGGTAGATCACTTATGCTGTTACGAATGTCTCAGATAAAGGCGCACAGGTAATTGAACTATTAAAAACACAGACCGTATCCATCAAAATAGAGTGAATCATGAGGAATGGGTGTTTTTTATAATCCATATAGCAATTTTGGCTTGGCCAAGCTAGCAGCGTAAGACTAGGGGCTTACTGAAGGCTCAGATGAAAGCCAAAGCAGTAGGTGCGGCAGATTATGTCTTCCAGTAACTTCATTAGGTAGAGTCATAATGGCAGTCCAGAAAACGGAGGGTCAGAATTACATATTTCAATCATGGCCAAGCTGACGGTATTCGGGCAGACCAAGTACGGTAGAAAAGGCTTGTCCAAACCAAGATTATGTAATATATATCAAATATACTGTATAATATATAGTGTACATACAGTAGACATGATATACAAATGCCAAAATGGCACCTCATGTTAAATTATAAATTTATTCTCTGACTCATTAATACCAAATTTATAGTTTTTTTTTTCATTCTTGCTACTCTTGTACAATAAAAATTATTTCACTATTTACCACAGCATCTAAAGGGTTAACACTGCCACATCCAGTCCCCTTGCCCTGCAATTGCGGGGAGTATTTTCAACACCTTTTCACATCCTTTTGCCGAAATGGCTCAAAAATTAGGATGTGAAAAGGTGGAGGATAAGGCCGGGGCCCCACGTGGCGTGGCGTTTTACAGACACTGTGTAGCAGAATCTAGCGAATCCCATCCCCACAGTGCAGGAAAATACACGCTGCGGACACACCGAGATTTCCAAAACCGTAGCAGTTTTGGAAATCGTAGCATGTCAATTATGCCTACGGAAACGCCGGCAGTTTCCCTTTAGGTATAATGTAGGAAATTCTGTAGACTTTCTGTAAAAAGCGCTGTGGTAAAAACCACGATGCGTTGCCGACATGATTTTTCCCGCAGTACTTTTTGCTGCGGCCCGCTACGTGGGACCTTAGCCTAAAGGAGATTCTGTCTCATATTTAACAATGTGTTAATGCAAGTTTGAGGTATTACATAGATTTATTTAAAAGTTGCATTGGAATGTTCCCCAAATTTTTCGTAAATTTTCACTAATCAAATTGGAAAGTATCACAGTCTGCCAGAAGATGTAGTTAAGCCCAAAGGAGAAGTTGTGTAAATTTGTGGCATAAGGCTAAGAGTACCAGGTTTAATAAACTTGGTGGAAATCTTGCCAACTACCCCCTCCCTTTTGATTACCGTAAAAATTTTTCGTAAATATGGGTCATAGTCACAAACAGAAATCAATTGTAAATGTATTAAACTAATTTTAAAGTAAAAAAAAAAATGATGTTCACATGGAATATAATAGGGGAGATTTATGAAATTTGAAAAATGAATTTTGCACTGTGATTGGTTGCTATGGGCAGACGAAACAGAAGCTCTTTTAGGCTAAGGCCCCAAGTTGCAAGCAGCAGCCAGAAAGCACTGCGGGAAAATCTGCGTCAGAAACACAGAAAGTCCGCAGAGGAAAACTGTGAGCCAAAGCCAAGATTGAGCAGAAGGTAGAAGTATAAGAACTTAAGAACTTTCTATATATTTCCCATTTCCTTTGTAGCCCTTCTTGGCTCTGGCTCAAAAACAAAAAAAAGCTGCATTTCCGCAATGTGGGGGCCTTAGCCTAAGGTGGCGTCCCACAGCAAAGTCCTCTGCGGACTTTCTGCTTCTATTATAAATATAGGGAAACCGCCGGCGTTTCCGTAGGTATAATTGACATGCTGCGATTTACAAACACGCAAGCTTTTTTGAAATTGCAGCATTTCCACTTTATTTCTGCAATGTGTGGATGGGATTAGTCAGAATCCCATCCACTTTGCAGGTACTGTAAAACGTGGCTTTTTTTGCCGCGGCCAAAATGCAGTGTTTTCGCAACATGGTGCCTCAGCCTAAGGCTAACATTAACATGCTGCATTTTTCACGCACACATTTTTGAAAAGCCACTTTTCCACAGCTTTTTTTCCTGAAATGTGTAGATGATATTAAACAAAATCTCATTCACCTTGCTGGTACTGTAAAACACTGTTTTTTTTTATTCTGCGTTTTTTTCAGTAGCGTTTTTTAGCTGCATTCGGCAACGTGGGGCCTGGCCTAAAATACAGTTTTTTTAAGCTTTGTTACCTTAGCTTTAGACAATTTGTATAGGTCTGCTCCAATGTACTGACAGACGTGAAGGTAATTCATACAAGAATAAAAGGTAAAAACAATACTCTGCAAGACCAAGCAGATAGTAAACCCAGTTTACATTTTATATCCACAATATAAAAAACAGCCAAACAAAAATCAAGGGGCATTTATTTCTACTTAACGGCGTAAAAGCCTAGTAAAAGACGCAGGTATAATATATAATAAAGGCTATGCATTTTTGCAGTTAATAAAATGTTAGTTACGGCTGCCATGAAAATGATTCATAAAATGATTCATAAGGTTGAACAGAAAGAATGCTGCATGCGACCATAAAACCATGGGCTTCCTTATGAAAAATGATTTCTTTTCCATAATATAAAGCAATGAACGTGTTTATTTTTACCATAGACTTTATAAAGTGTGACTGTCACCTACTAACAGAGTTGGTGTTAGGCATCATTTTGGCCTAGCCAGAATCACAATTCATTATATAGCGGAGGCATCACTGAAGTATATATAGCCAGATTCCGACAATGTTTCACTAGGATTAGAATCCTCCCCTTTATATTGACTTTTTAAAGAGGTTATCCCATGAATCGTTTTTATACCAAAAATCCTAAAATACTGTTAATAGGGGTTTTAAAGTATTTTTGTAGTGTCTCTAGCGTAAAATAATCATTTGCTTTCATTTGTCTACCTTGTGCTGCTACTAATCCACTGGTGGGGGGGGGGGGGTTTGGACAGAATCAGTCTCCTTCTCTCTCTGGCAGCTCACAATATAGTCTCTTCTTAGTTTCCAGTCATAACAGGAAGCCTGCTTTACTGCCAAACTGCTGTAGAGACTTTGGTGCTTCCCAGGCAACATGAAAACTTTTGGTGCACATTGTTATACACTTTAAGGACCAGGCAGAGCCACATGTTAAAAGTAAATGTCACAAATCTTCATTCTAACATGTAATCTCCAGTCCATCATGTAATGCACTTTATTTACAAATGTTGCTGTTTTCTGCTGGAAAAACTTTTTTTTAGAGATGCTGCCACTAGGTGTCTCCTAGCTAATTTGCTGTTCATTTCCTGTTACTAGGGAAGTTCCATCCATAGTTGACTTCAGTCTTAACATAGGTTCAAAGCAAGTGGAGGGGGGAGGTCTGTTCTCACTTCACACAGATAATGGAGAGGGGAGGGACTGATTCCCCTCCCTGCCTCAACATATCTGCACACAGCGTTTCCTGTGCATAGCATGCAGTGAGAGAATTCTTCAGTTTGTACAATGTAAGGAGAGTTTACTATGTACTTCTATATAAAGTATTTATGACTAGCTGCTAATATTATCGCCGATATGAGGTTATTCATAGACAACAAACAGCCTTCCTGACTGTGCTCAGATTTCTCTTTTTCTGAATCAGCTGCAACATAACTTGGAGCTGAAATCCAGTGTCACTTGATCTCCTAGTATATTGTATTCTCTTTTCTCAATGTGTTTGCTATTTTACAGTTACTCCTAGCAGAATTACATGTAAAGAAATCAATAGTAGTAGTAATGGATAGGGGAAGGGAGAAGACAGCTCCTTGTTGCATATGCCCACAAGGGAGAAAAGTAAAATGTGCTGCAGTTAGAATGGGTTATTAAAGAGTACCTTTCATGTCCTCAAGCACATGCGGTTTTATATATCGCTAGAAGGCTGAATTCAAGCCAGGCTTTCCCGTTATGTGCCCCAGGGCTGGAGATATCGGTGCCGGTAGTTTTCTGCCCATCATCAGAAGGGCATTCCTGACAGTCTAGCTGGGCTGTGAGGAACGCCCCCCTTGACTGTACTCGTCCATAGACTTGTACTGGGGGGGGGCGTTCCTCACACCTCAGCGTCATCGCTGGCCGGTAAGGAACACCCCCTCTGACAGTACAGGTCTATGGACGAGAACATGCATTACATGGAATTCTGGCGCAGGTTTTCTGTAATGCATTTACCATGGTTAAATAACATGACAATTTTAAGTGTTTCAGATACAGTAACCATACAGGGTGTCTTTGTGGTCTGTATAGATATACCATATTTTTCTTGCTTGTTATAGGTATACATATATAAGTAGTTATCAGAGCAGTATGTCTAAGAATGGGTGTCCACATGTGCATCCTTATATCACAGAATGATCAAAAATGTTGATTGGCAGAAAGAAGGAAGGGGCCCATCTTGATAAGAGGAAACATCCAGAAAGTCCTCGGGCTGGGCCTGCATTGACCTGCAAAAATTCTACTGGAGGACATGGACTGGTTATCAAATGACGCTGTGATTTTGCCTCAAGACCACTGTTACCAAGGGATCGAGGTGTTTGTCTGAAGAAAGAAACATTTGTTTTACTGGAAGCTAGATATAATATTAATATCAATGTCCTTCTAAGTAAGTAACATAGATAAGAATATATTTGTACATTTGAGAAGAAATAAGGCAGCCTAGAATCTCCATTTTAGTCAAAAAACACTATTTTTTGCATGCCAGTAAGGCAGAACATGGCCGGAATTTGGACTGTCAAAGGGAATTGTGGCCAAGGGATTGTCAATCCAACAAACTTGTTGCTCAACCAATCACAATGCAGATTTTATGTCTTATAGAGCTCTTAGAAAATAAAAGTTGCCTTGTGATTGGTTGATGTGGGCAACCAAAGTCACTTTTCTCATCATTTCATGAATCTTCTAAAAGTCTACCGGAAACATCTAGAAATGCATTATTAGCTAAACTGCATGTTAAAGTATGATCGGTTGCCATGGGGAACAAGGCGACTTTCTGAGTCTGACATTATGGGTCACATTCAGCCTAGGGCAATATTGCGATTTTGGGTTTGACTCCCACTACGTGACCAAGTTGCAGGACAGGGGATATTTTTCCATGATTGCACACCATACGAAATATGTAATAGGCTCTTAATTTGGCAATTGCTGCAAGCTACACAATCCTCAAGAGGATGTACACTCAACGCAACTCTAAACTTCCATTTCCGCAGCTACACAGTGTAGAGAGCCAGAAGCAGATAGCTCCCTCCATTGTGTAGTGAGTGTTCCTGGTTTCTGCAGCTCAGCTATAGATGGTACATTGCTGCTGTGGCTAGCAGTTATCTGCCATGGTCTCCTGATCTGTCATCACAATGGACACCATGTCAGCATGGTAGGAGAATCTATAACCAACTAGCTAACAGCCTAAGGCCTTATTCACATGACTAACTGTATTCACGTGTCCAGTTTTTTGACGGACTATTTTTCATGGCTCTAAAAAAAACCTGTCCTTTTTGCTGGACCTATAAATAGACATGTGAATAAACCCATAGACATTCATGGATTTTAAAACAGCCATCACACGGTCGTGTGAATAAGGACGTAAATGGACCGACACCATCATTTTTCCCATACAGCTCCATTGTGAATATAGGGGAACAAAAGTGTTTTTATTGTGCAAAAGTAGCGAAACATAAAAACCTCGATTTCATGCACCATAATCTGACAAACCTGCCAATTATTTATATTTACGGCACAAAATTTAAAGGAAAAAAATCATTGGCTGACATTTCTTTCCATCCCCCAGAAAGAGTTAATAAAAGATAATTAATAAGTTATATGTCCTCCAAAGTGGTGGCAGAAAAAAATACAACCCTTGCCACAAAAAACAAGCCCCTATAGAGCTACATCAATAGAAAAAGGTAAAGTTGTGGTTTTCAGGATAGAACAATGAAAAGCAAAAAAAAATCTTTGTGTTTTTACGGACATAATAAACCACATCCTTAAGGGTCCTTGGTTCTCCAATGTGTTTGCGGCCCTTTTGTGATTGCTTACATTGCAAACAGATTGAGGTTAAACTGAGAGATAAAGTGCATGGCGTACATGTCAAAATACTACACTACATGTACTCTGTTATCTAATCTAGTTCTAGCCCGCCCAGACATTCTGTACTCCAGAGTTCATAACTCCAGTGACTGCAAATTAGAAAATAAATTTATATCTTACCTTTAACTGTAACATACAGGAACTGACACAGACTGAGACAACCAGAGTGCCTAAAGGGGTTGGCCGGGAATTTTATTTATGGCCTCCAACCAGCCCCCACGTGGATCAGCTGTACGTGGCCGATTCCCACACCTGTACTATACAAAGCATAGAGGTAACCTGGACAACCTCTTTACTGGAGACCTTTTTTGTCAGTACTTTAGGTACAAAAACAAGCGAAGAAAGGCAAGCAAACATACAATAAGTTGAAGAAGTCCTATCTCTATAGGTGAGCATGCTGTCACCTGTTCTCCCATTCCTGTTGGGCTCTCTAAGCTAGCCTACAGCAATGGCTTCTCTGGAAGTTGCTCTGCTGTCTTCCTCACTGCCTGGTTGCCAACTACCACTTGTACCTACTGCTAGAAGTCCCCTACGCTGGCTCCATCCTTGGTGACTTTGTGCTCTTTTTCCATTATCAGTGGTAGTAGTAGTATAATGTTGTACCGTGTTAGCCATTGAAAGTAGTGGAAGAGTGAAGAAATCAGGCGATACCTTTTAGAGGCTAACTGAATATATTTGATGGTGAGCTTTCGGAAGTACTAGCTTCCTTCATCAGACATGGTGTTATACAAGAACTGAAAATTCACAGATTTTTTTTATACCCTATAGGCGTGGTCCTTCAAAGGATTTTAGAGTCCTTAAAAAAACAAATGCAATCTAAGTAGAGAAGTTATTTACAACCGGTCAAAATTATTATCTGTTTGCAATGAGCTGGTGATTTGTGACCCTCACAGTTCATACATAGTGTGACATGAAGCTGGCATGAATATTAAGTCCAAATTGCAGAGTTTTAAATTTTTGCATAAACTTGTACTCCCATTCTTTCCTTTCCGTCTGCGTCTTAAAATGTCCCATTAAAACCACAACCCGCAAATCTTCAATAGAGTGGTTTTCTCCAGAGAAATGTGCGGCCACTCGGAGATCCTTTACCAGTGGTGACATGGACGGCACTGCCTAGCAAGCCAATGGCCAGCTACGTAACCACAAAGCTCAAATACTATGTGTGAGGACATTGATGCCAGTTTTCTTACGTTAGAAAGTCCCAAATATTTGTGCAAACCATCAAAAATTTGCCTCTATTTATTGTTTTATGCAGCACTCACCACTATTCCTCTCTTCCTCCTCCTATCACACGGAGGACCAGAAATGCACAGAGGCATATGCCTCCCAAGAGGACCTGTCACCAGGTCTGAAAAAGCCAATGACATTCATCATCTGATAGGCGCTCAGCATTTTGTTAATCTAATTCCGTTCAGCCACTCCAAAGATATAAGCCCTGTTAGTGTTGAAGTAAATTAGCCAAGTGGGCGGTGACACTGTGGTTTCTCTGAGGGTGGGATCTCGATGTGCTCTATGCTGTGTATCAACACTAAAAGGGCTTATATCTTTGGAATGGCTGATACCATAAAGCCATAACGCTCAGGGTGACAGCGCCTGTCGGATGATGTACTGTATATTATTGGGCCTTTCTTTAGTAACTGAAGCCGATCTCTCTCCAGTGTACAGGAGATCAAGTCTGGTATATGGAATCCTTTGATAACATACTCCTTGGAGTTTCTCCATTCCATTTTGAAGCTATGAGCATCTATCCCTGTATTATGCAATAGGCCAGTAGGATACATAAGTCAGTAACAGCTGGAGTGCTGATAGCTGCCCATCCCTATTCCAATGATTCCCTCCTGCTTCTGTGTAAAGTCTTGGCAATGTAATCCTCGTGTGCTCGCTACTCCTCTGGTACATGGCTGGTTCAGGCTTGCCATGTTCGTGTATGTTTTTTACCCTAATTAAAACAAAAAAAACAAAAGCTGAGAAGAATGGGATTAGTTAATGAATGGGGTATTTTATCACATTGCAACACCCAAGGCAGATCCAGGGAGATTGCATTCCTTTACCGGAGATGTAAGAAAAGTGATTTACCATAACAGAAATCTTGGAGTAACAATTAACCCTTTATATTGCAGGTACATGAAGGATGGAAACAATACTTGGTTTAAGTGAGCCTAAGAATAATTTGTACATACAGTATTAATGTGTATGTGTAATGTGGACATATTAAAGGGGTTGTCCGGGATAAAATACGAATTAACCCCTAAACTAAACCCCCACCCCCCCGCCTAACTTCTAATTTACTTATATTAAAAAAAATCTATAATTTCTGATAATCCGGTGACGTTCCATTTCCCCGCTTCCGAAACAGAATGTCACCACTACTCTCCATCCCCCAACCCCATCAATACTTACGTGTCTACCTGTCAGGGAACGGCTCCTCCCCTCTTCCTCTCTGCAAGCGTTTGCGCAGTCTGGAGGTGCCTGCGACACACGCACAGTAGAGATTGCACTCCATCTCTACTGCTCAGGCGTCACAGGTACTTCAGGTCTGTGCACTCACTAGGAGAGTGGAAGAGAAGCGTCTCAAGCCTGCGCACAGTGAAAAGGAGGAGCCGTCTCCCAGAGAGGAAGACAGGTAAGTATGATGCGGTGGGGGAGGTGGGCTTAGTTAGTTATTTGGGAAGGGCTAGTAGTGGGCGGGATAGCTTAGCTAGGGAGATAGGGAGGGGGGTGTAACGGAGTGAGAGAGGAGGGAGGCTGACTGAGAGGGAGGTAGTGTAGAAGGTACACAGGAAACTACATAGCAGGAAGGTACACCATGTAAACAAATGCAGAAGATGCCAGGAGCTCCCAGAGAAACCCAGAAATCACTCAAAACACTGCTAAAGGTATATGGGTGTACTTATTAACCCACTGATAGCACTAACAGACCTTTTTAAAAAGAAGATTTTTTTTGCCCGGAAAACCCCTTTAACATTTGCATGTAGTGGATGAGCATGTGATATTAAAGGGGTTGTCCACTTTATGATCACTTTTTATTTATTTCTTTATAGAATAGAAATTTCTGCAGTTTGGTAACTCACATGTATTTAAGATTCTGCTCACATAACTGTTTTATAGCAGCTGGTGATCCCTGTCTCTACACTTTAGAATGGAATAGTCCATGGATCAGTCAGTCTTATGTTATGTACCCAGAAATTGAATGACTAGGTCTAAACGTGGCATCACTCATGTGATCCAAACACACAGTAAGCAGCAGTGTTACCTGATCCATAGACACTGATAGACATGATGAGATGCTGTAGTAATACTGTATATACACTGACAGACATGATGAGATGCTGTAGTAATACTGTATATACAGTGACAGACTTGATGAGATGCTGTAGTAATACTGTATATACATTGACAGATATGATGAGATGCTGTAATACTGTATATACACTGACAGACATAAGATGCTGTAGTGATACTGTATATACACTGACAAACATGATGAGATGCTATAATATTGTATATACACTGACAGACAGAAGATACTGTAGTGATACTGTATATACAGTGACAAACATGAGATGCTGTAGTAATACTGTATATACACTGGCAAACATAAGATGCTGCAATAACACTGTATATACACTGACAGTTATGAGGAGATGTTGTATTAATACTATATATACACTGACAGGCATGATTAGATTCTGCAGTAATATTGTACATACACTGGCAGACATAAGATGCTATAGTAATACTGTATATACACTTACAGGCATGATGAGATGCTGTAGTAATACTGTATATACACTGGCAGACATAAGATACTGTAGTGATACTGCATATACACTGACAGACATTATGAGATGCTGTAGTAATACTATATACAATGACAGACATGATGAGATGCTGTAGTAATACTGTATATACAATGACAGACTTGATGAGCTGCTGTAGTGATACTGTGTATACAGTGACAGGCATGAGAGGCTGATGTAATACTATATATACACTGGCAGACATAAGATGCTGCAATAACACTGTATATACACTGACAGTTATGAGGAGATGTATTAATACTATATATACACTGACAGGCATGATGAGATTCTACTGTACAGTAATATTGTACATACACTGGCAGACATAAGATGCTATAGTAATACTGTATATACACTTACAGGCATGATGAGATGCTGTAGTAATACTGTATATACACTGGCAGACATAAGATGCTATAGTAATACTGTATATACACTGGCAGACATACGATACTGTAGTGATACTGTATATACACTGACAGACATTATGAGATGCTGTAGTAATGCAGTATATGATCTGCCCCATCAGTAAACTACTATTCACCTGTGAGATACCTGGACTGTGGAAACTGAATATTTTTGCGGAATGTGGATCAATATTTGCGACCAGTAAATCCACTACAGTCATGTGCAGAAGGCCTTAATGCCCATTTTTTTAGTATGCAGCATTCTCCAATGGATCCATATGGGTCCTTTTTTTAGCCCGTCAACCAATGGGTTCATTTGTAAGTTGCATGTTCCATGTTTGCATAGTTCACATCTGTCTATTTGTTCCATTTTTTTCCTCTTTATTTATTATTTATATTGTTATAGCCAAACCAACCTCATTCACATTAATAGAACCGATATCATTTACTGACATTTCTGAATTGACCATATCCAGCACCTGTGAATTATTTCTTTTTAATTCACATTTTATGATATCACTATATACTTATAGTGCAGCATTATTTAGTGCCTACTCATACCGTATACATAATCTAGGTCATTTCTGGGCTTGTGGTCAGTAGCTATGTGAATTTTTTTTTAACAAAACCCTCAAAAGTGCCTTCTGACTCATACTGGTTGCTGTGTTTGGTGTTGATCTGTTTCCAAAAGTCTGCAGAGAAGACTCGTGTCTACGTATACTGCTGGAACCTAAAAGAAAGTGCGACTAAACAAATCCTAGGTGTCCTTCTTTGGGCAATTGTTGGGAGGTATGCTGCATGCTCTTGAGCAAAAAGGTCAGCGAAGATCCTTTTTCATCACATACCTTTCCACTTTGCGAATAATTTCTTTAAATGACTTTCCCTAGAGACATAAGTTATGTATTATGTATGTAATATGGATATGTATATATAGTGGCATTTGTAGCGCCGACGTGTTTGAGCTCGCTACCAGTGTACTCTCGGAGAAGACATTGTAAATACTGGTGCGCACTGTCAGCAGCTCCTCATATTAACACCTTTCAAGAGTACAATATCCTCCAACATTGGTTAAAGCTAAAACATTTCTATCTACTGACAACACAGCCGCTCAAATATGGTGGTGGCTTTGCTAATGGCTAAGGCAATATTATGACAGAAGAGATGAGTAATGCTGCAGGGCGATGACAGTGACTTATTTTTAGTGATCTTCATCAAAGCCCTTTTTCAGCCTATTTTGGGAAGAGGACATGTTCTAAGTCTGAATTTAGCCCTATTAACAGGTAACTACAACATGTCTGACCTGTAGCCCTTCTGAAACTAAATATTGTTTTATACTGACACTGTTTAAGGAAAGGAATTACATTGTCTGAATTGTGGCCTGATCATTAACATAACTTGAGACAATTTTTTTCTTAATAACCAGCCAGAACCTCCTAAAGTATACAGCAAACATGCTCTGCAAATGCAAAGTGGAAGGCTACATACATTTTTCACGGCCATCCTGCACCCAAGGGGGCGGTCGTTTTCACGGATCTCCATACATTGCAGTGTATGGAGGGATCTGTGAAAAAGGACAAAAATAGGAAATGACCTATATTTTGGATCGACCATCAAAATAACGATCATTTGAATAGCCCCCATTTATGGACACTGAATTTAGTGCTGCCATGTGACGTCCATTAAAAAATAAATGCCACGGTTATTATTCACTGTTATGTGTGCGTGTCACCGGCCCATGATTGAACCACCCACGAATGTCATCCTGTGTCGCCCATTCATTGTGGCCAGTGAGCACGGTCCACAAAACGTACAGGAATAGGATCTGTCGTGTGTATGGGGGCCATAAAAATGAATAGGTCAGTGTGCTAGCAGTGAAAAATATGACTAGCACACTGACTGTGCACATGGTCGCGTGCATGAGGCCTTAGGCTGAGGCCCCATGTTATGGAAACGCAGTTTTTTCTGTTGCAGATTTTGCTGCGGCTTTTTGAGCCAAAGCCAGGAGTGAATTGAAGGTAGAAGTATAAGAACTTCCTATAAATTTTCCATTCCTTTTGTAGCCATTCTTGGCTTTGGCTTAAAAAAACAGAAAAAGCTGCATTTGCGCAACATGGGGCCTCTGCCGTAAGATTAGATTTTAGACTACCATCGCTCATCTGAAACGAATATTCATTGACCGTTCATACAGATATCTGTTCCAATCACAAATAAGAAAGAACAATTGTTCATTATACAAAACGAATGATCATTATATGAACGTTCGCCAACAACCCATGGGGATTCTGACCAGCCCATATTTTGAAAAATACATGCCCACCATGCTTAAATTACCCACAGGCTTGTCATGCTAGCCCATACACAAGAGAGATGGACGAAAGAATCCAACACAGCTGATTTTGGTTGTGACCCACTTTAATTGATGGCGGGCTGGATAGGACGAAGGTTTGTAGGTTTATACACGAATGATCATTTTGCTGCGTTTTTTTGAGCCATAGCAAAGAATGGCTAAAAAAGGAATGGGAAATATAAAGGAAGCTCTTATACTTCTACCTTCTGCTCAATCCACTCCTGACTTTGGCTCAAAAAACCGCATCAAAATCTGTAACAAAAAAAGCTGCGTTTCCACAACGTGAGGCCTTAGTCTAATACAGTACACAAGAAAATGCAACACCAAGGACAAGCCATAAGTCACTAAAATCTTCAAATGATGACATTTTCATGCACTTAGCTCCAATCTGTGGCATGTGAGAGGGGCATAAAAGCCAGATTAAAAGCAAAGTTTTAGCCACTTAAGCCTAGGGCCACACGTGGCGTAAACGCTGTGGTTTGACCACGGTAAAAATGCCACAGGAAAAAATGCACATACACATAAGGTATCCCTGTGTCCAAAAACTCCTGGCCAACAACCTTCTAAAAATATTTTTCCCATTCAGTGAATATCTTAGCGGGAGAAATAATCTAAAGAGCCAAACCGACATTTTTTCGCAGTTTTGCCTCTTGGAAAATTTTAATTAAAATCGATCAAAGCAATAGACATTCCCCCAAATGTTATAAATAAAAAGTACATCTGGCCCTGCGGATAAAGACACCTTAAGCAGCCCCGTACATGAAAATCTAAAAATTTGTCAGAATATGGTGAAATTTTTTTGCAACGTTTTGGATTTTTTAAGTGGTTAAAACATATTTAAAAAAAACCTATATGAGGCCGCTTCCTCATGTGGCGTAAACGCCGTGGAAAAAAAACGCGGTGTTTTACAGTCGCAGCAAAGTGGATGGGATTCTAGCGAATTTTGTGGTAAAATACGCCATGTGGACACACGCAGCATGTCAATTATATCTACAGAAATGCCGTCAGTTTCCCTATAGATATAATTGAAGTAGAATTAACTTTCTGTGCAAAGCGCTGCAGGAAGAACCGTGATGCATTGCTGCCGTGACTTTTCTCGCAGCGCTTTCTTGCTGCGGGACGCCACGTGGGGCCTTAGCCTAGGCTGGGTTCACATCTCCGTTGGAAATCTTAGACTTGGAGAGAAATTTCTGCACTGAGAAAGTCGCACAAACGCCTAGTACACCCCATACTTCCCAGTACATTGTACAGAATATTAAATGTTATCATTGTGAACTACAATTTGTCCAGCAAAAATTAAGCATTCATACATGTCTGTGACCGGAAAAATAAAAAAAAAGGTATGGCTTTTGGAAGGCGGGGAGTCAAAAATGAAAAGCTAAAAATGGCTGCAGCAGGAAAAGCTTAACTGGTGGAAGCCCCGGGCCATTGTCCCCTTTTATCCATGCAATATTCCAACCCTGAAGGGACTGGGGTAGTTTGTTAAATCCTACACTCCAAAACTGTAGCATAAAAAAAATAATTTTAAAAAATCGCTCAATTTTTTTGAGCTCATTAGTGCAAAAATTGTTATAACTTTTTACACAACCCACTACACTTTTGAAATGAGGGCAGGTAAGTGGGTGTGGTTAGCCTCTGTCTGTATTACAACAGATTTACCAACTGTGACTAAAAGGTTGCAAAAACTGTCGCAATCTCACTCCTGTAAAGGGATGGCATAGAAAGTGGAGTAACACCTCAGCACGGAAGTGTTAACACCCCGGCCTGACATATTTCTAACTAGCGTAGATTTCCATTCTGGCACTGTGACTCCGGCCATTTATGAAGAGGCTGGAGTCTGTTCATAAATTTCTCGTTGTATGTGTTAGTCGGGTCTTTTATTAAGACTGGTGTACAATACCAACCAATCTTAATAAATCTGCCTCATTGTGTGACTTTTGATAAATTTGGTGCAAATGACGCTAGTGCAGACTCCAGCAAAACTAACTTTAAAATTCCCCACATAAATCTTCCCAAAAGAGTCTAATACAAAAAAAAAATAAAAAAATGCAATGACAAAAAGTGCCAGTGTTTCCTATAGAAAATAAATAATATGATCGGGTTGCTGTGAGCAGCAAGTTATCTGATCGGGTTGCCATGTGCATGAAATTGTCTGATTAAGTTGCCATGTGCAACAAGTTATCTGATTGGGTTGCTATGCGCAGCAAGTTATCTGATTGGGTTGCTATGTGCAGCAAGTTATCTGATTGGGTTGCTATGCGCAGCAAGTTTTCTGATCGGGTTGCTATGTGCAGAAAGTTATCTGATTGGGTTGCTATGTGCAGCAAGTTTTCTGATCGGGTTGCTATGTGCAGCAAGATTTCTGATCGGGTTGCTATGTGCAGCAAGTTTTCTGATCGGGTTGCTATGTGCAGCAAGTTTTTTGATCGGGTTGCTATGTGCAGCAAGTTTTCTGATCGGGTTGCTATGTGCAGCAAGTTTTCTGATCGGGTGCAGCACTTACATGTTTCCTTACAACAGTTTTTAGGCACAAGACTCGCACTTTCTCTCCGCTGAAGGTTTTGTTAGTTTGTACAAGACTTGAGCAGTTTCTGTAAATCCCTGGGCGGGGTCTGGAGATGTCACTCATCTGACATGTCAGGTTCCCTTATAGGCTGCAGGCGAAAGGTTCCAGCTTAAAATATTGAGCTGCTTTGTTACTTTTCACTCCAGATAACAAAATCTGTGACAAGTTAAGGCAGCCTTAACTTGTTCTACATGACATGAAGAACACATTAACCTTTTATTTTCCATATTTCTTGCAATGTCCTTGCCATCTTGGAGAGCTAAGCACAGATCTTCTGTGGATGTAGGCTTGCTCCAATCCTTCTGTCTCTTCATGTAATCCCAGACAGACTGGATGATGTGGAGATCAGGGCTCTGTGGGGGTCATATTATCACTTCCAGGACTCCAGGCCACACCAAATATTGATGGGATTTAGATTTCTCTCTTGTTTTGTTCATTCGCTTAATTTTATTGCAGCACACCATCCTAAAACTTTTGCACAGTATATAGATATGCAGTTGCACCCCAAGCCTGTATAACTTTCAAAGCTTTTAGCTGCTGGAAATCAAAACAGACTATGGGATTCTGGACCCCAAACCGAAATTTTTAAAAGGGCCTCCATAACATTTTCCATTTCTAATATTGGTGTCTCTATATATTGAAAAATGGAATTTGAGCTCCAAAGACTGGGGTGCAAATGCTAGCTCTTTATCTTCTTTTAACTAAGCCTCCTCCTATGGCCTCCTTCTCGACTTCCGTTATTACAGTCTGTTGATCTCATAGGATGAGAGCAACCGACATTAACAGCAGTAGAGTGACGGATGCAGACAGAGCCCCCTCCGTTCCCTTTGACTTTAATGTAAAAAAACATGATGGACACATTCTTTCAATAGAAAAAAAAAAAAAACATAATAGAAGAAAGCTTCCATCACGTGTTTTTTTTTTTTTTTTTACATGGGAGTGAATGCGACGGACACTAGACAGAGGGGGCTCCATCTGCATCTGTTATTTAATGTCCTTTGCGCTCATCTTGTGATGGAGGAGAGCAATGGACATTAAATGGGTTATCCAGGAATTTGACAAATCACAGAGGAGGTCGGGGACAGTGTAACATGAAAAAAAAATCATACTCATCTATCCCGGGCGCTCCGGTGTGTGCCACCGCTGCCAATTCAGGTGCATGCCGTGCCTTCACTCCCGGAAGTCCTGTATCATATGTGATCACTGAAGCCAATCAGTGGCCTCAGCGGTGGCTTGAAAGGACCTGGTGATGTTACTCACTTACGTCACGAGGTCCACTTCCTGTGGCAAAGATCCTGAGCGACAGGACAGCAGCGGTGGACACCGGAGTGCCAGGGACAGGTGAGTATGATTTTTTTTTTTTTTTTTTATGCTTTTATCCTCTGTAATTTGCCCAATTCCTGGACCACCCTTAAATAACAGTCCTTTACGCTCCATTGAGCATCCTGTGTTTTTTTTTTCCACCTATGTTTGACGTTGTATATGAAAAGTTGTGACACCTTCACACATACCCATGGTTGTTTCAGACCCTTGCTTTTTTGTGATCTCTGTATCCATTTGGTGTGCCCTTTAATAAAAATGTGATTGAACCATAAATAGCGCTAGTGTGAACTCACGCTTATAGAACTTCATTTACACACTGTACTGAAATCTGCAACTACCAGTTACATGCGAAACACTGGATCAGATAATGTATAGAAGATGGGATTGTACACAGAAAATGAAACAAATCAATATTAAAAATGGAGATCAGGAAAGACTTTTTTAAGGCCAAAAATTTTCACTGTCATATCATCAAAACCGGGGACTGTTCCTGTAAACTAGGGACAGCTGGGACGCATGAGATGATATTCCAGAAGGCTAATGTAAGTGCAAGCGGATAAAATGAGCATAGATAAAGTGAGTAGTAGTATATATTAGGGAAAATTTACACAAGTTTTATTGTTTCCGTACTTAGATGTAATCAGATGTCTCGGCTGATGGACTGATCACGTCTTGGGGATCACTTAGTGCCATATGTACCTAGTAAATAGGCTTTACATTAGGTATACATTAAAACAAACAAAATTATTGACACGTTGATGTATATAATTGCAGAGGGATTACCTAGATGACTGATGTTCTCTGCAGTTTAGAATGTACGGAGACTATCCCTACAAGAGTCATGAGCGCTATCGAACACTGTGGCTTTTCAGAAATGACACTCAGGCCAGGAAGAAATGTGTTCCAAGGTATTATCCCTGTGTTGACACCTAAAGCTGCTCTAAGCCCAGGATTTGCGGAAGATTAGCTTCACAAAGCTTTGAGTTCTTCTGAAACTGAAGTATTCATTTGATTTAGAGATCCTTGGAAGAAGAACTTCAAAATAAATGACCATAAATCAATCATTCGTTCCCGAAATTAGCACCGGTGTTTTGCGTCATCCTTGACTTCTGTTGAGATGTACCTACTTATCACAAGGGAAGACATACCCAAACCACTCAATGAACCATGAGGTACCCTGTGACCCCTTAATGCCATTGGTTCCCACTGAGTTTGTATGCATCATATCGGCATGAGTAAGAAGATCTTAGCTCACCTTTTGTTGGTGAGGTTTTCTGTTTTGAGAACAAGGACCACCATTCAATTGGATGAAGCCTCTTGGCACTGGGGGGACAACTAGGAGATTAACCGCTCTGCACTGATAAAGCCCCGTCACTGCCTCTTTCTCTTCTTTTTCTTATTATGTAGTGATTATATTGGCATTGTACATCGCAGAGGTGCATAACACATGTACTGCTGGGAAAGACTATTCAGCTATTTATAGAAGTAGGTCCTCTTATGTTTTGTGGGACAAGCTGTATTTTTTAATAGAATAATTTAATGTTCCATAGAATATATGTAAAAAATAGTTTTGTGCTGGAATAGGAAAAAAATACTCTTGACATTGTTTTGTGGGTTGAGTTCCCTCTGCAGAAAAAAAATTAAATTCATTAAAATCAATTAAAAAAATAAAACCTTATTTAAAAATTTGCTTTATGTCACCATATTCTGACACCCATAATATTGCCATCTACAAAGCTATATGAGATCTTATTTTTTGAAGGGTGATCTGTTGTTTTTATTTTATTTGTATTTATTTTTGGTTAAGAAGACTTTTTTTTAACTCAAGTCATCTTTATTAAACTTTTTTTACATTACAAAAACAACAAAACAAACCCCAAATGAAAACAACCACCCCACCCACCCTCAAAGAACCAAAACCCCAGTATCCCACTGGGGAGTATCCCACAGGCAATATCACTAACAAGCAGCACTCGGGACCTCCAACATTAGAGGTCCATAGGGAACAGGGTAGAGAGGGGGAGAGTACGTGGACACCCACTCGATATTCATTCCCCCTAGTGTCATGTAGGAATTAGTGGGACATCACCCGCGCAGTATCAGACTGATCTTGTCAAATGGTGATCTTCTCAAATGTGCTGATGGAAGCCCCAGAGTAGCCACCAACGGAGCCCATTTTTTTTAGGACATACCATTAACTGATCACTTGTACAATACACTTAAGCACTTCTGTACCTGCACCATCAGTATTATGATGTACATTTAATGTATGTCATATATTGTAAGAGAAGTAACATGTAAAAGTACAACAATGGAATTGTTGGGGTGCTGACCCAGGGTCACATCATCTGGCAACCAAGTTGATGCAGCTGTTCCATCCTTTCCAATGTTGACAGGTATTACCTATACTATGGGGGCTGCCGGAACCAGTCTGGAAACATGACGTGCCACACTGATAGAACCCAGGTCGGAAAAAGGTAAAATTTAGCACCCAGATAGCCCCTTTAATAGTTATAGTGGCTGTTAAGCCAAGAAGGATTAGTTCAGTATGTGAATGAAAGTCACTTCACTGTTCCCTATTGCTCTGGGTCCATCGTTCTCTACTAGCATCTGCAGCAGTGACATTGTAGCCTATTACTAGCTGTTGTGGATCATCACTGCATTACGTATAAGCAGTCATACAGCTATGTCAACAGGAAAATAAAACAAATGCTGCATTCTGAAGCCCATAATAGACCACATACTTAAAGGGGTTTTCTGAACTGAAAATATTGATCACCTATTCTTAGGATAAGTCTTAATTTCAGATGGAGACGTGGTCACCTAGGTGCATTATTTCTTCCTTCAGCTCAGTAGGATTACTAGAGATTGCCAAGCACTGTGCTCAGCTTCTCTTTAGCAGTTCCATAGAGATGAATGAAGTGGCAGCATGCCTGCCTGACCACTATTCTATTTGATGCGAGCTCAAGGGACTCTTGTTCTTGTGATCGGTCGATGTCCCAGCGGTCAGACTACCCACCACCAGATGGCTACCATTTTGGTCAGTTTAAGCTCTTGTCCTCCAGAGTGGATATCATGAAAGCATTGACTTTACTGGACATCATTCCATGCTACTTCCAGTGGGAAAATGAACATTTTATTACTGTTACCGCACTACCAATTATTGACAGTAGATGTTCTGTCCCTTTCCAAAAAATCTGTGCTAAATATTGTTTATGTCCTACCATTCTGTAATGCTCATCTTCAGAAGCAGCAGAAGTAAAATGGTAATGTAACTGAATACTGTTGGTGCTTCACTTAAGTATGGGACACATATTGTAAAGTGTGTCATGTGCTACAAAATGTCACCTTGTTCCTGGGATGGAAGTCATCCTGTTGCTGTGTGTAACCAAGAATACCCTCCTTAATGAATTATATCCAGCGATTTCTTGGATAGTAGGCCACAATTCAAATGGATCAAAGTTGAAAAACATCAAGAGGGGTAGCCAAGAGGGTAGGAGGGCAGAGAGCAGCAGGCCTGGGTCAGGAAATCAGGAGCCAGGAGCAATGAATTGGATCCTGTGCTTATTTTCTTTGGCTCTACAACACTGCTGCACGGAATGTAAATTGTCTCCTCTTCGGAATGCCGGCTCCACTGCCAGGACTCACCTGATATCATCTCTGTCTGGCACCGAAGTAGCAGGTGCTTTATCAAGAGACCCAGGGCACGTAGGCACTGAATGTCTACACGCTTCCTTGGCATGGTGTGGAACCTGGAGCAAGTTGTCTCACTCTCTGGTTTTAAGCAGGTGAACTTCTAGATAACATTAGATATAAAAGATTAGTAAATATGTCACCACCATCCATTATAATGCACAATAAGACCTGGTCGCATATAACAGCTTTGTGACATTCAGGATGGTACTTTGTAGCAAATATCCCATTAAGTCCGGTTGCACGCAACCGTGTGCTTACCACCGGCCGTAAATTAAAGGCACGGGCGGCGCCCGGGGGACACATGGATGTCTCCCGTGTGCTGCCTGTGCATCGGTCGTGCCTCCGCGGCCCCTTCCATTAAATGAATAGGAGCCATGGAAGCAGGGCCGCAAAATCGGACAGGAATAGGACCTATTCCATATTTTGCGGCCCAGACTGTCGGCCCGCACACGTGACCGTGCCATTCACGGTCATGTTTACGGCCCATAGAAATGAATGGGTCAGTGTGCTATCCGTGAAAAAACCCAGATTGGACACTGACCGTGCACACAGTCGTCTGCAAGGGTCTTAATACAGTTGTTTTCTCCCCACTTTTTATCAATGGCATTTTTTTTTTCCCCTTTTTTTTTCAGTGCAGGAGAAAGATACAATGAAAGCTGAATGTACACACCAAGTAAAAAAATACTTGTACTATGAAAGGGTTCTCTTTATCGGTCGTGTTATATACCGCTGGAAAGCTGGCAGTGCGCTGGTCAGTTTTGCCAGTATGTGCCCTGGTTGCAGAGATATTGGTGCTGTTAGCTTTGGTACCGATATCACTGCATATCTCAGAGAGACCAGCCTCACAGTAAGGAACGCCTCCCTGACGGTATATTTCTATAGTCTTGTATTGCCAGGGAGGGCGTTTCTCACCGTCCAGCAATGACGCTGAGCTGCGAGGCCAACCAAAACTATACCAAATAACAATACCGAAACGAACAGCACCAATATCTATGCAACTGGGGCACATAGTAGCAGAGCTGACATCATTCCAGTGGTTTATAACACAGCGGACATTAAAGGTCCTTCATGATCGGACACATATTTCTTTTTTGTGGAGGGGGGTTGTACATGCAGTTTTGAAGGCTATAATTTCTTTTCCATTTGTTCATCTGTTAACTCTGCAAGGATGTACAGGTTTGCCCTTGCAGAGTTAATTGCTGACTGCCCACTGGACTAGACCCTAGTCTTTAGCATGTTAGTATTTTTCTAGTATATTCCATTTGGCATTGGCACAGGTCTCCTCTATCCAGAGAAATTGCATTGTTTGCAAACAAGGGGTAAGGAATTGACTAAAAGGGTCATGACAATGGTGTGAATGTGCAAGACATTGGGTAATGAAAACCAAACCCTTCTGTCCATTACGATCTTTAGTGTAGAACATCGTCTCACGCTATTCCGTAAATATTCAGCAAGTCTCTGAAGTGGATTTTATCTTTGATATTGCACCTCAACAAAACCTAATGGAAAAAGTGGAAAATGAGCTGAGTTGTCATGGAAATAGACTGTGTCCAGCGCTGCCGTTCCCTTTTCGAAGTTTCTTGTGTCTTTCTGTGCCTGATCCACATCTATAGCTAATTTATCTCCATGGGATACGGATGAAATATTTGTAAAAGCTCTCTAGCCTGTACCATTACTCAGCAGCAGGCACCATGCGTAGTGATGTCATCGCTGTAATATGTGAAGAATAATAGGGTTTGAAGGAAAGGTACCTGTGAAAATCTGTGTGCAGCACATTCTATAGCACTATACTCTAGGTATCTCGGCCAAGCGCGGATGTGTCAGGAGGAACAAAGCCTTAAGAAGTGGTTCCCCGCTTGGCCTGGCAGCTGAAAGGATGAATGTGTTGACAGGCAAAATATTGAAACTTTTACTCTGCACTAAGTCCTTTGGCTTCTCTAGGCGCTGAGTTACAAAAAAACAAGATTGAAGCTCATTCTTGATAAAACCATTTTTGGATGGTGAATAATTAGGGGGTAGCTGTGACTACTGGTACCATCACATACTTCTCACTCCCAGAGGTGGAAATGATGCAGCATCGCAGGAATTCCTTAATTGATCAGTAAAAATACCTCCACTTGTCCATTTTCTCTTGAAAAGGAGTGGAAGGTCTAATTAAAGTTTGCAAATGTGAACATACGACCTTGAACATCCTGCCCTGGCGAGTCTCGAATACTCTCACTAGAACATAACAAGACTAATTGGGTCTAGACTTTTACTAATCAATCTTCCATCATTTCTGCCACCTAACTGCTCCAAAATAAGCTCAGACAGCCAGGATACCCTCTAGCAGGTCCACCTTTAGGTTAGATGCTGCCCTGTACAGAACTTTTTATGAAAAAAATAGAAAGATCCTAAAGTGTTAAAAATATCTCTCAACATACAGTACAGCAACAGTGCCAATGATAAATTATTGGCCCGATCATTACACCAGACTGAAAGCTACAATCCTCAACATTGAAATTTCGACACTAAGAAGGACAAGCCGTAGGAGTCTGCAAATTATGGAAGTAGCAGGTGTTGATAAGATCTGCAAACAGTCAAACCTAGTTCCGATCTGTGGCATGTGGGAGGGGCATAAAGTATTTTTTAGCCACATGACAGCTCATAAATTTGGACCAAGTGATGTGGGGTGATTGTGCAATGTCTCCTGTTCCTTGACGTGGCAGTTATCACCACTTGTTGCAAACTGAGAGGGACAAAATCTGTGAACTGAGGAACCTACGGCAGATAGCTGCATACCTTGGCCGAGATGTCAGCACTGTTGGATGCTTGTGTCCTGGTGTTTGGGAGAATAACGTTAAACTACAATGACAAGATTGTCTGTTTGGAAGAGTAGTGATCCATTCTGTACTACAGCTGAAATTGGATATCACATCTAGGGCTAGGTCTGCAAACAGTGTCAACACAGTGCACAACATTGGGCCTACGAGCCAGATGTCCAGCTACAGATGTTTCATTGAGCTCACACCACCACGCTCCAAGACTATTGTGGTGGACAGCAAGAGGTCAATGGAGGATGTCAGCAATGAGTTTCACTTTTGTTTCAGATGCAATGATAGCCAGAGATTGGTCTAGAGACCATGTAGGCAACACCATGAAGAGGCCAATGGGGTGGCATAATGTACAGTAGTCAGATCCTCTAGTCTTCATTTCAGGAACACCAATAGTTCAGTGTTACATTGATTTGTTCATGGAACCAGTGGTATGACCACTTCACCAAAGTGACCCAGGAGTCATTTTTTAACAGGACAACGGCAGGCCGTGTGTGGCTGGTGCTACTGTGATCAGCCTGTGTTGCCTAAATATGCTAGCAAGGCCTGCAGCATCTCCAGACTTGTCTCCCATCAAGCACATCTGGGACGTTATTGGTCGGCAATTGCAAAGGGAGCTGCCACCCGCCAATCTTGATGATGTAAGTGCCCAAGTGCATTCAGCGAGGAATAACATTCCTCAGCAGACAATCAATAATAACTTAATTGATAACACGCATGTAAGTGCATGTATTTCTCCGTATGGCATTCATACTCAATACTTTATAAACCAAGATGTTTTGATTATGTTGTTTCCACTTTTTATCATTGCCATATCATTACCATGTCTATCAATCCTGTGATTTCCATAGTCCCAAGACATTTCCTTCCTGGTGTTGCAATTTCAAAATGGTGGAGTGTATATACATATCATTAAAGTAGGACTGTAAGGATAAACTATACATTCCTTCATAACTACATCTCAATGGATCCAGCCAGGGAGGCAAACCTTGTTGGCTGCTGAGCTACAGTTTCCATCTACTTTATACTCACCCCTTGATGCATCTTGAGGGCATGAAACACACCAAATATCTCATTCAGTGAGACACTGCACTTCTACACGATGATACCAATGAGACAAATCAGGAGAAGGTAATTGATCCTTGATGTGGATCCCCAGCTGTTAGCAGTAGGGGTACTAGATGTACCATAGCTTTAAGGGCCATTTACACAAGGCCATGATCACCCCAATGATTGTTCATACAAATGCTTGTTCCTATATCATTCACTTGCACTTGTTACAGGCAGGTCATATAAAGGTCCATGTAAAAGGATCCATACTTAGAAAATATCTCCAGGGGTGACCAACTTTGTGATGGCTCCCCAGACCTTCACATAAGCAGTTGAGGCAGTGTGTCACTTCACACCAAAGGATTAAAGTGCTCATCACAAGTCTTGATTGTCCGGAATCACAAACAAATTGGGCAAAATTTCTTTGGG
This sequence comes from Leptodactylus fallax, assembly GCA_947044405.1. Taxonomy (NCBI): domain Eukaryota; kingdom Metazoa; phylum Chordata; class Amphibia; order Anura; family Leptodactylidae; genus Leptodactylus; species Leptodactylus fallax. The sequence goes on from CAMRHE010000270.1 coordinate 1,623,091, forward strand.
TGCATTGTAGAGACAGGTTTAGCAGTAAAAAATCTCTCATCGAGAGGTACACTACCCAAAAGTAGAACAACCCTTATATTATCCGGAATAAGTAGGATAACCTTTATTCAGGAGATGCATAAATTAGGCAGAATTAACTAAACAAAAGTTTCAACCAAAAATGAACATCTCCGAGACCACATGAAGGAAGTGTTTTCTTGAATTACTTTATAATGACTTATTCTGTCATAATTACCATCAGCTGAAGTAGTAATAGGGCAACTCTAGATTGCTTCAATGTGCAACAATAAAATCTCTATTTATAATCAACATTTTAAATATTAAAATAATTTGAATCACTTTGTATTTTTGCCCAAAAAATGCTTTTTGAAAGTGGGTCCAAATTTGTGTGGTCGATTTGTGTCTTCTCCAATCTATTTTTGTGTTAATAATTGACAATTGTTAACCAAACCTTGCATGAAAATCTCAGAACTTATGAAAGTCCTAGCTACATACTGTACTTCCAAAGCCACAACACTTGCAGGCAATGTGACAGTGCTTTCATTGTAGGCACTTATTCCGTATTCCCATGACTGGAAACTCTAGAGTCATAGCACATTTAGCTACTAAGAAAACACTGTTTATGATCACATAGTGACAAACCAGAGGAGGGCACTTTGTACTTGCCCCAGTTTAGCCATTAACCCCGCATTTTGACAACCCGTGAAACTCGGTTGGCCGGAAAACATCATACCGGGAGGGGGACTCCTAGATAATACTAAACGCTGCCTCCCAGCGACATACTGCCCCATACAATAATCACTGTGGGACCACTCCATTCATAACTAGGGTGCAGAGCCCAGAGTTCGGATCCCCATCGATCATTAAGTTATCCCCTATCCTTTGTAATGGAATACCCCTTTCATTTTAACAATCAGTAGGCATCTTAGCACCCAAGTCTGGCCTTATTCGGGCATCCACAGTTTGCTGGTATGTGATGGTTGCAAAAATTATGGACCGCATGTGGACCCTTTTATTTCAATGGGCACAGGCAGACATCATGCTCTATTTTGGTCCATTTTGCAGACCACAGAGCTCTGTTAAAGTCTATAGGTCCAGGAAAATCAGAGACATCCTTGTGCTGTCTGTTTATCACAGACCCAAAGACATATAGAAGGAAATGTAGAAAAAAAAAAAAAGTTGATCCATTTTTCATTGACATTACATCACGTTCATGGTGAACATTTATCACAGACATCACACGTTCACTAAATGTATCTGTAGTGGAGGAAATTGTTTGTGTTATACAACACAGGGGCAATTTAAATCCATAAGTAAAAAAAAGCATGCACTTAAAAAAATTACAAAAAAATATTTAAAAATTCATAAATGTAATGTATACCTATAGGTTATACATTTTTATTTTCTCTAGTTTTTATTTGATCCCTCCCTGCAAAATGCAAACATGCCAGGCCGAAGGGGTTATTTTTGTCAAGCAAGGCTTTAACTTTGACAAACAACCTCATCCACAGAGCAGAGAATGAGTCCAGTCGTCCAAGTCTGCTAGTCCCTTTAATATCCCCTGTGTGAGTCTGTGCACCCTTGCAGAGCCAGACTGACTAAGCCTTGTCTACTGCATCCTCTCAGTACTCTCCAGGCGCCAGGTCTGACAGTGTTGTGACGGCTCTTGGGAGAGTACGCTGACAGGGAGACTGTCTGTGGCTGAATGACAGCTTTGGCCTTCAGCCAGGAAAGCGGAGACTCTCAGGGCAGTGAATGACAAAACTGAAATTAGGATAGCACCAAAACAGAGACATTACAGGCTCAGTGGCTGCTATAACAATCTGAGGGGGGTCTAATTATTCCCACTTCGCAAGACACTGGCTGCATTTTAACAAGAACTCTTGCCACACACGCATATGTTTTTTCTGCTTCTAATAAAATAGTGCCGAGATCTAGCAGTAATGAGCTGGTGATAATATTACCCAGTTAGAGTCGTGTAGGTTGGAAGGTAAAACAATTTTGTATTGGAAAAATAACAAAAGGGATTAAATGTGATACCTTTAACGGCTATGTGAAGGGGAACATTATGCAAGCCTTGTAAGTAGTAAGGCCCCATAATTAGTCATATGATTACCTTGCACTATTCCAGGGCCCCGCAAGCTGTAAAATGACTTGACCTGTCATCCCACTGGGATTTTAAATATTCCCCTCTTTCACTTACAATTACCCCTCCTTAGCCCGGATTCCTCTCCCTCTCCAGTGACATCTATTCAGTATGGCTTGCAAAAGTACAAAAAAAATCAAGACATCCACAGCCTTGTCTTAAAGTGAATGCCCAACCTTGATCAAAAATCTTTTTTTTTTCTTTTAAATTAATTGCTTAATATATTTTTCAGTAGTCTGAGCTTTGCTTTTTTTTGGATATAGGGATCCAAATTGCCTTATAAATAGAGTAAAAATTTGAAATTTTTTAAAGCCTGCTGTCACCATTAGGGGGAGCTAAAGAGTTTCTACTGCAGCTGCTCTGACTCTTACTCTGAGTCAGAACGTCAGTCGGGGAGACAAAGAAGTGAGAGTTCCAGCCTCTCCATCTTCCCGCTGCAAAGTTAATAAAAGGGGCTCTAGGGGACGGGGTGTATATTAGTAGTAAAGCTTATCCAATGCAGTGCCTGGACGCATTTCTTGAATGGAAAAACATTACAGGTGACGGGTTTTAGATTTTGGTAAAGACAAGTTGATCCAGTGTTTTATACTGATTGGTGGATTTGGAGTCGGAAAGGAATTTTTTTCCCCTGACATGGGGCAATTGGTATCAGTCTCATGGCGGTTTTAACCTTCCTCTGGATCAACACTGTAGGGTTATAAGTTAGACTCGATAGACCTATGTCTTCATCCAACCTCATCTACTATGTACAGTGGGGAAAAAAAAGTATTTAGTCAGCCACCAATTGTGCAAGTTATCCCACTTAAAAAGATGAGAGAGGCCTGTAATTGTCATCATAGGTAGACCTCAACTATGAGAGACAAAATGAGAAAACAAATCCAGAAAATCACATTGTCTGATTTTTTAAGAATTTATTTGCAAATTATGGTGGAAAATAAGTATTTGGTCACTTACAAACAAGCAAGATTTCTGGCTCTCACGGACCTGTAACTTCTTCTTTAAGAGGCTCCTTTGTCCTCCACTCATTACCTGTATGACATTTTTATCAGTATAATAAATTAACTGTGGGAGCAATAATTAGCAAATGGAAGACATACAAGACCACTGATACTCTCCCTCGATCAGGAGCTCCACACAAAATCTCACCCCATGGGGTCAAAATAATCACAAGAATGGTGAGAAAAAATCCCAGAACCACACGAGGGACCTAGTGAATGACCTGCAGAAAGCTGGGACTAACGTAACAAAGGCTACTGTCAGTAACACACTACGCCGCCAGGGACTCAGATCTTGCAGTGCCAGTCGTGTCCCTCTGCTTAAGCCAGTACATATCCGGGCCCGTCTGAAGTATGCTAGAGAGCATTTGGATGTTCCAGAAGAGTATTGGGAGAATGTCATATGGTCAGATGAAACCAAAGTAGAACTGTTTGGTAGAAACACAACTCGTCGTGTTTAGAGGTGAGTGAATGCTGAGTTGCATCCAAAGAACACCATACCTACTGTGAAGCATGGGGGTGGCAACATCATGTTTTGGGGCTGTTTCTCTGCAAAGGGACCAGGACGACTGATCCGTGTACATGAAAGAATGAATGGGGCCATGTATCGTTAGATTTTGAGTGCAAACCTCCTTCCATCAGCAAGGGCATTGAAGATGAAACGTGGCTGGGTCTTTCAGCATGACAATGATCCCAAGCACACCACCAGGACAACGAAGGAGCGGCTTTGTAAGAAGCATTTCAAGGTCCTGGAGTGGCCTAGCCAGTCATCAGATCTCAACCCCATAGAAAACCTTTGGAGGGAGTTGAAAGTCCATGTTGCCCAGCGACAGCCCCAAAACATCACTGCTCTAGAGGAGATCTGCATGGAGGAATGGGCCAACATACCAGCAACAGTGTGTGCCAACCTTGTGAAGACTTACAGAAAACGTTTGACCTCTGTCATTGCCAACAAAGGATATATAACAAAGTATTGAGATGAAGTTTTGTTATTGACCAAATACTTATTTTCCACCATAATTTGATAATAAATTATTTAAAAATCAGACAATGTAATTTTCTGGATTTGTTTTCTCATTTTGTCTCTCATACTTGAGATCTACCTATGATGACAATTACAGGCCGGCCTCATCTTTTTAAGTGGGAGAACTTGCACAATTGCTGGCTGACTAAATACTTTTTTTCCCCACTGTAACTATGTATCCCTCAATAGCTCCTTTAATTTGCTAATCCTATGTTGTCTTAGTGCAGGTCCCCTTTAAAAATAAAGCACACAAGTGGGTGCCTTTAATACAACAAAAGTGTATATCACCTTTAAAAGAAATGTGCGTCTCATTTCTATCTGAGATAAAAGGTTTATATCAGTACCACAAGGTATTACAGCGCCTTGGTTCTTGCAGGCCTTGGGGTCTCAGTCCTTGGACCACAGTGCTCTCTCTAGGGGGTGCTATCTAACAATCTGTCTTTTTGCCCACATGCTGTTAAGTCTATTTCCATGTCTTTGTGGCCCACAAATTCAGTAGATTTAAGAAAAGGTTGATTGAGAGAAATAGAAAACAGGATATCCAAAAACCAGAAGTGTTTTTTGTTTGTTATTGGCAAGGCCCATCGACTTCAATTGGCAGATACTGTGACCTGAATGTTTGTGTCATAGAGAACAAGATTAATCTAGGAATTCCTATTCTCTACATTGTATAGAGCAGGGCTTGGCTTCATATACTTCTAATTTATAATTTTATTCATATTGTACAACTTGGCGCTTGTCACCATTTGGAACCGTTTTCTAGCGGCGTTGCTTGGCCCAGCGGTTCTTGGGACAATATCAGTTTTAGGGCTCTATTTAACAAGCTCTGACACTGCACACTCCAAAAAGTCAATGTTATCCAGAAACTCTTGAAGCTCTAAACTTCCTATTGTTTACAGGATGCAGAACACAAAGATTAAGAACTACCTAAGGTGGATGCCAGGTGAGCGTACTCTCAACAGGGTTGTAACTAGGCTTTCCTTCACCCGGGCAAAGATTCAGCTCTCCACCCTGGCTAAAGCAGTCAGTGGGCTGTTGTTTCTTCCCTGGTAACTAGGACTCGGGGGGGCAAGCCCTGCCAGACATCCTTTGAGCTATACCGCTGAAACCTAATTCATTTCGACAAATATTCGTAGTTTTGGCTGCCCAGTTTCAGGCCAAACTTGTTCAGCCCAAATCAGAAAAACTTTGGTGGTCTACCAGCCTCTTTCTACCTCCTAGGTGATGTTATGATTCACTGGGGGACCGCTAAGGGCTGTAATAGGGCTTCAGCTTCATTTTGGGCACTCCACCAATATGTTGCTTAAATGTAAACATCATGATGTTCCCCACATAACTGCTGAGGCCCAATTACAGTCCTCAGTGGTCCCACAGAAACAAATGACGTCACCCAGGAGGCCAGAAGACCACCAAAGAGGACCCGATGGGAGCCCAAGAGAGGTGGGTCGAAACTTATTATACTCTGGGGTCTGAAGAGACTTCATAGTATCAAAGTGATATGTGAATGGCGAACCTGAAAAGTCTTGGGTCCGATAAGTGTGAAACTTTTGGAACATTTGGGTCAATATGGTTCAGTCCCAATTGGTTCGCTCATCTCTAGTGTGTACTGTGTATCCAAACTAGTAGCTTATGTTAACCAATAAGATGCATGCATTTAATTTTCAATAAAAATTTAAAAAAGAAAATTTAAAATTTATAGATTTAGGTGTAAAAAATTCAAATGATGCTAAAATGTTGGAAGGTACACTAGTACTATAATTATACTATGACATCATCCAAATGATTATATTCTTATGATGTAATTCTATGTTTTTTGAAAATAATGTTGCAAATGTGCTCATGGTCTAGTTATGATGTCAATGTGAATGTCTAATAATAATGTTGTTCTGTATGTTGTAATGTGTAGTTGTGATGTTATTCAGTCTGTTGTCTAGTTGTGTTAGTCATGATGTCACTCCATTGGGCAGATTTATTAAAACTGTCTAAGGCCGGGGCCCCACGTTGTGAAAACACAGTGTTTTGGCCGTGGTGGAACCACCGTGACAAAAAATGCCTCGTATTACTGTACCCGCAAAGTCGATGAGATTCTGGTTAATCCCATCCACACATTGTAGAAAAAAATCCGCAGCATTTTTGAAAATCACAGCAAGTCAATTATACCTGCAGAAGCGCTGGCAGCTCGCTTTTTGCTGCGGCTCGCTATGTGGGGCCTTAGCCTAAAAGAAAAACTTTCTTAGTCGCCCATAGCAACCAATCATAGCACAGCTTTCATTTTGTTTCCCACTCCTGAAAAATTTAAGCAGTGCACTGATTGGTTGCTATGGGCAACTAAGAAAGTTTTTCTTTTAGACAGTTTAAAAAAATCTTCTTTTTTTTCTTTTGACATCACTCTGCTATATTGTTTAGTTATGACCTTTTATGTGTTGCTTGTGATGTCATAGTTTTGCATGTCTAGCTATGATGTCATATGTATCATGTTATTTCATTAGCTATGATATTATTGTATGTAATTTCTTACTGTGATGTATCTGTGAATGTTCTTTAGTTATATCATTTAGGCAAATTTACTTTTGTGGTCAAAACTAGACTCTGGTGTCAATGTTGGGTATCACAGATTCATCTTGGCACATCTAGTTTTAGGTCATCTAGTTTGAGGTAAAACCGTCCGAGTTGTGGGAGTGGCTTCTCAGAAAAGGGGGCATGGCTTAAATGTGCCAAAATGCTCCTGAACTGCACCAAAATTTTGGCATAAAATACTGGCTTTGGCTAAAGCCTCACATAGCGGGTCGAAGCAAAAAAGTGCTGCGGGAAAAACTGGCGGCAATGCATCGTGGTTTTTCCCGCAGCGCCTTTCACAGAGAATCTGCAGAGGACTCTGTGGACTTTCTGCTTCCATCAGGGGCGTAACTTGAGGGGGTGCAGAGGGTGCTGTCGCATCGGGGCCCAGGAGCCTTAGTGGGCACTGGCATCAGTATTGAGATTGCAGCTTCTATCTGGCCCATAAACCAAGGAGACTCACAGATTACCCTGACCACACGAAGCACCCGTAACCATCACTATCAAGAATTCACTGTAGGGATGAGGTAGGGGGCCCCGGACAAAATTTTGCACCGGGGCCCACAAGACTTTAGTTACGCCACTGGCTTGCATTATACCTATAGGGAAACCGCCAGTGTTTCCGTAGGTATAATTGACATGCTGCGATTTCCAAAACCACAACAGTTTTGGAAGTCGCAGTGTGTCTGCTGCGCGTGTTTTTTTGCAATGTGTGGATGGGCTTCACTAGTATAGTATAGTATAGAATGGACTCCTAGAGGTATAGTTATCTATGATGCTAGGTGTCTCTGTCTCCCAGTAACATACTGTCCCGTATTGTAATCGGGAGATAACTATGATGCTAAGAGTACCGCTACTGGCATGAAGGTCAGACTGGTAAAACGGCGAACACACGGACTGAGTTTAACAGGTGGAACTCGGTCGTATGATTCTACCCTTAGACTAGACAGTTTGAATATACACCAGATTTATCATCCAGCATCAGCCACTGTGATAAATCTGTAAAGCGCTGCGGAATATGATGGCGCTATATAAGTAAGCCTAATAAATAAATAAATCTGGCAAATTTTCATAATGCCTAAATTTTACATTCTTAGTAAATCTGGGCCATTGCCTGTATTTTAACTCTTTCCTGACCCATGATTAAGTGTGCATTATGATAGCTGCCAGTTGGCGTACCATAACGTACATTTATGTCATAACAGTCATACGGTTACTGAAAGTGTACTCGCAAGGTAAATGGTGGGGATGTGACTGTAACTCCAACACTGTACGAGAGGAAGATGGGGTCCCTTCTAGAGTAAAATGCAGGATCTAGTGTGACCATGGAGACAGTCCAAGGCCTAACAAACCTCCTCAGCGATGTCTCTTATAATTGTATATTAGGACAAACTTGCAGTATGAGCCTATGAATATTTCTATTTGCTGGCAATAAGTTGTTCATCAAAAAATTTCAGTGAAATGTTGAGACATAAAATATAATGTAGACCTAACATATTTGGTATCTCAGTACCTACATAACCACAACATAAACATTTAGATTGTAAGCTCTTCTGACTACTTAATGTGAGATGTGTTTTCCAATAACTGTAAAGCACTGCCGAATATTTTGGTCCCATAAAAATTACTATTATTATTGTGATCATGACTCTAGTAATGGCATATACCATTTAACAAGAGCTAGATACTTATATAATGACAAATTACAGAGATGGTTACAATTAATGTAACTGTAAATTCTATAGTAGATTTTTGGAGATGGGAGGTTGATCCAGGGATTTAATCTGATTGCCATGTCTGGAGACGGGAAGGAATTCTTCCCCTAATATAGGGTAATTGGTGTCTGCCTCATAGGGGTTTTTTGCCTTTCTCTGTATCAACACTGTAGGATTATAGGTTGAGTTTGATGGACATGTGTCTTTGTTCAACCTTCCTAACTATGCAAGTATAATACACATATATATCTTCAAAAAATAAATCCAAAATCAAATATAGAAAAATAAAAATGAAAGAATAAAGAAATAGACAACCCATCCCGTCCGGATCAAAAATGAAATGTGATCCGTCAAAAGATCATAAAAACTGATTAAGGCTAAGGCTCCACGTAACGGGCTGCAGCGAAAAAGCGCCGTAGAAACACATCGCAGTTTTTCCCGCAGGGCTTTTCAAAGAAAGTCAGGGTTTCCCTTGGTATAATTGACTTGCTGCGATTTCCAAAAGATCACCAGATTTGGAAATCACAGTGTGTCCGCTGCATGCATTTTTCCGCAATCTGAGGATGGAATTTGCTAGAAACCCATCTACTTTGCAGGGACTGTAAAACGCAGCGCCCAAACTGCAGCGTTTACGCCACATGGGGCCCCGGCCTAAAAGGGGGTTGTTTAAATAAAAACATTAATTTCAATGGGTTTTTAAAACCAGCTGCGGGAGAGCATTTAGAGCCTGCTCTTTTGGATGGAGACAAGAGTTGGACTTGTAGCACTTTTGATCTGTCCGAAAAATAAGGATACATGATGGACAGCAATGTATGCGTCTTTTTTAACATAGAGGTCTATGGAAAGCAGACACGAACGGATTACTAACGGATGGTAATTGTTTTGTGTCTGTTTTGCAATCTGTTTTTCCCTCTTCATTCTCCTCTGCACATGCTCAGAATGAAGACGAGGGGGGAAAAAAAAAAAACATCCCCCAAAAATGAACACAGACACTTTTTTGATGGACTCCTGTTGACGGATTATGGAATGCGTTGTGGAACCATTTATGTCCGTTTTTTTACAAATCCATTATTTTTTTTTAGACAGATTCACGACGGGTGGACACCCGATGCACAGGTGAACATAGCCTAACTCAAAAATAAGTAAATGGTCAATGTCATTGTAAATTCTGTTTCGCTTTTTGCTTTCCTTGCATGTTATTCTGTATTTTTATAATTCCATGTTATATTTTGTCATTATGACATCATCCTGAATTTTGTCTTGCCATGATGTCCTACTGCATGATACCTATGCATGATAAACGTCTGGAAAACTGTATAAGCAATGCTACCTCCTATGCTTCCCCTGCTACCTCCTATGCTGCCCCTGCTACCTCCTATGCCGCCCCTGCTACCTCCTATGCTGCCCCTGCTACCTCCTATGCTGCCCCTGCTACCTCCTATGCCGCCCCTGCTACCTCCTATGCTACCCCTGCTACCTCCTATGCCGCCCCTGCTACCTCCTATGCCGCCCCTGTTACCTCCTATGTCACCCCTGCTACCTCCTATGCTGCCCCTGCTACCTCCTATGTCACCCCTGCTACCTCCTATGCCGCCCCTGTTACCTCCTATGTCACCCCTGCTACCTGCTATGCTGCCCCTGCTACCTCCTATGTCACCCCTGCTACCTCCTATACTGCCCCTGATACCTCCTATGCCGCCCCTGCTACCTCCTATGCCGCCCCTGTTACCTCCTATGTCACCCCTGCTACCTCCTATGCTGCCCCTGCTACCTCCTATGCCGCCCCTGCTACCTCCTATGCTGCCCCTGCTACCTCCTATGCTGCCCCTGCTACCTCCATGCCGCCCCTGCTACCTCCTATGCTACCCCTGCTACCTCCTATGCCGCCCCTGCTACCTCCTATGCCGCCCCTGTTACCTCCTATGTCACCCCTGCTACCTCCTATGCTGCCCCTGCTACCTCCTATGTCACCCCTGCTACCTCCTATGCCGCCCCTGTTACCTCCTATGTCACCCCTGCTACCTGCTATGCTGCCCCTGCTACCTCCTATGTCACCCCTGCTACCTCCTATACTGCCCCTGATACCTCCTATGCCGCCCCTGCTACCTCCTATGCCGCCCCTGTTACCTCCTATGTCACCCCTGCTACCTCCTATGCTGCCCCTGCTACCTCCTATGTCACCCCTGCTACCTCCTATGCCGCCCCTGTTACCTCCTATGCCGCCCCTGTTACCTCCTATGTCACCCCTGCTACCTCCTATGCTGCCCCTGCTACCTCCTATGCCGCCCCTGTTACCTCCTATGTCACCCCTGCTACCTCCTATGTCACCCCTGTTACCTCCTATGTCACCCCTGCTACCTCCTATGCTGCCCCTGCTACCTCTTGTGTCACCCACTCTTCCCAATAGATTGTAAGCTCTTGCGATCAGGGCCCTCAGTCCCACTTTGTGAATTGACTTATTACTCTGTAATGTCTCATTTTGTCTGTACTTTAGCCCTACAATTTGTAAAGTGCTGCGGAATATGTTGTCGCTATATAAATAAAATGTATTATATTATATTATATAATATTATATTATATTATTCTTACCTAATTCTTGTTATCCTGTGTTCTACTCCTTTATTTTTCTGTCTGTTTATGCCTATATTTTTCACTAGGTGCTATATATATATATAAAATATATATATATATATATATATATATATATATATATATATATATATATATATATATATATATATATATATATATATATATATATATATATATATATATATATCCTACATAGTTTATTGTATATTCTGCATGGTAATCCAGGTCTCAGTTCACTCTATTATTTATTAATATTTCTATATTTCTTCAGTCATTGATAATAATACATTTTTCTGAAAATATCACAGATAAAGAGAGATGAAATAAAAGGCAGGAATACAGTGGGAAAAGTAAAGTTTCTTATTTTCCAGCTTTCTCCCTCCTCCTTCTCCCTCTCTCAACGTCTGTAAAATGGCTTTCATACACTCAAGGCGCCAAATCATTTGACCCAGGTTATCCCGAGAGCCAGGGGTCTTTTCTGCTCGACTGACTAGACTGGAGCCAAATGTTCCCCTCCCATTCTTTGGCTGTCAATCCAGGTAATAATCAAAAGGTCTTATCTGTAACCTATTAAGGAATCATTCTGGTTGTCTAGGCTCCAAGACCACGCTGCTGGAGCATTCATGCATTTAACCTGCACAGAGGGAAGAGACAGTAGCTGTTAACACCCCTGCCTCCCCCTTCCTTCCCTACAGCTCTCTCCTCTGTCTCCGGCCCCATCCTCAAAACTTCATGTCTGTGCTGCAGAAAAAAATAATAATCTATGGCTTGTGATGAGAGTAGTATTGGACACGGGCACTTTACTGCAAAACTATAGGGAGTCAGTGTGTGCTCCAAAATTACGTAAACTTGGGCCTCACAATGTGCCTCCTACATGTACAATACCCCACAATGTGATTACAAATTAAGCAAACTTGGGCCTTATAGGTAAAGAATGTTGGAACATTTTTTCAATAACATTATAAATATATGGACCTGCATGTGTCTTAAAGCAGACATGTTATTTTTATCAAAGAGAAAAAGAGAAATGTAAATCCCATCAATATTTGGTGTGACCTTTGCCCTTTGGAGGGGGAGTCCTGGAAGTGATGATATGGCCCCCACAGAGCCCTGCTCTCACCATCATCCAGTCTGTCTGGGATGACATGAAGAGACAGAAGGATTGGAGCAAGCCTACATCCACGGAAGATCTGTGCTTAGTTCTCCAAGATGGCGGGAACACCCTGCCGAGTTCCTTCAAAACCTGTCTGTCAGTACCAAGAAGAACTGATGGAACGCAAAGGGCAAAGGTCACACCAAATATTGATGGAATTAGATTTCTCTTTTCTTCATTCACTTCATTTTATCAATTGACAGAAATAAACTATTAACCCTTCTATTAATGAAAGCATTCCTACTTTGTAACAATGCCCCGTATTGTATGTACTGTAAGCAGAGGTTTAACCTGAAGCTCCTCGCCCCAATGCAAAAACTGTAATGGGGCTCCTACCTTATGCTATTTAGAATAATATATTGTATGTGGCAGGGGGACGTTTGAGAACCCTTGAGGGTCCAGGACTAGTAGGGACTGCTACTTCTGCACCCCCTATAGCTATGCCCCTGACTATAGTAAATCCAGATTAGGAGGTCTGAACAATCCCTGCATGGCAGCCTATTACTCTTCTGTCTACAAGGCTTGCCCAGCAGCTGGGCTCAGCACTCATTCAGTACAGCTACATGCTCTGGCCTAAGACACCTTACTATAGTGCCTTGCAAAAGTATTCAGCCCCCTTGAACTTTTCAACCTTTTGCCACATTTCAGGCTTCAAACATAAAGATATAAAATTTAAATTTTTTGGGAAGAATCAACAACAAGTGGGACACAATCGTGAAGTGGAACGAAATTTATTGGATATTTTAAACTTTTGTAAAAAATAAAAAACTGAAAAGTGGGGCGTGCCAAATTATTCGGCCACCTTAAGTTAATACTTTGTAGTGCCACCTTTTGCTGCGATTACAGCTGCAAGTCTCTTGGGGTATGTCTCTATCAGTTTTGCACATCGAGAGACTGAAATTTTTGCCCATTCTTCCTTGGAAAACAGCTGGAGCTCAGTGAGGTTGGATGGAGAGCGTTTGTGAACAGCAGTTTTCAGCTCTTTCCACAGATTCTCGATTGGATTCAGGTCTGGACTTTGACTTGGCCATTCTAACACCTGGATACGTTTATTTGTGAACCATTCCATTGTAGATTTTGCTTTATGTTTGGGATCATTGTCTTGTTGGAAGATAAATCTCCGTCCCAGTCTCAGGTCTTTTGCAGACTCCAACAGGTTTTCTTCCAGAATGGTCCTGTATTTGGCTCCATCCATCTTCCCATCAATTTTAACCATCTTCCCTGTCCCTGCTGAAGAAAAGCAGGCCCAAACCATGATGCTGCCACCACCATGTGTGACAGTGGGGATGGTGTGTTCAGGGTGATGAGCTGTGTTGCTTTTACGCCAAACATATCGTTTTGCATTGAGGCCAAAAAGTTCGATTTTGGTTTCATTTGACCAGAGCACCTTCTTCCACATGTTTGGTGTGTCTCCCAGGTGGCTTGTGGCAAACTTTAAACGAGACTTTTTATGGATATCTTTGAGAAATGGCTTTCTTCTTGCCACTCTTCCATAAAGGGCAGATTTGTGCAGTGTACGACTGATTGTTGTCCTATGGACAGACTTTCCCACCTCAGCTGTAGATCTCTGCAGTTCATCCAGAGTGATCATGGGCCTCTTGGCTGCATCTCTGATCAGTCTTCTCCTTGTTTGAGATGAAAGTTTAGAGGGACGGCCGGGTCTTGGTAGATTTCCAGTGGTCTGATACTTCTTCCATTTCAATATGATCGCTTGCACAGTGCTCCTTGGGATGTTTAAAGTTTGGGAAATCTTTTTGTATCCAAATCCAGCTTTAAACTTCTCCACAACAGTATCACGGACCTGCCTGGTGTGTTCCTTGGTCTTCATGATACTCTCTGCTCTTTAAACAGAACCCTGAGACTATCACAGAGCAGGTGCATTTATACGGAGACTTGATTACACACAGGTGGATTATATTGATCATCATCAGTCATTTAGGACAACATTGGATCATTCAGAGATCCTCACTGAACTTCTGGAGTGAGTTTGCTGCACTGAAAGTAAAGGGGCCGAATAATATTGCACTCCCCACTTTTCAGTTTTTTATTTTTTACAAAAGTTTAAAATAACCAATAAATTTCATTCCCCTTCACAATTGTGTCCCACTTATTGTTGATTCTTCACCAAAAAATTAAAATTTTATATCTTTATGTTTGAAGCCTGAAATGTGGCAAAAGGTTGAAAAGTTCAAGGGGGCCGAATACTTTCGCAAGGCACTGTACATGTTACTAGGCACTCATGGTTCTCCCTTCAACCCCTGAATTAAAAGTGCCCCACATGGTGCTCTAAAATGCACCCAATAAGGAATTATCACTTGCCAACGTTGCCATGCAGCTTCCATTGTTCCCTTCTGTTACTGCCACAGTAAGGCCTGACAAATACCATCCAGAATCCTGGGGAACAACATCTGCATCACAGGGAAACACCGTACAACAGTACAGGGAAGAAAGCATGGCTCTCTTGCACCCTGTTGCACAGGAAACAAGTTAAAGGGACCCTTTCAAGTGGGTTTTCCAAAGTGAAGTTATAAAAGTCCCATGCTTGCTTTCCTGCACTGTTGTACGGTGTTTCCCTGTGATGCAGATCTGTTGTTACACAGATTTCCTTTCATAGTGTCTGCACCTTATACATCTGGATGCAATGAATCTAAGGTACGAGTAGGCGGCCCTAAACATTTACTGGGAGACCAACTTGGGGTAAGTGCCTCCTGGCCTAGCCCCTGTTCTTCAGTGTAGTCCAGTAGTGTAAACTTAGTAAGTGCCTTTATTGATACTAAAATGTAGCAAATTCCAGGATTGGTTATGGGCCTTCTCCTTTTGCTCTCCCCTATTTAAAGGGGTTTTCCCTTGAACATAACCTTATATAAATTTGTAGACAATTGAAAGTTAAACATTTTTGCGAATATAAATAATTGATAATTTTGGAGAGTTTTATAGATTTTCTCTAACCATCTTAGTGATGACATCTTTTGTCTTGATCATTTGCCAATGGATACGACCATGACTGCAGGAACTTTCTATGGTCAGGGACTTGTTAGAATCCCAGCCATGATTTCCTTATTGTGGACAGGTTATCAGGAGAGACATTACATGTATGAGAAGAATCCGACCACAATAAGGACATCATGGCTGGGTTTCTGACAAGCCCCAGACCATAGAAAGTTCCTGCATTCATGGTCATATCCATTGTTAAATGATCAAGACAAAAGATGTCACCACTAAGATAGTTAGCGAAAATCTATAAAACTCTGCAAATTTTTTAATTATTCATATTGTCAATAAATGTTAACTTTTATTTGTCCACAAATTAAAATAAGGTTGTGTTCAAGGGAAAACCCCTTTAGGCTAAGGCCCCACGTAGTGAGTCGCAGCCAAAAAACGATGCGGAAAAGACTGCAACGGAAATGCATCAAAGTTTTTTCTGCAGCGTTTTCCTCTGCGGATTTTCTGTCCCCATTATACCTATAGGTATAATTATACCTATTATTATTAATTATTATACATTAGGTATAATTGCGGATATTTTTCAGCAATGTATGGATGGGATTAGCCAGAATCCCATCCACCTTGCAGGTAATATAAAAAGCAGCATTTTTAGCTGCGGCGTTTCCTTAGGCTGAGGCCCCACGTTGCACGTTGCGTTTTTTGTTGCAGATTTTGCTGCGATTTTTTGAGCCGAAACCAGGAGTGGATTGAGCAGAAGGGAGAAGTATAAGAGCTTCCTATATATCTGTCATTCCTTTTCTATCCATTCTTGGCTTTGGCTCAAAAAACGCAGCAAAAGCTGCACAATGTTGGGCCTCATACTAAAGGCTGTTTCAATCTTAAAGGGATACATTATAATTCCTTCAGAGTAAGTTCAAAACGTTAGATAGTCAGTGGAAGGAGACCAAACAACAGACAACTGGTGAGACTTTTCATTCCAGTGGAGATTGATCGGCATCATTTAGTAAAAGATGAAGTGCTATTACTAGGCACCACCAATACTTCTGTCCCCACGTTTTAGGAGGCGAGATGCAATAACCGCTCTCCAGGGGTACAGACATACGGCACCGATACGTAATATTTTGAATAAATCTTATTTTTATAGATGGTTGCCTTGAATATACAGAGTCAGAGTGGCTGCAGCGTCGCCTATTGTTGACTTTCATTACTGCCTTGTGATGATGAAAACTACAGTTCAATGACACCAGATGACCCTGTGCGGAGATGGAATGCTCGTGATTGTGACACACAGTCTGTGTTTAGAGCTTAGGCCTTTTTGTGTTATGCTTGGCACCGCTGACATCTGATTAATGAGCCTTTTTAGGGGGTTCACTAACATGTGAGACGGGTTTGTTTATTCTTCAGACCGTGGCGCAAACGCTAAAGAGTTAAGGCCTAGATGTAAATACATAACCATGAAATTTATGCAGATATAAAATATAAGCATATTCATTACAGTAAAATTACAAGCTCTGGCGTAAGTTGAAAAAACAAATTTATGGGTTCATTAAATAGCTAGAAGTATATTGCCTTCGCTTGCCAGGGGTATCGTAGACCGTAGATTTGTCAGACTGTCAGTGAGCAATGAATGTTTAAAATCTCTTCCCATTTTAAAAGAAAAGAAAAAAAAAAAAAAAGCCGAAAGAGAATTAACTGGACCTGGTTTTCATTTCCTCTACAGCGCAGTTTAATTTTCCATAGAGAAAAAGAATTTTGATTGTTGTTTTCAAGTCGGTCTGTAACAATTGCCTCGTAGACATTGGAACAATTACCGTAATTAATGACTAATGAGAAAATAGAATCTCTAAGCAATACGGGCTAAGAGTAGATCCAGGAACGCCAGCTAATCCTACAGTGAATGAAAGCCATGTTGATTATGTAAAGGTTCCAGATTCTGCGCTGATTCATTCCTTAATGTATCTTTAGAGGGGTTGCAGCTCTGTTTTCTGATACAGAGATCCATATCCCTGGCCATAGAACTAAAGCGTACCTAAACCTTTGAACAACTTTTGATTTTATGGCATCTTTTGTGACTTTGATAAATTTTGTAATATGCTTTATTAATGGATATTGGCTCTTTTCTGTAACATCCTGCGTTGATATCCACATTCTGTCCCGTTTCTCTATTCGCTTTAGAATTCCTCACTGATTCTGATAGGGAGTACAGGGGAGTACGGGTGTAATATAGAAAAGTGGCTAGTCACTTCAAAGTTATATATCTCAGGCATGATAAAACATAGAATGTGCTCCTGGTGTCATATGAAAGATGAGATTCTAATCACAGTTCTACTTGTATTATTTCTGGAGTTATAGGTTAGGTTATAGGTGCTGTACAGTATATATGCATCGTAACATATGAAAGGTGAGAACCTCATCTTTCATATTATATCAGAAGCACTTTTCTATATTTTATAATGCACAAGCTATAAGTGTTTGAAGTGACCTGCTCAGATTGAAATATGGATTGTGTGAAAAGATTCAATATAACTTTTCTTTTATTCATTGAAATCTCTGCTCTTTCTATTGTGAGCAGTCAAGTCCTATCAGTGATTGATAGCTTTCTCTATATGTACAGTCATAGAAGGGTGGTTGTCAATCACTGATAAGACCGCCCCTCGACTTCACAGCGGAGATTTCACTGAATACATAACAGGTCATACTGAATCTTTTTACACAAACCTATACACCAATCTGCTCAGCTCCTCCTGCTCTATAACCTGCTGCCTGCAGATTGCACTGAATTTTCCTGGTGACAAGTTTCCTTTAAAAATTTACAGCATACTCAGGGGTGGAATTAACACAAAGCCACACCCCTTTTTGGAGCTCCACCAATTAATATTAGAAAGGTGGATAACCCCTTTAATATTCCCCCCAATGTCCCACACAGTTTAATGCACCCTCACAGGGTAGTGCCCCACATCAGTGCCCCACACAGGTTATTGGACTCCATCACTGCCCTCATACAATATAATGGCCCCATTAGTGCCCCCCATACAAGGCAATGGCCCTCATCAGTGGCCCCATTCAGCATCCCCATCAGTGGCCCATCGATGCTCCCACACAGAAGTGAGTATTAGTGCAGTACTCATCTCCCTGTTCCATTTCCCCTCTCTTCCTCTACTCGATATGTATTGCTGTTACATGTCATGAGCACCCGGAGCACGAAGGAGTGGGAGTTGCTGGGGTTCAGAGTGGTAAGTACTGCACTGATAATTTTCACTCCCTGCAGACCCCAGAATATAATAAGTGTAGGCCCAGTGGAGGTGTAAAAAATAAAAAAAACATTCATATATTCCGTTACCTCTCTTGGGCCTCCTCACAGCATCTGGCACTTTCCTTGTGACGTCCTGCGCTCTTCTGTGATGTCATCGGCCCACGAGTCACAGCTGAGGCCTGTGATTAGGAAACCAGTGGTCAAATGGGTACGGCAAGCGTCATGAAGTCATGATGCGTGCCCAGAACACCGCTGAAGCCCAATCACAGGCCTCAGCACTGAACCTGAGCTGATGACATCACAGAAGAGTGATTTAGGAGTGTTTTTTTAATTTTTGTCACCTCCTCTGGGCCTCCACCGATTATACTCTGGGATCTGAGGACACCCCAGAGTATAATGCGGTGGCCATTATAGTTCGCCTGAGACAATTCTTCATTTGTTCAGTTTCGGGAATATCCTGGACAAACCCGGGTCATTACAAGCCCATCTCTAAGGTAAAAACAGCTGACATAAGCAATAAACTCGCTACCTGACAAGTGGGTTTATACGGATACAGGGATTTTATCTTTATCTTTCTGTTACATCAGTGAAGATGAGCACAGTATAAAGGCAGTGGGAAAACAACCCTGAAGATTGCTGTTTATTGAGGGAGATGACACTGGCTCATTATCCCTTCAGCCCGCTCCCTCCTCCCTTCCATTGTAGTTGGCAGTAAGCATGCTTGTTATGTGGGTATTGCAGAATTTACAGTAGCAAAAACTCCTACAAACGTAACCTGAAGAACAATACACCTACTACAAGTTGACTTAAGTATGTAAACACAATGTTCAATGGAAGTGGCACAATATTTTTTTTTCATACTTGTTCCACCGCTTTTTGTGCTTTGTTGTTTTCGCCTTTAGCTGACAATACAATACCTGCTGTTTCATAACAGAGTGATATTAAATAAATCATTTAAATCAATATTTTTTATCTGTTTTATGGGCAAATTAAAAGCAGTTTATTTACGTATCCTACAATAAAAACAATAAAACGTTTCACTACACGCTATCACTAAGAGCCACCACCCTTGTAGAGTCTACAAAGAACACCATTGAGTTGGTTAAACTATGCCGCCCGATCATTATTGTGTTCAGTGGGAGCCCCAGCATTCAGCCACCCACAAGCCACATAATGGTGACCTGCCTAAGGCATATCCCTAATGTTTCAAAGTACAGAACCGCTTTAAAGTAGTGTTTTCTGTTTGCATTGCCTGGCATTCAACTGAAAAGGACGTTTGGGAGGCCCATTGTGAGGAGAGCTCAGGATTTCAGCTGCTCTCAGCTGCCACTGACATGATGGTGTAGTGTCCCCTGGGACACTCCCTGCTACTTGTCTCCTGTGTGATAGCATTTTGGGGTGCCCTTGATGTTAGGGGCAAATAAAGGCACAGGAGACAGGATGGCAGTTGAAACAGGCATAGCTCACTTGGAAAAAATCAAGGCAATGTGGAGGCACAATTCACTTACAGGAGCAGGTTCCACACATATGGCACTTTACACACACAGACAGGAGTAGCTATTGATCTTCACCACTTCCACAGTCCTCTGACCCATTCCACCTTGGCGATATGGGGCCTCGTCCTCCTTTCCAACCACTATGGGGGAAATGCAGGACATGTCTCATCTGTGGATTCCTAAATTTCAGTACTGTTCAGCAGTGGAGATGTTCAATAATAAGCAAGTTCAGGAAGTCTTAGTTGGAGACTGCCTGTTATCCCTATCTGTCACTAACAAACCTACAAAGCTGCAACAAACTAACTTCCCTCCTCTAATGCTAACTCTAGTCTGAGATGTACCAGAAGTCACCACCTGGGTGTGTACCAGTAAGTTCCTCCCACCTTATAGGACACCCAGAGCTTAAGCCACTCTTGTTTGCACACCAACACAGAAATAGCCTTGTAACGCCAAACTATCCAGCATAAATCTTTGAATGTGCAAAAAAGACAGTATTAAACAGTGCAAAAACATCATGCATCATATTATACATCCTTAAAGCAGCAAAGTATTAGCATTGGCCCTTTTTGGGGGCACTGCACACATCTCCTACTAAATATCATTTTCAGTTGAATGCTAAGCACACTCAATTCCCCAGCCTCTAGCTTTGATAGAGTAATAGTAGGAGATCGATGCTGCAGCTAGTTTAAGTCTTTATGGCCATCCTATAGACACCCTTGTATAAAATATATCAAACCTATGGCAGGTCTGCTTTTAATCAATGCATACTTGGTTGATTATAGTCTAAAAACTCAACCATACATAGTAGGATGTTACACCAACTGTTATGGATGGTGTTCTCTATACTTAGCTGTCCATTGGAGGAAATGTTCCTTAAAAGCCTTTGTGGCTTGTGAGCAGGGAAATTAGGGACCTGGCTGCTGTTCCTTCTAAGTTGCTCAATCCAAAACAGTAGCAAACAGTTTACCATAATTAGTTAGGGTCGTTAATAGGTTTATGGTAACATTCCTGGTGGTCTAGGGCAGTGGAGAGTTTAAAGGGGTTGCCCAAGAGTCATCAATATCAGAACAGTGGGAGCCCAAAACCTAACATTCCCACTGATCAGGTGCTGCGACTCCTGGATTGACATAGTGTATGGAACTGGAAACAGATGTCTCTGTACACTATGTAATGGCCTTTCTGCTATATTGCAGCTCAGCCTGTATTCACTTGAATGGGAGCTGAGCTGCAGAACTCTGGCATGTCCACTGCACAGTGTATGGAACTGTCTGCTTCCAGCTCCATACACTATGCAGATCCAGTAGCCGCAGCAGCTGATTGCTTGTGGTTACAGAAATCGGAACGTCAATGATCTGATATCCTAAGGATAGGCCATTAATATAAGCTTTTAGACAATCCCTTTAATACTACATACCTGTTGTTCTGCGGGTTACTAAACTCTCCAGACGCCACACAATCTGTTCCCCGTTCCCCTTCTGTTATACAGACTGCATCCCATTGCCTCAATCTCTTGCAGACTGCTCGCTATGCCCAACGCTGTTACACAGAGTGTAATACTTTGTTTACTTCAGTGGGTAAGAAACAGTCCATGGTCATGTGATATGGACATACAGGTGCACAGCTCGTTACAAGACAGAGCTATGATTACTGTGCTGTGACTGTAACGAGCTGTGCACCTGTGTGCTCATCACAAAATGACCATGGATTGTATATCACATGACCATGGACCATATATCACATGACCATGGACTGTATATCACATGACCAGAGGCTCTATGTGACATGACCATGGCCTGTATATCACATGACCAGAGACCATATATCACATGACCATGGACTGTATATCACATGACCAGAGACTCTATATCACATGACCATGGACTGTATATCACATGACCAGAGACCATATATCACATGACCATGGACTGTATATCACATGACCATGGACTGTATATCACATGACCATGGACTGTATATCACAGCCAGAACCATATATCACATGACCATGGACTGTATATCACATGACCAGAGGCTCTATGTCACATGACCATGGCCTGTATATCACATGACCAGAGACCATATATCACATGACCATGGACTGTATATCACATGACCAGAGACTCTATATCACATGACCATGGACTGTATATCACATGACCAGAGACCATATATCACATGACCATGGACTGTATATCACATGACCATGGACTGTATATCACATGACCATGGACTGTATATCACATGACCAGAGACCATATATCACATGACCATGGACTGTATATCACATGACCATGGACTGATTTTTATCCACTGGAAGTAAACAAAGAATGACAACAAGCAGAGATCTAGAAAACTGCAAGGATACATTTATTGGCTGAAACTCGACCACCCTCTAAGGAGTGAGATCAGGTAGGTAGTCTGCTGCGAGCAGGGGGAGATTTTGAGCTATGTGGTTGCACTGCTGCAAAGCTAGGGGGTTCAGCAGTAGCAGCCGCTACCCGGCCCTTGACCTTGGTATAAAAAAAGTAAAAAGTAGGTTGGAAGGTAGAGACAAAATAAACTATAAAAATGCTACTAAAATAGTCATGTCTGCAGCAAATAAATAACAGGACATATAATCTCAGTTCACAATACTAATTCACTATGGCAGGTCAAGGTTAAGATACGATGTAACCCAAAACGTGCGCAGTAAAAGACACTTATCCCAGATCTGAGCTCAGGAATATCATCTACTTATTCTAGTAAAATGATTTATGCTGGATTCTCCGTACTCTTCACAGATGGGGTTATACGGAGTGCAGAAAATGCATATATTATTCCCATGAAGAAGAAACAAAATATTTTCCTCTCTAGCCAGACCACTAACTATAATGTGGCTTATAAAACTAGTATATATCTCCCGTCAATAGGAAAAAAATCAAGTATCCTAAATGTGGCAGTGGAAATGTATCCATCTAGCTATCAATGTATGGCAGCACGGCGGCTAAGCCTACGCACACTTGTGCTGTGTGACTATTCCGGGATTCCGTCCTCCATTCCGCTTGAAAAATGCAGAGAGAAAAGTCCTGCAAGCACCCCCAAAAAAACCCAACGCTAGTGTGAACCTAGCGTCAGTGGTTAGCTCTGTAGCCTTGCAACACTGGAGTCCTGGGTTTGAATCCAGCCAAGGACAACATCTGCAAGGAGTTTGTATGTTCTCCCCATGTTTGAGTGGGTTTCCTCCAGTTTCCTCCCACACTCCAAAGACATACTGATGGGAAATTTATATTGTGAACCCTATATAACACAGTGCTGACAATATCTGTAAAGTGCTGCGGAATATGATGATGCTATATAGTAAGAAAAATAAATATCTATCTAGCAGACAGACCATAAATCCGGTGCTGTAGAATGAGAATTTACAAAACAGTACCCATCAGAGGTGCAACATGAAGTCTCCTGGGCCCCAGTGCAAAATTTGTGCCAGGCCCTCCTACTATACTCTATCATACTAATAATGTATAGTACTGGTCTAATGTATAGTATATACAGGTAAATTGTATAGTACTGGAAGTCACTTTATGGGCCCCCAAGACACCTGGGCCCAGGTACAACCACAACTTCTGCACCCCCTCAGTATATGCCCCTGGTATCCATGTGTGACTTTCTCCCTGTGTGGTTGTGTAATTGACCCACATTGTATTTTATGCTGTTCATCCTCCTATCCTTCATCCTATGTTACGCCACATGATAACATACCCTGACTTCTCTGAGTTATACATTCCCTTCTGGTCCTCAGCTGTGTCATGTGACCAGCCATCAGACTCTCCTCCTGACACAGCATTTCACGTGTTAACAGGATCAATGTAAGTCTCATAGAAATTAATCAAAAAACTGACTTCCTGTCCAAACCTAAGGCACTGTCATTTGGAGAGTCATAACATTGCATCATAACTCACAAATACTGCCATATGTCAGAAGATTACTTTCACTACAAGTTACATGATATACCATGAGTACAAACATTTTTGCTGGAGTGCTTCTATAACTGTCAGTTACCCTTACACTTATTTTAGTAAGTAGACTTGAGGAGCACTGCTGAAGCTAAAGGCCCACCCTCAGTCCTCCATCAGCTTCATTTGCGTATCGCTCCAAAGATATTTTTCTCCTGACCTTTGCCAACCACATATTGACCTCTTTTTTCAGAGGACCTTTCCTGCCACTTCAGCCCTTGCCCTCCCTCTTGTGCTTATACTTCTGATAATAGGGTAACCCCCGAAATGTTGCATAGAATTCCTTGATATAACACCCAGTTTTTGAGCGGTGTTGTCATGTTTGTACACTTTGTTATTAATTGGATGTGCCCAATTAATGACAATATATCACAATTTTTTGGCTCAGGTTTGGGGTGGTGTTCCATTCTTCTGTTTTCTGACAACCATATAAATGATCTAAAATATTGACTAAGGAATCAATGATGAGTGAATAGTCCATAAATATATTACGCCTACAAATAAAGGGAATCCATCTCACGCAGTATATAAATGTTAAAATGCATACACATTATTAATATAATAGGTAAAAAACAATATAAAAGCTACAGTGATGTGGGCGACATCCACAGGACGGACCCCAATACAATATCTCAAAATACAATAGGATAATACACCAAATGATAGAGAATGGGGAAACAGCTGAATTAAAGGAAAGTCATCCAAGACCACAGAAAATGAGAAGTTTATGGATAAGATGGAACCAGAAATCCCAAGAAATAACTACTTCATACA
This sequence comes from Leptodactylus fallax, assembly GCA_947044405.1. Lineage (NCBI taxonomy): Eukaryota > Metazoa > Chordata > Amphibia > Anura > Leptodactylidae > Leptodactylus > Leptodactylus fallax. Next base: position 1,647,733 of record CAMRHE010000270.1, read on the forward strand.
CAAGTCATAAGCATCAAGTTATAAGCAAAACTTCATATCAGTTGCCTGTAGAGCAATAACTTAATAGGTATAAAGCTGAAAATAATATATTAGGTATTTAAGGGGTTGTGCAGGATAAATTGTTTTTGGCAGGGAGGCCAGGGAAGGTGAAAAAAAAAACAAAAAAACATACTCACCTGTCATCGGTTCTCCTGTGTTTCCCCAGTGCGGTTCAGTCCTGCTGCTCACTTGTTCCAGCAGAAGTGGCCTAAGGCACCGGTTCCTTTCCTTAGGCTGCTGATTGACCTCAGCGGTCACGTGAGGTGAAGTCTTCTGCTGGACTGGACCACCTTGCCAAAAACGGTTTATCCTGGACAATCCCTTTAAACTGAACATCATAGGCATTAAAGGGATTCTGACACCAGAACCCAGTATATCAGTCCAGCCTCACAACCCAACGCAGGGCATTGCCATTGCTCCAAAGAGCTTATTTACATGTTGACAAAAACTGCGATATCTCGGCAACAGGCAGCGATTCACAAGGGGAAAACACTGTTTAATTCAGGTGACTCTAACCTATCTATCTGCTGGGTTGAGTTGATACTTCCTGAAGGGAGACTCTCCACTGGATCCTTGGCTGAATGGAGAGGTGGAATATTCCTTTAAGCTGCCCATAGACTTGATATTTTTGTTCATCTGGATCTGCTATTTATTTCCTGCCTAAGGGCCGCCATTCAACCAAATCTGCTGTATTTTAACCTGCTCTCTCCTGGAGATTAGCAGCAAAATTATGTATAATCTCTTATCTACCTAGCCCACTGAAATAAACATGCATTCTTGATGATGATTAAATACTGTGTTGTCTGAGTGAAGCTCAAGTGCAGCCAATGGAAATCAACGGGGTGAAGAACACCACCTACTGATCAGTTATTATTATTTTACTTCTTTGAGATGTTGTCAAAGCTTAAAGTGAACCCCACAGGTATTTGCAGCTGCAGTAAGTGAGAGTAAGATATGATAGAGGAAGAGATGGTGAGGTCTGTAATATATAGTTTTATATAATTTAGAGCAGCCTACTGTGTACACACATTGATACAAGGAGAGCTGTCAATCACTGTGTGTGGGCGGGGTAATCAGGACTCTCACTGTCTCTCCTAGGAGTCCTGTCTAGATTTACTCTGCTATTTATTCAAAAACGCTGACTGACTGACTATAAACCTATATATCACAGAGATTCATTGCCAGCCGAACTTCAGCACTTGTGCTCCTTTGACAACACTTCTAATTCTGGTTCAAGAGGAAGTTATCTAAACTAGTTAAAGGGAGTCTGTCACCAGGGTGACGCATATTAAACCAGCAACACAGTTTGGTAGGTCAGGCTCACCTGATTGTAACACTTTTTCCTCATGAAAATTGCTGCCTCCATTTCCAAGATATTAATCTGTTGGGGGTTTCTGTCTCCCGGGCTGGCCCCACACTATGCAAATGAGCAGTCTGGAGCACCCAGGGCAGCTCCGTTACTACGCCACCCACTACTTTAACATGCCTTCCTTCTTTCTTTGAGTTGTAGGGCCAGGTGAGATTTCAGCTTAGCTCCTTAGCTCTGTCACTCAAAGGAGGGAGGGGGGATGGAAGGTGTTCCTGGGACATGTGAGGTATAACAGTTTGGAGCAAGGGAGCCACCCGTAGTGCTACAGATTGCTCATTTGCATATTCTGAAATAAATGATTATCTCTGCAATGGAGGCACAAATTTTCATGGGAAAAATAGTGTTACATTCAGAAGAGCCTGACCTATCTAACTGTGTTGCTGGCTTAATATGCTTTACCTTGGCGACAGACTCACTTTAAAAGTAGAGGAGTTGCCTTTCAGGTTTCAAATTTAAAGAGGACCTTTCACCACCTTCAACAAGCCCAGCTCTTTACATCATTTAATAGCTGCTGCTCCACTGATTCCGACACATTTGGATTTTTTTTTCTCTAGCCCCCAACATTCCTGAGCAATCAATGCTGTTAGTTTTGGTGCCTAATATGCTGTATAGATTCTGTACTGTCAGGAGGGCGGTGTCAGGCAAGAGCAGACAAGAGATGTGATTCTGAGCTCTGACACTGGCTGCCTCTGATTGGCTCTGAATCACACCCCCTGCCTGACACCGCCCTTCTGATATTACAGAGATTAAATAGCACATCAGGCACCAAAACTACCTGCACTTCCTGCCCAGGAATGGTGGGGACTGGAGAAATAATAACAACTGTGCTGGAATCAGTGGAGCGGCACTTATTAGCAGATACTAAGAACTTGAATGGACGGAGGTGGTGAAAGGTCCTCTTTGACAAGCCAGATCATAGAACTGGAGGAGTTATCATAATAACATTTTGGCTGTTTATTATCAACTTCCCTTCTATCTCTCCTTCATGGTAAAGAAGTCATCTCACTAAGACGAGGCTCACATCTGCGCCGGTCTCTCCATTGTTCAGGTCCATCAAGGGGACCCAAACAACAAAGAGATGGACTGCTGTTTTAGTGGTTACACACGGATAGTGACGGACCTCATTGACTATAATAGGATCCGCTGGGTGTCTGTCCAGAGTCTGCCAAAATTGAAACTGGCAGAGAGAAAATTCTTCCATGCAGGACTTTTCTCTCCGCTGATTTTTGGCGGTTTCTGCATTGGAGACTCCGGCGCAGATGTAAATTTAGTCTAAGAACTAAGACAGCCCTTATTTAAAATGAAGCCTACTATTATCATAGGGGATGTTGGGGGGCATTTAATACATAAACAGTACGGGTCTCTGTTCTGGCTAGAACAGGAAGCCCCCTTTAAGACTTCTATATGCTCCAATAGGGCATAAGAAAACCTCTGTAATATGCGTTCCATAGTCAAAAACACGCACATAGCACTAATAGTGTGGAGCTAATGTAGCCAGTCTTGTTTGTTACTACGTATGCTAAACTGACATGGATGGGCGTGTGTAGACATTGTGTGCGTTAGACATGGGGAATTCCATATTCCTTTTCTTCACCTGCCCTAATTATGCCATTAAAGTGAAATTATTGAAAGTACCTAACCAGGAGGACGGAGGGGAGAAGAGGAGGCGTCTGAGAGCCTCCATGTTCTGCATGCCAGAAGATTACAGGGAAAAAACACAGACTTGTTTCTGCATTTCCAAATGTAGTGATCCTAATCAGGGGGTCATTAAATTCTTTTTGTTAATCCCTGTATAATCTGTTTGTCTTCCCGGCCTCTTCAGTCTTTCATCCCAGGAGCCAGAGCTTCTTCCTTTGAGTCACTTACCTGAATGGATGAGAAAATTTCCATCTTTTCTCAGAACTGTACTGAAGAGTATTTACGGCGGCATCCTAGTGAAATAACGTATTGTGATGTAAAACTGGAATGCACGTACCAGCAACACCTTCACCTCAGCTCTGCCATACATTTTGGCTCCTATTTTCTTTTGGGAATTTCCACCCATCATTTTAACCCCCAAAACTGGAAAATATTTTTGCACGTTTTTCATGTACATGCTTTCTGTAAGGGGAATTTTGGAGACAGACAGAAACATGTTTATATGGGAGAATGCACCCCCTACTGGTCGCAAAAAGATATATAGGACAAAGCACATTACTGTACTTAAAACCGTATAGCAATTATATATATATTTATAATGTAGCAATATATTTTTTATGTATAAGAAACTGATACTTAGGAATATTTTAGCACATTAATCTTCAAGGGGTTGTCTGCTTTTTAAAATCTATTAAAGGGGCTGTTCACATCACTTTTTCACAGATGCTAAAAATAAGTGCAAATGGATCGCCATGCATTTACATTGGGGAAAAAAAGTATTTAGTCAGCCCCCAATTGTGCAAGTTCTCCCACTTAAAAAGATGAGGCCGGCCTGTAATTGTCATCATAGGTAGACCTCAAAAATGAGAGACAAAATGAGAAAACAAATCCAGAAATTCACATTGTCTGATTTTTTTAAGAATTTATTTGCAAATTATGGTGGAAAATGAGTATTTGGTCACCTACAAAAAAGCAACTTCTTCTTTAAGAGGCTCCTCTGTCCTCCACTCATTACCTGTAGTAATGGCTCCTGTTTGACATTGTTATCAGTATAAAAGACACAACCTCAAACAGTCACACTCCAAACTCCACTATATTGAAGACCAAAGAGCTGTGGAAGGACACCAGAAACAAAATTGTAGCCCTGCACCAGGCTGGGAAGACTGAATCTGCAATAGGCAAGCAGCTTGGTGTGAAGAAATCAACTGTGGGAGCAATAATTAGAAAATGGAAGACATACAAGACCACTGATAATCTCCCTCCATCAGGGGCTCCACGCAAGATCTCACCCCGTGGGGTCAAAACGATCACAAGAACGGTGAGCAAAAATCCCAGAACCACACGGGGGGACCTAGTGAATGACCTGCAGAAAGCTGGGACTAACGTAACAAAGGCTACCGTCAGTAACACACTACGCCGCCAGGGACTCAGATCCTGCAGTGCCAGACGTGTCCCCCTGCTTAAGCCAGTACATATCTGGGCCCGTCTGAAGTTTGCTAGAGAGCATTTGGATGTTCCAGAAGAGTATTGGGAGAATGTCATATGGTCAGATGAAACCAAAGTAGAACTGTTTGGTAGAAACACAACTCGTCGTGTTCGGAGGAGAGTGAATGCTGAGTTGCATCCGAAGATCACCATACCTACTGTGAAGCATGGGGGGGGCAACATCATGCTTTGGGGCTGTTTCTCTGCAAAGGGACCAGGACGGCTGATCCGTGTACATGAAAGAATGAAGGAACCATGTATCATGAGATTTTGAATGCAAACCTCCTTCCATCAGCAAGGGCATTGAAGATGAAACGTGGCTGGGTCTTTCAGCATGACAATGATCCCAAGCACACCGCCAGGGCAACGAAGGAGTGGCTTCGTAAGAAGCATTTCAAGGTCCTGGTGTGGCCTAGCCAGTCTCCAGATCTCAACCCCATAGAAAACCTTTGGAGGGAGTTGAAAGTCCGTGTTGCCCAGCGACAGCCCCAAAACATCCCTGCTCTAGAGGAGATCTGCATGGAGGAATGGGCCAACATACCAGCAACAGTGTGTGCCAACCTTGTGAAGACTTACAGAAAACGTTTGACCTCTGTCATTGCCAACAAAGGATATATAACAAAGTATTGAGATGAACTTTTGTTATTGATCAAATACTTATTTTCCACCATAATTTGCAAATAAATTCTTTAAAAATCAGACAATGTGATTTTCTGGATTGTTTTTCTCATTTTGTCTCTCATAGTTGAGGTCTACCTATGATGACAATTACAGGCCATCTTTTTAAGTGGGAGAACTTACACAATTGGTGGCTGACTAAATACTTTTTTTTCCCCACTGTACATAAAGTAAAAGCAGAATTTATTTTTTTTGACTCTATGTAAATGTATGGTCATCCCTTTGCATCCATTTTGGCATTCCTTACATGCTACATGGATGTTAAAAATGTGATGTGAACGGCCCCTAAGAGAGAAAGCTTCCTGAAAAGAGTCTGATCAAAAGGCAATCGATCAGCTGGGGAACCCATAGTCAAGCATTTCATTTCCCTGCAGCGCCACCTCAGGAAAGATAAAGCATTGCAAGGTTCCTTTTCCAATAAATTGGATCTCTATCAGGTGCGTAGCCATATGGGATGCAAAGGTAGCAGTTTCTACCAGGACAGGACCCTGACAGGGGCTCCAAAAGTCCCTCTACCACATAAAATATACCACTATTCTAAATGGCACAAGCTAGGTAGGTACTCATTACATATTTTGCACTGGAGCCCAAGAGCTACAAGTTACACCTCTATGTAATATATAAACATACCAAGTTCTCTGGATTGAGATGTTCTGACTGTTATCCCCTACTAAAGGTATACATAGATGAAATCCGACATCTATATAGAAATTTGTTATATCTGGATGAAATTACTGAAAATATTCAACCCAAAAGGATCCCGAAAGGATCCACTATTGATGTATATGGTTCTGGTGTTGCTACCAACAAGAACATTGTGTTACATTTCCAAGTAATCTGTTTTATAATATATCTTTATTATCTCATGAGAAGTTAATCTGGATTGATTGATGGGTGGTGAAGCGTAGCAAATTACATGAATGTGGATCCCCAGGCTTTCTTGGCTTTTGCATTACTATTGGCTGTCCCCATAAAGGTGGTAGTCTGTGAACATGCTTAAGAATCTTGTGGTTTATCCATTAGTTTATTATTTCTCACATTTACAGACCTTTCCTCTCTCCCGGCAACAAATGGATCACATATCAGCTCCCTCGTGATCATACAGGGCTTTATAAATATTTATAACTATTCCTTCCTGTCGGTTCTTTGCCCTTTGGACCCACCTCATACCTAAAGCTCCGCTCAGATCTATAACTCAATTATTTGTGGGCTTTACTGATGTAGAATTAGATTCTTATCTCTTGGTGATTTCACCCCAGTAAAATAAAGTACCTGTTGTTGGCGCCAGGAGCAATTTTTGTAGATTAAATATTTGGTTTTTTTTGTATTATTTTTAAAATTATGGTAATTTACTGGGAATTGGGCAAAGATTTATTGGTGATAAACTTTGTTTGAGCTTGTTGATCAACAAGTATTTCAATGACTGAGGTGGAAGAAAATCTAGATAATGGTATTAAAAAAAAAGTATGTCCTGAACAATTGGCTTTTGAATGGGTATCAAACAATACTATATGTTTGATGTATTTATATTGTTCTTATTCTTTGATGTCTTTTGGCCTGGGAACTTCTATCCATCAGTTTTTCGTCACGGTTATCTGTTTGCAGTTATGGTGAGAAGATATAGATCATTGTACAAGAGAGATAACAGGGGCCCCCACTTACAAGGTGGCAGAAGGGCCATTGGGCGTAACTGTGTCCCATATGCAGCGTTCAGTACAAAAATTCAAGCTGTTGGCCCAGATTACAAGCAAAATAAAATAATATCAAAATGGATCGAATGTATTTGATCAGATGGGTGTATGCCATATCAAATTTATAAGTTCAACATTGTGTTCATTCCATTTCTAATAAGATACAGTACTAGAGTAGACTAGTGGTTGGAAAACCTCTCTTTCTATGCTAAACAAATCTGGGAAAATTCACCCTCTCTGGTTTTCCTTGCTGTTTTGCCATGTGTTCCTGGTGTCTAGAGGTTTGTTGGTTCAACTAAAATCTCTTTCGATTTGGTAGCCCAGTCCCTGATGTCTAGTAGTTTGTTGTTCCAGTCCCTGGCATTTAGTGCTTTAGTGTCTTATTATATAATGTTAGAAACCCCATTTCTCTATTTACTTGTTTTACCCAGAGCAACCTTGGAATCCAGTTTATTGTCCTACCCTGTATTCATCCAGTGCTTCATTACTTCTCACCCTATTACTTTGATCCTGGCGTCCAAGGGTTTGCAGCTCAAGCTATTCCTTTTATATACAGTGAAACCTCTTTGAGACAACCACACAAACTTGCATGAAAAAGTTGTCTTCTATAGAGGTGGTCTTCTCAAAGAAGATGGTTAGTATGGAAAACTGAAATTCCATTGCATAAAATGTGGCCTGGGTAAGGAAGAGGTCTTCTTAAAGAGGTGGTCTTTTGGAGAGGTTTCACAGTATATACAAACTGCCCTTCCAATATGTTTCTATTTAAACATTTTATGCAATTCTAACCATAAGTTGATGCAAAAGCCCACCACCAACAAGAAGGGGAACAAAAGGGGGAAGGAAGGAGAAGAGGTTGTTTCGTAAAAAAGGTAGGGGGTTAGAGGAGCTCTGAGTTGTCCTTGGAGATGTCCCAGTGAGTGGTCACCTAGGAAAAGTTCAAATGAAGACCACACAAGAGAAAGGCTGCAAGACAAGCAGGTTCATCATGTTGCTATCAGCTGGTGGGAGGCCATCTGTCTTCAGCACGTAAGATGTCAAACTGGTGTGTCATGGAGGTTGATGACTAGTTAAAAGAAGAAGGTAGATGGATGGCAAGGGAAAAATCACTCAGTAAAAGTAGGTGTAGTGTGCAATTATAATGGGGCAATGCCCACCAATGTCTTTTCAAGATACCAAACAGTGGAACAAAAACATTCAGGTAGGTTTGATGCCCAGAATTTTCAGAAACCAATCCAGGGTTACCCAAAAGGGTGGGATTTATGAAAATTTTGCCCCAAAAACAGGGGATAGGCTTAAATGCTCTGATCTTTCCAACTGAAATGTTGCTGGCAATGTACTTTCTGATGATTTCACTCATCAGTTACCAAAATTGTGTATAATGAAGCATCCCCCTACAATATGGAGAGAGTTATAACCCAAGCAGCTGGCTTCCCTGTACCTTCAATCAGATCCAAGCCAGATGACCCAGAATACAAGTGAAATGGTGGAAATCCAAGGAACAAGAGCTGAGAAATAAAAAAAAAAAACTATTAGATGGCTAGCATTTATATCAATATAGTAACATTCACTTATTCTAAGGGGTGGAAAATTAACCATATTATACACATATACTTTACACTTTAAGGTGTACAGTATATACATCTATATTTCATCTATATTTTTGGCATTATAATAGTTTAGTCTCAATATTTTAAAGACACAAAAAATGTATTCGAAATGACAGAGTGGTAGGAACATCTATTAGAGCATAGAAAATAAAAATGTGAACTAATTTGACCTTATTGGGCTGAGCACTTATGGCAAGAGATATAGGGGGGGATTTGAATTAAAAGGTTCTGACTTCTTGTTGCTTTGTTCTCAGAAATACCAAGAAGATATTGTAATTTCTGGTTAGGCTTCAAACAAACAGAATAATCAGGCCGTCCAATAAATACACATACGTATTTTTACAACTTGGTCAAATCTGTAATGTATTTCTAGTAGAGCAATAAAAATTTCAATCAGAGATTCATCATAGTTATAAAAAAGTATATAATAAAAGGTTCCTAACCTGTATCAGGAATATCTTGGGTTTGTGTATTCCAATCTATGACTTCTACGTCATACTACTGTGCGCCCTTCATTTACTGTCTAAAGGGGCCATACACATTAGACACACCATTTTCTGTGGGACTGGCCAACCATCTAATATGTATGAGGTTGTCTAGACTATATCTTGAAGGCAGATGTCAAGAAAAGGAAGGATTGACGGGTTGGATTTCAAGGGGATAATAAACCACTGCAATAAGGTTCCCTCTTCCCATTCAAGACACTTTTACCCTTGACCTGTATGTGGTGGTGGGAGGAATTGCTGTCCGCAGAATACTAAAGTGTAGGGTCGGCTGACAAGGACATTATTTTGGGGATTTACAGTGAGTGGTGCCATTTCTGTCAAATTCCAGGTCCCACTCCAATATTCAATTACCTGTTCCCATATGACTATGAACCCGTGAAACAATAGACTCAATACATTTTGATAGCATTTCTTTATTGAACCACTGCAGGGACATCCGCACCATATCACTATTGAAACTGTCCTCCTGCTTGTATATTTGAGTTCACAGAGAACGTCTTCAAAGAGGACTATGTCTTCTAAGATTTCTTATAACATGCGCACCCATCAGGGAAACGCAACAGTTGCTTAAGGTTCACACTATTGTTTGTGCCTCTCTGCCCCAGATTTTGCTTAAAATCGCCGTGGAGGTTTCAGCGGAAACTGGGCAGAAACCCGGTGGACCCTATTACATTCTATGGGGTCTGTGGGTTTCCATGTGTAACCACTTTTTAAGCAGACAGGGTTTCCATCTTTCGGGTCCCCAAGCCGACCCAAAGGACAGAAACCTGAACACTAGTGTGTGAACCCAGTGTAAATCCAATTGTGCATGGATCTGAGTTTCTACAGAAGTGGTCTCCAACCTATGGTGATCCAACTACTGCAAAACCACTATTTGACTATGCCCTGACATCTGCTGACACCTTCTGGAGATTCTCATTTGGAAAATAGATGCATCCTCTATTATCAGAACCTCCCACTCCCGTATCCAAGACTTCTCTCAAGTTGCACCACTTCTCTGGAATGCTCTACCCCGGACAATCAGATTAACTTAAATTTCTACAGCTTCAAGCGCAAACTAAAGACACATCTCTTCAGATAGGCCTATCACAATTCCTACTGTAAACCCTCCCTAAAACTAACCCTCCTCTGTTCCTGCGCCCACAGGATATGATGCCGTATCAGAATAACTTTATATGTCCAGGCACCATCTTAAAGGACACGACTGGTGATGGCTCATACAGCTTTATTTATTTGTGTCATGAAAATAACCTTTATTACAAAAACGGCTGGACCACTGTATAAGCAATGCTACCTCCTATGCCACCCCTGCTACCTCCTATGCCGCCCTGCTATCTCTTATGTCACCCCCTTTACCTCATAGATTGTAAGCTCTTGGAGCAGGGCCCTCAGTCCCTTTGTGTGAATTGATTTATTACTCTGTAATGTCTTATTTTGTTTGTATTTGAGCCCTACAATTTGTAAAGTGCTGCGTAATATGTTGGCGCTATATAAATAAAATGTATTATTCTAAGCAGATATAGGTACTCCGTGTCTGACATTATATAGGTCTTCGATGTCTGACATATGCAGGGATAAATCTTTGATGTCTCAGACTTGTTCACCATAAGGTACACATTTACTTTGACTGAAGTGGGCATTTAGCATAGAGGTTATTGCTGTCTGTACGCCGGTTTCATCAGTCTCCGCAGCCCAAGCCCAGCACTACACAGTAATAAATTGCTGCTCCTTAGGGTACCATAAAGGTACTTCTTATTTTAATTCTCATTAAGTGACCTGCGTTGGCACAGACAGGCAGAATGTGGCAAATGATAGACAGACTGCAGGAGTAAGTGAGAGATGAGACAAAGATTCAGAAATAATGACACAAACAGAAGGAAAGAGCCAGCGAGAAGGGAGAGAGAAAGATAGTGTAGCCAGGCTGTAAATCTTGTAGGGGATTAGGGATTTACTTCAGATAGAAGAATGTAAATGTTACTGGCTCCACCGTGGCTGGAAAATTTCTCTCACAGCCAAAGCCTGGTCCGTACTTGGCTGGGGACATTGCTTCGTGTGCCCTCCTGAATTGGAAGCTGTTCTAGGGGCTGGAAGGCCAAAAAGCTGGACTGCGTGTCTCCAGAAAAATGTAGCCAAGCCGTGAGCCACATAATGATGTGGTATAACCTCTGTGTGCTTGTAGCATCACACCTATGTCTGCATCTACAACACAAGGGACACCACAAACAGTTAATAACTTATATCTTATGTCAGGCCACCAACCAGCTGTCACATCTGCATGGATCTGCCATTTCAAGATTTCTTTCTGTAATATTGTCCTTTAAGAGAATTTTATAAATATATTGTTACTGCATATGTTTTTTAGATCAGGTGTAGTTTGCAGGTGTTAGCATTGTACCAAAGTTAGCTCACCTTGCTTTTACTTGGGATAAAGATTCAGATTACTGCCCTATTACTGTATCTAAATACTCTGACCAAGGCAAGATTGCTTAGAAGCCTCCTAACATCAGGCCCAGCAGCCCTATCCCTCATTGCTATGCCCCTGATTTATAGGGAGTCTGTCACCAGAGCCCAGCATATGGACCCAGACCTGCAGATAGATAGGTTAATGTTACCAGAGCCCAGCACATCAACCCAGCTCCGCAAATAGATAGGTTAGTGTTACCCGAACCAGCACATCAACCCAGCCCTGCAGATAGATAGGTTAGGGTCACCAGAACCAGCATATCAGCCCAGCCCTGCAGATAGATAGGTTAGTGTTACCAGAACCAGCATATGGACCCAGCCCTGCAGATAGATAGGTTAGTGTTACCAGAGCCCAGCACATCAACCCAGCTCCACAGATAGATAGGTGTGAATTGCCACCTCTGTTACTGAGATATCACTGTTTATATTATATTATTATTATTATTATTATTAATATTAATATTATTGCTAATAATATTACATTTATATTTATATAATTGTCAATATGCAAATGAGCTCTTGGAACGTTGTTGTTTACTTCTTTGGAGCAATGACAATGCCATCATTGCTCAAAGAGTTCACATGCATATTGACAAAAACTGTGATAGTAGTACTGTACTATATGTATGGAGTTTATTATAATTGTATTGCAGTCAATGTTCAGTCCATGTTTAGAGGTCAGGATACATTGGCCCCCGTGCAATGTTCTATGCCATAATAATAATAATAATAATAATAATATAATATCATTGTATTGAGATCATGTTTAGTGATTAGATATTGTTGGGTGGTATGTCTGCATAATATAATATATAAAAAATAAAATAATAGTATAATATCATTGCTTATGCTTATTATATTAGATATATTAGATGGTGTTGGGAGGGGATGTTGACATAATAATACAATATCATTTAATATCATTGTTTATGCTTATGTCCATAGATTAGATCTTGCTGGGTGATGTAGTGTTCTATGTTTGCATATTAATAGTATAATAATAAAAATGATAACAATATAATACTATAACCTTATGATGTATGCTTATGTTCAGTGATTAGATCTTGTTTAGTGATGTAGGGTCTATAATATAACAGTAAAATAAATATAGGAAAAAGAAGAATGTAATAGTATAATATCATTATTTACTGTAGGTTTATGTCCAGAGATTAGATCTTGGTGGGTGATGTAGGGTTCTGTGCCTGCATAATATAATAATATAAGCAGAAGAAGAAGAGTACAATATCACTGAATTATGATTGTATTCAGTGAGTAGATCTTGTTGGGTGGTATGTCTTCATAATATAATCACCTCCCCAAAAATATTCATACCACCAGCACAGTCATATACCTTTGTTACGGATGTCACCTTTGTAAATTTGGAAAAAAACTACTTTGAAATGTTATGCAAATAAGGCATTTGGCGTATTGGAGATGGGCCTTTAGCTTCCTGGAGAACTGTATTGTTCTTTGTCTGCATAATATAATAATAATGAGAAAAATAGTATGATATCATTGTATTATGATCATGTCCAGTGATCAGGTCATGCTGTTAGCTATAGTACGCTATGTCTATATAGAGTAAGATACACCTGTACATGGGTGGAATGCATAGTGGAATTATCCAGTAGACCTTATTCATACAAATGGGCATAGGATTGCATTGCTTTTAGTGCAGCTGTGTGATGGCTGTATGTATTACAGAAAGGCAGCGCTTTAACAATGCACCAGACCATATGGTTGTGGGGGCGCCCTCAGCCGTCCCAGATAGAGTGGGACAGACCTGCATTTCAAGGTGCTATTCTGGACAGCAGGCAGCAATTTTAACTCCTTAGGACACAGATAGAGGTTGAATACAATAGAGGAGCACAGAGCTATCAGCTCCTTGCTCCATTATTCTGTCTTTGGCTGATTTTGTCTACGGCAGGAAGGCGCAATTTTTTCTTTTGTGTGGTGGTTGAGGGGGCAGGGGGCCTTATGAGGGGACTAGTTATGGGGAAATTAAATTATGTGGGGAGGGCCTACTTACAAAAATTTTGAAAAGGGCCCTCCTTTACGTATTAGGCCCGGTTTACATCTGCGTTCAGGTTTCCGTTCGGGGAGTCCGCTTTGGGGCCCCCTGAATGGAAACCTATACACATAGAAAAGCGATTACCTAAGGAAACCTGCGGACCCCATAGACTATATTGGGGTCCGTGTGGTTTCTGCTCGTTTTCCGCACGAAACATGCAGAGAGAAAAGCGCTGCTTTCAGTACTTTTCTCTCCACATGTTTTGTGCGGAAACCGAGCAGAAACCACACAGACCCCATTATAGTCTATGGGGTCCGCGAGTTTCCTTAGGTAACCGCTTCTTTATGCGTATAGGTTTACGTTTGGGGGGGTCCGCAAGCGGAATCCCTGAACGGAAACCCGAACGCAGATGTGAACCGGGCCTTACTCAATCAGATGTGAAAAATACCCATTTCTCGTGGTCGATTGTAATTAGTTTTGTGACTAAGGCTTCAATGAGTGTTGGAGTTACTAGAGGTACACAGGTAGCAGTCAAACCCTGGTCCTTGTGCTTCAAAGGGACAAACGCCTCTCCATTATGAAGATACCATAAATAGAAATGATACATGGTAGGTGGGGACCTTGTTACAGATTTTACAGGGGGACCCCGGATATTCAAGTTACACCTTGTTCTATCACAATTAAAACTTATAACCAATCCAAAGGAGAGGTCGTGTGTCTGATCAGTAGAGATCTGGCCATGGAATCCTAGAGAGATGTGACAATGGGATCCCTACCAATAAGGAGAACAGGGTCCTGTGTCCTATCAATTCAATAGAGTAGTGGTCAAGCATGCACACTGTATTTCCTTTCAAACTCTATGGGACTGCACAAGATCCTTGGCATTGATTTTGAGTTAGAATAGGTCATCAATTGAGGATCCTTAGGGATCCGACACCCAGGACCCCCATGGATCAACTATTTAAAGCGGCAGTGCACCCAAATGCTGCAGCCCCTTCAAACAGCTGAACGGCCTGGGGTCTAGGTATCAGACCTCTGCTGATTTTTAATTGATAACCTATCCTAATAATAGGTCATGAATTATTAAGCCTGGAAAACCCATGTAAAATGAAGACATTTCAACATAATAGGTCAATTCCCATGCCTCTCGGAGTTAAGCGTTTTTGTCTCTGCAAATTTTAACTTGCATCTCAAAGAAAGTGCAATTAACATTTTTTTTTTATTTTGGGAATTGCTGTTTAGGTAGAGTTGGGTATTTTGTTACACTTAGAAGCCATAAAGATATTTGGAGTCCCAGCTAAGAGTTAACCTTGCAGACGGTTCAGTGTCTGCCTGCCGATTAGACTCCCTTGTGTTTGCTACTGTGAAGGCAGCAGGTTAATCATTGTCTGTCTCCTGTTGTAGATAATACTGCTGTTTGCTAAATTGTTACAATGAGGCATTTCTTTCTTTCTCCATCTATTAGTCTAATATCTGAATGGCTCCTTACCATACACAATCCAAGTAATTCCAAAAGCCTTGTTACCTTGTACAAGTTTTGCACTGCATTATTTTATGGATATTTGTTTTTCACAAATTTTAGGTAATTTATGGGTCAGTGGCCAATAAAACATAACCACATGTATTACGTTTAGATGGATATTGCAGACAATTTTGGCTCTCCCAGATGATTGAGAATGTGAATTGTAGGAAAAGGCCCCGCGTTTCGAAAACACAGCATTTTTTGTTGTTGCAGATTTTGCTGCTTTATTGTGAGCCAGTCAGGAGTAGATTGAAAAGGAATAGAAAATATAACGTAAGCTCTTAGACATTTCCCTTCTGTTCAATCTATTCCTGACTTTGGTTCAGAAAACCACAGTAAAATCTGCAACAAAAAACGTAACATGGGGCCTTAGCTTTTGGCTCCCTTGGGGACAGGGGGCCCTGGGCATTTGCCAGTTTGCCCCCCACCCACGCCGGACCTGCAAGTCCCTGCCTCACTACGGGACTACTGTACTATGATGGGACAATAGTCCCACAGTGGGCAGTGACTCACAGCATTCACCCTCACAAGATTTGTCTTGTGAATATTGGCGAGGTTCACCGACAAGATCAGAGGAAAGGTCTTCAGACCTCAGAGTATAATAGCTGCAGGCCTAGGGGAGGAGCAGTAAAATAAAAAGCAACTCAAACTGATCTATTTTCACCTCTCTGGATCTCCTCTGTGGCATCTGGTCTTCTTTTCCTGTGTCTTCCAGGTGAACTCAGTGCCCCCAGGTCCCTGCTGAGGCCTGGGATTGGGACTCAGTGGTCATTTGGGGGTATCGCTGTCATGATGCACAGCATCAAAACGTCATGACGTCAACACCTCCTACAGGACCACTGAGGCCCGATCACAGGTCTCAGCACAGACCAAGACCACAGATGTCACCCAGGAGGACAGAACAAGCTGGGAGATGCAGGGAAAGAAGACCAGATGCTGCAGCAGAGCCCTGGAGAGTTGAAAAAGGTGAATATGAGCAGTTTTTTATTTTTCTGCACCTCCCCTGGGCCTCTGAATTTTGTACTGAAGAGACCCCAGAGTACAATAGAACATAGATCTCTAACCTGAAATTTTTGGAAAACAAACCCAATTCATTATAAGCCAGTTCACTCATATCTAATAAACTATGATACTGTGAGTTTGGGTCTCCTGGCACAGTGCAGCCCGGGAATATAACTATATAAACTATATTTTTCAGACTGGGACTGCGCATGTGCAAGGACCCTTAATAGGATTGATCACAAATTTCCTAAGGAAAAGAACAGGTGACATATGTAAGTGATGTCACCAGTTCCTTTCCTGTGGCCACTGAGGACTTCTGCTGGCTCAGGCATCGGTAGTGCTTGACCGGACAGCAGCAGCAGACAATGGTGCAGCAAGGACAGATAAGTATCATTTTTTTTGTTTCCCCTTCCCCAACCTCCTCCAGTGTTTCCGAAATTCGTGGACAAACCGTTAACCATTTAAGGTTTCATTGATCTGTATTCAAGAACCCTGAAGAATTACATTCCTAAAGGGTCAGAATACCTAAGAATTTTCTAGTGGGCCCAGTCTCTAACACACTAATGGACCCAAAGGTCGAGAAGAAGAAACCCTATTTAAGGCTACGGCCCCACGTTGCGGAAACGCAGCCTTTTTTGTTGCAGATTTTGTTGCGGTTTTTTGAGCCAAAGCCAGTAGTGGATTGAGCAGAAGGTAGAAGTATAAGAACTTTCTATATATTTCCCATTCCTTTTGTAGCCATTGTTGGCTTTGGCTCAAAAAACCGCAACAAAATCTGCAACAAAAAAAGCTGCGTTTCCGCAATGTGGGGCTGTAGCCTCTAGGTGACTTTGGAGGCAACCACTTGTCACTAGTGTCTATTTGTTATGATGGGATGATTCACAAATAACCTAATAGACTTTACTGATAAATGCAAATTTCTTCAAGAATATTGTCATGGAGCCTACAAGATGGACCTGACGGGGGGCGTGGCCTGGACGCGCATGGAGTAGCACGCGCGCAGGTCCTTCTCCGCTCCTCCGCTCGCTACTGAGACCCGTGGACCCCTCAGCGAGCGCAGTATGGGCAAGCGCTTGCCGAGGAAGGTGGCCCCGGGCACCCCAGCGCCCATGGAGAGGTCTGGGGGGGCCACCCTGGACGCCTTTCTAGCCCAGCGGCCTTCTCTACCGGGCCAGGCTGCTGCGGGGCGGCCATCTTGGACTTCCTCCGCTCTCCAGGCACAGGGGTCGCAGCGCAGCTTCTCTCCTCCCGCGCTCCCCCTGTCAGCCAGCGGAGCACTGCTTCAACAGAGATCCCTGTCGGCGCCTGGGCAACCCAGAGTTTCCCCATCACGAGTACTCCCACAGTCTCCTCGCCCTGGGATGTCCCAGCAACTACATTCTGCTTCACCAGCACTCCTGGCAGAGCGGCATGAGAGGACCCCGGATGTCTCCAGCTTCTCAAGGAGTTCTGAGGTCAGTGGCTCTGCTCCCTCCTACACCGCTGATGAGTTGCAGCCTGTGGCCACAGAGCTGGTCTCTGTGGCCCCCCACCTACTATCTTCCCCCATCGCCCCTCCCCTCCATAGCTCAGGGGGGGGATGGCGCGGTGGAAGGTGCTGGCTGGCGTAGGGGCTCCTCTGCCCCACACTCTCAAGGATTATGGCTCCCCCCATCCAGTCCTGTACCCCCAGAGCTGCATTCCAGGCCCATCTTCAGCACCATCATCCATGGCGGACCTTCTTCCTCAACTCACTACTAAACAAGACCTTAAAAGTATGGTTGCGGAAATCACAGCATCCTTCCGATCTGAAATTGCTACCCTCCACACTGATTTACACTCCATTGCTAACCGAATGGACACGCTGGAGAATGACCATGACACTACCAGGGACTATGTTGCCTCACTGCATGATACTACCACTGAACAGGGTTCAGCTATACGGGACATGCAACGCCACTTGGAGGATCTTGACAACAGGGGCCGGCGCAACAATATACGCGTCAAGGGACTCCCAGAGGCTGACCAATCTGAGGATCTGCCTGTTCTGCTGGAGGCTGTCTTCAACACTATACTGCAGGAGCCCCCGTCCCACAAAATTAAGTTTGATAGGGCACATCGAGCCCTTCGACCCAGAGGATCTTCCGCCACACCCCGTGATGTCATCTGCTGCCTCCACGACTTCACCCTTAAAGAGGCCATAATGAGCAAAGTGCGCAAACTCAAAGACTTCGAGTTTCAGGGAGCTCCACTACAATTCTATCAGGAACTGTCGCTAATCACCCTCCAGAAACGCCGCCATCTCCGACCCCTCCTCCAGATTCTTCAGGAGCACCAAATTCCTTACCGGTGGGGATTTCCGTTTGCTCTCATTGCTCGTAGGGATGGTCGCTCCGCTACGCTTCTCTCCTTTGCGGATTTGCCTCTCTTCTGTGACCTATTGGATGTTCCCCTGCCGGATTTAACAGACTGGGAGCTATTCTCTCCACCCCCTCCCCCACCACCGGTTTGGCAACGATTGGAGCCCAGACGACGTCATGCATCCTCCACGGTGGTGACCACTCGGAGGCCCCAGCTGGAGACTGATCCCTGAGGAGGCTGCCCCCCCTTGAGACGTTCTCCCTTTTCTCGGTGGTGCTTTGGAATCTGCATGCCTTAATGTTATGTTTGCTTCTCTTTTTCTTTTTTAGGTCTACGGGTCTCATCTATTATGCTTATTATTGGATTGTTTTAGCGGAGTGGGGCGGGGTGGGGTCCCGGTGACTCCCCCTTCCTTCCTTCTTTTTACTGGTGGTTGGGGATCCACCGCCTCCCCTCCGACCTCCTGTCCACGCTCTCCCCCCTAAGGGGATACTTGGACTGTGCGGCCATTGATCCTGGTTGGACCTCTGGCTGTCCTCACTGGTCCCCAGGCGAGTGACTTAGCCTCGCTCACAAAGTATTGTTTAACTGTTTTTATTTTTACTTTGTCATTTATGATGTCTTTTGCCTCCCTCCCTCCCTCCCTCTCTTCCCCCCCCCGATCTAGAGACCCTGCCTCGACTTTGGGTTCCTGTTTGTGGATTGCCCTTTTGCCTCTCCGAGGGAAACTTGCCAGCGTCATGTGAGATGGGTGAGCTTATTGCAATCCGCCACTGTCCTCCAATCCTGGGTCCCAATGGTTAGGTGCGTGACAATTAATGTCAAGGGCCTGGGTTCCAACATTAAAAGGCGCCATGTCCTTAGAGAACTCCGCTCCTTACGAGCGGATGTGGCGTTTCTTCAGGAGACTCATTTTGACCGCGCTGGTACTTTTGCCTTCGCTAAGCATTATTTTGCCGTAGCTTTTTCGGCCTTCCACGATCGACGCAGAGCTGGGGTGGCTATCCTTCTTTCTCGATCCTGCCCAATTACAGTGACGACTTCCCACATAGACCCAGGTGGCCGGTTTGTTATCTTGGAGGGGCTCCTTTATGGTGCCCCGATTGTTTTATGCAATGTCTATGCCCCCAATTCAGCGCAGATCCCGTTCTTGCGCCGGGTATTCTCCCGTCTGCGTGCTCTCCCACCATCAGCTTGGCTGGTGGGGGGAGACTTTAACATGGTCTTCTCTGAACGGGCGGATCGTCTGGCGTAACCCCAGGGCCCAACCCCCCATAGGTTGGCCCAACTTGCAAGGGAGTTCCGCAGGCTGATCCGCGCCCACTCTTTGTATGACCTTTGGCGAGTGGACAATCCTACGGCGCGCTCCTACACCTTCTTTTCTCACCCTCATAACACTCACACCCGCATTGACTACTTCTTTGGAAATGCTCCCGCTCTTCGTTTGCTTAGGGACACGAACATTGGCCCTCTCACCTGGTCTGATCATGCCCCAGTCGTGGTTACCTTATCTACGACTCCAGTGCCTACTCGCCAATGTCATTGGCGTCTTAACGAAACACTGCTCAAATCGCCGACCTCCCTTGAGACCCTGCGCACTTGATAGATTATTTTAGGGACAACTTAGGCTCGGTAGACTCTCTTGCCATTCTCTGGGAAGCCCATAAGGCGGTCATGAGAGGATGCTGTATCGCATTGGCTTCTAGGCTTAAAAGGGACAGACAGGCCCAGGAACAGCTCCTCCAAGCCCGTATTCGGTCCCTTACGACGACTTTGGCAGCGCATCCATCCCTGGGGGTTCTTCGCCGTTTGGTCCTGGCCCGGGCGGACCTCCGTGATTTGGAGACCCGCCATGTGGAACGACTTCTCCTTTATACCCGTCAGAGGTTTTTTGAACGAGGTAATAAATCTCATACCCTCCTGGCAGGAACCCTCAGGGATCATCGGGCCTCTTCCACACCACACTCTGTCCGTGACCCCGCGGGTACTCTTCAACATCACCCTGATGCTGTGGCGCTGGTGTTCCACTCTTACTACTCTAAGCTGTATGACTTACCCCCCCCACGAGCACTACTCCCTGGGGATGACTCAACACTACTGGAAGACTATTTAAAGGATTGTTGTCTCCCACGCCTTCCTCCTGAGGCCTTAACCTCCCTGAACACCCCCATCACCAGGGAGGAACTAGAAGGGGTCCTGAGGGACCTCCCAAATGGGAAAGCCCCAGGCCCAGATGGGTTCACTTACAATTATTATAAGGTTTTCCAGGGTGAACTCTCTGCTCATCTATTGTCCCTCTTCAATTCCTTCCTTTCAGGTTCCCCTATACCCCCGACTATGCTCTCTTCACTACTCACATTGGTCCCTAAACCGGGTAAGGACTTGCAGGATTGTGCTAACTACCGACCGATTGCTTTGCTGAACACGGACCTGAAACTTTTCACCAAACTCTTAGCCAATAGACTGAATGCTTGGCTCCCTCTGCTTGTCCATAAGGACCAGGTGGGATTCATCCCCTGTCGTCAGGGTGGTGACAACACCAGGAGGACTGTGGATTTGGTGGAGGTGGCCAATCATTATTCTACCCCGGCCCTTCTCTTGAGCCTGGACGCTGAAAAGGCTTTTGACCGCATAAATTGGTCGTTTATGCATACTACGCTTAAGGCGTTCGGGCTTACGGGACCGTTTCTCACAGCTATCCAGGCCCTTTACTCCTTACCCTCAGCAGCAATTACGCTTCCCCATGCATCTTCGCTCCTTCCCTATTCGAAATGGCACTAGGCAGGGTTGCCCCCTGTCACCCATCATATTTGCCCTCTGCATTGAACCGCTGGCAGCCAAGATTAGGCGAGACCCTAATATCAAGGGGATCATGGTCCAAGATAAGGAATTTAAGGTATCTCTCTTCGCGGACGATGTACTCCTCACTCTCACTTCCCCTCATACTACCCTTCCAAACTTGCTGCGCTCGCTGGAGACCTATGGTGATCTCTCAGGGTATAAGGTGAACCCCGCGAAGACTGAGGCACTCCCACTTAACATCCCACGGGACCTTCTCCTTCTCCTCCGCAGTAATTACGATTTCCAGTGGCGGGAGTCCTCTATCCGCTACCTGGGAGTCCATATATCCACCTCCTATGCGACCCTCTACTCGGCAAACTACCCGCGGTTGTTTTGTGAGCTAAGAGCCCTATTGGACAAATGGCAACCCTTGCCTATCTCCCTTTTGGGGAGAATTGCTGCGGTCAAGATGACTCTCCTCCCGAAGCTACTGTATTTTTTCGAGACGCTCCCGGTCGCGATACCTCGGGGAGAATTACGGAACCTACAGAAAGCTATCTTCCAGTTTATCTGGAAAGCAAAACGACACCGAATACCTAGATCTGTTATGCTGGCGGATAGGGGATCTGGGGGTATGGCTGTCCCACATTTGTTACATTATTACTGGGCGGCCCACTTACGCCATATCCCATTCTGGGAGGTTATGCCAGCATACACCAGATGGGTGCAGATAGAGAAGCTATGGCTGGCACCCATGCATCCTAACGCGCTTCTGTGGGTCAGCTCCCCCCCCACCCCCCCTGCCTCGTACCTGTTGGGCCCCATTCGGTTTACTAGATCTATCTGGTCTACCTGTTGTGCTAGATTCTCCCTGATGTCCCCGCGCTCATCTATGGTCTCCATACTATACAACCCCCTTCTCCCGGAGAGCCTGACTTCTGCCATGACTAAAGTGTGGTCTGAAGCTGGCCTTTACCGGATTGCTGATATGGTTGACCCTGGAACCTTGGAACTCAGGTCCTTTGCTCATCTTACAGCTAATCAAAACCTGCCAGGTACTGAATGGTTCCATTACTTGCAGGTGGTTCACTTTGTCCGCTCCCTCCATGGGTCTCTTAAGGTGTCACTCCCCACCGCTTTTGAAAAGATTTGCCGTGCAGGCACGTCCACTAGGGGCTTTATATCCTCTATTTACCAACTTCTTAACTCACAAACTACAGGCTCTCCTGTTAATCATCGCTATATGCTTAAATGGGAGGAGGCGGTGGGTAAACCCATCTCCCAGGAGCAGTGGCGGATTGTATGGTCTCGGGCCCAGAAATCATCTCAGTGCATTACGTTTAGGGAAGCGCAGTATAAGCTGTTGATGCATTGGTATCATACTCCGGCTCTCCTTCATACTTTAAACCCATTAGTTCCCCCATGGTGCTGGCGCTGTGGAGCTGCGGTGGGTACCCTGCACCATATCTTTTGGACGTGCCCTCTCATCCTCGGTTTTTGGAGGGAGGTCAGGACTCTGACGACTGCTCTCTTTTTGCAAGAGGTTCCTCTTGACCCTCTTCTTTATCTCCTGAACCTTCCCCCCAGACACCTGAGCAATAAGTCATCCAGGCTTTTCTTGCATCTTTGTACTGCAGCTAAAACTCTCATAGCTAGAAACTGGAAGAAGGTGAGTCCCCCATCTAGTCTTGAGCTTGTGGCTAGAATGAAGAATGTGAGGAGTCTTGAATACCTGACTGCTGGCCTACATAATTCACGGGAAGCCTTTGGGGCTATTTGGGCACCCTGGGACATGTATTGTACATCACAGGGTCTCTGATCTCTAGTCCTCTCCTTCCCTCCCCCCCCTTCCCTTTGGTCCTACCCTTGTCTTCTTAACCCCTCCATTCCCCCCCTCCCTTGTTCACTGCTTAATTTAAATGCATATTGCTTAAGGGGGAGGAGGCGGATAGCCTCTATTTACCTCAATGCTTCCTGTTTGTTTGATTATTATTGTTTTTTTGTTTTTTCTTTATTCCTTGTTAATGAAAAATTTTTCAATAAAATTACAGTTATATAAAAAAAGATGGACCTGACAGCTGCAGATGTAGTGGTGGCCACAGTCCCAAATTTCAAGTTCCAAGGCTTTAATCATTGATCTACAATACAGTCATGGCCAAAAGTTTTGAGAATGATACAAATATTAATTTTTACAAAGTCTACTGCTTCGGTTTTTCTAATGGCAATTTGCATATACTCCAGAATGTTATAAAGAGTGATCAGCTTAACAGCAATTACTTGCAAAGTCAATATTTGCCTAGAAAATGAACTTTATCCCCCAAAACACATTTCAACATCATTGCAGCCCTGCCTTAAAAGGACCACCTAACATCATTTCAGTGATTGCTCCATTAACACAGGTGTGGGTGTTGATGAGGACAGGGCTGGAGATCAATCTGTCATGATTAAGTAAGAATGACACCACTGGACACTTTAAAAGGAGGCTGGTGCTTGCCATCATTGTTTCTCTTCTGTTAACCATGGTTATCTCTAAAGAAACACGTGCAGTCATCATTGCACTGCACAAAAATGGCCTAACTGGGAAGAGTATTGCAGCTAGAAAGATTGCACCTCAGTCAACAATCTATCGCATCATCAAGAACTTCAAGGAGAGAGGTTCCATTGGTGCCAAAAAGGCTCCAGGGCGCCCAAGAAAGACCAGCAAGCGGCAGGACTGTCTCTTAAAAGTGTTTCAGCTGTGGGATCGGGCTACCAGCAGTGCAGAGCTTGCTGAGGAATGGCAGCAGGCAGGTGTGAGTGCATCTGCACGCACTGTGAGGCGGAGACACTTGGAGCAAGGCCTGGTCTCAAGGAGGGCAGCAAAGAAGCCACTTCTCTCCAGAAAAAACATCAGGGACAGACTGATATTCTGCAAAAGGTACAGGGAGTGGACTGCTGAGGACTGGGGTAAAGTCATTTTCTCTGATGAATCCCCTTTTCGATTGTTTGGAACATCTGGAAAACAGCTTATTCGGAGAAGAAGAGTTGAGCGCTACCACCAGTCTTGTCTCATGCCAACTGTAAAGCATCCTGAAACCATTCATGTGTGGGGTTGCTTCTCAGCCAAGGGAATCGGCTCTCTCACAGTCTTGCCTAAAAACACAGCCATGAATAAAGAATGGTACCAGAATGTCCTCCAAGAGCAACTTCTCCCAACCGTCCAAGAGCAGTTTGGCGCTCAACAATGCCTTTTCCAGCATGATGGAGCACCTTGCCATAAAGCAAAGGTGATAACTAAATGGCTCAGGGAACAAAACATAGAGATTTTGGGTCCATGGCCTGGAAACTCCCCAGATCTTAATCCCATTGAGAACTTGTGGTCAATCATCAAGAGACGGGTGGACAAACAAAAACCAACAAATTCAGACAAAATTAAAGCATTGATTCTGCAAGAATGGACTGCTATCAGTCAGGATTTGGTCCAGAAGTTGATTGAGAGCATGCCAGGGAGAATTGCAGAGGTCCTGAAGAAGAAGGGTCAACACTGCAAATATTGACTTGCTGCATTAACTCATTCTAACTGTCAATATAAGCTTCTGTTACTCATAATATGAATGCAATTATATTTTTGTATGTGATAAAAACATCTGACAAACACACATAAAAACCAGAGGGCAGCAGATCATGTGAAAATATAATATTTGTGTCATTCTCAAAACTTTTGGCCATGACTGTACATCTGATTTTTTTGCCCCAAAAACAAAATGGTTTGTTACGTAACCCTTTATTATTTCTTGTTTACCTTTAAACTGAGTTGTACAACAGTCAGATTTAATAGAATGTGTGTGAGCATAGAGAGGGGAAATAGAGTCTGGCAGATAGAAACATTCCTCATAGGGTTTTACCTCTAATCCACTTTATGCCCAGGATTAAAGTGATTTTCTTCTCCTAAAAATGGTTGTCTTCTTTAGTCTGCGGGTTAGTATACAAGATCCTCATTGGCAGATAGACCATAGCCCAACATTAACACACGCAACAGCAGCCTTAACTTTGCCAGACTTCTGTCTCTGTCAGTATGTCTTTATTTTCATCCAGTTTTTGAGCGTAAAACATGCAGTAAATGATATAAGAGCAACAGAGGAAAGTGGATTTCATGTAACATTTTGGATTTCAGAATTACGCTTTCCAGTAACCATTTATGTATCACCTTGTTCTTGGTATGTTTGCAGTTACAGATACTACATTGAACAGATTGGTCTGCCGAATCTATTCCTGGCTTCACTCGCTGTAAGCAGTTTACCATGCATGTTTGCAGATTTCATTACAAAAAAATCCCAGTTACTGGCAATGTATGAACTATTGTTTTTGACTTTGGAGTGAGACACCAATTTTCTTACCTCTTCAAACCTATGGCCAAGTATAGTTATGAGAAGTCCAACCAGAAGTATGTGGCATAACACTCAATCTCTTATTGATAGAAGGAGGGCACCCATACATTTATCAGGCCTCATCCCCAAGCGCCAGGTCACATTTATACACGACTTTCCGTCCAAATAGTGGGTAGAGATGGGGGTTCGGGTTGGGGTTCAGCAGCTCAGGTCCCTGATTAGTTTTGCAACAAACAAGTTTGGTAAGAACCACAATTTAAATTGGCTTAAAACATAGTGTAGAATACTTAGGGCTCCTAGGAACATATCTATAAAACTTATTGTAGAATACTCTCAGGGCTCCTAGGAACCAATCTATAAAACATAGTGTAGAACACTGTCAGGGATCCTAGGAACCTATCTATAAAACATAGTGTAGAACACTGTCAGGGCTCTTAGGAACCTATCTATAAAACATAGTGTAGGGGGGCGTGGCTTGGGATCCGATGGAGTAGGACGCACTTTGGAGGAGCTCCTACCTTACCGTCAGCTAAGTGGGACCATTTGGGACATACAGAACCCCATGGCTAAAAGAACGAGCCGGACACTGGCTGTGGGAGACCCTGCACCCGCGGACAGGTCACAATCTACCCTGTCCGCGTTCCTGCAGCCGGCAACAGCTTCAGCAGCGCGGGCCTCCACGAGGCGGCGGCCATCTTCCTCCGCAGCGGCGCCGACCGCCTCCGGAATAACTACAGCGGCAGCTCCGCTGGCAGCGCGAGGGGCTCCCGTGCTGCAGAGAGGTCTCCCTGTTAGGCCTCCTGCTCTTCTGGAGGCTGAAAGCCCGGGCGCTCGATCTCCACCGCCGGGTAAGACAAGTGCTGCGACCGCTCACATCGCAGCGCTGACTGCCCCCCTCCCCCGCAGCTTCAGCCAGTACATTCCTCAGCGGGCTCCCCCACGCAATATCAGGGGGACCCAGCGTCCCAGGGGACCTCAGCGACTGCCTCTCCTCCCCACATGTCACCATCTGACCGTGGGAGTCCTCCTAGCCCTGTGGTGGATCCTCTCACCCCCCGGCAGTCCTTACAACTTCCTAGCCTCATGCCCTTGCAGCAGCCCCCACCCCTCCTAGGAGATGAGGAGGCAGACTTGGGGACGACTCCTTCTTTGTCCCCCCTGGCTATCTGTACCCAGCTCTCCCCGCCATCTGCACCGCCACCCCGACTTCCGCTACAATCTGCTCTGGCAGCCTCTTCTGACTCTCCACCATGGCTTGATTACCTTGCTCATCTACCGTCAAAAGAGGACTTTGACTCCCTGGTTGCTAAAGTCACAACGGCATGTCGTTCAGAGATACGCACTGAAATCGCTGTCCTGCGGCAAGATCTCCAGCATATTGCAAACCGGGTTGATACCCTTGAAGATGATCATGACCAGACCCGTTCTCATGTGTCTCACCTCCAGGACACTGTCCTCTCCCAATGCCAGGTGGTTAATGACATGCAGCGCCATTTGGAGGACTTGGACAACCGGGGCAGACGCAATAATATCAGAATCAGGGGGCTGCCTGAGGCTACCCAGGAGGAGGATTTACATGCTACCTTGGGGGAGGTTTTCAACTCCATTTTGCAGGAACCACCTACGCATAAAATTAAACTGGATAGAGCGCACAGGGCCCTGCGTCCCAAGGGATCTGGCCCCACTCCGCGTGATGTTATTTGCTGCGTACACGATTATGCATTGAAGGAAACCATCCTTTCCAAGGCCCGGCTTCTTAAAGACTTTGAATTTGAAGGAGCCAAGATTCAACTTTATCAGGATCTTTCTTGGATTACGCTACAGAAAAGGAGATATCTGCGCCCTCTGCTACAGCTTCTGTGCGACCGGCAAATACCGTATCGCTGGGGATTCCCCTTTTCTTTGACAGCTAGGCACAATGGACGCTCTGCTGCCCTGCGGTTCTATGCAGACCTGGAGCCATTTTGCGCTGCTATGGATATTCCTCTCCCTGACCTACAGAACTGGGAACTGATTGCTCCGCCACCACCGCCTCCCCCGGTCTGGACGGTTCAGAACCCGGCTAGACGCCAGCAACGTTCTTCCAGAAGATCAAGGGTGGAACCCCCCCCCTCCGTGACTGTATCTTTTTTTCTCGGCCCTCCTAGTTTCTGGGAGGGATATGTCTACTTTGCTCACTAGGGGGTTCTGTTGTTATTGCTGTTTATGTTTATACGCATTTTTCTTTTAATGGTTCCACTACTTTTTTGCATTTTACTTATGTTTCAGTTTGGGCGGTCGGGTGGGTTAGACTCCCCCTTCCCCCCCAGTGACTGACAGATGTTACTATCCTTAGGTCCCCAATTGTCTATTTTGATCTGCATATTGCTGATCCTCTCCCGCCTCCCACCCACTCCCCCCTCTACTGTGGGGGCTTCGTCCAGCTGTGGACCCACTGGTTGGGCCCCGGAAGGGTCATTTGTGGCCCTGACTTGGACATTTTTTTTTTGCCCCCGGCCGGGAGATATAGTCCCGACCACTAGATTTAGTTTAATTTTGTTTTTTAAATATTTTTGTTTTTTATTTGTTATGCCTCGTCCTTTTGTGTGTCTTTTGTCTCTTTCCCCTCCCCTTCTGTCCCTTCTCTTTTCTCCCCTTTTTCAGGTTCGGAGACTCGTTTGGCTACAGTGGCCTGGACCCTTCACCTTTATTTTTTTCAAGGCTTCCGACTCTCGATGGTTGGGTGAGATTTGCCTCTTCCTCATTTTTCCTTACGCTAGCTACAAACCCACTCTGTTTTCTCTATGGTTAAGTGCATTACATTAAATGTCAAGGGCCTGGGCTCCAACTCAAAACGGCGAATGGTCCTGCGGGAGCTTCGCTCCCTACAGGCAGAGGTAGCTTTTCTCCAAGAGACCCATTATGATCATACTGGCACATTTAATTTTGCTCGCCATTACTTCCCCTCCGCTTACTCGGCATATTGTAGTCGTAGGAGGGGGGGAGTAGCTATTCTGCTTTCTCGTACCTGCCCTATCACTGTTTCGGCCTCTCATTTAGATCCCCAGGGTCGATATATTATCCTGGAGGGGCTTTTACGCGGTCAACCTATCACTTTGTGTAACATATATGCCCCTAACTCTTCTCAGATCCCCTTCCTTAAACAGGTCCTGGGGAAATTGCAAATGTCTGAGGGATCTGCACTGTTACTGGGGGG
The DNA here is from genome assembly GCA_947044405.1 of Leptodactylus fallax. NCBI lineage: Eukaryota > Metazoa > Chordata > Amphibia > Anura > Leptodactylidae > Leptodactylus > Leptodactylus fallax. The sequence goes on from CAMRHE010000270.1 coordinate 1,676,428, forward strand.
AGACTTTAATATGGCTTTTTCTGAAAATATGGATAGATTCACCCTCAATAATGATCCTCCTGGACCATCGCAGACAAGACTAGCAAAGGAGTTTCGCTGCCTTGTACGGTTGGCTGCCCTCTATGACCTTTGGCGGGTGGACAATCCCTCTGCTCGCTCTTTTACATTTTACTCCCACCCCCATAAAACCCACTCTAGAATAGACTACTTTTTCGGTAACACATTAACCCTTCGCTTATTCAAGTCAGCTAACATAGGCCCCATATCCTGGTCCGATCACGCGCCCGTAATGCTAACATTGTCTCCCTCCTGCCCTCCGACAAAACGTTGCCATTGGCGACTTAATGAATCCCTCCTTCATTCACGAGAGACCCAGGGTAAACTTCGTACCCACCTCCAAGAATACTTTCGAATTAATCTTGAATCAGTCCCCGCTATATCTACACTGTGGGAAGCCCATAAGGCAGTAATGAGAGGTCACTGTATTGCACTGGGAACACAGGCCAAGAGAAATCGAAAGGTCAGGGAGGAGGCTTTAATTAGTAGGATCAGATCCCTAACCGAGAGACTAGCGTCACGACCCACAGTATCCTTGCTGCGTCAATTGGTAGCTGCTAGGGCGGACCTCCGCGACCTCGCTACCCAGGCCACCCATCGCCTTCTCCTCTACAGCCGCCAGAGGTATTATGAGAGGGGAAATAAGGCCCATACACTCCTAGCCAGAACCCTGAGAGACCGCCGGGTTTCCTCTACACCTCATACTGTCCAAGATTCCCAGGGCACCCTACAACACCATCCCGACACTATAGCGACCTTGTTTAGAGATTATTACACTACACTGTATAACCTTCCCTCGGCTGCTGGGAGAGGCCCCTCCACTACAGAGACAAACTTGCAATCCTATCTGACCTCCTGTCGGCTCCCGATCCTCCCGCCCTCAGCTCTCTCTTCACTTAATGCTCCAATATTGGGCGAGGAGTTAACTGCCGTCTTGGAGGGTCTCCCTAATGGTAAAGCTCCGGGCCCTGATGGGTTCACTTATGCTTATTATAAAACTTTCCATTCTGATCTCCTCCCTCATATGTGTAAACTCTTCAACTCTTTTTTGGATGGAGCCCCGATCCCGCATACTATGCTGCACTCTCACATTTCCTTGGTCCCAAAGCCACATAAGGACCATCAGGAATGTTCTAACTATCGTCCCATTGCCCTCCTGAATACAGACCTCAAACTATTTACAAAAATTTTGGCAAATAGGCTTGGCCTTTGGCTTCCGACTCTCATCCACAAGGACCAGGTGGGATTTGTCCCCTGTTGCCAGGGAGGGGATAACACTAGAAGGGCGGTGGACTTGATTGATGTAGCTAACCGTTCTTCCACCCCCACTTTGCTTTTAAGTCTAGACGCTGAGAAGGCCTTTGATCGCCTTGATTGGTCATTTATGATAGCCACCCTCGAGAGTTACGGGTTCTCGGGGGGCCTTCCTCACGGCCATAAGGGCTCTCTATTCCCGCCCCTCGGCAGTGGTCAAGCTACCTAATGCTTCCTCCCAACCTTTATCCATTCGTAATGGAACCCGTCAGGGATGCCCCTTGTCACCTTTAATATTTGCATTGTGTATTGAACCCCTGGCGGCCCAAATTAGATCTGCCTCAGATATCACCGGGGTATTTGTGAGGGATAGGGAATTTAAAATTAGTTTATTCGCAGACGATGTCCTGTTGACCCTCACTAAACCCCATACCTCCCTCCCGAACCTTCTCCGAGTTTTAAAGGAATATGGAGTCCTATCGGGCTATAAGGTTAACCCTAGTAAAATGGAAGCCTTGCCTCTAAATATCCCAAGCGAGACTTTGCAGTTGCTTAAGACTAATTTTGCTTTCCAGTGGAGGGACCACTCATTACGTTATTTGGGTGTCCAGTTATCCTCTTCATACCATACACTGTATTCAGTCAATTATCCTCACCTGTTTCATGAGCTCCGCTCTCTCCTAGATAAATGGCGTCCTCTCCATATTTCTCTCCTAGGCCGTATAACTGCGGTTAAGATGACCCTCCTCCCCAAGCTTCTTTATTTCTTCGAAACCCTCCCAGTGGCAGTCCCTAGGTCCGAACTGAAATCACTACAGAAAGCAATCTTCCAATTTATATGGAATGGCAAACGCCATCGCATTCCCCGATCAGTGATGCTGGCGGGTAAGTCGGACGGGGGACTGGGGGCTCCACACCTGCTGCATTATTACTGGGCTGCTCATTTGCGGAGTATACCGTTTTGGGCGGCATCCCAAGCACACACGAAATGGGTGGAGATAGAGAAGCTTTGGCTAGCTCCTGTTCACCCCAATGCATATCTGTGGTCCTCCCCCCCCCCTACCCTCTACTCCGCTGCAAGGCCCTATCGGCTTTACCCGGTCTATCTGGAATACTTGTTCTAAGCTCTTTCGATTGGCCGCTCCACACTCATCTATGATTTCCTTTTTATATAATCCACTCCTTCCAAGCGGACTCACCGCCGCTATGGTCAGGCCCTGGAGTGGGTTGGGTTTGTTCCACATAGCAGACTTGGTGGACCCGTCGACCTTGGAGCTCAGGTCCTTCGACTACCTCACTTCCATACAGCACTTGCCTACCTCAGAGTGGTTCCATTATCAGCAAATAGTCCATTTTGTTGTTTCCCAGTTTGGGTCCACCCGGGTCTCCCCTCCCCACAGTTTTTGAACGACTGTGTCGGGCAGGTACCTCCACTAGAGGCCTGATTTCAAATATTTATAGGCTCTTGACCTCTCGGGGGGCAGACCCCGGTGGCCCACAAATATATGACCCGGTGGTCTGGAACCCTGGGCACCCATATTCCGCACAGCCAGTGGCAGGTCATATGGTCCCGTGCAGCTAAATCCTCTTCCTGTGTAACATTTAGGGAAACGCAATACAAAATACTTATGCACTGGTATCATACCCCAGCTTTATTACATACTCTTAACCCCACTATTTCTTCTAGTTGTTGGCGATGCCGGGCAACACTTGGAACACTGCTTCATGTTTTTTGGGAATGCCCCTTAGTTCGCCCTTTCTGGCTCGAGGTTGAGAGGATGACTCACATTCTTTTCATCCAGGGTATACCCCTGGATCCCATGGTTTATCTGCTTAATCTCCCTCCAAAAGGTCTCGGTAAAAATACATCTAAATTATTCCTTTACTTGTGTACCGCGGCCAAAACACTTATAGCACGCCATTGGAGAAAGGCTCTTCCCCCAGCAGTCTCAGAATTGATAGCCCGTCTGAAGGACATCCGCAGTCTGGAGTACTTGACCGCCTCCCTCAACCATACGGTAGAGGCATTTGAAGCAATTTGGTCCCACTGGGATTCCTACTGTGCCACACAGGGTCTCTGATGCCTGACTCCCAACTTTGTTTCTCCCCTTATTGTTTCTTCCCTTTGTCATGTCTTTTGTTTTCCCCCAAATTGAGTCTTTCTGTTGTTGTTTTCTCTGATGTAACAGATTATTTGCTTTACATTTGCCTTGTATTTCTTTTAAAAAACTTTTTCAATAAAAATTACAGTTTAAAAAAAAAAAAAAACATAGTGTAGAACACTGTCAGGGCTTCTAGGAACCTACCTATAAAACATAGTGTAGAACACTGTCAGGACGCCTAGGAACCTATATATAAAACATAGTGTAGAACACTCTTAGGACTCCTAGGAACCTATCTATAAAACATGGTGTATAACACTGTCAGGGCTCCTAGGAACCTATCTATAAAACATAGTATAGAACACTGTCAGGGCTCCTAGGAACCTATTCATATAACATAGTGTAGAACACTGTCAGGGCTCATAGGAACCTATCTATAAAACATACTGTAGAACACTCTCAGGGCTCCTAGGAATCTATCTATAAAACATAGTGTAGAACACTGTCAGGGCTCCTAGGAACCTATCTATAAAACATAGTGTAGAACACTGTCAGGGCTCCTAGGAACCTATCTATAAAACATAGTGTAGAACACTGTCAGGGCTCCTAGGAACCTATCTATAAAACATAGTGTAGAACACTGTCAGGGCTGAGCGGGGTCTTCACTCGAAAGACTTACTGTGACTTTCTAGTGCAAATTTTCTTGTGCAAGCTGTAGCTGAAATCTACACCAACCCCTGGTTGGCATAGAACTCAATTCTGGTGCACAAGATTTCCCGAGATGCACCAGAATTCTTTCGCATCTTATACCAGTGGAGGAATGAATTAAGACATGCATGAAACGCTGGTCTTAATAAATTTGCATTTCCCTTTTTATCAATCCAAGAAGGGACAGAAAGCAAAAAGGTGAAACCAATACAATATAATATGTAACAATGACAGACATGGAGAGAACAGGGAGGAGGAAGTGAATATGTTAAATTCAACCTATTAAATGGCTTCCTATGGCTTAGACTTTCATGTTTCAATGGCTTTACTCATTTTTGCAATTGTTTTTGCAGCACTAAAATTATACTTCTAATCAGTTCCACATCCATTGTAACAGTCTTGGATTCTGACCTGCTCTCCCTCAGGGCTGTGTAATGTCCCACTCTAATGTCTCAGGCGCTGCCCTGTTATGGCACTCAGTCACCAGTCAGAACTGCCACAAAGCCTACTTGTCCACCAGTTATCACACATACGAGGAGCTTTTCACACGATTTGGTCTGTTTGGCATAGTTTCTAGTACTGCTGGGCATCATTATGTATTAGCGATGTCTAATTCCTCCAGATTCTCCTCCAGTGGTTCATGTGCGTAACGTTACCCCCGCTGCAATAGACATGGGCCATAGTGCATATCAAGCAGAAGTCTGCACAACCACCTGATGATACCTTGTATATAAGTTGGTTTTGATTGGACAGTATCCTTAGCTACTTCTCCTGCACTTACAAGATAAAAGAGCAGGTCTATAGGGTGAATTTTCTACACCTTGTCATTAGCTGAATGGGTGGCGACTGTGACTGAGGCTAAGCAAATATCATAAGTATATCTATTGAAATATAGAACTAGATCAACTATGATGTAATTTATATAGTGATGTTCCCCAGCAGATTTTATAGCACCATAAATACCTACCCCAGCCATGGCCCTTGCACCACTACAGAATACGTTTAGAGGACACCAGTACATAATGTATGATTATGCATTTGTAATGCCAGCATTCTACGCTTGAGGGCATTCCCTTTCCCTAGCTTCTTAGTTGCTTTCTTTTGCTTTCTTCACCCTCTCTCTCTATCTGTGTGTATAAAAGTCTGCTTCTCTTGCCACCCCTTGCCTGAGCAATATCTTCGTTTCTGTTTGTATTCTTCTGGATCATGACCACCTGTTTGGTTGCTCCCCTTCTGTCTGTATTCTTCTGGGTCATGACCCCCTGTTTGGTTACTCCCCTTCTGTCTGTATTCTTCTGGATCATGACCCCCTGTTTGGTTACTCCCCTTCTGTCTGTATTCTTCTGGGTCATGACCACCTGTTTGGTTGCTCCCCTTCTGTCTGTATTCTTCTGGGTCATGACCACCTGTTTGGTTGCTCCCCTTCTGTCTGTATTCTTCTGGGTCATGTCCACCTGTTTGGTTGCTCCCTTTCTGTCTGTATTCTTCTGGGTCATGACCACCTGTTTGGTTGCTCCCCTTCTGTCTGTATTCTTCTGGATCATGACCCCCTGTTTGGTTACTCCCCTTCTGTCTGTATTCTTCTGGGTCATGACCACCTGTTTGGTTGCTCCCCTTCTGTCTGTATGCTGCTGCAATGTTCTAGTTCCTGTCTGAATTCTTGTTTGTTATGTTCTCCAGTTTGGACACATGTACTTCTGTCTATATGTCTAATCAGTGCCCTAGTTTCTGCCTGTATTCATATTTGGACCATGTCCTTCTGTACTAGTTCCTCTCTGTGTACTTATGTATTTGGAGTCATGTTCTTCTGTGTATATTCTTGAGCCCTGAATATGTTTGGGTACCTTGAGTCCGGGACTTAGACCTGTATACAATTCTCTGAATTTGAATTGCTGTCTGTTCTGATTTTAGACTGCGTTCACACTCAACATTCATCTGACAGGTATGACCTGTCTGGTCTGCTGTTATCAACATTGGGACCACTCCAGAAGGTAAAAACCTGGTGGTCTCCCTGCAGTGAAGTCCAGATACTCATAGGGGGTTATATAGGGGCCTCTTAGACAATGTTCTTAGGAGTGGACCTAAACCAAACTGGTTTGGTGACACAGTGGGTCCACAACTTGCTCTCTGTTATAGTATTAATATTGTATGAACAGACTGAAATGTAGACAAGCGTAAATGCATGTATGTGTATGACTGTATGAAGGGGATACACATATTCATGTGCACGTATGTAGTGTGTTTGCCCTGTATGCAGTGAGTGTATGTATGTTTATGTGCCTGTAGGTAGTGCATGTGCGTACATGTTCCCGCTGGTATATAGTGAATATACATACATATGTGTGTAAACCTGTTTGAAGTACAGTACGTGTATAACATGGGAATGTGTACATAAATGTAGTGAACTGAATATTACATTTTTGAGCTTCCTTAGGAACATGTAGCCCTCCATTAAATTTTTTGAGAAACTACATCTCCCAGCATGTCCTTTCAGCAGCAGACCTTTAGGACGTAATGGGAGTTGTAGGATCCTGAGCGGAAACAAAAGTGATTGATCGCTCAGGTTCGGCCAAGTATAAGTTGAAGGTCATGAAAACAATCCTCTATATTAAGATGATCTAATGCAGGCAATAAAAAAACAGAAAATAAAAAACAATTCTATTTCCTGTATATCACAATAATTTTTTGTACATTCCAGAAGAAGTGACTTATTGCTTCTGTTTTATTATCTTAATTTTTTTCTAAAAATTCTTAATTTAAAAAACTTCCATGACAGGGACTTTTAATAATCTCATATTGCCTGTTACTATAAAGATATTTTTCACTTGCTGCCAAGTTACTATTTTTGTCACAATTTTTGTTTTTCCAGTCTTGTTTACAAACTTGGTAATGTGTTTTTAATGTCATTTATGCTTATTTTTTTCCCTTGCGCTAAAAAATTTGTTTGCCCTGATTTTTAGAAAAATAATAACAAATCAATCTGCTTTAGAGACTGGACCTTTTACGTTTTAGAAGGGCAGGTAAAAAGAAATTTTAATAAATTGTGTTAAAAATAATACATTTAAATGTTTTTTCATTCTTGACAATGCATAACGAAGCTTAAAGTCATGACAGGTACCAAAAGCCTTAAAATACTTACATTGAGGTTCTGGGTATATGTGAATTCCTTCTAGGAAACTGACTCTTCACTGACAAGTGAATAATCCCCTTTGGCCATCTGTAATCCAAAAGGGTGAAAGGAAAACAAAGGCTTTTTGTAGGAAAGCAATGCTATAGGTCTTGTTCGACTAAGGGACTGACTGAAAGCTATTAAAGGGAGTCTATCACTTCCCCAAGCTTATTCAACTGTCACCACCATGTTACAGAGCACATTATAGTGATACACATTATACCTCTGTTATGTATATCACTTTTGTATCACTTCTCCTACTTGAGCAGCAAGATCAGTGCTCCAAGGGCTGAAGGCCCGCCCATAGTGCACCAACTGCCTCATTTGCATAATTTTTTTTTTCTCCAATTCTACAAAAGTGACATCCATAACAAAGGTATGCTATTTATCACTGTAATGTGTTCTGTAGTAATGTGGCAGTGAGAACTGGTTATGCTTGGGGAAGGTGATAGACTCCCTTTAAAGAGGACCTTTCACATCCTCATGTATATGTGGTTTTATATACCGCTAGAAAGCCGACAGCACGCTGAATTCAGCGCACTGTCAGCTTTCCCGTTATGTGCCCGGGGCCCGAACTATCGGAGGTCTTAGTTTCACCGTCCACCGTCACAAGGGCGTTCCTGACAGTCTAGCTGCGCTGTGAGGAACACCCTACCTGACTGTACTCCTCCATAGCACTGTACTGGGGGGCGTTCCTCACAGCTCAGCATCATCACTGGGCGGTAAGGAACGCCCTCTCTGACAGTACAGGGTTATGGACGAGTACAGAGAGAGGGGGCATTCCTTATCGCCCAGTGATGATGCTGAGCTGTGAGGAACGCCCCCCAGTACAGTGCTATGGAGGACTACAGTCAGGGAGGGCGTTGCTCACAGCGCAGCTAGACTGTCAGGAACGCCCTTCTGACGGTGAACGGTGAAACTAAGACCACCGATAGTTCCAGCCCTGGGGCACATACCGGGAAAGCTGGCAGTGTGCTGAATTCAGCGCACTGTTGGCTTTCTAGCGGTATGTAAAACCGCATATACATGAGGACGTGAAAGGTCCTCTTTAAGGTGGATCAATTCAATAGCACTTACTGATAGTTCTACTGATCAACAGAGGATAGAACTCCAGAATGCTGGGATTTGTAGTTGAATGGATACTACCAGTCAACTAACACGAGGTCCAAAATTGCTGCCTTGGAGCACTGTACTAGATCTACATGCAGATATTTATCTTAGCTATTATATACAGAATAATATTCTTAAACTGACTTTAAAAATTTCCCTCATGATAAATTCCCCTGAGTGTGTGAAAATTACACAACTGCAGATTTTTCCAGTTCCTCCCCATTAATTGCAATATATCATACGGAATCTTACACAGTTCCATTAGAAAGTACAACTTTCCGTGCAATAAACAAGCCCTTAAACTACTATGTGAATGGAAAATATGACTGTTATAATAGTGTCTCAGGGTTAAATATCAGAAATCGCAGGTATTGTCAGACAATAGAGAGCAGTAGAACTAGCTGTTTAAATTTTGCACAGCACTGAGAGATAGACCCCAGGTGCCTAAACGCTTCCACCAGCACCAGCCGCGAAGCCAGGTGGACTGGCTGGATCCATGAAGATCGCAGAAGAAGACGGCATAAAAGTGGTTTTCCCAGAATACCTGGAGAACTGACCTTAAACGTTTGATGTGAGAGTCCCAATCAGGAAAAAACACAAGTATAACATACACAATTACCGAACGTCCAAAAAAAATTCCAAAAAATATCATTAACCAAATTATGAAAAACAGCAGGAGCATTACTCACCCAAATGGCATGACCAGATATTCATAATGACCCTCTGGGGTATTAAAGGCTGTCTTCCACTCATTCCCCTTACGAATACGTACAAGAATAGAAGCTCCCTGTAGATCGAGCTTGGAGAACCAGCTCGCTCCTGAGATCTGATTTAGTAAGTTGGGGATGAGGGCACTGTAATTTTGTTTAAATTACGGTAGTGAATACATGGCCTCGATCCTTGATCTTTTTTCTTAACAAAGAAAAACCCAACACCCACTGGATATGTAAAAGAACGGGTATGACTTTTACAAAGGCTAACCACTTCCCACCACAGGCATTTTTTGTTTTTGCCTCCCCGTCTTCCAAACCCCATATCTTTGTTATTTTTCCGTTCCCAGGGCTATATGAGGGCTTGATGTTTCTGGGACAAATTGTACTTAGTAATGGTACCATTTAATATTCTGTTCGATATACTGGGAAGCTGGAAAAAAATTAAGAATGGGATAAAAATGGAGAAAAACTGCATTTGCGTGATTTTCTTATGGGCTTTGTTTTTACGGCATTTACTGTGCAGCCAAAATGACATGTCACCTGTATTCTATGGGTCACTCAATTCTGAGGATACCAAATGTATATAGTTTTTTTTTTAAGTTTTAAACCCCTTAAAAAAATCCAATTCTGCAAAAAAAATAATTTCTTGGAGTCGCCATATTCTAACACCCATAACTTTTTTATATTTCATTGTATAGGGATGTATAGGACATTTTTTTAGCAGAGCCAGGTGTACTTTTTAGATATACCATTTTGGGGAATGTCTGTCACTTTAATAATTTTTTATTTAATTTTTTATGAGAAGCGAAGTGGCCATATTTTTTCGCCATATGGGAAAATATTTTGATATGTTTGCTCCTGAGTGGCTGCCATATTTACACACCTGTCAATGACTGCCATAATTTGTAGATATAGAAGTTATGCAGATTACAAGTAATAAATTTTTCAGATTTTTATTCACTCAGGAGGAGGGGTAAAGATACAGGGGGTTGGCTCTGTTTATTAACGCCCCTTACACTCAGGTAGTAACGTTGCAGTCATTGCCTAGCTTAGTAGTCCTCTCTGTCCATTGGCCAAAGTCCAGGAGTCTCTCCTCTCTGTCTGCTCACTCAGGGCATTTGCGGAAGGGATCCTAGTGCTCTGCTTTCCCAATCACGAGAACACAGATATAGTTTAACCCTATTCCCATTATGTCCCTGCCCTGCCATTTTGTAGTAGCCCACTCCAGCATCCTGGTACAGGCGACGTGATGACTTCATTATATCACTTACTAACTAGTATCTCTATCTGTGTATTCAGGGTCACTGTCTAACTATTAACAGAAATATCTGGCTATTGGGTTCTCTGTCTATAAGGGACACTATCTGGTTGTTAGGGATCACTTTCTGGCGACTTACATAGTAGCATACAGTAGTCGATAAGGTTGGATAAAGACCATCAATTAAATCTATAATCCTTCCAGAAAATGTCCAGCCCCTACCTGCTAACATCTGCCCACTACCGGCGCTAAGGCAAGCCCCCATCCTAATGGATTTGTACAGTACTTGGGGTCATACTGGAACCTTGTGCACTGGTTAGGTCTTTGCCATCACTTATAACCTGAAGCAGTACTTGAGTCCCCGTCTGTCCTAGGCCCCTATGTAGCAGCACAGGCTATATGTCCATCCCTGCCAAAAGCAGTCTTTCAAACTTACATATTTTCCCCATTGTGCTGAGCCGTCTTGTTTTAGTATATACACTGACTGTAGTCGGGCACTGGTCACTTGTGTGTCCTGTCGCACCATAGAAGGAGGTTTTAGTCTTTTGTAACTGGACCATTGTTGACTTGTTGAATGGGGTATGTTAAAAACTGGTATTACCCTAGTCACTTATTGGACACCATTTTATATAAAATGGCGTCACATCTCTACAGTATTACCCTGGTCTTGGTCTCCTGCCAGGGATCACCTTTCTTGTCTCTCCATTGTTGTGCTCCACAAATATTTTATATGAATTTTTTGTGATCAATATCCATTATAACATTAGTTATTTTTATAAACTTGGCAATACATCCTTTTCAATCTGTTTGGTTGTTGACTTATCATATTTGAAAACCTCAGCATGTATGCAAGGCTTGTCCACATTCAGCTGCTGCAGCAAAAGTGCCCAGTCTGAATAAGGTGGCCTGGACAAGTCAATGTTATCATCATTTATATGATGAATAATGATAGAAAAAAACTAGTTTCATTGACATAGTCAGAGAATAAATTATGCAAAATCCATAACAGGACCTCCACCTACTTACTATAGTACTAGTACATTGTTATGTGACAGAAGAGCCTTTGGGCCCCGTCAGGCAACAGATCCCATGTGACTATTATCTTAGCATACCCTACCGCTACAATATGCACCATAAAACTATGCTTAAATATTATATACTCTCTTTTAGACTCTAAGGCCTCTTGCAAATGACCATGTGCAAGTTCAGTGCGCTATCCGGGTTTTTCCCAGATAGCACACAGACCCATTTATTTCTGTCGTTCCATGCAGGCCGACAGTCCAGGCCGCAAAACTCAGGACAGGTCCTATTTCTGTCCGGTTTTGCGGTCATACTTCCGCAGCCCCCATTCATTGAATGAAGGGGCCGCAGAAGCACGGCTGGTGCACGGGCAGCACACTGATGAAAACTGTGTGCCGCCAATACACCGACCAGCGCCCCGCACATGTCGTGTGCAATTAGCTTTATATGTAGACAACCTTTATTAGCAAAATTGCTGAAATCATAGTCTTCTAATAAAAGCACTGCAAAAATAAACCGTAGAATAGTCAGTTTTACGTCAAATAATATGCACACCACTCTCACAATGGATCTTTTCACAAGACTGTGTATTAAAAATCTGTTCATTTTCCATATTAAATGGCCAAAATATTTTCTTTCAAAAAATATTTAGCAAGTAAGTGACAATAACACACATTGTGTGTGTTTTATGCCCTGACTTGTATTTTTTACAATTATTTTGGCTCACAATGAAGCCATAAATTTGCTAACAAGAAAGCCTCATATTTCAGATTCTTCTATGTTCATGCTAACATTGCCACAACCCAACCAATGAACCATTGCGACTTCAGTGTGCTCCCATCTTGTCATTATCGCAATTTCCAGCAATGAACTTCATCAAAGATAAAAATCACACAGTCATGCGTAAACGCAAGCTGACACGGGCGCATCAAAGGGAGAAGATCACTGCCATTAATCTTTGAGTTGGCCTTAAATGGACAAGATGGCTGTTGAGTAAAGTGAAGAGAGAGGAGTGTTGATGGCAGGGAAGGGGAGGGGGGCATACTGACGCCTGCTGCATCCTGTGGTATTCAGTCACTATGTCAGTAGAGAGGAATTATCCCGACCCCTCTGCTCTGGTCTGTTAGTGTTCACTCATACACACATATGATACTAATCTATGATGCCTCAAAGAACCACATTCCCATCTTCTCGTAAACTTTCAGGACTGTGAACAGCAACTCTCATCACCCCAAATCCTCTTCCTTTCAGAGATAAGAATATAAATTCAGTAAAACGGAACGTAAACTACATTCTGTCTGTCAAATCTAGACATTTCGTCTATATTCTAGGTATGCTTTCTCCTTACACCTTTTTAGAACCCTTCCCACCATATTAAGACACTTCCCTTCACTTCCTCTTATAATAGAGGCAGTACAAAGATAGACTTATGTAATGGATTCAAGTTATAGGTTTATCTGGCCAGGTTTGCCCCAGTCTCTAGGCACTGGATCAAGAACCTTGACGACAGATAGTATGCTCTCCAGTCCATAGCAACTCTTCAGAAGTCAGAACTCGTTTTCGAAAATTTATAGATATATGAAGCCCACAGTTTTTGCATACTTGTCAACATTTGGGAGTTGTACAAAAATTTTAGGGCAAGGCAATGTCCCTGTTGTCATGTCCATATATCACATCACCTTTTGTGTGTGTGTGTCTTGATCCTTTTTGTGATATGGACAGGCAATGTTCTGACCACATGACTGGCACACAAAATGCCCATGTGCCTTGTCAGTGCCCATGCCCACACTTTTAGGACTTTGAGAGGTCACCTCTTTGGGATACTCCCAGACATTCTGGGATAAATGGAAAGTATGATCTAGAACTTGAACCAACCTCTATGTTAACATATTCTCCTAATGGAACTCCAGGCCTTCAGTATCCCCACACATTACTTTTGGAGAATTTCCTAAAAAGGTTGTTTCATAAAATGCCCTACTTTGGGTAAATGGAGGGTGCTCCATCTATTAATCCAAGCAATCTCAATCTGGAAGACACTTTGGAGCATTGAAATTACTGAATGCCCACTTAATTTTTATTGGACTCAATGTAATGTAATATTTATTTGTACCTGTAGAGGACCATTGGGTGCCAGGCTCCGCAGCAAAGAGCGGCTACTCTTAAAGGGTGTCAGTAACAGGTTTCTCCTCCTCAAGCTACTGTAGATGAAACCTCAGAAGACCTATGAAACAATATTACTCCAAACTCATTCCTTTATATTTGTTCAGCAGATTTATATAGTGTTACTACAGATGTTCCTTCCAGGGACAAATCCTTAAAACATGTCCTGTCCAGGTTACTTGAGGAGTTGAATGGCTGTTCAGGTGACACCAAAGGAGCCATTGCAGGCCGACCAGAGGATTAAGGAATCCAGCAGGGGCCAAGGAAGTACCTTGAAAGTTTTCACAACTTTGTGCAATGATAACAGGCACATAAAAGATGCTGTATAAGAATACATGGACCTTCTCCAACTTAAACAGACAAGTCAACCATGTACTTTTATGGGTAATTACCAAATACTGAACTAACACTGTAACTTTCTTGCTAAGGATGAAATAATATAGAAAAGTTTCAAGTATATTCTTTGCCTTTCTATTTTGCAGGGCATCCTAAATTGAATAAACTAAAACCTCCCTGAACTAGCGCCATCTTCAAGAACGAGACCTAAAATCCCTTTTGTCTCCAGTGTTACTTATCACAGGTCTGTGTCAATGTTATTCTGGTATTTTACTTCAAATAAGCTGTGACTACTATGAACTCACACTGTAGTCAATGAGCCAAAAAATAGCCCATAATAGAAACACAGGAGTATTTTTGTACTTTTGGATATATCAACTTCAAACATATTTCTAATGGATTAACCTCTTTGTGAAATGCGCGTACTATTACGGGGGATTTAGGAGTTTAAATATGAGCTGAGCAGGTGCTATAGCAGGGACCCCGTGGCGGTGCCTGTGATCAGAGATTCCCCAAAATAATATCAATAATAACCACATATTGCCCTGCAAAAATTATATAACTCTGTACACCAAAATATAAAAAAGTTATTGAAGAATTTTTTTTATGTTTCAAAATTTTAACTTATAAAATATGAAAAAATATAAATGATAAAAAATATAAATTTGGTATCACCATGATTATAACATATGGTGAACAGTGTAAAAATAAAACCTGTTAGAAAATGGCACCATTTTTTCCAATTCCACCCAAATTTTCCAGCTTACCAATGCATTGCACAGAATATAAAATGGGGCCATTATGAAGTACAATTTGTCCCGCAAAATAAGTTGCTGTTGATGGATCTTATTGTGCATTATTGTCAACTTTAACTTAAAATTAAAAATACTATTTTAGCCAAAATATAGATAGATCCAGATAGAACATCATAGCATTTGTTTGATTTATTTATATATTGGGGTGCCAGTAGATAGATGGCAGTCAAAGGAAGAATGGGGACTGATGGTGCAGGAGTGGGGAACCTGGAATGGTTAACTCTGGAGACCCAAGAAGTTGGGAAGCCAAACCAGAGAAGCAGCTGACTCTGAGACTGCTACAGGCTACCAGGCTTGCAAATGGTACATTGTGGCTACTGACAACTGCTGTATTGAGATCTATATCAGGGACTGTGTTGTGCGCTTCTTCCAGGAGTGAAGAACTGTGCCCTTATTGGGAGACTGTATCTGTCAAGCTATTTGCCTCTTGTAAGACTCATGTAACCACTATGCCAGATGTCTTGCGTAAGAATATTTTAACCACCAAACCTTAAAGAGGACCTTTCACATCCTCATGTATATGCGGTTTTACATACCGCTAGAAAGCCGACAGCACGCTGAATTCAGCGCACTGCTGGCTTTCCCGGTATGTGCCCCGGGGCTGGAGATATCGGAGGTCTTAGTTTCACGGTTCACAGTCAGAAGCGCGTTCCTGACAGTCTAGCTGCGCTGCGAAGAACGCCCTCCCTGACACTTCTCTTCGTCCATAGACTTGTACAGGGGGAGCGTTCCTCACAGCTCAGCGTCATCACTGGGCAGTAAGGAACGCCCCCTCTCTCTGTATTCGTCCATAACTGTGTACTGCCAGAGGGGGCGTTCCTTACAGCCCAGTGATGACGCTGAGCTGTGAGGAATGCTCCCCTCAGTACATGGCTATGGCTCAGTACTGTCGGGGAGGGCGTTCCTCACAGCGCAGCTAGACTGTCAGGAACGCCCTTCTGACGGTGAACAGTGAAACTACCACCCCCGATATCTCCAGCCCCGGGGCACATAGCAGGAAAGTCGGCAGTGCGCAGAATTCAGCGCGCTGTCGGCTTTCTAGCGGTATATAAACAGCATATACATGAGGACGTGAAAGGTCCTCTTTAACAGGTGTAAACACTTGTTCCAGTTAATCTGTGCCATCCATGAGAGGAACCCCAAGATGGACCACTCAAAGGATCAGTAACCCCTTACATACACTTGAAATATTCTGTGCACATCTCATTGATGTTTAAGCCGGTTTGTATTAGACACTTACATAGTCCAACTGTCTAAATTCCAAAGAAAATTTAATAGAAAACAGGTTTTTAATTATTTTTTTTTAATTAAAAACAACAATTTGTATTCCCTATTAAGCAACTATGGGCTGAAATGAAAGAAGAACATAAATTTTTACAATGCCTTTAACTAAAACTGTTCTTCGGGAAACTTTGGGACAAAATGTTTTCAGAAACCACTTGAAACTTTAAAACATTTTGTTTTGTCAATGAGCAGTAGTTATTCTTAGCTAGCATGACAATGTGCCATGGGAGTCAATGACACTTCTCCCTGGGCGGAGCAGTCTGCTGCACAGAGCACCAAACAAGAAGGGGAAAAATTGCATTGGTAAAGGATGGAGGTGAGAGATGGAGCCAGGAGAGGGCTCCAAAAGCCAGTGGACATTATTACTAGAGATGAGCGAATCGATTCTGCAGAAGTGGAATTCGATCCGAAATTCAGGAAATCTTTGATTCTCCACGATTCCGGATTTCCTGATGCTTCGTGGTAACGAATATTTAGTAAGGACCTTTGTGACATCAGATGGTCACAAGATATTCTCTAGTGATGTGATTGGGTAGGCATGTCTTTGCTTGTTAGCAGATCCTTCCACATGAATAAAAGTTGTCCGTGCTGGAGAGAGAGAGAGAGACATGACTGCGGAATTCAAGGGCTTCCGCCATTTTACCGCCCACCCCAGCTCTCTGAAGACCGGAAATAGCTGTTTATTCGCCGCAAAGTAATTCATATCGAAGCTAATTTTTTTGGAACTTTGAATCGAACTTTTGAGAAATTCGCTCATCTCTAATTATTACGGATATGTAGTTGGGTGGCCAACAACTGGATACAGTACGTGTCAAGATGATGAAGAGGGAAAGAAATGTAGGATGCCTATTATAAATAATGCTACAACCTTAGAGATTCATGGGAAAACAGGAAGGTTATTATATCACAGTGGCTCAGTGGTTAACCCTGTTGACTTGCAGTGCTGGAGTCCTGGGTTTGAATCCAACCAAGGACAACATCTGCAAGGAGTTTGTATGTTCTCCCCATGTTTGTGTGGGTTTCCTCCCACAGTCCAAAGACATAGGAAAGGGAATTTAGATTGTGAGCTCTATATGGGACAGTGATTTACAATGTTACCTTTTACATATTAGTCTGTGGAGAGGGTAGGGGAAGGAGGAGGCTGCTTAACTGCAGCTCATACACTTTGCTACACTGTAAGGGAGGATTTACATGACACTTTTTTACTGAAGAACTGCATGTCCAGTGACATGAAAAAAAAAAAAAAAAAAAAAAAAAATAATATATATATATATATATATATATATATATAAAAATCTTAAAAATATGTTTAATATAAAAATTCAGTCTAAAAAGTAGGTCATTTTTTGGTGACAGATTTCCTTTAATCTGAGTCCATAGCTGGCTGTGTCATAACACTTGCTGAGGAGCCACATTAGGTTTAAGGAAAGATAAGATGTCCCGGCATCTTTCAACTTGGAGAAACATCTACCCATGTATGGCCAAAAATATATTACTGTATAAGTCTGAAATATTCTACAAAATATATTGAGGATGTTACCATTGAGATGTGAAATCTTCCCACATCGTCCCTCTTTTGAGAAGACTTGTTCTGTGACTTGGTACCATCTATTGTCCACAACAATGTGGAGCTTGAACCTGACATTGAAGTCTAGCTAATTTTAATACAATGGCAAGCATATATTATTCTACCATAGCAGGAATTAATCATGAAAAGCATAGAAGACTCTGGGGAAGCTGGAAATACCTCTTATGTATTGGAAAACATGATGTGTGCCTTTCTGGACTTGACGATGATGACATGGCGGTGGGAGAGGTGAAGTCCTCAGCATGACATGATTATCGTAATGACCACGTCTGACGTTTCCTAGCAAAAACACACTTACAAACAGTAGCCTATTCCCCTCTCTCACCCCCAGGCTTACCCTGTGTGTGGCTGGCTCTAAGAGGTGCTGTCAGCAAAATCCTTCATGTTACAAAGATCTCACTTATTTAGTTCACATTGGATTTTATTGCCCAGTGGTCTAAACATAGCAGAAAGACGTGAAGAAGATATATCATGTCCAGGTTAGTAGTATTTTCCACCATGAAACAAAATTTACCAGCTCTGAATTTTTTTTTCCTGGTTTAGCTGAAACATATATTGACCATCTTTGGGTCAGTTCACTGTTAAAGGGAGTGTGTTACCAGAACAAAGAATATCACCTGAGCCCGGCAGATAGATAGGTTAGGGTTACCTGAATCAAACAGTGTTTGCCGTTGTGAATCGCTGCCTCCATTGCTCAGATATTGCCATTTATTTGCATATGTAAATGAGCTATTTGGAGCAAAGAAGGCATTGCCATTGCTCCAAAGAGTTAAGCAGCAACACTCTGGTTGCTCTAAAGAACTCATTTCTATATTGACAAAAACAGTGATATCTTATCAATGGATGTAGCGATTCACAAGGGGGAAACATTGTATGATTTAGGTGACCCTAACCTATCTATCTGCGGGTCGATCTGGTTTTGTATTCTGGGTTTTGGTGACACTATCCTATCTATCTTCAGGTTCGATCTGGGTCGTTATGCTGGGTTCTGGTGGCAGACTCCCTTTAAGCAAGAGAACCCCATTGCAGTCTATGTGATAGCATGCCTTACACCTCTTGTGTTCATGTATTTGTCATGTGGTATAGTTACCAGGCATTTAGGTTAATGATATGGTCCACTGAATCACCCAATATTATGATGCATTCATTACATTTGGTATTTTTGGGTGGCATGCCATGCCATGTGCTCTCTGGGGCCAGATATCTGATATCAAACATACAAATTTTACTGCTTCCAGGTAGGGGAAGACACAGAAAACTCGGCGTAGAGGAAAATGGGAATTATGTGCTAGAAATTAAAAATACTAGGGATTAGTAAATAAGGGATGGACATGGGGCAAATAATATGGTGTGAGATTGTGAAAGAAAATAGCAAATATCTTAAAATTAAAAAAAAAAATACAAAAATACTTGCCTTCTCAATCCCCTGCTGATCCAGTACAGATACTCTGGCTACCCTCCAGTCTTTGTCTCCAGGCTGACAACGACAATGTCCTATATCAGTGTATTGGGATAGAAGCCACCACTTTCTACAAAATGGCCTTATGTGGGTGACTTTCTTAGGTCCTGTGGAATGGCCTGTGTAATTGTTGTTTATATTGACTTGTGCTTTGTGCGTCTTTTTGTGCATTTTATGATGTGTATTGTACTGAATAGGCTGATAACTTATTGCACTGTATGATATAACACTGTCACTTTACATGTTTTCTGCTATTGAGTCATTGCGTCTACTTTGGTCTGGTAGTTTCTGGAAAAAAGGCAATGCAATTATGATCCAAAATGGATGAAACCAATTTGTAGCAATTGGCTGTGCAGCAGGCAGTGTCTCTTTGGTGTCGCTTGACCTACAGTTTTTGCACGCTACAGCCTGATGGCTTGTAGTCATGGCCATTGAAAACAATAAGCATCCTGCTCAAGCACGGCCGTTTTAATAACCATGAATGTCTATTCACTAGTCCATTTTTTTTTTTTGACAGACTGTTTTTCACGGTTTTAAAAAAAGTGGACATTCTCATTCTTTGTCAACCTTTTTGATGGCCACTTGAATAGACTCTTAGACATTCAAGGGCTTTATGACATCCATGCGATGGACGTTGGAAAACTGACATGTGAATAAGCCCTTTCAATGGACCGACACGGTCGTGAAAAACGGCACAGTTGTGTGAATAAGAACTTACTGTGCATCATGTGGTGACTTTCGTTGGATTCTTAAAGTGACAGGAACATGCTGAACTTGATTAATATAAGAAAGCCTGAAAGTTCAAGTATTCTCCAGCACCTGCACTAATAGAACAAGGCATATAGCACCAAAGGTTTTTGTCAGAGGTCTGGGAAATATGGGAGTGCTGAGACCCTGGTAGATAATGTGAATAGTCTGAATTCCATCACTGGGACTCATTCATTTGGTGAAAAAAAAACATTAACTGAATATGCATGTACATACCAGTACATTACAGTATATAGTACATATAAAATATGAAAAATGCACTTACAAATGATTCAGGTATAATACAATTCAGATCATTTAATAATATGTGGGATGAAGTAAGAAATAGACTATTTCCAAACATATTGTGACATCTGAAAATCTGTGAAACTAAAACCTCTGAACTTTACATACTTATTCACCTAAAAGGCACACAGGACAGAATATGTATAATACACACACATTTGTGCTGCAGCAGGGATAATGTATATAGTGATGTCATAGTACAAGGGATAGTAAACACAGTGGGGCAGATAAAGTAGTAAAAATGCGCCAGTATTTAGGCGTAATTAGCACCAAAAAAAATAGCGTACATGCTTTAGAGCCCTTACACACAACTGAGTGTCATCTGTGGCAAACAGAGCATATGTGGGCCATGTGCATATAAGTCACTGCATGATAGTCAGTTATGATACAGTGAGCTCCCAATTGACTGGTTGGGAGATCACCACATCCTAACTGACTATGCACATGGCCCAGTTCAGTCTGGGTATTATGACCCACACAGAAGTTTTCCACTCCTGGTGCATGTAGGGGTTAAGCGAATAACAAAAAATTATATCACTGTAGAGGGATAATAAACACAATGATGTCAAAGAACAGGGATAATAAACACAGTGATATCACAGTACAGAGATAATACACACAGTGATATCACAGTACAGGGATAATACACACAGTGATGTCACAGTACAGGGATAATACACACAGTGATGTCACAGTACAGAGATAATATACACAGTGATGTCACAGTACAGGGATAATACATACAGTGATGTCACAGAACAGGGATAATACACACAATGATGTCACAGTACAAAGATAATACACACAGTGATGTCACAGTAAAGGGATAATATATACAGTGATGTCACAGTATAGGGATAATACATACAGTGATATCACAGAACAGGGATAATACACACAATGATGTCACAGTACAGAGATAATACACACAGTGATGTCACAGTACAGGGATAATACACACAGTGACGTCACAGTATAGGGACAATACACAGTGATGTCACAGTATAGGGACAATACACAGTGATGTCACAGTATAGGGATAATACATACAGTGATGTCACAGTATAGGGATAATACATACAGTGATGTTACTTAGAGATGCACACAGTGATGGCACAGTACATAAATAATAAACTAAAGAGAATTTACCAACACCAAAACCACTTTCAGGTTAAGGCCCCACGTAGCTAAATACAGCTAAAAAACACAGGAGTGAAAATGCAGCAAAAATACATTGCATTTTTCCCCGCAGTTTTTCCCTTTGTTTATATTTCCCCTGTTAAATATCCGCAGCTAAAAATTAACATGCTGTGTTTTTCATAAAGGCATACGTTTTTAAAAACATAGCCTTTCCATGGCTTTTTTAAAAAATTTTTTTTGGAATGTGTGGATGAGATTACAAAAAATTAGCATTTTTCCCACTGCATTTCCAAAACACGGGTTCTTAGCCTTATGTTTTTGCATGATGAGTTACTCACATTATTGCATATCTACTCACATTGTAGATACTACTAAGAAATTCAACTTTTATTCCATATGCAAATGAACTGTTCGGAGCACTTAGGCAGGACCACACCTGCCAGAACACTCATTTTCTTTTGTGATCACAGCAAATTGCTGTCCTTGGGACACGTCAGTATTCCTGCTTTGGGGCGGCAAGGGTAGTGATCAGAAAAGAAAGTGGGTGCTTCGGCAGGTGTGGCCTGAACAGTTAATTTGCCAGTAGTAAGATTGCAGGGGACCATACAGTGCTGGCCAAAAGTATTGGCACCCCTGCAATTCTGTCAGATAATACTCAATTTCTTCCAGAAAATGATTGCAATCACAAATGCTTTGGTAATAATATCTTCATTTATTTTGCTTGCAATGAAAAAACACAAAAGAGAATGAAAAAAAAAAGTCAAATCATTGATCATTTTACACAAAACTCCAAAAATGGGCCGGACAAAAGTATTGGCACCCTCAGTCTAATACTTGGTAGCACAACATTTATACAAAATAACTGCGAACAACCGCTTCCAGTAACCATCAATGAGTTTCTTACAATGCTCTGCTGGAATTTTAGACCATTCTTCTTTGGCAAATTTCTCCAGGTCCCTGAGATTTGAAGGGTGCCTTCTCCAAACTGCTATTTTGAGATCTCTCCACAGGTGTTCTATGGGATTCAGGTCTGGACTCATTGCTGGCCACTTTAGAAGTCTCCAGTGCTTTCTCTCAAACCATTTTCTAGTGCTTTTTGAAGTGTGTTTTGGGTCATTGTCCTGCTGGAAGACCCATGACCTCTGAGGGAGACCCAGCTTTCTCACACTGGGCCCTACATTATGCTGCAAAATTTGTTGGTAGTCTTCAGACTTCATAATGCCATGCACACGGTCAAGCAGTCCAGTGCCAGAGGCAGCAAAGCAACCCCAAAACATCAGGGAACCTCTGCCATGTTTGACTGTAGGGACCATGTTCTTTTCTTTGAAGGCCTCTTTTTTTTTCCTGTAAACTCTATGTTGATGCCTTTTCCCAAAAAGCTCTACTTTTGTCTCATCTGACCAGAGAACATTCTTCCAAAAAGTTTTTGGCTTTCTCAGGTAAGTTTTGGCAAACTCCAGCCTGGCTTTTTTATGTCTCTGGGTCAGAAGTGGGGTCTTCCTGGGTATCCTACCATAGAGTCCCTTTTCATTCAGACGCCGACGGATAGTACGGGTTGACACTGTTGTACCCTCGGACTGCAGGGCAGCTAGAACTTGTTTGGATGTTAGTCGAGGTTCTTTAGCCACCATCCGCACAATCTTTCGTTGAAATCTCTCGGCAATTTTTCTTTTCCGTCCACGTCTAGGGAGGTTAGCCACAGTGCCATGGGCTTTACACTTCTTGATGACACTGCACACGGTAGACACAGGAACATTCAGGTCTTTGGAGATGGACTTGTAGCCTTGAGATTGCTCATGCTTCCTCACAATTTTGCTTTTCAAGTCCTCAAACAGTTCTTTGGTCTTCTTTCTTTTCTCCATGCTCAATGTGGTACACACAAGGACACAGGACAGAGGTTGAGTCAACTTTAATCCATTTCAACTGGCTGCAAGTGTGATTTAGTTATTGCCACCACCTGTTATGTGCCACAGGTAATTAACAGGTGCTGTTAATTACCCAAATTAGAGAAGCATCCACCCCCTTTTTTATGTTTGGTGTGGAATTATATCCAATTTGGCTTTTTGACAATTCTTTTTGTGGTTTTCCATTGAAGACAAATTAAATGAAGATATTATTACCAAAGCATTTGTGATTGCAATCATTTTCTGGAAGAAATTGAGTATTATCTGACAGAATTGCAGGGGTGCCAATACTTTTGACCAGCACTGTAGCTATAGGCAGGGCTGCTTTAACCATAGGGCCATCAGTGCACTTGCACTCGGCCCTTTAATAGCAGGCCCCCTTGGGACAGCGGGACGGTCCTGCATTTAGAGTGCTGTCCCACTGTTTCGGGCTGCCCCGATATGTCACAGCTCCAACTCATCTGCATCCTCTGGGCACAGATGAGTGGAGTACAATGGTGATGCAGGGGGCCGTCCGCTCCCTGCATCACCATTCGGTCGCTCCATTGTCTCTGCTCCCAGTGTACTGCTCAGGAGCAGGAGGTGCGACGTAGTGTCATCACTTACATTGTACCTGTTGCTCTCTGGAGCTGCCGGCAGCAGAGACAAAAGACAACAGGGGAACGGGGAAAGGTGAGTATTAGGTGTGTTTATTCTTTATTTGATTGACATTGGGGTGAGGGCAACCTGGAAAGGGGACAATGTACTGTGGGGGCAACCTGGAAAAGGGAAATGATATGAGGGAGGCAACGTGGAAACGGGACGACATACTGGGGGCAACCTGGAAAGGGGACATTACACTGTGGGGGCAACATGGAATAGGGACATTATACTGTGGGGGCAACCTGGAAAGGGGACATTATACTGTGGGGGCAACCTGGAAAGGGGACATTATACTGTGGGGGAAACCTAGAAAGGGGACATTATACTGTGGGGGAAACCTAGAAAGGGGACATTATACTGTGGGGGGCAACCTAGAAAGAGGACATTATACTGTGGGGAAAACCTGGAAAAGGGACATTATACTATGGGGCAAAGTGGAAGGGACATTATAATATAATGTTTGAGGGGCAGGTTAATGTAATGAGGGGACACTGGGGGGAACCTGTTAATGTCTGATGCCTCTGAAGGAGGATTTTATAGTGTAATGGGCCACTGAGGGGAATTATATTGTATGGGACCACTAAGGAGACATTATACTGTATGAGGGCTATTATGGGGCATTATACCATGTGGGAGCCTCTGACAGGGCGTTAGAATTTGTGCTAGTCAGGTATTTCTAAGCGGTGGTGATGGGGGGCCCATTTATGAAATCTTTGCATTGGACCCACCAATGTGTTATAATGGCCCTGGCTGTAGGGAAACATTTTTAACCACACACAAAAGACCTATAGATCTGATTCTGTCCATGTGATCATAGGAAATTTTTTTCTGTTTAGGCAGGTAACCATTAATGGATGTGGAAACATGGAAATGTCTACCAACTGCTTATAAGAACCATCTATACATATTTTATGATGACATGCAAAATCTCATCTTTACTTTCTCATGGCGGGCTTGCCGTTCTCTCCATGTTGGTGGTGCCTTGTTGTATATACTGAGAGCGAATAAAAATCTGTGATAATGGAAAGATTCTGCTCTGTCTCGTTTCCACATTGTTAGATATAAACAGGTCGCTCATTGCTTCTAAGAAGTCAAATTTATTGGTTCAAACAAGCGTAGTCTGAATAATTTATCAAGTAAACTTATATGTCCCTATAGCCAACACAAGGCAACATGCTGTAGATAACTTTCCTCTAATGTCAAAACATTGCTAAAGTGTACTGCAAGATATCTAGAAGGATATAGATCACGGGTGATCCTGATTTATTGCTGTTACAAAATTCTAAATATCCTCATCTATGAATAGCTAAAATGTATCATCTAAAAATATCCTGTTAGGCATCCAGCGGGATATATTATAGGGTCATAGTAGTTGTGCCCAGTCACTGGTGCCTGAGGGGACTCAAAGACCTCACACACATAGCACATAGTGGGTTGAAATCCTGTTAAAGATTTGCAATGGGGGTCAGGAGTATCAAGTTGGGTTTCTTAGAAGCTTTGTTCCTTAGAAACAGAGCAATAGCACAATATTTAAACCAAATTTTATGAACGGACAAAATAAACTATTAAAGGGGTTGGCCAGGATAATCAGATTTTTCATATGAGGCTGGGGAAGGTGAAAAAAAAACTATACTCACCCATCTCAGGTGCTTTGGGGTCTCCCACCGTGGTACAGTCCTGCGGGTCCAGTGTCTTGTTTTTGCGGAAATCCCCACCGCACGTCACTGCTGAGGCCAATCAGCAGCCTCAGCGGCCTAAGTAAAGGAACTGGGGCGTCACTTGCGAACATCGCCTGTGACCTCTCCTTAGGCCTCTGAGGCCAGTCACCTGCGGTGGGGACTTCCACCAAAACAAGACACCAGAGCGGTAGGATTGGACGGGGATAGGTGAGTATGTTTTTTTATTTTTCCCCTTCCCCGGCCTTATATGAAAAATCCTGTTATCCTGGACCACCCCTTTAATACACTAATATTTTAGAAAGCATTCTTAGTTTGCAGTATTTTTCCCACACATGCCAAAACTTTTGCATAGTATTGTACTTATCCCTTCCATTGTCAGTGCCACCTCCACAGTAATTGTGCCCTGTTATGTGCCACAGCCTCCCCCACAGAATCCTTCCTCAACTATATACTGCCAACCAACTCCTGCTTTTGCTAGTAAAAGGTTAGTTATCTCCCTTCTGACAGTGTAAAGCCGGTTGCACACGAGCATGAATGAATGGCATGGGCGGAGTACGGGGGACACGCAGATGTCACCCATTTGCCACCCGTGCGCCACCCATACACAGGCCGTGCTTCCATGGCTCCTTTCACTAAATAGTTAGGAGCCACGGAAGCAGGGCTGCAAAATCGGACAGGAATAGGACTTGTTCCATATTTTGCGGCGCGGACTGTCGGCAAGCACACATGACCGTGTCATTGATGGTCATATGTACGGGCCCATAGAAATGAATGGGTCAGGGAAAAACATGGATAGCATACTGACCAGACATACGGTCGTCTGCAAGGGGGATAAGTCTGAGTATCATAACTCTTTTTTTATATGTCTCACTCCAGTGTACCAGAGGGCAGGGGCAATAAATTTAGGATGCACAAATTAAAGAAATCAGAAAGCAAACAAAAAATGGGGCAACCGCCCAATCGGATTCCAACTTGCATTTTTTCAGAAGGAACGTAATTGTTTGCAGTCGGCAACCTTGCCACATTTTCCTTGCACTAATTTTGATAAATCTGTCCCATAGTCATTGTTTCTGTCTTGTGTGTGTGGAATAGACTGCCGCCAAAAATCCAACAATTCAGTTGCTTTTTTGCTTTTACCAGCAGATTCTATCTCGATCATTATTCATTTCCAGTCATTTCATTTTACCCATTGTCTCCCTTATGACTATCTCCCCTTACGCCTTAATTTTCTGCCTCATTCCCTGTCCTGAGACCGCCAGTTTTCCTTCAACTTTCATTTTGCTCTTGTTTACACAGTTTTAAATTAATCCCGGCTCCCTTCTCATGTCTCAGACACGAGGCAGAGATTAATGAAGGAGGCACGAGAAATATCAAACAACATGTACCCTCAGACTTCAGGTCGCTCCCTGAGCATATAGAAGGGGGAGGAAAGCGGACCTTTGTATTCATAAAATCTGGGTCTATCACTGTCTAAGTAATGTATTTATATCTCGCGCCTGGCAGAGCAGAATTAACCCAGTAAGCCATAGTCGGCCTACAGAAACCACAAAGAAAACAAGCAATTGGCCAAAGTCAATTTTATGTTCTTTGTGTGGTGGATAGTTATTTTCCATCTATTATCCTGATTCTTGTTCTACATTTTTTCTAAGAAAAGTTAAGTGAGTTCGGAAGACAAAATCTACTAATAAAAGTCAAGGTAAAGGTATCATAGAAGCAGTTTAAGTAACTTCTACGATCCCATGGAGTAAGAGTAATCTTAGGTTCTCCATATTCATATACATCACCACACAGAGGGTAACCAGTCCAAAGAACTATACGGGGCTATTCACATTGAGGAATTTGCAACTGATTTCGAGGTGGATTTCTCTTCAAAATCAGCTCCAAATTTCAGGCTGAATCTTTCTCCCATTGTTTGCAACGGGAGACAGTGGTGGACGTTTCTTTTTTAAGGACACTGAAAAAAGAAGGGTCCTGCTCAGTCTTCCCGCAGAATCGCAAGTCATTCAGCTGCAGAACCTGAGGCACGAGACTACTGCATAGTAGGCCCATTGTTTCTGAGACTAATCAGCAGGTATACCCGCAGCAGAAAGTCTGGTCCAGGACTTCAGGTTTGTGCTGCGGGTTACACAGGGATGAAATTTGGAGAGGAATCCAAGGCTGAAGATCATCTCAAATTCCTCTCCAAATTTTTCTGTGCAAAGGGCCCCTAAAATTCCCCAGTGTCAATTTAAAAAAAAATTCTAAACGTTGCCCAAAAGTTTAGTTACAGTGGGGAAAAAAAAGTATTTAATCAGCCACCAATTGTGCAAGTTCTCCCACTTAAAAAGATGAGGCCGGTCTGTAATTGTCATCATAGGTAGACCTCAACTATGAGAGACAAAATGAGAAAACAAATCCAGAAAATCACATTTTTTAAGAATTTATTTGCAAATTATGGTGGAAAATAAGTATTTTCAGGTCTACAATTTTGTTTCTGGTGTCCTTCCACAGCTCTTTGGTCTTCACCATAGTGGAGTTTGGAGTGTGACTGTTTGAGGTTGTGGACAGGTGTCTTTTATACTGATAATGTCAAACAGGAGCCATTACTACAGGTAATGAGTGGAGGACAGAGGAGCCTCTAAAAGAAGAAGTTACAGGTCTGTGAGAGCCAGAAATCTTGCTTGTTTGTAGGTGACCAAATACTTATTTTCCACCATAATTTGCAAATAAATTCTTAAAAAATCAGACAATGTGATTTTCTAGATATGTTTTCTCATTTTGTCTCTCATAGTTGAGGTCTACCTATGATGACAATTACAGGCCTCTCTCATCTTTTTAAGTGGGAGAACTTGCACAATTGGTGACTGACTAAATACTTTTTTTTCCCCACTCTACATCATCACCACTTATTAAACTGTTCTTCTGTTCCATATCTTCAATCTGACTGCTTGTTTACGTTATATCCATCTCCACAATCAGCCTCACACACAGAGCTCTATGGAGAAGGGAGGGGTGGAGTAGGATTTCTGCCAGCAGGTTAATAGATTTATTGCCTCATTCTGTGTACTCCTAGCCTCTTATCTGCAACCTAGCAGTGTTAAAAGAGTTCAGAATAGCAGACTGTAGAATCAACAATTGAGTATCTTTTCTATCCCCCCTCCCCTCTTCATAGACTAATATGAAAAGTGGAGAAGGAAACAGATTTCTTTAATAAGATATATAACAAAGTTTCATATATACACCTGTACTATTCATTTATGAAAACTTGTTTATAACCAGAGGTACACTTTAATGCCCAAGTTAGAGTACACCCACGTTGCTTTTTTTCAAGCTAAAAAAAAACTGGTTACAAAATCAATAAGAACAGTCAATCCGTACTGTTTTTAATGCAGTAATGAGAAGACAAAGACTAGAAGGCTCAATTTTAGTAGGGCAGATTTTAGGGGCCTAAAGGTAAGGGTTAGTAGAATTCCATGGCGAAAATTACTTAAGCACAAAAATGCACATGAGGGGTGGGAAATTTTCCGTAGGGAAATCATTAATGCACAGGAACTAACAATACCTAAAAGCAAGAAAAATGGGAATCACCTAAAAACTCCAGGATGGATGACCAAAAAATTACATAACCTACTAAAAAAGAAAAAGGAAACTTACAACAAGTGGAAGATGGGAGCTATATCTAAGGGAGAGTATACAGCAGTTTGCAGACTCTGCAAGATAAGCATTAAAAAAGCCAAGGCTGAATACGAATTGAAGCTTGCAAAAGAAGTTAAGAGTAATGTAAAGGTTTTTGGGGATATGTTAAGACCAAAAGAAAAGTGAAGGAAACCATTGGAGTCCTAAAGAACGAAAAGGGTGAAAAAGTTAACATGGTGGATCAGCAGGTGGAGTTACTAAATTCATATTTTGTATCCGTCTTCTCCCAAGAAATGGATGATAATATCAACATTAATGGTGATAGTGATGAGGGGAATGAGGACTCCAAGCTGATTATAAGTGAAGGTTTGGTAAGAGAACATTTAGCTAAGATTAAGGAAACCAAGTCCCCAGGACCGGATGAGTTACACCCTAGAGTTTTAAAAGAATTAGCAGAGGAAATAACAGAACCCCTTGCAATAATCTTTAATAAGTCATGGGAAACAGGAGTGGTCCCTCTAGATTGGAAAAGGGCAAATGTGGTCCCCATCTACAAAAAGGGGAATAGGGACGACCCAGGAAATTATAGGCCGGTAAGTCTGACCTCGATAGTAGGAAAAATCTTTGAACAAATCGTTAAAGAACATTTAATTAGGTACCTGGATGGGAAGGCTTTAATTAATCAGAGCCAGCACGGCTTT
Organism: Leptodactylus fallax; assembly: GCA_947044405.1. NCBI lineage: Eukaryota > Metazoa > Chordata > Amphibia > Anura > Leptodactylidae > Leptodactylus > Leptodactylus fallax. The sequence continues at coordinate 1,706,195 of CAMRHE010000270.1, forward strand.
ATGCCTAATAAATCTTGTCAGACTAATCTTATTTCCTTCTATAATAAAGTCACTGAATGGTTGGACCAGGGAATGCAGTGGACATAGTATATCTTGACTTTAGTAAGGCCTTTGATAAAGTATCACATAACATTCTTATTGAAAAAATGATCAAGTATGGCTTTGATAAAATATCAGTGAGGTGGGTTCACAATTGGCTTAATGATCGGGCATAACGAGTAATTCTAAATGGCTACACATCAAACTGGAAGAAAGTAAAAAGCGGGGTGCCGCAGGGCTCTGTCCTGGGCCCAGTACTTTTTAATATTTTTATAAATGATCTGGATGATGGGGTTAATGGGGAACTAATAAAATTTGCAGATGATACAAAGCTAGGAGGAATGGCCAACACTAGAGAGGAGAGAGAATGCATCCAAAAGGACTTGGACACACTGGAACAATGGGCTGAGGTGAACAAAATGGTATTCAACAGGGACAAATGCAAAGTTCTACATCTGGGTAACAGAAATGCAAGAAGCATATATAGTATGGGAGGAATAGTACTAAGTGAGAGTACAGGGGAAAAGGATCTGGGCATAATAATAGATCGCAAATTCAACATGAGTCAACAGTGCGGTGCGGTGGCTAAAAAGGCTAATAAAATTCTAGGATGTATCAAGACGAGCATTGAAGCTAGATCAAGAGAGGTAATTATTCCGCTGTACTCTGCCCTGGTCAGACCCCACCTGGAATACTGTGTACAGTTCTGGGCGCCCCAGTTTAAGAAAGACATCGATTTATTGGAGCAGGTCCAGAGAAGAGCAACCAAAATGGTGGAAGGTCTACAAACCATGTCCTACGAGGAAAGGCTAAAAGGACTGGGACTGCTTAGTTTGCAGAAGAGAAGGCTAAGGGGAGACTTAATAGCGGTATTTAAATATCTGAAAGGTTGTCACAGTGCAGAGGGATCAACCCTTTTCTCATTAGCAGAAGGAAGCACGAGAAGTAATGGGATGAAACTAAGGGGAAGGAGATTTAGATTAGACATTAGGAAAAACTTTCTAACAGTAAGGGTAGTGAGAGAGTGGAATAGGCTGCCACGGGAGGCGGTGAGTTCTCCATCAATTGAAATCTTCAAGCGGAAACTGGATAGGTATATAGCTGGGATGTTTTAGGAATTCCTGCTTTTGCAGGGGGTTGGACTCGATGGCCCTTGAGGTCCCTTCCAACTCAAACAAACAAACAGTTTTTAGATTCAGAATGTTTTTGACAAACTGCGCTGTTTTTTTCCAACCAATGCAGATACTTTCTCAAGATAGGGCAAGACGCTTCTTATTCAGCTAGCTAAAAACCAGAGGTGGAATAAATGCCAGGCTGGCTCACACATATCTTTACCTGGGTCCACTGTCAGCAGGGGCAGACATACCATTGGTGTTCAGCTGCACAGGGGCCCAGTAGGTCAGGGGGGCCTTATCCACTTAGCAGCTTTCTACTGTCTATTGCAGGTAAATGTGTAAGCTAATGAACTTCATGGTAACAATTACTGGTGGACAGGTACAGTGCCTTGCAAAAGTATTCGGCACCCCTTGAACTTTTGAACCTTTTGCCACATTTCAGGCTTCAAACATAAAGATATAAAATTTTAATTTTTTGGTGAAGAATCAACCACAAGTGGGACACGATTGTGAAGTGGAACGAAATTTATTGGTTATTTTAAACTTTTGTAAAAAATAAAAAACTGAAAAGTGGGGCGTGCAATATTATTCAGCCCCTTTACTTTCAGTGCAGCAAACTCACTCCAGAAGTTCAGTGAGGATCTCTGAATGATCCAATGTTGTCCTAAATGACTGATGATGATAAATATAATCCACCTGTGTGTAATCAAGTCTCCGTATAAATGCACCTGCTCTGTGATAGTCTCAGGGTTCTGTTTAAAGCGCAGAGAGCATCATGAAGACCAAGGAACACACCAGACAGGTCCGTGATACTGTTGTGGAGAAGTTTAAAGCTGGATTTGGATACAAAAAGACTTCCCAAACTTTAAACATCCCAAGGAGCACTGTGCAAGCGATCATATTGAAATGGAAGGAGTATCAGACTACTGCAAATCTACCAAGACCCGGCAGTCCCTCTAAACTTTCATCTCAAACAAGGAGAAGAGTGATCAGAGATGCAGCCAAGAGGCCCATGATCACTCTGGATGAACTGCAGAGATCTACAGCTGAGGTGGGAGAGTCTGTCCATAGGACAACAATCTGTCGTACACTGCACAAATCTGGCCTTTATGGAAGAGTGGCAAGAAGAAAGCCATTTCTCAAAGATATCCATAAAAAGTCTTGTTTAAAGTTTGCCACAAGCCACCTGGGAGACACACCAAACATGTGGAAGAAGGTGCTCTGATCAGATGAAACCAAAATCCAACTTTTTGGCCACAATGCAAAACGATATGTTTGGCGTAAAAGCAACACAGCTCATCACCCTGAACACACCATCCCCACTGTCACACATGGTGGTGGCAGCATCATGGTTTGGGCCTGCTTTTCTTCAGCAGGGACAGGGAAGAAGGTTAAAATTGATGGGAAGATGGATGGAGCCAAATACAGGACCATTCTGGAAGAAAACCTGTTGGAGTCTACAAAAGACCTGAGACTGGGACAGAGATTTATCTTCCAACAAGACAATGATCCCAAACATAAAGCAAAATCTACAATGGAATGGTTCACAAATAAACGTATCCAGGTGTTAGAATGGCCAAGTCAAAGTCCAGACCTGAATCCAATCGAGAATCTGTGGAAAGAGCTGAAAACTGCTGTTCACAAACGCTCTCCATCCAACCTCACTGAGCTCCAGCTGTTTTCCAAGGAAGAATGGGCAAGAATTTCAGTCTCTCGATGTGCAATACTGATAGAGACATACCCCAAGCGACTTGCAGCTGTAATCGCAGCAAAAGGTGGCGCTACAAAGTATTAACTTAAGGGGGCCGAATAATTTGGCATGCCCCACTTTTTAGTTTTTTATTTTTTACAAAAGTTTTAAATATCCAATAAATTTCGTTCCATTTCACGATTGTGTCCCACTTGTTGATTCTTCACCAAAAAATTAAAATTTTATATCCTTATGTTTGAAGCCTGAAATGTGGCAAAAGGTTGAAAAGTTCAAGGGGGCCGAATATTTTCACAAGGCACTGTATATATATGGGGGGTGCTTTATACTGAGATATTGGAAAAGCATGGGCCATACCTGTTCTTACACAGGGGCCCTAAGCTGCCAGTGCCAATATTAAATTCTTGAGTCCTACATGCACAGCTTGCGTGTGAAGTATCGTGCATACAGAATTACACTATACATAACCACATCATTATTTATGTAATAATTGTCCGTGAGATCAATGATCGTGCATGGAGCCGATCACTTTTCCCAATGGACTAATCAGCTCCACAACAACTTACATTGACTTATCCCTTCAGGGTGCTAACCCCTTCATTTGTCATCATGTTGTATATATAAGTATATGACCCTTGACGTAACGCACCCTCTGTGTAAGATCTGTCACACGTGACTGGTTATGTAAAATACAGAATAAACATATATAGAAAGGTACAACAGCCTGAGCCAGCATTCTTGAGAGGATATGAGAGGTGAGCTGTACTCAAAATGGCATTCATAGCATGCATTTCAGTTTGGGGGGTTTCTATATTATCAGTAGGTTTAAAAATAACTCAACAAATTACTTTATAGTGTACTGTAGTCATGTAGTAAAACTGGGGACTGGTTATAGAGGGGATACTTTTTTTCCCAGGGGCCTCCATAGATAAAAAGGAATATTCTGTTAGCTACAAGGTAACTATATTCTATTCCCTATCGCACAGAGGTCCCACGCAGTCCTTCGGTGGGCCCAGGCTCTAACATAATAACAGTCAGCAGAAATGAGGGGTACTATGGTCTGTTTCCTAGAAGTTGTTGGAAGATGGGCCCCAGAATGATTTTACCTGGTGGGCCCAAGGTGACTCAATCTGACACTGGCCCTAAATGGCCTGTATGATTGGAGCAGTAGGTCACAACGGGCAAATTAACACTAAATTCGATTCTGTGCGACTGCTGAAGAGAGCACCAGCAAACCCATAATGATGAATGGAGCATTTAAGAAGGATGAATTTGGGTCCACCACCCCACCCTCTGGCAAAATACACCAACATAATATGGACACCACTATTTAGCATTGAAACTATTGCATCCTTGTTGCTGTGGGTTCCTGCTGACCCTGTTGTGGAGGGGTGCACATTTCTTAGGGTTGATATACAGGTATACACAATATCAGCCCTAATGAAGGTTAGGGCCATTATACTTTGTCTGTATAGCAACCTAATGCAAGTTTATTAGGGTCACTATACTGTCCTTAAGATTTAGTGAATGTAGCTACAGGGGAAAATGGCTAGGTCATGGGTTGACATAGGGGAAACTTGGAAGAGCTGGCAATTCTCATTGGCCCTGCAGAATGCTCCACATCCATCAGGCTGTCTGTTATTTTATATGTGCATGATGTGAGCTCCTATCTATTTAAAGGGGTGCACCATCACAACCCACTTGTGCACCGTTACAAGCATAGCACATGTGCAATCTACAAGCAGAGAACATGTGCAATCTGCCATTCCTTTAGTAGAAGATAGATGGGATCTCCGTTCTCACAATCATCTGACATCCTAGTAACTGAATCCCTACTGATCAGTCGCACTGACCTCAGGAATACCTCTTGAATCTGACCCTTTGTAGTGGACTATAAAATTGCTTTTTCTTTGTAGTTTTTAATCTGTCATTAAGCAAGACTCCATAGAATAAGTAGTATAGTATGTCTCTACTAGGGCCTACAGGTATCCTATTATGGCCCATGTACATAAGGCCTTCAAGGGGTTTCCATGATTAATAAAACATGTCTCATTTTTTCACCCAATGGGGGACAATTTACTAAACTGGCTATGCCAGTTTTCTGGCACAAGGTGTTGGCATATCTGCATCCAGTGCTCACCATATTCAAGGGATTGTCTAGTTCTTTTTTATTGATATAGGTCATCAATAAAAGATCAATGGGGGTCCAACACAAATGCTTTAAGGGACCGTGACGCTGTTTACATCACACGGCCGCTATGAAATAGAGGGCGTAGGAATCCCATTGATTCCTAGGGGATGAATCTGTGATTATATTGCATGGCCAGTATAAACAAAATGGTGTACGTTGTAAACTGTTCAGAGGTCACAGGCGCTGCAGTCCCTTCAATCAGCTGATCAGTGGTGGTCCTGGCTGTCAGACCCCCATTGATCTGTTATTGGTTACCTATCCTAATGAATAAAAAAGGACAGTCCCTTTAAGACTGACGCATAATACCAGTCCGATCCTCCAGTAGTCATTTTTTTCTTTCATTTTTAATATATGCAATGTTATTAATTATCCAATAAATTATACAAACCCCATTAAGAAAACATATGATGCCATTTTTACCAGGTTCTAGAAGTTCTCCTTTCATTAAATATTGCAATATATTTTAGGTAAAATTTTATATGGGGGGGAAAAAAAAACAGTGGTGAAAGGGTTAACCCACGGCAGCGCTTGACACAAGTTACAATGATACGACAAGAGCAGACATGACGCACTTGCTCCCGTACACGGAGAGAGAAAGGCAGCACTGAGCCCAGGGGAGGGAGACAGGTTGGGAGAGGACAGACTGTATAAATGCTCCAAAACTCATAACATCGTATGTTACCTTATTCCTGTCTCAGGATCCAGACAGAGACAAGAACCTGTTTTGTTCACAAGGCACTTTATTAAAGTAATTAACGTGCTGGTTTTTCCCCCCCCTTATTTAATGAATTCTAATTAAAATAACATAATTACATTTTTGGGTTATGATGTCAGTGACTACCGTGATAGCTTTAACTCATATATCACACTCAGACAGTGTCTAGCTGAACACCACTGTACAGAAGCAAAGAATAACCGTAAATAAATTGGTGGCACCATGCCAACCCCACGTCCTGGCAAACACAGAACGTGGCACGTAAATAATGGACACAGCGCCGCAGACTAACCTTATGTGCTGGGACCAATATTCTAGACAAAATAGAATCTAAAGACAAAAAAATATGAAAAAGTCATCAGTATGTCTTTCACACTTGTGCTAGATTATCTGGAATTGTATGCTATAGGTACTGTATACTATAGACCCATGGATGGCAGCTCGACGGACATTTAAAGGGAGTCTACCACCTCACCCATATTGAAATACCACCACCAGGTTACAGAGCACATATGGATGTCACTTTTGTAGATTTAGCGAAAAATGACTTTGAAGTCTTATGCAAATGAGGCAATCTGTGTACTGGGGCGGGCCTTCAGCTCTATGGAGCACTGCTCAAGTAGGATAGGTGATGTCATAGCAGTGTAAGAATGATGTAGGCAGGAGATGGTAGGGGTCTGAGTCCCAGCAATGTAAATAACATCAATATTTGGCCTTTGCCCTTTGGAGGTGGAGTCCTGGAAGTGATGATATGGCCCCCACAGAGCCCTGATCTCATCATCATCCAGTCTGTCTGGGATTACATGAAGAGACAGAAGGATTGGAGCAAGCCTACATCCACAGAAGATCTGTGCTTAGTTCTCCAAGATGGCGGCGGGAACAACCTACCTGCCCAGTTCTGCCAAAAACTGTCAGCAAGTACCGAGAAGAATTGATGGAAGGCAAAGGGTAAAGGTCACACCAAATATGGATGGGATTAGATTTCTCTTTTCTTCACTCACTTCATAAACTATTATCACTTCTATTTCTAAAAGCATTCTTAGTTTACAGCATTTTTTCCAAACCTATAGACCTATGGACGATAGTACTGTAGGATGTATGGATGACTGTACTGTCGGAGTGAAAACAAGCCCTATAGGCATTGTCATGGCTGCCACTAGAGGTTGCCACCTTTAGAAATGCAGAACGTAAATTTTGTAAAGCTATTTTTGTGTTTTTCTCAGTGACCATACATGTCTCACTAACTCAAAGGGAGCACAAATAAGACAAGTAAGATGACTGCAGGGCACAGAACATTATGCTCTCACCATTAAACCGTGCCACCTCCCTCTTAATATCCTGCAGGCATTTGGAGAAGACATATTGTCGCCTTAGATCGGCCCAGCTTCCTCTGTTGTAGTGCCAACAGGATGATTTTCAATGGAGGCAATAAAGGATATAGAGGTTGTTTATGTATTCTCATTATAGAATCAGTTAAAAAGCAATGACGATGCCAGGTGTATATAGATTAATATTCAAGAAATATTTCATACGAAATTGTTTTGCTTACCAAAAAAGGTTTATAAGGAAGGTCCAAGATTGAAGGTAGGGGATAGTGCCAAAATGTCGAAAGAAACAGTACTTACCTGTTGGATCCCCTGCACGTGTTGTAGATAAGATGTCACTGTTGCATCCCTGTAAATAAACACCTGCAGGGAGGACCAGAGTTAGTAAGTACTGCTTCTTTTGTTATTTTGTGGTTCTCCTTTAATTGGAGTGGAATGGTGCTTTTCTGGATAACCCCTTTAAATAGGTGCTCAGAGCTCATTAAACGGAGTCTATCACCAGACCCATCATATCATCCTAGCCCGCAGATAGATAGGTTAGTGTCACCAGACCCCAGCATATCACCCCAACCCCGCAGATAGATAGGTTAGGGTCACCTAAATCAATCTGTGTTATCCTCTTGTGAATCGCTACCTCCATTGCTAAGATATTGCTGTTTATGTCCATATGCAAATGAGCTCTTCAGAAGAACAAGGAATTTGCTGCCAACCTCCTTGGAGGATTGGCAATGGCTTCAAAGAGCTCATATAGTCAAAAACACTGTATGATTCTGGTGACCCTAACCTATCAATCTGCAGGGCTGGGCTGATATGCTGGTTCTGGTGACACTAACCTATCTATCTGCAAGGCTGGGGTGATATGCTGGTTCCGGTGACCCTAACATATCTATCTGCGGGCTACGATGATATGCTGGGTCTGTTGACACTAACCTATCTATCTGCAGGGCTGGTGTGATATGCTGGTTCTGGTAACACTAACCTATCTATTTGCAGGGCTGGTGTGATATGCTGGTTCTGGTGACACTAACCTATCTATCTGCGGGCTGGGATGATATGATGGGTTCTAGTGACACTAACCTATCTATCTGTAGGGCTAGGATAATATGCTGGGTCTGGTGACACTAACCTATCTATCTGTAGGGCTAGGATAATATGCTGGGTCTGGTGTCACTAACCTATCTATCTTCGGGGCTGGGGTGATATGCTAGTTCTGGTGACACTAACCTATCTATCTGCGGGCTGGGGTGATATGCTGGGGTCTGGTGACACTAACCTATCTATCTGCGGGCTGGGGTGATATGCTGGGGTCTGGTGACACTAACCTATCTATCTGCGGGCTGCGATGATATGATGGATTCTAGTGACAGTAACCTATCTATCTGTAGGGCTAGGATAATATGCTGGTTCTGGTGACACTAACCTATCTATCTGCGGGCTGGGGTGATATGCTGGTTCTGGTGACACTAACCTATCTATCTGCGGGCTGCGATGATATGATGGATTCTAGTGACAGTAACCTATCTATCTGTAGGGCTAGGATAATATGCTGGGTCTGGTGACACTAACCTATCTATCTGTAGGGCTAGGATAATATGCTGGGTCTGGTGACACTAACCTATCTATCTTCGGGGCTGGGGTGATATGCTAGTTCTGGTGACACTAACCTATCTATCTGCGGGCTGGGGTGATATGCTGGGGTCTGGTGACACTAACCTATCTATCTGCGGGCTGGGGTGATATGCTGGGGTCTGGTGACACTAACCTATCTATCTGCGGGCTGCGATGATATGATGGATTCTAGTGACAGTAACCTATCTATCTGTAGGGCTAGGATAATATGCTGGTTCTGGTGACACTAACCTATCTATCTGCGGGCTGGGGTGATATGCTGGTTCTGGTGACACTAACCTATCTATCTGTAGAGCTAGGATAATATGCTGGTTCTGGTGACACTAACCTATCTATCTGCAGGGCTGGGGTGATATGCTGGGTTCTAGTGACCGACTTCCTTTAACTGATGATATAACAAGAATTACTGTTTGTAGGGAAAAAAAAATATGACCAGTGCAGATAACACATTTTTGCCCTAACCCGTATAGCAATCGCCTGACTATGGAATCTGTGTCGAAAGTATGAAATATGTCATATTTATGGAACAAGTGAAGTCATCTCTATGGATCTGACACATGCTATGGGCTGCTAAAGGTTTATTTGTTTTTCTGCTACGTACATAAGTAAGTTTTGTTCAACTAAATTTTATAAAATTCAATAAGGGACTTTTATCAAAACTGGTGCAAAGAAATAATGGAGCAGTTTCTATAACAACCAATTAGCTTCTTTGTAAGGAACAACTGGTTGCCATGGGCAACTGCTCCACTGGATGTGCAAACTACTGATGACCTAGGGACAAAAATGGCTCAGTGATAAAATCACAAAAAATATGAAAACACAATAACTAATCCTAATATAAAATAATAAATGGGTTACCCAGAAAAAGACAGTGTACACTGGATTTATCAAACGCTACTTTTTGAAAAGTCGCAAAAACTGTTGCAATTTCACTCCATTAAGGCTAAATTCACACAGCGAAAAATGGCGAGCAATTCCTTTACATTTTCCGCCGCCGTATTCGGCCGCGGCATTGCCACATATTCCGTTGTGGCTTTCCTCTGCTGACTAGGCCCAGATGAATGGGCCTAACCGGCAGGGACTCCCGAGCTGCGGAATCCTTGGCAAGATTGAACAGAACACTGATTTTTTTTCCACGTCCTGCTGCGATCTCTGCCTGGGAGCAATGGGAGGCAGATTCAGGATGGAATCTGCCGTGGATTCGGGGGCAGAATCCACTCCCAAATCCGTGGCAGATTCCTCCATGTGAACCTAGCCAAAGGGTAATATAAAGTGGAGTAACATGTTAGGATAGAAGTGTTAGATTTATAGATACGGCAAATTTAGCAAACATTGGGAAAATTTATCAGGACTGGCATTCTGTATGTCCGTCTTAATAACTGAGCCCTAACTGGGCACTAACTGCAACTAAATTATTAAGAGGTTCTGGTGCACTCAGGAACTGGCATAGATTTCCTGTATGAGCAGCATGGTGGCTCAGTGGTTAGCACTGTTGCCTTGTAGTGCTGGAGTTCTAGGAGTTTTGTATGTTCTCCCCGTGTTTGTGTGGGTTTCCACTGGGTACTCAAGTTTCCTCCCACACTCCAAAGACATACTGATAGGGAATGTAGATTGCTGTGGCGTAACTAGGAATGGCTGGGCCCCAAGGCGAACATTTGACATGGGGTCCCTCCCGAACCACCACGTCCAACCCCCCCTTCCCGGACCGCCCCTCCAACCCCCCCCCCCCCCCGCACAAACCGCATTCCTGCGCACAATTATGCGCCATAGTGGCCCCTGCACACAGTATTATGCCCCATAGTGGCCCCTGCACAGAGTATTATGCAGCATAGTGGCCCCTGCACACAGTATTATGCCCCATAGTGGCCCCTGCACAGAGTATTAAGCCCCATAGTGGCCCCTGCACAGAGTATTAAGCCCCATAGTGGCCCCTGCACACAGTATTATGCACCATAGTGGCCCCTGCACACAGTATTATGCCCCATAGTGGCCCCTGCACACAGTATTATGCAGCATAGTGGCCCTTGCACACAGTATTATGCCCCATAGTGGCCCCTGCACAGAGTATTAAGCCCCATAGTGGCCCCTGCACACAGTATTATGCCCCATAGTGGCCCCTGCACACAGTATTATGCACCATAGTGGCCCCTGCACACAGTATTATGCCCCATAGTGGCCCCTGCACAGAGTATTAAGCCCCATAGTGGCCCCTGCACACAGTATTATGCCCCATAGTGGCCCCTGCACACAGTATTATGCCCCATAGTGGCCCCTGCACACAGTATTATGCCCCACAGCGGCCGATGCACACGGTATTATGCTCCATAGTGGCCCCTGCACTCGGTATTATGCTCCATAGTGGTCCCTGCACACAATATTATGCCCCGCAGTGGCCCCTGCACACAGTATTATGCCCCATAGTGGCCCCTGCACACAGTATTATGCCCCATTGTGGACCACCTATGAACGATTATTATGTTCTGGGGTCTTTTCAGACCCCAGAGTATAATGATCGGCAGTGGTGAACCTAGCCTCTTTGCTGCCTGAGCCCCCCCCCCCAAAAAAAAAAAAAAAATAAAATTGTGTTTACATGCTGAAACTTATGAAACAGTTTTTAAGAATTCTTCTTCCAGTGTCTCCCAGTGCATTCCAGTCCTGCTATTCCGGTGTTTTCTTCCCCTCAGCGGTCATGTGCGGTGGGGACTTCCGCCAGAAGAGAACAACAGAGCAGCAGAACCAGACTGCGGTGGGAGACATCGGAGCACAAGGGACAAGTGAGTAGGTGTTTTTTTTTAAAGGGGTATTTCCATATACATAACCATTTTTAAATTTGTAGATAATTAAAAGTTAAACATTTTTGCAAATATAAGTAATTAAACATTTTGCAGAGTTTTAAAGATTTTCTCTAAATATCTTGTGGTCACAAGTTGTTGTCTTGATCGATTGCCAGTGGATACGACTATGAATGCAAGACCTTTCTAAGGTCAGAAAATCAGCCATGATTTCCTTATAGTGGCCGGGATATCTTCTGATATATGTAGTGTAACCCAGCTACAATAAGAATAACATAGCTGGGTTCCTGACAAGTCCCAGACCATAGAAAGTTTCTGCATTAGTAGTCGTATCCGTTGGTAACCAATCAAGACAACAGATGTCACCACTAAGATAATTAGAGAAAATCTTTAAAACTCTGCAGAATTTTTAACTACTTATAACTGCAAAAATGTTTAACTTTTCATTATCTACCATTATAGATATGATTATGTTCATTGGAATACCCCTTTAATACAGTATTACACGGTATTATGGCCCACAGCGGCCCCTGCACACAGTATTACATGGTATTATGTCCCGCAGCAGCCCCTGCACACAGTATTATGCCTCGCAGCGGCCCCTGCACACGGTATTATGCTCCATAGTGGCCCCTGCACTCGGTATTATGCCCCGCAGCAACCCCTGCACACGGTATTATGACCTGCAGCGGCCGCTGCACATGGTATTATGCCCTGCAGCGGCCGATGCACAGGGTATTATGCCCCACAGCGGCCCCTGCACAGGGTATTATGCCCCACAGTGGCCCCTGCACACAGTATTATGCTGCATAGTGGCCCCTGCACTCGGTATTATGCCCCACAGCGGCCGATGCACACGGTATTATGCTCCATAGTGGCCCCTGCACTCGGTATTATGCTCCATAGTGGTCCCTGCACACAATATTATGCCCCGCAGTGGCCCCTGCACACGGTATTATGCTCCATAGTGGCCCCTGCACATGGTATTATGTCTTATAGTGGTCCCTGCACTCGGTATTATGTTCCATAGTGGTCCCTGCACTCGGTATTATGCTCCATAGTGGCCCCTGCACACGGTATTATACTCCATAGTGGCCCCTGCACATGTAATTATGCCCCATAGTGGCCCCTGCACACAGTATTCTGCTCCATAGTAACCCACCCATGAACCATTATTATACTCTGGGATCTAAAAGACCCCAGAGTATAATGATCGGAGACCCAGGTGGTGACAAACATAAAAACCAGTGTTACTTACCTGGGCTCCGGTGTGCTCCCTGCTTTCGGCCCTCTTCAATGTCGCACAGACCGGCGTCGAAACATAATGACATCGAGCTGGCTCACATGATGCCTGGGACGTCACCAAAGAAGGCCGAAGCCTGCTGGGAGTAACATCGGATAGCCGAAGAGGTGAGCAACAATGGTTTTTATGTTTATCACCTCCCCTGGGTCTCCGATTATTATACTCTGGGGTCTGAAAATACCCCGGAGTATAATAATAGTAGTATTTGGCCTCTCTTACCGATCCCTGCTGCCGCTCACAGCCACTTCTGATTCCCCCTTCTGCATCCGACAGCAGAAAGGGAAGCGGAGACGACCACAGCAGGTACGGGGATCGATAAGTAAATAGGCCATTACCTGCTGGGGATACTCCAGCAGGTTACGGCCTATTTATATATAAAAAAAAAGTTATTGTCACCTACCTGCAATCCCATGATGGAGCCGCCGCCTCCTTTTCTTGTCCACGACGTCTGCGTCTCAGCGTAGGAGGTGCGATGACGTCATTGTATCGCCCCTTACGCTGACATGCAGAGGTCTCGTATACCAGCCCAGGGCTGGTTTACATTAAATAAATGGTAAAAATGCTGCCCCCCAGACAGTGACAGACAGTGCCACCTGAGGCGGCCGCCTCACTTCGCCTCATTAGCGGTGCGCCCCTGATGATTGGAGGCCCAGGGGAGGTTACAAACATAAAAAAACAATGCTACTTACTTCCTCCTCGCTTCGGTGCACTCTGGTGAGCTACCTCGGCCATCTTCAATGTTGGACCACATCTTGCATGATCCAGGCCGGAGTCGCGACACATAATGATGTCGGCCGACGTCTGGGACGTCACCAAACAGGCCCGAAGCCTGTCGCAGAGTAAGAGAGGTAAGTAACATTTTTTTATGTTCGCTCACCTCCCCTGGGCCCCTGATCGTTATACTCCTGGGTCTGAAAAGACCCCAGAGTATAATGATAGCAGTGTTTGTGAGGTTTGCGGTAGCAGCTGCCACAAGGCTCCGGGCCCCTTAATGTCCCGTGCCCGTTCGCAGCCGCTACCACTGCTACCCCGGTATTTACGCCCCTGGTAGATTGTGAGCCCTATATGGGACAGTGACTGACAATGTCTGTAAAGCGCTGTGGAATGTGATGGCACCATACAAGTAAGCTAATATATAAGGCTTAGGCCCCACATTGCATAAAAGTTGCTTATTTTGCTGCGTTTTTTTGAGCCTATGCCAGGAGTGCATTGAGCAAAAGTATAAGAGCTTCCCTCATATTTCTCATTCCTTTTGTAGCCACTCCTGGGTTTAAGTCATAAAAACACAACAAAATCTGCAATAAAAAAAGCAGCTTTTCCGCAATGTGAGGCCTCAGCCTTACTCCAGTTTTCTGGGGTGAGTTATAGTAAATTTGTTAGGCCAATTCTTCCCCGCCCTTGCTCACCTTGGTCTCTGACACCTTAAAAAGTGCTGAGCGCAGCGCAGAAAGGGAAGCTGTGTATTTTTGTCGCAAAAAAGGCCTGTGCACCAAAAATGTCCAAGAACTATTTCCATCTACACCAGTTAACTGGCAAAGAGGGAACAGTAAATTCCTCATTGTGTGACATTTGACACATTAGGAGGAAATTATACTTATGCAGACTCCGTGGCCATGAGATAGCCATTGTGACTGTGTTGTGCGATTTTTTTTACTGTATAACCATTGTATAAGATTATCTTTGGCCAATGTGGATTTACTACTAATATGAATTGTTATTTATGTCCGCCCAGGGTTTGCTGCCAGAAACCATTGTGGTCCTCGTGTTTTTGTAATTTTTGTACTTAATAAAATGTAGTAATTTACATATATTTTTGGGATGCGTTCTTATTCTTTTTGGGATTCTAATGCAGACTCCAACAAAACTGACTTATATATGACTATATACCTGTACAATGGCTATAAAGAAGAATACTATTGAGCTTTTTGAGAAAATCCTCCCATAGATAACACTTAATACTGTGGCTCACTGTTAATGTTTCTGCCTCCCATACAGCAGGAGTTGGCAGAGAGCTGCTGAAAGAAGAGGCTAAATAAAAGTTAAATATATAGGTGCATTTCGATGCACTGACAGGGTACCATACCCCTCCATCAGGGCATGCCAGAGTGATGGGATTCTGTTCTGTGCAGGTGAAACACAGCACAAGGAAGTCAATGGAGCAGCAGTGGTTCTGACATCTGCCCTACCAGGCCGGGTACTGATGCCAATAGGTGGGCCTGGAGCTACCCCCTCACTTCTGCTCCATCTTTTAGCTGCGCCTCTGCTTCTTGTTTCATACATTATGACACAAAAGTCAAATTCCTTATTTTCTTTTTTTTTTTGTGTGCAGAATGCAGGGAAGTACAGTATGTATAAAGGGTGCAGAAGAAGCAGTCACACCTAGGCTCTAGTACCTAAGGCAGCCTAAAGACATCTCTGTTCATGTTACAGTTTTCTAGGATTATAAAAAAATAATAAGTGGACAAACAAATTTCTAAGAAACATCCATTGCAACTAATTTGACTGACACTGTAATAGGATTGCTATAGGCATTTGCACCTTCCCCTTGCTCCAATAGTAACACAGTACATCACCATATAACATGTAGGACCCTTTACAAGTCAGATACGTTTATGGAATATTCACAGGTCTGATATATCATGTGGGGGTAGTTCGCCCTCTGCTGGTAATAAAGGTTAGAGTAAAGGAGCAACTTTAGGTTGATCAAAAGAAATTCCCAGCTCACTGACATTTCAGTTTGGTCACACTGCTCTCTGAGGGCACCATGACATGCTGGTTTATGTAGAAGCGGCAGCAAGGAAAAAAAGTCATTGTAGCTCCGCACCAAACTGTTGTGGCTTTATTATGGCACTACATTGTATGAGCAGAGGAGGAATTCTTTAATAACATCTATCAGTCTAGACGCTACAGCGATGCCTCCGGTCTGTGCCGGTCACTACATTGGCTGCCTATTCAATACAGAATACAATATAAACTTATCACCCTCATCCACAAGGCTCTCCATAATGCTGCACCTCCCTACATTTCCTCCCTCATCTCTGTCTATCGCCCAACCCGTACTCTCCGTTCACTCAATGACCTAAGACTAACATCCTCTATTATCAGAACCTCCCACGCTCGTATACAAGACTTCTCCTGAGTTGCACCACTTCTCTGGAATGCTTTATCCCAGACTATCAGATTAACCCCCAATTTCCACAGCTTCAAGCGTAAACTAAAGACATTTCTTTTCAGACAGGCCTATCACAACTCCTAATGTAAACCCTTCCGTAGTTAGAATCCCTAAAATGTCCCCTCCTCTGTTCACACTCCAACATTACCTCACAGGATATCATGCTGTATCAGACTAACTCTATATGTCCAGGCACCATCTGCATGTTAAAGGACACGACTGGTGACGGCTCATACAGCTTATATATGTGTAATGACAGTAACCTCTATTACAGAATTGTCTGACCATTGTACAAGCAATGCTATGTCTGTTGTCGCCCCTGCTACCTCTTGTGTCACCCCCCTCTACCTCATAGATTGTAAGCTCTTGTGAGCAGGGCCCTCAGTCCCAGTGTGTGAATTGACTATTTCTTTGTAATGTATCCTTTTTGTCAGTACTTGAACCCTACAAATTGTACAGTGCTGCGGAATATGTTGGCGCTATATAAATAAAATGTATTATTATTATTAATATGTTAAATAATAGGATATCAGATCATTACTAGAGTATCCAAGTTATCTCCAGAGGAATGAAAAATACACACTGTGCAACCAATATGAAGCTACCCTGCAGTGGTGTAACTAAAGTCATGTGGGTCCCGCTGCAAACTTTAACTGGGGCCTCCTGTCCTCTCCCTACAGCGTATTCTGCAGCGGTATCCCAGAGAACACAACTATAGAATCCACAACTGCGGTTATAATAATATAATAATAATAATAATAATAATCCTTTAATAGTCCCACAATGGGGAAATTCAGTGTGTTACAGCAGCAAAGATAAGATAAGATAAGCAGATACAAATACAACATGTACAGGAATGTTCCAAGGTGAGAGGCATTACATTAATAGCAGACAGACAGATAGGACGTAGCAGAGGGGGGGGGGGGGATTTAACAGGCAGAGAAATATTTCAGTTCTCTGTATGTAATGATCTCCGCTTAGGTCGGTGTTGGTTGTACAGCCTAACCTTATTAAGAATATGGTGAATGAGCAGCGCCTGGCATGTATGCTGGAAGTGGCACGCTCTGGGAAACTGCCAATATTTGGGAATCATAACAGATGGACGCCCGCCAATCTAAAATTGATGGCCTATATTAATGATAGGCCATCAATTTTTAAAAGGTGGATAACCCCTTTAAGGCTAAGACCCCTGTAGTGAACCACATCTAATAAATGCTGCAGAAAGAAGCAGTGAAAAAGCACCGCAGCCTCTTCATAAATCTCTCGGTCCCTGCGCCATTTGGTATGATAAGCCAGTCTTAATACATTTGCCTCATAATGTCAACTTCACACCATATCCAATTGAATGTTACTGCCAAGGAGTTTTATTTCTGATCATTTGGCGCAATCTAGTGGACGTAAGTGGTATTGTCTTAACCCGCACAGTGATGCAGCTGCAATTCTAACTGACCCGCTGTAAGAATTATAGGGGTGATTTATCAAAACTAGCACACAGGAAAAGGGCAAATGTCTAAAGCAGGGGTGACAACCTTCAGCACCCCGGCTGTTATTAAACTACAACTCCCAGCACACCTGCTCTGCTTTTCTTGGAACTCCCTTAAAAGTTAATCCAGCGTGCTGGAAGTTGTAGTTTCACAACAGCTGGAGCGTTGAAGGTTGCTGTCCCCTGACCTACAGCATGTTGTGTCTTGAAAAACAAAAGTAACACAGACCCCAAAAACCTACCAAAAGTGAGTAAAAAAAAAGAGACTCTTGTCATAATTTTCTATGACCTTATAGCTAATATCTGTCAAAAACAAGGGGAAAAAGACAAAAAAATACTATAGGGGAAATTTATCATAAGGGAAATATATAAAGTCAGTTTTGCTGGAGTCTGCAGTGCTGTAATTTGTGCCAATATCACATGGTGTTTGATCATATTAGCACATCTATAAAGCTACTCTCACATGACCATGTTCCTTCTAGGAAACATGGTCCGTGTACCTGGCTGACGATGGTTGTGTGAATGAAGGTCACTCCATTGTAGTGCGTTATGATGCAGTGAGCTCCCGGCCACAGGAGCTGTGGCTGCAGCATGACTTCCGGGACTAGCTGCTGGAGTCGGAAAATGCTTTGACTATGCGGCTTAACCCCTCAGGTACCATGATAAATAGTGATCACGACATCTGAATGGTTATAGGGCAAGATACCCCTTTCAGTCTCTTGGATGTCTTGCAATGAGATCGGGGGTCCGAGGGGGTTGCCATAGCAGTCAGGAGCCCAATCAATGGCCTCCTGGTTGCCATTGAGAGTCTATGTGCAATGTACTGCAATACAGAAGCATTGCAGTACATTGTACAGAGGATCAAAATATAATAAAACCAATATAAATATGGTATCGCTGTAATCGTAATGACCCACAGGACAAAGCTGCCATGTCATTGTTAATGCGAAGTGAAGGCTATAAAGACAAAATGAAAAAAATAATGAAGTAATAACTGTAGGTATTTTCACATGGACCCGCAAAAATATTAATAAAAGCTAATCACAACATTATATGTAAAAATTGTGCCAACTAAAAGTGCAGCTCCCTACACAAAGAATAAGCCCTTCTATAGCCTTGTTGTCTTCTCCCAGCCGTTTCTGTAAAAATCTGTTTCTTCAATTATGGAAATAATCCTCACGGAGCACCCGGGGCGTTCCTCCTTGGCAGCGAGCACCCACCACGTCATTACTTGTCACCACCCATTAGTCTGTTGTGGTGACTCCCTCTCTGATACCTTTTACAGTACCTGCCGGACGGCTTCTGTGCGGTGAGATCGCTGGAGATTGCCTATGGCCGGCCTCAGTAGCTAACTAGTAAATTTCCCATTTCCCAAATTAAAAAACCTTAAAATCCAAATCACCCCCATTTCCCTAGATCACAACTAAAAACAAACACATTTTTACCCATATGCCAAACGCTCTAGTGGGAAAAAAAAATCAAAATGGCTGAACTGCCATTTTTTTTTTCCCCATTTCACCTCTCAAAAAAAAGTTGAGTAAAATGCGATAAAAACATCAGACATTCCTACCACCACCACCTCCAACCAGAAAATAACATCCCAAAAAACTAAACCACCCCACCACCCAAAAAAAACTACCCAACCCAAAAAGAAAATAAAAATATCAGATGTTCCCCAAAATGGTATAAAAAGATACGCAAAGATAATGGGGGACTATTATTTATATGAGGCGCTATTATTTATGAGGGAACTATTTATAAGAGGAGACTGATAAGGGGTTATTATTAATGATAAGGGGGGACTATTATTTATATGGGGGCAAATACTGAAACAGGTCACTATTTATAAATGGGGACTATTCTTTATAAGGGGGAGCTATTGTTTATAAGAGGGCTATAACTGATAAGGGGTGCTATTATGTTAGGACAAAAAAGGGGTTGTTATTACAGTTTTGGGGGCAGAAAACATTATTAAATGTCTGTTTTAAGTGATCCAGTTTTTATTAGGATAGACGTATATGGGCGCTGTTACTCTTTGGAGTACAAAAGGTAGCACAATCCTCCATGGTATAGCGGTATTATATCATAGCTACAGTGAAACCTCTCTAAGGCTGTGTTCACACAGAGGAATTTGCCGTGGAATTGGGGGCAGATTTCTCCGCCGAATCCAGGGCAGATTCCTCCCGGAATCCGCCTCCCATTGGGAGGCAAAGATCGCAGCAGGACACGGAAAAAAGAAGCTTGAGAGTCCCTGCTTCATCCGGGCCTAATCAGCAGCGGGATGCCATGGCGGAATGCACATACACTGCATCAGACTTGACTGCGGCGAAAATGCCGGCGGCAGAAAATGAAGAGGAATCTTCATTTTCCGCCGTGTGAACATACCCTAAAAAAACACTTCTTTGAGAAGAACATCTCATTATCCAGACCACATTTTCTATGACAAATTTTCAGTTTCCCATACAAGCCATAACCACCCCCCCAGAGGACCACTTTTGCAATGCAATTTGGGAGGGGGGTCGTCTCAATGAGGTTTCATTGTGAATATATATTTAGAAATCTTTTTTTGTTCCCCTGATCTTTTGAGGCCCTAACTGCTGGAAGTGCTGCACTTCCTCCTGAATTGACTGAATATGATGGTGTTGTTAGTATGTCAGCGTTTGGGGTCCCAAGTTAATTTTACCTTGGGCCACATTTTGACTAAAACTGGTCCTGACTGCATCAACTACTTGGGGCCTGTAAAGCCAATAGTACAAATATCAGGCTTTGTTCATAGCAGATACAAGCCATGGCAGCTCCAGGGTCCTGATCATACTGTGACATCATAATGACCTGAATTGTGATGTCATAGACAGCTGGGAGGTTCTATATTCCACTCACAGCCTCCTAGCCTTCATTACTGTGGATTGACACAGAGCGACTGGTTGATATAATAATTACATATATGTATAATATGAGCCTGAGGCAGGAAATAGTCCCTGAATTATGGAAATCTTCTTGTGTGGTACCAGTTCCAAAGAAACCTCACCCTATGGACCTCAACGACTACAGACCTGTAGCACTGACATCCCACTTGATGAAGATCTTAGAGAGATTGGTTCTCACACATCTTCGCCCTCTAGTGAGCCCCGCTATGGACCCTCTCCAGTTTGCTTATCGACCGGGCATTGGGGTAGATGATGCCATCATCCACCTTCTGCACAGGGCTCTGTCTCACCTGGAAAAACCAGGGAACACGGTGAGAATAATGTTCTTTGATTTCTCCAGTGCTTTTAACACCATACAGCCCAGGTTACTGAGAGACAAGCTGGGCCTTGCTGGAGTGGACCACCACCTCTCCAACTGGATCCTAGACTACCTCACAAATCGACCTCAATACGTGAGAGCCCAAGACTATGTGTCAGGTACCGTGATCTGTAATATGGGGGCACCTCAGGGTACGGTTCTCGCCCCTTTCCTCTTCACACTGTACACTGCTGATTTTAGGTGCAACTCATCCAGCTGCTACCTACAGAAGTATTCTGACGACTCTGCAATAGTGGGCCTCATCACAGATGATGATGACAGGGAGTACAGAGAACTGAACCAGGTTTTTGTGGACTGGTGCCACCAGAACCACCTGAAGATTAACGCGGGGAAGACCAAGGAGATGGTGGTGGACTTCCGTAAAGGCAGAAGCCCTCCTAAACCAGTGGACATCCTGGGGACGGGCATCGAGATTGTGAACACCTATAAGTACCTGGGTCTGCTCCTTAATAATAAGCTGGACTGGGCAGATCATATGGAGGCCCTGTCAGGAAGGGCCACAGCAGGCTCTACCTGCTTAGGAAGCTGAGAGCCTTTGGAATCCGGGGGGCACTTCTTAGGACTTTCTTCAACTCGGTAGTGGCATCAGCCATCTTCTTTGGAGTGGCCTGCTGGGGGAGCAGTATATCAACCAGGGACAGAAATAAATTTGACAAGCTGATTAGAAGGGCCAGCTCTGTCCTGGGGAGCCCACTGGACCCAGTGCAGGTGGTGGGTGACAGAAGGATACTGTCCGTGGTGAGCTCCATGCGGGAGAATAACTCCCATCCCATGCATGAGACTGTGATTGCGCTGGGCAGTACTGTCAGTGACCGACTGCTCCACCCTAGGTGTGAGAAGGAGCGCTATCGGAAGTCTTTCCTCCCCACCGCGGTTAGGCTGTACAACCAACACCGACCTAAGCGGAGATCATTACATACAGAGAACTGAAATATCTCTCTGCCTGTTATATCCCCCCCCCCCCCTCTGCTACGTCCTATCTGTCTGTCTGCTATTAATGTAATGCCTCTCACCTTGGAACATTCCTGTACATGTTGTATTTGTATTTGTATCTGCTTATCTTATCTTTGCTGCTGTAACACACTGAATTTCCCCACTGTGGGACTATTAAAGGACTATTATTATTATTATTATATATTGGTGACTTCTTGTGAGTACCATGGAAATCAAAGGATTGGGGTTTGTCCCCCTCGTCTTGGCCCTTTGGTGTGTGGCCTGGCTCTCCGCCAGCTACACCCTGACTATTATCAATGGCCATGCCCCCCCACTGATGCTGATCAGGTAAGAAGGAGGAACACAAGACGGTCAGTTCTGAGGTTGGGTTTGGTAGTATATTAGGTAATATTAGGGGGGCGACTATCAGAGGTTTAACTTAAAACTTCTGGGCCCCAATGTAAAATCTGTAATGTGGCCCCTACTTATCATGTCCTATCTATATACTGGTGTCTTATTATGTTATAGAGATGTTTTTGAGCCCCCTCAGGCTCCAGGGCCCAGTAGCGATTGTTACCTCTGCACCCCCTATAGCTACACCCCTATAGCTATTAGATGATATAGGTGATAAAGGGGGTGGGATCATATTAGTAACCATCAGTGGGTTCATACTATCCCCTCATTCTCCGCATTCCTATAGATTATTATCTGAGGATTGGTAAAATGAAATAATTTTGGACATTTTCTAGAAAGTGAACCGAGAGCAAGGCAGGTGGTTTGGTCTCCGCAACCAGAAAACCCCCGCGGGGGAAAAAAAAAAAATATATTTTAAATAGGGAAAAAAAAAAAAAGTGGGGGAAAAAAAAAAAAAGCCCCGGGGGGGGGGGGGGGGGGGGGGGGGGGGGGGGGGGGGGGGGGGGGGGGGGGGGGGGGGGAATAACATTTGCTTCCTTTTCTTTTTTCTTTCACAGTGAAGCTGGAAGTTTTTATCCACAAAGTGTCCTGTTTACAATAGGATTTGTAGGATTGTCCATTGCCAGTAAGTGAATATGACAGAAGTGACTATAATATGTGTTTATAGCTGGGATAACAGGTTATTATATAAGGTTGGTTATATCTGCTCATATTACTCTGTGGGAAACCATAAAGGAATTTCTGCGGTTTTATAGAAATCTGATTACTATGGCAGCGAGAGATAGATACAGGATGGTTACTAGGGACGCATTGTCAGACAACTCCATAGCAAAGACTGTGGTTGTTAGGTAAGAGTATCCCTAGTAACCAGACTGTCAGACAGAAATCTATAGGAGGTCACACCCTGACATTTCTCATCTCAGCATATAATAGTAATCAGATTTCTCCAAAAATAAACTTTTTAATGATTCCATGGGGAATATTTATGAAGACTGGTGTATTAAACAGCAGTGCGCCTATGCTTATTGTCACAGCTGGCATTTAAAAGTCACAAACCTGAAGTTTCCAACTTTTTTTATGCCACATATCTGGAGTAAAATAAATAAGATTTTTTTTTTTTAATTGCAGTGATGAGTAGCACATTGTTACTATGTATTTCATCTGAGTAGCACATTGTTACTATGCTGGGTATACTAGGTTTTATGCTGGGTATACTAGGTGTTCAATGTAATGGCCATTAGAATACAGATGAAATACATAGTAACATATGCCGGGAATTACTGCAACTAAAAAAGAATGGAGTTTTTCAATTAAAAAGCATTGTGTAAACACAGCTTAAGGATTTCCCTTAATTGTAATTGATAAAGATGGGCCAGATTAGATGATCCATATAAATGGTCTGGTCCACTATTGAAGGTTATTAGATTGTTTTATATATACGGCACATGATTTATTCTGCTCATTTGCTCTTTTTCAGCTCTAGTCTTGACGTTTCTTCAATATAAATTGATCATATTCCATTCTGAAGCCTTCGGGCCACGTCAGGGCATTACTCAGAAGTTCCTCCTGGTAATCGGCTGGTCATCCTGCGCTGCGACAGCCGTGATGGCTTCCTTTTCGGTTAGTTTTTCAATGCTTTATGTTAAAGAGGTTGTGCCATTTTCTTGGGATTCTGTAACAGAATGGAGAAAAAAATGGAAATAACCCAGAATCTGTATATCCACGTTGGAGTATTTCACTTCTCATTGACCGTTATTATATTTCTATAAATCATTTGGGTGGCTTATCCTTAGGTTTTAAATCATAACATGTCATTTAGGATTTCTTGGTGAATTAATAGATTTCTCTAACCAATCTCTGCTTGTATCCTAGATTGAATATTATACAATGACTCACCGGGTTGCCGCATTCATCGCATTTGGATTAGGCGGCTTTTACAACCTTTGGCAAGCCATACTTCTATACAAAGTGCCCGGCAGTCGAAGAGTCATTTGCCATATTAGAGCGGCGTCCTGTGTGATGGCCATCGCCTTTATTCTTATCTGTATCCTTTCTTACATAATATGACCACAATGAAATCCAGCTGTCCTTGTCTTTAGCCTCACTTCTGGAAAGCAGAAGATCCAGAGGTGACCATTTCTATTGGTTTTCTATCTTGGATGTCAGATGGTGACCTGCTGGTATAACACAGTGTCATCTGGTGACATTGGTCAGCTTCTTGAAAGCTGTGGTACTGTCTTGGGTTATGTCCTCTATAATAACATTTATCTTACAGTCCTCACCAGGTAGATCCATTATAAAAGTGTAGTAAATCCTATAAAACACATCCTAATCTTATGTTACTTTCCTATATAATATTCCCCCAGTCATTGGATGTCGGGTATCAATGTACACCCACCTGTGTGGAGAAGCTTGTATAAAGGTGTGAAGAATATCGCCTCGCCCAGCCGCCTGGCACGCCTGCGATCAAACTTCTTTCTTAACCTCCCACTCACACACCGTGAGTAGACCGGGTCATAGGATAAAAACGAAACAAGCGATATAAATTTTATATATTTAATAACCCAAGTGGGTCGGTATGGATTAATAGCATATACAGAAGTATACAATATTAATATGATCAAGCATAAACATACAAGCAAAAGGGCGATGATACTATACAAAACAAAGTAAAAGGGAAATAAAAGTTTAGAAAAGATACCTGAGCACACAGCTTTGTCCTAGCTGTCTCTCTTCCATGCTCAGCACAATGAATACTTGTAGTCCGTTTCTCTAGGCCACAGCAGAGTTTTGGGCCTAGGGCGCAAGCTTAAGCAAGTTGCATAAAACAATCCTTCTACATGCTGTCCAGAACTAGGCCCTCAAAGCATTCCTCAGTAGGGCAGGCCCTCTCATCTTCTCCCAGATCAGAGCTCCTTACTGCCTCTTTGCTGAATGACCCCAGAATCCAGGTCTGCCCACAGCATATGGCTAGTGCTCCACCCACCCCTTGCTCCCAGGCAGCCCCCCTTCTCCCACCTTTGCAGAACCCAAGGAGAGAAGGGTGAAGTTAAGGCTTGCTATCCCCCATCCCATCTGGCCAGGGATAATAAAAGTGCCTGGCTATAGCAAGCCATCTCCAATGAACACACATAAAACCAGTGAAGCGTATCGTCCAGCAATGTGGACTCAACTAAAGCACCGCATTCCAAGTGGGGGAAGGACTGACCTAAGCAAGTAAAACACACTTCCAAGAAAGATATAAAACTGAGGGTCGGTTCATCACACCTCCCCCTTTTAGAGCGTGTCGGGAGGAAGGACGATCCTAAGATCGCCTTCCGCGGACACCTTGGCGGCCTCACCCCGCCGGGACCTGCGCTGGTCCCTGACCATATTCCTGGCGTACTGATACCCTCTTCCTCTCCTGTCTGAATGGAGACTCTTCTAAGGTTCAGGCTCTGAATTAAGTAGACCTGGCTACCTCCTGCTTGCTCTGGGTCCCTCCCCCGAGTGCTGGCGTCCCTCAGACCCACACTCACAACCCCAGGCCCTTGTGGTACCGGTGCTGAGACCCCATCCCGGCAGTCTCCGCCCACCTGGCTACCCCCCGGCCTGCACTGGGACCTCGTGCTGAGTGCTGGCATCCCGCAGATCCACACTTGCAACCCCAGGCCCTTGTGATACCAGTTTAGAGACCCCTTCCCGGCAGTCTCTCAGGGTCTCTCCCACACTAGCCGCTAGTTGGGAGAGTTCTAGGGGATTCTGCACCTCCCCCTTTGCTTCCAAACCTAGGGGCACCTCTGGTTCTGGCACAGGTATGTTTGGACCCTGTCCTCCCTCCCAGACGCCTTGCCCCTTTGGGCCTACACCCTGTTCCTCCTGTACTTGGGTGGGTGATGGTGATAACTTGGGCTAATGACTGAGATTATGCTTCCCCAAACCATCCCTCCACAATACATTGACAGGTAATACATTTGACAAACCCCCTTCTTGGGTCCCACCTCCAGCACCCCATGCCGTCTGCACTTGGGCCATGGGCATGATTGGCACACCTTGGATGGCTGTTTCTCCTTCCCAGGACTCTTTCACAAGAGTTAGGGGCCCACGTACACGTCTCCCGTACAAGAGCTCAAAGGGGGGGAACCCCGTTGAGGCTTGCGGCACCGCCCGGTAAGCGAACAGGAGGTGCGGGAGATAAGGCTCCCAGTCGCGCCCGTGGGACTAGACTAACATCCTGAGCATCTGCTTCAGGGTGCCATTGAACCGTTCACACAGGCCATTGGTCTGTGGGTGATACGGGCTGGACACCAGATGTTGCACCTCTGTTACCTTACACAGGCCTTGCATCAAGGCAGACATGAACTGGGTACCTTGGTCTGTGAGCATCTCTCTGGGAAATCCAACACGGGAGAAGATGCCTACCAGAGCCTTGGCCACTACATCAGCCCGGGTGGAAGACAGCGCGACAGCTTCCGGGTACCTAGTAGCGTAGTCTACTACCGTTAATATGAAACGTTTCCCGGTGCGACTGGGAATGGACAGGGGTCCAATGAGATCCACAGCCACCCGCTGGAAAGGTTCGGTTATGATGGGCATAGGTATCATGGGTGCTTTGGAGCCTTGCCCCGCCTTGCCCATCCTCTGACAAGTGTCACATGAACGGCAGTATTTAGCTACATCTGTCCCCATCTTAGGCCAGTAGAATAAGTGGCTGAGGCGAGCCTTGGTCTTAGCGATCCCCAGGTGGCCTGCCCGTGGAATATCATGAGCAATCCGCAACAACTCCACCCGGTAGGGTTGGGGTACCACCAAATGTTTCTCCCTGAGCCGACTTTTTTTTTTTTCCCTTTGTGGGGATCGTTTCCCAGTACAACCTCCCTTGCTCCCAGTACACGCGGTCCTTGTCCGACTCCAAGGGAGGTTGATCAGCACGCTCCTTCAATGCATCCAGACTGCGGTCAGCTTGGACAGCGTCCCTGAACTCCTGACTGGAACCAGACAGAAGAGATGGGCATGTCACATACCCGCCGGGCTCCTCCGGCTCCAGTGTGGGGAGGTTAGTCATGGCGGTCTCAGTGCCATCTCCGGGTGACAGAGGGAACGGCTCAGGGGTCGGAGCGCCTTCCACCTCTCTAGCACTCTGGCTGCGGGTTACCACCGCAACACCAGCGGTCCGTTCCTCATCCGGATCGGCCCTGAGATCCCCGTGACCCACCTGACCACCTGGCACATTGTCCTCAGTTGGGGTTGCCCCCAGCATCTCAGAAGAGCTACCCTGTAAACCTGCAAGGCAAGAATTAGCAATTACATTGACATTGCATTCATTCATTGATTCACAGTGAACTGCATGGGGGAATGGCTGAGCCAGGGTCGCACTGAGGGGGCTCTCATCACCCGCAGATGTGGGCGGGGCTACAGCCAGGTCAGCATTCCACAATGTCTCATTCACAGGCTCACTGATTACTTTAGCTGGACACACAGCAAGGGGAGACAAAAGGCTAACCCCTCCCTCTGCCTGTGTGACAGGCTCCAACACCTCATTAAAATCATCCTGCAGTACAGACATTTTGTCACAGCGAGGTGGGGCTGCTCCCACCCCATATTGGGAAACCAAGGGCCCCAAATCTCTTCCCAATAGTACATTGGCAGGCAGATCAGACACTAGCCCCACATCACGCATCCCTTTTCCCGCACCCCAGTCCAAGTGGACGCAAGCCATGGGCACAGTTACGCGTTCTTGTCCAATACCCTTCAGGGTCAGAGTTTTTCCAGGGATAATACTGTCCGCAGGGACCAAGTCAGGTTGCACCAGAGTAATCTGCGCCCCAGTGTCCCGAAATCCCATGACCACTTTACCCCCCACAATGACCTGTTGACTGTTGGCATCGGATTGCAACCCCTCCCTCCCCACCAAGTATACAGATGAGCCAGCTGCCGTGGCTGGGGAAACAGGGGGGTTCTTAGAGCGGTTGGGGCACTCCGCCTTGAAATGTCCTGGCTGGTTACAGGCGTGACATCGCCGGACCTCTCCTTGGGACTTGGAGGGGGTCCCCGGGGCGCCCAGAGTTCTTGGGACAGGGGAAGTAGAGGGGGCACCCGGGACAGAGTTTGTCTTACCCCACTTGGAGACCGCAGGCTGTGGTGAACTCCAACTTTGCCCCTCCTTCCCGCTTGGGGGTCTCTGCAGTGTGGCTCCTCTCTTGATCCCTTGCTCCCTGGTGGACACATAGTCGTCAGCAATCTCTGCAGCATTGTCTGCTGTTGTGGGTTTCCGATCACACACGAACTGGCGGACCTCCAGAGGGCACACCTGGAGAAATTGTTCCTTTATCATAAGATCCCCAATTCCCTCAAACGTGGTGACAGTAAGTCCTTTGATCCACTGCCAGAATGTAACCTGTAAGTGGTGCAGAACATCCGCATACCTCTCTGTGGGACCCCGCTGGATATTCCGGAACTTTTTGCGGTACACCTCCGGCGTGAGCCGGTATCTCCGGATCAGCGCCACTTTGATGGTCTCATAGTCCGCGTCCACTGGTAAGCTCGTGGAAACATCCAGGCCTTTTCCCTTCAGCCGGGGAGACAGGTAACGGGCCCAGTCTGCCTGGGGAATATGATGCTGCTTACACACCCTCTCAAATCCCCGCAAGAACAAGTCCAAGTCCCCGTTATCTTCCAAGATTGGAAAGTCCTCGGATCGGATCTTTAGTGCTCGGGCTCCTGGAGTTGGTGCAGGGGAAGGTTGCGCCTGCTGGCAAAGTTCCAGCTTTTTTAGCTCAAGCTGATGCTCCAACTCCGCCCGACGCTCTGCAGCAGCGGCCTCTCTTTCCGCCCGGCGCTCTGCAGCAGCAGCAGCGGCCTCTCTCTCCACCCGGCGCTCTGCAGCTTCTCTCTCCGCCCAACGCTCTGCAGCAGCGGCCTCTCTCTCCGCCCGGCGCTCTGCAGCTTCTTGGTACTGGTGAATCACCTGCAGACGGGCGCTATAGTCACTGGCGTCTATCTGTTGTAAGGCCATTTGCAAGTATAAGTCCGTTACCCCCACAGAACTGGGGTTACTGGTCCCTCCAGGCACAGTTACCTCTGGGGTCCGGGCACCTGCGGAACCATCTGGCATGGTGATGTTTTCTGGTGCCAGCCTCTCAGGACTTTGCTCCGCCTCCTGCATGGCTATGGTAGCTTCCATATCTGCCCATTGTGGGACTATTAAAGGACTTATTATTATTATTATTATTATCTCCTGGAGTTCAGCAGCAACCAAGTCCTGCAGACGTTTGGTTATGCTTCTGGTCCCACCAGCCATTCACTGGAAGCCGTTGCCAAATAAAAGATAGGACAGAAAAAAAGAAGGGAGGGAACAATACTGTACCAAACTTTCACCGTGTTTTAAGCTTGATCTCATACCGCGCTCGTTCCATAGGATTGCCGCAATCCCCAGTGTCTGCGTGATACCACACCCACACACTGTTACCCTAATATCCCACAACGCTGCCACCACTGTGAAGAATAACGCCTCGCCCAGCCGCCTGGCACGCCTGCGATCAAACTTCTTTCTTAACCTCCCACTCACACACCGTGAGTAGACCGGGTCATAGGATAAAAACGAAACGAGCGATATAAATTTTATATATTTAATAACCCAAGTGGGTCGGTATGGATTAATAGCATATACAGAAGTATACAATATTAATATGATCAAGCATAAACATACAAGCAAAAGAGCGATGATACTATACAAAACAAAGTAAAAGGGAAATAAAAGTTTAGAAAAGATACCTGAGCACACAGCTTTGTCCTAGCTGTCTCTCTTCCATGCTCAGCACAATGAATACTCGTAGTCCGTTTCTCTAGGCCACAGCAGAGTTTTGGGTCTAGGGCGCAAGCTTAAGCAAGTTGCATAAAACAATCCTTCTACATGCTGTCCAGAACTAGGCCCTCAAAGCATTCCTCAGTAGGGCAGGCCCTCTCATCTTCTCCCAGATCAGAGCTCCTTACTGCCTCTTTGCTGAATGACCCCAGAATCCAGGTCTGCCCACAGCATATGGCTAGTGCTCCACCCACCCCTTGCTCCCAGGCAGCCCCCCTTCTCCCACCTTTGCAGAACCCTCGGAGAGAAGGGTGAAGTTAAGGCTTGCTATCCCCCATCCCATCTGGCCAGGGATAATAAAAGTGCCTGGCTATAGCAAGCCATCTCCAATGAACACACATAAAACCAGTGAAGCGTATCGTCCAGCAATGTGGACTCAACTAAAGCACCGCATTCCAAGTGGGGGAAGGACTGACCTAAGCAAGTAAAACACACTTCCAAGAAAGATATAAAACTGAGGGTCGGTTCATCACAAAAGGTATGTACGGTATATTTCTATATATACTATCCAGATATTGACATGTTCGGCCTCTGTACACACCAGTGAATAGAACATGACTGCATGGTATAATCGTGACTGTCCATGACGGAAAGTTCTTGTTATAGACAATTCTTACTATATTATCACTGTTAAATATCTACAGATCATTGACGACATCTCCAAGATCATAGAGTGGTCGATGCTGCTCCTCATTTTGATAAATGTACTTACCTACTATCAGAATATGCAGGTCAGTAGACGTCACCTTATTATTACCGCTATACTGTACACTGTAATAACATTATTATTGCTCTTTATGGTTTGTAATGTGGATATATTGACTTTTTTTTTTTCTTAGAGTTTAACACTGACAGTGTCGTGGAAAGGCCTCACCATCTCCCAGAGAGAGGAGATCCAGGACTCTGGAGTATAATGAGGACTATGTGGGCAGTCATGTGGACTTACCAGAGAGACTGTGCCAGCAGACCCCACACTGAAAACTGTACACAAGCTCCAGCCCAAATCTTCCACGATATTGGACCTGACTAAAGTAAAAACAGAGGTGAGTCTAATGTTAATATTAAATGTAGCAGAGCTGAGTTTGTCATTCAACACAGCTCAAGAGATTGCAAGTTCTTTGAGACTGTATCATACATAATAAACTTAGATACACCAATACATTTCAGGTCTCTGAGATTGAATCACACATGTACACCATTATATTGTAGTTTTCTGACACTGTATCACACATGATAGACTTTGAGTAAAATCTGTTTGTATGAGACTGTATCAGGGCTGTTTTGGGACAATAAACCAGTCTTGGCCCACATACATATACCACATATTATGGCCCTGAACACATCACAGGACCACATCAGGTAAATGAATCACCTACAGAATAAAGTGAATAAATTGTGTTATGTAATATTCTGCTGCTCCATGTTCAGTCATAATCACTTATATTTATTGTTTCTGCAGACCTTCTATTACCGGCTATGGACTGCAAGAAGGACGCGCCCCCCACGGCGCGTCTTAGTCCTTCCCCTCCCAGCCATGGACTGCCTGAAGGATGTGTCTTACTCCTTCCCCTCCCAGCCATGGACTGCCTGAAGGATGTGTCTTACTCCTTCCCCTCCCAGCCATGGACTGCCGAAGGATGCGTCTTGTTCCTTCAAATACCATCCATGGACCTCCAGAAGGAAGCGTCCTGCAGATTCCGGGATCGGTCTCTGTTTTTCACAGCCCGAGGGAAGGGCAGACCTTCAGCCATGGTTCCCTAGAGGTTTCCTCCACTGGGGGTTTTTCCTCTCCTGAGTGCTGAAGGTCGACTCTTCGTGAGTCAATGGTCCATCATCATCAGGACCCGCTGATTTCTAAATAAATACTAATAAAGACGTCAGTGTATCTAAATTATTTGTGTATCTAAGCCTCTTAATGGATCTTCACAGTTCTTACAGTAATAGAGCAAGTTTGATACTTACATAACCTATACAATTATGAAAACACACTTCTGAAAGTTACCATAGTAATTGTAAAAGTTAAAAAAAAGGACAGAATTA
Source organism: Leptodactylus fallax (assembly GCA_947044405.1). Lineage (NCBI taxonomy): Eukaryota > Metazoa > Chordata > Amphibia > Anura > Leptodactylidae > Leptodactylus > Leptodactylus fallax. Next base: position 1,738,203 of record CAMRHE010000270.1, read on the forward strand.
TTTTGCCTTCTTCCAGGCTATGCCAGTTTTCTGGCGTATTGGAGTGATATTGTCACCCATATTTGGCACAAGGCCCTGTCTTGCACCAAACATCTGCCACGTCTCCCATTCTGCAAATGTGAGTGGAGAGTGAGACAGGCAGGGGTGGGGATGCCTTGACCCAACATATTTATTATAGGTCACACCAGTTTTCTGGCCTGAGTTATACTGGAAATATACACCAGTTCTTAACTGCCATATACTGTATCTCCATTCTGGCACCCGGGTCTGTACCTGATTTATAAAGAGGCCAGAGCCTCATCAAATATAATACTAACAATAGCACCAGACTATAACCACATACCCATAACCACATGTGCAAAGGACTTTATCATTCATTGGAAAAAATATACAAACATGATGGAAGAAATCTTTTTAACATTCAAGTGAATGATGAAGGAGGGTACTCCGTGTGTATCCTTTCATTCTGTCAACTCTTTAGTCCGTTGTTCTGATCCTAAGACACAACATAGCCTTACGCAGGGCTACTGTAATCATAGGGCAAATGGTGCACTTGAACTAGACACCATAGCAGTGGGGGCCCAACTCTCAGCAATCCCAAATTCAGTGGCTTAGTCCTGCATATCGGGTGCTGTCCTGCTGTTCTGGATGGCAGGTGCCGATTTCAATTTTATCTGTCTTCAGGATGCAAGAGTTGAATATAGTGGTGGAGTACGGAACTATCAGATCTGTGCTCCACTATTCAAGCCTTGACTAGTGCTTCTCTGAGGCAGAGAGGTGCAATAAGCACCAAGCCAGTGACAGCACTAGAGTAGGAGCCTACAAGGAGCAACGTGGGAACGGGACTAGGTGAACATGGTTATTTTTTTTTTGTTTAATGTATTACATTGTCTCATGGGCCATCTTAATGTCTGCGGATCAATGTCTGATGGGCCATTTTGATGTGTGATGGGCCACTGTAGGTACATTTACCTGTGTAATAGCCAACTACTGTATATTGTATGGGGGCAACTAATGAAGCATTATACCATAGGGCTGTAAGACCATTATACTGTCAGAGGGCCACTAAGTGGTACTATACTATGTGGAGGCCACTGAGGGGCATTATACTGTGTGGTAGAGGCATCATCACTGTATGCTATACAGTAAATAGATTGACACTAATACTTACTAAAGTGACATGATGAGAATAATTGGGGGTCAAAGGGGCATGGGCAAGGTTAGGGGCACAGCTTCACAGAAAAAAAGAATTGCAGTGGCACAATATGCACGTACCACACTAATCCATCTTTGTGCCCTCTGAAAGTTGGGAGGTATGGGGTGGTCTTGTTGGTGCCATAGCTGCCTATACTCCTGAGATATGTGCAGCAAGGGGCAAGACCAACCAAAAAGGTTTGGGTAAAGTTAACCCCCAAAGTAGGTGGTTTGTGGATATTTTTCAGGGCTGTTTTAACCAGAGGACCAATGGAGCACTTGCACTTGGACATCTAACTGTGGGGGCAACTGGAAGGGGACATTATACTGTGGGGGCAACCTGGAGGGGGGTATTATACTTTGGGGGTAACTGGAGGGGGATATTATACTGTGTGGGCAACCTGGAGAGGGGTATTATACTTTGGGGGCAACTGGAGGGGGATATTATACTGTGGGGGCAACTGGAGGGGGACTTTATATTGTTGGTATACCAGGAGAGGAACATTGTACTGTGAAGGCAACTGGAGAGGGACATTCTAATATAATGTCAGAGGGGCCACTCGGGTGCGACAGGCTGTCTGATGCCACTGCAGGGGCATTTGATTGTGTGATGGGGCATTATACCATGTAGGAGTCACTTACAGGATGTGCTGGTGATGGGGGGGGGACACTTATGAAACTTTTGCACCAATGTGTTGAAACAGTCCTGGAATTTAGCACGGGGGGCTAAAATCTCCTGGAATTTTGTTGGCAACTATGGTTGGCGCTATATAAATAAGCGTTAATATTAGTTATAGTAATTGTAGTAGTAAAAGTATTAGTAACAGTAGTAGTGGTCATAATATTAGTAGTAATCATAGTAGTAGTGATAATATTAGTAGTAATAGTAGTAGTGATATTAGTAGTAATAATAGTAGTAGTGATATTAGTAGTAATAATAGTAGTAGTGATATTAGTAGTAATAATAGTAGTAGTGATAATATTAGTAGTAATAATAGTAGTAGTGATATTAGTAGTAATAATAGTAGTAGTGATAATATTAGTAGTAATAGTAGTAGTGATATTAGTAGTAATAATAGTAGTAGTGATATTAGTAGTAATAATAGTAGTAGTGATATTAGTAGTAATAATAGTAGTAGTGATAATATTAGTAGTAATAATAGTAGTAGTGATATTAGTAGTAATAGTAGTAGTGATAATATTAGTAGTAATATTAGTAGTAGTGATAATATTAGTAGTAATAATAGTAGTAGTGATAATATTAGTAGTAATAATAGTAGTAGTAGTGATATTAGTAGTAATAATAGTAGTAGTGATAATATTAGTAGTAATAGTAGTAGTGATATTAGTAGTAATAATAGTAGTAGTGATATTAGTAGTAATAATAGTAGTAGTGATAATATTAGTAGTAATAATAGTAGTAGTGATAATATTAGTAGTAATAATAGTAGTAGTGATAATATTAGTAGTAATAATAGTAGTAGTAGTGATATTAGTAGTAATAATAGTAGTAGTGATAATATTAGTAGTAATAGTAGTAGTGATATTAGTAGTAATAATAGTAGTAGTGATATTAGTAGTAATAATAGTAGTAGTGATAATATTAGTAGTAATAATAGTAGTAGTGATAATATTAGTAGTAATAATAGTACTAGTAGTGATATTAGTAGTAATAATAGTAGTAGTGATAATATTAGTAGTAATAGTAGTAGTGATATTAGTAGTAATAATAGTAGTAGTGATAATATTAGTAGTAATAGTAGTAGTGATATTAGTAGTAATAATAGTAGTAGTGATATTAGTAGTAATAATAGTAGTAGTGATAATATTAGTAGTAATAATAGTAGTAGTGATAATATTAGTAGTAATAATAGTAGTAGTAGTGATATTAGTAGTAATAATAGTAGTAGTGATAATATTAGTAGTAATAGTAGTAGTGATATTAGTAGTAATGATAGTAGTAGTGATAATATTAGTAGTAATAGTAGTAGTGATATTAGTAGTAATAATAGTAGTAGTGATATTAGTAGTAATAATAGTAGTAGTGATAATATTAGTAGTAATAATAGTAGTAGTGATAATATTAGTAGTAATAATAGTAGTAGTGATAACATTAGTAGTGATAATATTAGTAGTAATAATAGTAGTAGTGATATTAGTAGTAATAATAGTAGTAGTGATAATATTAGTAGTAATAGTAGTAGTGATATTAGTAGTAATAATAGTAGTAGTGATATTAGTAGTAATAATAGTAGTAGTGATAATATTAGTAGTAATAATAGTAGTAGTGATAATATTAGTAGTAATAATAGTAGTAGTGATATTAGTAGTAATAATAGTAGTAGTGATAATATTAGTAGTAATAGTAGTAGTGATATTAGTAGTAATAATAGTAGTAGTGATATTAGTAGTAATAATAGTAGTAGTGATAATATTAGTAGTAATAATAGTAGTAGTGATAATATTAGTAGTAATAATAGTAGTAGTAGTGATATTAGTAGTAATAATAGTAGTAGTGATAATATTAGTAGTAATAGTAGTAGTGATATTAGTAGTAATAATAGTAGTAGTAGTGATATTAGTAGTAATAATAGTAGTAGTGATAATATTAGTAGTAATAATAGTAGTAGTGATAATATTAGTAGTAATAATAGTAGTAGTGATAATATTAGTAGTAATAGTAGTAGTGATATTAGTAGTAATAATAGTAGTAGTGATATTAGTAGTAATAATAGTAGTAGGAAAAATAATAGTAGTGATAATATTAGTAGTAATAATAGTAGTAGTGATATTAGTAGTAATAATAGTAGTAGTGATAATATTAGTAGTAATAGTAGTAGTGATATTAGTAGTAATGATAGTAGTAGTGATATTAGTAGTAATAATAGTAGTAGTGATAATATTAGTAGTAATAATAGTAGTAGTGATAATATTAGTAGTAATAATAGTAGTAATAATATTAGTAGTAATAATAGTAGTAGCAGTGATATTAGTAGTAATAATAGTAGTAGTGATAATATTAGTAGTAATAGTAGTAGTGATATTAGTAGTAATAATAGTAGTAGTGATATTAGTAGTAATAATAGTAGTAGTGATAATATTAGTAGTAATAATAGTAGTAGTGATAATATTAGTAGTAATAATAGTAGTAGTGATAATATTAGTAGTAATAATAGTAGTAGTAGTGATATTAGTAGTAATAATAGTAGTAGTGATAATATTAGTAGTAATAATAGTAGTAGTGATAATATTAGTAGTAATAATAGTAGTAGTGATAATATTAGTAGTAATAATAGTAGTAGTAGTGATATTAGTAGTAATAATAGTAGTAGTAGTGATATTAGTAGTAATAGTAGTAGTAGTGATAATATTAGTAGTAATAGTAGTAGTGATAATATTAGTAGTAATAGTAGTAGTGATAATATTAGTAGTAATAGTAGTAGTGATATTAGTAGTAATGATAGTAGTAGTGATAATATTAGTAGTAATAATAGTAGTGATAATATTAGTAGTAATAATAGTAGTAGTGATAATATTAGTAGTAATAATAGTAGTAGTGATAATATTAGTAGTAATAATAGTAGTAGTGATAATAGTAGTAATAATAGTAGTAGTAGTGATATTAGTAGTAATAATAGTAGTAGTGATAATATTAGTAGTAATGATAGTAGTAGTGATAATATTTGTAGTGATATTAGTAGTAACAATAGTAGTATTAGTGATATTAGTAATAATATTAGTAGTGATATTAGTTATAGTGTAATGACCGTATAGCCCCAAAGTTCTCTGTTCACTGCCCTGTGACTTCCCTGAAGCCCACATCTCCTGACCACACGTCCATGGCTACTGAAGTGTAATGTGAATGACAGTAAATGAGTGAAATTCTGCAATGTAATGAGTGAAGAAACCATGAGAGCTGGTCACTGAGGTAAGAAGATTGTGTAAGGCGCCTAGTGCGGGAAGTGTAAACTACATGTCCCATGATGCACCGGGAGCTCCGCCAGGCAGCCTGCACTAGGCCAGCCAGCCTGCACTAGGCCAGCCAGCCCTGTGTGTGCAGCTCAGACACCGCTACCAGCCGGGGCAACAGGGCGCAGGTCTCCGGCGTGGAGGGGCTCGGTCGTGTCTGGGCAAGTGACCGAGTAAAGCACCACTGCTGCCCGGGCGGAGGAGCTGCATCTCCCGGAGACACGTCCGGCACACGTCGCCTCCAGTATGGAAGATCACAGGTATCAGGAGCCTGTTATGTAGTGGCCCCGGGGCTATCAGCAGCCTGTTATATGGTGTCCCAAGGGGTGTCAGGAGTTTGGTTAAGCGTGGCCACAGAGGCTATCAGCAGTCTGTTATATACTAGCCCCTAGGCTATCAGGCTCCTGTTATATACTGGCCACAGGGCTATCAGCCTCCTGTTGTGTACTGGCCACAGGGCTATCAGCCTCCTGTTGTATACTGGCCACAGGGCTATCAGCCTCCTGTTGTGTACTGGCCCCAGGGCTATCAGCCTCCTGTTGTATACTGGCCACAGGGCTATCAGCCTCCTGTTGTGTACTGGCCCCTAGGCTATCCGCAGCTTGTTATATGGTGACCCATGGGCTATCAGCCTCCTGTTGTATACTGGCCACAGGGCTATCAGCCTCCTGTTGTATACTGGCCACAGGGCTATCCGCCCCCTGTTGTGTAGTGGCCCCTGGGCTGCCAGCAGCTTGTTATATGGGGCCGAGGGGGGCCGCCCCCCCCCGTTATATACTGGCCACAGGGCTATCAGCCTCCTGTTGTGTACTGGCCCCTAGGCTATCAGCAGCTTGTTATATGGTGACCCATGGGCTATCAGCCTCCTGTTATATACTGGCCACAGGGCTATCAGCCTCCTGTTGTATACTGGCCACAGGGCTATCAGCCTCCTGTTGTATACTGGCCACAGGGCTATCAGCCTCCTGTTGTATACTGGCCCCTAGGCTATCAGCAGCTTGTTATATGGTGACCCATGGGCTATCAGCCTCCTGGGGGGCGTTATATACTGGCCACAGGGCTATCAGCCTCCTGTTGTATACTGGCCACAGGGCTATCCGCAATCTGTTGTGTACTGGCCCCTAGGCTATCAGCAGCTTGTTATATGGTGACCCATGGGCTATCAGGTGCCTGGTAAATAGTGGCCCCTGGGGCTATCAGCAGCCTGTTATATAGTGGCTGTGGGGCTGTCAGACTCCTGTTATATGGTGGCCACAGGACTGGTACCCTCCTGTTATATGGTGTGCCCAGGGCTATCAGAAGCCTGGTATATACTGGCCACAGGGGAAGTCAACAGCATGTTGTATATGGGGTTATCAGCTGTCTGTTATGTAGTAGCCCTGGGGCTACCAGAAGTGTGTTATATAGTGGCCCCATGACTATCAATAACCTGTTATATTTTGGCCCCAGGGCTGTCAGCCTCCTGTTAATATTGTGGCCTCTGGGCTGTCATCCTTCTATTATATGGTGGCTGTTATATACAGGGGATGATGTGGCTACCATGTCTATGCACACCTCATATGATTGTAGACTAAGTTAGGCTATGTTCTCATATGTCACCGAGTCAGTCCAGAGCAGGGTCCATCTGAAATCGCCGCCAAAAAAAGTCCTACAAGCCCAACTTTTTTGTAGGCCATGTAATTGAGAAAACAAGAGATCAGTTGTTGTCCGCCATATGATGGACCATCTTCATTGTTTAATCTGTTCTGGTCCTACAACAGACCAGAAGAACTGAGACTCCGGTGCAGATGTGAACATGCCCTAATCTGGAACTACAAGTCCCAGCATGCGTGCATTGCCAGAGTTTTGTTCTTTGTTTCTTAGTGCTGTGCACTACTTTTGTCCAGGGGTACTGACCCCCAGGTACTCACTGTATATAGTGCCCAGTCGGTGCCGATGTTACTCACATCCAGCTCTTAGGGAATGTGTTGATCCATGACCCCTGTTTTAAATCTATATCCTGTCCCAAAGGTGTGGGGAGGGGTCCGACCCTCGCCTGGCCACACATTACTGAGGAAGTCCGGCTTTCTGGCCCAAGAGCCGAGTATGCACATGCAGCCATTCCCTGTAGAAATGAATAGCCCTGCTGGACGTAGCCGAGGGTTTATATTTGTAGCTCCATATACCAAGACATTGGTTCTCCTCTCCAAAATCTAGAACTGATGGCAGAAGGCAGGGATGCCAATTGCTGGACGGCGGCAAAGCTTTACCTTCTAAGGAGCTTTGCAGGTGAGATATGTCTGATGGTCACCTTAGCAGTCAAACCACCTCGCCCACACCCTGTCTCCTCTGCGGCGTCTCCAACCATCAGGTCTTCATGTTCTTTGCAGATGTAGCTAAACTTTAATGTAAATTTATACCTTGATGTTGTAGTGTAAGATTACTGATGTTTCTATTCCACAGGCCTATCGTCCCAACAAACGGCGATGCCAGTGAACTGCCCCTGCCTAACCTGCAGCCTCGGCACCAGGAGCTCATCCCTACACCGTTTGGTCCAGTAAGTACACTACAGCTGGATTGAAGTTGGCCATTTGCCTATAGTCTTACGCTTTATTGACACGACAGTTTGTAAATGTCTATTTAAGTAAATCCCATCCACACACTGCACAAAAAAACCTGCATCGCAACATTTCATGTGCTGCAGGGTTGTGAACCCACAGCATGTCAAATATTGCTGCAGGTTCGGCTGGGTTTTGCAACCTTAGCATTGCAAAGGGCCAGATGGCATAGGGAACCGCTATTGAATTCCTGCAGATGGTTTGGTGCGCTAAGGTGTAGCAACAGGCTCTCTGTAAAGGGGTTAACTGCATTATTAAAGTGAATGTCCTATCTTTAAAGGGAGTGTGTCACTAGAAACCAGCATACATGTGAGAGAGCAGTCTGGTGGACTCGTGAGAGAGCAGTCTGGTGGACTCGTGAGAGAGCAGTCTGGTGGACTCGTGAGAGAGCAGTCTGGTGGACTCGTGAGAGAGCAGTCTGGTGGACTCGTGAGAGAGCAGTCTGGTGGACTCGGGAGAGAGCAGTCTGGTGGACTCGTGAGAGAGCAGTCTGGTGGACTCGTGAGAGAGCAGTCTGGTGGACTCGTGAGAGAGCAGTCTGGTGGACTCGTGAGAGAGCAGTCTGGTGGACTCGGGAGAGAGCAGTCTGGTGGACTCGGGAGAGAGCAGTCTGGTGGACTCGGGAGAGAGCAGTCTGGTGGACTCGGGAGAGAGCAGTCTGGTGGACTCGTGGGGCAGTCTGGTGGCCGAGAGAGCAGTCTGGTGGACTCGGGAGAGAGCAGTCTGGTGGACTCGGGAGAGAGCAGTCTGGTGGACTCGGGAGAGAGCAGTCTGGTGGACTCGTGAGAGAGCAGTCTGGTGGACTCGGGAGAGAGCAGTCTGGTGGACTCGGGAGAGAGCAGTCTGGTGGACTCGGGAGAGAGCAGTCTGGTGGACTCGGGAGAGAGCAGTCTGGTGGACTCGTGAGAGAGCAGTCTGGTGGACTCGTGAGAGAGCAGTCTGGTGGACTCGGGAGAGAGCAGTCTGGTGGACTCGGGAGAGACCCCGTCTGCCTGAGCACCTGGATCTGTCAATCTTTGTTAGATGTTATGTTTATGTCTTGGTGGTGGTAGACTTCCCTTATCTTTTCTCCCTGGAGAATCCTCTAACAACCGAAGATCGATCCATAATGAATTACTGGCATTGAAATGGCCACTTTTTCTGGGTGGGGACGATGTGATAATGGAGCATAGAATAGGTGTGGACATGAAATATTAGAGGGTGCGTGCTGCTGTACTCCATAAGGAAGTAGTGAAGAATTTCATTTCCTCATTCCTTTCCTGTTATTGCTTTGTCTTCAATCCTGTAATATGTATTATTAGGTATAACATTAATACAGCACACCCACGGGCTGTACACGCTATAGCAGTGTACTGGGAGCTGATGTATATGGAGGTTCATCAGATACCAAAGTATAGGTTGCTTCCTTACCATGTTTGTCACTGCACCACTGGTCATATTGTGCCTTAGGTTCCCAATCATGTAGTTATACAGGAAGATTTCCTAGAGGACATATATTGGTAAGGTGTGGCACATGTAGCCATAAGTGTCTTCATAATTTACTAGCAGCTTTGGGGTATAATAGTAACTTGGCGTGTCCAGTGCATGCGCAGCTGCAGGCAGCAGAATCTCCTGTATGTGGGTGTGCACTGGATACATCTAACTATACTGTAGTTCGGTTCCTCTGCAGAAGCGGGAAGGGTCAGGGGTGGCTGAGGAAGTGGTTATGTGGTTAAATCATGTGATCGCCATCGTATGTCCTATAGATGCGGAGACTAGTGGATCTCTTACAGAAGGCTGTTAGCATCTGCCACTAGGGGTCATTGCTCCCATTGACTGCATGAAGGGAAGTGTTTTGCTGACACTTTATTAGTGGGTAGTGTGTTGGTAGTATTGTTCATCAGGTGGAACTTTGGTGACAGTCTGTTTGTAAGGGGGCAGTTTTCTGGTGCTCCGGTATGCCTGCGGACAGCCTTCTGGCGGACTGATTTGCCGCCCCCCCCTGCGAGCAGCCTTCTGGCGCCCTGGTTTACCTGTGGGCAGCCTTCTGGCGCCCTGGTTTGCCTGCGGGCAGTCTGCCGGCGCCCTGGTTTGCCTGCGGGCAGCCTGTTTGAGGGTGTTGTCGCTTACCTCTTTGGACTAATAACACCCTCATTGCTCCAAAGAGCTAATTTGCATATTGACAAAAACAGTGATATCTCCGCAACAGAGGGGGTGATTCACAAGGGGAAAGCTTTGTATGATTCAGGTGACACTAACCTATCTATCTGCAGGGTTGGGTTGATATGCTGGGGTCTGGTGACCGTAACCTATCTATCTGCAGGGTTGGGTTGATATGCTGGGGTCTGGTGACCGTAACCTATCTATCTGCAGGATTGGGTTGATATGCTGGGTCTGGTGACCCTAACCTATCTATCTGCAGGGCTGGGTTGATATGCTGGGTTCTGGGGACAGACCCCCTGCCTTTAAGATAGTCTACCAGTGACCCCAGGAACCCCTCCTCTGATCAGAATTATGAGGAGAACATGGCATTTGCTAATACTGCAGCAAAAGAAAAAAAAATCCCACCCTACAGGTGAAAAGTAGTTCATGTGAACCTGGCATGAGATTTTTTTTTTTTTTTTTTAAATGAATGTTTTTCCACTAGAGGGCGCTATTTATTCAGATTTATCAGAAGAAAGCATGGAGATGCTAAGAGGAAAACCTTTACAACAGTGGCACCATAAGTACATAGAGTAGGAGCTATACAGAGTATTTCAGCTGAGCTTGACCACTTGTCACTGACTGTGTCATTACCAGCCTGCTCCTAGGATCTGTGGGGGTCTCAGCGGCTGGGCCCCTGCCACTCACACTTTTATGACCCATCTAATCAGTGTCCTATAAAAGTTATTTTTGGGATAATTTCCAATAATAGAATCCACAGAAGTATACAATTCACTTTGCACGGCCTAAGGCAGGAGCTACATGACATCTTTGACTGCGACTCCTGTTGTTCGACCAAAGATCACCATGTCCCCTTGTGACTCCTTCACTATTGTACATGAATGGACTCGTGATATGACCCCTGAGGTTTTCTAGTCACAAAAAAAATCCGGCAGTGCGCCATCTTTTTGCGACTATAAGGCGCTGTTGTATTGCGTCTCCATTCACTTACATTGGTGAAGGCAGGCAGCCATGGTGAACTTTGGACAAAGTCACTGAGTAGCCCTTGTCAAGGGGCGGGTCAGATTTAGGTTTCTGCTTCCTCATTGAAGAACTTCTGTTTAACTATTTCATTACCTAATGACAGATGTATTACATTTCTATTAGTATTCTGATATAAGTGTGTGGACATTTAATTAATGATCATCTCTCTACTCTACTCTTCAGGTCTTGCAGTCCCTTATTCAGTTCTTTAATATACGGAATGGTTATTTGGGTATTTCCAATGAATTGTATTACATGTGAAGATATCTGACACATGATAAAGTCTGACTGTATACATAGCGTAAATGACAGGTTTTCTACTTATACTTTAATAGATCAAGCCTTGGTCAGAGCTTCCATGGCCGATAAAAACATACTTCTGCCTGGCCATCATCTCACTCCTATGTGTCCTTGGGTTAACCATCTCTAACCTCGTGCAGCAAAGTAATGAAGATTCGACCGTGTCTCTTATACAGCTCATAGGAGTCGGTAAGTGCACAAGTAGTGGTGGCACACAGAGCCAGGAGACGGACACTCATTTAAAGGGGTTTTCTGGCCTATCCACAGGAATGTGATCTGTGAGGGTCTGACTTTTGGACCCTGCACAGATCAGCTGTTCCACAAGCCTCCAGCTGCTGGAAGCTACTGCACTAGGCAGGGAATGGTAGCAGCTGGCTCCCGTTCAAGTACTAGAACCAGAGCTGCAGCTCCATCCACAGTACGGCAGTGGTGCTGGGGTACTGCAGGTCTGCTGCTACTTCAATAGCTTCTGGCAGGCTCCTGATCTGTGCAGCGTCTGGGTGTCAGACCCTCATAGATCATATACTGATGACCTATCATTAGGAGCTGGAAAAACCCTTTAATGCTTATATATCCATAAATACAATATATTCTACTGTATACACCAGACTTTGATAGTTTTATTCCAGAGATACTAGATGGCCATATTAGCCCTCAGGGTGACAGGTTCCTCAAGTTGTACAGAAAACTGCAGACCTAAGAGCTGCAATAAAAGCCTAATTCCAGTACAAGATGAAAATTAAGGGATTTCTTTTGTTAACCCAATATCCTATTTCACTAGTTATTACACTTTTAAAGGGGTGGTCCAGGAATTTTTCATTTAAGGCCATAAATACCGGCACTGCACCACTACACAGGGTATGAAGCCAACTGCTTCCTGCTTTGTGCTGTGTATAACACGGCGTCAGAAGAGCCCCATACAGCTGATCTGCGCAGGGGCCACCAACTGATCAGATATTTGTGGCTTCTTCTAAGGTAAAAAAAAATCCTGCACAGCCCATTTGAGTCCAGTCTGTGGTAGTGACTCTGCAGGGTTAAAGAGCAGGAGTCTAGAAGACCCCTAGGGTGCATTCACACAGTGCAGTTAAAACTGCATGTAGTTTCAATGCTGTTTTTGGAACAGTTGCCTTATTTTATAGGTGAAACGCATTTATTCAACATGTTCAACTTTTCACCACAACTTCACCACTACATGCATTATTTTATGATGACTATTAACTGCACTGTGTGAATGCATCCTAAAAGGAGTTACTTATATACACTGGTTCATATACTGTATCTCTGCCAGGAATTTCAGCCCCTCAAAACTGCTCGGTAGAGGGGTGAAGTCGGTAACTTGTTTTTTAAGCCTGCGCTACATAAGTCCCAAAAAAAAAAAATGTGGCACATCATGTGAAGTACAGTGTGCATAGAGTATTGGTAATAATTGGCCTATTTTACATTCACCTTTGCCAGTTTTGGTAATGTGAGACCCAACTTTCTTTGTAGCCTCTTGGTCCAGTGTTCCAAACCTAGAAAAAAGTTTACAGAGACTAAATACATAGAAAAAATAAATCCATTTATTAATAAAATACCATAAATATACATTTACTCCACATATCGCTTATATAATCAGTTATTCTGACAATTACTTGCACTACAGGTTCGTTGTTCCATGAGGGGAGTGTACATTTAACACGCGATTTTCCATCTGTGTGCTTGTTGGCACAGTTTTGAGAATAAATTATATATGTATGTATATTTATGGTATTTTATTAATAAATGGATTTATTTTTTCTATATATTTAGTCTCATTAAACTTTTTTCTAGGTTTGGATTGTTGCTTATGTAGTTTATGGGACATTATTAGTGAGGAATATTTGTTTGTTCTTGGTCCAGTGTTGTCACACTGCAGAAAAGATGGGTAATCGGGCAGACGCTGCTCTCCTTATTAAAAGTCCATAAATGAGTTTATAAGGAATTACACATCTTGTATCCTATTGGACAGTTACTCAGGACAGCGCAGGCATACCTGGGCTGATGGTTATGCAGGTTGCATGACCAAGAGGTCCATGTTTTTGTGCCCCTATCACCCCAGTCACAAGGAAGGTTTCCTCTTCATGTGCAGTGCCCAGGACTTTCTTCTGTAAATGCTCCCATGCCCTACTCTGAGTGAAGCTTCTAGCAGTCTCCTTATTGGTAGTGCCCAGATGGTTATGGTGCCCCACACAGTAATAACGCTTTCTTATTGCCCCTACACCGTAATAGCGCCCCCTACTTAGTAAAAATTCCCTAAGTACCTTTCATACAGTAAGTGTTTCCCAGGACTGTAGAGTTGGTAGGACAAAACGACAACTCCGACACCTTTTATAGATGGCTGACAAGCTGTAAAGATTCTCTAATTCATTAAAAAGCCAATGATTGATTCCTATGAGAGTAAATATGTAACAAATGAAATGTCTAATTATATAATATTAATAATTCTATAATAAAATGAATATCATTTAATTCTGACACTGGAGTCTCTGACTTCACAGCCCTGGCTCCAGGTTTCTTGGGATCATGCTAGCGCGTGCTCCAGTACCCTGCTCTGCCATAGTAGTCAACTCTATCCATGTCATAAGGACTCAGACACAGTTAAAAGCGGCAATGCTGACTTTTAAGGGAATCTCTTTTGAGGGTGCCCTGCCAGCCATCAATTATAAGTCACAGAAAACCCCTTTAATTGTTCATCATGGAGACTCGGAGAAAAGAGGAGCCATAAGTTACCCGTAGCCATATGTAAAATCATAAGTTAACAGGTCGGGATCACCATAAATGTACCAACACACAAAATCTGGTGCATCAGTAAACAGGAGCTGCTCTGCATTTGTCTCACTAGTGCCATTGTACAATAATGGTACATTTTGGCGCAATCTGTGTCCGCTGTCAGCAGGATGTTTCATCATTGCCTATTGCAATAATGGAATTCTGCTGCTGAGGGCGACATGAAATGATCTTGTTTATGCAAGAAACCAAGAATGGACATGTATTGTCCTAGTGCCTATAGAGAGTAGCACCTCAGTTATTTCTATTGACCTGTTGCCTTATTGTGCAAGGGTTATAAAAGATCCCCCGGGGCAAATTTGATATTCAGAATTATGACATTAAAGCTGCCTAAGTAAATATACAATAAAACAAGTCAGACAAGCTGTCAAATGCCCTAAAGAGTTTTATTCTTGAAAGAGAACAACCTTTAGGTATAGGGATCATATATCATGTATTAGTATGTCATAAACAGTGTAGCATCAAAAAGTACAAGATGGGGTGGGGGACAGCTCATGTCTTGGAAGGGAAGAATGGAATCAAAATCGTAAGAAGGTTTCAGCCAAGGCATCTGCGTTTTTATGGTTACATATGTCCACTGTCGGGTCTTTTTTTTTTATAATTTAGTATGGGAGTGTTGTGGACATACAGTAATCTGCAAAAGTTTTAGGCATGTACAGTAAGAATGGTTTCTGTAATAGAAGGGTTAATAGTTTATTTTTGCTAATTAACAAAATGAAGTGAATGAAGAAAAAAGAAATCTAATTCCATCAATACAAACTTTGTGCAGATATTTCCCCACCTGGACTCCTAGGATCCCACATTGCATGGCCACTCAGGAAATCCTGACATCAGACGTACCATTTATCGAGCTGCTTATAGTTGACATCGCACAAGTTTGTGGAGGATTAGTACAATTGTACTTTACCAGTCACTTACAATTTTTTTTTTCTCTTCCTAGGGAGGACTTTGGTAAATTGGGGTTTATGTAATTGTCACTTGTATTTATATGTGGCTTTGGATAATAATTATTTTTAATCTTTTTGGTAGTGTTCTGTATTTATTATGTGACTCGGGGGATCCTG
This sequence comes from Leptodactylus fallax, assembly GCA_947044405.1. Classification (NCBI taxonomy): domain Eukaryota; kingdom Metazoa; phylum Chordata; class Amphibia; order Anura; family Leptodactylidae; genus Leptodactylus; species Leptodactylus fallax. Next base: position 1,753,297 of record CAMRHE010000270.1, read on the forward strand.
CAGGAGAACCGCCAGGAACTCATTGTGTTTGTGCTCTCCATCTTATTGGAAATGATTCGCTCAATTGTTAACTTCAGTGTACTCTCGAAAGATGCCAAACCTGATATACAGGTGAGTCTTTTCTTCTTTATCCCTCCCAAAACTATAAAACATGGTCTATTTTGCTTATCTACGTAGTATCGTTGTTGTTATGTACAGTTTATATTGTGCTTGCCATGATATGTATCTTAAAGAGGACCTTTTATAATCTCCAGCTCTTTGCATCTTTTAATAGGCTCCGCTCCACTGATTCTAGCACAGTTGAAATTTTTTCTCTAGCCCCGAGCGTTCCTGAGCAATCAGTGCTGTTAGTTTTCATATGGTATTTAGGCTCTGTACAGGTGGGTGGTGTCCGACAGGAGCAGACAAGGGGTGTGGTTCTGAGCTCTGACACTGGCTGCTTCTGATTGGAGCTCTGAATCACACCCCCTTTCCTGCTCCTGTCTGACACCGCCCACCTGACAGAGCCTAAATAGTATATCAGGCACCAAAACTTACTGTGGTGATTGCTCAGGAATGGTGGGAGCTAGAGAAAACATTCCCAACTGTGCTGGAATCGGAGGAGCAGAGACTATTAAATGATGCTAAGAACTGGAGTTGGTGAAGATAGTGAAAGGCCCTTTTTTTTAAAGATAACTCTACCCAGAAGTGAACATTATGTTCTTTAGGATCTCCAATCTCCTGTCACTGTGACCAAGAACATTGGAAGGGGGTGGAGGGTTCTTGGTGACAATTACCAGAGACATTTTTGGGTGAAATTGAAGGAAGTGGTAGAAGCGAAGAGTCATCTGCCACCAGAGGAGACAAGTATCAACCAAGTTTTATAGAAACGGGAAGGATTTTATACCTTGTTCCAAGCCAGTATATCATACAATATTTTTTAAAGAGTTCTAAATCCTGCAATTTTCACTGACAGTACTGATTTCAGCACTATCCAGAGTGGGTATAAAGATCCCAAAAATGAGGTAGAAAAGCGCTGGTCCAGAAGTGCAATTTTTTATTCCAAGTTGGTGAACACACAACGCGTTTCGGGACTTGCCCTTTCTCAAGTGGTCAGGCAAGATTTCAGCATGGCTCTCTGGTCCTGACACACAAAGAAGAGAGGGGTGAAGGAGGGCGTATTAGAACAAACTGTGTTGCTGGTTTAATATGCTTTAACCTGGTGACAGACTCCCCTTAAAGTTGTCATAGTTGTCATTACTTTTCATACCCCTCCATGTTCATTGTTGTTCTTATGATCTGCTGTTCTTATTTTTCTCTACACAGCCTCGATTTATAGTGATCCTGCTGGTTGGTCTCTTTCACGTGGTGTGTGCCCTCAGTCTCGTGCTGGGGCAAAACATGATGGCGTTCCGGGTGGGAGGTGCTCTAGAGAGTCTCCAGCTGCAGTACAACATGTTGAGCCTTTGCTTCTCATTGCTTACCTTTGATCTGCAGGCACAGGTACTTTATCTATCATCATTGTCATTCATGTTATACCCTAGCCTAGCCCTACCCTATACATGGCCGCATCACTTTTTCCATTTTACAGTTATATTTAGTGCTACATGTAGAGAGAAGGAAAGGCTGGTAACTTGTGTTATATTTATAAGCCTATTCCACCACTAGTACTGGGACCCGCTTCATTCTGAGGATTGGTGGGCTCCTGGCAATCCGCTACAATGATCAGTAAGTGATGGCGTATATTGCTTTTGAAGGTGTTTTACAAATTACTACCCCCCCCACCTCCGTTCCCGTGTCTATATTTTAGTTTTTCTGATGTTGACATATTGTCCTCAGGGGGACATCTGAGTATTTAGATTTGTTGAGTTTGCTTTTGAGCCTCTTTCCAAACCAGTTTTTCAATAGCAGAGGGAGGGTCTGTGTTTCGTGTCATGCAACGGTGACGCTGGTTCTTATCATATGAACAAGCCGGAACTCTGCTTAGTCTGCTCAGTGCTGGTGTGACCGTGGTAATACACAGAATGGAAGTGTATGTAATGATGTGTGAATGTGTCTATCTGTATCACTAGTAGGAAGCTACACGCCCTCACCCCATGCCAAAAGAGTAGTTACCCCCTAAGTCCCCTTTCTGGAGGTTTCTGTGGAACATGTGCAACACCCTTACACTCTGTTCACGTGGCTGTATACAGTGCAGGATCTGTGCGGCACCTGTCATTTTCACAGACCGATTCACCTCAATGGGCGAATTGGGTCCATGAAAACCGTCCCAATAGTCCGATCTGTGCAGAAAATAGAGCATTCTCTGTTTGTTTCACGGATCACGGGGGCCACGTGACTGAGAAACTCGGTTATCTGAACAGGCTCTTAGGCTCCAGAGGAAAAAAAAATAGTATACATGAATCTGCTCAGCTCATCCTGCTCCATAACTAAGACTGGTTTGCTTTAAAGGGGTTGTCCTGTTATGGACACTTATCCCCTATCCACATGATAGGGAATAAGTGTGTAAACCGCTAGGTCCCCCAGTGATCAGGAGGACAGAGGACCGAAGGTCCCCCTAAAGCCTCCTTGTGAAGGAGGACTCCATTCACTGCTATAGGACTGGCAGGACCATAATCTCAGACAGTGCCCCCAGCAGCCCCATAGAAGTGAACGAAGCGCTGGTCAGACAATCACACTGGCGCTCCATTCACATGGCCACTTTCAGTCCCCCACCCTCCTAATCACTGGGGTACCTGGTGGTTGGGCCCCAGCGATCAGACACCGTTCGGTAGATTGAGAATAAGTGTACATAACAGCACAACCCCTTTAAGGGAATGGCTGAAAATACACAGCTCCTAAGCAGGCTCTTATGAACCTTACTGTGAGCACTGTCACAAAAGCCCTTATGACACCTGTTCACACCTTCACCTCCTGTAACAACCTGACAGCTGATCATGGCTGCTGGCTAAATGTTTAGCTAATCTGTGTTCTTCTAAGTAATAACACATCCTTGTAGAGCTCACTGGGATGCGGACAAGTCTTGGGTGTGTAATGTTTGTGTGCATTGCCCAAGCCATGATGTGTCAGCTGTCCATGCAATGTTTTATAAGAAAACTTCTCACAGAATGGAATGCAGGGGATTAACATTCTCTAAGAATAAACCATATTTCTGATTATTTTCAGTTTCTAGTCGAAACCAGTGCTACCAATAGGTCATCTATTGCCATGATCTATGTCCTTTTCAGAAGGGTCTAGGTACAGTATAGGGAGTGGTGTGTGTAGTTATACCTGGCACATAAAGGGGCACCAGGATTATAAATGGCATATTGTTACAGACATTACATTTGGATCTGGAAGCTTTAAAGGGGTTTTTTAGCCCTAAAATCCAATTTTAACACTGATGACCAATCTGACTTATGCGATCTGTTGGGGTCTGTCACCTGGACCTCACATAGATCTGCTCTAGCAGCCTCCAAAGCTGCTAGTGGACAGGGAGTGCGTGCAGCACTACTCCAATTCAAGTAATAGGAGGGGCGACCACTGCACGGTTATGGTTCCAGTGCACTGCAGAGTAGGAACAGTGCTGCATGCAGATGATCTCTGGAGGGTTCGGCTTTCGGCCTCCAACTAATCACATGCTCATAACCTATCCTATGGATAGATCATTGGTATGAAAATTCAATTTGAGGCCGGCAAATGCCTTTAAGATCCAGCTTTATTTCTTCATCCAGCTCTCCTGTACCATCCAGGCCTTCGGAGTCGGAGCCGGGGGTCGTTGTTTTGGGTGGATTTGGAGTTGGGAAAAAAAGATACTAATTGCATCTTCAAGTAAAATTATTATGAAATATATTATACAATTATTATTGTATTTCATGAAGTCACGTCTTATTACATATACTTTTACTAGGAAGTTTAGAAATGTTCTATCAATCATTTCTTCTTGAGCTTTCTTCATTGTCTTGGCCACTTGTTGAAGCTTCTACCTCTTCTTACACAGCTCTGATTTTGTCTGAGGGTCTTGTTTGGGCTTTGGGGCATTGATGCCTCTTTTTGTTGTCAGTTCATCTCTTGAGTTATCGTCACAATCCCTGGGATGGATTCCTAAGATCAGTGTATTATGTCCTGATCTTGATGATGACTAGGTGCATTCTCCACCAGGCTGTCTGCACCTTGGCAAGAAATCTACGCCAACTCATAGCAAGCATTTCTGTAGTCACAAACATGGTGTAATCGACAGCTCATTAGGCGATGGGCCCATTTCGCCCCCTTTCTCAAAGGTGGCGTTAAAACGCTACCTGTGACTATTACAGGCGCAAATGGTGGTTAAAAAAAAAAAAAAAAAAAAAAGTTGTAAATGACTTTTCCCACCCAAATAGTGGCTAAGCAAATCTGCCCCGCTGTCTTCTCTTTGTCTTTGCATGGTCTCCTTCTCACTCTGCACTGAACCCATCCTTTCTTTAGTCCTGTAAGAAGTGGTAGATGTTCTGTGTGCCATTATTCTGCTTTATTAGCATCAGCACAGTTCTGTGTCATGGGTGCTGCCATCTCTAGACCAGATTTACGTCCTCTGACCTATACTTTAGGTTTCATACACTATTGCTGGACATTGTCAACTCCTGTTTTGTGATCAAAGATCACCATGATGCCCTAAAACTCCTGGAGTGGTTGTGGGTGCTACGGTGGTGACTTTTAGTTGCCAAAAAAAATTGTGCAGCAGTGGGTTTTTTTGCAGCACCCTCGGGGTCGGAATGTGACTCCATTCACTTACATTGGTGAAGGAATCACAGGGCCAAACGGTGATATCTGGTTGCATGGCCAAAGTTGCCATATAGCTCTAACCTTAGTCAACTGGTACAATTCTTTCTCATTTCACACCACTTTGGCCAGGGTTATCGGGAAGTATTTCTGCTTCTAAGGCTTTGCTGTAGACAAAAATTTGTCAGAAACAGCCATTTAGGATGGCGTCTGAGTTGGACTTAAAGTTTTGCTGTGGACAGATAGAGGAGTTGGAGTGACTGGTTTGGCTTAGCAGCTTTACAACCCCAGTAATCCATCCTAAGAGCTATTATAATTATCATATATAATAATATAACAACCAGGTAGATGGATAGTAATAGATGTGATACTAAGGATTCTAGAAATCCTGGATGACAACTTGCTGAACAGTAACTGCAGCCATTTTAGTTGTCACCTACTACTGATCCTTTTGAGTAAATTTAGTAACATTTATGGCAAATGCTCATTATCGCTCCTATAAATGTAATCTATATTCCGTTACATTTAGGCGCTCTTCCTTGGTAATTGTACATTTTTCTACTTTGCACGGTTACATTACCCATTGTCAAGGTTCCATTATATTACATTACTATTAATAAGAAAAGTTTATCAACCTCCATCGGACATCAGATATGTGATGGTGTTTATGGCCGCTGCTGTTGAATTGAAGACCTCTGGGGAACCATAAAATGGCGGAGGTTCTATGAATGCCTATTTTTAGGACAAAGTAAGTTAGACTAACACCATTACTGAGATTCTGCTCCGGGCTCGGTGTCAGAGAGGAACAGATTAGTTGAGCAGAAATGGAAAGAAATAGCTGAAAATTGACTCTGCGGCTTCCTACTAGGTTTAATGGGATAATGTGCTTTGCCATCTTATCAATTATTCAGCCATATTTGTGTAGTTTTCATGTTTAGGCAGTTTAGTGCTGCTTTTCTCCAGTTTTTGACACCTTCCAGTGAATACAGTACAGATCACAGTATGTCCTGTTACACGTATTCCAGGATTACAGTATTTGTCAGAAAACCTCCATGGCACCTATATCCCTTTTAAGGTTTGTTTTGTTTTTTTTTGTTTTTTTTTTTGTGGTTTTAAGCAATATTTACAGGAATCATAATTGGGTATTAATGTTTTGCGGTTTTCTTGGCATTAGGACGCAGCCGTCTTTCCAGAGCTCAATACAAGACCATTTAGAGGCCGCCATATTGCGGTCTTGACTTGCAGGTGGTTATCATTTGGCAGCGCTCATCTAAAAGCAATAAGGGTGAAATGGAGGTCACGTGATTTCTGTCACAACACTTCCTCATGACTAAAACTGAATATTGGGTCAGTCCACAAAATGGCTGCTCCCTAAATGGTGCCCCTAGCAACTCATTATCTTATACACTGGTTATTAAGGATAATAAGGAGAGCTGTATTGTGGTCGCTAGTCACCATGGGCAACAAGCTGAGCATAGCATTGAATTGTCATTTGAGACTGACTGGTTGCTATGGATACTCTGCTTAACAACTACAGGCAGCATGTTCCTAGCAACCAGTCTCTCTTGGAGCTCTGTCAATGTTCCCTCAGATACACCCAATATTCTGAGACTTTTTAACCTTTGGGATGCTAAGCAGTAAAAGAAAACCCTATTTTAGTTGCTCCAAATATTGGGACTGATTTTTCAAGACTGACAAATTGAATGCTATGGCAACAGGGCCAGTGTTTTGATAAATCTCCTTTATTCTCTCCTTATTGGCCAGTTGCACATGTATTACCTCATGTCAGCTGATTTATGCTATGTTCAAATTTGCGCCGATGTGTTCGTTGTTTTGGTCTGTCAGGGGACCAGAACAATGGACACACAGAACGCTAATATAGCAGACCCCAACTGTACCCAATATACCCCATGGACTGTAGTGGGATCTGTCAAGTGTCTGTTCTTTTGAAATGAAACAAGCAGACAAAAAAGTCGGACTTGCAGCACATTTTTGTCCGGCCATTTTTGACAGTCACTACGATGGAGACTCTGGCATAGATGTGAATCCAGTCTAAGGCCGAGGCCCCACATTGCGAATAGGCTGTGTTTTGTTCGTAACAAAACAAAATGCTGCGTATTACAGTACCTGTAAAGTGGATGGGATTCTGACTAATCCCATCCAGACATTGAGGAGATGCTGCGATTTCAAAAAACATTGTGTTTTTGTAAATCGCAGCATGTCAATTATACCTATGGAAACGCCAGCGGTTTCCGTACAGGTATAATAGGGACAAAAAGTCCAGCAGAGGAAAACTCTGCAGACTTTTCTGTGAAAAGTGCAATCCATTTCTGCAGCGGTCTTTTCTGCAGCTTGTTTTGGCTGTGGCTCGCCACGTGGGGCCTTAGCCTTAAGGTGTTTTCCAGCTAAGAGAAGAAATTTTAAAGGAGCTGTCCAGGGACTTTAACTTACTTCCTCTGGGTATTTGTTCAAGCTGGACCTGGGGGTCCCGGGCTATCACTGACCCCAGGTCACATGTTTGGAACAGTTCCCTATTCCCTGGGTTGCGCTGCCCCCTCTCTATTTTCCTGAACTAGACAGGAGGGAGGAACTGGAGCGACCTGGGAGACAGGTGCTGGTTCCAGTCACGTGACCCACTCCCAGGGGTCCAGACCCAGTCGGGCAAATGCCCAGAAGAAGCAAGTTGTTCCCTTGACAATGCCTTTAAAACAGTATAGAATGGGTTAGAATAGAAGTATTTTTGTACTTCCCATTGCAGTGTTGACATCCTGACCTGGATATGTGACTGCTGCAGCCAATCACTGGTAAGGTGATATATTTTAACCCATTATATGCTGTTATAAAGAAAAAAAAAAAGATATTTCTGTGGGTAAATCCCTTTCAGTAAATCTACTTTGTTAAAAATCTTTTGATCCTGACTTCTCCACTATCCATCAGTCCTGTATTGACTAGGCCGCAGCGACAGAAACAATTGTGTTACTAAAGTAGCCAATGACTGCCGCAGAACATCGCTTCACTGTGAACTCCATGAAATATTTGGGCACGCAGATGTCAACGTTAAGGGACAGTAAAAATGCTGTAATGATGAAAAGTATGTTAAAGTTGTCAGGAAGAAAAAAGTTGAATAATGCCATTATGTGAGACGGTGCAATAGGGTTGTTTTTTCCTTTTACAGCTCTGCCTTACAGTCCTGGTCTTGTTTTCTGGCTTGTATGAAATCTCTACAACTCACACCATCATCCTTGTCATCGGCTTAGTCTGGGCCTTCCTTAAAGTCACCATCGGTATCCTGGCAGTAAGTATGCATAATACCGGCTACCTGGAATAAAAAGCCTGTGTACTGTATATTAACCCTATGATTGAGTAAATTACCATTGTTCTAGGGCAGGGTTTCTGTAACATAATGGCCCCACAATGACCCCACATATAACATAATGGCCCCCACAGTGCTCACACATGTAAAATAGTGGCCTCCCCACCCAGTGATGTTTATATTACCTGCTGCACTGCATGCATCCCCCTATTCAGGACAGTCACCCACAGCCATCCTTACTTGAGGAGTGCAATGAGCTTCTATCATTACTGATGGTGGTGCTCACTGCAGTTACTGGAGCCCCAGCAGTGAGTGTAGAGTTGTATTCATCCCTCACCACTCTGCGCCATGCTTCCTCTCTGTTTCGGGGTCTGCTGTGACGTCAGCACTTAACACCCAGAGTAGAGAGGAAGTGAGGAGCAGAGTGGTGAAGGATGAATACAACTCTACACTCACTGCCAGGTCTCCAGTAACTGCAGTGAGCACCTCCAAGTACTGACGGAAGAGTTAATTGCACTTCTAAAGTAAGCATGGTGCCTGTAGCCATCTGTGGGTGTCCGCCCTGGGCAGTGGCACCTGCAGGCAGTGCAGCATGTAATACAGACCAGTGGTTCTTAGCCGCATACTGCAGATTTTCACCTTTATGCAGTTTTAAGTGCTACAGTTTAAAAAAAAAAAAGAAAAAAATATGTCTTGCATGCATGTATTATTGCTCTTTAGGGGGCATTGTGTCTACTGTAGGGATATAGCAGTTGTTACTTATGGCAAAATACTAATATACATCTATCCATATGTATTTAACAGATTATAAAAGAATTGAAGCCTCTTGTGTGGATATTTGTGCTGCAGAATCTTCCTGAAGTGGCCTATCTAGTGTATCTTCTGTACAAGGTACCTTGGCTTATTTGTACCTTGGCCTATCTATTGGTTTGTGTGTCTCTATCCAAGGGGACGTGTGGAAAACTACAGTGTGAAAAAAATGATATATCTAAAACGATATTGTGTCTCAGAGGCCAGTCTTAATCCGGTCCTCCGCCGGTCCTAACTGCGCCTGAATTATTCAGAGGCTCCGGCCTTTTAATAAATCATGTGCGTTCCCATGCACTAAAACTCCCTCAGTCTTTTTTATATAGCTTGTGCCAGTTATCTGAGTTGCAGTAAATTTGTCCGTCCATTTTCGTAAAAGTAGCGAAAAGGGGTGCAGAATGAAGAAAGTGGCGTATCTTTGGCGGGAGAAAGGGCCTTGCGCCACAGCTATTTCCGTCTACGCTAGTTTTCTGGCATAAAGGGAATAGTAAATTCTCCCTTCTATATATATATATATATATATATATATATATATATATATACTTAACAAAAAAGTGTGAAACAACTGAAAATATGTCTTATATTCTAGGTTCTTCAAAGTAGCCACCTTTTGCTTTGATTACTGCTTTGCACACTCTTGGCATTCTCTTGATGAGCTTCAAGAGGTAGTCACCTGAAATGGTCTTCCAACAGTCTTGAAGGAGTTCCCAGAGATGCTTAGCACTTGTTGGCCCTTTTGCCTTCACTCTGTGGTCCAGCTCACCCCAAACCATCTCGATTTGGTTCAGGTCTGGTGACTGTGGAGGCCAGGTCATCTGGCGTAGCACTCCATCACTCTCCTTCTTGGTCAATAGCCCTTACACAGTCTGGAGGTGTGTTTGGGGTCATTGTCCTGTTGAAAAATAAATGATGGTCCAACTAAACGCAAACCGGATGGAATAGCATGCCGCTGCAAGATGCTGTGGTAACCATGCTGGTTCAGTATTCCTTCAATTTTGAATAAATCCCCAACAGTGTCACCAGCAAAGCACCCCCACACCATCACACCTCCTCCTCCATGCTTCACAGTGGGAACCAGGCATGTAGAGTCCATTCGTTCACCTTTTCTGCGTTGCACAAAGACATGGTGGTTGGAACCAAAGATCTCAAATTTGGACTCATCAGACTAAAGCACAGATTTCCACAGGTCTAATGTCCATTCCTTGTGTTCTTTAGCCCAAAAAAGTCTCTTCTGCTTGTTGCCTGTCCTTAGCAGTGCTTTCCTAGCAGCTATTTTACCATGAAGGCCTGCTGCACACAGTCTCCTCTTAACAGTTGTTATAGAGATGTGTCTGCTGCTAGTACTCTGTGTGGCATTGACCTGGTCTCTAATCTGAGCTGCTGTTAACCTGCGATTTCTGAGGCTGGTGACTCGGATGAACTTATCCTCCGCAGCAGAGGTGACTCTTGGTCTTCCTTTCCTGGGGCGGTCCTCATATGAGCCAGTTTCTTTGTAGCGCTTGATGGTTTTGGCCACTGCACTTGGGGACACTTTCAAAGTTTTCCCAATTTTTCGGACTGACTGACCTTCATTTCTTAAAGTAATGATGGCCACTCGTTTTTCTTTACTTAGCTGCTTTTTTCTTGCCATAATACAAATTCTAACACTCCATTCAGTAGGACTATCAGCTGTGTATCCACCTGACTTCTGAACAACACAACTGATGGTCCCAACCCCATTTATAAGGCAAGAAATCCCACTTATTAAACCTGACAGGGCACACCTGTGAAGTGAAAACCATTTCAGGTGACTACCTCTTGAAGCTCATCAAGAGAATGCCAAGAGTGTGCAAAGCAGTAATCAAAGCAAAAGGTGGCTACTTTGAAGAACCTAGAATATAAGACATATTTTCAGTTGTTTCACACTTTTTTGATAAGTATATAATTCCACATGTTTTGATGCCTTCAGTGTGAATCTACAATTTTTATAGTCATGAAAATACAGAAAACTCTTGGAATGAGAAGGTGTGTCCAAACTTTTGGTCTGTACGGTTTATATATATATATATATATATATATATATATATATATATATATATATAAAACATGGGAAGAAAAAGTATATTCTCTTCTATCGCCACCCTGCAGTATAATTCTGTTTTTAGGTTCACCAGATTTTTTTTAAAAATATTTTTATAGTAGTCAAAGTTCCATTTTTTTTTTCTACTTAAATCTGACATAGAGTTGAAAAAACATGAACTGCTGTCACTGTATCAAATGATGTCATCTCCTTGTGAATCAGAGCCTCCATTGTCGTGATATCACTGGTTTTGTCAATATGAAAATAAGCTCTTTGGAGCAATGGTACTGCCCTGGTTGCTCCAAAGAGCTCATTTGCATTGATATTTGGAGTGATATTCCACCAACAGAGACAGTGATTCATAAGGGGAACCACTGTTTGGTTAGGGTCACCTGAATCAATGTATCTGCAGGAGATATGCTGGATTCTGGTGACAGACTACCTTTAAGTTTAATCTATAGACAATAGGTCACTGTTGTGGTGACAGCAGGTAGCCATAGCTTAAAGGGGTTATCCAGGATATAAAGTTTTCTTCAAGAAGGTTGAGGAAGGTGAAAAAAAAAAACAAAACATACACTCCCCGGTGGTCTAGTGTCTCCCATCGCTCTCCGGTGCCATGGCGCCCCAGGCTTCTTCCGGCAAAAGTCCTTGCGCGCCTGTGACTGCTGAGGCCAATCAGCGGCCTAAGGAAAGGAACCGGGACGTCACTCGCATACATCACCTGTGATGTCCCGTGCCCTTTCCTGAGCCCACTGATTGGCCTCAGTGGTCACATGTGGCGAGGGCTTCCACCGAAACAAGTCCCCGGAAGCATCAGGCCCGGACTGCAGTGGGAGACACCGGAACGTCGGGAACAGGTGAGTGTGGGTTTTTTATTCACCTTCCATGGCCTCCTTGCGGAGAATTGTATATCCTGGACATCCCCTTTAAATCCTGTACCTCTATACAGGGAATTTGGAGCTCTGTAACAGAAGCCCTGACCTCCAAACCATATAAAAATAGAGTACATCCATAAAATGAACACACAATATCAAATGGAGAAATAACTAACAAACAGGTGTTGAATAAAGGACATTCACTTTCCAGGTCCTTGAAGGGTTAATAAGAAATGATGGAAACCTGCACGGCATATTCATTATTTTTCCAACAATGTACTGTTTGTTAGAGAATGCTGGGAGCTGGACCTCTCCCCATCGGTCATGTTAGAGTACAGGCTGTTCACATCTCTTGTGCTTTGCTATCAGGTGGCGATGGAATGGGGCATAGGCAACTCCTACACACTTGAAGCTGCGGCTGTGACGGGCTCCTTCATCTCTGTGGTTATTAAGTCTGTGCTGTTTTGGTCTCTGCACCGTGTGTATCGGAGCTTCGGCCAAGGACTGAGAGAGAGAAGTAAGTGTGTTGTCTAAGTATGGGCATGAGCAGGTGTGACGCCCCATAAAAGTATGAGAAATAGATAAGTGGGGGTATCGTGGAGAAATGCCTCTAGGTTCTAAGCCTGCCCATGACTATTTCCAGCTCACATGTATACACATTACACATTTATGCAACTCTTTATAGTGTATTTAAAGACCATCCCCTTAAAATTTTTATACTGATGACCTATCCACAAGATGTTGGAGTCTGACACATGCACCCCGCACAGATCATCTGTTCTTGCAGCCTCCAGGTGCTGAAAGCTGCTAGTGGACAGTCAGTGCGTGCAGCACCACTTCCATACTAGTGATAGGACCAGTGCTGTAATTCCTGGGATGCACCACTATGTAGTGGACAGGGCTTTTGCGCCGCTCCTATCACTTGAATAGGAGCGGCACTGAACGTGCCACCCGCCCACTAGCAGCTTCTGGCACCTGGAGGCTGCTGGAGCAGATGATCTGTGGGGTTCAGGTGTCGGCCCTAGACAGATCACATACTGTGGATCGGTCATCAGTATGAGACTTAGATTTGAAGTTGGAAAACCCCTTTTAATAGCAAAAATTTACACACAGTGACTTCAATAAGTCACATTATCACAGTGTGACTTGTTTTTTTTTCTAGCATGGTTTTCTGTGCAAACAAAAAGATCTCACTCTGCTACCTGAAGTTACTATTTGATGAATCTGAGGTCACATGGTAGCGCCAAAGTCCCGCCCTCCTGATCTTTTTACCCTACTTCCTCTGTGAGGTAGGGCAAAATACCCAGGTCCTTGAAGGATTATGTGCCAGGTCCTCTGCCTCTCACATAATCTGCTTCCTATAGTTCCCCCTTTCTCACATACTGTCCATAGTCTCCCCCCCCCCCTTCCCTTTCACAGTCAGGTCACCATGGCCCCATTACCTTTTCCAGTGCTTTTAACAGCAGTTAGAGCAGCTTTCAGGTCCATTTTAATGTTAGCTTGGGTTTTGCAGAAGCAGGAAATGGACTTGGATGTAGGTACTAGACATAGGTGACAACATCAATAGCAGATTCTGAATATACTTCAATGACTACTCAACATAGCTAAAAACAAAAGAAAAAAAAAATGGAGTGTCACTTTAACAGAAATCCTATGAGCTGCCATGGTATGCATATTGCTTAAAAGGCTTTTCTGGTCTGGGGGGGCTGGGAGGGGGCCTGATACTGATGACTTGCCGGACATCCAGTCCCTGCACCACTTAGTTGTTTGAGGCAGCCTTTTGGTATTCGAATTATACAGTATATGGAGCCAGAAACAGAGGGCGCCATCCACTGTATAGTGGCTGTGCTGGAGAACTGCAGCTCTTCTCCCATTCAACTGAACAGAGCTCTAGTGCTGTGGCACTGCCACTACACATTGTACGGAGCCACCTGCTTCCGGCTCCTGGACTGACTTGATACTGAGGATAGGTTAGCACCCATGACTAGAAAAAAAAAACATCAATCTACGGCATGTACTGTATATCCTCAGAATGCCTCTGATGCTTGGGATATGGCATCATTGTTAAAGGGAAATTGTAATGGTATACATGGGGTCCAATCTGCCAGCATCATGGTCCAGAGCAGGTGGAGCTGAGCAGAATGATATGTAGTTTTTGCTCTTAATATGCTTAGGAGTCCAGTGGGCGGTCCTACTCCGTGCCAGCCTTACCTGTATAACTATGCATACAGAAATAGCAGTGAAACCCTAGGACCTCCCACTGGACTCCTAAGCATACAAAGATCTAAGGGTACGTTCACACTTCGGAATTTGAGACGGTCTTTTGCCTTGGATTCCTCTTCAAATTCTGACCCTTTGTAGCCCGCTTTCCTGCTTCTGCCGTGGGTTTACTGGCTTAAATCAGCGACATTCTCGCACCGCGGGTTCTGCAGCTGTGAAATCAACAGGAAGATGGAACAGGGCGCTTCTTTTTTCAACTTTATGCTTCCATTGAAAACAATGGCAGGTAAATTTTGACCGGAATTTTGTGCTGATTTTGAGGCGGATCCTCCTTTTAAAAGCAGCTCCAAATTCCTCCATGTGAACAACCCCTAAAAGTTGTACTGAATTTGCTGAGCTCCTCCTGCTGTGTAACATGCTGCCTACAAATAGAGCTCCATATACAACGTGACGGGTTCCCTTTAAAAGTATTGTAAGTCACGGTGACCAGAACACCTCTAGTCATGTATTTGTTTTTAACCCTTTGCAGTGTTTTCTTCCTATGGAAGGATTGATTCCTAGAAATACTGAAAGATTATATTGGAAGACTTTCTTAAGACCTGCCAAGACGGACAGTAATCCTGTCGTTCTAGAGATGGGAGGTTAAGTGAGGCGTCGCTGTGCACTTCCGAGCGTCTGTAAAAGAGAAGAATTCAGCTTTTAATCGCCATACTCTTGAGTGTTCTTCTTCTTTCCACTGCTGCGGTGTATTGCAGCCACTTTCTGCACTTATTGTACTGGGCTGTACGGGGCTGTGCCATAGATTTGTTTTGGTTTTTTTTTCTACATACATAAAGTGTAGATCCACTTTTATGTTATTTTGCAGTTTATAATCTACATCTAACATTAGAAAAACTTTGAATCATTTGCCTATACATAACATAGCAAATACATAATTCTCCATAGACTTACAGAACTGTAGGCAGAATTGGCTGCTGGAGACAGGCTCTTACCTAGTTCCTTTGCTTACGATATACCGTCTGCTGAACGGCATTCTGGGAGATGTCGCTGTGCTACTGGAGGATCGATCCATCTTCCAGGATGCAAATAAGCGACGTGGGCTGTGTCAGTATCTTGGATATTCTGTGATCAAAACCTATGAATTGGTCTGTTCATACATATATACATTACTAGTATTGAGAGGATGCAGGTGGGAAAGGCAACATGGATCAAGTTCTAGATATACTGTAGTTGCCATCAAGTCTTTGCTACATACACTCCTCATTTCCACTATATAGCTTGAACATTCTATAGGGAGTCTGTCAGCAGGTTTGAGGGGGTCAATTCTGCTGACAGACTCCCTATAGAATGTGCAAGCTATATAGCAGATGGGGAGAATAGTGTAAATATATCTAGGATGGTGGACAGGCACGTTTCATGACTGAGAAATCAACATTTTAACACCCGCAGAACCCTCTGCGCTGAGGAACCCTTCTGGCCTCTTATTGGGAGACCATTAGAGCTGTAAGTCAGAGCAGGGCGTGAGGGGCTGTAGGGCGTCCAGTGCAGAGAGCCCAGGCACTGCATGTGAAGGGGCCACTACTTATGGCTGCATCACCCTGGGGACATTATAATGTGGATTTCTCGCTAATGCAGCCAGCATCACCATAGATATGCTTAGGAGCCGTTCACACAGCTGATTTTGAGGTGGATTCAACATCAAAATCATCTCCAAATTCCATCTGGAATCCGCTTTCCATTGTTTACAATGGGAATCAGTAGCAGACTGAAAAAAGAAGCATCTTGTTTGATCCTTCCATGGCCGATTCAGCCACAATACCCGTGATGTGAGACTATCGCCTATTAACCCCATTGTGTCTGAGGCTAATGGGTGAGGAAAGTCACCTTAAGATCCACAGGGCCAGAATTTGGGGAGCACAAGAGCCCCTCAAATTCCTCATACCCTTACACTGCTCTTCTTGACCCTCTGTATAGCACTGTTAGCAGTTTTAGGGGCCAGTTCTGCTGCCAGAGACCCTGTCAAGGTCTTTCTTACTGCCTGGGGTAATAGTTATTATTATGGCCAGTCCAAATAGTTTAGATCTGCGAGATTGACCCTACAAAGTGATTGTAAGCCATGTCCAACAGCACTCAGGAGCAATGAGTTATCTGAGAGAGACTGGTTGCTAGGGGTACATTGCCTAGTAACCCCTATCTACAAGGCTGCATTTATTAACCTGCGTGTGCCACAGATTAGGGCAGATTTGTGCAGACTTCTTTGGCACCATATCCCTTGCATCGGTGGAGAGAACGCCTCCCTCCTAAATACACCGGACTGTGAAATCTATGTTGGCTTGTGGCTGGCGTAGATTTTCGGGATCATTGATAAATCTGGCACGGCTGGTTCCAGGAAAGTGGTGAGCCAGGAGTGAAATGGGTCGCAATTTTTTGCGTAAAATCCCAACTATTTATTGCCATGTATTCCAGAATACTTACGTACCAGGCCTAATAAATCTGCCCCTGTGATTCGGATATGGAGGCCAAAGCTGGGTTGGGAAATATAGGCAGCATTCACACCATGTCATCGCAGGCTGTGGTTTTTATCCGTTTTCTGAGGTCAGGTGACTGCGTTCCCCTGGCCGGTCAGTGCACACCCCCCTTAATAGTTATTCTTAGGTTTACTCATCTCTTTGTATCGGTAGCGGACCAGAACACGTGCAGTCACCTGTAGCTGTTAGAGGTAGCCTGCTGCCATATATACAGGCGTAACGTGACTGCACCAAGGGCTCAGGACTGATAGATTTTATATCTGTTACATTACAGAGAGTAATCTGCGCATCAAGGGAGGCAGCTCGGGAGCGCAGCCTCTGATATATAGGATACAAGGGATATATAGTGTATTTTTCCATATAGTGAATAGTACATAGTCACTAATGTATGGTCTGAGAGATTTTTATATACGTTCTTTTATATATATATATATATATTCGGATAGACTGGAGCACATGTGACAGAAGACGTTAAATACACTTTACACAGAGGCAGCGGACATTTTTAAAGGGGTTGTCCATGAAAAAATGTTTTTTCCCTAGAGGCCGGGGAAGGTGAAAAATAAAGGGAAAAAACAAAACCATACTCGCCTGTCCCCGGTGTCCCAGGCGCTGTCCTGTCCTGCAGCACCCTGAGGCTTTTCTGGCGGAAGTTCCCCACCACATGTAACCACTGAGGCCAGTCAGCAGCCTAAGAAAAGCAACCGGGACATCACATGTGATGTATGCAGGTGACGTCGTGTGTCCTTTCTTTAGGCCTCAGCGGTCACGTGTGTCGGGGACTTCCGCCAGAAAAGCCGCAGGGCACCGCGGGACCAGACAGCAGCCTCCAGAGAAAAATCATTTTTTTCCTGGACAACCCCTTTAAGTCAAACAAGCAGACAAAATGGCCGCCTGTACCGTATGGAGATGTCTTTCCTTAAAGGGGGTTTACAGTCTTTTCTTTTTGTTTTTAAGAGGGCTGATCACCCCCTGACCTATCGGGTTTAGTAAATACATTTATGCCCAATAAAATAATTATTCTGAAGAATCTTTTCTTAGAAATCTGTTTTGTGCAGTTCCTCTGTTATTCCTTCTGGCAGTGTGTGACAAAATTTACTAGTGGGGGGGATCTTCATTGCCCTTGTCAGTGGAGCATGTCTCTATACAGTCTGACTCTGTGTAATCGGTACTGACAGTATTAGACTCTGTACAGACACTACTATTAACAAGCTGAATGGTAACCTCCTAATTATCACATTCATACACTTCCAGGAGGAGTAACAGAGGAACAGCACAATGCAGAATTGTAAGGAAAGCTTAACTAGAATTGTTGTTTTATGGGAAATGCATGTCTTTACTAAAATAGACATATCAGGAAATCGGTGGGTCCTCTTAGCAACATTGTTACTAAAGTCTCTGTAAATATAAGTCCACGAGCTGTCCTTTCCTTTAGGGTCATTGAAAAGTTTCAGATATACCTGTTTTTGGGAAAGCTGGGTGAAAATCTTTGTGGCCACTACAGCTCTCTCAGTATGGCTGAAGGGATGGATTGCTGTATTACCAGGCATATTGGTCAGGAGTCTGGTAAACCTGCCTCACAACCTCTACGAGATGGGTCCTATAGGGACCAATAGTCATTGCGTTGGTTGATAAGATGTGGACACACTCCTCAGAGATGAGACTGATCGGAGTCCTCTTTAGAGAAGTATAAAGGTTTTTTTTTTTGGTTTTTTTTTTTGGGGACACTAAACCACTGGTCCATGAGGAGGTATGGTTTAGTATGCCAAGTCGGCTGCATGGGTTCCATTGAAAATAGTCAATGTGATTGGTTGCCCAGGCCTCCACCATTGTCTGAATGTGATTGGTTGCCCAGACCTTCTCCGTTGTCTGAATGTGATTGGTTGCCCAGGCCTCCACCATTGTCTGAATGCGATTGGTTGACCAGGTCTTCTCCATTGTCTGAATGTGATTGGTTGCCCAGGCCTCCTCCATTGTCTGGATGTGACCGGTTGGCCAGGCCTCCTCCATTGTCTAAATGCGATTGGTTGCCCAGGCCTCCTCCATTGTCTGAATGCGATTGGTTGCCCAGGCCTCCTCCATTGTCTGGATGCGATTGGTTGCCCAGGCCTCCTCCATTGTCTGGATGTGACCGGTTGGCCAGGCCTCCTCCATTGTCTGAATGCGATTGGTTGCCCAGGCCTCCTCCATTGTCTGGATGCGATTGGTTGCCCAGGCCTCCTCCATTGTCTGGATGTGACCGGTTGGCCAGGCTTCCTCCATTGTCTGAATGTGATTGGTTGCCCAGGCCTCCTCCACTGTCTGGATGCGATTGGTTGCCCAGGCCTCCTCCATTGTCTGGATGTGACCGGTTGGCCAGGCTTCCTCCATTGTCTGAATGTGATTGGTTGCCCAGGCCTCCTCCACTGTCTGAATGCGATTGGTTGCCCAGGCCTCCTCCACTGTCTGAATGCGATTGGTTGCCCAGGCCTCCTCCATTGTCTGGATGTGACCGGTTGGCCAGGCCTTCTCCATTGTTATTTGCACTCATTTGTACTAGTAATCTTTGTGTTTTCTGTCACACAGTTGTCTTTATTAATACAGATTTTTAGTTTATTGCCAAAGCTTTAACAAAAACCTAATGCTTGAACTGTGATCACTTGATGTGTGACGTCCTGGGATATATATGCAGACATTTTTATACAATCTGTATGTTTTTAATAAAATTGCTGTTACAAATTGTGAAAAAGTGTTTATTTTTTTTTTTTTACTTTGCAATGATCTACTGTAGTTAAAGGGGTTCTCCAGATACCGGTAAGTTATTGGTTGATGATCCATGGGGTTCCGCTGCCTGGGACCGCCATGGGTCAGGAGATTGAAGCAGCGGTGGCACCAGCACCTCCTCAGCGCTGCATCTGCTTCACTAGCCATGTGATGTCACATTCATCAGACACATGGCCTGATCGGAGCACCGTCTGATGCAAGTGAATGGGCTGAGCTGCGATACCAAGCACAGCCACTAAAGTGTACAGCACCATGCTGTTCATAAGGTAAGTACTGAAGAGGCTGCAGTGTTTGGGTGATTGCTGATCGGCCGGGGTCGTAGGTTTTGGACCTCCACCGATCTTCAATTGATAATCTTCAATTATCTTAAGCAAAATCTGCAACAACAAAAAAAAAAAATTCTGTGTTTTCACAATGTGAGGCCTCAGCCTAAGGCCGGTTGCAGACGACTGTGGTGTGGGTCACTGTGCTGTCCATGTATTTCGCGGATAGCCCACTGACCCATTCTTTTCTATAGGCCCATAGACACGACCGTGTATTTCATGGTCCCGTGTGCGGGCCGACAGTCCGGGCCGCATCATATAGGACATGTCCTATTCCTGTCTTAGTTTTCATTTAATGAAAGGAGCCACGGAAGCACGGCATCCCCGTGTGCCGCCCGTGCTTTTAATTCACGGCAGGCCGATTGCAGCACGGTCGTTTGCAACCAGCCTTAAAGGGATATGATGATTTCATTGGAGAATAATGAACAATAATTCCTATTGGTTTCCAAGATCTCTGCTTGCAGTCATTCTATAATGATATAAT
This sequence comes from Leptodactylus fallax, assembly GCA_947044405.1. Classification (NCBI taxonomy): domain Eukaryota; kingdom Metazoa; phylum Chordata; class Amphibia; order Anura; family Leptodactylidae; genus Leptodactylus; species Leptodactylus fallax. The sequence continues at coordinate 1,773,385 of CAMRHE010000270.1, forward strand.
AGAATAGACTTAATAGGAACTTTTATTACTACCTTCCTGGGGTCATGTGATAGACGCACAAGTCCATAGCTCCTTAGAGTACCTGCACATGGAATGGATTTTCTTCAGACAGTGTCAACTCTCTCATTGCTCTAAACACTAATTTGCATATTCACAAAACAACAATATCTTAACAGAGGCAGCGATTCACAAGGGGGAAACCACTGTATGATTCAGGTGACCCTGACCTATCTATCTGCAGGGCTGGGGTCTGGTAACTCGCTCCCAATCCTTCTCTATAGATTTCTCTGCAAACTATGACTTCCTTATCAAACATCTACTCCCACCAGGCAGCTGCAAGGACTTGCTGGGGGTTGTAGCTTTGCCACAGGGTATTTTTGTGGGAGCACCTGTTGAGAAACACAGCTCAGAACATTGCTATATGTAAGAACTGGCAATTGTGAAAATTCTAAGAACTGAATCCTTGGCAATTTCCCATGATCTCCTTTAATGATAATGTACAGCAGAGCTCTGCGCAACATTTACTTCTTCTTAAAGGGAAAATAGTGACTGAGGAAGTACATTATGTCCCCCCCCGCATCTGAAATGGCGCAATCGCTGCAGCTTCTCGGTATTAAGTAGTCAGTGGTCACTGCTGTAGATCTGCAAGAACAAAATTACCCAAGTCTATATGGTTCACAACCCACTGAAACATGAGCGCAGCACACATCCAGTACCGCAGACCTGGCTTTACGCTTTTGACCAACATTGGGGTCTGCCATCATACAAAAAAAAAAAAAAAAAAAGCCATAGCGTGAGCTGATAATATTCATCCCTTAGTCGGACTGACCATGCAAATCTATGGGACTGAGACTAATAGACTGGTGTATCATGTGATCTTAAAGAGGACTTTTCATGTCCTCATGCACATGCAGTTTTATATACCGCTAGAAAATAGACAGTGCTCTGTCAGAAGGGCATTCCATAGATTTGTACTGGGGGGGCGTTCCTCACAGCCCAGCATCATCGCAGGGCGGTAAGGAACGCAGCCTGACAGTACAGGGCTATGGCCGAGTACTGTCAGAGGGGTCGTTCCTTACAGCTCAGCTAGACTGTCAGGAACACCCTTCTGACAGTGGGCAGAGATCAGTGCCGAAACTAAAGGCACCAATATCTCTAGCCCCAGGGCACATAACGGGAAAGCCGACATTTCAGCGCACTGTCGGCTTTCTAGCGCTATATAAAACAGCATGTGCATGAGGACATCAAAGGTCCTCTTTAAAAAGGACCTTACACCTCCAACTCTTCAATAGCTGGTCCCCCGCTGATTCCAGCACAGTTGGTATTTTTTATCTAGCCCCCACTGTTCTCAAGCAATGACTTCTGTAAGTGTAAACACCCAAGATGCTAATTTGGGACCACCCACCTGAGAGAGAACCTAATTAGCATATTGGCCAACACAGCACTTTTTTTTTTTTTTTTTGGTGCAAATGACTGTGTGGCAAAAAAATGCTCTGCTGTGCGCTCCAGAGGGGAGCACATAACTTCACTATAAATCTGTTTCCAAACATATAGGAAAATTTCTTAGGATAAGTACATGGTCAATTTTTGAAGCCAAAACCAGGTGTTGATCATCAAGAACAGATGGAACTTTTTTTTTTTTTTTTTAAATGAACTGCAAAAAAAATCAAAAAGTGAGTGTGCACTGAAGGAGTGATATGTATGGAGTTATTGTAGTATGTTGGTGCATATGTACTACATAAACCACTAAAGTCTAATTTGTATGGGTGTGACCCAGTGATAACAAGAATGGGATTACCCTTGCCCTGTTTTTTGCTTGAGCAATAACCCTCCATTGTAGTCTCAGAAATACGAGACTGTTACCAAATCTCCCATAGGCTTCAGAAGGGGTTTCCATACAGATAACTTATACCTGGTACTAAATGAGATGCTGCATCCTATTTAATAATGTAGACCGTGCCCCTTCTTGCTGTAGATCGGTGGGGCAATTAATAGACCCCCGGCAGGAATAGTGGATATGTATATATACCTAGTTTGTTATCCTCTTTAAATGGTCACTAAATTTTTGTAGACAACTTAGTCTCATTTCATAGCAAATGTGATTCTGGACCAAAATGCAATGCACTTTAACCTATTCCTGACATGTCGGGTCATTATTATTACAAAATGTATTCATGACAAAGACTGCCAGAAAATCAAAAGTTGTCTGAAAGATAAGTTACACTTTAAGATGGGTTCACAGCAAGTGGAGGGGCTGTTCGCTCTTCACATAGCAAATAGAGAGGGGATGGGCTGATTCTCCTCACAGCCGCCACACCCATTTGCAAACTGCTTTCTCTGTGCACCAGACTAAACTTTCTGTACAATCTCATGTCTATGTACTTGTATGTACTTCTGGCTGTTTGTGTAGTGACAGATGGGATATTAGTCACATATAGCAGTGCTGTCTGTGCGCAGAGATTGCTCTTTTCCTGTGTCTTTTCAGTTGTATCATGCCTGCCTGTATTTGCAGTTCAGTGTTCGTGGATATCCTATATTGGGATTTTCTCAGCTTTTGTATAGTTACTCCTGGCAGAATTACAGGCCAGTATCAGTAAAAGATAGAGGGGCAGACTGCTCCTTATTGTACACACCCACAGCTTCAGAGACAAATGTAAAATGTGCTGCAGCCATAATGCGATTATTAGCAGCGTAAAAACTGATAGGACATCATATATGAAAGCTTCTAGTGCCAGAACAGACTGCCTAGTAACACCCTGCACATATTTTATCTTTTCATGACTACTCAGGTACCCTTTAAGGCTATATGCACACAGCATAATTTGGCACTGATTTTTTTAAGTGGATTCTGCCTCAAAATTACCAAATTCCATCCTGAATCTGCCTCCCATTGTATTCAATAGAGACATAAGCTTCCGGCTCAATTTTGCAGCCACTTCAGCTGCAGAACCTGTGGCAGGAAACGCTCTGCTGATAAGCCCCATTCATCAGTACATAAAAGCTGCGGCAAGCGTCCACCTCGAATTGTACTTCGCTTTCCACTGTGTGAACTTACCCCTAGTGTGCCTGGCTTGGCTTCAACAAGCCAATTACACCTTATTGCCAGGCTGCACCTTGACACGCCACTGCAAACAAGGGCTAGTCACGGTGCAGCCTGGCAGTGTGTGTGCACACAGGTAACCTAACATCAGACGACTTGCCAAAAATTAATGTAACTATGGAAAGCTTTGTATAAACTCAGAATCTAGGGACTGGTTTCTTGCCATGTGATTGTAAGTGTGTTCAGGGCACAAGACGTTGGTCCATTAGACTTTCCGCTAACACTGGAGGATAATGTATTCATTAGGTCAAAATAGAATATACAAAAGAAAGTGTAAGAAAAAGCTTTACAATTTATGCAAATATGAAACTGGACAATACAATGGAGATTTGCAGACAGAACCTTAACTGGTTAGAACAAAGAGGAACAAACAAAACGATCAATGAGACAAGTAAAACTGTAATATATATCAAAGGCTACAAAATATATGGAAAAACAAGGAAAACCGCCGTATTCAGAGCAGGGCTGTGGAGTCGGGAAAAAAAGTTACTGACTTTGGTTTCAAAACAAAATTATTTTATACAATTAATATTGTATAGTTCGTTACATATTTACTTTCATAGAAGCAGTAAAGATCCTCTAACTCATTAGCTAGTGATTGATTCCTATCTGACCATGGTTGTCAGCCATTTATAAAGGAGTCAGAGTCGGGAAAAATAGGACTTGGTGCTTTTGGGCTACCGACTCCACAGCCCTGGTTCATGGCATAGATCAGGAGCACCGGATAAACATATATAATCTGAAAGGCTATAGATTGTGAGAAGCCGCAGAAAATATTGGGCTTTATACAGCAATTCTCAGCTAGGCGAAGTCTCCACCTTGCATTTCTTACTGTGAAATTGTAAGACTTTATTGTAAGACTATCTGCTCATGCACCCCCTTACTCACGGGGAGGAAGTCTCTTGTACAGGACTTCTTTGTGTCCACAGCCATCTGTGTAGCAACATGCACTGAAAGGGTAGTCACCCAAGTGTGTGTATAAAAAAAAAAAAAAATTATATAAATAATATGTATATAAATTATACAAATTATATAATTTAATTAAAAATTATATAATTTTAATAAAGTATATATATTTTTTTAAAACATACACGTTGCAAAAATATTTCAACAATATACTGTATAACCAGATCAAAAACAAGGAGATACAGGACATATAAGTATTAGGCTGAGGCCCCACGTTGCAGAAACGCAGCTTTTTTTGTTGCAGATTTTGCTGCGGTTTTTTGAGCCAAAGCCAGGAGTGGATTGAGCAGAAGATAGAAGTATAAGAACTTCCTATATATTTCCCATTTCTTTTATAGCCTTTCTTGGTTTTGGCTCAAAAAAACGCAACAAAAAAAAGTTGCGTTTTTGCAATGTGGAGCCTCAGCCTAAAGAAGCGATTTCCCATATTCCAGAAAGATAGTTTGCAGCTTCAGCACGATTAGGATGTCAATTCTTGGTGTGGATCTTCACTGCAAATTTCACCTGTTTCCATGACAGGGGTGAAACTAGTGAAAAAAATCCACAGCAAACATGTTTATGTGTGCATGTAGCTTAAAGAAATATTGCCTGATCTTGGCAGGACCAGCTGACTAAGGGTCAGCTGTATAAGGGTCTCCAAACTCTCCCTACAAATAGGAAGGGTCAGGCATGTAGCAGCCTACTCTACTCTCCCCATTAAACACACATGCCGAGTACTAAACCAAGGGGGTGTGTAGTGAAGAGCCAGGAGGACTAGCTCTTGCCTGAACAATTGTTCAGCCAACGGTGACTGAAGGGGATATGGGCACCTTAAGATTGAGGCCCAACATTACGGAAAAACAGCTTTTTTTTTGTTGCAGATTTTATATATTTCCTATTGTACATTCCTATTGTACTCATTCTTGGCTTTGGCTCAAAAAACACAGCAAAATCTGCAACAAAAAAAGCTGCGTTTCCGCAACATGGGGCCTCAGCCTAAAGGGATTTTCCAGACTTCTAATTGGTGAATAGGATAAGTCATCAATTACAGTTCGGCAGTGGTCTGACTCCCGGGCCCCTCACTGAGCAGCTGTTTGAGGAGGATGCAGCATTTGGGCAAGTGCTGCAACCTCATCATTCCTATAAAGCACAGCATCATACATTTGTACCACACCTCAGCCCATTCACTTCAATGGGACTGAGCTGCGATCACGTCATGTGACCAATGAACATAACATCAAATGCCCTGTGAAGCAGAAGTAGCCCTCAAGGAGCACTGCTGCAGCTTCAGACAGCTGATCTGTGGGGGCCCCATGTGTCAACTGATACTCAATTGATGAACAATCCTAAAGGATCGGTCATCAATGAATAAGTCCCAGAAAACCGCTTTAACTGAATGTCAGCCTGAGGATCTATCAATGCTAAAGCCACTAGAGAGGCAGAAGACCCCTATACACTTAAAGTTCGACACAGGAGTCTTTCTAGGGCCATTTTGACAGGTAGTAGATTAGCAATGGGGAGAAAAAAAAATATTTTTTTCCATCATTTTCAACCATTTCAATACAATGTTATGATGAATTCAGTGGTGACTATGCAGCGGTCACCACATGTAATATTTCTTGTAATCACCTGTCAGCGATGGAGGGGGGGGGGGGGGGAAACTTCACTTCAAAAAGATATAGAAAACCAGAGAAGAGTATAAAAATAAGAAACTATAACTAAGCAACCAGGCAGATTTGTTCGTATCTGTTGCTATGGTGGACAAAGCCTGCGTGATCATCCAGAAATACAATCATAGATGTAAAATAATAAGGATGCAAAGTAACTGTACAGAAAGTGCTGCAGGCAGGAGCGTCGCCCCCCAATGGATCATATACAGAGACCCGCACTTACAGATCCATTTTATGGACAATGGGGAACCCTCAGTAATACCTCTTCAGTTTCCTTCTAGGGGTGGCGGCAGAAGACAGGACTAGTCTGGTCAGCAAAATCTGACGCCTTAAGTCTCCTACAAAGGAGGTCTGCATGGAAGGCTTTCAGAGCTGTATAGCTGCCTACACCACCAGGCTGCTCACTCTTCCACCATCACTTTTATACTTCTGGCAGTAGACATGACCAGCATTATTGCAGGTACACAGTAAAGCAAACATATCAGGAGTATCTGAGAGCAGGATGTGATAGATACATGATAGATAGAAGCTAAGCTCCTGTGATATATAGGGTTATATGATTGATAGGTAGGTAGATAGATGGATAGATAGATAGAAAAAGAGAGGATAGATGCACACGACCGATTTCCACCTGTGAAACTTGGTCCGTGTGTTAGCCAGATTTACCGGCTTGAACTTCATGCTGGGAACAGGACTCCTAGCAGTATAGATATCTATGATGCCAGGAGTCCCTGCCTCCCAGCGACATACTGTCCTGTCCTGTACAGTATGTCGCTGGGAGCCAGGGACTCCTAGCATCATAGATAACTATACTGCTAGGAGTCCTGTTCCCAGCATGAAGTTCAAGCCGGTAAATCTGGCTAACACACGGAGCGAGTTTCACGGTTAAAATCAGTCATGTGCAGCTATCCTTAGAGCAAGATTTCTGATTAAAAAAGCAGAGTAAATCCTGACAGGACTCCTAGGGAGACAGTAAGAGTCCTTATTACCCCGCCCACACAGTGATTGACAGCTCTCCCTGTATCAGTAAGTCTGCCAATCACTGTGTGGGCGGAGTCAGAAGGACTCTCACTTTCTCTCCTAGGAGTCCTGTTAGGATTTACTCTGCTTTTTTACTCAAAAATCCTTCTCTACATCCAATAAACCTATATATCATAAAACTCAGCTTCTCTTCCCTTGTTCATATCCTACAACCTGATAGGGCAACAAATTACCTGATCTATCCGTCTCACAATGGGCTCTTCAGGGAGTCTTTCAATACTTACTTTCTTTGCAGTTTTATTTGTGATGACCCAAGAGTTTCCAGGCTGGCTGCGACCCTGGGTCATGTGATCATAACCAAGATCAGGACCCCAAGTTGCTCCGCCTCCTCCTGGGTTCCCTCCTAGTTACATGTATTATGGGGACTGACTTTACTATTATAATGATGTATTCCGCCAGCCCCATAGTACAAATAACTAGCAGTAAACGTGGGAGAGGTTGAGGAAGCACGGAGACTCGAGGGCTAGGTGCTGGTTCTGGTCACTTGACCCAGAGTCCGAACCAGCCTGGAAACCCATGGTTCGTCACCAATAGAACCATAGAGAACATAATTTTTGAAACCCTCCCTGGAGACCCCTCTAAATCTTCACTTTGCCCCATGTAGGCCAATGAAAGCTCATGGCAGTGTTAGCAATTCACACCTATCCCATCAGTGCTGAGAGCAGAAAATTACAGGTTATTAAAAGCAAGCGGCGTCTTCTAGCTCTGCATCCTCCAGTGAAGAACACAGCGAGGAGCCCTGAGATGGTATATGGGGTTACAGAATGGAAGATATATTTTTAATATATATACAATATGTAAATCACAGATTCCACAAAATAGGCTCCGAAGATATAAGAACAAATATATTTTATAGTATTTTTTTCTGGTATGGGACAATTATAAAATGTAAACAACTCTACATAACCACAAGGCCACCAGGAGCGGTCTCCATTATATTGTGGTAAGGGACAATACAGTGCGGGCCCTGCTGGCAGCAAGGGGTTATTTCATTTATTTCTGAAGTTTCATTAATAAGAAACACAAATATAAACTTTCTTAAAATCTTAAGAGAGAACGCTTAGTTTCGATAAATAAAGGAAGCTGGTGGTTGGTGCGGACCAGTACTTTGCAGCTGGTGGCTTGAAAAGCACTTCTGTTAGATTTGGTCTATTGTAGTCCATGTCTGGGGCACGTATGAGTAAGAAACCCATCAGTTTAATTGGAAAGAGGTACGGCCCGAGGTTCTGAGTCCGTGAGATCCGCCCATTGCTAGTACTCCTCTTCTTCGTCACCTGTGAAATGGTTTTGTTTTTTGCGGACGTTCCAATGTAAACACTCGGCCAGGCTGTCGAACCAGTCGTTCACCGGGTCTCGGAAACAGATGGAAGGGACTGGGTAACAAGAGGTAGTGATGCTAATACTGGAACGACACAAGGCAAGAGGTTCAGGGGTAAGATCACAAAAAAGGAGACGTAAGGGGGAGATTTATCAAGATTAACATCTCTGTCGTCAGTCTTGATTCCCCCCTGCGCTGGAGTAAGATGCACATTATGTATTAAGAGGCTGGGGACTTTTAATAAAGTAGGCACACCTTCTGCCCCCCATGTGCCAGAATCTCAAATCTACATCAGACAGAAAGATTTAAGCTATAACTTACTGCCGCCCTTCCCACTAAGCTCCAAAAAAGAGGCGTGGAGGACCCAGATGTGCCAAAATTTGACTTTTATGATGCATTGTATGCCAGAAAAATGGCATAAAATGTATTATAAATTCCCCATTATAAGTACCAACAGCAGACAGAGACCCAAGCACAATGCCCGCTGAGTCTTATATAGTGCAGTACAGCACAGATCTACTACCAAATATCAAAATTGGTTCATTAATCACATGGCCATGCTGCCGCTCAGTCCCATTCAAATGGGACCAATGGACATGATGTCACTTCCTGAGAAGAGGAAGCAGCGCTTAGCCTTAAAGGGATTATCTAGGGTTTTTGACACACACAGAGGAATCTGCCACGGATTTGGGAGCAGATCCAGCCCCTGAATCTGCCTCCCATTGTTTCCAATGGGAGGCAGAGATTGCAGTAGGACGCAGAAAAAAAAAATCAGTGTCTGCTCGATCTTGCTGCGGATTCTGCAGCTAAGGAGTCCCTGCTAATTAGACCCATTCATCTGTGGCAGTCCCGTGGTCGAATACGGCGGAGGAATTTCTCTTCATTTTCCGCCATGTGAACCTAGCCTAAGAGGATCAGTGCTGATCCTCTATTGTTCCTTCTGGAAATGTAGGAATGTAATTGTGTGTTACCTTTTCCCTTTCAATGGGGCATATCCCCAAACACGACAACACAATCTGACATTGTCCATTGATAATAATGTGTTTGAAACAGCCTATTCCTTAGGGAATGGTAATACCTTTCCAGGCAGAATAACAGAGGAAGAACAAAATACAAAGCTCAAAGAAAAGATGCTTCAGCATGATTATTTAATGGAGGATACAAATATTACTAATATAGATATTTAGGTGAAGTGTCACCTACTCTTTAATGGGGTTATCCAGTTTCTATGATTGATGGCCTTTCCTTAGAATAGGCCATCAATATTAGATCTGTGGGGGTCCGGCAACCAGGACGCCCGCAGATCAGCTGTTTAGAGATACCCCATAGACTTCAATAGGACATCGCTGCAGTACCTACACCCACTGCTACAGTTTGTATGGCAAGCTAGCAGCTCGGCTCAAAAAATGTAAACATTACAGAGAGCCCTGCTGCCTCGGTACAGATGATCTGCAGGGGTCCCGGGTTTCGGAAACCGCACAGAACTAATATTGTTGGCCTGGGTAACTCCTTTAAAGGTATTTTATAGGACTAGAATATTGTTGGCCCATCCTTAGGACTCTTGGCAACCCCACTAGTCAGTTGTTTTGAAGGAGGGCTGTAGAGTTTGTCATAAATTAGGAGCATCCTCAGACACTGCAGGGATGATCAAGACAGGTGTACTAAATGCCAGTCTTCATAAATCCCCCCCCCAGCGATCACATTTATGAAGTGTGTTAGGTAGGCAGTGACTATAGCAACTAGTTGTACAGATGTATCTTTTATATATGCCTGTAAAGCTCTATACCATCTGCTGCTGTAGGTGTAACAGCGTCCCTTACCTGTCTCCATGGCAGACCTCCTGCCTCTTCCTCCCATCAAATGAGACCCAAGCCGTGTTACGTGCATCAGGTGAAAGCATTATCTGAAAGAACAGCAAATGTATTAATTCTTTAAAGGACTTCCAGGAGAATATCCAGTATCGTCCTGAATGTGTCTGTAGCGGGATCTGACCCCATCTAGGAGGGAATTTCCATATACTTTAACAATGAACAGGAATCTTATTACTTTTGGCCTCCCCTAACACGGTAAGCAGATCACCACTTCATGACCAGACACATTTTCAGGTTTTTTTTTTTGGTACATTCACTTTTGAAGTTCAGGTTATTCAAATAACTTTTGCATCTTTTAGGACTTTATTTTTAGGTCATTTTTAATTTTGCATGTGTTCTCTTGCGATTGGGAAGGCAGGGGTGCTCATAAACAGTCTCTGCCTTCTCTCTGGGGTGTCCGGCTGTCACTGTTAATGCTCCATTTACTAATGTACATGCACCAAACGTACTCTATACTATACCAATATGTGCAATACGCTTTGGAACTGCTTACAGCAGTTGTCTTGGTACCATATGCCATCAGTGTTTGAGCAAGGGGGAAGGGGTCTGACTACTGTGCCCCCTGCCAATTACTAGAGGGAATCCAATATGGGATAAAGTGGTATTTAAGGGTGTAGTCATACACTGATGTGGCTTTCACTTTAACTGCTGTGACCCCTGAAGATCATTACAGCCGACAGTGGCAGCCCATCCTAGCAATATACAACCAATGTTTGTACTTAGAGAACCCCTTTAAGGTTAAAGGGGTTGTCCATGAATTACAGAAAATTCAGGGGTAGCTGGTGTGGGTCTAAAACAACAACAAAAAAAGAAGGAGATACCTGTCTCTGACACTCTTTTGTGCAGTCCTGGCCCCCTTCCCGTCATGTACCCAAAGCGGGGAGGTTCACACGACCACTGAGACCAAGCAAGTGGATTCAGGGGCCTTAGGTAAGGAAGCGGTGACATCACTAGTCCAGCAACCAATGATTGGTCTCAGCGGACATGAGAGCCTCCCTGTACCCGGCACACGAGGGGACTGCACAACAGAGCATTGGATACAGGGGAGTATGCCTTTTCTTTTTTGCTTTACATTCACCCCAGAATTTTCTGTAATTTATAGGCAACCTCTAACACTGGGGTCATCTCCATTTTTAACATTAATTACAAGTAAATCCATTAGATTGAACAGAAAAGAAAAAAAAAATCTGATGACTATTAAGTTACGGCCGCCTATGGCAATTCTCCAAGATGAATTCTTACTGGATTAAGCCTCCACCCCAGACTGGATCTTTCAGCTTGAACCAGTCTAGGCATTACTTGATCCCATGGTAAAGTCCTGGCATCGCTACGTGTGGCATTATTCAGCTTGGCATTCAGTTTGTGTGGATTAACAACAAATATATACAAAAAAAACCAGCATAGCGGCAAATAGAAACCGGCTCAGAGAAACGCTGTTATAGAAAAAGTATGAATATTCATGTATAGGAGGGACTTACCTTCAACTCCACCCCAGCAGGTACTACTATTGGTCGGAAGGACAGAGAATGGGGACAGATAGGGGTGATCATAATGGCTGGTACGTTCGGATGAATCATGGAGGCGCCAGCTGCAGCAGCGTATGCCGTACTGCCAGTTGGGGTGGACACAATGACTCCTGAGGTTGGAGACAAGAAATACTATAAATTTAGAAAATACTGGAAACGGCAAACCACAAAAGTTCACAAACGACATAAAAGCCTTAGTTTAATATTGTTTAAGGTCTACTAAACTAAAACTAAACAGCAGCCATTACTAAAAGGTAGTCTGTGAGAAGATTTAGGTTAAGGCTAGACGGTGACTTTGGCCATGACTTCTTTCACGCAACCAAATTGCTGGGTCGTCCTGCGACTCCTTCACTAATGTAAGTGAATGGAGGTGCTTTACCACCCAGGGACTTCTAGTTACAAAATGATCAAGCACTGTTCAGAGTGCCCTCAGGGTCACAATGTGATTCCATTCACTTACAATAGGGAAGGAGTACAGGGGGATCTGAAGATCTTTGTTTGCGCAATAGGAGTAGTCCGTAGTCCTAGTCTTATGCCTACCAAATGAGTCCCACAGCATGTGACAGATCCAACATCAGCAACCATTAGGGTGCTCTGGTTGTACTGATAATAGACACAGTGCATGAGCAGTACGTCTGTGATACCATTGTCTACAGCAGAGAATGTGCCGCGAATGTGCCATGCACTCCTGGTTTGGTGATATCAATGCTGGGGTCTTCAATCAAGGCCAAGGGGGTTTGTTGGACACATTTGCCTGTTTTGGTGCCGCATTTGGGGCACTTGGCAATGGATTTGCATACCAAGTGAAAGTGGAATGGCACACTGATGACATCCGTGTGCCGCCCGTGCCGCCACAGCCCTGTTCACTGCTCCCAGTGAGCCCGGGCCACAAAATGGAAAGGTATAAAACCTGTCCTGAGTTTTGCCCCAGGCTCACTGCTGCATACATGGGCCTGTGATAATACAAGGGCGTGTATATTAGGCCATAGAAAAGAATGGGTCAATGTGCTAGCCGTGAAAAACACAGGTAGCACACTGACAAAGCATACAGTTGTGTGCATGTAGCCTTATTAAGAGACTCTTAAGTGCACGGACCCTCCTGGCAGGTGTACATTTCAGGTATAACTCACACCATTTTGACCTTGCTGAGTGACCTTGATCCTTACCTGCTCTGCCCACTTTTATCTAAAAAGTGATGAGCAAATCAGAGCCATATTCATCATTGTCTGACAGATTAGCGGCTTTCTAGTAATATTTGTGATTTCTCGTGAAAAGTGTGGCCTCCATAGTGCTGACAAATTAGTCAAATTCAACAATTGTGCTTGATACAAAAAGTCACACATTTCTAGGGGCAAAAATCACTCCACCCCGACTCTAAAAAGTTGCCTAAAAAAAGTCACACTACCAAACAATAAAGGATAATGATAAATGATGTCAGTTTTCCAAAGTCTTTTTGTAAATGATGCCAAATTCTTTAAGCATTTGCAACTATTTGTTGCGTTTGTCTCAATTTACGCAATTTTTTGATAGTAGATGAAGTGGTAAGACAAGCCATTTTTTGGACCATCTAATGAATCCCCCCCCCCCCCAGGAGTCTGGTAGAGGTTTGTCCCCCTTGCATGCCATCTTATCCTCCTAAGCTAGGAGGTAGAAGGGACAGCCATCTTATCTGTATGGCCTGAAAGACTATATAACCTTAATTAAAAGTGGATTTTCATTATCAAGTATTACCATCTCCTTGAACTGTAGTGATGAGATGCCCATCTAGGAAGACGTCTACATTGGAGAGATAAGAAGAAGGGCCTCTGTCCACCACCACTTCATTGAGAACCTATAAAAGTCACAGAAAATCAAGTTTATTAAGTGGGAGCTGCAGAAACAGCACAGCACAGCTAAACTACACTGTCTCCATAGCTCCCATGCACCTCTATGGACGCCAAGGTAACAACACAGAGCAGCGCTGCTCATGCGCTTCTATAAACCCTGCGCTGACAGGGGTGTCGTGAAAATACCTTTTTGTGTTCAAGTGCAATCCTGCTGCTGAAAATAAATTAACTTTTATTCCATATACAAAGAAGGGCACCCAGGTTGGCGCACCTGCCAGAACACCCTTTCACCTGTGATCACTACCCAATGTCGGCCTCTAATATAAAGCTAGACCCAATGTCCCGATGTGTGACAAGATTGCACTTTGATGCAAAAACGGTATGTTCACTATGTCACTGAGCCCTCCTACAACAGCATGTAAGTGGTTTAGAAGGAAGTTTCATAGTGCTAGACCCCCTTTAACTCCTTCTGTATCCAACAACCCACCTGATACTTGGTTTGCTTGACATGATCCTTCTCTTGCTGGTTGACAATGAGCCCGTTTTCTTCTACACCGTTTTGTACTAAGTTTTTCTTCTCTTTGTGCACCTTCACTTTTAGCCTGCTGCGGAGGACAAGTGCCGCATTACCTGGCCAAGGACAAGTCAATACGGATATTAGATTTACAAGCAATAATAACACACAGATCAGCATCAGTAAAAACGTAGGGTTATAGTTTCACTGGTAAATCTGTATCTGCTTCATAATCGTAGAGCGCTGTACAAGCAAAAATGTATTTATTTGTCTTGTATAGCGCCATCATATTCCGCAGCGCTTTACAGACATTGTCCATCATTGTCCCATATAGGGCTCACTATCTACATTCCCTATCAGTATGTCTATGGACTGTGGGAGGAAAACGGAGTACCCGGAGGAAACCCACCAGACATGGGTAGAACATACAGACTCCTTGCAGATGTTGTCCTTGGACTCCAGCACTGCACGGGTACAGCCATCTCTGCTGGGACACCCCATGTTTGCAGCAGGGAAGTCACAATAACTATAACCAGAGAGGAACTGAAGTGGTTGTCAGGGCTGTGGAGTAGGCCAAACCACCAACTCAGATTATGACTCCTTCATAAATGGCTGACATGCTCAGTCAGGAGCAGTAAAGATCCTCTAATTCACAAAATAAAACTAGTGAATGATTCCTATTGATTATACAACAACCTATAAATGTAGTTAATAATATAATACTAATTATTAATAATACATTATTTTATATATATATATATATATATATATATATATATATATATATATATATTTTACACATTTATTATTAATATTAATTAAAAAATATTAAATATCAGTAAAAATAAATCATTTGATTTTAATAAAAAAGTAGAATTTTTATTTTATTTTATTTTTTTTACTCCATCCAAAATTTGCCCCAGCTCAGATTCTGTAGCCCTGGTGGTTATAGTTGTCAGCTTTAGCTAAAGAAAGGGCAGTGCCCACTATATGGACCACAGGTTCATCCAGAATACACCCTATTGGAGGGTGTGACTGCTGCTCCTTACTTTGACTGGAGGACATATGAAGCCTCGTAACATTACATTACACCTACTTAGAGATCAGGACATGTTATTGAGGCTTTTCTTTTTATCATGTGCTCAGACAACTCAATGTTCCACTTTTAAGCGCACTGTTCACTGAGTGATCACCAAGCGGCTCAGACAAAGGGGTGAAACAAGAGCGTCACTCACCGACAAGGAGCTTGGCTGACCCTGTTTTGACCTCAGTCTGTTTTCTTACCTTCTATAACCTGAGTGACTTGAGTCTGGAAGTTGTCAAAGCTAAAAGGGGTGAGAAACCCCAGTGATCCCAAGTGGAAAGCCATGACAGGAGGGACACTGTCCTATAAGGAAAAAAAAAAAAAAAAAAAAAGGGATTAGCCCTTTAGAAACACATATTAATACGAGCAAATGTTACGGACCAGGAGTAGATTTGCCTAAACAATGCAATACGTCATCCCATGCAAGCAGCTTCGAGAGGTCACTGACGTGGTGAACAGATGAGTGATTCTAATACAACATCAGCTCTGCAAAACCCACAACCGAGCACTTACTGAGAAACCTTGTCCTAGGACAGAACAAAGGAAAAGAAGAGGGAGGGCAGGGGGGAGGCCAAACAAGCAAAGATGTCCTTAAAGGGAACCTTTCACCTTCTCCACCAACTCCCGATTCTGACGCAGATGGAATTTTTCTCTAGTCCCCACCATTCCTGAGCAATCACTGCTGTTAGTTTTAGCACCCGGTATGTTAATTAGTCTCTCTACTGTCAGGTGGGTGGTCTCAGACTATCTGCTCCAGCCCAGGATCTCCCACCTGACACAGAACATAATTAACACGTTGGGTGTTCAAACTAACAGCACTGTTTGCTCAGGAACGGTGGGGGCTAAAAGAAAAAAATTTCAACTACGCTAGAATCAGAGGATGCAAAGTGTTGGAGTTGGTGGAAGGTCCACTTTACATAAGTGTACAATATCCTTATTAATTCCACTAAGAAATGAAAGCTGTAAAAGTCAGTTTTATTAAGACTGGGACATAGTACGCCAGTGCCAATCAGTCGCTGCACTGGTGAGATACGCCAAAGTTGTTAAAAACCCCTCTTAATACACTTGTGCGTGTACATGCACCAGAAACTCTACACCGGCTAGGAGATTTCAGGTGTTCCTTACATCAAGTTATAGTAAATAAGTGGAGTAGTGAGGACCCTCCACCTCCTTTCCCGCTCCACAAGCAGTTATTGCTTTTACAAACTGCACCAAAAAAAAACTAATCATTGTTTACAGCGGGTTTTAGATTTCACCATAGACTTTCATGGAACATCTGACTGAGGCATCAAAAAAAAAACGTTTTTTCAAAAAGTTACTAAGTAAAACCACCCAAGAACAGCCCTACAACGGTCCAGCCCTACAACGGTCCAGCCCTACAACGGTCCAGCCCTACAACTACAACGGTCCAGCCCTACTACTACAACGGTCCAGCCCTACTACTACAACGGTCCAGCCCTACTACTACAACGGTCCAGCCCTACTACTACAACGGTCCAGCCCTACTACTACAACGGTCCAGCCCTACTACTACAACGGTCCAGCCCTACTACTACAACAGTCCAGCCCTACAACTACAACGGTTCAGCCCTACAACGGTCCAGCCCTACAACTACAACGGTCCAGCCCTACAAATCTGGTATAAAAAGAGAAACATTTGTACTCCCCATAAACACCATGAAAGGTCACAACTGGATCTAGAAACCAATGGGCCACTTCACCAACTTTTCTTATAGAATAGGCGAGTAGATCCATTCTATAGTAAACCGCATGTATAGTATAAGAAGTTCTGAGGGATTAATGTCTTCATATGGTGGAGATCTAAGTTCCCACATGTAAATGTAAAAAAAAATTCTCCCTTCCTTTAACTGCACTCCTGTAAAATGAAATCTACTGGATGGAGATCCCATTACACAATCACAATAGTCAATGATGTTCCTTACTCTTGGTACAAAATGTTGACCGAGTGACCAGAACTGACCTGGAAAAGTGACGATGCATACAGCAAGGTCCCGTCTCCTCCAAGGCAAATAATGAAGTCAATCTGGTTGGAGATGTCATCAAAATCTGGTAAATGATGAAACATTCAGATTAGCATTCAGGGACGTCAAGGTGGCCATGCAATGCAGATAGCTGAAGGAGCGTTCAGACAACAGCTACGCCTTTCCTATAGCCATACAAAATTGACTTGCTCCAGCATGCATATATTCTCCATAAGGAGAGGGGAATAACCTACTGCAAAGCACCTCTCACAGCAGATTATCTACCCGGGGAACTAAAGGAAGGAACATCTTGAAATTCAATAACCCGATCCATCTTTCTCCCCCCGACAATCTGCCATTGGAGGAGAGTCGGGAGACAACCATACACACTGGCTGACTGACAGGGCAGCCATCTACTGAGCATGGCCACCTATATTCTCGATTCTTTACTATATCTGGGAATCAGATGGTAGAATTCGGGTGTGGAGGTAACAAACAGCACCTGAAGAGAGGAGTGTTCACAACCTGACACACTGGAGGCTCCTGAGGACAGGGGCGGGTCACACAACCCAAATGACAGTACGAAAAAGTAGAACCAGTTTAACAAGACTATGGGATCACAGTACTTTTATTAAAAAGGGACTC
This sequence comes from Leptodactylus fallax, assembly GCA_947044405.1. Classification (NCBI taxonomy): domain Eukaryota; kingdom Metazoa; phylum Chordata; class Amphibia; order Anura; family Leptodactylidae; genus Leptodactylus; species Leptodactylus fallax. The sequence goes on from CAMRHE010000270.1 coordinate 1,790,907, forward strand.
AGTTTCCACAGCACCAAGGATCACAGTCCAATGGACAGGGCCCAGAAAGGCTCGTAAAAATAAGACTCAAGTTTCTTAGGACATGCATGTAAGATGTATCCTGCACCTCTGGACAGTCATATGTAAACTGCAGTGGAAACATTATGGTACACTATAGGAGTCTACGCCAGAAGTCAGTACAGTGTTATCATACAAGGGCTCATTGACCACCATTAAAGTAAACAGATCAGAATTCCTTGTAAATTCCACAGCCTTTTAGAGAAAAATTCCTGTGACATTAGAACAGGTCTAGTCAACTGTACAATCCTAATAATCTATTATACTGATAGGAGAAGAGCTGCAGTAACTCGCCACGGCCACTACAAAGTGTATGGAGCCATCTGCTTCTGGCTCTGTACACTGTATATTTAAAAGGTGCTGTAAGCTGATTGGTTGGGGTGCCAGGGGATGGACCCCCACTAATCTGTCACTGATGACCAATCCTAAGGATAAGTAATCACTATCTAAAGGCTGGACAACCCCTTTAAGTGCACAACATATTCCAAGTATTCCCATTCTTGTTACATCTGGTCAATGTATACTGTATAATCTACTCTGTGGACATGTTTCTACAGGATAAAGCTCATTTAATCATAAAAAATACACATTTTTAAATACCCCAGCAATCCAACCCTTAATTTTTGTAGCATAACCCCTTTATTTATCTTCTATCTACATAGCAAACCTCTGCGGGGTCCGGGGGTCAGACCTCCACAGATCAAGACACAGAAGACCTATGCTGTGTATAGATCATCCATATCAACATTACATTTGGAGCAGGAAAGCCCCTTGACCCATGTCCTCTGCAGGATTTCTACAGGACTGATGTGTCTTGAAGAAAAGCCTGCAGGCTGACAAACAATGTGGACAATTATATCTCCCTTTACTTTTATCATTCCCTTTTAGATTTAGCGTTCCTTTAAAGGGGTTTTCCACGCTAAATAACTGATAACTTACCCTTAGGTTAGGTCATTAATTAAAGACTGGCAGGGATCCGACACCCGGGCTCCTGGCCAATCAGCTGTAGTGTTAGAGGCTGTGGTGTTCGGGTGAGCGCTACAACCCCTTCACTACTTACCAAGCACAGCGCTGTACATTTGTACAGTGGTTGTGCCTGGTATTGCAGTTCAACTAATTCACTTGAAAGGGACTGAGCTACGATCTGGCCATGGGACTGATGAAAGTGATGCCTGTGCAGAGGCTGCTTCAAACAGCTGATCCGCACGGGTCCCAGGTGTCGGACCCCCAGGGATCTTCAATTGATGACCTATCCTAAGGACAGACCATCAACTTAAAAGTCCCGAAACCCCCTTTAATAATGTTGTAAAGTGCCAGACCTGAGATGTGGCTGTCTTGTAATGTGATGTGGGTCACCTAATAGCAGCTACACAATTACATAACCGGCTTTACACACATCAGGAGATTTGGCAGTATTTAGTTAACTTTCAAGCCAGACATTTGTAGAGCTGCGAGTCAACAGATCTGCGGGAGATACCTTCTCTAAAAGTGCAAAACTTCTTCTTGACTGGTCCAAAATTCTCGTCATTCACAATGGCCGGGTCCTCCAGGACCTTTTTCTCCACATAAACAATCATGTTCTTCTGCTAAATAAAGACGGAAAAGGTAAAAGTGAGCATCAGTAGTTTCCAACATTTATTACGTGGCTGGCAAGAGATTCTCAGAAACTGCCAGACTGGTGTGAACAGAGGCATATACATACAGATACCAATTCTGTCAAGGAAAATCATCCCCATAGTTCCAAATATCATCCTTCGCACTTCTCAAATTTCTAAACAAATCTTAAAGGGTTCTCCGGACCCAATGTTGGCCAGCTGTACAATTTTTGGAGCCTCTCAACACACAGAAAATGTTAGGAGATGTCCACTTAGCCAAACATTGGCTAGCACAGGCATAACTAGAGGGATGAGGTGGTGGCAGCTACAACCGAGCCCAGAAACGCCCTAGTATCAGACCCCTCTTACCTCTGTAAGGAACACACAGAGTTCCTTGAAGGGCTGCAGCAGACTGGCGTCTCTGACCTTCTTGATCACCAGCACACTTTTGGGCGGCTTGTTCCATGTGAGTAGCTGGCTGGCAGGGTCCTGAATATGCCTAAAAATGTAGATTTTAAACAAAAAAAGGACAATTAGAAACTAGAGTTTCCCGGAAATATAAAATGATTATCATCCACTTCTTTAGAATCTGTCCAGTAAGACTGCAACACGTCTACCAATGCTCAGAGGAACCAGCAGGCGTTGCGTACACCATGGATACTTTAATTCCATTCTGAACGTCAGCGTTTTCTAAGAACCTTGAGTCGTGACCGCACAGTGATGTCACAAGTCTTAAGAAGATGTCGGAGCATTTTGTAGACAGATAGATGGCGAACATCTTGGTAGAATAAGGAGAATGAAGCAATCTTGGTTTCTGGTATTGCAGGGTAAGTGGAGACGCTCGGGCTGACTGACAGCAGAAAATGACTTTTTTCCCAGACCAGCGGAGAGAAAGCAGCAAAGTGATGTGCGTCTTGGGGCTCACACTGGATCCATACAGTGGGCTGATCACTAGACGACTACGGGAACCAATCAGGGATGAGATTAATATTAAAATGTAGAGAAAGTCACAGGTCTATGTAAAGACGATGAGAGACAGCGCCAAGGAACACGCCATCATAACAGTGGCCGGAACATGGGATGAGCGTTGAGTCTAAGTGATCTGAAGAGTTCAATGTTTGCTCTCTCACACAGGTAAGACAGTCCTCGCTCTATCTACTCACCACATCCGGTGAGGACCTACGACTAGGATAGGTTATTACCTGTTCGATGAGGTCTGACAGCTGTGACCATCACAATCCCAAACGTACTTAAAGGGAAGTCTGTCCCCAGAACCCAGCATATCCACCCTGCCCTGCAGATAGATAGGTTAGGGTCACCTCAATCACACAGAGTTTCCCCCCTTGTGAATTGCCTTTGTTGCCGAGATATCACTGTTTTTGTCAGTATACGTATGAGATCTTTGGAGCAACAAGGGCATTACCATCTGAGCTTGTCTCTCAGTCATTCGGGTCCGCTGGTGGTTCCAAAGCGCCGCTTTAGAGGTTACATATTGACTAGAATGGGGTCCGCCAGGTTTCCGGCGGAGAGAAAAGTTCTCTGTTCAGGACTTTTCTCTCCATCGATTTTTGGCAGTTTCTTTGGCGGAGTCTCCAACGGCAATGTCCAAGTTGCCCCAAAGAACTTATTTCCATATTGACAAAAACAGTAATATCTTGGTAACAGAGGCCGCAATTTACAAGGCGAAAACACCATTTGATTCAGGTGACCCTAACCTATCTATCTGCAGGGCTGGTCTGATATGCTGGGGTCTGCGGACAAACTCCCTTTAATAATGGCACGGAAATAGGATGTCATGAGAGTCAAAATACCCTTTGACATGGGGATTTTTTATATGAACGTTCGCTCCTGATCATTGCCTTGGCCCGATCATTTGTTGTGGAATGGGATGTGCTGCTGACAAGCATATAGGGTGTACCCTATAGGGTGAATGATCGTTCCACATCACATACGAATGATGATGACTCCGATGGAAGCAGATAAGTGCCCGTCGACTTCCTATATCGCTAGCAGGCACTTGTTACGGACATCTGATCTACCTAGTAATAGGACCCCGACTGCTGGGACTGCCACAATCCCTAGACAACAGGGCCGCAGTACTAGGTAAAGTGCAGCATCCTTTAAGGAATTTTACCCAACTGTAGCTCCTTCCCTCTAGGACAAGTGTCTGATTCCTTGTCACCAGACAGTAAGGTCATATCCTCGCCATCACTTAACACTTAAACCCAGAGCTTATATATGGAAGTCATTTTCCAGAATGAAAGATTAAAACTATATCTGCCAAAAAAAAGTCGGGCCATTTTTGCCCGTTTGACCCTATGGTATTGTCTCTATAGTAGTATAATGTATTCAGGGCAGACAATAATGGGTTGAGACAGACTAGATGCAAGCTTCGTAGAACTACAACTCCCAGCAAGCGCTGAAAGCTGTAGGCATGCTGCAGGCTGTGGTTGTACACTATGGGAAAGTCAGAGGTTGCAGAACGCTGGATTGGCTCACAACGATGGCGTCTGTAGTCCAATTGCGGCAATAAAGTCTTGCTCAATGCGTGAACGATGCAATGTAAGAATTGTCCCCATATCTACTGTGTGTGAAGAAACATGTACACTGTTCCCAGCAGAGCGCCTGAGCTGCAGTGTCGTGCCTTTGTCTGTCTATAAAGCTTCTTATATTATTCTCCTGCATTTGGCTTTATTGCGGAGTTATAGCGCCCCCGACTGCTGATCTACAAGTAAATATCATCTGAATCTACATAAACTCCTCTCATACGGTGCCGAGGTAATATTTGCTTACAGGGGACGATGTTCTCTGAAGACTAGTTATATTTCCTAGAATTGAGAAGTTTCTCCTTATGTAAAACGGAGAAACATTCTTAGGAAATGTTCAGACTACATTTGTGGTTTATATTTTTTACACTGGGAAAAGATTTCCCCATCATATTTGCTGGGGTGTATCTATAGTCCATGGTCCTACGTATGCCAAAAGTGAGCCCTCTTCATATAGGATCAGGGGTTGAGAGTCAATGTTCCTTTTACTTTACTGTATGAAACAGTCAGCCATACTTTTACTAACCCCTTCCTCTAGTAACAGGATGGCATAGAGTTACCTACATTAGGGCTTTTACGTCCCAGTCAACATGGATACCATTACAGATCCCAAAGGACCTGTCCAAGATATGCTGCCATACAGGAGCAGGGCTTATGTAGATGACCATATTATGGCTGCAAATGCCATCCCAAGCACAAGCCTGAAGACCCGGACTAGCGGCATCACAGGGATCTGTGGGATTGGGACATCCACCCACAATACAGTCCATATAGTATGGCTGCATTACGACCATCTGAATCAATCCTTACTAGTCAGCCCTGCCATTCAAGGTCATAGAAGGCTGGGAAGTCAAACCATGTGCGTTACTCAGCTTTCCCAGATAGAGAAAAATCTGGCATCTTGACAAATCTAATTCTTGCAGATGATCCCAATATTATAGGAGACACATGACAGATACACAAAAGGTTGATGGTGCCTTGTATATAGGGGTTACACAGCTGCAGGACACTTCATGTCACAACCTGCGGCAGCTCAATGGCAGATGGAGAGGACACGCCGTATTATTGTCGTGACAACAGAAACCGCTGATATACAGATTTCTTATACAACCCCTCCAGAGCAATGGTCGGCAGCCTGCGGCTCCCCGGCTGCTGTGAATCCGGCTGCGGATAACACTACTCAACCTATAATAGGACATGCACGGACATCCGTATTATCTACTCCCTCCTACAGATTATTGTATACAGAGCCCTGAAGTGCCGCAGCTCGCCCCGTGACCTGAGGGCTTATTACACTGCATTATTTGTGTCTGTGCCCATATGATTCATAGCGGGTAATGGGCACGTACCAGCCTCACTACAGTAAACTCATATTTATAGATATGTATCAGAGAATGCAAAATAAACTCATATTTATAGATATGTATCTGAGGATGTAAAATAAACTCATATTTATAGATATGTATCAGAGGATGCAAAACAAAAAAACTAGGTGGGATTTGGTGGCGCTACCTATTGTTATCCACAGGCAATTTAAAGGATTTCCCAGGAATATAACCATAGTTAAATCTGCAGACAATAAATAGTTTGAAAATATAAATATTAACATTTTAATATTAAAAGTGGTGACATCTTTTGTCTTGATCTTTGCCAATGGATACGACCATCAATACAGGAACGTTTTATGATCTGGGACTTGTCAGAATCCCAGCTATGATGTCCTTATTGTGGCCGGGTTATCTTCTCATACATGTAGTGTCCCTGCCGGATAACCTGTCCGCAATAAGGACATCATGGCTGAGTTTCAGGCCATAGAAAGTTCCTGCATTCATGGTCGTCTCCATTGGTAACCGATCGCAACAAGATTGTTACCACTATAGAAAAATCTATAAAATGCTGCAAAGTTTTTAATTGACAACCTATGAAGACAATTGATTTTAATCACCATTAAGATGATTAGAGGAAAACTTAGAAATAATACATTTTGATATTTTTTTTTATCTGCAAAACTGTTGATACATATAGTTATGTGCATGGAACAAGTGTTTAAGCCTCTGCCCCCATCATAGCAAAATCCAGGCTGCACAGCCAGACCCACTTTTCATGATGGATGTCGCCAGCCCCTCCTGCAGACCCCATTATAAGCAATACATTTCCATCAAATACGATGGAACTGGAAACAGTCTCCAATGTAGATGTGAACAGAGCTACCTCTCCGAGGCATAATGTAATAATGCTGAGGATGTTGGAGAAGAGAAGGATGAAGGGAAAAAGGATGAGAAGAAAGTGAAGAAGAATGAAGAAAAATACAAAAAGGAAAAAGAATACGATGACAATATGATAATATACAGGATAGGAGTTATCACAGTGGCTGATGCAGGATGATAAATCCGGTGTGTATCTTTAGACTGTCTAATCTAGGTTTATACCACCTTTATATTGGCTTACACTAGCGTTGCCCTCTTGTTGTTCGGGTCTGCCGGGGGACCCCATTGATGGAGAGCCGAACCAGTGATACATCGGTTACACACAGACACCGGCGGACCCCACTGGCTAGAATGGGGTCCCCTATTTTTATACTGAAATCAGTAGAAAGTAATGTCCTCCGCGCAGGACTTTTCTCTCCACTGATTTTTGGCAGATTCTCCAACAGAGACTCCGGCGCCGATGTGAACCCAGCCTTAGTTTGAGGGAAAATTTTATGGTGTGACTAATCCATGCCCCCTTTTTCTAAGAATCCATACCCACATGTCTAACAAATCAAAAATGTTTAGTCCAAACTAGATGCAACGCACTGTGCCATGTTTAGGCCAGAGTCTAGTCGTGACATAACAGTAAGCCAGGGCTAGTATTCCCCCTCTACTACTTGGTCCGCTGAGCTTACAATCTATCACTTTTTTTTTGATAAGTTTACTCAAGTACCACAAAACGACAATGATTTAGAGCCAATAAGTTACACAACATCCAAGACACTTCCCTCACTAAAGCATTCCAAGTAGGTGTGCACAATGGCGGATAGCAGCGGACACACACAACTCCCTTCCAAAAGAAAAAAAAAAAAAAAAACCTTAAAATATATACTTTTTATATGTTAATATAACAATAAATCAGTGTTTTTTTCTTAGATAAGATATATAAAAATATGCAAAGCAAATCATGAAATGCGACACTCAGCTCTGCTCCATCTGTAGAGCAGGCGGATGTATCACCGAGCCATGAAATCTAATGTGATGAGCGGCTCAGAACGGTCTCTTGTGTGTGTACAGTGACAACCATGTTGTGGCCGGGTACTGTGCACAATCCACAAGAAGCAGATACACAACACACACACACACACACACACACACAAGCAGAGAGCATAAAACCTCATGACATACACATACAATAAATATATAGTAAAATAATAACAACCATAGCAGTATACACACATTGCTGCCCATCCCTTCCAGTAGATGAAATTCTGGTGAAATCAGACGTTATCCAACAACTGCAGAATAAGCAGAGCCGGGGCAGCGAGGACACATGCTTGGAAGGCTGCCCTGGTCTCTGTCTATTGCCTGCTTCAATTCAATAAAATGTACTCACATCATGGACTTATTCATGCTGAGAGCGGGGGCACAACAAGGGGTAGGATGGCTGCAGATACTAACCATTGCCAGGTATTCCTCGGAAGGTTTCTAGGCTTCACCTTGTCAAAAATCTTCATGGTGTCTTGCATAAAGCTCACCGTCGGAGAAGAAAAGTGAAAAATCTGGAAGACCAGAGGATTCTGCTAATGGCAAGCTGGCATTGTAAAAAGCAAAAACCCAAGGAGTCGGAGAAGGAGAAGAAAATAAAGGAGTGGAGACGTCTTGCCTGTGTCAGAGGGGCAGGAGGAGACCTTGACAATTACAGATCAAGTCATTTCTAAACTCCAGCATGATGTGGTCTTCTATCCCGGGAACTTAAGTGAAAACAGCTGCACGTGTTGCTAAATGGTGGCAGCACCGGGAAAGTTTGCCGTGTCTTCGTACAGTTATCTGCCATTCCACTCACAAAGCAGGGGATGGGCCGCTCCTTCTGCAAACCTGAAGATGGGGAAACTTCCTTAGAAAATGTCAATGAACAACTTGAGGAGACTTCGCTCAAGGTGCCTGTCCTGGGATGTAGGCAGGTCTATTTGAGAAGTTGGTCAGACAATGAAGAGGGGGGGGGTGAAGATTTAATAAGGGCTGGTCCAGGTAGTCAGGCTGACATTGGCAGGCGGCCACAGCACTGCTTCTTAAGACATGCTGACTGTATTACATAATGCTGATCCTGCCCAGTGGGAGGAGGAGGAGGAGGAGGAGGAGGAGTGGTGCGGCTCTCACTCAGGTGGAGGGGGAGTCAATGATGCACTCACTGTACAAACACATCTTCAGATTACCAGGGCTGATCCTACACATGACACACCAGGAAGACAGGTCCGTCCTCTATTCCCCCCCCCCCAGTACCTGGAATGGGGCCTCTGAAGTGCAGAGTCGTCTACCAAGAAGCAAAAGGCCTGAGGCTCCTCAGCGAAACTACATGTGTCACCATCAGACTGTCAGGGCAGGCTGAGAGATGTAGTTCTACAACAGCGAGAGAGCCTCAGGTTGCAGGGAATATGCGTAGACTAATGTTCTATCTAACGCTAAAGCTAATTTTGCAGAAGTTATAAAAAACCCCAAAAATGCAGCTTTCCTGTGACATGTGACCTCAGCCTCCTGCTCTTTTCACAATGCAAAAAAATGCAGGTTTTTCAGGGGGTTTCAGCAAAAAGACAAAACCAAAAAACCACAATCAGATGTTACATTACGAAACTCCCGTACAATGATTTTTTGGCTTGTGGAGGTTTATTTCAGCTTGTCTGGTGTTTCGCTACTCGCATGTCCTACGTATTTTTTTTCCGCAGGTGTTTTCCTATAGACTATTCGATTTGATTGGGGATTTTCCCATTGGAATTCCAGGCACGTATAGAAGTAACTATAGGGCTTGTATGCCAGAAAACTGGCATGGAAGTCAAGACAAAAAAAAAGAAAACATTTTTTTTACGCAAATTAGAATTTTTGAGCAAAAATTGCATCTTTCAGTTTCGGTCCCCGCATGCCACTTTCCTCCTTTGAGGAAATAGCGTAAATGTAGATGATAAATAGCGTTGTATAGACATGGATTGGGTTCCCTGGTAGAGCAGCAGAAATTTTACTACGAAATTGCATCAAATTTCTCCGAAATGTCTACACGTAGGAGGGTATAGTTAGTCAGTCCTTTAGTAATACCTTGAGGATCCTGTATGTCTAACAAGGCCGCAGTCTTAGGATGGCCATACATATTAGATAGCTGTGGCTATCCATTATTTGGTTAACATTGTTGTCTCCAGTTCATGTGCATGCTCGGCCAATGGCGTATGTCTTCTCTAGGCAGGGAAGTCATGGTTAGATACAGGGGATATTAGGATCAGGGCAGGTTGAAATCCAACGCCCTGATCCTAATATCCCCAATAACTGCAGTTTGGAGGCCCCATACAGATTAGATGGGCAACGGGTTTGGTCAACAGCGCTTTATAGCTGTGACTAAGGAATTTTACTTCTGACTAATATCTGTATATCGCAGGTATTATTCTGTTTTATCTAGGTTATCAGATCAATACTGTGCATGTTAAAATCTAACACACCCGACCTTTCCCACCCCTCAACATCTGCCATAAGGACCATCCCATGCCCATATAATGGCCGACCAATCCCTCAGAAATGGGCAGGATAGGTCCAACATTAGCAGAAGATTTTGTATGTTAGCCTTATACCTTATCAGGTGAAGTCACATAAAAGGACATCTGACAAGTGGATTTCCAAAGAACATATGACTGGAATATCCATGTAGTAACACCTTAGGCATTCAGTAATTGTGGGAAGTTTTTTTTTTTTTTTTTTAATAATATTTGATGTCCATTAAAAAGGAGAACCAAAATGACACCATTATCCAGATGACAGGGTTTTATAAGATAATTGCTTATTATAGAAAGAGTGCGTCATTATGAGCAAACAGGGAAAATCCACGTCACTGTACTGCCAGGTGAACTACAGGGCAAAAAAATCTATAAAAACCTGAACAATACAAACAGGAGATAGATTTATACACCACATAAGGTAAGTCAATGAACTTCCTGCCCAAGTCCTTTATTGGGTGAATATACAAAAAAAAAAAAAAAACGCAAAAAAACAAAAACAAAAGAGAAAAAAAGGAATTAAAATTAAACTTTTCATTAGATGTTTAAAAAAAAAAAAAAAAGTTTGCTTATACGGAAAAAGAAAACCAAAAATATATATATAAAAAAATAACCAAAAGTTGTATGAAATGTACAATAACTTGTAAAGCAAGTGAGAACTGGTATAAACTGGTGTAGAAGTGTAATGTCCCAGGTGTGCAGCAGAGGGCAGTGTCGAGGACGGCACCACGTGTAACCACAGCAAAAAAAAACAGAACATAAAGTTAAATTATTACACCCAAGCGGGGGCGGAATTGCCAGTTCTTATAATTTATCTATTATTATTTTTAATTAATCTTCTTTTCCATAAATTTTCAGGTGGAAAATTAGATTTTCCAAGTTTTTTTTTTTTTTTTTTAAAGACGATCATGACCACATCAACCAACTAATCAAATCTCAATTAAGACTTGGATATAGAAACACTGCAGTGCCACCACAGGTGAAATGAGGCATTACAGGGCTCCTGTAAAAATCCACATAATGTGAAGTCATAGCTGCAGACACTCTTTATAGCTAATACTGTCAACTCAATTAAAAATAGCTTGCTAAACAAGAAACACCCTGAAAAAAAGAAAAAAATGCAAATTAGCTCTTACCCAGGAGGACAAGAGTTGCCCCTCTGGTGCCACCTGTTACATAGCTACCCTTTAATAGGCCTTACAACAAGACTTGGGATATAACCTGCCTAGGGGAGAAGCCTTTGAAGAAGGTCTAAGGGTACAGTTTCTCTTCACACACGGCCCCCAAATCCGCAGCAAATTCTGCAATGTCAACATACCCTTACGGGTAACAATGGGAGGCAGATTCCAGGCAAGTATAGAGGCCACTAAAGGGGCATTGTACTGTGTAAGGGGCCACTGTACTGCATAGTGGGGCATTAAAGCAGACCATAAATATCTGATCTGTAGGGGACCAACATTCAGCTCCTGCATAGACCATCTATACGGGGCCGCTTCTGATGCCCGCACTATACACAGCATGGAGTCAGAAGCAGCTGGCTCATGTCCCTGTATTGTGGCTGGGTGCAGCTTAGCTCTCATTGACTTCCTAAGTATAGGTGATAAATTCCAGGACAACCCCTTTAAAGAATTGGCAATCAATTTTATGATATTTATCTCACAGAAAATGCTGAGACATATCAAGACTGAAGCCTGCAGAACCATGAATACAGCTCTGGAGTATAAAACAGGAAGTAATCCGTACAAGATAAGAAACGCAAAGTACGTACAACATTACTCATTGTTTTATATGGAATTATTATACATATAAACGTTACAGTACATCTGTTATCAGCTGACAAGATTTATTAAGTTATATCATCTTCCATGATACGGTGCTCCTTTATGACACGTGTTAAGGCCCCATGCACATGGGCAGATACGGTCCAGAAAACCTGAACGGTATATTGCCTAAATTTGATGGGATGACTGGGACTCCTGGCCTTTAGGGACAGTGATGGGGATGTGGGTAATAAGGGCTGGATGGATGCTCTATGTAAACTGTTTTTTTTTTTTTTTTTTAACACTGTTACTCACCTCTCCTGGGCTCCGGCACTGATCTTAGTCTCCTTCCTAAAAGATGTCAGGGACGTTTGCGTCTTTGTGTCACAACGCCATGTACTACTGAGGCCCAATCACAGGCCTTAGCGCTCCCTGACGTCATTCAGCAGGCCTGACGAGGATCCGGAACACCGCCGGAGCCCAGGAGAGGTGAGTAACACTAATTATTACATTCACTCACCTCTCCTGGGGCACCGATCATTATACTCTGTAGACCGTAGGAGTATAATAGCAGTTCCAGTTTGGAGGTGTTCAGTTTGAACAAAACCACTGGACGAACCTCGTGAGACGTATGAGGTTCACCCAAGACATAATCCTACTGTGAAAAGGGGCATGGCCTAAACAGTTATAAATTGTAATCGAGGTAAAATACCTGATTACTCATGATTTTGATTTAGGTCATAATCGCCCAGCCCTAGGCAGTGGTCATGTTTTTGTGCCCCCCCCCCTTTTGTGACAACCCCCATCAGGACCCTGGGCATTCAGCCTTTACCAAGGTCCAGTATCTTTTAAGTTGTTCAGTCTCACATCTTGTAAGAAGTGCAGAACATAACCAGCACCTTACATGACCAAACAGGTAAAGGTCCAGGGGTTGTATTCTGTACCCCTGGCAGAAGAAGCCTCTAAGTCCTGGTTTGGAGAGAATCTGGAGGTCTAGCATTCCCTGAGTCCAGTGACTAAAGATGCTGGACACCTGAGCCACGTTTCCATCCACAAGGTGGGATTACTTACTGATGTAAGGGATTACAGAGGCGGCTGGAGCTCCTCATCTGCTCGGCAGCCTGACTGCTCTGTATTTCTGATGAGTAAGAGGGTAACATAATTGTAAACCCACAAGGACGGGATTACTCACCCAACAAAGACCAAAACGCTGTGTAAAAGCCTCTATTTTTAGCGTCGCTTTTCACCGGTATTGTTTATAGACAGCTTATGATCTCCAAATCAAAGGTGCTTTTATACAACAGAGACATCTGCTCCATCAATGTGACTGCCATAGGCAGAATTACTTTATAACTAGGCGTGTGAAGTGACCCTTGAAACACATGATAGGGGTTATCGGTAAGAACCAGTGGTGACCGCACGTACATACTAAATAACACCTACTGGCAAAAACACTGTGTCAGATAAGTGATCTACAGTGCCACTCCTGTGCGTGGGCGGTGTCTGGTATTGCAGCCCTGTCTTATTTATTTGAATAGGGAAGAGCTGCAATATCAGACAGTCTGTAGACAAAAAGGGGGTGCTGTTTTGGAAACAAAGGCAGACCTTTTTTTTTTCTAAGCTACATAGCTCTATTGCTGCAAGCAATGGGTCATGTGAAATAGCTTGGAGTCCTATGGAGGAGACTGTCACAAGATCTGTAAGACGCTCTATAGTCTGCTGGTCACGATCCCGGAGAGTCTTCATACATGAAAATGTGCTCTTAATAAACAGCAGAAATACCGCATCATATAACAATGGCAGAAGTAGCTGGCACCGAACTGTTATGGGGGCAGCCATGGGCAGAACAATGTCATGGGGGGCACTTTTCCTTACATTTTTCATGCAGTTTTAGTTTTGCATGTTTTTTTGTCCAGATGTTCCATTAACACCCATTGTGAAATACGTCACAAACAATGGCTCTTGGTCTATTGGCGGTTTCTGGTCAGTGAGCCTATAGATATATATATATATATATATATATACATACATACACACACACACACACACAAATACCCCAATATACCTACTTATTTGTATTAAGTTGATTTTAACCATTTTATTACAACTTGGGATGCTAGCATGAATTGCTTCTCTTGTCCGACCATTAAGGGAAAGATTTCCAATGTCAAGTTTAAGGCTAAGGCCCCACATTGTGGAAACACAGCTTTTTTTGTTGCAGATTTTGCTGCAGTTTTTTGAGCCACAGCCAGGAGTGGATTGAGCAGAAGGTAGAAGTGTAAGAGCTTCCTATATATTTCCCATTCCTTTTGCAGCCACTCCTTGGTTTGGCTCAAAAACCGCAACAAAAAAAAAAAAAAAGCGCGTTTCTGCAATGTGGGGCCCCAGCCTCAAAGCAGTCTGTCACCAGAACCAAGCCCTGCAGATCGATTAGGTCATACCATCCTAAACTGACTGTTTCCCCTTTGTGATTCCCTGCCTCTGTTTCCAAGATATTGTCCTTTTGTTCAATATGCAAATGAGCTCTTTGGAGAAACAAGGATATTGTGACAACACCCTCATTGTTCCAAAGAGCTCCTTTGCATATTGACAAAAACAGTGATATCTATCTGCGGGGCTGGGATGATATGCTGGTTCTGGTGACCCTAGCCCAGGCACGCGAGGCTTACTTACCTGGCACGGTGACCCGAGTCCTCACCCAGCAGTTTCAATCGGACCAAACACGGCCGAAACGAAACTGCTATTATACGGTGGGGTCTCTTCAGATCCCAGAGTATAATAAGCGGAGCCCCCCGGGGAGGTGATCAAACATAAAAAATAATGTTAACTCACCATACCTGGATCCGCGGCGACCCTGGCATTGGGGGCGCTCTGCCTGACGCAAGAGACCGCTGACAGGGCCTCGGGTCACATCCGATATCATTACGCATAATGACGCGACGTGACTTCTGAGACCCAATCGGCGATCTCTTACATCAGGCAGAAGTGCCCGAAGCGAACACAGCGGCTGCGGAGCACTGGGAAAAGTGAGTAACATTGTTTCTTATACCGTGTGCAGGGGCCGCTATGGGACACAATACCGTGTGCAGGGGCCGCATGGGACACAATACCGGTGCAGGGGCCGCTATGGGACACAATACCGTGTGCAGGGGCCGCTATGGGACACAATACCGTGTGCAGGGGCCGCTATGGGACACAATACCGTGTGCAGGGGCCGCTATGGGACACAATACCGTGTGCAGGGGCCGCTATGGGACACGATACCGTGTGCAGGGGCCTCTATGGGACACGATACCGTGTGCAGGGGCCGCTATGGGACACGATACCGTGTGCAGGGGCCGCTATGGGACACGATACCGTGTGCAGGGGCCGCTATGGGACACGATACCGTGTGCAGGGGCCGCTATGGGACACGATACCGTGTGCAGGGGCCGCTATGGGACATAATACCGTGTGCAGGGGTCGTCAGACTTACAATTATTGACCGGCACTCCGAGTACCTCAACTTTGATTTTTTAATCGAAATCGGCACGCCAAATAAAAAAGGTTGCCTACTCCTGCCCTAGCCTATCTGCGGGGCTGGGTTGAGTGGCTGGTTCTGGTGAGAGACTCCCTTTAAGAACCACAGAGGCTAAGCACATGGCAAAAGTGGTGGTATGGGAGGAATAGGGGTCCATGACCCTTACCAGACTACTCCCTGCCTGCCTCTGCTGTATCCTGGATATAAGAATTTATATTTGCTTACAATCACAAGATCAATATCACTTCACTCCCCTGTTTACCCTGCAAAAACAAAACCTGTAGAGTCAATATTGTTATGGTGTTCACATCAAGCATGAATCACAGGACTTGTATACAAGAAATGCCAACTGCAGCGCTCCGCTCCTACAGCTCTCTATATTTACTGTACTGAGGCAATTAGCGCGGCTCCACCCTGGGTATTGAAACACACTTTGAAGACAGAAAACTGGAAATGGAAAGCCTTACAGAATCAGTCATAAGAACAGCTCTATAAGAAGTCTCTGCACTTGTAAGAAACTTCACCAAATTAAAAGGGGAACTGCTTAAAAACATAATCCCATCAACCCAATACCAGCACCAGAATCTAATGCAGGAGAAATTCCATGTCATTTTTGCCAAAGAAGTCAAATTTCTATACAATGAAAGTGTGTGTAACTGCAGGATCAGACTACTCCAGCTTAGTTCGTAGTCTGTTGCCATGGATACACCTACATCTGCATCAGAGCTGGAGACAACACAATAGAACATTTCTTAACCACTTCCATATCAGATGCTTTACCCCCCCCTTCCAGACCAGACACATTTTTGAGTTTTTTGTATGTGCAGTTTTGAGGGCTGTAAAATTTTTATCGTTTGCGTTATTCAACTAATTCCTGCAACTTTTTTCGGTGACACATAGGGCTTTATTTTTATGTTTTTATTTTTGCACGTGGTTTTTTTTTTGTATATTTGGGAAAATATAAACAAAAGAGGTTGGGAAAACGTGTCTATTTTTCACTTTTCATTTTTTTTTTTTTTTTATTTAATAACACAAAGTGCTACTAAAAAACTTTTTAAAATAGTTTTTACTCTCCATTATGGTTATTTTTATTTTGTATGGTGTTGTCGGGGGGTGGGGCTATAACCTTTAATAATGGTGTGTTATTGGCGTAATATTTGGTGTGTTATTGGCCTCCTGCCTGTTACTATAGAGCTGATCTGGGTCCTCTAGGACCCAGCAGCTCTTACAGACGCTGATCCCGGCAGATCAAGAGACCGCCGGGTCAGAGGGAAGCCGCAAGATGGCGGCGTCCATAGCGGTGTATACAGCGCTCATTCAGCGCTGTATACACAGCAATTGGGTAATAAACCTTCCCTGCCTTCTCTAGAGGAGTTCCGGCTGAAGTTACAGCCGACTCCCTGTTTCAGCAGCTGCACGATTTTGTAACCTGTCCACAATAAGAAACTCATGGCTGATTTTTTTAACAAGTCCCTGACCACAGAAAGTTTCTGCATTTATGGTCGTATCCACTGGCAACCAATCAAGACAACAGATGTCACCACTAAGATGGTTAGAGAAAATCTTTAAAACTCTGCAAAATTTTTAACTACTTATATTTGCAACAATGTCTAACTTTTAATTATCTACAAATATAGATGTGGTCATGATCATGGGAATACTCCTTTAAAGAACAATATTTGCAAAGTTGCTTCATCTGACACTTTAGATGTATCGAAGCAGTAAAAAAAAAAAAAAAAGTTGGTTTATCAATATGAATATAGATATAGATTGACTATAATTCTATATAGGGTTACAACTCTAAATAGGTCCTAAATAGATATAAAACTTAAAGGGAATGTGTCAGGTCAATCTGGGACACTAAACCACCCACAGATCCTTATAGACCTGGGGTTTAGTGTCTCAAATCGCCCTGTTGTAATGCAATCCACAGGCGCATTAAAAATAAAAAACCTTTATACTTACCTAGAGAAGGGTCCGATCAATGCTGTTTGGTGAGAACGGTCCGGCTTATTCATGAGGGACGCCTCCCGGCGCCTGCGCTGTTCTTCAGTGAAGCCAAAGATGGACACCCCGGCTTCACTGTGTAATTGCCGGAGGTACGGGCCATGCGCACTGAGGCCGAGGTGTACTCCTCTGGCTTCATTGAAGAATTGTGCAGGTGCGGGGAGCACAGCAGGGTGAGTATAAAGCTTTTTTTATTTTTAATACGACCATGGATTGCGTTATATATAACAGGGTGATTTGGGACGCTAAACCCCAGGTCCATATGGACGCGTGGGTGGTTTAGTGTCCCAAGTTTCCCTGACAGATTCCCTTTAATGTTTAGTAAGAATAAATAAAACAGAAAAAGAAAAGGTGTCTGTGAACAACTCCCGCTGTGTGCACACTTGTGCTACATAAAATAAGTTCTATCCTATTGCATCGATGTCACCATGATCAAGTAGAGTTTTCCTCCAGGTTACAAGGTAGTTTTTAGATAATATATGACCTTGTACCCAACACACAAATGTGCTCCATAAGAAATGTTGGCATGATAATGTACATATGACTAAACACGACTGATTGTCAATGTGTCAACAAAGTCTGTCAATATGTTACCAAGATGAATGCGCTATTTCCCCAGAATCAATGAATCACCTCACATTGATAGGAGACAATTCAAGAGTCAAGGATAAGGGGAAATCTAACAATAGTGCTCATGTACAAAAGTGCATTGATGGTCTCCTGCAGAGTTACAGAGCTACAATACAAAGGGGGTCATTTCAGAATAGTTGCCTTTATAGTTTTATATCTATTTAGAGTTGTAGCTCCTGAAGGCGAACATAACCTTAAGGCTGAGGCCCCACATTGCAGAAACGCAGCTTATTTTGTTGCAGATTTTGCTGCGGTTTTTTGAGCCAAAGCCAAGAATGGCTACAAAAGGAATGGGAAATATCTAGGAAGTTCTTATACTTCTACCTGCTGCTAAAGCCACTCCTGGCTTTGACTCAAAACACCGCAGCAAAATATGCAACAAAAAAAGCTGCGTTTCCGCAACGTGGGGCCGTAGCCTTAAAGGGGTTTATTATTAAATACACATATCCCCTTTATCTAGCAATAGGACCCCATTAGGAGAACAGGGCCCAAAAGTCCCCCATGCATGGATCCTGCATGTGTGTGCCTTCCATTACTGGACTTTGGTGGGGTTTCTGGACTGGAAGTGTCTTTAATAATAACACCCCTTTAAGGTAATCCCAAATATTCTGAATAGTAACTCCAAAACAGGCCCCTCCCTTTCCTATAGGTCAAAAAGAATCACAAAGCGGAAGTCATAGAAAGAACTGGGAAGCGTCAGAACAGGGAGGGATCAGTAAGGTGCCCAATACATATTTTTTATTGGATGGAGACCTCCTTTTAACGCCCACACTGTCTATTCAGCTAATATACAGCAATATTGTAAATCCATCACTATAGTAGTTGTTACAGGACTGAGTTGTGAGACACAGTGACAGCAGAACATGAGCACCCAAAAAACAAACATGTGGGGGTGAGAAGGCATGTGACCTGCTCTTGTGGACTACGACTTACATGATCGCTTTTGGATTCTGCAGCATACAGGCCTTTGGTCCGAATGTAGTTACTGGGCATGGTCCATGCATGGATCTTGTTCTCCTGCAAGGAATAAAGATAAAGAGTTAAAGTAACAGTCAAAAGGATTCACTTCAAATAGACCAGGACGGACACGTTTGATGCATTTTCATACATACAGCAAAATCTGTGTTGGAAACAGAGAACACGCCTAAGCCACAGCCAAAACACACAAATAATAAAAATAAGATTTAAAAGAAGTAAATTCCTTTCTCATTTTGGCACAGGGTAAGGCCAGCGATTGATGGGACTATAAAGCGAGAAGGGTACACCGATATGATCTGAAACAATGGGCGCAACAAAAGGATAAGTACAATGTTACTATACAACTGGTTACACCTAGACCCTGACAGCCATGCAAGGAAAGAAAGGAAGGTAAGACAGGTAGCCCCATTCAAGAGGTGCAATAACAAACACAGCCTGCAGACAAGAGGGGCACTGTTTCCACTATATAAAAACTGACTGCTTTCTAATCTCAGACAATCCCTATCAGGAATAACAAAGCAGGATATACAATGAAACCTCCCCAGATGATCAACCCTTTGAAGAGACCCTCTATCTTAAAGACTATTTTCCTCCCATTATACTCTATGCAAGTTACCTCTCTATAAGCAGACCACCCCCTTACCCAACCAGAGACCACTTTATTGAGTACATTTTTTCTGAGAGACCAATATTGATGCAGCTCTGTGCAAAAAGCAAATTTAATATGGTGACGTGATATCTGGTTCTGTGTAATATACTGATGTGATACCCGGTTCTGTGTAATATACTGATGTGATACCCGGTTCTGTGTAATATACTGATGTGACACCTGGTTCTGTGTAATATACTGATGTGATACCTGGTTCTGTGTAATATACTGATGTGATACCTGGTTCTGTGTAATATACTGATGTGATACCTGGTTCTGTGTAATATACTGATGTGATACCTGGTTCTGTGTAATATATACTGATGTGATACCTGGTTCTGTGTAATATATACTGATGTGATACCTGGTTCTGTGTAATATACTGATGTGATACCTGGTTCTGTGTAATATACTGATGTGATACCTGGTTCTGTGTAATATACTGATGTGATACCTGGTTCTGTGTAATATACTGATGTGATACCTGGTTCTGTGTAATATACTGATGTGATACCTGGTTCTGTGTAATATACTGATGTGATACCTGGTTCTGTGTAATATACTGATGTGATACCCGGTTCTGTGTAATATACTGATGTGATACCTGGTTCTGTGTAATATATACTGATGTGATACCCGGTTCTGTGTAATATACTGATGTGACACCTGGTTCTGTGTAATATACTGATGTGATACCTGGTTCTGTGTAATATACTGATGTGATACCTGGTTCTGTGTAATATACTGATGTGATACCCAGTTCTGTGTAATATACTGATGTGACACCTGGTTCTGTGTAATATACTGATGTGATACCCGGTTCTGTGTAATATACTGATGTGATACCTGGTTCTGTGTAATATATACTGATGTGATACCTGGTTCTGTGTAATATATACTGATGTGATACCTGGTTCTGTGTAATATATACTGATGTGATACCTGGTTCTGTGTAATATACTGATGTGATACCTGGTTCTGTGTAATATACTGATGTGATACCTGGTTCTGTGTAATATATACAGATGTGATACCTGGTTCTGTGTAATATACTGATGTGATACCTGGTTCTGTGTAATATATACTGATGTGATACCTGGGTCTGTGTAATATACTGATGTGATACCTGGTTCTGTGTAATATATATACTGATGTGATACCTGGTTCTGTGTAATATATACTGATGTGATACCTGGTTCTGTGTAATATACTGATGTGATACCTGGTTCTGTGTAATATACTGATGTGATACCTGGTTCTGTGTAATATACTGATGTGATACCTGGTTCTGTGTAATATACTGATGTGATACCTGGTTCTGTGTAATATATACTGATGTGATACCTGGTTCTGTGTAATATATACAGATGTGATACCTGGTTCTGTGTAATATACTGATGTGATACCTGGTTCTGTGTAATATATACTGATGTGATACCTGGGTCTGTGTAATATACTGATGTGATACCTGGTTCTGTGTAATATATATACTGATGTGATACCTGGTTCTGTGTAATATACTGATGTGATACCTGGTTCTGTGTAATATACTGATGTGATACCTGGTTCTGTGTAATATATACTGATGTGATACCTGGTTCTGTGTAATATATACTGATGTGATACCTGGTTCTGTGTAATATACTGATGTGATACCTGGTTCTGTGTAATATACTGATGTGATACCTGGTTCTGTGTAATATACTGATGTGATACCTGGTTCTATGGAGAGGTTTCACTGTATACTGCTGTCTGATGTACAGCGTATTTTGATCATCCCTGCTCATGCGGATATAATGTGATACGTCACAAAGCTGGATGTGTTGGACATGCCTACTTAATAAAACAAAGCACAGAGTAAGTCAGAGAGTAACCATAGAAGACTCTGCGAGTACAATAGAGTACAGAGGGGGAGTAGGAGTGACACCAGGATTGCAAAGTCATGCTTACTCAAATACACCGCAAAACCACAAAGGGCTGCAAGTAAGCAACATAAGCAAAGCATGACATTACAAGACGGGAGGAACACAAGGCCAAGTAAGGAACTAGACATTATACAAACCTAGGAATTGAGGACCAGCAAAAACCGTAAGGGGGGATTCACATACTGTGTAAAGTAAGGCAGGGAGTTTACCCATTACCATACATTAGGTGACATGCATAACAAAAAATCTGACACAGATAGGGTATGCAGGATTTTTATTTCAGTGGGCACCAAAATCATGCAATGCTAATGACAACCCTATTCACTTGCTTTAGTGCAGATTTTCCAAAAATTTCACCTGTCTCGAGATTGTGGGTTCAGGGGTCGTTCTCTGATTTAACTCCTTAGGGGCACTATTTTATATATATTAACAAGTAGCGATCAAGAAAACAGAGGACTACAAGATCCACCTGAATGCTCCATGTGAACAGAGCGGTGGGGAGCATGGTTGACCACCACTCCATTCACTTCCGTGGGGCTGTAGGAGATCACGTACAGCTGATCTGTGCAGGAACTGGCTGTCAGTCACCCACCGATCAGATATCCTAACGATAGGCCACAAATAAAAAATCATGGACAACCCCGAGAGCTGGGCGATTATGACCTAAATAAAAATTGCGATTAATTCGGCATTTTACCTCGATTACGATTAAAAGTGATAATTTAGGTCACGCCCCTTTTAAGTCACGCCTCTTTTACACACTAAGCATATGTGTTGGGCAAACCTTGTGAGATTCGTTTCATGGTTTTGTTTGGCCTGAACACAGCTGAATCAAATCTGAGGGGTCTCTTCTGATCCCGGAGTATAATAACCAGAGGCTCAGGAGAGGTGAACAAACAAACAGTGTTACTCACCTCTCCTGGGCTCCGGCGTGACTCCCTGCTGTCTTCGGAACTCCTGACTGACATCACGTGGGTCACGCAGCGTCAGAAGCACTGAAGATAACAGCAAGCTGCACCGGAACCGTAGGGGAGTAACACTGGTTTTTAGGTTTGATCACCTACCCTGGGTCTCCACTTCTTATACTTGGAGACCCCAGAGTATAATAATAGCAGTTCCCAATCGGACGTGTTCAGTCTGAATGAAAATGCAGGTAACAGAAGTGAAAAAAACAGACATGAACAAAATCACGACGTTTATCCGGGTTGATGTTCAATTATGGTTATTTTTCGATCAATCGCCCAGCCCTAACAACCCCTTTAATTTACTTTATCTACAATTTATTCAGCCCCTTCCATATTTCCAGCAGCAGTGAGAGGACATTTTAGCACTGTCCAATAACCCTCTTCACATGATCTCTGCCCTGTGCCATCTGGCTCTGCCCTCATGTGCCAGCCAGGGGAAGATCTGGATCTCTCTATTGTATGAGCAGCCCCCTGAGCGCTATATGTCACACCGCTCCATTCATTATGTATGTGCTGGCGCTGTCATCGCTCTATTGGGTTACTAGGCCATTCATTATTAGTGAGTGACACTATGGGTGAACAAGAAACGCACCACGAAAGAGGATACACAAATGATACATTGAAAACCAGCTCAAAGCAGTTTGCCAAGTTGGGTTTATAGGCCACCACAGGGTACATCGGCCCGCACACGGCCCCATAGACTTTCATGGATCTAGTCACACAACTACTGTTTTATTGGTCCATGTCAAAGAGCCGAGAAAATACAGAACTTTCTATTTCTCTGATCCCTCAATAGACATGTCTGTGACGGATCCGTGAAATCGGATTACCCTCGAACATGCAGTGAAAAAAAGTACTTAGTCAGTATTTAGCCAGGATACACCAGGACAGTCCTGGGGTTTGGGCACCATCCCAGTTATGAATGTACCTGCATCATGCTCCACGATTCATCCTGTGACTTGTAGCACTGCACAGCTTGGAGTGCACCTACAGACTGCTCCATTTGTTACGGGAAAAGGCCTAGGTGAGTATTTTTCATCATACGGTGTGGGGGGGCACCAAGTGGGCATTATACTGAATAGGGTGAAAAGAGGGGGTATCACACTGCATGGAGAGGCTGTAATGAAAATCAAAATATGTGGGTGGTGAACTATGGGAGATATTGTACTGTGTGAGGGGCACAAGGGGTATGTTTACAAGGCGGTATTTGGCACCGATTTGCAGGTGGATTCCGCTTCAACATCAGCACCAAATTCTGCCCTGAAAATACCTTATATCAATAAGCGTCCTGCTGGATCTTGCCATGGATTCCGCATCCGATTCAGAAGCATTCATCTGAGGTTGATCAATAGGAGAAAGCCACAGCGGAAATCCAGTGGGGCAGAAGTGTAAGGAGGAATTTGAGGCAGAAGTCCGCTTCAAATTTCTCCTCCACTTCCGCCATGTGAATGTATCCCTAGGGAGAGAGGTCATTACTGAGAGGGGACACAGTTACTGTATGCCAGACAAAGAGGGCACAATTACTAGGCATTACATAAAGAAGAGCACTGCTATGGTGTAGGGCACAAAGGGGACAGGACAGGATTGGGCAGGGTTAAAGACATGCAGGTGCTGAAAGCATTGCCCCTGTGGAGGTCTGCTCTTAGCTACAATGAAGTATAGTTTGCATTCATTTCAGGCTAGCCTTCAGACTGAATGTTTATTGAGTATTATATATCCACGCAGACAGAACTTCCTCCCCAGCAACTGGGCTATGAAATTAATTCTTAACATTTGGCAGCAGAGGAGGTAACAACGTGTTTTTGGAAATAAAACAATGAAATAATATCTCTTATCAGAATGCTTATATTGTGCCAAGAATGACATGGAAAGGACATTCCTTGGGGACAGCACAGGGGTTGGTTTCCACCAGGAAGCAAGCAATCCATTCACGTTCTTAAAGGGACCCACAACGATTCTGAGAATGAAGGAGCTATGGAGGCAGTTATGTGATGAGAGCGCCCCCCTCCTGAGGGTGGTCCCCTCTACCTGCTGTGCAGACCACCACAAGCATAGAGGTGAGGTGTACAGCAGGTGGTAAGGCGTTCCTGACCACATTGGGGGAACCAGGGGTCAGATCCCAATCAATCATAAGGTTATACATATTTTACAATGGTCATAGACATCTTTCATGCAGGCTTTACCCTTAAAGCTACCAATAGTAGGGAGACATGCTTGGGACCCCAACACCTTATGTTGGTGTATAAAAAAGTAGTTTTGTTCAGTACCAGAAGTGGGAAAAGTTTGATTTTATTCTACATGGTTATGATCTGTGTGAGCTGAAAATGGCCTCCAGGAGGTGCTGGTTTACTTTGGTAGTGAGCCCAAAAAAACCAAAACAAACCAAACCAAAAAAACAAAAATAAAAAACCCACTGGACCACCATGAACAGATGCCTGCTAGTAGGCCACCAAGGATCAGACGCCAGCCTACTGGACCACCCCAAATCAGATGCCAGCCCACCAGGCTCTAGACTGAGCCCACCAGAGATGGAAACTTTTAGACAAATATATGCTGGGCAAAAAAAAATAAAAAAAATATTTCAAGCTAGCTGCTACATTTTCCACCACATACCTGAATTCCTTGGTGCTTCCAGGTCCTGGAGACGCAGACAAACTGCGTGCTTTTGTCCTTCCTCGAATAGGTTTCCCACGGTTGAGGTCGTCCTCACAATCGCAGGCTGCAAAAAACAGTGCTTCCTCTACGTTCACACTCTTATCTTTGCCGCACGTCTTGTTCTGGGGTCGCTCCATAGTGCAAATGGGAATGCCTCACTCACAAAGAATGAAAATACCTAAAAAGAGAAAGAAATAATTCAGGTTATTTATTACACCGCCATATAAGAAAGAAACGCACGGATTGTTATGGACTGATGTGCCAAGTGAGTGACACCTCCAACATGAAATAACAATACACACCCCCACCCAGCTGACAGCAAGATGCACCAAGGGCTTGGAGGGAAGCGAGAATCACTAGACTACCTGTCTGTACTAAGAGTTTACTAATCCATACAGCCTTACACTGCATTAGAAGACTGGAGGAAACTCCACCCGGCTTCCTCTCCACGAGTCTAGGTTAATACCAGGAACACAAAGGTCTGTGGATTACACAAACAGGATAAAGTGTTGCCGAAGAAGGAAGAAAATGCGGGTTGTTACATTGTGGCAAATAATGTTACGGAATTTACCTTGTCAGACAGCAGCAGACATTGTTCTGCAACCTAAGATTACAGAATGCCGCCGTCCTGTGTTTCAATCTGTTGTTTTTGACTCAATTCCCACTTCGTGCTTTATCATGGTGAAGCGCACCCAAGTGGATATGTCAATACCTACATCCCTAGAGTCATCCCTTCAGGGCTGATCACAATGGCTCTTGCTCTTGGCTTTCCTGGCAACTGTTGATTTTGTCGGGAAGAGCCGCAACCAGCCAGGTATTCTCTCTGCAGGGGTCGCATAGTATTATATAGCGGCTGCTCAAACAAATGGCTGACCATGCAGTACATGGTAAACGTAGAGTGCCTCCATATCCTGGATTATAAAGAGGGGTGATCTTGAGCTTCCCCCACCCCAAAGGAAAACTGAGCTCCACCCACTGCAGTAAGGAACTAGTAACCAGGGCCAGTATCAGCGCCTAGCAAACCTGGGCAGATGCCGAGGCCCAGATGTGTCTTCCCTTGCTAAACTTGCTGTCATCTTTCCATAACCCCGTTTCTCCTCCCTGACCCCTCTGTAGCTAAACTTGCTGTCATTCGTCTACAACCCTGTCAGCCCCCCATTTCTCCTCTCTGACCCCTATGTAACTGCTGCCTTCTCCAAGTGATATATAGTCCTTCTGTAACTGACCTGCTGGAGGACTGGTATGTGAGCGGCTGCAGACAAGACATAGATAAGTAGTAATATTGTTAATCATGTGACACTGCTAAGATGTATACATCAGTCCACTGTGCATTTTATCTGCCCTGGTAGTCGCTCACCCTTGTCACACAGCTGTCCAATGTTAATGGGTGGGTATATCTGTAGTTGTATGTCCAATGTAAAATCATGAATTGAGAAGACTCAACAGACCGCATTGTGAATCAATGGGATCTGCTAGGTAAAGCCATGAGACACTATGTCCTAGTTTACATCTAAAACAGTAGTCACGATGCAGATGTGAACAAAGTCTTAAAATGTCTTTTTTTGCATTGAAGATTTGTTAAGTAAATTTAGACTACAATGAATGCTTAATGATAATTGTATTGATGTATACATCCAACCAGTACTGAATGAGTAAGGTTAGGTTCACATCTGCATCAGGCTCTCTGTCATTCAGGTCCGCTGGGGGACCCGAACAATGAGAGCCGGAACAATGTTTTAGCGGTTATACATGAACACCGGTGGACCCCATTGAATATAGTAGGGTCCACTGTTTCAAAACTGAAACCGGTGGAGCGAAAAGTCCTCCGTGAAGAACTTTTCTCTCCATCGATTATAGGAGACTACAGCGCAGATGTGAACTCAGCCTAAGTCTAGCGCACGGCACACCCTCCGATCTCAACCACCATGTACTGCAATGTTAATAAGAAGGAAACTTTCTTTGTCCACTCAGAAAGAGCGGATATGATGTTCTATGTGAACCACAGCACTTACATTTAATGGATTGTGCCTGTTACTGACAAGAGGCCAAATGAGACCCAAGGACAAAAATAGATATATAAATATATGTCTCTGTTCATATCACACTGGGCCCATCTTACTTGGATGGTGCAGAACAAGTTAAAGGAATACCGTAGCTTACCACTTTTTACACTCTTTTCAATTTCTACAAAAATGGGTATGTGAGGTGTACGATGCGGAGGTCTCAAAGAAATGCAAACAGTCAAACATAACCCACTGAGAAACTGGGATGTAGAAAAATCATATCTATAATTCATACCTATTAAACACGGGTATTTTACATGTCAGTGAGCAGAGGTCATGTCTCCCTGGAGGACCAGCCTCTAAATGCAGTACACAGGTGTAGATGCAATGCTTCACTTATCCAGTGGTGGCACTGCAGGAAATTCTAACACTTGCTGACCAATTCCTGCAGAGACTACAACTGATCGCAGGGATCCCAACAGCAGTATAACCAAGAAAGGGGCACCTTTATACACAAAAAGATTGTTCAAAGTGTACAATCCCTTTAATATACCATATGACATCAGGAAAGCAGAAGCAAATATTCAGGAGAGTATTGGATTTGATAAAATGAAGTCCATCCGAAAGCAGGGCTGGATTTAGAATATTAGTCTATGCATGACAACAAGCTGCATTTGGTTTTTTGGATACATGCAAGCATGTTGGAAAGATGACTAGAAACACAGAGCCAAGATCGGCAATAGTTCTGAGCATTCATGTTGCATCATGAAAGGAAGTGATTATTTCATGTCCAGTAATACAATAAGCCATCTGTTATCCAAGAAACTGCTCACAGACTGCCCCAACCCCTCGTGTGACGAAACGCCTTTGGCTTTCTAGATTTGACCCTGCACAGTCCAAGCTAAAGGCTAGAAAACTGCTCTGGTTCAGTAAAGCTTCTCAGGGTTTGGGGGCTATGGCTGCAATACAGGTCCCAAAATGAGTCTATAGTATAGGGACGAAACCGGCCTACAGTGAAGGAAGTAAATATGGAACATAGATCTAAGTAAAGGGGGCGAGTTCACCTTTCTTCCTCCGCTAGCTTACTCATGCTGGATTCAGGGATCCTGGGTTGGTTCAGACCCCAAGGCAAGTGATTGGAACCAGCCCCCATCCCTCGGGTTACTCGGTCTCCTCCCTCCACTCCCGTTTTCACCTCTACTTACCTTTGTTATGGGGCTGACTTTACTATAGTCAACAGCCCCAATAGCACAAGTAATTACTTGTTAAATTGGTAGATGAAGGAGGCGGCGGGACAACCCGGGGTGGACAGGGGCTGGAATCACATGACCTGGAGACTGAGCCAACCCAGGACCAGCATGAAGAGACTGCTAGAAGAAGGAGGGTCAATTTAACTCCCTGGACACCCCCTTTAATTATACATCAATAATTGTATAAGGTACCGTACTTAAGAATAAACATTTTATTCTGAAGCCGGAGTCAGTAACTTTTATTAACTCCAAGACTCCGACTCCAACTCCACAGCTCAGGTATAGAGGAATATCACTGTGAACCCGCCACTGTCCTGGATAACAGATTGGTGGCGAGCTAAATTTTCATGACAAGGTTGCCTTTAATATGATGGTAAACAAAAAAAAAAAAAAAACATATTGTGATCACTGTGCAAAAGATGTAAACTCCATGGCGAATCCATGGAAAAACATGGTGATGGAATGGGTGAAAAGGACAATAGTTCTATCTAGTTCTAGCAACAGATATCAAGGCACGGGCAAAAACTTGTCTACCACAACCCTCAATGATTGAAGCCTATCAGAAGGCTTCAACAGAATTACCAAAAATTTCCTAAGATTTTTTTGCCAAGCAGAAGTTACAGCCACTTCCACTAAATGGACTTACAAAACCTTCATATACAATTGCTACAAACCCGTACTTCCTGTTATTTGGTGGAAAACATACCCAGTTTTGTGGAAGTATACGAATGTGTTATCTTATATACAATACTTCATAGTGTGGCCAATAAGAGATAAAGTACAAATATATCAATAGTTCTATGTCCCTATTCATATATATAGAAAACCAGACAAGGTGCAAAGGCAAGCGAAACTCCCAACGCCCCCACCCCCAGTCACTTGATGGCCAAGGGGGTAGTCTCAGGGATCCTACACAGAGATTTTGACCACTCAACATTTTGATCACAAATCTCTACTGGTCGCAACTGAAAATCAATATGGCAGGGCTGGATTTCTGACCCCTTCCTGAAAATACAATGCTATGGAAGAGTATTGTCGGGGTGGGGACGTTCCTCACAGACCAACGATGACGCTAGACTATAAGGGCCGCCCTTCTGACAGTGGAGGGATCGGCACCGATATCTCCAGCACCCGGGCACCTACCGACAAAGCTGACTGTTGGCTTTCTAGTGGTATATAATACCGCACATCTATGAGGACATGAAAGGTCCTCTTTTAAAGGAATGTATCACCATTTTTTATTTATTAAAAACAGATCATGAAATCACTTTTTTCTAATCTGTTTTTATTTTCACATTATAGATTGTTTTATTGTATTTTCTATACATGGTAATGGGGGCAACCATCTGACCTGAACTTCTCCTCTGCTGTATTAAAAGCATTTAGTGATACGCTTTACAGCACAGTCATGGCCACATAGGCAGCAATAGTCTGGAGTCATTGAGGTCTATGGGAGAGTTTTCTAGGCATGCTCTGTGCAGGTAAGGGAGTAGCTAAGCTGTGACATCATCTGTTGTCAGTAGTAGATGATAATGTGTCATTATGTGTGTTACCTGTAGAGGTGTTATCTTCTATTGTGATCCAGTCTGTCTGGTTTGGGATCTAAATTAGGACATTGCTGCAATGAAAGCTCTTACGCCAGGGTCACACTAATGCCGGACTCTCAGTCATCCAGGTCAGTCGTGGGACCCCGAAGGACAGAGCATCAGACCAATAAAATATCGATTTCAGACTGGCCTGGCCCGGTGTCCATTGTTTTGAAACGGAAAGCGTCGAGAAAAAGAAGTCCTCCGTACAGGACTTTTTTCTCCAGCGATGGTTCACGGTCTCTGCGACAAAGTCTCCATTCCGATATAGAGCCCAACCCTACAGAATTAGCAAGTGTAAGGCTTATTAGGTTTTAGTGGATAGAGTGAAAGCAATAGGATATTGTACTGGATTTCGCTGTGGACTCAGCCTGAAAGTTAATATTTAAAGAGAATTCTCCAAGTGATGAATCTTTGTCCCCTGGCCATGAGTTTAATTTATGACCAGTTGGTCTGCTACGAAAATATATACCAAGCAAATACCAAGATCCAAAAAGGGAATGGCAACTGTGATATATTATGCCAGAGTCCACATCTATATAACTGAAATGGGCAAGTGAAGGCATCTGGGCTACTTCTACCAAAAGGGGCAGGCCGCAGCACCTCAGCCAAGAGCGAGACGGGCCAATGCTTGTCAGCAAGTCTGCAACAGATTACTGGCAAATCAAGAAAACATTGGGATCCAATGACATCTCAATGTCTATGTACAGCTGAAAGTGAACCTCCATCTATACACAAAACAACTTTCCATAAATGAAATGTGAATATAAGAAACTTTGTAATAAATCTTAAGGAGATGTGTTTCCTTCTCCACTTATTAAGCTGCTCTCCCGCTTCTTATCTTCAATCTGACTGTTTGTTTACATTAGATTCAGTCTCCGTATTCAGCCTCACACATAGAGCTCTATGGAGAAGGTAGAGGTGGAGGTGGCGGCTGTGCTCCAGTAGCCTCTTATCTACAACCCAGCAGTGTTAAAAGAGCACAGAGTGTAGCAGCAGCAATTATTTGAATGTGTTGTCTTGCAGTTTCTTCATTCCCCAACCCTCTTAGACTAAAAACTCGGCCTGAAAAATCAAGAACACATACCGGTATTTATCAAAATATATTACAAAGTTTATTGTATTAATGTATACTATTAATTTATGCAAAATGGTTTATAAACTGGATGTATGTGATGCCCATGTCACAGGT
Organism: Leptodactylus fallax; assembly: GCA_947044405.1. NCBI lineage: Eukaryota > Metazoa > Chordata > Amphibia > Anura > Leptodactylidae > Leptodactylus > Leptodactylus fallax. The sequence continues at coordinate 1,821,947 of CAMRHE010000270.1, forward strand.
TCTAGACTTGGCCCTGGTGACACAATAATAAGAAAAATGTGAAAAATTTCACCCCCTTTTTTTGTTTATATTTTCTCAGATATTAAAATAAAGAAAAAACATGGAAAAATAAAACAAAAATAAAGCATATTTAATCACAGGGGAAAAAAATAAAAATTACAGAAAAATTATTTAAATAACCCAATGGAAAATGTTATAGCTCTCTAAACTGCACGTATGAAAAAAAAAAAACAAAAACAAAAAAAACCAAAAAAAAAAAAACCCGAAAATGTGTCCAGTCCTGAACCAGGGTAATTGGCGTGCTCCTAAATGGTTAAGGGACCTTCATACAATACAGAATATAATACACAGAAGTGACCAGCTCCACCTCTCACAGCAGGTTTTAGTCTACACATCTATAAGGAAACAGTCAGACGTTAAATTAAGGAAGAAAATTCACAGTAAACAAAGATGAATCATTTCCAATATTGTAGAAACCAGGAAGCAATAGTCACTTACATGAAGGAGAAAATCCCAGGTCTTTGTTTTGGAATGAATGTGGAAGGAGTAATAGAAAGCAGAGGGGTATTTCCCGATTATATATCTATGACAGATCACTAGGATGTGCCACCACTTATTTGTGGGTGTCTGACCTCTGCAGTCACCTGTACAGTTGTGTAGACACATTATGTTACAGAAAATAAGATTTCTTTAACCAGGACCATAACGCTATGGAGTGCAGAGGTAGCATGCGCTCCTTGGTCTTGAACCACTATTCTAGAAAGCACACGGTAGATAGGAGCCCCATTACAGATTCTGCGTTGGGGCCCAGGGGTTCCAAGTTACGCCTCTGTCCAGGATGTCTTCTTCCATTGCTCCATGGTTCTGATGCTCATGTGCCCCTGTAGACAAGCTTGTTGATGAACAGTGGTCAATATGGGCACTGTGATCGGTCAGTGGCTATACAGATCCAGCTGGGACACGCTGTGTGTTCTGACACCTTTCTATTGTAGAAAGCACTAACTTGTGTGATAGTAGCTCTTCTATAGGATCATGTAGTCTAGCTTGGGCTTCCCATGCTCACCAATGACTATGTTTAGAACCTATCGTTGACCACTTTTGGTAGGTTCTAACCACTGCATCCATGCATACCCCATTAGATCTGCAGTTCTGGAGATGGTCTGACCCAGTCTTCACCATCACAATCTCTTCCTGGTCAATGTCACTCAGATCCTTAAGCTTAGACAATTTTCCGACATCCAATAATCTACATCAAGAAAGGACTGTCCCCTTGCTGCCCAATATATCCCTCTCTCGACACTGTGACATGATGATCAATGTTAAAATAAATGGAACTTTAAGCATAGGGATACATTGTGTCTTTTTGCTGCAATTCACAAAGATTGCAGTGTATCATCACAGGTAAAGTAATGACAACTGCGAGAAGCAGAAAACGTACGGATTTCTTGTGACCATTGTATTGCAAGCACCACAACCTTTGAGTCACAATGTGACTGTACTCACTTTCTTTACTTGTGATTAAGGCAGCGCTATCTTTGGCCAAGTTGTGTTACAGCCAAAGTCCTCATGTAGCCCTATCCCAAAAGAAATCTACCTGTCAAATGCCACCCGCCGCGGTAATGTGCCAATAACATATCATCACTATGAACGACACATTACAGGGCTGCTTTACAAACAAGACACAGAGGAGCCATAGTGCTAGAACAGATCAGGATACTGTGGCCATAGGAAGGAATTTTAACATGTTGGAAAACCTTGTTTGCAAGGCGCTCAGTTATTGGAAAAAAAAGTCTTTGCGTTTTTTTTTTTTTTTTTTCTATCAAAGTTGCCATGTTTACTGTGGGCTTTGGCACCCTGCCTAATCGAGGGGCTCACATGAACTACTTCTCCCTCATCCAGAAAAATCAATGTTATGCATTTGTTCATTTCCACAGCTCATGTGACGGGACCTTATATTAGGAGGTTGACCTGGTAAGTACTTTTTATTCATTCAGGCATGTGCTTTTCTTGGCCAAAAAGTTAATGGGAATGAGGAAGGCTGGGGTTGTAGTCAGGGCTGTGAAGTTGGGGCAGAATCGGAGTCGGAAAAGAGTTAATGACTCTGGCTTCAAAATAAAATTAATCGCATATAATTAATTAGATGTATCATTTGTTACATATTTACTTTCACAGGAATCAATCGCTGGCTATTTAACAAATTAGAGGATCTTTGGCTGTCAGCCATTTATGAAGGAGTAGGACTGTAGGAAAAGTCTAAGTCAATGGTTTAGCCACAGCCTTGGTTGTGTTAGGGCAGAGTTCACACAGGACAGCTAAAATAGAATATTGGGGCAGATTTTCTAAAATAAAGGTGTCAATTTTGGCTCAATTTGCTCCAAACTAACATATTTTGCACCAGATTTGGGTGTTTTAGACACTTTTTGAGAAAGATTCACATAGGCGGGGAGGACAATGCCTTAAAGAGGACCTTTCACGTCTTCATAGATGTGCGGTATTATATAGTGCTAGTGCACTGAATTCAGCCTGCTGTCGGCTTTGCCGGTATGCGCCCTGGTGCCGGAGATATCAGTGATGTTAATTACAGCACCAATATCTCCCCACTGTCATAAGGGTGGGCCTTACAGCCTAGCGCCATTGCGGTGAGGAACGCCCCCCTGACAGTACAAGGCTGTCAATGCTTGTCCACCCATCCACACCAGTAAACTGGCATAGATGGGTTATAATAAATAAATTCCCCACATTGTGTGAGAGGTCAGCCCATGTAAAAGCTTCTTAAAGGAAAAGGTTGTATAATCCCAATTTCCTTTCTATATCAAAGAACTCTTCTCTAGCAAAAATAGTACCAGGAGGCCCCCGTCTCATCATTCGTGTACAACCACACTGCAAAATAAACTTTGCAATATTTTTTTTACAGCGTAGGGAATAACCCACAGTGCAAGCTGCAATGAATGACAGTGGTCCTAAGGCAAGGCATTCTCCTAAGATGGTCTCAAATAGTGTAACCATCCTTGGCTCAGCCCCAGCTCTCCTCCGAGATCTTCCCATGGAGCCCTCTTCACATTCTATAAGTGTAAACATGTTATTGGGTGTAAGACGTATCTAAGTGTCACCTTTATCCTTATATACCCGCATGACATAAAGCAATGATATGGTGGGAAGAGTACACAGAGGTGATAAGGTTTATCAGGAGACGGTCAATGGTCAGGGTTCACATGGACAGGTCAATGCCCTGCAGGGTTATGGATCCCCACATTTAACAAAAATTAAATACTAAAACTTTCATTCCTTTACATTTGCTAACTTGGCCTTTGACCATATAACACTACTGAGAATGGATGACATATTTTACCTTTATATAGGAAAACCTAGTCATTTATTTTTGTTGGATATAAAATGTAAAGACTGAAATCTCAATCTAAGTGCAAGTTAGGAGGAATAAAATACTAATGTATCTATGAAATATCAGTCATACGCCGGCCTTAATAAATGCACAAGAGACTGCACGTCTAAAATATAAAATAGATGGGAAAATAAACATGGAAGGGAGACGTTAAAAGGCTACATGCACACGGCCAAGTGTGCAGGTCAAGGGGGGTAATTTTATAGCGGAACGCACTCAGATGACAACCTGTCCCCCACGGATTGGTTCCGTTCCACTCCATTCTGAATCTATGTAGCAGGATAGGACGCTCTATAGTCATCGGAACAGACTGGAGCATCAGACACCCCCGTCGGGTGAGCCAGTACTTGGTGATGTGCCTGATGCCAAAAACCTTTAAACACTTAAATAGGGACATGAAGGAACACAACACTACCTACAAACATGTAAAGCCAAACTATGCCCGGTAATAGGTAACAGTGCAAAGTGTTATCTCCCTGAGAGCATATACAACACACAAACATGAACCACCCATATATAATATCACAACTAAACTCTATTATATAGTATCACAGCAAGACGTAAGAGCAAACATAGGAAGGGAATGGACAAGTTAATACATGGGCTTCCTGGAGAATGGGGGCCAATCCTGGTAGCAATTCTCCAGACTAGCTAATATAAGGGCACATCCCATATGACACTTATGTGCCCTATCAGAGCATATCAAAAAGAGGTTGCAATGACCACCACAAAAGATACAAGCTCAGCTCTGCTACATCTTTAGGCAAATTTGTACAGTCCTTTTAACCAGCTGCACCGATCAAACATACTGTATGATGCAGCGGCTCACCTTTAGACATGCGAGATATCATCATTGGGGGTCCATGAGGTGAAGCCCCCCACCTTCAGAAGGTTTAGGCCACTTTACTTCAAAGATCCCTTAGCCTACTGCCATAGGGACAACTGTGCTTAGGAGAGCCTCTACATTTAGTGACAAACAGAGGTCTCACCTCCCAAACCCCCATTTCATAAAATATCTCAATGTGAACCCTCACTACACCCTACCCATAACGTGTTAGGCCATGTCAAAAATTTGTTAAGTTTGTCTTAAAATGAATGGGGGAATGTATTATCCAATCTATGGCAGTTTTCTAGCATAGATGGGTGATAATGTGGTGCAGATTTGGTGCAAATCCCCATCTTGAGCAAAACGTGCGACACATTCCCGTTCTGTTCCTCCTCGGCCTGCCATTTTTCTGGCTTGAGTTATACAGCAAATCTTCGCCAATTCCGGACAAGCGTAGATTTCCATTTTGGCTTCTTAATAAATCAGGTAAGCTTTGAACAGTCAGGATCCGAAACGTTAGTCTTAATAAATGTGCTCCAATGGGACATATTTATCAAGACCGACTGCCAGTCTTCATGTCCCCGTCGCAAGGGCCGCCTAAATTTAAGCCAGTGAGCAGGTATTCTCATAAATGTGGCGGCCCCACCGCACCGATAAACTAGCGTAAAGGATATAAAATGCAGCACAACTCACACACCAGTTTTGCTTTCATGAGAGTGGCATGGGAGGCGCAAAAGCGCCAGTTGTAACAATTGCCGCAAATTTGCAACTTTTTTATGCCAAATATCTGCCGTAAACTGAATAATAAATGTGCCCCAAAGTCCCTAACCTGTTTTCATGGCAATGACCGGCTACCACAAGGCCACAGGCACTCCAGGAGAGAAGTCAATGACCTCAATGGGAAAGTATTAATAAACTGCTACAACAAATGCGACTATAACTCAGAAACCCCGATGAGGTGCACTTTGTTGCAACTTCCCTCCAATGACGTGAGAGCGATATCCCAAAACAAAGGGCCTACTGTGCGGCAGCAGAGACGACCGTGCCAGCTGACAGTCCTCCATCTGCTGCTGGAAGCAATGAGCAGGCCTTGCATGGCAAGAACCAAACAGCAGCCCTAGCCCAATAACATAACTCCCCATGGAATTATCTATGCGGAGTATTCAGCGTAAGAAGGTCTATATCTCTAATATCTCTACATTACCTTCTCAGAGAAATATCTCCAACCCATATTAAAGGAATCCATGCCATGGACCGGTAACGTTGGTCTCTCTCCTGACTGTGTGCAGAAATTTCTAGTTACAGGGTGAAGTGACACTTTGGTCACTGTGGTGCTCGCTGTTAAAGGTTAACCAAGACTTAAAGGACTGATAGGACTTAAAGGGAACCGGTCATGTGAGCATGGTGGAAGCAGCTTTCTATAGAGCAGGAGAAGCTGAGAAGATTGATATATAGATTTTAGGAAAAGATTCAGAATTACTTGTATTTTTTTCATTCAATACCTGCGTATTCTGGGTTTATCACTCCAAGGGGTGGTCTTACAGCTATCTGCATGTTTAATGGTAAGACTGGACGCCAAAATTCTGAATGAGAAGGAATTTTTACCAAAACAGAAGTTATATAGATTTGTGGGAAAATATTCAGTATATGAATCTGCTCAGCTCCTTTCACTCTATAACCAGGGTCCTGCGGGCAGCTCCTGAGACTGCCATCTGTGGCCTACAGGCAGGGGTGGGATGCATCCGGTTCTCCAGATCTGATTGTTAAAAATGCACCCGGAATACAGAATTGGGGTAAAGATCAGCCCTGACATGGGTCTAAAACTGGCCCTAAAACTTTTGGACTTGTAGACTACAGGCCACATTGGTTGCGGCCTACAAGCTGCGGGCAGTACAGAACTTACCGCTCTGTGGCAGCAGTGGAAGAGTGTCTGATGACTGGGGGATACGATCCATGGGACCACGGGAGCAGGAGCCTGGAAGAGCCACTAACTACCCCATGTCAATGGAATAATGGTGCACATGCTCAACCTCCGCTCCAGTTACTTCAATGAGACTGCTGAAGTCTGTGGTCCTAGAAGAGAATGGAGTTGCTGGCCAGGCATGCGAACCAGCACCACATTCCCATGGGGCACTTAGGGACCCAGTTTTCTTCTTAATCACTGGATGGACCCAACAGATGGAGTCTCAGTGATCAGAGTCTTAAATACTATCCTAAGGAATATTAGCATGTAGAAAATCCTACAGGCTGTCAAACCATTTATTTATAGGTTCTCCAGGCTGACAGCATGCATAGTGAGCATCCATTAAATTATTACAGATAATATAGCCCCTTCGACAAAGACAAGAGCATTACCAATTCTGAAACTACAACTCCTAGTATTCCGGATGTTGTCATAGGACCTGGGAATTATAAGCATAAATATAAAATGGTCACCTGAAAGCTTCTACACCTCGCCTCGCCCACCCTTTTGGCACAACCCAGCATGCATATGTCCTTAAATGGTGCTGGCCCCATCTAGTGGCGGCTTTATCTCCCCTGAGAACAAAGGCAATTTCCCCATAGAGGAAAAAACCCAAACCAGCATTTTCTTTCTTGCTACATTTGTAGTGCTGAAAGCACAGCAGGTAGTCACACGCAGCACCACTGAATGTATGGCGACCATTGCCAAAACCACAAACCAGCTCAGCCGCAGACTTCTGCTGTTGGTTTTATGGTTAATATACATATTGGATTTTTCCAGCATGTATTTCCACCAGGCGAATATTCCCTAACAATCTCAGAAGCAGCAGGAAGACACTATAGAAAAGTACTGAACAGTAGTGATATGAACAAAGCACTTGTGATAGAAAACTTACACATAGCTGCAGCAGCTTCTTTGTGCGAGTCTGCATCTATCTTTTGTTTCCACTTACCTTCCCCATAGACTTCTATGGAAGCATGGACACTGTCCACCGTGAGCTGAGAGGCCATCTTGGTAAACCAAGACAGATTCAGAGAATTCTGGGTGAGCGAGTAGCTTAGAGTTTTTAGTGGGGAGGGGGAGAAGATATGTGGGGAAAGAAGCATTTTCTTTAATAGGATATTACAAAGTTTCTTGTATTTATTGATTTAGGCAAAGATTGTTGAAAAGTTAGTGAATGTACACCTGAACACTCACTAGATATCACATCTTAAATCACGTCAGTTCTTCCTTATTGAACTGATTCATCCTCATCAACATGGCAAATAACTCGGATACACCTAGGTGGCATCTGTAAAAAGAAATGCTTGCTAAAAGTAACCAGGTGTCTGACTATATATAGCACATTTGTGTGTGTCAACATACAAGCGCACCCGCCCTGTCACCACTATTAACCACACACAGTAGATATGGCTCTGTTCACACTGATGCAACAAACACACACTTAAAAAGAAGGAAACTCCCTTAAAGAGGTCCAAACATTCTCACTAGCATGTGCCAAGATGAACCAACAAGGGTCTGAGCACGGTGACCTATCAATCGGTCACACGCCAAGGGGATGGTGCTATGTAATGCAGTGTCCATTTGTCTCGAGGGCTCTGCCAAATCTGCATTGGCGGATGCTATAGTCGACAATAAGAGAGGGGTAGGCAACCTCCGGCACTCCAGCTGTTGTAAAACTACTACTCCCAGCATGCATACTTGTTCTGCTATTCTTGGAACTCCCATGGAAGTGAATGGAGCATGTTGGGAGTTGTAGTTTCACAGCAGATGGAGTGCTGAAGGTTGCTGACCCCTGCAATAAGACATCAATATCTTTCCCGAAATTTTTTATTTATTTAAAGGGATTCCCAGTATGTAAGTAAGGGGTATTCTGACTACAGTTATAGACCATCCTGTTGTCAGATGGGTGGGGTTCCCACCTCGGGGATGCTAAAGACTGAATAAAGAGTTGGCAAGTAGCAATCTCTAAGTCTGAATGTTGTGGAAACAGAACACTTTTTGGTTCCTATAGTTCCAACTATTTATGGCAAATCTTTTGCCCCCATCCGCCAATCCGAAGTAGATGGCAATAGTCACTCGTAGGAGGAGATGGGTATAAAAATAGTCATGCCAATGTACAATGAACCCAATACAAAGAGACGCTCCTGCATCTGACATCTGTCGGCAGCCATCAAATGGAATATGCTAAAGGGATGGCCACATGATCTGAACATTATATGGCCGCTATCAGAAAAGGGCTCTTGTTTGTTTGTTTTTTTGTTTTCTTAAAGGAAAATAAAACATTGAAAACATTCCCTCTTTACATAATTCTCAATAGTATATAAAATAAAAAATCATATATATTAAGGACACTTTGTATTATACAATGCATCTGCCATTGGACCCAATGGCTTTTCACCATTGGTTTGCTTGCTGATTAGCCTCAGACACAATAGGGTTAATTAGGCTATGTTCACACTAGCACTTGCTATACGTTCGGGGTAGCCACCCCCAAACCCGCTTAAAAAACGAGGAGAGAAAAGTCCTGCCCTGCATTTTTCGGGTGGAAACCCAGCGGACCCCATTATAGTCTATGGGGTCCGCAGGTTTCCGCTTTTTAAGCGGGTTAGATTTCCGTTCCAAAGAACGGAAAGTTGAATGCTAGTGTGAACCTAGCATCAGCGGTAATTTTGTTCCGTGAGTTCAGTGTCTGAAACCACAGAACGATCGAGCCGGTCCCTTCTTTTTCCAGCATCCTTGAAAACAGTAAGATTCTGCCAGAATTTGGAGACTAATGTGCAATGCCACACTGCCTGTGGCCACAAGTTGCACTACTATATCTGACCTTATGATGATAATTGTGGTTGGTGCGATGGCGATACGATACTCGGCAGAAACCCAAACCTGCTGGATTTCTGTGCGACCGCAGCACTATCATGAGCTGCAACTGACATTGCAACATTCTGGGCAAGACCTCATTCACACTTACATATTTCCATCAGTAGATCAGTTTATAAGCCAAAACTGAAACCCTACACAGAAGACTATAGTGTAAAGGTTTGCACCGCTTCTATGTTTTGGATCCATTCCTGGTTTTGGCTTACAAATACTGGTGTGAAATATTGAAGAAAATACCCAAATGTGAATGCAATGGATCCCAAACTGTCTGAAGGCCGGACCCACTCTTGGGCGAGAATTTTGTTTGGGACTCCCCCCCCCCCCATCATACTTAGCCTCATACAATTCTGTGTACTGCACACCTCTCACACGTGCCAATGGCTCTTACTACTGCTATGTCCCTCTGTGCCCTCCCACACACAAATATAATGACTCCCTCCATGCCACACACACAATGTAATTGCCTTCTTTGTGCCCTCCACACACTATAGTAATCCCCTCTCTGCCGACACACAACTATATTGACCCCCTCCAAGCCCCCAAAAACAATATACTGACCTCCTTTGTGCCCCCACACACAATAGTGACCCCCTTTGTGTCACCCCATACACATACAAAAGCTCCCTCTGTGCTCCCACACACATTATAATGACCCCTATGTGTCCACACACACAAAATATAAAAGTTCCCTCAGTGTCCCCACACACTATAGTAGCTCCCTCAGTGCCCCCCCACACACACACTATAATAGCCCCCTCAGTGCCCACACACACACACTATAATAGCCCCCTCAGTGCCCACACACACACACACTATAATAGCCCCCTCAGTGCCTACACACACACTATAATAGCCCCCTCAGTGCCCACACACACACTATAATGGCCCCCTCCATCCCCCACAGACACAATACACTAAGCGCTCCCAGGCTGAGACACTGGGACTCTGTAAGCACTCTAATCTGACTGGGGACAGTGAAGGGCTTGCATCTGCACAACCTCTCACCAGGGGGTCGAGACACATTGTTTTGGATGCTACAGCCAACTTATTCTGTACACCCAATTTGTGATTTAAAAAAAAAAAAAAATTAAGCTTCTCATATTTTTTTTTTTTAAATGTTTAAAGATACAAAGTAGGTCACATAGCATGTAACGTGAAAAGTAAATTTATTATGGAACACAAAGATCTTATAGTTACAACCATAGGCACAGATGTTCACTACAGGTAATGGCACCATAAACACATCTGTACTTGCGGCTCCAATTAACGTACAAGGTACAACAGACCCAGAAAGTCATTAACATACCAGACATCTAGGAGCAGGATCCCTGAATACTCGCTGCCGGCAGGTCCTGCAGTCTCTTGTGATGTCTGACACTTCCTTGTACCACCCAGCAGTGACTTCACAGCTACAGGGAAAGCCGGCCGGCTGGTTCTCCCAGCTTGGAGTAAAGTCCATTAAAGGGGTTGTGCAAGGTTAGCAAAACATGGATGCTTACTTCCACAAACAGTGCCACTCCTATCTATGGGAGATCAGAGGTTATTGGCAGGAAAACCCACATGCATGTGTTTAAAGGGGTTGTTCTAATATTAAAGCTCATTCCTTCAATAGGAGTCTGATCGGTGGTGGTCCAACTGCTTGGACCTACACTGATCATGAGATCGGGGTCACAGTCCCCAATAGAATAAAGCATGAGTCGTGTATACACATTGCCACGCCATTAAAAGTTTATAGGATGGTCTATGATAGGGTATATTCATAAGACCCTATAGCTGAATGGACATCCTTGACCTCCACCACATTCATACAGGATATATGGAATTGGACCGCCCCATTGAATTGAATGGAGCAGGTCTGCAATTCTCTATATATCAGACAGCCAGGGTTACCAGGGGTCCCAGATACTGGCAGAAGATTATGCAATAACCTAATAATGTGCCATAATATGAGATGGAAACACTGCTCTACCAAGTGGAAATGTGTCAATAATAATCTCAGCGCTCTTTATGTATTATTGGAGGTCTATTAGGATATTGATGTAATGGCGGTTCTCCAGGGATGGATACATTACACTGGAAAGCCAATCTGATTTCCTTAAAGGGAGTCATTCACTAGAACCCAGCCCCGCAGGTAGATAGGTTAGGGTCACCTGACTCAAACACCATTTTCCCCTTGTGAACTGATGCCAACACTGCCAAGATACCACCGATTATGTTAACATTGCTCCTAATAGCTCATTTGCATATTGACCAAAATGGTGAGATCTTGGCAACAAAGGCAGCGATCCCCAAGGGGGAAAACACCGTATAATTTAGGTGACCCTACATGCAGGGCTGGGTTGATATGCTGGGTAATGGTGACACTAACCTATCTATCTGCAGGGCTGGGTTGATATGCTGGGTTATGGTGACAGACTCCCTTTAAGGTAATTGCCCCAAGTTACAAAAACATGCCTGCTGTCATCCACATGCAGCATCACATCAACCCATGGGTGCGTCCGGTAACCTCCATTACAGTGTACAGGGCCACATGGATGAAGCGGCAGCAGAGTCATCCACAAATGTATGGCACTGAAGACGCTGCAGCATCTTCTAAGAGCCCGAGTGTCAGACCCCTGGTGATCTGTTATTGATAACCTATCCTAAGGATAGGCCATCAATTAGTAAGTCCCAGAAAAACCCTTTAATAGAAAATACCCTACAAAGCTTGGCATGAGCAGAATGGGCACATTGCTACCTGGTTACTAGGATGTATTCAGTCCAATGGTTCTCAAATGTATATAAGTGTAGGCCTAGCAAAGGTAATAAGGCCAAAATAACACTGAACATGAACACACCCTTGGCGCTGGTTAGAGACGTCCATTAGGGTTTCCAGGAAAACCCATAATATGGCTAGAGCAAGGCCAGCGGTTATATCTAACATTCACCTGACTAGACAGCTGTCACCACGCACCGCCATTCAAAGGGACATTTATTAATAAAATGATTGATGTCCAACACACGAAGAGAACAATTTGAGCGCTGCGCACATAAAAGTGCCGGCATATTCACATCCCCCACTTATTTGCACTTCAGAGCAGCGTGCGTTTCTTCCACCTTGAAGGTTACTTGACTAGCCCGGGGGTAACAATTCCAGCTAGTCAGAGCACTAACAGTAGTCCGTTCACACACAGCAGGCTTACACACTCCCTATGTGTGTATATGATGGGATTCATAGGATATTACATCATTTGCAAGTAGTGACACAAGTCAATGATTAAAGGGGAAGTCCAGCCACCATGGTCACTGGATCACAGATACATGTTGGTGACATTTATGATCCTGGACACCAATTTCCAAAATGATATGATGTCTCAATAGCTGCGCAAACAAGTTACATGTATGTTTTTAGAAACCTGCTGATTTTGGAGTACGTACATGGGGCCTAGACTCTCCCCCAGTAGCAGATGTTGGTGGAGATAAGGATCAGGCACTTACACTACAATATCACCAGTGCTTTTGTTCTTGGGAAGATAAGCCACAGACAGAGGTGTCAGGCAGTGGCCTCTTCCCTTCTTGCCACTGATAACAAAAGCTGATCCTATAATGTATGTGTATGGGGAAGATGGGAGGGATAGCTGAAAAAAATCATTTGGCCATCTAAGGCCGTGTTCACACCCCCGGAGTTTTCACCGCGGTCAGCGGCGATGGGATTCCGATGCAGTGCATCAGCATTCCGTCGCGGCATCCCGCTCCTGATTAGGCCCGGATGAATGGGCCTAATCAGGAGCGCGGCTCGAGCTGCGGACACCGCGGGAGGAATCCGCGGCAAGATAGGTCATGTTGCTTTTTTTTCCCACTAGCGGAAAAAAGCCGCTAGAGGGAAAAAAAACGCTACTGACTCCCATTGAAATGAATGGGAGGAGTTTTTTAAGGTGAATTTTGAGGCGGATTCCACGTCAAAATCCGCTGCCAAAAAACTCCGTGTGAACACATCCGCCTCAAAAAACTCCTCCCATTCATTTCAATGGGAGTCAGTAGTGTTTTTTTTTCCTCTAGCAGCTTTTTTCCTCTAGGGGGAAAAAAAAAAATCTACATGACCTATCTTGCTGCGGATTCCTCCTGCGGTGTCCGCGGCTTGAGACTCCCTCCTGATTAGGCCCATTCATCCGAGCCTAATCAGGAGCGGGATGCCGCGACGGAATGCTGATGCACTGCATCAGAATCCCATCGCGGCAGACCGCGGCAAAAACTCCGGGGGCAAAAAATTTTCCGCCGTGTGAACACACCCTTAGCGGACATGCTCACACTGCGACAGTCACATGCAACCGCCGACAATTGCACAATTATACAGTATAATTGTGTGATTATCTGTGGCCATGCGTGGCCAGGGTTGGTCCCTAAGTCGTTTCACACGGCAAACTTGGGGTATGTTCACACGGAGGAATTTGCCACAGATTTGGGGGTGGTTTCCGCCCTTGAAACCTCTGCAAATTCCGCCCAGAATCTGCCTCCCATTGTTTTCAATGGTTGGCAGAGATTGGAACAGGACGCTGAAAAATTAAGCCATCTGGCTGCGGCTTGAGACTCCCCGCAGATTAGGCCTATTCATCTGAGCCTAATAAGGAGCGGCTAGACCGTGGCAGAAAACGACGAGGAATTCCTCTTCATTTTCTGCCGTGTGAACGTACCTTTAAGATTATGCAAATCAGTCTGTGTAGCCTCCAGATTTTCTACCCCGACTCTGGCTCAGTTGAACTCAACCATGAGAAACCAACCTAATGTGTATTACCAGGGTGGATGCTAGAATGGATTGGGTAAACTCTATATGCTGTGGATCCAGTAGGTGGCGCTACTTCCTGTGACTGTTAGTATGAGGCACCACCTGCTGTATCCACATCAAACCAGGCGGGTTAGGGTTTGGGTTGCATATCAGAGAGACATAGTTAGCCTCTACTTCAACAACGCAAGACTTGAAAAGGCTCCAGGTGTGTTATCTGTGACAGGCTGGCAAGTGAAGCCACCAACCAACACAGCTAACACTCCCGTGTCAAGGCAGCGCCACCTACTGGATCCATGACACACCTGATTTAAGTCACTCCATTCTAGACTCCAGAAACCATATTACGAGCCAAACCTTTTTCTTCTAGGGCCTCACCAGACAAACCCCAGTATGCTGCAGGAAGTTCCTTGGGTCTCACAATGCTAGCCATGGTGGAATTAGTCACAGTGCCTTCAGCGCTAGCCACAGTCCTACTATACAAGTCACTCAGTACTTTCAGTCAGCATAAGGCTATGGTCATGCTGCAAACAGTAAATGTGGCTGTCCATAGAGCCCCACTGGCCTGATGTATGCAGTTTGGTATACACTGGGGTGTTATGGCTTGGAATAGTATAGCAGACCACAATATTCAGTATAGGGGCGTTCTGCAAAAACTGTTCTGTATCTGAATCAGCAGCGGAATCCGCGGCAAGATCATGCAAGACACTTTTTTCATCATCCAGGCAGATTCCAGATGGAATTTGGAGCCGATTTTGAGAAGCCATCTGCCTCAACAGCTGCAAATTCCGACGTGTGAACTTACCCTTATGCGTGTTGATGTTCACCATCTCGCACTGCTATAGTATACTATACATTCTGCATGGTTTCATGCACCACCAGTCACCGGCTCCACAACCTCATCCTGTTCTCATCAAACAGAGCGCCATGTATACACTATTGTGGGCATATCATATCATACGAATAAGATTATAAACCAACGTGCCCTACATAAAAACTATAAAAAGAGTAAAATAAACAAAACGAACGACTACTCTAAACTTAGACTTACCAAATTTTCCATAAACGCGAAGTATCACTCAAGCAGCAAGTCCAAAAATAGACAAAATTTAGAACCCCCTTACAAGATCCCTGTAAGTGAAGTATCCTAAAAAAATAACCTCTTGTGGAGCTTCACTAGTCCTGAGGTAAATGACAGCTGGTGCCACATGACGGTCTAGGGAGGCGTCACACACAGTAAAACTTTATACAAATTCCTTTGACTGCTATGAAGTCCATCTGAAATTTTCACAAGGATTAAGGAAGGGCATGGTTCACACTAAGGGAATACACAACTTCCACAATGAGGGTTATAATCCACCGCCGTATGAACGGCAATGCGGGATCCCGTAACAAGGGGCAGACTTCAGGAGGTTTACACATGAAAATCCATGTGAGAATTCTGCAGTGTGAACATAGCCTAAAGCAGGTCTTATTCATTGTAAAATGCGAAATCCTAGAAGTTTCTCAGATAACACCTCACCATTGTAAAGATCTCAGCCTTCTGTCACTCAAGGAAAGGGTCTTTACATCCAGCGATCATGATCATATATGTACATTTATACATGCGTAAATCAAGTGATCATTAACGTATAGGTTACATATATATATATATATATATATATATATATATATATATATGTATATTCATACACCGTGAAATCTCTCCAAAACACCACCTGTTTGACAAGACACCCCCTTACCCAGACCACATTTTCTGTGACAGATGTTTCAGTATTCCATACCATAGCCATCTTCCTCAAGAAGACCACCACCCAGAACACCCCCCCCCCCCGAAGTGTGGTCGTTTCTAAAATTGGTTTAAACTATTCATACATATGTACACCCAATGATCAAGATCTTATATCTAGGGGGCGTGGCCTGGACGCGCATGGAGTAGGTCACGTGCGGGACCTTCTCTGCTCCACCGCTTGCAGCTGAGACCCGTGGACCCTTCAATTCAGCGATTATGGGCAAGCGCTTACCGAGGAGGGTGGCCCCAGGCACTCCAGCGCCTGTGGAGAGGTCTGGGAGAGCCACCCTGGACGGCTTCCTCACTCAGCAGCCTTCTCTGCCGGGCCAGGCTGCTGCGGGGCGGCCATCTTGGATTCCCTCCGCTCTTCAGGCACAGGGGTCGCAGCGCAGCTTCTCTCCTCCCGCGCTCCCCCTGTCAGCCAGCGGAGCACCGCTCCAGCAGAGATCCCTGTCGGCGCCTGGGCAGCCCAGAGCTTCCCCAGCACGAGTGCTCCCACAGTCTCCTCACCCTGGGATGTCCCAGCAACTACACTTTGCTTCACCAGCACTTCTGGCAGAGCGGCATGAGAGGACCCCGGATGTCTCCAGCTCTCCAAGGGGCTCTGAGGTCAGTGGCTCTGCTCCCTCCCACACCGCTGATGAGTTACAGCCTGTGGCCACAGAGCTGGTCTCTGTGGCCCCCCACCTACTATCTTCCCCCATCGCCCCTCCCCTCCATAGCTCAGGGGGGGATGGCGCGGTGGAAGGCGCTGGCGTAGGGGCTCCTCCGCCCCCACACTCCCAAGGATTATGGCTCCCCCCCCTCCAGTCCTGTACCCCCAGAGCTGCCTCCCAGGTCCATCTTCAGCACCGCCACCTTTGGTGGACCTCCTTCCTCAGCTACCTACTAAACAAGACCTTAAAAGTATGGTTGCGGAAATCACAGCATCCTTCCGATCTGAAATTGCTACCCTCCGCACTGATTTACACTCTATTGCTAATCGAATGGATACGCTGGAGAATGACCATGACACTACCAGGGACTATGTTGCCTCGCTGCATGATACTACTGCTAACCAGGGATCAGCTATACGGGACATGCAACGTCACTTAGAGGATCTTGACAACAGGGGTCGGCGCAACAATATACGCGTCAAGGGACTCCCAGAGGCTGACCAATCTGAGGATCTGCCTGCTCTGCTGGAGGCTGTCTTCAACACTATACTGTAGGAGCCCCCGTCCCACAAAATTAAGTTTGACAGGGCACATCGAGCCCTTCGACCCAGAGGATCCTCCGCTGCACCCCGTGATGTCATCTGCTGCCTCCACGACTTCACCCTTAAAGAGGCCATAATGAGCAAGGTGCGCAAACTCAAAGACTTTGAATTTGAGGGAGCTCAACTACAATTCTATCAGGATCTGTCGCTAATCACCGTCCAGAAACGCCGCCATCTCCGACCCCTCCTCCAGATCCTTCAGGAACACCAAATTCCTTACCGGTGGGGTTATCCGTTTGCTCTCATTGCACGTAGGGATGGTCGCTCCGCTACGCTTCGCTCCTTCTCGGATTTACCTCTCTTCTGCGACCTGCTGGATGTTCCCCTGCCGGATTTAACAGACTGGGAGCTAATCCCTCCACCCCCTCCCCCACCACCGGTTTGGCATCGACTGGAGCCCAGACGACGTCATGCACCCTCCGCGGCGGAGACCGCTCGGAGGCCCCGACTGGAGACTGGTTCCTGAGGAGGATGCTCCTCCTTGAGACGTTTTTTTTTTTTTTTTTTTTTTCCGGTAGTGCTCTGAAAACTGCAAGCCTTAGCGTTATGTTTGCTTCTCTTTTTCCTTTTCTAGGTCTACGGGTCTCATCTATTATGCTTATTATTGGATTGTTTTAGCGGAGTGGGGCGGGAAGGGGTTCCGGTGACTCCCCTTCCATCCTTCTTTTTACTGGTGGTTGGGGATCTGCCGCCTCCCCTCCGACCTCTTGTCCACGCTCTCCCCCCTAAGGGGATACTTGGACTGTGCGGCCATTGATCCTGGTTGGACCTCTGGCTGTCCTCACTGGTCCCCAGGCGAGTGACTTAGCCTCGCCCACAAAGTATTGTTTAATTGTTATACTTCTTACTTTGTCATTTATGTTGTCTTTTGCCTCCCCCCTTTTCCACCCTCCCTCCCTGATCTAGAGACCTTGCCTCGACTTTGGGTTCCTGTTTGTGGATCGCCCTTCTTCCTCTTCGAGGGAAACCTGCCAGCGTCATGTGAGATGGGTGAGCTTATTACAGTCCGCCACTGTCCTTCAATCCTGAGTCCCAATGGTTAGGTGCGTGACAATTAATGTCAAGGGCCTGGGTTCCAACACTAAAAGGCGCCATGTCCTTAGAGAACTCCGCTCCTTACGAGCGGATGTGGCGTTTCTTCAGGAGACTCATTTTGACCGCTCCGGTACCTTTGCCTTCGCTAAGCACTACTTTCCCATAGCCTTTTCGGCCTTCCACGATCGACGCAGAGCTGGGGTGGCTATCCTTCTTTCCCGTTCCTGCCCAATTACAGTGACAACCTCCCACATAGACCCAGGGGGCCGATTTGTTATTCTGGAAGGGCTCCTTCATGGTGCCCCGATTGTTTTATGCAATGTCTATGCCCCTAACTCAGCGCAGATCCCATTCTTGCGTCGGGTATTCTCCCGCCTGCGCGCTCTCCCGGCATCAGCTTGGCTTGTGGGGGGAGACTTTAACATGGTCTTCTCTGAACGGGCGGACCGATTGGCGTTACCCCAGGGTCCAACCCCCCATAGGATGGCTCAGCTTTCACGGGAGTTCCGTAAGCTGATCCGTGCCCATTCTTTGTACGACCTTTGGCGAGTGGACAACCCTACTGCACGCTCTTACACCTTCTTCTCTCACCCTCATAACACTCACACCCGCATTGATTATTTCTTTGGGAATGCTCCCGCCCTTCGTTTGCTCAGGGACACGAACATTGGCTCTCTCACCTGGTCTGACCATGCCCCAGTTGTGGTTACTCTATCTACGACCCCAGTGCCTACTCGCCAATGTCATTGGCGTCTTAACGAAACATTGCTCAAATCACCGACCTCCCTCGAGATCCTGCGCACACACTTGATGGATTATTTTAGGGACAACTTAGGTTCGGTAAACTCTCTTGCCATTCTCTGGGAAGCCCATAAGGCGGTCATGAGAGGACATTGTATCGCATTGGCTTCTAGGCTTAAAAGGGACAGACAGGCCCAGGAACAGCTTCTCCAAGCTCGTATTCGGTCCCTTATGACAACTTTGGCAGCACATCCATCCCTGGGGGTTCTTCGCCGTTTGGTTTTGGCACGGGCTGACCTCCGTGATTTGGAGACCCGCCATGTGGAACGACTTCTCCTTTATACTCGCCAGAGGTTCTTTGAACGAGGTAATAAGTCTTACACCCTCCTGGCAAGAACCCTCAGGGATCATCAGGCCTCCTCCACACCACACTCTGTCCGTGACTCCACGGGTACCCTTCAACACCACCCTGACGCTCTGGCGCTGGCGTTCCACTCTTACTATTCTAAGCTGTATAACTTACCCCCCCCGCGAGCACTACCCCCTGTGGATGACTCAACACTGCTAGAAGACTATTTAAAGGATTGTTGTCTCCCACGCCTGCCTCCTGAGGCCTTGACTTCCCTAAACACTCCCATCACCAGGGAGGAACTAGAGGGGGTCCTGAGGGACCTCCCAAATGGGAAAGCCCCGGGCCCAGATGGGTTCACTTACAATTATTATAAGGTTTTCCAGGGTGAACTTTCTGCTCATCTATTGTCCCTCTTCAATTCCTTCCTCTTAGGCTCCCCCATACCCCCGACTATGCTCTCTTCACTGCTCACATTGGTCCCTAAACCGGGTAAGGACTTGCAGGACTGTGCTAATTATCGACCGATTGCTTTGCTGAACGCGGACCTGAAACTCTTTACCAAACTCCTAGCCAATAGGTTAAATGCTTGGCTCCCTCTGCTTGTCCATAAGGACCAGGTAGGATTCATCCCCTGTCGTCAGGGTGGTGACAACACCAGGAGGACTGTGGATTTGGTGGAGGTGGCCAATCATTATTCTACCCCGGCCCTTCTCTTGAGTCTGGACGCTGAAAAGGCTTTCGACCACATAGATTGGTCGTTTATGCATGCTACGCTTAAGGCGTTTGGGCTCACGGGACCTTTCCTCACAGCTATCCAGGCCCTCTACTCCCTACCCACAGCAGCAATCAAGCTTCCCCATGCATCCTCGCCCTTCTTCCCTATTCGAAATGGCACTAGGCAGGGTTGCCCCCTGTCTCCCATCATATTTGCCCTCTGCATTGAACCGCTGGCAGCCAAGATTAGGCGAAACCCTAATATCAAGGGGATCATGGTCCAGGATAAGGAATTTAAGGTCTCTCTTTTCGCAGATGATGTACTCCTCACTCTCCCCTCCCCTCATACTACCCTTCCAAACTTGCTGCGCTTGCTGGAGACCTATAGCGATCTCTCAGGATACAAGGTGAACCCTGCAAAGACTGAGGCACTCCCACTCAACATTCCACAGGACCTTCTCCTTCTCCTCCGCAGTAATTACGATTTCCAGTGGCGGGAGTCCTCTATCCGCTACCTGGGAGTCCATATATCCACCTCCTACGCGACCCTCTATTCGGCAAACTACCCGCGGTTGTTTCGTGAGTTAAGAGCCCTATTGGACAAATGGCAACCCTTACCCATCTCCCTTTTAGGGAGAATTGCCGCGGTCAAGATGACTCTCCTTCCGAAGCTACTGTATTTTTTCGAGACACTCCCGGTTGCGATTCCTCGGGGAGAATTACGGAACCTGCAGAAAGCTATTTTTCAGTTTATCTGGCAGGCAAAACGACACCGAATACCCAGATCTGTTATGCTGGCGGATAGGGGGTCTGGGGGTATGGCTGTCCCACATCTGTTACATTATTACTGGGCGGCCCACTTACGCCATATCCCACTTTGGGCGGCTATGCCAGCATATACTAGATGGGTGCAGATAGAGAAGCTCTGGCTGGCTCCCATGCACCCTAACGCGCTTCTGTGGGTTGGCTCTCCCCCCGCCTCGTACCTGCTGGGCCCTATTCGGTTTACTAGATCTATTTGGTCTGCCTGTCGTACTAGATTCTCCCTGATGTCCCAGCACTCATCTATGGTCTCCATATTATACAACCCCCTTCTCCCGGAAAGCCTGACCTCTGCCATGACTAAGGTGTGGTCTAAAGCTGGTCTTTACCGGATTGCGGACATGGTTGATCCTGGAACCTTGGAACTCAGGTCCTTTGCCTACCTTATAGCTAACCAAAACCTGCCAGGTACTGAATGGTTCCATTATTTACAGGTGGTTCACTTTGTCCGCTCCCTCCATGGGTCCTTTAAAGTGTCACTGCCCACCGCTTTTGAAAAGATTTGCCGTGCAGGTATGTCCACTAGGGGCCTTATATCCTCTATTTACCAACTTCTTAACTCACAAACTACAGGCTCCCCAGTTACCCATCGCTATATGCTTAAATGGGAGGAGGTGGTGGGTAGACCCATCTCCCAGGAACAGTGGCGGATTGTATGGTCTCGGGCCCAGAAATCATCTCAGTGCATTACATTTCGGGAAGCGCAGTATAAGCTGTTGATGCATTGGTATCATACCCCGGCTCTCCTCCATGCTTTAAATCCATTGGTTCCCCCATGGTGCTTTGCGCTGTGGAGTTGCGGTGGGTACCCTGCACCACATCTTTTGGACGTGCCCTCTCATCCTGGGTTTCTGGAGGGAGGTCAGGACTTTGGCGACTGCTCTCTTTTTGCAAGAGGTCCCTCTTGACCCTCTGGTCTATCTCCTGAACCTTCCCCCCAGACACCTGAGCAATAAGTCATCCAGGCTTTTCTTGCACCTTTGTACTGCAGCTAAAATTCTCATAGCTAGAAACTGGAAGAAAGTGAGTCCCCCATCTGGTCTTGAACTTGTGGCTAGAGTGAAGGATGTGAGGAGTCTTGAATGCCTGACCGCGGGCCTAAACAACTCACAGGAGGCCTTTGGGGCTATCTGGGCGCCTTGGGATATGTATTGTACATCACAGGGTCTCTGATCTCTAGTCCTCTTCTCCCCTCCCCTCCTTTCCTCTGCTTCTACCCTTGTCTTCTTAATCCCTTCATCCCTCCCCTCCCTTGTTTACTGTCTAATTTGAATGCATATTGCTTAAGGGAGAAGAGGCGAATAGCCTCTACCTACCTCATTGTTTTCTGCTTGTTTGATCTTTTTTTCTCTTTATACCTTGTTAATGAAAAATTTTTTCAATAAAAATTACAGTTAAAAAAAAAAAAAAAAATCTTATATCTATATATATATATATATATATATATATATACATACATAAGTACTATATATATATATATATATATATACATAAGTACATCTAGTGATCATGATGGTGTATATATATATATATATATATATATATATATATATCACACACACACACACACACACACACACGTGGACAAAATTGTTGGTCCCCCTCCCTCGTTTAATGAAAGAAAAACCCACAACGGTCACAGAAATAACTTGAATCTGACAGATTGGAATTTGCCAAACTACATGTTGACAAGCCACAAAGCTTCTGGGAGAATGTCCTATGGACAGATGAGACAAAAATCAAAATTTTTGGCAAGGCACATCAGCTCTATGTTCACAGACGGAAAAATGAAGCATATCTTGAAAAGAACACTGTCCCTACTGTGAAACATGGAGGAGGCTCTGTTATGTTCTGGGGCTGCTTTGCTGCATCTGGCACAGGGTGTCTTGAATCTGTGCAGGGTACAATGAAATCTCAAGACTATCAAGGGATTCTAGAGAGAAATATGCTGCCCAGTGTCAGAAAGCTTGGTCTCAGTCGCAGGTCATGGGTCTTGCAACAGGATAATGACCCAAAACACACAGCTAAAAACACCCAAGAATGGCTAAGAGGGAAACATTGGACTATTCTGAAGTGGCCTTCTATGAGCCCTGACCTAAATCCTATTGAGCATCTTTGGAAGGAGCTGAAACATGCCGTCTGGAAAAGGCACCCTTCATACCCGAGACAACTGGAGCAGTTTGCTCATGAGGAGTGGCCAAAATACCTGCTGAGAGGTGCAGAAGTCTCATTGACAGTTACAGGAATCGTTTGATTGCAGGGATTGCCTCAAAAGGTTGTGCAACAAAATATTAAGTTAAGGGAACCATCATTTCTGTCCAGGCCTGTTTCATGAGTTTTCTTTGAAAGCAATGTCTGACTTTCATTTGTTAATTTTTATAGAATTTTTATATATTATTACTTTTGTCAGATTCAAGTTATTTCTGTGACCATTGTGGGTTTTTCTTTCATTAAACGAGGGGTACCAACAATTTTGTCCATGTGTGTATATATGTCTATTGATACATAAGTACATCTAGTGATCATGATGGTATACTTTTATATACATATACGCACACACACGATCAAGATGCTGGATGTAAACAGCTAAGTTTCCATTCACTGAAAGCAAGAAGAGTTATTAAAGAAAACGCAAAGTATATCAGGAAGTTCCATAACATCTCACTAAGCTGTATATGATGCTATATCCCATATATCTAGTGTGTATCATCCATGTGGACCCCCACCAGCCACAGGAAGGGGCTGCGATGCTTTAGGTTGCCTGTAAAAGCATTTTTCTCCCCTATGAACTATTATTGCTCTATGAACAGGATAGGGAATCTGTGTCTGATTCCTGGGACCCTCACCTGCCCCTGTGCGACCACCTGTCTGTTCACTTTTAGATCCCATGCACACAGGGCAATCCAGACCCCACAATCTGGTCCATACATCCGCTGGATTTCTTGGTCCTAACCTAGTCAGGAGATGAGACCCCCCTTGCATCCTTAGAGATTTATGATACCAGGAATCCTTGCCTTTGGCTCCACTGTCTGCACTATATATAGTACAGGACAGTGAAGCTGCGGGCAGCCAGGACTCCTAACAGATCACTAGGATGCAAAGAGTCCTGTCTCTTGACTAGGTTTGGACCAGATTTTCCAAATCAAATTGCCCTGTGTACATGGGTTCCTATGGGACTGAGTGATGTACTTGGCTATCCCCATCAGATCCATATACACACACTATTGCTCCATGGACACATAACTCGGGGCCCCTGTCCTCATGACAGTGATCAGACACATTCTCTATCCTGTCTATACAGGACGGGGCCCCTTCGTTCCTATGGAACAGCTCTCAATACAAAAACAAGGGAAAGAGTGAAAAAAATGCAGGATTTCACAGAAAGGAGACAAAATGTGTTAATAAAGTATATTACAAGATGTATTAATGGCACAAATACTGCCAGAAAGGGGGATTATACGTTCAGACTCTTATTCTTTTCATTGGGAGACAGACGCTTCATTTTCCACTAGGTGAAATAAATGAGCTGGCAGAACAGAAGCGGCCTGCTCTCTCCAGTTGGGTTGGGAGGAACCTCACACTGAATTGAACAGGAGCAGAAAGTTTGTCTGCAGTGTATTGTGAATGGCGGGTCCCACTGCAAAACCCACAGCGTGAAGTTTGTTGTTCTGGTCATTCGGAGGATCAGAACAACGGCTAGGCGGCCGCTAAGGCAGGGCTCACACTACTGTGGGATTCTGTTATGAAGGTGTCCGTTAACAAAAAAAAAAAAAAAGACACCTATCATAACAGACTTAATGTACACTAACTGATGTTAATGTATCCGTTTTTTTAACTGATCCAATTAATGGACACATTAGCATCATTAAGTGTCCGTTTTTTAACACTGTCCGTTTTTTTTTGCTTTTTGTTTTTGCTTTCTGAGTATGCGCAGAAAAAAACGGACATAAAATAACGGACAATAACTGATGGCTATCACTTACTGTCCGTTATAAGTCCGTTACCCATAGACTTCAATGTTAAAAAAATAACAGACACTTGCTGTCCGTCAAGAATCCGTTTTTGCAAACGGACAAAAAAAAACAGACACAATATAAAAACCCATTGAAATTAATGGAAATTTTTACGGATTTCTGATGGTTCAGCTAGTGTCCGATGCTAAAATCTTGTAACGGACACTAGTGACGGTCACCAACGGTAGTGTGAACGCCCCCTAAGACAGCGGTGACATACGGAGTCCGATGGACCTCATTGACTATAATGGGATCCGTTAGGTGTCCGGTTTTTTTTTTTTAAACGGACACCGCCAGACTTAAAAGCATTTTTTCACCCGGCGATTTTGGACACACATTGCAACGGGGTCTCCAAACAGAAATGTGACCTCAGCCCTATAATGTTGTATTACTTGGCATATCCCTGGGCACACTCAGGTACAGGTCTGCTGTGCCACCACGTCACCTACATGCAACTTTCACACAAGTCACACACTACAAAACATCAACTGGGTGCGGAGACAACTTGCATTTAGTCACATGACGCGGCCGGACATCTGCGGCAGCGGGTGTGTGTGTACAGCGGCCTGTCCCTCCAGCACTAGTACACAGCGTCCTCTGAGCCTCCCCCTGCAGCTGGTGCTGTGCCCAGTGCCGCCTGGCATAGGTGTACATGTGACTTACAGGCTGTGCCCAGCAGGCGGTGACAGGCCGGCTCCTCTACATCATGGCCTCTTGTCCTCAGGTGCCGTCTCCTCTGTCTCCTGTCTACGTCGCTCCCATGGCAGCTTTACTGTAGGCCGAGCCCCCCACCCTCCGCTCCAGAATGGGCCCTGAGCGAAGGGGAGATCCAGGGGTGGAAGGGGTTAAAGGAGAACACGTGATCCCACAGGAAGGGGAGGGGCTTAATGTCAACAAAGCTCTATAGGGAGAAAACCGCAGGGAGAAACGGCGGGAAAACGCAGGCAATACGTGGGGTTGTGTCGTCTGCACCGGGGAGACTGATGGGGGAGCGATGCTCTGCACTGAGGAGACTGATGGGGGAGCGATGCTCTGCACTGAGGAGACTGATTGGGGAGCGATGCTCTGCACTGAGGAGACTGATGGGGGAGCGATGCTCTGCACTAGAGAGACTGGGGAGTGATACTCTTCACTAGAGGGAATGATGGGGGAGCGATGCTCTGCACTGATATGTGCTGATTCCTACGCAATGTGCGGATGAGATTTATTAGAATAAAAATCTTTAATAAATGAGAAATTTGCTAAGTCCTACATTTGCCCTGTGGATTATGAATTACATTATGATGCCGGGGATCTGTACACGGGGGTGTGCGAGGTGGGGGCTGTGCGAGGTGGGGGGGTGTGCGAGGTGGGGGCTGTGCGAGGTGGGGGGTGTGCGAGGTGGGGGCTGTGCGAGGTGGGGGCTGTGGGAGGTGGGGGGGGTGCTGGGTGGGTGCATGGTGGAGGGGTGCGAGGTGGGGGCTGTGCGAGGTGGGGGGTGTGCGAGGTGGGGGCTGTGCATGGTGGGGGGGTGCTGGGTGGGTGCGAGGTGGGGGGGTGCTGGGTGGGTGCATGGTGGGGGTGTCCATGGTGAAGATGGAAGGTCCCTATGAAAATGACAATGAGCCTTTTTCAACCTAATGGGTATTGGATGTTGTTCATGCACACGACTGTGCTCATGTGGCGGGTCTATGGTAAAACGGCACGTCTGGCACCTGGATGACATGTGTGCTGCCCACACCGCCACATACTCAATCACTGCGTCTAGTGAGCCCAGGCTGCAAAACGGCCACTTATAGGAGCTGTCCTGAGTTCTGCCCCGAGCTCACTGCTACATATACTGGCCCGTTATAAGACATGGTCTTGTGTATGGGGCCATAAAGAAGAATGGCTGGCACGTGGTCGTGTGCATAGAGCCTAAAGGAGGATGTGGAAAAGCTAAAATATTAAATTCTTTCTTTACTCTTTTTATAAAGGAAAATGCAATGGCGGGCGACATGAGATAACATAAACCGTCACCTGCTTAACCCAGGAAGTGCAGAGGCGGCTTAAAAACACTAAAATAGACAAATCATCTGTTTCACCCCCCGGGTTATGAAGAAATGTAATACAATAATAGACCCACATATGTAATATTTAAGGATTCTCTAGAAACAGGGTCTGTCCCACGAGACTGGCACATAGCAAATGTGGTGCCCATATATAGGAAGAGGTCAAAAAGTTATCCCGGAAACTAGATATGTAGTTCTGTGAGCTCTGATCGTGGGCATTTCTATGTGTGAGCCTCCCCAAAGTATAAAAGTTTCCCCCCGGAGCTGATCCCCACGGGCCCCATACATTTCTTGGTGCTGGACGGCTCCTGCATGGTGGGATCTGTCCTGATTCTATGACAGGAAGCCTTATGAAGGCTCCCAGGCCTGTCATAGTAATCTAGCTATTGAGGCTGGTCTAATAGCTACAGTGGGGAAAAAAGTATTTAGTCAGCCACCAATTGTGCAAGTTCTCTCACTTAAAAAGATGAGGCCGGCCTGTAATTGACATCATAGGTAGACCTCAACTATGAGAGACAAAATGAGAAAACAAATCCAGAAAATCACATTGTCTGATTTTTTTTAAGAATTTATTTGCAAATTATGGTGGAAAATAAGTATTTGGTCACCTACAAACAAGCAAGATTTCTGGCTCTCACAGACCTGTAACTTCTTCTTTAAGAGGCTCCTCTGTCCTCCACTCATTACCTGTAGTAATGGCTCCTGTCTGACATTGTTATCAGTATAAAAGACACCTGTCCACAACCTCAAACAGTCACACTCCAAATTCCACTATGGTGAAGACCAAAGAGCTGTGGAAGGACACCAGAAACAAAATTGTAGACCTGCACCAGGCTGGGAAGACTGAATCTGCAATAGGCAAGCAGCTTGGTGTGAAGAAATCAACTGTGGGAGCAATAATTAGAAAATGGAAGACATACAAGACCACTGATAATCTCCCTCCATCAGGGGCTCCACGCAAGATCTCACCCCGTGGGGTCAAAATGATCACAAGAACGGTGAGCAAAAATCCCAGAACCACACGGGGGACCTAGTGACCGACCTACAGAAAGCTGGGACTAACGTAACAAAGGCTACCGTCAGTAACACACTACGCCGCCAGGGACTCAGATCCTGCAGTGCCAGACGTCTCCCCCTGCTTAAGCCAGTACATATCCGGGCCCGTCTGAAGTTTGCTAGAGAGCATTTGGATGTTCCAGAAGAGTATTGGGAGAATGTCATATGGTCAGATGAAACCAAAGTAGAACTGTTTGGTAGAAACACAACTCGTCGTGTTTGGAGGAGAGTGAATGCTGAGTTGCATCCAAAGAACACCATACCTACTGTGAAGCATGGGGGGGGGGGGCAACATCATGCTTTGGGGCTGTTTCTCTGCAAAGGGACCAGGACAACTGATCCGTGTACATGAAAGAATGAATGGGGCCATGTATCGTGAGATTTTGAGTTCAGACCTCCTTCCATCAGCAAGGGCATTGAAGATGAAACGTGGCTGGGTCTTTCAGCATGACAATGATCCCAAGCACACCACCAGGACAACGAAGGAGCGGCTTCGTAAGAAGCATTTCAAGGTCCTGGAGTGGCCTAGCCAGTCTCCAGATCTCAACCCCATAGAAAACCTTTGGAGGGAGTTGAAAGTCCGTGTTGCCCAGCGACAGCCCCAAAACATCCCTGTTCTAGAGGAGATCTGCATGGAGGAATGGGCCAACATACCAGCAACAGTGTGTGCCAACCTTGTGAAGACTTACAGAAAACGTTTGACCTCTGTCATTGCCAACAAAGGTTATATAACAAAGTATTGAGATGAACTTTTGTTATTGACCAAATACTTATTTTCCACCATAATTTGCAAATAAATTCTTTAAAAATCAGACAATGTGATTTTCTGGATTTGTTTTCTCATTTTGTCTCTCATAGTTGAAGTCTACCTATGATGACAATTACAGGGCGGCCTCATCTTTTTAAGTGGGAGAACTTGCACAATTGGTGGCTGACTAAATACTTTTTTCCCCACTGTATGTACTGAATCTCCCATAGACTGCAATAAAGTTGTATTGCAGTCTATTGGACTTGCAATCAAAGGATTGCAGGTTCTTGCCCCCTAGGAAGGTGAAAAAAATATATAAAAAATTTAAATCACCCCCCCCTTTCCCTAGATTTGAACTAAGAATAAACAAACAAGTTATACATTCCTGCATCCTAAAACGCCCGGTCTACAAACTTATAGAAAAAAATTTCCCATATGGCGAACAGCGTAGTGGAAAAAAAAAAAAATCAAAAGCATGAAATTGCTGTTTTTTCGATGTTTTATGTCCCATAAAAAGTGATCAAAACATCAGACTAAAAAGTATATTTGACTGTGCAATAAAAGACGCCCCATGCATCAGAATTTTTTATGTAAAGTTTTGGATTTTTTTTAAGGGGTTAAAACATTAAAAAAACTATATAAATACAGATGACATGTCAATTTGGCTGCACAGTGAACGCCATAAAAACAAAGCCCGTTAGATTGTCGCTCAAATGCAGTTTTTCTCCAATTCCATGCCATTCTGAATTTACTTCCAGCTTCCCAGTACATCATACAGA
Organism: Leptodactylus fallax; assembly: GCA_947044405.1. Lineage (NCBI taxonomy): Eukaryota > Metazoa > Chordata > Amphibia > Anura > Leptodactylidae > Leptodactylus > Leptodactylus fallax. The sequence goes on from CAMRHE010000270.1 coordinate 1,851,115, forward strand.
ATATTAAATGGCACCATTATGAAGTGCAATTTGTCCCACAAACGTTAAGCCCTCATATGGCTCTGTGACCGGAAAAATAAAGTTATAGGATTTGGCGGGGCAGTCAAAAATCGAAAAATGCCAGTATTGGATGGATCACAGTCACCAGTGGGGTGCCATAGGGGTCAGTATTGGAGGAGTCACAGTCATCAGTGGGGTGCCATAGGGGTCAGTATTGGAGGGGTCATGGTTACCAGTGGGGTGCCACAGGGGTCAATATTGGAGGGGTCATGGTTACCAGTGGGGTGCCACAGGGGTCAGTATTGGAAGGGGTCACAGTCAGTGGGGTGCCACAGGGGTAAGTATTGGAGGGGGTCACAGTCAGTGGGGTGCCACAGGGGTAAGTATTGGATCCTCTTCTGTTTAATATGTTTATTAATGACCTTGTAGAGGGTTTACAGAGCAGGGTGTCCATATTTGCAGATGATACTAATCTCTGTACAGTAAAAACTGAGGAGAATAATAGAATATTACAGGGGGGTCTAAGGAAGCTGGAAGCATGGGCCGAGACTAGGCAAATAAGGTTTAATGTAGACAAATGTAAGGTTATGCATTTTGGTAAAAGAAATAAAATGTCTGATTATTATGTACTTAATAGTAAATTACTGGTTAAGTTTTGCCGAGGATTTGGGGGTGGATTCCCAACTTACTCTAAGTCTGCCACAGAAAAGCTTACCTTTAGTGGCCAGTGCCAGGCAACTGCTGCATATTATGCATGCAAAGAGGCCTATTTCTCTGTATTCTGCCTCTTACTCCATTGTATTCTTCCTATTACACTGCTGTATTCTGCCTCTTACTCCGCTGGATTCTTCCTATTACACTGCTGTATTCTGCCTCTTACTCCGCTGGATTCTTCCTATTACACTGCTGTATTCTGCCTCTTTCTCCGTTGTATTCTTCCTATTACACTGCTGTTTTCTGCCTCTTACTCCGCTGGATTCTTCCTATTTCTACACTGTATTCTTCCTATTACACTGCTGTATTCTGCCTCTTACTCTGCTGTATTCTTCCTATTTCTCCACTGTATTCTGCCTCTTACTCCGTTGTATTCTTCCTATTACACTGCTGTTTTCTGCCTCTTACTCCGCTGGATTCTTACTATTACACTGCTGTATTCTTCCTATTACACTGCTGTATTCTGCCTCTTACTCCGCTGTTTTCTGCCACTTAGTCCGCTGTATTCTTCCTATTACTCCACTGTATTCTTCCTATTACACTGCTGTTTTCTGCCTCTTACTCCGTTGTATTCTTCCTATTAACAGCTGTTTTCTGCCTCTTACTCCGCTGGATTCTTCCTATTACACTGCTGTTTTCTGCCTCTTACTCCACTTTATGCTTTCTATTACACTGCTGTTTTCTGCCTCTTACTCCGCTGTATTCTTCCTATTACAGTGCTGTATTCTGCCTCTTACTCCGCTGTATTCTTCCTATTACACTGCTATTTTCTGCCTCTTACTCTGCTGTATTTTTCCTATTACACTGCTGTATTCTGCCTCTTACTCCGCTGGATTCTTCCTGTTACCTTCTGGATTCTGCCTCTTACTCCGCTGTATTCTTCCTATTACACTGCTGTATTCTGCCTCTTACTCTGCTGTATTCTTCCTATTACACTGCTGTTTTCTGCCTCTTACTCCGCTGGATTCTTCCTATTACACTGCTGTTTTCTGCCTCTTACTCTGCTGGATTCTTCCTATTACACTGCTGTATTCTGCCTCTTACTCCGCTGGATTCTTCCTGTTACACTGCTGTATTCTGCCTCTTACTCCGCTGTATTCTTCCTATTACACTGCTGTATTCTGCCTCTTACTCCGCTGTATTCTTCCTATTACTCTGCTGTATTCTTCCTATTACACTGCTGTATTCTGCCTCTTACTCCGTTGGATTCTTCCTATTACACTGCTGTTTTCTGCCTCTTACTCTGCTGGATTCTTCCTATTACACTGCTGTATTCTGGCTCTTATTCTGCTTTTCACAACTATATTGTGTCCTCTCACAGTTGAGCACACCTAATGCCTGTACAGTTATAGTGGCTACTCTCATGCATGCAGGACCAGGCATCCTGCAGAGAAATTCCACTGGCCCTCTGGGAAATGTAGTTCAGTTCAGAGGAGGCTCCAATATTAAGGAGTACCTCCTTGACTAACATGAGCCAATGTCCTGAACATACATTGGCACTTGTGGTCATGTGCACTTACACACTGCCTGCCCACATGTTTCTGCACTTGCCTCCAATGGACTATGTGAGTGTATCCATCCAGCCCATCTGCTTGTCCTCCCATCAGCCTGTCCACTATGCTTCCATCATGCCGCCTAGTCCGTCCGCTCACCCACGTATCGATCAGTAGCTATTTCTGAACTGCAGTGCTTTAACGGCACAAGCATTGTTGAAGGATCACAACTCCCAGGGGGTCGCAAGAAATAGTTTAGGAAACACTGCAATAGAGCATCTCTGGGATGAGGTTGAACCTGCTGTTGAGGACATGTCAGTACCAGTTCATAGATTGTAAGCCCTTGCGGGCAGGGCCCTCTATCCCACTGTACCAGTTAGTCTCTGTCAGCATTATCTGTTTTGTATATCTGGTGTACCGTATGTAAATCCGCAAATGTAAAGCACCATGGAATTAATGGTGCTATATAAATAAACAATAATAATACCGCCATATAATTTGCAACTGCAAAAAGCTATCTGTTCTCCATTGGCCTAAATTCCTGCAGAATGATTCCAACACCTAGTGGAATCTACGCCATGAAGAATTGTTGCGGGTCAGAAGGCCAAAGGAGGTACAACGGATAAAGAAGCAATTTGGTGTAGATGTGGGTCCTAACTGATCTCCAGAAGGTCCACTACCCCGGGCACAGATTCTGAAAATAGCCCAGCACGCCAGCACAACCTCCTCTTCATTCACAGATAGCCTGTTCACACGATATGTGCGGGCCACAGCCATTGGACATTTATGCCAAGTCCAAGCTAAGAATACCCCTTTTATAACCGTACCTAAATAGATGTTTTATTGCCTCCTCTATCAATTTATTATCATTAATCCAGAGTGATAAAGCATTATTATTTACCCGATGTTAGCAGAAAATCCCATTTGCCACATTGATTGTACGGTTTACAGCATGTCTGACTGTATATGGATATCACTGTTATAGCTGGTGAATGCAGAGCCTAATCCATGCCGTGTCTGCACAGATGACTGGCTTGTGGACTGAGTAAGACGAAAGCTTTGGATTCGGGGAGCTAATCTTGTTATGTAAGGAGATGAATATCTATGAAGATTATGGGCACATTGGAATACATGATGCCTGGTCAGAGATGTAAATAACAGCAGTGCAGGACATTAGAGCCGGCAGCTAGGATTGTCATCTGGACGGTAGGTGACTGGCCTGCCATGTCATTTATACCACAAGGCCAGTAATACATTTTATTGGTATCTCCCACACACTACTCCCATTCAGGGTCCTCTGCCCAAACACAGGCAGCTCTGCTATACAGTGCAGGGATATAACAGGAAGCTGATTAGCACATCCGGCTCAGCTTCATGTAAGAGAAACGTCACAGAAGGCTGTGTAACCCACTAGACCACCCAGTATGATTCACTCCCTCATCACACTAAACCACCAGGGATACTGATATTAACCCATTTCTGCTCTAGAACACCAGGGACGTTGGCATTGAACTCTTCATAATGTTAGACCACCGAGGATGTTGCCATTGATCCCGTCAGTAGCTAGTCCACCAGGGAAGTGGCTATTAACCTATGCTATATTAAACTAGCCTATGGGATTTTGGTATCAATCCTTTAATAAGCCTAGATACTAGGCATATCAGAAAATAAGTGTTGTACAGGAAAGATCCCTAAGACCACAGCTCGTTTTTAGATAGAGTTTTCTACATGTACCACTGTAGGATGCTACTTCAGAGTACACTGTTATCTCAGCATTAAGGCTGAGGCCCCACATTGCGAAAACGCAGCTTTTTTGTTGCAGATTTTGCTGCGGAAAAAAAATGCGTTTTACAGTCACTGCAAGCTAATCCCATCCACATCTTGGGGAAAAATATGCGCAGCGGACACACTGCGATTTCCAAAACCATTGCGGTTTTGGAAATCACAGCATGTCAACTATACCTACGGAAACACCGACTTTTCACTATAGGTATAATGGAAAACCTCTGCGGACTTTCTGTGAAAATGCTGCAGGAAAAACCGCAATGCATTGCTGCCACGGTTTTTCTCACAGAGCTTTTTTGCTGTGGCCTGCTAGGTGGGGCCTTAGCCTTAAGGAGTTTTTCAAGATAACCGGAAACCCTACTGGTGACCCTGGGAAGGTGTAAACTAAAAAAAAGAAAGTCACTCACCTATCCCCAAAGGCCTCCATTCCCTTTGCTCCTGCTGGTTCCAGCTGGACTACAAGTGATGAGATTCACATAACTGCTGCAGTATATATACAGTAGTATATATATATATATATATATATATATATATATATATATATATATATATATATATATGGGTTTCCTACATATTTTTCCGTTTTTTTGCACACAACCACCTTCTGGTTAACTGGCTTCCAATATGTGTGTATACTGAACACCGATCTTAATAAATCCCCCACCGTGTTGAGCGCTTTCTGTGACTCTTCGTTTATACTAGTAGTTGGGAAGGCTATGACTGGATGACCCATCTTTATCAGCTTAAAGGGGTTGTGCAAACAGACAATCCCTTTAAAAATGAGAACCACAAAGCAGTTAGATGGTTGCCACACATCCTATACCCTGCAAACAGCTGATTTTCTTGTATGAAGCCATGGTCATCCAGGCACTGTTTCTAGAGGACAGTGGTCATGTTGGCCGAAAGCAACTATGCTTGTTTGTATTACAAGTGAATGGTTGTATGTCCCTGGGCACTGCTGCTATAGTGCTGGGTGAACTGCAGCTTACTTGAATAGGAGCAGAGCTGCTTCTGGCCATAAACCTTGTATAAGGCAACTGAATCAGCTGATCAGGGCAGAGTCTGGGTGTCAGACCCCGACCGATCTGATATGGACAACCTGTTCTGTGGATAGGTCATCAGTATCTATTATGCCTAGTTCTCGGTGCCCTTTAACCCTTTTAATATTACTGTCGTCAGGGTAAAGGCTGAGTCATATCGATGATACAACCCTATTAATAAATTCTAATGCACACAGTGTTATGACTAATTCTACTTTTTCTCGCAGGTGAACTCTTCATGGAGGACAAGATGCAAATATCCAGTCTGGAAGTATCTGGAAGACGGTCCGTGATGATTTCTGCATCTTCTGGGATCCTGTTATATAATGTTCACACTGCAGTATTATTCCATCCCATGTCAGGAGATGTCTTACCCAGGAGACATTCATTACAGGACATTTTTCCATCACTATCCCCCTATTTTTGTATCAGTGTACACCTATAGGGTCACAAAACATCACATCACATGTACATGAGAGGTCGGTCATCCGTGATTTTGTTATTGCAATAAATCCAACATGTCTCATGCCAGTTTGTGTAGAGATCACCAATGAGTGTACGCCTCTGTGGAGTCCTGGCCTAAAGAGGCCGGTATGATAATCTACAGCTGGCCACAGGTATCACATGAGCGATCATTGGGCTGACAGCTATCTCTCTTGACTATCCTCATTAACTTGCTTGGACATCTCAGCTCTTTTCAGTTGTCCCAATGGACATGAGATTGCTGACAGATCCTGATGAAATTGATGGGATTCCATGACAAACATCGGGGCCTCTAGGGCTCTCCAATCCTCTCCACGAGAGCAAGTCCCTGCCTCTCAACGACATACCATTCCGGTGCCCGTCCTGTAAATATTATGGGTCCAGAAGCGGAAAACAATGGGAGCTGAGCTGCAGTGAAGATGCCGGGCCGCTATACAGCAGACAGAGCGCAGTGTGTATTGGATGGTGCCAGAAGCAGCTCTGTACAGGGGATCAGTCCAGAGGCCAGGGGTCGGCCCACTATTGATCATATATTTTTATAGACCATTAAAAAAATCCCGGACAACCCCTTTAATACTGATTTCAAACTTAAAGTCTATCTAAACTTGCTAATAAGTTTTCATTTTCTGGCAGTATTTGTGTCAGATAAATTTTGTAATATAGTTGAATGGATTTTTGCTCCTTTCTGTGGAATCCACTCTCTGTCCCCCTGTTTCTCTATTAGCACTGGAAATCCTCACTGCTGTAATACAGAGAAGCAGAGGTTTGGGGGGAGGGGGGCACTTCAAAATGTAGTTAGGAAAATGTAGAACTATGGTTCTGGTTTCATATGAACAATGATATTCTCATCTCTCATAGGACACCAGGATCACTGCTCTAGCTGTATTATTTCCAGAGATATCATCAATTGAAAATATACATCTGCTTTATCCCTAATGTATTTTCAGGTAGTGATATCTTTGGCAGCTTGATATGGTGTGTAGAAGCCATAAAAGATGCTGACAGCTTAGTCTCATTGACATGAACAGAGCTGAGATTGTAGTAATTTCATTGGCCGCTACACAGTATACAGAGCTGTTCTAGACAGCATGCCAGATACTACATCAGTGCAGACACATGAAACTTAGTTACAGTGCTAGTTAGATCTAATCACAGTAAGTTTAAGTCCACATGGAGACATTTGGAGTGGACTTTGAGGCATATTCTGCCTCAAAATCAGCTTCAAATTCTATACTGAATTCCTCTCTACTTTCAAATCCTGAGCAGTCAACCTCAAATTCCTTGTTACTTTCCACCATGTGAATGGCCCCCTAAAGGTGTCTTTACATGGTGCAGTTAAAGCTGCATCAGAAAAAAAACTGCATAAGTTTTGATGCTGTTTTTGATGCAGTTTCTTAACTTTACAGGGGAAGCAGAGTTACTTAACATGTTTACAAAGAAAATTTAAAAACTGCATCAAAACTGCATGCTATCTATTTATGCTGATTCAGACTGAACTGCACAGTGTGAATGCACTCTAAAGGCTGAACTGGGTCTTGCCCTGGCACATTCAATTTTAGGCATCTGCATATCTGAGGCCAGACCTGTAGAGAAGCAGCATTGCACAAAATACAGAAGTTTTTTTGTTGTGTTGGTTTACTTAGGTTCTCTTTACATTGGAGCTGGTTTTTTTTTTTTCTTTTCATTGTTCATACTATTATATAATGTCAAATTCTGCAATGGAGGCTCCTAACAGATGTGAATGCATCCTTACTGTCACATCAGCATGTATCTATTTAAGGCTTGGGCTGCATGGCGACATTTGTCATGCAATTAAAAAATAGCATTAAAATCGTGTTTAATGTCACATGATGTTCTCCATTGCGATTTTGGTGCGACATGGATGCTTTAGCGATTGCTTGTTTTTGTAAAAAATATACATTAAAGATAACAATTAATACAAAGCTTAGTTAATTACAATGTAAATCTGCACAAATACACATAAATAAAAAAAAAGGTTAGTCAGCCAAGTTTCAGCAAAGATTCTAAAGAGAGCAATTGTAGTTGCGTGCAACTTGTTCTCATGTGTGATACAATTGCTGTCTATTGATGCGACATTGACATGCAGCAGAAAGTTGGACAAGGTTGGATTGCAGATGCAGCATGTCGCAGGCCACATCATAATTATGAATGGCTATTTTTGTCGCGTGACTTTAGTGCGATTCGGCAGGGGCCTAACTAGGAATGATAAGACCCCATAGCAAGATTTTGACTAGGACCAATCCTCCATACCGAATAATTCCACCTTTCCTGGCCTCCACGCTATATAACACCCCCTGTACTGGTCCCCCACACAGTAAAACGCTCCCTTTACTGATCCTACATACAGTATAGTGCCCTGTTTACTGACCCGACACATGGTATATTGCCTCCTTTATTGGTCTCTGTACAGTATACTGTACCCTTTACGGCCCCTCCTCCTCACAGTATACTGTACCCTTTACGGGCCCCTCCTCCTCACAATATACTGCCCAATTCCAGGGCCACACACAGTAATTGCTCACTTTATTGCCCCCCCCCAAGTATACTGCCCCTTTACAGGCCCCCATACAGTAAGGGCCCCCTTTCTGCTCACCGCCACCTCCACTTCGGCCCCATGACAATGAGGATGTGACGTCTGGACGCTCCTTAGCATATGGTGTGGTTTTCCCTGGAGGCTGAAGGTGAGGCGGAGATGGTGGAGAGCAGGAACAGGTACAGGTAAGCGAATATACATTACAGCTACTGCGGCTGGTATGGCGGTAGTTCCATCCCTGGCCACATGCTGTGGAAAAGTTGTGTTTCTTTGTTGCAGATTTTGCTGAGAATTTGAGCCAAAGCCAGGAGTAGATTCATAAACAATGAGAAATACAAAGAAAGCGCTTAGGCTGGGTTCACATGGTGCTTTTTTTGCTTCAGAACTGCACTTGGTTTTTAATTGCAGTAATGAGTAGTACATGTTACACTAGGTTCACACTAGAGTTTGGTATTCGGTTCTTTTCCGTTCATTGAAGAACAACTGAGTTATATGGTTTACTTAGCTCCATAGTTATGGAAACAGCTTACGCTAGGTTCACACCTGCGCTCGGGTTTCCGTTCTTCGAGTCTGCTTGGAGACCCGAAAGACGGAAGCTCAATCCATTTAATAAGAGGTTACCCCCCCTGCTTGCTGGTCTTTTCTCTCCGCATTTTTCAAGCAGAATGGGGGACGGAATCCCCGAATGGTGTTCAAACACAGATGTGAACCAAGCCTTAGCTAAATGTGCTACAGTATAAGTGACTTTATCTGATGTTTCTTCACTTGTATACATATTGTACTGTACACCCAGTTATGTGAATCCTGAGGCTTAGAATGACATCTAGTGGTAGAAGGAGGTATCTGCATATATATTACTTTGATGGATCTCCAGGATATGTGCACATAAGTTCCTGCTGGTGTCATGAGAAAAACAAGGTCCACCCTCTTTGAGTTCTATGATTTGGTCTTGGTATAATAACAAATACCTGGTCCTTAGAAGATCTTAAAATGAGGTAAATCCAACCTCAGATAAGCACATGACAGATTTCACTGTTTCATTATTTGTTTAAGGCTAAGGCCCTATGTAGCGAATCCCTGCAAAAAAACGCTGCAGAAAAGGCCGTGGCAGGAATGCATCACGTTTTTTTCTGCAGCGTTTTTCACAGGCAGCCCGCAGTTTTCCTCTGTGGACTTTCTGCCTTTATAATACTTATACAGAAAACGGCAGCGTTTCCATAGGCATAATTGACATGCAGCGCTTTACAAAAACACATTTCCACTGCAGATTATTTTCTGCAATGTGTGGATGGGATTAGCCAGAATCCCATCCACTTTGCAAGTAATGTAAAATGCAGCATTTTTTGCAGCGGCGTTTTCCCAATGTGGGGCCCCGGCCTAAAGGGGTTATCCGGGTTCTAGTATTGATGGCCCATCCTTAAGATAGGCCATAAATATTTGACCTGCGGAGATCCGACACTCAGGACCCTTGCAGATCACCCGTACTGAGACATCACAGCGAGTGTAGGTACTGCAGCACTGTCCCATTGAAATCAAAGCAGTAAAAAAAAAGTTATGAACGTCAGAATACGGTGACCCCAGGCAAATCATTTCTTTTAGAAAAATGGTGTTATATTTAGTAAAAGCAGAAAAATCTAAATATGGCACTGTTGTAATCGTAAGGATCTGCCAGACAAAGCTGCCATGTCTGCTTCTGCATTTGCCTTCCTCTGGATCAACACTGTAGGGGACTGTAGGGTTATAGGTTGGACTTGATGGACTGATGTCTTCATCCAACCTCATCTACTATGTAACTATGTCATTTTTAATGCAGAACGACCATACTGTATAACTCTTGCCAGATTGATGAGCAGCAACAGTTTATTCTCTAAGATCATTGCTGATGTCTTTCCTCCTTGGCATTGTGTTAACACACCTAAATTCTCCAGCAAACTCCAATACTTCTGCTTTTATAGAGGTGATCATAGTTGCTGAAGATCATTTGATCACAGACATTTTATCAGCAGCACCTGGCTGCTACTTACCCTCTTAAGCCCCTTGCAGACGACCATATGCAAGGTGAGTTTCCCGGATAGTACACTGACCCATTCATTTTTGTTGGCCCATGCATGACTGTGAATTACACAGTCCCCTGTGCGGGCCGACAGTCTGGCCTGCAAATTATGGAACTGGCCCTAATCCTGTCTGATTTTGTGGCTGTGCTTCTGTGGCTCCTATTCATTGAATGAATGGGGCCACGGAAGCACGGCCGGTGCACAGGCGGCACATGGATGACATCCGTGTGTTAACTGTGAGCTGGCTGTGTCATTCATTCACAGCCACCGTCTAATACACGGTCATGTGCATCCCGGCTTAAGGCTAGGTTCACATCTGTTCCAGACTCTCTGTCATTCAGGTCCACCAGGGACCTGAATGATGGAGAGGCAGATCACTAAAACAATGGTTACCCTGCGGACCTCCCATAGACTATAATGGGGTCCACCCAGTGTCCACCATTTTCATACTGAAAGCCGCGGAGAGAAAAGTGCTCCGTGCAGGACTTTTCTCTTCGGTGGTTTCTGCAGCGGAGACTCTGGCACAGATGTGAACTTAGTCCTTCATTTTTCACACACTGCTTCTGCATTTGGCCTAGTTTTTATTAACATGGCAAGGTGTAATTTGTCATGTGTAGTTTTTCATCTGAGGTTGTACTTACCCAACTGTAAGACCTTCTAAGAGTCCAGTGCTCAGACTGAAGACATACATATCATCCTGTTGTGGGGTACAAGTTTCTACGTAAACATAAGCAGCCGTATTCTTACCTTCATATCAAGTGCCTTGTAAGAAGCTAGTCCTTCTGATCTGGTAGGGTTGTGTGCAGCTAATAACGGATCTGATAAGGTTTTATAGATTGTCCAGATGTAAGGCCTTGTTCGCTGCTTCCTACAATTACGAGGCACATGTGAACACCAGCCCATAGCCCAGATAGACTAATGGCAGTAAATTAGCATTCGGCAGTCATGCTATAGCATATTTCAGCCCTCTCTATAGTAATTACCTGTCTTGCAGCCATCGCCTTGTGTTCGTTGTTAATGTTGCGTGTATGTGAAGCTGCATTGTACGCTCCATTGCTTCAACAACATGACCCGCTTTAAGAGCCAGGAATGAATATGCATTTAATAGCAGAAAGAAGGGCCCCAGCATTATGTACAATACTCCCCCCCCCGATCACCTAGTGAATAAACTATGATCTCCACGGAGAAAAATATTTGCATTCGAGGCCGACTATGACTTAAAGAGCTGTGGAGACCTCAGCTGGTGTATGCCTCACACCTCATAAGGCTGTGGTCTGCTGCTCCACCATCTGTCCCATCAGCTGTAAGTCACCTCCGCTCCTTTGTATTAATGGAGAAGCCGGCATTAAGGGCCCCAGGAGCGCACAGATGGAAGGGGGGCACGGCTGCTGGCAATGATGTCATTACACAGAGGTAACCTGGTTAAATCTCAGCAATAGACTAATACTACCCTTTGTTCTAATTTTAGCATTATTCCTAGAATATAGTGCACGTTGTAATGTACAATTTATATAGGAAGGTGACAAGAACACACTGTAACATCCAAAAACACCTTAAAACTGCACGAGCCAAGCCAGCAAACACGTATTATTCAATGTCATAGTAAATAAAGAAAAACATAGAAAGAACACTCGATCCAGACAATGCTCCTGAAAATGGATTCACTCATCGGTTATTTTTAATGGGCCATTTTAATAAATAAGTGTATCCATATGTCCGTTTTTGTTCTATATTTGTCTGTTTTGACGGTGACAGGTACCAAATAGAATTTCTTATGCCAGGGTTTATTCATGCCCCGCCAAGTGCATGACTCTGGCCTCTTAGTAACTCTAACGAATGTAGATGGACCTGGTCGCAGATCTACGTCAGTCAGGGACTGGTGCAGATTTGTAGTTTTCTAGCATGATTTATATGAAATCTGGAGGACCAAGGACCCTCTGGCCTACCTAGATCACCGCTCCGACCATGGTCTTAATGTCTATATCAATTTGGCGCATTTTTGTCCATTTTCACGGCAAATCTGTCTTAGTAAATGTGGGCCAATGGGTGATATAAGCACATAGGGGCACATTTATTAAGCTACTTGCGCCTTTTTTGGTGTAAATTTTGCCTTTTTGTGGTCTTTTTTTTCCCATGCGTTTCAATTATGAAACCTTTACGCCTTTTTTTTCCAGATGTTATGCTGCCCTCGCCACTTTTGCTTTTTGTCAGGAAAAGGGGATGTCACCTAAATGGAGAAACTTTTCAGAAAGCATTTATGACTTGCACCTTTTTAGTAAGGCGCACCTGTGAAAAATATGGCCAAACGGGCAGATGATAAAAAACAAAACCCTGGTGAGTTTGACTGTGATTGATTCAATTGGTTGGATCAAAAAAAAATCAGTCAAAGTCATCCCTTTTTTGTTAAAAACAGGTGAAAACTGGTAATGGTCAGCCATCAAAACTTGAAAAACGGACATGGAATAAATGCACAACAGCTGTTAAAAATGGATGGATTCATCAGCTTTTCACAGGCGAGAAACAGTCACGGTCATGTAAATATATCTGAAGTCTAAGGCCCATGTAGTGAAACGCAGCTAAAAATTGCGTTTTTGCTAAGTTTTTCTCTGCTGATTTTCTTCCCTTATTAAACCTATAGGGAAAACGCCAGCATTTCCGCAGGTATAATTGATATGCTGCGATTTCCAAAAACGCAATGGTTTTTGAAATCACAGCTTTTCCACAGTGTTTTTTTTTTCTTCAATGTGTGGATGGGATTAGCCAGAATCTCGTCCACTTTTCAGGTACTGTAAGGCCGGGGCCACACGTGGCATAAACGCCATGGTTCACCTGTGGTGAAGCCTATCCCCAATTTGCATTAAAATACGCGCTGCAGACATGCGGCGATTTCCAAAACCGTTGCAGTTTTGGAAATCGCAGCATATCAATTATACCTACGGAAATGCTGGCGGTTTCCCTATAGGTATAATCGAAGCAGAAAGTCTGCAGAGGAAAACTCTGCAAACTTTCAGTCAAAAGCGCTGCGGGAAGAAACACAATGAATTGCCGCCGCAATTTTACCCGCAGCAAAAAGCGGGACTCCATGTGGCGCCTTAGCCTAAAATGCGTTTTTTTTGCGGTGTTTCCACAGCAGCAGAAAAGCTGGGTTTCCGCATCATGGGGCTTTAGCCTAAAGCTGACTGCGAATTACTAAAGCTTGTGCAACTGAACATGGAACAGTTGCCTGTAGCAACCAGCGATATTTCACTGATTTTTTTTTTTTGATTTTTTTAAAAATAAGACACGCAATCTGGTTGCTATGGTCAACCATATCGCACGTATGTATATATTAGTCCACATTAACAACTGTATTCATGGTGCACATATCAGATGTCCCTGCTTAGTCACTACCAGTCAGCAGAGGGAGGCCTACAACAACATATAGAATATAGGAGTGGTGGTTTGCAATTGACGTATGGTAAGTGGCCATATTTAAGTAGTACAAGTAGCCATGGCCTCAGTTGTAGCAACCAAATTGCAGCCACAAATCTTGGCCTAACCAAAGGTCTGTAGGCCCAAAAATATAGCATCATAGGTTCTTAGGTGTGTATCATTGTAATATGGACACTAAAAAAATCAGTCTGTACTGCGGCAATGTGAATGAGGCCTTATTTACACGAACAGGACTTATTTTTTATGGCCACCACACCTGTGGTAAAATCAATTCTATGGACCTATTCACAAATCCGTTATTTTAGCGGACCATATGAGCGGCCTGTCAAAATATGCGACATCCTATTTTGTCCATTTTTGAAGGATCACTAATAGGGACAGATTTATTATGTCTAAAAGAAAAACTGTGTTTACCTATAGCAACCATTCACGACGCAACTTTCATTTTGTATTTTTTTAAAAACTGTCCCAGAGGAGAATTATTAAAACTGCCTAAAAGGAAAAATTGTCTTCGTTGCCCATAGCAACCAATCATGGGGCAGCTTTTATTTTGTATTCTACTCCCAAAAAGTGAAATCTGCATTGTGATTGGCTGCTATGGACAACTAAGACTGCCCCATAGATTCAAGTTGATGAGGATCTGTAAAAAAAAACCCATTTTGATTTGCATCACTGTTGTGTGAATAAGGCCCTAGGCTGTATCTTATTAAAGTTACATACTTAAAGGGGTCACCGGTGGATTTTAGATTCACTTAACTGTTTCGGTGAACTATTGATGATGGACCTGGGGGTTCTGGCCTTGTCCCGACCCTAGTGTCAGGTGATCGGAAGCAGCACTCCGAACCCTTGGTTGCCCCGCCTCCACCCTCCTTCCCCAATCTTACCTGTGTTATGGGGGGGTGGCATAGTCAGGTCCCGGGTCTATCATCAAGAGTCTGCTGGAATAGTAATAATAATAATAATAATAATAATAATAATAGTCCTTTAATAGTCCCACAGTGGGGAAATTCAGTGTATTACAGCAGCAAAGATAAGCAGATACAAATACAAATACAACATGTACAGGAATGTTCCAAGGTAAGAGGCATTACATTAATAGCAGACAGACAGATAGGACGTAGCAGAGGAGGGGGGGGGGGGAGATTTAACAGGCAGAGAGATATTTCAGTTCTCTGTGTGTAATGATCTCCGCTTAGGTCGGTGTTGGTTGTACAGCCTAACCGCGGTGGGGAGGAAAGACTTCCGATAGCGCTCCTTCTCACACCTAGGGTGGAGCAGTCGGTCACTGACAGTACTGCTCAGCGCGATCACAGTCTCATGCATGGGATGGGACTTCTTCTTCTGCATGGAGCTCACCACGGACAGTATCCTTCTGTCACCCACCACCTGCACTGGGTCCAGTGGGCTCCCCAGGACAGAGCTGGCCTTTCTAATCAGCTTGTCAAGTTTATTTCTGTCCCTTGTTGATATACTGCTCCCCCAGCAGGCCACTCCAAAGAAGATGGCTGATGCCACTACCGAGTTGAAGAAAGTTCTAAGAAGTGCCCCCCGGATTCCAAAGGCTCTCAGCTTCCTAAGCAGGTAGAGCCTGCTGTGGCCCTTCCTGTACAGGGCCTCCATATGATCTGCCCAGTCCAGCTTATTATTAAGGAGCAAACCCAGGTACTTATAGGTGTTCACAATCTCGATGCCCGTCCCCAGGATGTCCACTGGTTTAGGAGGGCTTCTGCCTTTGCGGAAGTCCACCACCATCTCCTTGATCTTCCCCGCGTTAATCTTCAGGTGGTTCCGGTGGCACCAGTCCACAAAATCCTGGTTCAGTTCTCTGTACTCCCTGTCATCATCATCTGTGATGAGACCCACTATTGCAGAGTCGTCAGAATACTTCTGTAGGTAGCAGCTGGATGAGTTGCACCTAAAATCTGCAGTGTACAGTGTGAAGAGGAAAGGGGCGAGAACCGTACCCTGAGGTGCCCCCGTATTACAGATCACGGTACCTGACACACAGTCTTGGGCTCTCACGTATTGAGGTCGATTTGTGAGGTAGTCTAGGATCCAGTTGGAGAGGTGGTGGTCCACTCCAGCAAGGCCCAGCTTGTCCCTCAATAACCTGGGCTGTATGGTGTTAAAAGCACTGGAGAAGTCAAAGAACATTATTCTCACTGTGTTCCCTGGTTTCTCCAGGTGAGACAGAGCCCTGTGCAGAAGATGGATGATGGCATCATCTACCCCAATGCCCGGCCGATAAGCAAACTGGAGGGGGTCCATAGCGGGGATCACTAGAGGGCGGAGATGTGTGAGAACCAATCTCTCCAAGATCTTCATCAGGTGGGATGTCAGTGCTACAGGTCTGTAGTCGTTGAGGTCCATAGGGTGGGGTTTCTTTGGAACTTGTACCACACAAGAAGATTTCCATAATTCAGGGACTATTTCCTGCCTCAGGCTCATATTATACATATATGTAATTATACCACACAGCTGGTCCCCGCAAGTCTTAATTAGCCTTGCACTGATGTCATCTGGCCCTGCGGCTTTCCTCGCCTTCATCTTTTTCATCTCCTTCCTCACCTGGGCCCGTGTGAAGGTCAGACTGTGGCCAGATAAAGACGGATTTCTGGATTTACTGGTCTGTTGGGAAGTGGCTGCATGGGGAGAAGTCATAAGTGAATCTAAACTCCCCAGACAACCCCTTTAAACAGGACCTTTCACGTCCTGATAGATATGCAGTATTATATACCGGGTGCTGGAGATATCGGTGCCGTTAATTTCAGCACTAATATCCTTCCGCTGTCAGAAGGGCGGACCTTACAGTCTAGCGTCATCACCGAGCTGTGATGAAAGTTCCCCCCCGGCAGTATTCTGCCATAGGCTTGTACTGTCAGGGGGCGTTCCTCACAGCTCAGCGATGACGCCCGGTTGTAAGGTCTGCCCTTCTGACAGTGGAAGGATATTAGTGCTGAAATTAACGGCACCGATATCTGCAGCATCGGGGCACATATCGGGAAAGCTGACAGTGCACTGAATTCAGCGCCCTGACGGTTTTCTATCGGTATATAATACCGCACGTCTATGAGGACGTGAAAGATCCTCTTTAAGGCTAAGGCCCCACTTTGCTGAAACACAGCAGAAAAAAAAACCGCTGTATTTTACAGTACCAGTAAAGCAAATAAGATTCTAGCTAATCCCATCCACACATTGTGGGGGAAAAAAAACACTGTGGAAAAGCTGCGTTTTTGACGTTTTTGAAAAACGCAACATGTTAATTTTACCTGCAGAAACTCTTACGTTTTCCCTAAAGATTTAATATAGGAAGAAAAATCGCAGAGAAAATGCAATGAGAAACGCTGCAGAAAAGAACGCAATGTGTATCCATTGTGGGTTTTTTTTAGCTGTGTTCCACAACGTTGGGCCTTAGCCTAAAGGAAAGTTCCGGTCAAAAAATTAACACTGTACATCTGTGCCAGTTCCTGTATAATTTGCTTACCAAAACCTCACCTTTAGGCTCTGTATTATTTGCTGATATTGCATATTCTTAATAGTGTATTTCCATGAC
This sequence comes from Leptodactylus fallax, assembly GCA_947044405.1. Classification (NCBI taxonomy): domain Eukaryota; kingdom Metazoa; phylum Chordata; class Amphibia; order Anura; family Leptodactylidae; genus Leptodactylus; species Leptodactylus fallax. Next base: position 1,868,223 of record CAMRHE010000270.1, read on the forward strand.
ACAAATGTTCCCAGGCCTGGAAATGGGTCAACTGTATCATGCAAATTACCTCTAACTACTCTTAGGTCAGTGCTCCGCCCCCAAGGTTAGGGGAATTTGAATATGGCTGCTTGAAGTAATGCATCATGGGGACCCACTAAGATGCAAAGATGAGATATCTGGTACAAGTATGATATATATGATATATATGCACATATTCTCCAAATTTATTATATCATACCACTATTTGTATGGATATTCGGTTTGTTAGGTCTCATTCACACTTTATGTTTGGAAACCCTCACCCGTACATTCCAAAATTTTAATTCAATGTTATCCAACAGAGCTGCTTACAAGTCTGTATTTCCATAGATACATTAATGCTTGTCCTTTCTAGCATCTTCTCTAGTGCACACCTGAGTAGTACAGACAGGAATTTAGCTTGATAGTTCAAATATAGTTTTTAAGGGGGAAGAATGTTTAAAGGGAGATCTAAGATCTACTTAGGACACTTAACCACCCACAGGTCCAAATGGACCCTGTTTGTGCCTGCAGTTAAAAAAAAACCCCTTTATACTTACCTGGCTCCTGTACTCCAGGTGCCTACATAGTTGTTCAGTGAAGCTGGAGCAGTACACTCCAGCCTCTAAACCTTTGGTGCATGCGCAGTAAATTGTACTCTTCCCTAGCTTCCCTTATCAACTATGCAGACATCAGGAGCACTAGAGATGAGTCCGATGAGGCTCATAGGACTCACCTCTAGGTATACAGTGTCCATATTAGGACATCCTCAGATATCAGAGTCAAACATAAGATTAATAGCAGTTTACAACAGTGATACCTGACTTTGATACCTTACTCTGACACCTGACTTTGATTCTGACACCTGACTTTGATTCTGATACCTGACTTTGATTCTGACACCTGACTTTGATACCTGACTTTGATTCTGATACCTGACTTTGATTCTGACACCTGACTTTGATACCTGACTTTGATTCTGACACCTGACTTTGATACCTGACTTTGATTCTGACACCTGACTTTGATACCTGACTTTGATTTTGACACCTGACTTTGATACCTGACTTTTTCTCTGACACCTGACTTTGATACCTGACTTTGATTCTGACACCTGACTTTGATACCTGACACCTGACTTTGATTCTGACACCTGACTTTGATACCTGACTTAGAATCAAAGTCAGGTGTCAGAATCAAAGTCAGGTATCAAAGTCAGGTGTCAGAATCAAAGTCAGGTGTCAGAATAAGACACCTGACTTTGATACCGACACCTGACTTTGATTCTGACACCTGACTCTATACAGTTTCTGGGTTGGTTGTAAAACTTAGATGACTTCTGACTTTCATATCTGATTGAGTCACAACTCAGCAGTCAGCTATGAAGCACATACAATGTTACACTGTGATTGGCCAGGATGGCTGACCTCTGAGTGACATCACTGCTCACACTCAGGAGTAGAAGATACTTGTATAAGGCTGCAGACTGAGAGCTCCATGAGTCTGACACAAAGTTGTCTGATACCTGACTGAGTCAGAGTACAGACTCACACATCATCTGAGTTTTTCATATACATACAAGCCAGCCAGCGCATACAATGGTGGAGATTTATCAAGTAAAATGCTCCATAATTCTGGTATCATTTTCACCAAATAACCTCTCTAACATGTTGTGTTATATAATATATATGTATAATATATATATAAATAATATAATTTATATGATATATAAAATTTGTTGTTTCAATCCCTTTATCTATATATAGGTTTTTGCTTTTCACTGTAATAAATGGTTTGATGTACTGAAATAACTACTGAAAAGAGATCTACGGGTCAGTGTCAGAATATCATTAGGATTAGTGGCCAGAGTGAAAACTGCAGGAGTTTAGGATTTTTAACAGAACTAGCGAGACTAGGTTCACATCTGTGCCTGGCTTTCCATCGTTTGGGTCCGCCAGGGGACCCGAACAACGGAAAATCCAACCACTAAAACAGTGGTTAACCCCATAACCCATGGACTATAATGGGATCTGCCGTTTTTATACTGAAACCGCCGTAGAGGAAAGTCCTCCGTACAAATAGAACTTAGCCTGACATGGAAAATTCCTAAAAAAAAACTATGTATAAAAACTTCTTTCTCATGGCACATTCCTTTTCAGCCACTGGGGGCAGTGCAGAGCTGAAGGTTCACATTCTATTTTTAGACACCTACAACAAATCTATAAGCCTGCATGGAAAATTAATTAAATAAATACATTTTTTTTTTAAAAAAGGATACACCTCGTTTACATTGACATTACATGGACAGACTGAAACGTTCCAAGTGACTGCTGCAAATCAGTGCATCAAACAAGTCAGCGTTCCAATCATTCAGGGCATAAATCTGCTATATAAAAAGAGCCTAATGGCTAGCTGCAGGGCAAGTCGCATGCATTAATAATGTCATGCAGAACCTTTGTCTGTCTTCCTTGACTTTCTGTTCATCTGGGCTGGGCCCCTGCTGCTGCCTGCCCTTTGCAAGGCTTAGAACCTCATCAGAAGGGGGCAGCTGCAACTTGTCTCTGTCACAGCGGTCTGCTAGACTCTCACTAAACCAGTTATTATTAGCAGGAACAGTAAACTATATTAAGAAGCAAAACTGCTGGAAGCACAGGAAATAAGCATTTCACATGAAGAGCTGAAGGTGTGTGCGCTGCGGAGAAGAGGACATGGGTAGAAAGGCCAGTCTACAAGAGGGGTATATGGCGTAAACACCTGAGAGTAGACAAGGGGGTCTGCCACAAGGAAAAAGGTGGATTATGTTGATTTGACACCCCTAAACATATCTATGAGAACAAAGGATCAAACATATTAGAGGACCTTTTATCACCTCCAGATCTTCCCATCCTTTAATAGCCGCCCCTCCACTGATTCTGGCACAGTTGGATTTTTTTCTCTAGCCCCCACCGTTCCCGAGGAATTGGTGCTGTTAGTTTTGGTGCCTGGTATAATAAGTAAGCTTCTACTGTCAAGTGGGTGGTATCAGGCAAAGGGGCGTGATTCTGAGCTCTGACACTGTCCAATCAGAGACATACAGTGGTGGAGAGCTCAGAAGTACACCCCCTTGCCTGCTCTCTCCTAAGACCACCCATTGAGAGAGAGAGCCTAATTAGCATATCAGGCACCAAAAGTAACTGCACTGATTGCTCAGGAATGATGGGGGCTAAAGAAAAATCAGTGGGAAGGAGCCTATTAAAGGATGCAAATAAGGGATTTTCTGGAACTTAGGTTAGGTTCACATCTGCGTCAAGTCTCTGTAGGAGACTCCGCTTCAGAATCCACTGAAAATCGGTGGAGAGAAAAGTCCTGCACTCAGGACTTTTCTCTCCGCCGGAGTCCGTATAAAAACAGCGGAAACTCAGTGGCCCCCATTTTAGTCTATGGGGTCTGCGGGTAATTGCTGTTTAAGCAGACGGGCTCTTTGTCATTTGGGTTCCCCAGCATACCAGAACAACGGAGAGCCCAGCGCAAGTGTGAACCTAGCCTTACTGTTTATATTGATTAACTATTCTTAGGATAGGTCATCAATCAGCTATTTGAAGAAACCGTGAAGCTCAAAAGCAGTTGCCTCTTCCTTGTGTTGATGATGTCACACTCATGTGTCACATGATACAGAAGCAGCTCAGTCCCATTCAAGTGAATAAGGCTGAGCTGCAATACCAAGCAAAACCTCTATGATATGTACAGTGATGTGCTTGATATTTAGTGAAGAGGTCTCTTCAACCAACTGATCATGCAAGGGTGGGAGTTGGGCTCCCACCTAGCACATATTGATGACCTATCCTAAGATAGGTCATCAATATACAGTAGTGTATAAACAGTTTAGGCAGGTGTGCAAAAAATGCTGCAAAGTAAAAATACCTTCAGAAATAGAGGGGTTAATGGTTTATTTTTGTCAATTACCAAAATATGAAGTGAATGAAGAAAAGAGAAATGTAAATCCCATCAATATTTGGTGTGACCTTTACCCTTTGCCTTCCATCAGTTCTTCTCGGTACTTGCAGACAGTTTTTGAAGGAACTCGGCAGGGAGGTTGTTCCCGCCATCTTGGAGAACTAAGCACAGATCTTCTGGGGATGTAGGCTTGCTCCAATCCTTCCGTCTCTTCATGTCACCCCAGACAGACTGGATGATGATGAGATCAGGGCTATATCTGTGGGGGCCGGATCATCACTTCCAGGACTCCGCCTCCAAAGGGCAAAGGTCATACCAAATATTGATGGGATTTAGATTTCTCTTTTCTTCATTCACTTCATTTTGTTTATTGACAAAAATAAACTATTTCTGAAATCATTCTTACTTTGCAGCATATTTTTTTGTTGTTGTCACACCTGCCTAAATTTTTTGCACATTATTGTATAGGTCCCGGAAAACCCCTTTAACATCCAACATGCCATTGAGAAGCTTGTATACACATCAGAATGGTGGTTGATTCTGCCAAAATCAGCCTCTTAGAGTCCTTGGCTTTTTTTGGCAGTGGTGACATATAACCATGTGACCGTTACTGCCAACTAGTGGCCTCAGCTGTCTCACCGTACATGGCAGCAGCAGTATGGAAAACCAGAGACTGGCTGCAGTAGTCATATGGGTGGTCAGCATGTCACCGCTGCAGGAAAATCGACAGAACCCAGCAGTGGGGATTTATCAAACTAGTTGTTTTTTATTTTTTTTATTTTATTTTATGCTGTTTCCTCCCTTTAGTCTAACTCTGTGTGTGCACCATCTAGTATAGGGCTACAATGCATGGGTTGATCTGAAACTGGAAGGATTGGCGGGTGTCACAGACAGCAAGCACATAGTAGATCCCCATAGTACAGGGTTGGACACCAAGTGAGGGCTCCAACCACATGACCCATAGGTATGGCCAAAATAGAACCCGGGGAGAGCAAGTATTATGTAGTATTAAACTGTCCTTGGATAACCCCTGTAACCAGTTCTGCCTCCAGCCACACAATAAGTGTCACCAAAGTAAAAATGACCATAACGGAGAGAGAAAACTTGTTTTAAAAAATTTTGTAGCACTTCGTGTTATTAACAAGTAGACAAGAAAAATGTGAAAAACAAGGAATTTCCTTTTTTGTTTACATTTTCTCAGATATTAAAATAAAGAAAAAGCATGGAAAAAAAATAAAATAAAACCCTAAAAATGACTTGAATAACTCAAAAGAAAAAAAAAAAGTTAATGGCCCTCAAAGCCTAACGTACAAAAAACCCCAAAAACGTGTCCGGTCCTGAACCAGGGAAAAAAAAAAAACCAGTACTGAAGTGAATAAGATCAGAGCCACACGGTGACTTTTTGTAGCCCTGCTAATTTAACTATTGAGCAACTGGTGTAGTCCAAATGAATGCATGAAATTGTATACAATCTTGTGGGCTGTAAGGGTCTCGAAAACCCAATTTATTTTTTTTAATCTGTAGGTTAATCCGGTTTCCAGTAAGCAGGCCTGTACCTTGTCCCTGATAGTTTTCCTTTTTTCGGCTCCATATTATCCCCTGCATTTTTCTGTGTATACTGGCTCCACATCCAGTTTTTGGAAGTTCCAGAGTCCTCTCCATAGTAGTCATCATCATCCATCCAAGCCAGCTCTGCCATCACTTCACGTCTGAATAGCACACCCACAGCACTCGCCACCAGCCACCGCCATCTTTGCCCTCCCACCCAGCGCAGTGTCCACCCCCATTCGTCCTGAGAATTCCCCATTCACCCTCTGGCACCATCTTTGGCCAACAGTCAGGGAGAGATTTGAGAGCGGTGGGGGATGGAGGAAGCACGTCCTACATTATGATCCGCAGACCAAACCAGCCAATGTAAGTCAATGGCTCTGTGGAAAACACAAATACATGGGTGCCATCCAGGTGTGGACCACTGCAAGGAAAAGCTTTGACAAGAGAGTGTGTGAGTGTGTGAGTGTGTGTGTGTGTGTGTGTGTGTGTCTGAATTGCTTTTTTTTAGTGTGTTCGCTTTTTGCCAAAATTTTGGAAGCAGATACCAAGAACGGCAACACGTAAACACAGCCTCAGGCTTGGATTATGCATAGTTTTTGTAGTCAGGTTACTAAGTATACACCCAATTCAGTAGGACAGATTTGCTAAATCGAATCTTTAGACAGTGAAAACGTCTATAAATACACCATATTTATCACAGTGACTGATGCTGGATGACAAATCTGGTGCCTCTTTAGTCTACATTTATACCACCTATTAGGCCTCCTCCACACGACTGTACTTTTGATCCACAATGGCAGATAAAAGTACGCAGACATGTATTTCTGTGGGCACATACAGAGCTGTAGTGTTTGCTGTGTGTCTGGACCGTAGTAAACAGCGGCAAAATATGGAGCAGGTCCTATATCCGTCCGTATTTACTGCTCGCTCATTCCATTCACTTCAGTGTTTGGGTTAGAGAAAAGCACAGATGACACTCCGATACCAATCCGTGTCTCCTCCTTGTCATTCTTTACCGACCCGTACACTGAACACTGTGAATGAGGCCTTAGGTAACTTTTGGGGCAATTCTGGCACATCACCACATCTTTTTGGTGATCCCTTTTAAGCCAAAGTCACACCCCTATGGCATGCCAGTTATTTGGTATGGATCTTAGGTTAGCAGCTGTAACGCAAGGTTAAAATAGCAAAATCTGGCAATAAAGTCAGTGTGTGGCCAAGAGTAAGGACACAGGACTGAAAATGACTATGCTGCAGGCTTAAAAGCCACTGCTCAGTTTCTGCAGAATGAGATTTACTAAAACGTGTTTTCCTACAGTGAGAAAAATACAGCATTTTTACTGTGTCCCCAGGTTATGTTCTCACATTTCAAAAATGTCGGCTACAGTACCATAGCAAAACCAAAGATCTATCCTGTGTGTGTATTATACAGTGCACAGAGCCTGAAGCAGCTATCTCCACGCACTGAATAGTGGCCAGGCACCAGCGCTGCAGCTCAGCTTGCGTTGATTTCAATGGCAGCAGAGTTGCAGTACTGGAGGCGGACACTATACAGGGCGTGGAGCCAACTGCTTCTGGCCCGGTGTGGTGCATAGTACAGTCATGGCCAAAAGTTTTGAGAATGATACAAATATTAATTTTTACAAAGTCTACTGCTTCAGTTTTTCTAATGGCAATTTGCATATACTCCAGAATGTTATAAAGAGTGATCAGCTTAACAGCAATTACTTGCAAAGTCAATATTTGCCTAGAAAATGAACTTTATCCCCCAAAATACATTTCAACATCATTGCAGCCCTGCCTTAAAAGGACCACCTAACATCGTTTCAGTGATTGCTCCATTAACACAGGTGTGGGTGTTGATGAGGACAGGGCTGGAGATCAATCTGTCATGATTAAGTAAGAATGACACCACTGGACACTTTAAAAGGAGGCTGGTGCTTGCCATCATTGTTTCTCTTCTGTTAACCATGGTTATCGCTAAAGAAACATGTGCAGTCATCATTGCACTGCACAAAAATGGCCTAACTGGGAAGAGTATTGCAGCTAGAAAGATTGCACCTCAGTCAACAATCTATCGCATCATCAAGAACTTCAAGGAGAGAGGTTCCATTGGTGCCAAAAAGGCTCCAGGGCGCCCAAGAAAGACCAGCAAGCGGCAGGACCGTCTCTTAAAAGTGTTTCAGCTGCGGGATCGGGCTACCAGCAGTGCAGAGCTTGCTGAGGAATGGCAGCAGGCAGGTGTGAGTGCATCTGCACGCACTGTGATGCGGAGACTCTTGGAGCAAGGCCTGGTCTCAAGGAGGGCAGCAAAGAAGCCACTTCTCTCCAGAAAAAACATCAGGGACAGACTGATATTCTGCAAAAGGTACAGGGAGTGGACTGCTGTGGACTGGGGTAAAGTCATTTTCTCTGATGAATCCCCTTTTCGATTGTTTGGAACATCTGGAAAACAGCTTATTCGGAGAAGAAGAGGTGAGCGCTACCACCAGTCTTGTGTCATGCCAACTGTAAAGCATCCTGAAACCATTCATGTGTGGGGTTGCTTCTCAGCCAAGGGAATCGGCTCTCTCACAGTCTTGCCTAAAAACACAGCCATGAATAAAGAATGGTACCAGAATGTCCTCCAAGAGCAACTTCTCCCAACCGTCCAAGAGCAGTTTGGCGCTCAACAATGCCTTTTCCAGCATGATGGAGCACCTTGCCATAAAGCAAAGGTGATAACTAAATGGCTCAGGGAACAAAACATAGAGATTTTGGGTCCATGGCCTGGAAACTCCCCAGATCTTAATCCCATTGAGAACTTGTGGTCAATCATCAAGAGACGGGTGGACAAACAAAAACCAACAAATTCAGACAAAATTAAAGCATTGATTCTGCAAGAATGGACTGCTATCAGTCAGGATTTGGTCCAGAAGTTGATTGAGAGCATGCCAGGGAGAATTGCAGAGGTCCTGAAGAAGAAGGGTCAACACTGCAAATATTGACTTGCTGCATTAACTCATTCTGTCAATATAAGCTTCTGTTACTCAGAATATGAATGCAATTATATTTCTGTATGTGATAAAAACATCTGACAAACACACATAAAAACCAGAGGGCAGCAGATCATGTGAAAATATAATATTTGTGTCATTCTCAAAACTTTTGGCCATGACTGTACAAGCATCACAATCGGCACAGCTGGTCCCAGGTATTCAGTGCTGTTAGTACTTGTGCCTCATACTCTATTAATGCTGTGTATGGTCAGGCAGGAGCAGGCAAAGGGGTTGTGACACTGTTTGCCTCTAACTGGAGCCCTGAATTACACCCCCTTGCCTACTCCTGCCTGACACCACCCTCCTGACAGTTCAGAGCCCAAGTAACATATAAGGAACCAAAAACATCATCAGAGATTGCTTGGGAATGGTGGGGCAAGAGAAAAGACTCCAACTGTGCTGGAATCAGCGGAGCAGCAGCTATTACCAGATGTAAAGAGCTGGAGTTGGTGAATGGTCCTCTTTAAGGCTTCCTGCACATAGCCGTAATGCATATGGATGCAAATTCAGTCCTGACCATGGGTTATATGAAACTTACAGCAACATCGATCCTTCTAATGCAAGTTTAGGTCATTAAAAGGGGGGTTTTGCAGCCCCAAATTTATTGTTCCTACTGATTGGTCATCAGCATGTGATCTGTGGGGTCTGGCACCCAGACCTCACAAAGATCAGCCGTTTCAGTAGCTGCTAGCGGACAGGGAGCATGTGCAATACCCCCAAATCACCGCTATACGGCTTCCTATTGCTTGAACAAGAGCAGTGCCGCACATGCTCCCTGCCCACTAGTAGCTTCTGTCACCCAGAAGCTACTGAAACAGCTGATCTGTGCAGGATCCGGGTGTCAGATACCAACACTGATGACCTATCAGTATGAAATATCAATTTGGGGCCAGACTAACCCTCTAAATAGAGATCAGAACAGGATTTACAGCGACAGTCCAGAACATCCAGTTGCATTATGGCCATGTGCAATAGGCCGAAAGCTAAATCCGGGCACAATCTGCTGCACGATGTGAAGTAGGTGGATGGATATTTGTAAACCCTGCATTGTATTCTGTTGTAGATTTGCAGTTTCACGATCCAGACTGGAAAATCCACATAAAATAGTCCTGATAATGCCCTATCCATTTCTGACGGGAGTATGATGCCCCAAATGGTTTACCCCCGGGGTCCCATAGAATAAGAGACTCATTACAAGGAATAAACTCATGTCAAACTGCTTTATTACATCTTAAATAACAGTACATTTTAATATAGTATCTATCTTGCATCCAGCGTTCTTGTAGTACACTGACTTTAAAATTAAATACAAAAGGTGAAAGGGAGTAGGGGGTGCAAGAGAGCTCTACATAGTAATTTATGCAAGAAGTGGGCGGGGCATCTTTCCTTGCCAGTTCCCGGCCTAACGCACAATTACAGCACTTTTTTTTTTTTGTACAGAAAGAGGAGAGAAAAAAAATAAAATAAAAAGCCTCTACTGCTAAAGGTTGAGTATCGATCATATACAATTAGGAAGAAGCTAATGAAATTAAAAATGTGCTACTTTCTTACTGCACAGACCGTGGAACAGAGGTGCAGTTCCTGTGTATTGGTGTCCAGATCTCTACAGTAACAAATAGGCTCGAACAGAACAGGGGGGAAGGGAAATAAGAAGTGGGGGAAAAAAAAAAAAAAAAGCTGTTCTTGGAAGAACAAAACAAATCAGATGCAAGATCCTCTTTCTACAAGAACAGGCTGAGAAGCATCAACTTAAACCGGGGTAAAGTTTAATTTCACATTTCCCAACCCTGAAAAAAAAAAAAATCGTTTTTGTTGATTTTTTTTTTTTTTAATGCAATCGTTTGAACAGGATGTTTTTTTTTTTATTTGTTAAAAAAAAAAAAAAGTGAAATTAAGCTACTCGTCAAAGTGCTCATTTTTTTTTTTTTGCACTGAATTTTTTTTTCCCGAAAATGTATACAGAGTAGCCGTGATAAAAAAAAAAAAAAAAAAAAAAAAAAAAAAAAATGAGCACAACCGCAATAGTTATTTCATTCTTTTTAAACAGGTTATTTCTTTTTTAAAAAAAAAAAAAAATTGGAAAAAAAAAAACAAAACATCTAAGGACTCTCTATTTGCACATTATTAAGCAACTCTACAGCATGCAATCTTAAGAGGAAAACCCATCCCTATGGCAAACACACCCCCACCCCCCCGCCAACAGAAGAATAAAAGCTTTCTTAAGTTTTAACTTAGAAAGTTCAAGATCATTATTTTCAAAAACATTAAATTTGTACATCATTTCATACACATCTGACTTGATATCCAAAGAGTACAGACATGTACATCTGTCCACGGCTGCTGCTCCTAATCTATCAGTACGGGACCAGGGTAGTGTTCATGAAATATACCCTTGTACGTCTCATTATCTCTTCCCAGTGTTAACAGAACGAGTGTTCGGAAAGGGAACGTGGGTCTGAATGGTTTGGGTTTTTTTTATTTTTATTTTTTTTTCACGTGAATAAAGGATTTGACATGTGTTAAAACTGTGAAGGACAAAACAAAAAAAAAAAAAAAAAAAAAGAAATTGCTGGCAACAGCTTACAGCACCAACAAGACTACTAGATGCCCATCTAGGAGTACATGTCTTTGCTCAAAAAGGAGCACACTAAACAAACCACATGACTGGTGCTTGATGTAGGTGCTTACAATATACTATAGATGCTGCCAGCTCGGCTCTAAAAAAAGGGAAATAAATCTTGTCCCCACCCAGAAAAACAAAAAAAAAAAATATACATATATATAAACAAGTACTATGGGTTAACCTCAATAGCAAAGGGTGAGCTGAACATTGCTCTGCAATCTTGCATGCTCTCCATCCCTGAAGGAGTTCTAATAGTGTGTTGGGTGCAAGAGGAGAAGGTGGAGTGGTGTAGATGCATTCATAGAACAGAACACAGTTCATTGGCATCGGTGGTATAAAGAACTGTACATGGTTAACCGAGTCCTTCCAACACTCCAGTCGCATCTGTTGCAGAGTCCCAACATGGACGGTCAATTCTCTTAGATGACACAAGACTCTGAAGGCACTCCAGGCATTGGGTTACTAACATTTCCCAAGCAGTTGGTGCTCAAAAGTAACTCAATTACTGGAGCAACCTACCCGGGGGAGGGTTGACAGATTTGACATAGGACCATTACATGGAGGGCACGTGGATGTCTAATATGCTCTTTAATGTTCATAGGATTCTGTACCTGTGCAACAGATTTTCACAATAGACAATACAGGGACAGTTTTACAGCTTTTTAAGAGGCCCTGACTTACAGGTCTATCACATCCCACCTTCACTTAATGGACCATAAAGAGGGGGCACAAAAAAAAAAAAAATTACAAAAAAAAAACAAAAACAAAGAAACCCTGTTAACTGTTATACAATCCTGTACTGCAGGTCTCACATTAACATCCGGCTTAAGGATAATGACGAAAGAAAACCAGACTCGCTGCTCTAGAACCTTCAGATTAACAATCATGAAATGGACTTTATGCTCGATATAGCTATTTCTTGGTTATCTCTTACGGCGCATAGTGTTTTTGTATCATTATTCAAGACGAAAAAGGTGAACAAAAGGGATGAAGGAAAAAAACAAAAGAAAAAAAAAAATAAAGAAAATAAAAAGAAAAATGGTCCCAAAAGGAATGCACAATTCTCGGTTTCAGAACCACAAACAATTCTTCCTATAGCAAATAATTGTGCTCTTGTTTTCAGCAAAAATGAGAGGAGAGGTTCTGCCCTTTGATGTATGGGAGTAGGGAGAGTGGGTGTCCACGTTAGTATGGTTGGATCGGATATGCTATGATTTAAAATTTCGAAGGTTGGAATGCTCTTCCAGTCATGGAGAAGTCCGCTGGGTGTCTAGGGAGGAAAGAAAAACATTTTTACATTTACAGTTTGTTTTTTTGACAAACCACAAAAAAGCAACCTTTAAAATGGTTTTAATATTTATATTCTCCATCTCATGATCATCGGGTCGATGGCGGTCTGACTATTGAGGTGGTGATTATAGGGCCACAACATGGGGCCTCTTCAATGTATACATTGTCTGACTACATGCTCTACTTAGTAGCAGCAGTGCACGGTATTGCAGCTTTGACACATTTAAGTGACTGGTATACAACTGCACTACCTTGCAATATCACTATCAAGTAGACCGACCAATAAACACAACGTAGAGGCTGGTGTGATCACAGCAAACAGCTGAGCGGTGGGAGTGCCGTCAGTCAGGGTTGCGGAGTCGCCTTCAAAATAAAGTGATTTTTAATGATATTATAGAATTATTGTATAATTAGATGTATAGTTTGTTACATATTTACTTTCATAGGAATCAATCCCTTTAATGAATTAAGATGATCTTTACTGCTTCTGACTGCCCATGGCTGTCAGCCATTTATGAAGGAGTTAGAGTCAGGTCGATTGCAGAGGACTGTGCTGCAACCAGCCTGCCTTGACTTAAAAGCATGGGCTGCCACAGGGATGTCCCCATGGCGGAAACACGGGCCGCACAATAGGACAGGAATAGGACATGTCCTATCTGACGCAGACTGGACTGTCGGCCCGCACACGGGACAGTGAAAATCACGGTTGTGTGTACGGGCCCAGAGAAAAGAATGGGTCAGTGTGCTATCCGTGAAATACATGGATAGCACACTGACCCACAACACTGTCGTCTGCATAGAAATGGAGGAGTTAGTGGTTTGTCCTACCTACTCCACAGCCCTGCTGTCAGTGTGATCTAATACTGATGGTCTATCCTAACAACAGGGCCTCAATAGTCCATTCCCAGAAACTCCCTATAAATGTGTGTACAGATTTTTCTTCAATAAAAAGCAACTAGAAGAGAAACCTACATTTGACAGAGAGACATCTCTGGCTGTGATCCTACATCCATCTGATGCCGCCGAGACATTTAATGACTAGAACCTTAAAAGTGGCACCTAATAGGAGAAAGTTCTCCAAGGCGCTATTGTCCCTTGTATTGTCCCCTGCCGGAAGTCATTAGGATCCAAGTTAGTGAACCTGACTTAGCAGTTACATAAAGAGCAGAGCCACAGCCCAGACCAGTCGTATCTCAAGCTACAAAGAGAGCGCCTGCTCATATAATGCACCACCCTGTAGGACTGATCCTGATGCCCTTCCATATATTCCTGGATGCATTCTTTTACCTTCCTCTCCCTCATTTTAGACTATGAACAATAGGATTGAGTAAAAAGGGCCAGGATGTAGGCCATTGTGTGTCCAGTTTACATTTGTTCAAAGCCATTTTTGGCATATTTTAGGGGATTTAGACAGGGGAAAAAAAAAAAAAAACTTATTGCAAGTAATGTAGCCTATGGATAACAGTAAAGTATATTTAATATGGCTGTAAAACAAAGCCTGTATTAGGGCTGCCTGAAACAAGCTTGAAGGGAATATTCACACCTGGTGCAAATGAGACATCACTGCTGATGTCAGCCAGGGGACCGGTATGTAGGAGACCGTACCTGCTGCTGGAAACAGAACGGATAAGGAGCGAGTTTTTTTTTTTTTTTAATCTTTAATATAAAAAAGCAGTCGAGACAACCCTTTAATGAAGTTCTGAAAAGCAGTTTACATTTTTACTTGATATTTTGCATCACTCGAGACCTTGTTAGCGATACCTGAGAGACTTGTTATGGAGGACGGATCTCCAGCACAGTGTGAATTAAGCCTTCGCTGGGTGTTTGAGCGTTCATTGTATAACTGCAAGTAACCTCGCTCTGGATTAACATTCTCTAAATGTTGGCACTTCTCCTTATCTCTATTTATAAATGCTGACAAAGAAGGGTTTTCTCCAAAAAGGACATTTGCCAGGAATCTGAATAGTTTAAAAAGCTCAGGCCCTGTTTACCAAACATATGCATGGACTTGTTAGGGGAAAGTAAACATGTCAGGAGGATTGATGCTGCCGAGGACGCGCTTGTTGATACTCACAGACTTTAGTTCCAAATCTTGAGGAAGCTGTCCCATGACCCTGTTGCCACTGCCATGCCATCATCTGTCACTCCCAAGCAACTTACACGGTTATCATGACCAGCGAGGACACCTTGAAATAAAACATTGGAAAGCGTGTGAGCTCAGCAAGGTTAAGACATTAAACACACTGTCTGCTGATCTCTGCAGCAGACGACATTAGAAATGCATGAGTAGCCCCGATGGCCTAAATTATTCACAATGCCATCAGAAAGCTTGCTGCACTAACAGCTGGTCAAACTGCTGGAAGCTATTCCAGACCACATTGACGTAGACAAAGCCCCACAAACCAGCAGCCATTATGGACACCACCTACACCTATAGATAAAGCAATCGTATACTGGAAGACACCCACAGAGTACTAAATCAGCCACCCGACATCTACTCTTCACCAACCAATTCTCTTTTACAATTGATAATATACTTTCCACAGGCAGCTACACTGGCAAAGAGCAATAAGCCCTTCCTGATCTCCATGAAGACACACACTGATCGGTGGGAATCAGACCTTGCTAGATCTATCGCAATCTCACATATTATCCAGGACAGTAACAGTTAATTATAATAAGCATACATGATGTATATGTTAAAGCCGATCTATAAATGGGGTGGGTGGGTTTGTAAAATTCCATCAGAATAAAGAATAAGTGCTGTCACAATCTGGTCACCAAGAGAGGATGTAGGGTAAGCCGCATGCATTAGATCAAGGGGTGCACAACCTATTCTGGTTCCAAATGAGATCCTGCTACATGGCGTCACTCCCAGGGGCCGCATTAAAATTTAATGGGTATTCCGATCAGACGTATTGATAGTATATGCCATAAATATCCGATATTACAACGGCACGTATCCAAAGAATTGGGGGTCTCCTGCTACCAGATTTGTCACTCCAGAAGAAATCGAGGAGCGTGTATTAGGTTGGCTTCCTACATTGCAGTTTACGAGTGTTATGGAAACAGCCAAGCATTTCACATCCCCCAAACATTACAATGCAGAGAGCAACTTTAACAATTATCTTTTCCCCTCTCTTGAGTACCAAAGAGAAGTCCTAAATGTAGAGGTGCTAGAGATGTAGGTTGTGCACCCCTGCACTAGTGTTCAGTGGACAGTTATTCCTACTGATCCCCTTAATACAGACAGGCAAGAGTGGACTTGTTAGTGGGTAAAGCTGCTGTCAGACACCCCTGGCAGTGGCTTACCTCTCCCCAAGTCTAACTCCTCTGCCTCCCCTGCTAATGCGCTGGCTCAGTCACATGACCGACTCAGTCCTACCCTATGGACATGCAGCTGGAGTAAAGCAGAGTCAGCAATTTCATAGGGAATCAGAGCAGTGGCAGGGGGGCTGAACACCGAAGACCATATATGCCTTAGACCACTGAACAACTGCTTGGTTAGCACATCAACCCCAATATACAGGTGACCGAGTGTGCATATGGTCAATAGGAAGAACAGAATAAGCGTCTGCCAGAGACCTCTGATTATGGCGCCTCTCTCTCTCTCATGAGGATAAAGGATCGGGCATGTTAAAATATAACCGCCAAATCATTGTTCCCCTCATGGGACATTGCCATACACAACAGATGGTCAGCTGGTCTTCCTGAAATCCTATGCATTGCTACCTTTAGACTAAACATTCTGCAAACATTTAATTCACCCTATACTGGACAACCCTTATAAAAGTGGACCCTTGAATTAAATGGGTACATTTCTGAGATGCCAATGTTTGGCCCACAATCGCACATTTGTAACAAGCCAGCAAAATTGCTGCATGAGGCCATGCCCCTTCTGCTAAGAAGTAGTTCTTTATGGAAAGGAGTTGAGGACAGAGAAAAGTATTGAGGTCTGGACGAATAGCAAGACGAAGATGAACTATATAGTTATACCTGCTCTGTCAGCCTTAAGCGTGTCCCAGACATTGCAATTGAAATCGTCATAACCGGCTAAGAGGAGGCGTCCGCTCTTTGAGAATGCTACGGAGGTGATGCCACAGATGATATTGTCATGAGAGTAAACCATCAGCTCCTGGTCTGCACGAAGGTCAAAAAGCCTGCATGTGGCATCATCTGAGCCAGTGGCAAAAGCATTGCCATTGGGGAAGAACTGAATGAATGAAAGAAAAAAAAAAAAAAATTAGAAAAAAATTAAAATAGCAAAGACCCTAGTATTTTTATCAACTTACAGCTACGCACACTGAACCTGAGCCTATGGAGTGGGTTATAAGACTGCAGATATGAGCATCACACTATAGTACCATATACATTACAGACCTACTGACACCCTATTTAACACATACAATGACCCTTCGCTTTAGGCAGCTGTCACATATTGCCCCAGGATACAGGTTGGTTGCTTGCAATTGTGACAATTCGGTTATGGGGCCATTTCTCATGTTCTCAGTCTTGAATGTAAAAGTTTTGATGCATTTAGTTTTATAGACGGAAGCTTAGCTTCATGTTCACACATACAGAATAGGCTGTGGATTTTCTGTTTGGATTTGCATGTGGAAAATCTGCAGCACGTTACAGTAGCGAGTGTCTCATCCAGATTTCACACAGTGGTTGATCTCTTGTGCACCCGACATGTATGTTTTATGAAATACCTGTATTCTATACAGTACAACAATTCTGGGGCGTATTCACATAGAGCCCCATGTTGTAGAGTAAAGTTAGGCCGTGTAAAGATACCGCAGATTTTACATCAAGCATCAGCCAGTGATATGTCTGGTGCATTTTAAGACTGTCAAATGTAAAGGATAATTAGGACAATTATTAGAAATAAGAATTCCTAGGATAAGGTTGCCAGCTACCTGGCCCAGTGCATGCAGACGAAACCCACCCACATGCAGTGGTCAAGGCTTGCTCAATTATGCAGGTATACAGATGCCTGCACTACAATGGTAGAATGCAGCCTAATATAGTATCATCAGTACATCTCCCAGTGGAGACACGGATGTGCTGCCATTATTCAGCACCGCTATATTGGGATCAGTAAGGCCCCATGCACCATACAGAATGTGCTTCCGATGGGGCCAATCCATTCTGTTCCAATGGCACAAGTTATTGGGCAGGTCCTATCCTGCTCCGTGTCATGGCAACAAAATGGATTGGAAGCCCCCATGGAGCTGAGTGCATCAGAGTGCATTGCGCTGCAAACTCAGCCTTGCAATGCATGCACACTTGTTTGTGTGCATCGGGGCCAAGGAGACTGCCTTTGCAGGCCACCTTTTAGTGAGACGCTGCCAACTGAAAAGTGGCTCGCAAAGGAGATAGTACCGTTTCTGACCAACATCTTTGGCCTCTCACCTATTCGACCAGTACCCTGATTTGCATTTATGAGGGGCAATAACTCCAAAACAGCTGTCTGCAGATGGGTCACTTTCCTTTGGAAGAGATATTTAGATATGGCTGAATCTCAGATCACGTTATCTTCCAAAAGGTGGTTCTAGGGAAAGTTTTCTATTTTCTTCAACAAAAATTTCACATACGCTTTCCACTAAATGAAGAGGAACAATTACAGTAGTGACTAAGTCGGCCAATGAAAGGAGTGCAAAGGCCAAGTGTAATTGCACCCCTTAAGTTTACACTGTAAAGATGGGATAGTCTTAAATTCACTCCAATGATTGTCCAATCAGTAATGCCAGTGTAAGACACTAGAAAAAGACCCTTACGACAAAGGAAGTGGTAACAACCAGTTGATAAGGGGTTATATAACACTTTTTTCTAAAGCTTAATAGGGCTGATGAGTGTGACACGAACATAAAAACAAAACCACAAACCACATTACTCACCTCTCAGTGGTCCTCCATTTCCAGTATTGGCAAGTCTGGTATTCAGTTTACAGGTCCCAAGGCTGTTTCTGCACAGACCTGTATACAAAAGACCAGAGCCGCCGCCGCTGGAAACTGTGCCCTGGGAAGAGGAGTGTCATGTTTTTTTTTTTTACTTTCATGTCTCCTTCAGCAGCCCTATTAGAGTCAGAGAGCTCCTTTAAGTTAATGATAAGCTTCCAGTAGGAAAGGCAGATGAATAGCACAATTCAGAGTTATAAGAAAAGATGCTACAGAATGGCTACTTCATGAGAAATATACTAAGAATACTTACACAGATAGCATTGATGTCAGACTCATGGCCGGTGAAGGTCTGTCGGCACATGCCTTCTCGGATATCCCAAAGTTTGGCTGAGGCATCGCAGGCCCCAGACACAAAGCACCTGGAATCTGGAGCAAGGGACAGGCTCATTACATCCCCAGTGTGTCCAGTAAAGGTGGTTGTCTGCTGGCCAGTTTCAATGTCCCAAAGAGCGCTGCACACAAGAGAAGAGAAGACTTATTACACTATGTTTATGTACCTCAATCTTCGTACAAGGATCTACGGATTCACATATAGGCTGGCAAATATACATAAGAGCCAGACAACCTTTAACTAGACAAACAGAAGTCATGAATATAGTCTCTCATCAATATATGGGAAGATTTTAAGGAAGATGAATCCTATTTCTTCCCCTTCATAACAAACTTCAAGAATGATGAAGCTGCTTGAAGACCTCCGCCTAACCCCCATACCTACATAACATAGTATACTAACCAAGTGGTATCTCCAGAGCTGGTAATTATTTGGTTATCATCCAGAAAGCGACAGCAGGACAGATACCCTAAAGAGACACGGAAACCGTTAATACAAGAGTTCTTAACTTGAGTCAAACAACTATTTTAAATGGGACCCCTCCCGTGTTGGTATGGAGCAGTGGTCCATGCATGTGCACTGCTACTCCATTCAAAGTCAAGGGGACGGAGCAAGATAGTACAGTAAGGCTGTGTTCACACGGAGGAATTTGCCGCGGAATCCACCTCCCATTGTTTTCAATGGGAGGCAGAGTTCGCAGCAGGGCACGGAAAAAAAGAAGCGTCCTGCTTGATCTTGCCACGGATTCGCGGCTTGAGACTCCGTGCTGATTAGGCCCATTCATCTGGGCCTAATCAGTAGCGGGATGCCGATCCACTGCATCGTGGCTAGACCACGGCGAAAATGCCGGTGGCGGAAAATGAAGAGGAATTCCTCTTCATTTTCTGCCGTGTGAACATACTCCAAGATGCTTAGCAATGTCTGGCAGTTCCATAGAGTTTGAATGAAGCAGCAGCAGGAATGTGCAGGGATCACTACAATCAAACAGGGGGCACAAGTTCCCCATTCTTGTGATCGAAATCTTATTGGTCACACAGTCACCAATCTGTCCTGTAGATAGGTTTCTTATAATAATAATAATAATAATAATAATAATAATAGTCCTTTAATAGTCCCACAATGGGGAAATTCAGTGTGTTACAGCAGCAAAGATAAGATAAGCAGATACAAATACAACATGTGCAGGAATGTTCCAAGGTGAGAGGCATTACATTAATAGCAGACAGACAGATAGGACGTAGTAGAGGGGGGGGGGGGATATAACAGGCAGAGAGATATTTCAGTTCTCTGTGTGTAATGATCTCCGCTTAGGTCGGTGTTGGTTGTACAGCCTAACCGCGGTGGGGAGGAAAGACTTCCAATAGCGCTCCTTCTCACACCTAGGGTGGAGCAGTCGGTCACTGACAGTACTGCCCAGCGCAATCACAGTCTCATGCATGGGATGGGAGTTATTCTCCCGCATGTAGCTCACCACGGACAGTATCCTTCTGTCACCCACCACCTGCACTGGGTCCAGTGGGCTCCCCAGGACAGAGCTGGCCCTTCTAATCAGCTTGTCAAGTTTATTTCTGTCCCTGGCTGATATACTGCTCCCCCAGCAGGCCACTCCAAAGAAGATGGCTGATGCCACTACCGAGTTGAAGAAAGTTCTAAGAAGTGCCCCCCGGATTCCAAAGGCTCTCAGCTTCCTAAGCAGGAAGAGCCTGCTGTGGCCCTTCCTGTACAGGGCCTCCATATGATCTGCCCAGTCCAGCTTATTATTAAGGAGCAAACCCAGGTACTTATAGGTGTTCACAATCTTGATGCCCGTCCCCAGGATGTCCACTGGATTTGGAGGGCATCTGCCTTTGCGGAAGTCCACCACCATCTCCTTGGTCTTCCCCGCGTTAATCTTCAGGTGGTTCCGGTGGCACCAGTCCACAAAATCCTGGTTCAGTTCTCTGTACTCCCTGTCATCATCATCTGTGATGAGACCCACTATTGCAGAGTCGTCAGAATACTTCTGTAGGTAGCAGCTGGATGAGTTACACCTAAAATCTGCAGTGTACAGTGTGAAGAGGAAATCTGCAGTCATCCAAACCATGGCGTTTTAACCTGGATGGATCAATTTAACTAGCAGGCTGCCTAAACAGAAGGGCAGCAGCTATCTGGGATTGAGTATACACATAATGGACTTTCGTGCACACTGTTACCAATCTCAGCTAAGGCTCCATACACAGAGTGTGTCAAGGGGGCTGCTAATGCTTCGCTCCGATTATAGAGCAGGTTCTTTCCGGCTTCGTGACATGTGGTTACACTTGCTACACAATCCCTTAAATTCTACAAGTCTATAGAGATAAAACTTGTAGGGGGTGACACTCACCTGTGTGACCAGCCAACTCACGGCTCACTCTCACATTTCCTTCACGGGTTTTCAGGTTGTAAATTGAACAAATGTTATCAAGACCACCGCAAGCCACGTAGTTTCCAGATGGAGCATAAGCGCATGTCATAACCCAAGAAGAACGCAAGGGAATTGCATGAACCTAGGATATAAAGACAAACAATATTAAAATTCCAAAGTATGCCAAGTGGAAACAATTTATGTATTCATCAGGGACCTGCCATCATTGGGACCTGAATAAAACTAAGCCTGTCAGGTGATTTCTGCTGCTTTATGTGACACAGGAGAGGAGGAATGCTGAGATCTGTGACTGAAGGGTCATATGGTAGAGGGAGAAAAGCTGAGCTCTGTGAGATGATATATATTTGGTCATGATAGAAACTGATATATAAGTTTATAGGATTTGAAGCAGGATTTTAGAGTAAAAAGCGGTATATCCTGACAGGACTCCAAGATCATACAGTGAGAGTCCAGATCACTCCGCCCAGATGGTGACTGACAGCTTTCCCAGTATCATGTGGGAGTACAAAGGCGGCTGTCAATCACTGTGTGGGCGGGGAAATCAGGACTCGCTCTCTCTCCTAGGAGTCCGGTCAGGATTTACTCTGAAATTCTGCTCCAAATCATATCACATAAATCAGCTTCTCTCCCTCCATCATATCCTGCTCTCAGAAAGTACAGCTAAAAATCACCTGACAGGTTCCCTTTAAAGAGGTTACATGAGGTTAGGACCCCCCCAACACACACACACTGGAAAACAGCAGCGCTTGTGTGTGCAATGCATTACATAATGTGTAACAAAAATAATACATTTTAAGGGAACCCATCAGGTGTATTTGAGCCACTAAAATCATCCAAATATCCTTATCTGCCGTCAGTTTAGTGTCCCAAATAGCCCTACTGGAAATCCTGTGTGCCCTCAGAAAAAGAAAACACAAAAACCCACAACACACCTTTTATACTTGTCTCCTCAGCCTTCTCTACAGCTCCCGCCACCTGCACAGCTGAGTGAAGCTGGGGAAGAACATCTCAGCTTTACTGCACATCTGCCGAGATCTGGTACATGTGCACTGAAGCCGAGGTGTACTACTCAAGCTTAAATGGGTTGTGCGGGATAACTGGAAATCCCTACACTAATCTAAACACCCTCCCCCCCTCCTACTTTCTAAATAACATAACTAATCAAACGGATCGTCACTACTACTCCCCCCCATCCACTCCATCATACTTACCTTCCAGCCTTCTTCCTGTGTCGACGGCTCCTCCTTTTCTGACTGCAGTCGCTTCTCCTAGTGCTGCGCTGCGCACTGCTGCCGATAATCCACATTTATTGCGTAGCTACCACGTATACGTAGTAGAGGTGGATAGTCACTGCAGAGCACAGAGCAGAGCTGGGAGAAGAGCACGCGCCTGCAGGATCAGTAAAGAAGGAGGAACCGTCGCACAGGAAGAAGTCTGGAAGGAAGACTGGTAAGTATATAATGGGGTTGGGCTGAGTAGGTAGGGAAGGAATAGTAGTGGGCGGGATAGCTAAAGAGAGGGGGAGGGGGGGGGGGGTATGGGAGGGAGGGAGGGGGGTGTATGGGAGGGAGGGAGGGGGTGTATGGGAGGGAGGGAGGGGGTGTATGGGAGGGAGGGAGGGGGTGTATGGGAGGGAGGGAGGGGGTGTATGGGAGGGAGGGGGTGTATGGGAGGGAGGGAGGGGGAGTATGGGAGGGAGGGAGGGGGTGTATGGGAGGGAGGGAGGGGGTGTATGGGAGGGAGGGAGGGGGGTGTATGGGAGGGAGGGAGGGGGGTGTATGAGAGGGAGGGAGGGGGTGTATGGGAGGGAGGGGGTGTATGGGAGGGAGGGAGGGGGAGTATGGGAGGGAGGGAGGGGGTGTATGGGAGGGAGGGAGGGGGGTGTATGGGAGGGAGGGAGGGGGTGTATGGGAGGGAGGGAGGGGGTGTATGGGAGGGAGGGGGGGAGGGGGGGTGTATGGGAGGGAGGGAGGGGGTGTATGGGAGGGAGGGAGGGGGAGTATGGGAGGGAGGGGGTGTATGGGAGGGAGGGAGGGGGTGTATGGGAGGGAGGGGGTGTATGGGAGGGAGGGAGGGGGTGTATGAGAGGGAGGGAGGGGGTGTATGGGAGGGAGGGAGGGGGTGTATGGGAGGGAGGGAGGGGGTGTATGGGAGGGAGGGAGGGGGTGTATGGGAGGGAGGGAGGGGGTGTATGGGAGGGAGGGAGGGGGTGTATGAGAGGGAGGGAGGGGGAGTATGGGAGGGGGGAGGGAGGAGGAGTATGGGAGGGGGGGAGGGAGGGAGGGGGTGTATGGGAGGGAGGGAGGGAGGGGGTGTATGGGAGGGAGAGTGAGGGAGTGGGGGGGAGGGAGGGGGAGTATGGGAGGGGGAGTATGGGAGGGAGAGTGAGGGAGTATGGGGGGGGAGGGAGGGGGAGTATGGGAGGGAGAGTATGGGAGGGAGGGAGGGGGTGTATGGGAGGGAGGGAGGGGGTGTATGGGAGGGAGAGTGAGGGAGTATGGGAGGGAGGGAGGGAGGGAGGGGGAGTATGGGGGGGAGGGAGGGGGAGTATGGGGGGGAGGGAGAGTGAGGGAGTATGGGGGGAGGGAGAGTGAGGGAGTATGGGGGGGAGGGAGAGTGAGGGAGTATGGGGGGAGGGAGAGTGAGGGATGGGGGGGGAGGGAGAGTGAGGGAGTATGGGGGGAGGGAGAGTGAGGGAGTATGGGGGGGAGGGAGAGTGAGGGAGTATGGGGGGAGGGAGAGTGAGGGAGTATGGGGGGAGGGAGAGTGAGGGAGTATGGGGGGGAGGGAGAGTGAGGGAGTATGGGGGGAGGGAGAGTGAGGGAGTATGGGGGGGAGGGAGGGGGTGTATGGGGGGAGTATGGGAGGGGGAGTATGGGAGGGGGAGTATGGGAGGGGGAGTATGGGAGGGAGGGAGGGAGGGGGAGTATGGGAGGGAGGGAGGGGGGTATGGGAGGGAGGGGGAGGAGGGAGGGAGGGGGAGTATGGGAGGGAGGGAGGGGGAGTATGGGAGGGAGGGAGGGGGAGTATGGGAGGGAGGGAGGGGGAGTATGGGAGGGAGGGAGGGGGAGTATGGGAGGGAGGGAGGGGGAGTATGGGAGGGAGAGTATGGGGGGAGAGAGAGAGAGAGAGAGAGAGAGAGAGAGGGAGGGAGGGAGGAAGGAAGGAGGACTGGGGAGTGAGGTGAGAGGGAGAGAGGAAGGAGGGCGGGGGAGTGAGGAAGGAGGGCGGGGGAGTGAGGAAGGAGGGCGGGGGAGTGAGGAAGGAGGGCGGGGGAGTGAGGAAGGAGGGCGGGGGAGGAGGAAGGAGGGCGGGGGGAGTGAGGAAGGAGGGCGGGGGAGTGAGGAAGGAGGGCGGGGGAGTGAGGAAGGAGGGCGGGGGGAGTGAGGAAGGAGGGCGGGGGAGTGAGGAAGGAGGGCGGGGGAGTGAGGAAGGAGGGCGGGGGGAGTGAGGAAGGAGGGCGGGGGAGTGAGGAAGGAGGGCGGGGGAGTGAGGAAGGAGGGCGGGGGGAGTGAGGAAGGAGGGCGGGGGAGTGAGGAAGGAGGGTGAGAGGAAGGAGGGCGGGGGGAGTGAGGTGAGAGGGTGAGAGGAAGGAGGGCGGGGGAGTGAGGTGAGAGGGAGAGAGGAAGGAGGGCGGGGGGAGAGAGGAAGGAGGGCGGGGGAGAGAGGAAGGAGGGCGGGGGAGTGAGGTGAGAGGGAGAGAGGAAGGAGGGCGGGGGAGTGAGGTGAGAGGGGTTAGTGTGGGAGTTACATAGCAGGAAACTGAACCATGTAAGCAAATGCAGAAGATACCAGGAGCTCCCAGAGACACCCAGAAATCACTCAAAAGACTGCTAAAGGTATATATATATACACACATTTATTAACCCATTAATAGTACTAACAGACATTTTTTAAAACAACATTTTTTTTGCCCGGAAAACCCCTTTAACTGAATAACTACTCCGGTGCTGGGAGTACAGACGCTGGGCAAGAATTAAAGTTTCATTTTTTTTTTTTGTTTACACTACAGGCACAGACAGGGTTACAATAGATCTATTTAGGAGACTAATCCACCTGTTCATAAGAACCTGTGAAGTTCCCTTTAAGACAAGAAACACACAACACACCTGAAACTACTTTCCCTTTGCAAATTACTCACTCCTGGGCAGGCAGCCACACTCTGCAATGTGGTTCCCCTGGATGCAATATACCTGTAAGAAAACTTCTTGGCGAAGAGCCTATTGTGGGTATGCACAATCTCGGGCAGTCATGTCCTTGTTCCTTCTGCAGGAAGAAGCTGCCTACCCGGGCGTGTGCAATACTCTAATACTCATCCATAAGTAAACAGGACTCTGTAGATACCTCCACCCCCCCCATACTATGTATTATGCAGTGTATAGAAAATGCAAAACATATACACAGCAAATGGATTCCCATCCGGACCCAATGGCGGCCAGCTTTAAGCAATGTGATGGAGTGCTCATCCATAGCAATTATTAACATCGTTCATCACTGGTACATAATACGGACATGTATAATATGCACACAAAACTGCTCATAGTACAGCCAACGCTTGTTATGGTGTAAACATCTGTCCTATGAGTAACAGCTCTGCTGGTGATGTAAAGCGCCGCAGAAGTGAATGGAGGGCTGTAACGCAATAGCAACGGCGCTTCATTCACAGGTAGGATTCAAGGGGACTGTGTCTTACGTGGCACAACCCCTTTAAGGATATTAAAGTGTTACAACAAAACATGCTGGTGACCTAAGCCACCATTAGTGGGAGCTTTAGAGCTTGCTGCATACTGTTTAGACATTGAATTCAATATCACAACATGCAATAAGCTGCCTCTAGTGGAGAATGAAGCAACCTACAGGCAATATTACCTTTTAAAAGCAGGAGATTTGGAGCTATGTATCGGAAAAACAAAGCTCCAACCACTATAATGATAGATAACCTATATTACTTTATAAAAGGCGGAAATTCACTTTAAATCAGACACTAAAGACTCGATATTTTATTTATTGCACCATCTCCTTGCCATGATATACTTGTAAACCTGCAGTATGCCAAGCATGAAATATAACCCTCTGCAGGCAGCTCCTGAGCGCAAAAGTGTTGACTGAGACAGGAAGAAGCTGCAAACCGCAAATGAAAGAGGTCAGGAACTCTAACATCGAGTAACCCAACCACTCATGCCAGGAAGGGAAGAAAAGTTGCTAATCTAGAAATACTACATTAGACAAGAAGTCGAGGGAGGCTTCAGATTACAGCCCAAGACATCTTCTCTAAGAGCTTCTTTATAAATCACAACCGTGCAAAGGAACACATTATATATACACAAATATATATATACACACACACTATATATATATATATATATATATATATATATATATATATATATATATTACATTTATTATACAGATATATATGTAGATATAGAGCGAGATCATTATCACATCTATACTGTACACAATTGAGGTACACTGGTGGCTCTCACAAGACAGAGCCTTGCACAGCAGAGTTTATACAAGCGCAGGTTTACTTTACCACACCATTTGTTTCCTGTATCCCTCCACTATAAATCATGAGACCTGCTGCAGGAAGAGCTGATGTAAGCCAGGCCCATTAGACGCCTGCCAGAAGGCTGCATATGACATCAGAAGCTATCTCAACACTACGGCCCTCAGCATAAACTCTCAATGTATAGCATGCACAATTTAAAGGGGAAGGATCAAAGCTCTATACTGACCCCTTTCTCTGTTAGACATAGGGATATGTGACTCTCTCTGTTAGACACAGGGATATGCGACTTTCTATGTTAGACATAGGATAGTCAAATTTTGCCTGGACTAACATATGAAGGTAAAATATATATAATAGCTTCCAGGACTTGGATGACCTATCCTTAGGATATCACAGGCCAGGTGATGTCATATTCTTCGGTCACATGGCCTGATGCAGCTCTGCCCACTCACTCTGTGCTGCAGTGCTCATGTGAACACTGCAGCCTCTTCACACCACCATAAGGCCGGGGGACCAGGAGTTGGATCCTTGCTGAACTATCCTTAGGATAGGTCATCAATAAGTCCTGGAAAACCCCTTTAAAAAGGGACTCCAAAGCGCTGTTATAAAGCTGACTGTTACTTAGGTTGTATTTTCCTGCCTGCAGCAGTCACTAGGGGGAGCTTACTTAAGATTACTTCACTAAATGGGGGCTATAGTACACCACATGCAGTAAGGCTCCCCTAGCGATTGCTCTAGGATGCTGGACATTTAAGAAGCCTTCCCATCTCAAAGTGATGACATCACACTAGGATATGCCATTACTTAATGACTGGTGAGGGTCAGACCCGAATGATCCCCCCACCTCCCCATTACCACCAATCGGGAGAATGATGGGGCTGCAGAGCCATTTACTTTCAGTTGCTCCCACTTCTTGCTGTGTAGCACCATTCAAGTGAATAGGGCTGGCTACATTTCCCTGCATAGTTTGGTGGCCAGAAGCACCATTGTACAGGAAAGACTGAAGCGGGCGTTAGGGGACTATGTGCCGTGGCCATAATAAAATTTGTATCATTCCAATTAAAGGCTATAACTGCATGGATGGAAAATCTTCCCTCTGACACACGACCTGGTGGTTGCATGTGATTGTCAAGTGGGGGACTAGGAATACTGTGTGTAATGCCTCAACCAAGAAACCTTGTGATGTACTTGCACACTATCCTGTCACTGCGGGCGTTTTTTGATAGAATTTACTCAAGGGTAAAGTGGGTGTTTAGAAAGACTAAAAGGGAACATGTCAATGGTTATTGAAATGAGTGAAGTGCCCTATTAACCTGCACGCCACTATATCAACAACCTACAGACCCAACAGCCCTGGATAGGGATCTGCACGGCTTACAAGAGGTTTGTGCTGTTCCTATACACTTGTAAAGCTCCAGAGTTTACTCCGACAGTCACGCACCTTGTTTGTGGTGTAGCTGTCCCAGATGATAAGCTTGCCATCCTGGGAGGCACTAACTAGCAGCCTGCAGGGAAAAAAGAAAAAAAAAGACAAAAACACAAGAACATTAGCCAAGACGTACAAGCAGCACTGTGGGTGTATTTCACAGCACATCAATTATAAAAAATCTTTCCAAAAGGAAACTACATAGGAGGAAAATATATCTTACTATACTGGTAGAAGAACTCTTTAGTTATCATGAGATCCTGCAGATCTGGCTAAAAGCACATCTGCAGTTACAGTGCTCAACGTATACACCAGACGTACGAGAAGAGTGCTGCCCCCTACCCTCTGTCTGAAGTGACTGACAGGCAAAGAACAAACTCAAAGCCTGTCAAAGCTATTCACATTACTCAGTACTTTTACATATGGAAACTGTAAATAAGAATAAAAAGAAACATATGGCTAATGGCTATAAGTAGACAAATAAGTCCCACATATAGAAGGCCCTACTAAAATCTACAGATGACTGTTTGTAATGCTACGGAATGGCTGCGATCCACTCCGGTCAACAATGCCATAGATTTAAGCCATTTGAGCCTCGTTATCATCAATCATAATTGATTGAAATAAACTCACTGTACGAGGGTAATGCTAGAGTTCAGGTCCGCATGGAAACCTGAAAGATGGAGACGCTGGCTGCTTAAAAAGCGGTTACCCATGGCCACCATAGACTATAATGGGGTCCACCGGGGTTCCGCCTGGTTTTAGACAAACCGGTGGAGAGAAAAGTCCTCCGTGCAGGGCTTTTCTCTCTGCCGATTTTAAGCAGAATCTGCGGTGGGGTTTCCGATACAGATGTGAAGCTAGGCTAAGGCCAAGGCCCCACGTTGTGGAAACGCAGCTTTTTTTATTGCACATTTTGCTGCGGTTTTTTGAGCCAAAGTCAAGAATGGCTGCAAAAGGAATCGGAAATATATAGTAAGTTCTTATACTTCTCCCTTCTGCTCAATCCACTCTTGGCTTTGGCACAAAAAAAAAAATGCAGCAAAATCTGCAACAAAAAAAGCTGCGCTTCCGCAACGTGGGGCTTTAGCCTAATACGGTTTCCTCACCTGGTTGAAATCCCACCCATCAGTGGTGGCTAGGGTTTTGCCCACACTTGGCAGTCAGACTATGTTGTCTTACACTAAGCCCCCATGCACACGACCATATTTTTCATGGCTGGCACACTGACCCATTATACTCCCCATACACATGCCTGTGTTTTATCATGGGTCTGTATAGGGTGCTGTGAGCCTGGAGACAACACTCAGGACAAGTCTTATTCCTGTATGTATTGTGGCCTGGGAACAATAGAGGTCGCAGATGACACATGAATATCATTCATGCCATTTTCTCATGGACCTGCAGATGTGCACGCACTTAGTTCATACTATAAAGTACCCTCTCTTCAGTTTGCTGGGTTATATAAAACCTACCTGGAATCTGTGCCCCAGTGCATAGCATAGATTTTCGCAAGGTGGCCCCTCAAGGTACGCCTAGTGCGCATCTGAATTCGACCTACTGGATCAATATTGGCTGTGATCTAAATTAGGGGTAAAAATAGAAACAAAGCATTGGATTAGTTACATATTTAAGAAGAACACCAAAAATAGAGCGGAGGGGTCAGAGCGCTTAGGAAAATGAATGTAAAGCTGCAGAAACTGAAATCTCACCTGAGCCAGAGTGGCATCTGCACATGCTTTCCTGGCATCCTAAGAGGACAAAGAGGAAAAAAAATATATTAGCTATGTCAAGAACAGCGAGAAAAGCACAGACAAGTTCTTGAACGGTCACCCTCACATTCAGATACTTTCTAGTTTCTACCATTGTAGACTCCAGTTTCCAGAGATGGTAATATTAAAAGCAATACTGGTAAAAAGCAGTGTATAATATTCTTGGGCAAGAGTTTTATTCCTATTCTGGTTTTGAGGTATTTATTTCACACCATCTGCCCTCGTACACATCAGTCCTCTCAGCGAGTGCTTGTCAGTCACGGGCCAGGCTATCACTGTGGCACTGCGGACCCTCCGCCTGGCAGAAATTCACAGAAATCCACATTCATTTCACATAAGCCTTGTTATGAACATCCCAATAACAGTACAACTATATCCTTATAAACCATGATATTCACTAACAAGCAGTCTCTACATGTAGAGGATACAAAGATTTCATAGACCTTAAAGGGAACCTGTGATCTGCAGGCCGCATGTTATATGGCCGGAGGAGCTGAGCACATTGATAGACAGAATATAACCGCACAGATCTATATAACCTTTATTCATTTTCATTGTCTTCCTGTTTAGTCTTAGGTGTCCAGTATAACATGCTTTTTACATTTAAATCTGTTCTTTCTGGGGTTAGGAGTCCAGGGGGCGGTCCTAGTCCAACTTTCATATGGAAGGCTGTCAATCACAGAGAAGGACTGCCCACAGGACTCCAAAGCCCAAAATCAAATCGTATTTTCAACTTTTTTTTTTTTTTTTAATATAAAACAGGTGAAAACTTGGTCATCACTTGCATAAAAACTTAAAGGGGTATTCCATTTAGAACACATTACCTCCTATCCATAGGATAGTGGGTAACTTACTGATCGGTGGGTGTCACACTGCTAAGCACCCCCACCAATCTCCAGGGTGTTATGCAGCCCAATTCCAACCAGAGCAGCAGGTTGCACAGCGTGTGCCACTCCAATCATTTCAATAAACCCTGCTATCCAGCTAGTGATGGCTCACTATACAGATTTCCATTGCAGTGGATTTTTGTTAAAGCTTGACTAAACTTTGGAACAGGTTTAGGTTTTCTGGCAGCATTTGTGGCATTAATATTGTAATAGACTTTACTAACAAATTTTGGCTCTTTTCTGTGAAATCCTGTACTAACTGAAATCTGTACACTGGAGTACAGGTAGACAGGGTAATGTATTGAACAGGGAAGCTTGTGTGTGACACCAAGACTGCAGCTCTACCTGTATTATTTCCAGGGATATGACCAGCTGAAAGCAGCTGCATAAAAATATGCCAATCCCGACTGTTTAACTGGCGGTATCTCTGGAAATCTAGGTAAAACTCTGATCTTGGTGTCAAACGGAAGATCTCCCCTTTCATATGGCACCAGAATCACTGTTCTATAGTATAAAATGCCTCCATCTCAGCTTTTCTACATTATACATGAACCCATCCATCAATTCCAGTTACAAGCAGTGTACAGATTTCAGCTAGCAAACAAGGAAACAAAGTGATATTTATATTAATGTCGCAAATGCAGCCAGAAAAATCAAAAGATTTTCAAAAGTTTATCATCTTTTACAATTATTTAAAGCAAAAAAATGCAGAAGCGCACATCATCCGATTTCGTGGACATTGGTACCAACTGCTGTAACATTTTTAGTCGGACTGTTGAGTTGGAACCAATTTTGCATGGAATTACAAAAAAGGTACCAAATTCGGCTTAAAAATAAAATTTTTAATTAAACAATTATTATTGTATAATTAGATAGTTTGTTACATATTTAAATAACTCTTTCCTGACTTCTGACTGACCATGGCTGTCAGCCATCTATGAAGGAGTTGGGCTGTGGAAATAGAGGAGTTGGCGGTTTGGCCTTCTGTCTCCACAGTCCTAAATTTTGGACAGTGAACTTGTTGCAGGAGTGTTAAACTCGATATTTGATAATCTGAAGGACTCTGCCCAAAACGTTGCCACAGTTACTAGTAGTATTCCTGAAACCTGAATGACATGAATAAAGTGTAATCTGAACACTCATTTACGCAGCTCCTTTCCTTTGCTTAAAATCTTTGAAGGTCCCTGGCAGCGAGCCTCATCCTACCAATGTCCCAAATGCAGCAGGTGTTCGGCTAGGTTCACATCTACGCCGGTTCAGGTCCCCCAGCAGACCTGAACAGAGATGGACCATTAGCGGTGGACACTGGTGGACCCCATTGACTATAATTACTATGACTATTATAATAACCGGAACTGAAACCAGCGGAGAGAAAAATCCTATGTGTAGGACTTTTCTCTCTGCTGGTTACTGCGGCAGAGTCTCCAAGGCAGATGTGAACTTGGTCTTAGTACTGAATATTAAATCATTAACAAAAATGATAGAAAAGTAAATTGTGTATATGATCCAATTATTTCATTTTTTTTTTCACTGGAGTGTTTATTTTTTTTGCCTTCTTCAGGATCAACACGACAATAAGTTGAAGTGCACCTATAAAGCCAGGGTCACAACATACAGTAGATTGTGAAGTCTTTCCTTCTAACATTTTTTTGAACTAAATGTACAATCTAAGAAAAGTTTGACCTTAATATTGCCCTCGAAGCTTGAGATAGGGGCAACATTACACCATCTATACTTTTTGCAAGTCAGAAGAAATGTAGAAACACCCACTATAGCTCACACTGGAACACGTACAAATGCAGCATCCAACGCACTGCAGTAAGATTAATGTAAAATAGAGTTCTCCATGCGTGCGAAAAGGGTAAAACTATCATTTTTGCTCAAATCTGACTATTAAATAACCAATACAAAAAAAATAAAAAATCCTGAAGACGAGGAGAAAAAAAAAATAAAAAAATGTACATAACTAATACATGTCACAGCTCCTTCAAAACAGACCTTTTACCGGATATACTAACTAAAGACATCCAGGAAATCTGGTCCTGGCTGGAGCCAAGCTTTTAATAACTGTTTAGAAGAGACGAGAATTAATGAAGGCCGAGGACCATTCACTTTCTGATGTGTACGGAGATAAAGCAAACAGCCCGTGATAAATTCCCGGTCAGGTATTTGACCATCTATAGTAGTCATCTATTTCTATAGAACCTGTTTACAAACCAGTGAGCCAGCAGAGCGGAGGAAGATGGCCTTACATAAGAAATATTTGGTACGACCTCATAACTAGGGGGCTTAGCGAGATCTGGAACGTTACTATGCATTACTGTGGACCTGGCTCAGAAATGTTCTGCTTTCTGTGAAACATCTAATCTGGTTAGAACTAGGACATTGCTGGCAACTATGGACCGGCTAAGTACCGCTTGCCGTAAAACGTAGATGTACAACGTGGGGGGAATAGAAGGGACAAGCATAAATATAAATTGTTTTTAAAAAAAAAATATCTATCTATCTATCTATCTATCTATCTCTCACATGGGCCATCTAGGGAGCAGCAAAATACCCGAAACAAACAAAATAAGACTTTTTGGCCGGTATTCTCTTTAAATGCATGTGGATGAAATTTGCGTATATTTTGAAGGCATTACTGCCACTGTACATAAGGATGGTTAGCCACCGGTATGTCCAAGACAGCTAACCTGCGGCGCTATGTCTCATGTGGACCTGGCCTTACCACAAGGAGGGCAAAAAGATTTGGTATTTTTTGAGGCAGGAACTGGAGTAGGGTAACTTTGGATGAAAAAAAAAAAAAAAAAAAAAAAAATATATAAT
Source organism: Leptodactylus fallax (assembly GCA_947044405.1). Classification (NCBI taxonomy): domain Eukaryota; kingdom Metazoa; phylum Chordata; class Amphibia; order Anura; family Leptodactylidae; genus Leptodactylus; species Leptodactylus fallax. Next base: position 1,901,779 of record CAMRHE010000270.1, read on the forward strand.
AATATATATATATATATATATATTATATATATATATAAATATATATATATATATATATTGTTCAGGTATTAGAAGTAACCATCCTGTGCTTTTCCAGATGTGACTCATTACAACGCTGATAAGAAATCTTACTCATTTAAGGCATGCAATGAACCAAAACAAAAAGTATAACATTTATCTTTGTGCTGCCACGCAGTCTGCAAAAAAAAATAAATAAAATAAAATCCACCGCGTATAGCTGGCTGCAGCCAAAACAGGCGCCTCAGATGAAGGATGGATCTTATTTACACTGTAAGAAGTTCGGCTATAACCTCGCACTCCTTGAAGAGCTATTTCAACAGAACAAAAGTGGAGAACAGAAAAGTAAAAAAAAAAAAAAAAAAAAAACCTACAACGTACTAAAATTACATAAGGAAATGTAACCCGATAAGTGCAACAAGCAGTTAAGGCAGTCCAAGATTGAGTAATAGAATACGATTGAGGAAGAGGAACCGGAGGAGCCAGGCTGGAGACAACCAGAAAATAAGAAAAAAATAAAAATAAAAAAAATGAGGATCTAGTAAAGTCCACGCAACGTATTTCTTTACTCACTCTGATTTGGTTCTTGAGTTGCTCAGCCTCCTGGCGTAGCTGATCAAGTTCACTCATGGTTCTTCTCTAAGATGAAGCTTCTCTACCACCAACACTCAGTTCTGTATGGAGAGAAACAAAAGGAATTAGTCAACTTTATTTTGGTGCCTTGGACTTCAGAAGATTTACAGGATAAACATGGACTTTTTTTTTTTTGCTAATAGGATGAATCCACCACCAAAAATATTAACCTTTCCTACTTGCAAAGAATCTACATGGCAGCTTTCAAGCATAACCTTCCCAAAGTTTAACACCAAGGAGCACTGAAGACCCTCGGCAGCAATCCGAGACAAGTTGCTGACATTGTTCATTCCGTAATATGAGCTAACAGAGTAAAGATGTCAGAAACATAAGCCCAGTGCAGATATCTAATAAAGCACCATTGTACCTCGGGGATGGGCAGAATTAAGTAGGGTCCACTCCAGAAGCCAATTTACCTTTGTGTGCCCCAGCAATTAGAAAGTTTATAGACACTGGCTGAAGACCATCAAGAAGTTGGGTGCCAGTCGGGAAATAATTCGGCATTATCTGAGACATTATAATCCCACGTATACATTTTACCCACTTGCAGTTTTTTTTTTTTTCTTCTTCAAAAATGTACCTATAAGCCTTATACTATAGTTACGATCATCTACTTACAGTTCCCCTGAAATACAGGTCTAGGCAGCTGTACAGTCCCGCTACCAGGTGCAGTTGTGTTGTACAGCCCTTTCACCTGTCCTCCATACAATGTCATCTTTAAGCCCGAATAGATCTGAGTTACTCATTCAAATCCGGTTAACACAAAACCGGCTGAGAGTCTTAAAATGTCCACTATCCTCCTGACCCTAATCCAACGTTCGCTTTTCTTTATAGACACTCAAGGACAAAAACGAGAAAAAAGAAATGGTTGTGGAGCCGGTGAAGGAACCGCTTGTTTCTTCACTTTCCATCACGGAGATTGGGGTTTACGGTGACCAAACAATACAGATCATACCGGTTAGTAGTACTGACATCACACAAAGCGTTGCTCAATACTCCTAAATTGTATCCTACTCAAGACCCACAAGTTTTGCGCTTTCGACTCATACACGCATAGGTGTATTTTGAGATCTCGAAGCAGGTATGTCCCCCAACATGCCATACGAGAAAACACCAGATGGCTAAGTGGTTGTAGACTAATATACTTAAATCATTAAAAACAGCCCGATAAGTACGTCTGCAAAGTCCACGCTAATGACAATCTCCTCATGGTGGAGGGCTATACTATTAAAGCTTACTGCTCTGTCTGAGCCTAGCCAGTGGAATGGGAACAATAAGCACACAACACACTGATGTGTCCGCCCCTACCTTTCCGTGAAGGACTCCAATTTCTCACAACACAGACTTGCTGAGGCACATACAACACAAACAATGCCCAACAGTAAAGCAAAATCATGTTCCCAAGCTGCTCATCTCGCACCACTCATGTCGTGATAAGGAAGGATAGCCCTCTATAGACTGTCATGCATCACCAGGCACTTGGTAGCTTTTCTCCCCAAACGTCATCGGATTCAAGTGCGATACAAAAATAGCCTTGTGTAATAAGTCGAGACCCTGCTACTGAAGCCCAGTACGATCATACATGCCATGTCCGCAAACACTACTGTACCTCCAAAACCAGTTACGAAACCAGCTCCGCACTCCTGTCCCACCTTTCAGTTTCCAATGCTCATATGAAAGGCGGACACAATTAGTAAAATGCACCTGAGTGTAAATCCCCTTAATCTTGTTGACGAAAATATTCCTCGTGGTTAATGCTCCCTTTGGCAGGGTGGCAGTTTCCTTAAAGTGACATTTACCAACCAGCCCTGTATATGCATGAGTCAGGCATATATGCTTGGGAGTTCATGGCAAGGGTAGGGGAAAAAAGAATAACCAGTACTGGGGGTCTAATGGCGACGGAGGATCATCATTTTGTGAAACCATATTGGATTGGCTGGACTTCCAAGTAATGGCGTGTTCACATTACTGTCCCCAAATTATTGTCTCCGTTCTTCTGTTCCATCACAGGACATGAAGAATGTGAAAAGGTCTAGTGAAGGGCAATGGGTCCCGAGATACCCCACTAAATGTAATGGGGTCCGTCAGGAGTCTTTTTGCCTTTACATTACTGGACGAAAAAGTAGTGTTTGCCGGACTTTTTCGTCCAGGATCTGACAGACTCTGTACTGGATGGACACTTGGCGCAGATGTAGATGGTTCAATCTAGCGTTGCATCTCCATTGTTTGGTCTGTCTGAATACCCAAACAACAGAGAGGAAGACCGCTAAAACAGCAGTTACACAGAGACAGGTGGACCCCCACTGATTATAATCGGTGACATCCTTTTAAAACAGAAACCGATGGAGGAAAAAGTCCTCCGACGGAGATGTGAACATAGCCTGACAGAGCAAGAATCTGAGAACTAAACCTCAGACATAAACCGCTCATTAGAACCAATTATTATAAGTGTGATAAAATGCATTATTAATTCAATATATTAATATTCATTGTTATTAATACCTAAACTGTTAAAAATATGAAATGTTATTTGAAGCCAACACTGAGTCATTTCTACAAATCCTATTCAAAACTGACTGCAGCTAGACCCCTGGTTGAGAGATCCCCGTGCATCGCTTCCATTAGTATAGAAGATTACTGACCACTGTTCACACCTGTGTTTGAGATTCCAACACATTTAAAAAAATAAAATGGCACATAAGGGCACCGCGCTGAACAGCCCATGGACTCCATTACAGACAGTAACATGCAGGTGGTTTCCACATGGTGAATTCAGCAGAAAAATGGAATGAAGACAAGAGGTGTGAATATGGTGGCAAAGAATAAAAACTTCCACAACTAGACAAACTTATTTTGACAAGATTTTTGTTAACTGAGGCATTATATATGAAATTCCTAGAAAGACCCCCTGAGGAGGAGGAAGTGACAACTAAGTGGAGAAGACCCACAAGCTACGCAATGGAGCTTTTTCAGCCCTAACATTAGGCATGCTAAGGATTAAGATGCTCTAATGAGGATCTTAAGAAAACGCTGCGTTGAGACAATAGAAGATTATACTTTCAGTGAACTGGAGAGGAGGGGAGCAAGGCGGCCATTAAACTGGCAGGGCTGTCTGAAGAGACGATCAACAAAGCTTTTACAAGGTCTCGGTTTCTCATCAGCCAGAGAAGACCCAAAAGGTCCCCCAATCCAGACACCTTAATATACACATTTCAAGGAACCCATCCCCAACATGGCTCTTTAGCTCACATGATCGATAGTGAGAGAAAGTTTAAGATTTTATTTTGTTAAATTGAAAACATTTTTTCAAGAGCTAAAACTAGGCAGTTTGGAGTAGGAGCTCCTTAAAAGGGAGTCTGTCACCGGAGCCCATCATATTAACCCAGCCCAGCAGATGGATGGGTACTATACACAGTACGGGACAGAAGCCACAAGCAGGGCCTACTATGATGCAAGGATTGGGTTTAGGCCAAGAAATCCAGCCAAAGTGCGGACCACATTTTAATGCCTGGATTCCCCCTTGTGTTCAAGAGGCCTTAAGGTTAGGAGACCACATAGGTCAGGGGTACATTGGAACATACGGCTGTGCAACAAAAATGCCACCTAACAGTGAATGTGGCCACACTGTGACCCTTTAGGAATTTGAACAAGCTGGAAAATTCTGCTTCGGAATTTGCAAATTTCACACTGACCAAGCAGTATTTTTCTGCCTCCCTTTTACTTCAACTGGAGTTATCAGGCGGATTCCACATGAGGCTTATTTTTTCAGCAAGGCGAAAAATAAAAATCTGCCTCTTACTGGCGGAGTCTGTCACAAATTCAGCCACGTCGAAATACCCTTAAAAAGGTAGTCTACCACCTCCCCACAAATATTCACCTTAAAGGGGTATTCCCATGAACATAATCATATCTATATTTGTAGAGAAGTAAAAGATAAACATTTTTGCAAATATAAGTACTTAAATGTTCTGCAGAGTTTTAAAGATTTTCTCTAACCATCTTAGTGGTGACATCTGTTGTCTTGATCGGTTGCCAATGGATACGACCACGAATGCAGAAATTTTCTATGGTCTGGGACTTGTCAGGAACCCAGCCATGATTTTCTTATTGTAGCTGGGTTATTAAGCAGGGACACTCCATGTATCAGAAGATATCCCGGCCACAATAAGGAAATCATGGCTGATTGTCTGACCTCAGAAAGGTCCTGCATTCATGGTCGTATCTACTGGCAACCATTCAAGACAACAACTTGTGACCACAAGATATTTAGAGAAAATCTTTAAAACTCTGCAAAATGTTAAATTACTTATATTTGCAAAAATGTTTAACTTTTAATTATCTACAAATTCAAAAATGATTATGTTTGTGGGAATACCCCTTTAAGGCCTAACCCCAGTGCACCAAATGCCTCATTTGGGTAATCCTTCAAAGTTGTCTTTCTGTAATGTACTCTAACATGGCAGTAGCAATTGAATATGCCTGGGGGAAGTGGTAGACTTCCTTTAAGTCGCCACGACTGAAATGACAATAGTCAGGAAGCCATATCTGATAAAATTAGTTGCCACTTAACGGTTGTTATGTAGTCCTGCCCTGATTTAGAGAACTAGTATTGCTTCAACTGCTGTGTCAAAGACAACCAGAAATACAACTACAGTCAATGACAATGGAAGAATCACCTCCAAAAACAGCAAAATAAAAACCACTCACCCTCTTAACAAAAGCGGCTACTCATAAGTGCAATTTCTAATAGAGTCTATTACAAAGCCAGTGGCCATGACAGTCGCGCTGGATGTCTGGTAACCCTCCGCACATGCTCAGGCTTCATACCTTGCTGACATGTAGCAAACCCATTCAAGGGTTCTACGTCCACCTTGTATTATCAATGACTAGAAAGGCTGAAGGACCTGTGATGGCAAACACCAAGCGTCCACCTGGGAGTGTGCAGGCCGAATCCTCGGATCTGGAGGTAGAGGTATGATACACTGGAGGTCGGGGACTCTTATCTGCTCTGTTGTGGGGGTTCATCTAACAGTGCCGGAGGTATGGAACTGGGGAGTGGTTATATCTGGGTAGAAGGTTGTCAATGAGATAGACAGGGAGGTATTGCAGCAGACATTAGGAGAGGGGAAGATTGGGGGGCACAAGTGCTACCGGGAATACTGTACTATGGGGTTTACTACTTAAGCATGACAACAGATTGAGAAGCCCTTGCTCCACACACTCGCTGAATAGCTTTCTGCCGCAGCTCAGAGAGGAAAAGGTGTGGTAAATCAGGCTTGGGTGTGGGTTCCTCAAGTAATCACAACTACTTGTTTCACCATGACAAACAGCAAAACACTATCCTAACTACAGCCGTCTCACACAGTATCTCGCCCGAGTCTGAGTACACAGCCACATCAAGGCTTTATGTGATTTAATGAGAGTCCAGAATTCCCAGGACAGTCCTGGAGCCCAACACATCGGTGTCCTCTACAGAGTCTGCTGTAATGGTAGCCAAGCCATGCACACCACAGGGGAAAAACCACGTGTAACACTATTTTACGTCCGTTTTTAGAACAATGGGAGTCAATAGGGACTCACACACTGGCCTTGTCCAGTTTTCCAGCACTTAAGGAGGGTTAGCAGGTTAACCCAACGTTCAACATGACGACACGCTTTACTACAAGCCCACAACAGCGTGCATACGAGCTGGTTAGTACAAGCATGGTCTAGGCTAGTTCTCCTGCTCATGCATCAATAAATTTCCTTGAAAACAGGGCCCGCTCGTAAGCGAAATTTCATGGACTGTGAGCAGACTTCCTTGTAAACCACGTGAACTTTCTTCCACGTGAAAGACTACCATGAAGAGATTGTAACTGGACTAATGGGCTAACACATAAATGCATCTTTATGCCAAGCTCACACACTGCATAAAAGGGAGACAACATATTGGAGGGCTTAAAGGGAGTGTCACCGGCCCCTGGCATATCTATGCTGAACATTCACCTGAATCACTGTTTTGCCCTTGTGAATCGCAGCCTCTGTTGCCAAGATAATACGTTTTTTGCCAATATGTAAATGAGCTCTTTAGAGCAATAACAGGGTTGCCATTGCTCCAGAGCGGTACGTGGCCACAAGCTCATTTGCACACCAACAAACACAGTGATCAATCAGCCACAGAGGCAGCAATACACAAGGGGAAACAGACTGATTCAGGTGCCCTGACCTATGTCTAAGGCTGGGTTAATATCCTGGGTTCTGGTGACAGACTCCCTTCTCCCTTTTCAGGGCATGCTCACTTTTGCATTTTGATTCCGTAAGAGGTACTGGTTAGGGATATATCATAGCATACCACATAATATAACACCACCTGCGCTTCAGTCCGTCCGTTGCCAATCCAGTGAAAATCTCGGCGAACTGGATTGGCATCGGAAACAGACAGGTCAGCAACGCATTGGTTAAAAACCCATTCATTTGAATGGGTTTTTAAAGCAATGCGCGGGTGTGCGCTTACACCCTCTGCGCTGCGAATCCTTTTTTTTCCGTCGGACACGAAGTCCTGCGTGTCCGACTTTGTTTCCGACGAAAAAAAAAGCATTCGCAGCGCAGAGGGTGTAAGCGCACACCCGCGCATTGCTTTAAAAACCCATTCAAATGAATGGGTTTTTAACCAATGCGTCGCTGACTGGTCTGTATCCGATGCCAATCCCATTCGCCGAGATTTTCACTGGATTGGCAACGGACGGATAGCAAGCGCAGGTGTGAACCCACCCTTACTCATTTTTTAAATTGAGTTTAATTGAGGGGAAGGGGGGAGGACACAGGACATCACAGGTGACGTATGCAAGTGACGTCCCGGTTCCTTTCCTTAGTCACATGAGGAGAGAACTTCCGCCAGAAGCAGCGCCGGGACACCGCTGGACCTGGACTGGGGGACAGGAGTGTGGGGTTTGTATTTTTTTAACCTTCCCTGTCTTCCTTGCAGAAAACTATATATACTGAACAATCCCTTTAAATGAAAAAAAAAAAAGGTATATCTTGCATGGTGTTATTGTGAGTGTGCCTCTGTATATAAGTGCAGACTATGCTTTCCTATACTCCACTGTACGCCAAAAGGACACTTGGCATAATCAAAGTGCATGTGGACCTATAGATACATTCAGGAACGTAGCTACAGGGGGTGCAGAGCTTAAGGGGCCCAGAAGGCCTCTGTACAGCCTAAGAAGAGACCAGTATTACAGATAGCACATGGTAAGTGGGGGCCCCATTACATATGTTGTCCTGGTGCCCATGAGCTTTGTGTTACACCTTTGGCATGTGTGATTCTCATTTTCGCAAGAATCATAGCGAGCAGTGCGAGGTGTGCGCTGCCACACAAGGATCTGCGTACTAGTGAACCCGACCTGTGCTCAAACAGCAGGAGGAAACCACATCTGATCTGGCTAGTGAAAAACAGGTCAATAAGCAAACAAAAAGCTGTCGACACATGATAAAGCTCAATGCTATGAACCTTGGGCTCATGGGTGACAAGGTTTGTGATGAGATACAATCCTGCCATACAGAATGATAACACAAGACGACTACCATAAGCAACAGAAACGTAGCACCGCCGGTCTCCACAATAACCAATGTCATCTCCAGGTTTAGCCGCTCGGAGTGCCTTCTGGTTCCATTATAGGCCAACGTACTTCTATTAAGTGTTCCTACGGAGAAAGCCATTTCAGAGCAGATGTGCTCCGGGCCACATTCATCATGCAGAACTAAAATTCATTTTACAATGGATTAGTTCTCTCAATGGGAATAGCTACTGAAGCTCTCCGTTCATTCTCTAAAAGGAACTTAAAAAGCGAGCAAGAAAACATTACCTCCGCTGCCGCTCAGACATCTAGAAGAGCGTTACACACAGATTCGGCCCATTTCACAATGCGACCGCCATTTATTCGCCATCTCCACCCTAACACACCACGGCAGAGATTAAAATAGTGAGATTTATCAAAAAAAAAAAAAAAAAATACAGCAAAGATTTTAGCGAGTACAAATAACGTACTAACCAAGGTCTCACTGCTCAGATAGTAAAGGTGTGGTGAAACACACGGCTCTTGGGTGATCTAGTGGTGGGAGTTAATAAAATCCTCCGCTCCTGCGTCATCATCGGCTTGGGGGAGGGAGGCAGGCAATGAAATGGATGATAAAGGCGGCTAGGAGGTCAAGTCATGTAGCCAGCTCTGTGTACAAACCAAGGCAAAGGAAGCTCTGTGCCTACACACGGCGATGTGGAAGGGACTGGAGAAGACTTAAAGGGATATTGTGGTAATATCAAATCTCTCTCTCTTATAGATGTCTGACCACTAGGAGCCCCAACCATTATTAGAAGCCGGTGCCCCTATCCTCCTTTCCTTCCAGCAGCCAGACCACTACACTTCTCAGAGATAGCCGAGCGCTGCACTTTGCTTCTAGTTGGCAGCGCCATAGTCTGGGGCTAACCCACTGTGATATATACAGTACCATGAGTGAATAGGACTTAAATCCCACCCACACACTACAACACAATGCGTCTTGGACTGTGGATTCGGAGCGGTTTTCAACCTTTGCAATGCAAAAAAAAAAAAAAAAGAAAAAAGGTAGATTTCAGGATACTTTTTGCCATGGACGGACCCATAGCCATAAAGTGGAATGGAGCTGCAGCAGGCATGTGTGGCCGCTGCTCCATTCATCTCCTTTCGGCTTCCGTCTTACTGTGGGCAGCATGTTATAGCGCAGGATGAGCCAAGCGCATAGAAGGTTGTCGATCATTGAGCAAAACAACTTCCATGTTTTGTTCAGGGGAGTGTCCGATTTTCTTCTGTATATCATTTTGACCCAAACAAGATCACATGACTGCACAAAATGCAACTTTAATGGTCTCCTATCAATGGTCTGTGAACGGTATTTGGTTCTGCAGAAGTCCACTTTTCTGTGAAAACGCGAAACTCAAGGACATGTGAGTAGGCCTTATACTGAACCTCCCCCACAAAACAGTATCAATTTGCTCAGCCCCCTACTCTATAACATGCTACCAGTATATAAGACACTATGGGGCTGAATTAGCAAGACTGATGTTTTCCACGCCAGACTTAACCCCTGCCCTGACAGTTTGCTCCCAACTTACAACTAGGGGCACGCCTAGTCACATCCACAGAGAAATCTATGCCAGCCCCTTTCAAGTGAATAGGAGCGGAGCTGCAGATCCAGACATCACCTCTACAGCCTATAAAGCGCTATACAGTATAGAGGCATCGCCTGGAACTGCAGCCCCACCGCACGCCCATTCACCTGCCCTAGTATATGGAACCAACAATCATCGGAGAGGGGTCCAGGGGTCGGTCACCAACCGATCTGATACGGATGGCCTTTTTCAAGGCTTGCAGGCCAGTTTTTGATACATTCCTCGATAAAGCAGCCCCCTTGTTTCTTTAACATTAGTGGACAACCTCTAGGCGGCCATTTTGAAAGTCCTGTCATATATTTCAAGTTTCCCCTTCACGTGTCTTTCCATTCGATATCAAAAAATAGTTGAAGCTTCTGTATTTGACACATCAAAGGAAGTCAAGAACGATGACTACGGTAAGTAAGAAAGGAAGCAGAACCAAAGGAGAAACTGATGGAGAAATGAATGCTCCTGTTAACCTGAACCCTGACATTTAAGAAGTCATTTTCCCCAATGTGACGACAGGGACAATAAACCGCCCGTTCCTTACCCTCTATAGGCATACGCACAGAGCGAACACACTGTACTCACCCACAACACAGTATTAGTGCTATATAATGCGCTCACAACATCTTCTAACCTTTTCATGTTTTTCAGGTGCTGATTCCTTCTGCCAAGTACATCACCCCAGGAGACTTGCCAAACAAACAGGTCCCTCCGCTGGGTAAACGGCAGGGTAGACGCGCCAATTAATCAGAAACCAAACACCTGGTAACCAACAATAATCTGCTTCTCCGAGCACCGACGTCAGCCTCAAGATTTTGGATTGCAGAATCCATGCCATGCCAGAGTTTGGGGTTAGTACAAAAACATTAGGAAAGATCTAATGCAAGCCAGTATTGGACGGGTGCACAACCTCCACAGAGAAGGCGTATCGCTCATATTAAAGTGTCCTTCTGATATAAGAGACTATTCAGACTTCCACGGCCGTGTGCTGTCTGTGGAAAAAAAAAATTACAGCATCTCTAGCTTTTCACAGGTCAGACTATTGGAAAAAAAGATGTCGAGTCTCAGATCATGTGAGTAGAGCGTAACTCTACCCGACAATGGAACTGAAGAGGTGCAATTGCACGTGAGGCGGTGTAATTGCCAAGGTAACTGGATGATGCCCAGCAAGTATAACGCACAGGTCCTATTCTAACTGACAGGGCCCCAACATGATGGACGCCAAGGTAACTGTGCTGCTTGGCACACAGTTGTATCTTTCTATACCTGAAGAATAAGGGTGGCCAATACATATTACCCTTCGATTTTGGTAGGCCCAGCCAACTATGTAACATGCATGGGGTCTGGTGACTCTCTGCCTACGCCGGGGGAGACACACAGAGCATGCTGGATTTCAACATGCCCAATGCTCTTGTTCTCGGGAAGATAGCCCCTGCCAGACACCTGGAGGCAGAATTTCACCCCTCTTACGAACATATGGACACTCGAGTGTTTATGTAGAAGGATCAAAACAGATAACCCAAGGTGAAGACAGCTATCTGGAATCTGACGTGCATGGCCAGTCTAAGACGGCAAGGACACACTAAGAGTCTCTCTCGTCTCTCAACAACTCTTAATACATTTACCCCCCCCCCCTTAAATAATTCTAATATATCTTTCTTAAAATTCCATATGGTTCTGATTCTAGAAACATACCTAAATTGACAAGTAGCTCAAAAGGGTGTGTCCCTCCACAGTCAGATCGATTAGTCAGTGTATAGGGGACAAGACCCAAAAAGGCTATTCCCAGTTGTCAATTTATTTATAAATTTTCCAATGTTATAAGAGTAAAGAAGTAATACAGAGGGTTGAGAAAATACGCAGCAAGCAGGTCAAGACACGTAGGTACTATGGAAACTCTGTGATCTTACATATTGTAGGGGCCTACGATACAGCCCTGAACCACACTCCACATTCAGCCGTGATCGACTCAAGTAGTAACCACATACACGATTATTTTTTTCCCTCGGGAAGGCAGCTTCACCATGAGAGTTCACATCACACACATGAAGACTCCCTGTGCCCCCTGCTGGGGTAACAGCTGGCCATCCCTGATCTAATGGCATAGGTTCACATCCATAATTCGACAGTCTAAAGATTTCTAACACTTAAAGTGGACACATCAAACAAAAGGCACAGCCTTGTGGTCACCGCTTATGACGTGTCGTGAGTATGAGGCATCATCCAATATTTCAGTCATCGCTACGTCATGTCACTGACCCATGTTACAGAACAGACATTCATAAGCTAAAGGCACACTCGTGATGTTTTGCTGCGTATGTCCGAGTGTCAGATGCGAGCACAGCGATCCTCCATAAAATAACCTTATTCTGTAAAGTAGTTCACGGTCTTCCCTTGGGGTGATTACAAAAAGAAATCTAGGACAGCGGCAGAAGTTACTGAATGAAGCGGCTAGTCAAGAGTTAACACATTCTTTTAGAAATTCCAGCCCCTCTCTCTTTTCTTCGGAGAACTAAGTCTGGTTACAGGACGCAGCCTCATTTACGCTGCTCAGTGTTTCTAGTAACCGGCAATTACAAGAGCAGATGCAGCGGGCCGCAATGCGCCCACCTGGCCTATAGCTTAAAGGGACAAGAATCCTAGAAATAAATGAGGGGAGGGGACTGACAGCGCTTGTCTATGTAGCAGCCAACATTTCCGTGAAACAGATAATCGTGCCGAAATCTGGAAGAATTTTTTTCTCTCCTGCTTACCTCCATCTTGAGCAGAGGATAGACATAGGATATCTTACAAAGCGTTCCCTGCATAGCAGGGTGTGCCCCAGTGCAGGGAATACTGACAACAGGGCGCAGAGCAAAACCAGCACTCAATCGGAGTCTTGATGGGAAGTTGTGAGCCCCACTGATCATAAAGTGATGGCTTATAATAGATGACATCACCGTATAACATGGGAATACATGTTTAAGCCCTACCCAATTTCCTCAATACACTCTGGAAAAAACAGACATACTGATGCCTGAAGAGGCGCCTGAGGGGTCAGGACATGACACGTTATTCTTTTTGGAGTTTTTTTTTTTTAACCCGTGTCATACAGCACCCCATGAATTTTTATCGCCATTTGTCCCAAGCCTAAGCAAGCAACTGAGGAGTCAAAAGTGCAAACTAGCATTCACCCATGTCCATACCGGAAATACAACCATGTGAATGAAGCCTAATGGGGAGGTCTTTTTTGTTTGACTGGTTACAAACAAGACCTTGCATATAATGATAGGACACAAAGGCTCTAAACATAAACCTAGTTATTCAACTTTCAGTCATAGATCTAATGTCATCCAGGACAAGGTGGAGCTTCTCATAGATAGAGAGGATATGACCATGGTTTTGCATCACCCAGGACTCAAACCACTAAGGGTTTCTACCTGTAGTGGAAGAAAACTAACCACTTGCAAATAATTCTTATGATAGGTCATTAAAGGGAGTGTCACCAGAACTCAGCCTTACAGATAGATAGGTTAGGGTCCCCTAAATCAGTGTTTTTCCCCTTGTGAATTGCTGCCTCCGTTGCAGAGAAAGTTTTTTGTCAAGAGTATGCTAGTGAGCTCCTTGGAGCAATGAGGGTGTTGCTGCTCATCTCTTTGGAGCAATGACAATACCCTTGCTGCTCCAAAGATTCACAAGCCAACGGAGTCACCAATTCACAAGGGGACCATCTGATTCATTTAAAAAAATAAAGTGCATTGGTAGAACAAACATCAGGGCATACAATCTACAATCTAATGAAGCCCCCCCCCACCCAACTCTGTAGAGAACATGACCACAGTTTGTTAAGAATATAGGAAAAGTTACCTAAACGTTATCTAAATGAGCCAGATAGATGACCAGAGTAATCCAACCAAGTAAGGGAGTGTTCACATGTCACGCTTCCACAGCGGTATAGAAAAGCCGGAAATAAACAGATTTGGGAATTTACGCAAGGTTTACACCTACATTCGGGTTTCCATTTGGGAGGTCCGCTTGGGGACCCCCCACCCCCGAACAGAAACCTAATCCGTTTAAAAAAGCGGTTACCTGCAGAAACCCGCGGACCCCATAGACTATAATGGGGCCCGTAGGGTTTCCGCCTAGAAACCGGGTTCGGAGACGGACACCCCGATGTACATGCACAGGTGTGAACTCAGCCTTACACTGTGAGCCCTACTAGGGACAGTGAGCGAAGACAAAGGTTCAGTAGATAAGCCATCATGTGCCTAAAATGTGCCAAGTTGAGCCACATTGCCAACGCAGGCTGCCAATGTCTAAAGCATTGGCGAATATGTTGATGCTATATAACCAAGAGAAATCAATATTTCTGATGCAATGAGCAATCTGAACTACCAGAGTAACTGTAATGAGTTTATAAGATTTTTGATCACAAAAACATAAAATTTGCCCATACACATTAGAGTAATTCAACTACCATGTATGTGGTATTGACTCTCCCAAGGGCTGGTCTCAAGGGAAAAGTTCATTCTGTGTTCTCACAGGAGATAAGTCACTGCCAGACACCGGATGGCAGCCTATTCCCCTCTCTACTGTGAACATGTGTGCACTTTGTTTGGCCCAGCATGCATGACTATAAAGGAGTTAGAGGGTTTTTTCTGGCCCATAATGCACTTCTCATACTGACCACCTATCATCAGTATCTGATCTGTGCAGGTGTGACTCCCAGACTCCGCACAGATCTGGCCCCGGAAGCTAAGCAGTATGCGGGGAGCAGAGGCAGTGCTTCTATTCAAGTAACAGCGGCAGAGATGTGGTCCCATCCACTGTATATAGCAGAGACTCCAGGCCAATGGAGCTCAGCTCCCATTACTGGAACAGGAGCAGATTGCTTCAGCTTCCATTCCACTTCTGTAGCTTCTGGTGCCCGGAGAGTGCCAGAGCGGCTGATCTCTGCCAAGTCCAGGTGTCTGACCACCACAGATCAGATATTGGTGACCTATCCTGTTGTATGGGAAATGCATTTGGGGCCATAAAACCCCTTTAAGGTATATGACCACCTTCTCACCCCGTAGCACTATTGCAAATACTAGGCGCTCAAAAGAAACCTGAATTTCCTCTGTAAGTCAATGGGGACAATCAGGATCTATGTGAAAATTGGGCACCCAAAGCTATCACGGGTCCATTAAAATGTAAGTCATGTCACTAGTGTGAATGCGGCCATGCCTGGTTTGCTGAAACAAGGCGTTTCAGCTCGCCCTCTGCAGTGTACTTTGAATCAGGTTTTGTAACGACGGAGCTGAGAAAAACTTAAGATTTGTGCATCTGCTGTGTTTTAACAACTACAGATAAACCCTGACCAAAATTACACTTCGGTAAAGGCAGCCTCAGGCTTTATTCACACTGTCTCTGCACTGCACATACCACTTATCATATCTTCTACAGATGCACATGTATGTAGAAAGCATCACTATACAGGTCAACACTTTAGCTTATAGAAAATGAGCCTGTGTGTAGTGTAAGTATTACAGTGAAGTTATTTGCTCCCCTCTGGAGCGCTGATCACCTCTGTGCTCCTTATGTACACTATGAAAACTGTTACTGCATGAAAAGGAATACAAACTATCAATGCACATCTACGAGAGTCACCCTGAGCTTCTATAGAGTTGCAGTGAGTTTGGCCATCCATTTACACATTAAACGCTGTACATCATAGGAGCAGAGGGGAGGCCAGTGCTCCAGAGGGGAGCACATAACTTCACAAAGCAGTCAGCAAGTTATCCAATAACATTACAATACACAAAGGATCATTTTCAAACAGATAGGAGACACATGCTGGTTTATCCTGAACATCCACCAAAAATTTGGGCAACTTGCGGAAGTCAACTATACAACACCAGATGCCAAATCCTTATTTTCCTCCGACAGGTTGGTTTTCAACATGTCTGATTTTTTTGATTAGGCCAAGATATCAAGAAATTGTTTGCTGCCCTCACCACAATAAAATAAATGTGCAAGCTCAGCCAAACATACATGTTTATAAGGAAGTCAGAAAAGGCTTCAGCTGAACAGCACTATTAGGTTTATGGACAGATTAAAAGACTAAAAGTGGGTCACACACTGAAATTTTTGCCCAATATTTATCCCGGCTGCCTCCCCCCCCCCACACACACACACAGCTGAGTGTGCATGTCTTTTCAGTGGGGAGAGAGGAGTAAGCTACTGCAATACAACTCTAGTGGTGACACTTCTCCTGGGAACGAAAGGATTGGTCATGTTGAAGTCCAACAGGAACGTCTTCATCCCCCCTCCTTATCTCGACGTATACCACTGGCAAATATACATTAGATGGTTGGCTAGACCTAATGAAATTGGCCGTTTTGGCCAGCATTCATCTAATGCGTATGGCAACATTATGGACAGGTCTATTGTAGATTTATAGCAGAATATGCCCTTTATGGCTAGTGTTCTGACAATAAAACACATTGGATAAGTAATGGGATTAGGGAAAAGTCAAAGAAGTCAAACAAGCAAACCAAAATGCCAAAAAATATATTACAAACACTGAATCTAACCCATAAACCTAAGGCACATTATCTAACATAAAACCCACTATTACCCAGTGCTGCAAGTTCCCTATATCACTTTGGGTGTGGCAGCGGATTCAGTGCTAAACATAAGCAAACAAGTTACAGATCACGTGCAAACCAGGCATGGATGGAGACATCTTCTGAAGGTTGTCAGACAACTGCGAGGGCTAAGTCTGTCTGGAACTAAACGCTAGACATGACATGCACAGCTATAGTTCGGCTTCACTAACACATTTTGGTGCGTACTGGCTACCCGCGATTTGATTCCTCTAGCCCCTGGCAAACAGCAAATTGAGTCAGGCTATGTTGGAGTGTACACAGACTACATCGCTGCAGCGTTCTCCATCTGTATACGTGGCTGCAGCAACAACGTAGCACCCACAACATGTGACCGCTGAAGTCAGTCATTGGCCTCAGCGTGGTAGGCCTTACACTCTCACAGGATAGGTCATCACTATGTGACCTGTCAGGGTCTGACTCCTTGACCACGCACAGATCAGTTGTTGCGGCAGCCTCCTGGTACCTGTGCATAGGTCATCGAAAATCAATTTGAGGCTGGAAAACCCCTTTAAGGCTAGGCCCCAACCACATTGTGACTCTGAACAATGTTAGACTTTAGGGCAACCAGAAGTCGCGGGACCCTCTGGGTCGCAATGTGACCCCATTCACTAACATGAGTAAGTCAATCGCAGAGCAACACAACGATCTTCGGTCGCGCAACGAGAGTCCCGGCCAAAGATATCATTGTGCAATCTTGCTCCACTTTCCTTCATGTGCCAGAAGCTTGTGAGGCTCACATGACTGCCGAGACCAATCAGTGACCTCAGCGATCGCCGGAGAGGGATTGTGATGTCACTCACAGCAGTCATCTGAACCTCTCTGCTGCCAGCACAGCGACTCCTGCCACGTGAAGGAAAGGGGACCTGGACTGTACAACAAAACAGAAAACAGCGATTACACACGGAGTCTGGCGGACACCATTGACCATAATGGGGTCTGTTGGGTGTCTATCATTTTATTTTTAACCTGAAAGCGGCAGAGGAAGAATTCCTCCATGCTGGGCTTTTTCCACCGCCAATTGTCAGCAGACTCTGACGGAATCTCCAACGTGACGCAGATGTGTACGTAGCCCAAGACAACACTTAGTGATTCCAAATCAATAAACAAACTTTTGTTTAAAACACCCCCCAAGAACACAAAACCACCTAAAACGTGATCAGAAAGCGTCGATAAAAATAAAATCTACATTCTCCAAGTTGATAGGATAAGAAAGTCTCCATGTTGATACATTGTAATCCTGGAGACATTAAAAAGCAGAAGCTGCATAAAGAATAGGTCGACTACATTCTAACAAGGTAACCATAAAAGCATAAAAACATTAAGTACACAAAGCATAGTGCATGTGCCCTATATCCATGGCTCCATACTGTACAGCTTAATATGGAGACAGCTTCCTGTCAGGGCAGAATAACAGCAGTGTCAGCAAGAGGAACAAGATCTCCATTTTGCAGCATTTGTAGACTAAGCTAGTAATGCACTCTCTGTCCACATAGCAACTGCTTAGAGCCGGTAGGAAACACTCAGCTAAATTACAACACAATGCAGATCAGGGCTCATGCCGAGCCGCGGCTGAATACAGAAAGACGGACACTCACAGTGCTGCAGACCTCAGCTCGGGATTTACATAGGTATAATACACAATACTGTAGCAGGCAGGAGTAGGTTTTACGAATCCACATGCAAGTGGAAGATTTCTGTAAACTGGTTCGAAAAACTATTTCTTGCAGATATTCACCATGGATTTTATCTCTTTTTGAAGTACAGGCTGAAATCCACATCAAAATTTGTGTATGACATGAGCATATTTATTGCAGAAGGTTTACCCTAGCAGAAATCTACGTTCAGAAATGCCTAAACACCAAATGGCCACCTCTGTATAGATGTAATATATATATATATATATATATATATATATATATATATATATATATATATTATACTATAGGCACAACATTTCCATGGTACCTAGCCTAAGGGGTGTCTGCTGAGGCCACACCAGGCAGCCCACTGTGGGATCAGGGCCGTGGAGTCTCTCGGCCAATTCACTGACTGCTTAATATTTCCACAGCCTGACTGACTCCTTCATATATGGCTGCCAGCTAGAAGTAAATATGAAACAATTACTGATATTGTAATTAAAAATACATTTATCTTGAAGCCCGTCAGAACCCCCCTGACTCTGCCCATAATCCTGTGTGTGAGGCCCCCCAGCAGATTCGCCTTCCACATAAACAACGTATGGCTTTTGTACAATCTAATCCCTGTGACTAGAGGCTGAAAACCGCCACAGAATCCACAATAAATGACATGCTGCAGGTTCCAAACACGCAGCGCATTAAAAACTTATATTGCAGGTTTTTTACCCCACAGTGTGTGGACGGGATTTGTTGAAATCCCATCCACTTCACCCCAATTCAGAGTGGGTATGCCGCCGACGATTTCACCATTGACCAACCCAGTGTAAACTCACAACCAGCCCAACTCCTTCGTAAATGGCTGACAGCTATGGGCAGTCAGAAGCAGTAAAGATTCTCCAATTCATTAAAAAGCCAGTGGTTGATTCCTAGGAAAATAAATTTGTAACAAACTGTACATATAAGTATATTATTATGTATAATTACAAATGACGTCCAAGTTAGTAACTATGTTCTGACTCCACAGCCCTGCTCCCAATAGGCTTGGTTCACATCGGCGCTTGTACTCCGTACTGGGACTCCGTTCCCCTCTCCGCATTTTTTGCCCTTTTCGAACGGAAACCACATGGACCCCATTATAGTCTATGGGGTCCGCAGGTTTCCTAAGGTAACCGCTTTTTTATGCAGATTAGGTTTCCGCTTGAGGAACCCCCCCGAACGGAAACCGAGCGCAGATGTGAACATAACCTTACACTAGATCTCCCTATGCCACACATATGACTACAGCAGAGCATTATGGGATAGGTAACAATTAGGGGACGCTTCACTCCCTCCCATCATACCGCCAACTGCACATCAAGGCAGCATGCAGCCAGTGTCTGGAGCGAGAAGCATGCACTCTTACGCTTCCACATTAGACCCCGGGATTCTATATAAGTGCATGTACCATGCCCCTACCCCTTGGGTCACCCCTATGTACAACTATTTATAACATTTAGGAAACTGTATTTGCAAAGATAAGTAATGGATATTAGCTCAGAGCGTTAAAGATGTGGGTAATAATGGGGTTCTCCTCTAATATAGAGGGGCTCAGTTGCAGGACCCTCATCTGTCTGATGTAAATGATTCACATCCATTCATTTTCGCTGTATAGCAGTCCATGTAGCAGCACCTACTCAGCGGCAGGCCTCCTATGACAAAGCTTGCCATATGGTTTTAAGTGGATATAACTAGGGAGAATGTTAATTATCAAGATAGTAATGCAACAAGCCAAAATCCAAGGATAGTAAGAATATAATCCAATCATGGACTAAATCATCAGCCCGGACCCATATTCCAGTATGACCTTTCTTATGTGCGCAAAGAGCTTAGCAATTACATTAGGAATAAACAGCGACAGTATGGCGGGATTGTGCCGCGAGTGTTATTTATTGCTACATATGTAATCTGCGTACAGCGTTACATGGAATAAGAGGAGGAAAAGATGCAATATTCAGAGAAATAAGCAAACGTTCTCGATGGGTATTCAATCAGGCACCGGGCGCTATTATGTCACGGTACACAATCCTCTCCCCTAATGGAGGACATGAACCCACTGACACACTGCAGGAAAACTTCCAAGCCTAAAGGTGAAGAGTCTCCTATTTTTAGCAGAAATCCTTCCATTTGACATGTCATTCTATTCACTGCCCAAACAAAAGAAGAGCAAAAAAATAAAACACAAAATGGCCGGTAAAATGCAGCAAATAGGGCCATTCAGTGAACCTGTAGAGTCCCAATTTTAAGCAAGTCTTAAGTGAGATCTCGCCAACTCCAGACCTACAGAAAACCTCGATGTGCCCGCACCAGTAGACTGTGTTGGCACAATGTTAAGCGTTTCTGATCTCCATAAGCACTGAACATATAACCCCAAATCAGAATCAGCTTACATATGACCATAGCCATAGACGTACATGTTCCTAACTTTTTTGCCACCGTATTAACCATTACATATCACCTGCTGGCAGGGCGGGCTGTGGAGTTGGTAGGCCTAAGCTCCAACACTTATTTGTCTCCACCCGACTCCTTCATAAATGGCTGACAGTCATGATAAGGAAGAAGCAGTAAAGATCCTCTAGATCTAAAATCTAGTGATTGGTTCCTAGGAAAGTAAATATGTAACACTATGTGGTTAACCAATAATACAATAATTCGTAAAATAATGAATCATGTTATTCTGAAGTCAGAGTCAGTGCCTTTTTTTGTACGACTGGCTCCCCCAAAACCTGATCCCATCACCCTGCTGTACTGGATAAGGCCATTGTCCATTGGCAGAGAGAACCCGCTATGTATCAGAATGGTAACGGCTACTTCTTACCATTGCCTGCTAGATGGTGAATTCTTAGCATGTCCATGGTGAGCTGGAGACATGACTGGGCGAAAGCATCTGTACCCAAAGGGGTGGTCTTAAACCCAACAGGATCAAGAATTACCACTAAAGTCTCTGCACCAGGTGAACTCCATGTGTGGTTGGTTTAGAGGGATACGGATAGACAACTTGCTTCTTGGACAAGCGTAAAAATATAAGCAACTAAATAATAGAGCTGCTGAAAAAAAAAAAAAAAAAAAAGGCAATCTCATGGAAAAAAAAAAGCGGGACAGCATCTGGTGGGCTAATATTAGCACTACCAGTTGTTTGTCTTCCTTTTCAGAAATTTCATGTCCATGAGTCATCCATCCATTAAGGTCAAGCATCTGCCTGGATGTTTTTACCTATAACGTAAAACTCACATTTACACGAAAAAAAAACAAAACAAAAACCCATTGTAGCATACCTCTAGCACTACGAAGAAACAAAACAATGCATAACGTAGGGCTCTGGTATCACAAGTGACATTATGGCTTTGGAGAGGGGAAAATAAACCTTGGCGGGGGAACGGCTCCTGCATAGGTGACACAGGTAAGACCTTAAAGCGCAGAACACAATATAAAGCACTTCAAATGCAAGGACACCACCTAAAATATGGAGACAGCCATATACAAAGGGGAATGCGTGCTCAAAGTGACGTACATGGACAAAGCTAGACCAAACGCGCTGATTCAAATCAACAATGTGTATGGGGGCCAGCAAACTATCCCCCGACAACAAATACTGCTGGGATTGGGCATGTAGGATCCTCTTTATAACCACAGGTAACAAATTATTCCATTCTCCCTATAGCTATGCAATCTTGACCGAGTATACAAGTTTTTGGCAAAGTCAGATTAAATAATGGGTAGACAGCGGAGCAGACACACTTAAAGTGGACCTCTTACTCTCCTGACATGTCTAGTCCAGTAAAAATCTCTAGCCATGAAATCATTTTACAACATTTTTCTAAGAACTGTGCATTTTCCTTTTTCTGTTATTCCTATGAATAATTAGACAACTTAGCATAACAAGTAGCGGGCGTGTCCATGCACACGTCGGCCAATCAAAGCTATCCATGTCAGACTGGAGGGACACATCTCTAACATGTAAAACCACCCACTTGTCTTAAGGAGTTACGTAGGGAAAAAAATGCTTACCAGTGCATTCCCTGTACTGGATAAGCTTTATTACTAACATGTAAAGGGTTCCCTGGAGCATCAATGATTATATCTGTAGATGACAGTGGGGTGCCCAAAGTCTGAGCACGCTGCCATGCAGCTCTCTGTTACATCACTTACTTTGCTCTACTTCTGCTCCAGGTCCATGGAGGAGAGCAAAGTCAGTCAGTCATGTGACAAAGTAAGAAAGTCAGCAGGGAAGGCAAAGGAACGAAACTTCCTGTCTCCCCAGCTGACACTACAAAGAGATTCATCGGAGCTCTGGGGGGCCTGGTTATATATTAGTAAGCTTATCCAGTACAGGGAATGCACTGAAGCTTTATTTCATCTTGCATAAGAGACTGGTCCTCTAATGTGCTCAGCCACCTTTAGAATAATATGGAGGACACATTGTGGCTTCTGCTATAGAGTTTATAAGGCAAGAAGTATGGGAGGACAGGTAGTCACAGGTGATATGAATGAGGCCACAGACAAAAACCTGCCACACTGTTACGCTAAATAACTCCTCATCCGACACGAAGAACAAGTGAGATCCAACTGTACAATCTTCATCTCCCTGACCGCCATTACTCCAAAGTCCCCCACCCATATGCATGCTGGGGAAAAGGGAATAAGCCATAGAGAGAATAAAGGATGGGGCATGTTAAAATTCAATATGTTTTCGCCCCCTTCAACATATACTGCTGAGGGAATCAGGACATCCCCATACGCATTAGATATAGGGCTACTGCTGGTGAAATCGGTGGGTTCATCCAATGCATGCCAAATGTGCATGGCCACCATTAACTGTATATAGCTTTAGTCCTGAGGCTGACTTCCTAGTCTTACAATAAGACTTCCTGTCCTGCAGCACAGGAAGTCAGGATTAGAGAAACCTCATCCCATACAAAATATCTTAAGTCAACTCCAGAGCAATACAGTACTTAGAGCAAGGAAAGTCAGTGGCAGGTACTGATATAATCCATATGCATGTGTCAGAGTGGTCAGATTCACTGACTAGTTCAGTCCTAGGTCTTTATGGATCCACAATACGACATCTATGGGCCCATACAGTTTGCAATCCACATTAGGATGTATTCTCATGATGGCACCATACTACAGCACATGGAGTATCCATGAATCTGTAACATGGCCTATAGATCAATGGTGTGTTGCCATAAAGAGCTTTGTAAGTATACGAGAACTATTATGACAGTCTATACCAATGTACCAAACACAGTTCTTGAGCGCTGTATGAAGACTTTTATTGGTCCATATAGGTTTTATATGACTTTAGTGAGAAGAATAGCTCTTTACTTGCATTATATGTACTGTCAGCAGACAGACAGCACCCACATGTACACTGGATGGATGCCACCTCTAAATAATACTCCGCCTGAATTTTGTTACATAGGAATATTGCTGAATCCATATATGATGACATGCATAAGCTTGTACACTAACAAATACGCCCTAACTCCAGTAAGGGGCTTTATTTTATCTTTTTGCAAAAAAAATCACGCATGTAACAGAAGCCTGAGACTAAAGCCTCTAATGTACTAACTAGTCTTAAGACCCAAAGCTTGTTAAGGCTGGTAAATGATACCGTAGTGCAGGGGTCAGCAACCTATGACTAGCAGCCATTGCCAAACTACAACTCTCAGCTGAGAGGCTGTAGCTGCCGACATGCTGGGACCTGTAGTTTTACAACAACTGCTGCAAGGCCAACCAGAGCATGACCATTCCAGCCATCGTTGGCAATGTGACCACCTAATGCAAATACAGCAGCTTCATCATGGACAAGCATTAAGCTCCTGACTCAAGTGTGTATGACCCTAAAGCGGAGGACACCAATCCTTATTCTTGATTTTGCTTGCTTGTTACAATAGCAACCAGGCGGCGGCCTCCTAGACCTCCACTGCAGCAGTAAGTAGTGTGTATGTGTAGTGTTGCCGGTTGTGGGTTTGGGTGTCAGTTGTGGTTTACAACGCCTAGGAGTGAACGGCAGGTCTATAGCCCAAACCTCTCCACTGTGTTAAAAGTGTTAAAAAAAACAAGCCGTAAAAACAGGAAGCCTCCCCCAACTAGTTTACAGGGAAGGACAATGTGGCTTATGGAAGCCAACCTGACATTATTAAAGAGAGACCAGCTATATAGGATTCCCCATGAAAATTCTGGAGCATCTTTGCTTATAAGTGTGCTGTTCCTCTGTTATTCCGCCTAGAAACCTCACAGCTGGGTTGTGGGTACATCACTACATAGTTAGCAAAGATTGGACAGGGTTTGTGTCCAGAGACCTTTGACAAAAGAATGACAACACCCAGTTGTCAATATATTCATACGTTTCTAGGAGGAATAACAGAGGAATAGTGTACATATAAAAGAAAGAGGATCCAGAATTATTTCATAGGGAATGCAACTATGTACTAAACGGAGATGTCAGGAGGGGTGACAGGGTCTCTTGGAAATACTCAACAAAAGGAACATTCATAGACAGCAAAACAAACCAAACTAAAGTGTCAGGTGGCAGTAATATTTCTAGAGAAACTACTGGGCACCGCCATGCCCTGAGCCAAGTTTCTTCATAGCTACCAATGATGCAAGAACAATGTCTGGATTATGCATGATACATGGCCAGGTGGATTTCACGACAGGATAGAGAACAGGCAAGGCCAGCGATCCTCAGTTAAACCTTAAGGCCTCCTGCACACAGGCAAATACGATTGGGAACATCCTGACCATGTACTTCCCGCCTTTCCTGGATTGAGTCTGGATTCCCAAAGATCATGATGATGGAGGGAGTCCCTGACCACCCGCGGGTCTACTGCCCTATACTGCAGTTTTAGCTCAAGTTAGACTTTGTTGCCTCTGTACGTGTCCATTGCATATACTAAAGCTAATGCTATGCGGCAACTTTTGTCACGCTACATTGAAATCAGAGTGTTGCATGGCATCATCACATCTTGTGACCGTCTATGGAGTGACATTGTGACCCTGCGTGACTTTAACAGAAGAAACCAATCTAGCTGGATTTCTGGTCACAAGTGACAGGACATCAAAGAAAAAGTCATGCACGATTTTCCCATGTCTTCCAGCCAAATCACAACACTACGGCTAGGCCTACAGAATCTGGGCAGGCGACATCAAGTCAAGTGGCCAAAAACCGTAAGCGATGTGTCCACAACTTGGTGTCATGCAACGGTTTTAGAGGCGCAATTTGGCTGTTGAAAACAGTCAAAAAAATTCTGATTTGTCACATGCAGGCAACTTATGACCAAAAATCCAGGTTTGAACCTCCATTTGCCAACCGTGTCGTGGCCACATTATGTTGCGTGCTGCAACGCGATCACACTACAAAATACTAGATGAAGTGTCACAACCAAAGTTGTTGTATAGCACTAGCCTTAACCTTACTACTATATATATATATATATATATATATATATATAAATAAAAGAGGCTCCCTTTCCAAGCCTGAACTATTAATGACATTTCAATGCAATCTTGCATACTGCTGGAGGCTGCAACCAGCAGGCGTTCTGATCTACTCTAAACACACACAAATCAGCTGCTAACCAATTCCTTACAGCAGCTATTATTCTAGATTTACATAGTAAACAGATCAGAGCTCCCACATACAAAAGCATGCAAAAAAAAAAAAAACCCAAAAAGGCACAAGTCAGGTGAGAATTGCTGGGAGCACACCGTAAAGCCAGCAGGCTTTTTTATTGTTTCTTCATGGATACGTACTCCTCCCACTGGCATTGTGTTGAGGAGGAGAGGGGAAACTAGAAATAAGGAAAAAAAAAAAAAAAATACAACAGCTGCTAAAAAAAAAAATGCAAGCCACTGTGTGATGAAACCTGCCGCCTGGAAAATGGTAACTAAGGGAGATGCAAGGCCAAGACGGGAAACGAGGCTGCCTTGTCACATAAGGAAAAGGAGTTTAACATGTAAAACGAAAGGCTGAGACGCCATCTTGTTGCAGTAACAGGGCCTAGGATCTGACACTTCCCATTCATTCACCACTTAGGAGCAGACACCTTCTAGTATTTCCCATTAACCACTCCCCTTATTAGATTTCTGCCGTGCGACCAGCTGTGCACAGAAATTTAAAAAAAAGGTTCAAAAAAAAGAAAAAAAGAAGATGCCCGTGTCCCCCCAGTGCCAGGAACGCCAGTATGAAGTGTAACATCTTGATAAGGATTATACAGCTGTTTGTTGCAGTGGTTATCAGCTGGGCCGCATAATGATAGCCCATTACATGGGGGCAGGATTTACCGATTACAAGGCAGCTTCCCCATTTTACCATTTCCTGTCAAAAGAAATACACTGAGACCAAAAGGGAAGATAAGCAAATAACCAGTAACAAAGCCAGGGCTGGCCTAGGAGCTGCAGGAAGAAAGGGGTTAACAGGCGTCATCTATGCACTTGGTAAAATAGTGACTGGGGGGAGGCCTAACCTGACCACGACTAACGGGGGGCTACCTAGTTCTATATACTTGTGTATAGCCGTCTCTGCATCCACCACCATACATACACATATATACGCTGACATTCCTGCCTTGCAGGTCCCTCCCTTTTCCCGTTGCCTTCAAGGGTAAAAAAAAAAAAAAAAAAAAAAAATCCACCATTATTTTGCAGCCACCGTCTCGGATGCATTATGCAGCACAACACCCAGCAGTCGTGCACGCTCCTTGCACAAGATGACAGATTATACACTCTGCAGAATTGGCCGGATTAGATAGATTACTAATCTAATTAATATATAGAATAAAGCCCCGGCCCTGGTTTTCCTACCCAGCCATGTAAATAAGGAACAGCAGATTCTAACAAAATGTCTCCAGTGAAGCCTCCTCCTCCACCTCCTCCCTCCCAGGCTTGTGCCCTCTAATACACCCCCACCTAGAAGGATTACTAAATTATGCACCCACAATCCTCCATCAGGCATCCATCCGCCCCCCAAATCCTACAGATCGCCCCCCAATTGGTGCCAGATGAGCGGCTAGGTATTGTTTAGCAGATCTCAGGGGGCAGATACAATGTATCTGCAGATGAGGCAGGTGGATACATTGTATCAAGTGATAGGAAAAGACAATATTGTGACTGAGGATTTGGTAAAAGCAGGAAAAATACCCCTTCCCCCCCCCCCCCTCCTCCCCAAACAGCTGGCTTCCTCTCTGAAGGGGGAAGGGAGATGGGGGTGGGAGAAATCTTAAATCTTTAATATAATAAAAGGGGGGCACTAGGCAAGGAGGGAGGGGGGTTCAGGAAAATGTCTGCACCGATCACTACTAGCCCACCAGGGTGGGTGAGGGGCACCTGGTGGGGGACACTGGACACAATAGCGGCAAATCTCACTCCATAGACAGAATAGCGTCGCCGATCTGCTCCAAATCCCATCGGGCGATAGATCGTAGGCTCTTACCTGCTCTACAGCCAATGTGTGACCATCCACGGCTATTCCCTCGCCCCTCCTCGGCCTCTCTTCGTGCCCCAAGGGCTGCAGTCCGCTATCACCGAGTCCTCCTTCCTTTCCTTCCTTCCCCCGGAGGCCCACAGCGTGTTCCGAGACTATAGGAGGGCGTTTGGGAGGTGAAGGGCGGCCGGAGGGGGGGACGGGGAGGATGAGGGGAGCAGGAGACGTGCTGGGCGGTGACGGGAGGGAGGACGGGCGGGCGGCGGCTTCCTCTGCCTTCTCTCTCCGGATCCCGGCTGCTAATATTCCCCCCTCCTCAGTGGATGTATGTGGTGTATCACAGCCCGCACTGCCGCCGAAGACTACAAGCGAAAAAAAACAACGCGCACAAACCGCCGTCCCCCCTCAGATCCCTTCAGCCATCGAGCAGAGATGGGCGCGGTAACCCTGCGGACAGCGCCGGGAAACCCCACGCACGAGCAGGCGGCGCTAAGGAGAAAGGGGGCGTGGTTATGTGGCGACGTCATGACGCAGCACTCTGGCTGGAGCACGCTGCTGCATGGAGTGACTGGGAGAGCAGGGCTGGGAGAGACACTGTAGGGCTGGCTGGGTTAGGGGAGCTTTCACAGAGGAAGGGATTGTTCAGGAGTGGCTCATGAAGGGTGACAACCTGTGAAGGACAGAGACTACCACTTTATTTTAATCCAGTACTGGTTTGGGCTTCAAAAACTGTAGCAGAAAACCTGCATGTGTGAATGTAGCCTTAAAGGGGTTTTCTGGGATTGTAATATTGATAGCTTATCCTTAGCAAAGGTCATCGCTATGGGATCGGTGTCGGTCTGCCCCCCTATCAGGCGGTACTTATGCTAGGTTCACACTATCGTTTGGGTCCACATGGGGACCTGAAAGACGGAGAATCTGTCTGCTTAAAGGGAATCTGTCAGGGCAATTTGGGACACTAAACCACCCACATGTCCATATGGACCTGGGGTTTAGTGTCCCAAATCACCCTGTTATAACGCAATCCATGGCCGCATTAAAAATAAAAAAGCTTTATACTCACCCTGCCGCTGTACTCCCCGCACCTGCGCAGTTCTTCAATGAAGCCAGAGGAGTACACCTCAGCTTCAGTGCATGCCCCGCAATTACGCAGTAAAGCCGGGGTGTCCATCTTTGGCTTCACTGAAGAACAGCGCAGGCGCCGGGAGCTATGCCAACGAAGAAGCTCATGAATAAGCCGGACGGTTCTTGCCTAACAGCGTACATTGGACCCTTCTCTAAGTATAAAGGTTTTTTATTTTTAATGCGCCTGCGGATTGCATTACAACAGGGCAATCTGGGACACTAAACCCCAGGTCTATAAGGAGCTGTGGGTGGTTTAGTGTCCCAGATTGACCCAGCAGATTCCCTTTAAAAGAGGTTAACTTCGACACCCGTGGACCCCTTAGACTACTGTATATTGGGATCTGAAAGTTTTCCAGTGATTTTAGGCGAAGTCTCCTATGGATGTAAATCCAGCCTAAGATCTAGTCACTGAATACTACGATGCTGTATGTTGCATATGGTGGGCCCTGCGGCAATTTTTGAACAGGGCCCCTTATCTCATCCCTATGGTGTATTCTTGATCTCAGCAGTTATGGATGCTGCAGCAGTGTCCTATAGACTTGTAAGGGATATAGCTATAGTACCCACAACCGCCATTATGAAGAATACAGTGAGTGAACAGCGCCTGGCAAGGCTGAGAAATAGCTGATCTGTGGGGGTCCTGACAGTCACCCCCCCCCCCGCCGATCCAGTGATAGGTCGACATTTTTTTTTAAGGTAGGTAATCCCTTTAAAGGGGTTATGCCGCAAAAAGTGTTTAGGGATAAAAACCTAAGGGGATAGAAAACGATCGGTGGCGGTCTGACCGATGAGAACGGAACATCTTCTTGCCCAACTGTGTATTCAGGCTGAATGTAGGAGAGTCTGGTGGTGGACAGCGCCCTCATTCAGTTCAATGGTAGCATCGATGATAGCCAACTACTATACTTCAGCACTCCCGGGCACACCAACATTCAGCCTGGCTTCAGTATGGATAGGGGATAATACTTTTTGTGGATTAACCCCTTTAAAGGGGTGTTCCAGTTCCTTGCTATTGATTATCTATCCTTAGATAATAATACATTTTATTTATATAGCGCCAACATATTCTGCAGCACTGTACAATTTGTAGGGTTCAAGTACAGACAAAAAAGATACATTATGAAGAAATTGTCAATTCACACACTGGGACTGAGGGCCCTGCTCGCAAGAGCTTACAATCTATGAGGTAGAGGGGGTGACACAAGAGGTAGCAGGGGCGGCAACAGACGTAGCATTGCTTATATAATGGTCAGAGATGTCCTTTGCAGACATCCCACAGTGGCAAAAAAATAGTTTTCAGCACTGCAAAGGTTGAAAACTGCGGAAAACATGCAGCAATAATTGACATACTACATGTTCACAACCCCCAGAGCGAGACATGGTGCTCTGCAGGTATTATTTTGTGTGTGGATGGAAATTGTTTAAATCCAATCCACTACCCTACTACTGTACACAGCAGGTTAGCAGCTGTAGGTTTTGTAGCAGGTACTTTGCAGGTACTGTAAAACGCAGTGTTTTTTGCCGCAGCCAAAGCACCGCATTTTCACAATGTGGGACCCCGGCCTAAAGGGGTGTTTCACTTCATTTAATTAACCCCTGCAGAGGCTAAAGGCTATTGCCCCACATAGCATATCGCAGCAAAAAGGTGCTATGGGAGAAACACATCATGTTTTTTCCCGCAGCGCTTTTCATAGAAAGTCCACAGATGTTTTTTTGTGGACTTTCTGCTTCAATTATACCTATAGGGAAACCACCGACATTTTCATTGGTATAATTGACATGCTGCGATTTCCAAAACTGCAATGGTTTTGGAAATTGCAGCATTTCCGTTGTGCATATTTTTCTGCAATATGTAGATGGGATTTGCTGTGACTGTAAAATGTTGTGTTTTTTTCCGCAACGTTTACGCCACGTGGGGCCCCGGCATAAAGGGATTTCTAGGCTAAATAATTGATGGCCTATCCTTAGGATAGGTCACCGAATAAAGATAGGCAGGGGTCTGACACGGAGGCCCCTGGCTGATCGAGACATAACTTAAAAACCAAAAGGCCAAGAACTTCCCGATATATCAGAAGTCCACCCAGGCACTATCTCAGAATGGAGAACATAAAATATTATAAATAATAATTATAAGTAAAAAAGTATTATAAATAATCAACAATGAAAATTAATAAGCAATTACCAATACATGCAAGGCTATCAGTATATCCAATATGGCCCAGTGCCAGGGGAGAAAGAAATCCCACACATATTGCTGCTTCTCAGCTTCATCATGGGACCTGTACATTTGTCTTGCAGCTGTGCTTGGTATCACAGCTGAGCATATTCACTTGAATGGGACTGAGCTGCGATCAAGCCATGTGACTGTGACATGCGAATGTGATATCACAGCCTGTGAAGCGGCGCTCAGGGAGCAATTTCTGCAGCTTCAAACAACTGATCTATGCGGTCTGGGGTGTCAGACCCCAAGGATCTTCTAAGAATAGTTCATCATTTAAAAAGTCTCGGATACCCCTTTAAGGCAGAGGTCCCATGTTGCGGAAAAGCACCTTTTTTTGTTGCAGATTTTGCTGCTTTTTTTTTTTTTTTAGCCAAAGCCCAGAGTGGATTGAGCAGAAGGTAGAGGTGTAAGAGCTTCCTATATATTTTCTATTCCTATTGTAGCCATTATTGGCTTTGGCTCAAAAACTGCAGCAAAATCTGCAACAAGAAAAAAGCATCTTTTCCGCAAAGTGGGGTGTCAGCCTAAAACCATAAACTCTGCATATTCACCTCTCTGTTCGGCTGGAGATCCAATGAAATCCCTTCCGCATGTACTGAAAAATTTCCGCATGGAAATCAGAGCAAGGGCGAGGATTTTCACATCTGTCACATACATTCTTTTGAAATCTTCTGACCATGGTTTTCTGACCTTTGCAATGAAAAAGATTCCATAGCCAATTTGTGACAAAATCCATGTGTAAACATTTGGATGATGCCGAAAATTCAGTGGCAGAATAAAAAAATGTGCAGATCTGCACCATGCTATGATTTCTCTGCAGAAAGTTTCTGTTACATGTGGGTGGGGTTGTGAAAATCCCATTCACTTGGGTTATACTATAAATTCAACTTCACACAAGTAGGCCCAATGAGTGGCATAGCCTGAAGCTTCTGGGCCCCAATGCAAAATCTGTAAAGTGGCCCCTACCTACCTTGTGCCTTTTAAAATAGTGGTATATTTATATGTCAGATGGATCTTTGGGGCCTCCCAAGATCCAATGCTCAGTAGTGACTACTACTGCTGTACCCTTTACAGCTACACCCCTTGGCTCAGTGTGTCCCCAGCCATAGGGTGCCTGTACACATTGAGGGGGATTTATTAAGACTGGTGTTTTGTGCGCCAGAATGGAAGGCTACACAAGTCAGGAACCGACGTAGATTTCCTATATAACTCAAGCCAGTTTTCTGGCTTGGCTTACAATAAATATGTTGGGCTGAGGCATCCCTGGCCCACTCCGCCTACATTAATAAAAGGCAGCAAGCGACTCATCTTTGGCGCAGGAAAGGGCCTTGCACCACAATTACACCCGTCTATGCCAGAAAACTGGTGTAGATGGCTATGCGGATTCTCACAGCACAGGGAGCATTGTGGAGTAGGGGGGTTAGTGGCTGCCATACAAGGGTCAGTTGTTTGTACAGGAGCCAATTTACCTGTCAGTATATTTTTGGGATTTGGGAGGAAACCCTTGCAAACACAGGGAGAACATATGGACTCGATCCAGATGTTGCCCCTGGTCGTATTTAAACTCAGAATCCCAGCACTGCAAGGCAACAGGGATAACCATTGAGCCACCATGCTGCCCATACATGCCCATTGAAACTTGTATTGCACATACATCGTAGCACTATTGTCACTTCTGTTGTCCCTGTCATCTCATCAGTAATACCACTTTTTTAAAAGAAGTAGCCGGTGATCACCTGATTACCATGGAACTGGCTTCTGAAATCTGCCAACAATCCAATGTCTATAGAAACTGCCAAATAATTCTGATGCTAGTTTGAGTCTCAGTCCGAGACTCCGTCCTCCATTCCACTTAAAATAGGCAGAGAGAAAAATCCTGCAATGAGGACTTCTCTCTCTGCCATTTTCGGCGGAAACTCAGCGGACCCCATTATAGTCTGTGGGGTCCACGGGTTTCCATTTTTTAAGTGGATAGGGTTTTGGTTTTTCGGGTCCCCAAGCAGACCCAAAGGACGGAAACCCGAAAACTATTGTGAACCAAGCGTGATGTATAATGAGCCAACTAGTGAACCTGTCAGATTCTTTGTTCCACTCAAGATAAGTGGCTCTAGACATACCTGGCAGCCATTGATCACCCCTCTAATGGAATAATATATGTTTAGACAAGTTGAGCATGCATGCTGATCTCTACTAGTTTTGGCAGTGTTTACATCTCAGGCTCTGTTCACATCTCTGCTTCTAATTTCCATTGTTCTGTTCCATCATAGAACTAGAGTATCGCAAATGACAAAAGTGCTGGATCTGGCACATGATGTACACCAATGCGTCCAGCAGATCCCACTGACTACTATGGAGGGTTCCATCAGGTAGTCTGGAATATTTGACAGAATATGTGATGGAGGCTCCTAACAAAACAGATGTGAGGCATGTGCAGCTGTATGACTGTACAGCTTTGGACATCCATTACTATCCTCCTCATGTGCCATCCACATGACGTATGTTGTTAAACGCAGATGCACCCCCACTGCTTTCATTTCAATGGGATCCCCAGAGATAGCCGAGTGCTGTATTTTGTCTCATTGAAATGAATGAAGCGGGTCGCGACTGCTTCCACTGTATCTACATTCCCCATTCTCAGGATCGGTGGGGGTCTCAGCAGTCAGACCCTCACTGATCAGCAATATCTCCTGTATAAATCATTTTCGTGGCTGGAATATTCTCATTCCCTGCTTAGCATACAACAGAAATTAAAGGGGTTTTATCATTACAGACATTTTATCCCTTGTTCACAGGATAGGGGGTATGTATAAGATCGCAGTGGGTCCGACTACTGGGACCACAGTGACCAGGAGAATAGGGACCAGAGCCAGAATACTTTCCTGAACAGCGCTCCATTCTATGGGACTTTCGTAGATTAAAAGATGATTTTATCGACAGCAAAATTGCACACAAAAAAGTAAAGTTCACTATGTCACTAACTGCTCCAACAACAGTATATAAGTGGTTGAGAAGTGACTTTGGTGGTGATAGACTCCCTTTAAGAGTCCATGATGATGGTAGTCTCCCTTTAAGAGTCTATTGACGTTAATGACATTAGAGCTGCAGTGCCGTGGCTCAGCCACAAAACAGGACACTGAGATATCTGCTTCTGGTTCAATGCACTTTATAGTACAGGGACCGGGCGCACCCCCAAACCGCTGATCGGACCCCCATCGATCAGAAAATAACATGGGCAGTCCCTTTAATAATAGATTGGACTGCTATATAGTTCCTCCATTTCCTCTCAACACTGCCTCTTTAATGTCGCTGTAGAAGACGGGTCATTGGTCTACACCAATTCCCAAAGCCTAGGTTCAGCGGCAACCCACACACAACACCCTATATCTATGCTGCTGGCAATAGTCGTCTCTCAGCTCACACACCACAGTATTTCCATGGAAGTATACATACAGCATACAGCTTCATAAACAAAAAAAAGCATAAGATTCATTTCCATAGTTGAATTTACATTGGTGTACTGTAACAAGCTGTATCCAGCATTTACATTCTGAAGAGTATGCAAATTTACACAAATGCGCTTTCTTTAGCTGACAAACACAGCTGTAACAAGTTCTTGGTTATGGTGCACAGACAGATTCAGAGAGTACATCTTAGAGTATGTCCACGCAGGGTGGAAATTGCAGAGAAAAAAGTCCATGGTGGATTCGCCATGGCATTTGTATGTTTTCAATGCAGATTATATCACAGATTTGTCCATAGTGAGAATCTGCAGCATAAAGTGACTGAATTTAAAGTCTCATTCATTGATACTACTGTAATACACTGCGGACTTTCCCCCATGCAAATCCAGATGGAAAAACTGTAGCATCTCCGCCATAACTGTGTATTCACACATGGCAGATTTGTTGCACACACTTCTGCAAATGTCCTGTTCACTTGAATGGGGTTGGAACAAAACTATGTACTTTGCAACAAAATAAATCCTTTCAGAAAAAATTAAAGGGGTCATCCGGTTTCTAAAATTGATGGTCTATCCTGAGGATCATTGTCATCGATATCGAGGCAGCGCAAGAGAACTGCTCAGTCGCTGTACAAACTGTAGTGGCGAGTGAAGGTATTGCAGCGCTGCCCTATTGAAGTACCCGGGCTGCCTCGGTACCGGTTATCACCTATACTAAGGATAGGCTATCAATTTTAGAAACCAGATATCCTTTTTAAAGGGGATGTCCGGGATGAAATAAAAATTAATCCCTACACTAAACCCCCTCCCCCCGCCTATCTTCTAATTTACTTATATTAAAAAAAAAATCTATAATT
Organism: Leptodactylus fallax; assembly: GCA_947044405.1. Classification (NCBI taxonomy): domain Eukaryota; kingdom Metazoa; phylum Chordata; class Amphibia; order Anura; family Leptodactylidae; genus Leptodactylus; species Leptodactylus fallax. Next base: position 1,936,994 of record CAMRHE010000270.1, read on the forward strand.
ACCCATATGCCTGGGGCGGTCATGTGACCGCCCCAGGCACACTTTCTGATAATCCAGTGACGTTCCGGCATCTCCAGCGGCATCTCCAGCCTGTGCACAGTGAAAGAAAAGGAGGAGCCATCTCCCAGAAAGGAAAACAGGTAAGTATGATGGGGTGGGCTGAGTTAGTTAGTTGGGAAGGGCTAGTAGTGGGTGGGATAGCTAGGGAGACAGGGAGGGGGGTGTAACAGAGTGAGGGAGGGGGGGCTGAGTGAGAGGGAGGTAGTGTGGAAGCTACACAGCAGGAAGCTACGCCATGTAAACAAATGCAGAAGATGCCAGGAGCTCCCAGAAAAACCCAGAAATCACTCAAAAACACTGCTAAAGGTATATGGGTGCACTTATTAACTCATTAATAGCAACAGACCTTTTTAAAAAAAAAAAAGATTTTTTTGTCCGGAAAACCCCTTTAAATTTACAGTTGTAACTTACTGATCCCCTATCACTTCAGTTCTGCCGCTTCCCAGATTCAGGTTTCTGTATGCTGGCCTCTAGTGATGACGATTCGGCATGGACATGTAGCTGATCCCTGGCTGCAGTCATGACCTCAATGATGTCCCCTGATATCCGGGTTAAAAATGTTATCACTGGAGGCCAGTATTCAGAGACCAGCGGTGAACCCAGGAGCGGCATTGGAGCTGGACAAGCCTTAAGGCTGCTTTCACACTAGCTATCTGTTTTGTGGACTACAAAACCACAGACGTTGTACATCCTAGCGTATGTCCGTGTGCTTTCAGATTTTTTATAGACTTGAAAGGCCAAGATGAGTAACAAAAAGAGAAAAAAATAGTGCATAACAATCACTGTTAAATATAAACAGATCCGTTTCCGTCCATTTTTTTTATAGGACACAAAAGTGTAGTATGTCCTACTTTTCAGGCATACAAAGTAAACCAGGCAGAAACGGATATACTTTTATTTAAAAGGGATATTCCATTACATACACATATCGCCTATCCACAGGATAAGGGATAAGTGTCACATTACTGGCGGTACAAACACTGGGTCTCCCAATGATCAGGAGAACAAGGGACTGCCATTCCCCCTGTATCTGCTCTGAGAATGGAGGACCAGTGCACTTGTGTGCTCGGCACTCTAGTCACTGCTATGGGGCTGCCAGGACTGCAATCTCTGGCAGTTCTATATCAGTGAATGGAGCGACTGTCACGCAAGAGCTTACAGGGTAAGCGCCACACCAGTGCATGGTTTGTGTCTAGTACTACAGCTGAGCTGCCATGTTAACAGACCCTAAAAGTCTATGTTCCATATGGAACACCCAGCCCGAATTCTGTTGAACTGAACTTGAAGCACTGGATACAAACTGCTGAATACGGGTAGGATACACTTGTGTGAATGAGGCTGTTGTTTTTGAACCTTGCTTGTAAGTTAACATGTCTACATATTATATTATATTATATTATATTATATTATATTATGTTATATTATAGAGTATTTGCTGCATTGTAGGACAATACAAATATATATCTTCACATTTTTACCATCTATGTAGCTGTCACACAGAAATGATTGGTTCACTTAGTCTTTGTGTGAACTTTTACCACTAGGGATGCATGAGTGGTTTGTTATACATTGATGTTGTTTCTTCATTCGTTTTAACAGTTTGTGACTTTGGAGGGGGAGTTCACATGTATTTTATGCAGCAGTTATGCAGTTCGCCCCCCGCAGAATACAACGGTAAACCACATTACCTGCTCTTTTTCAGTTTTTCAACAGTATGTTTTGGAAGGGGAATGCCTCACTGATACAGAAAACATCACAACCTGACTTCATTACTAAATATCAGTGATATTCTGATGGAAGTATACTGTATATAGGGTTATGTTATAGTCACCCCTTCCCAGACATCCCATGTTATTGCTTATCTGCCATACTGAATGTTTTTTATCCTTAAACCTGATGTCATGTTAAACATATAGTGGGGAATGTAATCATATCGATCCTCACTGGCAGGTCTCTTAGGGTAAATTCACATGGAGGAATCCACCTCAAAACCAGCGACAGAATTCCATCCTGAAAAAAAAAATAGCGCCATTCATCTGAGCCTAATCCATGAGTAAAAGCTGCGGGTATAAGTCGGAGGACCGGAAAGCGGAGAGGAATCTGAAGCAGAAGTCAACCTCAAATTCCCCTTCACTTTCTGCCACGTGAACTTACCCTTAGGCTAGATTTACACAAAAAAGGTTGTGAAAAACATCCATTTTTCACGGCCATCTTGCACCCGAGGGGCACCATTTCAGAGTATGGAGGAATCCTTGAAAATGGTCAAAAATAGGACATGACCTATATTTTCAAAATAACAGTCATGTGAATAGCCCCCATTCTTAGTGAAATTAATGTGGCCATGTGACGTCCTTTAAAAATTTCAAATATCAGCGGCCGGTGGATACTCTGAAATAATTAAAGCTGGACTGTGATTCTTTGGCGAGACAATTTTGATAAATAAGGGGTAATATTGGAGAATACTAAGCACCAGAATTTGATAAATGAGGCCCAATGTGAATCCCAGGCTTCTTTTATTTTACTGAGGCTAGGTTCAAACTTGTGCTGGAATCTCCATTGTTTGGGTTCGCCGGAGGACTGAAATGACGGAGAGCCCATCTGCTAAAACAGTGGTTACACGTACACTCCATAGACTTTAATGGGGTCCGCCAGGTGACCATAGGGTTTCATACTTAAGCCAGTAGAGAGAAAAGTCCTTCGTGCAGGACTTTTCTCTCCACTGATTTTTGGCAGAATCTGCAATGCAGTCTCCTACCCCTACGCAGATGTGAACCTAACTTTATTTGTATAGAGCCATCATATTCTGCAGAGCTTTACCAATGTCATCACTCACTGTCCCAAAATAGAGCTCAAAATCTATCTAGCAGTATATCTTTGGCGTATGGGAGGAAACCGGAGTACCCAAAGGAAACTCATGTAATTACGGAACATACAGACTGTGTGCAGATGTTGTCCTCGACTGGATTCAAACCTATGACCCCAGCGCTTTAAGGAAATGTGTGACCAAATATTTTTTATTTTTTATTTTACTAAAACCAGATGAAATGTATGACTTTTTTCTAAGCTGATTTTATTTTCTGATTGTAGATTTTTTAAATTCTATTTTCCATCTTGCCTGAGCTTCTCCTCTGTTCTGTTTACAGCATTTAGTGGTATACTTTACAGCAGGGGTAGGCAACCTTTGGCACTCCAGCTGTTGCAGAATTACAATTCCCAGCAAGCATTCTTGCTTTGCTGTTCCTGATACTCCCATGGAAGTGAATGGAGCATGTTGGGAGTTGTAGTTTCACAGCAGCTGGAGTGCCGAAGGTTGCTGACCCCTGCTTTACAGCATGGTCATGGCCATAGGCAGTGATAGACTGGAGCCGACTCACTGAGGACTGTGGGAGAGCTCTGTTGACTTGTACTGTGCAGGGAGAAGAGGTAAATAAGCTGCAACATCATCTATTGTCAGTAGATACAATGATGGGTCATTATGGCTGTTATGTCTATAGAGGTGTTATCTTCTATTGTAATCCTGCCTGTGATGTCAATAAGGCAACTGCTGCCAAAAAAACCCTACAAAATTAGCAAGTGTCAGTTTATTATCAGGCTCAGTCACAGAATGAAATTTCAGGATTTAGCACTTTCATTAAAATATAGATAGTAAGGTGGAAAATTACTTAAAATATTATCAAAAATTCTTAAAAAATAGGTTTAACATAAAAATGTGGTTTAAAACAACTGGTTATTTTCTGTTGACACATTCCCTTTTTAAAATGATAAGAAGAAGCCATTACACTTGCATTGTCAGGGTTAATACAGTGATACAGAAATAACCTAGTTAACTTACTGTCATTTCCACAAATGCAGTAAAGTGAATACAATATATACAGTAAATGTAGAATAATTCCTGCATTAGCTAAACAACTGTCTATCAGAAAAAGGAGTAAATGATACACTGACTCTCAGTGCCAAAATGGCGGATTACTAGAGGTCAGGATCAGGCCTCTTTGCCCAAACATGAAAATCTGATGAAAATCCAATTAGATCTAGATCGGATTGTTTTATATCTATGCCAGCTTGCTATAAATTCTGTAAATGGTCCATATGTTTGTTATTTTCCATGCAGAATCTTTCTATTAGCTTCACATCAGTTGTATTATGTGATTTGCCTGCCAAGTAGGCGGTCAGTTTGGACTCTGCACTTCACCCGTGCTAGAGTATAGTGAGTATGGTGTAAGTGTAACGTGTGATCATGCTCTGCTCGGTAACCTTAGCTTTAGAGCATAGTAGCAGGAAGGGCTGTGGAGTCGGTAGGTCAAACCACCGACTCCTCTATTTTTCCACAGTCTGACTACGACTACAACTCTTACTCTGACTCCTTCAAAAATGGCTGACAGCCATGTTTTTTCAGAAGCAGTACAGATCCTCTAATTCATTAAAAAGCCAGTGATTGATTTCTATGAAAGTAAATATGTAACAAACTACACTAATATTAATAATTGAAGAATATCATTAAAAATAATCATTTTACTTTGAAGCCGGAGTCTGCAGATTTTTCCCAGCTCTGACTCCAGCCAAAATTGGTCCTGACTCCAATTCCACAGTCCTGTTAGCGGGGCAGAGGTCCAGAGGTAGCAGTCACACTGCTGGGGCATGATCGGCTATTTAGCATTTATTTGCTTCTGCTGCTTATATAGCACCAACATATTCTGCAGCACTGTACAGAGATGTACAGCAAACAATGGCCAATTACCCTATCAATATGTTTTTGGAATGTAGGAGGAAAAAAAGGTATATACATACAAAGTACATGTAAATGTAACACTGGATTGGATTCAAAGCCAGAACCACAGTGCAGCAAGTCATCAGTCAGAAGCATAACTTAAAGGGCAATGCAAAATCCGTAATGGGACCTCTAGCTAACCTGTGCCACTTAGAATAGTGGCATATTTTATGTGACAGAGGGACATTTGGGGCCCCTTAACATAATTCAGTCTTTCTGGGATTACATGAAGAGACAGAAGGACTGGAGCTAGTCTACATCCACAGAAGATCTGTGCTTAGTTCTCCAAGATGACGGGAACAATCTCCCTGCTAAGTTCCTTCAAAAACTGTCTGCAAGTACCAAGAAGAATTCATAGACAGGAAAGGGTGGTTGCACCAAATATTTAGCTACTGGGGGGGTTGGTGGGAGGTGGTGGGGAGCAGGAGAAGCGGCGGCCGGGGCCCACTGAATCTACTGCCATAAACACATGCAATACTTTCAACTATATTGACGTCTGCAGGACACCGATGCAGTCAAAATGCATGGTAGAGCAGGAAGTAGTTGCCTTTTTTAACTTGTAAGCCGCAAACCGCTTCAGGCCTGCGGCTTACACGGCGCCGTGACCACAGATAAGATATCTGTTTCCCGACGCAGGGAGGTGTGATGACGTTACAGCATTGCACCTCCTGCGTCGCAGTGCCTTGTAAACAAGAAGTAAGAAGAGGTGGCAGGTGGCTCTGTACATCAAGGGATGGGGGTGTTATCAAAAGGGTCATTAGGGGGCATTCTGAATATAAGAGGGGAGATCATTTATATAACTGGCATAATTTATATAAAGAGTCATTAGAAGGCATTATGAATATAAGAGGTCATTAGGGGGCATTGTAAATATAAAGGGTCATTAGGGGGCATTGTGAATATAAGGGAGGATCATTTATATAAGTGGCATCATTTACTGTATCTGTGGGGTCATTTTGGACATTATTAATATAAGGAGGGCAGTATTTATGTCAGGGGCATCAAGGGAAAAATATAAGGGGGCATTTGGGCAGTATTAATTTAAGTTGGCACTTGGGCTTTATTAAAGGGGTTTTCCATCTCATTTTTTATTGATGATCTATCCTCTCCCTGTTTGATGGGAACATGGTGCACGTACAAGCACGGCGACCTCTTCAGTGTTGACATCACACTCTGTTTTATAGTGACTTTGTGATGTAATTACAGCCTCGTCCTATAGAAGTGTATGGAATAAGGCTGTAGTTACATCTCATTGCTGCTATGAAATGAACAATACAATGTAAACAGACAAGAGGTCATGGTTCTTGCATAAGCACTGTGGACCCTTTAAACAGCTGATCAGTAGGGTTCTTGGGTGTTGGAACCCCACTGATTTTTTTATTTATGACCTGGAAGAATCCTTTAGTTAGGAGGCACAAAGGGGACATTATAGCAGTAGCAGAATTGGGATTTTATGTAGTTGAGGACAATGTAGGTCAGGTGTCTGGAAAAGTGAGGAGCAAAAGTCTGTGCTGCAAAATTTACAGAGTCAAGTCACAGCTGGAAGAAGTGGCCTTTTAATTTCCACTAAAAAGTGTTTTTTGACATATTAAAACTATGCATTGGTGAGGGACTTTTCCTCACCTGCTTGTGCACCGCTTTTCTTCATTAGAGCCACCCATAGCCCTCAAACTCAGGCTTTCCCAGCATGGAGCTGTCATCATGGCTCAGCTCCTGAAATCTTATGTGACCACCTGAGTATCAGTGTAAGGTGCATGCGCAGTACTGTACTTCTCGGTAAAGGAGCTTAGTACAGTACTGTCTATGCGCCTCATCACAGACTACTTCATGCAAAATAGGACATTCAGCTGATCACGATCTGCTACGATCTCTGCCTCCCATTGAAACCAATGGGAGTCAGATTCAGGACGGAATATGCCATGGATTCAGTGGTGGAATCTGCTTCCAAATCCTTGGCAGATTCCTACATGCGAACCTAGCATAACATGGCGGCCATTCAGATGATTGTCCGTTCATGTAATATAGCTCAAGTCCGCAAGAGCCTCTCCTATAGAAAGGTTCACTTCACAGGCTCATGGAGGAAGGGTCCAGAGCAGGAACTTCCCTCATGACGTTCATATGACTTAATAAACCATGTTCTATTTTTATCCATATAATTGACTATATCTTGATATGCCAGATTGAATATGTTAAATTGTAGAAGCTAAAACAGTGTAAAAAATATATGTCCTCTGGGCAGGGACATTTATTACAGATCCTGCAGCTCCCACATGAATGACTCAGCCAGCAAAAAAGATTTTATTTATACCAAGAGAAAAATGGATCTGTATACTTTCCATGACTGTAGCATATGCTATATTTCAGAGTTAGACAATTGCTTCGGTGTGTGTTGGCAAGCAAACATTAATACTCCTTCAGTACAATGTATCTAGGAATGACAAAAAAGACAATACGGATAATTTCCCGTAATATATGTGCAAACCAAATTCCTTTTTAGGGTGTGTTCGCATATGTATGGCCAAACTATCAATTTCCCTCCGGTGGAAACTGATGCCAAAAAGGATCCTATAGTTTTCTATGGGATCGATTCTGGCACAAGAGGCATCAGTTCTGGCACCGTATGGCACCAGATCTGTGCTTAAGCTGGATGGAAAAACACTACCTGCGTCGTTTTTCCATCCGGCCCTCTTAAAATATCTGCAGCACTGGACACACGCTGGCAATTGCCGGATTCACTACTGTACCCGAGCAGGGTTCCTCTCCTGGGCTCCGCAGCTCCTCCTGTAGGTGCTGCGGCCCAAAGCCCCACTCTATATCTAGTAGTGAAGCCGGAATTGCTGGCTTCACTACTGTACTGGAGCAGTGGGCTGCCAGCTGTCCAGACCCCTGCCTCTTGGTACTTTCATTATCATAGTGAGCGAGAGAAACCATCTCCCGCCCACTGTCCCTCCCCAAACCCCAATCCCATACACTATTGGCAGCAGGGCTTGGTAATCATCCCTTCTGTCGACACACGTGTAGGCTCTTGTGCAGGTCCCTGTTAATGTAAATGATGTATGAGGTACACTAATGGGGAATTATACCGTGGATGGGGGATACTAATGAGCATACTGAGGAGGCACAATAATGGGGCATTATACTGTGTGAGGGAACTAATGTTCCATTAGATCCCCCCCCACAGTACAATGCTCCTTAATGCCCCACTCACAGTGTGATGCTCCTTAATGCCCCCACCCACAGTATAATTATATGTTAGTGTTCCCCACACAGTATAATGCCACGTTAGTACCTCTTGCAGAGTATAATGCAACATTAGTGCCCCTTGCACAGTATAATGCCACATTAGTGCCACCTGCACAGTATAATTCCTCATGATTTTCCCATATAGTATACTGCCACGTCAGCCCCCCACACAGTGTAATGTCACGTTAGCGCTGCCCACACACTATAACGCCACATTAGTCACCCCTGCACAGTACAATGTCACATTAGTCACCCCCCACCTAATCCAAATTGTTCTAGTCTAAACCTGGGGTGATCCTATACTCAGACGCATCTTTTTATCCAAAAAAATACCATAAATCCTGGACGTGTTCAGCTTGGACCTTTACGTGATGGAGGACCCCGGTCAACAGACCTTTACTAAAAGTAGTTGAGTACCCCTACTCTATTGGCCTCGTGGACCATCATGGTAAAAACTGATGATATCTTATGGTTTTGTAGTAGAAATTTGTAAAAATAAGCCTGATGACAAATGATGCATTTTCATTACTGTTCTGTTGAACCTGGGGACTCAGAGACCCTCAATCTTGTGATTGCTGGTGGTCCCAAATGTAATGTCCCCAGTGATCACACATTTATCACCTAGGAGATAAATGTTGTTTATGGGAAAACCCCCAACCCCAGGGAATCTTTTAGACTTACATCCTCAGGGGGGGTGGAGGTGGGTACGAGGACATTAGGGGTTTTGGGCTGGTTCTGACCATGGGTCACGGGATCGGAATCAGCACCTGGCCCCTGTGTGGCACAGCCTCCTCCATCTTCTCTCCTGATCACCAATGCTCCATTCCGTTCTGATGCATATAGAGCCGGTCCTATCCTTCTCCGTGTCATCGGAACAGAACGGATCAGAAGCCCCCATAGAAGTGAGTACATCACAGAAGGCACTTGGATGACACTCTGAGTGTCATCTGAATGCATTCAACTTGCAAAATCAGCCCCCCCTTGGATGGCACACTTAGTCATGTGCCTGAAGCCCTAAATATTGATTGGTCTAGGACAGTCAAGGTTTACATTTTACACTCTCAGGTTGCTCCTCAGTAAATGGAGCTGCTGGGCCCATTTTGCCATAACCTGAAACCAGCATCCTCAATTTAGCTATACAACTGTACAATACATGCTCTTGCCACTAAACCCACGTCCCTCCTACCAAGTCCCTCCTCACATAAGATAAACTATACATTGATGCATAAAAATGTTTACCTTTGATGTAGTGGAAGTAGCGTAGGTATAGGAATGGAGCGCTGCAGTCATGAACCTCACACGCTTAAGGGTTAACACATCAAAATGGAAATGGTGCTTATCTGTAAAACAAACTTGGATCTCTCAATCCGCTGCACCTCTCACTCTTCTCCCTCGCCTCCAATTAACTCTAAACAAGGTAACTCTGGATACAGGCAGGAGGGTTCCCCAGAGGCTCCCATCCCATTAACAACAACACAATTACCAGTTCCACTGATCACAAAGATGGTCTAGAAAAATGTCATCAACGGGGCTTAACATTATATAAGCCCAAAAATGTCATATCATATGAGCCCCTCCTTCCTTCCATGGAACGTTCCCTATAAAATATTCTAGATTATAACATAATATTCCACATATTCCATATAGGCTAGTTGATATTGGGGTGTAAAAGTAATGCTGGTCATACACATTAGATCTATAAGATTATGCTAAAGTTTTAGGCAGATGTGGAAAAAATGCAAAAGTAAGAATGCTTTCAGAAATAGAAGTGTAAGGCTAAGGCCCCACTTGGCGTAAACGCCGCAGAAAAAATTGCGGTGTTTTACAGTCAGAGCAAAGTGGATGGGATTCTAGTGAATCCCATGCCCACTTTGAGGAAAAACCATGCTGCAGACCGGCACGGTTTTGGAAATCGCAGCATGTCAATTATACCTACAGAAACGCCAGCGGTTTCCCTATAGGTATAATTGAAAAAGAGGAAAACTCTGCAAACTTTCTGTCAGAACCGCTGCAGGAGAAACCGCGGTGGGATGGCATCGCAGTTCTTCCCTTTTCTTCGCTTTTTTGCTGCAGGACGCCACGTGGGACTTTAGCCTTAAAGTGGTTATCCGATTTATTAAACATTTGGCGCCGTTTACCTGATTTACATTTGGGTCATATGACCACATCTGTGATTTTTTTTGTTTGCAAGCTACCTGCAAGCACTGAGGCCTGCAAATGAAGTGTGACAGTACCATGTGGCCTGTTGGAAGCCACGTGTCTCTACAGCCCCCTCCACTCTATTCTCCCCCTCTTTAGTGGACAATTCTACATTTTTTCCACACTATTCCCCTTTTCATATTGACAAGGCATACACACTTGACTGAACCAAGCATGCATGTGTATGGGGGACATGGAGGAATAGCTGTTAACTTAAAGGGATTGTCCATGATTTTTTTTTTTATGGCTTATCCTTAGATTAGGCCATAAATATCTGATCAGTGGGGGGGGGGGAGTGACAGATGGCCATTGCACGGATCAGCCTTTCATGGTGCATCTGGTCCCTGTACTATACAGTTAATGGAGCTGGAGTCAGATGGCTCCATACACTGTATAGTGGCTGGGCACTGTTACTGTAGCTCTTCTCCCATTGAGCTGCAGTGATGGCGCATGGAACTATCTGCTTCCAGCTCCATGTACTATATAGTACAGAGACCCCCGAAGCGCTGATCCATGAGGGAGCTGGCTGTCGGCTGCCCACCGATCATAAGTATATGTTCTAAAAAAGATATCATGGACAATCTCTTGAAGACTTGTTCAAACAACTGCTATTAGGCTGAGGCCCCACGTTGCGGAAACGCAGCGCCTTTTGTTGCAGATTTTCCTGCGGTTTTTTGAGCCAAAGTCAGGAGTGGCTTGAAAAGGAATGGAATATATAAAGGAAACTCTTAGACATTTCCCTTCTGTTAAATCCATTCCTGACTTTGGCTCAAAAAAATGCAGCAAAATCTGCAACAAAAAAAATGCTGCGTTTCTGCAATGTGGGACCTCAGCCTTAAAGACGCACAGGCGGCTCATATCTGTCAATCCCTGTGTGTTGGTCCTGGCATACATCAAACTACTGAATCAGATTGGATAATATGGGAGCATTCCCTGAGTATACGCTATATAATCGCCTATTCCTTTTCTGCCGAAAGATCTTTTAGCGAAATATTTTCTTCTGCTTTTTATTTTTTTTTTCTTTGCGCTTTTTTAATGACTGCGGTTACGCACTGTAAGACTTTGCTATTGAAAAAGCTCTTTTCCTGCTTTACTTCGTTATCATTCTCCCTCACAATCAAATATCATTTCATCGGTGGAGAAATCAGACAGGAAGGGTGTTACATATGTATGTATGATTGCTTGTTAATCAGGCCACCAGTCATCACATCCACTGCATAAATGAGAACCTGCTGCATACTGCTCGAAATCTGCTCCCGGGTGACTTATCGCCAAACTTCTGCTGTAGGGAGAGGTAAATAGCCCAGCTATACTGGTGTGTGCATGAGCATCTACCAAGAGCCTCGAAATGAAGGGTACATCACATGTCTTCCTAACCGCATCAGTCAACCGTGCCAAGAAGGATCATGTGATATGCTAAGGAGGGGAGAAAATATGCCCCCATCCATTGCATGGGCAGAATTCTTATAGAACTACCATCATAATGACGGAATAAGAGGTTTGATGCGTCTATCAGATGTGTCAGATCATGGGGGTCCATCAGCAAGGACCTCCTCCAAAGGCAAATTTCAACAATGAGGTGGGTTAAGCTGGCCATAGATACTACATATGTGTATGAGGTGAGCACGACTTTCCCATAATGCCTGTCATTGGGTAAAACCTGGATCAGACATGTTGTATTTCAGCATGTTTGACCCATCATTCCCTTGGCAGATAAGTCGTATTTGGCAGTGGCCTTCTCCCTATCTATCTATCTATCTATCTATACACATACAGTATACTGATATACACAGTATTGTGCAAAAGTTTTAGACAGATGTGGTAAGAATGCTGCAAAGTAAGAATGCTTTCAGAAAGCATGAAGAAAAGAGAAATCGAAATCCCATCAATATTTGGTGTGACCTTTGCCTACCATCAGTTCATCTTGGAGAACTAAACACAGATCTTCTGTGGATGTAGGCTTGCTCCAATCCTTCTGTCTCTTCATGTAATCCCAGACAGACTGGATGATGAGATCAGGGCTATATCTGTGGGGGCCATATCATCACTTCCAGGACTCCTCCTCCAAAGGGCAAAGGTCACACCAAATATTGATGGGATTTAGATTTGTCTTTTCTTCATTCATTTAATTTTTTGGATTAATTTTTTCCCCACACCAGCCTAAAACCTTTGCCCAACACAATACACCCATTTAGTATATAGTAGCACATTGGCCCTCATGTAACATTTAGAACTGCAGCAGTTCATTGTGCCATCCACAGGTATCAGAGGGTGTTCCAAAACACTTTCTCCCAAAAAGCATTACTCCACCTCCACCAGTCTGACTTGCCGAAAGGCTGGATTCATTAAGTCATGCTTCAATTTTTGCACTCTTTTGCTCATTGGAGTTTTGGAGTTGTGTGTTCGGACATTTTAGTTGAAATACCAGCGTTGCAAGTGGCTACAGTTATCCTTGTTGTTCGGAACCATTCTTGACTCCTGACCACTTTTTTGATGCGTTGCTTACATCCACAGGATCTCCTTTCGCTGGATGTATTTCCTCCATCACATGTAGTATTCTCTCCACACTGATGCACATGAAAGCCCCACAAGGTTGGCAGTTTTTGAAATCTAGCACCGATGACCATGACTTATTCAAAGTCACTCAGATCGCTCAAGTTTCCTATTCTAGGCCGGGGCCCCACGTAGTGTAAACAGTACCTGCAAAGTGGATGGGATTCTGGCTAATCTCATCCACACATATTGCAGAAAAATATCCGCAGCAGAAATGCTGCAATTTCAAAAACCGTTGCATTTTTGGAAATCACAGCATGTCAATTATAGGTTATAGGTTCTGTATAGGTATAATGGAAGCAGAAAGTCCGCAGAGGAACACTCTGTAGATTTTCTGTGAAATACACTTAGGTAAAAAACGTGATGCAATTCTGCTGCGGTCTTTTCTGTTTTGTTTTTTCTTTTGCTGCGGCCCGCTACGTGGAATAATAAACACAGTGATGTCACTATACAGGGATAATGCACCCAGTGATGTCACAGTACATGGATAATAAACACAGCGATGTCCCTATAAAGGGATAATGCACACAGTGATGTCCCAGCACCAGTATAATGCAGATAGTGATGTCACAAAATAGGAATACTAAACCCAGTGATGTCACAATACAGGGATAATGCACACAGTGATGTCATAGTACAGGGATAATGCACATAGTGATGTCATAGCACAGGGATAATATACAGAGTGATGTTACAGTTCAGAGATAATGCACACAGTGATGTCACAGTACAGAGATAATACACACAGTGATGTCACAGCACAGGGATAATAAACACAATGATGTCACAGTACAGGGAAAATATACACAGTGATGTCACAGAACAGGGATAATAAACACAATTATGTCACAGCACAGGGATAATAAACAGTGATGTCACAGCACAGGGATAATAAACACAATGATGTCACAGCACTGGGGTAATGAACAAAGTGATGTCACAATAATGGGATAATATACAAGTGATGTCACGGTACAGGGATAATAAACAGTGATATCACATAGTACCAGGTTAATAAACATAGTGATGTCTGGGACTGTTTTTAATGTATGATACCCCTTTCTGTTGTCATCACTGCATCTTAGTGGAAGCCCTATAGCCCTTAGTTTGGGTCCCTATAGCAGCTACTAGACCTGCTCCCTTCCTAGTTACACCCATGTATGTAATATTTTATTTTATCTTACTGCTTTTTATATGCAAATTTGTGTTTGTCCATTATCTTCCATTTAGCATTGATGTTTCTTGAGAATTGTCCTAACGCCAGACAGTGTACACCATGGTGACCTGCGCAACCAATAGAGTTATTTTGCATTTACCAAAATGTACATAACACAAATATATATATTTTAAATAATTTTATATTTGCAAAACTTTTAGCATGTTATACTTTTCATACAGATTCTATCTGTTACATCATTAAGATTGCATCATTCCAGCTCACCCCCCGTAAGGATTGTGGGAAACAAAGCAAGCGGCTGTCTACCCTCTTAACTATTATTGTGTGATCATGTAACAGAGAGCTGGTATCACAGGAGCGCTCTCAAAGGACATATTGCCTCATCACTCAAAGTGCAAGAAAAAAACAAACAGCCACCTTTGCGATAAAGGGAACAGAAGGCCTCCGGGATTATGAGCCCATCAGCTGCTCCACAAATAACCCAGATATACAGTCCAATCATACAGGGGACATACAGTCGCTGCTGATCTGATGGTTTGTTAGCGGAATTTCGGTGACAGTCTATAATTAAAGGGCCACGCTTTATCACACACCAGCTTTTTACAACGCGCTATTATGTTCATTGTGCTGCTTGGATGAAAAGATCTGCGCTAAACTATGCAAATGCGGCTTGTGCTGTTATTGTCTGTGTATGTTTTAGTAGGCTATAAATAAGCCAGGGCGAATTCGCCTGGTGTAACAAAGACAGTGCACTGAAGATTTTTTTTTTTTCTTTCAAGTGACAAAGTTCAGCTCGCAGCGGCGAGTACGGAAGTATCGCCTGGTGATATGAACAAAACATAATGAATCATCACCTCTCATTGGTTTACATTTTATCTCTTCCTGTCGTCCACTGATTAACCCTAAAGACTGTTCTTGCTGTGTGTACAGTGTCCTAGAATGGTTTTAAAGAAGCGTTAACCCTTAGAATGGGGCATCCTATACAAAGTATACGCACATGTGAAATGAGTCCTTATATGGAGGGTAGATCAACAATTGTGGATAGAAAGCCCAGGGTTTATTTCTTGTATTAGATGGACCAGGGTGGGGTTAGGTAAAATAAGATGGTCCAAATAAATTTGTGTCTTTTCCACAAATTTCAGAAATGATTCCGTTTTTGGATCTGCTGCGTGTGATCGATACATTTATGCCAGTTTTTTGGGGTAATTGTGTTGAAAGTAAATATAAACACTGCAAATTTTTGCAACACACAACATTTTTGTCACTTTGAGGCTAAGGCTTTGGAGTCTTCCATTGGACTTTTTCCTATGCCAGCATCAGTTTTAAAACGGATACCTGATGGACCCCATTATAGTCAATGGGGTCCACCAAGTTTTGTGTGTAACCGCTATTTTAGAGGTCTCTCTTTTCGTTGTTCTGGTCCTCGGACGGACCAGAACAATGGAGAGGCAGCATTAGTGTTAGCCTAGTGTAAGGACACATATAGCGAAACGCTGCGGAAAAAAAAGCAGCAGAAACGTTGTTCAGTGTCAGTGACGTGATATAGGATGCACAGGGCCCCCTGGAGGTCTGAAGCGGAAATGGAGGCTACTGTGGGCAGGGGCTGGGATCGGTCAGTCAATAGGGCAACACCAGCAGGTAACAGTCTACATAAAAACAGAAAAAGCAGAGTGGCCCACCGGACCCCTAAGGTCTCATGCCCCGTAGCAGCCGCTAAGGAAGTAGTTCTTCCACTGGCTCCATTCACTATAATGGGTCCGTATGCTGTCTGTGTTTGTCAAGGAAGAGTGAAGAAATCAGGTGATACCTTTTAGAGGCTAACTGAGTATGTTTGATAGTAAGCTTTCGAGAGTTTTGCTCTCTTCTTCAGACACACAAGAAACTGAAAATTCACAGACTTTTTATACACACAAGACCTGGATCTTCAAAGGATCTTAGAATCTTTAAAGAAAATCAAAATGCAATATAAGTAGAGAAGTTATTTACAACAGGTCACGAAATAAACAATCTGGAAACTTGTGGGGTGTGACGGAGGGATCAGTAATTCGTGCTGTTATCTGTTTGCTATCAGGTGGTGATTTGTGACATGAAACTGGCATTAATATTAAGTCCAAATTGCAGTTTTAAATGTTTGCATTAACTTATATTCCCATTCCTTTCTCTCCCTCTGTGTCTTAAAACGTCCCATTAAAACCACAACCGCAAATCTTCAATAGAGTGGTCTTCTCCGGAGACCACTGGGAGATCTGTTCTGCTGTTATTAATGGTTTAATGTTATTAAACTGCCTGTGTTTGTCCAGGACACAATGCTAGTACTAGGGTTATAGCTCAAAAACCTATGGGCACAGAATGTTTTGTACCTCTTGATGCTCATATCTTCAAAGGCTGACCATATCAGATAAGCTTGTTTGGATATCAGCTATTCCTTCCAACCTTACCATACACATGTACACCTGACTTGGATGTATGTGTTCTAAATGGGAGAGGAGAAAGCTGCTGCTAGACACCTCTGCTCTCTGCCTATACCCATAGGAACAAAAAGATCAAGCATGAAAAATTGAACGATCCTAATCCCTTTTTTAGGACACCCCTATACGTATTATATCGTCATTCGGTCAAAACAAAATCAGTGGGTTCAGCCGACGTTCATCTAATTTGTACAGACACCTGAAGGGCCCTTTAGCGTGAATGTGGTGGTAGTTGTGAAGCTCACAGTATCATAAATCAAAACGATGCAGTGAGTTCGGTTCAGAGGAGCCGCGAATACCTTTGTCTGAAGGGGCTCTTAGACTTTTTCCATCAAGTAGGCCACATATTATTCCTGATACACGCATTATCCTTTATACCTGTAATGTGCATCACTGCATTGCTGCTATATTTGTGAATTTATGTGTGTATTATCCCTGTATTGCAACATAATTTATTATTTCTGTATGTGACCTGTATTATATGTTATTTCTTCCTATGCTATAATGTCATAGCGTACATAGTGACCTTTTATTATTCATGGGCTATGATAACATGATGTGCATTGTTCTTGTACTGTGACATATAATTTTTGTATATAATTCCTGTGTTTAGTAACATGCATAATCTACTTTGTAACATCTCTAGGTGTCAATTTTCCTGTGATGTAACTTCACTTTGTGCATTACCCACTAATGTGACATCATTATGTACACTAACCCTGCACTGTGACATCACTATAAATATTATCCCACTAATGTGACAACATTGTGTACACTATCCCTGCACTGTGACATCACTGTAGATATTATCCCACTATTGTGACATCGTTATGTACAATAACCCTGCACTGTGACATCACTGTAGGTATTATCCCGCTATTGTGACATAATTGTGTACACTAACTCTGGACTGTGACATCACTATAGATATTATCCCACTATTGTGACATAATTGTGTACACTTTCCCTGCGTTGTGACATCACTGTAGATATTCCACTATTTTGACATCATTGTGTACACTATCCCTGCACTGTGACATCACTGTAGATATTATCTCGCTATTGTGACATCATTGTGTACACTAACCCTGCACTGTGACATGACTGTAGATATTATTCCACTATTGTGACATCTCTATAGATATTATCCCACTATTGTGCTATTATTGTGTACACTATCCCTGCACTGTGACATCACTGTAAATATTATCTCACTATTGTAATATAATTGTGTACACTATCCCTGCATTGTGACATCACTGTAGATATTATCTCACTATTGTGACATCATTTTGTACACTAACCCTGCACTGTGACATCACTGTAGATATTATCCCACTATTGTGACATCCCTATACATATTATCCCACTATTGTGCTATTATTGTGTACACTAACCCTGCACTGTGACAGCTATAGATATTATCCTACTATTGTGACATTATCATGTACACTATCCCTGAACTGTGACATCACTATGGATATACCACTATTTTGACATCACTGTGTACATATCATGGTGGGTTTCATTCTGTAAGGGGCTCTGGTGTTTTTAAAGGCTAAATGAGGTTATTCTTGGCATCAAAAACACTGGTAGCCCAACAAATTTCCTTATAAGCCAATGGGATTTACATAGTAGATGAGGTTGGATAGGGATACAGGTCCATCAAGTCCAATCTATAATCCTACAGTTAACCCAGAGGAAGGCAAAAACCCCATGAGGCTGATGCCAATTGCCCCATGTCAGGGGAAAAAATTCCCGACTCTGAATCCGGCAATCAGTATAAAACCCTGGATCAACTTGTCTTTACCAAAATCCCATAATCCATAATATTTTTCCATTCAAGAAAGGCATCCAGGTCCTTCTTGCAGTTCCAGAATGAATCCACCATCACCACTTCCTGGGGCAGTAAGTTCCACCGTCTCACTGCGCTTACAGTAAAGAATCCCCTTCTATGTTGCTGGTGAAATGTTCTCTCCTCCAGACGTAGAGGAAGTCCCCTTGTCACTGTCACTGGCCTAGGAGTAAAAAGATTATTAGAAACTGTCCTTTCAGGTATTTGTACAATGTGACTAGATCTCCCTCTAGCCGTCTTTTTTCTAAATTGAATAACCCCAAGGTGATCTGTCATTGTATTACAATCCACCCATTCCCTAAATTGTCTTGGTCATCCTTCTCTGCACTCTCTCTAGATTTGACAGAATTTGTTCAGATCTATTTAAAATGCATCTATCATACCCCTCATGTTTCCATTAAAGAGACTGTCTGGAGACTATTATTAAACTTACTTTGGCTGGTGGTTTCTTAATGAAGGACCTGGGGGTTCCAGGCTGGTTCCAACCTGGGGCCACCTGATCAGAACCAGCCCCAGCCCCAGTCACTCTGTTTTCTTGATGCCCATATCTTCAAAGGCTGTGCTATGGGGGCTGGCAGACTATAGTTATGTGAAAAAGGGAGAGGAGGAAGGAGGCAGAGCGACCCGAGGAATGGAGGCTGGTTCTAAACACGTGACCTGGGTTCAGAACCAGCCTAAAACTCCCAGGTCCTGCACAAAGAAACTGCCAGCCAAAGTAAGTTAAATAAAAGTCTCCAGACAACCTCTTTAAGAACAGAAGACATGATAGTACCATTATTTTTCTAAATATATCTTTACATCAGACAAAGCTTTGTTTTTCGGATCCAAACACAAGCCATAGAAATAGATTTAATGGATACATTTCTGTCTTTTTGCAACCACCAATAGCGGAAATCTTAGAATCTAACTGCTTATTGTTACAAAATCTTCATCAGAAGATGTGGCTTCAACTGCTGTAAAGACATGCCCCATGGGGTAGATTTATGAAACTGTCTTTGTTGCACATAATGACCAATGATAGCACAGTTTTCTTTTTCAAGATCACCACAAGAAAGAAAAGCTGTGCTGTGATTGGTTGCTATGAGCAAAAAGACGGTTTCATATATTTTCTGCAATCATTTTCTAGGTTCAGTCTGACCCAGCGATCAGCTGATCAAAGCACTAAGTAGTGGCCTCTACAGGGGAAATTTAGCATTACATATCACTTCAAATTAATGAGTGACTGGCTTTTCTTGGACCTACCACATAAAATTATTCTGGAGCCCACCTTCCATCAGCTCCTAGGAAATAGACCCTAATTTGTCTCCAATTTGGGTTGTCCTCAGCTGGATCTGTGAGGTCCGTTATTGTGTTAGAGACTGGGCCCACCAAAGGATCCGCTGGTACTCTGATGAGACAGTCTGACACTGATCAACAATATAAAGACTGGTTGCCCACGGGATTCCTAAAGTGGGAGCCTTTAGGTTCAAGGCCTTCCTGGTCTGGTCCATCCTCAAGCAGGGCACCATCCTCCATGATGTCCATATCATCTAATTCAACGTGGACAGTGGTTGCACAGGTAGGGCAACCTCTTTCAGACTAAGGCCCCATGTAGCGAGCCGCAGCCAAAAAGCATTGTGGAAAAGAAACGCATTGTGTTTTTTTTTCCACTGTGCTTTTCACAGAAAGTCTGCAGAGTTTTCCTTTGTGGACTTTGTGTCCCTATTACACCTATATGGAAAACGCCAGCATTTCCGTAGGTATAATTGACATGCTTTGTACGGTTGTTGAAATTGCAGCATTTCCGCAGCAGTTATTTTTCTATAATGTGTGGATGGGATTAGCCAGAATCCCATCCATTCTGCAGGTACTGTAAAACAATGTGGTTTTTGCCACGGCATTTACACTACGTGGGACCCCGGCTTAGAATGATTTATGTAACTTTATCTAGCATAAACAAAGAGGCAAATTTTTTTATCAACCTACTCCTATATGACTACATGACCTTTATGACCACAAGACTCTCCTACAGTTAGATCCCTCTCAGTCTGGTTAGTTAGCAATACATCAGGAGAAATTAAACACTACGTGGTGCCCATAAAAATCATACGGTCACGATCGAGTTACTCTCCATTCTAATAGAAAGTTTTTGAGCATGCAACCCTAAAAGACATACAGATAGGGGTTATCTGAATTAGACAGACCCTTCATATCTGTAAAGCAACCCTTCTGTAGACTGAAACCGCTTTGTGATGCATCCTCTAAACAAGGAATCCAGACAAGTGCACAAGTACAGGCAGACTTCAATAAGTGCTTTAACTGGGTCTGAAACCGGATTTGCTACAAGTGTTACCCTGGCTATGTTACCACGGCAGCGCTAATCAGGTGCACTTCACAGTCCACAAAGCACAAAGGGTGTTGTGAGTGCAGTGTAAAGGACACACAGAATGCCGCTGAGAGCCGGTGTGTTACACATGTAAAACAAACAGCAGAAATCAATAAATCGGAAATTTGTCTAAAACTTAGGAACACTGGGATCTATGTATTCGTAGAGTCATTAAACCGTGGTGCGGCAGCCATGATGTTCTCCATTATCCATGGTAACCTTTCCATAGTTCCTGTGTTCCCATTCTTTATTGCGACATTCTACATGCTTACCTCACATGTGCTGGTAGTGGGAGACTCAGTGGTGAACCTAGCCTCTTTGCTGCCTGAGGCGGACTATAGAAAGACGCCCCCCCCCCCCCCCCCAAAAAAAAAAAAAAAAAAAAAAAACTGAGTTTCCATACTACTAGTTTAACACACTGTTATCGTCGCACAATATACACAATACACAAAGTTATAAAACAGTTTTTAAGAATTCTTCTTCCTGTATTACTTCAGTATCAGATCAACAACACGGCATTAACAATGAAAGTAACTTCACACATCTTCTGCTTGGTGGATGGAGGAGCCCACGTGTCCTCCATTCTCTATAATAGGAGCGCCGCAGATAGCTCAGTACTGGACTTCGGCTATCTTTGGCACTCCCATTGAAGTGAACGAGAGCCACGCGGGTTCGTCCATCCACCAAGTGACACACCTATATATATGGCTGCAGCCAGGCTGGATTCTCACCCAGTGGGGGGAAAAACCCAATTCTCAGGCTCAGTGGGGGTCTCAGCAGACAGACCCCCATCAATCAGGTATTTATCCTCTATCATTTAGGTAAATACAGTGCAGTAACATTTTGTGACTTACAGGTGACGTCTCTGACTAATCGTCACATTTCCCTTCTCTTCCCTCTGGACCGCCATGACCACTTCTTCCAGCTGTGACTTGTCTCTGTAAAGGTTGCAACACAGATATCTTTGGCTCCTCACTTTTCTAGGCATCCAACCCACATTGTCCTCACCTACACAAAGCCCCTATCCTGCTGCTACCCCCAATTATATAATATATGATATAACCCCCCATAATGAATAATACCCCCAAGTGTATCTTTATATTAATAATGTCCGTGTGTACCCTGTATAAATAGTGCCCCTTATTAATAATACCCCAGGTGTTAACTAATTAAAAGGTTTTCCAGGTCATTAATAAACTAATCAGTGGGGTTCAAAAACCATGGACCCCCACTGACCAGCTGTTTGAATGGTACCTGTGTAAGCGCCGTGACCGCTTCTCTGTTTACATAGTGTAATTCATCTCATAGCGGCCATGTAATGTAACTACAGCCTCGTCCTGTACATGTCTACAGTATGTGACAAGGCTACAATTACATCACACGGTCACTATAAACAGACAGCGTATAATATAAACAGGTGCCATAGCCCATGTTTATAGCGTCCCATTTACACACACTATAAAGTTCCACAGCAGCCCCGGCACACAGTATTACACAGTGTTATGGCCCGCAGCGGCCCCTGCACACTGTATTATGCCTCTCAGCGGCCCCTGCACACGGTATTATGCTCCATAGTGGCCCCTGCTCATGGTATTATGCCCCGCATTGGCCACTGCACACGGTATTATGTTCCACAGCAACTCCTGCACACAGTTTTATGCCCCATATTGACCCCTGCACACAGTATTATGCTCCATATTGGCCCCTGCACACGGTATTATGCTCCACAGTGGCCCCAGCACACGGTATTATGCTCCATAGTGGCCCCTGCACTGGTATTATGCTCTATAGTGGCCCTTGCACTGGTATTATGCTCCATAGTGGCCCCTGCACTGGTATTATCCTCCATAGTGGCCCTTGCACTGGTATTATGCTCCATAGTGGCCCCTGCACTTGTATTATGCTCCATAGTGACCCCTGCACCCGGTATTATGCTCTATAGTGGCCCCTTCACTTGTATTATGCTCCAGAGTGGCCCCTGCACAGGGTATTATGCTCTACAGTGGTCCCTGCACAGGGTATTATGCCCCATAGTGGACCACCCATGAACTATTATTATACTCTGGGGTCTTTTCAGACCCCAGAGTATAATGATTGGAGACCCAGGGGAGAATACAAACATAAAAACCAGAGTTACTTACCTATCCTGGACACCGGTGCACTCCTTGCAGCTTTCGGCCCTGTTTAATTGCGCACACACGTCACGTGATCAGGCCGGCGACGCGACCTGATGACGTCACCAGAGGCCCCAAGCCTGCTCGGAGTTACATCGGATCGCAGGAGGTGAGTAACACTGGTTTTTATGTTCCCTCACCAACCCTAGGCCTCCGATTATTATACTCCGGGGTCTGAATAGGCCCCGGAGTATAAGAATAGTAGTATTTGCGGCCCGCGGCCCAACTTACCGATCCCCGCGGCCGCTCACAGCGGCATCCACTTCCCTTTCTGCGGCCCATAGCAGAAGGGGGAAGCGGGGGCGGCCACAAGCAGACGCAGGGTAGGTAAATAAATAGGCCCTGACCTGCCGGGGATACTCCAACAGGTTACGGCCTATTTATATATATAAAAAAAAGCTATACTCACCTGCGATGCCTTGATGCAGCCGCCGCCTCCTCTTCTTCTTGTCCGCGACGTCTGTGTCTCAGCGTAGGCGGCGTGATGACGTCATTGTATCGCCGCCTGTGCTGAGATGCGACGTCTTGTAAACCAGCTCAGGACAGGCCCCGCTCAGCTCTGTTTTTTTTTTTTTTTTTTAAAGCGGCCTGTCCTGGGCTGGTTTACATTAAATAGTAAAAATGCCGCCCCCCGGACAGTGCCGCCCGAGGCGGCCGCCTCACTTCGCCTCATTAGCGGTGCGCCCCTGGGGAGACTGGTATTACACTGTAAAGACTTAGACAAAAACTGTGTGTTAACTAAAGGATGTGATTAGATATGACCAAATCGGTTCTAAAAATTATGGTTCTCCACCCACAAATCTATATTATACTTTGGGGTATAATAAGTGGAAGCCCATGGGAGGTGCAGATTCATAATAAACACTAATACTAACCTTCCCTCATGCTTATGTTAATGTGCCATAATGTTGACACGTACCATGTGACTGCTAAGACCCAATCACAGGTCTCAGTGGGCCCCCAGGGCCTGTGACATCAACCAAGTGGCCGGAAGAGGCCAGAAGATGACCAAGGAGGACCCCGGTGGGAAAACCCCTTTGACTCTTTAAAGGAGGTCCTCAGAGAATTTAGCGCACTGTCAGTTTTCCCAGTATGCGCCCCGGTGCTAGAGATAGTTAGTTTCGGCATTGATATTATCACTCTACTGTCAGAAAAGTGGGCCTTACAGCTCAGCGTCATTGCTGGACAATGGGGAACACCCCCCAACAGTATTTTTCCATAGCCTTGTACAATCGGGAGGGTGGGGGCGTTCCTCACAGCCCAGTGATGACACTGAGCTGTAAGGCCTGCCTTTCTGACAGTGGAGGGATATCGGTGCCAAAACTAACAATATCTCCAGCACCGGGGTTCATACCAGTAAAGCTGACCAGCGCACTGTCGGCTTTCTTGTGAAAGGTCCTCTTTAGGGACAAAGGCAGGGGCGTGACGCTCCCTTTGCTGCTCCCCATGCGGTATAATGCCCCATTTACACACAGTATAATGTCCCATACTAGCCCCTCCACACAGTATAATGTCCCATAGTAGCCCCTCCAAACAGTATAATGTCCCATTCTGGCCCCTCCACACAGTATAATGTCCCATACTGGCCCCTCCACACAGTATAAAGTCCCACAGTAATCAACTCTATTGGTGGACACCACTACAGTTAATTGGTAGGTTGAATTATAATGAGGCAAATGTGTGGTTACTTGCTGCTTGGCCCCCTTACAGCCTTGGGCTCCTGGCTACCACACATTTTCACACATAGTATAATCCGCCCCTGCTGATGACCTTTCCTGTGGATAGGTCATCAGTATGAAACACGCATTAGGGCCCGAACAAACTCTTTTACTTTGCATGCTCCGTAAGCAATGATGCACTGGAACCTCAGGGTGGGGACATTTTACCCTAGAAAATTAACACTTAAAGGGGTTGTCCAGGCAAAAATGGACAACCCCTTTAATTTTTAAATGAGCCGGGGGGAAGTGAAAACAAAAAAAAAATCATACTCACCTTTCCTCCGGTGCCTCCCAGCACGGTCCAGTTTTCTCAGTCCAGTGCTGATGTCTGGTGGAAGTCCCCGCCACACGTGACTACTGAGGCCAATCTGCGGCCTCAGCGAAGGGCAGGCAATTTCACTACCTGTGACATCACAGGTCTCTTCCTGAGGCCTGCTTCAGCGGGAGGGATCTGTGACATCACAGCCAATGAGCAGATTCACTATGAGAAGACAATGGAGCAGAAGGACCGGACTGCGCTGGGAGGACACCGGAGCACCAGGGACAGGTGAGTATTAATTTTTTTTTTTCTTCATCTCCCCCTGGCCTATTAAAAAAAAATGAATTGGCTGGACAATCTCTTTAAACTAATATATTATAACTATAAAGTGGATAGCTAAATACCAATTAATTTCAGCTTTTGCTTGTGTGCTGGCTAGCAAGGATACTTTATGCAAACAATGTGAACATAGCCATAAACTAGATTTTACAAATGAAATCAAATGGGACAGAAATGGCAGATATTCGTGGTAGAGTAATTGGAATATGAAATATGAGGCTGGTTTCACAAGAAGGATGAATCAGTCACTGTGACTGCAAGAATTCTCTTAACAATTACCTTGATTGTGCCACCCTTCCCAATTACGAATGCAAAATCCCACTGGTACCAGCGTGGTGTCAGTAACAGCAACACAATGGCCTCTGTGTTTCATGCATTTTTATAATATTACGTAGCACTCCTTGTAACAACGTCTCTCTATCGACCCAAGGTCTGTATTGGTAGAGAGATAATTGGATATATTGTAGAAATGTTCATACTAAAGGTTCCTTCCGTTCCTACTTTTATATTTTTTACCTGATAAAGTTTGCATGGGGTGAAGTGAATGGCTCTCTTATTCTTCCTCTCAATACCATGTTTGTAACCTTTATCTTAAAGTGAAAGATCACCATTAGACTTTATCTGACATACTGTGCCACTGAGACAGATGGTGATTTATGTGCTGGGAAGAAGGGATCCGCAGTACTCTTCGGAGCACTGTGCACATCTTGCTTGAGATCTATGTATTTAGAATTGTCCCAGCAGGTTTTCCAAGGGATTGGCCAATATTTTTTTTATTTATGGCTTCTTTTGGATAGGACATAAATATCTGATCGATGGAGGGTCCAACAGCTGGCCCCCACATGGATCAGCTGTTTGGGGCTACTTCTAACGTCCGAACCAACTAGAAGAAGACAGCTCCAGTCCCTGTTTAGTGGCTGGGAACCAGTAATGCAGTTTAGCTCCCACTGACTTCAATGGGAGCTGAACTGGAGTTACGGCGCCCAGCCACTATAAAGGGCATTTAGCTAATTTCTTCTGGCTCCATGCTGTGTATATCCTCCGTGCTGGGTCTATCCTAAGCATAGGCTGTAGATAAAAATTGCCGCATATCCCCTTTAGCAATAGCATGCTAGAAGCTAACTAGTTGTAAAACAACCTCCCCTGGCAGGCCATGTCCGTCCTTGTATTACATGGTCACCAATCCATTTGAATGTCTCACATGTAATTTTACATGCTATGGAAAAAAGGCAGGGCCAGCTTTGCCATCCCTTAGGGATCAGCTGTTAGAGAAGCTGGGCACGCAATGATCATGTCTTTGTGAAAGAATTGCTTTAAAGAGGACCTGTCACTAAGTGCAAAGTGCTAAATGATAACTATCATTTGATTCTCATTGTGCCCCTGAACAATTTGGTATTTGTTGTTTTAAAATCGATCCATCCATTCAAAAGATATGGCCCCTGGAAGGTTATACGTGAATTAGGACTGATTCTCCAAGTGGGCGGGAACCTTTTATTGTCTCAGAGAACACACAATTGGAGAATGAGAGCAAATTCACATATAACCTTCCAAGGGCCATATCTTTTGAATGGATGGACCGATTTTAAAACAGAAAACACCTAATTGTTCAGGGGCACAGCGAGAATCAAATGAGTTATGTCATTCGGCATTTTATACTTGGTGACAGGTCCCCTTTAAGTCATATCCAAATTTCTTTTGCCTGGGCTCACAAGTGTGCTCTTATAAAAGCACTCTCCTTTGTAGACCCCCAGGATAGAGGAAAGAGTCTGTCTTCCCGACTTTATGTCTTATCAGCCTACCACACATCTTTTTAGAATGACACCCATACCCATGTCCAATGGAGGCCATGGTATATGTAGAACAACGTTTTACTTCCATTTCAGTATCACCATTTCCTTGGATTGACCCTTCCCATCTGATTTCTGTGATCCAGTTATAGGCTTGACCATTGCTTGCTGCTCTCAAACTGAAATTCACTCGCATATTTTTCCCCTCCCCATTATACCCTAAATTTTCCTCTGGCCTGGAGGACCCAGTCTTTAAGACCTCTTTCTCTACTAACTGCTCTAGAGGCATGCATTTTGGAGATGGGGACACTTGATCTTCTGTTTTGATCCTTGCGGCCATAATGGAGATGGCGGCCCTTGACACTTGGAGAACCTTGCTACGACATTACTCATGACCTTTGCCCCTACTCTGTGTTTCTGGTTCTTTATTCAAAAAAACAAAAAAAACACACTTTAAGTCAAAAGATCTTTAAGAGAAATTCTGGTGACAACCACTTTGTGAATTCTCCCCTGTAGTTATTATGTCTGATGTCATTGCAGTTGTTTGTAGGATTCTGAATAATAATATACCAGGTAATACGAGACTAGGCCAATGCATAGCTCACGGTGACAAATGCATTTCTGTCTGGCCTTGTGTATTCTGCTGCTGTCAATGAATCTCCTCCAGGCTTCCTGTTTCCTGTAGATGTAAAGATGGCAATACCTTAGATCATACATGCCAAGTTATAGAAAGTGCTTTCTGGTAGTACAAAGACTGCATTGCATAAAGAACACCAATTTTTACTTGCCTCCATTTTTAGTGCAGCTGACACATTATCTCCCCTTCCACCTTATCTTTCACAAGTGTTTGACATATTCCCCTGCTATTGCAGTGTTCCTCTAGAACTAGAAGACTACTAAAGAGTTAACTATTGTCTAACTGAATTTTTGTTCTTTGTTGTGTAGTTTATGACGTTTGCAGTTTTGGACCTGATGCAACTTTAAGATGGACTATACCAATGTGACTGTAGATAGGTAGATGGTATATCCCTTTGACCTCAGATCATTCTAGTATCGCTAGGTTCACACTAGCATTTGCTTGTCTCCGTCCCAGATTCCGCTTAAATTGGTGGAGAGAAAATTCCTGCAAGGAGTCAATGGCGACCGCGTGTAACCGTTTTTTAAGCAGGACCCGAAGGACTGAAAACTGAACACTAGTGTGAACCTAACATAAGGAGGAGAAGACAGTCTAGCCTTCTCCCTACCAATTTTTGGACTGTCCTCATAGCTATGACTACAATTGATGAGCTTTAGGCCAGGTCTAACAACCATTTAGGAACCTGCACCCCACAGCTGGGAAATTGAGGGTATATTTTTATTGAAGCTGATTATGCCTTAATCTATTGGGATCTACCTTCCAAAAGGTGGTGCTAGGAGCATATTCCTTATGAGACACATTAACCCTGATGAAGCTGAAGAAATAGAAAAGAGACGAGGCAAGACTGGCCAGAACCAGAACAACCCTGACTGAGCCAGGTACAACCATCTTAGAGCCTCCACTTCAGCCCAGTGGTGTCCAAAGCTGTGCCTCCATTTTGTTGTACCAACAGTTCACCTACCTACAGAAAAACCATGAGTTGCTTGCACCATTCTCAGTTGTCTCCTAAGTCCTCAGTCTTACACTACCATCAAGGCCTAACCACCACCAGGTGGGACTTACCACTGGAAGTGTATTCTGGGGAAAATACTTCTTCCAACATCCTCACTGCAGGCCCTCTCAATACTGTTGCAACAGCCCCTGAGGAGCGCCAGAGTTATGGTGGAGCAGGACTACAAACACCGTGATCCCAACTGTCACTGACTACTACTCCACTTGGTTGCTGCACTAGTCCCATGGCAGCAGAGTGGCACATGAGAAATTCCAGGTTGATACAGAGGATTTAATTGAAAACAGCTTTATTCTCTTCACACAGCAAGCTGTGTCACTATACGGTTCAGTGTGGACTAATTCAAGAAAATATCCAAAATTTCTGATCATCTGGCCACTAACTGCAGATTAGATTCCCTCACTAACCATGCCTGGAGCCTAAAGCTCAGCACCTGCTAAAACAGAACATGG
Source organism: Leptodactylus fallax (assembly GCA_947044405.1). Lineage (NCBI taxonomy): Eukaryota > Metazoa > Chordata > Amphibia > Anura > Leptodactylidae > Leptodactylus > Leptodactylus fallax. The sequence goes on from CAMRHE010000270.1 coordinate 1,966,057, forward strand.
TTTGCAGATCATCACAGCCATAACGCCCTCAGGACTTTGGCATTGCCTGTTTTTCCTTGTGGGAAAAAAAAACACCTCTCCAGTCTGAGAACTAATTACAGTAATTAATTAGTCAGCCAAGCTTCTCTGGACTACAGCTAATCCACCCAGTTTTCCCTGGATGAGGAACACATATAAATACATCACTCATGTAGCTGCACTGCCACAATGGACATAGAGATGCCTACTGAAGGTGTGCTTGGATGCTAGGAGTCAGAAGACACAGCATCCCAACACCAGGCACAGGAAAGGTCATGGAGCACAGCTTTCCTCAAAGCTCCTGCAAGGAGATTATCTTCTCAGAGTCCAGGATGTCTACCCTTTTTCTAGGAGCATCCCAAATGTTCCAGGAGAGTTGATAGGTATGCCTTGAAGGGGACCTTTCACCACCACCACCAGCTACGACTCCTTGAAAGATGCACAGTTGGAATTTCCTCTCTAACCCCTGAGTAACCAGTGCAGTTAGGGAGCATTCACACAACTGAGTTTCAGCCATGAATTTACCGGCCTGCAGTTTATGCCGGGAGAGGGACTCCTAGCAGTATAGTTATCTCCCGGCATAAGCTGCAAGTCGGGAAATGAAATGAATGCTCGGGTATGGTGGAGGCTGAAGAGAGAATTCCAACTGTGCAGGAATTAGAGGAGCGGCATCTATTGAAGAACATAAGTTGAAGTTGGTGAATTTCATGAAAGGTCTTTAAATAATTTGGTCAATTTGCTCATTTAGGTCAATCAGCAATTCAACATGACCAACTCTTCTTCCCTTTCTGCAACTGCGGACATCCCCATACACATGATCAGGGTAAAGGGGTATTAAGTTAGCCCCTAATCAAAGGCCACCAAGTAAGCCCCCAATGATCATGAAATCTCAATCCCCAGTGATCATGTGCTCTCAATGGATCGGAGTGACTGGTAGCGCATGAGCAGCTGTTGCATTTACTTCTATAGCACTGCTGAAGATAGCCAAGTAAGTGTTTGGCTATATCCAGCAGCCCCATAGAGAATGATTGGAGTGACAGTGCACATGCTCATATGGGAGCATGGGATCCCCATTCTTGTGTCAGTGGGGGTCCCAGAGGTCAGACCACCACCAATCTGGGACCCCAGAAATAAGAAGAATACCCCTTTAATAACATATAGTAGCTTGATTGACAATTTATATAATGGGTTGCCCTCTTGGTCTCCTAGAAGGGCAGGTAAATCTCCTGGGCTGCTGGGGTAGCAGTAACTTTATTTGTGACTTGGGCACCCCTGAATAGGGAGTGTGGTCAGTACACAAAGTGCCCATGACACACAAAAGGTGCATAGTGATGTCTAGAAGAGAAGTGGGCCACTTCTATAGGGGACATGGCTTCACCGAATATTTTTGTCGTTCTCTTAGACACTGCCTACCAAATGTTAACAAGTATGGCTTATATAAAGTGTTAAATATACGAGTATTAGCCATATGTATATACACACATTCATGAGTGTTATCAGTAGATTCTTTAAGTCGACTTATCCTCAGTGGTTCTTTAAGCTAGATCTCAATCAGATGTGAGATGTCAGAAGGTGATCACAAGACCAAAGCAAACTGTACGACTCTATGAAATATCACACTACTGTAATACAAAGCTGTATAGTGAAAACCTCACATACAATACCCAGACCACTGTCTGCCCGGGCTCCTGTGGTAATAACATAGGGTGCTAAATAGGAAAATCTGCCTTGTTTACAGAACAGCCCTCCTCTCCTGCACTGCTGAATGTCCCACCGCCACCCGGCATCGCTTCAAGTTGTAAATCAAGTTACTTGGAGTATCTGACAGGTCGTGAAAGCCAAGCTAGCAGAAAACTAAAAGGGATCCCGCAATAATAACATTCAAGTGAAATTATATTATGCCCTACCTAACTTCATAACAATGAATGTCCACCTTTTATTATGATGCTGTCTTTAAAGGGGTGTGCCAGGATTTTATTTTGGTGGCCTATCATTAGGATAGAACATCAATATCTGATTAGTGATTGGCCTGAGACTATATAGCCATCTGCTTCTGGCTCTGCACACTATATATCGGCCATGCAGCATTACTGCAGCTCTGCTGCCACTGAAGTGAATGGAAGCTGGGCTGTAATAGCGTGACTTGGTCACTATACAATATACAGGGCCACCTGCTCCTGAACAGCATATTGGCACAGGTGTCATGTGCCAGCGCCCCACTGGTCAGATGTCGATGGCCTATCCTAATGATTGGCCTTCAAGAAAAAGAAAACTCCTTTAGGTTAAGGCCCACGTAGCGAAACGCAGCAAAAAAAAAAAAAAAACGCTGCAGAAAAAAAAAGAGTCGAAAACGCAGCACATTTTTTTTCCGCAGTGTTTTTCATTGCGTTTTCACAGAGTTTTCCTCTGCAGATTTTATGCCCTTCTTAAAAAACACCAGCATTTCCGCAGGTATAATTGACACGTTGCGATTTTCCGCTGTGGATACAGTGGATACGGAAAGTATTCAGACCCCTTTAAATTTTTCACTCTTTGTTTTTTGCTAAAAGCAAAAAAGTTCATTTTATTTCTCATTAATGTACACTCAGCAGCCCATCTTGACAGAAAAAAAAACAGAAAAGTAGATATTTTTGCAAATTTATTAAAAAATTAATTAAAAAAGAAAAACTGAAATATCACATGGTCATACGTATTCAGACCCTTTGCTGTGACACTCATATTTAACACACATGCTGTCCATTTCCTTCTGATCCTCCTTGAGATGGTTCTACTCCTTCATTGGAGTCCCGCTGTGTTTAATTAAACTGATTGGACTTGATTAGGAAAGGCACACACCTGTCTATATAAGACCTCACAGCTCACAGCGCATGTCAGAGCAAATGAGAATCATGAGATCAAAGGAACTGCCCAAGGAGCTCAGAGACAGAATTGTGGCAAGGCACAGATGTGGCCAAGGTTACAAAAGAATTTCTGCAGCACTCAAAGTTCCTAAGAGCACAGTGGCCTCCATAATCCTTAAATGGAAGAAGTTTGGGACGACCAGAACTCTTCCTAGACCTGGCCGTCCAGCCAAACTGAGCAATCGTGGGAGAAGAGCCTTGGTGAGAGAGGTAAAGAAGAACCCAAAGATCACTGTGGCTGAGCTCCAGAGATGCAGTAGGGAGATGGGAGAAAGTTCCACAATGTCAACTATCACTGCAGCCCTCCACCAGTCGGGGCTTTATGGCAGAGTGGCCCGAAGGAAGCCTCTCCTCAGTGCAAGATATATGAAAGCCCACATAGAGTTTGCCAAAAACACATGAAGGACTCCCAGACTATGAGAAATAAGATTCTCTGGTCTGAGGAGACGAAGATGGAACTTTTTGGTGTTAATTCTAAGCGATATCTGTGGAGAAAACCAGGCACTGCTCATCACCTGCTCAATACAATCCCAACAGTGAAACATGGTGGTGGCAGCATCATGCTATGGGGGACAGGACGACTGGTTGCATTTGATGGAAAGATGAATGTGGCCAAGTCCAGAGATATCCTGGAAGAAAACCTCATCCAGAGTGCTCTGGACTTCAGACTGGGCCGAAGGTTCACCTTCCAACAAGACAATGACTCTAAGCACACAGCTAAAATAACAAAGGAGCGGCATCGGAACAACTCTGTGACCATTCTTGACTGGCCCAGCCAGAGCCCTGACCTCAACCCAATTGAGTATCTCTGGAGAGACCTGAAAATGGCTGTCCACCAACGTTCACCATCCAACCTGACGGAACTGGAGAGGATCTGCAAGGAAGAATATACATTAATGAGAAATAAAATGAACTTTTTTGCTTTTAGCAAATGGCTGCAATGAAACAAAGAGTGAAAAATTTAAAGGGGTCTGAATACTTTCCGTACCCACTGTATTTTTCTGCAATGTGTGGATGGGATTAACCAGAATCTCATTCACTTTGCAAGTACTGTAGAATACGGTGCATTTTGCTGCAGCGTTCCTGCAGTGGCAAAAACACTGCATTTTCGCAACGTGGAGCTACAGCTTTAGGCTGAGGCCCAACGTTGCAGCAACGCAGCTTTTTTTGTTGCAGATTTTGCTGTTTTTTTTTTTTTGTTTTGTTTTTTTGAGCCAAAGCCCGGAGTGGATTGTGCAGAAGATAGAAGTATGAGAGCTTCCTGTATATTTCCCATTCCTGTTTTAGCCATTCTTGGCTTTGGCTCAAAAAACAAAGCAAAATCTGCATTAAAAAAACTGAGTTTCCACAATGTGTGGCTCAGCCTCAAAGTCTAAATTCTGTTAAATTTCTTAGTGTATCTTTTTAGCTGTCAGAGATTTTTCTAGGACAGAACTGTATACAGCTATAGAGTATTTGTGCTGGATCTAAACATGGCTCTGAAATGTCATAGATCCAATGGGACAGTCCCAGATTTAAGGTGCTGACCCGAGAGGTGGACAGGTTTCCAATTTCAACTGTATCTAGCTAAGGGGGCATTACACTGTGCGGGGGCACGAGGGGAGCATTATACTGTGTGGGAGCACTAAGAGGGCATTATACTGTCTGTGAGCTCTAATGGGGTACCCTTACTTTGTGTTACATAAAGATGTACACTATTACCGTGTGGGGGCATCAATGCATGGTTAAAGGTCTGGCTAAGTGCACAGAAATGTCCTTGGTGCATGGGATATACACAAGAATCAATTGAGAAAGAATTGTGTATTTTGAAAGTTGAGGGGTATAAAAAAATAAGTTATAAAGGTGGTTATATAGGTATAAAGTGCCCAACAAGCGATATACATTATAGGTAGCACTGGTGTGGTGAAGAGTCCTGGTGTCCTGGCGGTTAGCGCGGCCACTCTACCTTCATTGATATCTTGATGAACATCATGTGCAGCAGTAGCAACAGTAGTGGCTACCGGGCCCTGGACCCCCAGGGGGCACCAAAGGTTCTCTGCCACATAAAATATACCATTAATCTACCTGTATTTGGCACAAGGTAGGTCAGACCCCATTACAGATGTTGCACTGGCACTCGGGAGCTTCAGGTTACGCCTTTGCTGATGAACATGTCACACATAATGTCAAGGTAGTGTGGGTGTACTAATAGCTAGGCCACCGTGACCTTTCACTACCCTGGCTCTGACCCGATGACTCTTGGTGAGTGATTTACACGTAGCTTGTGTTGTTTCAGAACTTCTTTTTACATATAGTGAAACTGGCAATGTTAACAGGGGGATGTTTAGAAAGATATTGCAAAGCACTATAACATCATGGCCTTGGCTTCCTCTTTAAAGGCTTAGGCCGCACTGCAGCCATAAAATACTGCGGAAAAGACCGTGGCGGAAATGCATCACATTTTTTGCCGCAGCTTCTTTCACAGAAAGTCCACAAAGGAAAACTCTTTCTGTCCCTATTATACCTATACGGAAAACGCCAGCGTTTTCGTAGGTATAATTGACATGCTGCGATTTGCAAAAACACTCACGTTTTTTTAAATCTCAACATTTCTGTTGCATATTTTTTTCCTGCAATATGTGGATGTGATTAGCCAGAATCGCAAAAATGTGACATATTCACGCAGCAGGCCGCAGGAAAAAAGCGCTGTGGGAAAAACCAAGGCGGCAACACATCGCGGTTTTTCCCAGAGAGCTTTTCCAAGAAAGTATGCAGAGTTTTCCTCTGCAGACTTCCTGCTTCCATTATACCTATAAGGAAACCGCCAGCGTTTCCGCAGGTATAATTGATATGCTGCGATTTGCAAAAACTGCTGCGTGTCTGCTGCGCATATTTTTCCGCACATCCACTATGCAGTGACTGTAACACACGGCGTTTTTTCTACTGCGTTTACGCCACGTGGGGCCCTTGCCTAAAAGGGTTGTCCAGTTTATTTATTTATTTTTTACAAAAGCCTTAAAATAGTATAAAATACTAAAATAAGTCATACTCACCTTACCGATCCTACACCACTCCTGTTCCCATGCTCCCTGGGAAACCTGCCGGTTCCTATTGACTCCATGGAAATGACTGCTCAGTCACTACCTGGCTGCAGTGGTGACTTTCCACAGCATCTGTGGCCAGTGCATAGGTGAACGGTCATTTCTGGTGTGGCGAGAAGGGCCATGATGTACAGACTGGCAGGGAAACCCAGCAAATGTTGCAATGGGAGTGGTAGGGTAACTGTAAGGCTAGATTCACTAAAGAGGTGCAAAACGGGCGTGAATAAAGTCCATCATGCACCCATTTTCACAGATCCCCCATACATTTCAGTGCATGGAGGGATCAGTATAAATGGCAAAAAATAGAACATGACCTATATGATGCCTGAAATTTACAAAAGCTCAGATTTCAGTGCATGTGCATGGCCCCGTCGGAGGATGTATCTGATATATGCCATGGCGTGTGCCACGTCATAAATGAGGCGCATCTTCCAGCGGCGCAGGGATTGCGAAGATCAGCATACTAAACACTGGTGTTGATAAATGCCCTATTTATGTGTATGTAGGAAATTTCACTGATTGTTATATATATAAAAATATAGAAAAATTATAATGCAGGGAATATTATACAGAATGCTAAAAAAAAAAAACTAATAAAGATCAAGTGTGAGAATTAACTTTAATAAGTGGCCATATGCATAAGACCTTGAGGGTGTCTTAAGACGCCAGCTTGTGTATGGAAGATGGCTGTCTTCATATGAAAAAGCTTCTGATAACAGAAATGTGAACATGAGGGTTTCAGCAGTTTATCAGAATGGTAGATATTTGAGATACTATGATTGTGGGGAGATATTTCCCTGCACACAGCCTACTTCCTGTCCAGTAATTCCTATGAAACACACTGCAGCCTGGTAAAGCACGTCAATGATGTGTATTAGCATAGCTCTCAACCGTCCCGCATCTGGCGGGACAGACTCGATTTGACAGTGGTGTCCTGCGGTCCCGGATAGCTTGCAGTTTGTCCCGCTATGCCCCTGAAGTGTTTTGCTGTTAACAAACTTTATTAGAGTAGGGTAAAGGCTAAATGGTAGATGCTAAATCCTAATGGCTAAATGACCTTTGATGACGTCATGACCATGTGATTAGACTCTTGTGTGGGCGGAGCTATTCTGGATACTGCGGGACAGTGTGATGTTACACAGAAAGCTGGGAACAAGAGTGATCGAAGATAAGGAGGAGAGAAGAGACAGCATGTGTGACCAAGAGAGGGGAACTGGGGGCAGATGTAGGGGGCAGTTAAACTGAAGGCAGATGAAGGGGCAATTAAACTGGGGGCAGATGAACGGGCAAATAAACTGAAGGCAGATTAAGGGGGCAATTAAACTGGTTGCAGATAAAGGGGGACATTAAGCTGGTGACAGATGAAGGGGGCATTAAGCTGGTGACAGATGAAGGGGGGACATTAAATTGGTGGCAGATAAAGGGGGGCATCATTAAACTGAGGGCAGATGAAGGGGGCAATAAGCTGGTGACAGATGAAGGGTGGACATTTAGTTGGTGGCAGATGAAGGGGGAACATTAAGTTGGTGTCTGATGAAGGGGGACATTAAGATGGTGGCAGATAAAGGGGGACATTAAACTGGGGGCAGATGGAGGGGGGACATTGAACTGGGGGGCAGATGGAGGGTGACATTAAACTGGGGGCAACTGGAGGAGGAAATGAAACCGTGGGGGGTAGCTGGAGGGGGACATGTCTGCCTCTAGTTGCCCCCAGTTTAACATCCCCCTCCAATTGCCCCCACTGCTAAATGTCACCCTCCAGCTGCCCCAGTTTAATGTCCCTTTCTAGTTTCCGCCAGTTTAAACTGGGGCACGAGGAGAGGGACTTAATACTGTGGGGCAATTGGAGGGGAACATTAAATAATGTGGGGGCATATAATGTTAGGGTGACTGTAGGAGTATTATACTGTGTGGGGGCACATGGAAAAATAGATGAGAATGGGCAAAGTAAACGTAAAAATAGGTGGAGCTAAATTTGCCATGGTGCACATAGCGCGCCGCATATTTTGTCCCTCTTTCTGTCCTTTGAAAGTTGGGAGGTATGGTATTAGTCTAGGTTCTCACTAGCATTGCATTTCCATTACCTGAACAACAGAGAGCTGGACAGCTAAAGGATCAGTTACACACGGAGCCATCATCTTTAAATTGAAACCACAGGAGGAAAAAGTCACCAGTGCGGGATGTTTTCCTCTGCCGATTTTCGACGGAGTCTACAATGGAGACTCCACCGCAGATGTGAACGTAGCCATAGTAATATGCAAAATATTATTACAATGTAAAATGTCGGCAATTCTGTGTGTAAATGATTTAGGTTTGTGGACATTATTTAGTCTTTGGCTCCAAAATGTGGGTGGCGAACCCCATGGTATATGGTATCTATGCCAGAATGTAAAAATGATTTTCCAGGAATTCGACATGTTGCGTGTTTGGCATTATATATGAGGGGTGTTCTTTCTGTCACTGTAAAGGTAAATTCACACCACGGAGCTGATTTTGAGGCAGATTCTCCAGGCAGAGACTGAAGCAGGACGCTGAAAAAATTAGCTTCCTGCTTTAACTTGCTGCAGTTCCCACATTCGATGCAGCCACAAACTGCAGATTCTTCTGAGCCTCAGCGAATATAAACCGCGGCAGAAAGCCGGACAAGAGGAGTAGAGAGGAATTTGGACGTTGCCTTAAATTCCTCTTCAATTTCCACTGTGTGAACTTACCCTTAGGTGAGATCCTGCGACAGACACGGTACTAAGAGGGTCATCTTGCTGTTACTGGTATAGCGGCAGAGTGACTGTCATTGTTATAGGGGATGTGTGGATGTGTAAGGGACCCTCTTGCCAACAATGTTACAATCAGGGCCAGAGCAAGGCATTTTGGTACTGTAAGAAGATAAGGCAAATTGTACCTCTGCCGCCATATAATCTAAAATGGTAGCGATTGGGACATTGCAGAGATGTAGGTTCAGCATAAGGGTGCAAACATGTCCAAGTGGGCCCCCAACTGAGGTATATTGATATTATCACTATACAGTGACTGTATAGTGGTAGGTAGTGGCTCTAAACAGGGCCCTGCAGTATATTGAGGTGAATATAGAACAGGAAACATCTGGACCGCCATAACCATTTCTTCCAGCTGTGTCTTGTCTCCATATAGTTTTCAGCACAGACAGAAAGTCGGTGGCTTCACTCTGCATCAATAGTCAAGGCAGGTAGCTTGCTGGCCCATATTCCAGTCAACCCGCTGAGAATTTTCCTGATGATATACATGGCCAATCCGCCCTGCTTACATACAGCAGCTCTTACTCTTCTCCTTTGTGGATCCTTGTTGCTCTGCCCCCTAGCTGCAGGACCTGCACTCCCATGGTCATATGACCTAACCTGTGCAGGTCTATCACCCTACAGGTCCTTCAACATCATTGCAATTTTACCATGATTTGTGACAAAATAGTGACAAAACTATGTTTATGCTACACTCCATGGAGACAGGAAATCAAAACGGTTGATGGTTTGACAACTGGCAATTTACAGCAATTGTCCTCAATTTTGTCTCTGTCTACACTTTGCATTCATGCCAGGGCTATGGATAATTTCTTTCATCATGAAAAATATAATTGCCTATTATGTAACAATTAGTCCAGTGTGCAGCTAGACACAGGTGTAGCAAGTCACATCCCACGGGGACTTCTCCGGTGATACAGGTTTCCAGTGGAACAATTAAACTTTAACCCTTGAGGGCATAAACTAGTAACATTATAGAATTCTTTTGGGAAGTTTTGCTATTTTTAAAACTTTTATCTTAAAGGAAAGGTATATTATACAATTCATTTGTTATGGCATAGGTTTGTATGATACTTATGGTAGGAACTGGCATAGATTTTCATTCTAACTCATGCCAGCACACTGTCTCAGCCTGCCCCACAATGCCCATTTGCAGAAAACAGGTACAATGGGAATGATAAACTATCCCCATTATACTTCAGGACATTTAGGCTAAGACCTCACGTTGTGGAAATGCCGCTTTTTTTTGTTGCAGATTTTGCTGCGGTTTTTTGAGCCAAACTCAAGAGTGACCACAAAAGAAATGTTAAATATATAGGAAGTTCTTATACTTCTCCCTTCTGCTCATTCCACTCCTGACTTTGGCTCAAAAAACCGCAACAAAATCTGCAACAAAAATAGCTGTCTTTCCGCAACGTGAGTCCTCAGCCGAAAGGAGATTTTTTTTTTTTCTACAGAAAGAGTGCCACTCTTGTCCATAGGCTGTGTCTGGTATTGCAACTCATACCCATTTAACTACACGGTGCTGAGTTCCAATACTAGACATAGACAGTGGTGTTTATTCTGAAAAAAAAAAAAGTAGATCCTTTTTTTGTTAATCCTGTACAATCTCTATGAGGCTACACTCACACATAGTTTTTGCATGGCATTTTTTGTAAAAAAAAAAAAAAAAATGGTGGTATTATATGTATTTTTATGGCATTTTTTGGCTCTTTCTACCCATTGGTGTTTTTTGTTCAAACAACAGTTTTATTGTGTTTGTTTCCTGTACTGAAATTAATAGGAAATCACATGATAAAATGCTACATTTTGAAGAAAACACCAAACAGGCAAATAACATATTTTAAAATTAAAAAAAACAAAGCCTTGGAACAAAAACACAATGGGGGTAACTTATTAATCCATCTATGGCTGGGGCCCCACATTGCGAAAATGCGTTTTACATCCACACATTGCAGAAAAAAATCTGCAGCGGAAAAGCTGCGATTTAAAAAAACGCAAGCGTTTTTGTAAATCACAGCATGTCAATTATACCTACAGAAACGCCGGCGGTTTCCGTATAGGTAAAATAGAAGCAGAAAGTCCACAGAAGAAACCTCTATGGACTTTCTGTGAAAAACGCTGCGGGGAAAAAACGTTATGCATTTTCTGCAGTGTTATTTTGCAGCGATTCGCTGCATGGGGCCTTAGCCGATGCCAGTTTTTTGCCATGGATGGGTGATAATGTGGCACATCTTTGGGCAAGGCCCTTTCTTGTGCCAAAGATGTGCCATATCATTCGAGCTGAACCTCTCTCACCACTTTTTGAGAAAAAGGGGGCCGGAGAGCAAGGCATGCTGGGTTGGGGACGCCTTAGCCCTACAAATTTATTACAGATCACGCAAGAAAACTAACCTGAGATATACATGAAAGATAGAACAATTCCTGACTGGTGTAGATTTTAACTCTGGTGCAGAGAAGTGTGTCTGATGTATTAAGAGGCCGGGGACTTCATTAACACTGGAATAGCAAAGCCAGTCTTTATAAATGTCCCCCAGTGTACATAGGGATTTTTATATTTTACTATGGACTAACATGGTATCTGGCTACTGTGTCATGCAAAAAAAGTCACAAAAACCATCGCACCCACAAAAAAAGCAACCAATGACTTTATGCGCACTACCATTTCTAAACAGAAGGCACTCAGATGACATCTGGGTGTCGTCCGTTTTACATTGATTTCAATGGATGGCTTGGATCTGTATAAAAAGGATCTGAATAGGACATGCTGTAAAATTATCAGAACGGGACAGGACATCAGAAAACACTCAGATTGTACACTTAGTGCATGAAGCCTAAGGCCATACCAAGCAAAATGCAGCTAAAAAAGACTGAGGAAAAAATGCAGTAGAAATGCATTTTTAATTTTTGCCTCCCCCAATATAAATCTATGGGGAAAATGCCACATTTAGACAGGTAACATTAACATGCTGTGATAAAAAATGTAGATGTAGCTTTTCCTCAGCGTTTTCATTCTGCCATGTGTGGACGAGATTAAACAAAATCTCATTCACTTTGCCGGGACTGTAAAACCCAGCGTTTTTTTTCTGCTACTGTCCCTATTATACCTATATGGAAAATGTCTGCGTTTCCGTAGGTATAATTGACATGCTGCGATTTACAAAAACACAATGGTTTTTAAAATCGCAGCATTTCCGCTGCGGATATTATTCTGCAATGTGTACATGGGATTAGCCAAAATCCCATCCACTTTGCAGGTACTGTAAAACGCCTTGGTTTTTGCTGCAGCGTTCCTACCGTGGCCAAATTGCATCGTGGGGCCTCAGCCTTAGACTGGTTTCACACAAGTGATTTTTAGGCTGGGGCCCCACGTGGCATAAATACTGCAATTTGGCCATGGCAGAAACGTGGAATCCACCTGAAGATCAAGCATGACATAGTATATACAGCTAATAATATTATTTCTGTACAGTATAATATTGTCCAAATATTCTACAAAATTATAGCCAATTTCCTAAAAGGGACTACTTGCCTAGTAATGTTCCACTTGATATATGGTTATGGTTGTATGATGTCTCCAGATGACACCAACCCAATAACATATATATGGCAGATTTTTTCTTACAAATATAATCCCCATCCAGCAGATAAGTGAACAGCATAACACAGGTGACTTTAGCATAGAAACATCACAACTGAAGATTGTTTTCTATTAAAGGGACAGACTAGTTCTGTGGAATTGTAATGCACGTGTGACAGTGAAGAACGTCACTGTTTGTTTCTCGGGGTTATTTATGAATAAAAACATGGTATTTGACGTTAAAAAAATGTTGTATTTGTGTAGGTGTCTTAGGCGACAAAACAGTTTGTTGGCATGTGCAGTGTTTGTCACAGAAATCCTGCTGGAAATGCAGAGAAACCAGAAATGTAGAATTCAGCATTGACATTCTTTCTGTGATTTATTGTAATTTGGCTTCAAGTGTTTCAGGCCCTGTTCACATCTGTTCTTGGTGTCTCTGTTTAGAGCTTCCGCTGCAGATTCCATCACTTTTTCTGTCGAAATGATGAAGTCCAAACCCAAAGGATGACAGTGTAATAACCTGTACAAATTCTGGATGCCTTTGTTGACAATCAAAATATCAAAGGTCATGGTAAGTAGAATGTTTGGGTTAGGATGTTGATCCACGAATTTAGTCCAACTGATATATTTGGAGTTGCGAAGAAATTCTTCCCCGAATATGAGACAATTGACACCTTTGCCTTCTTCTCAATCAGTAGGATAGATTGGACTTGATGGACCTTTGTCTTTATCCAAACTTATCAACCATGTTACTATATGTAAGTCAACAGTGTCAGTGAGGTGCTGGTAGTATCCATCCTATGACCGATCCAACAATACGCTATGGAAACCATGTGTACAGAGCCTTCCTTATCTGTCTCATGTGTCGATGTTCTGGTTGGTTGTTAAACAACAACTTTTGTAAAACTTGAACAAATGTTGTGACCTGTAGTGGAACTACCGTCATAGCAGCCATAGCGGTTGCCAGGGGGCCCGCGACCATAGGGGGCTGGTTGGCCCCTTGCAGCTTTTTTTTTTTAATAGGCCGTTACCTGCTGGTTTACACCAGCATGTAATGGCTGCTATTTACTTACTGATCCCCACTCCTGCCCATGGCTGCCTCCGCTCCCCATTCAGCCCTCCAGAGGGGCCATGCATCCCACATCACTGTTCAGCGTTGTCACCTCCTGGAGGAGAAGACACTGAAGGCACAGTATTTGTTAGACTTACCTTGCGAGTTCACCCAGCAGTTTCCTTTGGACCGACCACGTCAGAAATGGAACTGCTATATACTCTTCAGACCCCAGTATAAAGAGCGGAGGCCCAGGGGAGATGATTAAACATAACAAACAGTGTTACTCACCTCTCCTGGGCTCTGGTGAGGGTCTTTGGGCCCAAGTATAATAATAGTTTGTGGGTGGTGAACCCCCAAAATTTTGGGTTCGGTTGAACCCGAAATTTTTGTAAAATTCCTAATGAACTCTGTAGGGGCTACTATGAGACATTATATTGTGTGGAGGGCCACCATGGGACATTATACTGTATAAAGGCCACTATGGGACATTATACCTTATGGAGTGGCCACTAATGGACATTATCTTGTGTGGAGGGGCCACTGTGGATCATTATACTGTATAGAGGCCACTATGGGACATTATACTGTGTGAAGGGGCCACTGTTGGACATTATAATATATTGAGGCCACTATGGGACATTAAACCATGTGGGGGGCCACTCTAGGACATTATATTGTGTGAAGGGGCCACTGTGGGACATTATACCGTGTGGGGGCCAGTAAAGGGAGTGTTTTGCCGGGTTGAGGCCTGTAAAGGGGATGCTTTGCCCTGTGGCTACAGGTGGGCCCAAGTCAAAAGTTTGCTATGGGACCCAGTCTTTGCTAGTTACGCCCCTGGGGATGAGTTAAAGGGGTTATCCAGCTTCCAAAATTTATCTGTAAATACAGTGGGGAAAAAAAGTATTTAGTCAGCCACCAATTGTGCAAGTTCTCCCACTTAAAAAGATGAGGCCGGCCTGTAATTGTCATCATAGGTAGACCTCAACTATGAGAGACAAAATGAGAAAACAAACCCAGAAAATCACATTGTCTGATTTTTAAAGAATTTATTTGCAAATTATGGTGGAAAATAAGTATTTGGACACCTACAAACAAGCAAGATTTCTGGCTCTCACAGACCTGTAACTTCTTCTTTAAGAGGCTCCTCTGTCCTCCACTCATTACCTGTAGTAATGGCTCCTGTTTGACATTGTTATCAGTATAAAAGACACCTGTCCACAACCTCAAACAGTCACACTCCAAACTCCACTATGGTGAAGACCAAAGAGCTGTGGAAGGACACCAGAAACAAAATTGTAGACCTGCACCAGGCTGGGAAGACTGAATCTGCAATAGGCAAGCAGCTTGGTGCGAAGAAATCAACTGTGGGAGCAATAATTAGAAAATGGAAGACATACAAGACCACTGCTAATCTCACTCGATCAGGGCTCACGCAAGATCTCACCCCGTGGGGTCAAAATGTTTACAAGAACAGTGAGCAAAAATCCCAGAACCACACGAGGGGACCTAGTGAATGACCTGCAGAAAGCTGGGACTAACGTAACAAAGGCTACGTCAGTAACACACTACGCCGCCAGGGACCAGATCCTGCAGTGCCAGACGTGTCCCCCTGCTTAAGCCAGTACATATCCGGGCCCGTCTGAAGTTTGCTAGAGAGCATTTGGATGTTCCAGAAGAGTATTGGGAGAATGTCATATGGTCAGATGAAACCAAAGTAGAACTGTTTGGTAGAAACACAACTCATCGTGTTTGGAGGAGAGTGAATGCTGAGTTGCATCCAAAGAACACCATACCTACTGTGAAGCATGGGGGTGGCAACATCATGCTTTGGGGCTGTTTCTCTGCAAAGGGACCAGGATGACTGATCCGTGTACATGAAAGAATGAATGGGGCCATGTATTGTGAGATTTTGAGTGCAAACCTCCTTCCATCAGCAAGGGCATTGAAGATGAACCGTGGCTGTGTCTTTCAGCATGACAATGATCCCAAGCACACCGCCAGGGCAACGAAGGAGTGGCTTCGTAAGAAACATTTCAAGGTCCTGGAGTGGCCTAGCCAGTCTCCAGATCTCAACCCCATAGAAAACCTTTGGATGGAATTGAAAGTCCGTGTTGCCCAGCGACAGCCCCAAAACATCCCTGCTCTAGAGGAGATCTGCATGGAGGAATGGGCCAACATACTAGCAACAGTGTGTGCCAACCTTGTGAAGACTTACAGAAAATGTTTGACCTCTGTCATTGCCAACAAAGAATATATAACAAAGTATTGAGATTAATTTTTGTTATTGACCAAATACTTATTTTCCACCATAATTTGCAAATAAATTCTTAAAAAAATAAGACAATGTGATTTTCTGGATTAGTTTTCTCATTTTGTCTCTCATAGTTGAGGTCTACCTATGATGACAATTACAGGCCGGCCTCATCTTTTTAAGTGGGAGAACTTGCACAATTGGTAGCTGACTAAATACTTTTTTTTCCCCACTGTACATCCACAGCAGTGCTAAATGCTCACTGTCTCTTGTACAGCCTTTGCTTGGCTTTATTTTACTTGTTGCTCCTTGTATCACTGTTATTTATATGCAGAGAATAGTGGACAAAATACATTTCCCATGAGTCATCTGCCTGCTCTCACTCTCTGTGTACCACTCCATTCTCCACTCTCCCCTGCAAGGAAATCACATTTAATAAATCACTCCCACATCCGAGGTCAAGTGCTGCTGTGATGTTTTTACTTCCTTAACTGCTCACAGGGAGGGGTAGTGAGCTTGCAAACAAAATGTCACTTTAAGGTCAATGACCTGAAAATAAATCATTGCTGAATTTAAACAGGATACATATTAGAAAGTGTTTTGTACTGATATATGCTGCTGTTTGGCCCAAATTTTACTAAAACCCCTTTAATACAAAAAAAGCAGTGTAGTGTGACATAAAATATTTGAAGTCATATATGAGATTAGGACTATATAGAGAAACTCATCTGCTTACATTTTGCTATTTTCATGAATATTTATAAACTGTGGTACCTAAAGGGAAAGTAGCATCACTATCTATGTATACAAAAATGCTGACATCTTGCAGGCCACTGAGCTTCATAATATGCTGACATTTCTTGTTCTGTAGGGATCACTTTTCAGCAGTCCTCTCATTATTATCATGTAAGTGTGCTCCAGGAAACAATCGCCAGGGCCATGGGACGGTGACAGTATGACTGCTTGGCTGCAGCCTGGCCTTCTCCTCCCAGACACCGTCCCTGCAGATCACATGAAGACGACCACCCACGATGAAGGACACGGATACTCATCTGACACTAAAGTTCTTCAGTGCAAGAAAGTTGACTGATGATAGGTTGACAGTAACATTTGAGGTGAGGCCCAGTGTACAAGATGGCAGGCTGTCGTGGGAGTTGCACTGCGCCTGCAAGCCACCAGAGAGCTTGTCTTCTTACCCATGAGTGTCCTGAATTGTCCAGTCTGTAGAAACAGATGGAATTCTTTTTTTTTTTTTACTTGAACAATCCCTTTAAGATTTTAATAAATGGTGCAATTGGCTTGAATTCATTGTCACTCGTAAGGTCTTTGTGTTAGGTCTCCTATGTCCTGAATTGCATTTTATGTATTTTTAGGTATTATGTATTATGACATCATATGTGAGGTGTATACTATCAGCCCTCTATGATGTTGTAGGTTGTATATTTTATATAGCCAGCAAATATTGTGCCATAACATGTGAGGTTATATATAGTTGGACGGAGCAGCTCTTGTTCTCAGCATGGCTGACGTTGCAGAGTATCTCATATACAGTCTAGCTGGAGGGATAACACTAAGCCATGACTTTCCGCCAAACTGCAGCAAACTCTCCAGATGCCTGGTTGCATTTCTATCGCTGACATCACCAGCTTCTCTTTCCTCCTCCTGCTCCACCTCTCCCTTAGTAAATAAGACAGATTTGTATTGTAATGTATTCGGGTGAACAGCTGCAGAATGGGATAAAGGATTAGCAGTAGGACCGAAAGTTGGAGGTTTGTCAGATTATGACTCCTACAGTGACAACAGATAGGCTTGCTCCCCAGGGTCAAGAAGACACAACGCTGAGTCTGAATAGCGGGCTGTCCTCCGGCACCTCCCAGTATACAAATTCATTAATGTCTGTGATTGCTTTGTGACAACCAGAGCCGGCAAACGCTAATTTCAGCCAGGGCTTATTTTTCTTCATGTTTCCTTTGGGGTTATAGGACATTAATATGTTCCCAACTTTACTATATTTAGTGGCATACATTTATTTCTCATTGCTTTTAAACCACCAACATATTCTGTAGTGTTGTACAAAGATTTAGATCACTCACATCAGCCAGTCATGGTAAAATTTCTGTATCTCATATACACACTTGAGGTCCAAACCCACTTAACCCCCACATGTTT
Organism: Leptodactylus fallax; assembly: GCA_947044405.1. Lineage (NCBI taxonomy): Eukaryota > Metazoa > Chordata > Amphibia > Anura > Leptodactylidae > Leptodactylus > Leptodactylus fallax. The sequence goes on from CAMRHE010000270.1 coordinate 1,983,880, forward strand.
TTAGAAGGTGGGAGAAAACTAGAATATCTGGAGGAAACCTATGTACACATGAAATGCTTCTGACTAGCAAGGTGTCAAATTATTAAAAATTTTCCTTTGTCTTCCTCAGTCACCTCTACACTACATCCGTCCTCGCTTGTAAATGTAGTACAGATTTAAATATCGACTACATGTACTGTACTGCTCTCTACTATACTACATATAGTGTACTGCTCTCTACTATACTACATATAGTGTACTGCTCTCTACTATACTACATATAGTGTACTGCTCTCTACTATACTACATATAGTGTACTGCTCTCTACTGTACTACATATAGTGTACTGCTCTCTACTATACTACATATAGTGTACTGCTCTCTACTATACTACATATAGTGTACTGCTCTCTACTATACTACATATAGTGTACTGCTCTCTACTATACTACATATAGTGTACTGCTCTCTACTATACTACATATAGTGTACTGCTCTCTACTATACTACATATAGTGTACTGCTCTCTACTGTGCTACATATAGTGTACTGCTCTCTACTATACTACATATAGTGTACTGCTCTCTACTATACTACATATAGTGTACTGCTCTCTACTATACTTCATATAGTGTACTGCTCTCTACTATACTACATATAGTGTACTGCTCTCTACTATACTACATATAGTGTACTGCTCTCTACTGTACATGTACTCTGCTCTCTACTATACTACATATAGTGTACTGCTCTCTACTATACTACATATAGTGTACTGCTCTCTACTATACTACATATAGTGTACTGCTCTCTACTGTACATGTACTGTACTGGTCTCTACTATACTACATATAGTGTACTGCTCTCTACTATACTACATATAGTGTACTGCTCTCTACTGTACATGTACTCTGCTCTCTACTATACTACATATAGTGTACTGCTCTCTACTATACTACATATAGTGTACTGCTCTCTACTGTACATGTACTCTGCTCTCTACTATACTACATATAGTGTACTGCTCTCTACTATTCTACATATAGTGTACTGCTCTCTACTGTACATGTACTCTGCTCTCTACTATACTACATATAGTGTACTGCTCTCTACTATACTACATATAGTGTACTGCTCTCTACTGTACATGTACTCTGCTCTCTACTATACTACATATAGTGTACTGCTCGCTACTATACTACATATAGTGTACTGCTCTCTACTGTACATGTACTCTGCTCTCTAATGTACTACATGTACTGTACAGCTCTCTACTGTACTACATGTACTGTACTGCTCTCTACTATACTACATATAGTGTACTGCTCTCTACTGTGCTACATATAGTGTACTGCTCTCTACTATACTACATATAGTGTACTGCTCTCTACTATACTACATATAGTGTACTGCTCTCTACTGTACATGTACTCTGCTCTCTACTGTACTACATATACTGTACTGCTCTCTACTATACTACATATAGTGTACTGCTCTCTACTATACTACATATAGTGTACTGCTCTCTACTGTACATGTACTCTGCTCTCTAATGTACTACATATACTGTACAGCTCTCTACTGTACTACATGTACTGTACTGCTCTCTACTGTACACTTGTACTGCTCTCTACTATACTACATATAGTGTACTGCTCTCTACTGTGCTACATATAGTGTACTGCTCTCTACTATACTGCATATAGTGTACTGCTCTCTACTGTACATGTACTCTGCTCTCTACTATACATGTACTAACTGCTCTCTACTGTACTACATGTACTGTACTGCTCTCTACTATACTACATATAGTGTACTGCTCTCTACTATACTACATATAGTGTACTGCTCTCTACTGTACATGTACTCTGCTCTCTACTGTACTATATGTACTCTACTGCTCTCTACTGTACTACATGTACTATACTGCTCTCTACTATACTACATGTACTACTGCTCTCTACTATACTACATATAGTATACTGCTCTCTACTATACTACATATAGTTTACTGCTCTCTACTGTACATGTACTCTGCTCTCTACTGTACTATATGTACTCTACTGCTCTCTACTGTACTACATGTACTATACTGCTCTCTACTATACTACATGTACTGTACTGCTCTCTACTGTACTACATGTACTATACTGCTCTTCTAGTATACTACATGTACTGTACTGCTCTCTACTATACTACATATAGTGTACTGCTCTCTACTATACTACATGTACTGTACTGCTCTCTACTGTACTACATGTACTCTACTGCTCTCTACTGTACTACATGTACTCTACTCTCTCTACTGTACTACATGTACTATACTGCTCTCTACTATACTACATGTACTGTACTGCTCTCTACTATACTACATATAGTGTACTGTTCTCTATCTGTACATGTACTCTGCTCTCTACTGTACTACATGTACTATACAGCTCTCTACTGTACTACATGTACTGTACTGCTCTCTAATGTACTACATGTACTGTACTGCTCTCTACTGTACTACATGTACTATACTGCTCTCTACTGTACTACATGTACTGTACTGCTCTCTACTATATGTACTGTACAGCTCTCTACTGTACTACATGTACTATACTGCTCTCTAATGTACTACATGTACTATACTGCTCTCTAATGTACTACATGTACTGTACTGCTCTCTACTGTACTACATATACTGTACTGCTCTCTTATGTACTACATGTGCTGTACTCTCTCTACTGTACTACATGTACTATACAGCTCTCTACTGTACTACATGTACTATAAAGCTCTACTGTACTACATGTACTGTACTGCTCTCTAATGTACTACATGTACTGTACTGCTCTCTACTGTACTACATGTATTGTACTGCTCTCTACTGTACTACATATACTGTACTGCTCTCTACTGTACTACATATACTGTACTGTTCTCTACTGTACTACATATACTGTACTGCTCTCTACTGTACTACATGTACTGTACTGCTCTCTACTGTACTACATGTACTATACAGCTCTCTACTGTACTACATGTACTGTACTGCTCTCTAATGTACTACATGTACTGTACTGCTCTCTACTGTACTGCATGTACTATACTGCTCTCTATGTACTACATGTACTGTACTGCTCTCTACTACATGTACTATACAGCCTCTACTGTACTACATGTACTATACTGCTCTCTAATGTACTACATGTACTATACTGCTCTCTAATGTACTACATGTACTGTACTGCTCTCTACTGTACTACATATACTGTACTGCTCTCTTATGTACTACATGTGCTGTACTGCTCTCTACTGTTCTACATGTACTATACAGCTCTCTACTGTACTACATGTACTATACAGCTCTACTGTACTACATGTACTGTACTGCTCTCTAATGTACTACATGTACTGTACTGCTCTCTACTGTACTACATATACTGTACTGTTCTCTACTGTACTACATGTACTATACTGCTCTCTTATGTACTACATGTGCTGTACTGCTCTCTACTGTACTACACATACTGTACTGTTCTCTACAGTACTACATGTACTATACTGCTCTCTACTGTACTACATGTAATGCACTGCTGTCTACTGTACTACATGTACTATACAGCTCTACTGTACTACATATACTGTACTGTTCTCTACTGTACTACATGTACTATACTGCTCTCTTATGTACTACATGTGCTGTACTGCTCTCTACTGTACTACATGTACTCTACTGCTCTCTACTGTGCTACATGTACTATACTGCTCTCTACTATACTACATATAATGTACTGCTCTCTACTATACTACATATAGTGTACTGCTCTCTATCTGTACATGTACTCTGCTCTCTACTGTACTACATGTACTATACAGCTCTCTACTATACTACATGTACTGTACTGCTCTCTACTATACTACATATAGTGTACTGCTCTCTACTATACTACATGTACTGTACTGCTCTCTACTGTACTACATGTACTCTACTGCTCTCTACTGTACTACATGTACTCTACTGCTCTCTACTGTACTACATGTACTATACTGCTCTCTACTATACTACATATACTGTACTGCTCTCTACTATACTACATATAGTGTACTGTTCTCTATCTGTACATGTACTCTGCTCTCTACTGTACTACATGTACTATACAGCTCTCTACTGTACTACATGTACTGTACTGCTCTCTAATGTACTACATGTACTGTACTGCTCTCTACTGTACTACATGTACTATACTGCTCTCTACTGTACTACATGTACTGTACTGCTCTCTACTATATGTACTATACAGCTCTCTACTGTACTACATGTACTATACTGCTCTCTAATGTACTACATGTACTATACTGCTCTCTAATGTACTACATGTACTGTACTGCTCTCTACTGTACTACATATACTGTACTGCTCTCTTATGTACTACATGTGCTGTACTGCTCTCTACTGTACTACATGTACTATACAGCTCTCTACTGTACTACATGTACTATAAAGCTCTACTGTACTACATGTACTGTACTGCTCTCTAATGTACTACATGTACTGTACTGCTCTCTACTGTACTACATGTATTGTACTGCTCTCTACTGTACTACATATACTGTACTGCTCTCTACTGTACTACATATACTGTACTGTTCTCTACTGTACTACATATACTGTACTGCTCTCTACTGTACTACATGTACTGTACTGCTCTCTACTGTACTACATGTACTATACAACTCTCTACTGTACTACATGTACTGTACTGCTCTCTAATGTACTACATGTACTGTACTGCTCTCTACTGTACTGCATGTACTATCTCTCTCTATGTACTACATGTACTGTACTCTCACTACTACATGTACTATACAGCTCTCTACTGTACTACATGTACTATACTGCTCTCTAATGTACTACATTACTATACTCTCTCTAATGTACTACATGTACTGTACTGCTCTCTACTGTACTACATATACTGTACTGCTCTCTTATGTACTACATGTGCTGTACTACTCTCTACTTTCTACATGTACTATACAGCTCTCTACTGTACTACATGTACTATACAGCTCTACTGTACTACATGTACTGACTCTCTCTAATGTACTACATGTACTGTACTGCTCTCTACTGTACTACATATACTGTACTGTTCTCTACTGTACTACATGTACTATACTGCTCTCTTATGTACTACATGTGCTGTACTGCTCTCTACTGTACTACACATACTGTACTGTTCTCTACAGTACTACATGTACTATACTGCTCTCTACTGTACTACATGTAATGCACTGCTGTCTACTGTACTACATGTACTATACAGCTCTACTGACTACATATACTGTACTGTTCTCTACTGTACTACATGTACTATACTGCTCTCTTATGTACTACATGTGCTGTACTGCTCTCTACTGTACTACATGTACTCTACTGCTCTCTACTGTGCTACATGTACTATACTGCTCTCTACTATACTACATGTACTGTACTGCTCTCTACTATACTACATATAGTGTACTGCTCTCTACTGTACATGTACTCTGCTCTCTACTGTACTACATGTACTATACTGCTCTCTACTATACTACATGTACTGTACTGCTCTCTACTGTACTACATGTACTATACTGCTCTCTACTATACTACATGTACTGTACTGCTCTCTACTATACTACATATAGTGTACTGCTCTCTACTATACTACATGTACTGTACTGCTCTCTACTGTACTACATGTACTCTACTGCTCTCTACTGTACTACATGTACTCTACTGCTCTCTACTGTACTACATGTACTATACTGCTCTCTACTATACTACATGTACTGTACTGCTCTCTACTATACTACATATAGTGTACTGTTCTCTATCTGTACATGTACTCTGCTCTCTACTGTACTACATGTACTATACAGCTCTCTACTGTACTACATGTACTGTACTCTCTCTAATGTACTACATGTACTGTACTCCTCTACTGTACTACATGTACTATACTCTCTCTACTGTACTACATGTACTTACTGCCTCTACTATATGTACTATACAGCTCTCTACTTACTACATGTACTATACTGCTCTCTAATGTACTACATGTACTATACTGCTCTCTAATGTACTACATGTACTTACTGCTCTCTACTGTACTACATATACTGTACTCTCTCTTATGTACTACATGTGCTGTACTGCTCTCTACTGTACTACATGTACTATACAGCTCTCTACTTACTACATGTACTATAAACTCTACTGTACTACATGTACTGTACTCTCTCTAATTACTACATGTACTGACTCCTCTACTGTACTACATGTATTGTACTGCCTCTACTGTACTACATATACTGTACTGTTCTCTACTGTACTACATGTACTGTACTGCCTCTACTGTACTACATATACTGTACTGTTCTCTACTGTACTACATATACTGTACTGCCTCTACTGTACTACATGTACTGTACTGCTCTCTACTGTACTACATGTACTATACACTCTCACTGTACACATGTACTGTACTCTCTCTAATGTACTACATGTACTGTACTGCTCTCTACTGTACTGCATGTACTATACTGCCTCTATGTACTACATGTACTGTACTCTCTCTACTACATGTACTATACAGCTCTCTACTGTACTACATGTACATACTCTCTCTAATGTACTACATGTACTATACTGCCTCTAATGTACTACATGTACTGTACTCCTCTACTTACTACATATACTGTACTCCTCTTATGTACTACATGTCTTACTACTCTCTACTTTCTACATGTACTATACAGCTCTCTACTACTACATTACTATACAGCTCTACTTACTACATGTACTTACTGCTCTCTAATGTACTACATGTACTGTACTCTCTCTACTGTACACATATACTGTACTGTTCTCTACTGTACTACATGTACTATACTCTCTCTTATGTACTACATGTCTGTACTCTCTCACTACTACACATACTGTACTTCTCTACAGTACTACATGCTCCTACTGTACTACATGTAATCACTCTTCTACTGTACTACATTACTATACACTCTACTTACTACATATACTTACTTCTCTACTTACTACATGTACTATACTCTCTCTTATTACTACATTCTTACTTCTACTTACTACATTACCTACTCTCTCTACTTCTACATACTATACTCTCTCTACTAACTACATTACTTACTCTCTCTACTATCTACATATAGTGTCTCTCTCTATCTGTACATGTACTCTGCTCTCTACTGTACTACATGTACTATACTGCTCTCTACTATACTACATGTACTGTACTGCTCTCTACTGTACTACATGTACTATACTGCTCTCTACTATACTACATGTACTGTACTGCTCTCTACTATACTACATATAGTGTACTGCTCTCTACTATACTACATGTACTGTACTGCTCTCTACTGTACTACATGTACTCTACTGCTCTCTACTGTACTACATGTACTCTACTGCTCTCTACTGTACTACATGTACTATACTGCTCTCTACTATACTACATGTACTGTACTGCTCTCTACTATACTACATATAGTGTACTGTTCTCTATCTGTACATGTACTCTGCTCTCTACTGTACTACATGTACTATACAGCTCTCTACTGTACTACATGTACTGTACTGCTCTCTAATGTACTACATGTACTGTACTGCTCTCTACTGTACTACATGTACTATACTGCTCTCTACTGTACTACATGTACTGTACTGCTCTCTACTATATGTACTATACAGCTCTCTACTGTACTACATGTACTATACTGCTCTCTAATGTACTACATGTACTATACTGCTCTCTAATGTACTACATGTACTGTACTGCTCTCTACTGTACTACATATACTGTACTGCTCTCTTATGTACTACATGTGCTGTACTGCTCTCTACTGTACTACATGTACTATACAGCTCTCTACTGTACTACATGTACTATAAAGCTCTACTGTACTACATGTACTGTACTGCTCTCTAATGTACTACATGTACTGTACTGCTCTCTACTGTACTACATGTATTGTACTGCTCTCTACTGTACTACATATACTGTACTGTTCTCTACTGTACTACATGTACTGTACTGCTCTCTACTGTACTACATATACTGTACTGTTCTCTACTGTACTACATATACTGTACTGCTCTCTACTGTACTACATGTACTGTACTGCTCTCTACTGTACTACATGTACTATACAGCTCTCTACTGTACTACATGTACTGTACTGCTCTCTAATGTACTACATGTACTGTACTGCTCTCTACTGTACTGCATGTACTATACTGCTCTCTATGTACTACATGTACTGTACTGCTCTCTACTACATGTACTATACAGCTCTCTACTGTACTACATGTACTATACTGCTCTCTAATGTACTACATGTACTATACTGCTCTCTAATGTACTACATGTACTGTACTGCTCTCTACTGTACTACATATACTGTACTGCTCTCTTATGTACTACATGTGCTGTACTGCTCTCTACTGTACTACATGTACTATACAGCTCTCTACTGTACTACATGTACTATACAGCTCTACTGTACTACATGTACTGTACTGCTCTCTAATGTACTACATGTACTGTACTGCTCTCTACTGTACTGCATGTACTATACTGCTCTCTATGTACTACATGTACTGTACTGCTCTCTACTACATGTACTATACATCTCTCTACTGTACTACATGTACTATACTGCTCTCTAATGTACTACATGTACTATACTGCTCTCTAATGTACTACATGTACTGTACTGCTCTCTACTGTACTACATATACTGTACTGCTCTCTTATGTACTACATGTGCTGTACTGCTCTCTACTGTTCTACATGTACTATACAGCTCTCTACTGTACTACATGTACTATACAGCTCTACTGTACTACATGTACTGTACTGCTCTCTAATGTACTACATGTACTGTACTGCTCTCTACTGTACTACATATACTGTACTGTTCTCTACTGTACTACATGTACTATACTGCTCTCTTATGTACTACATGTGCTGTACTGCTCTCTACTGTACTACACATACTGTACTGTTCTCTACAGTACTACATGTACTATACTGCTCTCTACTGTACTACATGTAATGCACTGCTGTCTACTGTACTACATGTACTATACAGCTCTACTGTACTACATATACTGTACTGTTCTCTACTGTACTACATGTACTATACCGCTCTCTTATGTACTACATGTGCTGTACTGCTCTCTACTGTACTACATGTACTCTACTGCTCTCTACTGTGCTACATGTACTATACTGCTCTCTACTATACTACATGTACTGTACTGCTCTCTACTATACTACATATAGTGTACTGCTCTCTATCTGTACATGTACTCTGCTCTCTACTGTACTACATGTACAGTACTGTTCTCTATATGTACTACATGTACTATTCTGCTCTCTACTGTACTACATGTACTATACAGCTCTCTACTGTACTACATGTACTATACAGCTCTCTACTGTACTACATGTACTATACAGCTCTCTACTGTACTACATGTACTATACAGCTCTACTGTACTACATGTACTGTACTGCTCTCTAATGTACTACATGTACTGTACTGCTCTCTACTGTACTACATATACTGTACTGTTCTCTACTGTACTACATGTACTATACTGCTCTCTTATGTACTACATGTACTATTCTGCTCTCTACTGTACTACATGTACTATACAGCTCTCTACTGTACTACATGTACTATACAGCTCTCTACTGTACTACATGTACTATACAGCTCTCTACTGTACTACATGTACTATACAGCTCTACTGTACTACATGTACTGTACTGCTCTCTATTGTACTACATGTATTGTACTGCTCTCTACTGTACTACATATACTGTACTGTTCTCTACTGTACTACATGTACTATACTGCTCTCTTATGTACTACATGTGCTGTACTGCTCTCTACTGTACTACATGTACAGTGATGGCCAAAAGTTTTGAGAATGATACAAATATTAATTTTTACAAAGTCTACTGCTTCAGTTTTTCTAATGGCAATTTGTATATACTCCAGAATGTTATAAAGAGTGATCAGCTTAACAGCAATTACTTGCAAAGTCAATATTTGCCTAGAAAATGAACTTTATCCCCCAAAACACATTTCAACATCATTGCAGCCCTGCCTTAAAAGGACCACTTAACATCGTTTCAGTGATTGCTCCATTAACACAGGTGTGGGTGTTGATGAGAACAGGGCTGGAGATCAATCTGTCATGATTAAGTAAGAATGACACCACTGGACACTTTAAAAGGAGGCTGGTGCTTGCCATCATTGTTTCTCTTCTGTTAACCATGGTTATCTCTAAAGAAACACGTGCAGTCATCATTGCACTGCACAAAAATGGCCTAACTGGGAAGAGTATTGCAGCTAGAAAGATTGCACCTCAGTCAACAATCTATCGCATCATCAAGAACTTCAAGGAGAGAGGTTCCATTGGTGCCAAAAAGGCTCCAGGGCGCCCAAGAAAGACCAGCAAGCGGCAGGACCGTCTCTTAAAAGTGTTTCAGCTGCGGGATCGGGCTACCAGCAGTGCAGAGCTTGCTGAGGAATGGCAGCAGGCAGGTGTGAGTGCATCTGCACGCACTGTGAGGCAGAGACTCTTGGAGCAAGGCCTGGTCTCAAGGAGGGCAGCAAAGAAGCCACTTCTCTCCAGAAAAAACATCAGGGACAGACTGATATTCTGCAAAAGGTACAGGGAGTGGACTGCTGAGGACTGGGGTAAAGTCATTTTCTCTGATGAATCCCCTTTTCGATTGTTTGGAACATCTGGAAAACAGCTTATTCGGAGAAGAAGAGGTGAGCGCTACCACCAGTCTTGTCTCATGCCAACTGTAAAGCATCCTGAAACCATTCATGTGTGGGGTGCTTCTCAGCCAAGGGAATCGGCTCTCTCACAGTCTTGCCTAAAAACACAGCCATGAATAAAGAATGGTACCAGAATGTCCTCCAAGAGCAACTTCTCCCAACCGCCAAGAGCAGTTTGGCGCCAGCAATGCCTTTTCCAGCATGATGGAGCACCTTGCCATAAAGCAAAGGTCATAACTAAATGGCTCAGGGAACAAAACATAGAGATTTTGGGTCCATGGCCTGGAAACTCCCCAGATCTTAATCCCATTGAGAACTTGTGGTCAATCATCAAGAGACGGGTGGACAAACAAAAACCAACAAATTCAGACAAAATTAAAGCATTGATTCTGCAAGAATGGACTGCTATCAGTCAGGATTTGGTCCAGAAGTTGATTGAGAGCATGCCAGGGAGAATTGCAGAGGCCCTGAAGAAGAAGGGTCAACACTGCAAATATTGACTTGCTGCATTAACTCATTCTAACTGTCAATATAAGCTTCTGTTACTCATAATATGAATGCAATTATATTTCTGTATGTGATAAAAACATCTGACAAACACACATAAAAACCAGAGGGCAGCAGATCATGTGAAAATAGAATATTTGTATCATTCTCAAAACTTTGGCCATGACTGTACTATACTGCCTCTACTGTACTACATGTAATCACTGCCTCTACTGTACACATGTACTATACAGCTCTCTACTGTACTACATGTACTAACTGCTCTCTACTGTACTACATGACTGTACCGCCTCTACTGTATTACATGTACTGTGCTGCTCTTTACTGGACTACATGTATTGGTTTGCTCTCTACTACTTACTACTACATACACATACTTTTCAGGCTGATATCTGGGAGTCACGACAGCGGCCTGTGAAAACCGCATAACCTTGTCCCTTTAAACCCGGCCTCTTTCAGGTCATGTGACATACAACTTTGACATGGGACTAAATGTGTCGGTCATGCTGCTTTTTATCCATGTCACATATAAATGGCCGTGAAGTCCAGGGGATCGCCCACCTCCAGTACGCCCGGAGGCACACCTTCTAGTTGTTTTGGGGGCTGACAGATGGCCAATGCATTGTACATTCTTATATTATTATAGTGTGATGATACCATTGGTCTACAAGCTAGCTAATGTAAGGCATGTATAATATTCTTTATGAGGACAGTACCCAATGTGTTGTAACTCTCCATGACCAGTTTAGGCCCATCTCTGAGCTTTCACTTTCATTTTACTTATTATTTTTCTTGATGAAGGGATGCCATGACTATATATAGTATATACAATATACAGACTATATATAATATATACCAATGTATTGTGACACTACTCACAGGTTGGCAGGGCAGCTCCTATTTTGTTATAGTTCTAGTATACATCAGAATAATGGGGTGGATTCTTGTTGTATCATAGTAAATCAGCTTTGTTACCCATAGCAACCAATTGCAGTGCATGGGGAAAGTGTAGGTTATATTTATGTGCCATAAGTAACTCAGCCCCTTCTTTATCTGAGACAGTACTGATACATGAGGTCTCTGTAAGTAGATCTATCTGGACATGCCATCTGCAAACAGAACTACATACATTAGTCTTATAAATCTTTCCCATTGTGTTTTTTTCCTCAATTTGTCATTGCGCTTTTGCTGCATGTTTCCCTGTTTTTTTACCTTCCCCTATTAAATCTATAGGGAAACCACTCGAGATTCCGCAGCTAAAATGAACATGCTATGTTTTTGAAAAAAAATCAGCTTTTCCGCAGCTTTTTTCCCCACAATGTGCAGATGAGATTACCCAAAATCTCATTCATGTTGCTGATACTGTAAAACGCAACATTTTCCTCTCTGCGTTTCCGCAGCAGCCAAAAACGCTGCATTTCCACAATGTGGGGCCTTAGTCTAAAATGGGTTTTCTAAATTGGACAACCCCTTTAAATTAGGATGTCTATAACAACACTAACCTAAATAACATGCCCCTGATCTCACCATCGTTGTTACAACCTTTTTAATGGGAAGTCTAACTTCTGCACACAATAGTGAAATAATGACATGTGCAAAATGATCACCTTCATTGCAAAACTGTCTGTCTACTGCCACCTATAGGTAGCTACGCTGTAAGCCAATGTCCACGCCATGGAAACCTGACCAAAGAGATCAATCAGACTTTGGACATCTATTTGTAGACAGCACTTTTTTGTGCAATTTTTGCTTTTCATCAGTACAGGGAGCATTGCCTTTAAGATACCCTACCTTTCATGAGTTATATTATATGTGGTAGGTGGGGGCCCTGTTACAGATTTTGTATTAAACCTAAGAGCTACTAGTTCCAGCTTTATGAATATTGACCATAGAGGTGATGGATTTTCGGTAGACTTCTAACTGATACGGGGCAGGGGTTTGTGTTAGCCAGACATTGTGATATGTTGTCCACGTTGCTATATGTTATATACTGTATATAGGTAATGTTATTGAATTGTTTACTTTTTATTTCAATTTTCATTCTTGACTGCTATTTTTGTGTTTTATATTATATTTGCTTTAAATTTTATATAATATTAGTTTTCTACTATACTTATTCTTATCATATTTAAAGAGGACCTTTCATGTCCTCAGAGATGTGCGGTATGTAATACTGCTAGAAAGCCGACAGTGCACTATAGTCAGCTTTATGCGTCCCAATGCTGGAGATATCAGTGCCGTTAGTTTCGGCACTGATATTTCTCCACTGTCCAAAAGGCAGGCTCAGCGTCATTGCTGGGCTGTGAGTAACGCAGTAACGTACTATTGGGGGAGGGGGGCATTCCTCACAGCCCAGTGATGATGTTAGACTGTAAGGCCCACCTTTATGACAGTGGAGAGATATTGATGCCGAAACTAACGGCACCGTTATCTCCATCACAGGGGCACATATTGGGAAAGCTGAAAATGTGTTGAATTCAGTAAATGAAAGGTCCTCTTTAACTGTGTTGGACAGTGCCAAAGAGTAACAAGGATTAGCCTCCTGGTAAGGCTCTATTCACACCAAGTCTGCATTGTAGGTTCACAGAATGTACTAGCAAAGCTCCACTAGGTGGGCATCACTTTCCCTTCAGCAAATGGGTGTACTAACTGCCAACTTGGCCTCAACCTACACTGGTAACGTTATAAGAACTGTACCTTCAGAATTGGATGCGGGATAGATTTGTTCTACAGTATGGGAAGTAAAACTATAAGTTACCCTGTTTTTGCATATCTCTGGTCTCCTGAGTCTTATTCCTGCATGACCATCATGGGCACTCCAACCACAATCAGGCTAAGAAAGGCTGTTAACAATTAGGATATGAGCTGTGGGAGTCACTACCACCACCATCAGGTCCCCTGCAGGCCTGCTCAGCTCTGCACCAGTCTGAAATGAGCGCTGAGAGGCTGAGCTGGAAAAATTCCTAGCCACTGTGACCATTGCAAGTACTGCCACTCCTAGCCTCCTGACCCACCCAAACAGATTACTGCACATGTCACAAGAAATAAAAAAGGTTAAAAAATTAAAAAAGAACCAAAAAACAAAGGTACCAAAATAGAGATGGTACCACATCTCTCGCATATTTATAGCATATGCGGTGGCTATGCCTTAAATGTGTCAGATGGGAATACCCCTTTAAATCAACATAATTAAATAAAAAATATGCATTAAATATTGTCAACCAAGTATCCACCCTTGTATCACGTGGCCTCTAATGTCGGCACGCGTAAATGAATTTCCGTTTATAAATTCAGTTTAGTGAAAAGCATACATTGTAATGTGTATAACAACCATCCCATTACTATGGGCTCTTAGCCAGAGCATATGGCAATTTCTCATCATTGTGGTTCTCAAATTGCTCAACTTAGATAAAGCTTTACATAGAATATTCCAGGACATGAAGGTAACCTGCCTGAGTTTGCAGCTGCTGAGAGATTAACCCTATTAAGTGTAATGCTCCCTGACGCCAAGCTTCATCAGCAGATTCCAGCCTGAAATGCAGGCCTAAAGGTATTAATGGATTGTCATATATTACCGCACAAATCCCAGGATGATATTGAAAATAGACTCTCCTTTCTATAGCTCCTTGCATTTGTTCTACTGGCTCCATCCATCCTTTCCTTGGGGATCTTACATGCTCCTCATTAGTTAATGGGTTGCCAGTGGTGATAGGTTTGTAAAAGAACTAGTTAGAATAATATTATTGGGCTATGTTAAGTAGAATTGGTGGTAGGGGGAGCCCCTTAAGTTCTTGGGCCTCTGTCTCATAACTGGGTTTGCACTGGATATCCAATCTGGCTAATACAGGGAAATCCCTATGACGTCCATATGCTCTAATAGGGCATGTGAGCAGGAGCTGCTCAGTGGAGACAACAGTTTAAAGCCATCATTTCAGATGACTTTCTTGAATAGACTGTCAAGTGTCTGTACATAAGGAATACTATTTCTGGGAATTATATGGTTTATATCCTAGATTTTTTTAGCAGTTTTTCCTTCTGCAGGTTTCATCTCTAATTGTCAGTTTTCCCTGAGCTCAACTCCAGAGTGGTTGGAGACTAGCTGCTATGATGTCTCCCATGCACAGCATATACAGTGAAAGGAGATCCTGCTCCCCTATCTCTCTGTAGTACCCCCTCAGAAGCAGTATCAACATAGAGGACATTATACAGAAGTAGCGATGGGTGAACATTGCAAGATTCGTTTCACAATTATTTTGCTCTCCATTTTCATTTAGAGCCAAACCTTTTTGTTCCAAACTTAGAGTACTTTGATTATACTCTGGCAAGGCGCAGACAAAATACTCACCTTTCCTCACCTCTTCTGGACATTCAGTCTTCTTTTCCCACATCTGGTCTTCTCCTGCTCTTGCAGCCTCCTCCGGCGTCTTCTCTGATGTCACAAGCCCTGGGGTCACTTCTGAGGCCTGTGATTGGTGGGAGGAGAATGCCAGCAATTTTGGGTTTTGACTGTACCTGCAATTTTTGGAAAATTCTTCTTACCTAACCCTCTGTACAACAGTAATGAGCATTACTGCTGTGAATCGAGCACTGGGGTGAGATAAAAACTTACTAGAGGCAGCAGCTGCTCTCTTCTCCTTTCTTCCCTCTCCATAGACTATGGGCAGCAGCAGTTACCCGATCTCTCAGTGAAGTTGAGAATATGTCTTCACCTCAAAAAACATATTGGAATCAGATTACAAAAATCTATCAAATCTGCCTTCTATGAGTATGCTGAAAAAAAGAAGCATGCTGCCCTATCTTGCTGCAGTGGGTGGAGGCTCTAGGGCAAAAACAGACTTGAGAATTTTCCTATGTGTATTTTATGCCATGTGAATAAAGAAGTTTATGCTGTGTTAGGGTGGGTTCACACTTGCGCTGGCACTCCGTCTGCCGCAAATCCGACCTAAATGTCGGAAAACTGGATAGGCACTGGTTAAGGAAAGGTTTGCAACGTTTTGCTTAAAGCCCCATTCACTTGAATGGGTTTTAAAGCAATGTGCGGGTGTGCGCTTACACCCTCTGCGCCGTGAAGCCGTTTTTTTTCGTCGGACACAAAGTCCTGCATGTCCGACTTTATATCCAGTGAAAAAAAACGGCTTCGCAGCGCAGAGGGTGTAAGCGCACACCCGCACATTGCTTTAAAACCCATTCAAGTGAATGGGGTTTTAAGCAAAACGTTGCAAACCTTTCCCTATCCAATTTTCCGACATTTAGGTCGGATTTGCGGCGACGGAGTGCCGGCGCAAGTGTGAACCCACTCTTAGACGACATGGACACGTCAGTTGGGCTGTGATTAAATTACACAGATGGCACCAGGGGTACATGTGTTTACCTCACGTGCCGCCTCGGCCCTATTCACTGAGTTCAATTGGCACGAGCCACAAAATGGACAGGAATAGTAGATGTCTTGGCTCACAGGCCCATACATGTGAAAATACATGGTCGTGTGTATTGGGCCATAGAAATGAAAGGGTCAGTGTGTTAGCCGTGCAAAAACATGACTGTGCACATGTTCATGTCTATGAGGCCTTATGGTTATAATCCTCGGCTGAGACAGTGTCAGGAATAAGAAATATAATATGCATTATTTCTGTATGTGAACAATTGTGTATTTTGCCTGTCACATCAGTACTTGTTAGATCACACTGCACCATCTCACCTAAAAATAGCAGCGAGCAGCATTAACAAGAAAAACAACAACCACTAATTTGTCATTTTGTGCCCATAAATTAGACAGTCCCTTCCCTTCTTGCTTCTAAACTACATTTCCCATGATGCAATATTCTGTAGGAATCACAACTGGTGGAAAAGGGGAAAAAAATGGAAAAGGAAGAAGATAAATTATACGGTTGTAGGAAAGAAGGACACTGAATGGAGGGAGGAAGGGCAATCTCATCCTGTCATTATAGCAGATGGTCAGGCAAAGCTGGGCTGTCGCCCGCCCTGGTAACGCACAAGTATTAGAGCAGTGACTCAGCAGTCTGTGCAAGGTGCAATATGCACAACTCTCTCTCCTGTCCTTAGGGATATGTTGTATTATTTCTTATAAGCTGCTAAGCCAGTCTTTTCTATGCGCTGCTCGAATGACTTCGAATTCATGTTTTATATTAAGTGAGCACTTCTAAAAAGGATCTGTCACCCCTCCTGCCATGTCTACTTTAATAAATACTTGTATTCCCCATGTAATAACCATAACTTCTTACAACGGTGCACCGTTCCTCCGTTATTCTTCATAGAATTTAAAGGTACATTGACAGGTGGGTGTTACCATTTCCGTTGTATCAAAGGGGTGTGTCACTCCACATTATGACACCATCAGCACTGATTGGACAATGTCGGAGTGTAGACAGACACGCCCCCAGTTGGTAACATAGAGTTGTCAATTAATTCATAAACTTCTAGTAGGAATAACAGAGGAACAGCACAATGTAAAGATCTAGGGAAAGGTGTTGTAGAACGGTTATTTTATGGAGAATAGAATTATTTTCTATAACAGGTATGATGACAGGTTCTCTTTAACCATTTCACGGCCAGGGTATCTTCCCTAGTTAATGTCCGGACACATTTTTGGGTCTTCTGGTGTGGTTTTGAGGGCTATAACATATTTTTTTCATTTGGGTTACTCATATACTTTTTCCATCTTTTTTCGGTGATGCAAAGGACTTATTTTTATGTTATTTTATTTTTTTTTAACTTTTTGTTTTCAAATCTGGGAAAATATAAACAAAAAGGGAAGCGGAAAAATGTCTGTTTTTCACTTTTTCCATTTTTTTTTTCTTAATATCACATATCATATACGTAACATATCACATATGGGGGCTGCCATTTAACAGTATTTAATGATCTGCTTTACAACATACTCTTGGCCATAGGCAGCAATAGTCTGTAGCCGACTCATTAAGGTCTATGGGAGAGTTTTCTAAGCATGTTCTGAGCAGTGAGGGGATTAGATAAGCTGTGACATCATATATTGTCAGTAGTGGATGTAATGATGGCTCAGTAGTGTTATCTGTAGAGGTGTTATCTTCTATTGTGATCTTGTCTGTCTTGTTTGTGATATAAATGAGGTGAATGCTGCAATGAAAGTCCCTACAGAATTGGCAAGTGTCCATCTATTATTAGGCTTAGTAACCAGAGTGAACATTACAAGATAGAATACTTTAAAACAGATAGATAGATAGATAGTGAAATTAAAAATGTAATCACAAATTCTTAATTCTTAATTTCATATACTGTATTTCAAGCAAAAACTTGGTTTAAAAAAATAGGCCATTTCTAGGGATACATTCTCCTTAAGGCTGGGGCCCCACGTGGTGTAAATGCCGCGGAAAAAAACGCAGCGTTTTACAGTCCCTGTAAAGTGGATGGGATTCTAGAAAATCCCATCCACACATTGCAGAAAATATGCGCAGCGGACACTGACCTTTCCAAAACCATTGTGGTTTTGGAAATTGCAACATGTCAATTATACCTACGGTAATGCCGGCGGTTTCCCTAATAGGTATAATGGAAGAAGAAAGTCCACGGTTTTTCCCACAGCACTTTTTTGCTGCGTTTCCAGATTTAGGGTCTCAATCTCAGTCCCATCATGGCATATATAGAGATGTGAATGCACTGCCCTTTGCTTCGATGTACAATGCACAATGTACCAGATGCCATAAGAGATGAGTCCAGAACATTAAAAATTATGAAACTCATTAACAGAGCCACGGATGGGACTGAGATGATCATCTGCAGCCCTAAAGATAAGTCTATGAATATTCAATGCAATTTCATTTTATTATTATCAGACTAGATTAGATGTTTATATGTCTTTAATGTGTCGTTAATGGGTCTGAGTATTCACACAAGTGATAATAAGAATGGAAATGGAACCTTAACACAATTTGTTACAAACTCTAACTATACTTGCTGACTGTTTCCAGGTATTTCTACATAGCCAGCTAATACATAGCTAATTAAACAGCTAATCTGATGTCTCCGACTGATACATTCATGATAAATGCTATCAATATGCCAGTGGGGAGAGAACCTCTTTATCTCTATTTTATAGTGTATTAGTTATAATTATAAAGGCGTATTATGATTATGATAATAACATGATTCTTCACACAGGTCTGGAAAATGGCTTTTTAATTTTTATCCTGATCATACACCAGGTTCAGGGTTAAATACAAGTATGAAATCACCAACATCAATGATCCCTTTAATGTTCGACGCTTTCAGATAGGTCACAGCCTTCCTGCCCATAATAGAAGAAAATGACGATCGTACCGCACTGGTTCAGGTGTAGGTCGTAATACTGGTTCATTTCACCATTATGCTAAATATCTTTGCACTTGTTTTGTCGCTACGACAGTAAATGAGGTAAATATATAACATATATGTACTGTATTAGTCATAGCCATAAAAGGACTTTACCAGAAAGTCTTATAAAGGGGTGGTTTATTGCAAAACTATACCTGCACTTTTTAGTTACTGACTTCTGGGGCCCCAAACCTGAGAATGAAGAGGCTAGAGTGCTACTTTAGTTCTGCTCCTCTCTCTAAGGCTACAGGCACACCACCATAGTGGTTTATACTGTCCGCAAATACTGATCCATAAAAGTTATCCGTAATCACGGATATCCAAAAAGACGTATGATCCCCTACAATTGTCTGTGCCGCAAATGTGGACAAGAATAGGGCATGCTTCATAATTTGTGGTCCTTTTCTACGGCCTGGACACAGTGCCGAAGTGTGTATGTGGCAATAAAAATGAATGGGTCAGTACTTTTATCTGCACTACGGTCGTGTGCATGGGGCCTAAGTTTTCCCTGCACAGAGGTCCGTCCAGCTACCTAACTCTAGTTGGCCAGGAAGTCAGACAACACATTAATAAAGTGATAGCATATACTAGCTTTATGACATCACCTTACAAGACCCCTTTAAAGCCCTAAAGGTGTTTAGACTTGGGCACAGAATATAGGACAATATACAGCAATGTGGCATAGGTATAGGTAGACAGATACATTTCCCATAATTAATGTTTTTCCCCCAAAAAACGGCACCATGCCCACCCAGGGGCTGTATCTGGCTCACCCCCTTTCAAGTGAATTAAGCTGAACTGCAATACCAACTGGGTCCACCAGTGGAGCTCATCCCTCTAGATCAGTGATCTCGAACCTTTTAGAGACCGAGTGCCCAAACTGCAACCCAAAACCCACTAATTTATCGCAAAGTGCCAACACGACAATTTAACCTTAATACTGTGCGATCCACAATTGAGGACAGTTACAGACCTGCAAAGTATACGGTCATGTGAATGGGGTTTTACAGAGCTTTCAATGATGCAAACAAACTTTGTACTGCATCTGTGCATTGCACAGATCTGTTTTATAGTGACCGTGCAATGTTATTACGGCTTGTAATAATATCACATGTCTGCTATAAAACAGATACTGTGTGATATAAATAGTGAAGGGCCCCAACACAGCCCAATCTGCTCCACGGGGGCCCCCACACAGTCCAATATGCTCCACAGTGGCCCCCACACAGTACAATCTGCTCCACAGTGGCCCACACACAGTGCAGTCCGCTGCAACGTGGCCCCCACACAGTACAATTTGCTCCACAGTGACCCCCCCACACACAGTATACTCTGCTCCACAGATGGGTGCCCACGGAGAGGGCTCTGAGTGCCACCTCTGGCATAGGTTTGCCACCACGGCTCTAGATCATAAAGTAAGGAACCCTCCTCTATGGCTTCCGTAGGTTGGGTTTTGATAGAGTATGATCTTTGATACAATATGACAGAGATGTCACATTTAGGTTATCATTATTTTCCTAAAGGGTTCTCCTAAGATTACAACTTATCCCTATCTTTAGAATCGAGGATATGGGGCTGACTGAAATTATTTACATTTTAGGTGAAAAAAACTTACAATATGGTGGCTCAGTGGTTAGCCACTGTTTCCTTGCAGCGCTGGATTCCTAAGATTGAATCTGACCTGGGGCAACATCTGCAAGGAGTTTGTATGTTCTCCCTGTGTTTGCGTGGGTATAGGGAATGTAGATTGTGAGCCCTATATGGGACAGTGACTGACAATATCTGTAAAGCGCAGTGGGATATCTTGGCGCTATATAAGTAAGCATAATAAATAATAATACACTGCAAATGGCTAAATATTAGCATAGACCACAATCTAATGGCATGTTGTTTGCCGCTAAAGCCACATTGTAATGATTTCCATGTGTAAACAGGAGTCTCTTCCAGTCGGCATAGGCATAACTGGCTGTTCCCTGTCTGACTAAACTGTTTGTAACCTATTAAAAAAGAGCCCCATGAGCACGCCTTGTACAACTAGTCACAATAAACAGAATAATTAGATCATGAGTTGGATCTCGGCAAAACTCTAAAACTGCCTCATTTAACCTGACTTTTTTATTTATTTTTTATCATGCTGCTGTTTTAATGTTTTATAAGGCAAGAAACTAACCATGTGAAAGAATTCATACAATTATAGAACTAGTGGCGCCACCTACTGTTGGAATTGTATCTTCTTTTTAAAGGGACTGCTGTTGTCTATGAAACTGATGACATCATTGCTAGTTCATTTGCAATTAAGAGAAACTTTCAGTTCAGTAACTATTTTATTGTTTCTCAGTCTGACAGCTATTCACATAGTCTCTAGTACCTTATACATCAAGCATGATATATTAAGTAAATGAATTAGAACAAGAAGATTACTTAAAGGAGATGTCCGGCCTCAAAGGATTTGTCATACTGATGACCTATCCACAGGATACGTGATCTGTGGGGGGTCTGGAACCTGGACCCCACACTGATCAGTTTTTTCTGACAGCTCTGGGAGCCAGAAGCTACAACAGTGGGCCTATTCAAGTTATCGGAACGGTGCTGTAATTCTCAGGAACCACCGCTATACAGTGGACAGTGCACTGATACATGAATAAGAGCAGCAGCACACTGCTCTAAATTCCGCTGTCCAGAGACTGCTGGAACAGCTGATCTGTGGGGGGTCTGGGTGTCAGACCCCCACAGATCACCGACTGATGTCCTATCCTGTGGATAAGTCATCAGTATGAAAAATCTTCTTGGGTCCGGAAAACCACTTTTATAATCAATTTTTATTGAATTCATCTATGTCAAGTGTTCCATAGAAACCAAACAGCCTTGTATCTATGATTCAGAGCAGTGGTGGGCATACGGGCTGTGCAGCTGGTGCAGCATATTAGAGGGCACAACTACCTGTGTCTAGCACAAAGCTTTTGGACAACAACACACTTTCGGAACTAGAAGGGAATGTGTTAGAGGACAGCTGGTATTTAAAGAGGTTTTCCGACCTCAAATGCATTTTGGATACTGTTGATCTATCCACAGGATACTTCATCAGTATCTTTTCTGTGGGGTCCGATACCCAGACCCTTCACAGAGCCTGAAACTCTACACCTATAACATGAATAGGAGCAGATTGCATCTGCATCCCATCTACCGCTATAGCTCTCAGAACCCAAAAGCAGCTGATCTGTGCTGGGTCCAGGTGTTGGACCCCTGTTGATAGGTCATTAGTATCAAAAATGCATTAGGGGCTGGAAAACCCCCTTCATATTTAAAAAAAAACACAGGAGCATTACTTTAGAGGGTGCAAAAATTGCAATTGTAGCTGGGTCCTGCAAACCAAGGCACCCTTTCCCTTTATGAGAACACTAGTACTAAAATGACAGTTTGGGGGCCCTGTTGCAGATATAAGGTATTAAAGTTATGGCATTGACAGAGCCTACACAGTATGCCCAAGTGTTTCATAGTGACTTAATACTCTGCATGGCTCATCCAATGCTATATAGCCAGCAGGGGGCAGCATCACTGTGTGAAGTAGCAGGAGAAGAAACCTGTACGACTGTAGCAGCCCCATAGTGGCTACTACAGGGCCAATGCATTCTGATTGTGGCTATCCACTTGAATGCAGTAACTGGTGGCAAACCATGCTGGGATCCCAGAATATGCCAAGTTGTACGCTCCAATCAATAGCACATAGACTATGGCATCTTATGTCTAATGAAGTGTTCGATGTATATTCTAGGATTCCCTTCTAAGGCTATGTTCACACCTTGTCTGTTTTTGTTGTCATTAATGATGAAAAGATGTTCAGATAGGGTTGGCACGGTGGTGGCCATATAATGGGTAAAATCCTAGATTACTTATATTACTATTACGGCATTGCCTCTTCGTAATTCAAGCACTCCGCTGTGCACCAGATCTGGTATAACTCGTGACAACTTTTTGGTGTGAGATACAGTAAATTTGTCAGGCCAAGGTGTCTGTCCCTGACCTGGCCCACCTTGGTCTCTGCCCCCCTCTGCCCACTGGCGATCATGGCACAGAAGGGACAATGTGATACATTTTTGGAACAAGAAAGGGCCATGCACCAAAGATGAGCCACGCTTCCAACCATCTGTGCCAGAAAGAGGTCTGACTAGAAGGAGGGGTGGTGGAGCTGTGGTTGTGTGTGCAGTGTATGTGTTTCTGTAGTCAGTGTGTGATGGTGGCACAGCACAGGTTCTTGAACTGACATTTGCATTTACCTTGGCCGGGGCCTTAGGACACTCACCGCGGTGCAAGGAGCAGGAGGAAGGCAGTACTATAGCACCGGCAATCGGGGACGGGATGCGGCTATAGCCCCACAAGGTACACCATGTGTCACCACACTGTAAGTTGAGATAAATTCTGATAACTTGTATTTCCTGGGCTGAATGTGGTCCAGAGACCAGACCTCTATGCATCGTAGTGATCTATAACGCTGGCAGTCCCTAACTCCAGGGACTTGCAGTATTACAGATCACTATGATGCAAGGAGTTCCAGTCACTGCACCACATTTAGCCTGGAAAATGCAGGCAATATACAGTCCGGACAGTATTCGCCTGTGTGCATGGAGCCTTAGATGCTGCTGTCAGTAAGACATTTATCACAATTCTCCCCCCACACACACCATCTGCCCCTGACTGGTCCTGACTAAACATCCTTTATTATGTTGAAAAAATATACATATTTGGTATCGCCTTATCTGTACTATAATAGTAATGCTGCCCTTTAAGCAGATTCTCTTCCCAAATGCGGGAATAAGCCCTTAAAGGCATATTCCCATCTCAAGGTTCCTATCTATACTGCTAGTTTATGTAAGTTGAAGACTTTTCCTAAATATACAGTGCTGGCCAAAAGTATTAGCACCCCTGCAATTCTGTCAGATAATACTCAATTTCATCCAGAAAATGATTGCAATCACAAATGCTTTGGTAATAATATCTTCATTTAATTTGTCATCAATGGAAAACCACAAAAAGAATTGTCAAAAAGCCAAATTGGATATAATTCCACACCAAACATAAAAAAGGGGGTGGACAAAAGTATTGGCACCCTTTGAAAAATCATGTGATGCTTCTCTAATTTGTGTAATTAGCAGCACCTGTTACTTACCTGTGGCACATAACAGGTGGTGGCAATAACTAAATCACACTTGCAGCCAGTTGAAATGGATTAAAGTTGACTCAACCTCTGTCCTGTGTCCTTGTGTGTACCACATTGAGCATGGAGAAAAGAAAGAAGACCAAAGAACTGTCTGAGGACTTGAGAAGCAAAATTGTGAGTAAGCATGAGCAATCTCAAGGCTACAAGTCCATCTCCAAAGACCTGAATGTTCCTGTGTCTACCGTGCGCAGTGTCATCAAGAAGTTTAAAGCCCATGGCACTGTGGCTAACCTCCCTAGATGTGGACGGAAAAGAAAATTGACGAGAGATTTTAACGAAAGATTGTGCGGATGGTGGCTAAAGAAGCTCGACTAACATCCGAACAAGTTCTAGCTGCCCTGCAGTCCGAGGGTACAACAGTGTCAACCCGTACTATCCGTCGGCGTCTGAATGAAAAGGGACTCTATGGTAGGATACCCAGGAAGACCCCACTTCTGACCCAGAGACATAAAAAAGCCAGGCTGGAGTTTGCCAAAATTTACCTGAGAAAGCCAAAAACTTTTTGGAAGAATGTTCTCTGGTCAGATGAGACAAAAGTAGAGCTTTTTGGGAAAAGGCATCAACATAGAGTTTACAAGAAAAAAAAAGAGGCCTTCAAAGAAAAGAACACGGTCCCTACAGTCAAACATGGTGGAGGTTCCCTGATGTTTTGGGGTTGCTTTGCTGCCTCTGGCACTGGACTGCTTGACCGTGTGCATGGCATTATGAAGTCTGAAGACTACCAACAAATTTTGCAGCATAATGTAGGGCCCAGTGTGAGAAAGCTGGGTCTCCCTCAGAGGTCATGGGTCTTCCAGCAGGACAATGACCCAAAACACACTTCAAAAAGCACTAGAAAATGGTTTGAGAGAAAGCACTGGAGACTTCTAAAGTGGCCAGCAATGAGTCCAGACCTGAATCCCATAGAACACCTGTGGAGAGATCTCAAAATGGCAGTTTGGAGAAGGCACCCTTCAAATCTCAGGGACCTGGAGAAATTTGCCAAAGAAGAATGGTCTAAAATTCCAGCAGAGCATTGTAAGAAACTCATTGATGGTTACCGGAAGCGGTTGTTCGCAGTTATTTTGTCTAAAGGTTGTGCTACCAAGTATTAGGCTGAGGGTGCCAATACTTTTGTCCGGCCCATTTTTGGAGTTTTTTTTTTTTTTTTAACTCGTTTTATTGAAAATTGTGTACCAGACACAAGAAAAGGAAACAAAATATATATAACAGGTTGCACACAAGAAAATCAAAATTTGATACATAGTCACTCATAGCACTACATCACCACCTCGTCAGTCCATCGCCCACGCACCACTTGGACAACCCAATGTAGACTCGGTACATAAAGGGATATACAGAACACATATAATATCGTATAAATCAATTATACATAAAGAAGAACATGCAGTCAATAAATCAAGGAGAGCAGCAAGAATACAATCCAAGATTAGAGGTCGTGGATGCCCCCGGCGTCTCCCACCTCTCACAGGGTAAATAGATGAATGGCAGTACGCAATGAGGGAGCTGTATATTGAGTTACCGAAGAATTACACCATGTTCCCCACACCTTATGGAATTTCTGAGGACATCCCCTCCCCTTATACACAATCTGGTTGAAAGGAAGAACAGTATTAACAAGTTTCCTCCACTGAGATACTGATGGTGGTTTTGAAGCCATCCATCACAGTGCGATAGCCTTCCTGGCATAAAATAAAGACTCCCGCAAAAAAATTCTAACATGGTGTTGCCATAATTCTTCATCTAATATGCCAAAGAGGCATACCTCTGGGGTTAATGGTACAGGCTCGGCCAGAACTTCCACCAGGAGATCCACGACCCCTTTCCAGAAACTTTGTATGATCGGACAAGCCCAAATATGCCAAAAATCTGACTGCAGACAAGGACACCTAAGGCAACCTGGGTTTGGTAATCGTCCCATCTTGTAAAGACGGGAAGGTGTCAGGTAGCATTGGTGTAGAATATATGTTTGAATCAGTTTATTATTTGCTGAGGGTGACACATATTGAGGAGATTCGAGGATGTCTTGAAACATCTCATCTGTGAGAGTGGGGATGTGAGTGCGCCATCGCGTCAGGGCCGGGGCATCCAATAAGGATACCTTGGCCTGTATCAGGTGTGCATACAAAGTAGAGATCAAACCCCCAGGGCCCTGTGACCGAAGTATTCCGATAAGCGGATACTTAGATATATTGTCCATCTGATCTGGGAATTGAGAAGAGAGTGCATGTCGAATCTGTAGATATCTAAAGAACTGTGTTCTAGGAATGCCATAGGAGGAGCTTAGTGAGTCAAACGTTCTAAAAACGCCTTGGGTATATAGGTCATTAAGGGAGGATACGCCATACTGTGACCAGGTCTGAGCGCCAGGCAGGGCCAACAGCGCCGGCAGACCAGGGTTGCGCCAGAGCGGGGTCTCCGCAGGTACATCAGAGTAGGCAGCCACCTTTTTTGCCTGACGCCAAACCTGTCCCGCCAGAGCATGAATAGGCAACAATTTCCCCCTGAACAGGGTTGGCTGCTCCAACACTGGCCACAAAATACGCAGACCCAGGTGGTGAGCCAGATGTGCCTCGGACCCCGGTAGGGGATCAGACGAGAGCCACCTTTGGACAAAACGGAGCTGTCCTGCCAGGTAGTAAAGAAACAGATCAGGGAGCGATGTACCACCGAGCTGCTTCGGTCGTTGTAGAGATGACAACCTAAGCTTAGATCTAGAGTTCCCCCACACGAAGGAGATAATAAGGGAGTCCATTTGTTTGAAAAATCTAAGGGGCACAGACACAGCAGAATGGCTTAAAGCATATAGACATTTGGGCAGCACTATCATTTTAGCAAGGTTGATTCTACCAGCCACCGACAAAGGTAGTGCAGCCCAGAGGTTAAACTTGGCCCTAAAGTGTGAGATGAGCGGAAAAATGTTCTGTTCCAAAAAACTCTTATGGTCTTTAGATATAAAAATGCCCAAATATTTGCATGTTGAAACAGTCGTCAACCCACACACCACATCCCCCTCAGCTACACTCGACGCGCGGCCAATATGCATGTATGAGGATTTAGTCCAATTGGTCCGCAGGCCAGAATAATTACCAAACTCATCGATTACCGCCATGGCTCTGGGCAGGGACTGGGAGGGGTCACTCATGAACAGGAGCAAGTCATCAGCGTATAGTGCTGTCCTCTCCTCCCAGGTGCCTATCACTATGCCTCTGTATATGCGGTCGTTCCGGAGCAGTATTGCCAGAGGCTCCACCGCCAACTCAAACAGTAGCGGTGACAATGGGCAGCCCTGTCTTGTACCCCTACCTAGGGGAAAGTAGGAAGACAACGTGCCATTAATCGACAGCGCCACTCTAGGGGAACTATATAAAAGGGAAATCCAGGTAATGAACCCCTCTCCAAATCCGTATCCACGCAACACCTGCAATAAAAAAGGCCACTCGACAGAGTCGAACGCCTTTGTCGCATCTAAAGAGGCCACCGCCCAGTCATGTGAGGATGATGCACCAATCTGAGTTATCACTTGAACCCGTCTGAGATTATCCGATGTGGATTTTCCAGGCATAAAGCCTGTCTGATCCGGGTGAATAAGGTCGAGAACAACTGAATTGAGCCTCTTTGCCAACATTTTAGTAAGGAGTTTATAGTCTATATTAAGCAGTGATATAGGCCTATATGAGCCGCAGTCCAGCGGGTCCTTGTCAGGTTTAAGTAACAGGATGATAGTGGCATCGTAAAAGAACCCCGGGAGACTACGGCCCGCAAAGGCAGCATTGTAACATTCAAGCAACACCGGGAGAAGCAGGTCCCCATATTGGGCGTAAACCTCCACCAGGATGCCATCCGGGCCAGGTGATTTGCCCCTTGCCATATCTGCCAGGGCTCCCGAAAGTTCCTCCAGCGTAAAAGGGGAATCTAAAAAGGCACGTTGGTCATTTGACAAATTGGGAAGGGGGACCGAATCCAAATAAGTAGCAATTTCCCGTTCAGTGACTCTGAGCTTGGAGAGGTATAACTCACTATAATACCTATAAAATCTATCACGAATGGCCAAGCTATTGGACAACACCTCCCAGTCTCCGAATGCACCCACAGTATCGCAGGTGAGGCTGTGTTTTGATGTATCAGTTGAGCCAGCAGGCTGCTGGACTGGTTACCAAGTTCGTAAAATTTCTGTTTGCTAAAAAACAGAGACCTACGTGCCTTGTTATGTAGTATATGCAGATACTGTCTTCCCGTGTGTAACCACTGAGATCTAGCCTCATCAGTTGGATTAGCCACATAGGCGGCTTCGAGAGAAGCACACTGGGTCGCAAGGGTAGTTTCCAACATTGAGGACTCCCTTTTTATAAAGGAAATGGAGGACTTAATACAACCTCTAAGGTATGCCTTCGTAGTCTCCCACACGAGGAGTGGTGAGGTATCTGGAGTATTAATGTTCAAAAACATCTGGAGTTGGTCGGGTATTCTATCATGTGGTACAAATAGTTTTAACCAAAATGGGTGGATTCGCCAGCCCTGTCGTGGTCTGGCATCCGTACTACTATTTAGTTGGACCAACAAAGGAAAATGATCAGACACTGCTCTAGGTAGATAGGATATGGTCTGCAGCAGAGACCAGGCTCTAGTATTTCCAAAAACATGGTCAATCCTAGACAGAGTGACAGGAAAAAGTGCGGGTCCCCAGAAATCGGACCCGCCACAAATCCTGCCATCCTAGTTCATGAATCATTTTTGCCATTGTAGTAGGGCGAGGTAGCGAGGGGGAGTCCAGCTCCGTAGAGAACCGGTCTAAAGTAATATCCATAACTTTATTAAAATCGCCCAGACATAATACGATAGCTCCAGGGAATTTGGTCGCAAACTGCGCAGCCTGTTGGAGCACAGAGAGATCAGACGCCGGTGGCAGGTACACCCCCAGGATAACATACAGGACCGAATCAACCCAGGTCTGAGCAAAAACATATTGTCCCTCGGGGTCCCTTACAATAAGGCCCGGCTCCCACCTGAGTCTACGATGCACCAAGATGGATACCCCCCTGGAATAGGAAGTATGTGTAGAGTGAGCCACCCACTGAACCCATGGCTTTTGAAGTCATCTGGAATTGTCTGGAACTAAATGAGTTTCCTGAAGACATATGAGGTGCGGGTCAGCCCTCCTAATCTGGGAAAAGACTAGTGACCTCTTTCGTGGGCTACCCAGGCCCCTCACATTCCAAGATAGTACACTAAATGACGCCATGTTCGTCTAGGAATGTAATCATGGCAGTTCAGGACCTCAAAAATGACCCACATATGAGTGTGCAGCGCATGGCTGAGTGAGACACAGAGCAGTGTGCAGCAACCTAAGAACTGTATACAAACTAAATAAACCATTACACCCCTAATGGGTGTGAGACATATTACTGACATAAACAAAACAGTATTCGTTTAAAGAACCGTGGCTACAAATAACGGGGGTAAGAAGTGCACCCAAAATGCACCGGCACCTCGGGGGCCGCCAGCCAAAGTAATTATAAAGATACAGGATAATATGATAGTAAAACCGCACATTATCATAAAGCTATTATGCAGTACAACGAGAGCATCCCGTAAAACATATGTCCATATGTATGGTCCGACAGGACCCCTCACCACATGCCCTCAGGATTAGCGCCTCGGTGATCGAGGTAGAAGAGATAGCCAGTCCTCCACATCTTTTGGTGAAGTGAAGAAGAGGGACCTGCCGTCATGGATGACCCGAAGACGAGTTGGGTAGATCATGGAGTATTGTATAGCCTTTTCTCGCAGCTTTCTTTTCACGGCCACGAAGGACGCCCGGGTCTTCTGGAGAGCCGCCGAGAAATCTGGAAACATGGCCACTGCAGCTCCGTTGTATTTAAGCTCACCAGCCTGGCGTGCAGCCCGCAACGCCGTATCTCGATCTGTGCTATTGATCAGACGGGCCAACAAAGGCCGAGAAGGTGCGCCCTGAGGCGGCGGTTTAGCAGGAACCCTATGGGCCCGTTCCACTGCAAATATTGGTGAGAAGTGAGCCTCCGGCAAGACATTCTTCAGCCACCCCTCCACAAAGGCCCGAGGATCGTCACCCTCCGCCCGCTCCGGCAGGCCCAGAATACGGAGATTATTTCGTCGCAGTCTGTTCTCCAAATCATCTGCACGCTGGGTCCACAAACTTGCAGCCCTCTCCAGGTCCTGGAGCTTGGCAGGAAGTGGGTCAACAGTGTCCTCCACCTGAGAGACCCGATCCTCCACCTCACGCACCCTGTCTCGCAAGGCCTGGAAGTCCTGGAGGAGCAGGCCCAAGTCTATTTTTACCTCTTCAATTTTCCCGGTGAGCGAGGTAGTGCCAGCATGGATCGCCTCCAGTAGCTGTCCAGTAACTTGTTTTAAAGTGGGTTCAGGGTCTTCCTCTGGAAGGGCAGGAGAGGCTGCCTCTAGCGATGAGGATGCAGAAGCAGATGTAGCCCTGGAAAACCCCCTCAGGCGATCAGAGACAGAGGTTGATTGCGGGCGACTCATTTTAGAGAGTCGGCGGCCGCTTTTCCTGCGTGCCGTAAGGGTGGGTATGATGGCAAGGAGGAGGTGTGATTATGGAAAGACCAGGTCGATCTCAGAGAATTATAAGCAAGGTCTCTGGCCAAAAACAGTTGAACGGTAGGAGCCTTCTGTGTCGGGCCACCAGGGCCAATCAATCAGCCAAGGACAGGCGGTAACTCAACAGTCCAGTAGTATCAATGGCAACGTTCACTGGATTATAAGTAAAGCCTCCAAGAAAGAGCCGTCAGCGGAGCAATGAGGTAGACAGATTGCCAGGAGGAACTAGAGGAGGACAGGTGGTAACTCAACAGTCCAATAGTGCATACAGCAACCTTCACTGGATTATAAGTAAAGCTTCCAAGAAAAAGCCGTCAGCAGGGTGATCAACCATACAGGAGCACGCACCTTCAGTGGGCCAGAGACCGTTGATGGCCGCAGCAGACGTTGGCCTGCAGTGTTGCCCAGAGGAGCTAAAGGAGGGTCCCCCCCCCCCCCCCCACGTGCAGAGTGGCGAGCAGGAGAAAGGAGCACCGGCCCCCAGACCTCCAGGCAGGAACAGAGGAGTCAGTCAGGACAAGGCCCAGCTCGTAAGAGACTCCAGTCTCAGCGTCCCCCACCAGCCGATGTCCCAGTAGGTGAAGAGGAAAAACGGCCGCCGGCCACGAGGAAGGAAGGAAGACCGCGGTCCGCGCGGCAGCAGGATCAGCGGCGTCGGTGGTGTCAGCGCAGCCCCAAGCCAGCACACACGTGCAGCGGCACGAACGCAGCACAGGCCAGGGCAGCGCCGATAGTGGCAGCAGATTAATATGGCCGCCGGCCACGTGTAGCGGCTACCGACCACGGCCCAGCGGTGACCAGTATCGTCGGAACGGGAGTCCGGAGGCAAGAGGAGGACCCCTGGAGTGCAGCCCAGCTGACAGTTACCCCGGGCACCGGTAAGACAGGATAATATCCAGGCTTATTGAGCGGCTCTAAACGGAGCTCAGCTCACATGCGACCTGTCGCGTTGAGCACTAGCCACGCCCCCCCATTTTTGGAGTTTTGTGTAAAATGATCAATGATTTGACTTTTTTTTTTCATTCTCTTTTGTGTTTTTTTATTGCAAGCAAAATAAATGAAGATATTATTACCAAAGCATTTGTGATTGCAATCATTTACTGGAAGAAATTGAGTATTTTCTGACAGAATTGCAGGGGTGCCAATACTTTTGGCCAGCACTGTATTGCTTCAGCAATGTTGCTTTGTTTTCCTGCTATGTGAAATTATTCCTCATTGAAATTATTCATCATTGTTTACACATCATTTCCATAGAGCCGGACCTGTGTGATAAGATAGGACAGATGACATCACTCATTGCTCTCACTGTTATCTACAGCTCTGTGGTTCAGCTAATTGCAGTTTGCTGATAAAGCCTTGTCGGTTATTCCTCTATGTAAACACACAGATAACACTGAGTCCGTTCTCTTGAAGCATAGTGCATATTATTTCATCTGCATTTATATTACATTTCTAGTAATCTCATGATAAGTATTGTGATACTTCATAGTGTCCTGTTCAGCAAGCTGGGGGGAGGCGGCTATGACTGTTTGATAAGGAATACAGGAAGTGAGAAGAAGAGACAGCAGGCAAAGCTGCTGAAACAGGGAGATGGGAAAACCCCTTTAAATAGAGAGCCATTTCCTGCCCAGGGTACACTGGGCAACCTCTTATGTCAGTGGGTTGCACTGTGGGAGAGGAACACTCAGCTTCTGATGCAACTCTTCAGTGCAACCATCATGAGATGCAACTTCCAGAGCACTGACCGCACAGTCACCTACACCAAGTGAAATGACACCTACCCATTAATGTCATACACAATACACAGTGCAAGTCATACATTGCACACATGTGAATACAGCTGAACATGTAATATAACCTTTGCAATCAAAAACTCTGAACATGCCACATCGTGGCACACTGTGCCGATGCAGTGCCTCTGCCAGGCCGCAGTCGCAGTGTGAACGGTGGCTGAATCCCTCCAATGCCCAACCACACAACAGCTCCAATGGACAGAGGCGAGAACAACCATCTGTTTAGGGTGTGTGTCCACACCCCCTCACATGTACACCTGTGATGTCATACATTCCTATATCCTAACGCCTCATATGATATTCTGCAAAGAGATGCAATTTAGTGCACACAGGCAATAATACAATGGGTTTATACACCACAAAGAGATGAAGGCTATGTATATGTATGTTCATGATGAGTGTGAACTGCTGCAAATACTCCATGATCCCCTGCTATCTGCTACTTGTCAGCACCAGCTATTATTTTAAGCCCCTGGTTGGTGACGGAAACCTTGTCCTGGGTGTGACCTGTCAGTTCAGTGAGTGATGTTTTTCTAGCCCTAAATATGTTTTGAATGTCCACATATGAGGAAGCCAGTGCGGCGCTGAAAGGGTTATCATGGCATTTTATTGAGGCCTTTATTTCCCAGCATTGGTGTGACTTCGCTTCAGCCACTTAAGCTGCGTGGGGAATTGGGAAGGAAGTGTTGCAAGATCATCAGGCAAAAACAAACAGGACAGCACCTCCAGGCAGCCCGACATACAAGAGCCGTCTACTTAATCCAATTATTGGATAGATATATTGTTAGATTTTTACGTTCATTTTTATTATGTTTTATGGTCAAAATTGAGCTGGTTTACATATACCACTCCTAACCATGGCCAGCTCCCGGCCATTCTCTTAGTAGGACAGGGATAAACTTCAATACCACAACCCAAGGACAAGAGCGGTGTTGTTTCTGAATAGACATTACCTATTTCTATATGTTCTACTCAGAGGACATGTCTGGTTTGGGTAACATGGAGTGTGTGATAGCCAAACACTGTCCCATACTCAAATGATGACGTAGGTACGCCACTGGTTCCAGATGCAGGGATGTACCTACCATGTAAGCAGGCCATGCAGCTGCTATGGGGCCCGTGGGGTGAGGGGGCCCGGCACTGATCTCTTGCTTCTTTCCTGACAATAATTTACTGCAATATCTTGCAGCCGCCACTAGGGGCAGCACAGTATAAGGAGATTTTTACAGCTTCCATTGAATTTAATAGTAGCTATATTAATTCCTATGCACTGATCGTCCCCTAGTGGTGGCTGTGGGAAGCAAGTTTTATAACTCAGAGATGTATAGAGATCTACCAATGTATTTATTTCAGTTGCCAATTGTGAATACATTTAAAATATGGAGACTGATTCATACAAGGCATGTCAAAAGTAGTAGTTTTTAGCGTATGGTCATAAAAATGCGACTTTTCCCCCTATTTGCTTCACACCCCAACAAGTTTACTTACCCAAATAATGGCCAAAATCTACGCCAGCCCTTAACTAGTGGAGATTTTAATTTATGGTGCCAAAATGATGCCTCCTATTTGACGCACTTCAGTCTGACATGGCTGTTTTTTATTAAAAATTCCTGAACTTTATAATAATATAATAATACATTTTATTTATATAACGCCAACATATTCCGCAGCACTGTACAATTTGTAGGGTTCAAGTACAGACAAAAAAGATACATTACAAAGAAATAGTCAATTCACACACTGGGACTGAGGGCCCTGCTCGCAAGAGCTTATAATCTATGAGGTAGAGGGGGTGACACAGGAGGTAGCAGGGGCGGCAACGGAGGTAGCATTGCTTGTACAATGGTTAGACAATTTTGTAATAGAGGTTACTGTCATTACACATATATAAGCTGTATGAGCCGTCACCAGTCGTGTCCTTTAACGTGCAGATGGTGCCTGAACATATAGAGTTAGTCTGATACGGCATCATATCCTGTGGGGTAATGCTGGAGCATAAACAGAAGAGGGTACGTTTTAGGGATTCTAACTACGGAAGGGTTTACATTAGGAGTTGTGATAGGCCTGTCTGAAAAGATGTGTCTTTAGTTTACACTTGAAGCTGTGGAAATTGGGGGTTAATCTGATAGTCTGGGATAGAGCATTCCAGAGAAGTGGTGCAACTTGGGAGAAGTCTTGAATACGAGCGTGGGAAGTTCTGATAATAACTTTATAAAAACACTTTACTACATTTTGCTATGGGTTCCTGTGATACCTATGTACGTCCCTGCTGCAATCCACAGCACTATAGATCTCTATGATGCAGTGAGTTGCAGCTGTTTCCTAATATGCGTCTGTCACATGGACCATGTTACTTGGAACAGACACAGCCATCTGAATAAGCACTAACACTGCAGGAAGGTGCATGTATATACCACACTATATAGGAGATATATGAGCATAGTGTTCCTGTACTTGTATTATAGTCTACCTGTCTGTAAAATGAGGTCACTAAGGACTTGTCTCTGATGTCCATATAAACCATCATGTCAGAGCCTTCAGTTAGAACCTTTAGTACCTTCAGAACCTTCCGCCCATAGACTTTGATGCAAAAATAATGTTTTTTCCATGGAAGTTGATTGTACATTTCAGTGCATTTAAAAAAAAAAATTTAAAATTGTATACTGACATGTACCGATGAGATGGAAATCAACAGGACTATCTTTGGGCTTCCATCAAGTGACTACACACCACAGTCTGTCAGCAGTGGGACAGGGCATACTATTGCGGTCACCAGGCTGCACCCAGCTCCTCAGTGACCGATGTACTGCTTGTCTGGCTGGCCTTCAAGGAGCAGTCCCAGGGTGCCTACTAGAGCTCTTTGTGGGCAAAGGAGTGAAGACATTCACACAGGAGACACCGGGACCTTTGCTATAGAATTCTTTGTTCTTTGCAGATACAGCTGAACAGGATTCCTCCAGACGCAGATGAGTTGGAGCCGGTACATAGCTCATGTCGACCGGGACAGCGGTACAGGACCAGAATCTGGGACCAGTTGGAAAGTACGCAGCTCCACTGCGTGATCTGACTTCCAGAAACTTCCCAATGCAATGACCATGCGATGACCTGCACCAACCCAAGTGACTTGTACACAGTGCAAGTAATATATCAACGCAATACAATATGCTATACAAGCTGAGGAACAACGGCTAGAGTAAACCAAGTTGTGTCACACAAGTTGTGTTTCCTAACAGATTATATCTGATTGGTGGAGATCCTAGAATGGAGATCCTTTGTGATCTTATTATCAATGCACAGTTCTAACAAGTGGGGATAGTCCAAAGAAAGAACCCCTTTAAAGTTGTCAACCATCCTGAATTTTTGGAAACAAGTCAAATTTAGGCATGTCCCAGCCTTAAAGGAGTTGTGGTTTACAAAGAATCTGCCATCTAGTTTAGGGGACTGTCTCAGGGGTGGGAGTTTGACGGACATTAATGTTGGTTTGCACGCGTTTACATTTATGAGCTTTATTGTATCAAGATCAATCAATGCTGGGCTGAGCGGCCACATCCTGGTAGTCAGAGGCGTAACACGAAGCTCCTAGACCCCAATGCAAAATATATAACCAGGTCCCTTACCATGTGCTATCTATAATACTGGTGCCTTCTTATGGTGCAGAGAGGCCTTTGGGCCCCATGAGTCTTCAGGGCCCAGTAGCGATAGCTACATCTGCAGCCCCTATAGCTGTGCCCCTGCTTCTAGTCTCGGCAAGTATCTTTTTATTACTATTGCATTTAACAACCAGGCCTCACTTTTGCTAAAATAGAACAGTGAGCCTAAAGATGCTACAATACTGTCCAGTAGCCCAATATCGCCACCTACAGGCCGGACATGATCATGATTATTCTTAAATACGTTCCTTCAATTTGCTCCTATTCTCTGAAGGTCGCGTCCTTATCTGACTCTAAAATCATTGCCATATATTATATTGTGCCAAATCAGATTTTTATCTATTTTTTTGCTATTTTGCTTCGTACAAATGGTCGACACTTTCTGATTATTGTATGACGACAGCCACGGGGCAAAGTCCATTGTAAGATTAGAGGTAGCGGCGGAGCTGCGGACTAGGAATTTCCTCACGAGTTATACATTCCAACACTTGATAAGAACATCAATACAGTATGTCTCCTACTCCTGCAAAGATATTGAGGGTGTGCACAATATCTCTGACACTCTGTTACATGTGCACTTATGTCTTCTCATCATGTTCAGATTAAAATCATTGTAAAATTGCATTTTTAGGTGCATTACTTTTTGCAATTCAATACTTAGACCTGCATTGGTCAACCAATAAAAAAATTGAAATAAATTGACCACTAAGTGCAGGGAGCAGCCAAAGGAGAAGATTTTTTTTCTCGGATCCCTGTGCTCCTGCTTATGCTTAAGGCCAACTCGGCAGCACCTGTCAAACCCTTACAAGTGCCAGGCTGCTAGACTACTATGGTAGAGCAGAGAGCCATTAGCTACCTGCCCCACCATCCAGCAGGCTATGAGATGCCAGAAGCATGCTGACAATGTGATGTCAGCAACCCAGAGCAGGTGGCGGGGGTCAGGTGATGTCACATCACTGTATCCTGCTGCCAGCACTGGGCAGAGACCATGAAGACTCCCAGGTTGGGTAAATATTTTTTCTAACAGCTGCATATGAGGGGACTTTAACCCCTTCCCACTGGAGACATTTTTCGATTTTCGTTTTCGACATATGAGAGCTTTATGTTTGCGGGACAAATTGTTCTTCATAATGGTCCCATTTATGATTCTGTACAATATACAGGGAAGCTGGAAAAAAAAAATTCAGAATTGGGTGGAATTGGAGAAAAAGTGCATTTGTGCGAATTTCGTACAGGCTTCGTTTTTGCTGTGTTCACTCTGCAGCCAAAATGACATGTCACCTGTATTCTGTGTTTCTGTATGAGTCCGGGGATACCAAATTTGTATAGTTTTCTTTACATTTTAATCTCTGAACAAAAATCTAAAACTTTGCTTAAAAGTTTTTCTACTATTCTACTAATTTTTTTATTACTATTACGACTGATGTCCAGAAGGGTTTAAAGAGGACCTTTCAAGTCTTCATGTATATGCGGTTTTACATAACGCTAGAAAGCTGACAGCGCGCTGAATTCAATGCGCTGGAGATATCGGCGGTCTTAGTTTCACCGTTCACCGTCAGAAGGGCGTTCCTGACAGTCTAGCTGCGCTGTGGGGAACGCCCTCCCTGACAGTTCTCGTCCATAGCCCTGTACTGGGGGGGCGTTCCTCACAGCTCAGCGTCATCACTGGGCGGTAAGGAGCGCCCCCTCTGACAGTACAGTGCTATGGACCAGCACAGTCAGGGAGGGTGTTCCTTGCCACCCAGCTAGACTGTCAGGAAAGCCGTTATGACAGTGAACGGTGAAACTATGACCGCTGATATCTCCAGCGCATTGAATTCAGCGCGCTGTCGGCTTTCTAGTGGTATGTAAAATCGCATATATATATGAGGACGTGAAAGGTCCTCTTTAAGGGGCAGCTCACATGCAGGAAATTAGCTGAAAAATCTGCCAGTTTCTTCTATTGTTCATGAAGGTGCATCATTATTGAGTGGGGACATTAGCAGTGATTGAGAGTAGATGAGAGGGCATTATTAGTGAGTGGGGGCACAAGAATGGGCATTATCATTTAGCGGGGCGCAGTGGGAGTAGTATTACTGAGTGGGGACACATTTGATACATTATTATTGAGTGGGAGTGTAAATGGGACTTTATTACTGAGTGGGGCCGCTTCTGAGTACACAATACGGGGCTGGAAGCAGAAAGCTCTGTCCGTTGTCTAGCGGCCCGGGGCTTTCACTATTACTCAGCTCCCAATGAATTCAGAGCTGAAATGCAGTGATGGTGCTGGGCTGCTATACAGTGGACTGAGCTTTCGGCTTCTGGCCCAGTAATGACTATAGGACAGGCGCCAGAAACGGCTCC
Source organism: Leptodactylus fallax (assembly GCA_947044405.1). Taxonomy (NCBI): domain Eukaryota; kingdom Metazoa; phylum Chordata; class Amphibia; order Anura; family Leptodactylidae; genus Leptodactylus; species Leptodactylus fallax. The sequence goes on from CAMRHE010000270.1 coordinate 2,023,176, forward strand.
ATACAGATGATTGGGCCGTATGTCAGCCCCTTATCGATCATATATTTATGGCCTATCCTGAGGATAGCTCATAACAAAAATAAGCCCGGACAACCCCTGTTGTTGAAGTGGAGTGGCTGAGCAGATTTGTTACAGTGACGTCTGCTAAGACAGTGAGACAGCCCAGAAGGAAACCACGGTAGGTTGGTGGGTACAAATCCAATTACCAGAAAGGCCACAGTTGGGATGCATGAGGCATTGACCTGAGAGATTCTGCTGGACAGTGTAGTGCAGCAAGAGGTTCGTGCTAAAGACTGTCCATGTATGTCCTGGAAGATTCAAGCACTTGCATCTGTATTTGGGTGTATTGTAACCATCAAGCGTCTTAGCCTTATATCATAGCTGTTGTGTGAAGGAAATAAAAATGTTCTATTTTAACCAATATGCTGTGACTGTTCTTTGAAGTGGGGCTTTATGAACACCACATTACATGTTTTAGAAGTGTGGAACATTATTTTAGCATTACATGAAACTTCTAATCACATTTATCTATTAGTAAGTAACTAAGGAGATGCATAAAAAAAAAAAAGAGTAAACAAGAAATGAATTTTTATTAGACATTTATTGAAGTCAGGACATGTGATTAAATGGTCACATTAATAATGGTCACATATCTATAGACATAAACAATAATGAGGTATACTGAGTGCACATGTATCATAGAAAACAGAAAATTGCTCCAAAACAAGACAATCTTATCCTGTTTTTTTTTTTTTTTTTTTTAAACATAACAGTACCATAAATTTTCAGCAGATGGTGCTCTAAATACAGTAAAATATCCAAGTTTGTTGTCCTTTAAGAGAACTCTAAGCAACTATATATACGGTATACATTGTGTAACATATATACTATATATAGTCACACATATGTTATTTGGAGTGCTATAATGGTATTATAGCATAATTGTATAATGTAAATGATTTTGCAGTGCGCTCAATTTTATTAACAAAATGTATGAAAATGATTATACTGCTAAATAAAAAAACAAGCCTTGACAACTAAATAGATAGTGGGAAGACCAGCAAGCTGAATATAAGCTTTTAGTGGTACTTTGGATGAGCTTAGGGGGTTATCCGGCCATGACAAGTTCTACAAGATAGGCAGTGACTTGCTGATCGATGATGTTTTGCACCCCAGTTTTAATGGCATGGCTGGTCGGAAATGTGCGCAGTCCCTCCATTCATTCCAATGGGACCACAAGAGATAGCTGAGTGCTGTACTTTGTCTACCAGTGGTCCCAAATGGAAATGTGAAATGGAGCGGTGGTGCACAGGAGTGATGGCGCACAGGAGTGATGGCGCACAGTAGTGGTGGCGCACAGGAGTGATGGCGCACAGGAGTGGTGGCGCACAGGGGGTGGCGCACAGGAGTGATGGCGCACAGGAGTGGTGGCGCACAGGAGTGGTGGCGCACAGGAGTGGGTGCATACAGGAGTGGTGGCGCACAGGAGTGGTGGCGCACAGGAGTGGGTGCACACAGGAGTGGTGGCGCACAGGAGTGATGGCGCACAGGAGTGGTGGCGCACAGGAGTGATGGCGCACAGGAGTGATGGCGCACAGTAGTGGTGGCGCACAGGAGTGGTGGCGCACAGGAGTGATGGCGCACAGGAGTGGGTGCACACAGGAGTGGTGGCGCACAGGAGTGATGGCGCACAGGAGTGGGTGCACACAGGAGTGGGGGGGTGGCACACAGGAGTGGTGGCGCACAGGAGTGATGGCGCACAGGAGTGGTGGCGCACAGGAGTGATGGCGCACAGGAGTGGTGGAGCACATTTAGGACCAGCTGCACCATTCAAATTGGGGTGCAAAACACCCCAGTTCTTGTGATTGGTGGGGTTCCACCACTTGGATGCCCATCAATCAGCAAGTTACCTGTGGATAGGGGTTAACCTGTTGTATCCGGAGAGCCCCTTTAAGTATCACTACTTTATTGCTTAACACTTGCCAGTTGAAGAAACTTTGCAATGTACTTGCTCTATGGAAATTTGGTAATTCCCGAGACCATGTGCCCTCACCCTCAGTATATCTGGTAACATTCGCTGTCCATGCATCACCTTTCTGTAGTGCAGCTGCTGCACTAATACATATTCCATTAGCACAAATCCAATATAATGCATATTTTTTATTTTTATTACATTTTTCCCTTGATCTCTTCTGTACAGGCCGCAGCAGGCGTCCACTGAGGTCTACCTGGCAGCACTTATTGCTTGTCTCGGCTCCGTTTCTCCATCATGCTGTCTTAGTATCACCATTTTATGTTCATGGCTCCTCTTCCCAGCTTGTCCTCAGTTACGATTTCTAAATTTCCTGTAAACCAGTGACTACTCAACTGTTGCAAAAACTACAACCCTGTTCACTTTGCTTCTGTTTACCTGAGTGAGGCCTGTAAGGAGCCAAAGGGGCACAGTACCTTGTACAGTACAAAGTTTCAGAAGGGTGAATACTATAAATTCCTTAGACTCCACCTCACCACTGCCCACAACAATCCTATCATAGCATTAAAGAGGTTAGCCAGGACTCAACTGAAAATGGGATCAGCCTGCAAACTGTATCATAGCTGGCCACATACACACTGTTCCAGCACAAGATGTTGAAGTGACTGCAAGGGGTTAACTTCACCTCTCACCCAGGCTGCAATCTGATCATAAATCACACCATATGGACACAGTTCACACAGCCCAGATACACGCTGCTACCACCTATCAAAATCCGGGCTATCACTGGTACTTCAGACACGTTTACAGGGGCATCTCAATAAATTAGAATATCTTTGAAACATTCATTTCAGTAATTAAATTAAAAAAGCGACCTCCTATATTTTCTAGATTCTTTACACACAGAGTGTTCTATTTCAAGTGTTTTATTTCTGTAAATGTTGATTATGGATTACAGGTAATGAAAACCCAAATCTAAGAAAATTAGAATATTGTAAAAAAGTTCAGTATTGTAAATTCAGTGTCACCTGCCAAGGTTTCCTAAGCCTTTAAATGGTCCCTCAGTCTGGTTCAGTAGGACACACAATCATGGAAGACCCTGATTATGGATTGTATTACTGAAATGAATGAACGTTTCACAGATATTCTAATTTATTGAGATGCTCCTGTAAGTGTCTCTCCTTCAATGTCTGAAGGTGCCAGCAAAAGAAACTTTGCATTGTACGTTCTCTATAAATATCTTGTAATTTCAAACATCTGAGTCATTAGAGATGAGCGAGTCGGTCTGGAATAAACTGGATTTCTCCAAATTTTCCAAAAGTATCAGGTTTGATCAGAACCCAAAACTTTTACACATGAATCACCATTATACATATATCCAGCCTCCTGGATTGCATTTTGTGCCCCAGGGGACCACTGAGACCTGTGAGTGAACCTCAGGATCACGTGGGGAGCGCCGACGACATGACGCTTGTGTTATAGAGTCACTCAGACTGAGCATCTACCAATAATACGTTCTCTTTTGCAGTATAAATGCCCAGCCCCTCAGTTACCATACACTTGCTTTGTGCGCTCTCCAATGTACACAGACAGTCATATACTGTATAAAGTGAATGCGCCAGATGGGAGCTTTGGACGGAAGCTGCCCAAATATTGAGCAGGACACTTATTTTTTCTACTAGTGGATATTTCATGAAGTGTCTCCCACTGGAATTTTGGTGGTGGATTCTGCCACGAAAATTCCACCATGTGAATTTAGCCTTGGAGCTGACATGGCAACGTGCTGCACTACTGGAAACATCGTTGCTGCATCTATGAAACATTCCAATCTCAGAACTTTGGTATGTATAAAAGGTGCATGCTGGGAGAATGGGGTCTGCACAGGATAGTCAAAATGTAAAAAAGGTGCGGGATAGCCTATAGTTTAATGTTTATAAGGTCACCAGGAAACTTAATATCAAACCAGCCATGGTGCATTGTAGGGGACATTATACTCAGCACCATCATACCTTTAGATAGTCCAATAGATGGCCTCTTTAACAAATATGCAAGTGAGGCTGAAGAGCAATGAGGGTGTACCAGAAACTCAAATTTTCAAACCAGAGTACGGAGCCCCTTTGAGCTCTGGCACACCCCATTGTACTCAAGGTTCTGCTACACTGCATGAGGAGGATTTTATTTATTTCTTATCCATTAGACTACAGTATCCTGCTTGACTTGCATTTATGGAGGAATTGACTACTAGAATGAAATGCTTTAATTTCTGAAAAGTCACAAGTAGAAGACTGCCGAACCTACATGGAATCACTATGACCAGTAGACATTTGACCTTGGTTCATTGCCAAAAATGAGTAAGTCAATACATGGACCATTTTTCCCAGCCCGAACACAGTCGTGTGAAATGGCCTTAAAATAATATTTGATCCAAGCAGTGGCGTAACTAGGAACACCAGAGTATAACGATCGGAGACCCAGGGGAGGATACAAGCAAAAAAAACAATGTTACCTACCTGTACGCACTCCATGCTACTTCGGCCATCTTCAATGTTGGACCAGATCTCACGTGAGCTGAGCCAGCATCACGACGCATAATGACGTGGCCCGGCCCACGTGACGTCACCAAACAGGCCTGAAGCCCGCGGAGCGTAGGATAGGTAAGTAACAGTGTTTTTTATGTTCCCTCACCTCCCCTGGGCCTCCAATCGTTATACTCCGGGGTCTGAAAAGACCCTGGGGTATAATGACAGCAGTGTTTGTGGGGTTCGCGGCCCACGGCCTTACTTACCGATCCCCGCTCCTGCTCACAGTCACCTCCGCCTCCGCAGAATGGGAAGTGCAGGCGGCCATGAGCAGGAGCGGGAATTGGTAAGTAAATAGGGCCCGTTACCTGCTGGATCCAGGGTTTTAAAACCGATCATCCTTTCCCAGGGTCAAGAAGGAATTTTTCCCTGTGTCACAGATTGGCTGTGTGTGTCCAGGTTTTTTTTGCCTTCTTTTGGATCAATACCTTTACACATAGATCTTATTATTAATAATAAAATAACATTAATAATATTAGAATGAGTGTAATATAATTTAATAATAGCAATAATAATCAGATATTGAGATAATAGATTAGTAGTAATTAGATAAATACTATAATAATAATAGGTTTTTATTAAAACGTTTAGCGACTTTGATCCAGGGTCACGAGGGAATTTGTCCCATATTGGCCGATGTGTCCAGGGTTTTTGCCTTCTTCTGGATCAACAGTTTTAGGGTTAGGGACCTTAGCCTCAATAATCGTTTAGTATTAATATTGTCAGACTGTAATTATAGTTTAATATTAGGAATAGTAACAATAGTAAAAAAAAATGTATTTCTATTATCAGAATCCATAACAGTGTAGTGTTAATATTGTCAAATAGTGATTATAATTTAATTCTAGGAATAAAAACAGTATTAAAAAAACCCTATAATAGTAATTAAATAAATATTATATTAATAAGTAGCAACTTGTTAGTGACTTTGATCCAGGGTACTTTAACCTTTCACTTTTTCCTGGGGTCAAGAAGGAATTTTTCCCTGTGTCACTAATTGGCTGAACGGGTCCAGGGTTTTGCCTTCTTCTGGATCAACACTTTTAGGGTTCAGGACATAATCAATTATCAATAATAGAATAGTGTTAATATTGTCAAGCTGTAATTATAGCTGACGCTAGGTTCACACCTGCACTTGGGTTTGTGTTCTTTGGGTCCGCTTGGGGACCCAAAAAACAGAAACCCAATCTGCTTAAAAAGTGGTTACCCGCAGAAACCCCCAAACCCCATAGACTATAATGGGATCTTCCGAGTTTCTGCCCAAAAAATGCAGAATGGGGGACAGAATCCCCGAACAGAAACTGAGCGCAGGTGTGAACCCAGCCTTAATATTAGTAATAATAAGAATAGTGACAAAATATATATAAAAAGTATATTAGATTAATACTATGATAATATAGTAATACCAAGGAGAAAAAAATAGTATACAGCAGCTTTAGGGTTAGGGAGTTTATAATAAGTAATAATATTGCAATAATAATAATAGTGGTAATAATAATAATAATAATAGTAATAATAGTATCTACTAGAAATAAATTATTTAATACAAATATAAACTTGTGTATCCTCTCCTTTTTGTCTAGTAAAGAAGAAAAACATTCCAAGGTAATGTAGAGAGTTGGACGAATCTCACGAGATTCATTTTGTCGAATATTTGCGAGGTTCAGCCATTCAATTTGTTTTGGGCCAAACTTGTTAGGTATGCAATTTCTGTTAGTACAATCTGGGGTCTCCTCAGACCTCAGAGCATAATAAGTAGAGGTCCAGGGAAGGTGAGTAAAAATGACAAGCATTGCCTCACCTCTCCTGGGCGACCAGCAGTCCCCCGTCATCATCTTTATGCTTTTTCTGGCTTCTAGCTGATGTCACATACCCTTGTGTCACAGTGTTATGACATCAGTGTATCCCACGTGACCACTGAGGCCTAATCACAGGCTCCAATGGTGACCTCAGGGTGTGTGACATGAGCCAGAGACTGAAAGGGGCCTCAAGAGGATGGCAAGGACCACTAGACACCCAGGAAAGACGAGGAAAGGTGAGTATAACTGCTTGTTATTTTCCCTCACCTCCCCTGGGCCTCCACTTATTATACACTGGGATCTGAGGAGACCCCAGAGTATAATAGTGTTTTGTGGGTGATGAACCCCAAAAGTTTTGGGTTTGGGTTGAATCCAAAATATTTGGAGAATTTGTGTTGAATCTGGTTCTACGCAATTTGATCCACAATGGCAGATCAAACGTACGGTCATGTGCATGGGCCTTAGGCTATTGAAAGTATAAAGTGGACAAAAATGCGCCTCAAGTTGAAGCAATTTTTGGTTATTTCTGTGACACCGTAGACCACCAACTCTTCCTCACTATGCTCCACGCTATTGGTCTCCGCTCTCTATTGCTTTTCTTCTGTCTTTCTGACTGCTCATTTAGTGTATTATTCGCTGGTGCTATTTCTTCTCCTCTGCCCCTTGCAGTTGGGGTTTCTCAGGGCTCGGTCCTAGGTCCCCTCCTCTTCTCTCTCACTGCCCCTATTGGACAAACCATCTGCAGATTTGGCTTTCAGTACCATCTTTAGGCTGATGACACCCAACTATATACCTCATCCTGTGACATCACCCCTGCACTACTACAGAACACCAGTGACTGTCTCTCTGCTGTCTCTAACATCATGTCTTCTCTTTATCTGAAACTGAATATTTCAAAAACTGAACTTCTTGTGTTCCCTCCGTCTACTAACCGACCTAACCCTGATATCTCCATTACTGTCTGTGGCCTTACTATTACCCTGAGGCGGCATGCCCGCTGTCTGGGTGTTGTATTTGATTCAGATCTCACCTTTACCCCACATATTCAGACACTTGCACGCTCTTGCCACCTGCACCTCAAAAACATCTCTAGAATTTGCCCTTTTCTCACCGTGGAAACATCAAAAACCCTCATTGTCGCTCTGAATCTCTCTCATCTTCACTATTTCAATTCTCTTCTAATTGGGCTTCCTCTTACTAAACTCTCCGCACTACAATCTGTCCTGAAAGCAGCCACCAGACTCATCTTTCTGTCACTCCACTACACAGACGCATCTACCTTGTGTCAGTCAATGTACCGGTTGCCCATACACCACGGAATACAATATTAGATTATCACACTGACCCATAAATCCCTCCATAGCACAGCACCCCCTACATCTCCTCCCTCGTCACTGTCTACCGTCCTAACCGTCCTCTCCATTCTGCCAATGACCTTAGACTTGCATCCCCTGTTATCCGATCATCCCACTCCCATCTCCAAGACTTTTCTCGAGCTGCCCCGGTGCTCTGGAATATTCTACCCTGGACAATCCAATTAATCCCCAACTACAGCAGCTTCAAAACGGCCCTAAAATCACATCTGTTTCAGTGGCTTATCACATGACCTGACCACATTGTTCTACACCTCCGTACACTACACTAACTTTCCAACCTTCCTCCTCTATTCCTCAGATCTGGACCCCTCCATCTAGAAGTTATCCTGCACTCCATGCACTTAGTATCTGTATATTCCCAGATACCGGCTGGTGACGGCTCATACAGCTTCAGTTATATGACCTTATTTATTAACAGATGGTTGGACCATTGTATCAAACAAGCCCTCTGACCTCTTGTGTCCCCCTATTTCCTCATAGAATGTAAGCGCTTGTGCTCAGGCCCTCACTCCTATTGTTTGACATGTTAATTCTTTGTCACATTGTAATGTCTAATACTGTCTGTTCATGTGTCCTCTGATAAATAAAATTATTATTAATATTAACTCAGCCCTTGCACAACACGCAACACTTTTTTGGACAGTGGGCAGAACATGGCAGGCCAGGGCAGGCATTAGTTATATCAGAAATCTACGCCAATTCCTGACTAGCGTAGATGTGAGATCAGGCGCACCTACATGCCCAAGAATTATTAAGAGGCCGGAGAGACTTTTACCTGTCAGAGAATCAATTAAGACTGAAGTAAGAATCGCCGGTCATAATAAATCCCCTCAATGGGTACGCGAAAATCACAAACAGCATGCAGATGCCTTCCATCTGTAGTCCATGTTACTAGCGATACTCTGACAACAGCATCTGTGCAGTGTGACATTTTTCAGTGGACCAAAGTGGACTTCCTTCTGCTTTTAGGTTTTGTTTTTTTTTTTTGAACACATAGGAAGAATGGATGACGTAAAATCACAGACAGCAAACAGAAGAAAAATGGACATGGATGTGTATATAAGAGCTTTAGTTGTAGGCGTTGGTAAAGGGAGTTCCTTCCACCTGTCTGAACCAGTCACGCCAGCCAGAACCAAAAATAACTCTTCTGGACTGGGAATTGGAAAAGGACGGCATCATATGTGCAGTACGGTGGAGGTAAATATATGTAACCGGAGGTGTAACTTGAACCTCATGGGCCTCAATGCAAAATCTATACTGGGGTTCTGACCTACCTTGCGCCATTTAGGATATCTATAATTTATGTGGCAGGACGATATTTGGGGCCTCCTCGGTGTTCAGGGTCCAGTAGCTATAGATGCACCCCTGTATGTCATTTTTAAGAACTAAGGCTAGAACGTCAAGGAGACTTTTTGTAGCAATGATTGATATTAAGTTATTGCTGCAGGCCAAAGCAATAGACTGACTGTGCATTCATGTGAGTGGCAGCCGTCACCTGCCAGCTGAAATAAACAAATAAAAAAAGTTGTGCTAAGAAAAAAGTCCCCAGGCCTAAAATGCAGGTGTGACTGAAGAACCACATTAGAACTAGAAAATAGAAATTCATTTATCTTTCTTATATAGTGCCAACATATTCCACAGCGCACGCTCATCACTCACTGTCCTAAGTAGGGCTCACAATCTACCCACAAAACACACGATTAACATTTCACCGCCTGCCTTTAAGGGAAGGGTCATCAAAAATAGCTTATATTTTAAAGCAAGTATTTATGTGAAAAATATATTTAAGAATTTTTAATGATTTTATTTTTAATTTTCCACGTCACTATACGTTAAAAAAGTACCATTTCCTGCAATGTTCTCTCTGGCCACTAAACCCGACACTTGACAATTCTGTGGGGATCCACATTGCTGCAGTCCCCTCATCTCAACAGGATTACATTAGAAGAAAACACCTCTATAGATAACACTACCGACAGTAGGTGATGTCACCGCTTATCTACTCTCCCTCCATGCGCAATGAGTCGCTCCAGTCTATTCCTGCCTATGGCTAAGACTATGCTGTAAAGCATATCACTAAATGCTGTTAACAGAGCAGAGGAGAAGCTCAGGCAAGATGGCTGCCCCAAGAGAATTTTAAAAAAAATAAAAAAAAAATTCTACAACAAATTAGTGAAAGTGAAATTATTTGGTTTTAATACAGAATATTGGTGATACATTCCTTTTAAGTGTCCAGACAGCTGATACATTGGGAGTTGTATGGTAGGCTCCTCAGTTGTCTTAAAGAGGTTGTGCAGGATTAAAGAAAAATGGCTTTTTCTTCATCTCAGTAAGTGACATAATGTCCATTGGTCACATGACCATGCTGCAGCTAAGTTCCATTGATTTTAATGGGAGTGAACTGTAGCATTGCCATGTGACCAACAGACATGATGTCACTTCCTGGGAAGAAGAAAGAAGACATGTTTTCTAATCCTGCACAACCCCTTTAACTATTCCTTTGCCTGCCTGTGATATACTATAGGAGAAACATTGCAGTCAGCATATGCTTTCTTTTGATAAGGAGTCAAAGAAGAAGAGGAGCGGTCCTGCAGAAGGAAGTCTGGAAGGAAGATAGGCAAGTATGATGGGGTGCCCTGAGTAAGTTGGGAAGGGCTAGTAGTGGGTGGGATAGCTAGGGAGACAGGGAGGGGGTGTGAGAGGTAGTGAGAGGGATGTAGTGTGAGTCAGCCTCAAATACCATGATGCATTGCATTAGCTAAGACAGCAGGAAGCTACACCATGTAAACAAATGCAGAGGATGACAGGAGCTCCCAGAGACATCCAGAAATCACTCAAAACACTGCTAAAGGTATATGAGTGCATTTATTAACCCATTAATAACACACTAATTTAAAAAAAAAAAAATAAATTTTGCCCGGAAAACCCCTTTACCAAGCACATGACTATACCCAGATTAGTAATATGACACCCATTATATGCCTGCTTTATTACAAAGGTATTATTCCCATGAATGTAACTATATTGAATTTTTTTAGACAATTAAAACATAAAACTTTTTTTTCAAATATTTTTATATTTATATCTTACAGGAAAATCTTTTAACCATCTTAGGCTAGGTTCACACCTCCGCCTGGGATTCCGTTCCCCATTCCTCTTTAAAAATGCAGAGAGAAAAGTTCTGCAAGCAGGCCTTCTCTCCGCATTTTTCACCCTTTTCGGGCGGAAACCCGGCAGACCCCATTATAGTCTATGGGGTCTGTGGGTAAACGCTTTTTTAAGCAGATTAGGTTTCCGTTCAGGGGGTCGCCAAGCAGACCCTCCTGAACGCAGGTGTGAGCCTAGCGTCAATGGTGACATCTTCTGTCTTGATCGGTTACTGATGAATCTTCTCATACATGTAGCATCCCTGCCTGATAACCTGTCCACAATAAGGACATCATGGCTGGGTTTCTGACAAGTCCCAGACCATAAAAACGTCCTGCATTCATGGTCCCCAGTATCATGGTTCGAGAAAATCTTTAAAAAACTCAACAAATTTTTAATTTTGCAAAAATGGTCTACAAATATAACTATGGTTTTGTTCATGGGAAAACCCCTTTAAAAAACATTGCAAGCTAGCAGAACCTCCTACAGGCTAAAAAAAAGCCTGAATGAAACTAGAGAACCATGTACAGTGAAGTTACATGAACAGGACGGCTTGAAAAAGAAGTAGTCTCCTCTCACACTTGGAAATTTAAGCCTCACATAAGAACTGTGGAAATAAGTGTCCTGAAAGTTAGCGTATTAGACCAACTATTACTAGCATGCAAAAGGGTAACATAAGGAGAGGCCTTAGGTCTCCTGCACACAGGAGAATCCAGTTGGTATATTGGATTGATTTCCCAGTGAGAACCCAATTTGGAGACCCAGACTCCTAGCATCTTAGTTAGGAGTCCTTGCCCCTATGTGGCTCTACTGTCCCATACAGTATAAGGGCTACAGGAAAGCAGGGACTCCTATCCCAAAGATCACTATGAGGCTAGAAGTCCGGGTCTCCACACTGTGTTGATAGTGAGCCAGTTCCCATGGCTTTCCTATAGTGTGTATGAGGTGGGGGAGCCCTCTTTATTCCAACATTCACCTGATCACATTATACAGATCTTTCACCAACATCATCATTGGCCCTGACGGAAGACTTGCTGTAATTTTAGTAGTAATGCTCATCTTTGTTCCACATGCGGGACAATGCATTTTACATTCTTTTACAGGTCCGATATATAATCAACGGATCAGTTTTCCTTTGGCAGAGAACTATTATTTTCTCACCTGCCCTGGATCTCCAATGAGAAGAGAATCCAGCTGGACCTTTCCATATGTACAGTGTACCATATCAGATATACAACCTGGTCAAGAATGAACCATAAAACTCAATGAGCAGTTAGAATTTTATTGGCATTTTACATCCTGAACATTAGTTAATTAAAAAAGGAAACAGTTATTATCCTGTTACATACATAATCCAATTTATACCTTAAAACATACCATAAATCTACATTACTATACACTTCAGAAGGAAAAAAAAAAAAAAAAAAAAAAAATGACGTACTGCGAGTTCTTCATAACAGAATGATCTGGGTATTTACAGAAGTAAATTCCGTTACGTAGCAACGAGTTCTTATGCCAGCAATTTGCTAGATAAATGGATCCTTCTGCAAGAAGGAGGACAAAGATTGATAGGAAACCTCAATCCCGAGATAACACGTGGAATGTTCAGGAGAGTTGGCACAAACTGGTGAAGAGGTAAATCATGCTACATGTGCTGTGCATAGTCGCTCCTTGATCTGGGACATCCAGCAAACATACAGTTAATTCAACACGACAGGGACCACAAACATACACAGGGCCACAGAAGAATTTAAGCATGAACGATGGAGTTATATATACCTCTTAAATATAGCAGGGAGGGGGGCAGAGTCCATGTTTTCAAGCGGAAACAAAATTTTCTCTAAAGCCCACAGTAATGATCAACTGTTAAGTTTTGACTATAAAATGGTTGGATGGAGTTCTTAATCTTTCTCTGGGGAAAACCAGTATGGCTACCATTAAAGTCCTCACTGGGGTCACCGCCAACTTTTCTTAAAGAGGCTCTTTCACCACATCCACCAGCTCTAGCGCTTTTCATCCTTTAATAAGTACCCTTCCATTGATTCTGGCACAGCTGGAATTTTAATCTAGCCCTCACCATTCCTGAGCAGTCTGTGCAGTTAGTTTTGGTGCCTGATAAGCCAACTAGGCTCTCTAATGTTAAGTGGGTGGTGTCAGGAAGGAGAAAGCAATGGGGCGTGTTTAGATCCACATTCTGATTGGAGCTCTGAGTCACGCCCACCCTGCCTGCTCCTTCCTCCATATCACCCACTAGACATTAGAGAGTCTAGTTAGCATATCAGGCACCAAAACTAACTGCACTTATTGTATGGAAACAGTGGGAGATAGAGAAAAGATTCCAACTGTGCTGGAATCAGTGGAGAAGCATCTATTAAAGCATGAAAAGAACTCAACTTGGTGGAGGTGAAAGATCTTTAAAGCCCTTTAAAGTAAAATCTGCTGATTCTCAAATCCAGCATCACTAACTTTAAGACACAAGAGCTCAAAAACATCAATTTTTTTTTTCCTTTTTTAAAGCAAGCAATACCATACTGATTCAGAATCTACCACTGATAGCCACTCCAAGTTTTCTAAAAACGTGGGGGTTTCCCTACACCCCACATATACAAGCGGGCGTTTCTATATTCTCTTGTGGACATATGAGAAAGTATAGATAGCCAATACTGTAGCCAAGCTGCAAAACCTATGCTGTTTTTGCAGAACAGTCTGTTGGAAAATCCACTAGAGAAGAGACGCCAGGTATTTACAGGACAGACCGAGGGTATTAATATCCTGTTCACATGATATGAGTACAGAGGACCTGAAGGCTCCATCTCGAAAGTTCAAGCCTTATACGTAGGTCACAAGCCTGCAAACAGAATGGGGGAAGGGGAGGGGATCTTATCCCCTGGCAACTGTAGCAGAACATGATCCTTTAAGATGCCAAGCCACGGGAAGAGGGTTCCTCATCTATAGTTAGGCATCACTGGTCATGACTTGTAATTTCAGTCTCTTCATACAGGGGCGGTGATTCGGTGACATTGGATACAGCTTGATGCTCTGGTTGCTGATCTGGCTCTTCTTCAGGTCCCTCGTGCTCAGTGATATCCTCTAGTTTTGGACCGGCCACAGAGGTGCCAACCTCATTACTGGGCTTAGCCATCTTGATGGCTTCTTCATAGGCTGGTGGGAGCTCTAGAGCATATAGACTATAAGCAGGAGGTGACAGGGCGCTTCTGTCAGGATCGCCAAAAGCAAACATGTGAGGATACTGCACAGAGCTGTAGGCTGCAAAGAGATGGAGAGGAAAGTGTTAAATTACAGGTTAATAGACCATCTAATGAATAGAAAATGATATACAAGAATCTACATGTTGGCTATTTGAGTGTATGTCAAACATGCAGCAAGGTTAGCATTTTTTTTTGCTTCCTATAGGCACAGTTTCCTATACTGCCAGATGGCTCCCTGTTGAAAAGTATGCAAAGTAGCTCTCACGCCAAGAAAAAAAACAACTGCTATAATGCCACCTAGAGTAGATATTCGTTAGGTGGCGCTACAGAGGCAGCCATCTTTCTCCTGGATGAGAGACAATTTGCTCAATTAAAACTACAAGGATGCAATGTCAAAACCCACGTAATGCACCAATGTTAGTTTTCCAGCTTTCGGTAGCTGATCTATACCCCATCTAATTGGTAAAGGGAACCTGTCACATGAAAAATTCAGTCCAATCTATAAGCAGCATGTTATAGAGCAGGAGGGGCTGAGCAGACTGATGTATAGATTTCTAGCAAAACATTCAGTATAACCTGCCATATCCATTGAAATCTCAATGTGGCGAAGGCAAGGAGGCGGTCCTATTACAGCTAGCTATACAGTCAGAGGGGGGCTGTCAATCACTGATAGGACCACCATCTTGACTTCTCACCATAGAAAGAGTAGAGATGTCAGTGGATAAACTGGTTACTGACATCTTCCCACATGTATATGAATCTGCTCAGCCCCTTCTGCTCTATAACATGCTGCCTGCAGATTGCACAGCCTTTCCATGTGCAAGTTCCCTTTAAAATGGACCCTCAATAACTTAAAAATGTGTTTTTAAGTGTTCCCAATATGAACAGACCTCGAGGCACTTTAGGGCACTAGGTGTATAATGCCTGGGAAGTCTGCCTATTCTATCTAAGCACCCTGCTGTACTATTCACTTTGCCTGGATTATACTTACAAGTCACTGTGCTGTGGATGGTGCTGTCATTGTCGATTGCGATCACAGTCACTTCATAGGGATGATTTGGCAGATTCTGCACAGGCGGTTTCTTCTTCTTACAACAGAACTTGATGCAGCTGGCAGTAGTCCCGCAGAGCAAGAGCAGAAATATGGTGACCAGGATCAGCCTGGGGAGAGAAAGAGGCTTGAGTCTACATAAACACAGACACAAAAATGCTTCACTCTGGCAGGGCTTTTAATCAGAGGCTTTGTAAGAAGTCCCAGATACAATAGCAGAATGGAAAGTTGGCCGACCAGGATTAATTTATTGCTGGCACCAAGGCACTGCATGGACAAGCCAAAGGCAAACTCCCAATCACAGCACATCAGATGTAGACTCTGGACAGCAGTAGCAGATCCGCACACTAAAGTTTTCTGTGTTAGATGCGATCTGTTGTTCCCTGTTATCTGTTTCAGGCTGGCGAGAAACAGACAGAGGTGGAGATATGCAATCCAAAGTTATGATCATAGAGGGTGACGCTCCCTAACCACTGGCAACATTTCTAAAGGTGAGATAATACACAGTGCAGCAGGAAAGGCATGTAGGATTCTCGGCTGTATAGCTAGAGGTATAACCACTAGGCTTCTCAGCTGTATAGCTAGAGGTATAACCACTAGGCTTCTCAGCTGTATGGCTAGAGGTATAACCACTAGGCTTCTCAGCTCTATGGCTAGAGGTATAACCACTAGGCTTCTCAGCTATACGGTTAGAGGTATAACCACTAGGCTTCTCAGCTGTATAGCTAGAGGTATAACCACTAGGCTTCTCAGCTATACAGCTAGAGGTATAACCACTAGGCTTCTCAGCTATACAGCTAGAGGTATAACCACTAGGCTTCTCAGCTATACGGCTAGAGGTATAACCACTAGGCTTCTCAGCTGTATAGCTAGAGGTATAACCACTAGGCTTCTCAGCTATACAGCTAGAGGTATAACCACTAGGTTTCTCAGCAATACAGCTAGAGGTATAACCACTAGGCTTCTCAGCTGTACAGCTAGAGGTATAACCACTAGGCTTCTCAGCTGTATAGCTAGAGGTATAACCACTAGGCTTCTCAGCTGTATAGCTAGAGGTATAACCACTAGGCTTCTCAGCTATACAGCTAGAGGTATAACCACTAGGCTTCTCAGCTGTATAGCTAGAGGTATAACCACTAGGCTTCTCAGCTGTATAGCTAGAGGTATAACCACTAGGCTTCTCAGCTATACAGCTAGAGGTATAACCACTAGGCTTCTCAGCTGTATAGCTAGAGGTATAACCACTAGGCTTCTCAGCTGTATAGCTAGAGGTATAACCACTAGGCTTCTCAGCTGTATAGCTAGAGGTATAACCACTAGGCTTCTCAGCTATACAGCTAGAGGTATAACCACTAGGCTTCTCAGCTATACAGCTAGAGGTATAACCACTAGGACTTTCCTGCTATATAGCTAGAGGTATAGTCAGCAGGATTCTCAGCTGTATAACTAATGTATAACCAGTAGGGAGGGATAGATCGTAATCCTGCTATAGAGTGTAGGTACAGAGTTAGCCATCTTCCACTTGAATCTGACAACTTGCTGCTTTGTGATAACTGACAACAGCAATGGAGGAAAATAAAATCACACTTCTAGCTGTGATCGCTTTGCATTGTTTTATAGGACAGTCATTCCAGCCATTTATTATGGCACAGACCTTCTTACAGGTATTCGACCAGAAGACAATGCACTTTACAGCTTCCTCACTACCAGGCATGGCCTTATAGCGCAAACCATACTCTTACTATGAAAAGCTTAGAAAAAAAAAAGGGGGCCAGATGAAAGCGAAACCTTCAGAATCAGACAGAATTTGTAGTCTGTATCCATGGAAACAGATAGGTCTGCATAAAAGCTGTATACACAATCCAGTATGTTAGGGTTTCTGTGACTTTAATGACCTATTCCATCAGACCTGCACCCTCACTGGTCAGATCAGCTAGGGTGTTGAAAATTGGACCTGATACCAATGGCCTATCTTAAGACTAGGCCTTTATTAAATGGGTGTTCCAGGACATTGATAAAGACCATTTAAGTTGTGCATATCTGAAAATAAATCAATAATGAGCAAGTTTTCCAGTTTCCTTTATATACCACCACAATAAGGTTTCGTGAACGGAGCAGCATGGATTTCCTATGGCGGATCTCTGCAGGGACCAGAACATAGCCCATTGACAACCTCAGTCAGCCTGGTCAGAGTTCAGCATCCAGATGGATAACTTCCTAATTAAGGTCACTACAAACATGTTCACCCCCATAGCTTTAATCTTAGTTTCCTAAAATAGACCCTTCACAGACATCTTTCGTTTCCTTTAGGCCAATTACCAGTAACAGCTGCAAACACATGAAAAACCCAGCAAAATGACGGAGTCGCCCTCAAAATCAGAATAGTCTACCCTACCCCCAATCAGATTATACACAAGATTGGTAAAATTAATGTAGGATATAGGGGCTGGCATATAAAGACAGAAACAGGCTAATAGACTAATCCTTAAAGCTGCCCACAAGTCTGTTATTGTCTGGGATTCAATGGTCTCAGATAAGCGGTGACGGACACGTCTACCACATCTTCATCCTCCTCGAGGAGTGGCTAGGCGTGGTCAGAGAAGCCACAAAAACAGCAAGCAATGGAGGAAACCAATCTGAACTTTGCAGAAAAAGAAGTTTTGACAATTTGGTACTTGGCTGCATAAAGGGCGGCCAGAGGCGGGAAGGTACAGCATAGGTGGTCATCTACACACATCACAAGATCTAGCCAACATGAGAAATATCGAGCACATCTGAAACTCCTGAAGAACTCATTACTGCTTGCAAGCCATGGGCCAACACTTCCAATCGGGAAGGAATTTTTCCCCCCTTAGAGAGGGCAACTGGCATCAGCCTCATGGATTTTATTTGCCTGTAGGGTTATAGGTTGGAATTTATGGACCTGTGTCAACCTCATCTACTATGTTACTATCCTACTATGGGTGACCACATGGGATAGAGGCTATAAGCAATATGATTTCCTGAAGAAAAGTGTTAATAAATCCCCCCAATGAATATAGATGTTTATACACCCTAGGTACATCTCAGGAAATAAGGGCCATGTTTTTTGGGGATACCATACTGTTCTTATGTGACTCCTTTAAAGGGGTTGTCCAAGATAACTTTGTTAATATGAGGCCGGGGAACGTGAAAAAAAAATAAATCAAAACCCATACGCTTCTGTTCCTGGTGTTTCCCAACGCGGTCTGGTCCTGCTGCCCCGGTGTTTTCTTCTGGCGGAAGTCCCTGCCACATTGATGTCCCAGGTCGCTTTCCTTATGCCGCTGATTGGCCTCAGCGGTCACGTGTGGCGGGGACTTCCACCAAAAGACGACATCGGAGCAGCACTTAACTGGGAGACACCAGAGCACCAGGGACAGGCGAATAGGTTTTTATTTTAAAAAATAGTTATTCCGTACAACCCATTTAGAAAAGTTTACCCACTATTCTGTTGATAGAGGTGTAGCTGTCCAATCACCGGCAAGTTGACTACTTGGACCCTAGTGTTCGTGAGAACAGGGGTCCACAAGCCTCCTCTGAACGGAGAAATAGTGTCATATGTGATGACCATTAGTCAGTTCAAGCTACGTTTGCAATGTCCACCAAAGTCCTGCACGCACAGCTTTTTTGTCCGCCGGTTTCCGTTTTAAAATGGCCACCAGACAGACCTCATTATAGTTAATGAGGTCCGTCGTTTTTGTGTGTAACAGCTATTTTACAGGTCCACCAATGGACCAGAACTAGAGATAGTCGTCGCTAATGTGAATTTAGCGTCAGCTAGACCGACAAGTAGTATAGTATTCTGTCACACCCATAGAAGTGAATGGAGTAGAGGTCACATGTGCTGTGAGTGAGAAACCCCTTTATAATAGGTATAGCACATTTTTGGGGTACCCTTGATTCAATTCTTTAAAATTGAAGGGGGTTGGTTTAGAAGCACAGAAAGACCCTGCAGGGACAGAATAAACCCAGATAAAGGTAAATAAAAGCTAATAGGATTCATTACAAGCGTCTCAAGCCAAGAGGCACGGGGACCTTCACATGATAAACACGAGGGTCATTATTCTCATATGATCCTCTGCCGCAGCTTTCAGGACACATGCTGGAGTCTATTTTTGTACCAGCTTTTAATGCCAGTGGGGTCGGAAAACAAACATCAGCCTCAATTTCACTGCAGCGCAGAGAAGAAGCTGCTTTCAGCAACTAACAGATGGCACAAAAAGTGCAAATACTACGACGGCCCAGTAAAAGCTGCTAAGCAAACAGCGTGGCTTTTATCAAAATTAACTCCGCCAGTCCATTCTATCAGAAGGGGGAGAGGACGGCAACACTTAAAGGGACACGAAATCTATAGCCCAGCTTCTCTTGCATTTGCTGTACAGTTTAATTTAAGCTATTGATTACTGTTATCATCCATGTCATGTTGAAGAACGGGCAAATATCAAGGGTGCCCTGAAAAGAGAAATACCCACCTTTATACTTAAAGGGGACGTTTCACCTCCTGGAACCAGTGGAGGGGCAACTACTGAAGGATGGAAAGAGCTGATGTAGAAGTAGATGGTTAAAGATCCTCTTTAAAGGGTTATTTCAGTAATAAACTATTCCCTATTGAACTTCTAGACTGCAGAGCCCCTCACCAATCACAATGGGGGTGTCCTGACTCCTGAACTTTCCCATAGAGCTGCGGTTGCACTTGTGCTCTGACCCTTGATTTATGACTATATGACTATGGAAGTGCAATATGGGAGACTATGGAGGTCCCCCATTCTCGTGACCAGTATGGGTCCCGGTGTTTGGATCTCCACCAACCTAGTAGCTATCAATAGGATAACTTGTCATTACTTAAGTACCCCTTTTATAAACCACCTAAAAATGCCATCCTAGAAATAAATCAGATCATATAAAGAGCTGATACTCACCAAACATACCAGAGGTTGACCCAGCTTGAGCCTTGAGAACAATTGCTAAAAAATTGAAGAGAAAATAATTAAAAAATAATCCTATTTCTAGTTATTCTGCGTAAATTCTATACAGACTATAGAAACACTTACCCTTCACAATCATCGTGATCTTTGTCTGCCATACACAGGGTAACCTACAAAATAAAGTTTATTAGAAAGTGAGCGTCACATAGTTCTTCCATGTCCTGGTAATCCTGCAAGAATAAACAGTCATCCAGGAGACATAGCTGGTCCATGACATAATGCAGCGCTGCCAGGAAATCATTATTCACACAGGCACCCACCAGAGACAGCGACAAGGCCAGACTGCAGCAGACACCAGATTCATATTATATATATATATATATATATATATATATATATATATATATATATATGACACACACATATACACAAACATTTGAATAACCTTAAATAATGAATACAGACCTACTGAAATACTAAGGCTGGGTTTACACGATCAGGATTTTTGATGCAGATTTTTAAAGAAAAAAAAAAAAATGTAATATATATTATACACATACACAATCTATCATTTATAGCTTCTCCCTTTATGTTCCACACCTGGTTTTGGCTTATAAAACTCCTCCAGAAAACCTGACCATCAAATCCCAGGCTAAGGCTAAATTCCCATCTGCGCCAGACTCTGCCACAGAAACCGCCAAAAATCAGCGGAGAGAAAAGCCCTGTGCGTATGAAAATGGCGGACACCCAGCGGACCCCATTATAGTTAATGGAGTCCGCGTGCAACCACTGTTTTAGCAGTACCAGCTCTCCATTGTTCGGGTCCGAACGATGGAGATCCCAGGGAAGATGTGAACCTAGTCTAAGTCTCTATTCACATAACAGTGAAAAATGACTGACACGCAGCAGTTTTCAAAACAATGAGGTCTATTTGGCCATACATATGACTTTTTTTTATGGACCATGTGAATGGCCAAAATAATAATATATATATATATATATATATATATATATATATATATATATATGTAATTGTCCCTCAAGGAACCAAGTCTATGTGGGATCCGTTATAACATGCCCCATGGCTGTTTACCACGGTCATGTGAATATTGCCTCAGAGTCTGGAACTAAATAAATTTAATCTGTAATGCAGATTAATGTAATTCAAGACCACAATCCGAATGTAAAAGGGTTTTCGCCCCCACCAAGGACACTTCTATTCTTAGCCATGGGATAGGGTATAACTGCCTGAGCGCTGGGGGCCCCAGCTATCACACATACCGCCCTCCTATTCTGTGGATAAAGAGAGAAGTATCATTTGTGGGGAGAGCCCTTTCAAATTTGGAACTGGGGTCCTCGAGTGCCCCATGTGAATGGAGTGTTAGTGCACATGCCCAGCCACCGCTCCATTCGCTTCTATGTAATTTCTGCAATGGTGCTCTGTCAATCCTAAATAAATTGAGTGGTGGCCATTCATTTGCACCATTCAGACAGGGCACGCCGGAACCCCCAATCTCATGATTAGTGGGGTCCCAGCCATCAGACACTTACCATCTATACTTTGGATACAGAATAAGTAGGGCAAAACCCTTCAAATTACAAGTAATGGCAAAAATCATATTTTCAATCAATTTAGAAGTAATCTAGAGCAAGAAAATCTGATCAATCTAGATCAAAGGAATTAGTATGCAAAAATCAATTGTAATATGGTGTGAATCCAAATCCACAGCAAAATCTATACAGGTAATCTGAAGTAAACCAAATCTGTACAAGTAATCTGGAATATAAGAAATCTATACAGGTAATCTGGAATAAGAGAGATCTACTTTATAACCAATTCCTATAGATAATTGTCATAAATCAAATTTGTACAGGTAATCTGGATTTCACAAAATTTATACCGAATCTATACAGGTAGATTGGAACAGATGTTCATCTAATCTAGAACACTTCATGATCTAGAACATTTAACAGTATGAAATGAAACAGTTTACACAGACCAGA
This sequence comes from Leptodactylus fallax, assembly GCA_947044405.1. NCBI lineage: Eukaryota > Metazoa > Chordata > Amphibia > Anura > Leptodactylidae > Leptodactylus > Leptodactylus fallax. Next base: position 2,045,259 of record CAMRHE010000270.1, read on the forward strand.
CTGAATCCAGGATTATTACAAATTAAGACATCAGTAATCTAGAATAATTAACAATGGTAATCGAGAACAACTCACAATCCAATTTACAGATCATCTAGAATGATTTTATATGCCTGTCATCCAGGACAAGTATCCAAAGTGAAATCCTAATCCATATAAAATACCCTGGTAATCCAGAACATAAATCCCAACAGAACCATATTCCTGGGTAACCTACAATGCTGGGATTATATGCAGCATAGAAGGAGGGGGGGTGATCAGCAGCAGCATCAGGAGAAGGAGGCCACACAGGGGAGAGGGGGGTCTGGCCTGATGAGAAAATACAAAGAAATGCAGCGGAAAAGGAAGCAGAAGTGCCCGCTGCTGCAGAACCTCTTGCGGACAGGTCCTGTCAATCAATCGTTGTCTGTAGAGCAGGAGGGCTGCGGACGTGAGGAAGAGGTGCACATGGTGTGCAGGATCCCCATGTCCAGAGAACAAAGGAGCCCCGACAAGGGGGAGCCCTTACCGTCATGTGCAGGCAGCAGAGCAGCAGCAGCCTCCCTGGCGTGTAACATCCACGGACAGTCATGGCTTCCACCTCAGGCCACGCCGCTAGCACTTAGAATAGAGAGGATTGCAGCACAGCCCGCTGCTCAGCTCCAGCCGCACACATACAATGACGAGCGCTAATACACACTGTAGAGCACAGCCGCTGACATCACCGCGGTTTATAGCTGCACACCCGCCCATCCCCTGAGCCCTGCCCAGCTGGCGAGCCTGCTCCTCCCGGCCTCCACTACTACAGCCGACAGCAGTGTGTACAGACGTGTACAGAGAACCGCAGCGGCACCTGCCAGACAATCACAGCCGAGAAAATGACAACTCAGATGTCATAGGTTGCTACTGCGCCGACATGTTTAGTTGCTAGGGGCAACTGCTCCAGTTTTCACTTTGCTAAAACTGACATTTTTTACACAAGGCTTAAAGGGGTTGTCTGGAATAACCACTTTTTTAATATGAGGCAGGGGAAGGTGAAACCCACCTCCCCAGAAAACATACTCACCTGTCCCCGATGTCTCCCAGCGCGGTCCGGTCCTGCTGCTCCGGTGTTTCCTTCCTGCCACACGTGACCACTTTGACCAATGAAAGGAAAAGGACCCGGGACGTCACATCCGGCGAGGACTTCCGTCGGAGTATAACACCAGAGCAGCAGGACCGGACCGCGCTGGGAGACACCAGACCCCCAGGAACAGGTAAGTATGAGTTTATTGGGTTTTTTTTTCACTTTCCCCGGCCTCATATTAGAAAAGTAGTTATCCTAGACAACCCCTTTAATAACGTCATAAAATATTAACATCTACTAGGCGCGGGTCCCACCTAATCTCTAAAAAGACCCCCTTCAGTCTCTGTGCCCAGGGCTGCTTTAATCATAGGGCAAACGGTGCATCCACTCCGGGCCCTATGGCTGTGGGGCCCCCCTCAGCCGACCTGGCTGTCAGCTACGTACTCCATTACTCAGTCTTCTGCTGATGATGCCTTCGGCACCGATCAGACATTATTACAGCCACAACCTGCATGGGAATGGGGTTACGACCTCGCGGAGAGGACTGTCCTCGATGGGCGGGCTTGTGACTACAGCGTAACTCTCACAGTTTCTGTAACTCCCATAGAAGTGAGTGGGATTTATGATAACGTAGCTCATTGTACGCTGTCTCCATAGATTTTACCAGTTGAGGTTTGCTTGGCCCACCTCGGTCTCTGCCCCGTTCAGCCCACTTTCATATAAAGTGAAGAGCGGGGAGCAGAAGGAACAACGTGGGGCATCTTTGACACAAGAAAGGGCCAGAAAGCAAATTTATTAAAATAAGAAAAGTGGGCAGGCCGGGGTTGGGGCGCCTCGGACCATCAGATTTACTATAACTCACACCAGAAAACTGATGTCAGTTACATCTGTGGGGGAAATGCTCAGTGTACGGCTGTATTCATAAGGCTGTGAAATTCATAAGACAGCCTGAAAAAAAAGGATGTCCTATTTTAGGCCATTTTCCATGGACCTAAGTGTATGAGGGATCCATGAAATCAGATACCCTATGAATGAAAATAGGCAGTGAGAACAGACCATTTCATCCGATATCACAGCTCTGACTATATAGCCATATATCCGCAAAGAAGATTTTACAACATCTCATTCACATACAGAGTAAATTCACACAGGAAATTGACCTGCGGTGTGGATTTTAAGGCTACACGCATGAACCTGATGCGCATTTCCAGCACAGATTTCCATGCAGATTTCGATTCTGCTATACGTGCAGGTTTTATATAGGATTTCATGTTACATGTTGATTTTGTGTCTGAATTTGTAGACCCCATTGGACAGAATGAAATCTGCAATCAAAATCGCATGAAAGAATTGACACATCATGGATTTCATCTCAATTTATGCACAGAAAATGTACAAATCCGCATGGAAAATATTGCTGATATGCAAAATGTGCTCTCAGTCTAAATCTGCAGCATGTCAATTTATCTAGCAGGAAATCTGCCAGAATCTGCCAATATTCTATGATTTCTGCACCCATTGCGTGGCATTTTTGCAGTGGTGGATTTCACAGCAGATTTTCAGCAGCACATCAGTCCAGTCTAAATATATCCTTCATGTCTTGGTCATATTATTTTTGGACTGATGACCGCCTCAGGTGATTGGACATTGCCTGCTAATTCCTGGACAGTGGCCCTTATAACCACAGTGTATCCATGACAGTGACAGCCTTAGCGTCTCCATAATTGAAAGTCAAAGCACCCCAAAAACATAGCCAGACACACTAATAGCTAAGAAAACGAATAACACCAACCTGAACAAAGCCATTTTAAAGCTAAGGCCCCACATAGTGATACACTTGATGAAAAAAAGTTGGACTTGCAGGACTATTTGATCTGTGATTCCAGACGGACTCTGTGCCATATGGACGCTGATACAGATGTGAATGTAGTGATGAGTGGTTCTGCACACTGTACCTATTCTTAGGATGCCATCATAATACCTTGTTACAGCCATATAACGTTATGTAAAGTATTAGAGGCACTCCAACAGGAAATTGTTGCCAAGAAGGTGTATTTATTGAGTTAGACAACCAAATCCAGGTGACATAATGTAGACAGCCAAATCCAGGCGACATAGTTACTTATACTGATTATCATGTGCATTATGTCACCTGGATTTGGTTGTCTCTATAAATACACCTTGTTTGCAACAATTTCCAGTTGGAGTGTCTCTAATACTCTACATAACAGATATGAATGTAGTCTACAAAGCCCAACAACAATAGACACAGTAATCCCATAATGACAGATTTTCCTTAAAGTGTACCTGCAACTTTTCAGAAATGAATAGTACAGGTGAAAATAAACTTTGTAATATATCTTACTTAACAATATTTTGCCTTCTCCATTTATCGAGCTGAGTGTAACATCCTTGCCCGTTCGGACCTCTGCGCCATCCTCCGGCCGCATGCTACGGCGCAGGAGGCGTGTCCACTTATGATCCTTGGCTCCTGGGCCTCCTGTTGTATTCTGTTTTAGCACAGCTGAGAGTTTGTTGCAGTGTATCAGTCCAGCCAGTACTCTGAGTTCCCTCTGGTTACTAAGAGTTAACGTCAGTTGCTCTTTGATTGACAACCTGCCTTCCTATCACGTCTGGGATGGATTCCTGGCTTACTATATACAGCCCATTAGTCCTCTCATGGGTGTTTGCTATTAGCCTCTTTGAGCGTGCTAGCGATATACTTTTTTCTTATTATCTATTTCTGACCTTGACATTTCTCCTTTGACTATTCTCCTGGTTCTTATTTTGTACTTCACTGCTCGACTGGTTCTGACCCTTGGCTCTCTTGATTACCTGTTCCTGTTTGTTTGTCTTGTCTACGTTTTGTGTATTCACTTGTATTATAGGAAGGGACCGTCGCCCAGTTGTCCTCTACTGCTTAGGATAGTTGAGGCAATTAGGTAGGGACTGGGGGGTGGGTCTAGCATCAGGACTCACTGTCTCTGTTGTTCCCCTTCCTCCCAAGCTCCAGCAGCAGCTATTGGAGAATTGCTTTACAGGCAATTCCCTAACATTGAGTTACTTTTTTACAATTGTTAGTCTATGGAGAAGGGAGGGGTAGAAGAAGGCTAGTGGAAAAACACACGAAGATAACTGTTGCTACTACACTCTGCTATTCTGTGATTGGGGGAGGGGGAGTTCTATTAATACTACTATGCTAGAGATGAGAGGTAATAAAACAATTAACATCTTCCTCATCCCCCTCCCATCTCCATAGAGCTCCGTGTGTGAGCAGTATACAGCTATGCATTCTATGTAAGCAAATAGGCTCATAAGAAGGAGGGGAGCAGTCTAATATGTGGAAAAGGAAACAGATTTCCTTAATAAGATATATGACGCTAGGTTCACACCTGAGTCCGCTTGGGGACCCCACGAACGGAAACCTAATCCGCTTAAAAAAGTGGTTACCCTCGGAAACCCACAGACCCCATAGACTGTAATGGAGTCCGCCAGGTTTCTGCCCGATTACCTCCCGAAAAATGCTTGCAGGAGTGAAATTATAAATATCTGAAAATATAAAAAGTCCTATGTAAGTTACCCTAAGTAGTCACGGGGGTGGGGGGCAGTTTCAGCCTAGTCACACCGTCTCCTTACTTATTACGCCTTCTGGGCATGACTGATATCTCCCTCATGACGTCAGGGAAGGAGGGGATTGTGACATGTCTATCACACCCAGGAGGGTCCACATTGAAGCGAAGAGCCTGTCAGCAGGTTACTGACAGGACCCCAGGATTGAAACAGAGGGCAGGCAAGGACTGGGCAGCAAACTACTACTAAAAAAAAAATCATGTTGGTCACATTTTAGTAATTTGCAAACGTGTGTCAGGTAATATTTGCATGTAGTTGTTTAGTGGACCCCAGAGTGAACTTTACTGGTGGGCCCTAGGCCCTAGATCTGTTACATTACCTGCTCCTTGTAGATGCTTGCAGGTCACTTCCTCTAAGGCTCGTTCTAACACTGCAGCAGCTGCATGCGGACTTGGTAAACACCTGTAGACTTGTTTGATCACTGGCACCTATAGTGAGCAGAATTTGGCCCACATGTGGCTGCTGTGATGTTAGAATGCAGCCTTATTGCCGCCATAAAGACAGCCATAGTCTGCTATAAAATTACATCAGCAAACATAGTAAAAACTCCCAAATAGGGGGTAGCTATAGGGAGTGCCATGGTAGCAGTCACTACTGGGCCCTGAACACTTAGGGGGCCCCAAAGGTCCCTCTGCCACATAAAATATACCATTATTGTAAATCGGTAGTTAGGAACTCCATTACAGATTTTGCATTGGGGCCCGGAAGCTTCAAGTTACGCCTCTGCTCCCAAACTTATATACTTCGCACTCCCATGCTGTCAAAAAGTGTTATGTGTGCAGCCAAATGTTTCTCTTCTAAAATTCTGTCTGAAGCAGAAATACATGACTAAGGCTGGGTTCACATCTCCATTGAACTTTTTTCTTCGCTGCTTTCAGTTTTCAAACGACAGCCACCCAACATACCCCATCATAGTCAAAGTCAATGGGGTCCGCCGGGCTCCGTGTGGAACTTCAGTTTTAGCAGTCCGCCTCTCCGTCCTTCAGGTCCATTACGCTAGTGTGAACCTAGCATAATCGTGAGGCGTTACTGGAAGCTCTTGGACCCAAGTGCAAAAAACTTGTAACAGTGTTGCCCATCTACCATGTTCTAGCACCTTGTAATGTGTCCAAGGGTTCAATGGGCCTCCTCAAGCACCAGCACTGTGTGTGACCACTATCTCTGCAACCTCTGAGGAACAGCTGAACTCCTGGCTGTGTCTTTATTTCTGTTTTCTCTCCTCTGATTGTGCGATGTGTAAGTCCCCTAACCTGTAACATTGTAACCTGTTATATTACATTATTACTTTGGAAATGTGATTCATCTTGTAGGCTTTGTGTCTTTCTTCAAAGTGCCTTGAAAATGAATGGAACTCCCCTCCTAAATTGCAGAAGGTGTTTCAGGCACTTTAGAAGTGTTAACCCAGGACCACCATCTTCATTCCGAATCACTGACTTCATCTGGAATTCCCCTTTGAAACAAAAGCATACATACACAGGATGTTTCTTCTTGCTGCCTTCTCCTTGCATCTACAAGTGGAATAGCTATTTATAAACTTCAGGTCTGCAACTTTAAGAGGGGGGGGGTGAATTCATTTCTTATAGAAAATGGGAGGATAGAATTTACCATTCAAGATTAAATAATACCTATTACTGTCTAAAAGTAAGACAATGCAAATATGGGGTCCAGTTTATTATATCTTGGACATCAGTATTCTAGGGTAGAAGCATAACAAAAGTCGCAAATTTTGGCACATTCCATTTTTGCACTAAAAATTGTACATTTTTCACCAGAATTCTGGCACAAATTATAGCTGAAATTTACAGCAGTCCATGCACAGCGATATGTGCGGCCACGTGCACCTCTCATGGCAGGGCTTCCAACTGACATTTTTTTTAGCAGGATAATGTTACCCACACACAGTATGGTCACCAGATTTATTACCATTCAAGCATTTATGGGACCAGCGGGGATCCCAGCTTCAGCAACCTACAAGTGTGCAGGGTCTATAGGCAACATCTTTGGGCAAATGTGCCACAGGATACCATATTTTTCTCTGTGAAGTCTCCTCTCCTGGTTTTGTCCAAAAACATCACCTGATTGTGACCAACATTTGCTGTCATAAGTCTTTTAATTCCTAGACTTATATTACTATGTCAGGCATGAGAAGACACTGATGTTCCTCTTAGTGCACCACAAGAAGCCTTAGCCTTAGTCACATATCCCATGGTAAACATTCTGGCCTACGAATAGAAAAAATATGCAAACCACATATTGAATGGAATATTGATTGGGAATGCTCCTAGTGAAGATTTACAGACGCACTGTAGAAGGAAACCAAGATTGCTGCTAAGAAAATGAAGTGTTTCAGTGTATAGAATCTTATTAAAGAGACAGCCATGTATTATGGTTTCCCATAAGAATCCTAAGAAAATGTCAAAAACCAATAAGAAATAAATCTACTGGGAATACTCAGTGTACTATAGAATAAAAATTTCCCCAGTGCAGTCATACTAAGCAGTATCAGATAGCATGTTCTCCTTCTACACCATATGAGCCTTGAAAGGTCAATGGTGACAGAACAGATAAGGTAGTGGGTGTATGTGCACCCATTAAACAGACCTGATCCTCCCCTGGGGGTTGGGGTTGCATGCACAGTATTTTAAAGGGTTGTCCAAACCATAGAAATTGGTTGACAAAAGCTTTAAAATAACTGTAAGTGACGTGACGTAGATATAGGGGTCGCAGTTGGAACCGGGCCCCTAAGCCAGAGGATCACACAGGCTTCCCTTACCACACTACTGTTGTATACCCACCTTATCTTCCTACACAGACAGCACAGATGCGATGCGCGATTCCTCTTCTATTTTTCTACCTGCCCAGCAATGCCATAGAGTTGGAGCCAGGGAAGCAAGGAGAAGAACAGAAGAAACACACAGCTGGGCACGGTATCAGCGCTGTGTTGGAAGAGATATAGTACAATTCACTAGAACAGGCAACTGTAATGAGGCAAGAGGGCAGTGGGGAATGAGGGGGATATTACCTATGTGGGGGAGAGGGAGAACCTTTACCTGTAGGTAGACTATTACCTCAGGGGGGAGGCAACATTAGGGCACTGTTACCTATGTGGGGGGCACGATCACATGTGAGGGAGCACTGTAAAGGACTGTTAATCTTGTAGGAGTCACAAGAGAGCACTATTAACAGTTAACTTTTGAGGGGCTTGAAGGGAGCCCTGGATGTTAGTGCTGCACCAATGGGTCACTTATGATATCCAACGATGCACCTGAAAGTTAAGTTAGAGCTGCACAATTATTTTGGCCATAACTCATTCAAAGATTGCTGTGTTCCTTCCCTAATGGAATTGCATTAAGACCCCAAGGGTACTGCAATTGTAACTTCTAGTCACGAAAAGATTCAGCAGTGCTTGAGTTTTTTGTGACAAGAAGTCAAAAACACTGGATTCCCTATGTTCCATTGTATCTCCATTCACCGACATTAGTGATGGAGTTGCAGGGTGGCACAGTGTTCTTTGATCGCGCAATGGGAGTCATGGCCAAAGTCATTGTCTAGCCCTAGCCTTACAGACAAGGATGGTGGCCATGAAACAAGTTTAAAAGGGGATGGGGGCCCAAGATGAACTTTCACACAAGGGCCCCTAAGCCTCTAGCTATGGCTCTGACTGTAAAGTAACAAACTACCTCATACTCACCTTCCAAACTCCCACCACTCCCATGCCACAGATTATGTCCCATTGTATCTCCATTCACTGACATTATTGAAGGAGTTGCAGGGTGGCACAGTGGTCTTTGGTCGCGCAGTGGGAGTCATGGCCAAATTCAATCTAGCCCTAGCCTTACAGACAAGGTTGGCAGCCATGAAAGAAGTTGCAAAGGGGGTGGGAGCCCTCATGCTACCTTCCAAACTCCCACCACTCCTATGCCACTACTTCCCATACCCTCACTGGTGTCTCCATCCAGCCTCCATGCTTAAATATAGTCATGTGACCGCTGCAGCACCACTGATAGTCAATGGGGTTCCTCTGGCTCTCTTTGTGTCCTTCATACTGTAGTACTGTGGAACTGTTTTTCCGTTTTCCTGGTCCTTCTCTCTGGTCTCTCTTTCTTTTGGAGGAAATATTCTGGTTTGGCTTTAATCTCAGTCAATCTCACTCGGCTGGTTAGAAAACCAAGCATTGACTTATAGAGAGATACCTTCCAAAAGGTGATGCTAGAGCAAATTTTCCTTTTTCCATCAAGGAAAACTTATTTGTATATTCCATTCCCAGAATTCTTAGTGGAGCATGCATGGACTGTGACACTATACACACCGCAAGGTGGCCTGTAAAAGCGATGTCTGCTTAAAGAGACATAGCATCCTTGCTGACCCATGTAATAGAATGGTTAGGGGAGATCTGGCACCTCCAGAGCTGTTGCTGGTGTAATCTAGCATATAATTGTATAGACTTGTTGAAAACATGCATAAGAGAGGTAGGAGGAGTGCACTGCTATACAACGATATGCAGAAAACATAGTCTGGCACATAGTAGAGCTGTATGTGGAGTAGTCTGGCAAATGTTGAAGCTGGCAAATAAGTCATCTGGCACGCAGAACGGCTGAGAAGGTGAGATCTGGCGCCCACTTAGTTGTTACTAGCATGTGACAAAGAACTTGGCATGCAAAGACAAGATAGAAAACAGATTTGTAACTGCAACGTACAAAAAACCTAGAGAATGGCGAAAGCTTTCCACCCCATAAATCATGACGCTAAGATAAATGTCTGCAGATTGGCTTCAGGACTGGATACATTTCACTGGAGATATTTGAGAATTCCTGTCCTAATGCTGGTTAATAACCTTATTAATGATCCTTTTATGCGGCAACTAAAATCCTTTAGTCTTTACTGAGATCCAATAGGGCACTGGGGCATAGAGTTCTTCCCTTGTCCTTGAGGTAGCTGCAATACAGCAGCGTCTACTGTCTTCATTGATTTGCTCTGTTTAATCCCTGGTGCTAAATATAGCAGTATGTACCTGAATATATGATAATGGCTATAGATATAGTGTACTGAACAAAAGGTTAGATGAAATATGTCATTCCAGCACTTGCAGGTCACAAATGAACATATCGACAGCTTTAGTGACAAATGACTTTTATTACGGAAGGTTTATGACTATATGGAGCTATTTTTTTACTTTTAGACGGAGGTGATCAATTAAAGTTATCACAATGTGTTACAGCTACCTGTACCTGTTTCTTCTAGAGGTTATCTCAAATCCGTTTGCACGTTTCCTGTCCCTCCATTAATCTTAATAGGGCTCTCATTTTTACTGCCAGTTGTAAATGTGAGAAAATAACAAATAACCTCTTAAAAACCCGCCGACCATCTCTGCCAGTCTCTTGGTTCCCCACCGGTCCCCATTTACATTGCTTCAGTGATGACGTGCCATAGTAAAAACTCTACAGAGTTTAAAGAGGACCTTTCATGTCCTGCTAGAAATCTGACAGTGTGCTGAATTTAGCCAGTATGCTTTTCCAGTATGCACCAGGGTGTTGGAGATATTGGTGCCGTTCCCTTTACTGTCAGAGGGGCGGGCCTTACAGCCTGGCATCATCGCTGAACTTTGAGCAACGTCCACCCTGACAGTACTCTTCCATACACTTGTACTGTCACAGGGGGCTTTCCTTACAGCCCAGCAATGATGCTGAGCAGTAAGACTGGCCCTTCTGACAGTGGGGGATACCGGGGCCGAAACTAATGTCATCGATATTTCCTGCACCCGGGTGCATACCGGCAGAGCTGACAGAGCGCTGACGCTGAACAGCGACGTGATATGGGATGCATGGGGCCCCCTGGAGGGCAGAAGGGGAAGCAGAGGCAGCCATGAGAGAAGAGCAGGTATCGGTAAGTAAGATCGCAGGCCCGTGGCAAGAGTATTTGTTGGGCAAACCCTGCAAGATTCGTCTTGCGAGGTCGCTTGGCAGTTCAGTTCGGACCGAATATGTCTGAACTGAAACTGCTATTATTACACTCTGGGGTCTCTTCAGACACAGAGTGTAATGATCAGAGGCCCAGGGAAGGTGAGCAAACTTAAAAAGTAGTGTTATTCACTAAAGAGGCCCAAAGACATCAGGGAGATGCACGGGAGCCCAGGAGAGGTGAGTAACACCGTTTTTTAAGTTTTCTTGAAAAGACCCCAGAGTATAATGAAAGTTCGTGGGTGGTGAACACCAAAAATATCAGGTTTTGCCGAACCTGAAATTTTTGTAATATTTGTAACAAACACTGTAGGCACACCATTATGGCACATTATACTGTGTGGAGGGGCCACTATGGGACATTATACTGTGTGGAGGGGCATTTATGGGAAATTATACTGTGTGGAGGGGCCACTATGGGACATTATACTGTGTGGAGGAGCCACTATGGGACATTATACTGTGTGGAGGGGCATTTATGGGAAATTATACTGTGTGGAGGGGCCACTATGGGACATTACACTGTGTGGAGGGGCCACTATGGGACATTATACTGTGTGGAGGGGCCACTATGGGACATTATACATTGTAAAGGGGTCACTATGGGACATTATACTGTGTGGAGGGGCATTTATGGGAAATTATACTGTGTGGAGGGGCCACTATGGGACATTACACTGTGTGGAGGGGCCACTATGGGACATTATACTGTGTGGAGGGGCCACTATGGGACATTATACATTGTAAAGGGGTCACTATGGGACATTATACTGTGTGGAGGGGCCACTATGGGACATTATACTGTGTGGAGGGACCACTATGGGACATTATACTGTGTGGAGGGGCCACTATGGGACATTATACATTGTAAAGGGGTCACTATGGGACATTATACTGTGTGGAGGGGCCACTATGGGACATTATACTGTGAGGAAGGGCCGCTATGGGACATTATAGTGTGTGTAAATGAAGCATTATACTGTGTGGGGTCCAGGAAAGGGGGTGCTATGTCGTGTGGGGGTGGGCCCAAGTCAAAAGTTTGCTATGGGGCCCAGTCTTTGCTAGTTACGCCCCTGCCGGGAGGACTGAAGAAGAGACAGCAGCAGTGCTGGATTCCTGGTGGACAGGTGAGTAATATGTTTTTTTATTTTTATTTTGCTATTCTTTTGTCCTCTCGCAGGGACCTGCTATATATCAAAACCGCAATGCAAAAAGTCTCAATGCAGGAGGATCACCTTATTTCCTTTTGCGGAATTGATGCCTGACATTTCCGCAAACATTAAATCTAAAAATAAATTGTAATTCTTGTTTTCCATGGCTGTAAATATAGTGAGTACTTGAAATGCCATATCAGTGATGGAGCATAAATGATAACAGGTGCAAGTTAATTCTGTCTATTTATTCCTTTATTGATATCCTTGGTTACGCTAATACAAAGTATTCTGATGGAATGGAAAAAAAAAAATCACTTACCGAGATTGTTTAGAAAAAAACAAGTAAAAACAATGTAATATAACAAGCATGAGATATAACATTCACTGAATATACCATGATGATATAATGCATTCTAACCTGTACCCCCTCTCCCTCCTAATGGTCATGTATCTACCTTAATTCATTTTATTACAATGTTGCCATGGTGATCTGGAATTCTTGGGATGAGTTGTCTCTTTTGACCTGCCGGACACTTGGATTCCAATTGCTCATATTTCCTGATTGAACAAAAATAACAGGGAGACATTGTGCAGATACAAAAATACAGACTAAAATACAATCTGAAGGGGAGATAAGGACATTGTGGCTAGTGTACGATACTAGTGTAGCCTAGACAATGGTCATAGCAGTAAAAATGTTCTAAAATGAGTAAAGAAAATAATATGTGTGTAAATATATGTAAAATATCGATAGTTATTAAAGGGAGAGGACGAGAAGTAACAGATTATATAGTAATTTTTGTATGCTCCCTAAAAAAATTTTGGACAATGACTAAACAAAAAATAATAGTCCCATTGATGTGGGTTTCACAGAAGTGAATAGACGTCCTATAGAAATAAATAGAAAGAGTCGCTTATGCGCAGCGTACTCTGCACCACTCATGGTGGTTATGAGACCAGGTCTGAGACCTCTCTTCTCCATATACTCCTCCTTATACGGTCTACAGATACTGCAATACAGGGTCTGATCTAGAAATCCAGCTATGGTAGTGTAGATACATTCATACTCTTATCTTGGTGTTGCAAATCTGCCTTGTCTAGGCCTCTGTCAATGCCATAATGGCTGCATACAACTTAACGGGTTATCAACTTTAGTAATATTGATGGCCTATCCTTCATCAATATTAGATGTGCTGCAGCATCCCAGTGGACACTGCTATATAACTGTGCACTGTGTATCACACCTGTTCTATGCCCTTATACCAAATGTATATAGCGTTATATGTGTAACTGTAATATTTCCCCTTTAATGGGCTCTTCCCTTAGTAACGTCACGCCCCCTCTGTTTATTGGTCCAGGGAGTCAAGTGTCACGTGACATGGTGGGTGACAACTGGCACTGAAACATGTCAGTGGAATAATAGGCATTATATTCCATCCATATTTTGTATGCCTCCTTAAGGGAGGCAGTTAGACGATGCAGTCAAATGGGACCGCGGTGTCTAAACTGTGCAGGCAGCGTGTAATAGAGAGGTAGGCATTTTGCTAGTCACTGAAATACAGTAGTCCTGTAGTGAATAGTATGAGTGATCAGACTCTTAGGTTTCAAGGTCCCTAGGGGGTCTGATCATAAAAGTAAAAGAAGAAAAAAAAAAGTTTTTAAAAGTATAAAAAAATAAAAAAACATTAAAGTTCTAATCACCCCCTTTCCCTAGATCAGATGTAAAAGTAAATAAACAAAAGCAGACATAAACATATGAGGTCTCCCCACGCTCCAAAATGTCCGAATTATTAAAATATTAAAATATTTATCTCATACGGTGAACGGCGTAGCGGCGAAAAAAAAATCAAAATAGCAAAATAGCGTTTTTTTCAACACTTTGCCTCCTATAAAAAATTGAATGAAAAGTGATCAAACCATCAGATCCTTCCCCAAATGGAATCAGTAAAAACGCCATCTTGTCCCGCATAAAAAGACGCCATACCCAGCTTCATACATGTAAATATGAAAAAGTTATAGGTGTCACAATATGGCGACGCTAAATTTTTTTTTCTGTTTTGCAAAGTTTTTCATTTTTTAAAAGGTATCAGAACATTACAAATACTATATAAATTTGGTATCGCCGTGTTCATAATGACCCGCAGAATACAGGTAACATGTCATTGTTACCACACAATGAATGCCATAAAAATTAAACCCATAAGAAATTGGCGCAAATGCTTTTTTTTCTCCAGTTGCACATCATTCAGAATTTTTTTCCAGCTTCCTAGTACATTGCACAGCATATTGAAAGGTGTCATTACAAAGTACAATTTGTTTTGCAAACAATAAGCCATCATGTGACTCTGTGAACTAAAAAATGAAAACGTTATGGCTCTTGGAATGTGGGGAGGGAAAAACGAAAATGCAAAAATGAAAATTGGCCGGGTTCTTACGGGGTTAAGAAACCCAACATCTGCTAATAGTACAGCGGATGTTGGGAAAGGGTTAAATGTAATGCATGAATAGTCACAAATAATATGCCATTTTCTGATTATATATTTGCTTTAAACTGGTTTTCTGGTACAGTCATCTTTTTGTAAAATTGTCCTATTAGAAAAGGATCAGGTTATAGAAATGATCCCCTGCTTAAGCTATACTCTCGTGTTCTCAACCCTCATAGCTGATACTGTACTTCGGATACTGCCTGGTTCTTGGAATAAAACATAAATGTCCCTCTTAGACCATCCACAAAATTCTGTATATGTTTCTTGAAGGGACCTGCTTCACATTCACAACTTTAGTTATATAACTTTTGTTTGGCTTCTGTTTGGTTTGGCAGCTGGGCACAAGTACTAAATGCGTAAATGTTTTCACCGCTAATAGGCAAAACAGTCGCTGTGATGGAAGTGACGGACGGAAAGTAATCATTAATAAATAATAATATAGGGTTATGTATGAGTATCATCACCTTGGTTATATGGTCTGCAGTATTTACCACATAGATACATGTCAGATGAACAACTGAATAACAGAACATTCAACCAAGTAGTGCCTAAAAAGGGGTGCTCAACTACTTTTAGTAAAGGTTACCTACAGTATTTCCTAATATGGCATTATGCTGTGTGCAAGGGTGGGGGGCGTTATACTGTGGGCTGGGCACTAATATGGCATTATACTGTGTGGGGGAGGCAACTAATGTGGCATTATGCTGTGCGGGGGCAACTAATGTGGCATTATACTGTGTGCTGGGCACTAATGTGGCATTATACTGTGTGCTGGGCACTAATGTGGCATTATACTGTGTGGGGGAGGCAACTAATGTGGCATTATACAATGCGGGGGAAGAGACTAATGTGGCATTATACTGTATGCTGGGCAATAATGTGGCATTATATTGTGTGTGGGGGCACTAACGTGGAATTATACTGTTTGCGGGCAACAAATGTAGACATATACTGTGTGCGGGGACACTATTGTGGTATACTGTGTGGTGCGACTAATGTGGTGTTATACTGTGTGCAGGTGGCACTAATGTGTCATCATACTGTGCAGGGGCAACTAATGTTGCATTATACTATGTAGGGGCAACTAATGAGGCGTTATACTGTGTGTTGGGGCACTATCGTGGCATTATACTATGTGCAGGAGGCACTAACGTGGCATTATACTGTGCAGGAGCAACTAATATGGTATTATACTGTGTGCGGGTGCACTAAGGAGCATTATACTGTGGGTGGGGGCATTAAGGAGTATTGTAATGTGGGTGGGTCACTAAGGAGCATTATATGGTGGGTGGGGGTATTAAGGCACAGTATAATGTTGGGGACACTAATGCGACATCAGTGCCCGCACAAAGTATAATGCCCTCACTTGTGAAGGCAGCAGGGGCGATTACCAATCCCTCCTGCCACTAGTGCAAGCATTCAGGACTTGGGGACAATGGGCAGGAGATGAAGGTTTCTCCCGGCCCCTGTCATAATGAAAGAGCTGGGAGGCAGGGATGCGGGCAGCAGGCAGTTTATCATATTAGAAAGTTTGGAAAGACCTACAGTACATAAAGTCTTAAAGGGCTTCTTTTTTTATAGCTATTAGTACCAAAAAGAGAGCAGCACTATGTAAATATGCACAATGGGTGAAAACCTTTAGTCAGTGGCGAAATGATCGAAGTAGCAAAGTAAAAAAAGAGGCAGCATCATGGACAATTTCAGTCTGTCAGAGTAGGAACCACTGTAAGGCTACGGCCCCACGTTGCGGAAACGCAGCTTTTTTTTGTTGCAGATTTTGCTGCGGTTTTTTGAGCCAAAGCCAGGAGTGGATTTAGCAGCAGGTAGAAGTATAAGAACTTCCTAGATATTTCCCATTCCTTTTGTAGCTATTCTTGGCGTTGGCTCAAAAAACACAGCAAAATCTGCAACAAAAAAGCTGCATTTCCGCTACGTGGGGCTGTAGCCTAAAGTGGCTTTCCATTATGGATTATGTGTGGGTGGGGCTGGGTGAGCACCTCAGTATGAGGTCTACATGCCTCAGTAGAGCATTTGAACAGAGGCTGTTTTCATGAGATAGCCCCTTTAATACTCATCCTTAGTGTAGACTAGAGACTAGAGTCCCTGGTTAGGGTAACCCCAAGCCAGTTCAGATTCAGCCATTGTGTTGTTCTGCAGTCAGGAGATGGGAGTAATCCCAGCTCATTTTTGTAGATGTTATGTGCAAGAGAAGGCTGTGAAGGGAAAGTTATATGATCCTGTTTGTTAGTCTCAGGTCAGACAGGGCAACTGTTTTTGGAACTGCATCCTGTAGTCAGTGAATTGCAATGTGGATTAGGAGACTGAAAATAAGCTGTACAGAGGAAGACTGCCCCAGGAAAGGAAACATCTTGGAAACTCAGCTCCAGTCTCAGTGGATGTCCCTGAGCATTGTACCTCCCATTACAGTATGAGGATGAAGTTGCCTGTGATCACCTGTTCTTCATCAGTAAATCATGAATCTCTTCATTAACAACACTGTCTCATGAATCTCATTCCTACACCTACCATTATGGGCACTCCAACTACCATTAGGCAGGATTGCAGGATATGCCTCGAAGCAACATTACTATATATATATATATATATATATATATATATATATATATACAGTACAGACCAAAAGTTTGGACACACCTTCTCATTCCAAGAGTTTTCTGTATTTTCATGACTATAAAAATTGTAGCTTCACACTGAAGGCATCAAAACTATGAATTAACACATGTGGAATTATATACTTAACAAAAAAGTGTGAAACAACTGAAAATATGTCTTATATTCTAGGTTCTTCAAAGTAGCCACCTTTTGCTTTGATTACTGCTTTGCACACTCTTGGCATTCTCTTGATGAGCTTCAAGAGGTAGTCACCTGAAATGGTTTTCACTTCACAGGTGTGCCTTGTCAGGTTTAATAAGTGGGATTTCTTGGCTTATAAATGGGGTTGGGACTATCAGTTATGTTGTGCAGAAGTCAGGTGGATACACAGCTGATAGTCCTACTGAATGGAGTGTTAGAATTTGTATTAAGGCAAGAAAAAAGCAGCTAAGTAAAGAAAAACGAGTGGCCATCATTACTTTAAGAAATGAAGGTCAGTCAGTCCGAAAAATTGGGAAAACTTTGAAAGTGTCCCCAAGTGCAGTGGCCAAAACCATCAAGCGCTACAAAGAAACTGGCTCACATGAGGACCGCCCCAGGAAAGGAAGACCAAGAGTCACCTTTGCTGCGGAGGATAAGTTCATCCGAGTCACCAGCCTCAGAAATCGCAGGTTATCAGCAGCTAAGATTAGAGACCAGGTCAATGCCACACAGAGTTCTAGCAGCAGACACATCTCTACAACAACTGTTAAGAGGAGACTGTGTGCAGCAGGCCTTCATGGTAAAATAGCTGCTAGGAAACCACTGCTAAGGACAGGCAACAAGCAGAAGAGAATCTACAATTTTTATAGTCATGAAAATACAGAAAACTCTTGGAATGAGAAGGTGTGTCCAAACTTTTGGTCTGTACTGTTATATATATATATATATATATATATATATATATATATATATATATATACACAGTGGGGGAAAAAAGTATTTAGTCAGCCACCAATTGTGCAAGTTCTCTTAAAAATATGAGGCCGGCCTGTAATTGTCATCATAGGTAGACCTCAACTATGAGACACAAAATGAGAAAACAAATCCAGAAAATACTTATTTTCCATCATAATTTGCAAATAAATTCTTAAAAAATCAGACAATGTGATTTTCTGGATTTGTTTTCTCATTTTGTCTCTCATAGATGAGGTCTACCTATGATGACAATTACAGGACGGCCTCATCTTTTTAAATGGGAGAACTTGCACAATTGGTGGCTGACTAAATACTTTTTCCCCCCACTGTGTATATATATATATATATATATATATATATATATACACATGTACAGTACTGTCGAAAGAGAGAACAAAAAAACTTAATAGTATATTTTTGTCAATTACCAAAATGAAGTGAATGAAGAAAAGAAAAATCTAATCCCATCAATATTTGGTGTGACCTTTGCTCTTTGGAGGAGGAGTCCTGGAAGTGATGATATGGCCCTGATCTCACCATCATCCAGTCTGTCTGGGATTACATGAAGAGACAGAAGGATTGGCGCAAGCCTACATCCACAGAAGATCTGTTATCATATCAAGATCATATTAAATAAGAGACAGGACGCAGGGCATCAGCATTGGATGGCAGGGAAAGGGGCCACAGAAGAACAAAGTTGCTCTACACCACTCTAAGTGACTGGGAGCAGCGATGGGAGTCACCTCCAGGCACAGAGTTTGTACCCTATACAATACATTCCATAAACCTAGCATAGAATGACAACAAATCCTATAATAAACATGCAGGTAATATAAAAAGAATGTAAGGAGACAGAATACATTTTATAAATATCTAATAAATTTAATCAATTACATAACTTTCCTCATAATAGTACAATGAGGCCAGTGATGTCTGTACACTTGTTGTGTCACCTGCTTGGCTCGCTTGCACTGGTGGCGGATGTAAGAGGAGCAGATGCTGAATGGTAAAATATTAATGTCTGTCACTTGTGCCAATAACAATAACTTCATACAGGGAGAGATACAAGGAGCATATGGTATGGATAGTGTCAGACTGAGGTTCCTTGGTCCCAACCCCCAGTAATCCAAAAGTCTATAGTACCCTTCCAATTTGGGCCATTATTGTGTTAGAGCCTGGGACAACCTGACAATCCTCTGTTATTGTAACAGTTATTTCTGAGGCCCACCAAGAATGCAGGTATGGGTTTCAATTATTATGTCCATAAAGCCTGAACATAAGGGAGTCCCTAATAAGGTTTTCAGCAGTGACACCACCATGACACCAATGTGGTCTTCTTATCCCACCCCAACATCAAACCCATGGCATCATCAGTATGGATACTACAAACCCCCTTCACTGCTGTGCAAAGAATAAGGTGAAGGGACCTTAGTACCTTCATTATTAAGACATGAACTATTTCATTCTGAGGATTGGTGGGGTTCTTATCAGTAAGAAAGTGATGGCAAATCACAGCACACAGCAATATGACATCACCCTTGATGTCACTTTCAATTAAAGGGGTTTTCCAGGCTAAATATGTTGATTACTCATCCTATGGAGAAGTTATCAATATCAGATAGGTGGGGGGTCCAACACCTAGCACCCCGATCGATCAGTTTTTCTCAGCAGTAGATCGAGAATGAAGCATGAAGCAGACAGCTCCGTTCTCTATGTAGAGCGTAGACTAGGTACTGCAGATCAGTTCCCTTTTACTTGAATAGGAACTAAACTGCAATGACTCAATTCAGCCACTGCACAAAGAACAGCGCTGTCTGCTTCCGGCTCCATTCTCTGTGTATCAGCATGGAAAACCCTTTTCAAAATAATTCACAGATCATTCATTGTAACTGCTGTGACATGTCTTAGTAAACTCTTGTTGTGTTGGTCCTCTGTAATTCCTTTGGGAAAAGTATAAATAAATTAACAACTGTCCACTACCATGTCCCTTGCTCACAAGGCTATACCCTGTTTGCTGTGGCCTGTTATTTAAAGGGAGTCTTTCAGGTCCTCCTAAACCAATAAGGCTACATTCACATCTGCATCAGAGACTCTGTTGGAGACTCCGTTACAGAGTCTGCTGAAAATCAGTGGTGAAAAAAGTCCTGCATGGGGGATTTTTTTCCTCTGCTGGTTTCAGTTAAAAAATGATGGCCAACCGATTTACCCCATTATAGTCAATGGGGTCTGCCAGGCACCGTGTGTAACTGACCTCCGGCAGACCTGAACAACAGAGCCAGCGCTAGTGTCAACTTATTGTAATAATGCCTTGTAGAGGCCCTTTAAAGGAGCAGAAACATACCTTTGTGGCCACAAACCAATAATGCAATGCAGACATAATCATGTTTTTATGGATATGCAAATCAGCCTGCAAGTTTAATGGGGACAATGACCTGAGTTGCCACATTTACCTACAGATGGTTGCAAATACTTTGGCTCTCCTCTGGAATCACCACCCCTATAGCCATGACTGGCATTACCAGTTTCAGCCTATATCCTGACTGTCTGCAGGCAATTCTGGTACATCAGGCCCTACCTCCAGTGCACTTGAAGGCTGATATCTATATGAAGATGATTATCTATGCATTGCTTCATCGGTTTGTGGCCATATACAGTGGGTACGGAAAGTATTCAGACCACTTTAAATTTTTTACTCTTTGTTTCATTGCAGCCATTTGCTAAAAGCAAAAAAAGTTCATTTTATTTCTCATTAATGTACACTCAGCACCCCATCTTGACAGAAAAAAAAACAGAAATGTAGATATTTTTGCAAATTTATTAAAAAAGAAAAACTGAAATATCACATAGTCATAAGTATTAAGAGCCTTTGCTGTGACACTCATATTTAAACTGATTGGACTTGATTAGGAAAGGCGCACACCTGTCTATATAAGACCTCACAGCTCACAGCGCATGTCAGAGCAAATGAGAATCATGAGGTCAAAGGAACTGCCCAAGGAGCTCAGAGACAGAATTGTGGCAAGGCACAGATCTGGCCAAGGTTATAAAAGAATTTCTGCAGCACTCAAGGTTCCTAAGAGCACAGTGGCCTCCATAATCCTTAAATGGAAGAAGTTTGGGACGACCAGAACTCTTCCTAGACCTGGCTGTCCAGCCAAACTGAGCAATCATGGGAGAAGAGCCTTGGTGAGAGAGGTAAAGAAGAACCCAAAGATCACTGTGGCTGAGCTCCAGAGATGCAGTAGGGAGATGGGAGAAAGTTCCACAATGTCAACTATCACTGCAGCCCTCCACCAGTCGGGGCTTTATGGCAGAGTGGCCCGAAGGAAGCCTCTCCTCAGTGCAAGACATATGAAAGCCCGCATAGAGTTTGCCAAAAAACACATGAAGGACTCCCAGACTATGAGAAATAAGATTCTCTGGTCTGATGAGACGAAGATTGAACTTTTTGGAGTTAATTTTAAGCGGTATGTGTGGAGAAAACCAGGCACTGCTCATCACCTGCCCAATACAATCCCAACAGTGAAACATGGTGGTGGCAGCATCATGCTATGGGGGACAGGACGACTGGTTGCAATTGAAGGAAAGGTGAATGCGGCAAAGTACAGAGATATCCTGGAAGAAAACCTCTTCCAGACTGCTCTGGACCTCAGACTGGGCCAAAGGTTTACCTTCCAACCAGACAATGACACTAAGCACACAGCTAAAATAACAAAGGAGCGGCTTCAGAACAACTCTGTGATCATTCTTGACTGGCCCAGCCAGAGCCCTGACCTCAACCCAATTGACCATCTCTGGAGAGACCTGATATATATATATATACACAGTGGGGGGAAAAAAGTATTTAGTCAGCCACCAATTGTGCAAGTTCTCTTAAAAATATGAGGCCGGCCTGTAATTGTCATCATAGGTAGACCTCAACTATGAGACACAAAATGAGAAAACAAATCCAGAAAATACTTATTTTCCATCATAATTTGCAAATAAATTCTTAAAAAATCAGACAATGTGATTTTCTGGATTTGTTTTCTCATTTTGTCTCTCATAGATGAGGTCTACCTATGATGACAATTACAGGACGGCCTCATCTTTTTAAATGGGAGAACTTGCACAATTGGTGGCTGACTAAATACTTTTTTCCCCCCACTGTGTATATATATATATATATATATATATATATATATACACATGTACAGTACTGTCGAAAGAGAGAACAAAAAAACTTAATAGTATATTTTTGTCAATTACCAAAATGAAGTGAATGAAGAAAAGAAAAATCTAATCCCATCAATATTTGGTGTGACCTTTGCTCTTTGGAGGAGGAGTCCTGGAAGTGATGATATGGCCCTGATCTCACCATCATCCAGTCTGTCTGGGATTACATGAAGAGACAGAAGGATTGGCGCAAGCCTACATCCACAGAAGATCTGTTATCATATCAAGATCATATTAAATAAGAGACAGGACGCAGGGCATCAGCATTGGATGGCAGGGAAAGGGGCCACAGAAGAACAAAGTTGCTCTACACCACTCTAAGTGACTGGGAGCAGCGATGGGAGTCACCTCCAGGCACAGAGTTTGTACCCTATACAATACATTCCATAAACCTAGCATAGAATGACAACAAATCCTATAATAAACATGCAGGTAATATAAAAAGAATGTAAGGAGACAGAATACATTTTATAAATATCTAATAAATTTAATCAATTACATAACTTTCCTCATAATAGTACAATGAGGCCAGTGATGTCTGTACACTTGTTGTGTCACCTGCTTGGCTCGCTTGCACTGGTGGCGGATGTAAGAGGAGCAGATGCTGAATGGTAAAATATTAATGTCTGTCACTTGTGCCAATAACAATAACTTCATACAGGGAGAGATACAAGGAGCATATGGTATGGATAGTGTCAGACTGAGGTTCCTTGGTCCCAACCCCCAGTAATCCAAAAGTCTATAGTACCCTTCCAATTTGGGCCATTATTGTGTTAGAGCCTGGGACAACCTGACAATCCTCTGTTATTGTAACAGTTATTTCTGAGGCCCACCAAGAATGCAGGTATGGGTTTCAATTATTATGTCCATAAAGCCTGAACATAAGGGAGTCCCTAATAAGGTTTTCAGCAGTGACACCACCATGACACCAATGTGGTCTTCTTATCCCACCCCAACATCAAACCCATGGCATCATCAGTATGGATACTACAAACCCCCTTCACTGCTGTGCAAAGAATAAGGTGAAGGGACCTTAGTACCTTCATTATTAAGACATGAACTATTTCATTCTGAGGATTGGTGGGGTTCTTATCAGTAAGAAAGTGATGGCAAATCACAGCACACAGCAATATGACATCACCCTTGATGTCACTTTCAATTAAAGGGGTTTTCCAGGCTAAATATGTTGATTACTCATCCTATGGAGAAGTTATCAATATCAGATAGGTGGGGGGTCCAACACCTAGCACCCCGATCGATCAGTTTTTCTCAGCAGTAGATCGAGAATGAAGCATGAAGCAGACAGCTCCGTTCTCTATGTAGAGCGTAGACTAGGTACTGCAGATCAGTTCCCTTTTACTTGAATAGGAACTAAACTGCAATGACTCAATTCAGCCACTGCACAAAGAACAGCGCTGTCTGCTTCCGGCTCCATTCTCTGTGTATCAGCATGGAAAACCCTTTTCAAAATAATTCACAGATCATTCATTGTAACTGCTGTGACATGTCTTAGTAAACTCTTGTTGTGTTGGTCCTCTGTAATTCCTTTGGGAAAAGTATAAATAAATTAACAACTGTCCACTACCATGTCCCTTGCTCACAAGGCTATACCCTGTTTGCTGTGGCCTGTTATTTAAAGGGAGTCTTTCAGGTCCTCCTAAACCAATAAGGCTACATTCACATCTGCATCAGAGACTCTGTTGGAGACTCCGTTACAGAGTCTGCTGAAAATCAGTGGTGAAAAAAGTCCTGCATGGGGGATTTTTTCCTCTGCTGGTTTCAGTTAAAAAATGATGGCCAACCGATTTACCCCATTATAGTCAATGGGGTCTGCCAGGCACCGTGTGTAACTGACCTCCGGCAGACCTGAACAACAGAGCCAGCGCTAGTGTCAACTTATTGTAATAATGCCTTGTAGAGGCCCTTTAAAGGAGCAGAAACATACCTTTGTGGCCACAAACCAATAATGCAATGCAGACATAATCATGTTTTTATGGATATGCAAATCAGCCTGCAAGTTTAATGGGGACAATGACCTGAGTTGCCACATTTACCTACAGATGGTTGCAAATACTTTGGCTCTCCTCTGGAATCACCACCCCTATAGCCATGACTGGCATTACCAGTTTCAGCCTATATCCTGACTGTCTGCAGGCAATTCTGGTACATCAGGCCCTACCTCCAGTGCACTTGAAGGCTGATATCTATATGAAGATGATTATCTATGCATTGCTTCATCGGTTTGTGGCCATATACAGTGGGTACGGAAAGTATTCAGACCACTTTAAATTTTTTACTCTTTGTTTCATTGCAGCCATTTGCTAAAAGCAAAAAAAAGTTCATTTTATTTCTCATTAATGTACACTCAGCACCCCATCTTGACAGAAAAAAAACAGAAATGTAGATATTTTTGCAAATTTATTAAAAAAAAAAAACTGAAATATCACATAGTCATAAGTATTAAGAGCCTTTGCTGTGACACTCATATTTAAACTGATTGGACTTGATTAGGAAAGGCGCACACCTGTCTATATAAGACCTCACAGCTCACAGCGCATGTCAGAGCAAATGAGAATCATGAGGTCAAAGGAACTGCCCAAGGAGCTCAGAGACAGAATTGTGGCAAGGCACAGATCTGGCCAAGGTTATAAAAGAATTTCTGCAGCACTCAAGGTTCCTAAGAGCACAGTGGCCTCCATAATCCTTAAATGGAAGAAGTTTGGGACGACCAGAACTCTTCCTAGACCTGGCTGTCCAGCCAAACTGAGCAATCATGGGAGAAGAGCCTTGGTGAGAGAGGTAAAGAAGAACCCAAAGATCACTGTGGCTGAGCTCCAGAGATGCAGTAGGGAGATGGGAGAAAGTTCCACAATGTCAACTATCACTGCAGCCCTCCACCAGTCGGGGCTTTATGGCAGAGTGGCCCGAAGGAAGCCTCTCCTCAGTGCAAGACATATGAAAGCCCGCATAGAGTTTGCCAAAAAACACATGAAGGACTCCCAGACTATGAGAAATAAGATTCTCTGGTCTGATGAGACGAAGATTGAACTTTTTGGAGTTAATTTTAAGCGGTATGTGTGGAGAAAACCAGGCACTGCTCATCACCTGCCCAATACAATCCCAACAGTGAAACATGGTGGTGGCAGCATCATGCTATGGGGGACAGGACGACTGGTTGCAATTGAAGGAAAGGTGAATGCGGCAAAGTACAGAGATATCCTGGAAGAAAACCTCTTCCAGACTGCTCTGGACCTCAGACTGGGCCAAAGGTTTACCTTCCAACCAGACAATGACACTAAGCACACAGCTAAAATAACAAAGGAGCGGCTTCAGAACAACTCTGTGATCATTCTTGACTGGCCCAGCCAGAGCCCTGACCTCAACCCAATTGACCATCTCTGGAGAGACCTGAAAATGGCTCCACCAACGTTCACCATCCAACCTGACGGAACTGGAGAGGATCTACAAGGAAGAATGGCAGAGGATCCCCAAATCCAGATGTGAAAAACTTGTTGCATCATTCCCAAGAAGACTCATGGCTGTACTGGCTCAAAAGGAAGGAATTCTACTCAATACTGAGCAAAGGGTCTGAGTAACTTATGACCATGTGATATTTCAGTTTTTCTTTTTTAATAAATTTGCAAAAATATCTACATTTCTGTTTTTTTCTGTCAAGATGGGGTGCTCAGTGTACATTAATGAGAAATAAAATGAACTTTTTTGTATTTAGCAAAAGGCTGCAATGAAATAAAGAGTGAAAAATTTAAAGGGGTCTGAATACTTTCCGTACCCACTGTATATACAGTGCTGGCCAAAAGTATTGGCACCCCTGCAATTCTGTCAGATAATACTCAATTTCTTCCAGAAAATGATTGCAATCACAAATGCTTTGGTAATAATATCTTCATTTATTTTGCTTGCAATGAAAAAACACAAAAGAGAATGAAAAAAAAAGTCAAATCATTGATCATTTTACACAAAACTCCAAAAATGGGCCAGACAAAAGTATTGGCACCCTCAGCCTAATACTTGGTAGCACAACCTTTAGACAAAATAACTGCGAACAACCGCTTCCGGTAACCATCAATGAGTTTCTTACAATGCTCTGCTGGAATTTTAGACCATTTTTCTTTGGCAAATTTCTCCAGGTCCCTGAGATTTGAAGGGTGCCTTCTCCAAACTGCCATTTTGAGATCTCTCCACAGGTGTTCTATGGGATTCAGGTCTGGACTCATTGCTGGCCAATTTAGAAGTCTCCAGTGCTTTCTCTCAAACCATTTTCTAGTCCTTTTTGAAGTGTGTTTTGGGTCATTGTCCTGCTGGAAGACCCATGACCTCTGAGGGAGACCCAGCTTTCTCACACTGGGCCCTACATTATGCTGCAAAATTTGTTGGTAGTCTTCAGACTTCATAATGCCATGCACATGGTCAAGCAGTCCAGTGCCAGAGGCTGCAAAGCAACCCCAAAACATCAGGGAACCTCCGCCATGTTTGACTGTAGGGACCGTGTTCTTTTCTTTGAAGGCCTCTTTTTTTTTCCTGTAAACTCTATGTTGATGCCTTTTCCCAAAAAGCTCTACTTTTGTCTCATCTGACCAGAGAACATTCTTCCATAAAGTTTTTGGCTTTCTCAGGTAAGTTTTGGCAAACTCCAGCCTGGCTTTTTTATGTCTCTGGGTCAGAAGTGGGGTCTTCCTGGGTATCCTACCATAGAGTCCCTTTTCATTCAGACGCCGACGGATAGTACGGGTTGACACTGTTGTACCCTCGGACTGCAGGGCAGCTAGAACTT
This sequence comes from Leptodactylus fallax, assembly GCA_947044405.1. Lineage (NCBI taxonomy): Eukaryota > Metazoa > Chordata > Amphibia > Anura > Leptodactylidae > Leptodactylus > Leptodactylus fallax. The sequence continues at coordinate 2,072,108 of CAMRHE010000270.1, forward strand.
GTTTGGATGTTAGTCGAGGTTCTTTAGCCACCATCCGCACAATCTTTCGTTGAAATCTCTCGTCAATTTTTCTTTTCCGTCCACATCTAGGGAGGTTAGCCACAGTGCCATGGGCTTTAAACTTCTTGATGACACTGCGCACGGTAGACACAGGAACATTCAGGTCTTTGGAGATGGACTTGTAGCCTTGAGATTGCTTATGCTTCCTCACAATTTTGCTTCTCAAGTCCTCAGACAGTTCTTTGGTCTTCTTTCTTTTCTCCATGCTCAATGTGGTACACACAAGGACACAGGACAGAGGTTGAGTCAACTTTAATCCATTTCAACTGGCTGCAAGTGTGATTTAGTTATTGCCACCACCTGTTATGTGCCACAGGTAAGTAACAGGTGCTGTTAATTACACAAATTAGAGAAGCATCACATGATTTTTCAAAGGGTGCCAATACTTTTGTCCACCCCCTTTGTTATGTTTGGTGTGGAATTATATCCAATTTGGCTTTTTGACAATTCTTTTTGTGGTTTTCCATTGAAGACAAATTAAATGAAGATATTATTACCAAAGCATTTGTGATTGCAATCATTTTCTGGAAGAAATTGAGTATTATCTGACAGAATTGCAGGGGTGCCAATACTTTTGGCCAGCACTGTATGGTATGTTTCTGTTCCTATTAAAGGCCCCTAACATGGGACAATTATTGGCTTAAGAGGCATTTTGGACCTGACATATTCCCTTTATATGACATTTAGACTTTTGTGATATTAGAAAAACACACATTCCTATTTTCACTTTGTTTGACTTAACTCTCAAATGCAGGTATTGTGACTTAACTAAGTATACTGTCCATCACAAGCCATAATCTGATTATTACATGTCTAGAGCTCTGTCTTTGGACATATGTCAGTGTAGTTTGATGGATTGTATGTAGCATTGCAGATAACCATGGATGGTAATCATTGATGTAGAACAGATAGTACAGGTGGATGGAATAGTAAGCACTTCACCATTGTCTGAGCTATCAATACTGACATACAGATAGGATTGCTACTTGTGATGGCAGGAGCTCCAGACCTTGTCAGCAGAATTGGACAGGACAGTCACTTTAGCTGTCCATAGTCATTAGATACTCTCTGTCTGCCCCATTAAAATGCATATTTGCCCTAGGGATACATCCATGTTACTTGAACAGAATGCGGGCAGCTGAGTGGTTGCCTGATGTATGGAACAAGGTTCCTCCATGGAGATACATCAAGTATAATAAATCCCTTCCAAAAACTGGAGATGAACACGAACAGGGAGTGCCCCGGGTAATCCTTCAAAATCACCCTAGTGTGGCCCCCTCTTCACTGCGCTGCATCAGGGTCTATAAGAGGATTTGGTGCCAGTAGCCTCCATGACCAGAGTAGCTGCCATCTTGAGCCTTGTCATTGCACTAACAATGCAATCCTTATGGAAATAGGAGATCTACATAATTTTTCACCACTTAGTAGCAGAAAAGATGCCAAACCACAAAAGAACAGGTGTGGCCCCGCCCCAGGTGCACCAAACAGCTAATTTGCATATGGAACAAAAGTTGAACATCTCAGTAGCAAAATTGCACTTTGATACAAGTAAGGTATACTGTATGTGAGTACCGGCCCTACAACAGCATATAAGTGGTTTAGGTAGTGGAAGGGTCCCTTTAAGGTACATGGCGCTGAGCTACAATACGACCGACCACCTGTGAACAGATGTGGACTTGTCTTAGGAAAAATTGGAAAACTCCACCCTATCCAGCAATTTTATCCCTACCATTAGACCTCTAGTGAACTTTTATGAGCCAACATAAAGATAATATTGTCAGCTCCAGAGAATGTGATAGAATAGGAGTATAGCCATAAAAACTACTGACAAGAATGTGCTGATAAAAAAACTTTCCAATGGGACCTCATTAAAAAGAAATTTGCATACGACCCAGCGTGCAGATAAGCTGTCCTCTGAGCCTATGTCACATGACATACAGTATTTGTAAGTTGCATTATCAGCTCATACTTGTCAGTAGTCTCCTCAGGTCAAATTTCTGGACATCCCCTTTAAGTGATCATTAGCAGAATAATTCAATAGTAGTAAATCAGAGACAATGAGGAAGCAAAGACGTGAAGTTAGGTAAACAATATAAACTGGTACTGTAGTGGAAAAATCTCACTTCCTTGTCCTATATTAAACTCTGTCTTGTGAACTCTACATCATCTATCACTTGACTAACATGAATCATCCTTAGCTTTGGAAACCCCAGGTTATTTACCGCACATTCTGCACTTGGTTTGGCGGTATAGTTGTAAACCGGGCCCTGGGACTGCCACTAATTGTTGAGGCAGTCGCCTCACACCGGCCTACCCAAGGACAGGGCAGCCTGTTCTCCGCTATTCTGTGTGTCCAGAATACAGCTGAACGAATTTTCCCCAAAAAATTTTCCAGGTTCTGGAAAACCTGATATTTTTGGGGTTTATCACTACAGATGGGCGAACGTATGAAGGTTCATTTTATTTTGTGTTCAGGCAAAGCGATTCGTTTCGGTCCGAACTTGCTTGGATAGAACTGGACATAGGCATGCCAAGCATTATGACGTCATGACATTCAACGTGCCCATGTCACCACTATAGCTCAATCACAGGCCTCAGCGATGACTCCCTACGCATGACATAACAGGAGAGCGCCGGACGCCATGAGAAGGTAGAGACAGAGCGCCGGACACTGCAAAGAGGCCCAAGAAGAGACTCCAGAGCATAATTTACCACAATGCATGTCATGGCGGCCATTTTAGTTAATCTGAAACAAATCCCAAATTTTTCTGTTTTGCTAAAAACTGAACAATTTGGAATATTTGGGTCGAATCCAGTTCATTACTAACCGATTCGCCCATCTCTATTCTTCATACATTAATCATTTTTTATTCTCTATACACTATACCCGTGATGGCGAACCTATAGCATGCATGCCAGAGAGGGCACGCAGAGCCCTCTCAGTTGGCACACGCGCCGTCGCCATGATCGCTCACTAACGGGGAATCCAGTACAGGATTCCCTGTTAGTGAGCGATCGCATCTTTCAGTTGTATGTGCAAATGCGTAGGCTTACACTGATTGCAGAGCATGACCTCTGCCCCAATGCAAGCGTGATGACATAAGTCATCAGCACGCGCGATCAGAAGAAGGAGGAGGCTCTTCGTGGGACTGCAGCTCTTTGTGGCACTATGTAAGTAGCATAAACTACTGTGTGGGGGCCTACTGTGGAGCATATACTACTGTGTGGGGGCCACTATGGAGCATATAATACTGTGTGGGGGTCCCCTCTGGGGCATATAATACTGTGCAGGGGCCACTGTGGAGCATATAATACTGTGCGGGGGGCCTCTGTGGAGTGTATAATGCTGTGTTTCAGCAACTGTGGGCATAAAATACTGAGTGGGGGCCACACTGGAGCATATAATACTGTCTGGGGGCCATTCTGGAGCATATAATACTGAGTGGGGGCCACTCTGGAGCATATAATACTGTCTGGGGGCCACTTCGGAGCGGAGCGGGCCCTTCACTATTTATATCACACAGTACCTGTTTTATAGCAGACGTGATATTATTACAGGCTGTAATAACATTGCACAGTCACTATAAAACAGATCCTGGTTAATTTAAGGTTAAATTGCCGTGTTGGCACTTTGCGATAAATTAGTGGATTTTGGGTTGCAGTTTGGTCACTCGGTCTCTAAAAGGTTCGCCATCACTGCTCTATACTTTATACTCAGATCCTAAAGTATAATAAGTGGAGACACAGGGGAGATGAGGAAAAATAATAAACACTGAAACTCACCTTTGCTCAGTTCTTCTGGATTCGCTCACAGTGCCTCATGCTTCATTGCTGTCATATTCAATTGTCTCCTGTCCTCCTGGATGATGTCATAGGCCTTGGGGGACCACTGAGGCCTTTGATTGGGCCTCAGCAGTCATATGGGGTATACCGACATCATGATGCTTTGAGGTCTGAAGAGGCCCCAGGCTATAATAATAGTACTGTCGGCTGGAACCCAAAAAGTTCATTCCAAAACTAAACTGGTGGGCAAATATTTGCAAAATGAATCTTGGTTCACCAGTCTCCTATTAGCTATCTCAGTAATAGCTAAGCTAAGAGTTAAAGGGGTTCTCCAGGCTAAATTTATTTTTCTAATTAGGCAGGGGAGGTGAAAAAAAAGTAAAAAAAAAAAAACATACTCACCTGTCCCCGATGTTTTCTGTGTCTCCCAGCATGGTCTGGTCCTGCAACTTCGTAGAAGTCCCCGCCTCATGTTACTGCTGATATACAAAAATGACATCACCTGCTGCACAGCCAATAGATAGAACTGGATGTGCCTTTCAGAATCATCACTCAACACTCTTTCCAGAGATTTCTACATTGAGAAAGGCATGAAAAGCAGCAAAAACAAAGTGCAGCAATGAGTCAGCAAAAACAGTGTGTCTCACTTCACATTTACAATATACAATAAAACACATGTACAAAATAGCATGAAAACTCACTCCATTGTGGATGAGGATCCAGCTGAAGACTTTTCAATGGGAGGCAGAGATCAAAGCAGGTTGCTGAAAAAATAAGCGCCCTGCTCGAACTTGCTGCATATTCAGCTGCAGAGTCCAGGATGTGAGACGCCCCCCTGGTTAGTTCCTTTCATCTAAGCCTAATCAGCTGCGGAAAGCCAAAAATGAAGAGTAATCTGAGATGGATATCCACCTCAAATTCCTCTTGATTTTTGGCCCCTAAAGGCAGTGGCGTAAGTACTGGGGTAGCAGTGGTAGCGGCTGCCACAGGGCCTGGGACATTAGGGGGTTTGGCGGGCCCCTTTTTTTTTTTTTTTTTTTTTTTTAGACCCTATTTACTTATCGATCCCCTCTCCTGATCACGGCCACCTGCGCTTCCCCTTCTGCGGAAGAAGAGAAGGCTGTGAGTAGAAGCAGGGATCAGTAAGTGAGGCCGCAGGCCCACGAACCCCACACACTGCTATCATTATACTCTGGGGTCTTTTCAGACCTCAGAGTATAATGATCGGAGGCCCAGGAGTGGTGAGGGAATATAAAAAGCACTGTTACTTACCTCTCCTGCTCTCCGGCAGGCTTCAGGCCTATTTGGTGACGTCCCATATGTTGCCTGGGCCAGGCCGGCGTCATTATGCGTCACAACACTGGCCTGGCTCATGTGATGTCTGATCCAACATTGAAGAGGGCCGAAAGTAGCGGGGAGTGCGCTGGAGCCCGGGAGAGGTAAGTAAGTAACATTGTTTTTTATGTTTGTATCCTACCCCGGGTCTCTGATCATTATACTCTGGGGTCTGAAAAGACCCCAGAGTATAATAATTGTTCATGGGTGGTCCACAATGGGGCATAATACTGTGTGAAGGGGCCACTATGGGGCATAATACTGTGTTCAGGGGCCACTATGGGGCAAAATACTGTGTGCAGGGGCCACTATGGTGCATAATAGTGTGTGTAGGGGCCACTATGGGGCATAAGAGTGGGTGCAGGAATGTGGTTTGTGCGGGGGGGGCACATGTCAAATGTTCGCCTTGAGGCCCAGCCATTACTAGTTATGCCACAGCCTACAGGGTATCCTGATTTCAGGAATAAAATCGTATTCTTTGTATAATGAAAAATCAGACAATTTTCCAGTAAACTTTCTGTATCAACTTTTCTGGATTGGTTTTCAAGACCTCTGTTTGCTGGGGTTCAATAGGAATTTTCATTGTTTATTCCCAGGTTTAGTTTCTTATATAATATGTGCTTATGTAAACAATGATGGAGACATTACCTGGTTTTGCCACCCAGCACTGTCCACTAATAAAAAGTGACAGGCTCTCGTGAGTGGCAACCACAGGCAACAATGGGTGGTCCCGCATCCAAACTCCAGTGCACCGAACAATTCATATATGGATTAAAAGTTGATTTCCTCAGCAGTAAGACTGTACTTTGAGACATAAAAGGTACGTTCACTATGTCACTAACCGGCTCTAGACCTGCATATAAGTGGTTTGGAAGAGATTTTGTGGTGGTAGACTCCTTTTGATAAATATAATATTGACTGTATTAATATTATATAATTAGAATCCTTCATATTAACACTTTAAACTTGGAGCCATAGCCAATGAGTGCAGGCATTTAACCCTTGGCATCTAAAGAGCAGCAGGGCATGGGCACCACCATGTTGACTAGTATTGCCCCCGGATGGAGCAATGATCCGGTGTTAGTGATCCATTATTATCAGAAGCCTATTGAAAGCTCACAGGTCTGTCATTATCTCTGTTCTATTACATGCTGCCATAGGCACTGTGTAATAAAAGAGGAGGTATTTTGTAATATACTGCATTTCAAGACAACTGACAAACTTCTTAGGAGTGGGCATCTCAGCAAATTCATCCCAAGGTCAGATCGGACAATGCTCAAAGAAATTGCAAAATCCCCAAGAGCTACACATCTAGGAATCTGCCAGCCTCAGCTAGGATGTTAAATGTACAGGTTCATGACAGTAGAAAAGTCGGAACAAGTATGGCTTGTTTGGAAGGGTGGCAAGGAGAAAGCGTCTTTCTAAAAGGAACATGGCAAAATTTCTGGTACAATGTTCTTTGGACAGTCAAGGTCAAAGTAAAGATGTCTGTCTATAATGCAGAGCGCTACATTTAGCAAAAACCAAAAACAACATATCAGCACAAACAAATTATGCCAAATGTCTAGCACGGTGGTGGGAGGGTGATGATATCGGCTTGTTTTGCAGCCACAGGACCTGGGCACCTTGTAGTCATTGAGTCGAGCCTGAACGCCTTTGTATGCCAAAGTAGTCTAGAGACAAATCTGTGGCCATCTATCCAACAGCTAAAGTTTGTCGAAACTGGGTCATGCAACAGGACAATGATCCCAAACACAGCAAATCTACAACAGAAGGGTTGAAAAAGAAAATAATCAAGGTGTTGTGATGGCCCAGTCAAAGTCTAGACCTCTACACAACCAAAATGCTGGCAGCACCTTAAGAGACCTGTGCATGAACCAATATCCTCAAATCTCAAGTTCTCCAAGATGGCGGGAACAACCTCCCTGCTGAGTTCCTTCAAAAACTGTCTACAAGTACCTAGTAGAATCGATGGAAGGAAAAGGTCAAACGTCACACCAAATAGTGATTGAATTTAGATCACATAACACTGTAAATTAAAATTAGTTGACTTGCTCTCAGGTATAATATAAGGTTCACAAACAACCCCATGAATTTAGGGCCACACCCTTACAATACTATGACTATTATGGTAGATCCATACATCTGTAATTCTTCTATAGAGGACATGGAGAGGTGGTGGCTCTGTGGCGCTGGAATCTTATCACATTAACTCAATCCTACATTGATTATAGTGTGGACTTTCCTAATCGCTCTAAGCAGGGTGTTGTAAGGGACATCACGTCCTACTGAGAATTTCTAAAAATAGACTTACAAGACTAGCAGCATACAACATTATATACATGAGATAAGATCTATGTGCCCAGCAAGGATAGCATATGGAGCACAATATGCCATAAGACATTGAAAATCTATCTGAGAAAACCAAAACCCCCTCCCACAGTATACAATATGATGCCATACCAGCTAAACAAAATATATGTATATGACGACAACTGCATCAATACCATGTAATTATAAATATAATTATTACATGCCCAGAATATATTGCGGCCCTAATGTCATAAATTACAGGATGTATCGGTCCAAAAGTATATATTAGCTGTAGATAATAAACAACAAGCCTCCTAAGGAGCGAGCTAACTATGTAACAGTGTAGTAACTAAAGGCACAGTGACCCGACAGAAGACACTGATAGTCAGCTGACAAATAGCAAATCTTAAAGGGGTTGTCCAGGAATTTTCAATTTATGGCCTATCCTAAGCAAGACTGTTTCAAAATTAGTCTTCATGTATGTCTGGGCCCACTGAGACCATTTCTTCTTGTGAGTACTCTTTAGGGGTGGCCGAATAATAGATTTATGCAGAACTAGAAGCCTCTGCAGGATCCTGCACCTTGAGGTTAGAGGGACAGCAGCTTCCAATACCTGTTTACTGCTTTGTAATGGTATTTTAGCAGCTGCTCTCTTAATGAATTTATATGGCAGAAACCTTCCTCATTCTGCCTTTATCTGCACAAACCCCTCTGTGCTCTGAATCAGCCACAAATCTCTTCACAGTACGATGATTACACTTAGGTTTTCATGAAATATCTAATGTTTTCACACCTTGTCCACTATTAGACACTTTTTGGCAGCAGAGAGATCCTTTTTCTTTCCCATATTGCCTGTGGCCTGCTTAATAATGTGGAACGTACTTCTTAGGCCAAAGCCCCACATTGTAGAAACGCAGCTTTTTTTGTTGCAGATTTTGCTGTAGTTTTTTGAGCCAAAGCCAGGAGTGGATCGAGCAGAAAGTAGAAGTATAAGAGTATATATTTCCCATTCCTGTTGTAGCCATTCTTGGCTTAAGCTCAAAAAACACAGAAAAATCTGCAACAAAAAAAGCTGCGTTTCCACAATGGGGGGGCCTGAGGTATACTCAGAAGTGGCAGATTTGTTGTAGAAATTTCTGCAACATTTTTATTGCAGATTTTGCTGCGTCTTTTGAAGCCAAAGTCAGGGGTGGCTTTAACAGAAGGCAAATGTCTAAGTGCTTCCTTTATATTTTCTATTCCTTTTGTAGCCATTCCTGATGCTGCTTTTTACATTACCTGCAAAGTGAATGAGATTCTGGCTAATCCCATTCACATATTGCAGAAAAAAATCCACACTGGAAAAGCTGCGTTTTCCCTATAGGTATAATAGAAGCAGAAAGTCCACAGAGGAAAACTCTGCGGACTTTCTGTAAAAAACACTGCGGAAAAAAATGCAATTCATTTCTGCCATGGTCTTTTCCGCAGCATTTTATGGCTGCGGCTCGCTACGGGAGTTTTTCCCGCAGCACTTTTCACAGAAAGTCTGCAGAGGTTATGGTCTGCAGGGTTATGGTCCAAAAATTATGGTAATTATCTACAAAAACCCACATTAAGGCTGAGGCTCCACGTTGTAGAAACGCAGCTTTTTTTTGTTGCAGTTTGTTGCGTTTTTTTGAAGCAAAGCCAGGCGTGGATTGATCAGAAGGGAGAAGTATAAGAGCTTCCTATATACTTCCCATTCCTTTTGTAGCCATTCTTGGCTTTGGCTCAAAAAACCGCAGCAAAATCCGCAACAAAAAAAGCTGTGTTTCCGCAACGTGGGGCCTTAGCCTAAAGGTATACTCAGAAGGCAGATTTGCTGTAGAAATTTCTGCAACTGTACCATTTATCTGAATGGCATCTGCAGGAATCTATGTACTTGCTGCACAAAACCACTTCAAAATTCATGACAACAGCAAACTATAAAAAAAAAATGTGCAGAGAGTCTCACTACTCAAAAAAACTTAGGACCGTCGTAATTCACACTCACCAGTGACATTCCAGTGGGTAAAGTACACAAACCTCTTCACCTCTCTAAATTACACATGCATAACTATAGCTACCTAGATGTGTATTTTTAACCACTTCTATAGAGGAACCTTCATTTGACAGAATTTTTTATTACATTATTCTGAAATACTTATACCGGCACCTGTTAAAAGGCTTTTTTTTCTAAGTTTAGGCTGTCTCATGTCACTGGGGCTGGCAAGCAAACTTGACCTTGGCCTCAAAAGAGTTAACTGCTGGCATCTGATTTTTCTCCGATTCCAGAGACTGTGTCAGGGGTGCATTGTAATGGCATGTCCGGCTGTGCCAACCACCTAAGGTCCTTTACGTACTATTATGTCAAGGTATGTCAAGGGGTTAATGGAGAAAGTGAGTATCCACAATATCTCTAACAAGTTTCCGCCCTTTGAGTTATGCCCATTCATTGACTTGTTTGTAAAAATGGCTTCTATGGAATTTGTCTTTGTTCCTTGTGATTTGAAAGGGGATAATTTGTCAGATATTCAGAGACAGGGATGAATAATGTAGTAAAGTAATTGGCCAGGATATTTTTATTCATGGCCTATTCTTAGGATAGGTCACAAATATCTGATCTGTGGAGGGTCGACAGGGGGCCTCTTCATAGATTAGCTATTTGGCTACTTCCACGTGTACTATAGCTGGAAGCAGCTGGCTCGGCGCTCTGTATAGTGGTCAGCGCCGGTACTGCAGCTCAGCTTCCACTGAAATCAATGGGAGCCAAGCTGCAGCACTTGATCCGGACCAGTATACAGGGACAGGAGCTGTCTGCTTCTATATACAGTAGTATAGATGTCGGAATTGGCCACAAAAAGCTGATCCTATCCCTCTCCCACCAATCATTTATATATGACCTATCCTAACCATAGGCTATGAATAAAAATAAAAACCTGGCCAAGTCTTTTAAGTTCATGGACCACGGCAGCAGTATAATAGTATGGCTGGTGAGAGAATTTTAATAGTTAAACACCACTGACTGCTATTACATTGTGATCCTTGAAATATTTTAAGATGGGATTGTTGCAGATACTACTACACACTGGATAATTGATGGATGGATAAGACCTTACCTCGTACCTATAACCAAATATATGTAATATCTTACCAGTCCTCTGATAAGGCTAGATGTTTTAGATTAATTGATTTCTATATAAAAAAAAAAAACCTTGTCTGAATGTTTCATATAATTTGTCCGATCCATCCAGGCCCCATTCTTGTAGTTGTTAAACCCCTATTACAAGTCATTACAAAGCAGTGATCTGCAACGTATCTGCTATACTGTGTATAGGAGATAAGTCACACTAATAAGGATACACCTTTAAGGTATAGGCAGCAATGGTGGTGGCCTGCATGCCAGCCTAGGCATCCTATCATGGGATTATGGAAGAGGTCCCATTTCCTACGGAGACTCCAATGCAGATGTGAATCCAGCCTTACTTTGAAGTATGACAAAGAAAATTGATTTTCTTGACCTCATTTCTACAGGTGGTCATAGCAAGAAATTTTTCTTAAGAGAATGGTCCCAGAAATTAAGAAAGTAATTCGGATTACATGGCGACAGCACCCAGAGCATCAAAAAGAGCAACCCATGCACTAAGCATATGGATCATCTCTACCATCTTATTGATACCTAAACAGAAAAAAAAATCCATTATTCCACTAGGTGGAATGATATGAGATTGGAACTTGAGAAATTTTGATCTATCCTGCTATCTGACTGTTTTGGAAAGTATTCTGATAGACTACCTGTTGGTGACAACACACTGATAACATATGTGATATTGTACTCTGTAACAGAGGAGTAACCTGAAGCTTCTGGGCCCCAATTCAAAATATGTAATGGGGCCCTCAATTACCATGTTTTATCTATAATATTGGTATATCCTTACGTTGTAGAGAGGGATTTAGACCCCCTGAGGCTCCAGGGCCCGGTAGCGATTGCTACTGCTCTACCCCCTATAGCTACGCCCTTCTCCATGGTTACTTTATTGATGTTCTAGATCCATTTGGGCTATTTGGTGCACATGGTTAGTGATAGGAAAACTTTCCGTGTAGCACTGTATAAACTGCAAAAACATTGAACCAAGCGTCAATTGATGAAGACATGGATGGTAAGAATGAATATAAAGTTGTTTTTATTTACCATGCACCCTAATGTAACCCTAAATTTTTGAGAGTGTGGAAAAGTTGTAAGAGACAGCCAATGTTGTCTTAAGCTTCATTTGTCTGTATAAACTGTTAATGTTGAATGTATTTCTGTGATTCTGTTCCTTTAAGACAGCAGCCATTGTAATTGTGACATGATGCTGGAGAGAGACCCCCCCTTTTATGTCAGCCTGCCTGTTCTGCAGACAGAGTGTGAGCAGAGAAGCAGGAAGTGACGAGACAGAGAGCAGCAGCCATCTTGGCAAGTGTTGTATTGAACTGGTGTGGAGATTTTTCTGTACAGCTAAGCTGTATCTTGGTCCAGAGACAAACAGAGTGTAAAGAGACAACAGGACTAGTGAGTCCACGTGAAAGGAACTGTGCTCAGTGGCTGATCAGTGAGACTGACATTGTGACTGTGTATATGGATACCACAGATAGAGACTCGCAGTGCTGTTGATGTACTGGACGGCACCTGCTAAATCCCGGTTTACATCCCAGCTCAGTGTATGGATTCGGCAGGACTGTCAGTGTGCTGAGTGGAATCTGCTGTTGGATTACATTGCATTCAGTTGGTTTCCCTGTCTGTTAAAGAGGACTTCATTTCTCCCAAGATCCTGATAACAGTGAGGAGAGGACGCTTCACTATAAAAGAAAGGACCGACTTTGGGCCCCACCGTGCGCTTCTACGGACTGTAAGCGGTCCACCTGGACCACTGGGGAAAAGGGGGTGCACCCAAATGTGAAGTCAGGGTCAGTTAGGGATAGTTTTGAGTATATTGTTCATTCAGTGTCCATACTGCAGAAGTGGACAGAGTAAAAGTAGAAACCATTGCAGAATTTGCCTTGAAATTGTTCATGCTATATTGTATATTTTGCTTGTCTTTAGCCCTGTCATTTTACCTTTAACTAGCCTTTATTAACTTATAGTAAATATATATTTTTTTCTTGAACTACCGCGTGTGCGTTCATTTCTGGTTGCGGAGTCCAAACCACCTGCCTTGCTCTCGGTTCACAAAGTGATAATGTAGATTTGGGATTCCAAAGGTGGTCACATAGTGAATAAATATCTGTTAAAAAGAGTATAGGTGCATCTCCATATTTAAAGGCATCCCATATTTAGAGACATTGTGTATCAGTTTATTCTCAAAATTTTAATTTTGTGTGCTATATTTTTGTGTTTTTGGGTTGTCAGTATATTTACAGTGCCTTGCGAAAGTGTTCGGCCCCTTTGAACTTTTCAACCTTTTGCCACATTTCAGGCTTCAAACATAAGGATATAAAATTTTAATTTTTTGGTGAAGAATCAACAACAAGTGGGACACAATTGTGAAGTGGAACGAAATTTATTGGTTATTTTAAACTTTTATAAAAAATAAAAAACTGAAAAGTGGGGCGTGCAATATTATTCGGCCCCTTTACTTTCAGTGCAGCAAACTCACTCCAGAAGTTCAGTGAGGATCTCTGAATGATCCAATGTTGTCCTAAATGACTGATAATGATAAATATAATCCACCTGTGTGTAATCAAGTCTCCGTATAAATGCACCTGCTTTGTGATAGTGTCAGGGTTCTGTTTAAAGCGCAGAGAGCATCATGAAGACCAAGGAACACACCAGGCAGGTCCGTGATACTGTTGTGGAGAAGTTTAAAGCCGGATTTGGATACAAAAAGATTTCCCAAACTTTAAACATCCCAAGGAGCACTGTGCAAGCGATCATATTGAAATGGAAGGAGTATCAGACCACTGCAAATCTACCAAGACCCGGCCGTCCCTCTAAACTTTCATCTCAAACAAGGAGAAGACTGATCAGAGATGCAGCCAAGAGGCCCATGATCACTCTGGATGAACTGCAGAGATCTACAGCTGAGGTGGGAGAGTCTGTCCATAGGACAACAATCAGTCGTATACTGCACAAATCTGGCCTTTATGGAAGAGTGGCAAGAAGAAAGCCATTTCTCAAAGATATCCATAAAAAGTCTTGTTTAAAGTTTGCCACAAGCCACCTGGGAGACACACCAAACATGTGGAAGAAGGTGCTCTGCTCAGATGAAACCAAAATCCAAGTTTTTGGCCACAATGCAAAACGATATGTTTGGCGTAAAAGCAACACAGCTCATCACCCTGAACACACCATCCCCACTGTCAAACATGGTGGTGGCAGCATCATGGTTTGGGCCTGCTTTTCTTCAGCAGGGACAGGGAAGATGGTTAAAATTGATGGGAGGATGGATGGAGCCAAATACAGGACCATTCTGGAAGAAAACCTGTTGGAGTCTGCAAAAGACCTGAGACTGGGACGGAGATTTATCTTCCAACAAGACAATGATCCCAAACATAAAGCAAAATCTACAATGGAATGGTTCACAAATAAATGTATCCAGGTGTTAGAATGGCCAAGTCAAAGTCCAGACCTGAATCCAATGGAGAATCTGTGGAAAGAGCTGAAAACTGCTGTTCACAAACGCTCTCCATCCAACCTCACTGAGCTCCAGCTGGTTTCCAAGGAAGAATGGGCAAGAATTTCAGTCTCTCGATGTGCAAAACTGATAGAGACATACCCCAAGCAACTTGCAGCTGTAATCGCAGCAAAAGGTGGCGCTACAAAGTATTAACTTAAGGGGGCCGAATAATTTGGCACGCCCACTTTTCAATTTTTTTTATTTTTTACAAAAGTTTAAAATATCCAATAAATTTCGTTCCACTTCACGATTGTGTCCCACTTGTTGATTCTTCACCGTAAAATTAAAATTTTATATCCTTATGTTTGAAGCCTGAAATGTGGCAAAAGGTTGAAAAGTTCAAGGGGGCCGAATACTTTCGCAAGGCACTGTACATGAAGTATTCTGCACAGTCCGACAAGAAGGAGTCTCCAAGATTCTGCCACTGAACCTTTGACTTTATGATCTTGCAGCAGTTATCATTGAATTGTGTTTTTCTCCATGTTATAATTTTTATTGCTTGAGTGTTTTATTGCAGATATATTTCATACCGTATCTTAAAGCTACACCCTTTCCTCTCATATTATTTTTTTACAGTCATTTTCTTAATGGTTACTGTTTGTGATTGTACTTTACATACATATTTGTTATCATACATTTGACATTACACATTGATCGTATAAATTAATGCATATTGAATATTGGTTATATATTTTTATTGTGTTGTTTATTTAAAGAGGACCTTTCACCAGGTCTATAAAGACCAATGACATCCATCATCTAATAGGCACTGTCACCCTGAGTATTTTGGTGTTTTGTTCTCATTCTGTCAATCCTAGACAGTAGCGTAACTTCCGCTATGGCTGCTATAGGGCCTCCTGCTGCTTTTTTTTTTTTTTTTTTTTTTAATAGGCCACCTCCACTTCTCCTTCAGCCCTCCAGAGGGCCCTGTGCGTCCCATATCATGTGGCTGACACTGAACAGTTGGGTGAACGTTGCAAGATTTGTCCAACCCAAAACTGCTATTATTATACTCTGGGGTCTGAAGAGATGGAATGATTGGAAGCCCAGGGGAGGTGAGCGAACATATAAATCAGTGTTACTCACCTCTCCTGGGCACCAGCACGACTCCCTGCTCTCTTCGGGCTTCTTCAATGACGTCATAGATGTGGATCAGATCGGCATCACAATGCAAAATGACGTCGGCGTAACCCACGTCTGACGTCATTGAAGAGACAGCAGGGAGTCGCGCCGGAGTCCAAGAGAGGTGAGTAACACTGTTTTTTTATGTTTGCTCACCTACCTTGGGCCTCCAATCATTATACTCTGGGGTCAGTCATAAATATGTGATAAATGTGGTGCACCATAATTTTTGATGCAAGCAACAGAAAAGTGTCAGACTTCTATTGATAAATATGCCCTATTGCATTCATTGTGTTGTCAAATTGGGCATGTGACGGACATTGAAAAAAATAAAGTAAAACCGTCATGTGAATAAGCCCTAAGAGAGGGATTAAATGCCAGGAATTGAGAAAAACTGAGTTTCAATGAATATGGCTAAGGTGTATATAAACTTATGACCTCAACTGTATGTCACTATTTAAACAGGAATGTCGCTGGTAAGTGTGAATTATGGCTAGCCTGTGCTTCTATTTCAGTGGTGTGAATGTTGTATTGATGCCATTCAGGCAAAACTAACAAATGGCTGAATATTATGAATTTTTTAACAACTTGGAAGAAACTGAAATGAGCTGGTATTTGTATTGTATTTTGTTTGCATAAAAATGGACAATTTAATAGGTGATAGTCAAATGAAAAGGTTGAAAACGTTGGTTTCAGAATGGGGTGTAGCCACAGGGAATGCAGAGTAGGAGTCGCAATTGGGGCGTATTGCCTAGAAAGTCCCAAAGGCTCCTCTGGCATGTAAAAAATACCAGTATTATAAATCACACCTAATGTAACAGCCTGTTAGTGGAAAGGCCATGAGATCGGGAGTAGTAGCTATGGGCAAGTATCGCTTACCAATTCCTCTGGCACTCCTCAGGGCTGGTGAAGTGCTGAGGAGGCGTGCATGATATATACAGTATATATATATATATATATATATATATATATATATATACAGTACAGACCAAAAGTTTGGACACACCTTCTCATTCCAAGAGTTTTCTGTATTTTCATGACTATAAAAATTGTAGATTCACACTGAAGGCATCAAAACTATGAATTAACACATGTGGAATTATATACTTAACAAAAAAGTGTGAAACAACTGAAAATATGTCTTATATTCTAGGTTCTTCAAAGTAGCCACCTTTTGCTTTGATTACTGCTTTGCACACTCTTGGCATTCTCTTGATGAGCTTCAAGAGGTAGTCACCTGAAATGGTCTTCCAACAGTCTTGAAGGAGTTCCCAGAGATGCTTAGCACTTGTTGGCCCTTTTGCCTTCACTCTGCGGTCCAGCTCACCCCAAACCATCTCGATTGGGTTCAGGTCTGGTGACTGTGGAGGCCAGGTCATCTGGCGTAGCACCCCATCACTCTCCTTCTTGGTCAAATAGCCCTTACACAGTCTGGAGGTGTGTTTGGGGTCATTGTCCTGTTGAAAAATAAATGATGGTCCAACTAAACGCAAACCGGATGGAATAGCATGCCGCTGCAAGTTGCTGTGGTAACCATGCTGGTTCAGTATTCCTTCAATTTTGAATAAATCCCCAACAGTGTCACCAGCAAAGCACCCCCACACCATCACACCTCCTCCTCCATGCTTCACGGTGGGAACCAGGCATGTAGAGTCCATTCGTTCACCTTTTCTGTGTCGCACAAAAACACGGTGGTTGGAACCAAAGATCTCAAATTTGGACTCATCAGACCAAAGCACAGATTTCCACAGGTCTAATGTCCATTCCTTGTGTTCTTTAGCCCAAACAAGTCTCTTCTGCTTGTTGCCTGTCCTTAGCAGTGGTTTCCTAGCAGCTATTTTACCATGAAGGCCTGCTGCACACCGTCTCCTCTTAACAGTTGTTGTAGAGATGTGTCTGCTGCTAGAACTCTGTGTGGCATTGACCTGGTCTCTAATCTGAGTTGCTGATAACCTGCGATTTCTGAGGCTGGTGACTCGGATGAACTTATCCTCCGCAGCAAAGGTGACTCTTGGTCTTCCTTTCCTGGGGGTGGTCCTCATGTGAGCCAGTTTCTTTGATGGTTTTGGCCACTGCACTTGGGGACACTTTCAAAGTTTTCCCAATTTTTCGGACTGACTGAACTTCATTTCTTAAAGTAATGATGGCCACTCGTTTTTCTTTACTTAGCTGCTTTTTTTCTTGCCATAATACAAATTCTAACACTCCATTCAGTAGGACTATCAGCTGTGTATCCACCTGACTTCTGAACAACACAACTGATGGTCCCAACCCCATTTATAAGGCAAGAAATCCCACTTATTAAACCTGACAGGGCACACCTGTGAAGTGAAAACCATTTCAGGTGACTACCTCTTGAAGCTCATCAAGAGAATGCCAAGAGTGTGCAAAGCAGTAATCAAAGCAAAAGGTGGCTACTTTGAAGAACCTAGAATATAAGACATATTTTCAGTTGTTTCACACTTTTTTGTTAAGTATATAATTCCACATGTGTTAATTCATAGTTTTGATGCCTTCAGTGTGAATCTACAATTTTTATAGTCATGAAAATACAGAAAACTCTTGGAATGAGAAGGTGTGTCCAAACTTTTGGTCTGTACTGTATATACAGTATATGATAAGGTGGTGCGCAATATTTCAGCTTTATCCCAGAGCTTGAAAGACTAAGCACAGAGATTGGAGAACTAAGCACAGATCTTCTGTGGATGTAGGCTTGCTCCAATCCTTCTGTCTCTTCATGTAATTCCAGACAGACTGGATGATGTGGAGATCAGGGCTATATCTGTGGGGGACATATCATCACTTCCAGGACTCCTCCTCTAAAGAACAAAGGTCAACCAAATATTGATGGGATTAGATTTCTCTTTTCTTCATTCACTTCATTTAGGTAATTGACAAAAATAAACTATTAAGACTTTTTTGTTCACTCTTTTGCACAGTACTGTCAATCTATCTATCTAGTACCAAAACGAGAGTAGCACTATGTAAATACATACAAAAAGGGTAAGCCTTTAGTCAGTGGCAAAATGACCAAGGTAGCAAAGTAAAAAAGAAGCAGCATTCCAAAATTGATGCAAAAAATGGACTTTATTAGCCCAGTGATTCAAGCAGAAACGTTCTGCTTGAACCTTTCTTGCTGCCTCTTTTTTTACTTTATCTATCTATTTATATGTACACATATTAGTGGAAGGAAAGGAAAAACGCATAGTAAATAACATTATCATGCTCCATCAGGGAAGGATTGGCATCTGTCCTATTGTATTTTGTTAGCTCACCTTTGTCTCTACTCTAATCTTCTTAGTAATCTGTCATGTGCACATGACAGATTTTTCCGTCAAAAAAAAAAGAAAGCACAGACTTTAAAGGGCCAGACTGGTGATTATTTTCCTTGACTCATTATATTGTCTGAAAGGCCATTCCCTCTATAGTAATAGTTATCTACTCACAGTGTCTTTCCTTATCCCACTTTCACCTTCTTCAATAAGTCACATCATCACAGTGTGACCTGTTTTTTCGAGCATGGCTTGCTGTACAAACAGGAGGTCACTATCTCCGCTGCCTGCAAATACTATTGAGAACTACCATGTGACCTCAGATTCAACAAAGTTCCACCTGTTCGTCTGCCCTATCTCTTCTGTGAAAATGCCTCTCTGCTTCTACTCTGCCTCTCACATAATCTGCTCTCTATAGCCCTTCTCTCTCACATATAGTGTCAACATTGGTGACTTGACCAAATTAGAGGGCTGAACCATGTGACTATTTTTCTGTTCCTGTGAGACATATTGGCTGTGCTTTGAAAATACCATTGAAATAACATCACACCAGATTTTTGATCTGTCAAAGCCTCATTGTTGGCTGTACTACTAGTCTTATACTAACGATGCATTCACTTAAAGGGAGTCTATCACCAGAACCCAGCCCCCAAGACTGAAAGGGTAGGGTCACCTGAATCATACAGTGTTTACCCCATGTTAAACAATGCTGAGAAATCTGTTTCTCTTCAATTTGCAAATGAGCTCTTTGGAGCAATAAGGACAGTGCCATTGTTCCAAAGAGGTGTGAAACAATGCCCCATTGCTGCAATGAGTTTGTAAAAATGCTGTCCCATCTATTGTCATCATGTTATAGAGTAAAGTCACGTGGGAAAAGATTTAGTATAACTTCTATTGTATTCTCCAGTGGGCAGTCTCGCTCATAGATTGATAGCTTTCCTTGTATGAGCATGCAGATATAACTGTCAATTACTTGATAAGACCGCCTACTGGACTCCTAAATCCAAAATGAGCAGAGATTTCAATGAAAGTGGAAAAAATAAAAGAGGGCGTCTGCAACCATAACATGATCCAAAGCCAAAAACAGCGCTTCAAATGCAGTGAAATCTTGTGAAAATGTATTCAGCTCATGTGATGCAATGTTTCAGTCTACCCTCTGGGAATTTTCTCAACCATGCTCGAGAAAAGTCCCAGAGGGTGGACTAGAAAGTATAAATATAACTAGGGCTCTGTTCAGATCATGTTTTATTACATCCCTTTAATGGACACAGAAAGTGGACGCAAACGCATGGCCATCAGTTTGCATAGACATCAATGTCAAAAAGAACACCGATCCATTTCTGTCCGTTTTTAAAGGACCCAGAAACATAGTATACCATACTTTTGTGTCCATCCAAAAAAACAGACAGAAACAAGTCATTGTCTATGTAAACAGATTGCCAACCATTTGGATCCGTTCAACGGATGGGCTAAACAGATGTAAAAAATGTGATCGGAATACAGCCTAAGGCCGGGGCTCCATGTGGTGCTAGCCATCCCCACTTTGTGATAAAAAACGTGCTGCGGACATGCGGCGATTTCTAAAACTGTTCATCCATTTTGGAAATAGCAGCATGTTAATTATACTTATGGAAACGCCGGTGGTTTAGCCTAAAAGTTTCATTATATTCCCGACTGGAATGAGTTCGGGGGTTAGACCATACTAACCAAACGTTGATGGACTATCCGAAGGATAAGTTGTAAATGCTTTAATCCTAGTAATATAGTTGATAACGGAAAACTGTAATCCTAGCATGTGGAACCAGAGGAAGGCAAAAAACAGTAAATGTTTCTTCTTAACTCCAAATGTACTATTAGGAAGAAATGCCATAGGAACTCTCCTACTTTGGAACTCTAGTTTATCTTGTAATATTGCTTTCAAGAAAGGCATGAAGACTCATGTTCAACCACCACAACATGTTGTGGAAGAGAGTTCCATAATCTCATTGGTCTTAAGATGGCTATCTTGCCTGACTCCCCCATACACATGCATGCTTGACTTAGCCAAATGGTGCATGTGTATTGTCCTGGAAGAGGGAAGAAAGGCGTTGGCAGACTCTTAAGGTAGAGGTTTATCTGCCCAAGAACAGGTGGATCGGTTCAACTGCCTGCTCTTCATCTTCCCCAACATCTGCTGCCAAAATCATTGGACATCTGCCATCAGGGGAGATTCATGAGGCTCCCATACACATTAGATGGTCGGCACAATCCGTCAAACCCATTGGGTTTGGTCAGTGCACATGTAATGTGTATGGCCAGCTTTACAGTCATAACCATGGTGAAATGGATATTCTTCTAAATGTAGAAAATGCCTCTATGTTTTGTTTACAGATCTTAGTTCAGCAAAGCAGTGCATGTGTACTGACCTGGAAGAGAGGTGAAAGGCATGGCCAGGCTCTTGAAGCAAAGGAAAGAAAAAAAAGGATTGATCTAACTGCCTGATCTGTATCTCCACCGAATCTGCCGTCAAAATCATTGCGCTCGGCCAATACTCATGTAATGTATATGGTCAACTTTACAGTCTATGACAATGGTGAAACTATTATTCCTCTAAATGTAGAGGATTCCCCCATGTTATGGTTTCAGGTTGTAAGGGTCATGGAAAACCCCTTTAAGATATGTTCCCCTTATTGTCTACATATACATAAAAAGATGCAAATACTCTGTTGTGTACACCATGAATGTTTTAGTCCTAGAAGACTCCTTTTGAATTGTTCCTCTGTCCGTGGTCATCATGGCTATTCGTGGAGTTCAATAAAGGGATAGAGTAGTGCAGTAACATTCAGATACGGCAATACAGGTTTCAGAATGTTTACTAGAAGTTTTACATTAGACATTCAGTATAAGCAAATACGTTGATTGGTTTTACATGACATGGGTGTGTAGATCTTCTTCTAGAATGTAACAATGTTCATCATTGACCCTTTCTGGGAAATTACGTCTCATAAAACTCTCAACTGAGAAGTTTTTCTACAATATTTTCAATCCTGCCTCTCAGACTATCGCTGTTAGGTTTAAACACAAAGGTATGAGCCCAACAATGCACAGCTTGAATAGTCGACATTTTGCTCTCATGTGTAATGGAAAATTAGATTACAGGACAAAGAAACTTGTTTGGATTGGCCAAACCTGTTCTGTTACTTGGAGCGATCGAGGCATCTTTGTCTTTTAAAAAAAAAAAAAGAAAGAAACAGTCAGTACAGTCTTTCCTCATAGTAAAGTCTATCTAACTGCAAGACAATTCATTTACCTCCGTGCTGGGACAGAAGAAATTATGATGTATAATGAACATGTGAAGAGAGGTGTGGTACATATTTTCCATCTAGGTCATTCACGTCATTCACGTAGAGACTAAGTGTATTTCGTAACACAGGCCAATAAGTAGATGTTGGTGATATTCTCAAAAGTACAATGTCATGGTCACCTACTCCAGACATAAACTAGAGTAAGTTAGAGTCTTTTTGGATCATCTTGCAACATATAGACCCATCAGCCATGTCATTTATCATTCCTTGCTTGAGCTTGATGGACGTGCGTTTTTTTTTCAGTTGCATTATGTAACTATATATCCTCCGGACCTGTATAGTGTCTGTTTTTTTATATACTTCTATGTTTCCGGTTTCATTCAAATAGACTTTGCTGTTGGCCACAGCTTGGCATTCACTACCTAGTCTTTTCTTGAAATGCTTTACACAGATGTAAGCATGTGTCTTTATTTACCCCAATATTGGAGATATGCAAGGATGAGACATCAGATACATTTCACGACCTCCACGTCTTTGCATCCTTCAGTAGGTACTGCTACACAGATTCCGATGCATTTGGAATATTTTCTCTATCCCCCACCATTCCTGAGCAATCGGTGCTGTTAACTTCAGCATCAAAAAATGCTAATTATGCTCTCTGCTGTCAGGTGGGTGGTCCCTGTCTTTGTTCTCCAGTCTAGGACCGCACACCTGATATCAGAAAGGATAATAGATATGATTGCTCTGGAATGGTGAGGGCTAGAGAAAAAATTCCAACAGAAGCAGAATCATTGGAGTGGAGTCTAATAACAAATGTAGTGGAGTTGGTGGAGCAGGTGAAATGTCTCTTTAAGGTTGGGGACCCACGTGGCGTAAACACGTTTCTAGCGAATTCCATCCCCACTTTGCAGTAAAAAAACATGCTGCGGACACACACGGCGACTTCCAAAACTGTTGCGGTTTTGGAAATTGCAGCATGTCATTTATACCTACGGAAGCGCAGATGGTTTCCCTACAGGTATAATTGAAGCAGAAGGTCCGCAGAGGAAAACTCTGTGAACTTTCTGTCCTAAGCGCTATGGGAAGAACCAAGATGCGTTGCCACTGCAGTTTTTCCCACATCGCTTTTTGTGCTGTGGGATGCCACATGGGCCCTTAGCCTATGGGCCTTTTACATTTGGCTATAATCCTCAGTGTGATCATCTATATGAACATTGGTTCTTGATCTTTCCCTGTATCACCATGTCCAGTGATGGAGCGGCAAATAATAATTCACTTGTTTGTTGTTGTTTGTGTTTTAGGTTGACATAAAACATATTTTTTCGCAGCATATCCGTTATGTAAACAGGTAATGTTCTGCCAACAACAATGGAAAATGTATAGGGGGGAACAATTGATTGTACAAACACTGGTTCCTACACAAAACTTCACTCTATAAACATACAAGTGAAAAAAAGTGACAATTGACTTGCTATATAAACAGTGCTAGTTACGGTCAGTTTAGCTGCCTGTGGCAGGGGTGTGTGTACATGGTTAGGTTTTCAGATGCAATTTTTGCAGCAAAAGCTAGGAGTAGAGTGAAAAAAAAAGAGGAGATGTAATACCTGCCCTATATGTGACATGAAATTCTCACCAGATGTCGGTAACAACCCATCCAATCCACAAAGGCAGACATCAAACCATAGATGTCCATAAAGGATGTGTAATAATGAGAAATGACACAGGGAAAAAGTATTGAACTTGCTTATTGAAATGTATTTAATACTTTGTACAAAAGCCTTTATTGGCAATAAAGCTTAAAGACTCCTCCTGTATGGAGACACTAGTCACATTCATTGCTCCGGTGTGATTTTGGTCCATTCTTCCACTCAAACACTCTTGAAATCCTGAAGGTTCGGTGGGCTCCTTCTATGAACTCTGAACGTTAGTTCCTTCCATAGATTTTCTATTGGATTCAGGTCAGGTAATCGGCTCGGCCATTCTAGCAGCTTTATTTTCTTTCTTCCTTGGCTGTGTGTTTGGGATTGTTGTTGAAATGTCCACCCTCGTTTCACCTTCATCATCCTGGTAGTTGCAGCATATTTTTATCAAGAATGTCTCGGTACATTTGTCTATTCATCTTTCCTTCATAGATATGAAATTTGTCAGTGGCATATGCTGAAAAATAGCCTCACACCACAATGTTCCAACCTCCAAACTTCACTGCTGGTATGGTGTTTTTGTGGTGACATGCAGTGCCTTTTGGCCTCCAAACATGGTGTGTATTATGGCATCCAAAGAGTTCCATTTTGGTCTCATCTGACCAGACTATATTCTCCCAGTATTTCACAGTCTTGTCTTGAACATGCTTTTTGTTCAGCAATAGAGTCTTGAATAGTGAGCGTGCATACAGGCTATGGAGGGTGAGCGCATTACTTAGTGTTTTCTTTGAAACAATTGTACCTGTTGATTTGAGGTCTTTCTGTAGCTCTCCACAGGTGGTCATTGGCTCTTGGACAACTCTTCTGATAATTCTTTTCACTCCTCTGTCTGAAATCTTGAGGGGAGTGACTGGTCATGGCCGGTTTATGGTGAAATGATGTTCTTTCCACTTTTAGATTATGGTCCCAACTAAGCTCACTGGAACCTTCAGTAGTTCTGTTACCAATGCCATCAGAATGTTTTGCAACAATAAGATTGCAAAGGTCTTGAGACAGCTCACTGGTTTTACCCAACATGAGATGTTTCTTGTGTGGCCGCTTAGTAATGAGACACCTTTTTATAGGCTATCAGTAGAACCTACAGATATTATTTTTCACTAAAGCCGGTTGCACACGACCGTGTGCTAACCAGTGGCCATGAATGAACGGCATGGGTGGTGTGTGAGCGACACACGGATATCACCCATGTGCCGCCCGTGCACTGGCCATGCTTCTGTGGCCCCTTTCATTCAATGAATAGGAGCCGCGGAAGCAGGGCCACAAAATCAGACAGGAATAGGACCTGTTCCATATTTTGCGGCCCAGACTGTCGGCCAACACACGTGACTGTGTAATTCACGGTCATGTGTACTTGCCCATAGAAATGAATGAGTCAGTGTGCTATCCGGGAAAAACCCAGATAGCACACTGACCTTTCATACGGTCATGTGCAAGGGGGCTAAGTGGCAGGATTACTTTCTTATTCCTGATAGATTTCAGCTGGTGTCAGGACTTTCCATGGCTTTTTGCACTTCTCTTTCTTCATGTGTTCAATACTTTTTCTCATTGTCATTTCTCATTATTACACATAATTTATTGACATCTATGGTTGGATTTCTTTGCCTGTGTGGATTGGATGGGTTGTTACCGACATCTGGTGAGAATTTCATGTCAATAGCACTTTTAGAAATATATTTTATATATATTAACTGATTCTGGGAAAGAAATAGTAAAAAAAATATAGCAATTCCACCATTGACAGTTCACGCTATAAATTTTTGCTCTGTTGACCTTGTAGCTTAAATAACATTATAAAACTATTCTCTGGGTTGACGTGATTATAATAATACAACATTTATATAGTTCTTTTCTATATTTACTACCTTTGCATGATAAAACCCTTGTTTGCATAGAAAAACGCATGGAAAATGTTTCTATTACCATATTCCAAGACCCAGACCTTTTTAAGTTTTCTACAGAATTGTGTGATGGTTTTCTTTTTTTTAGCGGGGAAAGGCACATTGGGTTTTGTGGTGCCATTTGGGGAGCATAAGGTTTTTTTGATTACTTTTCTTAAAAAAAATTTTGGTATTTTTTTTTTTTTTTTAACAGTGTTTACTGTACAGGATAGATCACATGATAGTTATATTACTTGGGTCACAGATGGTGAAAGGAATACCCAAAGAGAAATGATATAATCACAGAAGTAGGTTCAAGTAAACTTAAAATATAACTTTTATTAACAAACAGTTAAAAGGTAAGAAAGACGTCAACTCAACACATAATATAGGGAATATCTCATCTATCCCAAATATTGTGGGGTAGAGATCCCCTAGTTAAAATGAATGCCCCTAGTTCCTATAACCCCAGATAGACAAGACAGCAGTATATAAACCAATCAAAACCCATATATCCAAGGTATGAGGTAATAAAAGTCATATATAGGATTGTTTAAACCGTCTCTAATCGCTATCTGAACTAGGAAATGGGGGATTGATAATACCCCTCTCAGCAGATATACTAGGTATGGCTGTAATGTAGTAAAAGGTAACAAATGTATTAGTGTATGGTGCAGCCAAGTGAGCTAAGAACACATGAGGAGGTGAACAATGTAGCCAATATTTAATTAGGCTTAGGTGACATCCATCCCGGGGGAAAAGCCATATACATTTGTATTGCCAGTATGTAGAGCTGCAGCATTTACCAAAGGAGGAAGGGTGACGTCAAACGGTTGTAGTAGACTTGGATAGGAACCAAGGAATTGGCAGGACCACACGCGCGCTTGGACAATCAGGGCTTATAGTCACATATGGTTGAACTGTAGTTCTCACTTTATTCATTAAAAGCACAACGCGTTTTGGGAAAAAAGTATCCCTTTTTCAAATGCAATAATTAAATCAGTATAGGCGCTTCTGAATCCACAGTCGGACACAGTGTGGATTCAGAAGCGCCTATACTTATTTAATTATTGCACTTGAAAAAGGGATACTTTTTTCCCGAAACACGTTGTGCTTTTAATGAATAATGTGAGAACTACAGTTCAACCATATGTGACTATAAGCCCTAATTGTCCAAGTGCGCATGTTGTACTGCCAATTCCTTGGTTCCTATCCAAGTCTACTACAACCGTTTGACGTCACCCTTCCTCCTTTGGTAAATGCTGCAGCTCTACATACTGGCAATACAAATGTATATGGCTTTTCTCTGGCAACAGCTCAGAGGGTTGCTAGGGAAAACTTTATAGCCTGTTTTCTAGTAAAAGGAAGTTAGATAGGTTAGTTAATTATATTAGAAAAATGTCCAGCAAGCAACACAATAGAAATAAAAGGATTTGGTACTTATTAACATCAGATATAATATAACATATAATAACATTTAGTGGCATTTAACAGATATGGGCACAAATAGATTTTACTGTATAATGTTTTAATTAAGATAAGCAGCTTCTCACCTTATCTGTCTCTATATATATACGGCCTTATTCACACATCAGTGTTTTGCATCAGTGATTGTAATTCAAAACAAGGAGCAAGTTGAAAACACAGAACAGGTGCAAATGTTTCC
The DNA here is from genome assembly GCA_947044405.1 of Leptodactylus fallax. Classification (NCBI taxonomy): domain Eukaryota; kingdom Metazoa; phylum Chordata; class Amphibia; order Anura; family Leptodactylidae; genus Leptodactylus; species Leptodactylus fallax. Next base: position 2,099,173 of record CAMRHE010000270.1, read on the forward strand.
ACTCCTGGTTTTTGCTTACAAACACTGATGTGTGAATAAGGCCTAACCATCTTCAATAAAGCCAAAGGTGACTCTATACACTGGGCAGAGTGTCACATTACATATAATTTATGTATTTATTCATCCCTGACGTTAATGTATATAAAGTGACACTCTGCCCAGATATGACACATTCTTATTACCCCAACATCGTGCTGTTGTCTAATAGGACATAATATTATTATTCATGGAGATGGATGTTACAAATAATTCATGAAATTAGAAAAAAAAAATACAAAGCAGACACCGATCACAGGAAAATATATTAGGGGAGACTTTAAAGCTAAAAAACCTCAGCAAAAAAATGATGCAGAAAAAAACACGGCAGAAACACATCACGTTTTTTTCATTATATTTTAGCTGAGTTTTCCTCTGTGGACTTTCTGCCTCTATTATGCCTATATGGAAAATGCCAGGTATAACTGATATGTTTCGATTTTCAAAAATGTGAGCGTTTTTGAAAACGCAGCTTTTCCGCTGCAGATTTTTTTCTGCAATGTGTGGATGGGATTAACCAGAATCCCATCCACTTTGCAAGTAATGTAAAACGCAGCGTTTTTTTACTGATGCGTTTCCGCAACGTGGGGCTTCAGTCTAAAGGGTTATCCATCTTTTCAAAACTGATGTCCTATCCGTAATAATTCGGCCGGGACCAGAATCTTGCCAGTCCTGACTGGCACAAATTTTAGATTTGGTGCACCAGATCTCTCAGTGACATGCCCAAATTATCAAGAGGCCAGAAACTCTTCATCCTCTACTAACATAAAAGTGGATTAAGACCAGCACATAAAGTGTCTTAAGAAGTGGCTAGCTGAGATGCCGTACTCCGTATCTAGAATAGTGAGTGTTATGTGCTGTGCAATTTCTTGTGCAAGGGGTAGGGGGCAGGGAGTTTCCCCAACCCTGGCTCAAGATTCCAACAAAAAATGGGATTTATTCATTTTTCACATATATGTTACATGAAAAAAAGTGAGTGAGTTTTTACAAAGAATGTTGTTCAGCAAACACCACACAGGAAATCAATATTGACCGAGTTGATCAGTTTCCTTAGGAAAACATCAGCCGTCAATCCCTTCCCTGTTAATTAGAAGCCAGTGGAGATTACACCCTGGCACCACGTGTCCCCGAGACATCGCTCACGTCTTACTTTGTATTTGCCAACTATACCTCTTTTAAAGAAAAAGTAACATTTTTGTGAAAAACTAACCGTTGCAGTCACTGGCCCAAATTTACTATTAGACTAAGGCCCCATGTTGTGGAAATGCTGCTTTTTTTGTTGCAAGAATGGCTACAATAGGAATGGGAAATATATAGGAAGTTCTTATACTTCTACCTTCTGCTCAATCCACTCCTGGCTTTGGCTCAAAAAACTGCAAAATCTGCAACAAAAAAAAAAGCTGCATTTCCGCAACGTGGGGCCTTAGCCTAAGGGTGACTATGAACCAGGGCCATGTGGGATTGTAGGTAGCTTGTTTTATTTGCTGTCTTTTGTCCTACCAGTTACCGTCTGCATATTAGGAAATTGCTTAAACTGCGATTCCGTCATCTTGGCAATTGCTTAAGCAGCAATTCCATAACACATAGAATGTCCAAAACAGACAACCCCAGTAGACAAGCTGCTTGATTTAACATTAGGCATGACTAGAAAAGAATCTTCATCTTTGTTAAACTTAGTACATGCCAAGTAAGGGTGGGTTCACACCTGCGCTTGAGTCCGTCCGCTACCAATCCGAGTGAAAATCTCGGGGAACAGGATAGGCATTGGATACCGACAGGTTAGCGACGCATTGGTTAAAAACCCATTCATTTGAATGGGTTTTTAAAGCATTGTGCGGGTGTGCGCTTACACCCTCTGCGATGCAAATCCTTACGCCACATGGGGCCCCCAGCCTAAATGAAATTAGCCTAGTTTAGTTTTATTAGACACATTCCTACCTACTGACTATATCCTTCATACACCTGCATTTCTTTACCACCCCTGCCCAATTGGCCATCTCCTGTTTACATCAACCTGTAGCTCTGTCGGCAGAACAATTACATGCTGTGCATTGCTGTGTGTTTTGTAAGTACCCAATGCTTTGTATATGTTCCTCACCCATTCATATGAGCATGATTCTTTGACAGGGCAGGGTTTACTTGCTGACAGATGGATGAGCTGCCTTAACGTAAGCATACTCAACAAAGAATATGTGTAACCTCTTGTGTCTCTCTATATATATGGATAATCATGAACTGGAGCAAAGCAGAGTCAAAATAGTTTTGTTGTGGTTGTCACAGTCATTCAGTGTATTGCATTCTGTTTAGGTTGACACTAGAGATGGACGAACCTATCAAGATTTGTTTCATGTTCAGGTTTGGCGGCTCGGGTCCCTGATTTGTTTTGGGCGTTCCAGAGTTGCTGTCTCTTCGAACAGCTGAGCAGGGAGGGCCCCTGGTGTTGGACCCCTAGTGGTCTTTGCGTTCTACGCGTGTGGAATAAGAACAATGGCCGTTATTCGCAGCAAAACTGCGAAACAAAGACACATTCATTTATTAATGGATAATATTTTTTGATTATTAACATATTTTTATTATGCTATTAACCTATTATTCATTCCATAATATTATTACCCTGTAATTATTTTAATATTATTATTACTACACTATAATTATCATTATAATTTCAATGTAAAAACCTTCCTCATGCAGAGTTATTACAATTTGCATAGTAAATTTCAATGCTATAGTCTTTTATTCTGCTGTGGTTTTGCCTTTCCCTGTTATTACTACTCTATTATTAAGAATATTATTGGTATTATTATTACGCTATTCTTCTTCTTACGCTAGATTCACACTAGCATCGCCTCTCCGTTGTCTAAGTCCATCAGGGAACCCAAACAACAGTTAAACATGGAGACCATTAACTATAATGGGGTCCATCAACTGTCCATAGTTTTTAAACTGAAATAGGCCTCCATGTAGGACATTTTCCTCTGCCGATTTTTGGCGCACACTGTGCTGGAGTCTCCGTTGGATGTGAATGTAGCCTGACTCTATTATTATTACACTATTCTCATTAACCTAATATTATTACTACATTATTATAATTACTATACACTATGATTATAATTTAAATGAAATATTCTTTCTCATGTAGAATTACTATAGTTTGCTTTTCCTTATATTTAGAGGAAGTCATTTTTTTTATTAATGTATAATATTTTAGTAATTAACATTATGTAAAATGTATAAATGTAGTAAATTTCTATGCTATAGTCATCAAATTTTCTGTTATTCTGCTGTGGTCTTGCATTTCCCTGTTATTACTTTGCTGTTAGTATTATTATTATTATTATGATGCTTTCTCTTAAAGGGGTTTTCTGGGCAAAAAAAATTATTTTTCAAAAATTTTAAAAATTTTTCTCTGTGAGCTCCTGGCATCTTCTGCATTTGTTTACATGGGCATCTTCCTGTTCTGTGTTTTACTTCAACTACCATGATGCCTTAGGCTTCACTCAGAGCTGACTCATACCACCTCCCTCTCTCACTCCTTCCCCCTTCATTTCTTACTCACACCTCCTCCCTGTTTCCCCAGCTAGCCCGTCCACTTCTAGCCATTCCTAGCTAACTCAATCCCCCCACCCCATCATACTTACCTGTCTTCCTGTCTGGACCTTCTGGGCACGGGACATCACTTCTTCTTGGCACGCCTGCCCAATAGAAGACAGACAAGTATGATAGAGTGGGGGGGTTAGTATAGGTGATATTCCGTTTCCGGAAGGGGAAACGTAACGTTACCAAAAAAATCTGAAAATGTTCCTGGGGTGGTCACATGACCAACCGGTGATCTAGGTAAATATAGATATTTGGGACACTAAGTAATTTAGAAATTAGGTGCAGAGTGTTTAGCTTAGATTAGAAGATCAATTTATCCCGGACATCCCCTTTAACCTATTATTGTAATTACGCTACTATTATTTCTACACTAATATTATCCTTAGAATATTTCATTGAAATTCTCTCTCGTAAAGAATTACTACAGTTTTCTTGGTACTTTTCCTTACATTTAGAGTAATTTAGATTAACTCACTATGTATTTATATATGTATAATATTTTTGTAATTAATATTACGTAAAATAAATTAATATAGTAAGGTAATTTTCGATGTTATAGTAATTTTTTTCTTTTATTCTGCAGTAGTCTTGACTTTCTCTATTATTACTACTCTATTATTATTATTAGTTATTATTATGTTGTTCTTTTTCTTCTTACCCAATTATTGTTATTACGCAATTTTTCACCTCCACTACACGGCTACACTATTATCATCATTATAATTTCAATGAAATATTCTTCCTCATATATTATCATTACAGTTTGCTCGGTACTTTTCCTTACATTCAGGGGAAGTCACTAGTTACTAACTACATACAGTTAAGTGTTGAGATTGAGATAAAACAACAATCTCTTTCCCTAGGCCTAACATTACCATTAACATTAGTCACATATATCTAGTAATGAAAGCAATTAAATATAATTTGAAGATGTCTCATGTAAATCACGAGTCCAGAGTGGAAAAGTACTGTGTCGCACACAAGGTCAGTAACATAGTTAGCAACATGTTGTGGGTTTACAGCTTAATTGTTAACAGGTCGAGTAAGGGGAGCACTGTATACATTAAAGGCCCATTAATATGATGAGGATTCCGAATAAAAGGGGTTGCTGGTTAGGATACGTGGGTCTTCTTTAGCGCCACTCATCTGTGGGCTGTGTCTGGTATTGCAAGTCACCAGAGTACCAGGGCATCCCCCGCTGGCCCCAGACAATAATACAATGATGGTCTAGCAGAAGACACTCAAATTTGAAGGTTACTAGGGTCTATTTCCTAGGGGTTGTTGGAGGGCAGAAGAAACTGCTCGGTCTGATGTTGGCCTTATGTAGTGTATGGCACATTTTTGGCTACAGCAGTTGGTTTTTCGCAATGGTTATGTGAAGATATCAGAAAAACTCTCATCTAGCATGTTTTGGGGAAAATTTTAGCTTTTTTGTAGGCTATTTCATTTATAGCTATGAGGTCAGCTTTGGTGGCACAAATTTGACTGACAATAGCTATAGAGGGTGTATACATAGAACTCACTCCCAAACTATGGTGTCTGAGACATCAGTATTATAGATAGAGATGTGCAAACCTCTCAGGATTCGTTTAGTTTTCGTGGCTCGGATCCAAGATTTGTTTTGAGTCAAACAAGTTCGATACAAACCATACCTTAAATTACGAGCTTAAAACATAGTGTAGAACACTGTCAGGGCTCCTAGGAACCTATCTATAAAACATAGTGTAGAATACTGTCAGGGCTCCTAGGAACTTATCTATAAAACATAGTGTAGAACACTGTCAGGGCTCCTAGGAACCTATCTATAAAACATAGTGTAGAACACTGTCAGGGCTCCTAGGAACTTCTCTATAAAACATAGTGTAGAATACTGTCAGGGTTCCTAGGAACCTATCTATAAAACACTGTCAGGGCTCCTAGGAACCTATCTATAAAACACTGTCAGGGCTCCTAGGAACCTATCTATAAAACACTGCCAGGGCTCCTAGGAACCTATCTATAAAACACTGCCAGGGCTCCTAGGAACCTATGTATAAAACATAGTGTAGAACACTCTTAGGGCTCCTAGGAACCTATGTATAAAACATAGTGTAGAATACTGTCAAGGCTCCTAGGAACCAATCTATAAAACACTGTCAGGGCTCCTAGTAACCTACCTATAAACCATAGTGTAGAACACTGTCAGGGCTCCTAGGAACCTATCTATACAATTTCTAGGTCTCTACAAACACAGATGAAGTTATATGAAAGTGAAAGTGACATTATTATACTCTGGGGTCTGAAGAGATAATATAGGTATATACAGTCATATGAAAAAGTTTGGGCACCCCTATTAATCTTAATCATTTTTAGTTCTAAATATTTGGGTGTTTGCAACAGCCATTTCAATTTGATATATCTAATAACTGATGGACACAGTAATATTTCAGGATTGAAATGAGGTTTATTGTACTAACAGAAAATGTGCAATATGCATTAAACCAAAATTTGACCGGTGTAAAAGTATGGGCACCTCAACAGAAAAGTGACATTAATATTTAGTAGATCCTCCTTTTGCAAAAATAACAGCCTCTAGTCGCTTCCTGTAGCTTTTAATCAGTTCCTGGATCCTGGATGAAGGTATTTTTGACCATTCCTCTTTACAAAACAATTCCAGTTCAGTTAAGTTTGATGGTCGCCGAGCATGGACAGCCCGCTTCAAATTATCCCACAGATGTTCAATGATATTCAGGTCTGGGGACTGGGATGGCCATTCCAGAACATTGTAATTGTTCCTCTGCATGAATGCCTGAGTAGATTTGGAGCTGTGTTTTGGATCATTGTCTTGCTGAAATATCCATCCCCGGCGTAACTTCAAATTCGTCACTGATTCTTGTACATTATTCTCAAGAATCTGCTGATACTGAGTTGAATCCATGCGACCCTCAACTTTAACAAGATTCCCGGTGCCGGCATTGGCCACACAGCCCCAAAGCATGATGGAACCTCCACCAAATTTTACAGTGGGTAGCAAGTGTTTTTCTTGGAATGCTGTGTTTTTTTGACGACATGCATAACGCCTTTTTGTATGACCAAACAACTCAATCTTTGTTTCATCAGTCCACAGGACCTTCTTCCAAAATGAAGCTGGCTTGTCCAAATGTGCTTTTGCATACCCGGGCGACTCTGTTTGTGGCGTGCTTTCAGAAACGGCTTCTTTCGCATCACTCTCCCATACAGCTTCTCCTTGTGCAAAGTGTGCTGTATTGTTGACCGATGCACAGTGACACCATCTGCAGCAAGATGATGCTGCAGCTCTTTGGAGGTGGTCTGTGGATTGTCCTTGACTGTTCTCACCATTCTTCTTCTCTGCCTTTCTGATATTTTTCTTGGCGTGCCACTTCTGGGCTTAACAAGAACTGTCCCTGTGGTCTTCAATTTCCTTACTATGTTCCTCACAGTGGAAACTGACAGGTTAAATCTCTGAGACAACTTTTTGTATCCTTCCCCTGAACAACTTTGTTGAACAATCTTTGTTTTCAGATCATTTGAGAGTTGTTTTGAGGAGCCCATGATTCCACTCTTCAGAGGAGATTCAAATAGGAGAACAACTTGCAATTGGCCACCTTAAAAACCTTTTCTCATGATTGGATACACCTGGCTATGAAGTTCAAAGCTCAGTGAGGTTACAAAACCAATTTTGTGCTTCAGTAAGTCAGTAAAAAGTAGTTAGGAGTATTCAAATCAATAAAATGATAAGGGTACCCAAATTTTTGCACCGGTCAAATTTTGGTTTAATGCATATTGCACATTTTCTGTTAGTACAATAAACCTCATTTCAATCCTGAAATATTACTGTGTCCATCAGTTATTAGATATATCAAATTGAAATGGCTGTTGCAAACACCCAAATATTTAGAACTAAAAATGATTAAGATTAATAGGGGTGCCCAAACTTTTTCATATGACTGTATATATATATAAAAATAAAATATAATATATATATATATAAAATATATATAAATATATATATAAATATATATATATATAAATATATAAATATATATAAATATATATATATATATATATATATTTATATATATATAAAATAGGTGGAGGCCCAGGGTAGGTGAAAAAATAAACATTCATACTCACCTCCCCTTACCTATTTCAGGCCTCCTTACGGAGTCAGGTGCGCTCTCTCTGCCTCCTTGATGACATCATGCGCCCAGGGTCTCTGCAGAGGCCTGTGATTGGGCCTCAGTGGGGACATGGGAACGTCGAGTATGACATCATAACGCTCGATGTACCCATGTGACCACTAACAGTTTGAAGAGATCTCAGGGTACAATAATAGCACTTTTAGTTTGATAAATGAAACAGGCAGACAGACCTTGCAAATATTTGCAAAATGAATCTCTTGGGTTTGGCGTATCTCTAGTCACTAATACTGACTCAACAGACTGCACTTATTTGCATTCTCTTTGGAGCACATACAGCGGCATCTCAATAAATTAGAATATCTGTGAAACGTTCATTCATTTCAGTGATTCAGTAATACAATTCATAATCAGCGTCTTCCATGATTGTGTGTCCTACTGAACCAGACTGAGGGACCATTTAAAGGCTTAGGAAGCCTTGGCAGGTGACACACAATATGAATTTACAATATTGAACTTTTTTACAATATTCTAATTTTCTTAGATTTTGATTTTAATTATCTGTAATCCATAAATCAACATTTACAGAAATAAAACACTTGAAATAGAACACTCTGTGTGTAAAGAATCTAGAAAATATAGGAGGTCACTTTTATAATTTAATTATTGAAAGAAATAAACGTTTCAAAGAAATTCTAATTTATTGAGATGCCCCTGTAATGGCTTGTACTTGTTTAGATACCTGTTTAGATACCTATATCTTTGCATTGCTCTATGACGCAGTGTTTTTCATGTTTGACATTCTTACTTTTTCTTCTAGTAAGCAAATTTATGATTAGAATATCTTTCTGAAATTTCTAGAACCCTATGTGTACACTGTCTGCTCCTTATACACTTGTCATAGACTTATAGTTTTGCCCTCAGCATAATAAAACGGTGAAATATAAACTTTTTAAAGTAAAATGCTGCACTTACATTCTTTTGGAATGGACTTCAAGACTGTTTTTAGGCACAAATCACGTAGTTGGTCATATTATATTTGTTATGATCACGGCTGTCTTTAGTGGTATGCAGCCTTTGGGACGAGGCATCAATTTCTGCTTTTGTCAATAGGAGCTCCTCAGATGACCTGGATGTAGCCTGTGACTGTCATGAATTTTAATATGAGACATAACAGTATTTCATATTTGCATTTTATACATATGGTTTTTTTTTGTTAAAAAACACCTTTCATGGTCAGTTAAAGAGGACCTTTAACCAACTCTACCAACTCTGGTTCTAGGTATCCTAATAAATGCCACTCCACTGATTTCAGTGCACTTGGAACTTTTTCTCTAGATCCCACCATTCCCAAACAATTGGTGCTTTTGTTTTGGTGCCTAATATAATATTTAGACTCTATACCAGGGGTAGGTAACCTTTTTTGTTCGGTGTGCTGATTTTAATAAAAAAAATCAAAGATGAGGTACTCGGAGTGCCGGTCAATAATTGTAAGTCTGACGACCCCTAAACTAAAGTCATATACCACAAACCATAACACAGAAGTGCTGCCACCAGATGCTTTAGGACACATGCGTTTACTGCTATTTCCTGGGACGCTCCTGTACTTTCTGATTAGAAGCAATGAAAGTTCATGTACAGCCGCCAATTAGTAGTAAATGTGTCCAGGAGCACCGTATGGCGGCATCCTTATGGTGAAAACACACTATGTATCTGGATGCAGCTATATTCTTAGGCCACTGGAACTTTTTCATTCGATGTAAAACTGGTGCATTTTTGCACAAAAAAACCCAAAAACAAAGCCTGAGTTTTCTGTGCAAAAACACATCCTTAATATAGAAAACACACCGTTATACAGAATAATGTCCCATAGTGGTCCCTGCACACGGTATTATGTTCCATAGCGGCCCCTGCAACATGGTATATGTCCCATAGCGGCCTCTGCACACGGTATATGTCCCATAGATGCCTCTGCACACAGTATTTGTCCCATAGCGGTCCCTGCACACGGTATTATGTCCCATAGCGGCCTCTGCACACAGTATTTGTCCCATAGCGGCCTCTGCACACGGCATTTGTCCCATAGCTGCCTCTGCACACAGTATTTGTCCCATAGCTGCCTCTGCACACAATATTTGTCCCATAGCGGTCCCTGCACACGGTATATGTCCCATAGATGCCTCTGCACACAGTATTTGTCCCATAGCGGTCCCTGCAAACGGTATTATGTCCCATAGCGGCCTCTGCACACAGTATTTGTCCCATTGCTGCCTCTGCACACAGTATTTGTCCCATTGCGGCCTCTGCACACGGCATTTGTCCCATAGCTGCCTCTGCACACGGCATTTGTCCCATAGCTGCCTCTGCACACAGTATTTGTCCCATAGCGGTCCCTGCACACGGTATTATGTCCCATAGCGGTCCCTGCACACAGTATTTGTCCCATAGCGGCCTCTGCACACTGTATTTGTCCTATAGCAGTCCCTGCACACAGCAATATGTCCCATAGCGGCGCCTGCACACGGTATTATGTCCCATAGCGGCCCCTGCACATAGTATTTGTCCTATAGCAGTCCCTGCACACAGCAATATGTCCCATAGCGGCGCCTGCACACGGTATTATGTCCCATAGCGGCCTCTGCACACTGTATTTGTCCTATAGCAGTCCCTGCACACAGCAATATGTCCCATAGCGGCGCCTGCACACGGTATTATGTCCCATAGCGGCCCCTGCACACAGTATTTGTCCCATAGCGGCCCCTGCACACAGCAATATGTCCCATAGCGGCCCCTACACACGGTATATGTCCCATAGCGGCCCCTGCACACGGTATTATGCTCCATAGTGGCCCCTGCACACGGTATTATGTCCCATAGTGGTCCCTGCACACAGTATTTGTCCCATAGCGGCTCCTGCACACAGCAATATGTCCCATAGCGGCGCCTGCACACGGTATTATGTCCCATAGCGGCCCCTGCACACAGTATTTGTCCCATAGCGGCCCCTGCACACAGCAATATGTCCCATAGCGGCCCCTGCACACGGTATTATGCTCTATAGTGGCCCCAGCACAGTATAATATTCTAAATTTTATAATATTCCAATTTGTGCCACTCACTAGCTATTATTATAATGTGGGGTCTCTTCAGACCACAGAGTATAATAAGTGGAGGGCAAAGAGAGGTGATGAAACATAAAAAACAATGTTACTCACTATTCCACGCTCCGCAGCCGCTCTGTATCTTCAGGCGCTTCTGCTTGTAGTCAGCGACCGCTCATTGAGTCTCAGGGGTCACGTCGCGTCATTATGCGTAATGACGTCAGACGCAGACGTGACACCTGAGGCCCTGTCAGCTGACTTCAGGCAGAAGCGCATGAAGAGCACTCAGCGGCTGCGGAGGGTGGAATGGTGAGTAACATTGTTTTTCATGTTTGATCATCTCCCCGGGGGCTCCGCTTATTATACTCGGGGTCTGAAGAGACCCCACAGTATAATAATAGCAGTTTCGTTTCGGCCGTGTTTGGTCCGATCGAAACTGCTGGGTGAGGAGTCCGCTGCCGTGCCAGGGAAATAAGCCTCGCGTGCCAAGAGTGGCACGCGTGCCAGAGGTTGCCGACCCCTGCTCTATACTGTCAAGTAGCAGAAAAGCAGGCATGAGTCACAACTCTGTGATGCTATCAGTTTCTGATTGGACAGTGTCAGAGCTCAGAATCACACCCCTTTGCCTGCTCCTGCCTTAGACTGCCCACTTGACAGTAGAAGCCTAGTTATCATATCAGGCACCAAAACTAACTGCACTGATAGCTTAGGAATGGTGGGGGCTAAAGAAAAATTCCAACTGTGCCAGAATCAGTGGAGTGGAGCCTATTAAAGGCTGGAAAGACTTGGTGAAGGGGGTAAAAGATCCTTTTTAAGGCCGGGCCCCATGTGGCAAAAACTGCTGCATTTTAGCGAATCCAATCCACACATTGCAGAAAAATGCGCTCAGCGGAAATGCTGCGATTTCCAACACCATCGCATTTTTGGAAATCGCAGCATGTCAATTATACCTACTGAAACGCCGGCGGTTTCCCTATAGGTATAATTGAAGCAGAAAGTCAGCAGAGGAAAACTCTGCGGACTTTCTGTGAAAATCGCTGCAACCCGCTACGTGGGGTCTTAGTCAAAAGGCGTTTTCTCATCATAGATATTTTGACATATGGCAGAATATGCCATAAACATATAATTGATAGGGGTCCAATCTCTAGGTCTAATTTACTTCTGTGTCTCCAATTCAAAATAATGGAGAGTGACCTTGAACATAACCACTCTGGAATGGGAGACTGGTCATCCCTGTTCTTATCAGTTGTGGGGCCCCAGTAGTCAGAATACTAAGGGTTAGTTCACACAGAGTTTCTTGCAGGCGAATTTTGAGGCAGAATCTACCTCTAAAAACGCCTCCCAACTCTTCCATTCATTTCAGTGGGAGTTTGGAGCAGAAGTGCAACTCTCTGTGTTTACAAACCAGTGTACATACCTATAAGCAAATATTACATTATGGAAGTGTTATGGAGTTGCTACGTATGAAACTCCCAGGTAGAGCTATTACCTAATATGACCAAGGAACAGATTAGGTTTGAATCCCACAAGTAAACTGCTACACTATCTTAGAATGTGGAGTCTAAGGCACCCCCAATGTTTTTACCAGAGCCTACTGCAAGGCAGGATGGACTTTCATGCTTGGGATCCAGGCCACAAAGCCAAGACAAATATAAGACTTATAAGCGCACTTGCAGATATAGAGAACTAAATCTGTTACCTAATGCTGGACAAAAGGGAGTAATGAGCAAGCCAAAGTCAAGCCAAGAGTGTACGGAGTTGCCAAAACTGGATAGCAAAGAAGAGTCAGAGTCCAAGCTGTAGTCAAAACCAAGAGGTCACAACAATATCCAAGTCAAAAGCCAAGGGGTAAATCAGAAGTACAAGCCAGAAACCAGAAGTAAGAGATCAGCAGTAAAAGGAGTCTTCACAAGTACAGTAAGGAGCCCAGCTGTACAAAACAATCACAGGCAAATGGCTGAGCTACAATCAAGTGTAAGTACCCCGCCTTAACCCTTAATGGGAAGATGATTGGGTCTTTATCTTAAAGTTCTGACAGGTTTTGCAGACCTAAACAGAGTTTGTTTGGTGGTCATGGAAACCTTAAGGTGACAACTGCAAACAGGAGCCAGTATGTTGGGATTCCTGACAGTGAATAGTATCAGAAAAGAGCAAAAAAAAAAAAAGCCAGAGTCAGGGCAGTAGTGTAAACAACAGGGAGTATTAGAAGACTTTGCTCCAAAATGCACATTAGGGAAGGCACTTTGTTGTAGAGAAAAATAGCCACTGCCTAGTCAATGGACAATGGACAAGTGGTTACTATGGTTACATTTGATACCTCTGCGTTAAGGGTTCCTTTTGCTTTGTAGGTTGTATATTTAGTTTGCAGTCAGATTTCTGAGACTATGTCAGTCCCATTGTTACTTGTTATATCATTGTACTTACTTGAGATATATGTGACATTGGGTGTGTTTTTTTTGGTTTAAATTATTAGACATTGGAAGTTGGGGAACTAAACAGAAGGCAGAATGTTCTGGATATGACTATGTATAAAGCTCTGTCACGTCATGCTTTGCCTTTATGTTTGGCATATCCTCCAGGGAAATCTCAGATGTGTGCCCTGGACGTCATACCTTGACAAATGCATATTTATGCCCTATAGGTTTGTATGTTACTCCCTTGTAACCAACTGTAGATGTAGGAAAGCACGGCAAGATGTGAGATACAGTAAAAAAATAATAGTACCAACATAATATGCCCAGCGGTTACTGAAAAGGTCACTTTTCTGGCCAACGTCAAGTCTATATGAGTGTATTAACCCACTCACCATATGCATTACATTATCCCTGGTTCTGAACCAGACACATTTTCAGATTTTTTCATACATGCCGTACATAACATTTTTCTTTATGTAAATAATTTGTATTTTTTTGGTGATAGGTAGGGTTTTAGTTTTACAGTGGCTTGCACATGTATTCATACCCCTTTCACTTTTTCACATTTTGTCAACTTACAACCACAAACAAATGTATTTTATTGAGATTTTCAGTGATAACCAACACAAAGTAGCAGATAATTGTGAAGTGGAAGGAAAATGATACATGGTTTTCAAAATTTTAAGTCTGACGTGCAAAAGTCTTCAGCCCCCCTTTATCAATACTTTGCAGAGCCACCTTTCGTTGCAGGTACAGCTGCAAGTCTTTTGGGGCATGTCTCTACCAGCTTTGCACATCTAGAGACTGAGATTTTTGCCCATTCTTCTTTTCTCAGCCAGATTGGATGGAGAGCGTCTGTGAACAGCAATTTTCATATCTTGTGTCAATGCTGGACCTTCCAGGGGCTGGTTACCAGGCAAGTAAGACACTGGAGGAGTATGTGCAAGTTCACAGTAGTGCTTTATTAGGCGGAGTTCACAGAGTCCATAGCTTTCAGCAGCATATCAGCCACGATCAGAACAGCCACACCCTCGTACCTGGTCAGCATTAAGGTTTCAACTTGGCTCTAACAAAACCCAGGACTAGAGCTTTGAGGCTGGGTCTGTAATCACATCCAAACCCTGGACATAGATTCCAGTCCACTACCTAGTGGAGAGGAGCCACCTTAGTGGGAGGTATCTTCCCTTCACAATCTTTCCCTCTGCCTGCCTACACTTGCCACAGATGCTTAATGGGATTTAGGTCTGGACTGTGACTGGGCCATTCTAACACATGAATATGTCTTTCTTTCTACAATGGTTCTCTTTGTTCCACTCTTCCATAAAGGCCAGATTTGTGGAGTGCACGACTTATAGTTGTCCTGTGGACAGATTCTCCCACCTGAGCTGTGAATTTCTTAATCTCCTCCAGAGTAACCATGGGCCTCTTGGCTGCTTCTCTGACCAGTGCTCTTTTTGCTCGGTCTGTTAGAAGGTGGATGGCCATGTCTTGGTAGGTTTGCAGTTGCAGAATACTTTTTCCATTTTTGGATGATGGTTTGAACAGTGCTCCTTGGGATGCTCAAAAGCTTGGGATATGTTTTTATAACCTAACAATGCTTTAAACTTCTCCACAACTTTCTCTCTGACCTGTCTGGTGAGTTCCTTGGTCTTCATGATGCTGTTTGTTCACTAATGTTCTCTAACAAACCACTGAGGCCTTCACAGAACAGGTGTATTTATACTGAGACTAAATTACACACAGCTGGACTCTATTAACTGGATTTTATTTAGGGGTATCAGAGTACAGGGGGCTGAATATTTTTGCACCTCACACTGTTCAGATTTTTATTTGATTACAATTTTGAAAACCATGTATCATTTTCCTTCCACTTCCCAATTATCTGCTACTTTGTGTTGGTCGATCACTTGAAATCTCAATAAAATACATTTAAGTATGTGGTTGTAAGGTGACAAGATGTGAAAAAGTTCAAGGGGTAGGAATATGTTTGTATTTTTCCATTTTTTTTAATTCGAGAAAATGTAAAAAAAAAAAAAAAAAAAAAAAAGAAGAGGGGAAACATGTTTGTTTTTCACATTTTTCATGTTTTTAATAATAGCACAAAGTTCTACTAAAAAAGTTTTCCCTCCCCATTATGAAATTTTTTACGTGACACTCGTTGTTTTGCTGGAGGCAGGACTAGAACCTGTGATGTGGATGTGGGTGTGGCCTCCTGATAAGGTCATAATATATAAGGTATAATATATCTTTGGAGGACATTTTTTTTTTTTTGTGACTGATTTCCCTTGTAAATGACGATGAAACATTAGCCCCAGTTACAGGAAGACTGCAGCATCCTATCACTTACTTCCGAGCTGATCTGGGTCCTCTAGGATCCAGTAGCTCAGGCAGTTCTCGGCTCTTGGCAGTCACGTGGAGCCGCATCATGGCTGTTCCAATAGCTGTGTACACAGCGATTGGGAAGGCAGGCATGATAACAAACCATCCCTCTCTTCCCTATAGGAGCTCCAGCTGTGGTAAAACCCGGCTCCCCGCTTCTGCAGCTGCACAATTTCATGCCAGTGTTTCTATTGCCCACTGCAGTGGTTCATATGAGCCATACATGTTCAATAAAATCTGCCAAAATAAATGATTATTCTCGGAACATTCCTTCTTGGAAAGATTGTATATGGGCTAGTGTCTATTGCGCAAAAATTTTATATGCCGCCAACTTCTTTCTAAATGGTGGTTGTCTGTTATTGGTTGGCTAAAATAATGTTTTATTGTTATATTTCACCCAGTGAATGAACATTTAGATTGAAATTGTTCATTTTCATAAACTTTAGATTATTGTGTATGGCCACATTAAGAGTCTATTCACACTGCAGGTGGAAGCTCCTCATTCAGAGCTTTCCTTCTTCTATGGCAAGAATATTGCATTCTACAGAGGTATTCATGCTGTCAAAATTTAGGAAATATCAAAAGCAGGGCTGTTTTAACCATAAGGCAATGGTGCATCTGCAGCGGGCTCCATGGCAGGCACAGCCCTTTCATCTGTTTTGCAATCGTTTAGAAATCTTCTAGGCTTCAGTCTGTACATGTGCTCTATGTCTATGCTCTAAAATGCTGTAATCTTGTACTGTTTGCATCTTGTTCTTTGTTGCACTTTGTTTCATTAGTATCTTTGGAAGTGCTATTACCGGTATATTACATCATTAAACTATATCATACACACTATATCACAGGGGTCAGCAACCTTCGGCACTCCAGCTGCTATAAAACTACAACTCCCAACATGTTCCATTCACTTCCATGGGAGGTCCAAGAACAGCAGAGCAAGCATGCATGCTGGGAGTTGTAGTTTTACAATAGCTACAGTGTCGAAGGTTTCTGACCCCTGTTATATCATATACTATGTTGTGTAGTAATAGTCGTAGTAGCCATAACTTTTGGCTTGATAGTAGCTATAACTGTGACACACTGCCATACCCACATTGACACAAAAGTACAGAATGCTACATTTAGCGCTCAGGGTGCACGCCCTGCCAACTCAAGATCTTTCCATTCTTTACTAGGCTCTGATCCACTGATTACAGCACAGTAGAATGTTTTTCTCTAGCTCCCACCATTCCTGAGCAATCTATGCATTTAGTTTTGGTGCCTGATTTGCTATCTTGACACTCTAATGTCAAGTGGGTGGTGTCAGGTGGGAGCAGGCAAGGGGGCATTACTCAGAACTCTAACACTGTCTGTCTCTGATTGGAGCTCTGAGTCATACCCCCTTTCCTGCTCCTGCCTGACACCACCCACTTGAAATAAGAGATTCTAGTTAGTATATCAAGCACCAATTGCACGGGAATTGTGGGGGCTAGAGAAAAAATTACAACTGTGCCAAAAACCATGCAAATAACTTGAGTTGGTGGTGATTCTCTTTAACTACACCACTGTTCTGTAACCTTCAGAGCCATAGATTGTGTTACATGTTCATACAATCCTCAATGCACCTAAAAAAAACCTTTGCTCTGAACAAATGTGACACTGTTACTGTGTAAGCCTGAAAGTTGCATTTTTTTTATTTAAAGAACTAACAAGAGTACTTTACTATGTGGGTACTATTACCATCTGGGCCACTATTGCCATTTCAGTCACTGTCTGGTATCAGTATTTTAAAGGGCACTATCAAGTCATGTCTGGAAGAAGTCACCTTGGTGATCTGGGCCAGATAGAGAAGAATATGGAGAGCTAACAACTGAAATCAGAGAAAACACCTATGAGTACAAATTTATATTAAAGCTGGGAGGACAACAGAAGAGGCGCACGCCGGGAGGACAACAGAAGAGGCGCACGCCGGGAGGACAACAGAAGAGGCGCACAGCCGGGAGGACAACAGAAGAGGCGCACAGCCGGGAGGACAACAGAAGAGGCGCACAGCCGGGAGGACAACAGAAGAGGCGCACAGCCGGGAGGACAACAGAAGAGGCGCACAGCCTGACAGCTACTCTAAACCACACTGTGTAGGCTTTTAATTCCATATGGTCGTACTGGGACTCCTATTCTATTTTACATGGCCTTTGACTCCAACTGAACTGTCCCCCCCCTCCCATTCTCCGTATCTCTCCTTTTTTTTTTTTTTTCCTCTTCCCCCCCCCTTGTCTGGTGTCTGATAATGTTCTATTTACTGTTGATTTTTGAAATCTATATATTGCCAAGGATCTGGGGTGCTGGGTGGGCTGACATAAACACAGACTCCAAGCGGTTGGTCCAAGTGTTGAGTTTATTCACTCAAAACCGCTCCTTGGTACAGGTAACATAAAAAAAAAAAAACACAAAATAAACACTTGCCCGTCTGGGCTATAACTGACAGAAAGAGGTTACCTCAGCTACAATAAGACAGGTTTGGTTAGTCAGGTTTGCCTCCAGTAGTACAACCTTCCTTATGGCCTTCCAGCCAAGTTCTGAACCAAAGTCTGCTCTCCCAGCAAACTTCTTATATCCCCTTGATGAGGACAAATTCCAGTCAGCTGGGTTTTCTCAGAAGAGTCCACAAGGTGTGGACTGGAGAGGATGGGAATGGCAGGTCCCACTACCAACCTACCCACCATTCCATAAAAATCCAGCCCGGTGTACGGCACTTGAATAATGCCCAGCAAACAAAGTTGTTTGCTGAGAAGCAACCTTTTCTGGATTTCCTCATCTCACCCATCTGAGCAACCTGGGCGAGATGTACATCCCTTCCAACACTTTCCCAGCCATCAGCTTACAATATGCAGAGGATTTTGTTTTTGTATAGCTCCATCTGTTGTGGTTTTTCCTCTTAAATGTATACCTTATTGTAAAATACTTTAATAAAAAATTACAGTTAAAAAAAAAAAAAAGAAATGGTGCACAGTCGGGAGCCACATCAGATCTTTGCAGGAAGAAGAGAAAAGTATGAAATTCACCTGAGTTGTCTGAGTTGGACTGTATGTGATGTAATTTGGGGTGGGGAGAACTATTACCTGTGGGGGTCCCCAATATCTATGGGTGGGGACAAATAGGACACTATTACTTACAGTATGTGTGGCCCTTTGAAGAAAACCAAAAGGCTGATGTGGCCCTCGGTGAAAATGAGTTTGACACCATTGACTAGACTCAGAAAATCTTTCCACTTGGACTACTAATGTGATAAAATGGCTGTGCCCACAACAAGATGATGAACCCCATCTTTATGGCATATGCAACAGAGATGCCATGTAAGTAGAGCAGGACAAATTCAGTGTTGTCTTTCCTTGAAAGTTATGGTCACTTGATCTTTTATCAATTTCCAAATCAAAGGTCACTGAAGGACAAATTAAGTGACATTTTTACTAATATGGCATGCAGCGGTATTTCTCCGGCATGGTCTGCCTCACTCTGATGGTCACCAGGAATGCTCCTAAGGTCTTTACATTTAATCTAGGATACAAGTGAAGTCAGGCGAATTTTCATTATAAACATTTGTCACATTGCAAGATATGGTGAGTTTCCTTCACCTCAGCCTAGCAAAACTTGGCTGCCCAGCTTCAGCCCGATCGTGTGGAAAGTTTTCTGCTTTGTACAGTTGGCTGCAGGCATGTAATAAGCAGGTCAGCTCTAAGGGTCTCGGTATTAGAAACAGTAGCAGTGGGCAGCCGGCCAGTTTCTATGGCTTTTATGGAAGTACTTGCACTTTTATAAGTTGCTGATCGAGGTATTAATAAATAATATCAGATCTGCACATTTTACATGTATTTACATAGAGAGATATTAAGTGAACCTGAATATATCTACAATCTTACAGATACTATATGCAAAGGCTCGTGTAATATAGTGCTATTGCATTGGGTTCACCTAAAACAATTGTCTTGGTTCAGAAATGCATTCTTAGATACCCTATTTGTGAATGCTAATAGTGAACGTATATCTATAATGCTCTCTATAGTTATGTCAGAGGTATGCAGTACTGTGCAAAGGTTTTAGGCAAATGTGGAAAAAATACAATATCAACCAGTCTGTCTGGCATTACATGTGCCGCAACCCAGATGCAAGAGAATGGAAGATGGGAGTAGTAGTGGCGGATGTTGTGTCATCTAGCAGGCCGAGCACACTCACCAACCACTCCAGTCCCACTCCTAGGCCGGACAAAGTCGAGGGGGGTTCTGCAGGACTACCGGATGGTGGTGGTAGTAGTTCTTTCCCCCGGGGTGCTTCCAGTTGGAGAGGGGACCTCTTCTCGCTGAGCCGGAGAGGTGTTGTTCGGAAGGGCCCTGATGGTAATGCAGGCACGACTCAGGAGTCAGCGGTGCAAGTAAACCAAACAGCCTTTATTTGGCAACAGGAACAGCAAGGCAACGGCAGCTTCTAAATGGGGGTAGTGATACAGTGTCCAACCCCCAGTCTTGGTTCTAGGAGGGTGCCCAGGAATGTTATAGACTCCACAGGATGGCTTTCCTCTACTCCTTCTCTCTGCCTCTCCCAGCCAGGTACACTGGGGATGGAGTTACAGGGAGCCCTGACAGGGATCTGGTTACCTATATGTTAGGCCCGAATGAGTTTCTCCGGTCAGGGTCCTCTCCTGCTCCTCCTGGCACGGCACCGAATAAGTCCAATACTTTGGACTGCACTACTCCCTTGCTGTGAGCTGTCTGTAGAGGAGCCTGGGGCTGGTGATATTCCACCTGGGGCTGTAGAGGCGACCGTTGGCCTACAGTCCAGAGGCTGGTGGCAGGTAATCTCTGCACACCTTATCTTGTTAGATGCATGCACTAAACTGAGGACCAACTGTCGCCGGGGGATAATATCTCCCTACAACCCCGCCCAGTGGCCTGTGATAGGCCAGGGCTGAACCAAGGCAAGGTTTTGAACACTCCAGGGGGAAAATGCCGAGGAAAAAGCTGCATACATATAACATTTAACATAGAACAGGACGTACTAACATAAAACCCAGAGGCACAAGAAACAAACACATAAAAGCAGTAGCACTCTGGGATGCTGCACATGAAGAGACAGAAGGATTGGAGCAAGCCTACATCCACAGAAGATCTGTGCTTAGTTCTCCAAGATGGCGGGAACAACCTCCCTGCTGAGTTCCTTCAAAAACTGTCTGCAAGTACCGAGAAGAACTGATGGAAGGCAAAGGAAAAAAGGTCACACCAAATATTGATGAGATTTAGATTTCTCTTTTGTTCATTCACTTCATTTTGTTGATTGACAAAAATAAACTATTAACCCTTCTATTTCTGAACTTTTGCATAGTACTGTATGCTGATGATTTCCTACTGTAATCTTCTATGTACAGAAAAAAAAAAGATATACTAATGTCCAACTGGTCAGAGGCCACAATTTACACCAGGTAGGCCCATCATAGTACCAAAGGATCCTCTGGTGGGCCAAGTCTCTAACACAATAATGAGATCCGAATGTAACAGGTATTGATGGATCCTGTAGAAGACAACCCCACTTGGTGCCAATCACTTGTCACTAAGGGTAAGGCTTCACACAGGGGGGTCATTATACTGTGTGTGGGCAAAAAAAGGGTCATATTCTGTTGGGAGCACAAGGGGGGGTTTACTTTTTTGGGGGGGGGGGGGTTATGGGGGGGGGCCAGGGGGGTGGGGGGGGGGGGGGGGCCCCCCCCCCCCCCCCAAAAAAAACAAAGGACCTCCCAAAACTGTGTATTTTTAAAACTCCAACCCTATTTTAGATATTACACATAAATTGTTTTTACCCCTCAAAAACCCCCCTTCCCCCCCCCCTTTTTTTTTTTTAAAAAAAAAAAAAAAACCCCCTCTTTTTTCGTTTTAAAAACACAAACAAAAACAATTTTTTTTTTAAAGGGATTCCTTTTTCTCTTTCTTTTTTTTTTTAAAATTTTTTCTTTTCCTCCCTCCCCCCCCCTTTCTAAGGGGGGTTTTTTTTTTTCCTTTTTCCCCCCCTCCCCCCCCCCAAAAAAAAGAAGAAGAAAGGGGGCCATATACTGGTGGGGTAGGTGAAGGAGAAAGAAACCCACCACAAGAGGAAAAAGGTTGGGGTGGCCGCGGGGCCCCTTCTTCGGGGGGCCCCCCCCCGGGGGCCACACCCCGGGGCCCCCCATTCCGGGGCCACCAAAGAGAAAGAAAACGCGAGGGCGGGGGCAAAGCAACGGGAGGGCGCCCAGAAAAAAGGGGCCATATACTGTGTGGTGGGCCAGAAAAAAGGGGCCATATACTGTGCGGTGGGCCAGAAAAAGGGGGTTATATACCGTGTGGGGGGCCTGAACATCAATATTTGGCACCAAAAGGGCCTTCGTTTCCCTGCGCTTTGCTGGCGGCCAGGGGGTACCCCAATATGCGATCGTGGGGTGACCCTGGATCAATATTCAGACACTCTGGTAGGATAGACATCAATATTTTATTCCGGAACCCTTTAAAAAACCCAACCCCAAACCAAAGCCCTGCCACCCGAAAGGCGCCCGAGCATTTTGGGCGATGACCTCATGACGGCACCCATGGAAAAAGGGGGGTTATATATCATGGGGGGATAGAAAAAGGGGGTCTTATATTGTTATAACTTTGGAATAGATGAACAGATTTGGATAAACAAAGTATCAAAATGCTCAGGGTGACAGAAGCTATCAGATGATGTATATCAGATGATGTATGTCATTGTATATCAGATGATGTATATCACTGTATATCAGATGATGTATATCACTGTATATCAGATGATGTATATCACTGTATATCAGATGAGGTCATTGGGATTTTCAGACCTGGAGACAAGTCCTCTTTAATACATCTGCATCAATAAATTTTACATCTTCTCCTTTATTATTTATCTAGTCCAAATCTAGTACCAGGCGAACCATTGAGTTACTCCACATGACATGGACGTCCCCTGACACCTGGCACTTCTTATGATACAAGACTACCTCCCATGGTAAACCTACATGACGCTGCACATTAACCTTCTGATCTAGAGTAAAGTTACTAAGAAAGGGAGACGTGGCTGAGAAGAATTCACCGCCCCCATGACGTGGCTTTATATTATTCACTAAATATACTGTACTAACTAAGTGAGCAAATAAAGGAGCAATTATACTGGGATAGAAGTTCTGTACACATAGATAAGGCAAGGAATACTTACCGCGGTATTATTTATACAGCAGACACATATTTTATAATATTTAACTCAACCTTTGACACTGAGAATTATATAAATTCTTCTAGGTATTTCAATTGGAGCAGGTACAGAATCAGCTGTTTCTCAATGGTCTCCGTAGTCTAAGAAACCCCAAGGATACGATAATATGATGCGCCTAGTTAAAGTATGAGCACAATGTATATACCCCTAGAGACATGGCCTACACTCCATGGGGCATATGATTCAAAAATTGAGTAGTATCTAGCACAGGTTTTCAGAAAAAGTGGATTTTTGAGATCATAAAAAATTGGCTAAAGAGATGAAGATGAAGATGGCATGTAACAGAAAAATAACCCTTACAGACCTTCTAAATCTGTAACCGCGCCAATGCTACCACTTCAGACTTTGTTGATTTTCCTGCACTGGTGGCGTGCCATGTACCCACATAAGAGCGGCAGCCATTCACAGGCCTTAGTGATAATACTGGTTTAAGTTAAGAGTGTTATAACTTGATCAGATTGTTGGTGTCCCCCTTTATTCATGTATACTTTATGATGCTTGCTATGGGTTACAGTTGTGTCACTTACTGCAATGGGCTGAGTCTGGATCACATGAGGCTTGCTGCTAGTGGCTCCACACAAGTGTTCTTACATGGACCTGAAATATATATATTTGGGTGCCAATGTGCGTTTTATGCCAGGAGATCCATAGTAATGCGGTAAATAGTACTTCCTCATGGAACAGTAGCACACAAATAGGCATACTACCATACCGCAGTGAGCTGTATGCAGGAGTGGGGCATCTGGACTGGTAGGAACTGGTAGTGGGTACATAATTCTGACCAAGTGCAGCCCTTCTGCCATACACATTAGATTTAAGAGGACTGTCATGTGGCCATCTGATCAATGATGGGATCACTCGTGCCAATGATCACTCCATCACTGACAACTAAACTGATTTAGTCTGCGCAATTTGGTTGATGTTTGGCCAAAATCAACCAACCACGCCATACATTCATATTATAATCCAACTTCCAGCTGAATATATCCAGCACGACCGATAGTCTTGTGACAGACTAAAGCATGTTGGTTTGTTTGTGACATTAACATGACGAAAATCTAATGTGTATAAACAACGGACACCCAATGGACCCGAACAATAGAGATGCGACACAAGATAAGAGTGACCTGTTCATGAGGGTACCGCGAGACAGAGGTGTGAGTGGTTACCAAATTGTGTGTGACACATCGTAATGAGGCTGGAATGGAACAAGACTTCATTGTTTGAGACCGTTGCCGCCCAGGTGAACTAGGACTGAACTATGCTATGCTGTTTCCAGCATGTGCTGGATTGAGTTATATATAAGAGACTGGGGGCTAGGAGTTGACTTACAGTGGCTTGCAATTGTATTCATACCCCTTGAACTTCACATTTTGTCACCTTACAGCAACAAACTTAAATGCATTTTCTTGAGATTTTAAGTGATAACCAACACAAAGTAGCAGATAGTTGTGAAGTGGAAGGAAAATGACACATGGTTTTCACAATTTTATTCCAATAAAAATCTGAAAAGTGTGACGTGCAAAAGTATTCAGCCTCCTGTAACGGGATTAGCTTGTGGATCGTTGTCTCCTCAGATAGACGAGCACTTTTGGCAAAGTAATAACAGTCCAGTCCAGCCAAATATGGTGCAACTGGCCGCAACCAGTTTTATTAGTGCTTTTCAGACAAACAAAACAATAACAATACGAAATAAAATCCTAGCCGTCCGGCTACTACCTACAACACAGGTACCTACCTACAGAGAGCTCGGCCTACAGAGAGCTCGGCCTACAGAGAGCTCGGCCTACGGGAGCACGGCTCCCTAAACACAATACACAGCAGTATTACTCACAAGTGGTTTTCCCAGGAGCAGAGAGAGCCATATATCTGTGTTCTGTCTGACCTTATATACACACTTCAGGAAACAAGGAATTTACCCCACTCATCCCAAATCCTGGAGTGGCTGAATGGAGTAGAGACACACCCAATTCTCCCTACTCCAGCAGCCAGACCTTTTACCAGGGTTTTGGTAAAACCCTCCAGCAAGGAACATATCTTTCCTGCTACAAGCTTTCCCAGCTGGTTTTAGAAGGTATATGACAGGAACCTGGGAGAAATGTATACTCCTTCTAACAATTTTCCCCTTGTCCTGTCACACCCCCTATAGTAATACTTTGCAGAGCCATCTTTCGCTCCAGTTACAGCTGCAAGTCTTTTGAGGTCTGTCTCTACCAGCTTTGCGCATCTAGAGACTGAGATTTTGCAAAATGGCTCGAGCTCAGCCAGATTGGATGGAGAGCGTCTGTGAACAGCAATTTTCATGTCTTGCCGCAGATGCTCAATGGGATTTAGGTCTGGACTTTGACTGGGCCATTCTAACACATGAATATTCTTTGGTCTAAACCATTCCACTGTAGCTCTGGCTGTATGTTTAGGATCATTGTCTTGCTGGAAGGTGAATCTCCTTCCCAGTCTCAAGTCTTTTGCAGCCTCCAACAGGTTTTCTTCTAGGATTGCCCTGTATTTAGCGCCATCCATTTTTTTTGTGCAAATGAGGCTTGAGAAAAGCAGTTTTGACTGTCACCAGAACCAGCATATCAAACCCAGCCCCGCAAATAGGTTAGGGTCACCAGAACCAGCATATCACCCCAGCCCTGCAGATAGATAGGTTAGGGTCGCCCGAATCAAAGGGTGTTTTCCTTTTTGTATCCTGCAAGGTCTCTAATCCCTCTCACCCCCCCACCTCCCCTCTTTGTTGTCTCCCTCATGTCTTTTGTGGCTTACGTTTACTGCCTTTCTGGATTTGTGTCTGTTCTTAGATGGCACCTGGCACAATCTCTTTAGGTACATTTGTAGTTTTTCTTATCAATTTATAAAAATCAATAAAAATAACAGTTTAATAAAAATTGGCGCGTTCCCCTTGTGAATCGCTGCCTCCATTGCTGAGATATTGCTGTTTTCGTCAATATGCAAATCAGGTCTTTGGAACACCTCTGGCAATACCCTCATTGCTCCAAAGAGGTCATTTGCATATTCACAAGCAAGGACCATGAACTGTGCCTTTACAACGATGACAAATCTCTCATGGACAATCTGCTTGTAGCTTGTAACCACTAAGCCTATTGTCTCACCATGAGACTACTGTCCCATCATGATTAGTAGTCATGTGCTGAGGTATCCTAGATAACTATGGTACTGTGAGTCCCCATCTCCTGACACAATGCAGTCTGGGAAATAAGGCCAATTTACAGAATGTATTTTCCAGACCAGAACTGCCCATGTACAGGGACTCTAAAAGAAAGATATCCCCTGTCCAGGATCCTCATCACTTGGCTAGATGGCAGCGTGGCTCTATAGACCGTCCTGTGCTCTGGCGTGGACGAACTGTCCTAAATTACATAGACAGCCCATTGATTTGTGAAATGCTTAAACGGGACGTGTCGCCAGAAAATTGCTTTTTTTTTTTTAAATGAAGTTTTATGTTAAACATATTTTTAAAGCATTTTTAGTGAGTTTTTATTTTTTTTTTTCCATGTTATGATCTGTATTTTACAATAATCCTTTTTTAACTTATAGATAATAACATGGAAAATTAAAAACAACATTACCAAAAATTCTTTAAGGCCGGGGCCCCATGTGGCGTAAACACCGCGGTTTCCCTATAGATATAATTGAAGCAGAAAGTCACTTTCTGTGCAAAGCGCTGCGGGAAGAACCACGATGCATTGCCACCATGGCCACGTGGGGCCTTAGCCTAAAAATGGTTTTCACCTAAAAACATGATTTAAACAATAGGTGATTTAGCCAGAATCTCATCCACTCTGCAGGTAATGTAATGTGGGGCTTCAGCCTTAAGGACTGTCCAAAGAGGATTCCTGTAAGTATTATTGTTGAGTGTGGGGTTATGTACACCCACATATTTGGATGTTGATTTCCTTTTGCATTAGGAAGGGGCGAAGAAAATGGCAACATATGTTAGTGAGTAAAATTATGGGGCACATTTACTATTAGTTAAGACACTTTCAAGTTGTAAAATGCACCAAAATTTGCATCAACGAATGTCCCAAATGTAATTATGTATGAATCTTTCTAATTACGAATTTGGCGCATTGTCCTGCTACAGTTTAGACCGGGGTGTCAAATGCGGCCCCTGAGACTGTCATCTGAGGCCCTCAGCCTTCTCCCTGTTCTGCCATTCCAGCTGGTTAGAATCAGGGAGAAAAGAACACCACATCTGCTTCTAAAGTTTCATCATTTTGTAGGCCTCAGGCCTATGGCCTACAAGCTTGGAGAAGCTTGAGTGTAGATATTTGCTATGCCAGATGCTGTGAGGATCACATGACCACTGAGACCAATCGCTGGAGAGGGATTGGTGACATCACTCACATACATCACCAGTTCCTTACCACTGACCACTGAGGCCTCTGATTGGTCTCAGCAGTCACATGAGCCTCATGGTTTCCAGGGAGAGATGAGTATGTCTTTTTTTTTTTCTCTTTTACACCTACCCCGGCCACCCCCGAGGTTGTAGAAAATCCTGGGCAACCTATTTAATTCAGGATTGTGTATGTGTCTTATTTTGTGAAATATTTTTACCCCTTCCTGTTCCATAAAAGGTGAATAGAAACAGATATTTCTTAATAATAGGGACAACTTTAATGTAGTTGTAGCTGTGTTAGGTGTCTCCTTGCTGCACCAAAAATCATGCCATGCCCTAAGAAGAAATGACATCTGTTTGTTGTGGAAACGCAGCTTTTTGTGTTGCAGATTTTGCTGCATTTTTGTGACACAAACCAAGAATGGCTACAAAAGGAATGGGAAATATATAGGAAGTTCTTATACTTCTACCTTTTGCTCAATCCACTCCTGGCTTTGGCACAAAAAATCGCAGCAAAATTTGCAACAAAAAAACTGCGTGGGTCTCAGCCTTAAGAAGTTTAATGGAAATGCTTCCTTCAGTACACTGGTCATAAGTTAGTTCATTGAAAAAATAAAATTCCATAAGAGCTGACATAATTTCATCATCCAAAGAATGAAAAAAAAAAAAAAATTCTATGTTACTGATGTTTTTAACATGGATTCAATAAAGTTTTGGATTTTAGCATTTGCTTTTTTTCACTTTTTTGGATACTGGAATTATTTTTTATTTTTTCATCTATGCATCTTCCAGTATTATTTTCCAGGGATACATTATTTCTGGCTTTCTTCATTACTATTGCTACTGCCTGAACATACTTCGTGGCTGATAAATTTTTATTTTTTGTGTTGTTACAAGTATTAACACTTCAATCGAAGTATCAAAGAAAAATCACTTTGATGTTGACTTTTTTCAAGATGTGCCAGAAATGTATCAAAAAAACATCACAGACATGCGGCAGAGTTCAATAAAACTTTGTCTTTACATAGAGGCCCCACGTTGCGGAAACGCAGCTTTTTTGTTGCAGATTTTGTTGCGTTTTTTTCAAGCCAATGCCAAGAATGGCTACAAAAGAAATGGGAAATATATAGGAAGTTCTTATACTTCTCCCTTCTGCTCACTTCACTCCTGGCTTTGGCTAAAAAAATTGCAGCAAAATCTGCAACAAAAGAAGCTGCGTTTCCGCAACGTGGGGCTTTAGCCTGCGACTGCTTTTTGTGGCACACAATATAGAGTAAATGCTAAAAAGTATTGACCTCGATAAGAAATTGTGTTGAAAATATAGACAAGTAAACAGGAAATTAGGTGTCTTAGAGATTGGACACTTTTAGAGATTGATGTTGTAGAGATTAGACACTCTTAGTAAATTTTCCCATATTTCCCATAATGGCATATGCACAATGGGTTGCACTTCTATGGGGTAAAGTTAGATAGAGGTCATTGCAAACAGCAGAAGTCAAGTAAACCTCCACACCCACTGAGCTCTTGCTGAGCCTACTTTGCTGTGGTTGCCTTAGTTTCACAGTCCGATACCAGATGCATATAGAGTACACACAAGCTGTACTGTACATATGATCAATACCGGCTGAGAGTCTTGTAAACCTGACAAGCTGGGACTTGAGTTCATGATGTCAGTAGTCACTGCTAAGTCTTGGGGGCCACAACATTGGTAAAAGAGAGATTGTTAATTTACAGTCATATGCCTATATAGTATATGAACTATATAGGCTTATGACTGTATATATGTATATGAATGTGGTGCATTCATAGATATCTGCATATCTGTATACAGGGTGTGATATATGGACAGGCATGAATAAACAAGGATAGTCCCTCCCCGTGCAGCTTTTTTTGATAATTGTTATGTAATAAAATTTTGATACCATAAAAAAGTATATACCATTATAATAAGTATATATCACTTATCTCTATTTTGTTACTTATATAGTACCAACATATTCTGAAGTGGTCCCAGCATTAAAATCCATTCTAAGGGTCCACTGTACAGGAACATTCGCAAAATCCTAAAAGTCCACCTATAAATATTTTTTTCAGTAGTAGTTTGTTGCTTAGTCTGTAGACTACAATGAACAGTATGGAGCATATTGAGCGTATTTTACAGTGCACCGCTCATGCATGCATTGAGGTTGTGGGTCCATTGGAGGATTCACCTGTCCCCCTGTGGGCCAGTCTCACCAAACCTATTGGTATAAAACTGGAGTACCAAGAAGTAACCCAAATCCTTACAAACATACAAACCCCATGATGTCCATGGTCCGATATGAATGCAGGATCCCACTGTTGTAAGACAACTATGCTAACCACAGAGCCAGCATAATACATTTTGTGGTCAGTTGTTTTAGTTCAGTATGTTAAAGTATACAATTCCCTGTACACAGCTGAGGTGTAGACTTTCTTAATTCTGTGCTACGCGACAATTCGTTGTCATATGTGGCATAAGCTCCAACATCTATATCAGGGCTCATATGGCCCACTAGAGTATTAGAGGATCCTCCAAATGCCTGACACAATAATCGGTCATTAATGCAACCGGCCTTTAAAGATGTATTCCCACACACATAACAATTAAAAATTCAATATTTTTGCAAATATAAATATTTAAAAATTTTGCAGAGTTTTATAGATTCCCTCTAACCATCTTAGTATTGACATCTGTTTTCTTGATCAGTTGCCAATGGATACGACCATGACTGTAGGAGCTTTCTATGATCTGGGACTTGTCAGAAACCCAGCCATGATGTCCTAATTGTGTCCTGGTTATCTTCTCATACATGTAGTGTCCCTGCCTGATAACCTGTCCGCAATAAGGACATAATGGCTGGGTTTCTGACAAGTCCCTGCATTTATGGTCATATCCATTGGCAACTCTTTTAATTATTCGTATTTGCAAAAATGTTTAGTTTTTAAAGGTCTACAATTCTGAATATGGTTTTGTTCATGGGAAAACCCATGTAAAGGTCCATCAGAAGACAGCGCTTTTAGAGTTGATCTTGGAGCCACTGACCTTCTACTAGTATGGTCTATTTCTACTAGGATGATGCACAATTCAAATAACCTGTTAGACCATATTGATGATATATTCTGCAAGTACAATGATAATAACAAAGATTGTGATGCTATTAGAAGTGGATATGTACATGTTCAGTATAGATGTGGATAGACCACGGGAATCATTTACTTTCAATCATCAGAAATCGTAACATAGGACTTGTGAGTCACCCTAGGCTGACCAAAAGTATGGAACCTAACTAATCCCTTATTTTCCTAGGAAGGGTACAAAGTTATCAAATATTTGGCACATGTTAGATTCTACCTTTGAACCTAATGTCATTTACCTGCTATTATATGTAGAAATAATTTTATGTTTATGATGCCCGATGAAGATTCCAGGTCCGAATGAAAATCATTGCACTTTACTAAAGCATTGCTAACTTCATATCATTGGGAACACAACTATAAATTTAAGAAAACCATTCTAAAAAGAAAGAAGGATCTCTTGTGGTATACTTGTGGATATTCATATCAGGATACAAGTCATAGTAAAGGATGGTGACCAGACTTGGTTGCTATCATGCTTACTAGTCAAGGTCAAGGATCACAGGTAATAGTCCTCAGACACAAACACCAAGATTAGAGGTCACAAGCAGAGGGGCATTGTTATCAGGTTGACAAGCTCAAAGTGCTAGACACAGAAACCTAATAATTTGTCGGAGTATAAGGAGACATCTTCTACATCATAGATGGTGAATGTGTAAGTTTTTACAAGGCACGTCTTAAAGAAGCTGGTACGTGGACATCCTAACTGAGGGGTGGTGAACCTCTCTTCCAGTGTTCCTAAAGTTTCACTAATCTGTCTGGGATATTGCCTCAAGTGCCAAGGTATTAATAAGGCAGTAAACTGAGATAAATTGCTCGAAATACAAACATTTGTAAAAAAAAATGTAACATATCTTATAATAATTTTACATTATTTGCCAATGTTGGCTGAATATGAAAACAAAATTGACATGAAGCATTTGATATAGGACCCCAATAATAGTACTAGACACATGACTCCTAAACACAATGCCTGCTGCAGGACCCCTAAACACAGTGTCTACAAAATGACCCCTAAAAGAATTGTCTGCTGCAGGACTCCTAAACAAGGAGCCTACCATATGACTCCTAAACACAGTGCCTACCAAAGGACCCCTAAACACAGTATCTGCTGTAGGAACCCTAAACTCAGTGCCTATCAAAGTACCCCTAAACACAGTGCCCAACCGTGATCCCTAAACACAGTGCCCATCCGTGATCCCTAAACACAGTGCCCATCCGTGATCCCTAAACACAGTGCCCATCCGTGATCCCTAAACACAGTGCCCATCTGTGATCCCTAAACACATTGCCTGCCACTGGCCCCCATATCAGGAAGTAATGACTGTCACTGTCATTGGATGGCAATAGGAAAACAGCAGTCAGTGCAATTTCCTTCTAAATATCACTCCAAACAATGGCGAGCATCATTCAGGTCAATGTATCGAGTATCAGAAAACATTTCTATGTGCCATTTCTAGCACATGTGCCAGGGGTTTGCCAGAATACTGGAGGAGGGTCTACATAAATGCAGTTGGTTGTACAATTACTAATTTTGGGTACAATCATAGGCGGCAGAAGCAGCTTAGTATATAATGTAAGTTGGATCCATATACCTCCATATATCTCCATATATCATTAAACTTACATTGCTTTTCTTATTACTTTATTATTTACTGTTATTACATAATGTTCCTTTAAGAAGACATTCCTGAGTGAGCAGGCACATGTACTAGACTGTTTATTCCACTTGAAATCTTCATTGTACTGTACGTAACGTTATGTATCCAGCTTGGCACACCTATCAAAGAGCGTAAACCTTTTTCCGCATTGACTAAAACAATACAAGGGCTGTTTGTATGCAGTTGTTTGTAGACACATTTTGTAGAGGAAAAAGTGACGAGAGGCGACTGTTGTGTTGTGTTTCCACACCTTGGCTCCATTCCTATGGGAACGACAAATGAAGCAAAGTCATCGATGCAAAGGGATTGAGTTGTGCAGAATTGTCTAATTCTATGAGTACATATTGGTTGATGTTATTGTTTTTCCAGGATCTAAGTATGAAGAGCGATGTCCAAGTACATGTCAATTCAGGGAGATCTACATTCTCCGACTATACAATAAGTACACACAATATAGAATCTGATTTGCATAGATTTTGACTCCCCCATACACATGTACGTTTGGCTTGACCAAATATGCATATTTTCTAAATGGTGGGAGGAAAGAAAGTCACTGCCAGATTCCCTGAAGGTGACTTGTCTATCGTAAATTGAAAAAGTTGGGCATTGAAATCCTTATCTTTTACTTGCTTACTTACATAGCGCCATCATATCTGCAGCGCTTTACAGATATAATCACTTACTGTCCCATATAGGGCTCACAATCTACATTCCCTATCAGTATGTCTTTGGAGTGTCGGAGGAAACCAAAGTACCCGGAGGAAACCCACACAAACATGGGGAGAACATACAAACTCCTTGTAGATGTGTCCTTGGCTGAATTCGAGCCCAGGACTCCAGTCCTGCAAAGCAACAATGCTAAATGTCGTAAATGTTATTTACCCTTCATTTACCATCAAGGCAGAATTTAGAGGGCCCCATACATATTAGATGGGTGGCCGGTCCCATCAAAATAGACGCTTTCGACCAACATATAATCATCTAATGTGGAAAGGCTTATTCACATTGTCATTTTTATAACAACCACAAGTGTGTGTATTCACATGTCCATTGTTTTACCAGATAGAAAAAATGGTCAGCTAATAAAAATAGCTATGTTCTATATGCGTTTATTTTGAAACCCAATAGAAATCAACGTGACACAAGAACGTATTAACGTCCAAGTTATGTCCATTAGAATGGATCAGTGTGTTGGGTCAAAAAACCAAGGAAATTCATCCTTTTTTTAACACTTGGATGTTGAAACTGACAAACAAACAAGGAAAGGGTGCAAAATGGCCATTAAAAATTACAATTAAAGTCTGCAGAGGTTTCCTAAGTAAATTATCACAAAATTCACTGCTTACCTGTAGGTAAAAAGTGACCATACTCATATCTTTTGGTCTTGTACTGTTCTTTCCCCATTCTGGGAGGGAGTCAGGAGGATTATCTTGCAGATCACTGAGATATCCCATTCTCTGGGCCCTGATCTCTTCCTTCTCCATCATTGCGAGTCTCCGGTGAGAGCGTACAAACACTCCTTACTCCGCTTCCTGATTCTAGCGGCCTGGGCTTGCATCCCGCAGTTCTGGAAGCGAACAGAGCCTCCTTCTCTCTCCCTCTGGATTTTGAGGGTCAATGAAATTATGGGCATGGAAAACCTTACCTCTTTCCTGCATGACACGGTTGAAGTTTTCAACAAAACCTGGTTCTACTGGATGGAATTCCAGCGTTCTGGAGAATACCTGTTGCTTCGCGGTTCTGAAACTCCCACACAGTCTTAGAGCCCTGTCTTAGTGACCTCTATCCACTACTGCTGGATACCGTGTGTCCTCCTGGGGTTGTGACGCCTTTGTTGATGGGGGATCTGGCCCGTGAATGTCCTTGGGGCTATTCCCAGGCCTCCCAGTAGAATTCCCCTATCCTAACTACCCCCCTCCAACCAAAATCTACTGTTTATTTATAATTTCTTCTGACTTTAAAAATTTTTTTTTTCTCTTCCCACCCCCTCTTCCCTACTTGTCCTCTCCTCTCCCTCTTCTTCTTCTTCTGCTCTCCTTCTGTTTACTTAGCCCTTATTGGTCTAAGCTGCCGCCTTGGATTTTCCTCCAGGCGGCCATTAGAATGTAATGTTTGTTTTCAATTGTTTCTATTGCATGTTTATGCTTGTTTGCTTTTGTCATTCTAAAAATTTCATAAAACCTTTGAATTGAAAAAAAAAAAAAGTGACCATATAACAGCAAGTTCTCAGCCATGAGCAGGACCAGATCCGTCTAGATATAAACATTCATTGACAGCGAACATAAATCTTGCAACAGATGAAAAAGTGAAAAACAAAGCATAGTATTATGACTTATTATTTGCATAAAAATGTAACACTCCTTTATTTAGCTGAACACGTGTACCGAAAAGTTATTCAGACTTGGAATTTGACTCATTCTCATTCTAGACTTTTTGTAGTTATACTATTATTATTAGTGTTATTTTTGTCTCCTATTAAATTTTGTTTACAGGAAAAGGTCAGGAAAGAAATCATTTTTTGCAACACTGTACAATGACATAGACGGTCAGTTCTTTAGGTGGAAATGGCGGAAGCCCTTGGATGCCGCGGTCATGTCTCTCTCTCTCCAGCACGGACAACTTTTATTCATGTGGAAGGATCTGCTAACAAGCAAAGACACGCCTACCCAATCACATCACTAGAGAGTATCATGTGACCATCTGATGTCACAAAGGTCATTACTAAATATTCGTTACCGCGAAGCATCAGGAAATCCGGAATCATGGAGAATCGAAGATTTCCTGAAATTCGGATCAAATTCCACTTCTGCAGAATCGATTCGCTCATCTCTAGTCTCCACCCATTTATGCCTGTAGTTCTAACCTAAAGCCTCAGCAGATGGCTGCCGTTCAAAAGGACAATCACACAAGAAACCATAGTAGAATTATTATTGTGATTTTTTTTATAGATACATTTTGTGCCAACTGGATTGGTTATTTTACAATTAATATGTATATTGTCCATAAAAGAATGTTTGTTGGGTTAAACATTGACATATTTTTGCCTTTCTAATATCTTCAGAGTCAAGAAAAAGGCATCCTTTACAATGGGTCATTTCATGAAATTATATCTATATACTCCATTAGTGTTAGCATGAAAATGTAGCTGTACCCAAATCAGATGGACACCCAATATAGATATAGCACATCTTATACTGAAACCCAAGACCATGGGTTCTACACCTGAATCTCAATGGAATCCACAACCAATCTGCAGTCGATGAATGTGAATAGGGTAATTTATGTCTCATTCACAAGGTCCTTAAAAAGCTGGGTAGAATTATGACTGATATATAGTCATGAGAAAAATAAAATGCAGACATAGTGAGGGACAAATTAAGTGTACTCTTAGGCCGGAGCCCCACGTGGCGTAAATGCCTCGGTTTGCCCATGGTGTTTTACAGTCACATCCCTACTTTGTGGTAAAATACGTGCAGTGGACACGTGGCAATTTCCAAAAATGTCTCGTTTTTGGAAATCGCAGGCTGTAGATTATACCTACAGAAATGCCAGCGGTTTCCCTATAGGTAAAATTGAAGAAGAAAGTCCACAGAGGAAACCTGAAGAACCATGATTCGTTGCTGCAGGAGGACGCTACATGAGGCCTTAGCCTTACTGCTTCCATTAGAATTAGGAGGGGAAGTAGCACCTAGGTGCTGCTAGTCTAAAGGCCCTTGAAAATGTATTATCAACACATGTGACCACTTCTATAAAAGCAGACGTATTGGCAGTTTCTGATCTACAATGTTCAGGTTTGCTTTAACACAATGTCAAAGAGGAAAGACATCAGCAATGATCTTAGAGAAGCAATTGTTGTTGCCCATCAGTTTTATAAGTGTTATAAGGCATTTTCAAACAGTTTCAGCACTCCTCCAAACAGCAAGACACAGAGTACCGGACGCCACGAGGAGGCCCCAAAGAGTTAACGGAAGGTGTATATAAAAGGTTTTTTTTTTGTTTTTTTTGTCAACTCCCCTGGGCCTCCATCTATTATACTCTGGGGTCTGAGTTATATATTATATATATGATATAATGGGGTCTGCAGGGTATCCGTTGGGTGTCCGCTGTTTTTATACTGAAACCAGTGGAGAGAAAAGTTCTCAGCAGTTTCTTCAGCGGAGTCTCGAACAGAAACTTGGGCGCAAATGTGAACCTAGCCTTTTCCTGTATGAGGAACACACATGAATATTCCACTGTGTTCTATACATTCTCAGGTTCCTGTGTACTTCTATTTCTTTTGTTTTCCACACTCTTTTGCAGCAGTCCAATGGTTAAATGGACTGTCTGGTAGAATTTTTTTTCTTAAAAATGATCATTGTGAACTGTGATACTGACCTCTCTGATCCTACATTGCTGCTGTTCCTATGATGGGTCCCAGCTAGTCTGTACTTCCTGGTCCTGGTCCTGTACTTTCCTTTCCTTGACATGCAGGAAATGCCACTCAGCCAACCACTGACTGTGATAGACAACCTCTCCTAAATTCTTCATTTTTCTGAGCTCTGGATGAGATTTTTAGGACTATTATACATACCTTTGTCAGATCTCTCACTGCCTGGTGATACATATGACAATGTAGATCTTACTACCTTTTGTTTCAGGGTATGATTCAGATCTAGTTCTTGACCTTAGCTTGTCTTTGACTCTACTTTTATTTGTACCCTTGGATCTATGCTTGTTTCTTGTTGTACTTCTGTGGTTATTGACCTTGGCTCTGTTCCTGACCCTGGTCTCTTTTTATATGTTGGTTATCTTGCACCTTGCTGACTACCATTGACAAGTCTGGTTCCAGCATCTGACATAAGTTTTGCTAGGTGGTCCCTAGGAAGTGAAGTACAGATCCTTGCACCAAAGTGAATGGAGCTGAGCTGTAATACTACACATAGCCTTCGAACACGTGTGGCACTGTTTTTGCAAGAAAGATGCCCTTTTTTGGTAATCCTATACAACCCCTGTGTGAAAGATCCTCAGTGCTCCAACACCGCGTTGGCCCACACCTGAGACTTCTTTCATAAAAAACCACACTCACCGCCAGTGAGTGCTGGGTTCACAAGATAAATACAAGACAAGCTTTCTAAATTTTATATATTTATTAACCCCTAAATGGGTCGGTATTAACATCTAACACATGCAGTTCAGAACAGATATGCAGATATATACAAGCATTAACAGTTACTAGTTACAAGATACAGTGCAATAAAATAAAAGGGAATAAAAGTGAAATAATTACTTTACCACACATCTCCTGGATGTGGCTGTATAGTCCAACACTCACACATAGCATGTGGAGATCACCAGTGGAGGCAGCGGCATCAACTCCAGCATCTCAGCAACTCATCACAGTAGCCTCTCCTCATAGTAGCAACTCCTGTAGTCTCAGCCCACTGACCTCTTACCTCATCTTTTATACCCTTGAGTACACCACCCAGAATGAGGTCACCGGCGACGGCAAGTCTGATTGATTAACGCACTCAAGTCAAGACTCTTTGTAAGGAAATGCGACCAAGTGGAATGACAGAATGCCTTCTATATGTTATCAACCATGTCTGATCAACAGCCCAGGCTGAACAATGCATGTTTATTTGATCATCCAGGCTGTGTAGGAATACAATGGAGCCATTCTGGGATGGATACAAAGCCCTATTGTCACAATGTTGCCCTACTGATAACATACAACTAGGATTAGGGCTGCGCACATTATGAATAAATGGAACTAGGAGGGAGATAGGATACCCAGAGATCAAAATACAGCTTTGAGTTATAGCCATATTTAAGTGGAATCATCACACCCTGCCTTGGAAGAAAGCAGTCATGCTTGTCTAATCCTGTTAACCCCTTTAGTAGTCTGAACCACATTATATACTTGAGTGTGCACCATATCAAACACATACTAACAAACTAATAGAATCTAGAAGTAAGACAGTGCAAATCTAGAGACTAATTTATTATGCTTTGTATGCCAGACAAAAGTTGCAATTTTCGGCGCATGAAATATTTGATAAAAAAAATTGTGATTTTTTTTTTTTGTTTTTTTCCATTACGATTGCCCCTGCAGTGGAGCAGGGCAAGGATTAAGGTGGCATGGGGGCAAGGACAACTTGGCCTGACAGTTTTAATATATATTGCATCAGAAAACCTAAGCCCACCACATTAAACCAGCCCCTTGGTGAGCAAGGCATAGAAAGTGTCAAAAACTGTTAGGCTGAGGCCCCAGGTTGCGGAAACACAGCTTTTCTTGTTGCAGATTTTGCTGTGGTTTTTGAGCCAAAGCCAAGAATGGCTACAAAAGGAATGGGAAATATATAGGAAGTTCTTATACTTCTACCTTCTGCTCAATCCAGTCCTGGCTTTGACTCAAAAAACCGCAGCAAAATCTGCAACAAAAAAAGCTGCGTTTCTGCAACGTGGGGCCGTAGCCTCAAAGGGATTGTGTTGGACTAAGATAACACACTCTTTATAGGGATGATGTTTGCTTTGAGGTTATCACTACTGGGCAAATGATTGGTTCATATATTCTACTGATAACCGAGAGGAAGCCTCCAGTGACTTCTTTAACCGGCCATTTTCCCTGCAGCAGGACCACACACATTTTCGGGTTTTATCGTACATGAGGTTTTGAGGGTTATAACATTTTTTTTCTTTTGGGTTATTTGAAATAATTTTTGTGTGTTTTTCTTGTTGATAAATTAAGCTTTGTTGTTTTTATTTTTCCATGTTTTTTCTTTATTCTAATATATGAGAAAATGTAAACAAATGGAGGGGAAATACAGGCGCATCTCAATAAATTAGAATATCTGTGAAATGTTCATTCATTTCAGTAATTCAGTAATACAATCCATAATCAGCGTCTTCCATAATTGTGTGTCCTACTGAACCAGACTGAGGGACCATTTAAAGGCTTAGGAAACCTTGGCAGGTGACACTGAATTTACAAGACTGAACTTTTTTACAATATTCTAATTTTCTTAGATTTGGGTTTTCATTACCTGTAATCCATAATCAACATTTACAGAAATAAAACACTTGAAATAGAAGACTCTGTATGTAAAGAATCTAGAAAATATAGGAGGTCACTTTTTTAATTTAATTATTGAAAGAAATAAACGTTTCAAAGATATTCTAATTTATTGAGATGCACCTATATGTCTGTTTTTTGTATTTTTAATGTTTTTTAGTAGCACAAAGCGTATCTTTTATGCTGATTTCCCCTGTACTTGGGGCTGATACATTAGTCCCTATTATAGGAGGAATGCAGTCTCCTATGCTGTACTGCAGAGTTGATCTGGGTCTTCTAGGACCTAGCAGGTAATGCAGTTACCGACTCCAGTGGTCATGTGACTGCGGGAGCAGAAGTGGAGCCACATCATGGCTGCTCCCATAGCTGTGTACACAGCAGTCATTCAGCACTGTGTACACAGCGATCGGGAAGGCAGAGACAGTAATAAACTATCCCTGCCTTCTCTAGAGGAGCTCCGGCAGTAGTAACAGGTGACTTCCCGCTTCTGCAGCTGTGGAGCTGCTTGACACTGCAAGGACGTACAGGTATAGTCTGTGGGCAGTCCAAAAGTGGTTATCCAAGACCTACTCAGACAATGTATGATAATGACATCAAATATCTTTGCCTTGGAGTCTTCTGCTTAAAGGGAATCTGTCAGGTCAATCTGTGACACTAAACCACCCACAGGTCCTTATAGACCTGGGGTTTACTGTCCCAGATCGCCCTGTTGTAATGCAATCCGCAGGCGCATTAAAAATAAAAAACCTTTATACTTACCTAGAGAAGGGTCCGATCAATGCTGTTTGGTGAGATTGGTCCGGCTTATTCATGAGGCACGTCTCCCGGCACCTGCGCTGTTCTTCAGTGAATCCAAAGATGGACACCCCGGCTTCACTGCGTAATTGCGGGACATGCACACAGGGTGAGTATAAAGCTTTTTTATTTTTAATGCGGCCATGGATTGTGTTATAACAGGGAGATCTGGGACACTAAACCCCAGGTCCATATGGACGTGTGAGTGGTTTAGTGTCCCAAATTGCCCTGACAGATTCCCTTTAAAGGAAATCTGTCTCTAGGACCCAGCATATCAACCCAGCCCCCGAAGATATATAGGGTAGGGTCACCTGAATCAAATGGTGTGAGTTGCTGCCTCTGTTGCTGGGTAATATCACTGTTTTTATCAATATGCAAATGACCTCTTTGTAGCGATGAGAACGCCCTCATTGCTCCTAAAAGCTCTTTTGTATATGGACAATAATAGAAATATTTTGGCATCAGAGGCAGCAAATCATAAGGGGAAAACACCATTTGATTCAGGTGACCCTACCCTATTTGTGGGGTTGGGAAGAAATCCTCCTTAAGTCTAAGGCCCCATGTAGTGCTGCACTTTTCACAGAAAGGACTTTCTGCTTCAGTTATACCTATAGGCCTATAGGGAAACTACCAGCATTTCCTTAGGTATAATTGACTGCAACGGTTTTTGAAATCGCAGTGTTTCCGCTGCTCGTGTTTTTCTGCAATATGTGGATGGGATTCGCTAGAAGTGACTGCAAAACGTTGTGGTTTACGCAATGTGGGCCCAGGCCAAAAGGAGTTTTCCTACCGCAACAATGGAGGTCATCTGATGTCATTCACTCCTATGGGAGTACAAAAATATGCGATTATTCAGATTTATGGTCAAGTACTTTTCCATGTGCAACATCAGTTATGTAATCCAAATATCTAGTCACATTGTCAGCGACATATCTGAGCCGCGGATAAAATCTTTTATAACCCCAGTTATTGCCGCATCCTTGCACTATCATTGTTAGTGCAGTAGCATCAGGCTACACCTGACAGCTAAATACTGCTACCAGCAGCTCGCTTGTGATAGTACTATATACTGCTGCCACTAGATTTATGAGCAGATAAAATGCCAGATGAAAGGTTGTGCAATGTCACACAGAAGGATATTTGTGCATTCATTGACTACATTTCTTATAGGTATTTTTATCACACTGATCCTTAGACCAGTTTTAGTAATCTCTGTGTTTAATGAACAACTACACTGATGTAAGAGCAAGTCACAAAGTATCTAAGGCATTGGTGCAGATTTACAGGAGCAACTCAATAAATTAGAATATCTTTGAAACGTTCATTCATTTCAGTAATTCAGTAATACAATCCATAATCAGCGTCTTCCATGATTGTGTGTCCTACTGAACCAGACTGAGGGACCATTTAAAGGCTTAGGAAACCTTGGCAGGTGACACTGAATTTACTATACTGAACTGAACTTACAATATTCAAATTTTCTTAGATTTGGGTTTTCATTACCTGTAATCCATAATCAACATTTACAGAAATAAAACACTTGAAATAGAACACTCTGTGTGTAAAGAACCTAGAAAATATAGGAGGTCACTTTTTTAATTTAATTACTGAAAGAAATAAACGTTTCAAAGATATTCTAATTTATTGAGATGCCCCTGTACTAACACTGTCTTATAGGCAGTCAGGTTTATCACAGTGGTGCATCTTAAAAGGGAATCTGTC
Organism: Leptodactylus fallax; assembly: GCA_947044405.1. NCBI lineage: Eukaryota > Metazoa > Chordata > Amphibia > Anura > Leptodactylidae > Leptodactylus > Leptodactylus fallax. The sequence goes on from CAMRHE010000270.1 coordinate 2,140,862, forward strand.
AGGTCAGAGATGCCTCTCAAACCAATAATAGCAGTGCAGAGGCACCGTTGATAGGAGCAGAAACATTCCTTTAGTAACACAAATTGACAAAGCAAAAACCATTATTTAAGGAGTGGGCGTACTGCCGTTCATGCTGTCACAGCTACCACCACTGCCACCATTCAGCCAGACATGCCCTGCGGCCTGGTCCATCATATTCCACTATACCACACTGGTACCACAATGTTGGCATCGAAAAACCCAAACCATTATGATTTCACATCTGCTCCCATAAAGGGATCATCAAAAAAAAAAAAAGCCAATTCTTCATCACGTTTCAACTAGGCTCACAGCCACAAATAAATAACAATTCTGTTACAAGCCATCAGAACAGGCTATTTTTTTTTCTATAAAACCTTTGCTTTTTGCAATATAACTATGTCTGTTATACACCATGTTTTATAGATAGGTTCCTAGGAGCCCTGACAGTGTTCTACACTATGTTTTATAGATAGGTTCCTAGGAGCCCTGACTGTGTTCTACACTATGTTTTATAGATAGGTTCCTAGGAGCCCTGACAGTGTTCTACACTATGTTTTATAGATAGATTCCTAGGAGCCCTGACAGTGTTCTACACTATGTTTTATAGATAGGTTCCTAGGAGCCCTAAGAGTATTCTACACTATGTTTTATAGATAGGTTCCTAGGAGCCCTGACAGTGTTATAAACTATGTTTTATAGATAGGTTCCTAGGAGCCCTGACAGTATTCTACACTATGTTTTATAGATAGGTTCCTAGGAGCCCTGACAGTGTTACACACTATGTTTTATAGATAGGTTCCTAGGAGCCCGAAGAGTGTTATAAACTATGTTTTATCGAAAGGTTTCTAGGAGCCCTGACAGTATTCTACACTATGGTTTATAGATAGTTTCCTAGGAGTCCTAAGAGTATTCTACACTATGTTTTATGGATGGTTTACTAGGAGTCCTAAGAGTGTTCTAAACTATGTTTTAAGCCAATTTAAGCCAAACTGGTCCGACCCCAAACAAATCTTGGTCCTGAACTACCGGAACCCGAAACGAATATTGAGAGGTTTGCCCATCTCTAGTGTGTATGTACATGCATATGTGGCTGTACCTTTGCAGTATTTTACAGTTTTGATTTGCAGTGAGTCAGCATCTTATTGGTCACCTGCTACTATTTCCACCACTGAATCTGTAGCAAGATAGGGCAGGATACTTCTCTTTTCAGCACACTGAAGGACATTTTGACATGGATTTTGGTGTGGAAAATATGCCAAAATCCAAATCTAAAAAGATCAATGATCAATAAAGGTACTCTAAGAGAAAGGTCATAGGTCATATTACATTATAAGTACAGTACTGTTCAAAAGGATTTGACAGGTGAGGAAAAAATGGTGCAAAGTAAAAATGCTTTCAATGAATGAAGAAAAGAGAATTCTAAATCCCATCAATATTTGGTGTGACCTTTTCCCTTTGCCTTCCATCAGTTCTTCTCGGTACTTGCAGACAGTTTTTGGTGGAACTCGGCAGGGAGGTTGTTCCCGCCACCTTGGAGAACTAAGCACAGATCTTCTATGGATGTAGGCTTGTACAATCCTTCTGTGTCTTCATGTAATCCCAGACAGACTGGATGATGTTGAGATCAGGGCTATATCTGTGGGGGGCCATGTCAGCACTTCCACGACTCCTCCTCCAAAGGGCAAAGGTCACACCAAATATTGATGGGATTTACAGTTCTCTTTTGTTCATTCACTTCATTTTGTTAATTGACAAAAATAAACTATTAACCCTTATATTTCTGAAAGCATTCTTTCTGTGCAGCATATTTTCCACACCTGCCTAAATTTTTTGCACTGTACTGTATATAATGTATGGGTTGGCTATCTAGTTTGGTTACAGTTAGAAAGTAAAGCTAATTAAGTTCAGCTTTTCCATTAAGACTATTAGTTCCACCATGTGTCTATTGCATTTTCTGCCAGGTGTAACAACAATGCCATCATTATTGATGACATTATCATCAGCCATCACATTTTTTTAGGATTAGAAAGACTATAATAAAAGGGGCAGCTTGCTGATCATAATAGGATTATTCTATGTGACTGACTTTATCAGAGTGTTGTGGTGTATATAGATGCTGAGCCTTCATACCATGGTCTCTATACAAGCTGTGTAATTTAGACTAGACCTAGGTGACTACACAAATCTAGCTCCAAGTGGACTAAGACAGTAAAACAACCTTACTCTATAAGGTATTTATTTTTCTCTTGGTCCCCCAGGGACATGTGTTAGATTTGACATGGATTTTAGCACAAATACGTATCAAATTAGATAAAATTCTGCATCCCATACCCATATTTGAATGGGGTTTCCAGGGTAGACATCTGAGAATACTGGCCATAAAAATACACGGAATTTGATGAGGACCTTTCATCACCTCCTCCAACTCCAACTCATTGCCTTCTACAATAAGTGACGCTCCCCTGATTCCGATGCAGTTGGAATTTTTTCCTCTAGCCCCGACCACCACCGAGCAATCAATTCTGTTATTTTTAGCATGATTATGCTCTCTATTATCAAGTGGGCATCCTACGCTGGAACAGAAAGACAGAGACCCACCTACAGCAGAATTGTGCTGAAATTGACAACAATGATTACTCAGGAATGGTGGGGATTAGAGAAGAAGTTCCAACTGTGCCAGAATCAGTGGAGCGGCAGTTATGATGTTGGTGGAGATGGCAAAAGGTCCTCTTTAAGCTAGCATGTGAACATGCAAGGTCATACGATTCCATATTTACATAGAGAAACATACACCAAAAGGCCACATTATTAGAGACAGCCATCTAGTAGCATGTTTGACCACCTTTGACCTTCAGAACTGCAGCCATTATCATGGCAAGCACAAGTATCATCCACAGGTATCAGAGGACCCAGGGTGTGCCAAGAAATCATTCCACCAAACTCCACTGAACTGTTGACACCTGGCAGGAAGTATTCAGCAATTCATTCTGACATCCCCACCAACATTGTGTAATAGAAATCTGGATTCCTCTGGCCAAGTGATGCTTTTTGACGGCTCATTGATCCAGTTTTTGTGTTCTTTTGCACACTAGTGTATTATCTTTGTGTTTTCCTTAGACATCAATAACACTCAAACTGGTTGTATGTAGTTATAACCATCCATGCTTGGGAATTATGAGTTGTGTGTTCGGACACATACGTTGAAGCACCAGCATTATATTCATCTGCAATTTGCTTGACTGTGCACTGCCTGTTTATCAGAACGATTCTTAACATCCAACATGGCAGCACAGTGGTACGTTCTTTCCTGTGTTTGTGTGGGTTGCCTCCGGGTACTCCGGTTTCCCTCACGCTCCAAAGACATAACAGTAGGAAATGTAGATTGTGAGCCCTATATGGAACAGTGACTGACAATGTCATGTCTGTAAAGCACTGCGGAATAGGATGGCGCTATATAAGTAATCCTCTTCTGACCTGTTTCATTGATGAGTTCTTTATGTCCACAGGATCACCTTTTATCAGGATGCTGTGTCTCCATCACCATGACATAAGAAAACCCCACAAAGGTACTTTTTGAAGTACCAAAGTGTCAGTGCTATTAAAAATATATATATATCCAAAAATGAGAAAAATATGACATTTCCCCTCCTTTTTTATCTATGTTTTCTCGGATATTAAAATAAAGGAAAAACATGGGAAAATAACAACATAAAAATAAAGCCCTTTTTATCTCCAAAAAAAACACAAAAATGATTAACCCAAAAGGAAAAAAATGTTATAGCCCTCAGAACCGCATGTACGAAAAAACCGAAGAATGTGTCTGGTCTTGCACCTGGGAAAATAGCCCAATACTGAAGTGGTTAAAGGGATTCTATCATTAAAAAAAAGTTTTTAAACTAAAAGCACGTAGCACGTCGTCTCCTCCTCTTTGGGTTGGACAGAGCCGACTGCACATGTTCCGTCGGCCATTTTGTGGTGGTCTCGTGTAAGAAGAGGAGCAAAGAGGAGGAGACGCGTCAGGAACAGATGACAGAGGCGGCGCTGGAAGCTGTGACGACGCTGTGCTCTGAGCATAGGGGGAACGCCTCTGAGAACAATTAGCATAATGAAGAAAAGAAGAAAAATTTTAAAACGGCGGCACAGACCTGCAAAATAAAGGTAAAAGATGAATAGCCTTTCTAAAGGCTATTCCTACGTGCTTTTAGTTTAAAAACATTTTTTTTTAATGATAGAATCCCTTTAAAGAAGGTCTCTTGTATATATATATATTTTTTGCCCAATAATACAATTGGATTGTTTCCACCATTACCACAGTACTTCTTCTTACCACAGCCATGGGCAATGTTTTTGTCCCTGCAACCCTCACAATGTTGTGATGCCCCCTACTGTTCACAATACAGTTTCTCATCCTGGCAGTCACAGCCTATGTGTATCATGGCGCTGTACTCAGTCATGTCAGATACAGCATATCAGTAACTGTCCGCGGGCCTAGTGTGCACATCAGAGGCTTACTAAGACTGACATGCCAGTCTTAGTAAGCCTCTGATGTGCAGCAAGGCTAAGTTGCCTGGAAGGTCCCACGGCAAAATCCGCCACGGAAATTTTCCTGCTGGTGGCAGAAAGTTTTTCGTACTCTCATTCATTTCAATGAGAGGGTTGAACAGAATCTGCCCGAAAACTGAGCAGGACACTTCGTTTTTTTTTCTGCTAGCTGAAAGTGGAGCATCTGTCTCCCACTGAAATGACTGGGAGACAGAATTTATGTGGTGTATTTTGCTGTAAAAAAGAAAAAAAAATTGGATTCGGAGCCCACTAGATATAACTTTGTTCCAAAAATCAGTACATAGAGCATCTCCACTCTTATCCAGCTCACCATGTGTAGAAGCTGTAGTCACCACGCAGGATTTTATTGTGTATTTATTGTGTCTATTGCGACATGTATTATGATTTTGGATGTATAATAAACTAGATTCAACAAGTATTCTAAATTGCCTTGGTATTTTTTTTTTTTTTTTTACAAATCTGTTATTGATTTTATAAATTTTACAGATATATAAAAATAGCCAATACAATTTCCCAACATATGAATGATACAATAGTGAATGAATTGCTTGCTATTTACCAGCTGTTTGTTACTGATTGATTGGTGTTCTCTCTCCGTTGGTGCAAGTTTTTAGATTGAAACTATTTAACCCACAGGCATTTTTCGATTTTCATTTTTGACTCCCCGCCTTCCAAACCCCATGACTATTTTATTTTTCTGTACACAGAGCCATATGAGGGCTTAATGTTTGATGGACAAATTGTACTTTGTAATGGTACCAAAAATAATACTCTATATAATGTAATGAGAAGCTGGAAAAAAATTCAGAATGGGGTGGAATTGGAGCAAAACTGTGTTTGTGCGACTTTCTTACGGGCTTTGTTTTTACGGCGTTCACTGTGCAGCCAAAATGATTACCGTATGGGAAAGATATTTTTATAAGTTTTTAGACTGGGCATTTTCGGACACAGGGATACCTAATGTGTGAGTGTTTCACACTAATTTTCTACTTTTACAAGTGTTGTAGGAAAAGGGGTTGATTTGAATGTTTAATTATCTTTTTTTTTTTACTTTTTTTTTTTTTTTACTGTAATTATTATTATTCTTGAACCACAGGGGGTCAGATTACTAATACAATGCAAATTGACAGCACTTATATTACAGGCTGCATGAATGCCATACAAACCTGGGCCAACAATCCACAACAAAATGGCAGCGTTAATGGTGGCATTTCGGAAGTTATTACCCGCGATCAGTGTTTTTATTATGCAACAGAGAGCCATTGTTAAATACTTGACATCCACTGTACTATTTCGGCGGATGTCGAAAAAAAGGGTTAAACTGTTTTGTATACATGTTTCTTATGCTATGACTAAGGGCAGTGTCTGCCCAAAACGCTTCAGTGTTACTGCCTGTACATAGGTTTAATTGCCTCAAATAAATTATCTGTATTCATTGGATCAAAAGTGTGCTGGAGTCTCCTCATGTTGCTTTTTGCTCCAGAAATACCAGAGCCTTCCCTGACTGCAACATCATGAACATCTCCAGTGGTGGCCATCATGGAACCATCTTCTTCACCTGCTTCTAGATCCCTTACACAGTGCCTCTTGTATGGTACTGCTCAGTACTGCCCCCAAGCTGCAACTACATCTCAGTGTTCAGGCAGCGCAAAAGTGAGCTTGCAAGGTGTAGGCTATCGAAAGTGGATTACACTGGTTGAGGGTGACCACTGACAGATATGGGTAAAGTCACATGACCTAACTATTTTTGGGTACAATGGAAAACTGAGCAAAGTACACATCTATCTATGTTAAGGGACACAAGAGCTGTCTAGTCATGCACTAATAATTTTCACCAGTCTTAGCAGCCTTAGTCTATTGTTCTCAATATCACTTAGAAAATATGTACTCGTGTCCCTGTTTCACATGTTCTGTACTTTGTGTTCTAATCACTGTCAAGATCAGGATTACGGCCAAGATCAGGCAAAATGACTGTCCCATAATAGATGCGTTCAATGAATCACATTATTCCTGCCGCTCTGTAATTACTTAACATGGCTGGTTAATGCTACAAGAGGGGTTTTAGAACATTTAAGATTCTCTCATTTTCATGAAGATGTCATTTATCTGCCACTTATATAAAACTAGCAATGACAAAGCAAGAGACAGACATCTGTCTACTCACAAAACATCTCTGAATTATCTGTTCATGTTCCTGTTTCCTAAAGGCACATATATATATATATATATATATATATATATATATATATATATATTTTTTTTTTTTTTTGGTTCAGGATAAGTAATCAATGCCTGACTGCTGGGACCACCAATCATGAGTTACGGGGGTCCCAGGTCTCCTTATCTTAGTGGAGCAACAACTGTGCATGCTGTCATACCATTTACATTTCTCTATCTATCTATCTATCTATCTATCTATCTATCTAATCTAAACCCCTCTTCCCCTTGCCGTTGGGGTTCCTCAGGGCTCGGTCCTAGGTCCCCTGCTCTTCTCCCTCTAAACGGCCCCTATTGGACAAACCATCACTAGATTTGGCTTCCGGTACCATCTTTATGCTGATGACACCCAATTATATACGTCATCCTGTGACATCACCCCTGCACTAATACAGAACACCAGTGACTGTCTCTCTGCTGTCTCAAATATCATGTCTTCGCTCTATCTGAAACTGAATCTCTCAAAGACTGAACTGCTGTTTCCACCATCTAATAGATCTGTCCCTGATATCTCCATTGCAGTCTCTGGCCTTACCATAACTCCCAGGCAGTATGCCCGCTGCCTCGGGGTTATGTTTGACTCAGACCTTTCCTTCACCCCCCATATCCAATCACTGGCACGCTCATGTCACCTCCACCTCAAAAACATCTCCAGAATCCGCCCTTTCCTTACCACAGATACACTAAAGACACTTATTGTCGCCCTGATTCACTCTCGCCTTGACTACTGTAACTCCTTACTAATCGGTCTTCCCCTTACTAAACTCTCCCCTCTACAATCTATTCTGAATGTGGCGGCCAGGCTCATCTATCAGTCTAGACGCTACAGCAATGCCTCCAGTCTGTGCCGGTCACTACATTGGCTGCCTATTCAATACAGAATACAATATAAACTTATCACCCTCATCCACAAGGCTCTCCATAATGCTGCACCTCCCTACATTTCCTCCCTCATTTCTGTCTATCGCCCAACCCGTACTCTCCGTTCACTCAATGACCTAAGACTAACATCCTCTATTATCAGAACCTCCCACTCCCATATACAAGACTTCTCCCGAGTTGCACCACTTCTCTGGAATGCTCTATCCCGGACTATCAGATTAACCCCCAATTTCCACAACTTCAAGCGTAAACTAAAGACACATCTTTTCAGACAGGCCTATCACAACTCCTAATGTAAACCCTTCCGTAGTTAGAATTCCTAAAACGTACCCTCCTCTGTTCACGCTCCCACATTACCTCACAGGATATGATGCCGTATCAGACTAGCTTTATATGTCCAGGCACCATCTGCACGTTAAAGGACACGACTGGAGACGGCTCATACAGCTTTATATATGTGTAATGACAGTAACCTCTATTACAGAATTGTCTGACCATTGTACAAGCAATGCTATGTCTGATGCCGCCCCTGCTACCTCCTGTGTCACCCCCTCTACCTCATAGATTATAAGCTCTTGCGAGCAGGGCCCTCAGTCCCAGTGTGTGAATTGACTATTTCTTTGTAATGTATCCTTTTTGTCTGTACTTGAACCCTACAAATTGTACAGTGCTGCGGAATATGTTAGCGCTATATAAATAAAATTTATTATTATTATTATTATTATTAATAATCTATCTATTATCTGAAATCTATGTGTCTAATATATATTATCTATCATCTATTTATCTATTGTCTCCCATACCTAATATTTATCTAAATATATATTATCTATCTATCTACTGTTTAACAACTATTATCTATTTATCGTCTATCTATTATCTATCTGATATCAATTATCTATTTATGTCATATCTATCTATCTATCTATCTATCTATCTATCTATCTATCTATCTATCTATCTCTCTCTCTCTCTCTATCTATCTATCTATCTATCTGTCTATCTATCTAGATCTCATGTCTATCCATTATCTTCCATGTCTCTATCTATCTATCTATCTATCTATCTATCTATCTAATATATAATATCTATTTATTTAATATATATTATCTCTATTATCTATCTAATATCAGTTATCTATCTTATAATTAATGGTAAGCCTGAACTATAGGGAAACAAACAACTATACATCCTTGGTGATTTCCCCTGTTTCTAATGAAGTTGTCTCCACCAATGAAACATCCCTTACAGTGATACATAATCTGTGTACGGTTCACACATCACATGGTAACTAGTATTGGAAATTCTTTGTCACGTGTGCCTGTCCCTCAGGATAACCAGTATCATCAATATGATGCCATAAGTTTCCACTGACACAGCAGGGTAGAAGAACAGCGTCTGCATTGATAATTAATAACTGGATTATTTCCATTCTCTGTCATATTGTTCAGACCTTTTCAATGGATCTATTCTATGGGTCTGCCTTCCATATAACTCAGAAGTGCGACTATACCAAATTTAGCTTCACCTTTATCAATATATAAATATCCTCAGATAATAACTTACCTTACTGCAAGAATTGTGTAATCTTACATATAGCCATCCTATTCTTATTATCGGAAAGAAAAGTGCTAACAACAGGGCAGTCTGACAAGACATCATAGCCCCAGGTCTTTTTCCATAAAACTTTCACCCTTTGGAATTTAAGAGAGAGACAATACCAGCATAACATCCTACAGTCGTGACACTTATCATTAGTAAATCTTTTTCCCATTAGCAGAGCCAAGACAGGAAAGAAACAATGTAGCAAATTCTACATTCTACTGTCCAAACAAATCAGCCGCAACCATCTCCGGCGCATACGGGAAACCTTGCAAATTTTATATGACTTGTTTGTTTGACTTTTGAGCGTAATGGAAAAAAAAAAGTAATAGTCTGCTATAGTCCAGGACCAGTGAAGTGTTACATTCTAGTGCATTACTATCCTCGGAGTCACAATAGAAAAATGCATTAAAGGGAATGTATCAACAAATTTTGATTTGTTTATTTATTTAACCCTTTAATGACGCAGGGTAGTTGGGGCAGTAATGCCCAGAGACTTTTTCATATATTCCATCTATGCCTTCCAAAAGTCGACATTTCGGGGTACATATAATGTTTTCATTAGATTTCATGTTTTTCGGGGTCCGTCTCAAAAAAAAAACCCCCAATTGTATCATTATATTTTGCATTTTGTTTTTACGATGTTCATTCTGCATTAAAAATGACATGGCAACTGTATACAGCGGGTCATTAAGATTGCAGCGATAACATATTGATATTGGTTTATTATGTTTTATCACTTTTAATTAAACTCCATGTTCCAGAAATAAACAATTATTCTGGGGTCACCGTATTTCGAAGGCTAGGACTTTTTTACTGTTTTGTTGACAGTTATGTGAGAGTTCTTTTTTTTATTTTGCTATTTTTTTTTAATTGCTATTTTTGGGGGAGGCAAGGTAACCAAAACACATTCATTTGTACAACATTGTATTTTTTTTTTAATGGTGCTACTGTACGGTATAAATTTATTTATTTATTATGCTTACTTATATAGCGCCATCATATTCCGCAGCGCTTTACAGATATTGTCAGTCACTGTCCCATATAGGGCTCACAATCTACAGTGCCTTGCGAAAGTATTCGGCCCCCTTGAACTTTTCAACCTTTTGCCACATTTCAGGCTTCAAACATAAGGATATAAACTTTTAATTTTTTTGGTGAAGAATCAACAAGTGGGACACAATCGTGAAGTGGAACGGAATTTATTGGATATTTTAAACTTTTGTAAAAAATAAAAAACTGAAAAGTGGGGCGTGCAATATTATTCGGCCCCCTTAAGTTAATACTTTGTAGTGCCACCTTTTGCTGTAATTACAGCTGCAAGTCGCTTGGGGTATGTCTCTATCAGTTTTGCACATCGAGAGACTGAAACTCTTGCCCATTCTTCCTTGGAAAACAGCTGGAGCTCAGTGAGGTTGGATGGAGAGCGTTTGTGAACAGCAGTTTTCAGCTCTTTCCACAGATTCTCGATTGGATTCAGGTCTGGACTTTGACTTGGCCATTCTAACACCTGGATACGTTTATTTGTGAACCATTCCATTGTAGATTTTGCTTTATGTTTGGGATAATTGTCTTGTTGGAAGATAAATCGCCGTCCCAGTCTCAGGTCTTTTGCAGACTCCAACAGGTTTTCTTCCAGAATGGTCCTGTATTTGGCTCCATCCATCTTCCCATCAATTTTAACCATCTTCCCTGTCCCTGCTGAAGAAAAGCCCAAACCATGATGCTGCCACCACCATGTTTGACAGTGGGGATGGTGTGTTCAGGGTGATGAGCTGTGTTGCTTTTACGCCAAACATATCGTTTTGCATTGTGGCTAAAAAGTTCGATTTTGGTTTCATGTGACCAGAGCACCTTCTTCCACATGTTTGGTGTGTCTCCCAGGTGGCTTGTGGCAAACTTTAAACTAGACTTTTTATGGATATCTTTGAGAAATGGCTTTCTTCTTGCCACTCTCCCATAAAGGCCAGATTTGTGCAGTGTACGACTGATTGTTGTCCTATGGACAGACTCTCCCCACCTCAGCTGTAGATCTCTGCAGTTCATCCAGAGTGATCATGGGCCTCTTGGCTGCATCTCTGATCAGTCTTCTCTTTGTTTGAGATGAAAGTTTAGAGGGACGGTCGGGTCTTGGTAGATTTGCAGCGGTCTGATACTCCTTCCATTTCAATATGATCGCTTGCACAGTGCTCCTTGGGATGTTTAAAGTTTGGGAAATCTTTTTGTATCCAAATCCGGCTTTAAACTTCTCCACAACAGTATCACAGACCTGCCTGGTCTGTTCCTTGGTCTTCATGATGCTCTCTGTGCTTTAAACAGAACCCTGAGACTATCACAGAGCAGGTGCATTTATACGGAGACTTGATTACACACAGGTGGATTATATTTATCATCATCAGTCATTTAGGACAACATTGGATCATTCAGAGATCCTCACTGAACTTCTGGAGTGAGTTTGCTGCACTGAAAGTAAAGGGGCCGAATAATATTCCACGCCCCACTTTTCAGCTTTTTATTTTTTACAAAAGTTTAAAATATCCAATAAATTTCGTTCCACTTCACGATTGTGTCCCATTTGTTGTTGATTCTTCACCAAAAAATTAAAAGTTTATATCCTTATGTTTGAATCCTGAAATGTGGCAAAAGGTTGAAAAGTTCAAGGGGGCTGAATACTTTCGCAAGGCACTGTATATTCCCTATCAGTATGTCTTTGGAGTGTGGGAGGAAACCGGGGTATCCGGAGGAAAGCTGCACTTTATTTTTTTCGATATTGAGGATTTATACACACAAGGGAATGCCTAATATGTTTATTTATTTTATTTGTTTATATTATGTATTTTTTCAACAAAATGTTAAGGGTTTTTTAAAATTTATTTTTAAGACTTTTTTTTTTTTTATTTGTACTGTCCCAGAAATCATGATGCAGACACAGCTCCTGTACCTGCAGTATGGCAGTACCATAGTATTAAAACCATTTAGTGATTTTTTTTACAGCAGTCTCATGGCCATAGACAGCAATAGCCTGGGGCCAATTCATTGGGGTTTATGGGAGAGTTTTCTGGGTATGCTGTGTGCAGGGAGGGGAATAAATAAGCTCAGTGGCGTAACTAAAGTCTTGAGGGCCCGATGCAAACTTTTGTCTGGTGCCTCCCTACCCCCTCCCTGCAGCAAATTCTTGATAGTGACAGTTACGGTGCCCCAAACAGTATAATATGCTTGACAGTGGCCCCAGATAGTATTATATTCTCGACCATGGCCCCCACACAGCATTATATGCTCCACAGTGGCCCCCATACAGCATTATATGCTCCATATTGCTCCCCCCACACACAGTATAATATGCTCCCCACAGCAGCCCCACACAGTATAATATGCTCCACACAGTGTGGCCCCATCCTGTATTATTTTCTCCCCACAGTGGTCCCCACCCAGTATTTTATGCTTCCCACAGTAGCCCTCAACCAGTATTATATGCTCCCCACAGTGGGCCCCACCCAGTATTATATGCTCTACAGTGGCCCCCACCTAGTATTATATGCTCTACAGTGGCCCCCACCCAGTACTATATGCTCCATGGTGGCCCCCACACAGTATTATATGCTCCCAACAGCCCGCCTCTGCTTTGGTGCTATAATTATACTCTGAGGTCTCCTCAGACCCCAGAGAATAATAATCGGAGGCCCAGGAAAGGTGATTAAAAATAACAAACTCTCAAACTCACCTTGCCTCACCTTTCCTTGGCATGCTCGCTCCATCCTGCTGTCTTCAGTGTCTTCAGGCCCTCTTCAGACGTCGCTGCTCAGGCCTGTGATCGAGCCTCAGCGGTCACGTGGGGGCACACTGACGTCATTACGCGACCACGCCCCATGTGACCACTGGGGCCTAATCACAGGCCTCAATTACATGACGGAAGCGCGCCGGAGAGAACGCTGTGCCCAGGAGAGGTGAGAATATGTATTTATTATTTTCAGCCACTTCCCCTGGGCTGCCATCTATTGGAAAAGGGCCTGGCAATATGCCAGGGCCCCTTTCCAATAACAGTATGTATAGCGGTTGGGGAACCAGGCTTTCCCCGACCGCTATAATAGTGGTCCGGGGCCCGGCCATGTCCAGCTGGCCATGGGCCCCATACCCTACCGGGCCTGGTTGCAGTCACATCCCCTGCGACCTCAATCGTTACGCCACTGGATAAGCTGTGGCATCCACTACTACTACTACTACAATAAAGGTCAAAGCAAAATCTGTTAAAGGGACCTCCAACCCTCATAAACATTTGCAGAGCTGTTCAGACACTATTATTACATCCCGTATCAAAATTATCACTTTTTTTAATTCCAGGTCGTCATCAAAAAATTATGTAGTTGGCAATTACTGTGGATTTACTATGGAAATCACAACAAAATTTGCATGCTATTCTTTAACCACAGACATCTTGTGCCACAGGCAGTGTCAAGGCTTTTTATGTTTTGTCTTAGGTATCCGTTCCATTCCTCAGACATGTAAAATCTATACAAAGAAGTTGATCAATTGCTTATTTTGTTTTGCATATTATACTGTGTGATTATTAAGGATTTATTACACTATTTCTCAGAATTTTCTATATATTTCCATAGGTTTCTGTACAAGGCTGACCCAAAAGATTGATTTGAATAATAATAACTTCATAGATGTGATCATTAAAGAGAATCTGTCACCAGGTTTATGGTGCCCCATCTCAGAATAAAAGACTGGGTCACCACTGACTGTCTAGAGACCCTGATGTCAGCACTGGGTGACTACTGACCATCTAGAGACCCTGATTTCAGCACTGCGTTACTACTGACCGTCTAGAGACCCTGATGCCAGCACTGGGTCACCACTGACTGTCTAGAGACCCTTATGTTAGCACTGGGTGACTATTGACTGTCTAGAGACCCTGATGCCAGCACTGGTTCACCGTTGACTGTCTAGAGACCCTTATGACAGCACTGGGTCACCACTAGCTGTCAAGAGACCCTGATTCCAGCACTGGGTCACTACTGTCTAGAGACTCTGATTCCAGTACTGGGTCACCACTGACTGTCTAGAGATCCCAATTCCAGCACTGGGTCAACACTGGCTATCCAGAAACCCTGATTCAAGCACTGGATCACCATTAACTGTCTAGAGATTATGAATCCAATTGGGTTACTACTGACTGTCCAGAAACCCTGATTCCAGGATTGGGTTACCACTGACAGTCCAGAGAACTTGAACCCAGCACAGGGTCACTATTGACTGTCTAGAGACTCTGATTCCAGCACTGGATCACCACTGTATAGTGACCCTGATTCTAGCACTGAGTCACCACTGGCTGTCTAGAGACCTTAATTTGAGCACTGAGTTACCACTGTCCGGAGACTCTGATTCCAGCACCAGGTCACGGAGATACATCTGAATTATTAATAGACTCCAACCATCACAATGGCGCATCTTTGCCACAAATTTGGGCTTTGCATGAGTGTCATAACATATTCAAATAGCTGATCAGTTAGGGTCCTGGCTGTCAAGTAGATAGGTCATCAATAAAATAGAACTGGACAATCCCTTTAACTCTGGATTCAATGAAGGGTTATTTGAAAGTGTTTTTTTTCTAATCAGACAACCCTCTTGCACCCAATGACTCTCTTGTACTTGGTACATCTCCACTCTGTGAAGCCTAATGGATTTGACGTAGAGCTATAATGTAGCTATAAATATAACAAGAGCCTAATCTGAACAGTTTATACAAGGCCAGGCCAATGCATCATTAGCAGTGTATTGCTTTATCAGCATTATTTCTAATTATTCTCTCTATTAAAATACATGTTCTGTACAATAATTGAATCTGCCATCTGTTACAATGTGCCTACAGGATGTGTCCCCTGCTGCTCCAGACACACATTATGGTTCAACAGGTTCACAGTAAACAAATAATTAGCTGCCGTCGTAATGCAATCTTCTGCTAATCTGCTCATTTGATGCACCAAATGAACTTTGATATTTCTTTCCAAGAACCCACATCCGGATTGGGATTAGTTTCTTGACTATTTATTAAAGACAATCAGTTCCTATACTCATGGAGATCCTTAGCAGCCACATATAATTACCGCTAATTGTCCGTCTTTATCTGTACTTAGTATTGCTTCAAGCACAAAGTACAGGTACAGACTGGCAAGTTACTGATTTCCATCCATATAATATGCTATAGATATGGGTCCCACCTCTACCCTTACAACTGTCTTGAATGTCTTCAACCCCCATCCTGCACCTGCTGTGACCAAAAGGTCACCGCTCTAGCTCGGCTCTCTACATTAATTTCTAGGAGAGTTCCAAAAAAGCTGAGTAATCATGTTCCTCTATTTTTGGAATTTCCATAGAAATGAATGGAGGGAGCCACAGTGGCTGCAAGAAAGGGGTTCCTGACCCCTGTTCTTGGGATTGGCCAAGTCCCACAGGTATCGATCATGTGGAGATGCCATAACCTGTAACATTCTTAGTTTCAAGAAAGGCAGCCAGGTCCCTCTTGAACGTGTATAAATTCTAAGACATCACCACATTATGTGGTAAGGAGTTCTATAGTCTCACCACTCTTACTGTAAAGAAGCCCCACCTATGATTACCTTTTCGCCTCTAGACATAGAGCATGCCCCCTTGTCACAGTTACAGGCCTCGGTATAAAGAACTCTATACTGTCCGTTCATAAATTTGTACATTGTTATTAGGTTGCCCCAAAGCCGCCTTTTTTCCAAACTTACTCTGACTTCAATCAAATGGCACCTGCCCCCCACTGTTCACATATCTAGTAAGGAGGACCCCACTAAATATATTATATATAAAGATCATATTATCTCCTCCTTAAACACCAACATATTACAGAAATCCCTTTTATTATACATACTCGCCATATCAACAAAGTGGGGTTCAAGATAAGAATTGGGATAAGAGTGAGAAAATCCAAGAGGTCCTGATTCAGGGATGTAACCAGTAATCATATGACCCCATGGCAAAATTTGTAATGGGGCCCCAATCTACCATGACCACCTTAAGCGGCAAGTTCAGAACTTGAAAAGTGTACCATTATTTTGGTCTCCTTTACACAGAGGAATAACATACACAGTGATGTCACAGTACAGTAATAATACACACAGTGGTATCACAGTATCCGGATAATGTACATAGTGATATCACAGTACAGGGATAAGTGGAAGAGTGAAGAAATCAGGCGATACCTTTTAGTGGCTAACTGAGTATATTTTATAGTGAGCTTTCGAGAGTACAGGGATAATGTATGCAGTGATGTCACAGTTAAAGGTAATGCACACATTGATGTCACAGTACCAAGATAATCCACATAGTGATATCACACTACAGCAATAATGCACACAGTGATATCACTGTGCAAATAATATACACACAGTGATGTCAAAATAGTAGGGTAATGCACATAGTGAAGTCACATTACAGGGATAATGCACACAATGATGTCACAGTACCAGGACAATGCACATAGTGATGTCACAGTACGAGAATTATGACCATTGTTAGTTTAGCATGGAAAGAGTAAAAGAAAAAAAAGAGCCTGATAAGTAGAGAAAGAAGAACACTCCTCTCATAAGATATATATCACTTTTCTGTGACCACTGAGGCCACTGATTGGCCTTAGCCTTCACATGCGTTGAGGACTTCTACCGGCACCTCCTCCAGTGTGCGCTGGGCCAGACATCGGTGGGGGACATGAGCATGGGGGGACAGGTGAGTATGACTTATGACTTTTTTTATGTTTCACCGTCTCCGTCCTCCTGCCCAAGTACTGTAATTCATGGAAAGCCCCTTTAATTCCACAGCACATAACATTATATGGGAGAAAAAAAAATCAATTAATTGTTAATATAAACAGAAGAATAATAATTACTACAGTTATGTAAAAGAATGCTGAAAGAGCTTTCTCCAGGTTACACAAGAATCACATTCAAAGGGTCAGATGAATGGCTTCATATCAATTTCATTATTGTCAGTAGGTAACGGTTCCAACAGAGATCAATATCAGCAATGATTGAAGGTTCACTGTTTGACGTTTATTGTAATATACTGTATGTCATAGGGTCATTTATTGTCATGATTATGTATTGTATTTCTATAGTTAAGTTTTTGTTAATTTGAAATGAAAACTAAAGCAATTTTGCAAATGGCGTTGATTGAAAAAGTCTTATCGTTTATTGTCCATAACTCCAGTACAGACCTATACATCTCCATGGTGACAGACTACAAAATCTGTGTAGGTGGATCCTGTAATCATAATCCCTTCCATCTGTCTTCTATGTTTGGATACATATATAAGGTGAGTTAACAAAAAGTAGGAGATAGATGGCAAGGTGACTGAAGAGTCAGACTACACAGGGTTTGTTTGTAGACTGTTACCATGGAGATGTATAGGATGTATAGGCAAAAAATGATAGGACAGTTTAAAATAGAACAATTGGCAAAATTGATTTAGATATCATTTTAGATGCAATAGAATATAAAAATGTTGCAACACAGGACGTAGGCTTTATATTCTTGCTTTTATGTCTCACTTACGTTAGGTTCACACCTGTGTTCGTGATTCCATTCCATTGGGGACCCCATGAACGGAAACCTAATCCGCTTAAAAAAATGGTTACCCATAGACTGTAATGGGGTCCGCCAGGTCTCTGCCTGAAAAATGCAGAAAAATGCTGAGAGAACAATCCTGCTTGCAGGACAGTTCTCTCTGCATTTTTTAAGCGGAATGATGGATGGAATGCCCGAATGGGCAACGAGCAAAGTTGTGAATTCAGCCTTATTTGACGTTTTCCCAAAAATGGATCTAGTTTCAGCTTTGTGCTGAATATTTCCTTTTGGATCTTTGCGATCCATACACTGGAATAATTGCTTTCACCCTCCCTTCTACAATTTGTAAAGTGCTACGGAATATGTTGGTGCTATATAAAAAAAGTTATTATTATTAATTTGTTTAATATTAAATCCAATGTTCTGACACAAGAATGACCTCCAAGGAGGTGCAGCAATATTTGTGGACCATGACAGCAGTTTGCCACTATCCCTCCCTGTTCAGCGTGTAATATATAGTCATACAATTCATGTTGATTTGCTGCATAATAGAGGAAAATATTAATAATAGAAATGAGCAAACCATTTTGGAATGAACCGGATTTGACCCAAAGTTTGACCTGAACCCAAAATCATATTCCCCAGGGAGGTGTATAAGTATGTTAAACACTTATATTCACCTTCCCTCACTTCTCCTAGGCTCCCTCGTGGCGTTCGACCTTACGGTTCTCTCTGGTTGTTTTCTGGCCTCCTGGGTAATGTCATGCACCCTGGGGGACCACTGAGGCCTGTGATTGGGTCATAGCAGTTACATGGAGCATTCCAACATTACGATGCTTGTGTTAATGTATCATGACATCAGCATGCCCCACGTGGTCACTGAGACCCAATCATAGGCCTTAGTGGTCCCCAGAACAAATGATGCCAATGAGGAGGTCTGAAAAGACACAGGTAGACAAACTTAACGCATATTCACAAAACAAATCTTGCAAGGTTTGCCCATCTCTATTTAGTAATATGATACCCATGTCTCTACAACCATTACACTACACTAAGAGCTATCATGCAGGTATGTTAGAATACCAGTTCATACAGAGGCACGCACCATTTATATCTAGTCTGTCTCATCTTAATATCTGGACACTCTACAATTCATAATCCCTTCTAGCAGAGAATTACTAGCAAAGGATTTTATTACTAAGATCACAAGTGTTTGCCTTTACACACAGACAGCCTCCTGTCTAGCTGAAGCCTGGGGTATGGTATTGTGACACTTCTGCTATTCTGAAGGTGACAGATTCTCTTTAACATGTTACATGTGGGGCTAAGTGTCTTTTTGCTTTAGAGAGGACATCATGGGTGTAGTGTCCTTACTGTATGTCAATGCTCAGATTTCTTTCTTTACTGGAATGGCTTCTTGATGCTCATTTAATCATGGCCTTTGGGCTTTTTCCATCTCAGCTGCAAGTAGGACAAAAGTTTTAAAGTATAGGATTGTGTGAATCTTGCCATTCTGGATTCTATTCATCCTATTCCAGAAAACATGCAGCCATGGAGTTATCAAGAATGGACTGTAGGTCTTCGAACTTTAAGCTGATCATGGGGACCTGGCACTGTGAACCGAGAGCAAGGCAGGTGGTTTGGTCTCCGCAACCAGAAATGAACGCACACGCGGTAGTTCAAGAAAAGAATATATATTTACTATAAGTTAATAAAGGCTATTTGAAGGTAAAATGACAGGGATAAAGACAAGCAAAATATACAATATAGCATGAACAATTTCAAGGCAAATTCTGCAATGGTTTCTACTTTTACTCTGTCCAATTCTGCAGTATGGACACTGAATGAACAATATACTCAAAACTATCCCTAACTGACCCTGACATCACATTTGGGTGCACCCCCTTTTCCCCAGTGGTCCAGGTGGACCGCTTACAGTCCGTAGAAGCGCGCGGTGGGGCCCAAAGTCGGTCCTTTCTTTTATAGTGAAGCGTCCTCTCCTCACGGTTATCAGGATCTTGGGAGAAATGAAGTCCTCTTTAACAGGGAAACCCAATGAATGCAATGTAATCCAACAGCAGATTCCACTCAGCACACTGACAGTCCTGCCAAATCCATACAGAGCTGGGATGTAAACCGGGATTTAGCAGGTGCTGTCCAGTACATCAACAGCACTGCGAGTCTCTATCTGTGGTATCCATATACACAGTCACAATGTCAGTCTCACTGATCAGCCACTGAGTACAGTTCCTTTCACGTGGACTCACTAGTCCTGTTGTCTCTTTACACTCTGTTTGTCTCTGGACCAAGATACAGCTTAGCTGTACAGAAAAATCTCCACACCAGTTCAATACAACACTTGCTAAGATGGCTGCTGCTCTCTGTCTCGTCACTTCCTGCTTCTCTGCTCACATTCTGTCTGCAGAACAGGCAAGCTGACATAAAAGGGGGGTGAGTCACTCCAGCATCATGTCACAATTACAATGGCTGCTGTCTTAAAGGAACAGAATCACAGAAATACATTCAACATTAACAGTTTATACAGACAAATAAAGCTTAGGACAACATTGGCTGTCTCTTACATATTCCCCCCCCTTTTTTATTTTGGCCCCCCCTCTTTTTGTTTTTATATAGAGGGTTTTTTTTTTTTGTGCGGGGTGGGGTAAAACCGTTTTGTTGGGGGAAAAAAAAAAACTCATCCTGCGCATACCGAACAGGGGGAATACCAGCATTTGGCCTAGTGGTCCGTCTGAGGACCGGTGGTATATTATGGGGGGGGGCGGCGGGGGGGGGGGGGGGGGGGGGGGGGGCGGGTGGGGGGGGGGGGGGGGGGGGGGGGGGGGGGGGGGAGGGGGGGCCCCCGGGGGGGGGGGGGGGGGGGAAAAAATCTCCCCCCCGGGGGGGGGGCCCGCTCCCCCTCCCCCTGTTGGGGGGGGGGGGGTTTTTTTTTGGGGGGGGGGCTTTTTTTGTTGGGTCTGTTTGGGGGGGGGGGGGGGTATTGGTGGGGGGGGAAGTATTAAAAAATAGTTTCTTTTTGTTGGGGGGGGTTGGGGGGGGGGGGGGGTTGTGTGGGGGGGGGGAAGAAGAGGGGCAAAGCCTCCCATCGGCTTTCCAATTTCCTTTGGGGTTTCTTGACACGAACTAGCACCAGGTCGCCTGGTTGCAATGGTGCTTCTTGCACTGGGGTCTTATCAGGATGGGGATGTTCTTGCAGGCGCTGCCGCACCAATCGATGGATCGTCTCAAGTCTCTGCCGGTGCGCCCGCACCCAAGAGGTTGGATCCCTCGGAGGGAACCCATCCACATCATCCAACTGTAATTCTCCTACACTTCGCCCAGACCGCCCAAAGAGAAGTGTATAAGGAGAGTACCCCGTTGTAGAATGGACCTGATTGTTATAGGCCCACACCATTTCAGACAAGAACTGAGGCCACTGTAACTTCTTGTCTTCCTCCAGAGTCCGCAGCATCTGTAGCAGAGTTCTGTTGAATCTTTCACAGGCCCCATTTCCCTGAGGGTGGTATGGAGTCGTGTGCGACTTCTTTATCCCGTAGATACGTTGAACTTCTTTCATTACGTGTCCCTCAAAGCAGGCACCCTGGTCGGAGTGGATGCGTTTAGGGCACCCATATACTCGAATGAAATCTTGGCACAGAGCACGAGCTGCTGACTCAGCTGTCTGGTCCTTGGTGGCGGTTACCACCGCAAATTTGGTGAAGTGATCCACCATTACGAGGCAATACTGGTGTCCGCTATTGGATGGGCCCACCATTAGATAGTCTATCATGACGATTTCTAAAGGTTCCTGGGTCACGATGGTTTGCAGGGGAGCTCTCTGTTCTATTGCCTTATGGATCTCACAAGTTCGACAGCTGCGGCATACTTCTTCGACCATTTGACGAAGACCAGGGCAGTAAATCAGTCGCTGTAACCAACGAAAGGTCTTCTCATGACCAAAATGTCCATTCTTATTATGAGCCTCAACTGCCAACGAGCGAGCCAGTTCACTAGGCACCACAATTTGGTATCGAATGTCGATCTCAGAAGGTAAATAGACCTTTCGGCATAGCACTCCATTTTTCATCTCCAACTTTTCCCACTGACTCAGAACAGATAATATCTCACGTGTCAGTCGTTCTCTTTCCTCTCTACAGGGCTTCTGGCCTTTCTCAACACACTTGATCATCTGTGCCAGCCCCTCATGGGTCTGTTGTATCTGTGCCCATTCCTGTCGTGAGGGACCAAAGAAAGGAGCCGTTTCAGTCCCC
The DNA here is from genome assembly GCA_947044405.1 of Leptodactylus fallax. NCBI lineage: Eukaryota > Metazoa > Chordata > Amphibia > Anura > Leptodactylidae > Leptodactylus > Leptodactylus fallax. Next base: position 2,163,004 of record CAMRHE010000270.1, read on the forward strand.
TCCAACTCAAACTGATTAGCGGCGGCCAAGGCCTGTGAAAATCTGCTGAAGTCGGGCACCTCCACATGCTCCAACTCATGATCCACGTCTACTGTGGGGGTCTGGGCGGTTACCCTAGAAAGCCCGTCAGCATTCTGGTTCTCTGTCTTGGACCGATACTTAATGCGGTAATTGAACTTAGTCATTCGGGCTATCCACCTCTGCTCTAACGCCCCGAGCTTGGCATTTTCCAGGTGAGCTAGTGGGTTGTTGTCAGTCAGTACTAAAACTTCAGCACCGGTCAAATATTCAGAGAATTTCTCGGTCATGGCCCATACCAGTGCCAACAGCTCCAACTTAAATGAACTATAATTCTCGGGGTTTCTTTCAGAATCTCTCAAAGACCGGCTGCCGTACGCTATGACCCTCTCCTGGCCATCCTGAAGCTGGGAAAGCACTGCTCCAAGACCATACAGGCTTGCATCCGTATACAGCTGGAACGGCAAGTGGTAATCAGCATATGCCAAGATTGGGGCTGTTGTCAGTGCATCCTTTAATGCCTGGAAGGCTTGTTCCTGTTCAGGTCCCCACTTCACGGACCGGTTCTTTGGACCACCGGATGTGCCTCGTAGGAGAGCATTAAGTGGTGCTGCTACCTTGGCGAAATCCTTAATAAACCGTCGATAGTAACCGGCTACTCCAAGGAACGCCCTCACTTCTCGCAGGGTAGTCGGTATTGGCCAATCTTGAACAGCCGCTATCTTGTCTCTTGATGGTCTCACCCCTTCTCCTGATACGCGGTGACCCAAGTAATCAATTTCAGATTGGAACAACCGACATTTACTGGGTTTCAATTTGAGCCCATGTTCCCGCAATCTTCGAAATACTTGCCCCAACTGGTGGAGATGGTCTTCAAAGGTCGCAGAATACACTATAATGTCATCCAAGTAGATGAGAGTGAACTCAAAGTTGAAGTCACCGAGACATTTCTCCATCAACCGCTGAAACGTTCCGGGTGCATTTGTCAACCCGAAGGGCATCCGGTTAAATTCGTATAGTCCCATGGGCAAGATGAATGCCGTCTTCTCCTTGTCTTTTGTGGCCATCGGCACCTGCCAATACCCACTAGCCAGATCTAGTGAGGAGAAGTACCGGGCTCTCCCCAGCGCTGAGAGGGACTCCTCAATCCGTGGCAAGGGGTAGGAATCTCGTACGGTGCAAGCGTTTAACTTCCGATAGTCTACGCAAAATCGGATGGACCCATCTTTTTTTCTTACTAACACCACAGGAGCTGCCCAGGGACTCTGGCTTTCTTGGATGATCCCACCCTGTAGCATCTTAGCTAACAGTACTTCCTGATACAACTGTGGAGGAATTTGTCGGTAGCGCTCTCTAATTGGAGGGGTGTCTCCTGTGGGAATCTCATGGTAGATCCCTGTGGTACATCCAAAATCTTCAGCATACCGTGAAAAGGCGGCTCGGTTCTCCCACAACAGTTCATCTACCTTCTGCACACATTCCAGAGAACATGAACTTGCATCCATCTTCATCTGTTCTCGAATTGCACGGCCATTCCATTCAGAGGTGGGTTCCTCATCTTCTCCCATGGACACAGTTACGGTCCACTCATCCCTTTCAGTCGGCTTCAGCTGCATTGGAGTTACTTTCCTTACTTCCTCCGGAGTCACATAGATGTTAGCCAGCTGCCTCCCTGGGGTCAGGTCCACACTCTGGTCCTGAGTGTTTACACATTGAAGTGGTACTCTTCCATTGCGAACTATTGCCAAGGAACGGGCCACTAGCGGATCAACACCTCCTTCGGCTGCCTGCAGTGGTTCTACCAACACAGCTATGCCCTCTAGTTTCCGACAGGTGCCTACGGGCATAGACACTATTGTCTCCCGACTGGGTGGCAGTGTAACTTTTGTATGCAAAGGAACTGAAATTCGAGCCAGAGGACGCTGCGCATCCGAACTTTTCTGTAAGCCACATGTCCGGATCAGCCGCTGGAAAGCTGTTTGAGTAGGCCGATGGGTGGTGGCTTCTTTCCAATAACCGTGACCTTTCTTTTCAAAGAGGATCTGATCTAATTCTTTTAACACATTCATCCCCAAAATGACAGGGACCTTTACTTCATGTGACTCCTGTACCACCACAATGCCTTTCCTACCCAGATCTTGGCCACATACCCGGACATTCATCCAGGCCACTCCCACGACTGGAACTGGTAACTGGTTAGCTGCGACCACTCGTACGAATGTATGGGGATCATATTTCACATGTTGCTGGAAGTACCGTTCATAACAGTCTCTACTCAAGGTCGTTACTTGGGAACCCGCGTCAATCATCCCGGTAACCGGAATACCCTCCATTTCCACCTGTATAACAGGACTTGCAGCGATCAGGTCATCATTAGGGCATTCTCCCCACATAGTCTCCTTGTCAGTCTCCCCTACTACACACCCTACAGCAGCAGGGGACTTCAGTTTAACGGCGGTCTCTCATAAGTTTGTTGCTGCTCTGGACATCTAGCAGCAACGTGGCCCATCCGTCCACACTCCCAGCAGCGTATCTCCCGTCGTTCTGGCCATCTGTTTGGGCCCCTTCGGTAAGCCCCTTCGATTTCTCCTGAGCACTGCATTAACTGATTTGGACCCCTTCGGTAGGTCCTATCCTCATCCCTCCAGCGGGGTGGTGGGTGATTCTGATTTTCTGGGTATGGACGGCTCACCCTTTCACCTCCAGTTTTCTGGAAGTCTGCAATTTTCATAGAATGTTCATCACAACGGGTGTGCAAGTGTTCCATTTGCTTTTGCAGTTTCTGCATTACTGTGAGAATTTCTTTAACCGTCCCCTTTTCTACTGTCTCTGAGCCAGAACTAGCCCCCTGTGACAAAGTAACTCCAACTGCGGTCTGGGGCTTCGGGAACATACTATTGGCACGGGAGATGGCCTCTACCTGTACATCATGGAATTTAGCATCAGTCTCTCGTCGTATAAAATCCTGCATAGTCACAGTTAAACTGCCGTCACGTATCCCCAGGACAAACTGGTCACGGAGAGTCCGATCAGGGTTACAGAAGGCTGGCGAGCCCCCTCTTTCCTTCACTTGAATATCTCGGAGCAGTTCTTGTAGGGCATTTGCATATTGGGGAAGGCTTTCATTCTCCTGTTGTACCCTCTGGAAGAACCGAGCCTGCAGAGACCCCAGCAATGCAGTTTCTCCATAAATGGTTTCTAGAATCTGGACTACTTGCTCAAATGTCTGCCTTTGTTCAAATGGCCTCAATATCACCGTGGTCTTAGCATCCCCTTGTAATGTCAATATTGCTAGCTCTACTAGTACTTCTGGTGCGGTCTGGTACATTCGCTGTATCATTCGTATCTGTTCCACCCACATACTCACTGACATATTATTGCCATCAAATTTAGCTAACTGACTCATTATAGCCCCTGCTGGCATTCTTCCTCCAGCACCATTCTCCCGAACGGGTGCGTCACCGTCCATTCTGGTAAGCGGATCCTGCCGACTACGCCAATTTGTGAACCGAGAGCAAGGCAGGTGGTTTGGTCTCCGCAACCAGAAATGAACGCACACGCGGTAGTTCAAGAAAAGAATATATATTTACTATAAGTTAATAAAGGCTATTTGAAGGTAAAATGACAGGGATAAAGACAAGCAAAATATACAATATAGCATGAACAATTTCAAGGCAAATTCTGCAATGGTTTCTACTTTTACTCTGTCCAATTCTGCAGTATGGACACTGAATGAACAATATACTCAAAACTATCCCTAACTGACCCTGACATCACATTTGGGTGCACCCCCTTTTCCCCAGTGGTCCAGGTGGACCGCTTACAGTCCGTAGAAGCGCGCGGTGGGGCCCAAAGTCGGTCCTTTCTTTTATAGTGAAGCGTCCTCTCCTCACGGTTATCAGGATCTTGGGAGAAATGAAGTCCTCTTTAACAGGGAAACCCAATGAATGCAATGTAATCCAACAGCAGATTCCACTCAGCACACTGACAGTCCTGCCGAATCCATACAGAGCTGGGATGTAAACCGGGATTTAGCAGGTGCTGTCCAGTACATCAACAGCACTGCGAGTCTCTATCTGTGGTATCTATATACACAGTCACAATGTCAGTCTCACTGATCAGCCACTGAGTACAGTTCCTTTCACGTGGACTCACTAGTCCTGTTGTCTCTTTACACTCTGTTTGTCTCTGGACCAAGATACAGCTTAGCTGTACAGAAAAATCTCCACACCAGTTCAATACAACACTTGCTAAGATGGCTGCTGCTCTCTGTCTCGTCACTTCCTGCTTCTCTGCTCACATTCTGTCTGCAGAACAGGCAAGCTGACATAAAAGGGGGTGAGTCACTCCAGCATCATGTCACAATTACAATGGCTGCTGTCTTAAAGGAACAGAATCACAGAAATACATTCAACATTAACAGTTTATACAGACAAATAAAGCTTAGGACAACATTGGCTGTCTCTTACAGCACCATCGGTGGTCAGCTACTTTCATTGGGAAAACCTTAGTCTCAGCGCTCATTACACCTGTAACTTGAGGCACATGCTAAACCCACAGTTAGGCTGAGGTCCCACGTTGGGGAAACGCAGCTTTTTTTGTTGCAGATTTTGCTGCCGTTTTTAGAGCCAATACCAAGAATGGCTACAAAGGTAATGGTAAATATATAAGAAGTTCTTATACTTCTACCTTCTTCTCAATCCGTTCCTGGCTTTGGCTCAAAAAACCGCAGCAAAATCTGAAACAAATAAAGCTGCGTATCCACAACATGGGGCCTCAGCCTTAAAGTTATCCATACACATTCAGATCTACTGATATCTACTGCCTACTAGATGCCATAACTATTTATTTGTATAAGACCAAAGCAATATATTAGGGTGTATAAAAAGGGAGATTAAGTACCTGTAATACAAGTAACATTTTCCCTATATATTTTTGTAACACCCCATCTTGAACAGGGGCGTAACTATCGGGGTAGCAGCGGTAGCAGCTGCCACAGGGCCCGTGACATTACGGGGCCCCGCGGGCCCCCGATGGTTTTTTTTTTTTAATAGGCCGTTACCCCAGTAGGTAACAGGCCCTATATACTTACCGATCCCCGGGGTCTGCTCACGGCCGCCTGCGTTTCCGATTCTGCGGAGGCGGCTGTGCGCAGTAGCGGGGATCGGTAGGTAAGGCCGCGGGCTGAACACCACAATCACTGCTATCATTATACTCCGGGGTCTTTTTAGACCCCGGAGTATAATAATCAGAGGCCCAGAGGAGGTGAGGGAACATAAAAAACAATGTACTTACCTCTCCTGCGCTTCTCCAGGCTTTGGGCCTGGTAGGTGACGTCCCCGACATCATTTTGCGTCGCGACGTCGCCCCGCATCACGTGACGCGGGCTTGGTCCAACATTGAAGGCGGCTGAAGCAGCAGGGAGTGGACCGGAGAGAGGAACAGGTAAGCAACGTTGTTTTTTTATGTTTCTATCCTCCTCTGGGTCTCCGATCATTATACTCTGGGGTCTGAAAAAACTCCAGAGTATAATAATTGTTCATGGGTGGTCCACAATGGGACATATAATAGTGTGTGCAGGGGCCACTATGGGAAATAATAGTGTGTGCAGGGGCCACTATGGGGCGTACTACTGTATGCAGGGGCCACTATGGGGAATAATAGTGTGTGCAGGGGCCACTATGGGGAATAATACTGTGTGCAGGGGCCACTATGGGGCAGAATACTGTGTGCAGGGGCCACTATGGGGCAGAATACTGTGTGCAGTGGCCACTATGGGGCATAATAGTGTGTGTAGGGGCCACTATGAGGAATGATACTGTGTGCAGGGGCCACTATGTGGAATAATAGTGTGTGCAGGGGCCACTATGGGATATAATACTGTGTGCAGGGGCCACTATGGGATATAATACTGTGTACAGGGGCCACTATGGGGAATGATACTTTGTGCAGGGGCCACTATGGGGCATGATACTGTGTGCAGGGGCCACTATGGGACTTGATACTGTGTGCAGGGGCCACTATGGGACATTATACTGGGTGCAGGGGTCACTATGGGACATGATAATGTGTGCAGGGGCCACTATGGGACACGATACTGTGTGCAGGGGCCACTATGGAACATGATACTGTGTGCAGGGGCCACTATGGGGCATGATACTGTGTGCAGCAGCCACTATGGGGCATAATACTGTATGCAGGGGCCACTATGGGGCATAATACTTTGTGCAGGAGCCACTATGGCACATAATAGTGTGCGCAGGAATGCGTTTTTGGGGGGGGGGGGGGTTGGAGGGGGCGGTCCGTCGGGGGGGGGCGATTGGGGGCAGCGGTTTGGGGGGGGGGGGCCCATGTCAAATGTTTGCCTTGGGGCCCAGCCATTCCTAGTTACGCCACTGATCTTGAATATAAGGTTCAGCTCCTGTAGAAGAATATAGGAGAACTGGAAAGGGTGCAAAGGTGGGCACTAGATTAATAAATGGGGTCAGAGGTCTTTCTTACAAGGGGCTTGTTCTGCTTGGACCACATGATTTATTCCTTCCAACTGTGCACCAAACTAGTGGGCATACTTTACAAAAATATAGGAAAGACTTCTTGACAGTTAGAGCAATAGAGGAAAGAGTTCTTGACTGTTAGAACAGTCAAACTGTGTAATAGACATTAAATTCATAATTAAAGAGAGTCTGTTACCAGAACTAGCATATCAACCCTGCAACCCAGATAGATAGGTCAGAGTGACCTGAATCACCAGTGTTTTACCGATGTAAATCAGTACCTCCGCTGCTGAGATACTGCTGTTCTTGTAAGTATGCAAATGAATTCTTTGGAGCAATTAGGGGGTTGCCGCTTACCACTTTGCTCCAGAAAGTTAATTTGCATATTGGATAAAACAGCAATATCTTGGCGCAGAGGTATCAATTCACAAGGGGAAAACACTGTGACCCTAACCTATCTATTTTCAGGGCTGAGTTGATATGTTGGGTTCTGGTGACACTCCCTTTAATGTTATTGGGAATGATGTTCAATTGATCTAGGGAAATGATCCCTCTACGATATGGGGTGAGGAAGGAAATGCTTTTTCAGTATTAGGTAAAGTTGGCTACAGTTGGCCAGGGGTTCCTATTTAGCCTTCCACTGGATGAAATATCTACTGCAGGTGTCTTCTTTCAACCTACATTTTAGAGTATGGTCAAATGACAGACTTTGCATCTGATTTTGGGATTCAATGACGGACACTTATTTTTTTCAGGATGCAGAAAGCAGAAGTCTCCTGCTTGATCTTCCTGTGGATCCTGAGGCTGATTTAGCTACAGAACCTGAAGGTGTAAGAATATATCTGATTAGCCCTATTGTTTGTGAGGCTATTCACCAAACAAACCAGTAGTGGACAGCAAAAGCAGAGATTTGACTTTCCACCACGGGATACACAGGGCTGGAATTTGGTAAGGAATCCAATGCAGAAAACCACCTCAAGTTCCTTTCCAGTGTTGTGTGAACCTAGCCTAAGTCTGAATCTTCATTGTAATCTCTGTTTTAAGAGAAAGTGCACATAGGACTGAAATGTTACAGATTTTCTGCAGCAGAAAAAAAATGTACCAAATGGTGGGGTTTTTGTTGCAGATTTTGTTACAGAAATGTTACGAATTAGCCGCAGATTTCAGACTTTGCAATGGAAAGGCTAAAGTCTGCAGCATACAGTGACATACTAACTGAAAATCTGCAGCATGTGTCAATTTCTGCACAGATTTTGTGTGTATGGATTTCCTAATATTGCATTCACTTTGCTTAAATTTTAAAATGTTGCAGAATTTTTGACTGGGAAACACACACTAAAGCCAAGGACACACTGGGCAAGTTCCCTGAAGACAAACAGAAATTAGATATATGGATATAGATAAATGGTAACAGAAAGATGGATAGAAAAAGAACCCTGGTCCTGGTCTGGCCTTATATTACCATTTATCTTAGGATAGACGTGTATATCCTAGGCATGTATGAATTCACTTACTGTAGATTCCCCAACTACGCTTGCTGGAACTTTGTTCCAAGCCTCAACTACTCTTTTAATGAAATAATAGTTCCTGAAATTGCTTCTGATCTTCCCAACTAATTTCAGATTGTGCCTCCTTGTTCTTGTGTTCTTCCCTCCTGAACCTTGTTCATACCTTTAAACATATTTAAAGGTTTCAGTCATGTCCTCACTTTCACTTCTTTGCTGAGGACTGTAAAGATTAAGTTCTTTCTTTCTATAAGGCTATACTAGTACAGTATAATGTTGTACCGTGTTAGACATAGAAAGTAGTGGAAGAGTGAAGAAATCAGGTGATACCTTTTAGAGGCTGAGTATATTTGATGGTGAGCTTTCGAGAGTACTAGCTCTCTTCATCAGACATGTTGTTAAACAAGAAACTGAAAATTCACAAACTTTTTATACACTAAAGACATGGACCTTCAAAGGATCTTAGAATCCTTAAAAAAAACAAAATGCAATATAAGTAGAGAAGTTATTTACAAGAGGGCAAAAAATAAACAATCTGGAAACTTGTGGGGTGTGACGGAGGGATCAGTAATTCTTGCTGTTATCTGTTTGCTATCAGGAGGTGATCTGTGACCCTCACAGTTCATACATAGTGTGACATGAAACTGGCATGAATATTAAGTCCAAATTGCAGAGTTTGAAATTTTTGCATTAACTTATATTCCCATTCCTTTCTCTCTCTCTGCATCTTAAAATGTCTCATTAAAACCACAACGCAAATCTTCAATAGAGTGGTCTTCTCCGGAGAAATGTGCGGCCACTGGGAGATCTGTTCTGCTGTTATTAATGGTAACTTCTCTACTTTTTTTTTAAGGATTCTAAGATCCTTTGAAGGTCCATGTCTTTAGTGTATAAAAAGTTTGTGAATTTTCAGTTTATTGTATAACACCATGTCTGATGAAGAGAGCTAGTACTCTCGAAAGCTCACCATCAAATATACTCAGTTAGCCTCTAAAAGGTATCACCTGATTTCTTCACTCTTCCACTATAAGGTTATACATATTTTAGCCTCTCCTGATATGTTTATGCTTCAGATCCTGCTTCATTTTTGTAGCCCATGTTTGCACCTGTTCTATTTTATCTATTTTTTTTTTTTTTTTGTGGGTGGGATCTTCGGAACTGAACACAATATTTGAGATTTTTGGTCATACTAGCGCTCTATACAGTGGGATCACAATCTCTCTCTTCCCACTGGTTATACCTCTAACTATACAGCTGAGCATCCTACCGGTTATACCTCTAACTTTACAGCTGAGCATCCTACCGGTTATACCTCTAACTTTACAGCTGAGCATCCTACCGGTTATACCTCTAACTTTACAGCTGAGCATCCTACCAGTTATACCTTTAACTATACAGCTGAGCATCCTTCCGGTTATACCTTTAGCTTTACACCTGAGCATCCTACCGGTTATACCTTTAACTATACAGCTGAGCATCCTTCCGGTTATACCTTTAGCTATACACCTGAGCATCCTACCGGTTATACCTTTAACTATACACCTGAGCATCCTCCGGTTATACCTTTAACTATACACCTGAGCATCCTACCGGTTATACCCCCCGCTTTAACTATACAGCTGAGCATCCTACCGGTTATACCTCTAACTTTACAGCTGAGCATCCTACAGGTTATACCTTTAACTATACAGCTGAGCATCCTACCGGTTATACCTTTAACTATACAGCTGAGCATCCTACCGGTTATACCTTTAATTATACAGCTGAGCATCCTACCGGTTATACCTTTAACTATACAGCTGAGCATCCTAACGGTTATACCTTTAACTTTACAGCTGAGCATCCTACCGGTTATACCTTTAACTATACACCTGAGCATCCTACCGGTTATACCTTTAACTATACAGCTGAGCATCCTACCGGTTATACCTTTAACTATACAGCTGAGCATCCTAACGGTTATACCTTTAACTTTACAGCTGAGCATCCTACCGGTTATACCTTTAACTATACACCTGAGCATCCTACCGGTTATACCTTTAACTTTACAGATGAGCATCCTACCGGTTATACCTCTAACTTTACAGCTGAGCATCCTTCCGGTTATACCTATAACTTTACAGCTGAGCATCCTACCAGTTATACCTTTAACTATACACCTGAGCATCCTACCGGTTATACCTTTAACTATACAGCTGAGCATCCTACCGGTTATACCTTTAACTATACAGCTGAGCATCCTACCGGTTATACCTATAACTTTACAGCTGAGCATCCTACCAGTTATACCTTTAACTATACACCTGAGCATCCTACCGGTTATACCTTTAACTATACACCTGAGCATCCTTCCGGTTATACCTTTAACTATACAGCTGAGCATCCTACCGGTTATACCTTTAACTATACAGCTGAGCATCCTACCGGTTATACCTCTAACTTTACAGCTGAGCATCCTACCGGTTATACCTTTAACTATACACCTGAGCATCCTAAGGTTATACCTTTAACTATACAGCTGAGCATCCTACCGGTTATACCTTTAACTATACAGCTGAGCATCCTACTGGTTATACCTCTAACCATACAGCTGAGCATCCTACCGGTTATACCTCTAACTTTACAGCTGAGCATCCTTCCGGTTATACCTATAACTTTACAGCTGAGCATCCTACCAGTTATACCTTTAACTATACACCTGAGCATCCTACCGGTTATACCTTTAACTATACAGCTGAGCATCCTACCGGTTATACCTTTAACTATACAGCTGAGCATCCTACCGGTTATACCTATAACTTTACAGCTGAGCATCCTACCAGTTATACCTTTAACTATACACCTGAGCATCCTACCGGTTATACCTTTAACTATACACCTGAGCATCCTTCCGGTTATACCTTTAACTATACAGCTGAGCATCCTACCGGTTATACCTTTAACTATACAGCTGAGCATCCTACCGGTTATACCTCTAACTTTACAGCTGAGCATCCTACCGGTTATACCTTTAACTATACAGCTGAGCATCCTACTGGTTATACCTCTAACCATACAGCTGAGCATCCTACCGGTTATACCTCTAACCATACAGCTGAGCATCCTACCGGTTATACCTCTAACTTTACAGCTGAGCATCCTACCGGTTATACCTCTAACCATACAGCTGAGCATCCTACCGGTTATACCTCTGACTATACAGCTGAGCATCCTACTGGTTATACCTCTGACTATACAGCAGTTACAAGCCCCTCCAGGAGTATCAACCCTACTACATACTTTTGTGCTATCTATTAGTTCTGACATTTTTTGTAAGTGTAAATACCAAAACGTAATAAGCTCAATATCAGAAGCCTAAGAGGGAGTCTTAGAACTGACTATACAAGTAAAAGAAGACAGGATATAAAAAGTTCAAATTCTTAATCGTTCTTAGCCAAATATGGATTCACTATAGATCTGTAAAGGACTAGTTAAACTTTATGCCTGTTATAAAGATGCAGTTATATATATGAGTAAGCAGTATATTATATGCTATAATGTTATTTCCTTGTGAATAATCTCCGAGACGGTCAAGGACAATTCTTTTTACAGAAGACGGCACACAAAAGCTCATTGTCCATGCAATATGAACAGTGCATGTTAATATGTTTCTAGCCAGGAAACACTGCAATGTCAATGACTGTGGATTGTATTTTGTGTATGGTAATATTAGATACTAAGAACAGATGCAGGCATAGCATAGTTTTAAAAGATTACCACAAGTACTGTATATAAATGGATTGTCCCCTCCCCATATAAAAACTGCCAGGCTGACCAATTAATTGATCCAGGTCAGATTGGTGAAACCGTCAATGACCATGATGCTGCAGAGACATCAGTATTAATACATAGCATCCATTCACATAATGTGTTGTCCGCCAGGGAGGTAGAAGACATCACATCCATAAGAGGTTTTCCTGGTTTAAAGCATTTTATTTTTTACTATGCAAGATAATCATCAAAGTAGATTCAAAATCTGCTATTGCTGATGCTGTCACCCATGTCTAACACTTGTACCCATGTCTAGAACCAATATCCAAGTCTAGTTTCCATTTCTGCACAACACTGCAGAGTTAATACTACAATGGGCCTGCCTGGACTTTACACTGTGAGGATGATATCACCACAGGTCCTGAAAGCTGCACCAACCGAGAAAGGTAATGGGGGCATGGTGACTTGACTGTGAGAGAAGAAGGAACTAAGGACAGTATGTGAGATAGGGAACTATAGGGAGCAGATTGTGTGAGAAGCAGAGGAGGAGCAGGGAGGCATTTTCACAGGAGAAATCTGAAGTCACATAGTAGTTCTTAATAGAATTTGATGGCAGAGACTTCCTATTTGCACAGCAATCCATGCTAGAAAAAAATAGATTACACTGTAATCATGTGAAGGTAAAAAGCAGGAAAAGGGAAGACAATGTGAATAGACAATGATTACTATCGAGGGAATGGTCTTTCATAAAATACAATGAGTCCAATGCTGTATGGGAAAAATATTTTTATTTGTTTGCAGTCTGGGCATTTTTGGAAGTAGGGATTTATAATTTGTAAATGTTTGTTTTTGTTTATTTTTATTTAAAATCTAGGGAAATAGGGGGTGATTTTAATTTTGAGTTTTTCTTTTTTTTTAATATTTTTAAAAAATAAAAAAACATTCGTACTCCATTCATGGGCCCGGGGGTCACCGCTGAGGCCTCTGATTGAGCCACCAGCGGTCACATAGGCACGCCGAGTGTCATGACACTCAGCGTGCCCAGGTCACTGCTGAGGCCCAATCATAGACCTAAGCACTGAGCCCAGGCCAATGACGTCACAGAAAAGTGCTGGACTTCACCAGGACACCACGAGGAGACCCAAAAGAGGTAACGGAAGGGGAGTAGGAATGCTTCTTTAATTTTATTCACCTCCCCTGGGCCCCCAGCTATTACACTCTGTGGTCTGAAGAGACCCCCGTGTATAATGCGACAGTCATATTAGTTCACGAATCTCCATTTGTTCAATTTCGTAAAACAAAACAAAAAACAATTTGGAATATTTGGGTAGAACCTGGATTGGTACGAACCGATTCACCAATCTCTAATAGAAACACCTATTTTAGTCCACAATTATGTCATGTAAGTAGATGGCACAGGTTTGGTTTCTTTACTACTTCTATGCTCCTTTCCCTAGTAGGCCCCAGCTATTTTCATACTTATGACCTTTTCACAGGATATGTATCAGCATAAAAGACCTTCTTGGCAGAGCGTAACCTAAGGAAGGGTCATGTTGTATCCAGTTAATATAAATACTATAATCATATTCGGGGCACAGGGACTTGTTTCACGTGTACATAGTCATTAAAATTACAGTGCCAGGTTTACTATACATTTCACATTCCTTTGCCAGGATTTCTAAAAATACCTTCACACCCTAAATATAACAGATCCTGTTAGATTACACCTCAGAGATTTCAAACTAATAAACTGATGTTTTTGTCCTCTGCCATTTCATGTTGTTGGACATCATAAGTTACATAGAAGCAGTTCATCGTTCAGACCCTTATTTATTAGTTATGGTGGAGAGGCTACAAGGGCTATGTCTCGCTCCCTGGAGGACCCAGCACATTTGTGCATTGCACATTGACATCTTTGATTTTAATATGAACAGTGTAATGCTTCTTTTTCCCTGTGGTGGTGCTATAGGGCAATTACAGACTTGGTGTCAAGTTCCCCATTGATATATTGCTTGTATTGCTCTCATCTCAGCTAGCAAAACTTTTCGTTGACTAAGAAGAGTATCCCACTATAGTATCTACGTATTTTTTTCACCCTCAATGACTTATGCAATACATCTTTTAGTTAAAGGGAACCTGTCACATAAAAAATGCAGTATATTCTGCTGGCAACATATTATAGAGCAGGAGGAGCTGAGCAGAGTAATGTATAAATTTGTGGGAAAAATCAGTATAACCTGTCATAAATCCATTGAAATCTGACATGCTACGTGACGGTTTTGGAAATCGCAGCATTTCTGCTGCAGATATTTTTCTGCAATATGTGGATGGGGTTAGCCAGAATCCCATACACTTTGCAGGCATTGTAAAATGCCGCGTTTTTTTGTCAAATCACTGCGTTTTCACAACGTGGGGTTCCGACCTTAATGGATAATGATCCAGGGATTTTTCCAACTGCCAGTAGGGGTCAGGGAATACGTTTTTCACTTTATGGCGTATCGGGTCTGTGACATAAAAGGTTTTTGCCTCCTTTTGGGATCAACTTTATAAGTATAAAATTGTGCAACTTGATGAAGTACTTAGTTACGTAGTTAGTGGACTAAAAAATACATATGTCACTATGTAACAAGCAGTCAAAGAACTAAACTTTACACGTAACCTGTATAATAAAAGCAAGCAAATGTGATGTCACAATGGGAATCAACACATCAGATGCTCAGGTATAATGGTGTAGTACACGAAATGGCGTGCAATGTAAACAGTAAAGGTGCCACAGGCTCGTATGAGTGCTGAAGCCCATGGAACAGTTGATCAGCGGTGGTCCAAACATCGCCTGTATACGATTATCATTTATAATTTTTGTTTCATTTTTTAGTAATAAAAAGTTGGAATTGTTATGCAACTAGTCTTGACAGTAATATAACTTGATCATTAAAACTCAGTAATGTTTTCTATGGCTTCTGGGTGTCAGATCACCATGATCTTTTATTGAGGACTTATCCAGAGGATAGAGAATCAATAAAAATGACTTGGACAACCCCTTTATATTGCTTGCCAGGGAATAGATTTGGCTTATACAGTCATCAGTCAACCCTGTTTAGCAAGTGCTTGGGGTTGGATTTCAGTGATACTTTACAAGGCTTAGACTATTATTCCTAACGTATCTAATGAGCTTAAAAAGCAATATCCCTAATCCTTGTGTCAAGACAGAGAACAAGCAAGGCTAGAACAAATATTGGAGATCGATGGAGAAAAGGTATCTTGCTCTTACTTGTCAATACACTGCAGATGAAATAGATGGCACAGTTTATCCATTTACTACTGCTTCATCTCTCATGACCTAGGGCAGTGTTTCTCAGTGTCTTCAGGTGAAGTACCCGCTAGAGAGAAAAAGTCCCAATAGAGTACCCCCACAGTAGCGATCCCTTATATCTTATAACATTTATGTAATGGCCCTCACTTGTAACTTGTCTATATTACATGCTGCACTGCATGCAGGTCTCCCCCTTCCCAGGATGGACGTTCACGCATGGTCACAGGCACCATACTTGCTCATTGCAGTTTCCGGCGCCCTAGGACCAAGTGGCGAGTCGGCTGTGATGTCTCTCTGCACCCTAGGTTTTTCAAAAGCGCATGCGTTTTTGAAAACGCAGCTTTTCCGAAGAGTTTTTTTTTCCTGTGATGCGTGGATAGGATTAACCATGATCTCACTCACTTTGGTGGTACTCTAAATGAAAGGGGCTGTGGAAGCACGGCTGGTGCATAAGTGGCACACGGGTGATATCCGCGTGTCTCCTGTGCGCCGCCTGTGCCATTCATTCACGGCAGCCGGTTAGCACACCGTCATGTGCAACCAGCTTAGGACTTTATAGAGTCTTGATAATTGACGTATCTTCAAGCTGCAGTGTTGAGGTGAGTGCTGCAGTCTTTTTCAGTACTTACCATGCACAGTGCCATACCTTTGCGCAGCAGCTGTGTTTGGTATCCCATTCACTTGAATAGGACTGAGTTGTGATCAATGTGTCCAATGAATGTGACATCACATGGCCTGTGAAGTGGAAACTTCAAACAGCTAATCTGTGGGGTCTTGGGTGTCAGACCCCCAAGAATCTGCAATTGATGACCTATCCTGAGAATAGGTCTCCAATGAAAAAGTCCTAGAAAACCCCTTTAACTATATACAGTCATTAGGTGCATAAAGCCCATATAAAACAGACCAATATTTCTCAAAACTAGTTGCTTAAAATGCTATTAGAAAGTTTAATGGTTATTAGGTGGTCTTATCACCACACATAAAATCTGAAATATGACCTCGCAAAGTATCATAAGAACCCCATGAGAACTGAACAGGACTAAGCTACTAGTAGTATAATGTTGTACCATGTTAGCCATAGAAAGTAGTGGAAGAGTGAAGAAATCAGGCGATACCTTTTAGAGGCTAACTGAGTATATTTGAAAGTGAGCTTTCGAGAGTACTATAGTAGTGTAAGGGAATTGCCAGTTGAGCAATTCCCCAGTGCTGCTGCAGAACCCTGGGGGGAGGAGCACAACAAGACAGGGGGCCCTAAAGCTGAACCCCCCCCCCCCCCCCCCCGCTGTCCATGGCTAACTTGCCCGATCTGTCCTAGGCGAAAGCCAGCAACCGGTCAACAGGCCCTACCTAATATAAGTGTCACACAGAACAGAACAAGACAAAACAACACAGAAGCAGAGTGAGCAAGCCAAGGGGTCGGTAAAAGTCAAGCAATGCAGTACAAAGTCACAATCCAAGCGAATAGTCAAAAAACAAAGCCAGAGGTCAGAAATAGGAATTCAGGGAATAGCAGAATAGGAGCTAGCAGGGACAAGTCGCAAGACAGAATCAATAGCCAGCGAGCATGTGAGGGCTGACAACCTGTTTATAGAAAGTCAGGACCCGCCCCAGACTGGATTGGTGGACAGACTGTCAATCACACAGGCAAGGCTGAGATTAACTATTAGTGGAGCAGAGGAAAATCAAGGTGCTGAGACGGGTGTGGCAGGTGACGGGTGTCTTGCCAAACGTAGCAATACCCTGACACTACTGCAGCAGTCTGGGAGGAAGGACAGAGACAAGTGAGCCCTAATCTCACCCCAGCCACTGTCCCTTCCTATTGCCTCAGTTACCCTAAATTGTAAAAGGACAACCAGAAGACTAGCCCTATACTGGATAAGTGACACACAGAACAGGATAAGACAAAACAAACGACAAAAGAGAGGTCAGGAAGCCAAGGGGTCGGTAACAAACGAGCAATGTAGTACAAAAACACAATCCAAGAGAATAGTCAAAAAACAAAGCCAGAGGTCAGAAATAGGAATTCAGGGAATAGCAGAATAGGAGCTAGCAGGGACAAGTCACAAGACAGAATCAATAGCCAGCGAGCATGTGAGGGCTGACAACCTGTTTATAGAAAGTCAGGACCCGCCCCAGACTGGATTGGTGGACAGACTGTCAATCACACAGGCAAGGCTGAGATTAACTATTAGTGGAGCAGAGGAAAATCAAGGTGCTGAGACGGGTGTGGCAGGTGACGGGTGTCTTGCCAAACGTAGCAATACCCTGACACTACTGCAGCAGTCTGGGAGGAAGGACAGAGACAAGTGAGCCCTAATCTCACCCCAGCCACTGTCCCTTCCTATTGCCTCAGTTACCCTAAATTGTAAAAGGACAACCAGAAGACTAGCCCTATACTGGATAAGTGACACACAGAACAGGATAAGACAAAACAAACGACAAAAGAGAGGTCAGGAAGCCAAGGGGTCGGTAACAAACGAGCAATGTAGTACAAAAACACAATCCAAGAGAATAGTCAAAAGGCAAGCCAGAGGTCAGAGAATCAAGTAACAAAGTAGTAAGGGATATAACAAGGAGAGCAGGCAAAGACAATGCAATAACCGGCGACTAACTGAGAAAGTGACATCCTGTATATAGAAAGTCTGGGCCCAGCCCCAGACCTGATAGGTAGACAGGATGTCAATCACACAGGCCAGGAAGAGATTAACTCTATACCGTCCAGAGAGAAATGCTCAGAACACGGGTGTGGCCGGAAATCCATTACATAGTCTAGGACCATGTTCAGACTGAGCAACAAAAAACCTACGCAAGGAATCAAAACGAACACGCCTCCTTTGCCACAACGTGCGAGCAGAGGGTGGCGCCGAGACCCGAACAGGCAGAGACGTTACACTAGGACAGTGTTCAGACTAAGCAACAAGAATCTTAAACAAGGAATCAAATTGAGCACGCCTCCTGCACCGCCGCGTGCGGGCAGGGGCAGAGACATTACAAATAGCTCTTGAGACATGGTGTAATACAAGAAACTGAAAATTCACAGACTTCTTATACACACACAAGACATGGATCTTCAAGGATCTTGGAATAACAAAATGCAATATAAGTAGAGAAGTTATTTACAACAGGTCAGGAAATAAACAGTCTGGAAAACTTGTGGGGCGTGACGGAGGGATCTGTTATCTGTTTTCTGTCAGGTCATACATAGTGTGACATGAAACTGGCATGAATATTAAGTTCAAATTGCAGAGTTTTAAATTTTTGCATTAATTTATATTCCCATTCCTTTCTCTCTCTCTCTGCGTTTTAAAATGTCCTATTAAAACCACAACCCGCAAATCTTCAATAGAGTGTTCTTCTCCGGAGAAATGTGCGGCCACTGGGAGATCTGTTCTGCTGTTCTCCTTTCCTTTCGACAACCACCAAACCTGCCGCGTATTATTGTCCGGAGTACCCTGAGGGCCCCAACTGAAAATGGCACCTCACCTTGCCTGCAAAACAGGTGCAAGGCACATCCACACCGCTGACAGTGTACCTATCCCACAGTCACAACAGGTGCACAGAATTAGGGGGACATTTTCCTGCAGGTCTTCCAATGTGGTGTACCTCATAATGTGTGTGCAATGTCCCACCACAGGCCTCTATGTGGGGGAAACAGGGCAGAGACAGAGTCAGTGCATGAACTCACACAGATTCACCATTAATAACAGCAGAACCGATCTCCCAGTGGCCGCACATTTCTCCAGAGAAGACCACTCTATTGAAGATTTGCGGGTTGTGGTTTTAATGGGACATTTTAAGATGCAGAATGAGAGGAAGGAATGGGAGTACAGTAATACCTTGTACACTCGCGTTTCCGAATTTGCGAATTCACAGATTCGCAATATTTTTTTGGCAAATCAAATCTGTGAAATTTAATAAAAAAAAACACCTTCGCTATTGGGTAGTAGCGTCCTGTTCGTTACGTACCCGGTAATTAGTTTCCTTTTACTGTGAGTGTATAAGAAAAATGAATGAATGTATTAATATACAGTACTGTACAGTATACTTTAGTATACTTTAGTATACTGTACAGTACTGTAGGGTAAAGTTTATTGATATTTAGGGGTTAAACATTAGAAATCGGCATTGTAAGCGCTTCTAAGCGCTTGTACCAAACATTCGAGATTCCTCGCGATCCACGACCGGTTCTGGACCCTAACCTCGCGAATGTACGAGGTATTACTGTACAAGTTAATGCAAAAATTTCAAACTCTGCAATTTGGACTTAATATTCATGCCAGCTTCATGTCACACTATGTATGAACTGTGAGGGTCACAAATCACCTCCTGATAGCAAACAGATAACAGATCCCTCTGTCACAACCCACAGGTTTTCCTGACCTGTTGTAAATAACTTCTCTACTTATATTGCATTTTGTTATTCCAAGATCCTTTGAAGATCCATGTCTCATGTGTGTATAAAAAGTCTGTGAATTTTCAGCCGTAGGACAGTACATAGTCAAAGAAGGGAGGCTGTGGAGAAAAATGTAGCTGAAAGCGTTACTGCCTGTCACCTGGACTGCCACACTATGTAAGCAGAGATAAGCGCAAACATGTTGTATTTGTTGCTGAGATTTTTTTTTATATTTGCTTTTTATTCTTCAAACACATTCACTTAAAATATTACAAAAAAATTAAAAGCTGCCATTCTTCACCCCAGATTCTGAGTTTTGCTCTATGGGGCCCCATGGGGTTTCTTTGTATGCCCCTGAGAAAGAGCAGGGACTAATGTGCCCTGTTTGAAGAAGGACACAAAGATTAAGCCCCACACCCTGGCTAAGCTCCACCCACTCATTCAGTCTGGAAGTGAAGAGGCAGCCAATCATTTGATTTAGGCCTCTTGCACATTACCGTGGGCGAGTTCAGTGCGCTATCCAGGTTTTTCCTGGATAACACAATGACCCATTCATTTCTGTCGGCCCACGCACATGACAGTGTATTGCACAGATTAGTGCGTAGGCCGACAGCTTGGGCTGCAGAACGGTTTTGCGGCTGTGCTTCCGCGGCTCCTATTCATTGAATGACTGGGGCCGCGGGAGCACGGCCGGTGCATGGGCAGCACACGGATGACACGGTCGTATGCAACAGGTCTAAGCCCTTTGTTCTCTGCAGGATTTCTACAAGATGGTTTGCATCAGGAAAAATGCTAAAAATGGTGCAGACTGAAACTGGGTACAAACATTGCCTGTCTACTTTTATCAGTTATTTGTATGATTTGTGTTCCTATTTTCTAATAAAAAGGAATTGGTATTCAACTAGTCTTGAGAGTACAGAACTTGATCTACAGCACACGATGATATCATCTTATCTGATTTATTTTTGGAGCAGAAGCCAAGACAAACCTACGTGTGTACCTTCTAAGTTTCTATGAAGCACATCTCTCTCATGTACTGTATGGTACAATATGTGGGATCTGATAAGTTGTACACTTGTCTTTATCAGTAGATTTGTACCTTAACAGTTGTACAGAAATCCTTCTAGGTTTGTTTGATCGCTGACCTTTACAGCATATTACACAATGTTCTTACTTCACCCAGTGACAGGCAGCATTGAGTGATCTAAGCTAGTTTATACAAGGGAGTCTATCAATAATAGTGCCGTGTAGGGAGCTTTAATAGGAGCAAATCAGTCTGCAAGTGCATCAGGGGAAGACCCAATTTGCCATGTTTGCATATAGACAACCGCAAATGATCTGTCTCTCCTCTGAAATGTCCATCTATTGTCACCCTTTTTGTCTGTCAATGACATTTTCATCCTCAGCCTGTATCATGGCTGTCTGTAGGTAAATCTGGCAAACCCCGATGCACTTGCAGACTGATTTGCATATCCATACAAATATGATTATTTCTGCATTGCTTTAATTGTAGCCACAAATGTATATTTATGCCCCGATTAAAGGGGTTCTCCAGGGAGCCTTTGAATAGTTACCTACTCCAGAGCATTTAGGTAATAAACCCAGAGGTTTTGGACTGGTTCCGACTTCAGGTCACATTATAGAACAGTCACTCCACCTCCTCCCTTCTCCCCGTTTTCACCACTAGCTGCCTGTACTAAGATGGTTGGCTTTACCATATTATGCCAACCTCAATAGCACAGATAACATAGCTGTGAAAACTGATAAGGAGGCAAGAGGTACTGGGATAAGGAGCGACCCAGGGACTGGGTGTTGGTTTCCAGGGTTGAAAACAGCCTGGTACCCCCATTTCACTGCCTAAAATCCTTGAAGTAACTATTGAAAGGCTGAAGAACCCCTTTAAAGAGGTCGTCTGTGACTATGATCTTGATTGCAGTGGCCTCTTCACTACTTACAAAGCACAGAGCCATACACGGTATAGTGGTTGTGTTTTGTATTGCAGCTCAGCCCCACTCCATTGAATGGGACTGAACTGCAGCATGGCCATGTGACCAATGGACATGATGTGACTGCCTGAGGAAAGGAAGTGAAACTCAATGTCATAGTCCCAGACAATCCTTTTAAAGGCCCTTTTATTGCAGTTTTATTAGTTTGGGTGGGATTTTGGACCCAGTAGATTCCCTTTAATACAGACAATCATTTCACTTAAGGGTTTTCCAGCCCCTAATGCATTTTTCATACTGATGACTTCTCCACAGGAGAAGTCATCAGTATCTGATCTGTGGGGTTCCGACACCTGGACCCCGCATAGATCAGCTGCCCCAGCAGTCTCAGGGTTTCCAGAAGCTTCTGCAAGGAGCGGAAGCAGCTCTGTCCTATTCAAGTTATAGGAGCAGAGCTGCAGTTCCCCGACACCACCACTATACAATGGACAGGGCTGCAGCTCCGCTCCTATTACTCTAATAAGAGTAGACTGCTTCCACTCCCCTCCACTGCAGCAGATCTGTGCAGGGTCCAGGCATCAGACCCTCACAGATCAGATCTTGTACATAGGTCATCAGTATGAAATATTCCTTTGGGGTCAGAAGCAATGACTAATAAGTGGCACACAGAAGCTTCTACAGTACATGTTTACCAGTTAGACATTCAAGGATTTACAAAGCTATCCTTCATTGGTACCTTGGCAGGCAGCTTGCATTGCAAAAGGTCTGTTTTCCTAACCCAGTTCCAAAGTAAAACCTATAAACAAAACAAGAAAACAAGAAAACAACCAACCAAAAGTACAATCATGTTATTTCTCTTAGGAGCAGGTGGCACGAGTGATTTGCATTGGAAGGATAATGCTACCTGGCTTTAGATTTGTGGGAAACTTTCCAGGAAGAAATCTGACTATAAAGTGTAATTATGAATTAAAGCAACTTTCCATGAGTAAGCTCCAAAAAAGATTTGTAGGTCAGTGTCTATAGGTGACATTTACCTCTTATAACTAATATGCAATGACTAAGGATCCATGTGATCTGAAACGCGTAAGAAGATTTTTCCACTTATGGCCGGGGCCCCACGTGGCGTAAACGCTGTGGTTTGCCCAGGGCGGAAATGCTGCGGAAAAAAACGTGGCGTTTTACAGTTACAGCAAAGTGGATGGAATTCTAGTGAATGCCATGACCACTTTGTGGTATAATACGCAAGCATATCAATTATATCCAGTGGTTTCCCTAAAGATATAATTGAAGCAGAAAGTCCGCAGAGGAAACTTTCTTGGCAAAGTGGTGCGGGAAGAAGCGCATAACGTTGCCGCCGCGGCTTTTCCCGCTTTTCGCGCTTTTTTGCTGCGGGATGCCACGTGGGACCTTAGCCTATAACTGTTTTTAGTCTTTGGGAACGTATAATTTCTTTCTTTGGACTTTCACACTATTCTGTTGGAGAGGAGAATTGGACTCACGCAGAGGTCGGGCACCCCGGAGGTGAGCTGTATATATTTTTTCTCTTTCTAATACTTCCCTACTGTTTATTTTCCTCCAGGTTTTCTGTTTGGCTACATTTTATCTCAAATCCATTAGGGAAGAGTGCAGATGTGTTGAGACTACACTTTAGCCTCAGAGCCTTCAGGAGTCTTCATGTGTCTTGCTTTGCCTTCAGCCCTTCATTCTCCATTGGGTCCTTCTAAAATCATGGACAAAAAAGTCCTGCAAGCACAACTTTTTTGTCCGCAAAAGTAATGGAAAAAACAAGATACCAATAGAGTCCATTATAGTCAAGGGGATCCATCAGGATGTGCTGTCTGCCATTAGACAGCTCTTTTTTAGCTCTTTCCCGCCACAGCCATTTTTGGTTTTTGCCATTTTATTTTTCACTTCCAACCTTCCAAAAGTCATAACTTTTTTTTCTCCCATTCACAGGCTTGTATGAAGACTTATTTTTTGCGTGGGCAAATTGTACTTCATAATGGCACCATTTAATGTTCCATATGATGTACTGGGAAGATGTAAAAAAAAATTGAGTATGGGATAGAATTAGAAAAAGAACTTGCACTTGTGCCATTTTCTTATGAGTTTTGTTTTTACGGCATTCATTGTGATGACTTTCAAAATGACAGATTACTTACATTCTGGGGGTTGGTATGATCATGGCGATACCAAATTTATATAGCTTTTATTATGTTTTAAAACATTTACAAAAAGCCAAAACTTTAAAAAATTTAAAAAATTCACATTTGACTAGGTTCACATTTCGCTTGGTTTCTGTTCTTCGGGTCCACTTGGTTACCCATAGACTATAGTCCCAATAGACTATAATGGGGTTCGCTGGGTTTCCGCCCAAAAAATGTGGTGAGAAAAGTTCTGCTTGTAGGACTTTTCTCTCTGCATCTTTCAAGCGAATTCAGAGACAGAAACCCCGAACGGAAACCAAGCGTTGTTGTGAACCCAACCTGAGGCATCTGAAAAGTTAAAGTCCATGATCAGAGTACTATTACAACGCATGTCGGGAAAGAGTTAATATTTAGTCCGTTGTTCTGCTCCTATGACAGAACAGAAGAATGGATTGAAACTACGCAAGTGTGAAAGCACCCTTAGGCTAAGGCCCCAGGCAGCGAGGCGCAGCAAAGAAAAACATGCTGAAAAAACTGCGGTGGAAACACATTGTGGTTTTTTCCACAGCAATTTTCACAGAAACTCGGCAGAGTTTTCCTCTGCAGACTTTCTGCCCCTATTATACCTATAGGGAAAACGCCAGTGTTTCTGTAGGTATAATTGACATGCTGCAATTTTTTTCTGCAGTGTGTGAATGGGATTAGCCAGAATCCCATTCACTTTGCAGTTATTGTAAAATGCAGTGTTTTTTTGCCACAGTGTTTCCACCGCAGCCAAAACGCTGCATATTCACATCGTGAAGAGCCAGGCCTTGGTTGGTTTTATTGTCTCTGGGTCCTAGTGCTAGTCTTGTACAGGTTGTGGTCAGTATTGCAGTGCTCAGGGATAGATATAGGGAAAGGTTTAGGTAGAGTTAGTCAGGGTCAGTTGTCTTTCATCATCCTTATGATCTATTACATGACTGTCACTACTATCATCTGTTTGAGCTATTATTCATTATTATTGCCAGGTGGCTCCCATCATACATAAATAAGCCATGAAACTCAGTCCGTCTGTTGGCTGGATTTGCTGGGAGAGGGAATCCTAGCAGTATAGATATTTTTGTCTCCTTGCCTCCCAGTGACATATTGTCTTGTACTGTAATCTGCTAGGAGTTCCTCTCCCCGCATAAGGTGCAGGCTGGTAAATCCAGCCAACACATGGACCGAGTCTCATGGCTGAAACTTGGTCATGTGAATGCGTCCTAAAATAGGCGGAGGCAGTCAGGAATTGTCTAATGGACTGAACCAGGTACAGCAACAAAAAGGAACACACAGCGAGCGGCCTGGTGAACCAAGAACTGCAAAGTGTGAACTAAAGCCAAGCCAGATGCAGAGTATGCTGGGAGAGCGGGACATCTGGAGCAGCCAGTTACACACAAGTCTATTGCAGGCTCAATAGGAAGTCAGTGCAGCAAGAACAATACTAAAGTACTGCGTATATCAGTGAGGAAAAGATCAACATCAAAAATTTACTGCACATAAAGTAAGAGAAGTCTGAAAGTCACTTCTGATATATTTTACAATTATACAGTTTGTAAGAGAAGTCATAAAAATGTTGTACTTATACTGAAAGTCACTGCAGCCGTCTTGTTAGAGGATGAGATGTATACAAAATGCATGAATGACTTCTGAGTCTCCTGAATTATTTATCCCTATCACAGAAAAGAGATGCAAGGATTTCTCGCTGCTGCCATTATAATTCTTAATGATCTGAATGAAGGATTTACATATTATAGGTGCAACCCCCACTGCATGTATGTTAAAGGGATTGTCCAGGAATCACAGGAAACTCGGGCGAGCAGGGTGGGTGTAAAACAAAATCAAAGCAATATTCCCCTATCCCCGGCACAAAGTTGTACAGTCCCAGATTCCCTTCCTTCCCGTGCCATAACATACAGGGTCAGAAGTGGATTGGCTCACATTACCACAGTGTCCTCAGTGGTTGCTGGTGACATATCTCAATGATGTCATTGGTTTCTCACCAGCGACTGGCCGACATGGTCACCGACTGGCCTCAGCGGTCATGGGAGTCCCTTCACATTTTGCCAGGAAAGTCCCAGCTTAGTAGAGTATGATTTTTTTGTTTAATTTTACAGCCACCCCATGTGCCGTCTGTGCCCCCCACGGACCCATTCAGGCCTAGTAACAGGACCTGCCCTGAGTTTTGCCCCAGGCTCACGGCCTCCTACATGGACCCATAATAATACAGGGTAGTGTGTATAGGGCCATAAAGACATAATGAGTCGGGGGGCGTGGCTAGCGCGAGTACGGAGCGGCAGCATGTGAGCTGAGCTCCGACGAGGACTCCTATAATCCTGCCGATATCCTGCTTGTGTCCGGGCTCTGGTGACCGCTGAGCACCCCATCTTCTCCTGCGCTTCTCCTGCGCGGGTCTTCGGTCCGGTGGCTGTCCTGAACATCGCGGCGGCTGTGCCGGGCGGTGGAGATCCGTGCGGGCGGTGAGCTGCGGCGGCCATCTTGCCCGCGTGGTGGGCCTGTGGTGACCGGCTGTGTAGCTTGCCTGGGCTCTGCTGTGGATCTGCGGTGGAGCGCTGGGGGACTGGGGCTGCCGGCCTGGGTGCCCTGGGCCTCTACTTTGGGGTACCTACCCACAGAAACAAACTGGCCCTCTGATAACACCTCCTGGCAGCTGATGTGCCATATCTTGGTCCTCTGCTACTATCTACAGGCTGTATTGTGGACATTGCTAGATACAGTCCCTCTGATAACACCTACTGGCCAGCATGGTAGATGCCACTATGGACTGACCCTCTGATAACACCTATTGGCTGCTTTGTCTGGCGAGTGAGTACTGTATCCTGATCCTCTGTTACTATCTATTGGCCGCATCGTGGACACTGCTGGGGGCCGTCCCTCTGATAACACCTGTTGGCTGCATGGTGGATGCCGCTATAGCCTGACCCTCTGATAACACCTATTGGCTGCTTTGTCTGGCGAGTGAGTACTGTATCCTGACCCTCTGTGGCTGTCTATTGGCTACATCGTGGACGCTGCTGGGAGCTGCTCCTCTGATAACACCTACTGGCCGTGTGGTGGATGCTGTTGCAGACTGACTCTCGGATGGCACCTATTCGCTGTTTTGTCTGGCAAGTCAATACTGTATCCTGATCCTCTGTTACTATCTATTGGCCGCATCGTGGACACTGCTGGGGGCCGTCCCTCTGATAACACCTGCTGGCTGCATGGTGGATGCCGCTATAGCCTGACCCTCTGATAACACCTATTGGCTGATTTATCTGGCTATTGAGTACTGCATCCTAATCCTCTGATACTACCTACTGGCTGATTGGTGGTCACTGTTGTTGTCTTGCCATGAGTCGCCAGTCTAAAGGATCGGCTTCTGAGCGTCTCCGGGGATTTGCCAGGGAGCAGCCGCAGCGCAGCCCGCCGGCACTGGATCCACCGTCGGCGGCATCTCCTGCTGAGGACGCGGAGCCCACGTTGCGACAGATCACGACTCAGTTGCTTGAGGCGATCCAGTCCAGCACCTCGTCCCTCACATGTAAAATTGAGGAAGTCAAGATTGATGTGGGCCTTTTGTGTCAAGATTTTCAGACCTTACGGGGTCAAGTGAAGGAGGTGGAGGATCGCATCTCTCTCTTAGAGGATAATTCAGCCCCAGTACCGGCGAGGCTTACTGCACTGGAGAGATCTGCTGAGTTGTGGACGCAGAGAGTGGATGATCTTGAGAACAGACTCCGTCGCAACAACCTGCGCATTCTTGGCTTGCCGGAACGGTCAGAAGGGGCTAATCCGTGTGAGTTTATGGAGAGGTGGTTGAAAGAAACCCTACCAGAGGCCAAGTTTTCTCCTGCCTTTGCCGTGGAAAGGGCCCATCGAGTTCCTGCCAGACCGCCCCCTCAGGGTGCCCCTCCGAGGCCGCTGTTGGCCCGTCTTCTCAGCAGTGGGGATCGAGATGCAGCGCTGCGGGCAGCACGTCAACTTAGAGAGATTAAATTCAACAGTTCATCCATCTCCATTTTTCCCGACTTTTCTGCGGCACTACAGAAGACTCGTGCCACTTTCGTCAATGTCAAGCGTCGACTGCGGGAAAGTTCCATTCATTACTCCATGGCTTATCCTGCACGGCTCCGTGTGATCCATGAGGAGAGGGTTATTTTCTTCACATCCCCGCAGGAGGCGGAAGACTGGCTGAACCTACTGCCTCGACCTCCCAGACGGTAACAGGGTATATGATGACTGGTGGGGGGCCCCCTGTGGCCCAGCCTCCACTAATGACTGTTATTATTGCTTGCGGTTGCCTATGGACTTTTCATATGATGGGTGTTTGGCTGCCCCATGGGCACCGGCCAAGAATTTTTCTGTTTAGGGTCCCTTTGGAGATTCACATTATAGTGATAGTTTATTGCTTGTGCTTTTTAGTTTGAAGATAGTGCCCTATTACCATACCATCTTGGGTGCACTACTTCCCCCATTTACCAAGTGCCACGTATTGTGTAGGAGCAATCTTAGACTCCTCACTAATAGTTGGAATACCCCTTATGGGTTTCCAGTTTTGGTTGAATTATTGCTGCAAGTCCTTTTTTCGGTTTAACGGTCCGGTGGGGAGGTTAATGGTGGGGGTCGGGGGGAACCCCTCATTCTTAATGTATAATGTGATTGTATGGTGTTATGGCGACCCTTAAAGTATGCTCTTGGAATATACGGGGTATGGGCGGTGTGAAGAAACGCTCTACTATTTTTTCCCACCTTAGACAATACAACCCTGATTTGGTGTGCTTGCAGGAGACACATCTAGCACCTGATACGACCAGATACTTACAAAAACCCTGGGTCCAGTGGGCCCTGCACTCCACTCATACTTCTTTCTCTAGAGGGGTGTCCCTCCTGGTTCACCACAGGCTCCGCTGGGAGCCGGGCCTCACTGTTAGGGACCCTGATGGGCGTTATGTGTTTGTGCAGGCCTGGATAGAGTCTAAACTTTATGTCATCCTAGGACTTTATTTGCCACCTGCATGTGACTTTTCAGTTTTACATGAAGCGGCCCACTTTGCGGCTAAATTTCCTGCCGCTACAGTGGTTTGCATGGGAGATCTTAATAAATTAATGGATGCTTCCCTAGATAGATTAAATGTAGGTGCCCCTGTCCCTTCTGGTGCTCACCCTACTCCCCTGGCCCAGCTTGTACAGGAAGTGGGTTGGCATGATCTCTGGCGTCTTAAATATCCACAGGCCCTGGTGTTCTCCTGTCATTCTGCCACTCATCACTCTCTGTCCAGTATTGATCATGCACTAGGCAATATTAAGGCATGTTCCCTTTTGCTTAACATCTCATATTTGCCCAGGGCAACGTCTGACCATTCTCCGTGCTGCTGGAATTTGGGGATACTGACCTCTCTAGACCTTCTCATAACTGGCGTATTCACCCCTTTTGGCTCAAGCTGATAGCAGTGCATGACCGTATTCCGGATCAGTTGCAAGCCTTCTTAGATATTAATTCCCCTGCCACCACACCTACTATCTTATGGGAAACTATGAAAGCATATTTGAGGGGATGTCTCAAATCCTCTATTTCATACATTAAAAGAGAATCGTCTTCCCTTGAGAGAGACTTAGCTGAAAAATGTGCATTGTTGGAAGCCGCGTATATAGCTAATCCTACTGATGACTCCAGAACTGAGTGGCTTCAACTGGGTAGGCAATATCTACATGTTCTACATGAAAAGGCCCGCAGGTCTCAATTTTTCACTAAACAACGATTTTATGAGTTGGGTAATCAGTCTAGTAGCCTTTTAGCCCATCTTATCCATTACAACACAGCCTCTCCAGCAATTTTGAGGATTAATTCGATGGATGGGGATGCCCTATCTGATAGTGCGGCCATCCGTGACCGTTTTCATCAATGTTTCTCGACCCTCTACCAATCTCAGTTACATGCACCTACTCAGGATATTGTCCAGTATTTGGCAGATGTTTCCTTTCCAACCCTGACAAATGAACAACGGGAGTTTCTGGACTCTCCCCTTAGACTGGAGGAATTATCTGATGCATTGGTGGACATGGCCAAAGGGAAATCACCGGGCCCGGATGGTATTCCGGTTGAGGTATATGTACAATATCAGGATAAACTGCTCCCTGTCTTATTGAAATGTTATCAAGATGCGTTTGTGGCCCGCACTCTGCTGGATTCCTTCTATGATGCTAATATTGTTCTCCTTCTTAAACCAGATAGGGATCCGTTGGACTGTGGGTCATATAGACCTATTTCTCTCCTTAACATCGATTATAAATTACTTACTAAAATTCTCGCTAAGAGGTTGAATACTGTGGTTTTGGATTTAATTCACTCAGACCAAACGGGCTTCATGCCCGGCAAATCTACTTCTGATAACCTTAGACGGGTCCAGGTGGTTTCTCAGATAGGGGCTGCTCTTAAACAGGATTGGGCGGTGGCTTCCCTTGATGCCACTAAGGCATTTGATTCGGTGGAATGGCCATTTTTGCTTCAGGTTCTGAGGTGTTTCGGTTTTGGGGAATTGTTTATTGCTTGGATTATGCTCCTTTATCAGTCCCCTAGAGCCGCACTCTCCATTAATGGTGCGTTATCCCCGTATTTCACTCTCTCTAGGGGAACTCGCCAGGGATGTCCGTTGTCTCCATTACTCTTTGCATTGGCGATAGTGCCTCTTGCTATTATCCTTAGGACAGACCGGTTTACAAGGGAGTGATTATTGGCACTAAGGAGGAACGGACAACCCTTTATGCAGACGACCTCCTATTATTTATGTCTGACCTTGCTCATACACTCCCTAGAGCTATGGCAATAATCGATAAATTTGGTATATACTCTGGTCTACGGATAAATTGGGCCAAATCATCATATATGCCCCTTTTTAGACAATCACTGGGAAATATGGGAGAATATATTTGTGGCCTGAAGGTTGTAGATGCCTGTAAATACTTAGGGATCCATATTTCCAATGATCATAGACAATTCCTGAGTTTAAATATATATCCACTGCTTGGTCATTTTCGGGCTAAATTTAGGGTGTGGGGGGCTTTACCCCTGTCCGTTGCAGGGCGGATTAATCTTATTAAAATGGTGGTCCTCCCCAAATGTTTGTATATTTTAGAACATGTGGCTGTGTCAGTACCACAGAAGTTCTTTAAGCAATTGGATTCCATACTTATTCCCTTTATATGGGGCAGTTCGAGGTCTAAATTACGTTTCTCCACATTGCAGCGGCCTAAAGCTATGGGCAGGATGGCTCTTCCTGATATATTTTTATATTATCTTGCTGGTCAACTTCGATATCTTAGGTCCTGGTTGTTGGCGGATCCTCTGCCTGGCCCTGAGGCACATTTAGCATATCATCTACATATACCCAACTTATGGCCGGTTTTGGAACACCCACACCTGTATAGAGGTAGCTTGCTCCCAATCCATACATTGGCAATACAGGTCTGGCAGCGAGCTAAGCGGGTGGCGGCTTATACTGGAGTCCCTACTGAAACTCCGATATGGGATAACCCAGGTTTGACCGAATTATATGCCCTTCCGGATGCACGGAGTTGGAAACAGTTTGGAGTTACGTCCCTGGCTGATATTTATGATCAGGGCGTATTCCGCTCTTTCGACTCTTTGAGTACCCAATTTGGTATCCCTCGAACCCAATTTTTCAGGTTTCTCCAAATTAGACACGCCATGTCCACACAGTTTCCTCCACCGGCTGTCAGCATTTCCACATATCCCCTTATAGGGGTGCTCAGGTCTCAAGGTCCCCAGGGCCTTATCTCAGCATTGTATGCCCATCTTATACAGGTCAGGATGTCTCGTCTGGAAGCTCCGGCTCTAACGAAATGGCGCACTCTTATCCCTGCTCTCACAGACGAGACATTTTCTGACCTTTTGGAGTCGGCACAGTTTGTTTCCCCAGCCGCTAATAATAAGCTTATACAAGTAAACATTTTGAATCAAAGTTACTTGACCCCTGCACGTCTGCATAAAATGGGACGGCTACAACATCCTGGATGTTTACGGTGCACTGCTAGATATTGTGATTTTTGGCATATGATATGGGAGTGTCCTATAATTAAAGCATTTTGGACTGAGGTCGTGAACTTATTATCAGACATACTGGGGACCCCAATTCCATGTTCGCCTGAAATTTGTCTGTTTGGTATCCTGGATGAAGAAATATGGCCCCATCATACTCGCATCTTTCTGCGAGAATCCCTTTTCCTAGCCAGGAAGGCTATTGCCTTGCGCTGGATGGATCCTCGCCCCTCCTCCCTATCCATGTGGAGGAAACTGGTAAATTCCATTATCCCATATAATAAAATAGTATATAAAGGCAGAGGTTGCCCTGAAAAATTTCGGAAGGTTTGGGGCTCTTGGTCTGACTCACCTCTGACTCTATACACAGCCCCATAATTTCGTAATGCCCTGCACACACTCACTGCTTAGACGCAGGAAGGAGTGTCCAGTTTGAGTTGTATAGTATTTTCCTTATTATCTACTAAGTCTCCCTGGAGTTCCGCCATAGGAAGTATTTATTAGGATATCTTGTTTGTATATGTGTGGGGTTTTTGTATATGCCTTTGCACCCTACAGGTTGATTTGGACTCTGTGTTTCTTTCGGCTCCCTTGCCTGGATTCTCTCCTGGACGATTTGTATCTGATATTTACATCTACCATGGACTATGCAGCACTGTTTTGGTTCTTTTTGTCTAGTTTCTGATATGTCTTTGTACAACTTTTAGAATATGTCCTTTATTATTCCTTTTTAAGCTTGTACTATTGATGTGTAATTTGTTGTACGATTGTTCAATAAACCGAGTGTAAAAAAAAAAAAAGACATAATGAGTCAGTGTGCTAGTCATCAAAAACACGCAGCACGCTGACAAAGCACATGTTCATGTGCATGGAGCCTTATGGAAAATCAGTCAGATAAAAATGTCTCTGAGTTTTTCTAATGTAATACAAATTTACTAGAGATATTATAGTCTAGAAAAGTGGGATTTTTGTGTACTCACCGTAAAATCCTTTTCTCGTTGTATTCACTGGGGGACACAGCACCATGGGTATAGACCTGGTCACTAGGAGACAAGACACTAGGAAAAAGCAAAAGCTGTTGGCTCCGCCTCCAGGCTATACCCTGCCACAGCCACTGTGCATGAATCAGTTTGTACCTTAGCAGTAGGAGAGAGAGACACAAGGGAACATGGAACCAACAACCACCAACAATGCCCGAACCCAAAAAGGAACCAACACAGTTCGGGCAGGAACACTGAAAAAAACAAGGGAGGGATCTGTGTCCCCCAGTGAATACAACGAGAAAAGGATTTTACGGTGAGTACACAAAAATCCCACTTTCTCGTCTACTTCACTGGGGGACACAGCACCATGGGATGTCCTAAAGCAGTCCCAGAGGGTGGGAATAACACGGCCATGCAAACCTGTAATACTCAACCGCTTCCAGAAACTTACAACCCAAATTGGCATCAGCAGAGGCCACAGAATGAATCTGGAGAAACTTAGAGAAAAAGGATGGAGGCCCAGTGGGATACTTACAGACCTGGGAAGCATAAGCCTGATGCCGGAGGCCCCGGGAACTCCAACAGCTCTAGAGGAGAGAGCCATCACACGGGAGGCAGAGCCGTAATCTTAAATCGATAGGTCTCCCTAATCTCAGACCAAAGCCATCGGAAGATGAGAGCTCTGGAAGCAGGCAGGCCCTGGCAAAGGCACTCAGGGAGAATGAGCAAAGCGTCCGAACAAGAGAAAGGATCCGTGAGGAACAGTATACACGCAAATTGCCCGGGCAACAACCGGGCAGGGAAGAGCAAGCACTCACGTGGACACCTGGGGACCGAGCAGAAGGAGGGCAAGACCAAGTCCTCGAAGTGGAAGCAGGAAAAACACCCTAAGAAAAAAAGACTGTGGCAGACAGAGGAAAACCTTATCCTTGTGGAGGACCAGAAAGGGAGGCTGCCGAAAAAAAGGGGCAGCCAATTAGGGACCCCTGCGGATGGAGGTAATGGCCACCAGAAACTCATTCTACCAGGACAGAAGGCAAAAAAAAAAAAAAAAAAAAAAAGGATATCATAGGCTCGAAGGGGAGAACCTGAAGCACCTTAAAGATGAGGTTAAGATCCCACGGATCCAAGGGTTCCAAAGGAGCACAGAGTGGCACTCCTGTAGGAAAGTCTTTTAAAAAGAAAGAAGACTAAGACCTTGATCCAGACCAGACTGGAGAAGATCCGATGAGAATCGTTACTCTTCCAACGGTGGACGTAAGCCTTCCACGTTTGATGGCAGATCTAAGCTATCTGGAATTTCCGGGCCTTGAGTATGTTAGAATAACAAACTCCGAAAAAACCACGATGCCTCAAACCTCGGATTGAACAGCCACGCCGTGAACGCAGCTGAGTCAAGGTGGGGAGGAACAGCAGTCCTTGAGACAGCAGGTCGACCAGCAGAGGAAGAGGCCAGGAGCATCCGCCAACAGGAAAATGAGATCCACATACCAGACCCGGCAGGGCCAATCTGGTGTCACCAGGATAGCTTGAACCCCCTTGGTCTTGAGATTCTGGAGGACCCAAGGGAGAAGAGGAAGTGAAAAACCGAACTTACAAGAGCGCCAGCGGTGATGGCTCGAGGATCCAGAGACCTGGCAATTTAGCCGGGGACCTTGTGGTTCCGGCGGAGGCTAAAAATGTCGACGTTTGTCACACCACAGCGGGAGCACAGTGGATGGAAGATCTGCAGATAAAGCGACCCTCGCCCGGAGCATTATTTTCTCGACTCAAGTAGTCTGCCACCCAGAAAAAGGTTGACCACCGAAAGAGCTGGAACAAGGCGCTCCACCCAAGGAAGAAATTGTGAGGCTTCTAGTAAGGCTGCACGGCTCCTGGTGCCACGCTGAGGGTTCAAGTAGGCGACCATGGAGGAGAGGTCAGTCTGGAATGTGACAGATGTCCTTGGAGAAGAGAGGTCCAAGGAGTAAGGGCAAATAAGATAGCCCTGGGATCCAGCAGGTTGAACCAGAGGGAGGAATCGGCCCTGGACCACAGGCCCTGAACAATCAAAGCATCGAGGACCACTCCCCAGCCGGGGAAATTGGCGGCAGTGGGAATCACTTACCAACAGAGGGGAAGAAGGACTTCCCTTGAGAAATTCCTGGGGAGGAATATACACTAAAGAATCTCTCAGTGAACCAAGGTGGAAAGAGAACCAAGCAGATGAGGCTGTCCGGTGATTTGTCCCAGCCGGCCGTAATCTTCAAGAGGAGAGAACGACAGAGTGAATGAAAGGTACAGCCTAGATGGTTGAGGCGATCGTGCGCAGGACCCACATGCCGATTCAAAGACAGCAAGGAGAGTACCTCCAAAGGTGGGACACTCAGGATCTTGGCCTCCGGAGGGAGAATCACACCTTGGAGCGAGCAGAGGATCATGTCCCGGATTCCATGTGCTTAGAGGACACGAGACATCCTCATAGATGAGCCAGCAGAACCGGCGAAGAACATCCAAGGTGAACCACAAGCTGGTCAGATTGTCTGACCTGGAGGGGCTTCACCAGGAGGTCGTCAAAGTCTGAAAACACGGCAGCACCTCTGGCGCAGAGGATGGCCATGAGAGACGCCATCACTGAGGGAAAAAAAACCCCCGGTGGCAGAGGCCAGCCTGAAGGGGAGAGAGACAACTGGAAAGGTCAAGGATCCACAGCAAAAACGAAGAAACCGCTGACGGCACAGCGAGATGATGTAGATGGACGAAGAATTCGCCCATCTCCAGGGATGCCACCACAGACTGCATAGACTACAACGGAGCCTGCAGGCATGGAAGAACCTGTGGAGCCCTTTCAGGTCCATGATGGGACAGAGGAAGCCATCCTTCTAGGCGAATGGAGAACAGGTAAGAATAGTAACCCCAGATGCAACGGGAACAGGGACGCTGACTCCCTGCCGCTGGAGATTGGAGACAGCCTGGATTGTCCGACATAGCGAAGGCAAAGAGACTCCAGCGAAAACTGGAGTAGCCGGACGACACCGCCTCTCAGGCCCAGGCTCCAGACGTCCCGCCATTTGAGATGCCCAGAGAGGGAAAAAACTTCATGCCGAGGAGGCTAGGAAGAGGAAGACCTGGACGACCTAGTGCAGAATCGCCAGGGAGGCCTGGACTTGAAAGAAGCTTTCTGGAGCAGGAGAACGGCTGACACATAGGACGCCTCTGAGGGAGGAAGAATCTATTCCCCCGTGGCCTCAGGGATAAGCTTCTCGACGCCCTTAACAAAAAATTTGGCCCAGGACGACCTGGAAAGGGAGAAGGGCTGCGTTCGCCTTCTTGGAGGCGGACCCAGTATTCCACAACGGATCCCAACGGTATGGCAGATAATCACTGCATTGGCGGCCGCCTTAGCAGATTTGGGAGGCATCTCCAGTTATTGGGAAGCGTTCAGGATCTCAGAGACGAGCGGCTGGAGGGAAACTGCATCAGGGAGGTTTGACTGAAGCTGTTTGGCCCAGGAAAAGAAGGCCTTGATGACCCAAGAGGCAGCGAAGGAGAGCCGCAGGGAGAAACCAGCCACTACGAAGGCCACCCTGGTGAGGGAAGCCACCTTCTTGCAGCAATGCAATAGCCAGCATTTAGGGCAATGCAATGTATCAGTTCTGCATTGCATACAATACAACAGATGCGATCCGATCTCACTCCGAGGGATCACTGAGGTAGGCAAAATCTGCTGAAGGCAGACTAGAAGCCTTGGAGAGCCTAGCTATCATGGGATCCACCGTGGGAGGCTCTTAGTGATAGGAAGCGACACATGGGGCGGCTCGCTGACAAAATGTCAAGACAGGCCAGCTTGCGCTCACTAATTACTGATATCTAAGTACCGTGCGCTAACCGATTGCACCACTGGAACAACCTGCTTCCCTTGCCTCGGATGTTCATCATTGCCAGCCAGGGAGAGCTAGAGACGTGTGTCACAGCATAGCCTGGCAGAACTGCCCGAGCTCACCTTCCACTTGGAGACACACAGGTCAAGGGAAGGGATGTCCGATTTCCTAGTCGAAGACAGAGGATGGTCCAGGGAGAAGTCACTGTGCCCTCAAGATGATATCAAACATCCAGTGGCAGAAAGAGATGTCCACTTGAGGGGATGAGTCCGGGTCCTCAGAGATCTGTAGGGTCTCTATCGCATAGATGACTCCCGCGTAGCAGCAGATATAGATGAGCCTAGCTGAAGCTCCGAGTCGGAGTCAGAGGCGTCCCCAGTTAAATAGACCGAGCAGAGGGAGGAAGGTATCCGCCTGTCGGAGTGGAGCCGTGAGCTGAGTTCCTATCTGGGGAGTACCCAGAGGAAGGGGTGGCAGACCGTGAACCGTAGGAAGACTTCCTGGTCCTTTTGAGGCTCCTGGAGCTGCGACGGGAACTATGAGGGTGTCCAGGGAGATCCCTAGAAGCAGCCGACTGAGCGGCGATCTGGGAAAGCAGCCATTCCAAGTTTCCAGCACTGACTAGTTAAGTCTGGTAAGGACACCATGTCCAAGGTTAGGGAGGCCGCCCAATCCGGGGGGATGGAAAAACCGGAGAGGGGCCAGGAGGTTACTGACTGGCTGAGGCGGAAGGCAGAGAGAGCACATGGGCTCGGGCTGTCCGCATGGCAACTGTTTTTGATACAGCGGGTGCACGTATAAAAACGTGACGCAACCAGAGGGGGAGCCCAAGAAAATTAGGGTAACCCAGGGGGTTAGCCTACCAGACTGCAAAAGATGGCCGCTCACAAACTGCTGCAGCAAGGGTTCCGCAGGTGCAATGTCTCCCAGGGAACTGGGAAGAATCCCTGCTGTCCCAGCAAGCCAAAAAATAAATAAATAAGCCAATAAATAAATAAATTGAGAATATGAGGAGAGCAAAGCTCTTCCCCTGGTAAAAACAGGCTCAGTAGCTACTGGGCAGGCTGGATGGCTTGCCAGGACAGCCCCCTGGCCAATGGAAGGCCCTAGGCGGAGTCTGGGTACCAGAAAAGCCCGGGAAAGGGACTTGCCCGTTGCGGCCTAGTTCCCGGCCAGGCCTCGGACTCGCGTACAACGCGGCCGACTGCGAGGCACCGTCGGCGGCGCGAACTCCGGAGGTTCCGCGGAGGCCTGGGAAAAGGTACCGGGGGGCCAGGAAAGGGGGTCCCCACACGAGAGGGGGGGGAATCGGGTGCCCCCCCCCGACGGGGGCCGCTCGGTAGGAGCGACCAGAAAGCCCAAAAACGCCCCAGAAAAAAGGGGCTTATTTACTAAGATTTAAGGCCCAGTTCAGGGGAACCCTGTGATGCCCCCCCTAAACAGGACCCATACTATTGTCCCCCTGGGAAATGGCACTAAGGGGCTGAGAGGGCCTGAAGGGGAGGTGGAGAGGGCCTGAAGGGGAGATGGAGAGGGGCTGAGGTAACCGCTTTCGGGGGTGCGGCGAATGGTGAGTGGGGACTGGGTGACCGGCGAGGCTGCTCTTTTGCAGAGCGCTGCGCCCGCAGGAGGGTATGACTAGTGTGGCGTACACGCTGACTACCCCCTGCACCTGAAAGAAAGGTAAAAATAAAAACGATGCAAGACAGAAGACCTGAGTCAGGTCGTGTCTGCCTCCTATGACACTAGGTTTCAAACTGATTCATGCACAGTGGCTGTGGCAGGGTATAGCCTGGAGGCGGAGCCAACAGCTTTTGCTTTTTCCTAGTGTCTTGTCTCCTAGTGACCAGGTCTATACCCATGGTGCTCTGTCCCCCAGTGAAGTAGACGAGAAACTCAGATGCAGTCTGTTCCTATTCAAGTAATAGCAGCAGAACTATATAGTGGGGACACCAGGAAACCATAGCTCCGCTTGTATTACTTGAAAAGAGCAGCCTGCGCATTCTCCTAATCCAGTACAGTAGCTTCTGGTGCCCGGAGGCTGCGAGAGCAACTTATCTGTGGTCGTGGTGTTGGACCCTCACAGATCAGAGACTGATGACCTATCCGTTGCTCAGCCAATCACTGGTCATAGAAATGCCCATCAGGGCTAAGCATCATGTGCGTTGGGATGGACCATGAAGTGTTAACCAGCAGGCAATCTGGCCAGCATCAGAAAACCAATGGTGGGAGATAAGAGAGGCAAGTATTGCTTCTTTTATTTATTTTAACCCATTCTGAACTATTTATATAAAATTCTCTCCACCAGAAAATCCTTGCAGGCTAAGGCCACATTACAGATAAACTCCATTTTTTGTTGCAGATTTTGCAGTATTTTTTGATCCAAAGCCAGGAGTGTATTAACCCAGGCACTGGAAAAGCCAGTCCGTACCTACTATGGAAGAGTGGTTGCATATCTCTATAGGATGGAGGACTTTATCGCAGAACTTTAGGAGTGTTTTACCTGCACCTTGGGCCCCTGCATAGCTTTTCAGTACTCTGACGACACGTGGAGCGCTAACCTAAG
Organism: Leptodactylus fallax; assembly: GCA_947044405.1. NCBI lineage: Eukaryota > Metazoa > Chordata > Amphibia > Anura > Leptodactylidae > Leptodactylus > Leptodactylus fallax. The sequence goes on from CAMRHE010000270.1 coordinate 2,202,056, forward strand.
CCTGTCAGGAGGTGGCCCCTTCTCCACAGGTATGTTATGTTTTGGGTCCCGGGTTGTGGCCCATGCCCCGTTGCCACTGCTCAGCAGACATAGGTGCTTCTTATTCTCCAGTTGATAGGTGCATTATCCTGATTTGTCTCCCCTTTTCCCCCTCCTCCGCCTGTTTGTCCCCCCACCTTTTTTATCCCCTTAATTGTATTGTTCTGATATTGCTTTTGTTGGGATGCTGTGTTCCCCTATGTTTACGATTATTTTTGTTGGTTTCTATTAGAAAAATGAATAAAGTTAATTTGAAAAAAAAACCAAAAAAAAAAAAAACCGTGCAGCTTTTCTGCAATGTATGGCCTCCACTTTCACGATATACAGACGTGGACAAAATTGTTGGTACCCCTCGTTTAATGAAAGAAAAACCCACAATGGTCACAGAAATAACTTGAATCTGACAAAACTGAAATTTGCCAAACTATGTGTTGACAAGCCACAAAGCTTCTGGGAGAATGTCCTATGGACAGATGAGACAAAGATTGAAATTTTTGGCAAGGCACATCAGCTCTATGTTCACAGATGGAAAAATGAAGCATATCTTGAAAAGAACACTGTCCCTACTGTGAAACATGGAGGAGGTTCTGTTATGTTCTGGGGCTGCTTTGCTGCATCTGGCACAGGGTGTCTTGAATCTGTGCAGGGTACAATGAAATCTCAAGACTATCAAGGGATTCTAGAGAGAAATGTGCTGCCCAGTGTCAGAAAGCTTGGTCTCAGTCGCAGGTCATGGGTCTTGCAACAGGATAATGACCCAAAACACACAGCTAAAAACACCCAAGAATGGCTAAGAGGAAAACATTGGACTATTCTGAAGTGGCCTTCTATGAGCCCTGACCTAAATCCTATTGAGCATCTTTGGAAGGAGCTGAAACATGCCGTCTGGAAAAGGCACCCTTCAAACCCGAGACAACTGGAGCAGTTTGCTCATGAGGAGTGGCCAAAATACCTGCTGAGAGGTGCCGAAGTCTCATTGACAGTTACAGGAATCGTTTGATTGCAGGGATTGCCTCAGAAGGTTGTGCAACAAAATATTAAGTTAAGGGAACCATCATTTCTGTCCAGGCCTGTTTCATGAGTTTTCTTTTTTAAAAAATTCTGTTGAAGCATGGTTGAAAAGCAATGTCTGACTTTCATTTGTTCATTTTCATAGAATTTTTATATATTATTACTTTTGTCAGATTCAAGTTATTTCTGTGATCATTGTGGGTTTTTCTTTCATTAAACAAGGGGTACCAACAATTTTGTCCACGTGTATAATCAGAGTTTATATCCTAGTTTACTTTATCTCAGAAGACCCAGACCTTCGATACATAGATACTTACAGTGGGAAAAAAAAGTATTTAGTCAGCCACCAATTGTGCAAGTTCTCCCACTTAAAAAGCTGAGAGAGGCCTGTAATTGACATCATAGGTAGACCTCAACTATGAGAGACAAAATGAGAAAACATATCTAGAAAATCACATTGTCTGATTTTTTTAAGAATTTATTAGCAAATTATGGTGGAAAATAAGTATTTGGTCACCTACAAACAAGTAAGATTTCTGGCTCTCACAGACCTGTAACTTCTTCTTTAAGAGGCTCCTCTGTCCTCCACTCATTACCTGTAGTAATGGCTCCTGTTTGACATTGTTATCAGTATAAAAGACACCTGTCCACAACCTCAAACAGTCACACTCCAAACTCCACTATGGTGAAGACCAAAGAGCTGTGGAAGGACACCAGAAACAAAATTGTTGACCTGCACCAGGCTGGGAAGACTGAATCTGCAATAGGCAAGTAGCTTGGTGTGAAGAAATCACCTGTGTGAGCAATAATTAGAAAATGGAAGACATACAAGACCACTGATAATCTCCCTCCATCAGGGGCTCCACGCAAGATCACAAGAACGGTGAGCAAAAATCCCAGAACCACACGGGGAAACCTAGTGAATGACCTGCAGAAAGCTGGGACTAACGTAACAAAGGCTACCGTCAGTAACACACTACGCCGCCAGGGACTCAGATCCTGCAGTGCCAGACGTGTCCCCCTGCTTAAGACAGTACATATCCGGGCCCGTCTGAAGTTTGCTAGAGAGCATTTGGATGTTCCAGAAGAGTATTGGGAGAATGTCATATGGTCAGATGAAACCAAAGTAGAACTGTTTGGTAGAAACACAACTCGTCGTGTTTGGAGGAGAGTGAATGCTGAGTTGCATCCAAAGAACACCATACCTACTGTGAAGCATGGGGGTGGCAACATCATGCTTTGGGGCTGTTTCTCTGCAAAGGGACCAGGACGACTGATCCGTGTACATGAAAGAATGAATGGGGCCATGTATCGTGAGATTTTGAGTTCAGACCTCCTTCCATCAGCAAGGGCATTGAAGATGAAACGTGGCTGGGTCTTTCAGTATGACAATGATCCCAAGCACACCGCCAGGGCAACGAAGGAGTGGCTTCGTAAGAAGCATTTCAAGGTCCTGGAGTGGCCTAGCCAGTCTCCAGATCTCAACCCCATAGAAAACCTTTGGAGGGAGTTGAAAGTCCGTGTTGCCCAGCGACAGCCCCAAAACATCCCTGCTCTAGAGGAGATCTGCATGGAGGAATGGGCCAACATACCAGCAACAGTGTGTGCCAACCTTGTGAAGACTTACAGAAAATTTCTGACCTCTGTCATTGCCAACAAAGGATATATAACAAAGTATTGAGATGAACTTTTGTTATTGACCAAATACTTATTTTCCACCATAATTTGCAAATAAATTCTTTAAAAATCAGACAATGTGATTTTCTGGATTAGTTTTCTCATTTTGTCTCTCATAGTTGAGGTCTGCCTATGATGACAATTACAGGCCGGCCTCATCTTTTTAAGTGGGAGAACTTGCACAATTGGTTGCTGACTAAATACTTTTTTTCCTCACTGTAGATGTCTATGTAAATAAACACAACACCTCCATTCATAGGTGGTCCAAAGATTGTGGTGGTGGTCCAGGGATAAAAGGAACCACACCGCACCATTTATAATAATGTCCTATTAATTCCTAGCATATAATTCCCAAAATAGGGCTATAAAGAATGTCAAGATTCACAAAGCATGTGGAGTGTTGTATAAAAACATGCAAACCATCCACATGTACATTTTATATGTGGTATATGAGGATCTTGCTAATATATTCTACATAATATAGGAGGCATATGCACGTCTCCATTCAGGCATGCCATGCTCATTGCCTGTCACTACTATTTTATAAAAGGGACTGGGTGGAGCAGGAATGAGTGTAATCCTATTGCTAAAACAAACGCTTTATTTTTCCAGGCGTTGTGTTACACAGGAGTTTTCCATGTATTAATAAACATCAGTTCATATGCCACAGAACAACATGACTAGGCGCTAGGGTTTCCAGGTCTCATGATGACACGACTTGTGTTGTGAAGATAACCTGGTACGTTTCCGTGATATCACCTTTCAATATCAGTTTTGCTGTTGTCGTGGCAGGATGACTAGGCTGTAAAACGATACAAAATGCAGAAAAACGGTTATTATGGCAGGCAGATCAATATTACAGTATGAGCTCATGCATATGGCCACATGACCACAGCTCTGTACAAGTGTCTACATGTATTAAGCTGTAATATGGCACCCACAGACCTCTATGGGACCCTACTGTATCTCTTTTTAGGTCTGATTTACCATAATTTAGACATTTGGAGGATTTTTCTGCCAGATTTATTTAAAAAAAAAATCCTGCATAAAGTAATTGTGGCAAATGTACAGTAGTATTCTTTACTGCGTTTAGGGGTGATAGACCCTAAAATATAGCACTGTGTGTAGAATCATACACTGCACGCCAATGGCTCTATAGTATAAAGCCACAGGGACACTGGGCAACACTAAAGAAGGTCCTGCTGCCTTAGGCTCAGGCTACATCTCACAAAACACAGCTAAAAAATGCTGCGGAAACACAGTGGGAAAAACACTCAGCAAAAACACTTCTGTTTTTTTGCTGTTTTCATTTTTGCTTTTGACTCCTCTTAAAAGTTATTGTAAGTTTTTTTTTTTGAGTCTTTTTCTGCAATGTGTGGATGAGAATAAACAAAATCTCATTCACTTTGCTGTTACTGTAAAACATGTTTCTGCGACAGCCAAAAACGCTGGGTTTCTGTAACACTTATCCTTTGGGTACTTTCACATGATGGAAATTTTGTTGCAGCTGAAAATCAGTTCCAATCATCTGCATAAGGTTGCTGTGATAGCAAGGCAATCTCCTTAGAGGGTATGTCCGGGGAGTTTAGCTGATCTGGCGGACTCCTGATGATGGATCCGAAGGTCCAGCCAGGCCCGATCCCCAGGTCACGTGATCGGTACCAGCCCCCCTTCCTGCCCTCATCTCACAGGTAATTAATTACCTGTGCTATGGTCAGCCAGTCCCCATAGCAGAGGTAAATTACCTGTGAGATAAGGGGAGGAAAGAGGGGGCGGAGCAACCTGGGTGTCAGAACATGGTTTCCAATCAGGTGACTTTGGGGTAGGAACCGCTGGGTCCATCATCAAAAGTCTACTAAAGCAGGTAAATTAATCTAAAGTCCCCAGATCACCCCTTTAGGCCGGGGCCCCACGTTGCAAAAACGCTGCGATTTACAGTACCTGCAAAGTAGATGGAATTTTGACTAATCCCCTCCACACATTGCAGAAAAAAACTGAAGAGAAAATGCTGCGATTTCAAAAACGCTCAGGTTTCTGTAAATCGCAGCATGTCAATTATACCTACGGAAACGCTGACGTTTTCCGTATAGGTATAATAGGGGCAGAAAGTCCACAGAGGAAAACTTAGCCTTAGCCTAACCCTCTCTTGAGACCTCTCATCAAGGCAGCCACTACTCTGTTTCTCACTGATGAGAGGCAATAACCTTAAAACAGTCTGCAGGTAGGTGTCTCTTCCTTTTGGAGGAGTTACTCTGGCTGGGCTTGGTTCCAGGCATTGGTCTATAGGGAGCTACCTTCCAAAAGGTGGTGCTAGAGCAAGTTTTCCTTTTTCCATCAAGGGGGACTTCTTTGTATATTTTTTTCCCGGCTACCTGATTTTGTCACCTGGCATACAAACTTAGTCTGGACAGACATTTTAAGACAGACATACCCTTATCATTAAGTTTAGTAATATTTTTCAAGGATGAACTTTAGAAAGGGAGATAAAATGCCACTTCCATTAGAAACAGAACTCTATAATGAATACTATCCATAGGAAACCTAAGGTTATATTCACACATGGCAGATTTGTTGCAGAAATTTAGTTCACTACCTCATAATTGGTTTGTTTCTCCAAAATGCACGGACTTCTACAAGCTCCATTCAGGTGAGAAGGACAGGGGCAAAAATTTCTGCAAAAAAATCTGCCAAGTGCGAATATACTCTGTAAACATCCAGAGCTGGTTCTTGGTAACTTATATTGAATCAATGTGTATTAAAAGCATTTACAAACTAATATTCATCTCCTAGTCATATATTAAATAATACACCCCCTGCTGGGCATTATATAAACAGCACAACACGTCTTCTGTAGTGAGATTTGGTGCCACAAGCTGTTTAATAATGGAGATCTATTGATCCTATGGTGATTTGTTATACCACTTTATACTATACATTTTAATATGAGTGATATAAAATCAATGCTTAGATGACTACAAGCAATGAGTCTGAATATACGCTTAAAAGTATCTCCTTATACTGATAAATGATCCAATTGTTATTCACTAAGAGAAGGTGTGTGATATATAATGCATCCTTTTCAATGAATAATTCCAAATGTTAAACAGTTGTCTTCAGTAGACTTTCATCTAGGAGACTGCCCGGGGGTCCTGAGTTTTGGATTGAAGGGAGTCTTGCAGTGCATTCATTGTTACAGATTGTGATACAAATTAGGGGTACGCTGTGTCGCCAAATCCGTAACAATGAAGCAAAGTTTTCATATCTGGAATATTGATGGTGCAAGAGTTTCTCTATTTTTTTTTTTCTGCTGAATTCTTATCTGCTTATTATTTTTCCAATTTTATAAAGCTATAATAGGGTACATATTGTGGCCACAGTCCTGACACCACTTGTGGTTCTACTAATTTGCACTTAGATCAGTGATGGCTAACCTTTTGAGCTCGGGGTGTCAAAATTCGTACAAAAACCTAGCTTAACTCGGGTACCGTGTCACATCTTTTCATGGCCCCCAAACAGTTTATGACCCCCTTCCCCCCCTCACAGCATATGATCCCCTACTTATGGCCCCCACACAATTTATGAACCCCTTTTATACCCCCTCACCTGCAGTATATGACCCCCTTTTTTTGCTCCCCACCCCTACACAGAGTAGCGGCTGATAATTTTTACTCACCTGTCCACGCTCCAGTCCTGGCCGCCGTCCCCTGCTGCCTCCAGGGTGTGCTGTAGCCGAAGCAGAAGATCGCCAGGATGCTATACGTAGCGTCCTGGTGTTCTTCAATGTTGTGAAGTAAGTGTAGCATCACCTAGAGGGTTTATTTTGTGAGGTGCCGCCTGAGGTCATCACCTCAGGTCGCCTCATGGAAGGTGCACCCTTGTGGCTGCCACTTGGTTTGGAGAATGTGTGTCACTCAAAATGTCTTGATGTGTCACCTTTGACATGAATGCCATAGATAGTGTAGATATTTAGTCCAGAATCCATAATACAGGAAGGGACAATGCATGTGAATGGGGTGTTAAAATGTTCACACACTTTAGAAAAAAAAACATCAGTGAGTGTATTTCAGTATATGCTGCTAATTCTCACATTCGCTCCAGATTTTTGCAACATAACTTTTGCATCACAAGGTGTGAAATGCTCTGCAACACCCACAGCAAAATCAATACAAGCAGCGTTTGTTGCAGATTTAAAGGGGTCGTACCTTTGTAACTTTTTAAGTTACCCTCTATCGATTGGGATAAAGGACAAATTCATGATCAGTGGGAGTCCGAGCAGCAGCTAGAGTGTGTATCCATTTTTTCCACAGACCATGTGTATGTCAAAAGCATTTTCTTTTTTTTTCACTAATGCGGATGCATCACATGCATGTCTAGGGGTCCGTGAAAATAAAACAGACGGCATCTGCATATCATCTGTTTTGGATGGACCCAAAGACATTAAAAAGTACAGGAAATGTTAAAAGAAAAAAAGTGGATCTGTCCATGGATGTGAAATATGGATCAACCACAAATGCCACACGACCCCCAATGAAGCAGGGTAGAGCGCTGTCTGTGATTATCATGGACATCAATTGTCTGCAAACTGTGAACACGTGAATATGGCTTAAAGGGAACCAGTCAGATGTTTCTATCACCCTATACTGACTCCAGCATCAAGTAATGACCTTTCCTATGGTGCCCCTCACTAAGCTTTCTGCTGCTAAAAAGTCAGGTTATAAGCATTTAAAACCTTAGATTGGAATATGCAAATTTACCTTAACTAGTCACGGGGGTGGGGCAGCTTCTTCTAGTCATGCAGTTATCACACTAAATCATATCCTGTGAGGCCGGCAGATAGATAGTGTATCAGTCTGATGTCCGACAGAAAGGGACCTGTCAGTCACGCTGCACAGGGCATAATTTAGTACGATAACAGCATGACTAGATGAAGCTGCTCCCGCCCTTGTGACTAGTTACAGTAAATTTGCATATGGCGATCTAAAGTTTTAAAAGCACATAACTTTTGAGCAACATAAATCTTAGTGAGGGCACCATAGGAAAGGGTATTACTTGATGGTGCGCATAGTGGGTTCAGTTTAGGGTGAAATACAAACACCTGACAGGTTCCCTTTAAGGCTCAAATACCTTTGATGATGAAAGGGAAGGTAGGAGGGGAATGGAGAAAACTGCCCCAAAAGCACCAGGGAGAAAGCTTGTATGTAAACTGTGTAAATGGGAATTCATAACTCCGAAAACACCACACAGGGTCCTTTATGGGAAGGCTATGTGCACAGGACCTAGAACTAAATTATGGCCACTGTAAAGAATTGACATATCTTATTTTCTGGGTATGACCAAACTTCCTCTCAGACTTTACATACATCATATCCAGCAGGGGGTATCCAAGTAATAGATACGGTTTTCCGCTGTCCAGCATCAACCACAGCCTTCACTGGTTCTATGGTGAATCCTTTCTGTAGTAAGAGTTGCATGTTATCCCAGACAAACTCTACATTCTGAAAACAGAGAAAATCTAATATTATAAGGTAACTGCAGTTATATACCGTAGTACTGCGCATTAATGCAGCAACCTGATCATAGAGCCGTGCCGTTTTTATAACGTATTTGCAAGAAAAATTACATTATATTAAAGCAGAAAAATATGTTACTCTTTCTTCATATCCGTGAAAAGAATATTTTAAGTGTGAAAGCTAAAAAACATTCAGTCTACTGAGGAGCCATTTTGCATGTTTAAAAAAAAAAAAAAAAAAAAAAAAAAAAAAATAAATATATATATATATATATATATATATATATATATATATATACACTTAGCCAAGATTTAGACTGACGCCCCACGTGTAGTAAACCGCAGCGTTTTACAGTTCCATCAACACATTGCAGAAAAATACCTGCAGCGGAAATGCTACAATTTCCAAAACTGTAGCTTTTTTGGAAATCGTAGCATATCAATTATACCTAAGAAAATGCTGGCGGTTTCCATGTAGGTATAATTAAAGCAGAAAGTCCACAGAGGAAAACTCGCGATTCGAAAAACCGCGATGTGTTTCTGCCGCGGGTTTTCCATCAGTGCTTTTTGGCTGTGGCTTGCAACGTGGGGCCTTAGCCTTACAGAGGAACCTGAGGGGGAAGACTGAAACAGATTCCTCTTCAAAATCCACCATGTGCACCCCGAAACATGTTATAAAACCTGTGTGCAATGAAGGACAGTGTTTTATGCTCCTGACCTTTCCTAGATAATTTCAGTGAAGGAGGACAAGGATGAGCTAATGTCTCACCAACTATCAGTATGAGCAATTATGGAACTGAATTGATATCCAATTACTATTATTAAGTCTAATTATAGTCATGGTAGCAATATTAATAAATGTAAAAATTCTACATTAGATTTTGGCCTTGGAATAAACAGTCAATAATAAAGCCTTATGCATCATAGGAACTAGTATATGTGACGGTGTACGCTGGATTAATAAATCACAGGAGTCTCATGCTAGGGCCGTGTGCTGCTTGGTTACACTGGATACATGTTCCTTGACTCCTTTGCTCCCCAAACAATGTGTTTGTTTACCTTTTTGGCAGAAGATAATAATGTACGTATGCAGCCAATGTACAGCGCTCTGACAGCTGGCCTCATTTCATCCTCTGTCTGGGTACACTGAAGGGTCAGAAGAAGTGTACGCACAGATTCATCCGATTCTTAAGACAGAAACATGGCTAAATAAGTCATTGTTACACTAGAACTAGTGAATTGTACAGCGATGATGTTATACATACAGTATGCAGCAGTGCATTACAGCTCGGTCTACAAACCATATACTACGTATTAGTATAACATATTCCCAGCATTGTGTGTTTGCAAAAAAAACAAACATGACGTTGGAAAGCACAGTTTTTCTATATGCCCCACGCACAGCCATTTCAGAGATGATGTCTGGCAGAGATTGCTATTGACGTCAATGGGGATATTAGACTTAGGCCCCCAGTCTCAAGACAGCTAGGGAATTAAAATATATAGAGCAGAACATATAAAATGCATGAATTATGCAGGAACTGGCACAGACTTTCGTACAATGTGATAAAAAGCAGTGTCGAAAAGTGTTCCCATTATTAAAATAACATGAACACATACATTTTTTTTAATATGTTCTTAAAGAATTTCCAAAAGTCTAAAACATTAAAGGGGTTATCCAGTTTTCACTATTGATGGCCTTTAAGGACAGGCCATCAATATTAGATCTTGAGAACTGGGTTTCCCTGACCCCCGTCATGTGGCCACTGAAAATGAAGACATGGGTTCCTTCATTCATGTCTATGCTAGCAGGCATGTCCTGTTGATATGCCATAAATGTGTAAAATGGGAATAACCTTGTAAGATATGCCAAGTCTAAATTTTGGTACCAGCCAGTGTAACGTTAGACAAAAGTGTCTAAAGATGCACCAAATTTATCATCTTTAGATTTCTTTGTCTAACTTTACACTGTTTAAATATTACATAGGATTTTGTTCTTTTCCAATTTTTTTTGCATATTCATTTTTATAAGAAGTATCTTTACAGGGAGAACTAAACATACCTTCTTCATTTACTGGGACTATGCTGAGAGATTCAGTGGGAACATCCATAGGATCGCCTCCCTCAATAAACATGATGTGATTCCTTGACGCTCCCTTTAAATGGATGGTGTGAGCTATGTGCTGTGGAGACAAAACAACAGGATGAAATACACAGCTAACTCCTCTAAAACACCCCGTACCGTTGCTTTACACCACTCCATCTGACTCGGTATTGTGCTTGGTAAGTTAAATCTTGTATGTAGCTACTTGGCCATGGAAACCTATGCCATGAAGTTTTTGTGCTGATGTTAATAGCAGAGGAGGTCTGAGGCACATTTATTAAGCTACTATTAATTAAACTACTATTAATTAAATTAATTAATTATTACTATTTATTAAGCTACTTGGTATTTTTTTCTGCCCTGGGCTTTATGGCGCATTTGCACCCTTCTGTCCAGATGCTATGCTGCCCTCGCCACTTTTGCTTTTTGTTGAGGAAAGGAGGCGTGGCCTAAGTGGAGATCGTGGCCTAACGTGGGGCCTCAGCCTAAGAAGGCTCTCAGAGGCTACTTTTGGGTAGGGTTTCTCTTGGTGAGAGATCATTGACTGCTAGACATGCCTCTATGATGCACTTGAAGACATTTTGCCAAGTTGACAGGCTTTGAAAGGGAGTGACTTTTTGGACCGAGAGAAGCAGAATGGTCATTTTAGCAATGCCCACCATCTAGGCTATTTTGACCTAGCTGTTACGAGGTGTTGGGAGCAGTGGTTACATTAGGGTGTGCATACACTGTGAACAGGCTCAGACAAGCCATCATGAGTCAGGATCAATTGATCCGCCAACAAGCATGAGCAGCTCCCACAGTTTCCTTGTCCACCATCCAGACACAGGAGGCACCTTCATTACACAACCCTGGCTCTGCCCGGACCAATCCAAGGTGCTTAGCAGAAGGAAATTCTGTGCCATGGCACCTATTATAAAATTTTCCCAATAAACTTCTTTTGCTGTAATATTGTGATCACTAAGGGTAAATTCACATATATCAGTTGTATCAGTATCAGTTTTCTTGTCATCACAACTGATACCAAAACAGATGAAAAAATGTAATCATTTGTCATCAGGCTTTTTTACAAATTTCTACTCCAAAACCATAAATTATCATCAGTGTTTACCATGATGGTCCACGAGGGATGATGGACTGCTGAGACCAATAGAGTAGGGGTACTCAGCTACTTTTAGTAAAGGTCCATTGACCGGGGTCCGCTATCAAGTAAAGGTTTGAATTGAACAGTGGCTGAACATATGTAGTATTTATGGTATTTTTTGGACAAAAAGGCGCTTCTGACTATAAGACACACCCCAGGTAGACAAGAAAGATTAGGAAAAATTATTTCCTAAAGTGGCATTATATTGTGTGTGTGGGGGGCAACTAACATGGCATTATACTGTGTCCAGGAGGTACTAATGTGGCATTATACTGTGTCTGGGGGCACTAATGTGGGATTATACTGTGCTGGGGGCACTAACATGGCATTATACTGTGTCCAGGAGGTACTAATGTGGCATTATACTGTGTCTGGGGGGCACTAATGTGGGATTATACTGTGCGGGGGGCACTAACATGGCATTATACTGTGTCCAGGAGGTACTAATGTGGCATTATACTGTGTCTGGGGGGCACTAATGTGGGATTATACTGTGCGGGGGGCACTAACATGGCATTATACTGTGGGTGTTGGCACTAAGGAGCATTATATGTTGGGTGGGGGTACTAAAAAGCATTATAGGGTGGGTGGGGGCACTAAGGAGCATTATACGGTGGGTGGGGGTATTAAAGAGAATTATACGGTGGGTGGGGGCACTAAGGAGCATTATGATGTGAGTGGGGGCATTAAGAAGCATTATGCTGTGGGGGGCTTCTTCATAGAACGCCGGGTGTTGCCGAATCCATCTTCAGGCAGTACCCTGCGCAAAGAAATTTTAAAGGAGCCAGAAGGAAAAGCACTGCAGGTAGCGTTTTTCCATCCGGTTGATGCACAGATCTGGCGCCACGCTGGAGGGAAACTGATAGTAACGCCATGCATATGTGAACGCAGCCTTACATATATCATCATTCACACTGTGAAAGTTTCACTCTATTACAATAACGCCTTTGTGGTGCACTATTTAGTGACATTTTCGCTATTTTCTTTGCTTTTATCCTGGAGACCTCTCCGCAGAGTACAAATAACAAACAGGCAGATCTGATAATGACTAGATCACGACCTGAAATTCATTAGGACTGTACAATAAGTCCAAGGTTTGCTTAAACAGCAATTGGGTCAGTGTCAGGGACATTATGTATTTATGGGTAATTTCATGTTGGTACAATAACAGTGTCACATAATATAGGACTAAAGATGAAAACTGGGACACACTTGATGAAGTGTATGTAGCTGTAATAGATGCATGTGTATTGTCTATATATTTTCAGTTTATATGTGCATCTGTCTATGCTCTTTTAATAAAAATAAAAATGACCCAGATAGGTTTATGGCTTACTTCCCCAGAAAAAAGAGAAGAGTCCATAATGTGTGTTGTTTCTCTTACCTTACCGAAGAGCTCCACCGTGAGGATATCTGAGTATAACACGCTCTCGTGGTCTGGTGTGAAAGACACTGTGAAGTCTTGTGATTTTTCAGGTTGGATGATTCCCTCTACAGGAGTCACACTGAAAACGCTACGTCCATTGTAATTCTGTGGGCCTGCAATAGCAGAATATGAAACACAATCTGGATTAATATCTATTCAACAATTTACCTATCTGGATTAATATCTACTGATCTATCTATCGATCTATCTATCTATCATCTATCTATCTATCTAACTACTGATCTATCTATCTATCTATCTATCTATCTATCTATCTATCTAACTACTGATCTACTATCTATTTATTAATCTAAAATGGAAAAACACAGAACAGTGATATAGAATTTAGCTCTATATCTTGGAGCATGCTCACATAATAAGAAATGTCACACAAATATAGAAGATAAAATATTATATCTATAATGTACAACAGATCAGACCAAGCCTAGATTGTCAAAGCTCTCTCTATGCTCTAGATACCTATGGCAGGTCCAAACAGGTATAAGTACTATGCCAATATCCTACAAAATATCAAACCACGCAGGGCTAAGATATTACTCACAGAATCAAGTGTTTCTCGAACATATGGTGTTCGTATATATAAATGTAGGACATGCTTTATTTTTTCATGGATTGGACATAAGGGTCTGTCTTCATGGACCCGACTCGCCTACTGAGTCAAAGGTCCATAAAAAATGGATACCAAATGATCAAGAATGAGCAGAGTTGTGTGAATATAGCCAGACACTGTGGTCAAAGGATTTCAGGGCTTTGGATGCGTGTGGTCACCCTACTGCCAGTCTATGCCCTAAGCCTGCGTTTACACTATGCTTTGTGGACCTGTCTGCAACCTGCTGTGAACCATTGATCCATGGTTTATAATGATTTCTCTTTCAGTGTATTATTTTGATTTTAGCATAAAGACTAAGAAGACATGCGGACCCTTGACGCAGGTTGCAAGCTTGCGTATTTTGGCCAAAATAGCTACTAATACCTCATGGTTATTAACTTATTCTCTGCATGATGCTGCAGGCCATGAAATACTGGTTGAGAGAAAACAGGGTGGTGGTACTACTGGGGTGTGCGCATAAAAGTATGGTCATCACTAATAGGCTGTAAGCCAGCATTGTGAATCTTACATTATGAGGTGCCTGGCAGCTTATATAAGCCTGCATTTGGAATACTAGGCATCCGCACCCTCATGGATTGTAGACTTGTCAGTGGAGCAGCCTCTACCATTTACCATTTGGGCCTGTCTGCGTCCTGCTGTGAACCACTGCTTCATCTGACATCAGAGAAATGTGGCCTCTTTTTTTTTTCCATGATATGATTTATAACAATATCTCTTTCAGTAAAGTGTTTTCATCCCCCACTGTCCTACAAAATATCAAATCACACAAGATTAATGGATTACTCACTGTGGTGTCCTCAAACCATGTGGTGTCCATAAAAATATAGGACATAATTTATTCTTTTACAGATTGTATACATGGGTCTGTACTCATGAACCTAACTCTCTTTTGAAGTCAATGGCGTCCATTAGGAAAATGGATACCACATGACCAAGAATTGGTATAGTATTGTGAACTTAACCTAAGGGTAAATGTGGTTAAAGTCGTGCGAGAGCAGAGCTTTGGGTGCATGGGATCGTCCCACTGTCTATCCATGCCCTAAGCCTGTGTTTACACTGTTCTTTTTTTTTAATTAAGACCTCCATGCTTTTTTATTTGCAGTAATAAGCAGCACAATTTACTACGCTTTTCAGCTGTGTAGCACATTTTTATTATGCCAGTAAACCAGATGTTTCGATTCAATGGCCATTACCTTACAACTGAAACTATGCTCAGCATTACTGCAATTCTAAAAATCATACAGATCTTATTAAAAAAGCACAGTGGAAATCCAGCCTATTGTTAAGGCCCCATGTTGCGGAAACCAGTGTTTTTTGTTGCAGATTTTGCTGCGGTTTTTTTGAACCAAAGTTAGGAGCGGATTTAACAGAAGGGAAATGTCAAAGAGCTTCCTATATAATTTCCATTCCTTTTCAAGCCACTCCTGACTTTGGCTCAAAAAACAGCAGTAAAATCTGCAACAAAAAAACGCTGCGTTTCCGCAACGTGGGGTCTAAGCCTAAGACTGCATTCAGGCAGTGAAGTTGGGTGCAGTTAAACACAAATCAAACACCAAAGTTTGTTTTTTTTGGATTTACAGGTGAAACATATTAAATAAAAGTTTCACCTGAAATAAAAAAACATTTTTTTTTAGTGGATTTGAGGTGGTTTGAAAGGGATTGTCCAGGATATCAGATTTTATGACTCATCTGTTCTGTGTAGTACAGGCAATGGAAACAGCCCTGTGCAGCAGCAGAAAGCTCTGGTCCCTGTATAGTGGCTGGCTGCTGTCACTCCAGCTCAGCTACAATTGACTTCATTGGGAGCTGAGCTGCAGTACTGGCACCCGGCCACTATACAAGACATGGAGCCAACCGATTCCGGCCCTTGCTGTGTATAGTACGGGCACAGAAACGGCTCCATACCCAACTGCACCATCTGAATGCACCCGTAAGAATAAATTTACACCACATAATGAGATTTTTTGCACACATTTGGCTAGTGTGCATTGAGATTCCATAGCCCAATCTGTATTGAAAAAACAGCAAAACAAAAAAAAATAAACGTAGTGGTTGTCAATGGCAGACATAGCCAAATGGTTGCATACGTCTGGTCAAACATACATCATTCATTTAGCTTAACTCAGAGCACATTGGTGAAATCTTTCATGCGCTTTCTTTGCCAAATCCAAATGATTGCTTTCGGGCATTCATACTCTGAAACAGGATGTAATACAAAAACACCTGCTGCAGTAACATGCTCCTGCGACTTAGTTCATGATGCGGGGAATGAAGCAGTGGCCAGCCAGACGTTTCCCCTGCAGCGGCCAAAGCAGATGAATGGCCAATCCTATAAAATAATACATGAACAGTCTGAGGTTGCCAAAGCAAAAGCAGCTTCTTGTTAGCGGCTCTGCACTCAGGATCATAGAGGTAGTTTCGGAGTGGGTACTCCTACCCTATGATGTCCATATGCCCTCGTATGCATGTCCCAATGGATATCCCTTTTAAGTATCGAGTATAGGTGTGTTAATAAACATTGGGGCAGTCTTATGAAGACTGGTATTATGAACGACAGTCTTCATAACCCCATCGCTGCCAGAGGGTGCACCTCATTTATGATGAGACGCACGCCTCCTCATACATGATTCACACTCTCCACTGGACAGAGTGCCTGGAGGGGAAATGTCAGCTCATAGCTATATTCCACTTCATTTATGCCAGATTTCTGGTTTAAATGTTGATAAATCTGGCAGGGCCAAAGGCCCCGTTCCCTGCCTACTCTCACCACAACTTCTTTTGGTGGAAGTGGGTGAAAAAGTAAAAAAGTTGCAATTTTTTGTGCAAATTAGCAGTTTGCACAAAAAAAAAAAAAAAAATTGTGACTATGCCTTGTACACACACAAGAAATAATAAATATGCCCCATTTGACTTAAAGGGATTTTTTGGGACTATAATATCGTGGTGCATATATTCAGTTGTTTGAGGGAAGTCTGTGCTGGGATTCAGACCCACACTGATGAGATCCTGAAGGCCAGCAAATCTCCTTTACATCTCCTTAAAGGGGTTAGGTGGGGAATAATAATTTGGCAGTACACCCTGGTCCCTTGTCGCGCTGGGGATTTTATTTGCACAGTGCTGCAAAAGGCTGGGAGTCTCTGCCTCCTTTCCTGGCAATCCGACGCTCGGTCACATAACTGACCCTTCTCTACACAGTGTAGGAGTAAAGCACGGTCAGTCATGTGATCCAGGACTGGAGAGGCAGAGAGACTTCTGGCACCACTGTGAGAATGTAGGTTGTGGCTCAATGGCTGACCAGAGTGTATATTATTAGTTTTCCTTATATGATGCAGTGAGTACAATGGCCGAAAATAATAATCCCCACATAACTCCTTTGCTGGGGCCCCATGTGGCATAAACGCTGCAGTAAAAACTGCAGTGTTTTACAGTCCCTGCACAGTGGATGGGATTCTAGTGAATCATATCCACACATTGCGGAAAACCGTTGCGGTTTTGGAAATCGCAGCATGTCAATTATACCTATAGGTAAACCGCCAGCATTTCCATAGGAAGCAGAAAATCCGCAGAGAATTTCTGTGAAAGGCGCTGTGGGAAAAACCGTGGGTTTTGCCGCAGCGTTTTTTTGCTGCAGCCCACTACTTGGGGCCTTAGCCTTAAGATGAAATGCTACTTACCGACACAACTGGCTGATGATTTTTGTGAAGTAATAAAAGCTGGAAGTCTTTGCATTTCTTCATACTGGGTCACTGACAGACTCCTCAGTTTGATGGAATAATTCACAGGCACCGGGGATGTATTTTGCAACTGTAACAAAAACACATGTATGTTAACTCACCTAACCAATCCTATATGCTATCATAGAAAAAAGAGAAACAGAAATCAGAGGCCTCTTTATGTAGTAGAGGAACTAACGTGACTTTTATACTGTGCCCTCTTGGTGAAATTAGTGGCCAACCTGAAAGAAATACTGATAGGTGAGCTGGAAGAAGGTAGCACACAACTACAGGGGCAGACTACACAGATTTGTATGTAATCTGTAACCACAGAGACACATGGCTTTGCATAGGAGCTGTGTATACAAAACGGTAGAATTTATTAAATAAGGCTACGTTTGATTGTAAAGTCCGTTGCTCTGATCTGTCATAGGATGAGAGTAATGGACTTTAGTGGAACTGGAATGACTTATGTAGATGGAGTCCCCTCCATGTGCATTCACTCTAGGGTAAAAAAACATGAGATGCTTACTTCTATTATGTTTGCTTAATTTTCAGAAGGAAGAGAAAGTCCTAATAAAAAATGGAAGACAGTAGGGCATATTTGGGCAGATGCATTATGCCTTGTACACCAGTTTTCTGGCATACAAGGCATAAAAAAGTTGCTGCTACAAGCTAGTATAGAATTCACTGCAGATGCACGACCCAGTGAAGGGGGGCCTGATTTATGAAGAGGCGCGTCCCTCCTCATAAAGGAGGTGCACCCTCCACCAATGCAGGGGATAAGAATACTGGCATTGGCAGCCTTCATAAACCTCCCCCATTGAATCATGGTTATTTGCAAGATTGCTATATTCTATTGCTATTGTACTGTTTTGAATGAAAGGCAAATATATGTTATGTCTTTAAATATATACGGAATATCTTCACTTCATTGTAATTCCACAATACACATTTTCGCACTGCATAGTGAAAAGGCGCAGGTGTTTAAAGACAATACCCACAGCTGTGTACGCCGAACATTGCATTATTTAGATGTACACTTTACCTTAAATGTTGATGTAGCGCTATCCTTAGCTAAAACATAGCCCATGTTTAGTATTCCCGCTTCCAGTGAACAGGACAGGGAGGGAGCTAAACCACGTCCCTTAATTCCCAATGTTAGAGTCGCTTGTCGGGTGCGCACCTCCAGATTTTCAAAGAACTAAAAAGACCAAAATACAAGATAACTGGTGACTATGTTAAATCCTAAAGTTTTTCTGTCTGCTGCTTACAATCACAATGCAAAACTGTGTCCACAAACCCTATACAGTGATGCACACAGTCCTAAGTAGTCAGTATTATTGACCCATTGTATATCTGTGAGCTGCTGTATGTTACATCTGTAAGGCATCATATTCTCCACTATGGGACCCTTATTAAAGTAGTCCATTATACAGCTGTGTGTATGAGTCCTAAGGTCTTACAGTCCATAGACTGCAATACAGAACTGCAGACCATATGATAATACTTCTATAGCCCATAGAACATAAAGACTCTGCATAGAAAGAAGGGTTGTATTTGGTCAAAACCAGGAGTAGAATTTAAAGAGAGTCTGTCACCGGTACAATCCCTATTAAACTAACTATAAGCATGGTCAGACAGCCGGGGGTTCACATGAATAAAACACTTTTCTCCTTCACGATCGTTGCCTTAGTTGCTGACATTTTAGCTTTTCCCTGATATGCTAATAAGCTTTTTGGTACAACAAGGGTGTCACCATTTCTCTCATCACACCTAAGAGCTATATTTTCTAGTGACTATCCCCCCATCCCTGCCCGGTCCTGTCAGTCTCGGAGGTGGCGCTATGGCGTGATGAGAGCAATGGTGACGCCATCCTTTTCGCCTCAGACAGCAGAAAGTCTAGATGCAGCCCTGGCCCGCCCCCAGTGCACCAACTGCCTCATTGACATAAGATGTTATATCTATGTTATTTATCAGTGTAATGTTCTCTGTATCACGGTGGTGAATATTCTTGGGGGCATGTGGTAGACACCTTTAAATGTATGCAAGGGATTTGGAGCTCTATTTCCGGAAATTGGAGTTACGACCCCTATAAAGGCATAGTGACAAATCAATCCGCACAGAATGTTTTACCTAAAAAAAAAGTATTTAAGGATTAAAATCCACTTTAAGCCCAACACTGTTACCTACTGTTACCTCGGTCTTAAGAATTGGTGTCTGAAGACTTACAGTTTTGTCTTCCTCAGGTGAAAAGGCAATGAGAAGAAGACATTTCGCTCCAGGATCCACAATACCGACAGGATTGAGCAAGACAAAAGGACCACAGGAATTAAAAATAGAGAAGCGAGGCTTGGAGAATAAAGGGTCAAGGAACATAATAGATGTCAACAACAAGTCTTCTACTTTTACAGGCAATGCACTTATCTGTAAAGAGCTTCAAGCTCTGATAAAACTGAGCTGCTGCAGTTAACCCTTTGCAGTGCTGTTGAAAAACATACTCAAAGTAATTGTACAACGCTGGTTAACACATTGAACCATCATTTTCTATGGCCTTATACACATGCTCATGTAATATCACAGGCCACAAAACTAGTAAAGGTCCTATTCCTGTCCGTTTTGCAGCCTAGGTCTACTACATGAAATGAATGGGTTCGTGAAAGGCATGTGCTGTCCGTACCATTTTTCCAATGGACCTGTTGATGCACACATCTGTATGCATGTGCCCTAAGGAAGAGAGACCCATCTCAGCCGTTTCTGGGATTTTGCCCCTCAACAGTGTAGAGCAAGGTCTGTGTTAGAGTTTTTGATATAGGTCTAGTCATATATCCTTTCTCCTTTTGAAAAATTCAAGTTGGCACAGAAACTCTTAAAAGCCATACAATGCTACCTGAGGTATGCAAAGTAGCTATCCGATAGGAAGCAGCATAACGGTATATCTAGTGCCACCTATCTGGGGTAGCCACCCTCTGCATGATGAGAGGCAATGAAAAGTTATGAAAATAACTATTACCTGTGGGGGGATGAATAGGACATTATTACCTATTGGGGGACTGTTACCTGTAGGGGGGCATATTTAGGACACTATTACCTATGGGGGGATAATTAGGACACTACAGGTATTACCTATGGGGGAATAATTAGGACACTATTACCTATGTGTGGGCTATTACATGTAGGGGGAGATAATTAGTGCACCCACACACATAGGTAATAGTGTCCTATTACCTATTGGGGGACTGTTACCTGTAGGGGGGAAATATTTAGGACACTATTACCTATGTGTATTAGCAATATGTTAACATCAGCCTTGGTTGGTTGCCTTCAACAGGCTATAAATGTAACTACACATGACTGTCAGACGACATTTATACAGTCGCAGAATTACTAACGGCCCTCTGAAAACGACCATAAGGCTGATGTGGCCCTGGGCGAAAACGTGTTTGACACCCCTGCTCTAGACCATCTCTCTAGAAGACCACTTTTACATGCAATTTGGGTGCTTGTCTCAAAGAGGTTTCACTGTATCTATACCAGCTGTCTGCTGTAAATACATGGAAACATTTGGTGGCTAAATTTTGCAAGACAAATTAACTGGTGGAAATAATGGCAGAAATCGGGCATCTGGGCGCATATCAGCAAAGCTGACAGAGCGCTATATAATCCTGCTGATGTCAGAGGGCATAAAAGGTCCTCTTTAATAATTTTGGCGCATTTCACTCCGAAAAAGCCATTTATTTCTAAGATAGGCGTACGATAGACCAGTCTTAATTAGGCTAGTTGCAGACGACCGTGGGTATTTTGCGGTCCGCAAACTAGTAATTAGTCTTCAGTTTTTGCGGACAGAGTGTCTTCAGTGTTTCTTCAGCATCAGTGATTTATGTCCGCAAAAATGGACAGAGTGTCTTCAGTGTGTCATCAGTGTGTGATCTTAGTTTGCGGATCCACCATAAAAAACACAGGTGACATCTAATGATATCTCTAGCTTGTCCGTGAAAACATACGGCACCCTGATGACAAACTAAGTACATCAGTGTGCCGTCCTAAATTTTTTGTCTCCCATAGGCTTCTATGGGTGAGTCCGTTCTGCAAAAACTGAACAGAATAGGACATGTTCTATCTGACGTGGTGCGGAATCACGGCTCGCTCACTGATCAGTGAAAAATATAGTCGTTTGCATGTACCCATAAAAATGAATGGGTCAGTGTGCAATCTGCGAAAAAAAAAGGATAGCACACGGATCTCGCCCACGGTCATCTGCAACTGGCCTAAGTCAGATAGAGTATCATATTATGGTTAAGTGGGAATTTTTTAATTTAAAAATTGCTCAACTTTATAAAAACATTGGGGGGGTCCTTACTACATTTTGCTCTGGGGCCCTATATCTGTTTAAATCCCTGGGTCACATGTACACACTGAAAAAGTGGAAAAGTATTGAATATCTATGAAATCTTTGAACTGGTAAAGATGTATGTTTCTTCAGCTGTATATACTAAGCTGTTACTATGTAAAACTAATGATGAACATATAATGTATAAATAGGAACAGCTGCGGGAACAATAAGAACTTATAAATCAAAGGGGACTGACCCTCACATACAACATGAGCTCTAATGGTTTGCGACTTCAAGGATACTTCCACAGGCTCAGAGGAAATGTTTTGTAAAGTTACTCTCTTTACCACTCGCTGACCTGCAAGAAAAACACATAAAAGAATATTTCAAGCACACAAATATCAAACACTGAACTACTTTTTTCAGACACATGCAAGAACTAGAGCCTCTCTTGGCTATAATATTGTTCCAAAAAAGTTGTATTTAGCCATCATGGCACCCATGGCAGTTTATTTATAGAGTGTATAGTGAAGCATACAGAGGTTCCACCATGGACTCCATATGGTGGCATGTTCTGGGGTATAGCAGGTGTGGACCCACTGCTTTGTAAAAGACTTGACTTGGGACTAAAGATTGGAGTGGGGCCTAAGAGATTCCTTGGTATTCACCTTTTAAAATGTACCTAAACTCTCAAACAACTTTTATGGCAGTATTTGTGTCATTAACCCCTTCTCGCTATTACGTCATGCTGAAAGTATAGTTAACACTTAGCGCCGTAATAGTACGGCGTTGTAATGAAACAGGCACAGGAGCTGTACCTGTGGCATTACTCTCAGGACTTGGCTGTGCTACACATAATATCTTCTGACTCTGGCGGATTAACTCCCTGGATGCCGTGATCAATAGCCATCATGACATCCAGGGGGTCGGGTGTCACTTTAAGGTTCGGATAGGACAGTAAGTGCAGCAGGGTCCCCAGATAGCACTGCAAGTGGTTAAAACAGGACTCCAGCTCAACTGGTAAACCGTGACAGGGATGCTCCACAGGATGCTGTCTGTACAGAGCTTACTTCTCCTACAAGTACTACATGCATAGACAGGCAGTGGAGCGTTGCACATCAGCACACAGATTCCCATACAGTTCTACAGTTAAAATCCAAATGGGACTCTGTGTGCCAGCATACAGCCTGTATGCCAAGTGCACGAGGACTTACTTTTTACATAGCCTTTAATATTGGCTGCTAATTGTTAATAATTATTGATAATTACTAATATTGGTATCTCATTCTGCTAATGAATTGCGTAGTGGCAAATGTAATATGGAGAAAATCATTACAACCTTGTTAACGCAGCAGAAATCGTGATGAATAAAGCGGTGACACGCTAACATAAAATGTAATTGAGCCGTTCAGAGTTATGCTTGTTGCTTTTAATTTGGAAATCCATTAAACTTGGTAATCTATGGTAGAAGAGCGGCGCTTCAGATAAATACATCACCCCCTCCCTCACCCACGATAAAAAAAAAAAAAGCGAGAGAGAGAGAAGTGCCAGCACAGGGCCATTTATACACATTGAAAATGTCTGGCTTGTTAGGAGTTTACTCATTGAAGGGTGCCAACAGCTATCAATAAAATGTTGATAGTAATGTTAAATGAAGCTACTTTGGTCATTTTATAATGAAGTGTATGGAAATGCACAGTCATTAACTGGTGTCTGCCTCATTCCCGTGATGGAGTACCTATAGCAATCTCTCCGAAGCTGATGACATGGCGTCCATTTTCAGAGCTGACAATTAATGGTGGTGCTATTGCAGGACAGTGAAGCTCGAGATACAGGGTGTTGTGTGGGCTGTAAAATAGGAGTGCAATAGTTAAAGGAGTATAAACTTTATCTTCGAGAAATAAAGATGTAGCCAAGTTTAACATAACACATCAAAGAGGTATTCTGAAAGACTTCCAAGCTGTTTTTGTACTTATGCACTGCTGCTAAAACACTCATTGCCCTTCACTGGAAGAGTGCTCACCCCTACGGGTCCTGTGCTGGTGGCTCGCATGAAGGTTGTCCGCAGCCTAGAATTCTTGACGGCCACCCTTAACAATATAGTAGAAGCCTTCCAAGTTATCTGATCTCACTGGGTTCCTACTGTATACTGAAAAGTCTCTAACGTCTATCCTCCCCTTCTCTTCCTTTATCTATGTTGTACCCCTTGAGTCTTCTGTTCTTCGTGATTAATCATACACTGATTTACTTCTGTGCTGGTTTTGCGATGGAGCAAGTTTTGTGTGTTTTGTTGCTTTTCCTTGTTCACTTTTTTATTGAAAAACTTAATAAAGATTACAGTTTTTTAAAAAAAAGGGGTATTCTGGTGTCAAATACATTTTTCAGTATGTGTTGTGTGGGAGTCAGATACCCGGCCTCCGCACAGATCAGCTGTTGCAGCAGCCTCTGGGTGCTGGAAGCCGCTAGTGGACAGGAAGAACGTGCAATGCTGCTACTATTCAAGAAATAGGAGCAACGCAGCAGCCCTGTCCACTGTCTAGCGGTGGTTCTGGAGAACTGCAGCGCTGCTCCTATTCTATATTTATTTAGCTTACTTCTATAGCGCCAACATATTCCATAGCACTTTACAGATATTGTCAACACTGTCCCAAGTAGGGCTCACAATCTAAATTCCCTATGACTATGTCTTTGGATGGATCCGGAGAAAACTTGGAGGAAACCCACACAGGCATGGGGAGAGTATATAAAGTCCATGCACATTTTGTCCATGGCTGGATTCGAACCCAGGACTCCAGCTCTCACCACTTTGCCACCGTGCTGTTACGTGAATAGGAGGAGCCTGCACATGCTGCCCGTCCACTAGCAGCATCTAGAAGTTGAAGAAACGGCAGATCTGATCAGGCTCCATGTGTCAGACTCCCACAGATTACAGACATACAAATCACATATGAAAAAATTGATTTAGGGTTGGCTCCTGCCTGGGAGCCAACATCTCATGTAACCCCGCCTCCTTAATGACAAACCCCATCCCATATGTGGATAAATCCACCCCTACAGGTGTAGCCCCACCTCCAAATGGGTCACTCAAAATCATTTTAACCTAATTTTATGAGGTCCTGTGGCTAACAGCAGCCAGGGGATCATAACATTAGGTTAAAAGGGGGAGTGAATGGGGTTACTGAGTTGTTTACACATCGTAGAAAGCAGTAATTTATAAGGAGTCATTTGGGAACCAAAAGAGCAGATCCAAAAAATCCAGCTCACTAAAAAGAGCTGAAGTTCCCATAATTAGTGGTTGCACCTGACCCGTGAGGGAGTCCCTGACTCCCAGCAACATACTGTCCTGTACTATAATCAGTATTGGACAGTATATTTCCAGGAGGCAGGGACTCCTTGGTGCAAAAAAACTATATTGCCAGGGGTCCCTCACCTGTCATAATGTTCAGGCTGGTAAATCCAGCCAACACGAGGACCGAGTTTCACGGCTGAAGCTTGGTTGTATGAATGCAGGGTTATTCTATAAAATGTGGGCAGAGTACAAAAATATGGGGCAAAACCGAGTAAGCTCACAAGAGACAGACAGCTCACAGTTACTGCACAGAAGTGTTAAAAGCTCAACGCAATGCTGAAATATTCTGTTCTGGCTTGAAGCCAGTGAATGTATATAATAAATTTTCCCATCCTTAGCCTACAAGCAGAGATCTTGACTACAGTGAGAAACTGAACACAAAGGGGGCGATTTATCATAAGGGGAATTTTCATGGTCAGTTTTGCTGGAGCCTGCATTGGTGTAACTCTTCTGTCCTAACTAGGCATTCACTTTCTACACCATCCTTTCTGCATCTGTCGTTTAATGTCCGTTGCTCTCAACCTATGATGGATGAGAGCAATGGACATTAAAAGGGGTTCTCCTGGATAACCAGTTTTTCAAGGAGACCGGGGAAGGTAAAAAAAAAAAAAAAAAAAAACAACATACTTACCTGTCCCCAGTGCTCCAGTGTATCCCACTGTGGTTCGGTCCAGCTGCTCCAGTTTCTTGTTTTGGTGGAAGTCCTCACCGCCTGTGACCGAGGAGGCCAATCAGTGTCCTAAGGGAAGGACACGGGACGTCACAGGTGCCGTATGCAAGCGACGTCCCGGTTCCTTTACTTCCACCAAAACAAGACACTAGAGCAGCATGACCGAACCACGGTGGGATACACTGGAGCACTGAGGACAGGTGAGTATGGTTTTTCCACTGCGGCAAAATCACAGCATTTACACTATGTGGGGCTCTGGCCTTAATAACAGTAGGGTGAACCCACCTTTAAAAGGTTGTAGTTGATAAATTTGCATGCGGACAGCTCGACTGGCCAACTGCGCTCTCTTTCCTACCAACATTTCTAAAGTGGATTGAAAAAAGTCACACATTTTTGTGCGAATAAACTACAAAACAATCTCAAACCTCTTTGACATGTACGTGCACAAAGTACTTTATTTCCATTGTGCCTAATTTTTCCATACTAACATTATGGCATTATGGTATTGGACAAAGAGTCCTACTAGGCAGCTAGAAGTGAGTTGCCATTAGGTAGATATTTTATTTGTATGTTAAAAGCATTCATTTTCTTATTGTGTACCCGGACCTGGAAAGTAAAATGAGAAAGCTCCATATATAATGTGTTCTCTACAGGCATCGGAACTCTGTTGTGCACATGGAACGTATCAATTTTCCTGCACAGGATTACAAGGAAAGAACTTAATGAATATTCCTACCTGCTTTAAGAACGGTATTACAGAATATCCTGCTCCACATTGTGATATCAGATATCAATTCAATATCAGTGGTTCAGCTATGTCTATGGCTATATTACATCCTACAGCTGTAACCCCTTCCCGTCAGATCATTTTTTTGTCATTTTTGTTTTCTACTCCTCACATTCCAAAAGCTATAACTTTTTTTATTGTTCCATTCACAGCCACATGAGGGCTTATGTTTTACAAGACTGTACTTTGCAAGGTTACCATTTAATAATCCATACAATACACTGGGAAGCTGGAAAAAGTTTGGAACGAGATGGAATTAGAGAAAAACTACAATTTGCACTCATTTTTTATGGGTTTCATTTTTACAGTATTCTCTGTGCGGTAAAAATGGCATGTTCCTTAGATTCTTCAGGTTGTCACAATCACAACGATATGTGAGGGATAGGGAACTCAGAACTACCTAAAGGGGTTGTCCAGGACCTGAAGATATAATTGATTCTGATGATCTATCCACAGTATAGGTCATCAGTGTCAGATTGTTTGGGGTCCGACATCCTCGGCAATATCAAATATCTTCAGATCCTGGACACCCCCTTTAATGCCCACAATCAGATAGGACTCTACATCTGAGCGGGCACCATATTTAAAGTGCCGACATCTACCATACTATTACCGCAGATGTTGGCAAGGGGTTAAAGGGAGTCTATCACTTTCCTTAACCCTTTCAAACTGCCACCATAGCGTTGTGACATGCTTCCATATCATACCTTCATTATGTGTCACAGTCCCGTGGATGCTAAATAAAAAGACGTTTTCTTTATTATGTAAATGAGGTGCTCGGAGCACAGGGGGCATTACCAGATATCTCTGAGCACAGCTCTCTTCGTTGAAAACGCCCCTGCGCTTTTTTGAGCCAAAGTAAAGAATGGCTTCAAAAAGAATGGAAAATATATAGGAAGCTTCTTATACTTCTCCCTCCTACTCAACCTACTCCTGACTTTGGCTCAAAAAACCGCAACAAAATCTGCAACAAAAAAAGCTGCATTTCCGCAACGTAGGGCCTTAGGAAATGCAGCGTTTTTGGCTGCTGCGTTTTTCATTACCAGCAAGGAGGATGAGATTCTGGCTAATCTCTTCCCTGCACTGTGGTTTTTTAAAAACTCAGCATATCAATTTTAGCTACGGAAATTCTTGTGTTTTCCTTATAGATTTAACAAGGAAAGAAAAACCACAGAAAAAAATGCATAAAAAAACACAATGAAAAATGCTGTAGAAAAAAAAACTGATGCATTTCTGCTGCGCTTTTTAGCTGCGGTTCGCTTCGTGGGGCCTTAGCCTAAATAATATTCCTTTCCAAAGAATAGTGTACTGTAAGGTAGCCTGCAAAGGTGACACCTCCTTAAGGAGACATAGTCTGACCTAAATCTCCCCACTGAGTGGTTTCTGCTAATAACTGGTGTCCACATGAAAAATAATTTACTGATATTTATATCCTTTAGATTATTTTAGTGCTATTTCCATACACTATGGCGGAACTTTCCTATTAAGGTGCTATTCCGAGTTTGCAGCAGTGGCGCAGGCACAGCCTGTAGTTTACGGCAAATTGTGCGCTACTAATATACTCGCTGCTTGATACAAAGGCAAATCCAGAGGCAGCCCGATAATTGGCGGTAACCCGCGAGCTCGACCGCACATGTAATACAGCTTAACACTATGCAAAGTATGAAACAAGGGAATAAAAGTAAACTTTATGTGTGACCTTGTGATGGGAACCAATTTGCGGCTGTATTTCTGTTCAAGTTTGTACCTGAAATTCAGACTTTCTTCAGCTTTCCTTTTGCTGACATCACAGCTGGCAATGAAGCATGGTATTATATATTTCTCAAACTTCCCCATAAACCTTCGGTAGATGGAGACTCTGGCAGCTGCATACTCATCAGAGCTGAAATAAATAAGAAAGAAGACCTCAGAAATCATAAGTCGACCTTACTGAACCCATCATTCTCTTAAAAATATCAAATATATCCTCATCTTACTGTCCAAAGGCGATATATGAGCTTATAGCAGTTCACCAAGGACTACTACTTTGTGAATACAGTTCTGGTATCGGGAACAATAGTCTGGCAGAACATCAGTGTTTATTAGTAAAATTAGTGGCTATATTACGCATCAGCCCTCTAAATGCCCCCTTGTAAGTCTAGTATAGAAAACGAATTTTGAATCATCCTATTAGGGAATTCTGGGTTAATAGATGGAGGTTTAGGAAGCCCCTGGAGACAGGCTGCAGACAACATCTCTGGCTCTGGTGGACCCAACATGCCTCTGCATTACATGGACAGTCTCCTGATTTTAAAGGGGTTTTCTGAGACCTTTTTTTCCAATAGCCTATTATTAGGATAGGCCATTAATAGCTTATCGGTTGGGGTCTAACTTCTTGCACACCTTACGATCAGCTGGTGGAAGGGTGAAAGAACCCTTGGTAACTCTGACATCGTGTCCACCAGTCATGTAGTCCTTCTGCAGCTCAATCTCAATTGGAAGGATGGGACTGAGTTGCAATACCAGACACAGCTGCTATGTAATGTATGGCGCTGTGCCTGGTATACAAGGAAGGGGTTGTAGCACTCACTCCTGCATCTTGAGTCAGCTGATCAATGAAGGTGAAGGGTGTAAGACCAAGGGTGCGATACAGTTGGTTCTCCTTGGTTCTGCTGTTACAATTGTTAAAAATACTGCCAGTTTGCAGAACCCAGGTGAAGAGGGGCCCGACCTAGCCCTGATCCCACACAGAGCTTTAAGTTAGTAAGTTAGTTGTGGTCTGGAAGAAGAGGTTGCGGCTGCATGGGTTGGGGGATCAGAGGTAAGTGTTATACCTTTTACTGTTTTTTTTTTTTTTTGCACATTAGCAGATAATAAAGGGGGCATCAGGAGACATTGAGGGGAATACTAATACAAGGGGATATATTTTATATAAGGGGAACATTAATGTTGGGGAACAGGGGACACTCTGTGGGACAGGAATCACTGTGGGGGGAGGGGGCGGTACATTGTGCCTCCACATCACCAAAGAGAGCATGGCTTTACTTTAAAGGGGACATTTTTTAAGTGTTCCTTTGAAGAAGCACCATCTCAAAACTGATCATTTTCTGGTGTGTCAGAAAGGTACATGATGTAAATTGTAGTAATCTTATCAGTGGCTGTACAGAATTATCCACTTCCTACTGGTCCTCAGCTGAGTCATGTGACTAGCAAAAGACCCTCCAAATGACACACATCTTATGTGTGGACAAGAAGTCAGTCTCTCTATTTATTCGTAAGAACTCACAGTAAGGTTCTCATAGTAATGGACAGAGAAAGTGATTTCCTGTTCACAGATAATACATTTCAGTTGGTAAGTCAGAATTTAGATCACATGACACTGCTGATGACCACAAGAGAGTGGTTAACTCTTAAATACAGCCACAGTAAGAAAAATTCACGCTACCCTAGAGGGTAACAATGTTTAGAACTTGTGACTTTCAGGCTCCATATCTCACCATCCACTACAGCTTGGAACGTGAGACTACCATCATTGTATAGACACTCATCTTGGCTACCTCATACATAAATGTGACTTACAGCTATTTAGCATAGGATTAGTTATGCAGATTCTTGTCATGTAACTGCATTGTTACTGTTTTGCTCCTGGTGGTGGAAAAATCTTTTTCTTCTTGTATACTACAAATGACAACCTGTTCTCACATTCCCTAATAGTGTGTTATTAGGTTGATTCCAATGCTGTAGTGGATGGTGAGATATGGACCCTGAAAGTCAAAAGTCCCGAACATTGTTACCCTTTTGCTCGTCAGTGTAATCTTCCTTTCTAAGAGGTCAGAGAATAAAAATTTCTGCTAGAGTGCTTCTTTAATGACAAATATGTAATACTTAATTTTTCCTGTTGGGGCGCTGCAGAAATAAATTAACACTTGTTGCAAGGTTCTGCCACAGATCACAGCTGATCACTGAACATCCTAGCAGCAGCAAGCTATCCCTTGATCAGTTTATTCCCAAGGAAGCCTGCTATCATAAAGGGACTGTAAAAAGTAAAAACTCATTTAAGAAGCACTTGAAAGGGTGGCTGAAGTAATAATATATTATGTATACTATGTAATATTATGTATGTTCTTGACATCTGTGATTTATGAATATTTGACATAGTGTGTGAGGCTACACAAGTGTCGAGAATTGTGTAGACCTTGCCTCTATTATTAGCTGTCGTTTGCATTATATATGTCATTCTTACTCCACTTTGATATCTTCCACCTTGGGCAGCTCCATCAGGGCATGCTCTGCCGACTTCAGGGGCTTCTCCTTTTGAACCTGCTTAGGAGAGGCAACTTGTTTTCTCTTATCCTTCTTTGAGGAAACTTCTCTTCTGTCTTTCTTGTTCTGAAACAGAATAATGAGGATTCACATTTGAATATTTCATCTCATCATCCTGGTTTCTTGAAAACGTGTTTATCATGTTCACATTAAAATCTGGATTTTTAGGCAGTCTTTTTTGAATTTTTTATGGGTCACGCATGTACAAAGAGATCCTGTCTTAAGATCGCTGCCTTAATATACCTAAGAAGTCAAGTCACAAACACCACTGATGTATAATGAGTAAGCCACGACATTTAAAGGAAACTTTTTCAAACACCAACATGTTTAAAAATATATCCAAAAAAAAATTTAAATAGATATTTTTATGGAATTCAAGTTACAAAAACAGCTACAAACATGAATACTAAAATATGATGACTGTGCGTGACACAGCCTTAAAGGGGACCTGTCATCTCTCCTGACATGTCTGTTTTAGTGAAACTTGTATTTCTCAGGAAATAATAATTCTGAAACATCTTTCCTTATAACGCTGTATTATGGCATTACTCTGTTATTTACCCTGGATATTTATGAGGAAATTGTCAACTGAGTGTTACCAGTCCCCTTGTGAAAGGTGTCACTACACAGTCTGCCACTACCTGCTCTCCAAATAAATAAGTAATGAGGGTAGGGGCCCATTTGTAAATGTATGAGTAGTGGGGGAGAGGGCTCTCAGTAAATGTATGAGCGGTGGGGAAAGGGGATCTCTGTAAATATATGTGTGATATAGGAGGGAGCCCTCAATAACTGTAACAAGACATTATTTTTTCCTGATAAATAAGTGCCCCCTATTGCCTTTTTCAGGATGGCCCTCTAGGCGATCACCTACTCCCGTCTACCCATGGTTCTAGTCCAGCATGACACTACCTTTTACCATATGAAACCAGCTAATTTAATATAAATTAGAATAATACATATTAGAATCTATGGAGAGTGGAGGGGAGAGGAGGCGGCTGCTTGAAAAAACACAGAAATACCTGCAGCTGTTAAACTCTGCTAAGCTGTGATTTAAGGAGCTCTTTTAACACTATATTTCCAGACACAGGATTCTACAGGTGGTGACACACGAGGTTCCTGATGCGGCTATAGGCGCACCCATTCTGGCCGTTGGTGCTTTTACTTCTCTGTAAGTGAAAGCACCAAATTATTTCAGCCGTATTTCATTACTGGCCTCGCAGTAACAGCAAAATATCTAAAAGTAGCTGATATTACATTGCGTCCACAGAGAAATGGAAGTGTCGGTGGCCTGGGAACTGGGTGTAGCTATTGCCACATCAATAAATTGTGTGTCACCACCTTACCACTGGACAGAATGATGCAATAAATCGATTAACAGCCTCCTTATCCCTCCTCCCCTCTCTATGGACTTCTGTGTGTGAGGTGAATATGGAGACAGACTGAGTGAAGATACGGAGGAGAAGAGAAGCCTAATAAGTGGATAATGAAACATATTTCATTAATAAGATACAGGTGCATCTCAATAAATTACAATATTTTTGAAACGTTCATTCATTTCAGTAATTCAGTAATACAATACATAACCAACATCTTCCATGATTGTGTGTCCTACTGAACCAGACTGAGGGACCATTTAAAGCAGGGGTCTCAAACTCAATTTACCTGGGGGCCGCTGGAGGTAGAGTCTGGGTGAGGCTGGGCCGCATCAGGTTTTCCACACCGGTAATATGCTCCATATTGGCCCCTGCACACGGTATTATGCTCCATAGTGGCCCCTGCACTGGTATTATGCTTCATAGTGGCCCCTGCACTTGATATTATGCTCCATAGTGGCCCCTGCACCCGGTATTATGCTCTATAGTGGCCCCTGCACTTCTATTATGCTCCAGAGTGGCCCCTGCACCCGGTATTATGCTCTATAGTGGCCCCTGCACTTGTATTATGCTCCAGAGTGGCCCCTGCACAGGGTATTATGCTCTACAGTGGTCCCTGCACAGGGTATTATGCCCCATAGTGGACCACCCATGAACTATTATTATACTCTGGGGTCTTTTCAGACCCCAGAGTATAATGATTGGAGACCCAGGGGAGAATACAAACATAAAAAACAGTTGTACTTACCTATCCTGGACACGATGCACTCCTTGCAGCTTTTGGCCCTGTTTAATTGCGCACACACGTCACGTGATCAGGCCGGCGACGCGACCTGATGACGTCACCAGAGGCCTCAAGCCTGCTAGGAGTTACATCGGATCGCAGGAGGTGAGTAACATTGGTTTTTATGTTCCCTCACCAACCCTAGGCCTCCGATTATTATACTCCAGGGTCTGAAAAGACCCTGGAGTATAATAATAGTAGTATTTGAGGCCCGCGGCCTAACTTACCGATGCCCGCGGCCGCTCACAGCGGCATCCACTTCCCTTTCTGCGGCCCATAGCAGAAGGGGAAGCGGGGGCGGCCACGAGCAGACGCTGGGTAGGGAAATAAATAGGCCGTGACCTGCCGGGGATACTACAGCAGGTTACGGCCTATTTATATACAGTACAGACCAAAAGTTTGGACACACCTTCTCATTCCAAGAGTTTTCTGTATTTTCATGACTATAAAAATTGTAGATTCACACTGAAGGCATCAAAACTATGAATTAACACATGTGGAATTATATACTTAACAAAAAAGTGTGAAACAACTGAAAATATGTCTTATATTCTAGGTTCTTCAAAGTAGCCACCTTTTGCTTTGATTACTGCTTTGCACACTCTTGGCATTCTCTTGATGAGCTTCAAGAGGTAGTCACCTGAAATGGTTTTCACTTCACAGGTGTGCCCTGTCAGGTTTAATAAGTGGGATTTCTTGCCTTATAAATGGGGTTGGGACCATCAGTTGTGTTGTTCAGAAGTCAGGTGGATACACAGCTGATAGTCCTACTGAATGGAGTGTTAGAATTTGTATTATGGCAAGGAAAAAGCAGCTAAGTATAGAAAAACGAGTGGCCATCATTACTTTAAGAAATGAAGGTCAGTCAGTCCGAAAAATTGGGAAAACTTTGAAAGTGTCCCCAAGTGCAGTGGCCAAAACCATTAAGCGCTACAAAGAAACTAGGTCACATGAGGACCGCCCCAGGAAAGGAAGACCAAGAGTCACCTCTGCTGTGGAGGATAAGTTCATCCGAGTCACCAGCCTCAGAAATCGCAGGTTAACAGCAGCTCAGATTTGAGACCAGGTCAATGCCACACAGAGTTCTAGCATCAGACACATCTCTACAACTGTTAAGAGGAGACTGTGTGCAGCAGGCCTTCATGGTAAAATAGCTGCTAGGAAACCACTGCTAAGGACAGGCAACAAGCAGAAGAGACTTGTTTGGGCTAAAGAACACAAGGAATGGACATTAGACCTGTGGAAATCTGTGCTTTGGTCTGATGAGTCCAAATTTGAGATCTTTGGTTCCAACCACCATGTCTTTGTGCGACGCAGAAAAGGTGAACGAATGGACTCTACATGCCTGGTTCCCATCGTGAAGCATGGAGGAGGAGGTGTGATGGTGTGGGGGTGCTTTGCTGGTGACATTGTTGGGGATTTATTCAAAATTGAAGGAATACTGAATGGTTACCACAGCATCTTGCAGCGGCATGCTATTCCATCCGGTTTGCATTTAGTTGGACCATCATTTATTTTTCAACAGGACAATGACCCCAAACACACCTCAGGATTGTGTAAGGGCTATTTGACCAAGAAGGAGAGTGATGGGGTGCTACGCCAGATGACCTGGCCTCCACAGTCACCAGACCTGAACCCAATCGAGATGGTTTGGGGTGAGCTGGACCGCAGAGTGAAGGCAAAAGGGCCAACAAGTGCTAAGCATCTCTGGGAACTCCTTCAAGACTGTTGGAAGACCATTTCAGGTGACTACCTCTTGAAGCTCATCAAAAGAATGCCAAGAGTGTGCAAAGCAGTAATCAAAGCAAAAGGTGGCTACTTTGAAGAACCTAGAATATAAGACATATTTTCAGTTGTTTCACACTTTTTTGTTAAGTATATAATTCCACATGTGTTAATTCATAGTTTTGATGCCTTCAGTGTGAATTTACAATTTTTATAGTCATGAAAATACAGAAAACTCTTGGAATGAGAAGGTGTGTCCAAACTTTTGGTCTGTACTGTATATATATAAAAAAAAAGTTATCTGTACCTACCTGCGATGCCTTGATGCAGCCGCCGCCTCCTCTTCTTGTCCGTGATGTCTGTGTCTCAGCGTAGGCGGCGTGACGTCATTGTATCGCCGCCTACACTGAGATGCGACGTCTTGTAAACCAGCCCAGGACAGGCTGCGCTCAGCTCTTGGTTTTTTTTTTTTTTTTTAAAGCGGCCTGTCCTGGGCTGGTTTACATTAAATAGTAAAAATGCCGGCCTCCGGACAGTGCCGCCTGGCGCAGCCGCCTGATTGGTAGGTTCATTCAGCTCCGCACACAACACTGAAAAGTGCCATTCCTATCAAACTCGGGCCGCACTAACGTTAAACTTTGATATTGAGGTGGGGGCCGCAAACTATTGTCCCGAGGGCTGAACTTGGCCCGCGGGCCACGAGTTTGAGACCCCTGATTTAAAGGCTTAGGAAATCTTGGCAGGTGACACTGAATTTACAATACTGAACTTTTTTACAGTATTCAAATTTTCTTAGATTTGGGTTTTCATTACCTGTAATCCATAATCAACATTTATAGAAATAAAACACTTGAAATAGAACACTCTGTATGTAAAGAATCTAGAAAATATAGGAGGTCACTTTTTTAATCTAATTATTATTATTCTTTCTAATGAAAGAAATAAACGTTTCAAAGATATTCTAATTTATTGAATACTTATATTCACCTGTACTATTCATTTATGAAATGTTATTTTATAACTGGAAGAATACGTTATGTGACTTGGTTTTAGTCTAAATTTTGCACAGATGTGAGGTGGTCTGACGCTGAGATTCTGGTAATGCCTTATACTTACTGAACTGTGGCAAGGATTAATATCAAAGTAATTATTAGAATCCAGAGAAGAGACTGTTGTGACAATTTCGAGATATTTGGCACAAGTCATGATAATTCCTGCTCCTTACTGGGTGATGTTAATTAATCCCATGTTATTTCCTGCCCTGAGAATAATATACTGCTGACATCTCCGCTTTAGAGGATGCCACCAATTTATCTTGTTAGATCTTGGTAGGTATGACATTGTTTTTATTATACACAAGATAATACCCAGTATTTGTGGTATCTGAAGAACTGTAACTAGTAACAATGTCAGTAATTACTCTGAAGACCTTACTGTATATAGACAGAATAAAAACTAACAAATATAATAGTATAAAAAAAAACCAAACAAATAAAACTATGTAAAGCTAAAGAGCCACTTTGCGGAAATGCGTTTTTGCTGTGGCAGAAACACTGTGGAAAAAAATGCAACGTTTTACACTACCTGCAAAGTGAATAAGATTATAGCTAATCCCATACACGCATTGCAAAAAAAAAAAAAACACTGTAGAAAAGCTGCGTTTTCAAAAACAGCCACGTTTTTTGAAAACACAGTATATCAATTATACCTGTAGAAATGCATTTTCCCTATAGGTTTATTAAGGGAAGAAAATCCACAGAGAAAAAGTCAGCAAAAACACAATGAAAAAAAAAAAAAACGCCGGAAAAATGAGTTTTTTTTAATGCAGCATATTTTAGCTGCATTTCGCCACTTGGGGCCTTAGCCAAAGTGTATGTTCACACTGAGTTTTTTGCAGGCTGAAAAAAATCTGCTTCAGGAATTTGGAAACGTTTTTTGACACGTTTTTTTACACAATATGGTTTTTGACGTTTTTTGTTTTTTTTACTTCAGCACACTTATGGGCTTGGAAAATCTGCTTAACCGTGTCGTGTTTTTTTCTGCCTCCCATTAATTTCAATGGGTTTTTCAAAGTGGAATCCGCCTGAAGATAGGTCATGTCACTTTTTTTTTTCCCTCTAGCTAATTTTTTCAAAACATCTACTACTGACTCCCATTGAAATGAATGGGAGGCGTTTTTTGAGGCAAGGACTAGAAAGACAACAGTTAACAAATTTTCAGATCAGGATCCAGGACTTGTCACTGCCTCACATCAGCGATGCTAGCGACATATGTTCATAGCTGCTTCAGTGATGTCATAGATGGAACTGAAAAGAGCTCAAAGAAAGAACATATACGTATAAAAAACGCCAATTGTATCAGTGAAGTATCTGCTAACAGTGTATGCCTCTATCTATATTGACTTGAGCTGGTGAAAGGTCTATTTTAAAGGGGTTCAGTCAGGATCAGTCAGGGTCTGAGCGGTCGCTCACGAAGTTATCCCTTGCCCTATAGGGAATAACTTGGTAAACTGGTAAAAACGCTTTAAGGACTCAAGCATATAGCAACTTTATGAACCCAAATTCTATGGATTTGTACTCATGCAAAATAAATATGTGATAAAAAAATATCTAGAGGAAATATGTTCTACTTCATGCATGTAAGACAGAATATGACCCTGTACGGAAGCACACAGAGTTCCTGCATAATACAGAACAGTAGGGAACCTGCATGCCACTGAACAAGCTCCATAGTCACTTATATGCCTAAGGCTACATTCACATTCATTTTTGTAACGGACATTACACATAAATTGAGGCTATTCACATGACTGTTATTTGTCACAGACTGTTAAAATATAGGTCATGTCCTATTTTTGGCCATTTTCACAGATCCCTCCATACACTGAAGTGTATGGGGGATCCGTGAAAACAAATGGACATTGGGTGCAGGACAGCAGTGAAAAATAAAGTTTTTTTCACATCTGTTATAATAATAATAATAATAATAATAGTCCTTTAATAGTCCCACAATGGGGAAATGCATCTCTATTGTGTGAATCTAGCTTAAGGGTATTATCACACAGGCAAAATTCTTGTCATAAAATATCCATGGAAACTGATGCAGATACACAAGACGGAGTTCAGGAGTATACAGCGTTGGGTTTCGGCTGTGGATCTGCACACATTCCCATCGTGGCAGTGAAATCATAGAAGATAGATTAAGGTATACAAACCAAGTTTTCACTTTCCACCACTGGTTCCGCCCGTTTGTCTAGCAGTGCTTTTGTTTCCATTGCTCGACGAAGCATCCGCACAACTTCCTCCCTAATTTCCTGATCCATAAGCCTTGGTTTAAAGGATACCTGGACCATACACCTCTGGAAGAGACAAAATGAAAAAGGGTATCTGAAGGGTTTGTTCAAGAGAAATAATGAAGACCAATCATCTCTGGAAAATCACTATGAGGATAAGGCCCCACATAGCGAGCCGCAACCAAAAGGCGCTGCGGAAAAGACCGCAGCGGAAACGAATCATGTTTTTTTCCATAGCAGATTTCCTTTGTGGACTTTCTGTCCCTATTATACCTATACGGAAAACGCCAACGTGATGGTTTTTGAAATTGCAGCTTTTCCTCTGCAGATATTTTTCTGCAATGTGTGCATGGGATTAGCCAGAATCCCATCCACTTTGCAGGTACTGTAA
Organism: Leptodactylus fallax; assembly: GCA_947044405.1. Classification (NCBI taxonomy): domain Eukaryota; kingdom Metazoa; phylum Chordata; class Amphibia; order Anura; family Leptodactylidae; genus Leptodactylus; species Leptodactylus fallax. Next base: position 2,240,316 of record CAMRHE010000270.1, read on the forward strand.
AATGCAGCGTTTTTTTTGTCATGGTGTTTCCACCGCAGCCAAAATGTTGCATATTCGCAATGTGGGGCCTCGGCCTAACACGATTAATGGACTGTAATAAAGACTGCATTCACTTGAAGAGGATCTGTCATCAATCCTGATATGTGCATTATGTGCGTCAGTGCTGGGGAATGGTAATGCAAAAAAATGCTCCTCTGGGAATGTAAGTGCTCTGTAACAGGGACACAACAGAAATTGAGACAATTTCTCTTTAACAGCTATGTTCCAAAATGTTCACTTAATGGTTCAATGGTCACTTAAAGGGAGTCTATCCCCAGACCCCACCATATCAACCCAGAACTGCAGCTGGGTTAGGGTCCCCCTGAATCATACAGATTTTCCCCCTTGTGAATGGAGGCAGCGAAAGCATTGTATGATTCAGATGACCCTAACCTATCTATCTGCAGGGCTGGGATCATATGCTGAATTCGAGTGACAGATTCCCTGTAAGTAGTTTTAAGAATGTGACCTCAGCCTATCACCTCAGGTCCCAGTCTTGGCACCCATGGCAAAGAGCTGACTTTGCCGAGGACAACGACTGCTGCTGCCAGGAAAGTGTAGTACTATATGGCTTTCATTCAGCTGCATTAATAGGATGGCTCAAATGTGCCAGAATGGGGGTAGCTTCTGCACAGTTGCTCCCATTCTTTGGGACAATTCTTTGATGTTACTAAGACCTAGCAGAGCATATTGACATGGGTTGGAAGTACAGTAAGTGTGTTCACTTTACAATGAAATGAATGGAACATGCAGCCCACAGTCCTCATGATTGCCCTGGCTGCCAAAAATTGACTTTGTACTCTAACCTGGTGTAGTATCCATTCTGCATATTAGTGCTTTGCTGACTGTATTGGTGCTATTATGCAATAACCACTCTTTTACAATCACTATTACATCATCCTGTAAAAAATAAAAATGTCCCATTCTTACTTACCTTTCCGGGCAAAACAGTGCCAACCGATGGCGATACGGTGATGGGAGAATCCTCAGGCAACTGGAACTGAAATGACGTAGGGCCAACTGGTGCAATCTCGCCCTTGCCAATCCTTGGTACAGGATGAGTAAACTCATTACAGCTAGTATGTGAATTGACAACATATATGGTTGCGGTGGAGGTGTCACTTAAAGTGGTTCCTGGAAACTGAACCAAGGAATGAGAAAGCGCCAGAGGTGGATGGACCCCAATGGCTTTACAAGAGATCTTGAACTGCCTGAAAATGTAAGAAGGACATTGAGAAAATGGTTTATTTTTGTTTATGCAAAGGGTTAAACACGCAAAAGTATCCATCTGTATATATTGTTAGAATTTAAAGGAGGACCTTTCATGGATATTTATTAAAGAGGACTTTTCATGTCCTCGGAGATGGGCAGAATTCTATACTGCTAGAAAGATGACAGTCTGTTGAATTCAGCTTTCCCGGTATGCACCCTGGAGCCAGAGATATCGATGCCATTAGTTTCAGCACTGACATCACTGTACTGTCAGAAGGGCGGGCCTTACAGCCTAGCGTCATCTCTGGCCTGTGAGGAGTGCCCCCTGACAGTACACTTCCATAGTCTTGTACTATCAGGGGGCATTACTTACAGCCCAGCGATGATGCAAGGGATACGTGAAATGGCTCAGCTCATTCTGAGTTTTCCAAAAATTTCTGTCAAATCCAATATTTTTGGGCTTCGTCACCTACAAATCGTTATACGTTGGGGACTTTTCACACAAAGGGTCATGATGTCGATGTGCCCCACATGACTGCTGAGTTCCAATCACCAGACTCAGCAGTCCCACTAGGATCATGGATGTCACCCAGGAGGCCAGAAGACGTTACGAAAGAAGACTAGGCGCAACGGTGGAGCACCGGAGAGGTGAGGAAAGGTCTGATGAGATATAATATTAGCACAAGTTCGAACGAACTGAAACTTGCTGGTGAACCTCACAAATATTTACAAGACGAATCTCACAAGGGTCACTCATCATTAGTTAAAAAAATAATGCACAGGTAAAATCTGCATTGCAAAACCAGGACCATTAGCAGTAAAATGCACGTCATACTATATATGCAGACTGGATGTGCCAGTCCTCTGCACGGTGTACCAGCACTACTATTACTACTGTCCATAGCATCATATGTGTGGGGACTATAAGACAATGCAGCCGAGATTTCTGTGTGTTTCACAGTCCTCACAGGTGAGGCTATATAGTATTATAGTGAGTACAATGTGCTTTGCATTGCTAGGACACACAGGTTACTTGTGGCTGTAGACAAAGCCGGCATAGTGTATCTGGCTTTGAAAGTGGGACTAGAAAGGGTTAATAATGCTGTGCACGCTGAAGAGGTGGACTCACACAGAAAACTGTGCACGTGACTGTGAAAGCAAAGCCCTGCACCCACTTCCTGTAATCCGTCTCAGTGTCTCTGTTGCTAGAGACAGACTTCACATAGTAACTCATCACAGGGCAACTTTCATATTATGGGCAATGGAGAGAGTTTTTCTTTTAGACATTTTCATTAATCTGCCCCTAGTGAATAATAGAGATAAAACCGCAAGAAACCGTGTGAATGTAATGGAACCAAAAATCCCCTTCAGGCTGACGCCCCCAGGTTACGGAAACACAGCTTTTTTTGTTGCAGATTTTGCTGCAGAAAACTTTGCAAACTTTCTGTGAAAAAATCTGCGGAAAAAAAACGTGATGCGTTTCTGCCGCGGTCTTTTCTGCAGCGTTTTTTGGTAGAGGCTTACTACGTGGGGCCTTAGCCTAAAGGTGGGCATGCAATTTAGACAACTGTTGGCCAAAACCACCTACTGTAGGTTACAGGACCTGACTATATAAACTGTGTGGCCATTTCAGCTAACAATCGGATCCGTAGATGCTGCCAACAGTCATTTGCAGATGGCCAATGGCAGACTTTACTCTAACGAAAATAGATCCCTCATACTTGATATTTTTGGCTGGCTGTTGCTCAAAAATACCAGTGTTTGGCACGATCAGCCACTTTTGGTCCATTATCAGCCAACTTGCGCAGACTCACTGCACTTTTTTATGCCCCCTGATGGCGTAGTTTAGCTGTTAATGTTCATGGTGAGATTGTTTGTATGATCGATCCCACCCAATGTCATCCCATCATTGAAATCTATATAGTGTATGGACCTCTCTCATGTATGGAATATTTATCAGCTGACAAGTCTATGGCCATCTTTAATGAGGCGAGTCTCTTGCTCTAATCTTAAGAAAATCCATATCATCATGTAGAAGAATGCTGAATTATCAGAATCTCTACTTGATCTATCACACTATTGCAACAAACAAAACCTATTAATAACCTTGGCTGTGTCATACTGTGTTATATCACATAAGGATAGGAAAGAAAGAAAAAGCAATGTAATAAAGAAGTGGATGTGAATGTGCTGAATACTGCAGGTCATATGACAAGGTCACAAAACAAGCAGGACAATATGAATAACGTCTTGTAAATGATCGTAATAGCATTTCCGGAATGAATGTCCAATTAACGGTAATGTCTGCAATTTTCTTTTACAACAACATCCAAACAAAACTATTTCCACTTACCTATTAATAGCCGATTTGCAAGTGAGGTCAAAATGATATTCTCCAGCTTTTGGTGCCTTGAATATTACATCCAGAGTAATGGTTTCCAAGGGGAGAATAGTTCCAAAGCCGTCATTTGGCTGAATATCTGCATACTGTAAATCAGAAGAAAAGATCAACCTGACAAGTGCAATCTGTTTTATCTGCCGGCGGGCCAAATACACCTGTCAATTTTTCACATGTACATGAAAATGTGGAATTTATAAAAATGCTAATTTAAGTCACATCTATTGTACGTCCATGTAAGATCATCCTCTTCCTTAACAGGGTTTTCTAACGTCACAATACAGATGATCTGTTCAATATCAGTTTGGTGGAGGTCTGACTAATGGCACCAGTATTGATTGTAGCACTGGGACGAGTACTACAGTGTCTTCATGGTTTACATTGGTCCTTAGCCCCACATACTTTTCATGTATTGACCTCTTACAAGACATTGCATCTTTGTCCCACTAATGTATCCAATAAAGAGACCCCTTAAAACAGCGGATAGGCAGTGCTGCGAAGAGTCATTCCCCCACTGATCTGACAGGTCATCAATATTGTGATCTTAGCAAACTTTTTTAGACTGAGGCCCCAGCTTTATTTGTTGTGTTTTTTTGAGTCAAAGCCAGGAGTGGATTGAGCAGAAGGGAGAAGTATAAGAGATTCCTATATATGTTCCATTCCTGTTGTAGCCACTCTTGGTTTTGGCTCAAAATAAAAAAAAACACAGCAAAATCTGCAACAAAAAAAGCTGTGTTTCTGTAATGTAGGGCCTCATCCTTAAGGTAAAGCCCCGCTTCGCAGAAACACGGCAAAAAAAAAAAAAAAAATTGCTGCGTTTTACAGTACCAGCAAAGTGAATGAGACTTTTGTAAGGCTAAGGTCCCATGTAGTGGGCCGCAGCAAAAAAGCACTGCAGGAAAAACCGTGGCAGAAACGCATCACAGTTTTTCCTGCATCACTTTTCACATAATGTCCGCCGAGGTTTCCTTCCAGGCGTTTCCGTAGGTATAATTGACATGCTGCAATTTCCAAAACTGCAACGGTTTTGGAAATCGCAGCGTGTCTGGTGCACGAACCCGTCACCAGCCTGTATCTGTGAATAAACAGATACTAAGTGCAAGGAGTGCAGTGTAACTTCTAGATGGAGGGGCCAGGATCTGAGGAACAGAGGAGGAAGGATAAAGGTGTTATTGTTCTCCACCTCCGCACACTACACTGTGATCAGGGCACGTGATAAGCCTGACCATACAGATGTGATTTTAGGGCAGTTTTGAAGCTGCTGTAGTTGTGGATTAATCGGATTGCCCTGAGTAAAGCATTCCAGAGCATCAGAGCATCTCAAGAAAAGTCTTGGAGATGGGAGGGGATCCCCATAACAGGGGATGCAAGTCTAAGGTCATTGGCAGAACGGAGAGGACGGTTAGGGCGGTAGACAGTGACGAGGGATGGATGGATTTATGGGTCAGTGTGATAATCACATATTGTATTCTGTGATGGATGGGCAACAAATACATTGACTGACACAAGGTAGATGCGTCTGTGTAGTGGAGTGACAGAAAGATGAGTCTGGCGGCCGCATTCAGGACAGACTGTAGTGGGGAGAGTTTAGTAAGAGAAAGCCCAATTATAAGAGAATTGCAATAGTGAAGACGAGAGAGAATCAGAGCGATAATGAAGGTTTTTGATGTTTCCACGGTGAGGGTTTTTGATGTTTCCAGTTTACAGGAACTGTAAAATGCTGCTAGGGTGTCAGACCCCTGTCAAACTTTCGTTGATGACCTATTCTAAGGATAGGTTATCAATTATGCAGCCTGGAAAACCCTTTCAAAATAATTTTTTTTCAAACAATTTTTAAAATATGTTACATTAAAAGTAATTGTGCTCTATAAATCTGATTTATGACTGCCCTGTTAAGGCCTTATTCACAAGTCTGTGAAAACACAGACCGCTTTTCATCCATGAGAATGCCCCTCTCTCTTCTACTTGCTGTCTGTGTAAGGATGGAGGTTCATCTTGGCCCAAACCCATTGAAAAAGATCACATAACCAAACAAATGCAATTTTCAGAATGTTTTCTAGTAATGGTAAAAAATAAACCCATGGGGGGGGGTGATTTATTACTTATGTCTTTTTTGCCCCTTTTTAGTTCTGTGCATTGCAAAATGTTACTCCAGATAAACCATGCCCATGTTCCCCAATAAAAAGGCAAAGTGAAAAGCCTGGTGTAAAAGTCGTCAAAATAGGTGCATGGTAAAATATAGTGCATTCTTTACAGTGATGTGTGAAGGGGAACAAATACTACTGAAAGCCCCCTTAGGCTAAGGCCCCACCTTGCGGAAACGCAGCTTTTTCTGTTGTAGATTTTGCTGCGTTTTTTCTTAAGGGTGGGTTCACACCTGCGTTCCAGTCCGTCCGTTGCCAATCCGAGTGAAAATATCGGCGAACGGGATTGGCATCGGATACAGACCGGTCAGCGACGCATTGGTTAAAAACCCATTCATTTGAATTGGTTTTTAAAGCAATGCGAGGTTGTCCGATTGCACCCTCTGCGCTGCAAAGCCGTTTTTTTTCCTCGGACACGAAGTCCTGCCTGTCCGACTTTGTTTCCGAGGAAAAAAAAGGATTCGCAGTGCAGAGGGTGCAATTGGACACCCTCGCATTGCTTTAAAAACCCATTCAAATGAATGGGTTTTTAACCAATGCGTCGCTGACCGGTCTGTATCCGATGCCAATCCCGTTCGCCGAGATTTTCACTCGGATTGGCAACAGACGGACTGGAACGCAGGTGTGAACCCACCCTGAGTTTGACTTTTTTTTTTAGGTTTTGGATTGAGCAGAAGGTAGAAGTATAAGAACTTCTTATATATTTCCCATTCTTTCTGTAGCTACTCCTTGGTTTCGCTGAAAAAAACAAGCAAAATCTGCAATAAAAAAGCAGCTTTTGTGTTATTGCGAGAGCCTGAATTGCACCTTCCTGACTGTCCTGTTTTTCCGGGCCTGCGGCCCTGGTTGGCATTGCATTATGATGCTTCACAGCTTCTTGTTTTACATTTTGTTTCACCCTTTGTTACATTTTGATATTATATATTTGAAAAATTTTATAAAACTTGATTAAAAAAAGCAGATTTTCCACAATGTGGAGCCTTAGCCTTAATATATTTTATTTGTGTGTGCAGCAATTATTGTTAGAAACCCCTGCACTGAAGTCAGACACCACAGTGAAGTAGGGTGACCAGAAGGAAATATACAGATGTAGCAGCGTTAACTCGAAACTCTGCAATTGGTTAAACTGCAACAGTGTGATATCTTATCACAGAAGACAATGAAGACCAATGAAAAGCATTTGACTTTTCACAAATTTTTGTTGTCTTCTGTGATAAGATCTCACACTGTAGCAGTTTAACCAATTGCAGAGGTTCGAGTTAACTCTGCTACATCTGTATATAGATCAACAAATTAAACAACTAAGATACTGAGTGTGAGAAAAACGTGCATAAAATTGTTGGCCAGATGCGGCATAAAGATGGCACATGTGCTTGCAGTATATTTAAGTCCATATCTAAAATAACTAACCATAATAAATTATATATACACATACCTCTGGTATTCCCATAAAACCAAATTCTTGGGGCAGAATTGACTTGTTGGATAGTTGAATGGAAGCCTGAACAGCTTCGTAGATTGTGCAGTGCCCAAAATCCACATCTTTTGGATTGATTTCTAAATCTGATGTGGTCACCACCGCATGAACAGTGAAGGAAACAGGTCGGGTCTGAAAAGAAGAAAATAGTGTGTGCAGAAGACTATTTGCCTTAGCTGTCATCCCATGTCCACAGAATCTGATGCCAAATTGTCATACGTTCTGGATAAACTGACGGAAAACACAAGGAATTTGATGTACGTGCTGTATAATTGTAATACACAGAGGGGTCAAACCCGCCAGAAGAGGAGCCACTTGTACAGAGCATCTTTCTATTCTGTCTCATGTTACGTCCATGTGCATTAAGACAATCCCTTTAAGGCTAAGGCCCCACATTGCGAGCCGCAGCCAAAAAGTGATATGGAAAAGACTGCGGCGGAAACTCAACGCGTTTTTTTCTGCAGCGCTTTTCACAGAAAGTCTTCCTGTCCCTATTATATCTATACGGAAAACGCCACCGTTTCCGTAGGTATAACACATGCTGCGATTTACAAAAATGCCAACGTTTTTGAGAATGCAGCGTTTCCGCTGTGGATATTTTTCTGCATTGTGTGGATGGTATTAGCCAGAATCCCATTCACTTTGCAGGTACTTTTAAATGCTGCGGCCAAATCGCTGCATTTATATTACGTAGGGCCCTGGCCTAAAGGCAGTCTGTCAGGTCTAAAATGCCTCCTAAACCAATAATAGTGCTTTGCAGGAGTCTTTAATAGGATCTGACCGATGCAGATATAACCATCTTAATATGGACATGCAAATCAGCCTCAAATGCACTGGGGACGGGGCCTGACTTACCAGCTTTACTTACAGACAGCCACCAGTGCTCTGAATGTCCTCTACAATTGCTGCTAATGTCACCCCTGTCATTTTCATTCTCTTCCTGCATTACATATAACTGTATGCAAATCTATCAAATTGGCCCGACCCTTAATGCACTTGCAGGCTGATTTGCATATCCATAAAAGGTGATTATCTCTGCTTTACTTAATTGGTTTTAGGCCACACCAATATGTTTTTTCTCCTATTAAAGGACCAAAAACAATCCATCTAAAGACATAGAACAGCTGACTATAATGAGGTCTGTTGGATATCTGTTATTTTTGTCCTACCATCGCTGGATGAAAAATTCAGGTTTACAGGCCTTTTTCTTCCCGGGATTTCTGATGGATGTAACCCTACTAGGTTCTACCATCACTCTTGTCTCCTGCTGATAAAAGTGATGTCCCATGTAAAGAGCACCTATCACCACCACCTCCACCATTTCTAGTTCTTAGCATCTGTTAATAGGCGCCGCGGTATTTTCTCTCTAGCTCTCACCGTTCCTGAGTAACAAGCGCAGTTAGTTTTGGTGCCTGATGTGCTATTTAAGCTCTATAATGTCAGAAGGGCGGTGTCAGGCAGGGGGTGTGTTTCAGACCTCCAATCAGAGGCAGCCAGGGTCAGAGCACAGAATCACACCCCTTGTCTGCTCCTGCCTGACACCGCTCTCCTGACAGTACAGAGACTAAATGGCATATCAGGCACCAAAACTAACAGCACTGACTGCTCAGGAATGGGTTGAGGCTAGAGAGAAAATTCCAACTGTGCTGGAATCAGTGGAGCAGCACCTATTGAATGGTGTAAAGAGCTAGACTTCTTGGAAGTGGTGAAAGGTCCTCTTTAAGAGAATGGGACCAGCTGTAGTTCCCTGAACAGCGGGGTGGGCCGGAGCATGACTGCATTAGGACTTAGAATGAGTCGCAGAGCTACACCAGGGTTATGCCCCTTCCTTCTTGGGATTGCTGAGGTTGGACCCCACTGATTATAAAGTGACAACATATCCTTGTGAAATGCCATCACTTTATAAGATGGGAAATATCGTTCACATTTACATCTGACTATGATTATGGTGCAGAAATTTGACCAAGATGTTGCTAGTCATAATTTTTAATAACCAGGATTTTCACATGGCACAGTGTTCAAACCACATACTACCAGACTTATGACTGTATTTACTATTGCATTACATAGTTCCTTAAGGAGGTTGGCTTATGAAGACTGTAACTGTCCAAATGTCTTATTAGGGTATATGGCCATCATAGAGGGGGGTTCCTCACAGCATCACTGTACAAGAAAGACATAGAAGGAACAGCAGCACTGGTGCAGGAAGGAGTCTGAGCTACTTGGTCCCATTCACTTAAAAAGGACCTTTCACCACCTCCACCAACACCTACTCTTTGCAACCTATGCAATCATTTCTGTTAGTTTCAAGACAGTTAAGCTCTTTAGTGGTCCCAAGTTTTCTGCGGTAGCCTAGGACCACCCATCTGACAGCAGAAAGCCTAAATATCATATTGGGTGCAGAAACTAACAGCAGCGAAGGCTCAAGAATGGTGGGGGCTAGAGAAAAAAATCCAACTGTGCCACAAGGATGCAAAGAGTTGTAGTTGGTGGTGAAAGGTCCTCTTTAAATAGAACAGTTACAGTTTCCTACACAATAGGAGGCCAAGGATGCTGGTATGCATGGTAAATACAGGGAGACTACACCAGGCCTGTATTCTCTTCATTCTCAGGATCGATGGGAGTGCAAAAGTCAGCGATCATAACGTAATGACATATGCCATCACTTTATGAGATGAGAAAACCTCTGTAAGGGCTCTTTCACATAGTTCAATGCTAGCAAAAAATGCCATGAATTTCATATATTTTTGATGGAATTTTTATTTAACATTCTAAATCAGTGATTTTTATGCCATTTAAAAACCTATAAAGAAGCCTTTAGGGAAAACACCAGACACGCATCTTTCCCTGAGCCTGCTGCACTTTACAAAAGATCCCACTCATTCCCAAGCAAACTTTGCATGTAGAATTTTACCTAAAAGAAATCATTAAAATGCAAATGAAAAAGCCACAAAAAAAATTGCAAAAGTTCATTGTTTTTCAGCTTAGGGTTCATACATATGGCAAGGTGTGTGCATAGACAACATATGATCCTTGCCTGACCTCGTGTGTTTTTCCCAACCGATTCTCAAAGTGCAATGTAAGTCCATGGAAGTTAATAGGTACATTTAGGCTGAGGTCCCACGTTGCAGAAATGCAGCTTTTTTTGTTGCAGATTTTGCTGCGTTTGTTTGATCAAAGCCAACCATGGCTACAGAAGAAATTGGAAATATACAGGAAGTTCTTATACTTCTACCTGCTGCTAAATCCACTCCTGGCTTTGGCTCAAAAAACTGCAACAAAAAAAGCTGCGTTTCAACAACGTGGGGCCTCAGCCTTATATAGATCAGTAATATGGCCTTATGCAGGAGACCTTATCTGTACAGATTTGATAAGTGATGTTGTAGAAAAAGCTATCATAAGGATAAATGATCAGTATGATAGGCGCTTCTTGGAAAACACACAAAGATTCGCCTGCAGCCATTACTAGGCAGACAATTACTCCATAACCTTTTATGCTAATGAACATTTAGCCTCCCTGCGGTTCCCTTCTACAAGAAACAAGAGGTTTTGTATAACAATAAGAAGATAAATAAATGTTATTTCTTGTGATAAACCATTAAATCTTAATTATTCTGATATGAACTTCTTCCAAGAGTCCTTGGCTCACAGTGTGGTCTGTATGACATTACTGAAGAAGCTTCTTATTCTCCCTTACTAAACATCCAATGCATAAAGTGCTGCATTTTAATATGACAGATGCAATGTTAAAGGCCATCAAACTATTTTGGGCCATTTTTTCATGTACTTAGTAAGATAATGAGTTTTATAAGTGATTAGAAAGGGCTGTCCGGATGATAATCACAATTTCATCAACTCAGCGGGAACTCAAGCAGAAACCATCAGTGCGGCACTCCAACTTTCGGAGACTTGAAAAATAGGTTACTATCCATAAAATGAGATATAGTCAAAGTCAAAATGAAGGACAACAATGCAGATGACCAAAGGCTATGGGTGGACTGGTTATCAGGTATAGGTACCCCATTTTAAGGCTCTTAGGAGGTGTTCACACGTAGAAATTTGACACTGAATTTGAGGTGGAATCCGCCTTGAAATCTGCCTCAAATTCCACCTGAAATCTGCCTCCCATTCACTTCTATGGGAGAAAGTAGCTGATTTTTTTCATCTAGCAGAAAAAGAAGCATCCTGTATGTTCTTCAGGCAGATTCCACCTCAGAACTCCCTTTGAAATGAATCGGAGGCGGAAAATACACCTTTTCATTGGCCGAGAATTTGACATGGAATTTATCAAAATCTGCTTGTGGAATTTTGATCTGCCTAATAAAAGCAAAAGAGGCAAAATACAGGGGAACGCTTTTCCCAATTCCGCTTTAAATTCAATGTCAAAATCATTGTCGGTTTTTGACAAGCAGAAAAACATCTTCTTCAGGAATTTGAAGCAGATTTTTTCTGGTTGTGAAAAGCTGAGAAGTATTATATCTGTTTGACAAATTCAGTGACAAATTCCTACGTGTGCTCATCCCCTTAAAGTGGAACACCACTGCCAATTCCATTTTTTTGCATCCTTTAATAGGCTCTGCTCCTCTGATGCTTGCAGAGTTGGATTTTTTTCTCTAGCCACCTCCATTCCTGATGCAATCAGTGAAGTTATTTTCAGTGCCTGGTGTCAGACAGGTGCAGGTAAGGAACGTGATTCTGATCTCTCTGATACTGTCCAATCAGAGGCTGACAGAGCTCAGAATCACACCCCCTTGTCTGCTCCTGCCTGACACCACCCACTTGACAGTAGAGAGACTATTTAGAACATCAGACACCAAAACTGCGCTAAGTACTACTAAAAAAAAAAAAAAAAAATCTCTGTTACAGTAATTTTTATGTAAGTGACAATTATTGTTGTGTATGGCTAAGGCCCCACATAGCGGACTGCAGTCAAAAGATGCTGTGTGAAAAAACGCGGAAGAAACGCATTGCGTTATTTCCCGCATTGCTTTCCACAGAAAGTCTGTAGAGTTTTATTCTTCTTCGGACTTTCTGCTTCCATTATACCTATAGGGCAACCACCAGCATTTCCGTAGGTATAATTGACATGCTGCAATTTGCAAAAACACAATCATTTTTCAAATTGCAGCATTTCCGCTGCAAATTATTTTCTACAATGTGTGGATGGGATTAGAAAACGCCACTTTTTTGCTGCGCCGTTTCCGCCATGGCCAAATCACGGCATTTACGCAACGTGGGGCCCCAGCCTTTTGTTTTTTTTGTTTGTTTTTTTACACATTATGCCCATAATGCAAAAGTTTTAGGCAGACGTGGAAAAATGCTACAAAGTAAGAATGCTTCCATATTACAGTATACACCTGCATAGTTGCCAAGTGTCCGTGTTTGCTAGCATTTTCACCAATTTAACAATTCTGGCAAATACTGATTGTCCTAGCCCAGAAAGAGACGGGTTTGTCCAAAGTGGAAATTTGTGGTTGTTTGGGGCCAAACTTAATTGTTGTATTTTTTTTTTTTAATCAACATATAAATGTTATGTATGTACCTGAATATAGACGTATAAATCTTACAATGGATAAAAATACAATGGGACTGATTCATTCATGAAAATGTGTCAGAATTTTGACCCAATTTGTACCAAAAAACTGGCATACATGCTATACACCACATTTACTGTTTAAGGTTGAGGCCCCACATTGCAGAAACGCAGCTTTTTTTGTTGCAAATTTTGCTGCAGTTTTTTTTTACCCAAATCCAGGAGTGGATTGAGCAGAAGGTAGAAGTATAAGAGCTTACTATATTTTTTCCATTCCTCTTGTAGCCATTCTTGGCTTTGGCTCAAAAAAGTGCAGTAAAATCTGCAACAAAAAAAAAAATCAGCTTTTCCGCGACATGGGGCCTGAGCCTTAGACACTTTCTGTACTTTGCCTGACAAGGAGTGGGACTTAACTGGAATGTATTAGATTTATCATCCAGCACCAAATAGATCTGGCACATTTTAAGACTGGTCTAAGTTTACACTGTCTAACTATTAGACAGCATTAGTAGATTTGCCCCATATAAGTCAAAGCGCAATAGTAAAACTGACCTGATCAACTACTGATATTGTCAACGGAGCCTCCAATACTCCAGTCTCTTTATCAAAATATGTACTGGCATCTTGTGAGAGTGAGTGCCTAAAAAGAAAAAAAAAGTCACTGTTTTACAAAAGTTGCATTAAACAGTATGGTCATAAGGAAGGATCAGATTAACCACCAGTACTCGGCCAAATTCTGGTTCAGAACTAGACACATTTTTGGGTTTTTTGTATTTGCAATTTTGAGGGCTATAACATTTTTATAATTTGGGGTATTCAATTAATTTCTGCGTCTTTTTTCGGTGACACATAGGGCTTTATTTTTGTGTTGTTTTTATTTTTGCATGGTTTTTCATTTTTTTATATCCAGGAAAATATAAACATTTTTTTTATTGAATAACACAAAGTGCCACTAAAAAACTTTATAAAATAGTTTTTCCTCTCCGTATGGTAATTTTTATTTTGTATGGTGTTGTTGGGGGTGGGGCTAGAACTTGTAATAAGGGGAGTGTTATTGGCGTATTTTAAAAAAAAAAAAAAAAATTATTTTACTTTAATTTAATTTTTTACTTTTCTACTTCTGTCTGTCTGTCCGTCTTTCTTTCCTTCTTTGTTTTTTTACATTGTGTCCCCATAAGGTCATTATAGACCTTTGGGGACATCTGATCACTTTTTTTTTTTTTTGGGGGGGGGGGTACATTTAGCCCTAGTTGCAGGAGGAATACAGCCTCCTGCCCATAACTACAGAGCTGATCTGGGTCCTCTAGGACCCAGAAGCTCTAACAGAGTCTGATCCCGGCGCATCACATGACTGCTGGGTCAGAGGGGAGCCGCATTATGTTGGAGTCATAGTGGTGTATACAGAGCTCATTGAGCACTGGGTACACAGCGATCCAGAAGGCAGGGACGGTAGTAAACCTTCCCTGCCTTCTCTCTGGGAGCTCCGGCTGAAGTTACAGCCGGCTCCCTGTTTCAGCAGCTGCACAATTTTATGCAGCTGCTAAAAACTGCAAGGACGTACCAGTACGTCCTTGCAGAACAAGAGAGGGACCGCCCGTATGCATATATTCTATGGGTGGTCAGGAAAATGTTAAGCTTACATACACAAGAACGTGTTCATGTGCCAGGTCCGTTGCATAGATGGCACATGGATGATATCCTGTGTCACCATTGCACCTTTCATTCTCATAAGTGAGCCCGGGCTGCAAAATAGGAATAGAACCTGTCCTGAGTTTTGCCTTGGAGCCACTGCCACATACACAGGCATGTATATGGAGCCATAGAAATAAATGGATCCAGGTGCTAGCTATGAAAAACATGGTTAGCACACTGACAATGCACACAGTTGTGTGAATGAAGCTTAAAAGGGTTTGTCCAGTTTCAACAAATAAATGTTATTGTTTGTGTAATGAAAAGTTCTACAATTTTCCAGTATATTTTCTGTATCAATTCCTTGCGGTTTTCTACATCTTGGCTTGCTGTCATTCATTCTACTTACAGTGGATAAAATGCAGTCCATGGTCATGTGATATACAGTCCATGGTCATGTGATATACAGTCCATGGTCATGTAATGTACAGTCCATGGTCATGTAATGTACAGTCCATGGTCATGTGATATACAGTCCATGGTCATGTGATGCACAGTCCGTGGTCATGTGATATACAGTCCATGGTCATGTAATGTACAGTCCATGGTCATGTGATATACAGTCCATGGTCATGTGATATACAGTCCATGGTCATGTGATATACAGTCCATGGTCATGTGATGTACAGTCCATGGTCATGTGATATACAGTCCATGGTTATGTGATATACAGTCCATGGTCATGTGATGGACACAGGTGCACAGCTCGTTATAGTCAAGGCACAGTAATCAGACATCTGCCTGGTAACGAGCTTTGCACCTGTGTGTCCATCACATGACCATGGACTGTATATTACATGACAATGGTCTGAATTTTATCCACTGGAAGTAAACAATGACTAACAACAAGTAAAGATCTAGAAAACCATGAGGAATTGATACAGAAAGTATATTGGAAAATTGTACAACTTTTCATTTTACAAATAACAACATTTAGTTGCTGAAAATTGACAACCCCCTTTAAGGAGCTTCTCGGCTCCAAATTGACTTTTTATACTGATGACCTGATAGGTCGTCAGTATGAAAAATCTATTTGTGGCCGGACAACCCCTTTAATTTATCTGTGGCTTCTGAGTACACACTTCACATTACAATCTTCACTGCTGTCAATGCGGACATTTATTTACAGTATCTGCCTTTTCCATACTGAAAAACATGACTTTTATACACAAAAATATCAATCAGACAAGACAGACAGGAATACAGCCATCACTATCTGACATTTATTCCATTAAGACTATTGCAGGAAGAAGGAAAAACAGACAACATATAAATGTTAACTTGTTAAACAGAACACAAGATTGTGACCCCCGGAGTCAGATGCACGTGACTAAAATCTGAATATTGTGCTGCAGAATGTGTTAGTTCTGTATAAATAACGGGAAAACAAGTACATTAATGAAAAAACAGATCATACACATATTATCAGAAATAAACTAGCGCCAATCACTTGGTCTGTGGCACCTTCTGCTGTAGTTTTCTGAGTCAAAGACAGAAATGGATTCAAAATGAATGGGAATTTTTAATGGGTCCATATTAAAAACAGCTGAAAGGGCTTTATGGGGTCAATTTATCATGCTTCTGATCAGGGGCGCAACTAGGAAACAACAACTTTTGACTGGGCCCCACACAGTATAATGCCACCTTAATTGGCCCCCACATGGTATAACAACCCCTTTCCTGAACCCCACTCGGTTTAACGCCTCCTTTACTGACCTCACACACGGTATATTGCCCCCTTTATTCAACCACACACAGTATATTGCCCCTTTATTGGCCCCATAAAGTATAGTGTCTCCTTTATTGGCCACCATACAGTATACTTCCCCATTTTATGGCCCCTACACAGTAATTGCCTCCTTTACTGGCATCCCACTCAGCATACTGCTCCTTTACTGGCCCCCATACATTAAATGCCCCCTTTATTGACCCCAACATAATATACTGCCCCCAAGCTGTCCGCTACCCACTAGATTACTCCAGCAGGTAAGAGCCAATATTCATGTATCCATCCCTGCATCTGCTCCAGCCTCTTGCTGCATATTACTCCCAGGGGTGAACCTAACCTCTCTGCTGCCTGAGGCGAACTATAGAAAGGGCTATTATCAAGGGCTGTCCGGATGATAATCCCAATTTCATCAACTCAGAAGGAACTCAAGCAGAAACCATCAGTGCAGCGCTCCAACTTTCAGAAACGTGAAAAATAGGTTACTATCCATAAAAATGAGCTATAGTCAAAGTCAAAAATTTAAGTCAATGTCATCAATATCAATGATTCTAAGAAAGTTCAGTTACGGTATTTCCCTAACTATTCATTTTAATTGAGCACGCTTGACTCCTTTCCAGGTACAGTCGAAACCTAAGCGTCCCATCTCTGGCAGGGGGTTCTATAAGCTGGACCTATTTCGTGACATGTCATTTTCACTTGCCATAAAACCCTGATTTGGGAAACTCCTTTAGGTTCCTATTTTTACGAACCTTTTCATGTGTTCCTCTTGTCCTCGGCTACTCGCTGATAGCAGAAGGTCACTGGCTTGGTTATTGTTGTGTTATCAAGTGATGGTAATTTGTTTACTGTGCGTGCTCTTGGCTTACCCTCTACTGCATTGCGGATCGTCCGATACCAAGTACAAGTCATAAATTACTCTGATTTTCCTGGTTAAAATGTACAGGTTTAGTTCTGTAGGACATTTAACCTGCATCGATGATTTCTAAAGAATAATGTTTTTGGCTCCTATTACTGTGACACCTGCTTGTACTGATGTACACAACCGACCTGCATCCAAAGATAATTAAACTCGCATACGCCAGAAGAACATCTACAAGCTGTTCTCCTTCGTGGGGGCTGTACAGTTATCTCTCCGTCCATATGTCACCTTGACATTGACATTCAGTAATTATGACCCCGAGCCTCTCTAATAATAGGACCTCGCCAAGACTCAGGGGCAATAA
The DNA here is from genome assembly GCA_947044405.1 of Leptodactylus fallax. Lineage (NCBI taxonomy): Eukaryota > Metazoa > Chordata > Amphibia > Anura > Leptodactylidae > Leptodactylus > Leptodactylus fallax. The sequence goes on from CAMRHE010000270.1 coordinate 2,257,760, forward strand.
CAGAGTCTACCCTGAAGTCATTCCAGACACTGAACTCACTATATATTATGTTCAATTTATTCACCTGTATTGAGCATTAGCCGGGATGCATAAATATATCTTTTGCTCAACCCTTAATAACAGTCTAAGATGATAGATTTGAGTCCATTTTGAGAAAAGCGCATTACTAATGTTTGTTGTTCTTGTTGTAGATAAGTATAAATGGATATATAATACTTTAAAGAAAAAGTTTCACTATAAAATTACCTGTCTTTTTGTTAAATATGGAGGATTTTTATAAAATTTTTACTGATAAGTAGATAAGCATTTCTTCAAATTCCGGTACCATAAATGGTCATGTTATAAGCTGACCGCTCAGCCCCTCACCCTCCCCAAAGGTACCATAAAAACTATATGCCTATTGTTTTGGTTAGTCTCGGCTGGAATCTTAAAGAGAGTCTATCATTACCAAAACCACTTTTAAGCTAATGGCACGTTGGAATTGCCTTTAAAAAGGCCATTCTTCTCCTACCTTTCCTTGTTTTCTACTCTCAGCAGATTCAAAGATAATTTGTTTCTTCATGTATGTAAATGAGCACCACGGAGCACCCGGGGCGTACCTTCTCTTCTGCACCCATCTCGTCATCGCTTATCACCGCCCCTTTGTCCGTTGCGGTGACTCCCCTTTTGACATCATCCTTGTACAAGTCTTCATTCGGCCATTTTCCTGTGGCCTATTATATACAGCGCATACAGTACAGTATTACATACAGTACGCTCGTGTAATAGGCCACAGGAAAATGGTCGAATGGACATGCGCAGTCGGCGAAGGAAGGATGATGTCATAGAAGAGGCGTCTGCTAAAGAAGAAGAGATGTGGCGCAGTAAGTTCAAAAATGCGTCTGAAGAGAGCACAGGGGACGTCTCCTTTGCATTCTGAAGATGCATTTGCATAAAAATAAAAATCAAGATTTCTTTTAAGTGGCGGCGAGGAGCGAAATGACAGAGGTAGGAGTAGAATAGCCTTTATAAAGACTATTACGACGTGGCTTCAATTAAAAACCTGTTTCCCCAATGATAGAAACCCTTTAAGAAAGAAAGATGTCCAGCAGGTCTGGAAGTAATTGAACGATGGGTATATATCAGTGCATGATATATAAAGGGGCTCCCCATCCAGTGCACTATTGCATCATTTGTAAGTATTATCTCTTTTCACTTATTAAACACTTATTATGTTATTATATTCTGGTGTGATTATAGTCATTCTTTGACCATCTATGAGTTAACTTGTTATAAAAACCCGATTGCCTACATATGGCCACTAAGAATAATAATAGACTGACAATTGCCAATCCTGTAATTCTTTTCTTTGCAACAGTCACCTAATTTACATCACACAGAAGACACAGTATTACAATAAAAGATAACACCTCTATAGATAATGCCATATAACTCCCACCATTGTATCAACTACTGACAATAGATGATGTCACAGCTTATCTACTCCTTCTCCATGCACAGAGCATGTCTAGAAAATGCTCCCAAAGACCTCAACAAGTTGTCTCCAATGCATTGCTGACTATAGCCATGAAACTACTGTAAAAGATATCACAAAATGGTGTTAAAGTGGAGAATGGAGTTGTGGTCAGGCAGCATGTGCACTGCTCCATTTATTTTAATGGGAATGTCGGAGATAGTCTAAGTACAGCACTCGACTGCGGTTGAAATTAATGGATCAGTGAGAGGGCTGCCCAACCACCGCTCCATTAAGAACTGGGGAATAAAATCCCGTTCACATCATCAGAGCGGTCAGATCCCCATTGATCTGCAAGTCATCCCCATCCTATGAATAGAGGATAATTTGCTTTTCTGGGAAAACTCCTTTAGGCTAAGGCCCCATGTAGCTTATCGCAGCAAAAAGGTGGGGAAAACCGTGATGGCAGCACATCGTAATTTTTCCTGCAGTGCTTTTCACAGAAAGTTCACAGAGGTTTCCTCTGCGGACTTTCTGCTTCAATTATATCTATAGGGAAACCGCCGGCGTTTCCGTAGATATAATTGACATGCTGCAATTTCCAAAACTGAAACGGTTTTGGAAATCACAGCATGTCCGCTACGCATATTTTACCACAGTGTGGGGATGGGATTCGCTAGAATCCCATTCACTACACTGTGACTGTGATTTCGCCACATGGGGCCCCGGCTTTAAAGGGAGTCTAACACCATAAAATTTGCTTCTAAACCACTTACATTCAGTGATATAGACTGTCTGCTCCAGCCAAGAACCGCCCACCTGACAGTAGAGAGCCTAATTAACATATTGGGTGCTGATTTCTTGGGAATGGTGGGAACCATAAAAAAAATTCCAACTGCAATGGAATCAGTGAGGCAGCACCTACTGAAGGACACAAAGAGTCGGAGTGGTGAAAGATTCTCTTTAAATCTTTTTTTTTTTTTTTTTTAGCAAAGAACAGTCGTTGCATATCTGTCTTCAACAAGCTTGTCAGGGGGAATACGCTGAAAAAGACAGGTTGTTGTATAAATTAGTGTGAACCAGCGTAAATCTAGCCTGCTAATTCATTGGGAAGGGAACCAAGCACTTAAGTTGCCAGCTCTATTTCTTGTACTAAGCTATAAACTTTCTATTTTCTGAGTATCCAGCATTTTTAGGAAAGCAAGTAACAAAAAATCCTCACAAAAAGCTGCAGATCTGTCACAATGTGTCCTGTATTAATCACTGAACTCCCTGCTCTACAACACTCAGGACCGCAATAAATAATCCCTACATGTGAGGCTGCTCAATGAGTCTTTAAATAAAGAGTTGAGCATAGACCTGGAGATGAGAGATCTGCGCGGCCAAGGAAACAAAGTAATCTATCGAGTCTGTATTTCACCGACGCGTCAAGATTGGTGAAATGAACAGCGGTCCCTGGTGTGCTCATCTAGGAATGAGTTTTCTTTCCAAATTGGCATTAGGAACTGCACAGTAAGAAAACCACAGAAATATAGATGTTAGAAATATATAGATGTAAAATGGAATTTCACTTTTTTAAACTTTGGAAACTTAAAGCAGAACTAAACTTTCCAATAACTTTTGATTTTCGGCAGCTTCTGTGTCATTAATAAATTTTGTAATATACCTTTCTAAGGCTAGGTTCATATTTAGCCTTAGTAGGTTCACAGAGTCCGCCGAAAAAAGTCCTGCACAGATCTGATAAGGCACAGATGAATGGGGCTGATCAGCACAGTGTCTCGCACCATGGGTTCTGCGGCAGAATCAGTTGCAGAATCTGCATCAAGATTGAGCAGGGCGCTTATTTTTTTCAGTCCTGCTTTGCTTTCTGCCTCCCATTGAAAATGATGAGAGGCAGATTTAGCCTGGTTGCACATGACTGTGTGCTTACCGGAGGTGCTTCCGCGGCCCCATTCAAGCATGGCCACAAAATCGAACAGGAATAGGACCTGTTCCATATTTTATGGCCCAGACTGTCGGCCCGCACACAGGACCGCGTAATTCACTGTCATGTGCACGGGCCCATTGAAATGAATGGGACAGTGTGCTATCCAGGAAAAACCTGGATAGCACACTGACTTTTCACAAGGTCGTCTGCAAGGGGGTTAAGGGTGGAAATTATCACTGATTCTGAGGCGCAATCCACCTCAAAATCAGCATCAAATCCTGCCTTGTGAACATAGCCTTAGGGGGTGCTCACATGTAAGAATTTGATGCTGAATTTGTCAAGAAAAAAATATCTGCTTCAGGAACTTTATTTTTTCTGCTTCACAAAAACCGATGCAGATTTTGAAGCTGATTTTAAAGCGGATTTTGGTGCTGAGTTTGGAGAATAGTGCCACTGTATCTTGCATCTATTGGGCAGGACCAAATTCCAAATTCCGTGAGCTGATTTTAACAAATTAAGCGTTCAATTCTGATTCAAATTCAGCGCCGAAGGAAAAGGTGTATTTCAAGTCATTTCAATGGGAAGAATCCGCCTGAAGAAAGGGCAGGATGGTTATTTTCAGCTACTGTCTCCCACTGAAATGAATGGGAGACAGATTTGAGGTTGAATTTGAGGCAGATTCCGACTCAATTTCAGTGTCAAATTGCTGTGTGAACACCCCCTTACAGTGACGAAAAAGTCCAGCAGCCACCACTTTTTTGTCTGCCATTTTCATTTAAAAAGAATGGACACTTGATGGACCCTATTATAGTCAATGGGCTCCATTGGTGTCAGCTATTTTATTGGTCTGATTTTCCTTTGTTCTGGTCCTCCAACAAACACCCCAATGCTAGTGTGAACCTAGTGTAAGTGGTGAATTAGATGTGTTCAGGCCGTTGCTTAAAGGAGTTGTGTCGCAATGGACACTTATAACCAATCCACAGGACAGGGGATAAGTGTCCGATCTCTGGGGACCCAATCGTCAGGACCCAGTGATCAGGAGGAAGATGGACTGAAAGTCCCCCTAAGGCTTCCTTGTGAATGGAGTGCCAGTGTGCTTGCGTGACCATTTACTTCTGCGGGTCTACCGGGACTGTAATCTCCAGAGCCCGCAGCCCAATAGAAGTGAATGGGGTGCCAGTCAAGCAAGCACATTGGCGCTACATTCATAAGGAGGCTTTTGGGGACTTTCGGTCCCCTGTACTCCTGATTACTGGGGGACCTGGCAGTTGGGTCCCAAGTGATCGGACTCTTCATCCTGGTTCTGTGGATAGGGGATAAGTGTCCATACCAGCACAACCACAGTCCAAAGCCATTGGGTGACATATATAGTTCTCCAGGCAATTTTGGTGATCTGAATATGTCAAAAAGAGCAGATGAAGGTCATTGATATATGTCACTGGCATTAGAAGGGGCAAGACAAAAGGAATTCCCAACCGCTGGGTGAAAGTATATAATGTTTTTTTCCATTAGTGTGCAATCAGAAGAGGATATCTGCCAGAAGGGGACATATGGCAGAAGATTTATCACCACTGGAATTTTAATGTTTTTTCTAACACGCAGACATTCAATCCATTATCACATAACACAAAGCATGTAAATAAAAAGCATCACTTCAGTCTATAAAATAAAATTTAATGAAATGAGAATTGATTTACTTACCTGATTTGTATAAAATCTGCAGAATGTGCGATTATAATCTCCTGTTATTGCCCTGGCATTTGTCTTTGCAGCTTAATAACAGCAGTAAGCCATTTGGTGTAATGTTTAAAGGCTATAAAAGCCTCTTTTAGCGGCAAAAATACTGCTAAACTCTTCAGTTAATGTTAACATTGTGAAAGCCGTTAAGTGAGTGCAATGATTTAAGAGATGAAATGCAGAGTGGCCTTTATTACAGAAAATTGCAGCGACTGAAACATTCAACATCCAGGCGGATTATTTATCCTCATCTCATCTGTACTAAACATATTTGGGTTGATGTGAAATGGGATGTGTATGCAAAGTGGCTGTTACACCTAAGCTGCAGTACCTGTGCGATTCAAATGGGGCATCTGTACCAGTACTCATGTACAGGACTGCGCAAAAGGTTTAGGCAAGTGTGAAAAAAATGCAGCAAAGCAAGAATGCTTTCAGAAATAGAAGGGTTAATGGTTTATTTTTTTATAAATTAACAAAATTAAGTGAATGAAGAGCTAAATCCCATCATTATTTGGTGTGACCTTTGCCTTCCATCAGTTCTTCTCGGTACTTGCAGACAGTTTTTGAAGGAACTCGGCAGGGAGGTTGTTCCCGCCATCTTGGAGAACAAAGCACAGATCTTCTGTAGATGTAGGCTTGCTCCAAACCTTCTGTCTCTTCATGTCATCCCAGACAGACTGGATGGTGTTGAGATCAAGGCTATACTGTATCTGTGGAGGCCGGATCATCACTTCCAGGACTCCTCCTCCAAAGGGCAAAGGTCACACCAAATATTGTGCAAATATCACAGCACTGACAGAGGGGCTGGCCTCACAGCTCAGTGTCATCGCTAGATGGTGAGGAACTCCCCCCTTCGTAGTACAAGACTATAGAATTGTACTGTCAAGGGGGTGTTCCTCACTGCCAAGCAGTGACGCTGAGCTGTGAGGCCAGCCACTTTGTCAGTGCTGTGATATTGGCAGCCAAAACTAATGGCAATGAAATCTCTGGAACCGGGGCATATGAATGCAAAACTGAAAGTGCACTGAATTCAGCACTATCACTCCTGATCTTAGAGGACATTAAAGGTCTTATTTAACCCCTTCCTGCAGCAGGCATTTTTCGATTTTCGTTTTTGGCTCCAGCCGGCAAAACCCCATAACTTTGTAGGACAAATTGTACCTCGTAATGGTACCATTTAATAATTTGTATGATGTACTGGGAAGCTGGTAAAAAACTCAGATTGGAGTCTGCATTTGTACGACTTTCTTATGGGCTTTGTTTTTTTGTCACCAGTATTTATGGGTTGGTACTTTTTCCAGCTATGGCATTCACCATACGGGAAAAACATTTTTAGAACTTTGTAGACCAGGTGTTTTTGGACACAGGGATATCTAATGTGTCTGTGTTTTGCTTTATTTTTTTAACTTTGTATATGAGTCCTAAGGAAGGGGGAGATTAGAATTTTTAATTTTTTTAAAATATTTTTTTTACTTTTTTTTTTTTTTTTACTGTAATTATTAGGACCCCTTTGATAGGTTCGGGGCTGCCATCAGGAGCCAGTGATCTATGGCATAAAGGGAAAAACGGTGCCTCGGTTTGTCCATGGTGTTTCAGAATTTAATGCCTGCGATCAGTGCAGATAGTAGTGCTGCGTCTCTTCTGTATAATACATTGGAGACCCAGAGGCTATGGTGGCTGCTCACGTTCTGAGAGTCCACCATATTTAAATTTCCGAACATCCACCGTACTATTATGTCAGATATCAAGAAAGAGTTAATATAGGGGGCATGCATTAGAGATATTGGCATTAGTAGCAAGGGCATAATACATACATCCTTGGCTACTGAAATGCCTATGTGTGAGGATGTATGACATTCATTCATGGCAGGGAAAGGGTTAAAACCAGAAAGTGAAATATATCACCTTTTTCTGATTGCAGATTTTTTAATTCTATTTTCTGTACGATTACGGAGGCTGCCATCTTACACGAGCTCTTCGTTAGCTATTAGTGATATATTCGCAGCACAGTCATGACCATAGCAAGCAACTGTCTCATCAAAAATTCTTGAAAAAATATGTTTAACATAAAAACTTTGTTTAAAGTGGAAGTAAACTTGTATTTCTTTTTTCATAAATCAATAATGCAGGTGAAGGGAACAAACTTTGCAATATACTTCACTAAAGAAAAGTGCCTGTGTCTTTAAGAATCACTCCTGTCTGTACTTTTTATCTGACTCATTCTGTCTACTCAGTACATAATCAGTCTCAGTTTACAATGGGCTCTATGGAGGGAGAAGAGAAGAAGGAGATATGAGGCTGTCTACAGCAATAAATGAGTCTTTTCTGTCACAAGAAGACTGGATAGTAATTACTGATAACCCAGCTGTGTTGTGAAAAAGAACTGTATACAGTATATTGCTGATGTCCCTCTGTTTTCCTCCCCCGCCCCTCTCCATAGAGTTCTATTATACATATTTGATCAGTGACAGAAAGATGCCAATAAATGAGAAAAGAGGCACTTTTCTTATATAATGTATATTAAAAAGTTTGTTATTATTCACCTGAACTAAAGATTCATGAAAAAAATAAATAAAAGTTTAGTTACACTTTAACACATAGGCATTTTTAGGTTACACATTCCCTTTAAGAAGGACCTATAGGGCACAGAACTGTCAGTGCCGTAGTAAAGAATTTTACAGCCTTGTTATTTTAATAGGATTGTCTGGCAAATAAAAATATTTTTAAAAGACTGAGAATGGTGTAAAATAATAAAATAATTCATACTTACCTGACCGATCCCGCTGGTTTCTATTTCCTGCTCCCTCTTGACACACAGGAAAAGACCAGTTGACCACTTAGCGGTCACTTTCTTTGTGATAAGAGAGCAGTAAGCAGGGAATAAGAAGTGTCAGAACAGGAGCAGCAGGGGATCGGTGAAGTTTGACAGATGGAAGCTAAAAGAGGATGAAAAACAAAAAAACTGGACATGTCCTACTGTTCCTCCATCCAAAGGACATAGAAAGGAGACAGCTTACAAATCTGCAAACCATAACCTATTGTAATACCTCAGCACTAACCTTGGTAAAAACTTGAGCTGAACACTGAAGGAAGACTGAGCTTGGATGAAACCAGTCTTTGGCAGCAGCTCCATGTGGTTCCTTAGTTCTTTGCAGACCTCAAACTTTAAGCGAAGGGCAGTTGTTGCTCTGCAAAAGTCAATGAACATATACTGTAAATAGATGATGTAAGTCGATTCTATATACCACTGCTTTCCATAAAATTATCTTCTAGGTTCTATATTGGTTTATCTTATAGAATAGTTTAAAGTTGAGTCTATCACCAGAACCCAGCATATCTACTCATCCCTTCAGACAGATAGATTAGGGTCACCTAAACTAAACAGTGTTTTCCTTTTGTGAATCGGTACCTCTGTAGATATCACAATTTTTGTCCATATGCAAATTAGCTCTTTGGAGCAATAGATGTGCTGCTGTTGCTCCAAAAAGGTAAGTCTCCCACCATTTTGTGCAGTCTCCCTCCCTCCTCTGAGTGACTGGGCCAGGCAGTGTATACCTAATCTCACCTGGCCCTAAATTCTGTCACACTTGCGGCTGGTCATACTCTCAGCGCATGCGCAGTACATGTGGCCAGGCAAGCATCACAGCAGTACTGTGCATGAACTGAGAATATGAGCAGCAGTGAGAGAGACAGAGTTTAGAGCCAGGCAAGATTAGGTATACAATGTGTCAATCAGAGGAGGGAAAGAGTGTGGCACAGAGAGGTGGGAGGCTGACCTCTTTGGAGCCATCACAACATCCTACTTGCTCCAAAGAGTTTATTTGCATATTGAGAAAAACAGGTTTTCTCCTCTTTAGTTTGCAGTTTTCCTTGACCTGGTGAGTGGAAACTAGTTGCCATACACTGCTCACAGTAAGAGGAGAAGAATCTGCTTTGCTAAAACAGCCCCAAGATTATGAAACTCATATATAGAGAACTACATGTGTGAATTAAGCACAGGAGTAGCATTAGGGGGTGCAGTGGAAGCAGTCTATACTGGGCCCCAGATCCTGAGGAGGCCACATAACACATAAAATATACTATTATTCTGAATGGCACAAGGAAAGTAGGGTTCCTATTACAGATTTTACATTGGGGACCAGGAGACTCAAGCAACGCCTCTGGAATTAACTCTTTGTGCTATGATAGAAAATTATTTTTTAAGATGCAGCATTAATTTACCCCTCATTCTTCCCCCTTCCCTCTCCAGAGACTTCATAGAGTTCTTATATTTGGCTGTACTATTACTTTGACAGTGGCCATTTAAAGAGGACCTTTCACATCCTCATGTATATGTGGTTTTATATACCGCTAGAAAGCCGACAGCATGCTGAATTCAGCGCACTGCCGGCTTTCCCATTATGTGCCCCGGGGCTGGAGATATCGGCGGTCATAGTTTCACGGTTTGCTGTCAGAAGGGCGTTCCTGACAGTCATCGCTGGGCTGTAAGGAACGCCTCCTCTGACAGTACAGCGCTATGGAGGAGTACAGAGAGAGGGGGCATTCCTTACCACCCAGCAATGACTGTCAGGAACGCCCTTCTGACAGTGAACGGTGGAACTAAGACCACCAATATCTCCAGCCCCGGGGTATATAACGGGAAAGCCAGCAGTGCGCTGAATTCAGCGTGCTGTCGGCTTTCTAGCAGTATGTAAAACAGCATATATATGAGGACGTGAAAGGTCCTCTTTGAATAATGTAGGTTTTTTTTATATACGCTTATATAAAAACTGTGTTTTTTTTATATTGGGAAATAGTGTTGCATCAGTGTACCCAAATTTTAATGAACACTTTATTTGATGTGGATTGCAGGAATGATTGGAAAATTATTATCATTTTTCTTTGTACTGTCCTTGCTATCTACATACAGCGTAGTCTTTTCTTCAAAGGTTTTTGGACACTATCAGGAAGAATTTTATTCTTGTGCTTCTGCCAAATCAATATATGAAATGGAAATATTATAATGTAATGTAAGGTTACTCTTCAGTATAACATTTTGTCCCTGTAATTGGAAAGTTTACTTTTCTCTTTTAACCAATTATGTTGGAAGGGTTCGGGTGGTATTAACCTCTGCTTGTCAAACATCAAAGTAAAAGAAGATTAACAAGTTTCATGCATAATACATATATGGATGGCTTCTTGCATATTGCCTCAAGACTGAATCATCTAAATCCTTACTGAAATCACTGAAATTGCTGCGCTGTTTTATATTTTTTGCATGCCAACCTTAGTGGTTAAAGAACATTTGTATTAAATATAACCTGTACTTTAAGAGGCTACATTTTTTTAAAGTACTGAGGGATTTACTAGTGAAAATGCACCTGAATGGGGTGCCATTTGTGCTAAACAACTGCATACGTGCCTGGCACCACATTTATTAATGTATTATTAGACACTAAGGTTACATTCACATGACCAAGGTGCAAAACTGCCGTGAAAAATATACATTTTGAGTGTATGTAGGGATCTGTGAAAATGGACAAAAATAGGACATGACCTATATTTTGTTGATCCATTACAATGAACCATCAAAATAACAGTCATGTGAATAGCCCCCATTCACTGATATCGAATGTAATGCTGCCGTGTGACATCTGTTAAAAAAACGGACATCACATGGCGATTAATCACTGTCGTAAATGTAGCCTAACGCTAGGTTCACACTAATGTTCGGGTTTCCATCCTTTGGGTCCGCTTGAGGACACGAAAAATGGAAACCCTATCTACTTAAAAGGTGGTTACCCTAGTGGGGTCCGCCAAGTTTCTGACAATTTTATACTGAAATCAGAGGAGAGAAAAGTCCTGCTCCGCCTAATTTAAGCAGAACGGGGATGGAGTCCCCAAATGCTAGTGTGAGCCTAGCTTAAGTGTCTTAGTGGTGACAATCTGTTGTCTTGATCAGTTTCCAAAGGATACAAAAATGAATGCAGGAACTTTCTATGAGTTGGGACTTGTCAGAAACCCAGCCATGATGTCCTTATTCATTAGCGTGAAAAACGGCCATCACATGGATGTTTTAAAAACAATGGGAGTGAACAGGTACGTATATTCACATGTCCACTTTTTTTGACAGACTGTTTTACACAGCCATCAAAAAACAGACATGCCCTATCTTTGCTCTTTTTGATGGATACAAAACCTAGACATGTGAAAACACCCATAGCCTTTCATGGGTTTTAAAACAGCTGTGTAATGGACATTTTAACAGCATTTAAGTGAATATGGCCAAGACATTTGTTTTTCATGGATGTTAGGCAGAGTGACACTGTTTCTAGGAAAAAATCAAGAATTTTTTTTTCTAGTCTCAAACAAGCTCTATAAGCACAATAGGTGACTTCATGTTCATTTTTTCTGCTTATGTTTATATAGCTTGTAAAGCTTTTGTTGCTTTCATACCTGTTTTTAATGACAATGCTGTCCTGGTAGAGGCGATCATACATACAAATCTTCAAGTCAATGTTAGAATTTGGAACATACACGGGAACATCAATAGCAGATCCAGTCGCTGTCACAGGAATCTGAAAATAAATACATCCGTTTTATAGTGCAAGAGGGTTTTCTCTAGGACTATTGATTTTTTTTTCTCTGATAAGACATATTACAATGTTTTTTTATATTTGCCTGCAGGGGTAGATTTTACCATAAAGCAACCCATGCAATTGTGAGGAGAGATCACAGGGCATTTTGTGTTAAATTTGCCACTACCTATTGGATTATTCCTACAGGTAGCGGCCGATATTTTACTCACTCTTGTTCAGGCCTATCTCTGCTTTGACCTCCAGGGGGCGCTGTGCAGTACACCCTAACGTAATTTTGCTTGGGGTACCATAACGGCACATCTGCCCCTGTTTGCTTGTACTATTGATTTATGCAAAGTTTGTTGAAAAGTTAGTGACCACTTAATGATTTTTGTGCTACTGTGTAAATTAAAGGTTTTTTTGGGGCCTTATTAATTAATGACCTATCCTTAGGATGGGTCATCAGTTGAACACAGGCGGAGGTCTGACACCCGAGACCCCTGTTGTTGAGCTGTTTGACAACGTGCCACTTCCACTTACCAGGACATGTGACATCACGTTCATCACATGGCCTGTTTGCAGCTCAGTCCCTTTCAAGTGAATGTGAAAGGGACTCAATCCCTTTTCCAGTGAAGTGGGCTGAGCTCTGTTACCAAGCACATAGCCACTATACAAATGTACGGCGCTGTGCTTGGTACATGGTAAAGATGCTGCAGTACTTAACTGAACGCTGCTGCCTCTTTACAGAGCTGAACAGCGGAGGTTCTGGGTCTCAGACTCATGATAATTTTCAAATGATGACCTATCCTATGGATCCTAAGGATAAGTCAACTCTACCTGTCTCTTTTTAACAGTCCAAAAAGTTGAGAGGCATGTTGTTTTTTAAAGGCTAAGAGCTGACCAGTAGCCCGGAATGTGTCTTGCGTAAGGCTAGGATCACATCTGCGTCAGAGTCTCCATAGGAAAATCGTCGGAGAGAAAAACCCTGCATCATAGTCTATGGGGTCCGCTGGTATCCGTGGGTATCCGCTGTTTTAGCTGACGGGCGGACGCGAATGCAAGTGTTACCCTAGCCTTAGGTGTTTGGTTTTTTATGCCGGTTTAAGGATCCAATACATCGATATCTGTTTTAACATTTATACCCTTGATTGGATGCTGGACTACTTCCTTTTTCCCATGTTATTTAGGCACAATACTGAATATTCTGTAATATCTCTCACTATGATGAAGCAATCTGAACAAAACAACGTGAAATGTGCTCTTCAGTATATGGAGCTTCGAACAAACCAGAATGCTCCTGTGTCAGAGCAATGAGGAAGGCGCTGGACAGCCATATAAACATTTAACCTCAGTCACTCGACTTCTCACCAGGATAGTAGTGTACACAATTGAGCAGCGCATCTTCATGGTGCAAACCTATTTGGTCACCGACTTGTTTCAGTGATGTCAGATGATATTCATGACATACCATTAGGCTGGGGCCCCATGTGGCGTAAACACCGTGATTTGCCTGCGGCGGAAAAAAATTGTGGCGTTTTACAGTCAGAGCAAAGTGAATGGGATTCTAGCGAATCCCATGCACACTTTGCGGTAAAAACCTTGCTGTGGACACGTGGTGATTTCCAAAACCGGCACGGTTTTGGAAATCGAAGCATGTCAATTATACCTATGAAAACACCGGCGGTTTCCCCATAGGTATAATTGAAACAGAAGTCTGCAGAGGAAACCTCTGCGAACTTTCTGTCTAAGGCGCTGCAGGAAGAACCACAATGTGTTGCTGCCGCAGTTTTTCCCACAGCGCTTTTTTGCTGCGGGACACCACGTGGGGCCATAGCCTTAAAGAGAGTTATTCAGATATTATGGAAGGTGGAAATGACAGGATCAGGATTGTGTCTCATGGCGGAGCCTGTCCAAAAATGTCACAGGACACAATCGATGATATGCAACATCACCTACGAAACCTCTGAGACATCTAGCACAAGAGACTGGGTTCTTATTGAACATGTCAAAGAGCTGCACAAAGGGCAAAACTGCATGTGTATGGTGTCACTGTCACCCATATACACGTTGTTTCAGTTGGATTGGTTTGTCCTTGTGAGAGTTATTACAGAATATTCAGGTGAATCTCCCTGTATTATAGTAGGGTGGGGGCGGAAGTGACATAGTGTGCAGTGTATAAATGCCTAATGTTATAATGTTACTTGATTTGTGCTGCAAAACAACACACAATCTAAAAATAACACAAACTGCACATACAGCCATAAAAGACACACCGGCTGAGATCTGTACTTGGAGAAAAGCGAAATAACTCTAAGCCTCTGAAAAGTTTTAGGCGAGTGCTTATTAGTTTAGAAACTGAAGGAAAGTCTGATAGCGCCGCTGGGTAGAATAGATCAAACAAGTAATGATCTTATGATTCAACTTTATTTTGTGAAAATTCCCTGATCACACTTCTCAACTAGCTGAAATGCATGGAGCAAAGAAACAGTGAGCTGAAAAATCTTGTTTTGAAACATTTGTGTACGTCTTCTTATGGAAAAAGACGCAGAGCTCCATTTCATCTCCGAGTAAGGATCTTTTATAAAAGGTACTGATGTTACAGACAGCCTTCCAACGCAACCCCGAGGTGTTTCATGGTGTTTTGCACACTGACTCTACGCAGGTCAAGCAAGTTCTTCCATTACAATTTTTTATGGTCTTTACTTTGTGCATGGTAGCCATGCTGAAGCAGGAAAATTACTTGTCTAAAAGTTGGAAGCACGCACTTGTCTAACAGGGAAGGGGACCTGCAGCAGTATGGCTTATTAAAGGGATGGACTTCCCAGACTATGATATTAATGCCTGTCCTTAACAGTTCCTCAGTTGGGTTTCACTCCTGGCACCTCCACTGATCAGCTGTTTGAAGAGGATATGGCCCTCAAATGCCAACCAAGCACAGCTCTGTACATTGTAGGCCAGGTATGCTTGGTATGGCAAATTAGTCCCATTCATCTGAATGGGGCTGAGCTGCAGTGAGGCCTATTGTGAACATAACGTCACTGGTCTGAGCAGAGGAAGCTATGCTCACTCTCACTCACAGCTTATTCAATCTAATATTCACGACCTATTTTAAAGGCAATGTCCGAGACCCAGGCAAAATGGATACTGATGACCTATCGAGACCTGGACCCCGCACTGATCAGCTATTTTGGCTGCAGTTATCTGACATTGGTGACCTGACCTATGGATAGACCACCCCTTTAAGGATAGGTTATCAGAATTAGAATTAGAATTAGAATCCGTTTTGCAGGGTATAAAAAATACATCCTAGTGTATTTCTGTGTGCATTCCTTGTCTGATCTGTGTGTCATCCCTTTTTTTTGCGTCTGTGTCTTCTTTATTTTTCAGCAATTACCTAGCAATGTGAAAAATGGACAACACACTGACAGAAAACTAGGTAGTGTGAAACGGTCCTTAAAATACTGAAAATACCCTTTAATTTTAATTCAATAATAAAAGGGATTTTATATTTCTTTTTGTGTTATTGTGCTTGGTTAGGTCACATGATTGGTGTCTTTCCTGTGATGGCGGAGTCATGTACACCCGTCATGTGACCATTCTTGGCAAAGGCATTTCCACAATGTATGACATTTCATCAACCACATGTACCTCGTGTATATAGGGCTGGGTTACTACACATATCTACAGTGCTTCCACCACTGTAGCTCACACTCATGCTCATTGAGTGCAGCTGCTGTCTCACTGACTTGTTCAACTATACATGTGCCACAATATATACGCTAGACTAGGCGGGTTGCACAGGACCGTGTACTAGCCACCGGCTGTGAATGAATGGCACGGCCGGTACACAGGTGGCACATGGATGTTCCGTGTACCGGCTATGCTTCTGCAGCCCCACTCATTCAATGAATATGAGCCGCGGAAGCGCAGCTGCATAATCGGGCAGGAATAGGACCTGTTCCATATTTTGAGGCCCGGACTTTCGGCCCGCACACGGGACTGTGTAATTCACGGTCATGTGCACGGGCCCACAGAAATGAATGGGTCAGTGTGATATCCGGGAATAACCTGGATAGCACACTGACGTAGCACAGGGGCTTAAGAGGAAGCTAGAGCAGTGGAGGCTTTACTGAAATGAGGGCATTGTGGGATTTTCTCTTTTTAGTCTACCCCTAAAACAATGACATGTGCTTGGATCCAGGACAAAAAAAAAAGTCAGGATATGTGATTTACTACATCTATTATCACTATATAGTAAAAAGTATGACTTTTCTATTTTGAAACAGGAAAACGCATTTAAAATGTAATTATTATTTTTATAAATGTTGTAACTATTTTTACATCTCATTTTTTACATTTCTAGAGAGTTGGCATTTGGAAACCCTTTTCTATATTGTCTGTATTGACTGTGCAGCAGAAAATGTGTGCATTATGTGGCAACTACAATGAATTGGAACTGAAAACATGTCAATAGACTAATACATTCTCCAGGTAAAGATGGAGTACAGGCCCCTGAGCACTGTCATTATTTATTGAATTCCCTGTTCACTCTGGTAACTCTGTCCCAGCCTATACAGTATGGCTGTAAAGTGAGCTGCAGAAAAGCAAAAAAGTTCATTTTATTTCTCATTAATGTACACTCAGCACCCCAGAAAAAAAAAAACTGAAATGTAGATATTTTTGCAAATTTATTAAAAGTATTAAGTATTCAGACCCTTTGATCAGTATTGAGTAGAAGCCCCTTCCTTTTGAGCTAGTACAGCCAGGAGTCTTCTTGGGAATGATGCAACAAGTTTTTCACATCTGGATTTGGGGATCCTCTGCCATTCTTCCTTGTAGATCCTCTCCAGTTCCGTCAGGTTGGATGGTGAACGTTGGTGGAGCCACTTTCAGGTCTCTCCAGAGATGCTCAATTGGGTTGAGGTCAGGGCTCTGGCTGGGCCAGTCAAGAATGGTCACAGAGTTGTCCCGAAGCCGCTCCTTTGTTATTTTAGCTGTGTGCTTAGGGTCATTGTCTTCTTGGAAGGTGAACCTTCGGCCCAGTCTGAGGTCCAAAGCACTCTGGAAGAGGTTTTCTTCCAGGATATCTCTGTACTTGGCCGCATTCATCTTTCCTTCAATTGCAACCAGTCATCCTGTCCCCCATAGCATGATGCTGCCACCACCATGTTACACTGTTGGGATTGTATTGGGCAGGTGATGAGCAGTGCCTGGTTTTCTCCACACATACCGCTTAGATTTAACGCCAAAAAGTTCAATCTTCATCTCATCAGACCAGAGAATCTTATTTCTCATAGTCTGGGAGTCCTTCATGTGTTTTTTGGCAAACTCTATGCGGGCTTTCATATGTCTTGCACTGAGGAGAGGCTTCCTTCGGGCCACTCTGCCATAAAGCCCCGACTGGTGGAGGGCTGCAGTGATAGTTGACTTTGTGGAACTTTCTCCCATCTCCCTACTGCATCTCTGGAGCTCAGCCACAGTGATCTTTGGGTCCTTCTTTACCTCTCTCACCAAGGCTCTTCTCCCACGATTGCTCAGTTTGGCTGGACGGTCAGGTCTAGGAAGAGTTCTGGTCGTCCCAAACTTCTTCCATTTAAGGATTATGGAGGCCACTGTGCTTTTAGGAACCTTGAGTGCTGCAGAAATTCTTTTATAACCTTGGCCAGATCTGTGCCTTGCCACAATTCTGTCTCTGAGCTCCTTGGGCAGTTCCTTTGACCTCATGATTCTCATTTGCTCTGACATGCGCTGTGAGCTGTGAGGTCTTATATAGACAGGTGTGCGCCTTTCCTAATCAAGTCCAATCAGTTTAATTAAACACAGCAGGACTCCAATGAAGGAGTAGAACCATCTCAAGGAGGATCAGAAGGAAATGGACAGCATGTGAGTTATATATGAGTGTCACAGCAAAGGGTCTAAATACTTATGACCATGTGATATTTCAGTTTTTCTTTTTTTAAAAATTTGCAAAAATATCTACATTTCTGTTTTTTTTCTGTCAAGATGGGGGGCTGAGTGTACATAAATGAGAAATAAAATGAACTTTTTTGCGTTTAGCAAACACCTGCAATGAAACAAAGAGTGAAAAATTTAAAGTGGTCTGAATACTTTCCGTACCCACTGTATATCTCTCGCTCTCTCATATATATATATATATATATATATATATATATATATATATATATGACATTTCTGAGGATGACCAATCCATATTAATAAAAAATTACACATTCATATCCAGCATACAGACAAAATACCTTCACTTCAGTCACAACCACGACCGACAAATGGTACTTACAGCTTTGCAGCTTTGGTTTTCAAAGGTGATCTCAAACAATGAGCTTGATTTTCCAGGAAAGGTCGGAGTAAATACAACTGGTATTTTAATAGAGGAAAATGGTCCAATCTCTCCATCTGTCTCCTGAAATACAGATTACATCAGACCAAACAAAAACAGCATGGGGCAGAAAGTCTGAGCTGCAGAGAAGCAAGGATAAGAAAATATTCTGGCATTGAAACCAGCAATATAAAGGCATCTATACTACAGTCTTGTATAACACATAAGCCAAAACTTATTGACTGTGAAGGAATTCCCAAGAACTGAATGCCAAAAAGTCAGACCCTGAGCTCCTGAGCTGCTATCTGTTTATAGAAAATCTTACCCAGTAATCCTGTCTCCCAATATCACTCTTTTCTCTGAATTTCCTTTAGAAAAATGTCAGGCTATTTTTTTTCAGTAAGCTATTTCTTTTTAACTTTAATATCAATAGGCATTGGATTGGAGCTGTATTGTGAATTTACCAATACATGAAAATAAAGTAAAAATAATTGGCATAGATTACACAAAAGCTTTTGTGTGAGGGTTCTTAAAGGGGTTGTCCATTATTAGAAAAACATAATTGCTTTCTTTCAGCAACAGTGCCCCACTGGTTCATGGGTTGTGTCTGGTATTGCAGCACATCTCCATAGAAGTGAATGTGGATGAGTTAGAATACCATGGAATACAATGGACAGTGTTTTTTTTTCTTTGCAGAAAGCCATGATTTTCTATGCCTGTACAAACAATGTAAAGCTGTAGAGGTAGTGTGTGAGCAGATGGTTTGTGGCTTCAGCTAAATTCACCATGTCTGGGATGCCCTGTTGACTTGTACATCAACCAGGGCTGGGGATTATGTAGGCCAAACAACCAACTCTGGTGTAACTCACCGCCCTACTCTGACATATTCGGCAATGTCTAAAAGCCATGGTCAGACAGAAGCAGTAAGGATTCTCTAATTAGTAATTTAAAGTAAATATGTAATAAACTATGTATCTAGTTAATTATAAAATATTAATAATTCTATCATATAATTAAAAATAATTAATCATTTTATTCAGAAGCCAGAGTCAGTCACTTCTTTCCGACTCCACCCAAGATTGATCTCCTACTCCACGACTCCAGCTTTGATTCCGCAGCCCTGGCTCCAACATGCCCTTTGATTTAATGGCTAAACATATGACAATATTTCTCCTTTAGGCATATGTTTTGCCAGTATACATCTGGTTCCTACAGTCTCAATTGCATTAAAAAGTCCTGTCCACTGCACTTCTAAATACAACAGTAGTGGGACAGGGAAATGGGACCCCATACTTCCGATCAGACCCCCATATCCTGTGTGTAGGGGCTAACACAAAATAATCAAAACACCCTTTAACAGTTAATATTATATAGACTGAATTTTTAAGGCCAAGAATATTTTATTACAATAAAATTTCAAATCGTATATTGATGGCTACATGTTAATATCTGAAGCTATGCTTTCCAAAAACATCTAAGCAGAATTAAAGGGAGTCTACCACCTCCCCTAACATATTCAGCTGTCACCACTCCGTTACCGAGCACATTACAGTAATAAACAACATATTTGTTATTTATGTCACTTTTGTAGATTTGGAGAAAAACAACTTTGAAGTCTTATGCAAATTAGGCAGCTGGTGCACTGGGGGCAGGCATTCAGCTCCCTGAAGCACTGCTCTTGCCACCCAGACCCCTGCCATCCCCTGCTTGTGCATTCCTTGCAGTGAGAGTTGATCAATGTTATGACATCACCCATCCTACCAAAGCAGCAAGATCAGTGCTCCAGGGAGCTGAAGGCCCGCCCCCAGTGCACCAGCTGCCTCATTTGCATAAGACTTAAAAGTTGTTTTTCTTGAATTCTAGAAACGTGACATACATAAGAAAGGTATGATGGTTATCACTGTAATGTGTTCTGTAACATGGTGGTGACATGCTTAGGGGAGGTGGTAGACTCCCTTTAAAGATAACTATACACAGTGACTAACAGTTCCATATTATAGAAGAGTACTATGATTAACACAATGAGCAAAGAAGCAAAACAAAAATAATTTTCACTATTACCTCGCCCAGTTTAATATCATCATTTTCCTCTTGAGAATCTGCCTGTAAATCTTCATCGACCACAGGAGATTCTTCATTAACATTTCCTAATAAATAAGTATAGAAAAAAAAAACAAGATGTACGGCCATCCTCCAATCAATATGTACATTCTTCATATACATCCATATATACAGATATGTCTGCTTAACTGATTTCCAATTTAAAGAGGACTTTTCACTACCTCCAATTCTAGTTCTTAGCATCTGTTAATAGTTGCTTCTAGACTGATTCCAGGACTGCTGGAATTTTCTCTCTAGTCCTCACCGTTCCTGAGCATCAAGCGCAGTTAGTTTTGGTGCCTGATGTGCTATTTAAGCTCTGTAATGTTAGAAGGGCGGTGTCAGGCAGGGGGGCGTGATTCAGAGATCTAATCAGAGGTAGTCAGTGTCAGTGCTCAGAATCACCCCCTTTGTCTGCTCCTTCGTGACACCGCCTCCTGACAGTACAGGGTCTAAATAGCATATCAGGCAGAAAAAAATAACAGCATTGATTGCTCAGGAACGGTGGGGACTAGAGAAAAAATTCCAACTGTGCCAGAATCAGTGGAGCACCACCTATTAAATGATGTAAAGAGGTGGATTTGTTGCAGGTGGTGAGAGGTCCTTTTTAAGGACTCCAAGTTCTCATTAAATAAATTTAACACAATATCACAACATATCTACAAGAGCCTTGAAATGCTGCAATCCACACGCCCACTGGGTGGGCACACAGACACAAACAGGATAGTTAGCATGTCACTTTGTGATATCTTGTCATGAAACCATGATGTGTTTAGAAAGGATACTTACTTTGTGGCACACATATCTGGAAGTGTTCGGCCAAGATGGCAAGTAAGGACGGACCCATCAGTATGACAACACAAAGGTTGCAGAGGTCCAACTCAATAAAACAACTATGGAGGTCGCAAAAGTGGGATAGAGGGGATACACTTGTAACACAATAAAGCCCATACATACAATTGATTCTGGTCTCACATACTGCTCAGCTACAAGCTTCCCCCAGGAAGAGGGAGCACCACATGAGCAGCCACTGCCTGGTGGCTTAGGCCCTGATGAAATGTCAGAATTTGGAATGGTATTTGAGGCAGAAATGAGTGTCTGTGTGTGGCTGCTCACATGTATTTTCTATGCTAGTGAGAAGAAACACACAGAAGCAGAGCAATCAAGTACTAATGTTACACTGTATAGCCATCTCTGGGCCCCCCAAGTATCTGGAGACCCCTGTTTGGCACTATAGGAAGGAGTATATGAGTTAGAAAGGTCATAGACACAAGCATAGACTTTCTCTATTATAGTTTATGAGAGCTGTGAAATCAGATATTTATGATATACTTCTAACGTGCCATAATACTCCTTTAAGATTTTTTGAGGCCTTTGTGAGTGGTTTAGTATGACACTGTGACCCTGTATTTTTGCATGTGCACGTGGTAAATTAGATGAAAAGAACTTCCAGAGACCATGAACCATAGGATTTAATACTTTATTGTGCCTTTGCTTCTGATAAGTATTACTATATCTGTTGTTCCAGACTGTGTAGAGGCCATAAACACTTGTACTATCTAATAGGTAAGGTGACTGAAAAACTGTGGTAATGTGTATGGAGAAATGAGCATGGCAGTAACTGGCAATTGCCTTAGGTTACATGCAACAGAAGAAAAAACATAAAGTATAGCCTAAGGCTACATGCACACAACCGTGGGCATGTGTCGGGTCCATCAAGGCACATTGATGATGTCCGTGTGCTGCCTGTACCTCCACGGAACCATTCACTTTATTCTGTGAGCTTGGGCTGGATAATGGACACCTATAGGACCTGTCCTGAGTTTTGCTCCGGTCTCACGTTGCTATACACGGGGATGTGGTGATAATACATATGTGTGTATATGGGGCCATTACAATATAATGTGAAACACACTGACAATGCACACAATTTTCTGCAGACTTCCAATGCACAAGAAATGTATTAGTACCTGGTGTAACATGTGGATGAACCCTGGAGCTCTGGGCATCCTCTCTTGGAGGACTGGTTCTTTCACAGTCTATGTCTGACTGGGACGACTTTGGGATCTCTGGGCTCTGATCAGGGAATTCTGGAGAGAAATGAACATCTGCATCCAGAGAGATTTCATGATCTGAAGCTGAAGGCATCTGAGAATATATAATAAGAACTATAAGAAAGAAAAAAAAAATAACACACTGAATGTACCACTTATTCACTACCTGTGGTACTAACTGGCCATATACTGAAGGCTGGCACTGCACAGTCTGGTGGCTTTCTGGAGTGTAACCAAAGTACAGGTCATAGTTAATATTGGTACTCTGGAGATGGGGCGTTGATCCAAGCATCTATTCCGATTGCCAGGTTTGGAGTAAAGATGAGGAAGACTGGCTTTGACCTAATGGGGTTTGTGCTTAAACTGGATGGACACATGTTTTTCAACTTTACAAAATCAGTAACTATGTTACCATCAGTACAGAAGGCAAAGATCTACATCGGAACATGCTTAATTTTACACCTAAAGTGCATTATATAGTTGAATATTTTAGTACCTGGATTTTGGGGTCACATATGTGATACTCCAGGGAAAATATACCTATACTAGTGCCAATTTGAATGCTTTACACCCAGTGTTAGACAGGGGTGCTTAAAGGGAACCTGTCAGGTCGATTTGGGACACTAAACCACCCACAGGTCCTTACAGACCTCGGATTTAGTGTCCCAAATTGCCCTGTTGTAATGCAATCTCATTAAAAATAAAAAGCCTTTATACTTACCTAGGGATAAGTCTCATCAGACTCATCTCTGGTGCTCTCGGCACTTGTGCAGTTCCTCAGTGAAGCCGGAAATGTACACCCCAGCTTCACTTTACAAGTGCTGGAGGTATGAGACATGTGCACTGAAGCCGAGGTGTACTCCTCTGGCTTCGTTGAAGACCCACGCCAGTACGAAGAGTACAGAGACAGGGGGAGTATAAAGTTTTTTGATTTTTAATGTGGTAATGTATTACATTATAACTGTGCGATTTGGGACACTAAAGTTTGTCAAATATTCTACCTAGCTTATGCTATGGGAGCATAGATTGTCTGAGATGTTGTACGCTCCCTATTTGTATGTCGTGGTAGTGCAGTGAGTGTTGAGTCTTGCAGAGGATAGGGGTCTATCCCCCCACAGGGGGATTCACCTGCTCCCTTGTGACTCAGTCCTAGCCTGTTTACACCAGTATTTCGGCATGGACTTCACTTCCTACTTACCATATCTGCAGAGGAGAAATCTGAAGGTGTCTTGTCAGCATCATTAGCTTGTTTTACTTGCATTACTGAAAACCTTGTCCCAAGAGCTCCTCTATTTGTCAGTGTGATGTACTGGGTCATTGTCTCTCCGATGACATGTGTGCCAAATACAATACATTTCTTATCTATAGCCAGCTGTAAAAACAGTCTATGGTCAGATGATCATTATTATTTACTACATAATAACTACTGATTATTATCTGCTATGGCTTACAGAACTTCATGAGATACTAAATAGGCCATTAAGAATTCCTGAGGATCTCCTAAAATCTCCACAATCTACCAAATCCAGAGAAAATCAAATACTGATATTTGATTTTCAACCTACCATATTGGCGTGGAGTTTTGAACTGTTCATTTATGTCCAAGTCAGGGATGTTTTATGGCTCCTTTAGCCACTATGCCCATCTCTTTACAATGTTGACTGCATATGTAACAAGTGAATTATATTGAATATAGTATATACAAAATGAATATATTTGTGTTTCTACAGTGTAGCTAAGTATAGTCCAAATATTTTCAGGGTTTGAGCAGCAAAGCTCAATCGCCATGCACTGCTGGGGTCCTGGGTCTGAATCCGGCATCAGTGTCAGGAGGAAATACAAGGATTGGACAGTTAAACAGATCTCATTAATATGCCCATATTTATATTATTATAATAAAGAATTAAAAGTTTAAATTTTTTGCAAATATCAATAATTAAATATTTTGCAGTGTTTTAAAGATTTTCTATGGTCTGGGACTTGTTAGAAACCAGCCATGATCTCCTTATTGTGGACAGGTTACCAGGCAGGGATGCTACAAGCTCAGATCAAGACAAAAGATTGTCACCACTAAAAGAAAATCTTAAAAACTCTGCAAAATTTTTAATTCTTTACATTTGCAAAAATGTTTAACTTTTCTATTTATGGTGGATCAATATATGGGCCCCCTGTCTGATCTCTGGGGCACTTTTTCATTGTGCCCCTACAGCAGTACTTTTTGCCACATGCTGCGCAATATAGCCATATTCATGTGAATGGGGTGATACTAAGGTTCCCTCCACAGCATGAGACTGAGGGCATTGTTGTTTCGGGAACACTAAGAAGGAGTCATGGGGCCTAGCCAGGACGGCAGCTTCTTTATTCAAGCAGCCAAAACTTAATAGTTATCGCACAGAACAGTGATATGCCAGGACTTAATATGGTCTAAATACACCTTTAAAAAAGTTTTCTAGCCATTAATGCATGTTTCCATGGAATAGGTTATCCACAGAATAGCTCATCGGTATCTTATGTGTGGCGGTCCAACACCCGGACCCCACACAGCTGTTCCGACAGTAGAGCTGCAGTTCCCCAGCTCACAGCTGTACAGTATATTGGGCTACAGTTCTGTTCATAGTATCTGAATAGGAGCAGACTGCTTCTGTTCCATGTCCACTGTAGTAGCGTCTGGCACCCAGAGATTGCCAGAACAGCAGATTTCTGCAGGGTGCAGGTGTTGGACCCCCACAGATCAGATGCTGATGATCTATCCTATGGACAGGTCATCAGTATTAAACATGCATTGGGCTACATTCACATGAAGTACTGTTTTACTGTTTCATGGCCAAGTGTACACCCAAGGGTAATCCATTTTCACGGATGCCTCATAGACATGAGTCTATTCAGGTATCCATGAAATCGGGTTGAGAAATAGCATATTTCCTATTTTTCTCAGATAATTCACACAGTCCATTAAAACAACAGTTGCATGAAAAGATCCGTTAAAGTCTATGGGGCCGTGAATAAGCCCTAAGGGGCTAGAAAACCCCTTTAAGTTTTTATGTCAGTATTCTGCAATGGAACTCCAATGGTTAAGTGTTTTATATTGCTGAACACAGAGCCAGTACTGCAATTCACGTTACCTCACACTTCTTAGTTGTGCAACTGACAGGAACAGAGAAGGGACCAGTCTGAGCCAACATCATCACTTCCCCTTCAAGATCCTCATTAATCTAGATAATGAATAGTAGTTAGACGCAGTTCACAAACACAAGTTTTTCAGTTTACACTTCCTCAGCTTCAAGTGTCTATCAAACTGTATTACTGAAATCGATTCCGGTAAAGAGCAATTACAAAGGCAGAGGATGAACTTCCTCCAAAGCATCCCAGATTTAGCCGGAGAGTCCTGGATTGCCGGCACTATCATGGCACACTAATTCTACTTCTGGGCCACTCTTTGGTATGGTAGGAGAAAACATTACATTACAGCAGGGGGTTATTAAAGGGATTGTCCAGTTTCAGCAAATAAATGTTATTGTTTGTCCAAAGAAAAGTTGTACAAAATTCCAATATACTTTCTGTATCACATTTTTCTAGATCTCTGCTTGCTGTCATTCATGGTTTACTTCCTGTGGATAAAAATCAGTCCATAGTCATGTCCATGGACTCTGCATCACATGACCATGGACTGTATATCACATGACCATGGACTGCATATCACATGACCATGGTCTCTGCATCACATGACCATGGACTGTATATCACATGACCATGGAGTTATTTTTATCCACTGGAGAATGACGGCAAGCAGAGATCTAGAAAACTGCGAGGAATTGATACAGAGAGTATACTGGAAAATTGTATAACTTTTTATTATACAATAACATTTATGAGCAGAAACTGGACAATAACAGGAGGCAGAATCAATGTGGAATTTGTCACTGATTTGGGGGCGTATTCCATCTCAGTGACAGATTCTGCCTTATGAACATACCCTTAATGATTAGTGGGAGTCACAGCCTTTGGACTACCCTTGATCTGTGACTACTATGACATGTCCAAAGATAGTATTAGTGGAATAGGTTCTCTTCAATAACTTACCGTGATTGTTTTAAGTTCAGAAAAAATGTCCTTACTTAAAAGAAATATTATATACTTACCATTGGCCTAAATATCACAATCACTTCACATGACATTCCCGCTGACATTTGTCCAGGAGGATCAAATCTGTAAAACAACAAAATAAAGGAATCTGTGAACTACTACCCTCCTGCTACTGGAAAATAACTCCTCTTAACTTCTCAGTGCTCATTTTACATCAATGAGGTCCACTTAAAAGGAACCAGTGACATTGAATATGCTGTTCTATCTGCAGGCACAATTTTATAGAGCAGAAGAAGCTGACCAGAATATATATCTATATATATATGTGTATATATATATAGATATAGATATATATATAATTATACCACAATTGTAGAAAAAAGGTCAGGGTTGCAAGCAGGGGATGTGGCAGGGCATGCCAGTACTGGCTGTCGGGCTGTGACGGCTGTTTGATGGGATACATTGGGTTGCAGGTGGCTTGAGGCTCTCCTGTCAGCTGGGGCTGTTGCTTAGTGGTTGTTTTATGAGTCTAGTATGTCTAGTCTAGTAGTCTAATATGAACACTTAAAAGGGTTTGTTGGACTCATTTTTTATTACTTAATAGGGCTCCTGAAGGGGCCATAAACTGATGTTTCCAGTGGTGTCAGATCCATTCATCTGTATACAGGTCCCCCAGCTGATGTCACCATTGACTTCCAGTTTGTGCTAGGTGACAACTGCAGCCAATTCCAGGCCTCAGTGGTGACCTCTTCATAAACAGCACATCACTGCTGTAACATGTCATCGGTGAAGAGGTCACCGCCGAGGCCTGTAATTGTCTGCATTTGTCACCTGGCATAAACAGTCCGGGTACCTGTAAACAGAAGACCAGACCTGCCGCCGGTGGAAACGGACATCCGGGTGAGGAGAGGAAAGTTTTTTATATTTATGGCCCCTACTGCAGAACTAATAAGTAATAAACAAATGAGTCAGACAACCGCTACAAGTTTTTATAACATCATTCCCTTATTGTAAGAGATGTTACAAAGCCTTTGTGGCATGACCACAAATCAGTCTGACAATAATCATGTGCTGTCAGGTGTCACTAGCCCTGGGCTTCCAGAAAAATTATGACTAAAGAAGATTTACAGAAAACTGCTTATATGTACTGCTCTAAGGATTATTGCATAGTAACAACATAAACTAACAAAACACAATGGAGCAGATTTATGAAGACTGGCTTTACTCACATCAGTCTTAATTTCCCCAGAGCCGGGAGAGGGTGCGCCTCATATATAACAAAGATCACGTGTCCTCATAGATGAGGCACACCCTCTAACGGGCTGTGTGCCTGGGTAAAAATATATACGCCAGCTTGTAGATGGTGTACATTTATCCTGTCATTTACGCCAGATTTCTGGTGTAAATGATGCTAAATCTGGCATCACCCCCTCAATGCCTTCACCACACCCCCTTCTTGGGAAAGTGGTGAAGGTGGCATAGATTTTAAAAAGTTGCTATTTTTTAATGGCTTTTTTTTTTTTTTTTTTTGCAAATTTTTATGCCTTGTACACCAAAAAACTGATGTACAAGGTATAGTAAATCTGAGCCAATGAACTTATACAGGAAAGCAATTATTAGGGAGATCTAAAAAGGAAATCACCTATAAATGCGACTTTATAACCAGCACTGAGTATATAACATTAAAATGAAGGGCACAATCTTCATTGTTTATCCTGTCACATCTTCACAATGAAACCCCTGACACCAGAGGGCCGCAATGTGAAGTCTCTATGATAATCTAATTCTGTAATGTGGCATGTTGTTTCCACCAGCTCATAAACTGTGTCACATAATATCCATCACTCACACCTCAATGTCATAGACAATCCTCAGCGACTGGACAAAAACTGTTCACGTTAGGAAAAAAAAAGCTAATTCTTATAATACCTGTAATGGAAGTTATTGTGATAGGTCATGAACAAAAATGAGACATTTAAAAGAACATGAGCTTTAGCAAATAGATATTATTCTTAAAATCTGGGGAAAAACGAAAAAAAAAAAGAAGCTATTATCACACTGTAAATGGGATTTCATAAAACCCCACTCACTACAATGTGAGACAGGAGCCACCATGGATGAACGCATACAAAGTATTTCCAGTATAGAGTCCTGGCAGACAATAAATAAGAAATAATAAGGAACAGCCTGCAAAGATTTCCAGTCGAGGATCTATACCCATCTAGACTAGATTTAACAGAAAAAAATAGAACAGACGTTGCTGTGTTGGTGCTTGTGTGGCAGAAGGTAGGGAGCTGAGGATATTTGGGTAGCAGGAAAGACAAAGAACTACAATGGGAGAAGATGTCATCTGTGACTTACTGGACTGTACAGTCATGGCCAAAAGTTTTGAGAATGACACAAATATTCTATTTTCACATGATCTGCTGCCCTCTGGTTTTTATGTGTGTTTGTCAGATGTTTTTATCACATACAGAAATATAATTGCATTCATATTATGAGTAACAGAAGCTTATATTGACAGTTAGAATGAGTTAATGCAGCAAGTCAATATTTGCAGTGTTGACCCTTCTTCTTCAGGACCTCTGCAATTCTCCCTGGCATGCTCTCAATCAACTTCTGGACCAAATCCTGACTGATAGCAGTCCATTCTTGCAGAATCAATGCTTTCATTTTGTCTGAATTTGTTGGTTTTTGTTTGTCCACCCGTCTCTTGATGATTGACCACAAGTTCTCAATGGGATTAAGATCTGGGGAGTTTCCAGGCCATGGACCCAAAATCTCTATGTTTTGTTCCCTGAGCCATTTAGTTATCACCTTTGCTTTATGGCAAGGTGCTCCATCATGCTGGAAAAGGCATTGTTGAGCGCCAAACTGCTCTTGGACGGTTGGGAGAAGTTGCTCTTGGAGGACATTCTGGTACCATTCTTTATTCATGGCTGTGTTTTTAGGCAAGACTGTGAGAGAGCCGATTCCCTTGGCTGAGAAGCAACCCCACACATGAATGGTTTCAGGATGCTTTACAGTTGGCATGAGACAAGACTGGTGGTAGCGCTCACCTCTTCTTCTCCGAATAAGCTGTTTTCCAGATGTTCCAAACAATCGAAAAGGGGATTCATCAGAGAAAATGACTTTACCCCAGTCCTCAGCAGTCCACTCCCTGTACCTTTTGCAGAATATCAGTCTGTCCCTGATGTTTTTTCTGGAGAGAAGTGGCTTCTTTGCTGCCCTCCTTCAGACCAGGCCTTGCTCCAAGAGTCTCCGCCTCACAGTGCGTGCAGATGCACTCACACCTGCCTGCTGCCATTCCTCAGCAAGCTCTGCACTGCTGGTAGCCCGATCCCGCAGCTGAAACACTTTTAAGAGACGGTCCTGCCGCTTGCTGGTCTTTCTTGGGCACCCTGGAGCCTTTTTGGCACCAATGGAACCTCTCTCCTTGAAGTTCTTGATGATGCGATAGATTGTTGACTGAGGTGCACTCTTTCTAGCTGCAATACTCTTCCCAGTTAGGCCATTTTTAGCGCAGTGCAATGATGACTGCACGTGTTTCTTTAGAGATAACCATGGTTAACAGAAGAGAAACAATGATGGCAAGCACCAGCCTCCTTTTAAAGTGTCCAGTGGTGTCATTCTTACTTAATCATGACAGATTGATCTCCAGCCCTGTCCTCATCAACACCCACACCTGTGTAAATGGAGCAATCACTGAAACGATGTTAGCTGGTCCTTTTAAGGCAGGGCTGCAATGATGTTGAAATGTGTTTTGGGGGATAAAGTTCATTTTCTAGGCAAATATTGACTTTGCAAGTAATTGCTGTTAAGCTGATCACTCTTTATAACATTCTGGAGTATATGCAAATTGCCATTAGAAAAACTGAAGCAGTAGACTTTGTAAAAATTAATATTTGTATCATTCTCAAAACTTTTGGCCATGACTGTATACTTCCATACGTTTGTACGTTAGAAGGAAGATTCTGATTTCTCACATGGTTTGGTACAACTATAGCATGCAGTGTGCCAAGTCACGCGTGGTCTACGGGCACAATAACTTTATAGCTAGTGGTCACCTTTTAGGATGAAAAAATCAAAGCAGCCAGCCTTGGAAACAATGGAGGAGGTAGCAGGCCTTGCCTTTTCTCCCCAGAAGCATGCTCCAATGCAGTGTTAGACTCGCCCACCAGAGGATCCTTCAGTGGGCCCAGTCTATAACACAATAAGGGTCCAGCAGTAGACACCCAAATTTGAAAGATAGTACAGTCTGTTTCCTAAGGGATGACTGAGTGTGGGCCCCCAGAATCATTTGATCTGGTGAGCCCATGGAACCTCAGTCCAACGCTGCTGCCATGGTGTCTTAGCTTGAGAAGGGGTTGTTCTGAGAGGTCATGGACTACAAGCACCTTTACTCCAAGGCCCTGGAGTAGATCTATTAGTTGGTAATCTGCCTCCTGGTGGATCATTGTGCATCAAATGACTGTAGACTATGGGGCTACAGAAGATTACAACACTACAGTAGCACCCTTCATTTTTTATTGAATTTGGGCCCAAAAATGTGTTGCAATATAATTTCTCTGTTACAAGATACTTATCTATACTACAGAAAATGTGGCAGAATTTGTGACCAGCAGAATTCTACAGGTAATAAAATGAAATTTAAAGAGGACCATTCACCACCTCCACAAAATTCAACTCTTTGCATCCTGCAATAGGTTCTACTTCACTTCTGGAATTTTTTCTCTAGCCTCTATTATTCCCGATAAATTGTGCTGTTAGTCCCAGCACCCAATATGCTAATGAGGCTCTCTACTGTCAGGTGGATTCCAACTGCGCCAGAATCAGTGGAGCCGTGTCTATTGAAGAATTTGGAATTGGTGTTGGTGGTGAAAGAACCTGTTTAAATGCTGACCAGACCATTGTATAGAAAATGTACTGTATTAGGGGCCGTTCACATGGTAGAAAATTAAGATTCCCCCTTCATTTTCCATCCACCAGCTCCCAGTGGCAGAGCATCAGCATTCCATTGCACCCAGATGAATGGGTGACTACAGTGGGGAGTCTCGAGCTGCCCACTCTGTGGCAGGTACCAGCAGGATACTTAAAACATATGTAATGAAAACAATGGGAGGCAGGATCTGGGCAGAATCTGCTGCTGATTTGGGGGCGGAATTTGTCCCCAAATCAGCATCAAATTCCTACATGTGAGCACCCCCTAACTCTAATATAGGACTCTACACAGCAATTGGATCTCAACTAAGTAGTTAGAACTCTCCTTTGGGATCTACTTAAAATACAGAAGAAATTTTAGCTCATGTGAATGATAAATTACTTACTGTATGGTGATGAAATCCTTCAGATGATCACTTACTCCCACCAGCTTGCAGAAATTAATAGTATATGACGCATTTGTCAAAGTGACTTTTTTCTTATATGTCTTACCCACATCAAGGTCCTAAAAAGTAAAAAATGTAAAACCAGGGTGAGAATAAAGGAAATATGGGTTTATTTCATCTTGAAGCAGTGGAGTGTTTTTCTTAGCATTAGCACATAAAGGTATATGAATGGTACTGGGCAAGACAAGATAAACCATTTTATTTAAAGAATACCTTTCACCACCTCCAACAAGTCGAATTTACATCAATTAATAGCTTCTGCTCCACTGATTCTGACACAGTTGGAATTTTCTCTAGCCCTCACCATTCCTGAGCAGTCAATGCTGTTAGTTTTGCTGCCTGATGCTATTTAGACTCTGTACTGTCAAGTGGGCGGTGTCAGGCAGGAGCAGACAAGGGGGTGTGATTTTGAGCTCTGACACTGGCTGCCTCTGATTGGAGCTCTGAGTCATGCCCCCTACCTGACGCTGACCTTCTGACATTACAGAACTTAAATAGCACATCAGACACCAAAACTAACTGCGCTTGTTGCTCAGGAATCGTGGGGGCTAGAGAGAAAATTCCAACTGCACTGGAATCACTTGAGTGGTGCCTATTAACAGATGCTAAGAACTAGAATTGGTGGAGGTGATGAAAGGTTCTCTTTAAAACAAGTCATATTTATGAGTCTTGTGTAACTGTGGGGATGACACTCCCCTGCCTCTCCCCACCACCTCCAGTTCTTCAGGCTGGTAAATGCCATGCTACAATATACACGTGTATACACAGCAGTCTATTGGTCACTACATAGAGGGGTGGGGGAGATGGTAGGAGCAATCTGCTCAGAAATACACTGGCCATATTATTTCTGTAATCCTATTAGCCTGAAGGCACAATTTTTATGCGTTTTGGCTACTAGAGGTACAACCTATAGTTGCTATATGCTACCCTTATGTAGGGCAGAATAATCAGCTGACAGTCTTATAAAAAAAACATCTATTCTTTTATTCTGGATCATAACAAATTGTGGCCTTTGTCTTGCTATAAGGACTCATGCACACCAACATATTACAGCTCCATTTTGCATGGTATTCAGATGGACTCAATTTATGTCAAATTCTGCAGAAAGGTAACTATAAAAAAAATGGAGAATGCACAAAGTAAAAAAAGCTATTCTGACATCTATGTCGTTTTATTATAAGGGACTGTAATGCATTGACTCCCACAGAGAATCAACCATCATGAAAAATGTAACTACTGATAGTAAAATCCAAATTATTAGATGAATTTCTGCCATTAACATGAAACTAACCTTGAAGTGAATCATCTTTGGTTTGCTATAGAATGGACAGCCTTTAAACTCATGTCCTGAGACCACTTGCTTTTCGACAATGCCATTACGGAGTCTTCTTAGCGTTTCAGACAGAATTTCTTTTTCCATTTTACTGCCCCCTAGAGGCTTAGTGTCTATGTCATCTTTCGGTACCTAAATAAATATGAAGATAGGTTATTGCAGAAAAAACAATTCCTCAACCATATAAGATCATCCTGTGTGTATAATGTGCAATGGATGAACAACATTGCAGAATTTATTTTACATAAGAGGACAGCCGGGTTTCCGCCTGAAAAATGCAGAGAGAAAAGTCCTGTAAAAGTCTGCTTTCAAGCGGAATGGGAGACAGAATCCCTGAACGGAAACTCAGCGCAGGTGTGAATCCAGCCTTAGAGAGGCTCTTCAGATAGGAATGGGTCGTAAATCATGAATTGCTTTTGTATGCAAACACTGCAACACTCGCTTAATAAGACTTTCTTAAGCATAAGCTATCAATATCAACTCTTGCACAACCACTTTAATATATAATATTTAATAATACTGTCTGTACAAAATAATATACATCGGCCAACATGCAGATCCTTAATGTTATAAAGATCTTTAGGTCATAAAATTAAATGGTGTCTCCAGACTTCAGGTACACTCAATATAATAGTAATAGCCCATAAAACCAGCGCTGATATAGTGACTTGCAAAAATGGGCAGAATTAGAAATGTAATTGCAGAGTATCGCTCCGCTCATTCAATATGGGCTGATAAATAGGTCTGAAAAAAATAATCAATTAGAAGAGACTCATAGAATTGCAAATAGCCACAAGAAATGATTCTGAATTCACAGCACTCCTGTCATGTTCAGTTATGTATAGTACACAAGCCAACCAACACAATATGATATGTGGCTTTGCAGTCCGTGCACGGAAAACAGAGAGGAGACAAATCATTGAGAGATCAACGTGTAGGCACATATCCAGGGCGTTCTTCCATGGGCCGTCACTTCTGAGCAGGGCTCAGCATTAAACAGAAGTAAGCTCTTGTATGACTGTGCTGAAACACAATTGATAGGAAGCTGTCACATCTAAATATGACATGCAGGAAGATTAAAGGGACACAACCCTAAATTTATATTGTCTCCATTTGCTGTATATGTTATCAGGCTGGGAAGATGTGGAATAAACACGTATAGGACACCTCCAATAATGTTAGCCTTGTCTTGATCACAGATTTTTTTTCCTGCAATGTGTACATGAAAAGAGGTCTGTGGTCTCGGTAGGCCAAATCCCTCCTGGTCTCCGACTCCTTAATAAATGGCTGACAGTCATGATCAGCCAGAAGCATTAAAGATCCTCTAATTCATGAAAAAGCCAGTGATTATTTTCTATGACAGTAAATATGTAACAAACTACGTATTTAATTCTTTTTTTCCCAATTCTGACTTCAACTCCACTCAAAATTGGCCATGAACCTGACTTCAACTTCCCAGCTCTGGACACAATTTTTAATTAAATTCTCATCCACTTTGCTGCTTTTATGAACACAAATCTAGATGGAAAATCCATAGCGTGTCCACCACATGTGAACACACACTTAAAGCCCAGATTATCAGGCTTAAAGTTAGGCTAAAGCCCCACGATGCGGAAAAGCAGCTTTTTTTGTTGCAGATTTTGCTGCGGTTTTTTAAGCCAAACCATGGAGTGGCTACAAAAAAAATGGGAAATATGAAGCAAGTTCTTATACTTCTACCTTCTGCTCAATCTACTACTGACTTTGGCTCAAAAAAACGCAGCAAAATCTGCAATAAAGAAAGAAGCTTTTCCCCAGCTTGGCGAACAGCCTTAGGCGTCCAAAATTACTTCCAAACCAATATAAATTTGCCTACAAACAGCTGTGATGCAGCCAAGAGGCAGCATTGGGTAGAGATTCCAAAGGAGAACTGGAGCACTTGCGCCTGTCTGTAAGCAAATCAGGTGCACTTACAAGCTAATTTGCATATCCATAGAAAGATGGTTATGTCTGCATTGCTTCTTAGTTGTGGCCACAGAGATACACTTCTGCTTCTATTAAAGGCATAGGCGGAATTTTGGACCTGATAGACTTCTTTGAAAAAGATTTTATCTGCCTAGAACTAGCTTTAGAGTATAGTGGCAACATCAAGTGCTTGCAGCTGACTTGTTTATACGTATAACCTGAAACAGGGGCATATGCAGGATTTTCCATAGGGCAGTTCACTAGGGAGTGGAACTCCCCGCGCATATTATAATGCTCTCCTTAGTTCCCCCACACAGTGTAATGCCCCTATCCCCACGTAATATAATGTGCCCTGCCCCTACAGAGTATGTGGACTAGGAAGTAAGTATGTGTCACAGTACTCACTGTTCTTAGGACTCCCCATTACTTCTCTGCTGCTAGTGCCAGCGTACATTACGTCAGAGCTCACTCCACTCCCCAGGCACTGCCGGTAACCAATGAGCCTTCCATCAGTAATGATGGAATAGGTCAGAGGTTACCGGCGATGCCCAGTAACCCATTAACCAACATTCTCCTGATGAAGATGATCATTATAATCCAGGAGAGCAGCCACCAGCCAGACTCAGAATGGAGACGGTTTTAGCCATGAAACCGTCCCCTTGTCTATACTCCTGACCTAAATGTAGTGTCAATGTGGAAACCTACATTAGTACAGTAAAGCACAGTAAATTTACATTTCTGCTAGTAAAAAGTGTGTCCAGTACAGGACTTAACAGTTCATGTCTCTAGTCCTCCTGTACCTTGTAGGGTTTGAGGTCTTCAGTCCATAATCCTCTGAACTCTGGCTGAGCCAAGTTTTCACTATCCCCTTCAAATTCATATGTAAGTCCTGGCGACACATCAGGGGACCACTCAGTTAGGGAGTTGTCGTCTTCATCGGATGATGGAGGGGAGGGAGATCGCCACTTATTCTGTAGGTAAAGAAAAACTGTAAGAAATTGTTCAGGAAATTGATAAATGAGTCTTTCAGAGATCTCTGTATCCTGCGTGCTTTATTTAGGAACCCTAATAAACAATGGCTAGCACAGGCTATGTCCATATCTGCATTGGTTGCTAATGCTCATGTAAAAGAACCCTTAAAGGGGTTTCCAAAACCCTATGAGTATTGAATACCAATGACCTATCCACAGGATATGTAATCAATATCTGATTGGTGGGGGTATGATTCCTGGAACCTGAACCTTTTTTGTGGACTGCAAAAATGTTCCATTTCTCAATGGTTTTTGGGTGGGGTTTTGGTATACACATTTTTTCCTTCTTATAATGAAGCCTATGAAAAAATACATGAAGAAAGTGCCACACATACAGGATAAAAGCCACAAAATGTACCTAAAATGGGGTGGGGGGGGGGCGCCACTAGGAATTCAGAAACAGAATTTTTCTGCTTTACCAAATTCAATTCCCACTCATTTAATGGAAGGTCTCAGACGGAATCTGCCTAAAGATCAAGAAATTTGCAAGAATTAATCAGAAAAAAAAGAAAAAAAAGTCAGGAAGTAGAAAAAAGTCAGCAAGAAGAAAAAAATCAGCATCTGCCTACCACTGAAATTAAAGGGGTTTTCCGGGCAAAAAATGTTTTTTTTTTTTTTTAAAAAGGTGTGTTAGTGCTATTAATGGGTTAATAAGTGCACTCAAATACCTTAGCAGTGTTTTGAGTGAGTTCTGGGTTTCTCTGGGAGCTCCTGGCATCTTCCACATTTGTTTACATGGTGTAGCTTCCTGCTGTCTTAGCTAATGCATCATGGTACTTGTAGGCTGACACACACTATCTCCCTCTCACACCCCCTCCCTGTCTCTCTAGCTATCCAACCTACTACTAGCCCTTCCCAACTAACTCAGCTCCCCCCCCATCAAACTTACCTATCTTCCTTGCAGACTTCCTCCTGTAGGACAGCTCCTCCCTCTTTTCTGACTCTGCCGGCACGCACAATAGTCTCGGCGCTGTGCTGCAGTCAGCAATTTACCTCTACTGCGCAGACGTGGGAGGCTACTGTCAGAAAAGAGGGAGGAGTCATCCTACAGGAGGAAGTCTGAAAGGAAGACAGTTAAGTATGATGGGGTGGAGGGGGAGAGTATTAGTGACGTTCTATTTCTGGAAACGGGGAAACGGAACGTCACCGGATAACCAGAAAATATGGGTAAATATACATTTTTGATAAATTATGTAATTTAGAAAGTAGTCGGGGGGGAGGGTGTTTAGATTAGTGTAGGCATTACATTTTATCCTGGATAACCCCTTTAATTGAGACTGAATTCTGACAGAATTTAGAGCTTGTTTTTTATGCAAAATCCACTTCAAAATTAGCTCCAAATTCCTCAGTGTGAACACGCACTTCCATATAACAAAAAACATCTATTGGAAAGTGTAGAATAACACACTAAAGTCATTAGTCTAATACCGATTTTCCTGCTGACAGACTCCCTTTAATTATGCAGCTCTTCCCAGCATGCAGTGTGTCTAAACCCTGCGACCCTAGCCTTAGTGTGTGTTTGACTGGAAGAAAAATATGCTATAATTTTGCTGGACATCCACAGCAAAAAAAAAAAAAAAGCAGCAGGGCAATTTTCATTGTCATTTTTTTCAGCATATAATTCTGCAACAGAAAATCTTCCGCATTTTAACAATGTGTAAACATAACCTAAGACTGAGTTCACGCGTCGCGGAAAAGCTGTTTTGAGTCAAAGCCGGGAGCAGACGTAGGAGAAGAGAAAAGTATAAGAGCTTCCTTTACATTTCACATTTCTTTTGAAGCCACTCCTGCATACAAAACGCAGCATTTCTGCAATATCTGGCCTCGGCCTAAGGTTAGGGTCTCAAGGGGGGTATAATAAATTGCTGAATTTCCAGAAGGAAAATTCAACATTAGGTTTTTCTAAAAACCATCAGGACTCCCACTGTATTCAATCTTAATCTGCAGAGGTAGAACGTTGCTGGGAAAACCTGCAGCAAAAACTGACATGCTGTGGGTCACTTTACTCTAGCACGTGTGTGATGTGTGACCACAGCCTGAAAAGGATGTATGTATGACTCTAGGTTCACACTAGCTTTGTTCTGTCCCGTTGAAGGACCAGTACAATGGACAGGTGGACCGCTAAATAACGGTTACATATGGAGCCCGATAGATGATAATTGGGTCTGTCAGGTGTCTGTTGTTCTGAAACGGCAGACAATAAAGACATGCGTGCAGGACTTTTTCGTCCACCAATTTCAGATGGACACGGCGATGAAGTCTCCAACACAAATGTGAACTCAGCCAAACAGGTATAACTGTGTCACAACCACTAGCGCCGCCATGTCAGCTCTCTGACTCCTCAACAGCCAATCTGCTTACTCAGCACTTTATCACCAGCGCGTTATAAGTAAACAGGTTTGCCATTCAGGATGCTTGGAGAGTTGTACTGCAATAGTTAAAGCATTATAAATATTGTACCCTTAATATTAGAATATTAAGTAAATATGTGATTTTTTTTTTGTTTGGTTCTCATTGAAAAGTGTGAAATGATAAAGTTACCCACAAAGGCACTTGAACATGAAACAAGAAATCATTTCTTGTATAAAATCCTTTCGCTGTGATTCTTGTTCGGTATCATAATTAGTATCTTTATAGCATGCAGCGCGGGTACAATTAAACCGCAGGTAGTGAACAGATTATAAAGCTTCATTACATCTCTTCCCTCGTATCAACGATGGCATAGCGGCTGGGAACGTCCACGCCACAAAAAAAAAACTGCATGTGCTTTGAAATGAAGCAGAATGGATTTTCAATATGAAAAGATCTGTCCACTTTTGTTACTTTGCAAATCTATTTTCTACGACATGTGGATATGACTTGTATAATGTTTAGCCAATGGCATCGATAATGTCGCTTTACAGAATTGTTAGTTAAACTCGCAAGTGGGGTAAATGTCTCACTAAGGCTGGAGAAGCTGAAATAAAAGTCTGATTTAGGGCCCTTTCATAGTAATGATTTTTCTGTGTGCTGTGAAAATACGGACAACATACGGACTCATTATAGTGAATCGGACCATTCATAGGTCTGTTTTTTCTCTACTCGCAGTGGCCATGCGTCTGTGAAAAAGAATAGATTGCACACAGTCATCCGTGTGCCTATGTGTGCAGTCTGTTTTTCAGATGCTAGGTGATGCAAAAAATACAGATATACATAAATGGACATAAACAGCACATGGAAATGCACTAGGACAGTGGTTCACAAACTTTCTGAAAGCAGGACCCCCTTTTCAGGCAAGACTTTTGTTCAGGAATCCCCACTACCATACTTATTCCCATTTGAAAAAAAGTCAGCTATAGTTGGCATTTATTATACTTTTCAGCTGCATAATCCCTGTTCTGCTTAGTCTTCCTTCTCGCATGCCTGTTACACACACAGGTCTGCTACCTCTATGTTCTCCTTCAAATACAATTCTGCTAATTCCACATTTCTTCCTGCATTAACTCAGCTCTGCTACATCCACTTCTTCCCCCACAAACTTGGCTCTGCTACATCCACTTTTCTTCCCCCACAAACTCAGCTCTACTAGTTCCACATTTTTTTCTCCACAAACTCAGCTTTGCTACATCCACAATTCTTCCTCCCCACTAACTCAACTCTGCTACATCCACATTTGCCCCCAAAAAACTCAGTTCTGCTACATCCATATTTGTTCCTTCACAAACTCATTCCTTTTACATCCACATCTACACTTACACATTCAGCACTGCTACCTCCATGTGCTTCCCCTACACGCAGCCCTAGACAGCTTTCATACACAAAGCTATTATACAAGTTTCGCCCCTGCATGTGACTGGACATTATCAAAGGTACTTTCGAAGGACTGCAAAATACTAGCAATTACTATTGCCAACATTGTAAGAATCTTCTCAACTTGGATCACGACCCCCCAAGGGTGTTTACACGACCCCCCAGGGTGTCGCAACCCACAGTTTGGGAAACAGTGAACTAAGTGGAATTAAGATAAAGGGGAGTTATAATAAAATGGAAAACAACATTCTGCATAAGTGGCCAAGTAATACATTGCTATGTCAAGTCCAGCACCGAAAGAAGAACAGAGTCTGAAGCTAGCAAGTCTGTTGTGTACCCAGCCTAAGGCCTGCATCACAGGGGAGTATTCGGTCTGTGAAATATGTATCATATGTCAGCTGTATTTCCTGGACCAAACACTGAGCAGGGACCAAGCATCATTGTCATCTATAATGCTACGAGTCTCTGCCTCCCTGAAAGATACTGTCCTGTACTGCAATCATGTTTTCAGTACGGAATAGTATTCCTATGGGGATGTGGGGATTCCTAGCATCATAGATGACTTTGATGCTTGGAGTCCATGTCCCTGCTCACTTTTAGATTTGTGAAATGTGCCCAACATATGGTTTGTATTTTACAGTCTGAATACCCTTGTGTGAAGCAGTCTGGGGACAGAAAAGGCATGTTAGCTTCAGACTCCCTTCTATTTTCTGTGCTGGTGGGCTTGGCACAAAGATATATTGGTCACTTTAACACATTTTAATGAGGACAGACCCACTATGTACAGCCAGCTCTCCCCAGGAAAATGGGGCTATAGGTCTATTTTCAAGATTATGAGGGTCTCCTCAAGCAGACAAACCAAAGTGGTTATCTATATTTCACTTAAAGGGGTTTCCAGGCTAAAATATAACCATTGGTGGGGGCTAAAACTTCCATTGATCACCTGTTCTCTGCACCTGATACATAGAGAGTGAAGCAGAAAGCAGACAGCTCTGTTCTCTGTATAGTGGCCAGACCAGGTACTGCAGATTCCTATTCACCTGAATGGGATCTCAGCTGAAGTGACACAGTTTTGACACTACATACAGAACAGAGCTGTCTTCTTCCTGCTCTATTCTGGGAACAGCTAATTGATGGGACTGCTGAGTGTCAGATCCCCACCAATCTGGGATTAGTGACCTATCTGTAGGATACTGTAGGTCATCAATATGTTTAGCCTGGAAAACGCCTTTAATAAGGGTGTATTCAATATATTGAAATGTACTGAAGTGTTTCATAGCTACAGTATTTGGTTTTCTGCAAATCCTTCCTACCATCAGCTCCTGGTCCTCCTCTGGCTCCGTCACTATGGTTGACTGAATATACTGCAATGCTTTGGCTCGCAGTCTGCCATGGTCTCGGATCTTGCTTATTTCTAAAGAGGCTTGTCTTTTTTGTTTTACTTGGTTGGATTCTTCTTGTAAGATCCGACTAACAATTTCTTGCTTCTTTATTTTCTGTGACTCTTCAAACTCTCTAAATGAAAGAACATTCACATTACAATCCTTTTATTGAATACAACAAACTGCATAAAGTTGCTTCCAGTCATTTATATTCAGGAAATAACTCTTAATTATTTTAGTGTTAAAGAGGGTTTTCAGAAGCTGAAAATGTAAGCCAAGCAAGGTATAGTAATATACTCATGTAATAAAGATGGGTAACTCACAAATTCTGAGTTTTTTCCCATCTGATCCACCCGCTGTAAGCAGGTGGATCAGATGTGACTTTCAGTTTGTGGACATTGTGGATCTCCAGCAGTGAGCTGCAAACTACATTACCCATGGTGTGTTTAATCCATTCTCCATGTTAGTGGTGTAAATGCTAAGTATGCCTCTATTTTCCACATGGATTTACTAGGTAGACAACCTCTTATGTGCGTAAACACCCTTCCTCAAACAGTTGTCCAGTCTGCTTAGGAGAGGTATGTGGGCACTCCTGAGGCAAGCTGCACTAATAGATCAGTAGATGTAGATCATATGTTGTAAGGCAGGTTATCTACATAGACAGGAAACTGAAAGACAGGGTCACGTGACAAGTTTCAAAATCATTCGAATGGTTAAGAATTTTCAACTGGGGTAATAGAATAAAGATTATGAGTGCCTTGGGATGACCTGCTTGAAGCACCGCTTCATAGGCCATGTGATGTCATTTTCATCGATCACACAATCAAGTGAATGGGCTGAGCTGCAATACCAAGCACAGCCACTATACAAATGTATGACGCTGTGCCTGGTAAGTAGTGAAGAGACTGCAGTGCTCGCCTGAACACTGCAGCTTCTTCAAACAGCTAATCGGCCAGTCCGATCCCTGCCAATCTTTAATTGATCAAATATTCTAAGAATACAGGTGCATCTCAATAAATTAGAATATCTTTGAAATGTTTATTTCTTTCAGTAATTAAATTAAAAAAGTGACCTATATTTTCTAGATTCTTTACACACAGAGTGTTCTATTCCAAGTGTTTTATTTCTGTAAATGTTGATTATGGATTACGGGTAATGAAAACCCAAATTTAAGAAAATTAGAATATTGTAAAAAAGTTCAGTATTGTAAATTCAATGTGTCACCTGCCAAGGTTTCCTAAGCCTTTAAATGGTCCCTCAGTCTGGATAAGTAGGAAACACAATCATGGAAGACGCTGATTATGAATTGAATTACTGAAATGAATGAACGTTTCAAAAATATTCTAATTTATTGAGATGCAACTGTAGGTCATCACTTAATAAGTCCCAGACAAACCCCTTTAGGCTAACGCCCCACGTTGCGGAAACACAGCTTTTTTTGTTGCAGATTTTGTTGCAGTTTTTTGAGCCAAAGCCAACAATGGCTATAAAAGGAATGGGAAATATAAAGGAAGCTCTTCTACTTCTACCTTCCGCTCAATCCACTCCTGGCTTTGATTCAAAAAACCGTAACAAAATCTGCAACAAAAAAAGCTGCTTTTCCGCAACGTGAGACCTCAGCCATAAAGAGGAGATTTCATGTCCAAGGAGATGGGCGTAAATTCAGCGCACTGTCAGCTTTGCCGGTATGTGCCTGGGTGCAGGAGATAATGGTGTCATTAGTTTAGGCACCGATATCCCTCCACTGTCAGAAGGACGGGCCTTACAGCCTAGCATTATCGTTGGCCTGTGAGGAATGCCCTCCTAACAGTACAAGGCTATGAAAGAATAGGGTCGGGGGGAAATTCCTCACAGCCCAGCGATGACGCTGAGCTGTAAAGCCTTCCCTTCTGACAGTAAAGGGATACCGGTGCCGAAACTAATGGCACGATATCTCCGGCACCCAGGCACATACGGGCAAAGCTGACAGTAGCCTAGAAAATTTTCCTGTTTCAACCATTGGTCATTAACCACTTCCGTACCGCCCATAGACTATATACATCCAATGGCTGGTTGTCTAGTTCAGCAAGGACGTACTGGTACATCCAAGCAGAATTCAGTAGCTGCACAAAATCAAGCAGCTACTGAAACGGGGAGCCGGCTGTAACTTCAGCCGGAGCTCCCAGAGAGAAGACAGAGAAGGTTTATTACCTTCCCTGCCTTCCCGATCGCTGTGTATCTTGCAGCTGCCCTCTGACCAGGCGGGCATGTGATCCGCCTGGTGCAGCGTCTGCAAGAGCTGCTGGGTCCTACAGGACCCAGATCAGCTCTATAGTATTGTTCAAGTAACGGGCAGGAGGCTGTATTCCTCCTGTAACTGGGGCTAAATGTACCAGCCCCAGTTACAGGGAAAATCAGCCTCC
Organism: Leptodactylus fallax; assembly: GCA_947044405.1. Lineage (NCBI taxonomy): Eukaryota > Metazoa > Chordata > Amphibia > Anura > Leptodactylidae > Leptodactylus > Leptodactylus fallax. Next base: position 2,301,276 of record CAMRHE010000270.1, read on the forward strand.
CCAGTAAAAAAACAGTGATCAGGTGTCCTCAAAGGACTATTATGACCTTATGGGGACACAATGTAAAAAAAAAATAAAAAAATTTATAGAAAAGTAAAAAAAAAAAAAAAAAAAAAAAATACACCAATAAAACGCCCTTTTTACAGGTTATAGCCTCACCACCGACGACACCATAAAAAATAAAAATTACCGTAACGGAGAGGAAAAACTATTTTATAGTTTTTTAGTAGCACTTTGTGTTATTAAAAAAAAAAAAAAAAAAAATTAAAAGTGAAAAACAGACACGTTTTCCCTCCTCTTTTGTTTATATTTTCCCGGATATAAAAAAAAAAAAGAAAACACATGCAAAAATAAAAACAACAAAAAAATAAAGCCCTATGTGTCACTGAAAAAAGATGCAGAAATTAGTTGAATAACCCAAATGATAAAAATTTTACAACCCTCAAAAACCACACATACAAAAAAACCCGAAAATGTGTCTGGTCCTGGACCAGAAATTGGCCCAGTACTGAAGTGGTTAAACAATTGACAAATAACCAGAGTATTATTAGACATTTAAAGGGGTTGTCTGGTTAATTTCTTCCTAAAACAGTACCACACCTACAAGTTGTGTGTAGTATTGCAATTTAGTCCCATTTACCTCAATGAAACTCACTTGCGTTACCATACACAACCTGTAGACTGGTGTGGTGCTGTTTCTAGAAGAAAGCAGACATGTTTTTCTATTCCTAGACCACTTAGCACTAATGACTTATTCTATGGACCATCAATGATTGATCAGTGGGGATCCCATCCCCAGGATCTCCACCGTTCAGCAAAATGAAGGGGCAGGGGGGCTGCAGTCTCTCCGCCATAGTACCAACAAACCAGACCATGCTACTGTGTCTGCTACTGCAGCTTGATCCAGTTAATCTAAATGATCTGAGCTGCAGTACTAGACAAAGCCACATATCTATAAACTTCAAGACCAGAAAGAATTCTAAACAGAAAAACTGAGATGGCCACTGGCCCCGTTCAAGGACACTGTCACCTCATTTAATGTGAGACTTCTTGCCAATTTAGGGACGTTAACATAAAAAGCTATCAAAGCAGTAAAAAGTATTTGGTTTGCCTGCAGCTTCAGGTATTGTTTCCGCTGCAGGATCATTTGTACAGTCATGGCCAAAAGTTTTGAGAATGATACAAATATTAATTTTTACAAAGTCTACTGCTTCAGTTTTTCTAATGGCAATTTGCATATACTCCAGAATGTTATAAAGAGTGATCCGCTTAACAGCAATTACTTGCAAAGTCAATATTTGCCTAGAAAATGAACTTTATCCCCCAAAACACATTTCAACATCATTGCAGCCCTGCCTTAAAAGGACCACCTAACATCGTTTCAGTGATTGCTCCATTAACACAGGTGTGGGTGTTGATGAGGACAGGGCTGGAGATCAATCTGTCATGATTAAGTAAGAATGACACCACTGGACACTTTAAAAGGAGGCTGGTGCTTGCCATCATTGTTTCTCTTCTGTTAACCATGGTTATCTCTAAAGAAACACGTGCAGTCATCATTGCACTGCACAAAAATGGCCTAACTGGGAAGAGTATTGCAGCTAGAAAGATTGCACCTCAGTCAACAATCTATCGCATCATCAAGAACTTCAAGGAGAGAGGTTCCATTGGTGCCAAAAAGGCTCCAGGGCGCCCAAGAAAGACCAGCAAGCGGCAGGACCGTCTCTTAAAAGTGTTTCAGCTGCGGGATCGGGCTACCAGCAGTGCAGAGCTTGCTGAGGAATGGCAGCAGGCAGGTGTGAGTGCATCTGCACGCACTGTGAGGCGGAGACTCTTGGAGCAAGGCCTGGTCTCAAGGAGGGCAGCAAAGAAGCCACTTCTCTCCAGAAAAAACATCAGGGACAGACTGATATTCTGCAAAAGGTACAGGGAGTGGACTGCTGAGGACTGGGGTAAAGTCATTTTCTCTGATGAATCCCCTTTTCGATTGTTTGGAACATCTGGAAAACAGCTTATTCGGAGAAGAAGAGGTGAGCGCTACCACCAGTCTTGTCTCATGCCAACTGTAAAGCATCCTGAAACCATTCATGTGTGGGGTTGCTTCTCAGCCAAGGGAATCGGCTCTCTCACAGTCTTGCCTAAAAACACAGCCATGAATAAAGAATGGTACCAGAATGTCCTCCAAGAGCAACTTCTCCCAACCGTCCAAGAGCAGTTTGGCGCTCAACAATGCCTTTTCCAGCATGATGGAGCACCTTGCCATAAAGCAAAGGTGATAACTAAATGGCTCAGGGAACAAAACATAGAGATTTTGGGTCCATGGCCTGGAAACTCCCCAGATCTTAATCCCATTGAGAACTTGTGGTCAATCATCAAGAGACGGGTGGACAAACAAAAACCAACAAATTCAGACAAAATTAAAGCATTGATTCTGCAAGAATGGACTGCTATCAGTCAGGATTTGGTCCAGAAGTTGATTGAGAGCATGCCAGGGAGAATTGCAGAGGTCCTGAAGAAGAAGGGTCAACACTGCAAATATTGACTTGCTGCATTAACTCATTCTGTCAATATAAGCTTCTGTTACTCAGAATATGAATGCAATTCTATTTCTGTATGTGATAAAAACATCTGACAAACACACATAAAAACCAGTGGGCAGCAGATCATGTGAAAATATAATATTTGTGTCATTCTCAAAACTTTTGGCCATGACTGTATGTGTCCTATCACATATGGTAAGGAATTCCAGAGTAGAAAACTGAGGTTATAAGTTCAATGTACACCAGAATTCTGTATAATCCTCCTATGCACAATAAGTCTTCTGAATTTGTCACAATCTCAGCTGCTTAAATGGTCACTAACTTTTCAGCCAACTTAGTCTCATTTGACTAGAGCATGTGATTCTGAACCAAAATGTAATGCATTTTAATTAAAAATGTGGCTCCTTTTTGCCTAAAAAACCTCTCCAAATTTCCTGCCACTAGATGTCTCCCTTCTAGCTAGGGAAATATATCTATAGAAGCAAGATGGAAAGACAGTGACTTGAGGGGGGAGGGCTTTCTCACTCTTCGCATAGTGAATGCAGATAGGAGGGGCTGATTCTCCTCACAGCCTTACACACATCTGCACACTGTAAGGACTGAACATTCTGCAAATCTCACAGCTTACAATATAAGAAAAAAGTCTTCTATGTACTTGTATATACTTCTGGCTGCTTGTTTGGTTACAGATGGGATATTATTCACAGACAGCAGCAACTTTCCTAACTGTGTTTATAGATTACTCTTTTCCTATGTCATGCCTGCATGGTAGATGCTAGAATGGAGTGCACGTTTGCATATATCTGCATATATTTGCATTTCAGTGTTCCTTATATGATGGTCACTCTGGCTTTTTGTTTGCTCTTGTACAGTTACTCCTGGCAGAATTACATGTAAAAAAATCGAGCTAGTTGGATAAGGTAGAGGGCAGATATGTTGCACTGGGGCCCTGGAGACCCCTCCCCCTTAGCTACTGTAACCTAATACCTAATAATGTCCTTTGGTCTACTACTTGTACATGCAGAACTGTATTTTTTATGTATTACTGATTGCAACTATATGTCCTCCCCCAATACAACCCCCACTTCTTGTTTCTTTTTCGTTTTATGATTGTATTGTCTAAGCTGTACTATTACACTTCTGTAGCGCATTACGTGCCTCCTGCATGGAGATGGAGATGGAGATTTTTGCACTTTTGTATGTGCAGTTTGTTCTTAAACTCTAACAAAAGTCTTTGAAACTAAAAGTAAGATGGTGGGGGTCCTATCTTTGGGAACCCCATCATTGCAGAGAATGAGGGTCTCACAGTTTCCATTTTCAGCTGGAGAGCAAGGTGAGCATTAACTGTTGTTCTCCATAGACTTTAATGGGAATGTTTCCAATGACCCCATTCCTATAAGTGAATCTTACTCATGGCTGATCCCTTACTTTTTCCTCCTTTCATACTCTCCAAGCCTTTTCTTATGTACAATATACTTTGTAACGTCTCCCCCCTTGGCAAGCACAGCTTGTTTCTCCAGTGTTTCTTGTCTTTTAGTCAGTGCAGCTTGTGCTTTGTTCCTAGACTCGATGACACGCAGGTTTTCCTGTAAAATGTGAAATACACGATTATAAAGAGGACAAAGCACAGCCAAAAACAACTTTACAATTTTTTGTCATATCATTCATTAATACAGTAAAACTGCAGGATCCGTTAAAAATCAACATTTACACTCACCACGTTCCCTTTTTGAAAAGTGGCAAGAGCAGCACAAAAATGTCTGCAACATTATGACACCACAAAAAAATAAAATAATAATAAAAAAAGAAGCCTGGGCAACCCCTTTAGGCTAAGGCCCCACATCGCGTAAATGCAGCGTTTTTTGTTGCAGATTTTGTTGAGGTTTTTCAAGCCAAAGTCAAGAGTGGCTTGAAAAGAAATAGAAAATACAAAGAAAGCTCTTAGACATTTCTCTTCCACTCCTGACTTTAACTCAAAAAGCCTAAGGCTAAGGCCCCACATAGCAGGCGCAGCAAAAAAGTTCTGCGGGAAAAAATGTGGTGGAAACGCATCACGGCTTTTCCCGCAGGTTTCCTCTGAGGACTTTCTGCTTTCATTATACCTATATATGAAAGCATTTCCATAGGTATAATTGACATGCTGCAATTTCCAAAACCGCAACAGTTTTGAAAATTGCAGCGTTTCCGCGTCGTGTATTTTTCTGCAATGTAAGGATGGAATTCGCTAGAAACCCATCCACTTTGCAGTGACTGTAAAACTGCAGGCCAAGTGGGGCCCTGGCCTTAAGGGGTTTTCTAGATAAGGATAGTCGATAAGGTTTCAAAAATTCCTATCCACACACTGCAGAACAAAACTCGAAGTGCCAAGTGTCTTGCTCTGTGGGTTTTGAACACGCATGATGTCATTAGTGCTGCATGTTTGTGAGTGGAGGTCAACTTTTTTTATGCAAAGCTTGAAACCTGCGATAGCCACAAGAGAATCTACCCGTGAAACCCTTAGGACAACCCAGCCAATGTCAGCTGTTTTGTTCCATGAGCGGGTCCGCAGCGGGTTGCCTGCTACGGACATCCCGTTGTGAATTTGTAGTGTATGGCCACAGCCTTAGGCTGGGGACCTACGTTGTGAAAACACTGCATTCTACAATACCCGCAAAGTGAATGGGATTCTGGCTAATCCCATCCACATATTGCAGAAAAAAATCTGCAGCGGAAAAGTTGTATTTTTAAAAACGTCTGCATGTCAATTATACCTGTGGAAACGCTGGCATTTTCTGTATAGGTATAGTAAGGGCAGAAAGTCCACAGAGGAAAACTCTGCAAAAACTCAATGAAAAACACTGCGGAAAAAACGCGATGTATTACCACCGCGTTTTTTCTCCAGTGTTTTTTTTTTTGCTGCATTTCGCTATGTGGAGCCTTAGCCTTAAGGGGTTTTCTGGGACTGTAAGATAAGTCATCAATAACAGATCGGTGAACGTCCAACCCCCAGCACCCCCACTGGGGGTTGGACCTTCAATGAAGGGGGTCACAGTTCTTTTGATTTACTAAGTACCATCCACTTAGTAGTGGCTGTAAATGATAGAGCATTCAAGTAAATGGGATTGAGCCATGTGAAATACCAGGCACAGTTGCTATACAATGTACAGAGCTCTGTGTGGTAATGCCGATGCTGGAAGTCAGGCCCCCACCAATCTGAAATGGACTGCCTATCCTAAGGATAAGCTATCAACTGCAAAGCCCTAGTAAACCGGTTTACCCTTACCCATTTATTAAAGGTCATAATACATGAAAAGGTCTTGGAGATAAGAGAAACCAATTTAGGTAGAAGCTTGCAATTGCTTGGGCATATTTGATAGAGTTTACAGAGTTCATTGACTGCTTTCTCTTCCATCCATAGCTTCCTATCATATGTTTTTTTATTTTATTTTGCAGTATGTTTTTCTTTACTTTATCTACTGTCCTGTAGTTACTTTTTCTAATATTTATTTTCAGCTTTTTCACCTTTGAGCCACACTCTTTGCCCTTCCTTACTAAATCATCCACCAATAAACTTCTTATACCTTATATCTTCTACCATCAGCATCACCTTCGTGATCAAACTCAAAACTGAATTTAGAATTTCCCATTCCTTGAATTACTGAATCGAGGGAGTCTATTGGATCTAAAATGCCTACCAAACCAATAATATTGCTGTGTAGAGGGCTTTACTAGGAGCAGAAACATACCTTTGTGGCCACCAATTGATGAAGCAAAGCAAAAATAAATGTGGCTTATTTGCATATCCAAAAAAAAAAGCTGATCATTTCTGCAATGCTCTACAGTTTGTGGTCACAAAGCAACAAAGAAAGAAACTTGGCCAGCAATGACAAACAACAGGAAATGTGTGTAGGTGCATGCACAATATGAAACGTGTGCAGGTGTATTGACTGCAATACACTTGCAAACAGAAAAAAAAAAATGCAACGGCACTCTGCTAAAGCACTAAGGAACACTGTTGCTATGTGTACTATATATATACAGTGGGGAAAAAAAGTATTTAGTCAGCCACCAATTGTGCAAGTTCTCCCACTTAAAAAGATGAGGCCGGCCTGTAATTGTCATCATAGGTAGACCTCAACTATGAGAGACAAAATGAGAAAACTAATCCAGAAAATCACATTGTCTGATTTTTTAAGAATTTATTTGCAAATTATGGTGGAAAATAAGTATTTGGTCACCTACAAACAAGCAACATTTCTGGCTCTCACAGACCTGTAACTTCTTCTTTAAGAGGCTCCTCTGTCCTCCACTCATTACCTGTAGTAATGGCTCCTGTTTGACATTGTTATCAGTATAAAAGACACCTGTCCACAACCTCAAACAGTCACACTCCACACTCCACTATGGTGAAGACCAAAGAGCTGTGGAAGGACACCAGAAACAAAATTGTAGCCCTGCACCAGGCTGGGAAGACTGAATCTGCAATAGGCAAGCAGCTTGGTGTGAAGAAATCAACTGTGGGAGCAATAATTAGAAAATGAAAGACATACAAGACCACTGATAATCTCCCTCCATCAGGGGCTCCACGCAAGATCTCACCTCGTGGGGTCAAAATGATCACAAGAACGGTGAGCAAAAATCCCAGAACCACAAGGGGGGACCTAGTGAATGACCTGCAGAAAGCTGGGACTAACGTAACAAAGGCTACCGTCAGTAACACACTACGCCGCCAGGGACTCAGATCCTGCAGTGCCAGACGTGTCCCCCTGCTTAAGACAGTACATATCCGGGCCCGTCTGAAGTTTGCTAGAGAGCATTTGGATGTTCCAGAAGAGTATTGGGAGAATGTCATATGGTCAGATGAAACCAAAGTAGAACTGTTTGGTAGAAACACAACTCATCGTGTTTGGAGGAGAGTGAATGCTGAGTTGCATCCAAAGAACACCATACCTACTGTGAAGCATGGGGGTGGCAACATCATGCTTTGGGGCTGTTTCTCTGCAAAGGGACCAGGACGACTGATCCGTGTACATGAAAGAATGAATGGGGCCATGTATCGTGAGATTTTGAGTGCAAACCTCCTTCCATTAGCAAGGGCATTGAAGATGAAACGTGGCTGGGTCTTTCAGCATGACAATGATCCCAAGCACACCACCAGGGCAACGAAGGAGCGGCTTCGTAAGAAGCATTTCAAGGTCCTGGAGTGGCCTAGCCAGTCTCCAAATCTCAACCCCATAGAAAACCTTTGGAGGGAGTTGAAAGTCCGTGTTGCCCAGCGACAGCCCCAAAACATCCCTGCTCTAGAGGAGATCTGCATGGAGGAATGGGCCAACATACCAGCAACAGTGTGTGCCAACCTTGTGAAGACTTACAGAAAACGTTTGACCTCTGTCATTGCCAACAAAGGATATATAACAAAGTATTGAGATGAACTTTGGTTATTGACCAAATACTTATTTTCCACCATAATTTGAAAATAAATTCTTTAAAGATCAGACAATGTGATTTTCTAGATATGTTTTCTCATTTTGTCTCTCATAGTTGAGGTCTACCTATGATGACAATTACAGGCCGGCCTCATCTTTTTAAGTGGGAGAACTTGCACAATTAGTGGCTGACTAAATGCTTTTTTCCCCACTGTAGTTATGACGATGAGGTTCTTAGTGCACACTTTGATAAAATTGTGAGAGCTCATCAGGCATCGATAAGGTGATAGATGGAACCCTACCCTACTGTAGGTCACTTGTCACTCACAGATAGGCTCTCACAACTTGAAGTGTGCACTAAGAGCCTCATTATTACAGCTATATATATAGTTGACATAGCAGCAATATTCTTAGTGCCTTGGCAGAGTGATGCGGATATTGGCTGCGGATATTTTTGTGCAATATGTGAAAGGGATTCGCTAGACTCCCTTCCACTTTGCAGGTACTGTAAAACGCAGTGTTTTTTACCGCGTTGTTTCTGCTGCAGTTTTCCCTAAATGGGGCCCCAGCCTTAATCAGATTTATTTGGGGTGCTTTGAAATGATTGGTTGCAAAACTCTGCAAAGCCTTTGCAAAATGCCATAAACTGCTGGACCTAAAGATGTAAGTAAGTAAAAAGATTCTTTTCTTATACCCGGTTTGTAGAGATACTGTTTTTAAGAGATAGTACAGCTTGTATCCTCTTCTCCATGTCTTCCCTGCTTTTCCGCTCTTTATCTGCTTCAACATCACGAACCCTGGTGTTTCCAAAAGCATGAAATACATGAAAGAGAATCTTATGGATACATTCACAGTGCACACAATCGCTCTATACAGTGAATGGTTCCTAAAAAACTGTTGAATATTTATAGAAAAGTCCACATCTAGCTGGTGAGTTCTCTTGACACAAACACCTTACAATATTTAAAGGGGACTGTCACTATGAAAATGCAGTCTAATCTACAGGCAGCGTGTTATAGAGCTGGAGGAGCTAAGAAGATTGATGCATAGATTTCTGAAAAAAAGATTCAATATAACCTGTCATTTAATCATTGAAATATCTGCTCTTTTATTTATTTATTATGCCTACTTGTATAGCGCAAACAATTTTGATATAATGAACAACTAAAACGCAGCTTTTATTTAGAAGTACGTATAAAATGTGTGTTACAAATGTATGATGGAACACACTCAATATGTACCCGCTCAAGTGATGTCTGATAAAATACCCACAAAATGAGTGTATACTGTTCACCGCACTATAGTACTAATACTGGTACTAATTCTTCAAATCAGCAATAATTGTGGCTTAACAAAATGGCTGACGGACATGCGCAGTCAGCTGTTCCGTTGGCCATTTTGTGGTGGTCTCTTACACGAGACCACCACAAAATGGCCGACGGACAGCACATTCGGATGTTCCTTCAGTCATTTTGTGGTGGTCTCCTGTAAGAAGAGGAGGAGAATTTTCCACAGCGTAAGAAAGGTGGCGCTGGATAGGATGACAACGCTCTGCTCACAGCGCAGGGGTAACGCCCCCTATGCATTTTCAACACAATGAAGAATCAATAAAAATTCAAAAACAGCAGCGCGGACCTTCAAGATAAAGGTAAGAGATGAATCGCCTTTATAAAGGCTATTCCTACGTGCTCTTAGTTTAAAACATGTTTTTTAATGATAGAAACCCTTTAACATGCGGTCCACGTTTTTCATAGACCCATTGACTTACATGAGCATGATTGTTCTGAAATACAGTCAAAAATAGAACCACAATCAATGGAAAAAACTGAAGTCTCAGTGGATATATAGAAACTTATAAGTCTGTGTACCGTCCATGGAACACGCTGACAGCACATGGACGAAAATCACTGATGTGTGAATAAAGCCATACTGTTTTGATAAATGTTCTGACCAGTGGGGCATATGTCCGACTTGCTTTTGGCATAAGAGACAAAATTTTTTGCTGCCCTGATGCAAGTGTAATCTATCACTATATTACATGTACTTGCAGAAAACCCCACCTTGCCATCGTTTCCTTCAGAAACTGAACGGCTTTTTCATGATTCTTCTGTGCCTCCTCTACAGCTTTACGATAATGTTGTTCTCGTTCCTTTAACTGCTTAACCTCTTGTCTGAAATAAGAAACATGAACTTAGGTGTGAAGAATCCAGTAAAATATCTGCTTAAAAGCTATAATAGGCTAATGACCCACGTGGCGTCCCGCAGCTGCATGAAAAGCCGAGGCGGCAACGCATCACGGTTCTTCCAGCAGCGTTTTGCACAGAAAGTTTCATTATTACTTTATACTTGGCATATGTGCCTCACAGCACACACACCAAACATATCCATAGGCTCTCATTCACCCAGCATGTGCTGAAAGAGTGATCTTTTCTTCATGTAGGCTGACCACGCACACAACAGTTCATTTGGCCAACTCTCCAAAATAGATGCACGGGGCATAACTAAAGGCTCACAGACCCTGGTGCAAAAACTAAGTTTGAACCCACCTGCACAACTTCTTATCACAGCCATCAGCCACGTCCTATCTGTACATTTTAACAGCAGTTACATTTCCCTCTATCTGGGCCCAGAACGGCGTGAAGACTTGTTCACGCACAAGCTCCCCCCATTATTCTTATCTCCTGTCAGTGCCCCACACACAATAATAATGCCCCCTTTTGTGTCGGACTCCCCCACAAAATCCCTCCTTGGCTATATGCTGCTGACCAACTGCTTTTTAGCTTATACGGTTAACTTTCTCCTTTCCGGCAGGGAAAGGCTGTGCATCACAAATCTTCTCACTTCCATACACCATAGAGTACAGGTAATAAATTTATGATCAAAAAAGTAAAATAATCCTTAGTAAGGAGGGTGGGAGGTGTTGGGGGTCCCCTTGGATTCTGGGCCTGTGACCACTGCGATCCCTATAATTACGACAGTGTGGAGCTCGGCTTATGGTGTAAGTGTTCTGAAAAGGGAGAGGGGAGTAATCTGCCGCCTTTACTGGTGGCTTTACTCCCACAGGATTAGATATGCTGGAATCCAACAGTCATATTTATCTCCCCCAACACCTTCTAATGGGGGAGCATTCTTTTGGTTCAGATTTGCCCCCCTTTCCTTCCTTTCTTGAAATATTTTTATCCTGATTTACTCATTATATTGGACCTACAGTAAATCATGCTTTTATGTAGTACGGAGAAGTAGTCTATGTGTTGCTATGGTGTCACCCAGACAAGGGTTCAAACTTGGACTCACCCCACAAAACCACAAGAAGATAAATAGTGTGTGCAGTATGTAGGTAGGCTTTAAAACACAGTAAGGGTATGTTCACACTGAGTTTTTTGCAGGCTGATTTTGGAGACAGAATCCACCTCAAAAAATGCCTCCCATTCATTTCAATGGGAGTCAGTAGCAGTTTTTTTTCTCTAGCTGATTCCGCCTTGAAAAACCCATTGAAATCAATGGAAGGCGGAAAAAACACAAGCGTTTTTTAAAGGGAAGTTTCCAGGTCCATACAGTTTGCTGGAGCAAAAAAAACACGGCATAAACTGTGACAAAAACCGCAATGAAAAACGCAACAAAAAACAGAAAAAATCGCATCATGTAAAAAAACGCGCCAAAAAACTTTCCCAATTTCTGAAGCAGATTTTTTTCAGCCTGCAAAAAACTCCATGTGAACATATCCTAAAGCGACACTCCAGCTAAATCTGCTATTGCTGATGCTGTCACCCATGTCTAGTACCTCTACCCATGTCTATTTCCTGTTTCTGCAAAACACTGCAGAGCTAAGATTAAAATGAACCTTCCAGGACCTTAGACTGTGACACTAATGTCACCACAGTTCCTGCAAGCTGCACCAAGTGCTGTTGATAACATTGGGAAAGGTAATGGGGGAATGGAGACCTGACTGTGAGGGGGAACTATAGGTAGTACAGTAATACCTCGTACATTCGCGAGGTTAGGTTACAGAGCGGGTCGCGGATCGCGAGGAATCGCTAATGTTTGGTACAAGCGCTTAGAAGCGCTTACAATGCCGGTTTCTAAAGTTTAACCCCTAAATATCAATAAACTTTACCCTACAGTTCTGTACAGTATACTAAAGTATACTAAAGTATACTGTACAGTACTGTATATTAATACATTCATTCATTTTTCTTATACACTCACAGTAAAATGAAACCAGTTACTGGGTACGTAACGAACGGGACGCTACTTCCCAATAGCGAAGGTTTTTGTTTTTTTTTAATTGCGCAGATCTGTGAAAAAAACAGCAAAATCTATATATGTATTACTGTATAGGTAAGAGGCAGAGGAAAAAAAGGGAGATCTAGGGAAGAAGTACAGGGGGCAGGACTTTGATTAATCTGAGGTCACATAATCTCATCTTGTTTACACAGCAATCCATGATAGAAAAAAGAGGTTGCACTGTGATCAAGTGATTTATTGATCAGATTAAGAAAGACATTCTGAGCAGACAACTACTGTTATTAAGAGAATGGGCTTTCAGACAATATAATGAGTCTAACAAAAATAAATTGTGGTCCTTTAAATGTGTCACAACTAAAGGGACTACTTGCTAAGCATAGCAGAAGTATTAACCCGCAACAGCAATACATGTCCTCTTGCTTCGGTACAGGTTGTTACACTTTTATAACATAGTTTTACTTACTCTTTTTCTGTCTGCTTTTTACGCTCTGCCAGAGTAAGTGACATTTTCTCCCTCAGCGCTCGCTTCTCTGCCAAGCCTTTGCGCTGTCTGTCCAACTCTTCTTCATCTTGTTGAAGCCTTTCACGAAGACTGGTAAATTTTCCTTGTTCTACTTCAATGTGCCAAAGGTCACACCTATCCAATGAGAACACTTGTTCAGGAAGAGAGAGGATTTCTTTGCTAAATATCAACGTCTTCCTTAATACATGGTGGACGTGTGAAGCTAAAACAAAAGAAAGCTGCAGACAACTACTGAATTTTGCAGCGTAGGATTCACGACAAACAAAATAATTTAATTTCAAAGAATATTTCCAGAGAAAATAACAAATCAGTAAATGTCCAGAGACCCACCAATCTAAGAACAGGTCATCAGTATCATTTGCCTGGAAAACCTGTAGTTGCTCCACAGCATATTCTTGAAACAGACTGTAAAATGACCTTTATAGAACGCATAGGCTTGCTGAACTTTGACAGATACCTCTTAAAGGGGTTGTCCAGCCCCAACTTAATTTTTCATACTAATGACCTATCCACAGTATATGTCATCAGTATGTGTCCACACCTGGATCCAGCACAGATCAGCTGTTCCGGCAGTGACTGGGCGCCGGAAGCTATAGCAGTGGACAGGGAGCACATGCAGAATCTCCTCTATTCAACTAATAGAAGTGGCGCTGTACTTCCCCAGAAACATTGCTATGCAGTGGATGGGGCTGCTGCACCTCTCTTATTACTTGAATAGAAGAGCCTGCATGTGCTCCCTGCCCACTGCTATAGCTGATATGTGTGGGGTCGAGGTGCGAAACCAACCACAGATCACATACTGTATTGATCACCTATCCTATGGATAGGTAGGTAGGTCATCAGTATGAAAAATCGATTTGGTGGAGGACAACCCCTTTAATGTTCTGTGAGTTGCTCCTCATTTGTTTCACAGCAACAAGCTACAAAGAATAACTTTATACACTGTTACTTGGGATCAACAATTACAATTAGTCATATTGCTCATTGGCCTCAGTGATGTACTGACGAAGCCAGAGATGGGCTACAACAGCCAAGTGCTGTCGGCATGATATTACCGCTGCGGCCCCTTGAACAAACACATTCGGGTAGCAGCTAAAATTGAGTGCCAGAGTGGCCGAGGATTCAGCAGGTAAGTACCACTCTGTCTTTTTAACCCCCCCCCCACCCTGCTAATGAAACCAGACAACATCTTTATATTTTGCGAAGTGTTGTGCAACATTAACTATAATGAAGTTGCATGATAAAAATCTGCATATTACCCCAGCCCAATGGAGTGCAACATATTATATACAGTACCCTAATGCAGATATTACCATAACTACCGTGTTTCCCCGAAAATAAGACACCCCCGAAAGTAAGGCATAGGAGAGGTTTCGGAGAATTGCCCAATATAAGGCATCCCCCGAAAGTAAGGCGTATGTTCCCGAACAGAACATACGGTATATACGATATGTGAGGCCGCAGGAGAACCCCACAATCTCTGCTATCATTATACTCCGGGGTCTTTTCAGACCCCGGAGTATAATAATCGGCGGCCCAGGGGAGGTGAGCGAACATAAAAAACTATGTGCTTACCTGTCCTACGCTTCTCCAGGCTTCGGGCCTGTTTGGTGACGTCAGCGGACGTCATTTTGCGTCGCGACGCCGGCCGGATCACGTGACGCGGCCTGGTCTAACAGTGAAGAAGGCCGGAGTAGCGCACGGGCATGCACCGGAGCGAGGAACAGGTAAGCAACGTTGTTTTTTTATGTTTCTATCCTCTCCTGGGTCTCCGATCATTATACTCTGGGGTCTGAAAAGACCCCACAGTATAATAATTGTTCATGGGTGGTCCACTATGGGGCAAACTACTGTGTGCCGGGGCCACTATGGGGCAAACTACTGTGTGCCGGGGCCACTATGGGGAATGATACTGTGTGCAGGGGCCACTATGGCGAATGATACTGTGTGCAGGGGCCACTATGGGACATGAGACTGTGTGCAGGGGCCACTATGGGGCATGAGACTGTGTGCAGGGGCCACTATGGGGAATGATACTGTGTGCAGGGGCCACTATGGGGAATGATACTGTGTGCAGGGGCCACTATGGGGAATGATACTGTGTGCAGGGGCCACTATGGGATATGATACTGTGTGCAGGGGCCACTATGGGATATGATACTGTGTGCAGGGGCCACTATGGGATATGATACTGTGTGCAGGGGCCACTATGGGATATGATACTGTGTGCAGGGGCCACTATGGGAGATGATACTGTGTGCAGGGGCCACTATGGGAGATGATACTGTGTGCAGGGGCCACTATGGGAGATGATACTGTGTGCAGGGGCCACTATGGGATATGATACTGTGTGCAGGGGCCACTATGGGATATGATACTGTGTGCAGGGGCCACTATGGGACATGATACTGTGTGCAGGGGCCACTATGGGGCATGATACTGTGTGCAGGGGCCACTATGGGGCATGATACTGTGTGCAGGGGCCACTATGGGAGATGATACTGTGTGCAGGGGCCACTATGGGGCATGATACTGTGTGCAGGGGCCACTATGGGGCATGATACTGTGTGCAGGGAAATTAATGGTTTGGATTGTTATGATGATGTCCTAGAAGATGATGACATAACTGTCATTGAATAAATTTTACTTTCTATTCGTACCGTAAATATTGGTAAATGTACAATACTGTTAATTCTTGTACATGGAAATAATGGTACGGTAGTAAGAAATTCTTGATAGGATTCACAGTTTGTATGGTTATGCTGGTTTGTGATGACAACTACTGTACAGTACTGTATATAATAAATGTAAATTTTTTTGTTCAGCAATAAATGTGAATTCTTCTTCATTGAAAAAAAAAATAAGACATCCCCTGAAAATAAGACACAGCACATCTTTGGGAGCAAAAATTAATATAAGACGCTGTCTTATTTTCGGGGGAAACAGGGTATATATGTACACAATCAACAATGGGGGGGCATTTATTTAGACTGGGGCATCGTTGTATTGTTTGTGCTGGTGTCAAATGCACCAAAATTATTAAAAGGTTTCAGCCACTTAATAATTCTATGTCAACCAAGAACTGACGTGGATTTCAGATATAACTCATGTCTGTTTTGTGGTCTGAGTAATAGTAAATTTGCCTGGCTGAGACATCCCGCCCTGGTGTGCCTTGAACCTACCCTGCTCTGTCCTCTTATCTCTAAAGTGTTGAGCAGGTTGGAAAGTGGAGAAAGTGGTGAATTTTTGGTACAAAATCTGTGCACCAAAACACACCCCTAGAAAACTGGTGCGGCAACATTACAATGTATATCCACATTACATCCGCAGTGCAGAATTGGCAAAATACAAATTTTCTGAAAGTTTTTTTCTTATTTTAGAAAATCAGAATGTCATTTCTTTCAGCAGAACTGTAATATATTAATCCACTGCCCCCCACTGAACTCGATAGTGACCAGGTCATCCCCACTCACTCATTGTCTCTCAGTATGTTGGTAATCTTTGCTTCCACATCTTCCTCATTGAGCAGCTCAATGCTCAGACGTTTATGCAACACCCTCAGACGGAAGACGACAGCCCTGTCAGCGCAGACAAAGGACATTGACTTCAGTAAAAAATATTTTAACCATCCAAAATATAATAGAATCCTTTATATCTATACAAACTTTATTCCTCATAGCTCATACAATAGCTAAAGATGTGCATAACAAGGGACTCTTATCCAAGGAATACATATGTATGGATACAATCAATAAACGTGTATATATAAATATGTATATACCCATGTATGTATACATAAATTACAGGAACAAAGCCTTACATCTTAATTTCTGTGGACTGTGGGGGAGAAGTAGTGACAACCACATTACTCATTGCAGGTTTGACTGCCTTGCTTGTATGACATGGCATGCAGAGATAGCTGTCAGTTACTAAGGCCCCATACACACGACTGAGTGTGCTTCCGATGAGGGGCCAAGTTTGTAGCGGAATGCTCTCGGATGACACTCGGACTGACATCCAAGTGTCATCCAAGTACATTCCACGATGCAGTCACCTCTAAGGGGGCTTCCAATTCATTCTGTTCTGATGACACGGTGCAGAATAGGACCTGCTCTATAATCATCCATAGCATTGGAACAGAATGTATAGGCAGCCCCCATAGAGGTAAATACATCATGAAATGCACTAGGATGTAACTCAGATGTCACTCCAAGTGCCATCGAGTGCATTCCGCTGCAAACTCGGCCTAACATCGATAGCACCCTTGGTCATGTGCATGGGGCCTAACTAGAACCGCCCACTGGACTAAATATACTTAACCTTTTCTCATAAAGCCATCATTAATCTGCTTAGCTCCTCCTGCCCTATAGAATCCTGCCCACATATAGGAAGGCATATACAACATATCTTTAAAAAGAGAACATTCTGTCTCCCTGGCCTTCCATTCAGTACAGGCCGCTTTTATGTCCTGCTCCTACTGAAATAAATATAGCAAGGCTTTCTGTGCTGAATATAGGAGCAATGAGAAAAGCTGTGTGCACTGTGAAGAAGTCAGTAGTTTATTTACAGCGTGCATCATTGATACAGCAGATTTACAAGTCTTCAACACCTCAAGCATGGCCTACTACAGCTCCATACAACATCGTGTATAAGGATTTAGGCTATGTTCACACTGCCGTTGTTCTGTCCATTGTGATCCATCACAGTATCAGAGCAACAGACTGTCACGTAGACAGAATGAAGGATGCAAACGGGGCACCTTCCATTTACACTCTAATGTTAAAGAAAAAAAAGACACAAGCTTTCTTTCCTCTTGCTTGTTCTTTTTTAACCACTTCATCACCAGACAAATTTTTGGTATTTCTGAAGGCTATAAAATTTCTTTTAGTGCGGCTTATTCAAATAATTTTTGAGTCCTTTTTCAGTGACACATAGGACTTTATTTTTATTTTTGCATTTTTTCTTTTGTTTTTAATATCCAGATAAATGTAAAACAAAGGAGATGAAAACGTGACTGCTTTTTCACATTTTTTCTGTAATTTTTTTTTAATAGCACAAACTACTGCTAAAATGTTTTTAAATAGTTTTCCCTCTCCACTACTAAGAATTTTTCTTATGTAAGTGACAATTCACCAGGGGCAGGGCTAGAACCTTTGATGTGGGCGTGATCGTGGCATTCTTAATTTAACATACTGAGGCTCCTACATTAGCCCCAGTTACAGCAGGAATACAGACTCCTAATGTAAACTTCAGAGCTGATCTGGTTCCTCTATGACCCAGCAACACTTGCAGTTCTCCAGCACCTGGAAATCAAATGACCACCAGGCTGTGAAGAAGCAGCAAGATGGAAACTTCCATAGCTCTATACACAACAATCAGGTAGACATGGACAGTAATAAACCTGCTCTACCTTCTTTTCGGGGAGTCCAGCTGTCACTGACAACCAGTTTGCCACTCCTGCAGCTGCACGATCTTGTGCAGTTACTAATTCTTCAAGGAAGTTCCTATGACAGATTAGAATAACGGACAGAACAATGAGTGTGAACTTAGCCTAACTGTATGCCTGTCTAACTCTGATTTCATGAGCAGTTTATAAGGGGAACAGATATTTTTATAATATATGTAAGTAGTTACATTAAAAAGAACACTTGTCAGTACATAAATGCATTATAACTAATGCAGGAAATGTTACATGCATCCAGTAATAACTCTTGTGTTGTTGTGAAATATGAATATTTTATGTCTTAGAAATCTTACATTTTGCTAAGTCTTACCTCCATGTTGTTGTATTTTCTCAGACAGCAAATGATTCTTAATGGTGGAAATGTCAGGCTAAAATTGTGTTACAACCAAGGACCCTAGAGACATATACATCACCTGTACCATCTGCTTGTCACTAGGGCACCATGGCTACAAAGCATACCCAGCATAACAAAGCATTCTGAACTGAAAGGCTGACACGAGAGCACCTATACTTTACTATATATAGTATAGTTCCTAAAATGTAGCTGGATCACATCCATAGTCATGATTGTTGTATGTGTGTTTGTTGCAAGTAAGTGACCACTTCACAAATGGCTGCGCCCACCACAGGCAAGTGATGACAACTGCTAGTCAAACAAGTAACTGGGCCAATGTAAAGAACTGTGCTTTCTATAGCAGAAACCTGTATTGCACCGTGCACAAGGCACAGTTACAATACAAATGGGAAAACACTGAATAAGACTGTCATGGAAAAGAATTTGGCTCTATTAGTTGACAGTAAACATAAAGTGATAATGAAGAATACCAAATATTTTATTGGTGGAAGTGTGACCGTTAAGACCCCCACTGATCCTGAAAATGATGGGGGGGGGGGGTTCTTTTGTGCAAACAGACTACTTGCATCTGCCAGATGAATGTAGGCATGACCCTTGGAGACCAATTCACTTCAATGAGAGTGTCAGAGATAGCCGAGTGCTGTACTTTGGCCATCTCTGGCACTACCATTGAATGACAAGCATGGATGTGTCCCATCCAGCACAAGAACGCCTACATTCACTCATCGGTGGCAGGTAGGCTGAATGCAAACACCCCTCTTCTCAGGGTCAGTGGGGGTCTCATCGTTCAGAACCCCACTATTCAGACATTTATCCTCTATCCTGGAGATACAACAAAAAAGACAGGTTTTGCATGATGCTGGAGCTAAATAGGAGCTTTCTCTTGTATTTTGACTGCCATATTTAGAGTTGGGAAGGAATATTTCCTAATGCTGAGGAAAGTTATGGGTTTCAGATACAGATGTGACGTGAGTAAGAGTTTAGTAACCTAGTCCTACACATGTCTCTGTAGTTTAGGAAATGAAGTTACTTGCTTACATATTCTGATTCTTCTGTTCATTCTGAATATCCATTTCCACACTTGACTTTTGCTGCTCCAGTGACACAATTCTCTCTTGACATGCCTGCAGTTCTTCCCTATTGGAAAAAGATTAAAATATAAGAAAAAGAAGTGTTTTTTTAAGTGAATTAAAATGATATGCACTAATCAATCTGATCATTAAAGGGGTTGTCCAGGATTAAGAGCAAATTCAGGGGCGACTGGGGGGGCTGTTAAACAAAAAAAAAAGTCATACTCAGCTATACCTGGCACATTCTCCGGTCCATTAGATAAGATAAGAGACTTATCTGCACTTCACACAACCACCTCCAAGACTGTACCCCCCCCATACTCTGGAACTCACTGCCATGACACATAAGACTGTCCCCCACAATCACAAATTTCAAGAAGACCCTGAAGACTCACCTATTCAGGAAGGCCTACAACCTCCAATAACACTACTGCCAGTACACCACCATCTGAACAGCCTCTACCCCCACCTCCACCTACTGTCTCTATCCACGGCCCTACAGAACTTCTGACCAAAATGAAAGAGGCAAAAAAAAAAACTATTAAAGCCCTTGGAATTTATAAATAAGGCACATTATAAATGTGTATATTGTGTTAAAAGCTGTCATTTGCAACACATTTTTCTTTTTTTCTACTGCACTGTGAACAGCGCGCTCTAATAAAATGGACAACCACAGCTCTGAGCATAAAATGTGATAGATGAACTTCCCACACAGTAGTGATATCAAACAATATTTTCCTAGCTCCAACAAAAGACGTGCCACGAACATTTGAGATAAATCATCCCACCGAATACATAATGAATGCAAATTTCAGAACAGTGAGAAATGAAATACTCTGTGGACTCCAAGTACATTAAAATGTACCTACACTTTCAGGTGACTTTAAATGGGTTTTTTTTTGTGACTAAAATTAATTATGATCTATCCTAAGGATACATCTCAGTATCATATTGGTAATGGTCAGAAACCCAGCACCCCAGCAGCTGATACAGAGAATGGAGGAGAAAGCAGACAGCTCTGTAGTGGCTGAACTAAGTCAATGCAGCTTAAAGGGGTTGTCCGGGCAAATTTTTTATATTTTAAATAGGCCAGGGGAGGTGAAAAAAAAAATAATAATCATACTCACTTTTCCCCGATGCTCTGGTGCCTCCAAGTGCAGTCCGATCCCCGCCCACATGTGACCACTGAGGCCAAACAGTGGCTTCAGTGGAAGGGATCCGGGACATCACAGCTGGCAAGCAGTTTCACTTTGAGAAAGCAGCCCAGCAGAAAGACCAGACCGCGCTGGGAGGACCCTGGAGCACTGGGGACAGGAGAGGTTGATTTTAAAAAAAATTTTTTTTTCAACTCCCCCGGCCTATTTAAAATATAAAAATTTTGCCTGGACAATCCCTTTAACTCCCATTAAAGGGAGTCTACCACCTCGCCCAAGCATATTCAACTCACAAGTCACCACCTCATTACAGAGGGCATTACAGTGATAAACAGCATACCTTTTTATACATGTTACTTTTGTAGATTTGGAAAAAAACTATTTTAAAGTCTTACGAAAATGAGGCAGTTGGTGCACTGTGGGCAGGCTTCGGCCCTTGGAGAAATACTCTTGCAACTCAAGAAGGATGGAAGATGTCTTAGCAGTTGGAGGATCAACTCTCATGGCACGAGGTGTTGCAGGCAGGAAATGGTAGGGGCAGTGCTCTCGGATGCTGAAGGCCTGCCCCCAGTGTACCAACTGCCTCATTTGCGTAAGACTTTAAATATGTTTTTCTTCAATTCCACAAAGTAACGAACATAACAGAGGCAGGTTATTAAACACTGTAATGTGCTCTGCAATGTGGTGGTGGCAGCTGATAGACTCCCTTTAAAGTTAATGAGAGCTGATCTGCAGTACCTGTTGTGGCCACTACTCAGAGAACAGAGCTGTTTAGTTCTTGCTCCATTCTCTGTATATCAACTGCTGAGAACAGCTGATCAATGGGTGTACCGGGCGTCAGACCCTCACAGATCTGATATTTATGACCTATCCTTAGGATAACTTATCAATATTTTAACCTGGAAAACCTTAAAGATAACCTGTCACATGTTTATAATATTTCTGTCCCTTACATAATTTGTATTATTTATTTTATCAGTTCTTCTTGAGCTTGTAGGTGAATATGTTTCTTATAGAACGCACAAGGGTAAGTAGAAGACTCTGCTTCCTAATTCTGTCTTATTCAATCAGAGACAAAATTGAAGACATTACAGAGATATACTGGACAGTATTGCTATGAGTAAAGCATCTGGATGAGATAGAAAACTTACTATTAACTGCAGCAGTATATAAGTATCAAATCTATTTAAATAACAGTGATATTCAGATGTAATACTGTTCTCTTGTCTTCCTTCATGCATGTATGCACTCCAGTTGATCCAAACTCCAGACTCCACATATTCCTCCTTCACATTTGATTAATACTATTTTTCTCTATCTAATATATATATCACACATCAGATAAATGCAATAAAACAACTGTGGTTAGAACATGTAGAAATTTGCTATGTCTGTGCCTTATTTGTCTTCAGTATTAAAGGTCGTAATGGTGCCGTTGGGGTTGGATGCGTTGGGACAGCCCCACTAATGCTCTGGGCGACAGACTATTGCCTATTATCTGTACCGGGTACAAAAAAAAAAATCCCATCTGTTTTACTTTGTTAACTTTCAATGTGAAATAAGTTGTGTAAGCGCAGCTGTCAATCTTTATAATGAGGCCTGAGGTTTGCTGGAGATAGCTGTAGGGATTCCCAAGAAATTTTAACAAAATATTATTACATGCAGTTGCATTATAAAAGCGTGTAGACTATAGTTATGGCTTCCAGACCAAAATCCTGGCTGTTGTGAACTGTAGCAGAAAACAGACCTGACTTTCTGAATCATTAATTCTTTCTCTAGTTGAAAATTGTCCAGCTGGTTTAGTTTTTTTCGCAGTCTGAAGGCCCGAACCTTATCGACATGTCTTGTATCTTTCATCATCTCATCCTGATTAGTATACTGTTCAGAAGACCTAGACGTGAGAAAAACACAGACGCAGAAATATTTTATATTACCATGAAGAGAACCTGTCCGCTTACATTTTCTATCTTAACAGATTACTTGCAAAGGTCTTAAATTTAATGTGTTTCTGAAGGAAAACTAAGCCTAAAAATCAATGATAAAAATAAGCAAAAATCATAGTTGCCCAGCGGTTAGTCAATTTGCATTATTTTCTGCTATTTACTGAAACAAACAGCCTAGAAAAAATTATGCAGAGAAAGCAGGGATTAATCTCCTGCTGATCTGCTCCATCTTTGGCTGGTGACAGGCTAGAGAGATGGTGCCTAGAATAGAGCCATGGGTTAAAGAGGTTACTAATTGATTGCTTTTTAGTCGTTTTCCAGACTTTATAATTGATGACCTATGCTTAAGCAGGGGTCCGACACCCGGGGCCCTTGCTGATCAACTGTTTGAAGAGGCTGCAGAGTTCATGTGAGTGCCGTATATTTGTATAGTGGCAGCACTTGGTATCGCAGCGCAATTTTCTTGAATGGGACTGAACTGCGATCAGGCCATATGATGGATGAGTGTGACATCACATGACCTGTGAAGCATATGTGACACTCAGGGAACGCCACTGTCTCTGCAACCAGCTGATCCACAGGGGTTGCTTATGTCTGACCCCTACAGATGTTCAAATCCTAATAATACATCATCAAATTAAAAGTCCCTTAAAATCCCTTTAATTGAAAATCTATCCTTAGGGAAGGTTATCAACTGAAGATTGGTTTAGGTCCAACACCCAGGATCCTTCTGATGAGCTGTTTGAAGAGACTGCAGCATCGAGGTGAGTGCTGTGAGTCTTGACTAAAAAGCAAGCACAGCGCCGTGCTTTTGTATAATGGCTGTGCTTTGTATCTCAGCTCAGCCCATTCCCTTGAATTGGACTGGGCAGTGATTAGGCCATGTGATCGATGATCACAGAATTACATGGCCTGCAAAACAGGAACTGCTGCCTGAAACAACTGATCCGTAGGGGGTCTAGTGTTGTTCGAAAGATCAATCATCCTCTTAGAAAGCCTGGAAAACCAGGGCACCAAGTAGCATAAATGCCGCATTTTGCGATTTCAAAAAACGCTGCAGTTTTGTAAATCGCAGCATGTCAATTATACCTACGGAAACACTGGCGTTTTCTGTATAGGTCTAATTGAAGCCGAAAGTCCAAAGAAGAAAACTCTCCGAATATTGTTTAAAAAAACACTGATGCGTTTTTTCCCGCAACGCTTTTTGACTGCGGCTCACTAAATGGGGCCTTAGCCTTAATGTTCTTTTGTCTTAATGCAAATTCTGTGCATTATCTGCTTCTTATCTACAACTTAGCAGTTTTAAAAAGGAAGTAATAGCAGTGTGTAACAGCAGCCATTATTTGAGTGTCTTTTCTATACCCACTCCCCTACTCATTGACTAATATGGAGAAAGTAACTGCCTGAAAAGTGGAGAAGAAAACAGATTTCTTTAATAAGATCTATTACAAAGTGTCATATTTTAGCCTGCACTATTCATTTATGAAAGGATGTTTATAACTGGAGGTACACTTTAAGGAGAGAGTGGAGGGCAGCTGCCCATGTACAGTATATTGAGTTTAAGAAACCTAAAAAACCTAAAAAGTTCCTTTACTGAATGTTTATATAACGATACAGGGTTTCCAAGGGGATGAGACTGTTCACACTCACACTGTCCCATTAGTGCTGTCAAACTATATACAGACACATTCTTATGAAATTAGCATGGTGACACACAGTTGTCAATTTATTCCTACATTTCCCAGAGGAATAGAAAAGGAACACAATGCAAAGTTCTATGGAAATAGTGTCCGAAAATTGTTATTTCATGGGAAAATCGAGTATTTGCAAAAACAGGTACAGATGTAGCAGTCATTAAAAGAACGCTCATATCGTGTCAAATGGATGTTTGTTCTTTCACTTTATATGACAGCGGCTCCTTGATAATGCACCATAGAACAAAAATGAAGCAACAAACATTTATTTAACAGCTTCTCCATCTGTAAGCGAACAGGCCGGCCCTCTTGAAAGGGCATCTGTTATGAAACAGATGCACTTTTTTATGGACTGCTGAAAGATGTCCACAGAGCTTTAACAAAAGCGTGCCCGTTATACAACTCCCTGCGATCACAGTTCAAGTGGCTGAAGGCTGCTATTTCCATCACTGAATCTGTCAAGGTGGTGCAGTATGACAAATTCTTTGCCTATCTCGCTGTTGTCAGCCAATCTGTAACAACAGGAGAATTCCCTTTAATACTAACTGTCCAAGAAAAATTGAAAAAGCAACTATCCCCTAAGGCTTCTTTCAGACGGCGGAGAATGAAGAAGAATTTGAGGCGAACGTACGCCTCAGATTCCTCTTCATTGTCTGTTCCCCCCCGGCCGCGAAATTCCGAAGCAGAGCTGAATAAGCCACGATTAAGGTCAGATGAATGGGACTAATCAGCGGGATGTTTTGAGCCGCAAAATCAATGCCGAGAAAGAGAAGGACACTTATCATTTTTAGTGTCCTGCTTCGATCTCTGCCTCCTATTGAATACAATGAGAGGCAGAATCAGGGAGTAATCCACCAATGATTTTGGGGAAGAATTCAATTGATTCAGTGAGTAAGGAAAAGCAGAGTATAGTGGGTAACTTTGGCACTCGATGTTTTAAAGGGAGTCTGTCACCAGAATCAAATGATGTTTTCCCATTGTGAAATGGTGCATTTATTGACATGATATTACTATTTTTGTTGCTATGCAAATGTATTTGGCAAAACAAGTTTTTTAGAGCAACAATGGCATTGCTGCTTACCACTGGAGCAATGGTAAAGAGCTCTCAGCAATGGATGCACCAATACACAAGGGGAAACATCATTTGATTCAGGTGACCATAACCTATCTATCTGTAGGACTGGGGTGATATGCTGGTTCTGGTGACACTAACCTATCTATCTGTAGGACTGGGGTGATATGCTGGTTCTGGTGACACTAACCTATCTATCTGCAGGGCTGGGTTGATATGCTGGGTCTGGTGACACTAACCTATCTATCTGCAGGGCTGGGGTGATATGCTGGGTCTGGTGACACTAACCTATCTATCTGCAGGGCTGGGGTGATATGCTGGGTCTGGTGACACTAACCTATCTATCTGCAGGGCTGGGTTGATATGCTGGGTTCTGGTGACACTAACTTATCTATCTGCAGGGCTGGGTTGATATGCTGGGTTCTGGTGACACTAACCTATCTATCGCAGGGCTGGGGTGATATGCTGGGTTCTGGTGACACTAACCTATCTATCTGCAGGGCTGGGTTGATGTGCTGGGGTCTGGTGACACTAACCTATCTATCTGCAAGGCTGGGTTGATGTGCTGGGGTCTGGTGACACTAACCTATCTATCTACAGGGCTGGGTTGATATGCTGGTTCTGGTGACACTAACCTATCTATCTGCGGGACTGGGTTGATATGCTGGTTCTGGTGACACTAACCTATCTATCTGCGGGACTGGGTTGATATGCTGGTTCTGGTGACACTAACCTATCTATCTGCGGGACTGGGTTGATATGCTGGTTCTGGTGACACTAACCTATCTATCTGCGGGACTGGGTTGATATGCTGGTTCTGGTGACACTAACCTATCTATCTGCAGGGCTGGGGTGATATGCTGGGTTCTGGTGACAGACTCCCTTTAATCCTTTCTAGTCCATAAAGAATTGCATTCCGTCATAGATGCACTTTAAAATAAGTGATAGGTGCACTTTAAAGCCCCACCTCGGCAAAAAGTTTTGTCTTGGTCCTGTAGTGCAGGACCAATACAACAATGAACAATGCACTCACTCACCAAGTGCACGGCGGAGCAGATTGTGGGCATTAGCCTTTTACATGCCTCGTCAAACATTACCAAGCCATCTATTTACCGGAGGCACATGTGCACCCCATGTTTGTGATGACTTCCATTCCCTGGAACGAGATCTAGGGCGCAGCGATCCAATACTATGACAGCCAGCAGCCTGTAATAAAACTCTATGGATTTTACAATACACTGCAATTCATTAGCATTTCAGTGAATTGTACTAGTGATCAGACCACAGGGGGCCTAAAAATAAAAGTTAAAGAAAAAAAAACATAATCAATATAATAAAGTTTAAATCATCCCCCTTTCCCTAGATCAGATATAAAAATAAATAAATAATAAATAAAACACATACACAATAGGTAAATCCCAGGTCCAAAAATGCCAGAACTACAAACTTATAAAACTATTTTTGCCATGCGGTGAACAGCTTAGCGGAAAAAAAATCGAAATAGCTGAATCTATTATTATGAAATACAATTTGTGCCACAAAAATTAAGCCTTCATATGGCTCAGTGAATGGAAAAATTAAAAAAAAAAAGGATGGCTTTTAGAAGGTAGGGCGTACTGTCAGAGGGGGGCGTTCCTTACAGCCCAGTGATGACGCTGAACTGTAAGGAACGCCTCCCCAGTACAAGTCTATGGGTGACTACTGTCAGGGAGGGCGTTCCTCACAG
The DNA here is from genome assembly GCA_947044405.1 of Leptodactylus fallax. Taxonomy (NCBI): domain Eukaryota; kingdom Metazoa; phylum Chordata; class Amphibia; order Anura; family Leptodactylidae; genus Leptodactylus; species Leptodactylus fallax. The sequence goes on from CAMRHE010000270.1 coordinate 2,328,467, forward strand.
CACAGCTAGACTATCACGAACGCCCTTCTGACAGTGAAGGGTGAAATTTAGACCCCCCCCGATATCTCCATATACCGGGAAAGCCGACAGTGCGCTGAATTCAGCTTTAACAATCTTTTTGTCATAGTACAGACAGGACACAGCAGGGAGGTTCCTGCTCCAGCCAGTTGTCTTACAGCCAGACCCAGCACAGTGAAGAGGAGGGGCTCAGGGCTGAGCCTTTGGGGCTTTATATATTTCTAATTTTTAATTGTAATATTTGACAAAATAGGAAAAAAGGATATGAGGAGTAAAGGAGAAAGTGCTGATTTTTTTTATTATTGTTTTGTGTATTTTCAGTGTTTAGGGCTCCTTTAAAAGAAGCATCAAACATGAAAAAGTGAATATTACTTCTATCCTGTAAGCCAGAGCACAATGTTCTCTTAGTGAAGTAGAGTAAATATTCTTAGGTACATGTATAATAGCCACAATACAAGGTTATAAAAGACTGGAATTCTGATTGCTTTCCATAGTTTACATAACATTTTTTCTCGAAGGACCCATTTAAGTTTATACAATAGCGTAGTTTTGTGCAGGTTTCTCTGATATATCACTTTATGACTTAAAAAATGGACTCATTATTTCCATTTTGCATGTTTTTCTTCCATATACGTCATTTATAGAGCTATTCTATTTCTCTGCCAGCTCTAAATCTTCTCCAGTATTACCTGTCACCGTCATAATGGTTCCGCAAAAACTGCTCATTTAGTAGTTACTCTTCACATAAACATACATACCTGTGCTCAGAACAAGTCTCCGAGAAGATTCAACCTATTTCGCCAGAGCTTAATGCTCTGACGACTGCATAAAAATAGCATAAAACAAGCATGGAATGGTTATTGTTTGCTATCTATTTTCCTGTGTGCATCATAAAAACCTAGGGTAAAATCACAGCAATCATAATGCGTTCCCCAGATAAATGACAAGAGGAGACGTGGGCCGGGCCAGGAGCTGCGTACCAATTACATTCCCAATCGGAGCTGTCACTTATTTCATCGGCAGAATCTTCCAGCGGATTTTTTTTCTGTTGTGTCTCCGAAAGTATATTCATCATCTTGAAGGAGAAAAGAAGCAATAGACTGCATGAATAAACAAGTAATGATATGCTGCAGAGGTATGGCTGAAGAAAATGGAAAGTAAACATCTGATAGACTAGTACACAGGCGAAATCTGTAAACAGCAGTTTCGGAAAGACCTCGTGTAAACCCGATGGATATAGAGACTTGATTGTTCGGCATTCCTAGATATTACTGTACATGTAATATAATAATTGGCGCCACATACGATAGCTGTCAGTGCAGCACTTATTTGGCTAATACTACTGTACATCCCTATTAACATGTAAACTCAGATCGAGCAAATATTTGTTCCCACAGGGAATGGAAGATAAGCTGCTGCAGATGCCTCTTATAGTATCTCTGAAGGGAATAAAGAACCGGGCACGTTTTTGAAGGCTCTGCTAGGGGCCCTCTACTCTTTATTATCTATACCTTTAGCCCGGGACAGCCTCTGAAGTTTCATGGCTTTCAGTGTCACTTTTACACTCAAATTTACCATTCTGGCCCCAGAAAAGACCTCACTGATATCCAGGAGAACAGAGTATCTATCCGTTACATCCTCCCATTTTCTAAGGGTAGGTTCACAAGGTGGAAAGTGGTCAGGAATTTGAGACGGACGTCCACCTGAATTCCTCTTCACTTTCCAGCCCTCCGGCTTTCCATCGCAGCTTTTACTTGCTAATTATTCTCACTTGAATGAGGCTAATCGCACGGCAGCTCCTGCGGTAGAATCACTTGCAGAATCTGTGGCAAAATTGGATGCTTATTGAAATCAACTGAATTAAAAACAATGGGAGGCAAATTTAGGATGGAATTTGGTGCTGATTTTGAGGTGGAATCCACTTCAGGCCGGGGCCCCACATTGCATAAACACCGTGGTTTGGCCGTGGTGGAAACATCGTGGAGAAAAATGCGGCGTTTTACAATCACTACAAAGTGAATGGCATTCTAGCGAATCCCATCCACACCTTACGGAAAAATACGCGCAGCGGACAAGCTGCAATTTCCAAAAACATTGCGGTTTTGGAAATCGCAGCATGTCAGTTATACCTACGGAAACGCCAGCGGTTTCCCTATAGGTATTATGGTAGTAGAAAGTCCACAGAGGAAACCTCTGCGACCGACCTCCTGTAAAAAGCACTGCGTTGCCCCCGCCGTTTTTCCTGCAGTGCTTTTTTTCTGTGGCCTGCTACGTGGGGCCTGAGCTTTAAAATCAGTGCCAAATTAAGTAATGTTAACATATTCTAAAACCCAACATGGAAAAAACTATATTCATTTTTTCCCCATCTCACTTGACCCTGATTTCCCACCAGACCCATAAATCACATAAAAAGGGAGTTTATGCCAACTAGGGTTAGGGTCACCTGAATGTTTTCCACTTTTGAGTCGGTGCCTCAGATATTTCTGTTTCTGTTAATATGAAAAAGAGCTCTATGGAGCAATGAGGATGTTGCCATTGCACCAAAGAGGCAATGTCCTCATTGCTCCAAAGAGCTCATTTACATATTGACAAAAAATGAATTAAATTAAAATTATAACAATTTCAGCAAGATAGGCACCGATTCACAAGAACCCGAACCTATGTATCTTCAGGGCTGGGTTGATGTGCTGGGTTCTGATGACAGACTCCCTTTAATGGATACTATATTTTCCTCAAGTCCGCTGCCAAGCCCTTATCACCTCCTGCCACTTCCATCTCAAAAACATTTCTTGAAACTTCACTGATGAGACTGCCCTCCCCATTGAAACCTTCAAGAGCAATGTGAAAACCCAACTTTTCAGAAAAGTCTACAAACTACAATCACCCTGCTGCCACTACGCTCTCCTATGACCACATGAAACATCAAACATATCCAATTCACCCAAAAGAGGGCAAAATAGTAGAGTTTTTACCTATATCAGGCTGGAAAACATCAGTACACCTTTTTACTCCTGTATAGAGTAGCACAGTCTGCCGTAGTAATTGATACAGAGACATCAAATAAAAAACATACCCCACAAGGTATATATAGTGGTAGCCAGCCTAAGGGTGCTGGATGCTACTATATGATTACACAGTGTTATCTGTCAGAGGTATACATCGAGAAATCTGCAAAAATATAAAAAAACCTATGTACAAGACAGACCATAATACTTTACATCCGCCCACCTATATTGTGCTCCTCCTGAGTCCACAGGTAGTCTGGTAGGTGTTCTTCTTCTAAATATGACACCATCTCCGCTTCATCTTGTAGACTTTCAGAAATAATTGACTCGTCCATATCTACAGACATTTTCCTTAAAATAAGATTTACCTGTAACAAGAGAATTTATCAAACAAACAAATTATAATATTCATTGAACATCCTGGTTTATATAGTAAGGAGGCAGAGAGGTGCAAATGCTAACATCTTACCAACTACGGTAGCAATATCTAGTATGACATCATGTGTCGATCATAATACCTGATCCATAATACGACTCACACAGAAGTCTATTGACCCATACATTACCTCTGTGTGAATTCAAGCTCATACCAAAGACATACAGAGGTTTTTTATCCAAGCATTGTGACAGAATGTTACAGAATGTGCCATATTACAGAGGGATTCAGTGAATACTGTGCATCCCGAAGGCACCATGTTAGGAAAAAGGAGTATGGCTAGGTGCACACGTGCGCTGGACTCTCCGTCGTTCAAGTCCGGCAGGGGACCTGAACAACAGAGAACCCATCCGCTAAAACAGTGGTTACCCTTTGACCCCACAGACTGTAATGGGGTCTGCCAGATGTCTCCATGCAGGACTTTTCTCTCTGCCAATTTTCTCCTACGGAGACTCCGACGCAGATGTGAACCCAGCCTAACAACTGATTGGAATCATCATTACTCTGTTTAATGGACCAATTTCATAGATTTAAAAAAATGGATCCTAAAAACCAATGAAGTTGGATGAAACTGATGTCCAAATAGAATCAATGATAACTAAAAAATCAGTTTCTGTTTTTTTGTGGGACACAAAGGAGTAGTTTGTCCCACTTTTTCTGTCATACAAAAAGACGGACAGAAACGATCTATAGAGACTTACCTTCTGTTCTTTATAGGTTCTCATCGTTTATTATCCATACCTGGTTTTGCCTTCAAAAACTGCAATTGAAAACCTGAGCATGTGTCCTTACCCATATAGTAGAGTTCAGCTATTAGGATACAATAACAGGCATTCAAAACTGCATCAAAACATCTTTGGAAAAAAAACTACATAAAGTTTTGCCGCAGCTTTTAACCCTGTATGCAGTTTATTTAAAAGCAGTTTTAACTGCACCCAACTGCACTGTGTGTATGCAGCCCTACTGTACTTGTGATTGCTCCAGAAAGCTCCTACGGTGAACCCAATGGTAGATTCTTCACTGGCTCAGGGGTTTGGACTGCTGCCTTGCAGCAACACACCATTAAAGCGAATCTGTCAGGGCAATTTGGGACACTAAACCACCCAAACGTCCATATGGACCTGGGGTTTAGTGTCCCAAATCAGCCTGTTATAACGCAATCCATGGCCGCATTAAAAATAAAAAAGCTTTATACTCACCCTGCTGTGCTCCCTGCACCTGCGCAGTTCTTCAATGAAGTCAGAGGAGTACACCTTGGCTTCAGTGCTCATGCTCCGCAAATACGCAGTGAAGCCGAGGTGTCCATCTTTGGCTTCACTGAAGAACAGCGCAGGCGCCAAGAGGCGTGCCAACGAAAAATCTCATGCATAAGCCAGACCGTTCTCGCCAAACAGTGTCGATCGGACCCTTCTCTAGATAAGTATAAAGGTTTTTTATTTTTAATGCGCCTGCGTATTGCATTACAACAGGGTGATCTGGGACACTAAACCCCAGGTCTATAAGGATCTGTGGGTGGTTTAGTGACCTGACAGATTCCCTTTAAGGCAAAGTTGAGGCTAAAACTACATGTCCACATGTGTACTATACCCACAATGGGGGGAATTTATTAAGACTGGTGTTTCCTCCACCAGTTTTAATTCATTCCCTGTTGGAGCAAAATGTGCTTGAATTACTAAGAGGTTTCTGACCTCCTAATAATTCGGCACACCAAGGCCAAGGGGCAAAAAAGGAAACACGCGAGAGGGGAGGGGGGGGGGAAAAAACCCCCCCAAGGGGGGAGCACCCGAGGGGGGGGGGGAGAAATCCCCCCCCCCCCCCCCCCTAGCACCCCAAGGCGGGAAAGGGCGGGGGCAGCGCCCAGGAGACAGACCCAAGCGCCACCGACCAAGACAGCAAAAGGGAGCCAAGCCAACACACGCAACAGCGCGCCGGAGGCCCAACCGCAGAGCAAGAGGCGGCGGGGGCAGGGGGTGGGCCCCGGGGGCCCGGGGGGGCCCGCCCCCCCGCCCCGGCGGGGGGCGGGGGGGGGGGCCTGATCTTACAAGGTCCCATGGGCCAAAACTGAAACCTACGCCAAGTAAGGAACTGGTACAGATTTCATGTATGACTCACGACAGTGTTCTTGCACATTATAAATTTGTCAGTCCGAGGAGGCTTGCCTTGGTCACCATCCTTCTCTACCCACTATTCTAAAAAGTGGTGATCAAGTTAGAAAATAAAGTTGCTGGCACATTTCTCATACAAATGGCAGTGTGACAAAATTTTGACACTTTTGAACCAGAAAACAGGCATGTCTCTTTAATAAATTAGGAGAGGGGAAATTTATTAAGACTGGCCTTCTGTACACACTGTCTTACAGAAATCCCCAACTGGTGCTAACTGCACCTGAAATATCAAGAGTCTCTGGAAATCTATACCAGTCAGGAACTGGTGTAGATTTCCCATATTATTCACACCAGTTTTCTGGCATAAGTTATAAAAAATTATAATAAAGTTATAATAAATAAGTTATAATAAATCCTCACAGAAAGAGTCGCTTCATTGGCGCAAAAAAGGCCCTGGTACCAAAGATGCATCAGAACTACTCGCGTCAACACCAGTTTTATGCAATGAGGGAAATAGTAAATTCCCCCCAATATGTGTCCCATATAAACTGACTCAGTCCATCTTTTGTCAGCACCAATCAGCTAAAGATCCCGATGTCGACTTACACGGTTTCTTTACTTGCGAGGAAGACAGAGCAACGCTGCGGTCTTTGGCTACACAATATTTATTGCTGCCAAAGTCACCATGTAGCCTTAGCCTAACAAACCCGAACTATTACATGCCGGATTGAGGCTAGGCGACTTTAGTCATGACTTTTGTCACGTGACCTGAGATCACCATGTCGCTCTTTCACTAAAATAAGCGAATGGATTCGTCTTGCGACCGCCGGTGGTGCTGCGGCTGCGACTTCTAGTTGCAAAAAGTTTGAGCATTGCTAAATTTTTTTTGTCACAGCCATTGCACCCCCAGGGTCACAATGTGATGCCATTCACTTAGCTTAGTTAAGGGGTCGCAGGACGACACGGCAGTCTTTGGTCATGTAAAAAGTCGCCGTGTAGCCTTAGCCTAAAGGAATTTTGCTATAAATATGAATCTTTTAGTATAAACCCCAATATAAAGGATTTACCATCGGTGCATAAGTCTACAATGACATAGTATATATGTATTATAATGATATAGGTGTATATATGTATTACAATGATATAGGTGTATGCAGCACACAGTGTAATAATAATGCAGGGGCCACACCGATCACCCGGGGCCCCAGCACATCTTCTAGTGAAGTTACCTCAGATAAGAACTTCTCACAACTTGTGTCTTATAAAGTTTGTTCCTTCGCGGCCTCCAGAAGCCCCGGGAGAGGAGAGCGCACAACGCGTCACCATGACGACGGAGCCAACCATTCTGAGCAGGGGGTGAAAATACTAACAAGCAGCATGAATAGGACGGTGTGTGCGTGCATTCGTTATAGTTTGCGTACTGTTAGGTTTAAGTATACTTTTGATTGACTGAGAGAAAAATATAACGATAGTAAAGGAAATAAAACATGAATGTAGTTAATAACAGTATTGTTTACTGCAGTGGAGGAAGATGGTACAGTCCAATGTGAGGTTATGGAGACCCATATACCTCACAGAGTCTAATGTGAGGGAAGGGCGGAGGTTGTGATGTGGGATACATGTACAATACAAGTAATAAGGTGTAATGGTGTATTCACTGTCCATAGCCTGAACTCTATTACCAAAGCAATAATAAAGCTTAGCCCTGGCCCTAGGGTCTTGTACTCACTTAGGTTAGGTTCACACAGAGGAATTTGGAGCTGATTTTGAAGCAAATTTGGCCTCAAAATCATCTGCAAATTCGGCCATAATCTTGTTTTCAGGATGTTAAAAAAATTTGCGTCCTGCTTGATCTTTCCATCTTTCCTGCGTTGCAAGGCTCATGCAGATTAGACCCTTTGGGGCAGATAAACTAAAACTGTCTAACTTTTACGCTAGGTTCACACTAGCGTCGCTTCTCCATTGTTCGGGTCCGACGGGGGTACCCAAATAAAGGAGGGGTCGGCTGCTAAAATGACTGTTACACACGGAGCCCGGCGGACCCCATTAACAATAATGAGGTCCTTCGGGTGTCCATGGTTTTTAAACTAAAACTGGCGGAAGAAAATATCCTCTGTGCAGGACAGATAAATATCCTCTGATTTTTGGCAGATACTGTGAGTCTCCAACACAGCTTAGCTTTTAGACAGTTCAAAGTTAGACTAGACAGTCTTAGGCGGGGCTCCACGTTGCGAAAACATTGCGGAAACGCTGCATTTTACACTACCTGCAAAGTGAATGGGATTCTGGCTAATCCCATCCACACATTGCAAAAAACTGCACTGTAACAGTGAGTATATAAGGAGGTGTTCTCCTGCCCTAGATATAAAGTGTAAGTGTAGGGACCCATCATAATAAGGCCACTAAATGGTTGATGGGAGAAGACCACCCCTCTAGAAGACCACACACACACACACACACATATATACTGTACAGACACCTGATATTTACTGTTGATAATATTTATATATATATATATATATATATATATATACTGTATGTATATATATATATATATATACTAGAGGAAGGAACCGGCTTCGCACGGGTATATTTCATTTTTTGTTTGTGTAGTGACCCCATAAGAATTGTCCAGTTTTGTACTTGACATCCAGTATGGCAGTCCAGTATAGGTATAGTCTATTTATGGCTGTGTTGCTATGGAAACCTGGTAAATGAAATGTGAACTTACATTGGCTAATACACGTCATATGACTGAATATTTAAGGACTAGCGAACTGCTATTGTCTCATACAGGACATAAATAGCTTGGTTGCTAATGAAACCTGGTGTAAAGCTGTGTGTATGTCAAGACTGAACCTGCGATTTTCCATTGGTCCATAAGTGTCATGTGATCATGTGCATCTCAGTTTGGATATCAGTGAAAAACCTGCAATCGGTTGTTATGGAAAACCTGGAGTAAAGCTGTGTGTATGTGACCTTGTGTAACAGTGTCATCCACAGCGCCCTGCCCCTTTAAAGCTGACCTACAGCAGTGAAGAAAAATGGCTGGGTTGTTATTGAAACCTGGAGTGCAGCTGTGTGCATGTGGCTGACAATGCTTTGTCAGATTGGAGACGGGCTTGGGTCTGCTGGGGAGTTTCGGCAGCTCGCTGTTGTCTGTAACATACCTTATCAGATTGGAGACAGGCTTGGGTCTGCTGAGAGTTTTCATTAGCTTGAGCAGCAGCCATGCGTTTTGCTGCAGGGGACATGAGTAGTTTAAAAAACGTTTCAATTTATAATAATGCTGAAATCCAGTATGGCAGTCCAGTCAGTGGCGTAAATACCGGTTTAGCAGTGGTAGCAGCTGCCACAGGGCCCGGGACATTAGGGGACCCGGCGGGCCTCTGATGTTTTTTTTTTTTTTTTAACACCAGCAGGTAACGGGCCCTATTTACTTACCGATCCCCACTCCTGCTCACGGCCACCTGCACTTCACCTTCTGCAGAGGCGGATGTGAGCAGGAGCGGGGATTGGTAAGTAAGGCCTGTGGGCCGTGAACCCCACAAATACTGCTATCATTATACTCTGGGGTCTTTTCAGCAGGCTTCGGGCCTCCTTGGTGGCGTCCCAGATGTCGGTGGGCTAGTCCGACGTCATTATGCTTTGCGATACATGCCTGGCTCACGTGACATCTGGTCCAACATTGAAGAAGTAGCGGGAAGTGCGCATAAAACTATATGAAGGAGCCACTATGATACTGTGTGCAGGGGCCACTATGGGGCAGAATACTGTGTGCAAGGGCCACTATGGGGCCTAGTAGTGTATGCAGGGGCCACTATGGGGCATAATAGTGTGTGCAGGAATGCAGTTTGTGCGGGGGGGGGGTTGCCGGGGGGGGGGGTCCCATGTCAAACGTTTGCCTTGGGGCCCAGCCATTGCTAGTTACGCCACTGAGTCCAGTATAGGTACAGTCTATTTATGGCTGTGTTGTTATGGAAACCTGGTAAATTAAATGTGAACTTATATTGGCTGATACACGTGATATGACTGAATATTTAAGGTCCTGTGAACTGCTATTCACTAATACAGGTCATACATAGCTTGGTTGCTATGGAAACCTGTGTGCCTGAGGAGAGTAAGCGCCTGCGAGCTGTTATTGGCTGATAAGGTACATGTGACCGTGTGTATGGCAGTTGGAATATGAGTGAAAGACTTGCAGGCTTGTATAGACTAATGCTGGTCATTTTTTGGGAATACTGTACCTCAGGAACGGTACGTCCAAGAGAGCTGAGACCCAGTCTATAATATTCCCGGACACCTGATGTACATGTGTGCCAAATTTGGTGAGGATCAGTCCAGTCGTTTGGTCGCGCATAAAGAACAGACAGACAGACAGACAGACAGGAACTCATTTTTATATATATAAGATATATATATATATATATTACACAAACCTTACATATTTTGGGGGAATTTACTAATCCATCTACCCTGTTTTTTTTGGTGTAGATGTGGTACATAGCATGATGCATAGACCTGTTTTGTACAAGACATGTGCAACTATTGCGACTGCTCCCCGCTCGCCACTTTTTACAAAAGTGGGTAGAGCAAGGATGCCTCAGCCCGATAATTTTACTACACTCATGTCTGTAAACTGGCATGAGATATATCTGAAGTCTACGCCAATTCCTGACTGGTGTAGATTTAATTTCTGATGCACTGTACCTCCCGTGGAGTGCCTAAATTATTAAGCCTCTTAATAATTCAGCCACATCTCGCACCAGCGGGGATTTAATTAAACTGGCATAGGAAAGTTGAACTTCATACAAACTTGTCTCTATATAGATAGATAAATCTATCTATCTATCTATCTTTACACATTTACACACACAGATATTTACACACTTAAGGCTAAGTTCACATCTGCTCTAGAGTATCCGTTAAAGACTCTTTCATAGAAACCGGCGAAAATAGGGTAATAGAAAAGTCCTGCACGGATTACTTTTTTTTTTCTGCCGCTTTATGCCATGTAATGTAAAATATTGTATTATGCAAGGAACATAATAAAATACTACAATTGATATGCAGATGAAGTGTTTTGCGCTGCCCCTACTTTTCTTGAAAACCTCAGTAATTGATATGGCTGTAGTTGCTTCCATCAGAGAGTTGCCTATCTAAAGATTAAAACATTTGTGGCGTCAGAACTTAAAGAGGACCTTTCACTACCTCCACCAAATCCAACTCTTTTCATCCTTCAATAGGATCTTCTCTGTAGATTCTGGTGGTGTTGGAATTTTTTCTCTACCACCCAATATACTAACAGTGGGCGGTTCTGAGCTGGAGTACATATTCTGAGACCTCCCACCTGACAAGAGAGCGCCTATTTAGCATATTAGGTGCTGAAATCAACAGAATTGATTGCTCTGGAATGGTGGGGGCTAGAGAAAAATTTCCAACTGCTTCTGAATCAGTGGAGCAGCACCTATTGAATGATGCAAAGAGATGGAGTTGGTGGAATTTGTGAAAGCTCCTCTTTAAAGGTGTTGCCTAGTATAGAGAAATTTCCCATGTCATTACATTACATATGTCATTACATGTCATGTCATTACACCCCATTGATGTAAATGGGTGCTGTAATGCGTGGAGGTACTGCAGCCAAATAGAACCCTCACTGCCAGGGTTTCTTACAGATTACCAGCGGTCCACTGCCATTAGCGGGACAATTTGTCATCAGCTTGTCAATGGACCTTTTTAACAAGCAGGGATTGTGCAACATGTCAATATTAAGTTAGTTTGACTGCACACTGCCCATACTGCACATTGATCACATTGATCACAAAAAAATTACTATAGTGATGAATACATCTAAATTCTGGCCTAAAATAAGAACATTGTAGGCACATCTACTTTTAGAAAATTTTCTGACTAGGTAGAAAGTGGATCATACCGTAGCTTCAGATGCAACAGTGCGCACCCCAACTGATCCAGAATTGTGACATAAAATTCATGTATGGTACAGGTTGTGAGGCTTGTTTACTGAAGCCAGTGAACATTTTTATGGAATGGGAGACGGCATCTGATAATCTAGAAAGTTTCACAAATTTTACTGTATATATCATACTTACCAACCCTCCCAGAAGAACTTGGTAAGTCTCTTATAAGGCCAGATATCTAACAGGAGGAGTCAGTCTGGTAATATTATCATGGTCTACATCAATAGTGGTGATAATCTGGTAGGTGTTGTTGATGGACATTTCTAATAAATATCCTCTGACCAGCAATACTCATTGGTTACTCTATTTGTTACTGCTATATGTGCACTATTGCTATCATTATTATTATGGAGACACTCTGAAACTACTATGGTGGCACTATTTTATGGGTGCATGGTCAGCACGTGCAGACACAACTTCTGTATCAAAAAATGTCACTGCCCATGGTACATGCTACACTTGCAGTCTCACTGAACAAATTTCTTAAAATTTAGCAACTTGTATGGGTATATAGAATATATTTCCCTGTCTATATTTCTTTCCAATATTTTTTAAATGTTACGTATTTTACATTTTTTTCTATTATATAGTTTATATTTTTAGATTTATACTTTTATGTTGGTCTGGTTTGTGTTTTAATTGCAAAATTGCACTGATTATTCTACAGCTTCAGTGTCAGATTTTTGGCCTTTTATACTCTTTTTGTGTGATCCTTACGTCACAATAATGACCATGATATCTCATTGAGTGCTACATAAACACAAACACTATAGAGAACACATCACAAAGCCAGCGAGGACCTGACAGTTCTGCAATCTGCTCTATGTGCCTTGAACTATGAGTTTTTGGACACCACTCATTGGCATCCAGTGATCTGCATTGGCATCCAGCATAGTACAAGCCTCTTGTAACAGCATGGCTGCATTATATTATTGTGATGGAATACAGTTCTAGTCTGTGAGCATTTACTAAGCTTTATAGACATGGGATATATCTTCTGGACCCTGGTATTTTTTGTAGCATATACCGCACGTGCCATGAGCCAAAGGTAATGTGCAAATTATTATTCTCTTTCTAAAATGTTCTGACTGTGATGCAATGTGTTTTTACTCTGATTTTCGCTGGCCAGGTCACCCTTTAAGTGTTACATATCATCTTGTTAAGCATTTTTTTGCAATAGTGTTTGGAGTTTGGTAAAAAAAAAAAAAAAAAAAAATACAGAATGTTCAGTAATAGGAATCATCTTTTGTACTACCAGGGTAGTAAGACTGTGTTACTGAATATGCTACATGGTACTGAATGTAGCAGAGCTAAATTAGTCATTTCACCTGTTTTTGGACTTCATTGTTATTGCATCACAATAACTTAACCATTTTAGATAATTCTGTAGGTTTATGTCTAGTGTTGTATACAGGGGCGCAAACATAGTAGAGCTGGCAGGGCATGTACTGAGTGCCAGGGAAGGTGTAGACAAGTCATTCTTCCTTGGCCATGGTATTTAGAGACAGGCTATGACAGGGAAATTAATTTTTGTCCAAAGAGATGGAAAGCTTTGTAACAATTCTGCATATACAACCCAAAAATCACACTTTCTGTTACCAGCTCTGCTACATCCGTACACTTTCATAATTTCTGTGGACTTTGTTGACCTGACTATCTTCAGAGCTTTCAGAGATAAGCAGAGATGTAAATAGTTTCCATAATGATTGAAAGCACATTTAATGAATTCTATAATGTCATTAAATTTAGATCCATTAATTCATTGGCAAAACTTATTCGGGAAAATTCACACTTAGCAAGTTATATCACATTTTTTTTCCCCATGATTTGATTGCAATGTGTGAACTCATCCTTAGTCATGTTTTTTAACATTTCCTAGATTGTCGCTTGTAATTTTGTGATATTATTACCATGAAGCTCTTGGGCCCCAATGCAAAATCTGTAAAGGGGCCCCCAATTTCCACATCCTATTTACAGTACTGGTGTTTTCTCATATTGTAGCTCTTTGGGCCCCCTCAGGCTCCAGGGCCACGTAGCAATTGCTACTTCTGCAGCCTCTATAGCTACACCCCAGTATTGGATATAGATAATCACAAACTATGTATGCAAAATCTTTTCCATTTAAGAAACACTCCAGTAAAATTTATTTTGTCCAACTCACAAGTCAAGTCTATAAGAATCAGAATGAGTCTCTAATAGAATTTCATTGTGAGTTTTGACCTTCCTCTCGTACAGGAAACAGTGGCCCAAATTTAATAAATTAGTTTTGGGGGTGAGGATCAAGGTTCACTGGGGCGGGAACGCCTCAACTTGACAGATCTAATATAACTGGCATAAGTTATACCAGAAATTTTGATCAGTTCCTGACTGGTCTAAATTTCAATTTTAGCACACCGGAACTCCCAAGATGTGCCACAGTTATTAGGAGGCTGAAGCCTCTTAATTCTGGGTCATCTCATGCTAGCAGAAGAATTGATTAAGACAGGCATAAGAAACAACAAAGTTAATAAATTCCCACTACTGTGTGCATCAGAAATACAGGAAGGAGGTCACTACTCCAGGGGGGTGCACATACTTTTGCAATAAAGTTGTCAGTAAGTTATCCAAAAATATTAAACTACACACAGGCTCAATTTGAAACAGTGTGCATGTTTAATGGACTGGTGAGAGGTCACCTTTGGCAGCATGGATGTAACTACAAGAGTAGCAGACATGGCAACTGCTAATGGGGTCCAACAACTAGAGGGGCCCAACAACTAGTTAGGCCCATGTCCGCTGAGACCTAAGGAGCAACTAGTGATAACTATGGCTGATGGAAGGAAAACTGTATGCACCTCCATTACTTTACTGGAACATCACAATGCGTGCAGGTGGCATCATTATAATTTCTTGCTTCATATGCTGTGATGTCATAGTGAACAGTGATCTTTTTCTGTGTTCATTATACCTATCCTATGATGTCATATCTGACTTTATCCCTGTACTGTGACATCACTGTGTGTATTATCAATGCACTATGACATCACTGTGTGCATTATCTATGTACTGTGACATCACTGTGTGCATTATCCCTGTACTGTGATATCACTGTGTGCATTATTTATGTACTGTGACATCAATGTGTACATTATTCTTGCACTGTGACATCAATGTGTACATTATTCTTGTACTGTGACATCACCATGTGCATTATCCCTGCACTGTGACATGACTGTGTACATTATTTTTGTACTGTGACATCACTGTGTATTATCCCTGTATTGTGACATCACTGTGTGCATTATATGTACTGTAAAATCACTATGTGTGTCTAAACGAAATGAAAATAATCATATATTGGGTCCCCATTATTTCTTTGTTACATCAGTACCTGCCAGTAGCCTATTTCCCCAAGAACAAAAGGATTGGGCAGGTGAAATCCTTATCTCCCCTGACAGCAGATATCAGGAGGCCCCCATATACACTTAATGGGCTACCGATCCTGTTGATATCATCTGGTTTGCCTAATACACATCTATGAATATGTTGAGCTTTAGCATCAGTTATATTTGGGAATATATTCAAGCAAACAGAGTACCATAGGATTGTCCTTTGGACTCAGGTCCTGACATAATAATGCACCCTAAAAGTCTAACCAACACCCCCATTTGGATTAGAATTTGGAGTCAATTGCCACCAAGCTCCATTCTTCTGTTACATAAAGAGATAGCTCATGTGTTTTTTACTGTTATTGTGTACCTATATATACTATACATTGTGTTTTTTTACGCTGACAGTGGTGCAGAAGATATTGGAGATTACATTGGATCTAATCTTGATATAGCCTGGATGTCAAGTTTGGAAGGGTTGATGAAGGGATATGCAAGGAAATTCAGACCTGGCATTGGGGGTAAGGATTTTAACTAGGATTTTAATTTCTAATATTTAGTATACAGATTAGGGGAGTATTATAGCCATCACTTACAAAGCAGACCAGTCTGTTAGCTAAACTACTGCAAAGTTATAAAGATATTCTGAGAGCCAGCATGTTCCAGCAGAATGGGGTGGCAGAATGGGGGGCAGGGGATCTTTGTTCTGTTCTTTCTATAGGAATAATTGGAATTATTAGACATTCATGACATACTGCTTAGAATTGACTGCAAAAAGGTCTTGGCTTAATTGTTAGAAAATAATTTGTAATTTTTGTAATATTTGTAGGTCCTCCAGTGATTGTTGCTGTAGACATAGAAGTGACCAGCATTGACCACATCTCTGAAATAAATATGGTAATAATGCAACGCAGACACTTTTTGTAGCCACTAAATAGTTTTCCTCTGTGGACTTTCTGCTTCCATTATACCTATAGGAAAACCGCTGGCGTTTCCATAGGTATAATTGACATGCTACGATTTAAAAACCACGACGGTTTTGGAAATCACAGCGTGTCCGCAGCGCATATTTTTCCGCAATGTGTGGATGGGATTCGCTATGGTTTACGCCACGTGGGGCCATGGCTTAACATGGATTTCCATATGTATACATGTGGATTTCAGTGCGGATTTTTTGCATGTAAATCCTGACTCTTTTTATACTATAAGACACACAGGCTTATGCTTCCATCACACATAGTTTTATCCTATCATTTTTAAGCACAAAAAAAGCCATTTTTTTGAAGTGGCCTTTTTTGCGTGCATATAAATCTTAAGGTCTGAAAAAAAACATCAGAGTCAGAGCATGCTGGATTAAAAAAAAAAAAAGCCATAGAAGCAAAAAAATCAGGAAATGTTCAAAAAAAGGCTACTATTTATATGCAGCTGCATAATATATGATAAAAAAATATCCTAATCTCAACTATATTTTCCACCAGTGATATCTCTGGAAATAATATAAAGTATTCAGTGATCTGAAAAGAAGAGACTCTCCTCTTTTATATGACACCAAAAGCATATTTCTATGTTTTATAATGTCCGAGATATAACTGTTTGAAGTGACCCTCCCCTACCCTCATTTTCTCTACATCTTACACAGCCTGTACTCCAAGCCCGTACTCCATACACAAGAACATTCAGTGAGAGGCAGGAACAGCTCTTAATACAGAAGCAAGAGAATTTATTAATGACATAAATACTGCCAAAAAATCAAAAGTTGTCCAAAAATTTAGTTATGCTTTAAAGGCAGTCTGTTAGCAGTAAATGGGTTATAAACTTAATCACAGCTGAGGTGATTCTACAGTTTCCAAATATGCCTCTGTTATTCAGCTTTGGACGTGTGCATGTAGCCTAAGGCTGCTTTCACACGGTCAGTGTTTGGTCAGTGATTTTCATCAGTGATTGTGTGCCAAAACTAGGCGTGGGTTAAAAACACAGAACAGGTACAAATATTTCTATTATACCTGATCTCTGTGTAGTCTCCACTCCTAATTTTGGCTCACAATCACTGAACAAAATCACTGACCAGACACTGCCGTGTGAAAGCAGCCTTAGGCTAAGGCCCCAAGTTGCGAAAACTGTTGCAGATTTTGCTGCGTTTTTTTTTAACCAAAGCCAGAAGTGGACTGAGCAGAAGGTGGAAGTATAAGAATTTCCTATATATTTCATATTTCTTTTGTAAACGTTCTTGGCTTTGGCTCAAAAAACCGCAGCAAAAATCTGCAACAGAAAAAGCTGCGTTTCCACAACGTGGACCCTCAGCCTAAGGCTGAGACCATATGTTGTGAAAAAGCCTAGATTTGGCTCAGAAACCAAAGCAAAATCTGCTTGTAACTTTTTAATTTTTTTCATTATTAGTTTTATGTTGCAGATTTCCCTAATTGTAGGATGAAACTTATCCTGAGTTATCTTATTGTTCAGGAATACACGATGACAGTGTTCCTACGTCAGAGCTGGAGAGATGAAAGACTTTCTTACTATCATACCAACAAAACTCTTGGCTTCGACAGCAGATTTGTTGAGAAACTTTGGATACCAGATACATTTATAGTCAATGCCAAATCTGCTTGGTTTCATGACGTCACAGTAGAAAACAAACTAATCCGACTACAACCAGATGGTGTCATCTTGTACAGCAGCAGGTAAGAGGTCACAGCACATTACCTTTCAATGCGTAGAGAGATGAGAAGTTGGTGAATTCAGGGATGCTTTGGGGTAGTGGCAGAGTTCATAGTTATTAAAAAATATCCTGCAGTAGATCTGCACATGGCAAAATCCATCCGCAAACAAATGTTTTTTTTCTGCTGCCTTCAGCTGCAATTTCCCTTGCCTTCAACCTTTGCATTGCAAAGTCTGAAAATCACAGGCAAGCTGTAGCAATAACTAACATGCTGTGTGTTCGAAACTCACAGCACAATACACCTGGCACTGCTGGTTTGTTTCTGCATGAGATTTATTTTAATCTCATCCATAATTTATTCATTTAGCTTACTTGTATGGTGCCATCATATTCTGCAGCGTTTTACAGGTATTGTCAGTCACTGTCCCATATAGGGCTCACAATCTACATTCCCTATCAGTGTATCCTTGGAGTGTGGGAGGAAACCCACGCAAACACAGGGAGAACATATAAGCTCCTTTCATCCACTACACTGCTACTGCGCTTTGCAGTAGGTTAGCTGCCGGCAATTTCGCAGAAGCTAACCTGCTGTAAGTACCCAACATGGGGTTTTAGCCTTAAAAGGGTTTTCCCACCCCACAGGATAGGGGATAAATTGCAGATTAGTTGGGATCCAACCACTTCAACTTTCACTAATATAAAAAAATGGGATGTTTTTTTTTATCTGGTTTCAATGGAGCAGTGGTTGGAAAGGCACACCTCTGCTTTAGTCTTTTTATTGAGACCACAAAGACCTGAGAGTGGTGGGGAACATTTTAAACCCGTGCTTTGGGTATCAAAAACCTTGTCCCACCAATGAGTCAATTGTCAAATTAACAGGAAAAATTATGAAAGCTTAAATAAGCTTAATTTTCTGAAATTTTGTGAAGAGCTGGTAAAAATATTGTATTCACCCATTTACATAGTTACACAGTTAGTATGGTTGAAAAAAGACATATGTCCATCAAGTTCAACCAGGGGATGTGACAAGGCTTGACAGTCTATACATTTTATATAGCCATCAATGCTATTTTGCTCTAAAAAGGCATCTATTCCTTTTTTGTAGCTGTCAGCTGTTGCTGCTGTGACCAGCTCCTGGGTAGGCTATTCCACAGATTCACAGACCTGACAGTGAAGAAGCCTTGTCAGCTCTTGAGATGAAACCTTTTTTTCTCCAGACGGAGGGAGTTTCCCCTTGTCTTTTGAGGGGATTTTACATGGAACAATTATTCCCCATATTTCTTGTATGGGTTTTTTATACATTTACAGTTGTGCTAAGTTTACATTTTTTGTTTTTTTGGCCTTTTTTCAAAGAATTTGAATGATAACACAAAAACTTTTTCTCCCCTCATGGTTAGTGGTTGGTTGAAGCCATTTATTGTCAAACGTCTGTCTTTTCGCTTTTTAAATCATAATGACAACCAAAAACATCAAAATGACCCTGTTCAATAGTTCACATACCCTGGTGATTTTGGCCTGAGAACATGCCCGGAAACCAAACCACGGTCAGGAAGACCAACCAAAATTTCGGTCACAACTGCTCGGAAAATTGTTCGGGATGCAAAAAAGAACCTACACATAACATCAGCTGAAATACAGGACTCTCTGAAAACTATCGGTGTGGCTGTTTCAAGATGCACAATAAGGAGGCACTTGAAGAAAAATGGGCTGCATGGTCGAGTTGCCAGAAGAAAGCCATTACTGCGCAAATGACACAAAGAATCTCGCCTTCAATACGCCAAACAGCACAGAGACAAGCCTCAAAACTTCTGGAACAAGGTAATTTGGAGTGATGAGACAAAAATCGAACTTTTTGGCCACAACCATAAACGTTTTATTGGGAGAGGTGTCAACAAGGCCTATGATGAAAGGAACACCATTCCTACTGTAAAGCACGGAGGTGGATCACTGATGATGTGGGGATGTGTGAGCTTCAAAGGCTCAGGAAACTTGGTCAAAGTTGAAGGAAAGATGAATGCAGCGCGTTATCAGCAAATACTGAATTTCCCCATTGGAGGGAACCCCATGTGGGCTAAAGGACTTTTTTAATTACTGGGGGGAAAATCAGCCAGGAAGCTGCGCATGGGACGTACTTGGACGTTCCAACATGACAACGATCCAAAACACAAGGCCAAGTCGACCTGTCATTGGCTACAGCAGAAGAAAATGAAGGTTCTGGAGTGGCCATCTCAGTCTCCTGACCTCAATATCATTGAGCCACTCTGCGGAGATCTCAAGCGCGCAGGACATGCAAGACAGCCCAGGAATTTACAGGAACTGGAGACTTTTTGCCAAGAAGAATTGGCAGTTTTACCATCTGAGAAAATAAAGAGCCTCATCCACAACTACCACAAAAGACTTCAAGCTGTCATTGATGTTAGAGGGGGTAATACACGGTATTAAGAACTGGGGTATGTGAACTTTTGAACAGGGTCATTTTGATGTTTTTGGTTGTCATTATGATTTAAAAAGAGAAAACACAGAAGTTTGACAATAAATGGCTTCAACCAACCACTAACTAGGAGGGGAGAAAAAGTTTTTGTGCTATCATTCATATTCTCTGAAAAAAGGCCAAAAAAAACAAAAAAATCTGCCGGGGTATGTAAACTTTTTAGCACAACTGTATATAGGTTTATCATATCTCCCCTTAAACGGTAAATATATCTTTAGGGGTATAACCAGAATTTATTGGGTCCCATAGCAAAATGAGAAATGGGTCTATCACCATTATAACTGTAATCTGAACTATAGCAATGCAAGCGCTGGTATGTCCTGTCTGTTGTGCCCTGGTCTGGTAAAAATAACAGTTCAGCACTCAAATGTGTTGCTTAAATGGCACCATACCTAATAATGTCTAGAAAGATCTACAGTAGAGGGTTAATTCAGGGCTGGTGCAAGTTGATGGCCACCTAGGATGTTATGGGGATGGGTCATAATTTATGGATTTTTGCAAAATACAGATATTAAGCTTGCTCTCCTTACACATATATAC
Organism: Leptodactylus fallax; assembly: GCA_947044405.1. Taxonomy (NCBI): domain Eukaryota; kingdom Metazoa; phylum Chordata; class Amphibia; order Anura; family Leptodactylidae; genus Leptodactylus; species Leptodactylus fallax. The sequence goes on from CAMRHE010000270.1 coordinate 2,349,067, forward strand.
AGACAGAAGGATACAGCTGCACATCCATTTATGTACAATACATGAATAAACATAACATCTGACAGCTATCATGCTTAAAGAGACAAAGACAACTCCTATTAAAATGCAGGCAGTGTGTTCCGCTCTGTTGTGTCCATGTGTGATAAAGATGTCTGTTCAGCATTAAAATGTGTTGCATAAAGGACATATAGCACAGGTTCAATGACACCTTGTTTATCTACAGGTTTGAGCAGAGCCTATTTGTCATCTTGTGTTGTATGTATAAGTGATTGATGGAATAAAAAACACTCTGCCCCATAATCACTTCTTTATCTCACCTATCTCTCTAAAAACATCCACATATAAATGGATTATTGGAATTAACATCTGTTTTATAAACTGCACTCGTATAAGATACCCAGTTTAGGTATAGTGCGCCACTAAAATGTATATATATAAATGCAATGAAAAATTAAGGAGTTTTCCGGGATTATGATATCGAAAACCTATCCTTATAATCTCTGCTGCATACAAGCCCAACATCACCAAGAACAATGCCTAGTGTCAAATGGAGTGGTAAAGCACAATGCACACTGGACTCAGCAGTGGAAGCGTGTTCTGAGAAGTAACAAATCACAATTCTCTGACAGTCAGTAGTTATAGGGGGTGCGGTCACTACTGGACCCTGGTCCCTAATGGGGGCCCCAAAGGTTTCTCTGCCACATATAATATACCAGATTTCTAAATGGCACAAGGTTGGTTGTGGCCCCATTACAGATTTTTCACTGGGATCCATGAGGTTCAAGTACACCATTGTTTTATGGATCAGTCTGGGATTGGCAGATGCCAGGAGAACGTAATCTACCTGACTGCATTGTGTGACCTGTAAAGTTTGGTGGAGGAAGAATAATTCTATGGGGTTGTTTATCAGGGGTTGGCCTGGGCCCCTTAGTTCCAGTGAAGGGAAATCATAATGTTTTAAACAAACCGAGACATTTTGGATTATTGTATGATTCCATCTTAATGCGAACAATTTGGGAAAGGTCCTTTTCTGTTCCAGCATGACTATGCCCCAGTCCTCAAAGCAAGGTCCATAAACACATGGTTGGGTGAGTTTGGTGTGAAAGAACTTCACTGGCGTCACAGAGTCCTGACCTCAACCCCATCCAACATCTTTGGGATGAACAAGAGATTGCAAGCCAGGAGATCACGTCCAACATCAATGACTTCCACAGACATGGCCAAAATCTTGTACAATGTCTTCCCAGAAGAGCAGTTGTTTTAGCTGCAAAGAAGGGACCAACTCCATATTAATGCTTATGGATTTAGCATGGGATCTTATAACCACAGCTGTAGTTGTAATGTGCAGACCCAATACATTTTTAAAATTACTAAAATTTTTAATTTTAAAGTTTTTCAAAATAACTTTAAAAATTAATAAACAAAGCAAAAACACCATTAAGGCTGAAGGCCCATGTTGCGAAAATGCAGCTTTTATGCTGCTGCGGAAACACCTGCTGCGGAAACACTGCGTTTTACAGTACCTACAAAGTGGATGCGATTCTGGCTAATCCCACCCACACATGACAGAAAAAAATTTGCAGCGGAAAATCGTTTTTGAAGATCACAGCATATCAATTATACCTGCGGAAATGCCTTTTCAATATAGGTATAATAAGGCCAGAAAGTCCGCAGAGGAAAACTCTGTGAAAACACAATGAAAAGCGCTGCGGAAAATAACGCAATGTGTTTCTGCCGCAGTTTTTTCCGCAGAGGTTTTTTGCTGCGTTTTGCTACATGGGGCCTTTGCCTAACAAATCTTTGGTCTGTATCTCTTTTTATAATGCAATATAGACTTTAAAGTAACATCTAGCTGCATGCAAAAAATTACAATAAATTACGCAAACTCGATAAAAACTGCAAAATTGACAAAAAAATCCATCTTTCAGTTGAGGCCAAAAACTGCTTTCTTGTTGCAGATTTTGCTGCAGTTTTTGAGTCAAAGTCAGGAGTGGATTTAGCAGAGGGGAGAATTATAAGTATTTTCTTTATATTCTCCATTCATTTTCAACCCGCTTTTGACTTTGGCTCAAAATCTGTATGGAAAATCAAAAAATAATTTCCACAATGTGTGGCCTCAGCTTTGCAGTCATTTTATTTCTGAATCCATATCAATTTCAGGATCACATCGACTGTCTCCTGTGACATGGACTTGACAAAATACCCACTAGATGAGCAGGAGTGCAGACTGGACCTGGAAAGCTGTAAGTTTTTAGGCCCTTACTAAACATCTTGTATCACTACACTGGCTTAGAATAATATAGAAATAAACAATGAATTTTCAACTTAAGGAAAAATAGGAACAAATAACCTTTACAATGTTCTTTTATACTTTGGAAATCTTATCCTTTCTGTAATTTTTTTTCTTCTCATATAAGTGTGTCAGAGCAGGCATGCCTCTCAAAATCTTGAAATACCCTATCAGGGAATTCTGAGTTAGTAGAATAGGATGCATGTGTCCCATACAGGATCCTAATCTATGATCCAAAGCAAAAAGTAGCTTTGCTCGGAAGGACTGATTCCAATGGGGTTTGTGTAATACTTTATTTCCCCTGTGGGGGAGCTGTAAGGTAATAAAACGTTGCCTCCCAGGTTCACCCACCGATTACAACTGATTTTTGGGGCCCCGGCAAAGGTACATAGTGTGACCAAACCCTTTAAATAGGGAAGTTCTGTGAAGGGGCCAGTGGGTTTAATGGAGTTTTTCAGGTTAAAGTTGTTGATGACCTATTCTTAGGACGGGTCATGAATATGAAATTGGTGGGAGTTACTTCAAGGAGCTAAGATGCAGTGATTTATCTCGGCCACTAAAATCTGTGCTGCCTACTTCATTCTTTGTGTTAGTTATGGTGCCAGCAGCTGCTGTGAACAGCTGATCGGTAGGAGTGTTGAGTATTGAATCCCCAGTCTGATATCGATGACCTATACTAAGGATTTGTCATCAATATCTTTAAAGGGTATTCCAGTAACAGGAAGTTACCCCTGATGCAAAGGATAAGAAATAACTTGCTGATTGGTCAGGGTCCAGCCTCTGGCACCCCCACCGATCAAAAGATTTTGGGCATCTTTGCACTCTAGTTTTGAATGGAGGGTCTGGTTGAACTGCCCACATCACTCCATTCATTTCAATGGGACGACTAGAGATGTGTTTTGGCTATCTCTGGTGGCCCCATCAAAATTAATGGTGAAGCATGTGAGTTATCCAACCTGTACCCCAGTTCTTGTGAATCGAGGAGGTCCCAGCAGTCCAATCCTCCACCGATCAACATAGGACGTAACTTGCTGTAATCAGAATACCCCTCTAATCTGAAAGCCCTTTTAGCTACTGATCAGGAAGCGATCCTAGGTATATGCCAACACCTTCTATGATGGGAAAACTCTTTAAACGTATATGGTAAAGCTTCATCCTTGAAGTAATTTCAGTAATAAATGGGATTATATAAATAGTAATTCCCTACATACAGAACTATATGTGATTATCAGAAATAGTATGGCAGATTTACTAATACTGGCTAAGTTTTAGCCAGTGCATACTTAGACTAGACAGTTGTAAAATGTGCCAAATTTATGAAAGTGTTTAATGGTGTTTGATAAATCTGGCATATGTTTAGACTGTCTAGTTTAGCTTTACACCACTTATTAGTTGGCTTAAGTTGTGGCAAAAGATACACTAATATATTGGTATATTATTTGGCGCTCGGTGTTGCACTTTCCAATAAGTAATGCCCCTTTCCAATGAAGTCACACCACTTTTTCGTACGAGTCATAAATGTGTCTAAAACACTGGATCAATTTGACGCATGTTAGACAGTTTTTGGCACAAATTACTCTAGAATTTTGGCGCTTTCCTTAGTAACTGTTCCCAATGTCTACAGCAATGCTGCCCTTTGTGTTGCTATTGGAAGCAATTCCAATAATAATCTTTATGCAGTTCCTTAGTCTACTATTACTTTTATTTTTATTCCAACAAATATATATTTTTTTCCCAGTAAAAGGTTACTGTTCTGTCAGCCAACATTGCCATTTTGACAAATGAATAAATTCATTTCATCTATGTAAAACAGAAGTGACAATGGTTTGCCCAGAGCAATACTAAGAATGGAGAATGCGTTGAAGTGTCACTGTTAGGTATTGTGCTTCAGTGACCAAGTTATGTAACCTTGTACATGCCGTACTCCATTAACATTCCTTGTCTTGTCCTGTGTACGGTGGATTATACGGTAATTTTACAATATCATCCAGATGGCTATTCAGCTGAAGATATTCTCTACAACTGGTCAGAAAACCAGGACCAGATCCATGGACTAGATAAGCTCGAGCTGGCACAATTCACCATTACTGACTACAAATTTACCAAAGAGGCGATGAACTTCAAATCAGGTAATATGATAAAATATATGTATTCTACAGACTCTGAATCTGATCAAGTTTTGTTCACAATCACAAAATATCTTTGAGTTTTATGTGAAATGCAACTGTAACACTAGGGTGAGATCCCTGTTCACATGGTGGTTGTGGGTCAGAGTGGACTCTGATCGCGGGCATTAGCCCCAGGTCTCTGCTGTAGAATACAGTGGAGGCCCGATAGCTATGGCAGTCACTCTGCAGCAGAGCTGCCGCCATCTTTAAAGACCTAGCATCCGGCTTTATAGTACGGTGGATGTCGGGCTTAATTGAAAGATGAGGCAGATCTCTGATTGGGTCTGTGCCTTAAAGTTCTGACAGGCTTTGCAAACCGAGGAATTGTTTGTTTGGTGGCCATGGAAACCTTAAGGCCCCACGCACACGACTGAATGTGCATCCGATGTAAGGATGCGTTCTATTCCGATGACACGGAGCAGGAGAGGACCTGCTCTATTTTCATTTGGAACGAATCCCCCTCGGAGGAGCATCCAATGGCACACTAGGTCGTGTGCATGGAGCCTAAGGCAGCGACTACAAACAGGAACTAGTATACAAGGTTTCCTGCTGATGGATAGATTGGATACAGAGCAGATTAGGGAGAAGGGGGCAAAAACCTTTTTCAAGAAATGGGCGCCATTTATTAAACATTTCTTAACTGATGAGGAAATTAGAGATACGGCCTCTCCTTTCTGTTATACCTCTTGGTACCTGCTTCAGAGCCTGGCGTGGAATTTGGGACATTTGGAACTAGCTTTGACTAGAGGCCCATTTTTTTGGTGGATGGGTGGGAGTTATTTCTCATGTTTCCTTTGTTTTCTGTATATCACAATTTTCCCTTGGATATACAAGGCCTTGCCAAAGTATTCATACCCCTTGAACTTTTTCACATTTTGTCACCTTACAACCACAAACTTAAATATATATTATTGAGATTTTAAGTGATAGCCAACACAAAGTAGCAGATAATTGTGATGTGGAAGGAAAATGACACATGGTTTTCAAAATTGTAATCAAATAAAAATCTGAAAAGTGTGACATGCAAAAGTATGAAGGTCATGCACATAAGATAAGTTAAGTAAGGTTAAGTAAATATTCAGATTTTGATGGGATCAGCTAACTGTCCTATGTGTATGGAGACTTTCCAACTCTATCCTAATGGCAGATATTGGGGAAAAGAGGCATTGAGCATGTTGGATTTTAAGATGCTCATTCTTTTGTTCCATGAGAAGATAAGCTGCCACTAGAGGGCCATGGCAGTGACTCATTCCCTTCTCCCCACTGAAATAAACATGTACTCCCAGCCAAACCAGGAGAGATTGTATATGTGTATGGCCAGCTTTCATTGCATTGAACTAATAAAGGATGGCAAGATTAGATTTAGAGGTTAACTGCAAGCATTTTTTTAGGGAAGTTTCCAGGTCCATACAGTTTGCTGGAGCAAAAAACCGTGACAAAAAAACTGACAAAAATCACATTATGCAAAAAAACGCAGATTTTTTCAGCCTGCAAAAGACTCTGTGTGAACATACCCTTATATTTCTCCCTTTTGTTCAATCCACATCTGGCTTTGGCTCAAAAAACTGCAGCAAAATCTGCAACAAAAAAGCAGCTTTTAAACAACATGGGGCCTCAGCCTAAAGAGGTTTTCAGCTATAAATATATAGAATTTACCATTACTATCTGCACAACACCCCCAGCTGTGCAGAGAACTATAATGTATTTCGATTATATCCATTTGCTTAAATGGAGCCATGTTGTAGTGCATTAGGGGTGGACAGGATTGCTGCTCTGCAGGAAAACTACTGAGGGTATATATATTTTCCTTTGTTATCTGGACCAGTAGGGGGACTCAGAGGTTGGATCCCCACTGATCAGAATGTAATGGCATATCCTAGCTATATATTACAACACAGAGAAAGACCATAAAATCTTTTCTACTGTATTTCTATTTTTTTTTTCAATGCTAAATTTCTGTAATGCATGTCATCTCCTCTGAGTGAGGAAAATAAATGAAAGGATTCTAGCACATCGCCCATGAATGTGACATTTCATCACAAGAGGAGGCTTTTGTCGGTCGGCAAGATGTATGTCAGATTTCTCGTATCAGCCTGTTCCAGTAATTGTAAATATCACTCCCTGCAATCAATATCCCGACTGCTTAATATTCAGCATCCAGGATCCTTCATTACATCAGCGGGGTATCCTGTAGGTAGAAAAATAACATCAACAAAGATTTTCAGTGATAAATTTAAATAAAAATTTGCCAGCAACAAGAAGCAAAAAATTCTGTAACTGTGGAAACAGCAATTTTTCCAAATGTTCCATGCCATATGTTTTTTTAGATTTCGGTATTTCAGTCCTTAAAAAAAGCTCACACATTAGTTGTGCTGGGTCGTCCAGTAGAGGGCGCCTGACTAATCAATAAGAGAAAGTGTAATCTGTGATCGATCTGCCTAGGAGTAAATCTTCTAACATTATATTGTATTATAGGCTTTAATGTACAATACTATTGGATCATGAAGTTGTCTAAAATAATGATTTTGGGTTATATCTTTATAAGCATCTTGCTAGGACATAACCTCCATCAAGTCATACTTTCCAACATTTATAAATTGTCTTGTGAGGAACATATGTCCTTTTTTATGGGCCAGGCCTCCTTATACCCAGTATAAGTGACTATTAATACTGTAAGAGGAATAGTTTGCCTTTCATGTTTATCTCTAAAAGGTTAACATTCACCAGATCCGAAGAAGTTAGGGCTCATGCATATGGCCATGTGTTTTTCGTGGCTAGCACACTGATTCATTCATTTCAATGGGCCCGTGTACGGGGCCAAGAGCCCGGGGCAAAGCTCAGGACAGGTCCTATTTCTATCTGTTTTGCATCCCAGGCTCAATAAAGTCTGTGGAGGAATGGGCGACACACAGACTGTGCTGTTCATCAATGGACCTGGCTCATGCACATTGTCCATGGTCTCCAATTTTCTTGGAAAAAAATTTGGGAGAGTTGGCAAGAATGCATCAATTAATTGGAGAGTAGATACATACAGTCTATTTCTCTGTAGGATCTGCCATGTCTATGCGATACACAGAGAGCCATCAATGGCCAACATGTAATGCTTAATTTCCCCTGTGGTGGCACTGCAGTGAATTAAAGGGTTTTAATGGAAATTACAGTAGATATTGGTGATCTATGCTTAGGAAGTGCCCTCACTAATCCACTGTTTGAAGAGACTGCAGCGCTTGGACAGGGCTGCTGCCTCTATGCTGCTTACTAAGCACAGCGCCATATATTTAACAGCAACTGTATCTGGTATTATAGCTCAGCCCCATTCACTTGAGTGAGCATAAACTGCAAACAGCCCATGTGACCTATCCAAGGTCCTAAAAGCCCTTATAAATACTTGTTGCAAAACGTTCCATCAGACCACAGATGATCACTGAAGATCCTAGCAGCAGGACCTCTGATCTTATATTTTTTCAGGACGCTCTTAGCATAAAGGGATTGTCATAAATGTACAACCCACTTATTGGGAGTCTGTCACCAGCACCTAGCATATCAACCCAGCCCATCAAATATGTAGTTTATTGTCACTGGTTTATATCAATATGCAAATTAGCTATTTGGAGAGAAGGATATAAAACACAAAATGAAATAATTTGTAGTGAGAAAATGTTATGCTAATTTTTGCCATATATGTTCCTCTGGCTAGCCATCATATTTTACCAAATGTCAATTTTGCTAAATCTGTTTCAGATTTCTTACCCTTCATCAGTGCTATGTGTGACAGTTCTCTTATATTTCAGCAGGTCAGTTTCCCAGACTGACTCTTCATTTTCAGCTGAAAAGAAATCGAGGGATGTATATCATACAGTCCTACATGCCATCCATCTTACTTGTAGCCATGTCTTGGGTTTCATTTTGGATCAGTCAGTCTGCTGTTCCTGCCAGAGTATCGCTGGGTAACATTCTTGTATAATCTTCTATGGGTTGTAAATCAGTTGTTCAGAAATTATAGCAAGCAAATAATTATTTTTAGATTATATTTTATGTTGGCGGCAACTAAATTATAGTCGAAAGCTCATAGAGACCCTTTGGATCCAACTAGGCCATTCATGAATTTATTTTATTCCTTTCACCGCTGGGACTTATCATACATTACCATGTCAGATCTTCTTGAATGGTTGCTTTCTAACCAGAGCTGTGGAGTTGGAGTTGGGGCCAGTTTTGTGTGGAGTTGAAAAAAAAGTTACTGACTTTGGCTTGAAAATAAAATGATTAATTATTTTAAATTATATCGTACAATTATTCAGATTGTATCATTACTTAGATGTATAGTGTGTTACATAGTTACTTTCATAGGAATCAATCACTGGCCTTTTCTGTGAATTAGAGAAGCTTTACTGGTTCTGACTGACCACTTATGAAGGAGTCAGAGTTGGAGCAGGAGTTGGAGTCAGAGACGGAAAATAGAAAAATAGACAAGTCAGTCACTAGAACCCAGCCTTGTTAATAGGTTTTTATCACCTAAATCAGTGTTTTCACTATAATGAAAATACATATTAAATAGAAAATCAATTTATCCATTGCAAGGAATAAGGTTAATATAAGCCAACAGACACATTGCAGAAAAATACGTGCAGTGGAAATGCACCGTCACGTTTTTTGAACTCGCAGCATGTCAATTATACCTATGAGAGCACCAATGGTTTCCCTATAGGTAAAATTGAAGCATAAAGTCCACAGAGGAAAAATCTGCAGACTTTCTGTGAAAAGCACTGCGGGAAAAATAGCGATGCATTTCCACCATGGTTTTTCTCGCAGTGCTTTTTCGCTGTGGCCCGTTATGTGGGGCCACAGCAAAAAAAAATCCTTCCGATTTCCTTTGATGGCTGGCAGGTCTGTGCATTATAAATGTATTTCCCATGTCCTGGTGCACTGGAGTGAGACAGGGGAAGAGGGTTTATGATACACAGCCTTTCACTGTCAGAAAGGAGAAAATTAACCTTTTAATACCAAAATGTAGCAGTTGTCAGCATGTAAGGAGAGACTCGGTGGAGGGAAGCTGTGGCACAAAAGTGGGCAGGCACTGACAGGGGATGGGAAGCTTGTGTGCACAGGCATGTTGTAAATCAGTCTTCATGGCGGTCTGGGCGCACACAGAGAATGAAGGGAAATGTAAATACTACTAAAATGTATGGATGGGATGCAGTTGACGGTTGTAAGGAGAAGTTGTATAGAGGGGTCTAAGCTGAGCTTTTGCACCAGAGTCCATGAGCCTTTAGTTATGCCCCTGGGAATACTGTATTGGGTGAAAGGGAATGCACAAGCAATATAAAGAATAAGTAATTTAGATCTTTTGCTTCCTAGGAATAACCACTGTGCTTACCATGACAACTCTTATGGACAGTGCACGTTCTTCACTGCCTAGAGCATCTGCTGTCAAAGCTCTGGATGTCTACTTCTTGATATGCTATGTCTTCGTGTTTGCAGCCCTGGTAGAATATGCATTTGCCCACTTTAATGCAGATTATCTGAAGAAGCAGAAGACAGTGGAGCACAAGAAGAAAAGCAAGGTCAGATATTAAATGATAAGTTATGGTCTAACAATGGATATATAGGATCTTGCTTGGTTAGACATTGTATAAATTTGTGATCAATCAGATTTCACCGATATCAGTAGGATCCAAGTGGAAGCCACGAGACAAGTGTGAACAGAGATGTTACAGCAGCTCAGACAAGATGGCTGCCATCATATTAATATAATACGGTAGAATAATACTATATACTCAGAAAAATATATAATCAGAAAATAGAGAATTAATATATTGTGCTTCAGTATATATTCTAGCTAGTGAAAAATACGGCAATGCATTCTTTTTAATGAACATGGATTCTACAAATACCTTTTTTTTGCAATTACTGTAGTAATAATTGATCTGTTTTATTAAAAGAAGAACACTTTGAGGTCATTTAGTGTGAGATCTGGAGTATTGTACACTTAATCTGCCTAAAGCCTGAATATTACATGTAATAAATGGGATTAGCTCGTGAAATAATCTAGGCGGTTTTACTGGTATTGTGCTTTATTACACCAAATAAGCAATTGCCATTATTGTCAGTGTTTGTTTTTCTCATTATTGGTAACTGTAGTAGTAATATAACTATCCTGTGTTCCAGGTGACTCTTCAGGATGGTAAAGACGCCATTGTTTTATTCTCATTTTCAATACTGGGAGTAAATTCTAAGCACCTATATAAAGAGACCCCAAGTCCAAGCACAATGAGCGATCTCCCAGAAGTCAGAAGACGACATGAAGAGCATCGACGGGAACTTCCACCTGGAAACAAAAGCAGGCTGAAGATCTCCCTGAAACCCATAGATGCTGATACAATTGATGTGTATTCTAGGGCAATTTTCCCAGCAACCTTTGCAGCTGTTAATATTATTTACTGGGCCGGTTACACACACTAAAGAGGAAGCATCTGAGAAATACATACCAATTCATTAAGCAATACATAGGTGTATACAGAGCTTGGTCTCCTATACAGTATATGCTAGTCACTCATATGTAGAACAGTTATTATAGTATTACTATCCATTTTTACATTTTCTTCCTTCTCTAAGGTATACAGATATACAGTGTGTTTACTAGGACATATTTGTAGAAAAGCAGCATGCAAAATAAAATTGTTCTATAGGGAATTTTCACACTTTAATAAATAACCATGCGGCATTCCTTAACTCTTAGGCCTTATTCACACATGGGATCTTCATGCTGTTTATGGACAGCACCACACACTGTTGATTTGCAGGTGGTGTGTTGTCCGTGGTTGATCCGTTTTCACATTACTTCCTATACTTTGTATGTTTCTGGGTCCATGAAAAACGGATGAAACATGGATATCATCCATTTTTTTTTCACAGACCCATAGACCTCCATTGGTGTGATGCATCCTCGATTCATCAACTTCAGTAAAAAAAAAGAAAAAGAGCTTCCGTTGTGTTTTTGCGGACCTATGGTCTGTGGAAAAAACATGGACGTGTGAATGAATCTATTGCAATTAATATGATACATGTGCCATATGAGGATACATATGCCATCCACAAAAAATTGCACATGTATATGAAATTAATAAAATCTTAGGCTGACCTCTAGAACAATGAATAATTTTAGCATCCATTTGGAGACCATCGAACATCATCATCTTTAGCTGTGTATCACAGATATGGAGTTTATACTCTCATGCTTGTGAGACTGATCGCTTAACAGTTACTGTATTTTCCCCAATTCCCAAATTGCAGATATTTCTGCAATTCCAAAAAAGTTCTATTGAACTAAAAGTGTTTGTTTTTTTGGCATGCACTTAGATTTTTGTAAGCCCTATTCACTGGAATGAAACTGTCATAGAAATTTCTGCAAAAAATAACAAGATATAAGATTTGCTATTTCAGATTTCAGCAGAAACTGACATAAAATATATTTAGGAATTACTAAAATTTTAATATAGCGAACAAGGATTACTTATATACTTATATTTACTGCAATGTGATTTTCATTTTTGTGTGAATACTCTTCATCTAACCATGAGGTTGGGATACTTGATACTAAAAGTGTAAAAGGGAAAGAACAGTCTCAGGACGGGGCCCCATGTAGCGTAAACAGTACCTGCAAAGTGGATGGGATTCTGGGTAATCCCATCCACACATTGCAGAAAAATATGCGCAGCAGACATGCTGCGATTTCAAAAACCGTTACGTTTTTATAAATCGAAGCATGTCAATTATACTTGTGGAAAAGCCGGCGTTTTCCATATAGGCTTAAAGGGGTAGTCCCATGAACATAATCATATTTATATTTGTAGATAATGCAAAGTTAAAGGTTTTTGCAAATATAAGTAGCTATAAATTCTGCAGGGTTTTAAAGATTTTCTCTAACTATGTTAGTGGTGACAGCCTGTTGTCTTGATCGGTTGCCAATGGATACGACCATGTATGCAGAAACTTTCTATGGTCTGGGACTTGTCAGGAACTCAGCCATGATTTTCTTATTGTAGCTAGGTTATCAGGCAGGGTGAGATAAGACTGACCAAATCACTGTGGATAAAACTAGGCATTGACAATACAGTTACATTCGACAATATAACTACTGTATACAGTAGAGCAATGGTGTATGACTACTAAGAGGATTTTTTCATCATCCATAAAGCATCGGGATATGGTCATTAAATCAATTAAAGGATCACTGCTACAAAATGTTTATTCTCTGGCCTGTTAGAAAGGTACATGATGTACATTTCAGTGAAGGTAATCTTACACCAGTGGCTGTATTTGTGACTTATCCAGTCCTTCTGGCCCTCAGCTGCATCACATGACCAGCAATCACACTCTTCAACTGACACAGTATCTTAAGTGTGAACAGGAAGTCAATTTCTCTATTAAAGGGGTTTTCTGGGTTTGATTTTTTTTCCCCCTCAGGATAGGACATAAATTTATAAAAGATAGAGGGCTGACACCTTGCCCCCCAGACCAATCATCTGTACAGAGCCGCTTCCAACGCCTGTTCTGTACACAATACGGGGAGCAGAAATCACCATCTATTGTCTAGCAGACGGGCACCTTCACTGCAGCTCAGCTCCCAATGAAGTCAGTGGGAGCTGAGCTGCAATGAAAGCGTTGGTCCACTATACAGCAGACGGAGTTTTCTGCTTACGGCCCCTATTGTTTAGTGGACGGGTGCTGGAAGTGGTTCTGTACAGATGATCGGTTTGGGGGTTGGATGTTGGCCCCCTAAGGATCAGGTCTTTATGGTCTATCCTGAGGAAAGGCCATAAAAATAAACCAATACAACCCCTTTAAGTCCTAGAAGACTCAATGCTTTTGCAGGAATGAACAGAGAAATTGACTTCCTGTCCATAAATAAGATGCCATGTTATTTGGAGAGTCTTATTGCTAGTCATATGACACAGCTGAGGACAGGAACAAAGTGGAAAACCCACAAGGACAACCATACATAAAGTACATGTCTAACATACAGGTGAATAACGATTTTTGTGGAAGGGCTACTTTAACTATATACTATAAAAATAGCTATGTGTACACTTGTCCTATACCCAACATGTATATCTATTTTGACCCAAAATGAGTGCAGATGATAATAGAGGAAAATTAATCTATCAACAAAACCATAATATGCTCCAAGAGATGCTGTATTACAGAGGTCATCTGTACTAGGGGAGATTATGTTATGGCACAGAATCACCACAAAGCAGAACACAGAGAATACAGACCAGAGGAACGTCTGTAGGTACAAGTACACATTTAGCCACATAAAACCAGATTAAAGGGGTCACCAAAGTCTAAATATTGATGGGCTCTGACACCTCACCAGTCAGCTGACAGCTCCATTGACTATGTAGTTACTATGTTGCACAACCTCTTTCATTAGTATTGAATGTATTTAGCTGTAAAACTTTCTCCAAGAAATCTACAATGTGAACATACCCTTAATCCATACTATGCTATGATGGAGTAATACACAATAGAATGGCGACTGCATGGGTGGAATTTTCTTTCAAGTATCAGGATGAACTCCATTATATTGAAGTGAATGTTTATGCCCTACACCAACTTTTTTTTTTAACCATTTCAGGACTGGGCCATTTTCCCTGGAACAGGACCAGACACATTTTCAGGGGTTTCTTTTGTAAATCCGATTTTGAGGGCTATAACATTTTTTTCCTTTGAGTTATTCAAATAACTTGTGTAATCTTTTTAGTGAAAAATAGAGCCTTATTCTTATATTGTTTTAATTTTTCCTTTTTTTTTCCTTTATTTTAATGGCCAAAAAACTACTAAAAATACAAAATTAAAATAGTTTTCCCTCCCTGTTACTGTCATTTTTATGTAGGTGACAATTATTGTTGTGTCTCTGGGGCGGGGCTAGAAGTGTAGTTGCATCATGGCGGCACCCATAGCTATGTACACAGCGCTCATTGAGTGCTGTGTACACAGCAATCGGGAAGGCAGGTAATAAATTATCTCTGCCTTCCTTATCGGAGGTCTAGTTTTAGTAACAGCCGTCTTCCCACTTCTGCAGTTGCACAATTTATATATATATGCAGTGTTAAAGGGAGTTTGTCAGCATAAAATTGAAATATAAACTAATCATAGAAAAAGGTTTCCATCAATGGGCTTTACTATCTGCTGCTTCTAACTGCTGCTCATCTCTACCCACTAAGTGTACTGTGCATGTCTGATTATGATATACTCCCTGCATCTGAAACCAGCTTCCTTCACTTCCAGGTGCATTATGTCATCATCAGACATGTACAGTACAGTTAGTACCGTTGTACTGAGGCAGAGGAGAGAGATGTCAGTCAACTAGAGGGGGCGGACCTGAGCAGCAGTTAGCAGCAGCAGATAGTGAAGCCCATTGATGGAAAGCCCTTTCCTGCTTATTTGCGTAGGGATAAAATTTCTGATTTTTACAAAAATGGAGCAGCGGTCCTGAATAAGAAATACATTTTAAACTGTGCTGACATCCCTACAAGGTACAAGGATTACTTTATCTCAGATTTTATGCTGACAGACTCCCTTTAAGAGTGGACCAACCAAATGTATAAAGTCAACGGCCGGTCCGGAAGCAGTTAATATTGTTTCATAGAATTACCTTATTACCACAAATGATACATTTCTAACCACCTTATTGCTTTTTAATGGCATGTCTCTTTACTCTAGATTATCTACACATGCATCTTTCATGGAACTCTTTATTGTTGGCAAATGCAAAGTTTACTTCGGATCATGGGCATTATTAATATTGGCAGGCTGCCCATTTAGGAGCATGTTCTGTTTTGCTAATTTCCTGTAATTATACTTACATCCATCATTAACAAATACCATTGAAAACGTTTGGGAAACATTTACACATTCAGGTTTTTTAGTACTTTTTTTTTTAAGTTAAAACAAGTAGACTAAAAAATAGGAGGAGTAGCCCTTGTTCTTTATACTGTCTCTCCCAGATGATCAACATTTGTTTTAGCTTCAAAAACTGCAGGCAAAAACCTGAACATGTGAACGCACCTTTATAATTTTTTTTTTAAAGTGGAATGCATTTTAATTATTTTAAAAAATATACTGAAAAATATAATGGAGTGTCACATTTACAGCTACAACATATACAGTTTCTGGGATAGGTTATGTACCGATATGGATCAACCATAAACAAATTACCATACTTTACAAACTTTAACAGCACTGTACATGTATAGTGAAATTATTACTAAACATTTGCTCTTGTTACACAGTCAGGCTTTGTTCACATCATGTTTGTTGCCTCTGTCTGACTTATAGAGCAGGAAAAGCTTCCAAGATACACACCCAACATCCACCACCCATATATTCCCATGTTAACAAATAAATACTATAAAGAATAGTATATTTACTGATACCATAGTATGGAGTAGCAAAGTCGACTACATGACGCCATAGCTTTATTTTTTCATTATACTGAAAATTGAACAGAGGGAGTCCAAAAAGATGCTCTTTTGTCCTCCAATGGGTTAAAAGCACCCTATATACATGTTTAGGCTAGGTTAAAAAGTAGGAATCTACCACGGATTTTGGAGCGGATTCCGTCTCCGAATCCGTGGCAGATTCCGCCCCAAATCTGCATCCTATTGTTTTCAGATTGTTGCAGATTATTGATTCCACAGTTGATTAGCCACGGATTCCGCAGCTCGGGAGTCTCTGCTACTTAGGCCCATTCATCTGGGCCTAATCAGCAGAGGAAAGCCATAATGGAATGCCGATGCACGTCGCGGCAATCCCACGGATGAATTCAGCGGTGGAAAATGCAGTGCAATTTCATTTTTTGCCATGTGAACATATCCTTAGTATGTATGTTGGGGATTTTCCTGACATACACACTATGTGAACATACACACGTGGACAAAATTGTTGGTACCCCTCGTTTAATGAAAGAAAGACCCACAATGGTCACAGAAATAACTTGAATCTGACAAAAGTAATTTGCCAAACTACATGTTGACAAGCCACAAAGCTTCTGGGAGAATGTCCTATGGACAGATGAGACAAAAATCTAAATTTTTGGCAAGGCACATCAGCTCTATGTTCGCAGACGGAAAAATGATGCATATCTTGAAAAGATCACTGTCCCTACTGTGAAACATGGAGGAGGCTCTGTTATGTTCTGGGGCTGCTTTTCTGCATCTGGCACAGGGTGTCTTGAATCTGTGCAGGGTACAATGAAATCTTAAGACTATCAAGGGATTCTAGAGAGAAATGTGCTGCCCAGTGTCAGAAAACGTGGTCTCAGTTGCAGGTCATGGGTCTTGCAACAGGATAATGACCCAAAACACACAGCTAAAAACACCCAAGAATGGCTAAGAGGGAAACATTGGACTATTCTGAAGTGGCCTTCTATGAGCCCTGACCTAAATCCTATTGAGCATCTTTGGAAGGAGCTGAAACATGCCGTCTGGAAAAGGCACCCTTCAACCCCGAGACAACTGGAGCAGTTTGCTCATGAGGAGTGGCCAAAATACCTGTTGAGAGGTGGAGAAGTCTCATTGACAGTTACAGGAATCGTTTGATTGCAGGGATTGCCTCAGAAGGTTGTGCAACAAAATATTAAGTTAAGGGAACCATCATTTCTGTCCAGGCCTGTTTCATGAGTTTTTAAAAAATTCTGTTGAAGCATGGTTGAAAAGCAATGTCTGACTTTCATTTGTTCATTTTCATAGAATTTTTATATACAGTATTATTACTTTTGTCAGAATGAAGTTATTTCTGTGACCATTGTGGGTTTTTCTTTCATTAAACGAGGGGTACCAACAATTTTGTCCACGTGTGTATGAAATGTAATGTGAACATAATTTGCAAGATGAATTTAACTCATATACGGTGCTGCGGCAAAAGAGTTAGGCAGGTATGGAAAAATACTGCAAAGTAAGAATGCTTTCAGAAATAGAAGTGTTAATAGTTTTTGTCAATTAACAAAATGAAGTGAATGAAGAAAAGAGAAATCTAATCCCATCAATATTTGGTGTGACCTTTGCCTTCCATCAATTCTTCTCGGTACTTGCAGACAGTTTTTGAAGGAACTCGGCAGGGAGGTTGTTCCCGCCATCTTGGAGAACTAAGCACAGATCTTCTGTGGATCTAGGTTTACTCCAATCCTTCTGTCTCTTCATGTAGTCCCAGATAGACTGGATGAAGAGACTTACAGATAGTTCCTGTTTGGTACCTAATGTATAGCAGACCATGTAGAAAGGGTGAGTTCTATTAGACATTAAAAAAAAAAATTGGAGAATTTGGAAAATTACAAAATGTAAAATTCCGTATGTATTAGGACTTGAACCTTACACATATAAGTAGTATGACCCCATAGTAATTTATTGTTGACAAGTAAGGACATTTTAGGGGCACATCCTTAAATTATTCAATGTATGGAGAATTCAAGTCCCTATAAGCAAAGTCATAAATAAGAATACAACATGGTGACTCCAATATATGTGAATATTGCTCACAAGGTAGTCCAAGTAGATACAATAACATGACATGAGTGCTGTTAAAAGCATAGAAATTTTTATTATGCTACGCATTTATATTCTGACAATGGACTAGGAATTACTTTTTGGAGCAGAAGTCAGGTGACATCTCCTGATAAGAATAAGGTTCTTCTAGAAACTTCACAGAATGGATTTTGTTCTGAGTGAGAAAATACATTTTAAAGACTCTTTCTATAGACTCACTTAAGGTTTAACAACTTCTGGGATAGAGCATGAAAAAATTCTGCCCTATGGTTCATGCATATAGTACTGTATACAAAGCAGCACAGAGTCCCTATGAGTATGCATCCATATAATAAACTGGGTACATTATTAAAAAATTACTAAATTATCTAGTTTATTATTACCATGTTTCTCCAAAAATGAGCCCTACCCCAAAAATAAGCCCTAGCTTGATTTTGCAGGGTTTTTGAAGTAGGCTAAAATATAAGCCCTACTCCAAAAATAAGCCCTAGTTATAGTCAGCACCTCCAGCGCTAGGTTATGTCACATGACGTCACTGACATCACAGAGATCGAGAATAGGCAAACCGTAGCTCCCAACCATCATGGACAAGTGCCCTTCTAGCTCCTGCCATGGCAGTTCAAAATCTGCTCCACCCACTCCCAAGTACCGCTCGAGTCCCACCACCCAAGTCCGCCTTCCGAGTGTCGCCTCCTGGGTTCCACCTCCCGGCCCCTACTATGCTGTAGGCTTGGCTACCTATGTGACAAGACGTCAGGTGCCACCCTTGCTCGCTCCCACAGACACAGCCTCTCCACTACAGCACCTCTCTCTTAGCGTAAAAAAGAGCATAAAGGAAAGGAGATAGAGAGGTCACGGTGCGACTGCCACACAAAGTGTTTAGAGAGAGTGCCAGTAAGTTTTTTAAGACCCACTGACCATGCACCATCAATTATGAATGTAAATTAGGGTTGCTAATCCTAACTCTAACCATTTTACAAGATTCGTCTGGAGCAAATCAGAAAAAAATTCTGATTCGCTCTGGTGCCTGAAAAATAAGACCTACCTCAAAAATAAGCCCTAGCCCTTTTTTGGAGAAAAAAAAAATCCTGTCTTATTTTTGGAGTAACACGGTATATAGGGTGGCTAAGATAATGTCTAGGAACTGTGGCAATTTGGGGGGATTTAGCCTCACAGGCGGCAGCCTCCTGGACTCGACAGCAGTGTTCGGCGGTACTGGGTGCCGGAGAAGCAGCATTCAGACGGTTCTAATCCAAAGTAAAATGGCTTTTATTTCAGCTTACGTATGGAACAAAAAATAACAAACAGCCTGGCTCAGTTAGTCCTTTCAGGATCCCAGTCCTCTTGGGAAAGACCGCCCGTCCATCTCCGACTGGTTCCCCGTCTCCCTGCAGGTCTCCACAACACTCTCTCCTGCTGCAGACACTCCATCTGGAGTTGGTGCCCCCACCCATAGGTGTGGCTGAGGACCTTTTCAGGCCTGGCCCTGGGTCGCTCACTAGCGCCCTCTGGGTTCATACTCTCACAGCACACAGACAGGCTGAACCAGCATCCTCTGTTCCTGGGTCCCGGTTCTCAACATCACTGTAGGGGCCACAATTATCAATCATCTTGCAGAAATTTGCTCCTGTCTGAGGCAGAGACATACCATGATACTCCTGGGCCTCAATGCATGTACCAAGCCCTTTGACTATAATGTACCATTTATAGTACTTCTCATTTTGGAAAGAAGTAGCAGATCCACTGGTTGAAGGGGCCTCTTCATTGCTTTTATCCAGTAGCAGATCATAATAAAGCCATTTTGGGCAGCTGGCCAGGACCCAAAGCTTCTGGGAGACCCATGGCCGCCCAAATCTCTCACCAACTGTAGACCTCTTAGAAGTGGTCTGCAGTGATAATAGAATTTTGCACGTTCCTGTAAATACAACCATGGCTGCAACTAGTCTTCTCATATAAGATTTCTGATTCCTGCCCCAGATGATCAGTCCAGGGGGCGAGATCCAGCCCCCTATTGATCATATATTAAAGAGTTAATTTTCACCTTTATGACAGTGGAAAGCTTTTTATTACAAATCTTCTCACTCCAGTTCACCAGGAGGAAGGGTCATAAATTTATGAAACATAGTGCCAGTCATCAAAGGAAATGAGAAAGGAGATCAAAGAATTTGAGATTGACCAGTGGGGCCCCCTGGCTTCTGGATCTACTCACATCTGTGACCAATGTGACCCCTATAGTTGATAGTTGATGTATGAATGACCTGTCATCTAGGCCATTCTGACCTAGCTGTTTAGAGGTGTTAGGGGCGGTGGTTACGTGAGGGCACGCACACATGGCGAACGTTCACTGTTTTCACTCTTATATTGTGTTCACTTACATATAACATCATTACATTCACACACAGAAAGTTTCATTGTTATTTTTTTTGTCAATGAGTGAAATAGTGTGGCAGATTTTTGGTATTACAGTACACAGTGGAGACCTGGTGGCAATACCTACAATCAGTGCCTGCACTGATTTCCGGCGCTTCAGTCAAAGCTGACCGAGGTGCGATTTTCCCGAAGGCACATGATCACCGCCATGTTGGGGACAATTGCCAGCTCCTGGAGTAACATCTGGGGGTGGCAGTCTATTGCCATGACATGCCTATTGAAGGCTCCCAGGCTTGTCAGGCATACACTTGCATTACAGATTGCTCTATGTGCTAATACAAGTCCCAGTATTTTACAATGCATTGCAATGCATTGGCATCAATGATCAGACCCACTGGGGTTAAAAAATTTTTTTTTTTTTTAAAGAAATATATATATAAAAAAAAATAAATAAAATCACTACCCCTTTACCTAGATCATATATAAAAGTACTTAAATAAAGTGAAATACATACACATTAGACATCCCTGTGTCTGATGCTCCCAGTCTACACACTTGGAAAAAAAAATCGGGATAAAAATCGAAAGAGCCAAACTGCCATTTTTTTGCTGTTTCGCCTCCTATTAAAATTTGTATAAAAAGCAATCAAAGTAATAGGCATTCACCAAATTGGTATAAATAAAAAGTACATCTGGACCCACAAAAAAGATGCCCTATGCATCTCTGTACACAGAAATATAAAAAAAGAGTAAGAATTTTTATCTATTTTTTATGTTTTTAAAGCTGTTAAAATATAAAAAAAAAAACATATCTAAATTTGGTATAATTGTAATGGTACCAACCCATAGAATACAGGTGATATGTCATTTTGGCTACACAATGAACACCGTATAAACAAAGCCCATAAGAAAATGACGCAACACAGTTTTTTCCAAGTCCACCCCATTCTAAAATTTTTTACCAGTACATCATATGGAATATTAAATGGTACCAATACGGAGTACAATTTGTCCCACAAAAATGAATCCCTATGGCTGTGTGAATGGAAAAATAAAAAAAGCTATGGCTTTAGGAAGACGGGGAGACAAAAAAGAAAATCAAAAAATGGCTACAGTGGGAAGGGGTTAATTTTAATCTGTATAGACATTAGACCGGGGAGAAAATCTAAGCTTGTAAACTCAGCTATAGACCTGCCAGCGTGACAGTGGAGCACATTATATTACATTTTTCTCTTCTTATTTTACTGAAAACTATTTTAATTTGGTACAGAATTATATTTTAATAAGAATTGATTTCTCCTTCTGCCTTTTCACGACTTATTTAATTGACTCTGAATATTAGTAGCTCCTTTGTGTACTTTTATATTAAATTATCAGCTGACATTTTGATAGCATTTCCCCTTTTCAAATATATTAAGTGAATTTATACTGCTGGTATAACAAAGCTAGCATTTTAGACCAATTTCAACATTTATAACGAAAAAGTTTTATTCAGACGTACTGTAGATAAAATTGTATATATCTACATGGCTGTATGTTATAGGCGTAGCACATAGATATTAGTAGAGCTTTGTAACTAGATGCCAGCACAAAGCAAATATGCAAATGTCTTGTAACTTATTGCTATATGCAGGGGTGTAACAAGCAGCCAAGGGCCCCCCCCCCAAAACCTAAAAAGGGGGCCCCCCCCCCCCCCCCCCCCCAAAAAAAAAAAACACACACCCAAAAAGGGGTATGATTTGGTCTCTTTTACATACACAGATAACACACAGAGATTTTACAGTACATACAGTCATATGAAAAAGTTTGGGCACCCCTATAATCTTAATCATTTTAGTCTAAATATTTGGGTGTTTGCAACAGCCATTTCAATTTGATATATCTAATAACTGATGGACACAGTAATATTTCAGGACTGAAATGAGGTTTATTGTACTAACAGAAAATGTGCAATATGCATTAAACCAAAATTTGACCGGTGCAAAAATTTGGGTACCCTTATCATTTTATTGATTTGAATAGGCCTACCACTTTTTACTGACTTACGAAGCACAAAATTGGTCTTGTAACCTCACTGAGCTTGACTTCTAGCCAGGTGTATCCAATCATGAGAAAAGGTCTCTAAGGTGGCCAATTGCAAGTTGTTCTCCTATTTGGATCTCCTCTGAAGAGTGGATTATGGGGTCCTCAAAACCACTCTCAAATGATCTGAAAGCTAAGATTGTTCAACATAGTTGTTCAGGGGAAGACAAAAGGTGTATCAGAGATTTACCTGGTCTCTTTTACATACACAGATAACACACAGTGGCCCCCCCCCTCCCCCCCCCCCCCCCCCCCCCCCCCCCCCCCTCCCCTTTTCCCCCCAAAGATTTTACAGTACATGACTGTATAATGAACACAGTGATGTCACAGTACAGGAATAATGCAAACAGTGATGTCACACATACAGATTTTTCAGTATGGATATTTAAAATAGTGATGTCACAGTACAAGAATAATGCCCACAGTGATGTCACAATATACCAGCCTAATGTACAGAGTGATGTTACAGTACATGGATATTCTACACAGTGATATCATAGTTCAGGAATAATGCACACAGTGATGTTGCTGGTCAGGTATAATACACACTGTGATGTCACAGTACAGGGATAATAAACACAGTAATATCACAGCACAGGGATTATGGGCACTGTGATGTTGCAGTACAGGGATAATGCATACAGTGATGTCACAGTACATGAATTGAGCACACAGTGATGTCACTGTACAGGGATAAAGTACACAGTAATGTCACAGCACAGAAATAATGCACATGGTGATGTCACAGTACAGGGATACTATTATTAATAGCACAAGGATCATGTACACACAAAAAGATCACACAGCATATGAAGAAAGTAATTATAATGATGTCACATGCAGGCATTATGATGTAATAGCAGTGCTTTCAGTTATACAATTTCCCCTTCTATCACCCATAGTTATCACTAATTATACTCTCGATCTTGGTGTAAATGGCCCCCTTATTTATTGGACCCCTTGCTACCCTGGTAGTTATGCCATGGCTGGGTGTATAGTAACTTAGAACCTGATAACCTGATTTGATTTCACATTTACTTTGCTCATGTTTCCCACAAGACATCCTGACTAGCGCATGAACATGTAACATTTAATGGACAATAGTAAGGCTGTGATCTGGTTGACGTACTCCAGTGCTTTTACCATGGCTTGGGCGCAAACCAATGTCACCATTAGAGGTCTTAAATACCTTTTGAAACGTGAATTCCAAGTCTAAAATACATATACTATCTCTCCAAGACTCCTAAGAAGAAAAAGTCGTGAAAACCGTGATACAATCTTGATATGTGAACATAGTCTCATCGATTTTAGTAAAGGAACCTATTGATGGTTATAGCCCCGAAAACATGGTAATTAATGTTACTGACAACCTGTCTGTGCACAGGAATGGACTGAATAATGAAGGATAACTGCAGGACCAGAAGACAACATTCACGTAAGTAGATAAATGAGCTCATTAAAGGAAAGCTCTCTGCTACATTCAAGTCGTCATTTCTTCTTTCAAGTGCCAAACTGATCACAAGCTTTATATCAGGAACCAATCACTAAATAATAGAGGTAAAATTCTAAAATAGTGATAACTATGATGGAATTAAAAAAATATTTCCTAATGGAGTCATATCAGACTCATATTATAGAATTGAAGAATATTTTTTTCCTTTATTAATTTTTTTTTTCTTTTAGATTTTGCTTATTTTTGTAGTCAGTTTCCCAACCGGTTTGACACATTATGTCAAACAAAATCAAACAAGACTTTCTGCCTCAATTATACCTATACAGTAGGTGTTTCATAGGTATAATTGACATGCTGCGATTTCCAAAAACGCAACGGTTTTGGAAATCGCAGCATTGCCGCTGCACATATTTTTCTGCAATGTGTGGATTGGATTTGCTAGAATCCCATCCTCTTTGCAGGGACTGTAAAATGTTTCGTTTTTTGCTGTGGCATTTATGCCGCGGTTTACTCCACGTGGGGTCCTGGCCTAAAACAGCACTGACTTGTCAAGGCATGGACTCCACAAAACCTCTGAAGCTGACAACAGGATGTTAGCAGCCTATAAGGTATGGCTTGGAGCTTCCATGGATGGAATATGCATCAATTAGCCTTGGGAGCCCATGACCCTGTCAAAGGCTCCCCTGATGTCCGCCTATGAACCACTTTTATTAGATACTAACTACGGCATTCACAGACTCATCTAGATATTTTACCTTGTCAAATTCTTACTCTTTACCATTATTCTTGCATCCAACATATCGACTTCAAAGACAAACTGTTCACTTGCTTCTTAGTATATCCTTCCCCTTGACTTGCAGCCATTGTCACAAGATGATCAATCTTATTCACTTTACCTGCCAGTAGTTTTAAGAGGTTGTCCAATTAGTTTTTATTGATAACGTATCCTTAGGATAGATCATCAATAAGAGATCAGTGATGGTCCAACACCCCAGGCCCTCGCCAATAAACTGTTTCAAAGGGTTGTGGTACTCAAGTTGTAAAATACAAGTTTCACTGTAACATAGAGTCTACTGTATGTATAGAAAGGTCATGAAGAAACATTTATGTGTGGCATGTCATTCTTTACAGATCTAATGATGTTATGAAATGCTGAGTAGTTATAAAATGATAACATTACATCACATCACAATAGCTAAGTTACAACTATGTTCATTTAAGGAATGAGCCAGAAGCTATTGAATGACCATGCTTATGCTTGACAATAAGAGGAATAAGGTATGATAAAAATAAGATTTTTCAACCTTTAACCACTTCCCAACATCTGCCGTAATAGTATGGCAGAATCAGGTATTTAAATATGGAGGCCGCTCAGGAGCTGAGCACTCACCATAGCCACCGGATCTCTGCTGTATTATACACTGATTCCTCTGACAGTACAGTGCTATGGACGAGCACAGTCAGGGAGGGCATTCCTCACAGCGCAGCTAGACTGTCAGGAACGCCCTTCTGACAGTGAAATTTAGACGCGTGATATCTCCAGCCCCGGGGCATATAACGGGAAAGCCGACAGTGTGCTGAATTCAGCGTGCTGTGAGCTTCTAGTGGTATGTAAAACCGCATATACATGAGGACATGAAAGGTCCTCTTTAAGACCCCCGGCTATTTTGCCGGCATCGCCTGGGCACCGCCATTTTACTGGGAATCGCCAGCACCTGGAGTGAGATTCAGGGCCGGTGTCCCAGGCTCCCAGGCTTGTTTAGTATTAGTTTGCATGGCAGGCTTTTTTATGCAGCCTATCATACAAATGCCGATATTTTGCAGTGCATTAGCATTGTAATGCATTGCATTAGTGATCAGACCCTCTGGGGTTCAAGACTCCTAGGGGGTCTAATAAATGCAATTAAAAAAAAAATGTAAAAAAAATAAAAAAGTATTAAAAGTTCAAATCACCCCCTATCGCTAGAATACATATAAAAGTTAAAAATTACCATGAAACACATACACATTAGTAACCCTGTCTCCAAAAGTGTCCTGTCTACAAACTTGCTACAAAGTACTGAATCGCCGTTTTTTCATTGTTTCGCCTCTGATAAAAATTTGAATAAAAAATTATCAAAGCAATAGACATCCCCCAAAATTGTATTTTGTCCCCGCAAAAGAACAGACGACCGATGCATCCTCATACATCGAAATATAAAACAGTTCCTGGTGTCAGAATATGGTGTCTTTTAGAAAAAAAAATTTTTTGCAGTTTTTAATTTTTGTTAGAGGATTAATATATAAATAAAACTACATACATTTGGTATTCCCGGGAATTGTACCAAAACATAGAATACAGGTGACATCTCATTTTGACTGCAGAGTGAACGCTGTAAAAACAAAGCCCATAAGAAAGTCGCACAAATGCACTTTTTCTTCAAATCCACCACATTCTCAATTTTTTTACATTTCAAGGTCCTGGAGTGGCCTAGCCAGTCTCCAGATCTCAACCCCATAGAAAACCTTTGGAGGGAGTTGAAAGTCCGTGTTGCCCAGCGACAGCCCCAAAACATCCCTGTTCTAGAGGAGATCTGCATGGAGGAATGGGCCAACATACCAGCAACAGTGTGCGCCAACCTTGTGAAGACTTACAGAAAACTTCTGACCTCTGTCATTGCCAACAAAGGATATATAACAAAGTATTGAGATGAACTTTTGTTATTGACCAAATACTTATTTTCCACCATAATTTGCGAATAAATTCTTTAAAAATCAGACAATGTGATTTTCTAGATATGTTTTCTCATTTTGTCTCTCATAGTTGAGGTCTACCTATGATGACAATTACAGGCCGGCCTCATCTTTTTAAGTGGGAGAACTTGCACAATTGGTGGCTGACTACTTTTTTTCCCCACTGTATAGTCTTGAATAAAGAGGGCAATAGAAATGTACATAGACGTTCTATGAATATACCAAAAATATCAATGATGGAAATACTTCTTTAATGAAACCTGTTTCTCTTTTATAACAAATAGAAATAAGATCTAGAGACGGATATTTTTTGGGTTGCATTATAGTATTGAAACATTAATTTAGGTTTAGCCCTATGATGTTCCTCTACCTAACCTCTGCCATCCCTCTGTGTTCTTGCTGGAACTTAAGTTTTTCAAAATGAGGATATCAATGGTCAACTCAACAAAAGCCGAGTATGTAAACCAGGTATGTCAATGGAAAAAGTTATTTAATACATGTAAATGTTGTAGTGTTATATTGATATACAGGATGTGTTCTTCTCCATCAAGAACTACATGTATAATTCTGCCAGTCTCCTGTAAGCAGCACGTCTAGCCTTATGTTGGATGATGTCCTTTGCAGCTCCACCTCCATATGGTGTCATACATTATACAAGTTACCATATCAAATCATTAATAAGTATAAGTCATACACAGTATGGTGTCTGTGTAGTGCCATACATTAGTTACATAAGGATACGTTCACATGTGCGTCGGAATATCCGTTGGAGACTCTGTTGCAATGTTCGTCTGAAATCGTCGGACGAAAAAGTCATGCACTGAGGACTTATTCCTCTGCCGGTTTCACTTTTAAAACAACCGACACCCGACAGACCCCATTGTGGTCAATGGGTGTACCGAGTTCTGTGTGTAACCGCTATTACAGTGTTCCACCTGCTTGTTGTTCTGGTCCTCTAACAAACCAGAACAACAGATATGCCAGATTCACACAAGCGTCAGCCTAACACTGTTATACAATTACAATATAAAATACTATACAGTGACACCACCACTACTTAATAAATAATATAATGCCTAGGTAGTGCCATACCATACAGTGCCATACAAAATAAATACCAACAAAACTATAAAATAATGAAATATACTATACAAATAATAATAACATACAGTGAACAAGTCTCCAGGCAATTTCTGCCAAAGAGCAGTGCATTGTTGGAG
This sequence comes from Leptodactylus fallax, assembly GCA_947044405.1. Classification (NCBI taxonomy): domain Eukaryota; kingdom Metazoa; phylum Chordata; class Amphibia; order Anura; family Leptodactylidae; genus Leptodactylus; species Leptodactylus fallax. The sequence continues at coordinate 2,376,926 of CAMRHE010000270.1, forward strand.
CAGAGATGAAACGCAGAGCTCAGTTACGTGACATGAAGATAAGCAAATGTAAAATACATGAGAAAACAATGTGAATAATGTAAAACTGGTACAAAATTCTCTACAAAACTGTAAACTGCAATGCTAAATTTTAGCAAAGTGAATAAATGTTTACTGATTTAAGAAAAACTTGTCACCCCTTCTGCTTTAGTAAATTCTTTAAATCCCTATTAAATAACAATTCTGCATCATCTTTTCTTAGGATGCAATTATTTACTAAAACTAAAAAATAATCTATTAAAAATATATTATGTTCTGTGATTTATTAATACATATATATATATATATATATATATATATATATATATACTAGTATATATATATATATATATATATATATATATACAGTACAGACCAAAAGTTTGGACACACCTTCTCATTCCAAGAGTTTTCTGTATTTTCATGACTATAAAAATTGCAGATTCACACTGAAGGCATCAAAACTATGAATTAACACATGTGGAATTATATACTTAACAAAAAAGTGTGAAACAACTGAAAATATGTCTTATATTCTAGGTTCTTCAAAGTAGCCACCTTTTGCTTTGATTACTGCTTTGCACACTCTTGGCATTCTCTTGATGAGCTTCAAGAGGTAGTCACCTGAAATGGTCTTCCAACAGTCTTGAAGGAGTTCCCAGAGATGCTTAGCACTTGTTGGCCCTTTTGCCTTCACTCTGCGGTCCAGGTCATCTGGCGTAGCACCCCATCACTCTCCTTCTTGGTCAAATAGCCCTTACACAGTCTGGAGGTGTGTTTGGGGTCATTGTCCTGTTGAAAAATAAATGATGGTCCAACTAAACGCAAACCGGATGGAATAGCATGCCGCTGCAAGATGCTGTGGTAACCATGCTGGTTCAGTATTCCTTCAATTTTGAATAAATCCCCAACAGTGTCACCAGCAAAGCACCCCCACACCATCACACCTCCTCCTCCATGCTTCACGGTGGGAACCAGGCATGTAGAGTCCATTCGTTCACCTTTTCTGCGTCGCACAAATACATGGTGGTTGGAACCAGAGTTCTCAAATTTGGACTCATCAGACCAAAGCACAGATTTCCACAGGTCTAATGTCCATTCCTTGTGTTCTTTAGCCCAAACAAGTCTCTTCTGCTTGTTGCCTGTCCTTAGCAGTGGTTTCCTAGCAGCTATTTTACCATGAAGGCCTGCTGCACACAGTCTCCTGTTAACAGTTGTTGTAGAGATGTGTCTACTGCTAGAACTCTGTGTGGCATTGACCTGGTCTCTAATCTGAGCTGCTGTTAACCTGCGATTTCTGAGGCTGGTGACTTGGATGAACTTATCCTCCGCAGCAGAGGTGACTCTTGGTCTTCCTTTCCTGGGGCGGTCCTCATGTGAGCTAGTTTCTTTGTAGCGCTTGATGGTTTTGGCCACTGCACTTGGGGACACTTTCAAAGTTTTCCCAATTTTTCGGACTGACTGACCTTCATTTCTTAAAGTAATGATGGCCACTCGTTTTTCTTTACTTAGCTGTTTTTTTCTTGCCATAATACAAATTTTAACACTCCATTCAGTAGGACTATCAGCTGTGTATCCACCTGACTTCTGAACAACACAACTGATGGTCCCAACCCCATTTATAAGGCAAGAAATCCCACTTATTAAACCTGACAGGGCACACCTGTAGAGTGAAAACCATTTCAGGTGACTACCTCTTGAAGCTCATCAAGAGAATGCCAAGAGTGTGCAAAGCAGTAATCAAAGCAAAAGGTGGCTACTTTGAAGAACCTAGAATATAAGACATATTTTCAGTTGTTTCACACTTTTTTGTTAAGTATATAATTCCACATGTGTTAATTCATAGTTTTGATACCTTCAGTATGAATCTACAATTTTTATAGTCATGAAAATACAGAAAACTCTTGGAATGAGAAGGTGTGTCCAAACTTTTGGTCTGTACTGTATATATATACACGCACACACATGTGGACAAAATTGTTGGTACCCCTCGTTTAATGAAAGAAAAACCCACAATGGTCACAGAAATAACTTGAATCTGACAAAAGTAATAATATATAAAAATTCTATGAAAATGAACAAATGAAAGTCAGACATTGCTTTCCAACCATGCTTCAATAGAATTTTTAAAAAAAGAAAACTCATGAAACAGGCCTGGACAGAAATGATGGTACCTTAAGTTAATATTCTGTTGCACAACCTTTTGAGGCAATCACTGCAATCAAACGATTCCTGTAACTGTCAATGAGACTTCGGCACCTCTCAGCAGGTATTTTGGCCACTCCTCATGAGCAAACTGCTCCAGTTTTCTCGGGTTTGTAGGGTGTTTTTTCCAGACGGCATGTTTCAGCTCCTTCCAAAGATTCTCAATAGGATTTAGGTCAGGGCTCATAGAAGGCCACTTCAGAATAGTCCAATGTTTGTTTCCCTCTTAGCCATTCTTGGGTGTTTTTAGCTGTGTGTTTTGGGTCATTATCCTGTTGCAAGACCCATGATCTGCGACTGAGACCAAGCTTTCTGACACTGGGCAGCACATTTCTCTCTAGAATCCCTTGATAGTCTTGAGATTTCATTATACCCTGCACAGATTCAAGACTCCCTGTGCCAGATGCAGCAAAGCAGCCCCAGAACATAACAGAGCCTCCTCCATGTTTCACAGTAGGGACAGTGTTCTTTTCAAGATATGCTTCATTTTTCCATCTGTGAACATAGAGCTGATGTGCCTTGCCAAAAATTTCGATTTTTGTCTCATCTGTCCATAGGACATTCTCCCAGAAGCTTTGTGGCTTGTCAACATGTAGTTTGGCAAATTCCAGTCTGGCTTTTTTATGATTTGCTTTCAACAATGGTGTCCTCCTTGGTCGTCTCCCATGAAGTCCACTTTGGCTCAAACAACAACAGATGGTGCGATCTGACACTGATGTTCCTTGAGCTTGAAGTTCACCTTTAATCTCTTTAGAAGTTTTTCTGGGCTCTTTTGTTACCATTCATATTATCCTTCTCTTTGATTTGGCATCAATTTTCCTCCTGCGGCCATGTCCAGGGAGCTTGGATACAGTCCCATGGATCTTAAATTTTTGAATAATATGTGCAACTGTAGTCACAGGAACATCAAGCTGCTTGGAGATGGTCTTATAACCTTTACCTTTAACATGCTTGTCTATAATTTTCTTTCTAAGCTCCTGAGACAACTCTTTCCTTCGCTTCCTCTGGTCCATGTTGAGTGTGGTACTCACCATGTCACCAAACAGCACAGTGAGTATCTGTAGCCCTATATACAGGCCCACTGACTGGTTACAAGACTGTAGACACCTGTGATGCTAATTAGTGGACACACCTTGATTTAACATGTCCCTTTGGTCACATTATTTTCAGGGGAATCATCATTTCTGTCCAGGCCTGTTTCATGTGTTTTCTTTTTTAAAAAATTCTGTTGAAGCCTGGTTGAAAAGCAATGTCTGACTTTCATTTGTTCATTTTCATAGAATTTTTATATATTATTACTTTTGTCAGATTCAAGTTATTTCTGTGACCATTGTGGGTTTTTCTTTCATTAAACGAGGGGTACCAACAATTTTGTCCACGTGTGTATATCTTATGTGTATGTTATGTTTATATTTATGCTCCTTGTTTTTCCCAAGCATGGAAGAATTAAGGGTATCATGGACCCTGGGCTATTCAGAAAGTCCCCCCCCCCATCCACACAAATATCATTGTCTTCCACAGAGTTGTGGCTTTCCATTGTGGGTTTACTTGCTGATTAGCCCCAGAATGAGTGAACTCAAGGGCACCCCCGATGGATACAGGCACACTCCCACTGCCATTCACTTCAATGGGGAGTGCTGGAGATAGCCAAAGTACAGCACTAGGCTATCTCTAGGGCTGCCATTGAAATGAATGGGAGCCAGGCTTTGCCTATGTACACAACGGCTACATTCACAAGAAGGAATAAAACATCCCCAGTTCTCAGTATTGGTCTCACCAGTCAGACCCCCACCAATCAACAATTGGCCTGATAATAAATATATTTCATGGTATAACCCTTTAATGGCTATGGAGATGCAGGATGGACCTTTTCTTTTTTTTTTGTCTTTTCCTGGCAATTCAAGATAGTGTTGAACAAAATGATGATCTTCTTTCTATGTAAAAATACTTTAACTATTTCTTTGCAAATTTATAAAATTATTTTGATTTATTGTGCAAATAGCAAACACAGAAAAAATTGCCAAATTACCATAAATCCTTATTTTACCAAAACAAATCTTCAATTCAGAATCTTCAATTGTACTTCACAACATTGTCTCTTATTTTCTATCATCCCATTATCATTTCAGCTAAAATATTTGCAGAAAACCCAACTCTAAAGCTAATGGTTTAATGTACTATATAACCAACAGGATATGTGTGGGCAGAGTGCCAACAACTCACTTTGCCTCGGTTATGGTACTTAGATACAGGGCTGTGGTAGAAAACTGAATACATATGCCCCGGTTGAAGAGCGCCTTGCTATACCACAGGATATATAAGATTCTACTAGTCATTACAGTGACTGATTCTCTTTATTACTGTCATTTCCTAAAGACTAGAAAGATAGTTCTAAGAATGCAAATTCAGGCCTGTTACCATTGCAAAGACAAAAGTCTGATAACAAATCTCCTAACTCCTCTGATCTGTATCTTCTCTTGTCCTAAAACATTATCTCTTTCTGTCTGTCTCTGCACTGATCTGATTGCTTTAATCTGATAAGTAATAGAGAAAAAAACACTATGTGGGCTACATCATATTTTTTTTTTTTTATTATACATGTTAAAAAAAAAATAAAAGAGCACATACACTACTAGGCTATTAAAAGGGAGACTATCATCTGTAAACCACTGCTATAGTGCTGTACAAGCTCTTACCATACCTTTGAAATATAGATGGGATGTGTGTAAAAAGATGTTTTAGCCAATATGCAGATGAGGTCCATGGAGCACAGGGTGCGTTGTCTTCAGTCCCCGAGCACAGCTGTGTCATCAGTAAACACACCTTTCCTGGCTTCTAGTTCGGCCACTTGACATCGCTGAGTGCTGCGCAGAAACCCTGCGCATGCGCAGTATGTTGTATGAGCTGTATAATGCTGCACTTTCACTGCCCATTGAGTCAAACAAGAAGCCAGGATGGGCCTCTTTAGTGATGATGTGGCTGTGCTCAGAGATTGAAGACGATGCTCCCTGGACCTCATTTGCATGTTGGTTAAAACAAATTTTTACACGCATCCCAGGGGCCTATCTATGTCTCACAGGTACGGTTTGACTTGTATTAAGGGCTTCTACAGCACTATAGCAGTGGTTCACAGTGGCTGGGGAGGTGAAAGACTCCCTTTAAGCTTTGTTTGCATCATATTTGTGAACTACTGTAATCATATATGCCAGGAAAGCGTCTGGCAAGGAAAGTGGAAGAAAAGATGTTGAGCCCCGTATGGTACCTAGACCAGCATGTCACTGCAAACTCTGGAGTCTCTACAGCTTTATAAATCTGACTTATCTTCCATTTAGCGAAATGCAGCCAAAAAAAATCACAGCAGAAAAAAATGCAGTGAAATGTATTTCTTTCACAGCATTTTTTATTATTTATTATTTTATTGAGTTTTTGTTGTGGTTTACTCTGTGTTTTTTCTTCCCCTATTAAATATATAGGGAAAACGCTCCCAATTCAGCAGCTAAAATTAGCATGTTGTGTTTTTCAAAACGTAGCTTTTCCACAGCTTTTTTCTCCGCAATGTGTGGATGAGAGTAATCAGAATCTCATTCATTTTGCTGGAATTTTAAAATGCAGCGATTTTTTTTTTTCTACTGCTTTTCCGGAGCAGCCAAAGGCTAAGGTTGGGGCCCCATGTTGCGAAAATGATGCGTTATACTGTACCTGCAAAGTGGATGGTATTCTGGCTAATCCCATCCACACATTGCAGAAAAAAATCTTCACCGGAAATACTGCATTTTCAAAAATGCCCACATTCCGAAAATCGCAGCATGTCAATTATACGCTGATGGCCGTATCGGTGTAAAAGGGGCACAAAGTCTGCAGAGGAAAAGGTATGGAAAATATAAAGGAAGCTCTTATACATTTTCCTTCTGTTAAATACACTCATGATTTTGTCTCAAAAAACCGCAGCAAAATCTGCAACAAAAAATGCTGCGTTTCCGCAACGTGGGGCCTTAGTCTTAAAGTTAGAATTTGACTTTGAAACTAAAATAGAGCACTACAGTATATTAAAGGGAGTCTATTGCCCCTGCCAGACATATTCAACTGCCATAAGTGTAGCTACAGACAGGGATACAGTAATTCTTCCAAATTGTACCTAGATGTGCACCACTCTATATAAGCATGAATAATACTAAAGAAAAGGGACAAGAGGGAAAGTAGGGACAGAAGGAATTAGAATAAACTAAAACTTAACTTTTATTAGACTCATAAAATGAGCACAAAAAGAGACGATAAAATTTGGTCATAAACGATATTTGGCATGGACTCTCTGTATTGGGGTGTAGCTGTCCCCTATATAAATAATTCACCGTAATGGAAAGAAAAAGAGGGATCAACTAAATAGTATATTTATGGGTAACTGATACATTCGATTGTGCCAAAAGTACTACAGTGAGCTGACAAGTACACGTGTTCCCGCCTGCTACAAACAATTCCCAATATAAAATAATGTCTGTATTTATAGGACCATTATATTGACCAGTTTATATGTAAGAGTTATTGGTCAATTGTACATTTATAGTGTCCATTTAAACTGCTCATTAACTCTGCCAAGAAGAGCAAATCTATCCTATAATGATGTGCCTGCTTAACCCTTTAGTAACTGGCCTGTCTTACACCTTAATGACCAATCCATTTTTTTTTCCATTTTTCTGTAGTCACATATCAGGAGCCATAACTTTTTCATTATTCTGTCAATATAACTGTATGAGAGCTTGTTTAATTCTCTACTTAAAAAATGTTTGCATTGCCATTTCCTTAAACCCGCTTTATTTTTGCGGGAAGATACCGTAACACTTTTTAGAACATTTTTTCAGTGGGTGACAGGCAAAACAAATTAGAAATTCTTCATCTTTTTAGTTTTATTTTTTTTACACCATTAACCATGTAGGGAAAATAAGATTACAGTTGTATTGCTTGGGTCATTACAGATGCAGTTTAATGCTTAAAGGGGTTGTCCACTTTCAGACCAATATTGAGCAACAAATGTTATTGTTTGTACAATAAAAAGTTGTACAATTTTCCAATATACGTTCTATATCAATTCCTCACGGTTTTCTAGATCTCTGCTTGCTGTTAATAATTCTGCTTAGTTCTAGTGGATAAAAGTCTGACCATGGTCATGTGATATGCAGTCCATGGTCTTGTGATGGACACAGGTGCGCAGATCGTTAGCAGACAGAGGAATTGATACAGAACGTATATTGGAAAATTGTACAACTTTTTATTATACAAACCATAACATTGGTCTCTCAATATTGGTCTGAAAGTGGACAACCCCTTTAACATGTCTATAATTTTTTCATTTTTGATTTTTTTTTTTTTTTTTTTTTTTTACAAAACATTTTGGGATGGGGGAATTAATGTTTTGTTATATTTTAACTTGTTTCTTTTTTTAAGTAAAATTTTATTTTTAAAAAAATGTCTTAGTCTCACTAGGGGACCTGAACTTTTGATTGCTTACATGATACATTACATACTGCTTATGCAGATGCCTAAACCACCTTTCCTCCACCTGTAAAAATGTCTCATTGTCCTTTGTACACTTTGTGCCAGTTCTTTACACCAGCCACACATACTGTATATTGTACATGTATTTCTGTGTTGGACTCCTTTTGATATCTCAGTGCAGATCAGGACCAAAACCACAATCATCCAAATCCAAGTAGGTATGGAATGTGGAAAAGAATCGCGCTTACCCAGGAGTCTTCAGAACAATCCTTTATAGGAACCAGGACACACAACGCGTTTCGAAGCGTCAACTTGCTCCTTTGATTAGCAGTCTCATTCTGTAATCCTTTGCAGGCTGTATGGAACAAATATTTGGCGCACGCTGTTCATAAATATGTCGTAAATGCCAGGCACCATCAATTTTGGTGCAAAAGTAGACAAAAAAGTGTCGGACTTCTATTATATCCTTTAAAAATATGCCCTGCTACAAAAAAGGGCAGCGAAGTCACTGACATTTTGGTCTTGATCTGCATTGTGATGTACACGTCCTTGTGACAGAATTCCAGCGGCTGCCCATTCTGGTTGTCTACCCTTGATGTCTACATACTTATGATTCTGCACTACAGGGAGTTGTGACTTTTTCACAACCCCATAAGGTGAGCAGTACACTTTACCATCACATTTGTTCTACCCAATTGACGGTATTACACTATTGGTTGCGCGGTGTTGTCTTTTTTGTTTCTTTCCTTTTGATATCTGTCACTATCAGACATCCAAGATGGGTTTCTTGTCGATGGAAAAAAAGGCACTCCATGGTACGGTGGAAGAGCAGGGTATGGAGAACGTATACTAAAAATAACTTGGTGTTGATTCTTCCTGGGAGATGTGGTACACGAGTGGACGCAGATCATTACAAAGTGCAGTATTGATGCATTTTGTACTGGTGGCATAAAATCTCTATGTTTGATTCTTTCTATCCTTCCGTATGTGGAGCGGTGAAGTCTATAATATTATTTTGCTTGAAAGGACATTGTTGACTCCTGTCTCTTTTACGGCGTCACCTGCTAAATGTCCATTGATTTTCATATTGTCCAACATTGTTCATATAGTTTATAGGCTTAAACACATGGTGCAGTTAACTCTTTCCTACTAAAGATGAAAAAAAGCCTTTAACAATGGCGACTCAAGATATGACTCTCAGCAGTTGAATTTAACAACAGATAACAGCAGCCTTTCTAAATCATTGCAATAACTGAACTGTACTGAACCCACTCCGAACAGAGTCCATAACAATAACAATAGCTTTGATGATAGCTGGCACTGAGCTATAATGGAACCATTCTTAGCAATGTCCTTAACACTCCACAGCATTGGTTTGGGAACATTGCGATCTTTACTTCTTTTCCGATCAGACCTTCTTTTTAGTTTGTATGGTCTGCTTAACTGTAGGGATTCTATCCTGAAACACACACGTTGGTATGATGTAGGCAAATGGAAAAGTATTTATCGATGCAATGTATAGCTACTAATAGGTAAATTATGTATGCATGAAATCAGAGTGTATCCATCCACCATAATATAGAAAAAAGTATAGAAAGATTCTGGATCGAGCAGTGGTAACGTTTCGGTCAATCCATGGACCTTTTTTCATGAAATAATTTTGCTTACATAAAAAGTAAACAATCCATCATACACAAATACAATAAACTATATATATCAAATCACAATGTTTACCAACTTCAACATCACGAGGAGGCTAAAAAGAGGTGAGGGAAGGTGAGTATAAATGTTTTTGTTTTCTTCACCTCTCCTGGGCCTCCACCTATTATACTCTGAGGTCTGAACAGACCCCAGAGTATTATAATAATTTCACTTCTGTTTCGTACCGAACTTGTTCGACCTGAAACAAATCAGGGACCCGAGCCACCTGAACCTGAAATAAAAACAAATCTTGGGAGGTTCGCCCATTTCTACACATAAAATCTCCTGTTCACTGTGGATCCAGCTGTCCAGGACCTTATCCAATAACCATGTTCCAAAACGTATGTGACAACTTTATACCCATTGATGTTATGTTAATTATACTAATCCGACCTTATCTTTGTCCATACAATGTATATCCACACCTACAATGTATTTATACCTCATCCTTTCCTCCATTAAAGTTGCGAATCCACTTAACACACCATGATGTGTGTGGACTTAATTCTCTGAGCCGACACATATACCAATTGTACTAATTTGAACTTCAATACAGTGATACTTGGAGCAAATTGCGCTCACACTATATTCTGTAGATTTTAATGCTGTGCATATTGGATTATATATGGAATATGAAAATGAATATATTTCTGTCTTTTCACAGATTACAAGTAAATTAGAATAGAATGTTGTGCAATTGTTGGAAGATACTGTCAGCTATTTTCAGCCTATTATTTCGTACCTTTCACGGAACCTGTATGGTATTTCTAGTATCATCCGAGATAAATTGTCCAAAGAAGTGTGTGACACTAAAGTTGGCAGAAAAAGGAGAATGGAAATGGTAAAGATTCCATTAGATACTTAAAGGAAGTGTGTCACCAGAACCCAGCATATCAACCCAACCCCAAAGATAGATTAGATACAGAGTTTTCCCCCTTGTGAATCGGTGCCTCCATTCCCGAAATATTGCTGTTTTCATCATTATGCAAATAATCTATTAGGAGCAATGAGGGTATTGTCATTGCTTCCAAGAGGTAAGTAGCTCCCAAGAGATAAGAGGTTGCTTCAAAGAGGTAATTTGCATATCGAAATTGATTCAGGTGACCCTAACCTATCTATCAAGTCCTGGGTTGATATGCTAGGTTCTAGTGACAGACTCTTTTTAAGGCTAGGGCTAAATAGTTTTATGGGTTTTTTTTGTATTTTTTTTAGGTAAAGTAAAGGTAAACTGCTAAGCAGAAAAGTTGAAAAGCTGCATCTTTGGTGTTATCAGAAGTTGCAGAAACATGGTACATTAACCCACAAGTACAGTACTAAAAGTTAGACATTGTAAATTTAGGCTGCAGAAATGACTAGTCGCACAACCGACATGGCCTGAGCAGCCAATCATTGGCTACAACTGTAATGTGTCTATATTACTGATATCGTGGATAGTTATTGGTAGTCATGGTCTCTTGTTGAGATGACACAATGTGAATGATGAAAACCTCAGCAGAATACATCGGTGCTATATAAGTAAATAAATACAGTATGTCATAGCTGTAGAGATTATTGGGATGCCGGGAAAGAGATAATTTAAAGGTACTCGTAAGGTATATAGTACATTTTATTCCTTAAGACTAGGTTAACATCTGTGCTCGATCACTGTTCAGGGATTCCGTCCCCCATTCCACTTGAAAACGGTCCCTAAGAGCAGAAACCCCAATGCAGGTGTGAACCTAGCTTAAGCTATATTTATTTATTGTAGAGGTTTGTGGGAATATGGCTATAAGGAACCCCCTGTAATCCATGCTTATTCTCCATGAAAGTGGAACCCTGCTTTATGCATAGAAATGTCAGATACTGCTTTTACATTCATTTATATTCTTTTTATGAGACTGGATTGTAACGCACTTAAAGTGGAGTGACAAAATGAAGTGGTAATCCCACAGTACATTCATATAAGTGGGAGCGACAGAGATAATGAGTGCTATACTGCAGCTGTTTCTGCCTCTCTCTCTTATATGAATGGAGCACTTCCACTAAAATTTATATAACTACCCAGCCACTGCGTGACCACCACTCTATTCAGAATTGAGGACATGATCGGTAGGGGCCTGAGCAGTTGAACCCCACTGATCTGCACTAATCTAAAGACCCCTTTAAGTGCACCCTGGAAAACCAGTGATGCTTGTGATGTTGTTATAAGTATTCTGTATGTTCTTTGCTGCTTATTAATTTTGCTTTGTCTGCCTAGCAACAGTGAGGTAGTAAGGGAGGAGGAGCTGAGCTAGGAGGAAAGATGCTAGACAGGAAGCCTTGAAGGGAGCATGGAATAAAGAGTTCTGATCCATAAAAGTCATTATCGCATAGTGGACTTATTCCATCCTCACTACAATTCTATTAGCACATTGTTAATATCTTGTAACATTTATATAATGTCTTGTTCTCTATGTTTGAGGTTTTCTCCAGTGGTGTTTTTGTATTTATGTGTTGTTATTTCATGTGTTTTTGTAATGGAACTGGAATATCTAAGGCACAGAATGAATAAATGTTATCAGACTCCGGGAAGCAAGACAAATGCTACTCAATGCACTGAAAATGTATGTATTTTTATCAAAAACATGCTTGAGATGATGACTTAATGGAATATGCTTTCACTTAAGGTTTTTTGTCAATGGAAGAGGTCATTGCACATACACTCAATAGCCACAGATACAGTAGTGCTGTTAAAAAGGGTTTCTGGGACTTTTTAATTGAAGATACGTGGGGTCCAACACCCGGGACCCTGTAGATCAGCTGTTTGATGCAGCATAAACTGCACAGGCCATGTGGCAATATGTTCATCGGTCACATGGCCTGATTGGACTAAACTGCTATACCAAGTACAGCCGCTGCACAAATGTACGATACTGTGCTTGGTGAGTACTGAAGAGGCTGCAGCGTTCGGGTGATCGGCCTGGGTGTTTTATCACTGCTGATCTTTAATTGAAGACCTATCCTAAGGAAAGATCAATAATTACTTATCCTGGAAAACCCCTCTATGCCCCATACAGCCTGTAATACAAGTACCGTCAATTTGCAATTGCAATGCATTGCATTAATGATCAGACCCCCTTTCCCTAGAACACATATAAAAGTAAAAAAATAAAGTGAAACCCATACACATTAGATGTCCCTGTGTCTGAAAACGCCCAGTCTGCAAACTTATAAAAATATTTTTCCCATACGGTAAGCGCCGTAGAGGAGAAAAAAAAATTCAAAGGAGCCGAACTGCTGTTTTTTCGCTGTTTCGCCTCTCATAAATATTTGAATAAAAAGCAATCCAAGCAATAGAAATTCAACAAAATAGTATAACTAAAAAGTACATCTGGTCCTGCAAAAAAAGATGCCTTATGCATCCCCATACACAGAAATATAAAAAAGTAATGGGTTTGGATTTTGGATTTTTTTTAAGGGGTAAAACATAAATAAATTTGGTATCCCCGGAATCGTACCAATCCATGGAATACATGTTTATTTGGCTGCAGAGTGAATGCCGTAAAAACAAAGCCCATAAGAAAGTAGCACAAACACAGTTTTTCTCCAATTCCAACCCATTCTGAATTTTTTTACAGCTTCCTAATACATTGTACATTTCATTGTACCATTGCAAAGTAAAATTTTTCCTACAAACAATAAGCCCTCATATGGCTGTGTGAACAGAAAAATAAAAAAGTTATGGGGTTTAGAAGGGTTGGTGTCAAAAACGAAAATCGAAAAATGCTTGTGGTGGGAAAGGGTTAATATAAAGTGAATACATATTGTTACCATGCCGTATATTTAGATTATGCCAAATATAGTACTTAAAGTGGTATAATACTTACCTGCAGTTATAGAACAACATTCATAAATAAATAGTACAGATTAATGTAAGAAACTTTGTAATATATGTTATTAAAGAAATGTGTTTTCTTCTCCATTTATCAGGCTAAGTTGCTTTTTACATATTAGTCTATGTAGAGGGGAAGGGGAGGAGGTCGTTGGAAAACAAATATATATTACTACTGCTGCTACTCTTTGTTACATTGTGAGTTAGGGAGCTTTTATGTCTCTGCTGAATCTTCAAGATAAGACTTTATCATTGCGCAGAATGAGGCAAAAAATCAATTAACTAGCCGCAGCATCCTCCTCCTCCTTTCGCTTTCATAGACTGAGGTAAATATGGCAATGGACTTTATGTAAACAAATAATCTGATTGAAGATAAGGAGAAAGAGAACAGCTTAATATGTGGAGAATTTAAATTTTTTTTTTTTTTAAGATATATTATAAAGTTTCTTATATTTATTTGTAATATTAATTTATGTAACGTTATTAATAAGTGAAGGTGTGCTTTAAATTAGGAGACAGATTCTATGTTAACAAACAGTCTGATTGAAGATAAGGAGAGAAAGAATGGCTTAATAAGTAGAGAAGTAAACATATTTATAAGATATATAAAGATATATAATTTATTTATTTATTTTGCTTACTTATAAAGCGTCATCATATTCCACAGCGCTTTTATAGACATGGTCAATCACTGTCCCATATAGGAATATATTACAAAATTTATTTTATTTTCCTGGATACCATATGTAAAATATATTTGTATGTCTCCAGTTTTTCTTTAATAGGGCACATAGAGATACTCTGTGCACTTGTATTGCACAGTCGTTGATTATGTAGATAATCTGTTTTCCCTCAGTGCGAACAGCAGCACAATATGGGATATCTCTGCCCCTGTGTGCTGGTAGAACAGGCGGAATTTTTAATTTACATAATTAATTAAGTGATACTCCCCTATAAGAGGCCAAGGAGACCTCCCCTCACTGTGTTATTTATAAAGAATAAAAGAAAAAAAACAACAATCCTCCCTAAAGGGGGGGAAAGCTTGTGCTGCTGTCGGACTAAGGGAAAACAGATTATCTACATAATCAACGATTCCCTTTATGTCCAACAGCAGTACAATATGGGGACTTAGCAAGTAGATCCCCCGAACAGCTGAAAGAGGAGAAAAAACTTACAAAAATGTAGTTAACCCCTAAATCCTTAGGAAAAAATGGGAGGACAAAGAGCCTCCCTCCACCTGTCCAACACACAGGACAGAAAAGAACACAGAAAAAAAGGTCTCCTTGGCCTCTTATAGGGGAGTATCACTTAATTAATTATGTAAATTAAAAATTCCGCCTGTCCTACCAGCACACAGGGGCAGAGATACCCCATATTGTGTTGCTGTTGGACGTAAGGGGAATAGTCTATTATGGCATTGGTTAAAGGGAATGTGTCGCTTTATGTTAAACATATTCTTAAAGAATAATTGGTGAGGTTTTTTTTTTGTTTTTTTTTTCAAATGTCCATGTTATTATCTATACTTTAAAAATTCCTAAAAATCCTGCATTTCTGACTCTGGCCACTAAGCCAAATAATACGCTGAGACTTCCTGTTTTCTGAAGAATTCTTTGCAGTAGCCTCCTCACTTCTCAGCACACTGATGGTCATAGCTGTCATGTACTGTATATGTTAAGAAATCAGGCGATACCTTTTAGAGGCTAACTGAATATATTTGATAAGTAAGCTTTCAGGAGTACAAGCTCCCTTCATCAGACATGGTGTTATACAAGAACTGAAAATTCACAGATTTTTATACAACATTATACTACTATGTATATGTTAAGACACAAAATCCACCAGGCACAATAGATGACAGCTATTTGGCTCTATTCATGAACTCCTGGACTTGACACTGGCTTGGATACTTCTGTTTTTTCCTGATGTTGACCCAGCTTGGATGTCTTACTCTGTCTGCTGCTAGTTTGGTCTTTAGTCTGCAAGTGTACCTATTTTCTGACACCAGATTCAGTGTAGTATCCTGGGTTCCTGATTGGCAAAGTTCAAACTTAGACTCTAGTAAACAGAACTGTGTTAGATTATGGGTATCTTGTTTCACTTGCTGTCTTTGGTCTGCCAGTTTCCTGCAGTGTATTTGGAAATTGCTTAAACAGCATTTCTATCACTTTGGAATTGCTTAAGTGGTAATTTCATAACAAAGTGACTGATGCAGATGGAGCGCCCTCCATCTGGTGCCCGTCTGCATTCACCCTCATGTGAAAAACATGATTGAAGTGCCGCAACCCAATGGAAGGAGTAGGCGGATGTAAATAGTAGTAGCTGTGATGTCAACAGTAGGCCAAGGATACTCAACCAACTCCTCCAGCCCACCATGCTGAGGGGGTGGGGGGGCTGGTGGTAATTTCCAGTTGTAGAGGATTCCTCTCTTACCTGAGTCATGTGGTGATGTTCGGAAAGGCCCTGATGTTAAGCACAGGAACAACTCAGGAGGCAGTAGTGCAATTAAACCAAGATGAACTTTACTAAGGTAACTCATAACTCCTGCAGCATCCCGATGGAAGTTGTAGTAGTGATGGACTTCCACTGTGGTGGTTGGTCCCAGACTTGGAATGAAGGTTGCCCAGAACTAAGGATGGTATGTGGTGCCTTTTCTCCACTCCAATGAATATATAATCTCTGCCTATCCGACTATGGCTATGGGGGCTGTATTAAATGAAGCCTCAGGATCCCAGATACTTGGAAATGAATGGGTCTCGGCTGAAAGGTTCTGCAAACCACAACTTCTCCAATATGGCACACTTTCTTTCGCTCTATGGGGGGTGACAGCTTTTCTTCCCTCAGAGCTGTAGCATGTCTACTGCGCAGATGGTTTCACAGGCACTCAGCATGTGGTCTAGACTGCACTGCTCAGGCAAAACTTCAAGTCTCCACCCCTAAGCCACTGATTGGCCAAGAGTGTTCCAAGTCCTCTAAAACAGAGGAGTGCCAGGTCATAGAGGATTACTCCAGGGAACAAAGGGGTTAATTAACATATAGGAAAGCAGCAAAACATGCAATAACAATATACACAAACTATAAATTATATACAGTACAGTAGCACATACTGTAACATAAAATAAAGGAAACAGTTTAAGCAGTGTTTACTGGGATGTTGCAGAAGTGTTGTGTGTGCAGGACTTTTTCTTCCATTACAAAATTAAACAGAATGCTTCTGTCATGTTTTTTACATTAGAGTCAATGGGAACGATAGACATAAGGGGCTTCGTCTGCATCCATTACTCTACTACCATTAATGTCCGCTGCTCTCATCCCATGACGGATGAGAATAGCGAACCTTCACAACATACTACAGCACCGACTTTGTTCAGAACACGGTGTGGCAGCAACTTTAGGCAGATATAAGGTTATCGTTTGTTGGCTATTTTGTTGATCAACCCTTGTTACAGATAGATTTAGCAATGTATTTGACTTTTATTGTTCTTCTTTTATTGTTATGGTGGATTCAGTAGACAAATGATAGATTATTTTTTCATGGATTTCAAATAATAGTCAAAAGTAGATATTACCATGGTATAGAATGGAGTGGTTTAAATCAGCCGTGTCATGGATCTAGTTAGTTGCGTTGTCTTGGCTCCAGGAGTGTTACAGATAACATACGTGGAGCCGCCTGTATGTTATTGTTGAATTAAAGGCTAACTATGCCTCTTGGATATGCAACCCTAACCCACCTGGTTTGACGTGGATACAGCAGGTGGTACCTCTTACTAACAGTCACAGAAGGAGGCGCCACCTACTGGATCCACAGTATACCAGGCAGTACCTTATTTTTCCAACTCCATTCTAGCATCTACTATATTACCATGGTCTGGCTGGTGATGTGCCAGTATGGAAAAAGAGGCAGCTATACTTAACATCTCAGATTGTATGATGATATTCAGGGGGTATGTAGGGAATTTGGCGCCCTGTATCAGGAGAAAAAAAAACCAGTCATAGCTGCTTTAAAGTTCTGTTATTTAATCAATACAGAATTTTTGGACCAAAAAATGTCATGGGGGTTAAAGGGATTTTCTGAGACTTTTAAATGACCTATTAGGATAGGTCTTCAAATATTATGCATGGAAAACCCCTTTAAATGGTGAATAGTCACTTCTAGTACAAGAAGCCCTACCCAAGAAACACCTGTTAAACTGATGGAAGATATGTATGAACATTATGTCACTTCCATAACAGGCCTTTATAAATGAAATCAGTGAAATCTGAGACAAGCTCTAAACCATGCCTGCTAGGAAAATGATCCTCAAACATCTGGATAATGGCCATATCTGTGTTATTGTATGAAGGGCTGCTTTGCATATGTTCAGAAAAATCACAAACATTCATCCAGCAACCTAAGGACCCAAACAAAAGACAGGATATTGACTTCCAGGATTCAACACCATCTCAATGGCACTTACCATATAGTAAAAACATGAAAAATATATGATAACATTTTAGATGAAAACAATTGCCCATAATGGTAGTCGTTCTAGATATACAGTACTATGTCTAAAGTTTTAGGCAGGTGTGAAAAATATTGGAAAGTAAGAATGCTTTCAGAAACAATAGTTAATAGTTTATTTTTTCCTAATAAAAAAAAAAAAATGAAGTAAAAGAAAAGAGAAATCTAAATCCCATCAATATTTGGTGTGACCTTTGCCCTTTGGAGGAGGAGTCCTGGAAGTGATGATCCGGCCCCCACAGATATAGTTCTGATCTCATCATCATCCAGTCTATCTGGGATTACATTAAGAGACAGAAGGATTGGAACAAGCCTACATCCACAGAAGGGAACAACCTCCCTGCCAAGTTCCTTCCAAAACTGTCTACAAGTGTACCAAGAAGAATTGATGGAAGGCAAAGGTCATACCAAATATTGATAGGATTTCAATTCTTTTTTTTTCATTCACTTCATTGTGTTAATTGACAGAAATAAACTATTTACCCTTCTATTTCTGAAAGCATTCTTATTTTGAGGCTAAGGTCCCACGTGGCTTCCCACAGCAAAAAAGCGCTGCGGAAAAGCGGCGTCAGTAACGCATCGCAGTTCTTCCCGCAGTACTTTGCACAGAAAGTTCACAGAGGTTTCCTCTGCAGACCTTCTGCTTCAATCATATTGATAGGGAAACTGCCGTCTTTTACGTATAAATTGACATGCTGCGATTTGCTAGAATCCCATCCACTTTGCTGTGAGTGTAAAACGCCGCGTTTATGCCATGTGGGGCCCCGGCTTGAAGCATTTTTTTCACACCTGCACCTGAACTCCGTTGGGGGATTCCGTTCCCCATTCTTCTTGAAAAATGCAGAGAGGAAAGTGCTGCTCTCTGCTTTTTTCGCCCTTTTTGGGCGGAAACCGAGCAGAAACCTGGTGGACCCCATTACAGTCTATGGGGTCTGCGGGTTTCCGTGGGTAACCACTTTTTTAATCGGATTAGGTTTCCGTTAAGGGGTTTCCCAAGCGCACCCCCCGAATGGAAACCCGAACGCAATGTGTGAACCTAGCGTAAAACATTTTAATAGTACTGTGAAAAGTGGATAGCTATATTCAGCCTTCACTAAGTTTTTATTCAGTAGAATAACATGCCAGGCTGGGTTCACACTGCCGCTGGATATCCGTTATGAAGGTGTCCATTAAAAAAAAAAAAAAAAAAAAAAAGACACCTATCATAACAGAAAGTAATGGACACGAATTGATGTTAATGTGTCCGTTTTTTTAACTGATCCATTTAATGGACACATTAGCATCAGTTAGTGTCTGTATTTTTACTGTCTGTTTTTTTGCTTTTTTTTTGTTTCTGCTTTCTGAGCATGTGCAGTAATAACGGACAGCATAATGGACGCCCATCTATTACTGTCTGTTACCCATAAACTTTAATGTTAAAAAATAACGGACGCTTGACCACCGTCTTGAAACCATTTTTTTTCATGGACACAAAAGTCCTGCATGCAGGATTTTTTGTCAGCGAAAAATAACGGACATGTGACAGAATTGGTGTAAACGGACACTAACGGTCACTGACGGATTGACATCAATGGAATTTTTAACAGATTTGTGACGGTTCAGCTAGTGTCCGTTGCTAAAATCTTGTAACGAACAATAGCAACGGACACTACTGACGGTCACCAGCGGTAGTGTGAACGACCCTTAAGTAGTATTCATGAGGATGGAAGCCGCAATGACTTCTGGGCTGCTGCTTTCCATATGGGGGAAGCAGTAGTATACGTCTGTACTGACAACTGTAGCACATTCTAAGTGGATGAAGTAGGTGGGTGCAGCTGGTGACATCACTGACTGCCCCACTACAGCAGATCATAAGAGAAATCACTAGAGAGCTGAGAGTAAGGCAATATCTGTTCTTTAACCCTGCTTATTATCCAGTCAATGTAAGGTAAGTTTTACTAAAGAGCTAAGAAAACTACTGTAAATTTACACATTTGCATTATAGTTAATAATAGTAGAACTAGACCATTGATCTAAATGAACATGAAGAGACTTGACTTACAATGACGTGATCCCTCCGGGTTATTATCCCAGCCCAGGGTGTGTTTAGTGCTGGAGATGTGATTTTCTTTGATGGCTT
Organism: Leptodactylus fallax; assembly: GCA_947044405.1. Lineage (NCBI taxonomy): Eukaryota > Metazoa > Chordata > Amphibia > Anura > Leptodactylidae > Leptodactylus > Leptodactylus fallax. Next base: position 2,396,807 of record CAMRHE010000270.1, read on the forward strand.
CATTAACCTAGTGGACTGGAGTATCTGAATAATTAAAGAGCACTGAAATATACTCAAAACTTGGAAGAGACCCTGCCGATCACATTGATTTCTCACAGCTATACAGTAACTGGAATAGAGGAAGGTAAGATTTACATTTACTTCTTTAGGTCAGTACATGTGTACTATTAGGATTTTTTAGAATTGGAACCCTCATGCATAAAGACATGGAAATGTCATATAAGGCTGATCGTCTGATATCCAAACTAATAGACAATTTTAGCAGTAAAGTTACTGAATATCATTGGGTTGGCCTGTAGGATTTCGGTTGCCATCCAAAGTTAAGCATGATGCACCCAAGCAAGAGGCAAATATTAGATGGTTGTAATATGTGTTCACTGTGGCTGACTCTTGGTATCAATATAACTGGCACTTTAATGAGATCTCTTAGATGGTATTATTATAGGGTTGCCTACTTCTATTTTGAGAAAACTATGAATTATTATAGAAATGGGCCACCATAGCTGGCTGTGCTATAGAGGTGATACAAAAACTGCTCCATCACTTTCTCCATCCTGGCTTCTGTGTACTTCTTAAAGAGAATCTTTTGAGCAACGAACACATACTAAAATCTTGGGGCCATCAAGAGTACCAAGACGGGATTGTGACCTGTGATAAAGTACAGTTCATACTCAGAACTATGTCCCTTACAGTGAGTAGCTTGATCCTTTCCTGGTTGCCAAGAATAACTATAGTAGTAAAAATAGCAAAGCTCCTAAGCTTCCCTTAGTAGTAGCATGGCTCTTGCAGATATTGTTGGATGTCTAAAACAACCCACCAACTGTTATTGTAGCATTCCAGGGCAAGCACTGATAAAAGAATACATAATCGTATGCATATGTCACTAGTGATTTAAAGGGAAAGTGTCACCAAGACACCTATTGTTTCAATTTTTATATTAAACATATTTTTAAAGAATTTTTGGCAATTGTTGATTTTAATTTTCCATGTTATTATCCATTTAAAAATAAATCCTAAAACAATTCCAAGTCTTGCCATTAAGCCTAAGAAGCCTTCCTATCTCCTGGAGATGGACCATGGGCCATAGACACAATGGTCTAGAGCAGGGGTCGGCAACCTATGGCACGCGTGCCACTCTTGGCACGCGAGGCTTATTTCTCTGGCACGGCAGCGGACTCCTCACCCAGCAGTTTCGATCGGACCAAACACGGCCGAAACGAAACTGCTATTATTATACTGTGAGGTCTCTTCAGAGCCCAGAGTATAATAAGCGGAGCCCCCAGGGAGATGATCAAACATAAAAAAACAAGGTTACTCACTATTCTACGCTCCGCAGCCGCTCTGTACTCTTTGGGCGCTTCTGCCTGAAGTCAGCTGACAGGGCCTCAGGGGTCGCGTCTGCGTCTGACGTCATTACGCATAATGACGCGACGTGACCCCTGAGACTCAATGAGCGGTCGCTGACTACAAGCAGAAGCGCCCGAAGATACAGAGCGGCTGCGGAGCGTGGAATGGTGAGTAACATTGTTTTTTATGTTTCATCACCTCTTTTTGCCCTCCACTTATTATACTCTGTGGTCTGAAGAGACCCCACAGTATAATAATAGCTAGTGAGTGTGCAGGGGCCACTATAGAGCATAATACTGTGTGCAGGGACCACTATGGGACATATACCGTGTGCAGGGGCCACTATGGAGCATAATACCGTGTGCAGGGGCTGCTATGGGACATATACCATGTGTAGGGGCCGTTATGGGACATATTGCTGTGTGCAGGGGCCGCTATGGGACAAATACCGTGTGCAGAGGCCGCTATGGGACAAATACTGTGTGCAGGGGCCGCTATGGGACAAATACTGTGTGCAGAGGCAGCTATGGGACAAATACTGTGTGCAGAGGCCGCTATGGGACAAATGCCGTGTGCAGAGGCCACTATGGGACAAATACTGTGTACAGAGGCCGCTATGGAACATAATACCGTGTGCAGGGACCGCTGTGTGACATAATACCATGTACAGAGGCCGCTATGGGACATAATACCATGTGCAGGGACCGCTATGGGACATATACCGTGTGCAGAGGCCGCTATGGGGCATATACCATGTTGCAGGGGCCGCTATGGGACATAATACCGTGTGCAGGGACCACTATGGGACATTATTCTGTATAACGGTGTGTTTTCTATATTAAGGATGTGTTTTTGCACAGAAAACTCAGGCTTTGTTTTTTTTTGTGCAAAAATGCACCAGTTTTACATCGAATGAAAAAGTTCCAAATATAGCTGCATCCAGATACATAGTGTGTTTTCACCATAAGACTGCTGCCATACGGTGCTCCTGTACACTTACATTTACCACTAATTGGCGGCTGCACATGTACTTTCATTACTTCTAATCAGAAAGTACAGGAGCGTCCCAGGAAATAGCAGTAAACGCATGTGTCCTAAAGCATCTGGTGGCAGCACTTCTGTGTTATGGTTTGTGGTATATGACTTTAGTTTAGGGGTCGTCAGACTTACAATTATTGACCGGCACTCCGAGTACCTCATCTTTGATTTTTTTATTAAAATCGGCACGCCGAACAAAAAAGGTTGCCTACCCCTGGTCTAGAGCAGGACCTATTGACTTCTACAGGATAGTTTTCTAGGTATGCTCTGTGACCTGTGCAGAGGTCATTGTGTAGAGAGGTGAGTAGATAAGCTGCGAAACAACCTATTGTGACTGGTGGATTCTGCGTCTTATCTAGATATATATGATCACTGTCATTATCAGTGTTCTGATAATTGAGGTGACTGCTGCAAAGGAATCTCCTACAGAAAATAGGAAGTGTCTGCATATTATTTGGCTCTGTGGCCAGAGTCAGAATTGAAGGAATTAAGAATTTTTTTAAAATCTCACTAAAAATACTTTAAAAATGTGCTTAACATAAAACTCGATTTAAGAAATAGGACATGTTCTGGTGACACATTCCTGATAAAGGAGTTTTCCTGTCTTAGGATTTCAGCTGTCCTCCTGACTGGTCTTAGGGATGATATGACCCTTGACTAGAGCATGTTAGGGGAGGAGATAAGGAGTCATCACCTTCCCTGTTTAGAGGAGGTAAGTAGTTTGGAGTCTCTTCCTTCCTCAGTTAGGAAGAGAAAGTGCATCAGCTCTTTCCCCTGTTAGGTAGAAGGGTAAAGTGAGAGCTGAATCCCTGGTTAGGCTGGAGAACCTGTCAGCTACTGTCAGCCCCAATGTTGTGTTGCAGTCAGGAGATGGGCCCCTGCCTTGCTCCCTTTTGGAGACATGTATGCAAGAAGAGACCCTGGGGGTAAGCGTTGGACCTCAGAGCTATGACCTTGCCTGTCAGCCTCAGATCTGACAGGGCATCCTTTTGGATCTGCAACCGGCAGCCAGGGCATCGCAGACATCTTGCAAATCAAGAAGAAGAGAATATGGCTATGTATATGGAACTCACTGCATCATAGTGAGTTATAATGCAGTGAGCTCCCAAACAACCAGAGTGCTACTGTACTGAACTGACAACAAAATTTTGTTTCAGTACTGTAGCCATTCTGGAGCTCGCTGTATCATAACCCTATAATGTAGAGAATTCCATTTACACAGCTACAGCCCACACACAAACTATGTTTCTTGGATAGAATGCATTCATGTGAATACGTCCTAAGGAGCTTACTATTAACGATCATCCAGTTAGAATTCTGAATTGCAATCATCTGTTGCTAGTTAGACTTTACAGCTGATCTATGCTATAAATAGCGCCTCCTGCAGCTTTGAGTTGTCACTTATAAACAGCTGAGAGGGAGTAGCTATTTTCCTCTGTCAGAACCAAAATTAGCAAGTATTAGTGGAGCTAAATCTGCTTTAATGTAACCTTTTAGTAAACGAATATCAGGCATGAATAAAGGTGTAAAACAGCAGCTTTTCGATCACATTAATGCATGTGCTGTTTTCTCCACATCAACAAAAATGACTAACACTGATCACTGATTGCTATTCAGGTAGGATTGATGATGTCATAACAGTGGTAGGATCAACTCTCATGGCACAGGGTGGTACAGGCAGGAGATGGTAGGGGTCTGAATGGAAAGAGCAATGCTCGAACTCCTTAGAAGGTCTTAAAATTAGGTAAATACAACCTCAAGTGAACTACAACACATGACAAATTACACTGTGTCATTTGACAAAAAACTAGGCTTAAATGCAAAAGAAATGTGTGAAAAATTAAGTGCACCCTTTCTGTTTCCGTAGTAATTAAGAGGGTAAGTAGCAACCAGGTAATGCTTTTGAATAGTTGAACATCGAAAATCATGACCATCTCTATAAAAGTAGAAGTTTTGGCAGTTTTCTGGTCCAGAGCATTCATGCATAATGCCAAGGCGGAAACATATCAGCAATAATCTTAGAGAAGCACTTATTATTGCCCTTAAATCTGGAAAGGGTTATAAGGCCATTTCAATTATTTACAGGTGGAAAACAATCAAGACACTTGACAGTCTTCTAAGAGTGGATATCCCAGCAAATTCACCCCAAGGTCAGACCGTGCAATTGCATAAAAGAAAAAAAAAAAGTTAAATGTTCAAGTTCACGACAATTAGAAAACGACTGAAGGGGTCTGGCGTATTTGGAAGGTTTGTCAGGAGAAAACCTGTCTTTCTAAAATTTAAAAAACATGACAGCATGCCTTAAGTTTACAAAGTTGCATCTGAATAAACCAAAGGACTTTTTGAACAATGGCCCAGATTTACTATTGTGGTTACGACTAGACACTGGCATAAACATGGCGTATCTTTGGTGCAGTGTGGTGCATCTATGGGGCAATGTGGCGCATAAGCAAAATAAAAATAAATAAAAACTAATTTGGGCTAGAATTTTTCAACATGCTAGACACGTGGGTGTGGATTGTCAGAAAAAGGGCCATGGCTTAAATGTGCCATAATGCGCCAAAAATGCACCAAAGTTGTGTAAAAAAAAAATTCTGGCACAAAGTAAGCCAACTAAAAAGTGGTATAAATGCAGACTAGACAGTCTGAAGATATTCTGGATTATAAATCTGGAGTCACTGTGATAAATCTGCCGTAGTTTCAGACTGGCCATCTAAATTTGCACTGTCTAACTTTAGTACATCTGGGCCAAGGTCTTTTGGACAGAAAAGCCCAAGGTGGAGATATTTGACCATAATGTACAGCGCCATATTTAACAAAAGCACAGCATATCAATAAAAACAGGATGATGATTTGGGATTATTTTACAGTCACAGGACCAGGGAACCTTAGAGTCGACCATGAACTCTTCTGTATACCAAAGTATTCTAGAGTCAAATGTAAGACCATCTATCCAACACCTAAAGCTTGCCTGAAATTGGGTCATGCAATAGGACAATGATCCCAAACAGGGCAGTAAATCTAAAACATTATGGCTAAAAAAGAAAAGATTTAAGGTGTTGCAATGGTCAAAGTTCAGACCTCTACCCAATTGAAATGCAATGGACCTTAAGACAACTATACATAAAGGCACATTGTAAAGAAGAGTTGGCCAAAATTCATCCAGAATGATGTGAGAGACTAAAGTCATCTAGAGTTGAAATATAAATGTCACATTTCTCAAGACCAGAAGAAAAATACTGAGCAGACAGTGATTTCTAAAAAAAAAAAAAAAAAAAAAAATTATATATATATATATATATATATATATATATATTTTATTATTTAGAAATGAAATAAATAAATAATATGTATATATATATATATTACACTTTATCATAGTAAAATAAATTTTAATAAACCCATTTGAGTAATAAATGCCAAAGCACCCTAACCATTACCAACCATGCATTAAAATTAACACAATATATATATTGTTTGCTAAATGGCATAACCAAAAATGGGTCAATTCTTTATTTTATCTCACTAGTATAAAACTAGGGTCTGATATTATTATATAGGGTCTGAATATATTTAGCTGTGCCATGCCCAATGAGAAAGCCATTCTCACTTTCACCACAAGCTACCTTTTCGCTAATCACCTGTTACAAGTGCCTCTGATGTAGGTATCACATGAAGCTGGTATTCACCACTTTAATTGTATTTGTAATTTTATAATACTCTTTTTTCAGGTGTTATATACACTTATTTTTAATAACTACAAGTGCATCTGTATATACATTTTCTGCTGCGTAGTACAAGTGTATATTATCATAAACCAACCATCAGAGAACTGAATCGATCCTGCATTTGTGCAGTCCTAGTACTTAAATGGTGGATTAATTGAATACAGTATCATTGATGTATTTTGTGCTAATGGAGCACTTTATGTGAGTACTCATGGATCACTCATTTCTTGTACCTTACTGCTGTTATGCCAACAATATATATAATTTGATCTGTTGTTAGCGTGTGTTCACAAATGTACGTCCTTAATATTAGTTTCCCTCTGGCATGGTGCACACAAGCCAGAGGGAAACTGATGCCAGAACAGACCCCATAGTTTCCTAAGGGATCCATTCTGACATAAGAGGCATCAGATCTGTTGCCATATAGCGTTGAATCTGTGCCTCAGCCAGATGGAAAAACGGTACGTACAGCATTTTTCCATCCGGCTGCCATAAAATGTATGCAGTACCCATTGCATGCTGGGTATTGCCTGAAGTTGGATGCATCATGCAATTGCCAGCTTCACTACTGTATCTGAATGACCACAAATAGCTCAGTCATTCACTGCAAGTAACCCCAGAGCAGATTCAGTAGACTGGATATAGAATGGTTTTAGCTGTTGCACCTACAAAAGTTCAGGATCTTTGAGGCCAGTAGAGCAACCTCTGCCCATGTGTTGTTGCTTTATCATATCTGGTTGTTTATAAAAATTGGGGGCGTTTTTTTTTTTTTAATAAATAATCAAAAAAACAAAAACAAATGAGGTCCCCTCCATTTTTCATAACTAGCCATACACTAAAGCAGCAAGAGGTTGGAATTATCGGAGTAGAAAACCCATGTTTTTTGGGCCCTCACAGCATAATAAGACCAGCCTGCAGCTGCCCCAGTACCCGACCATCTCTAGGTCTCTGGTGGTGGTGGGTAGTAGGGTAAAAATGGGGGAGGGTTAGTTGTAGCCTTTTTACTGGCAAACATTAAATCCCTCCTTAGTAATGGATACTGTCAATCAAACAGCTGTGCATTACTTAGGTGGTAATAAAATAGTAAAAAAAACACAAACACACAAGAATTTTTTTTATTGAAATAAAAACACCCCCACATATCCCTCTTTGACCTTTTAAAAAAAAAAAAAAAAAGTGGTCCAAACGATGGTAGAAACCTGCAAAATTTCCTCGTGGGGTTATTTCTGTAACTCCTACAGAAGTGAATGGGATAAAAGACCTTTGCTGTTTCACTAGGCCTGGTCCCGGTGACAGTAGAGAGAGAGGAATGCAGTTTGCTACTACTTTTTTCGTAGACCATCATGGTAAAAACTAATGACAATTTATGGTTTTGGAGTAGAAATTTGTAAAAAAGCTTAATGACAAACGATTACTAGAGATGAGCGAATTTCTCAAAAGTTCGATTCAACAGTTCGATTCAAAGTTTCAAAAAAAATTTGCTTCGGTCTGAATTACTTCACGGCGAATAAACAGCTATTTCCGGTCTGCAGAGACCTGGGGTGGGCGGGTGGGCGGCAAAATGGCGGAAGCCCTTGGATGCCTTGAAAAGCGATGATGTGGTGGGTGCTCGCAGCAGAGGAGGAACGCCTCAGGTGCTCTGTGAAGCTCATTACCATAACAGAAGAAACTAATTTTATTACAAATGGCTGGGAGAAGAAAACAATGGAAGGTAGGAGTAGAATGGTTGATTGTAATGTCAATCTGTATTCCCTTAGTCCTGACAGCAGCACAATATGGGGTATCTCTGCCCCTGCGTGTTGTTTAGGACGGTGGAACCTTTAATTAGCACCAAGCCAGTTATAAGGAAAAAATGGAAAAGCAAATGGAAAGAAAAGACATAAGGGGGGTCTGGGAGGGGCTTAAGTCAATTTCGGGTCATAAACAGTCTGTCTGCCAGATTGAGGCAGATGTTAATTGGCTTAATGAACTAAACCTATTCTTCAACAGATTTGATCACACACCAGCTCCTCCCACCCCAGCATGTCCTTCAGCTCCCCTCACCACAATGACTTCACCCCATTCACCCCATGTGGCTACTTCCCAACAGACCAGTAAATCCAGAAATCTGTCTTTATCTGACCACAGTCTGACCTTCACACGGGCCCAGGTGAGGAAGGAGATGAAAAAGATCAAGGCGAGGAAAGCCGCAGGGCCAGATGACATCAGTGCAAGGCTAATTAAGACTTGTGGGGACCAGCTGTGTGGTATAATTACATATATGTATAATATGAGCCTGAGGCAGGAAATAGTCCCTGAATTATGGAAATCTTCTTGTGTGGTACCAGTTCCAAAGAAACCTCACCCTATGGACCTCAACGACTACAGACCTGTAGCACTGACATCCCACTTGATGAAGATCTTAGAGAGATTGGTTCTCACACATCTTCGCCCTCTAGTGAGCCCCGCTATGGACCCTCTCCAGTTTGCTTATCGACCGGGCATTGGGATAGATGATGCCATCATCCACCTTCTGCACAGGGCTCTGTCTCAACTGGAAAAACCAGGGAACACGGTGAGAATAATGTTCTTTGATTTCTCCAGTGCTTTTAACACCATACAGCCCAGGTTACTGAGAGACAAGCTGGGCCTTGCTGGAGTGGACCACCACCTCTCCAACTGGATCCTAGACTACCTCACAAATCGACCTCAATACGTGAGAGCCCAAGACTGTGTGTCAGGTACCGTGATCTGTAATACGGGGGCACCTCAGGGTACGGTTCTCGCCCCTTTCCTCTTCACACTGTACACTGCTGATTTTAGGTGCAACTCATCCAGCTGCTACCTACAGAAGTATTCTGACGACTCTGCAATAGTGGGTCTCATCACAGATGATGATGATAGGGAGTACAGAGAACTGAACCAGGATTTTGTGGACTGGTGCCACCGGAACCACCTGAAGATTAACGCGGGGAAGACCAAGGAGATGGTGGTGGACTTCCGCAAAGGCAGAAGCCCTCCTAAACCAGTGGACATCCTGGGGACGGGCATCGAGATTGTGAACACCTATAAGTACCTGGGTTTGCTCCTTAATAATAAGCTGGACTGGGCAGATCATATGGAGATCCTGTACAGGAAGGGCCACAGCAGGCTCTACCTGCTTAGGAAGCTGAGAGCCTTTGGAATCCGGGGGGCACTTCTTAGGACTTTCTTCAACTCTGTAGTGGCATCAGCCATCTTCTTTGGAGTGGCCTGCTGGGGGAGCAGTATATCAACCAGGGACAGAAATAAACTTGACAAGCTGATTAGAAGGGCCAGCTCTGTCCTGGGGAGCCCACTGGACCCTGTGCAGGTGGTGGGTGACAGAAGGATACTGTCCGTGGTGAGCTCCATGCGGGAGAATAACTCCCATCCTATGCATGAGACTGTGATTGCGCTGGGCAGTACTATCAGTAACCGACTGCTCCACCCTAGGTGTGAGAAGGAGCGCTATCGGAAGTCTTTCCTCCCCACCGCGGTTAGGCTGTACAACCAACACCGACCTAAGCGGAGATCATTACATACAGAGAACTGAAATATCTCTCTGCCTGTTAAATCCCCCCCCCCCCTCTGCTACGTCCTATCTGTCTGTCTACTATCAATGTAATGCCTCTCACCTTGGAACATTCCTGTACATGTTGTATTTGTATCTGCTTATCTTATCTTATCTTATCTTTGCTGCTGTAACACACTGAATTTCCCCATTGTGGGACTATTAAAGGACTATTATTATTATTATTATTATTATTATTATTATTATTATTATTATTAAAAAAGAAGGTACCTCCTACTGGCTCTATAAGAGGGCACAAGAGACCTCCCCCCTGTGTAAATTATAATGTAAAAGGAAACAAGCTTCTAGGGAGGGAAGCCTTGTGCTGCTGTCAGGACTAAGGGAATACAGATTGACATTACAATCAATGATTCCCCCTATGTCCTACTGCAGCACAATATGGGGAGATAGCAAGTAATCCCCCTAGGGAGGGTTTCCTTGCCTTACAACGTCAAGGATGTCTGACCAAAGGCAGTTGTCTGGGAACTGCGGACGTCTAAACGATAATGTTTAACAAAGGTCAACTGAGATGACCATGACGCAGTCGCACAAATCTGGTCCAATGGTAAGGACCGATACTCAGCCCAAGAAGTTGAAACAGCCCTGGTCGAGTAGGCCGTAGAAAAGACTGGAGAGGGTAACTCCTGAATAAGAAAGGAAGACTTAATTGTCTCCTTGATCCATGTGGATAGAGTAGGCTTGGAAGCCTTGACACCTTTGTTTTTACCCTGCATGTTGATTAGTAGGTTTTCGGCCTTCCTAAACGGTTGAGTGCGGGATAGGTAAATCCGCAGACACCTTACCACATCTAAGGTGTGGCGTTTTTCTTCCTCCTCAGAGGTTGGAGTGGGGAAAAAAACAGGTAACGAAATTAGCTGATTGCTATTATAGCATGAGGGGACCTTAGGGGTAAGCCCAGGCAAAAACCTAAGGTGCACCCTATCTGCAAAAAACAAAATGTATGGCTCTCTAGAAGAGAGGGCCTGGAGTTCCCCTACTCTTTTGGCAGATTTAATAGCCAGCAAAAAAGTGGTTTTGTAGGCTAAATATTTTAGCTCCGTAGTCTCCAAGGGTTCAAATGACAGGTCTGCAAGGACTACCGCAAGGTCCCACTGGTGAACTGGAGATGATACCAAGGGCTTTAGCCTCATTGCCCCTTTAAGGAACCTTGCAACCAGAGGATCCTGAGACAGACGTCTGTTCAAATGAGCGGAGAGGGCCGCAATCTGCACTTTCAAAGTGGCAGGGGCAAGGCCCTTATCCAAACCGTCCTGAAGAAAATTTAAAATATCAGCCGTTGAAGGTTCTAGATTATTACCCTTCTTGGAGCACCACTCCATGAAAATCTTGGCTGTCCTCTGGTAGTTCTTATTGGTAGAGTCTGCTCTTGCAGAAGAAAGGGTCTTCAGGACGGCCTCTGACAGTCCTCTATCCTGCTGTAGGGACTGCTCAACCTCCAGGCTGTCAGGTTGAATCTCCAGAGATCCTGGCACTTCAGAGATCCTTGGAAACCAGGTTCTGGATGGGGGAAGCCTCCAATATATCCCTCGACTCATCTCCATGAGTTGGGAAAACCAAGCTCTTTTTGGCCAGAATGGAATGATGGCTATCACAGAGACTTGGTCCTGTCTGATTTTCATCAATTCCTTTGGTATCATTGGAATTGGAGGGAAGATGTATGCCAGCCTGGACCTCCAAGGGATGGACAGGGCATCCACTGCCAAGGGATTGTTCTCCTGGTAAAGGGAACAGAACGTCTCCACCTTGGCCTTGAGTCGGGTTGCCATGAGGTCTATTTCTGGAAGACCCCACTTCAGGGTAATCTGATGAAAGACTTCTGGATTGAGTGACCATTCTCCTGATATGGCATGACCCCGACTCAACCGATCTGCTACTATGTTCAGGGAGCCCTTGATGTGAACTGCGGATAAATGGGTTAGATTTTTCTCTGCCCATGTAAATGTGAGATCTGCCTCCCTGAGGAGGGTTGGTGATCTGGTGCCTCCTTGTCTGTTCACATACAGCACTGTGGTCATGTTGTCTGACTGGATCTTGACTGCTCTTCCCTTGAGAAGAGGCGAGAGATGGAGTAAGGCACGATATACAGCTCTGAGCTCCTTCCAGTTGGACGAGGTCCTTCTTTCTGGAGCACTCCAGACTCCCTTTATGGAGTTTTCGTCCAAATGGGCTCCCCATCCCGTGAGGGAAGCATCTGTAGTCAACAGGGTCCAAGGGGGTTGGACCGTGGACCTTCCGTCTTTCAGGTGCAACCACCACTTGAGGGAAAAACGGGTCCTGGGGGAGAGTCGAATCTTCTTGCTGAGTGTAAGAAAGGTGCGATCCCAAGCCTCTAGTAATTCCCTCTGGAGGGGACGTAAGTGCCACAAGGCCCATGGGACTGCCTCCACTGAGGAAGACATCAATCCCAGGATCTTCATCAATGTTCTGATGGAGGCTATCGGTTTTTTGAAGAGGTGCCGGACTGCCACGACCAGCTTCTCCTTCCTTGCTGGTGTCAAAGAGATTTGCAGGTGGACTGAATCTAGGAAGTAGCCGAGGAACTTCCTTCGGTTTGAAGGGATCGTTTCTGACTTCTCCCAGTTTATAAGCCATCCCAGACTCTGAAGCAGGGAAACGGCTGTCTGTAGGTGCTGGAGCAGAACAGACTCTGACTGGGCTTTTATCAACCAGTCGTCTAGATAAGGCACCAAGAATATCCCCTGAAGCCTGAGGGCGGCTGCTATGGGGGACACTACCTTTGTAAAGGTGTGGGGAGCAGAGGAGATCCCGAAGGGTAGTGCTGTGAAATTAAAAATGCTTCCTGTGGCCGGAAACTACTACGGCAATCCTTAGAAACCTTCTGTGTGGAGAGTAAATAGGAATATGCAAATAAGCGTCTTTTAGATCCAAAGTCACAAAAACATCGCCTTGGAGGAGAAAAGTGGTGACAGACTTTATGGTTTCCATACGGAAGCGCTTCTTTTTGATAAAGCGGTTGAGGTACCTTAAGTCTATGATCATTCTCCACTTGTCTGCTGGTTTTGGCACCAGGAAGACGGGAGAATAGACACCCGATCCTTCTTCTAGAGAAGGGACTTCCTCCAGGGCTCCCTTGTTAATGTTCTCTCGGATGGAGCATTCCAATGTAGCCTGCTGCATTGTAGGGAGGCTGTGAGTTAACACAAACCGATCCTGTGGAGGATGGAGGAACTCGATTTCATATCCTCTTTGGATTACCTGCAGGACCCATGGGTCCCGAATTTTTTCCTGCCAGCAGTTGAGAAAGTGGGAGAGACGACCCCCGACAGGAATCTCGGCCACAGGAAGACTGCTTCTGATGTCAAAAGCTAGGCTTCTCTTTTTTATCATCAGACTTCGGGAATCTCTGGCCGGCGCCTCTAGAGGAATATCTAGAGCCTCTCTGGGACTGCCGTCCACGATGAGGCGGAAAGCCTCTACCACAGCCAGAGTCAGACCTACCTCTAAAGGCCTGTGGTAAAGTTTTACCCTTCCTGTCGGCCAAGCCCTCTAGGATCTCGTCTAGGGCACTGCCAAAGATTCTACCTGGCTCAAAGGGCAATGCACACAAATTATATTTTGAGGGAAAATCAGCTCTCCAGGGTTTTAACCATAGAGGTCTACTTGCTGCAGTGGTAAGAGCCAGGGATTTGGCCGCCAACCTTAATTGATGGTGGGAGGCCTCCGCTAAATATTCAGCTGCCAGGGAAACCGAGCCTAGAAACCCTAGCAGCTCGTCTCTGGAGACTCCAGAGTCGATGTCCCTCTCGAGCTGGACCAGGTCAGTGCGTAATTTGGCTGACACTTCACAAAATGTAACCGCCACAGCGGTCTGGGCCAAGGCAGATGAATAAGCCTTCTTGAGGGTATTGTCGATGTGCCTGTCCATGGCGTCGTGCAAATTTGCTCCATCATCTGATGGTACCATAGTGCGGCGGGACAATTTGGCCACCGCCATATCCACCTTGGGAGGAGGACCCCATTGATCCCATTGAGCAACTGGGAACAAAGCCCTGAACCTCCTAGGAACCACAAGAGGTCTTTCAGGACATCTCCACTCTGAGGACATTAACTTTTGTAATGTCTGGTCCACTTGGAAGACCCTAGGCCCTCTATAGGTGGACGTGGAGGCTTCCCCGTCAACATCACGGTCCTTTGACCGGATTGACTTCAGCAGCTGGCTTAATTTTTCGAGTGGGAAGCACGGCCTGCTGGAATCTTCAGTGGAATCGTCAGATGAGAGTGTCTCGTGCACTATCTGATAATCTTCGCGGAGCGATCTGTAAGGAAGATTGTGTCTCAACCTGCGATCTCTTGGCAATCTGGGCGATGGAAGAACGGATCTCCTTAAGAGACTCCTCCATATAGTCCTTTACCCAAGTGACAACCTCTCTTATGGAAGGTTCTTCCGTCGGAGGTCCGCGACATTGGCGACAGCGGGTAAAATCATAGCCGTCAGGTAAAGGGGTATTGCAATCCAAACTCGCTAGGTGTTTACGTTTAGAGGACTTTTTCCTCCTAAGCCCATCGCCGTTACCCGATGCAGAAGATGACATCTGAAACATCAAACAGCCACGTGACAATGAAGAATGGAAGATTGCCAGGCATCGCATAAGAAAGAAAAAAACCAAGGGGTACCTTACTTTTTTTTTTTTAAATCGGTCACTGAAGAGAAAAACCTTCAGGAAAAACCAGCCACCGCAAACCGCAGCCGAGCAGCTAGAAACCACCAGCTCAACAAGTAAAGAACTGAAGACCTTTTAAATGTAATCCAGCAGCAAGGGGAGGAGCCAAACAAAGAAACATTCATACAGCACCAAAACGGGTCAAACCCAATAATGGAACATAGAGGAGCATAAGCCTAAGCCAGAGGCTCAAAATACAAGCAGCAAAAATCAATTCCATATTTTGCCTTTAAATTTTCAATTTCCAACTTACCACACTTTTTCAGGAAAAAAAAAAAAACGGAAGTAGGCCGCGGTGGTGCGCAAAGGCTTCCTTCCCCCAGGGACCAGAGAAAGGTTCCGGCCGGGGAGGTTCCCCACTTACTTCCGGGATCACGCTGCCTGCAGTGCGATGAGCCGGATACATGCTGCGCTGCGGAGCAACAGGCCCCGAAGGATCGGAGGGGAAGAAGAGGCAGGAAAAAACATCGGAATGGACCGAGGTACCCCCTAAAGGCAAGCCAGGAGTAGATGCAAACCCCTAGCAACGGGAGGTCACAAGAGACCTCCGTCCACCTGTCCCACACAGGACAGAAAAAAACACAGGGGGGGGGAGGTCTCTTGTGCCCTCTTATAGGGCCAGTAGGAGGCATCTTCTTTTTTGGTGCTAGTTAAAGGTTCCACCGTCCTAAACAACACACAGGGGCAGAGATACCCCATATTGTGCTGCTGTAGGACGTAGGGGGAATTACCTTTTTAAAGGCCATTTCAACGTGCCATGAGCTTAAAAGTGGTTTTTCTAATGATAGACTCCCTTTAACATAACTTCGGCTGTGTTTGCCTTAGAGAGCTAGAAATTGGATACTTTGGTTCCTAGGAGCCCTAAGAATGTAGTACACTATGTTTTATAGATAGTTTCCTAGGAGCCCTGGCAGTTTTCTACACTATGTTTTATAGATAGATTCCTAGGAGCCCTGAGAGTATTCTACACTATGTTTTATAGATAGGTAACTAGGAGCCCTGACAGTGTTCTACACTATGTTTTATAGATAGGTTCCTAGGAGTCCTAAGTGTGTTCTACACTATGTTTTATAGATAGGTTCCTAAGAGACCTGTGTTCTACACTATGTTTTATAGATAGGGTCCTTGGAGTCCTGACAGTGTTCTACAACCTGCCACCAGCATTTAAAGGGGTTATCTGGCTTCTAGTATTAATTGCCTATCCCATTGACTACAATGGTAGTGCAGGGCATTCTGCAGCCACATGTGTTACCTAACATGGCAGGGCTTCCAGCTGGCATTTTTCGGCAGGATAATGCTCACCCATACAAATCAAGGGTTTCCAAGGAATGCCTCCGCCATATTACAACACGTCCTTGGCCTACTCAGTCTCAAGATTTATTGCCATTCAAGCATATATGGGACCAGCTTGGACGCCAGCTTCGGCAACCTAAGAGTCTTCAGGTTCGATGCACAGGTAACATCAGTGTCCTCTCAGAGAGATTTGGCTTCTCTCTGTCCCCAGGCTGAGAGATCAAGTGAACAGCATAGCCTGGGTATGAAGCATATCTACTCAGGTGCATCTTCTGAAGACTCAGGCTAGAACTAACATTTAACCCTTGTCAAATAACTTTTATCAGTATAAACTAAGAACCTGGGAAGCACATAGACCCCATCAATTACCTGACCATGTAAAATATCACAGCTGTTTATGACAGTCTCAGTAAAGGTGGTGATGGCATATTGTGGTAGCAGTGTTTTTTTTTTTTTCTCGTAAACATCAATGCCTTGAGATATTTCTTGAGAGCTTGCACAGCTCTGTGGTTATGATGTTTTCAGCATAATTGATCTCAGGACAGCAGTGGAATCTTCTGTTCTTTAATTACACTTCTGGTAAAAGTGTACGGAGGATAATCATAATTAACAGTTATTCCATCCCCGTACATGGGAAGAATTAAAGGGTTTATTTCATATCATAGATTCAACTTGTAATTTATTGTCACTGTATTCTCCCAAAATTCCATGTACAGAAGCACCTATAGAATCTATAGAAGAAGACCTACAGAATCAATCATCCTGAACTTCCTGGCTCATGAAAAGAATGTCAAAGCTACCATTGTGGTCACTTAAAGGGGTTATCCAGGGAATTATAAACCTTTCCCAGTTCCCCCACATCCCTCTTTTTTACCTGTACAGAGGGTAGCTGGGAAGGCCAGAACTCTCATTCCTCTGCCTCCCTGCTCTGACTCTCACTGTTATCACTGAGTCTCCTCACCACAGAAGAAGGGAGTCAGTGATGTGATTGAGAGTCATGGAGTTAGCAGGGGAGACAGAGGAACCAGAGTTCTGGTCTCCCCAGCTGCCCTCTGTACACGTAATAAATGGGGTCAAGGGGACTGGGGTGTTTATTAGCAACAAGGCTTCACCAGTGCAGGGAATATACTGGTAAGCTTTATTAGTCTCTTGAACCACACCTTTAAGAAGGCCACACCTTAGATGAATGTTGGAAGGACCATCTGATTGCCTTATGTGTATGGAAGTGTCATAAACCTCCACTGAGGACAGATCCTAAGGACAGGCCATCAATATTAGAAAGCTGGATAAACCCTTTAATGAGGTTGTTCATGAATTAGAACAAACCATGTGGTGGGCGGGGAGGTGTGAAATAAAAAAAAAAGAGAAAAAAAAAGCATACTCACCTGTCCTGGCACTACATTGTCTACCGCCAGTGTCCATTCAGTCTTGTGTCAGTGCCCTCTTGCTGGGAGTCCTGCACCTCATGTGACCGCTAAGACCAATTAGTTACAGGATTTCCAAAAATGAGGCGCGCCATGAGACTAAACAGACATTGGTGGGGGACAATGGAGTTCTGGGGACACAGGTGAGTATGCTTCCTGAAAAAAAAGAAGTGTCTGTCACTGCCTCCCATGGAAAACAAAGGGAGGAAGATTCTAGACAGAATTTGGAGCTGAATTTGAGATGGAATCCTCCTCAAAATCAGCTGCAAATTCCTCTGTGTGAATAAGCCCTGACACTGATCATTGACTGTTGCATAATAATAACTTTCTCATATAAAGTACTTTTGTAAACTTTTTCAAAAGGAATCACACATTTTTGTACAGTACTATATCCCTGCTCTTGCATAGATAGTTTGTTTCTATGCTTTAATGTACATAGGTAAGTGCAATGTCCTGAAATTCAAGACAGTGATGTGTACTCTTCCAAGAACAGGGCTGTCCATACTGACTAGTATAGGGATGATTTTCAGCTTCTCAGTGTAAACAAGAATGGTTCCTGGGGGTAACTATAGGAAGCACAGAGGATGCAGTTACACATGAGCCCTGGGGCTTAACAGCCAATTTGTCGTGTGAGAATATCATTATATATCATCTCTGTATTGTGACATCACTTTTTTTGCGCTTGCAGTGCTTCATGGCATTAGCTTTAAACTTTATCACTATCTGTTATTTCTGTGCTGTGATATTACAAACCTCTATACTGTGACATCACTGTGCCCATTACCTCTGTAGGGTTCCATCACTGTGTATATAATCTTTATGATGCTGAATATATTATTTCTGTGCTGTGATATCACTACGTTACTCACCTCTATACTGTGACATCACTAGGCTCATTATCTCTGTAGGGTTTCATCGCTATATAATCTTTATGAGTCTGAATCAAATATTTCTGTGCTGTGACATCATGTGCATTATTCTCATGCTCTGACATCACTACGTGACCACAGTGTTATTTATTTATCTGCATTTTGTGATGTTACTGTGACTTTTCTGCTTTGTGGCATCACTTTGTGCATTATTCCTGTATTGAGAAGCACTATTTCCATGAATACTGTACTGTGACATCACTGTCTACATCAGGCTTGCTCTGTGAAATAACTATGATTATACAGAAGTCGCATCTGAATCTGAAGCTTGAGATTTCCTAAACTTTCTTCTGCCACACAAGAGCATACTATTATGAGGTATGGTAGGTATGAGGTATGGTAATTTCTGGTCTGACCAGAAGTCCATTGTGGACTATTTTATTTAATTGATGCATGTTACCCTGTAATGTGACTGTGTTGTTATGTTCTTGTATGTGTATAGAAGTTTCATGATTTGCTGCCACTTAATGGTCACATGAAACAGCTATTTTTTATTGTATTGTGTAAGATGTAAGAAGGACCTATGGGTTTCATGACCATTCTGCTGCAGGTCCTCAAGTTAATAGTGATCTCTATAGCTCTTTAAAATCAGTATCTTAGTCAGTCGGCACAAGCTCATGAACTTTCTACAGGTGAAACATGTAAAGTAAATGTGATTTACCTGATAACAATATCTCAAAACCACTTTATTTTGTGGTAAAACAACTGCAGCCAAACATAGTTCATGGAAACGCAGGCAGACAAACAACAATGCTACAATGTATGGGATAAGGTTACAGAGGTAGAAAGAAGATCCACTCATATAGAATTAGGGTGCTATTATATGTGTGGTAGCGGCTACAATTAGGGGTACACCGTAGGTGTTACCTGTAGCCACTCCTGCAAGAATAATAGCACCCTTAGACTTATAGCTTAAGCCTTATCTGCATGCTAGTACGCAGGTACATTTTGCTTTGATATTGCTTTATATGGTTATATGAAAAAATACAGCATTATTAATATTTTTGGTATTTGTAAGAGTATATCCAGGTGGTTAAAACTTTTTTGGGGGCATTTTTGTTTGTTTTTTACCTGTAGAAATCACAAACGGCATTGAAAAACATTGAAGTTTTTTTATGCAGTTAACCACACCCAGCCACAGTCTGAATACACCCAATGCATGCCCATTTATGTATTCATCAGGTTTTGTCCAGGCTTTCTGTAGCAGTTTTTAAAGGGAGTCTGTCACTAGAACTCTGGACATCAATCCAGCCCCGCAGACAGGAAGAGTGTTTTCCTCTTGTGAATCGTTGCCTCTGTTGCAGAGATATCGCCTTTTTGTCAATATGCATATCAGCTCTTTGGAGCAATGAAGGTGTTGCGGCTTACCTCTTTGGAGCAATGACAACACCTCCATTTCTCCGAAGAGCTCATTTGCAAATTGCCAAAGACAGCAATATCTTGGGCACAGAGGCGCTGATTCACAAGGGGATTTGATTCAGGTGACCCTAATCTATCTATCTGCAGGGCTGGGTTGATATGCTGGGTTCCAGTGACAGACTCCCTCTTGAGCCACAACCAGAGGTGCTACTTCTCTTTTTTAATTCAATCCTGATTTTGGCTTCAAAATTGTATAAAAAAAACCTGAACAAAACCAGGTAGCAATGACTAAGAATGGTAGGACTTCTCAAGAAAGAAAAGAAAAAATGTACTAACCTCAAGAGTTTGGGGAATGGAAAAGAGAGAGCAGATTACTGAAGTGCTTTCTTTCACACTGCAGGCATTTAGCAAGAAACACAGGCAGAGATAAAACCTAGATATTAACCCTGTCTGGCTGGAAAACTTTAAGAATGAGGATTACAATCATTTGGAAAGTGTGCAGTTATTTCATAGTTTATGGAGCCGGATGAAAGACTCCTTTGTCTATGCACAGACATCAAAGACATGGAAATAATAAGCCTGAAAACCAAGAGAAGAGAGAACATCTGGAGAAGGCTTGAAATGTATTTGTGGGAATTTAATAGTATACCGTGACAACAGCTTTAGTAATGCCTAGTACACCGCATTTGATTACAATAGGAACTAATAGAAAATCTGGTGGATACAATGTAACAGTCCTCAACGCAAAATTAGTTTTAGAACTTGTGCACTTTGGAATATAGAGAACAAATATTGATACAAAACATGAACATTTTTCTACAGTAAATGACTGTGCGGAGACTTGATGACGTGATCTCTTTGCCTTATTATTACGCTGCAGGGTGTGTTTCGTGCTGGAGATGTCTCTTTATTTGTTGGCTTCATTGACCCAGTGGGCTGGGTCATGTAAACAGTTACAGATTACTGGCGAAAACTCAGACTCTAGAAGCAGAATCTGCAGATTCCATAGGTTAAAGATTGAGAAGGACCAACAGAAGGTAAGATGTACTGTACATTGACTTTGTGTGATACAAATGTATGCAGTTAGACATTTTGTTGCAAATGTCTAATAAATGGATCAAAAAGAAGGATGGGAGTATTTATCCTCTAACCATCCTGATATAGGTCACTGCACAAAGAAATGACTTGTATAGTGTTCCCACAACTTGGATGACATACGAGGTAGTTTAGTTTTTTAACGGTACTTACAATACAGAGCCATCACTATATCTACAAAGGTGTAACAATTCTCCCTAAACCAGAGCTGTATTTACCATGAGGAGAGTTTACACTCTGACCTTAGGGGGCAGCTTGTAGTATCTCAGAGGGGAATACTGCAGTTAAGCGTTCTTCTTCTCAGTTACTCCAAGCTGCCTTAAAAATTACTCTGTACTACTTCAGTAGCTCCCCCTTTCTTCTCCTCTTTACTCTTGGGAGTCATAACAGCAGCAAAGCTTTCCGCTCTGATGTAATATAATTTAGCACAGCAGTCGAGACCAGACAGGATGGGTGAGGAGGTGCTGTACTGCTGAAGAGTAAGGCCTCCTGCACATGGGCAAATATGCCCTGGAACATTTGGACCGGCATTTTCCTCATTTCCTAGATTGAACATTGCCCAGAGACCCGGATTCCCTCCATCCATGATGTTAGGAGATCCTACCTCTCTGTGACTCTACTGTCCTGTATTGTACTTTATATAGCCCGAGACAGTAGCGCTGTGGGGAAGCAGGATCTCCTAACATCATAGATCACTATGATGAAAGTCCCAGTCATCTCCAAACCACATTCAGTCTGGAAATTCAATACTTGCCAACAATCCCAAATTTTCCAGAACTGTCTCTATTTTTTAAGGCTAATCCTGGAAAATATTTCTCCTGGCAGTGTCTCGGAAAACGGGGACTAGTAATTTTTTATTGATATATTCTGATAACGATCTATATATTATGTTCACCTCTTCATAATCCTTTTTCCCCTCTGGTCCACCCCTTGGTGGTAATGCACAGCTCCAGCCAACACCACACATCATCATGTCCTGATAGTGTTCAGAGTATGGACATAATAAACAGCAGCATGACTGAAGAGGATTGAGGTTTGTAAAGAGTTAAGTATAATGTCACTCAGTAGAATAGTATGCTTTGTAAAGAAGGGAGCACTATGGGAGCACTATGGTGCATTATACTGTGTGGGGCCACTAAGATGGCATTATACTGTGTGGGGTAAATATTACACTGCTATCTCCCTTCCCGGGACTAGCTCTACTCTTTTTGGATATTCATACTGTTATCGAAACCAAAACTGGGTTCAAAATCCTGATTGTCAAGTGGTGCCAAATTATTTATAATCCATATTGATATATATATATACTGTGAGCTCACAGAGAAAGAACCAGCCTGACACACACAGTCGGTGTTAAGCAAGTTGTGTTTATTAAAAAGATAGCATAAGCTTTTATAGAGAACAGTAAATAATTATGAATTATAACAGAGCATGCGTGAAAACTGGTTAACCTGATTGACCATTGGCGGGAGGAGGGTCTTGACACCCCCCCCCCCACTCATCTCAATAATCAAAGTATATTAGTACTATGAGCTGCGTAATGCAAAGCATGGCTGGGACCTGTTGTTCTACATTGCACATCTGAGGGGAGAAATTGCGCAGCTACGTGCTGGGGGCTGTTTGCGTAAGCAGTGTTAATCTCCAGACTCTTCGAAGGACAGCTCACAGAAAGTTTATAAACAAACAAGTCCACTAGGACATGCTGCCCTAGACTGGGTGTCTGGCCTTGCGCTCAGTGTATATCCTTATCATTAGAAGCTGTAAGCTTCTTCTACTAGATGCATTTCTATAATTGTTAATAATAGCAAGCTAATGAGAAGTTAAAGTGACAGACATTTAATTTCTATAACAATACATACCCAGTGACCATCAGGACTATCATTGGCCATATACTGCTCTCGGCATCCCTGGCTCTTCTTCAACGATGGAGATCCTCAATCATTCCAACGATCCCAGACTTGTCCCTTACGGTTGCCTGTATATTTCACCATGAGTGGACTCTCTCACAGCATATTTGGAGGTGCCCACTTCACTAGAAACTGGGCGCCATGGGAATTATACAAAAGTAAAAGGAAAAGCCAAGAAGAACTCAAAAAATATATAAAAATATATATTTATTAATAAAAATGTAATAAATAATACATTTAGAAAAATATGTATCAAAGACAATAATGTAGGTGACACGGACAAAGAGTGACACCTCCTGAGGAAGCCTTTTTCTGGTGAAACGCGTTGAGGTGCGTTTCCACGCATACCTTTGTGTTCACTGGACTCAAATTTATCTTTATAATGGCTGCAGGTAATCCCTTTGTATCCATTTATCTGTCTATTTGATGTTTATCTGATGTATCCTCTATCCATTATTGCCTTTTTTTTCATATATGGTATTCACCAACATTTAGCAGTATATGTTAGCTATATATGGATAGGATCTTCAATTTTGCATTTCCATATATATATATACTTGTGTCTATGGGGTATATTCCACTACTCATAGCCTTTAATATATGTCAGCTATATGCCATTGATATATGTTAGCTATATCCAGATTCTTATCTTGTATTTTTATACACATTTATGTGTTCGTGTGGCATATCTAATTATTTATTGGGCTTTTAGCTCCCTATTTAAGATATCTGTTTATATACGGTTTGCAAATCTTATATATTTTGCATTTGCATACTTATTACGGGCCATTATATATATACTGCCATCTTATATACTTTTGTATACTTTTGAGCCTTCATATGTGACACATGTGTCCTGTGTTGTGTTTTACTCTTTGTCCGTGTCACCTACATTATTGTCTTTGATACATATTTTTCTAAATGTATTATTTATTACATTTTTATTAATAAATATATATTTTTATATATTTTTTGAGTTCTTCTTGGCTTTTCCTTTTTTGTTTGCATTGTTGATATTTGCAGTCAAGTTTATATGGAGGTTTTCTTTGGTTAATTATACAAAAGTAACCTTACACCATCTTCATAATCTGGACATTATTCCATTCCTCAGACAATACCCTCTTATAATCATATTACATCGTTTCAGGAAATAACTATAGCCGCTTCATCTTTGGTGTAATTTCACACTGTTATACATTATTTACTGTTGTTTTGTTGTCTTCCTTTATTTTCTTCTCTCCACAGCATCCCTGCACTTAGCGAAATATACTAAATGACTGTTCTCATTGCTTGTGGAAGTTACCCATGACCAATCTATGTTTAGCATAACATTGCTTAACCTTTCTGTTCCTTAAAGGGACTTTATCATTGATGATATTGATTTTTCAGTAAACACACGTAAGAATAGCCTTTAGAAAGACTATTCTAGCCCTACCTCTGTTTTTGTCCTGCTCACCGCAGTTTTTGAAATAAATTGTTTTTTTCATATATGTTAATGAATCTCAGGGAGCACAGTGGGCGTTCCCCCTGTACTCCGAGCACAGCATCGTCATACTCCCGAATATCGCCTCCTGGGCTGTTTCATTACACCCCCTTCATACAAATGAGCTGTCCAGGTCACTATCTTCGCTGCGTAAGCATGCTCAGAACTCCTTAGGTTTTGGAAATCGCAGCATGTCAATTATACTTACAGAAACCCTGGCAGTTTCCCTATAGGTATAATGGAAGCAAAAAGTCCGCAGAGGAATCCTCTGCAGACTTTCTATGTAAAGCACTGTGGAAATAACTGTGATGTGTTGCCACCGTGTTCTTGCAGCGCTTTTTTGCTGCGACCCGCAACGTGGGGCCTTAGCCTAAACCTGATCCTTTTTGACATTGAGGCTGGGGCCCCACGTCGCGAAAAGGAAGCATTTTGGCCGTGACGGAAATGCTGCATTTTACTGTACCTGCAAAGTGGATGGGATGGGTTAAAAAAAAAGTTTTTAAAATATAAAAAAATTAAATAAACCTAAAAGTTTAAATCACCTTTCCCTAGATCATAAATAAAAATAAACATAAACACATTAGGCATCCCTAAGTCTGAAAATGGCCAAACTATTAAAATATGAAAACATTTGTCCCATACGGCAAATACCGCAGCAGGAAAAAAAACCTCAAAATGGCTGAATTGGCTTTTTTTTGCCTCCCTAAAAAAATGGAATCAATGATCAAAACATCATACATTCCCTAACATGATATCAATAAAAACTACATATTGTCCCGCAAAAAAAGACACCTTACACAGCTCCGTCCACTGAAATAAAAAAAGGTGCCAGAATATGGTGATTCAAAGAAATTTTCTTTCTTCCAAATTTAGAATTTTTGTAAAGTTATTAAAACATGAAGTGTTTCCCCGTGACTGTAACGACCTGAAGAATAAAGCTAACATAGCATTTTTACCGCACAGTGGAAGCCGAAAAACAAAACCTGTAAGAAAATACCTTTTTTTTTTTAAATCTGAATTTTTTTTTCCCTCAATTTTAATTTTTTTCCCCACATCCCAGTATATTGTAGAGAATAATAAATGGTACCAAGTACACAAAAATCAAGCCCTCATATGACTACATAAATGGAAAAAATGAAAACGTTATTGGTTTTGAAAATGCATCACGTAAGTTTTAGTTTGGACTTCAATACGGTGATACTTAGAGAGGATTGGGCTCACAGTTGTACGGTTCTATGGCACACTGGAGGTGTTTTACAGGTATTAAAAGGGGTTAATTGACACAGGTGGTAAGGAGTAAATTATCTCCAGAAGACTGACCACCTCACAGGTCTGTGACATAGCCATTAGCCACAACTCCCAGGCTCTCAGATGGCATGGCATGGAAAGTCTCCTTCATACACTGAGAAAGTCTTTTGTCGTAAAATGATCCAGATCTGACTCAAAAGTGAACAGTAACTTATAAGTTGCGAATATCTATTTTGGGGTCTTTTTGCTGCATAGATGTGTGCGCACGGTTTGCTCTTTCTTGCAGGATTCTGCGGGTGGTCACAAGAAAGTAGAATCAAGAAGTTGTTTCCTATGTGCAATTTAGTGAAATTATGTATTTTATGTAACATTGTTTTATGTAATTTTTTGTAACGCCTGATTAAATATTTTTGGTTGTAGATAGTAAGAGGTGTGATCACTGTTTTATCTATTAGGGATAAAATAGGGAACGAAAAGAAACAACTAACAAATGTGAACTCTGTATCAATGCACACTACGTAATGCACACTACATATATTGCAATGTAATTCCCTAAAAGCACTCAGACAATGATATTAGAGTACACTTCCATCTAATGCTATTGGGAGTCATTTCTGGGATAGGGCTGTGTGCTGTAATACAATTAAGCAGCAGCAAAAAATGGTTAAAGGGAGTCTGTCAGCGCCAAAATCATTATTAAACCAGACCCAGTACCTTATAGTGCTCAGAGCTGTGAGCAAAGTGCTAGAATTTAAAGGGTTTGGCCACTTTCAGACCAATATTGAGAGACAAATCTTATTGTTTGTATAATAAAAAGTTGTAGATTTTTCCAATATACTTTCTGTATCAATTCCTAACAGTTTTACTAGATCTCTGCTGCCATTCATTCTGCTTACTGCCAGTGGATAAATCTGTCCATGACCGTGTGATATACAGTCCATGGTCATGTAATGTGCAGTCCATGGTCATGTGATATGCAGTCCATGGTCGTGTGATATACAGTCCATGGTCATGTGATGTGCAGTCCATGGTCATGTGATGTGCAGTCCATGGTCGTGTGATGTACAGTCCCTTGTCATGTGATATACAGTCCATGGTTGTGTGATATACAGTCCATGGTCATGTGATGTGCAGTCCATGGTCATGTGATGTGCAGTCCATGGTCGTGTGATGTACAGTCCATGGTCATGTGATATACAGTCCATGGTTGTGTGATATACAGTCCATGGTCATGTGATGAAGAGTTAGCAGAATGAATGAAAGCAGAAAAAAATGGCAATATTTTTACAATTATGGCAATACCATATCAGGTTTATTATGTTTCACCAGTTTTATGAAATAAAACACCATTTTGCAAAGCTACGTGAGGGCTCTTTTCTTCCTGGGCAAGCTGTAGTTTTTATTGGTACCATTTCCTGGTGTGTACAAGTTTTTGAACACTTTATATTGCTTTTTTGGGGAGGGAGAGTTAACCAAAACTCATAAATTTGCAGTTTTTATTTTTTGTTCTTTATGATGTTTACTGTACGAGAGCAACTACATTATTTCTGCATAGTTTAAGCTTATACATGTATAGAAATACCTAGTATGTTTATTTTTGTTTATATTATTTATTTTTTAATTTTTAATTTATATTTATTTTTTATACATATTCATAAACCTTTAAAAAAATTTACTGTATAAAATACAGTAATACTTCTGTATTGCAGTTCATAGTATATTATTGTCTTTGTGTATTAGGCCAAGGCCTACTACACATCTATTCGTGGCAGCTAGTATGGTGGAGTCAGAGCATTTTCTGACACCGCAGCTAGTTGTGGGGCCCAACTGTATAATACAGCAGGAACCCAGAAGCAATGTAGCAGGCAAAGCTGAGTGTTAACTATATGCTCAGTGCGACAAAATAGTACAGTGCAGAGCGTGAAGGCGTTAAAGGGAGTCTACTACCTCCTCAACCATAACCTGTCACCACCACTTTACAAAGCACATTACAGTGATAAACATCACACCTCTGTTATGTATATCACTTTTGTAGATTTGAAGAAAAACAACTTTTAAGTCTTATGCAAATGAGGCACTGAGGGTGGTCCTTCAGCTCCCTGGAGCACTGCTCTTGCCACTTAGACCTCTACCATCTCCTGCCTTCATTCCCCCCCGTACAGTGGAAGTTGATCCTACCACTGCTATGACATCTACTTGAGCAGCAAAAGTGCTGCTCCAGGAAGCTGAAGACCCCAGTGTACCAAATGTCTCATTTGCAAAGCATTTCAAAGTTGTTCTTCTCCAAATCTACAAAAGTGACATCCATAACAAAGACACAATGTTTATTAGTGTAATGTGCTCTGAAATGCAGTGGTATTGAATATTCCTGGGGGAGGTGATAGACTCCCTTTAAGGAATTGCTGTTTTTGCATCTCTGCAATACTGTATTTTGCAACCTGTGGATTTTGGCTGGGAGTGGTGAAGGGGCACCATTTCATTTTATCAGGTAGTAGAATGGCTTAGTGCACCCCTGCTTATAACTGATGTCTAGGCTACATTCACATCTGCATCAAAGTCCGTCCAGTGCAGAGTCCGTATAAAATCAGGGAGGAAATCTGCAAGTCTGACTTTTATGTATATGATATCTTATGGTGAATGAGGTCCCTTGGGATCCGTTGTCGAATCACAGATCCATGTTATTGGTTAACTTGTTCTTCTCGTCCTACGATGGACCAGAAGAACGGATTATACAACACTGATATGAAAGCACCCTAAGTTTAGTCTTTACCCATGTTTATGTGGCACAGGCGGGGGGGGGGGGGGGGGGGGGCCCGGCGGCCGCCGGGCGGGAGTGCCGCCCCCCCGCCGGCCGGCGGTGGTCTTGGAGCAGTGCTTTCCCAGCTTCAGGATGGCCAGGAGAGGGTCATAGCGTACGGCAGCCGGTCTTTGAGAGATTCTGAAAGAAACCCCGAGAATTATAGTTCATTTAAGTTGGAGCTGTTGGCACTGGTATGGGCCATGACCGAGAAATTCTCTGAATATTTGACCGGTGCGAAGTTTTAGTACTGACTGACAACAACCCACTAGCTCACCTGGAAAATGCCAAGCTCGGGGCGTTAGAGCAGAGGTGGATAGCCCGAATGACTAAGTTCAATTACCGCATTAAGTATCGGTCCAAGACAGAGAACCAGAATGCTGACGGGCTTCTAGGGTAACGCCCAGACCCCCACAGTAGACGGGATCAGAGTGGAGCATGTGGAGGTGCCCGACTTCAGCAGATTTTCACAGGCCTTGACCGCCACTAATCAGTTTGAGATGGAGGGGACTGAAATGGCTCCTTTCTTTGGTCCCTCACGACAGGAATGGGCACAGATACAACAGACCCATGAGGGGCTGGCACAGATGATCAAGTGTGTTGAGAAAGGCCAGAAGCCATGTAGAGAGGAAAGAGAACGACTGACACGTGAGAATTATCTGTTCTGAGTCAGTGGGAAAAGTTGGAGATGAAAAATGGAGTGCTATGCCGAAAGGTCTATTTACCTTCTGAGATCGACATTCGATACCAAATTGTGGTGCCTAGTGAACTGGCTCGCTGTTGGCAGTTGAGGCTCATAATAAGAATGGACATTTTGGTCATGAGAAGACCTTCGTTGGTTACAGCGACTGATTTACTGCCCTGGTCTTCGTCAAATGGTCGAAGAAGTATGCCGCAGCTGTCGAACTTGTGAGATCCATAAGGCAATAGAACAGAGAGCTCCCCTGCAAACCATCGTGACCCAGGAACCTTAGAAATCGTCATGATAGACTACTAATGGTGGGCCCACCAATAGCGGACACCAGATTGCCTCGTAATGGTGGATCACTCACCAAATTTGCGGTGGTAACCGCCACCAAGGACCAGACAGCTGAGTCAGCAGCTCGTGCTCTGTGCCAAGATTTCATCGAGTATATGGGTGCCCCAAACGCATCCACTCCGACCAGGGTGCCTGCTTGAGGGACACGTAATGAAAGAAGTTCAACGTATCTACGGGATAAAGAAGTCGCACACGACTCCATACCACCCTCAGGGAAATGGGGCCGTGAAAGATTCAACAGAACTCTGCTACAGATGCTGCGGACTCTGGAGGAAGACAAGAAGTTACAGTGGCCTCAGTTCTTGTCTGAAATGGTGTGGGCCTATAACAATCAGGTCCATCTACAACGGGGTACTCTCCTATACACCCTTGGGCGGTCGGGCGAAGTATAGGAGAATTACAGTTGGATGATGTGGATGGGTTCCCCCGAGGGACAATCTTGGGTGGGGGCACCGGGGGAGAGAAGAGAGAAGAAACGATGGGGGGGGGGGGGCAAAAAAACACCCAACCGAAAAAAAACGGAAAAAAAAAAAAAAAAGCAACCGGGGGGCGGGGGGTTAAAAAAAAAAAAAAAAAAAAAAAAAAGGGGAGGCGCCGACGGGTTGGCCGCAAGTAGCGAATGGGCCAGTGTACCAGGTCCAGAAAGAAGGAACTGATTGTGTTCGAGTACTTCACCGAAATATGTTGCGCCTGTGTCATTCTGAAGGGACAAATCATGATGGGCTTGCCAATGTGAATGAGCTCCCACAGTCAGAGAAGGAGGGCGGAAGGGCCCAGACGAGGAGGATGATTGTTGGCCGACCCGCTCCTGGGGATGTTCCACCTGTGACTACTGCATCCCGGCCTGTGCCCCCCTGGTGCGGAACCGCTGGTCCTCTCAGCCCATAGCTGCAGCACCCCAAATATACCACCGGTCCTCAGACGGACCACTAGGCCAAATGCTGGTATTCCCCCTGTCGGTATGCGCAGGATGAGTTTATTTGGCCTGCCATACATCGGTATACTACCACCCTGTGCATAAAAGTACAACCCTCTGGATATACAGTCATAGGCAGGGACTGCCAATCTTAAAGTGGGGGGAATATGTAAGAGACAGCCAATGTTGTCCTAAGCTTTATTTGTCTGTATAAACTGTTAATGTTGAATGTATTCTGTGATTCTGTCCTTTAAGACAGCAGCCATTGTAATTGTGACATGATGCTGGAGTGACCCCCCCCCTTTTATGTCAGCTTGCCTGTTCTGCAGACAGAATGTGAGCAGAGAAGCAGGAAGTGACGAGACAGAGAGCAGCAGCCATCTTAGCAAGTGTTGTATTGAACTGGTGTGGAGATTATTCTGTACAGCTAAGCTGTATCTTGGTCCAGAGACAAACAGAGTGTAAAGAGACAACAGGACTAGTGAGTCCACGTGAAAGGAACGGCTCAGTGGCTGATCAGTGAGACTGACATTGTGACTGTGTATATGGATATCACATACAGAGACTCGCAGTGCTGTTGATGTACTGGACAGCACCTGCTAAACCCCGGCTTACACCCAGCTCAGTGTATGGATTCGGCAGGACTGTCAGTGTGCTGAGTGGAATCTGCTGTTGGATTACATTGCATTCATTGGGTTTCCCTGTTAAAGAGGACTTCATTTCTCCCAAGATCCTGATAACCGTGAGGAGAGGACGCTTCACTATAAAAGAAAGGAACGACTTCCCACCCGGTGGGCCACCGGCAGGGGAAGGCACCTGGACCACTGGGGAAAAGGGGGTGCACCCAAATGTGATGTCAGGGTCAGTTAGGGATAGTTTTGAGTATATTGTTCATTCAGTGTCCATACTGCAGAATTGGACAGAGTAAAAGTAGAAACCATTGCAGAATTTGCCTTGAAATTGTTCATGCTATATTGTATATTTTGCTTGTCTTTATCCTGTCATTTTACCTTCAAATAGCCTTTATTAACTTATAGTAAATATATATTTTTTTCTGAACTACCGCGGTGCGGCCCCCCCCCCGGCGCGGGGGGGGGGGCGGGCGGCGCCCCCCCCCGGCCCCTTTAAAAAGAGAGGAAAGTTATTTTCTTTAATAACAATGTATCAAACATTTCAGTGCTGGAATTGTCAAGTGTGATCTGTATTCTTCTTCTGTTATTTAATATCAGTGCCTACAAGCATTCCATTCTGTTTAACTCTTTATGCCTGGGCACATTTTAGCAATTGTTTCTTGCTTGCATGAGAATGGAATTTTCTTTTTCTGTATCTCTGCAGGGCTAGTATTATATATCCAATAACCATACCTCAATATAAATTCTAAAATATATTTGCTAATATAGTACTTTCTGACACGGAGCTGTCCCAGGGATGACTACCTCTGGGGCCTAAAGGACCTGTATAGTAATGTTACAACCCATTATCCTAAAAGGGTTAAACACCCCCAATTACACCTCTTCCCAATATACTTGCCAATCAATATATTAACTTCCCCTAATTATAGGGCAACTAAACCAGAAACTCAACTTCTGGGCCACATCCTAACACAATTGCAGCATATGAAGATAGAATCCACCTCAAAATTAGCCCCAAATTTCTCAGTGTGATGAGACCATTAAAGGGATTTCTGGGCAAAACATACTGAATATCTGCCCTGAGGATATGCCATCACAGAACCAGGTATCGCATCAGTATATTACACAGAATTGGGTATCACATCAGTATATTACACAGAACCAGGTATCACATCAGTATATTACACAGAACCAGGTATCACATCAGTATATTACACAGAACCAGGTATCACATCAGTATATTACACAGAACCAGGTATCACATCAGTTATATTACACAGAACCAGGTATCACATCAGTATATATTACACAGAACCGGGTATCACATCAGTATATATTACACAGAACCAGGTATCACATCAGTATATTACACAGAACCAGGTATCACATCATTATATTACACAGAACCAGGTATCACATCAGTATATTACACAGAACCAGGTATCACATCAGTTATATTACACAGAACCAGGTATCACATCAGTATATATTACACAGAACCAGGTATCACATCAGTATATATTACACAGAACCAGGTATCACAGCAGTATATTACACAGAACCAGGTATCACATCAGTATATTACACAGAACCAGGTATCACATCAGTATATTACACAGAACCAGGTATCACATCAGTATATATTACACAGAACCAGGTATCACATCAG
The DNA here is from genome assembly GCA_947044405.1 of Leptodactylus fallax. Classification (NCBI taxonomy): domain Eukaryota; kingdom Metazoa; phylum Chordata; class Amphibia; order Anura; family Leptodactylidae; genus Leptodactylus; species Leptodactylus fallax. The sequence goes on from CAMRHE010000270.1 coordinate 2,428,985, forward strand.
TTATATTACACAGAACCAGGTATCACATCAGTATATATTACACAGAACCAGGTATCACATCAGTATATATTACACAGAACCGGGTATAACATCAGTATATATTACACAGAACCAGGTATCACAGCAGTATATATTACACAGAACCAGGTATCACAGCAGTATATTACACAGAACCAGGTATCACATCAGTATATATTACACAGAACCAGGTATCACATCAGTATATATTACACAGAACCAGGTATCACATCAGTATATATTACACAGAACCAGGTATCACATCAGTATATTACACAGAACCAGGTATCACATCATTATATTACACAGAACCAGGTATCACATCAGTATATATTACACAGAACCAGGTATCACATCAGTATATATTACACAGAACCGGGTATCACATCAGTATATATTACACAGAACCGGGTATCACATCAGTATATATTACACAGAACCGGGTATCACATCAGTATATATTACACAGAACCGGGTATCACATCAGTATATTACACAGACCCAGGTATCACATCAGTGTATTACAAAGAACCAGGTGTCACATCAGTATATATTACACAGAACCAGGTATCACATCAGTATATATATTACACAGAACCAGGTATCACATCAGTATATTACACAGAACCAGGCATCACATCAGTATATTACACAGAACCAGGTATCACATCAGTATATATATTACACAGAACCAGGTATCACATCAGTATATTACACACAGTGAGTCACTGCTCTCTGGGGGGACTGAGTGCTCTCACTGTTATGTACAGTTTTGTGGCAGGACAATCAGGTCAGATAATTGCAGTTTGCTGATGAAGGTTCCTGTCTGTTATCTATCTTTGTAGACACAGTTTGGCAAGTGTACAACCCTGTGTAATGTAATGTAATATACATTTACTGTGTATGTTATTTGATCTGCATTTATACTAGGTTTCTAGTAATCATAATAAATAATCTTTCATGGTAAAAGCAAAGTCTACAGTATATCTATTGCGATATTTCATAGTGTCCTGTTCTTTAATCAGTCAAAACCCACCCACTGGCTTGTGGAAGAATATAGGAAGTTAGAAGAGACATCAGGCAAAGCTGCTGATACAAGGAGATGGGGAAACCCCTTTCAATTGTGGTCCACAGCTTGGTTCTTCATTAAATAGGTGACAAAGAAAACCCCTTCCCATTTCATGCTGCCAGCAATGGCACCACATGGAAGAGAAATGTCACAAGACCTGAGAAAGAAGAGAATTTGTTTACACAAGAAAGGTGAAAGCTACAAGAAGATCACCAAACCTTTATGTATTAGTCAGAATACTGTAGCAAAAGTGATACAAAAATTTAAAAAAGATGGGACTGCAGCCATCTCACAGAGACATCCAGGCTGTCCACATAAATTAACACCTAAACACGAGGGTCTTCTGATGAAAATCGCCTTACAAGTTCACTGCAGGTACCTAAAGAAGTTGAAAGACAAACTGGGGTGAGTGTTTTCGTGACACAATATAGTGTACACTGCAGAGGAATGGCATGCATGGCTATCATCCACAAAGGAAGACTTTCTTAAAGCCTATGCACAAAAAAAAAAACACCTACAATTTGCCAGGACCCATGCTGAAAAAGATGAAGATTACTGGGACACTATAAACTGTTGCAAAGGTGAGGAGTACAAAGAAAAATGCATGGTGCCTACATTGAAACATGGTGGTGACAGTGTGCTTATGTGGGGCGCTGCATTTCATTTTATCATGAAATCACTGATGTACTTCTCTATTGTCAGGAATCTCAGTTTAGCTGCTGTTGCTTTAAGGTTATCGTGCCAACCTGTGAAGCTTCTAGCGTCCTTCAGGCCTCTCCTATGCTGATCCAATTAGCAGCTGAGGAGGGATATTTAAACCCTCTACCTGCTCATCCAGGTGCCTGTTATTTGGTTATACGTTGTGAGCCTTCCTTATCCTGATCGTTTATGTTGGACTGCTCTATATTGACCTTTGGATTGTTACTGGAAATCTGCTTGTATTCTGATTTGGCTCTGACTTTACCTCTTGGACTGACTTTTGGCTTGTTACTGGAAATCCGCTTGTCTCCTGATTTTGACTCTGTTGTTACCTCTCGGACTGACTTTTGGTTTGGACATTCCTCCTGGAAGTTCTGCAAGTTCATCCTGGATTCTGGTTTGACTTCAGTTTGTAGAGGGTTTATTTCTTATAAAGTTTCCGTGGTGACAACTTGGGCCCCAAATTCAGCACAAGTCCATCTGGCTTTGTGGCTGTTGCTGGTGAAGATGTTTGGATGCGTGGGATCTATCTCTGAGCATTGTGTGAGATTTAAACAGCTAGTTCTACTATTCTCAGCCAGTTTCTGCAATTTCTGATATTTGCTCCAGAGACACTAACCTAACATCTATATTTAAAAAGAAGCTACCATCACTCCGTGCCCTTGGTTGTCATGCACTTTTCCAACATGACAATGATCCAAAACACACATCTAAGGCCAAGTATGTCTCCTGATCTGAACCCAGTCGAACACCTATTGGGATTTCTGAAGAGACTTGTTGAGCATCACTCTCAGTCCAACATCCAGTCTCTAAAAGAGGTTGTTCTTGAAAAATGGAAAAAAGATAGATATTGCAATATGTCGCCAGCTTGTACATTCCATACCTAAAAGTGATATCACCAATCATGGAGGTCATACAAAAATACTAGATGTAGTTTTGATGTGGGGTGTATTAATTTTTCCATCAAATAATTTGAGTAAAACTGAAGATTTTGTAATCTAAGTTATATGATTAACGTTACTTTTATGTTCTATGAAACTTGTTGTTCTTCTATTCAGTGCGATATTGATTAAAATCTTACTTTTCAAAGAGGGTGTACTCATTTATGCCAAGCACTCTGTATATGTATATGTGTGTGTATATATAATATATACAGTATATTTTTTTATATTTAGTGTTTGTATATACTGGGTGTAATTCTATGGTTGTTTTTGTGCCTAGAAAAGCTGCATATTTGCCATTTTGCAACAAATTTTTTTAATCCCCACTCTCTTTTACACCATTTTTATTATAAGTGGGCAAGGCATGAGCTGAAGGGGTAGCCTGACAAAAATTTTATAAAGTATACCTAAAATCATAGATTCCATTTCAGTTCTGGCACATGAACACTTTTGAGATTTTGGAAGCCTGCTGGTCTTAATAGTGTACATTCCCCCTTTCTGTATGTCTTTGTGTATAGATAGAATAGATAGATAGATAGATAGATAGATAGATAGATAGATAGATAGATAGATAGATAGTAATTTGTATAATTTGTATATTTACCTCTTTCTTTCTGTCTCTCCACAGATTTCTAGTAAAACTGGCATAATGAAAAGTAACTGTATGAAGATACTGGCAGCCATCTTCAGTCGTTTATTGTTTGCTTTACATGGAGGATCTTTGGTATTTTTAATAGTAGATCACACGAAAGACAATTTTTACTCAATTCTTCTCATTGGAGTTTTTCTCTTGTTCATTGAGATGATCGTGACACTGAAGATGACAAAAAGTGGAGAATGGAAATGGTAATATAAACCACAGGAGACTTGACTGTACATATAAGCACCTGGTTTACATATATATATATATATATATATATATATATATATATATACATACAGTGGGTGAAATAAGTATTGAACACCTCACTAATTTTCTAAGTAAATATATTTATAAAGGTGCTATTGACATGAAATTCTCACCAGATGTCGGTAACAACCTATCCAATCCACACAGGCAAAGAAATATATATATATATATATATATATATATATATATATGTATATATGTATCGGATACCTATATATAGGTATCCGATCAACCAGAATATTAAAGGGGTTATCCATCTTAAAAAATTTATGGCCTGTCCTTAAGATAGGCCATCTATTTTAGATCAGCAGGAGTCCGACTGCTGCAGATCAGCTGTTTCCTGGAGCTCACAACTCCTGGCATTGATGACATGATGCTGCTTTAGGCTGAGATCCCACATTGCGGAGACGCAGATTTTTTTCTTGCAGATTTTGTTGCAATTTTTTGAGCCAAAGACTGGAGTGGATTGAGCAGAAGGTAGAAGTATAAGAACTTCCTCTATGTTTCCCATTCCTTTTGTAGACATTCTTGGCTTTGGCTTGGAAAACTGCAACAGAATCTGCAACAAAAAAAGCTGCGTTTCTGCAACGTGGGGTCTTAGCCTTAAAGGGAACTTGCCAGGGCGATTTGGGACACTAAACCACCCACAGGTCCTTATGAATAAGGAGTTTAGTGTCTCAGATTGCCCTGTTATAACACAATCCGCAGCCACATTAAAAATAAAAAGCTTTATGCTCACCAATTGGCTGTACTCCCCGCGCCTGCGCAGTTCTTCAGTGAAGCCAGAGGATTACACCTTGGCTTCAGTGCGCATGTGCTGGACGTCACTGAAGAACAGCGCAGGCTCTGGGATCACCAGAGATGAGACTCATCGGACTCATCTCTCGGTAAGTATAAAGCTTTTTTTTTTTTTTTTTTTAATGTGGTTGTGGATTGTGTTATAACAGGGCAATTTAGCACACTAAATCCCCAGGTCTATAAGGGCCTGTGGGTGATTTAGTGTCCCATATTTTTGTTCTGCCTTCAGCTGAAAATAAGAGTGTTTGATAATTGTATAAAATTAATTTTTCTGAATGCTATAACCTGTAGAGGTGCTCTGTAATATGTTGGCGCGATATAAATAAAAATGTGTTTATTATTTATATCATTCTCCCAATGTATACCTACACCATAACAAGTAGAAAAAACATGGATTTATTTTACATGTGAACATACACACATGTATAAATATACACTCCTCAACATTGAAATTGCAACACTAAGAAGTAAAGTCTTGGAATTATGAAGATCACAGGATTGATAGACGTGATAATTGTATACAAGTGATAAAACATGGAAAAAAATATTCAAAACATCTTAATTTATTCACTATTGAGTAAGAGCGCCGCGTGCAGAAATACACACACTTACATGCTTTGGCATGCTATCAATGAAGTCATTAATGGTTGTCGGAGGAATGTTATGCCACGCTGAATTTACTTGGGCATGCAACCGCCAAGATTGACTGCTGGAAGCTCCTTTTACAATTTCTAGCCAATGATTTTCCAGACATGCTTGATGGGTGACACGTTGGGAGAAGCTGCATGCCATGTTTTAGGATACCACAAGCAACATGCAGCCTAGTGTTGTTCTGTTGATAAATGGTTCCTGGGATACTTTAGTGAATTGCCCATACCACTGGTTTTACCACATCTGTGTAATGCTGAGCTGTTAGTGTACCTGAAGTGAAGACTAGAAGTGAAGACTACATTATACCACCCCACACCATAATCCCAAGAATAGGACCAGTGCAATGTTTCCTTGTAAAGGCATGTTCATGGTGTTGTCCACATAGACCAATCTCCAGCTGTCATTGCATCTGAGACAAAAGTGGAACTCGTTGCTGAAGTGGATAGACTTCCATTCAAGCCTACATTGCTGACTTGCTGTGCACCATGATAGCCTTTAAGAGCAGTGTTGTGAGGTCAATAGAACACCTGTAACTGGATGTCTGGTTCATAGCCGAGTATTGTGCAAATGCCTTCTGATGGTTTGTGCCCACACTGTTTCCTGCCCTAGACTTTGGATATGACGTCCAAATTCACTTGAAGTACAAAATGGGTGACTACGTGCCATTCTTCCAATCAGACGATCAGTCCATGCTGAGGTTCACATCTTGCTTGTCATTCATCATTGTTATCCAAACCACTGGGACAGGCAACGGTGAACAGGGCTGACATGTTGGTCTAGGTGCATAGCGATCTGCCAAGATTTTTCAGTTCAAGGAATCTGTCCTTCTGCTTGTGAGAAGTGGCGATAACTGGCATGAACAGGAGGCATCGTACAGTCATCTCATGCCAGTTGATCTGATTTTTGATGGCTCATGTGGCTAAAAAACTTCCTCCTAAATGCCATATATATATATATATATATATATATATACAGTGGGGGAAAAAAGTATTTAGTCAGACACCAATTGTGCAAGTTCTCCCACTTAAAAAGATGAGGCCGGCCTGTAATTGTCATCATAGGTAGACCTCAACTATGAGAGACAAAATAAGAAAACATATCTAGAAAATCATATTGTCTGATTTTTTAAGAATTTATTTGCAAATTATGGTGGAAAATAAGTATTTGGTTACCTACAAACAAGCAAGATTTCTGGCTCTCACAGACCTGTAACTTCTTCTTTAAGAGGCTCCTCTGTCCTCCACTCATTACCTGTAGTAATGGCTCCTGTTTGACCTTGTTATCAGTATAAAAGACACCTGTCCACAACCTCAAACAGTCACACTCCAAACTCCACTATGGTGAAGACCAAAGAGCTGTGGAAGGACACCAGAAACAAAATTGTAGACCTGCACCAGACTGGGAAGACTGACCCTGCAATAGGCAAGCAGCTTGGTGTGAAGAAATCACCTGTGGGAGCAATAATTAGAAAATGGAAGACATACAAGACCACTGATAATCTCCCTCCATCAGGGGCTCCACGCAAGATCTCACCCTGTGAGGTCAAAATGATCACAAGAACGGTGAGCAAAAATCCCAGAACCACACGGGGGGACCTAGTGAATGACCTGCAGAAAGCTGGGAGTAACGTAACAAAGGCTACCGTCAGTAACACACTACGCCGCCAGGGACTCAGATCCTGCAGTGCCAGACTTGTCCCCCTGCTTAAGCCAGTACATATTCGTGCCCGTCTGAAGTTTGCTAGAGAGCATTTGGATGTTCCAGAAGAGTATTGGGAGAATGTCATATGGTCAGATGAAACCAAAGTAGAACTGTTTGGTAGAAACACAACTCGTCGTGTTTGGAGGAGAGTGAATGCTGAGTTGCATCCAAAGAACACCATACCTACTGTGAAGCATGGGGGAGGCAACATCATGCTTTGGGGCTGTTGCTCTGCAAAGGGACCAGGACATGAAAGAATGAATGGGCCATGTATCGTGAGATTTTCAGTGCAAACCTCCTTCCATCAGCAAGGGCATTGAAAATGAAATGTGGCTGGGTCTTTCAGCATGACAATGATCCCAAGCACACTGCCAGGGCAACGAAGGAGTGGCTTCGTAAGAAACATTTCAAGGTCCTGGAGTGACCTAGCCAGTCTCCAGATCTCAACCCCATAGAAAACCTTTGGAGGGAGTTGAAAGTCCGTGTTGCCCAGCGACAGCTCCAAAACATCACTGCTCTAGAGGAGATCTGCATGGAGGAATGGGCCAACATATCAGCAACAGTGTGTGCCAACCTTGTGAAGACTTACAGAAAATGTTTGACCTTATTTATTTATTTATTTATTATGCTTACTTATATAGCGCCATCATATTCCGCAGAGCTTTTACAGACGTTGACAGTCACTGTCCAATATAGGGCTCACAATCTACATTCCCTATCAGTATGTCTTTGGAGTGTGGGAGGAAACCAGAGTACCCGGAGGAAACCCACGCAAACACGGGGAGAACATACAAACTCATTGCAGATGTTGTCCTTGACCTCTGTCATTGCCAACAAAGGATATATAACAAAGTATTGAGATGAACTTTTGTTATTGACCAAATACTTATTTTCCACCATAATTTGCAAATAAATTCTTTAAAAATCAGACTGTGATTTTCTGGATATGTTTTCTCATTTTGTCTCTCATAGTTGAGGTCTACCTATGATGACAATTACAGGCCGGCCTCATCTTTTTAAGTGGGAGAACTTGCACAATTGGCTGACTAAATACTTGTTTTCCCCACTGTTTATATATATATATATATATATATATATATATATATATATATATGTTAGTTGAATTACCTGGATTTGCACGGGTCTATTTAGTTTGTTTGTGTGTGTGGTAGACAGACTTTGGTGTGCTGGGGAGTCTCTGTTGCTTGTCTGTCTCGCTGAGACTGCAGGGGTGTCTCAGTCTTATGGGGAATTTCAGCAGTTTGTTGTTGGCTGTGACACATCTTGTCATCCGGCAGACTAGAATGGGTCTACTGAGAGGAACATTTCAGCACCTTGGGCAACAGCCATGTGCTTAGCCGCAGGACTCTTTCGTCCAAGTGAAGGCTTCCTTTTGATAGCATAACTGGTATTAAGGGTTTCAATTTAGAAGCATACTGAAAACCAGTATAGGTACAGTCCCTTCACGGTATTGTAGAGAGCAAAGAAAAATGGCTGCGTTGTTATGGAAACCTGGTCTAAACCTGTGTGTTTGTGTCAGTGAGCCTAAGAATAAAGGACCTGTGAACTTCTATTGGCTAATATGGGACATCTGTGATGTGTAGGAAGGCCGATGATGTGAAAGCCAGTGGTATTATATTTGCGTTTGTGAATATGTCAAGAATGGTAGGTCCTGGAGAGCTAAATGTAAAACCTTTGAAAGCCCCTGATTTATTTATGCATTTACTTGTTAAATTTGTTGCAGATTGGTCCAGTCGTTTGGCCATGCAAAAAGAACAGACAACAATAATGCATGATAATATATATATATTACTGAGACTTTCAGTAAATTATGGAATAAATACCTCATTTTTTTAAGCTCTAATCAATTTATTTTTGCATTAGGTTTTTGGCAGGTCTCAAACCCACAACCTTGTGTATGGCAGGCAGACACCCTAACAGTCTTATTTATTCTCAGTGGGAGAACTTCTCTAGACAAAACTTCAATAGAATTTTTGCATGCTTGATGCCTATGTAATGTAATGTATATATCTCTATAGGTCAGTACACTGTGTGCTTAAACAATATACCTCATTAATGAATACTTATAAAGTGGCTGGCCAGATAAAAGTGAATACTGGGTGAGTTGACGCGTTTGATACTCATTTAGATAAGGCAGAAATTATATCTCTCTTTGGAGATACATATTGAGAAATAATGGGGTGAAGATGGGAGATGTCTGAGAGCTGCCCGCAGGAATTTAATAGATGATGTAACCCTGTAGATCACAGGAAGGCAGCCACACAGGAGAGACTGGCCACTTGTCTATTTATGTATTTTCCTTACTTGTATAGCACCAACATATTCTGCAACGCTTTACAAATGTCGTCAACACCATCCCATATAGGGCTCATAATCTACATTCCCTATTAGTATGTCTTAGGAGTGTTGGATGAAACCGGAGTACCCAAAGGAAGCCCACACAAACATGGGGAGAACATACAAACTGCTTGCTGATGTCCAGTGCTGCACATTTACCCATAATGAAAGAGTTCAGAATGTATGGGTGCAACAGAATAAATTATACAACTAGAATGTTTCTGGTGAGGTAGCATTATATATGTAAAATAAAAAATCCACGGTGCTTCTAAATTGGTGTTTTTGAGGTCTATAGTGAACCAGTAACAAGCCTACATACAAAGTACTTTGGTATGCGTCATTTTGGGGATTTTCACATTTTATTGGAAATGCAGCCTGAGTTGGGTCTATAGCTACATTCCACCAGTCAACCATATAATCACTTATCCCCTTACGGAGGCTAGAAATTATTAAATGGATTTGCAGATTTTACAATTTGCAGTTCGCAGATCAATATACCATTACTAGTGATTCATATATCCATATCTAGCTGTGTTATCACTCAAAGGTATTTGTAATTACAATTTCTATTCCGGTACTAAACTCTTCTCTGTCTTATTGTAGGTTCTCTCCAATGGTGTTTCTGTATTTATGTACTATTATTCCTTCTATATTTGTGATGGAACTTGCACACCTAGAAGTTAGAAAGAATGTTACCATTATCAACCTGACAAATCCTGAATGCACCGAAAATGTATGTATCTCATATAATACATGCATGTAAAGATGAAATTATGGACAGTTAGCACACATCTGTATAGCTAGGTGTAAAGTTGGCCATTAAAGGAGTTTATCATGTTTATGCAGGTGGAATAGGATGCCCCTATAAGTTTAAAAAGATTGCGGCATTACATTGATCAAAGAGTCGGTCACATGACCCCACCTGGAGACCTGGAAGAGGACCCTGAAGGAGGTTGCCCATCTCTTAAAGGGAAGGGTAGATGTGCCAGGAATTTTAACTCCTCCTCCAGTCTTAAACTCCTCCTCCATTCTTTAACTCCTCCTCCAGTTTCTTGCCATATCTGCTACCAGTCTGTCTTTCTCGCTTCTTCGATCAATGGCATGGAGAGTGTGAGAATCTGCTTATCCAGCTCAGCCTAATATCTTTTACCTAATATCTGTTTTTTAATTATCTCATTGTACGTCCTATATACTAAGAACATTAGGATGATATTTAAAAATGTTTACTCTGCCGCCTATACTTTTTCTCATGCAATGCACACTAGTCTTTCCACTTTTCAGTGGTACATGACAGAGAAGCTGTCTGACAGCCTGTTCTCTGGCGTTTATCTGCACACTCCTAAGGGTGCCTTTACACACAGCAGATTTTGTTACAGAATTTTCTGTGACTGAAAATCAGTACATCTGAATGGTGCCTGCAGCGCCGTTTTATCACATTGGTGGGCCCAGTGCAAAGGTTTCAGAAATAGGCCCCCCTCCGTCACCACAACTTAGACATACTTAACTCACTCAAATTAAAATGGCCCCCACATAGTATAATTCCTTCTTTTAAATAATAGTTCCCCCTTATAAATGATAGTTCCTGTTCACAGGTAACTGCCCCCTTATCAATAATATTTATAAGGTGGTCATTATTTATAAGGGGGCATTATTATTTATAAGTAGGGACTATTATTTATAAGGAGGCATTATTATTTATAAATATGGATTATTATTTATAAAGGGGGCTAAGATTCCTTGCTTATAAATAATAATCCCTGCTTATAAATAATAATGCCCCCTTATAAATAATAACCCCTACTTATAAATAATAATGTCCCCTTATAAATAACAACCCCTACTTATAAATAATAATGCCCCCTTAAAAATAATAGTCCCTACTTAATAATAATGCCCCCTTATAAATAATAGTACTACCTTATAAATAATAATCCCTGCTTATAAATAATAATGCGCCCTTATAAATAATAATCCCTGCTTATAAATAATAATGCCCCTTTATAAATAATAGTCCCTGCTTATAAATAATTGTCCCCATTATCAGTAATAGTTCCCTCCTTATAAATAATAGTACTACCTTATAAATAGTTCCCCCTTTTAAATAAGGAACTACAGTAATACCTCGTACACTCGCGTTTCCGAATTTGCGAATTCACAGATTCGCGATATTTTTTTGGCAACTAACATATATAGAGTTTGCTCTTTTTTTCAGATCTGTGAAATTTAATTAAAAAAAAACACCTTCGCTATTGGGTAGTAGCGTCCTGTTCGTTACGTACCCGGTAATTAGTTTCATTTTACTGTGAGTGTATAAGAAAAATGAATGAATGTATTAATATACAGTACTGTACAGTATACTTTAGTATACTTTAGTATACTGTACAGTACTGTAGGGTAAAGTTTATTGATATTTAGGGGTTAAACATTAGAAACCGGCATTGTAAGCGCTTCTAAGCGCTTGTACCAAACATTCGCGATTCCTCGCGATCCGCGACCCGCTCTGGCACCTAACCTCGCGAATGTATGAGGTATTACTGTATTACTTATAAGGGGGAACTATTATTCATGGGGACTATTATTTTTATGGGGAAACTATTATTTATACAGGAGAACTATTTTGAAGGGGAAACATATTTTTAAGGGGGCTTTTTAAGGGGGAACTATTGTTTATAAAGGGAAAACTTTTATTTTTAAGGGGGCTGTATTATTTATAATATTTCACCATTATAATAGCCCCCTTATAATTAATAGTTCCTCCCTTATAATAGCCCTCCTTAAATATAATAGTTTCCCCCACTATAAATAATATCCCCTTATAAATAATATGTCCATGTTCAGAAATATGTGCCCCCTCAGCAGTAATTGCTCCCTTTTTCTTTAAAAAAACAAAATCTTATACTAACCTTACCGCGATCCCCTGATGAGTGGAGCAGCTGACGACACCTCCTGCTGTTGTACTCTGGTGCAGGTCTGACGCAGGTGACGTGATGCAGTGATGTCATCACCTGTGCCGGGATGTCTTGCACATAACTGTAAGTCTTCTATGGCAGAGCATAGAGGTGTTACAGGCTTCATAGTCTATGCATGCCAATATAGAAAGTCTGGTGTCCGGATCCAGGGGCCCCTGCATCCTTAGAGCCCCACTGCATGTGCACCATTTGCCCTACGGTTAAAACTGCCCTGGGTGCCTGCATGTACTTCTCTCCAAAAGAATTCATTCAGATGAATGGAACTGATTTTTAGTGGCAGAAATTGCTGCAACAAAATCTATTGTATGTAGAAGCAGCCATAGAAGAACAGAGATAAGGGCCAGAGAATGAGCCGTCAGACAGATTCTCTGATGGATTGAATGGGACCTTCATCAATAAGCCAGAGCAGACAGCAGCCACAAAAGCATCTCTCACTTTGGAGGACCTGGTACATCCATTCATTGCACAAACAGCCCCCACACCCCCCACCCCAAGCAGATGTCTTCTTATGGAAGAACAAAGGGGTTGTACCAACTTTACAAGATATCCCCAATTGATAGGGAATAACTTCGCTCGGGGTCTGACCGAGAACAGGGGTCCAGTTCCCCCATTCTGATGGAGCTGCTCCATTCATTTTCTATAAGAGCGTCAGAGATGGCCAAGTATCTTGGGCACTCACATAGAGAATGAATGAAGAGGCAGGGAGCATGTTGAGCCTACTGCTCCATCAGAATAGGAGAACTGGACCTCCATTCTCAGGATTGGCGGGGGCAGCAATCATGAAGTTATCCACTATGGTATCAATAGGGGATAACTTCTATAGTTGATACAACCCCTCTAAGTACTTCATAATATGAAATCAATGGCTCTTGCATAAGTACATTTGTATTATACAGTATATTTTCTTCGTTTTCCTAAATAAAAAATGCATGTTATGATCTCTTGACAGGTCTACCAAAATACCTCCAAGCTGGTGCAAGGTGCAGAAGAGTTAATAATCTTGGTCCTGATTTTAGGACGTTGGATGATGCCAAGGGGTAAAATGAGCCGTGAGCAACTTGCTCAGCTACTTCTGATGTACCTTGCTTTAGGTGCAGATATGTTGGATATTTTAGAACTGATAAAGGAACCGTCAGTAAAAGCCAACAAGACTATAACTGTGGTGGGACTGTGTCTATTCAGCTGGGCCATTATGCAATTTACGTTAGTGCTCACCCAAACTTTGTCTTCTCTGAAAACAGAGGTTGGTGAGCAGTTTCATTCATCATCTGAAGTACAGACGTGCCTACGGTCTATATTTTGCACCGATGAGGTCTGGAGTGTGATTTTTGCAGTGGGGATGCAGGATGGACCCTTTCTGATCTACCGTCTATACTTGGTAACTAGAGAGGGAGTGTTCAATGAATCCATGACCTTTTTTATATGCAAAAACATCCTGTCTGTTATAATACAAATATACAGTATGGTTGTGTTTCTGTGCAATGAAAAACGCAAAAGAAAGAAAGTTAACCAACTGCATGTAAATTTAGAATGAGAAATATTGTAAAATGTGTAATGCTAATAAAAATGTATTTAATATTGTATTAAAAAATGTTATAAAAAAGTCTAATTGTACAAAGCAGAAAAAAATAAAAGTTTCTGGTGACAACAGCAGTAATTATAATCTATCGGAGAAGGTACTCTATTTATAAAGTGTTTCTCAAGTCTCTGTTCATACTTACTGTAGGCGTCAGGTTTCCATTGCATAATAAAGGAACATTCCTAATGATCTTTGGGCAGACTACTATGCTGTGATACTCAAAATATAAAAAAAATATGAAGGATGTGGTCTATTTTCAGCTTGACAGCGTGCATACAAGACATCTGCATAGGATCTGATATCTGATGAATAGCTAACTCAGGGTCACATGTTGGGTTCATAGACTGGTGCTGTAGCGCATTCTCTGCTCAACACCAGCCTTTGCTATTGGCATCACAATTACATTGGAAGGATGTTGTGACATATCGCTTACACAGTGTCCTATGCAGATGCCTTGTATGCGTTCTGTCAAGCTGAAGATAGTCCACAACCCCTACTCCTTCACACTCCATATGGAGCCTGCCCTCCAGAGATGATGTTCCGAATGGGGCCCAACCCCATGAACTCTGCTCCACAGCAGCAACGTCCCTCAACTAAAGCATTAAACAGCCCGGCCCACTGATGATACAACAGCATTGACGCCCCATTTGGCTTCTCCAAGTGACCCAACGTCACTTGGAACGTTATCAGCTCAGTATAAACAGCAACATGGAGAAGGGGAACTACGCAAAACTGAAAGCGTAAGCCAATATGAAAATTACGCACTAACCAAAAAAAAAAAAAAAAGTGGAATATCCCTTTAGGCTGAGGCCCCACGTTGCAGAAGTGCACCTTTTTTTGTTGCACATTTTGCAGCGTTTATTTGAGCCAAAGTCAAGAATGTCTACAAAAGGAACAGGAAATATATATGAAGCTCTTATACTTCTCCCTTCTGCTCAATACAGTCCTGGCTTTGTCTCAAAAAAACACAGCAAAATCTGCAACAAAAGAAGGTATGTTTCCGCAATGTGGGGCCTTAAAGTGTTAATATTTTGGAGGGGAAACACGAATATCTCTTTGGTTCAGGTTCCATAAAGGCTATTATTAGAAATAAATAAAGTTTCTATGAGCAGAGATAAGAGAAATTGGTTTTAGAGAGAGACATTAAAAAGAAAAAAAAGAGCTCCTGTAGTGCAGAAACAAATACATGAAAACTTATTGGTACCCTTCTCTCTGACCAGGAATATTAGGCATGGTTGCCTCCTCTAACCCTTACTATGCATCATTTCGCTTAAACCATTGGTACAATATATAAGGAAAAGAAAATTGAAGGGTTGATATATAGAGAAAAGATTGAAAAGACACCACCTTAGGCTAAAAATACCTAAATGTTCTTAGGAGTTTAGATGATAACTCTAGATTTGTTAATAAAGCTTAAAGGAGTTTTGTTCCATGTTCTTGTTCTCTCAACCCCTGGCTCGCCTGCTAAGGGTGGCACACGAGCCATAACTCCCTGGCATGGCAACTTCCCACCTCTGTGCTTTTTTATCGATGCTCGCTCTGCCCCTGTTCTATCAGCCTCCAGCACCTGTACATAATGATCCCATCCATAACTTGGCAGTCAGTGGAGGACCATGTGACTGTATACATCACTCACCCTCCTGTATACTAGCACACTGCACTCTGCAAAATAATGGTGAAGCGGTGAAGAGAGCTGAGTGACCTGTACAGTCACATGGTCCTCTACCATCTGCCAAGTTATGGATGGGATCGATGTCTGCAGGTGTAGGAGGGTAACAGAATAGAGGCAGAGCAATCATCAGTAGAAAAGCACATAGCATTATACTATGTGAGGGTAGCTAAAGGGGCATCATACTCTGTGGGGGCCACTAATGGACTTTATACTCTGGGGGGAGGCTCAAATGAGGCATCATGCTGTGTAGGGAACTTATACTGGGGCATTATACTGTTTATACAGGCACTAAAGGACATTATACTGTGTATAGTGTCAATAAGGAGCATTGTACTGTGTATAGGGGACACTAAGGGGCATTATACTGTGTATAGGAGCAATAAGGAGCATTGTACTGTGTATATGGGACACTAAGGGGCATTATACTGTGTATAGGAGCAATAAGGAGCATTATACTGTGTATATGGGACACTAAGGGGCATTATACTTTGTATAGGAGCAATAAAGAGCATTATACTTTGTATCGGGGCAATAAGGAGCATAATACTGTGTATAGGGACATTCTAGCACCTAGTCCTAGCAGTAATCTAGAGCATTACACTGTGTATAGGGGACACTAATATGCATTATAATGTGTATAAGGGGCATTAAGGAGCATTAGGGAGTCCTGGCATTCTAGCGCACAAAATAGCACAGCATGCTGCACTATTGCGTTAGAAATATTTTACTTGCAATGGAAGATTCTAGCAGTGCATCCTATGTACATATAAACACAAATGTTTCCAGGTTCACTCACCTGTAATACCTAGGTAATCTACTCCCTGTATTACAGCTGCACGTCTCCTGTTATAATAACTTATATGTAGGGTTCGATAACATTAATTATTATGCGTCACACCAAGTACCTCATGTGCCCCTAAGTGCATCATAAACACACTGTATATTGCCCTCTTAGTGGCCTCCACCCAGTTTAATTTCTATCTGTGGCCCCACATTAATGTAATATCAGAGTATGTGTCCACCTTAATATGGGTGCTGCTTGGTCTCTTTACCAAGATTACAAGCCTGCTTGATTCTGCCAGTCTGTTCTCTGAGCTCTCCTCCATTTTCACGTTCCTTTTGGCCATTGTCGCCCCCTCTTTGCTTCCAGCTGAGAAGCAGAACCTACAACTTACAGTATTGGCATTGCCTCCAGTCTGTGAATTATAGTGTGATGTCCCCTATAACTGCAGACATCAGCGGTCTCCGTACTCCATCACTTCTGTAATACAAATTAAAGGCTCCACATTAGTAATCTGCTTTTTATAATACTAATGTAATATTAATTCAATTTATCTCTATTGCTAAAACATAAAGCAGATAACACATATCTTAATGACTCATAGTCTTCTGTGCAAGTGCTATCTGCTCGACATCTTTGTACTCATCTGTTTCCTGTAATGCAAGTGATGGGGAAAAACAGCATCACTATATATCTCACAGCCTGTAGGGAATATAAACCTAATATGCTCCCTTACATAAAAACAGTGCATATACCACTGGCACCATATAATGTATGTTAT
Source organism: Leptodactylus fallax (assembly GCA_947044405.1). Classification (NCBI taxonomy): domain Eukaryota; kingdom Metazoa; phylum Chordata; class Amphibia; order Anura; family Leptodactylidae; genus Leptodactylus; species Leptodactylus fallax. The sequence goes on from CAMRHE010000270.1 coordinate 2,445,912, forward strand.
GTACATGTTGTGCTGCACTGTAATATGCAGTGTCCTATGTTTGCGATGTGTCTTGTAGCCCATGGCATAGTGGGCTGGTGGGCTGTTGTATGTGTCATGCAGCTAGACCTAGCCCGGGCAGAAGAAAATATAATTTCCCGACTGCCAGTCTACAGGAGAAGGTGCCAGCATCATCTCAGGTCTTGAAGATCCCTATGTTGGTGTAGGTGTGTGTATTGTGGAGGTGTAAAGACGTGGAGAGCATCCACCTTCTCTTTCCAGAGACATGTGCTGGCCTCTTAATAATTCAGGGTCACTCCTATGCACCAGAATGAATATCTATGCCAGTCAGTGGTGAGCGGAGAGCAGAAAGTGGCATGTGGAGGATCTTTGTCACAAAATGGGCCTGCACCACAAAGATGCATGCGCCACAACTATTCCCATCTATGACAGTTTTCTGGCATAGAGGGATAGTAAATTCCCCCCCATTGTCTTCCAAAAATAATTTAACACCTTGCACGATAAATGGTGGCATGAAATGGTTGATATTTGTATTACCTTAAAGAAGACCTCCACCTCTACCAACTCCAACTCTTTACATCCTTCAATAGGCGCCACTCCACTGATCTGGCACAGTTTACATTTTTTCTGTAAACCCCATAGTTTCCGAGAAACCATTAATGTTATTTTCACTACAATTATGCTCTCCAGTGTCAAGTGGGTGGTCCTGGACTGGAGCAAAGACCACCCACCTGACAGCAAAGAGCATAATTGTGCTGAAACTAACAGCAATGATTGCTCAGGAATGGTGGGATTTAGAGAATATATTCCAACTGTGCCAGAATCAGTAGAGGAGCCACTATTAGTGGATGACAATGAGGTGGAGATGGTGGAGGCGGTGAAAGGTCCTCCTTAATGCAAATAATCTCATCCATTTCTTGATATGTATATTATGTATAGCTTTTATGTCATATTATTAAGTTTTATGTCATATTATCTGTTTATTATGTTTTTCACATGTTAATAGGCATTTCTTGCTTTCCATCTATAGCTCAATTGACTTTTAATATTTTCAGATTTCAGTCTTCTGATGCTAGTGTGTACACGGGTCTATCCGTTGCTGATTTGGTTTTATCTCCATTTGCTAATTACTTAAAATTTTTATAATTTACTGACGCATTTTAACAGTGTGAATATTTTATTATTTTAATTTAATTTAATATAATAAATCTTATATTTATTATACATTTTATTTGTAGCTTTTTGTGGCCTGAGGAAGACCTTATTTCAAAGAAGTGCATTGTCTTTATTCCATATAAAGCCTGTAGGACACTCAGCTGTATTTTGTCTTGTCACTGCTCCATCCACCATCACCCGCTACTACCTATATCTTTCATTATGTCTTCAAATCAGTAAAGAGAGCTTTGTTTCCACCATATTTTCTGGATCATTCCATCACCGTGATAAGTGAACCTACAATGTACTGGGTCTCACATCATCACCAAAATACCTAACATGCATGTGTTACGGTGCTAGAGCTTTGTGTGACAATGTTGGTAGGAGAAGAAATAGGCAAATCTAAATACCGACAGGGTTTGGCACTAGACAAGAAGTATGAGAGCGCATAAGATGATCGAGATACCTGTTGTTGGCCTCTGAGAGCAAGAAGCCTGAGTTTGTCCACTGAATAATGGTCAGTGGGAGGGAGTTTTATTTTACTTACATGTCCTGGGTTTTTTTGTTACCAGACCGGGAGGTTCTGGGCTGGTTCCGACCCTGGGTCACATAATCAGAGCCAGCACGTGGTAATTACTTGCGCTATAGGGGCTGGCCTTAATATTATCTGCCATCTATCCATAGGATAGGTCATCAGTATGTAATCTGTGGGGGTCCGAAACCCAGACACCTCACAGATCCGCTGTTGGAGCAGCCTTTGGGTGCTGGAAGCTGCTAATAGAAGGGTAGTGCGTGCAGTGCGGCTCCTGTTCAAGTAATAGGAGCAGGGCAGAGGCCCCTTCCATTGCAAAGATGCTGTTCACTATCTTCCGGCACCTGGAGGCTGCTGTAACAGCTGATCTGTGCAGGGACTGTATGGTTTACCCTCGCAGATCACATACTGATGACCTATCAATTTGGGGCCAGAAAACCCCTTTAAGCACTGTACTGTAGTAACAGAGACTCAGAGGTACAGAAGTGCTGGCACCACATCATTACTGATGGAAGCGCTCACTGATGACTGGCGGGCCTGGTAAGTCAGTTGATGGACACACAGAATGCTGTGCAATTCCCCATTCCTGGTAGAAGACTGTTCAAAAGTAGACCTAGTTTTGCAACCATCAAGAGCATTGTGCCTCCAAATAAATGTGAAAAAAGGGGAGGAAAATGTGTATGTTTTCTACATTTTTTCTGTTTACACATACAGTTTTGTGTTGCTGGGGGCAGATCTAGAATATGTGCCTCCAATAGGGTCAATTTTGACCATTGGCATTTTAGCATTTTTTTTTTTTTTTTTTTTGCTGACTTCCCTGTAACTGGGGCTGATACCTTAAAGGGGTATTCCCAGGAACATAACCATTTTTAAATTTGTAGATAATTAAAAGTTAAACATTTTTGCAAATATAAGTAATTTAACATTTTGCAGAGTTTTAAAGATTTTCTCTAACTATCTTGTGGTCACAAGTTGTTGTCTTGATCGGTTGCCAATGAATACGACCATCAGTGCAGGACCTTTCTAAGGTCAGAAAAATCAGCCAAGATTTCCTTATAGTGGCCGGGATATCTTCTGATACATGTAGTGTCCCTGCCTGACAACCCATCAACAATAAGAAAATTATTGCTGGGTTCCTGACAAGTCCCAGACCATAGAAAATTTTTGCATACGTGGTCGTATCCATTGGCAACCGATCAAGACAACAAACTGTCACCAGTAAGATAGTTAAAGAAAATCTTTAAAACTCTGCAGAATTTTTAACTACTTATATTTGCAAAAATGTTTAACTTTTAATTATCTACAAATATAGATATGATTATGTTCATGGGACTACCGCTTTAATCTCAGTTACAGGAGGAATACAGTCTTCTTGTATTGACTACATAGCTGATCTGGGTCCTCTAGGACCCAGCAGCTCACGCACTTCCCCGACACTCGGTAATCAGTGTACATGGAGTGCTGTGTATACAGCAATTGGGAAGGTAGGGACGGTAATAAACATAACTGTCAATATTCCTGTGAAAATGGGCAGAAAGGGGTGTAGCCAACCACCAAAGGGGTGGGGATTTTGTAAAATTATACCCCAAAGTGGGTAGTTTGTGGACATTCCTGGGCTGGCCCAGTAAGGGGCTAAAATCTAACTGTGGTAATAAACCATCCCTGCCTTCTCTTTGGAGAATCTGGCTGTTATTGAGAGCTCCTGGGTGATCTGATGCAAACGCTAACACTACAAAGAAGTAACTTGTAGAGTTAAATGCATATAACGGTGGTCAGCAAGCGGATAATGTGATTTTAACTGTCTGAATCCACCCTATGTGTGCCCAAACATGTTGAGGTTGATCAGGTTTTCTAATGCATATTTGAAGCCAAAACCAAGAGTGGATCATAAGAGCAGAGAAAGTATAAAGGACAGATTCTATCTCTGCCTTTGTTCATATCCATTCCTGGTTTTGACTTCAAAACTGCACAAAAAAAAGAGCAAAATCTGATAGGGCCTCTCGAAAAGGAACATGTGTTAATCTGAAAAAAAGTATAACATCCTCCAGAACCTGGGGGGAGTGGAAAAGTGAGAGAAACTTACTGAAGTGATATTTTACACAGACATTTCATAAGAAACAGAGACAAGAACAGCCTGCACTTAAACCCTTCCAGCTTGGTAAACGTTATTTGGAAGAATCTAGAGGGTTCCCATCATTTGGAAAGTGATCCGTAATCTCAGAGTGTATGGAGTTGGATGAAAGACTCCCTTTGTGTATACACAGACATTATAGACATGATATTAAGAAGCCTGAAGATTGAAAAAGAAGAGAGGAAAACTGGAGAAGATTATTCATAGACGTGAAACTTACTTGTGGGATATTATAATATAACACCGGCTTTAGTAATGCCTGATTGGGAAGACGTTGCTAAAAAGCCTGCTGGATACAATGTAACAACTCGCATCATCTGGATATTAGTTTTATATCTTGTCCACTTTGAGATATAAATAAAACAAAAACCTTTTACTGAATGGACGTGCGGAGGCTTCATGACATGTGATCACTTTGGCTTATTATCACAGTGCAGGGTGTGTTTCCTGATGAAGATGTCTCTTTATTTCTTGGCTCCATTGACCCAGTGGGCTGAGCAAGTAAACAATTGTAGAGCACTGGGGAAAACTCAGTACCTATAAGCAGACCCTGCAGGTTCCTTGGGTAAAAGATTAAGGGAAACCAGCAGAAGGTAAGATTTACATTGACTTCCTTGTGCAACCGCTTTGTGTGATACAAGTGTATCGATGTGCATGTCTCTAATGTATAAAGCAGAGTGCACAATGGGAATATTGACCCTTTCTATCCTGATACAACTCGCTGTATAGAGAAATAACTAACACAGTGTTCCCACAACTTGGATTATATAATGTACAAAGTTGTAGTTTTAACTTTTCCTAGAGCTTTATATCTATCTACAATAGGGTGCAACAATATTCCCCATAACTGATGTTTAGTTATGACTTGTGTTCACATTCATAGATAACATTTATGGCAGCATATGAGAGCAAAACACTGTAGATGTGTTGTGTCCTGGTGCATAAACGTAAAAAGCTGAAGAGGTAAAGTGCTGCTGCTTGCTTTCCCCTTTAGATCCTGTTTTTGCACAGTGTATCAGGTACGCCTTAGTGTTTGCAGCCAAAATAAACAGACACCATAGGAGAGAAAAGTAATTTTTTTTTCACAAAAATGCATCATACATTTCAGTGCTGGGGTTGGTAAGTGTGATCTGTGTTCTTCTTCTGTTTTTTTAATATCCGTGACCTACAAACATTCCATTCTACTTAACCCTTAGTGACCCAGGACAGTTTAACAATCATTTTTCGTTGGCACGAGAATGGAATTTTTATTCTGTATGACTGCAGGGCTAGTATTATATTTTCTGAAATAGAATTATACATTATATTTGCCAGTACCTTGTGTAAATATTGCTTTAAAAGTTGTAAATTGTTGGGATGAATAGATTATATATGGTACTGTATGAAATATTTAATGTGTTTACTGTGTACTCACTTTCTCTAGCCTTTCCAGGAAGCACAAATGGATGTTTCTTGTAATCCAAGAAAAAAACAATATGAAGAAAAAAATGTGTGGTCATTTAAGCGCATCCACATAAACCACATATGCACAAATGCATGCATACATACACACACAGAGATGCACACAATGAAAACGGGAAGATTTATCTCCAGCGCTGGCCGGGACTTGACCCTGATATATGAGGAGGTAAGCCCCCTCTGCTGGGGCCATGTGCTTGCACTGGAAGTTTTCTGGGATAAATGATTGATAATAAATCTGATGGGGCTGGTGCCCTGCCAGCGCTATACTCCCTTATGGGAAAGCGGTGAGGGCAGCATATAAGAGAAAACAGTCTCAATGTATTTGAGCAAACACTTGACTAGCACATAAATTGTGACTTTTACATGTCAGAAGTCTTATGCCTTTAACTACCTGGAAGAGTGAAGAAATCAATCGATACCTTTTAGAGGCTAACTGAGTATATCTGATAATAAGCTTTCGAGAGTGCTAGCTCTCTTCTTCAGACATGGTGTTATACAAGAACTGAAAATTCACACTCTTTACATACACTGGAGCACTGGACTTGTCACTCAGACCCCCACCATTCTCTGCCTGCACCACCTGATCCTCCCACTGCAATGACACCAATAACATAGGTATGATGTTTATCACTGTAATGTACAAATTAACACAGTGATGGCAGTTGAATATGCTTGGTGAAGGTGGTAGACTCCCTTTAAGACTGGTGTTTCCTATGCCAGTCTTAACCAATTCACCCACTGAAATTTTAACCCCTTAGCAACATGTGACATAATAGTCACAAGGTGTTAAGGCCGTAATAAATTTAAAAAAAAAGTCCTTAACAGCCTAACAGTCACATTAAAATTGCAAAAAATCCTCCCGAAATTGTCACTTTTTTATTGCAGATTTTGAATTTATGGCTCACTGACACATACTGCGGTGTGTTATGTGTATTTTAACCCTTTAGCGATCTAACACATTGTAGCCTTAAACCAGTAATATTTTATCCCTCTCTGCATTCCTGCATTCATAACTTTTTACATTTTATTTCAATGTAGCTTTACGAGACCATGTAGTTTACGAGATGATGAGAAAACATCAATTCTGGCATCTGAATTTTAATGTTTATGATGTTTATCTTGTAGAATAAATAATGTAATCATGCGGCCGGCGGCGCGCGGCCGGACCGGGGCGCGCTTTATTTCAGGGGTTGATACAGATATGGTGATAACAATTGTGCTTTTTTGTTTTTGTTTTTTTTTCATTATCAAGGGGAAAAAAGTTTATTTTTACTTTTTCAGTAAAATTACTTAGGTGCTGAAGTCAGCATTGACCACAGCATATAAGGGGTTACATGCCAAGTTTTTATTTCATTTACATGTATAGCGCCATCATATTCCGCAGCGCTTTACAGATATTGACAGTCACTGTCCCATATAGGGCTCACAATCTACATTCCCTATCAGTATGTCTTTGGAGTGTGGGAAGAAACCGGAGTACCCGGAGGAAACCCACACAAACATGGGGAGAACATACAAACTCCTTGCAGATGTTGTCTTTGGTTGGATTCAAATATAAGACTCCAGAACTGCAAGGCTAAGCACCAAGCCACTGTGCTGCCTATATGTATGATTCTGATTGACAAACGGGGGTGATATCATGAACAAAAATCCATGGTAACCCCTCCCCTTGGGTTATCTGAAGAGACAGAAGAATAATAAAATAATTTTCTCCTCTCCCCGCACTGTCAATTGCTCGTGTCCTCCTGCACACTGGTTAAACGAAAGTGTGAGTATATGCACCTCTACTTTAACCACTGATATCTCTAAACCTATGGGGGCTACAGACTTAATCTAATACGATTCTTGGCCTTAAAACAAGACTAAGATCACAGCTCTAGCCCCTGTGGCTCTGGAGTTAGAGCCGTTTAAAGTTACAGTGTCTCTGAACGTGCTCTGTTCAGGAAACAGTAATGCACTTTGCTCAAGCCCCAAGTCCTGCTTGTTCAAAGCAGTAGGGGATTAAGGCAGTTTTTGGCTGTTTCCTTAAGGGGTTAAGGGGGGCTCTGGCCTCTTAATAATTTTTGTGCTCTCCCATGGACTAGAAATCAGGGACTTGCATAGATTTCAGGAATAACTCATGCTAGCTTTCTAGATAGCTCTCAGGCCAGGTGTCAAAACCCACTTTCATAAAAAGTGGCGAGCATGGTGTAGATGGAACAGAATGTCACAATTACTCCCATCTACATCAGAAAACTGGGGTAGTAAATTCCCCCACTATTTCCAATCTAAGCAACTCACCATCCTAGATTCATCACCATACACTAGGAGAAAAGCTATATCCAAGTAGTTCTACTCCTGTATGTGAGGCATCAGCTTCTTTCTATTTTCGATAGCTGATATTATTAGGGCACTGATGACCCTGTTGATAGAATATGAAAAACAACATTTTCTGCTTTTCAATGTAATCCCCCTTGACTTCAATACACTTCTTCTACTTCGCCTCCAGTGACTGGAAGCCCTCAAAATAGAAGGAGACTTCTTGCTTTTGCAGGAACCTCTTTGACTCCGTTATTATCAGGAAATCTAGGTCCATGCTGAAATGTCTTCAGGTTACGAAAGAGAAAGTAATGAGTGGGAGCCAGGTCTGGACTGTGGGGTGGATGGTTAGCCTCCATGAAGCCGCATTCCCTGATAGCAGATTGTGTTTTGCAAAACTTGTGAGCTGACACGAAGCAGCAACACACCTGCCGACAACTTCCCACGGCATTTCTCTGTGATTGCCCCATGTAATACCTTCATTGTTGAAGCCTAGGTGTCTCCAGTCATTGTTGTCTTGTGTGGCATGATTTCTAGTAATAAAACACCTTCTGTATCCCAAAAACGGTTGTCCTGACCTTTCCAGCTGACTGATGCATACAAATTCTTTGGAGTTGGTGACCCCTTGTGCATCCATTCCATGGACTCTTGTTTGGTCTCGAGATCATGGTAGTGGACCCATGTTTCATGACCCGCAACAACCCGAGAATAGAAGTGTCCTAGATTTTCTCTAAGCATGTCTAAATTTTATTGGCTAAAATGCTGGTAACGTGTTTTGCGTAGGTGTCGACATTTGTGGCATCCACTGAGAAATGACTTTTGACATCATGAATGACACTGGAAAACGTGCCAACTGAAATGCCTTCATAAGCTATACACACATGGACAAAATTGTTGGTACCCCTCGTTTAATGAAAGAAAAACCCACAATGGTCACAGAAATAACTTGAATCTGACAAAAGTAATAATATATAAAAATTCTATCAAAATGAACAAATGAAAGTCAGACATTGCTTTTCAACCATGTCTCAACAGAATTTTAAAAAAGAAAACTCATGAAAGAGGCCTGGACAGAAATGATGGTTCCCCTGAAAATAATGTGACCAAAGGGACATGTTAAATCAAGTTGTGTCCAGTAATTAGCATCACAGGTGTCTACAATCTTGTAATCAGTCAGTGGCCTGTATATAGGGCTACAGATACTCACTGTGCTGTTTGGTGACATGGTGAGTACCACACTCAACATGGACCAGAGGAAGCGAAGGAAAGAGTTGTCTAGGAGCTCTAGAAAATTATAGACAAGCATGTTAAAGGTAAAGGTTATAAGGCCATCTCCAAGCAGCTTGATGTTCCTGTGAATACAGTTGCACATATTATTCAGAAATTTAGAGATCCATGGGACTTTAGCCAACCTCCCTGGACGTGGCTGCAGGAGGAAAATTGATGACAAAACAAAGAGAAGGATAATACGAATGGTAACAAAAGAGCCCAGAAAAACTTCTAAAGAGATTAAAGGTGAACTTCAAGCTCAAGGAACATCAGTCTCAGATCGCACCATCTGTCGTTGTTTGAGCCAAAGTGGACTTCATGGGAGATGACCAAGGAGGACACCATTGTTGAAAACAAATCATAAAAAAGCCAGACTGGAATTTGCCAAACTACATGTTGACAAGCCACAAAGCTTCTGGGAGAATGTCCTATGGACAGATGAGACAAAAATTGAAATTTTTGGCAAGGCACATCAGCTCTATGTTCACGGACGGAAAAATGAAGCAAATCTTGAAAAGAACACTGTCACTACTGTGAAACATGGAGGAGGCTCTGTTATGTGTTATGTTCTGGGGCTGCTTTGCTGCATCTGGCACAGGGTGTCTTGAATCTGTGCAGGGTACAATGAAATCTCAAAACTATCAAAGGATTCTAGAGAGAAATGTGCTGCTCAGTGTCAGAAAGCTTGGTCTCTGTCACAGGTCATGGGTCTTGCAACAGGATAATGACCCAAAACACACAGCTAAAAACACCCAAGAATGGCTAAGAGGAAAACATTGGACTATTCTGAAGTGGCCTTCTATGAGCCCTGACCTAAATCCTATTGAGCAACTTTGGAAGGAGATGAAACATGCCTTCTGGAAAAGGCACCCTTCATACCCGAGACAACTGGAGCAGTTTTCTCATGAGGAGTGGCCAAAATACCTGTTGAGAGGTGCAGAAGTCTCATTGACAGTTACAGGAATCGTTTGATTGGAGGGATTGCCTCAAAAGGTTGTGCAACAAAATATTAAGTTAAGGGAACCATCATTTCTGTCCAGGCCTGTTTCATGAGGTTTCTTTTTTAAAAAATTCTGTTGAAGCATGGTTGAAAAGCAATGTCTGACTTTTATTTGTTCATTTTCATATAATTTTTATATATTATTACTTTTGTCAGATTCAAGTTATTTCTGTGACCATTGTGGGTTTTTCTTTCATTAAACAAGGGGTACCAACAATTTTGTCCACGTGTGTAAATAGATGACAGAGACAGTAGATAGATAGATAGATAGATAGATAGCTATATAGATAAATAGATAGGCAGGAAGATAGATAGATAGATAGATAGATAGATAGATAGATAGATAGATAGATATAGACAGATAGATAGAGATATAGATAAATAGATAGATATTAGATAGATCTTCCAAAATCACGGTCACCACTTCATGACACATTTCCTCTGAAGATGCTTCGATAGGTCGACCCTGAATTGGGGTTATCTTCAATTGATTCCCTATCCCATTTAAACTGTTTGGCCCAAAACTTTACTTGGAAATGAGAAGGTGCATCATCACCATATACAGCATCCTTTCATGGCTTTCTTTAGGTTTCTCTTATTCCTTTGTAAGGAATTTAATCACGGAACGATGCTCCAAATCCTTCAGTTTCTTTGTAGACCTGCAGTGTACTGCACTTGCCCTCCTTTCACTTCCAGTGCTTTCATCAGACTGAACTGCTACTGTGTGTTGCATATCTAGACATGTCTCAACCTGCACAGACAAGCTCAGCTTTTTAACACTTGCAGAATATACTGAGGTAGGTAACATATTGAACACCCTTTGTACAGTTTACATGGTCATGTTATGGTATAATTTATATGTGCAGTGTATGGTGATAATATTTATATGGTGCAACACTTATAAATGGCTTGTCTTGGTTTTAGCCGGAAAGTGTTGATCTACAGTGAGAGACTGACTGCAATGAGGCTGAAGAGTGAATCTGTTCCCCTGGACCCAATTTAAATATTTCAAAGAAGACTGTGGCAAGGCTCACAGGTTAACAAAGGAAGAAAGCTTGGGTTCACTCTGGTTTGGCAAGAATTTAGAGGTATGCATAGAATGTGCCAAAGATTATACTCTGCAGGATAAAAGTGTGCTCCCAGGTTAGGATTGGGAGTGTTTGTGCCTGTGTTGTGTTGATGGTTACCACACACATACAGTATATTTTTTTGTACGCTCACGCCTTGTACCCGTGTATGTAATTGATATGACATCATTAATAAACAGTAGAAACAGGAAAGAACAAGTGAAGTGGCCCAAGGCAAACAATACACTAGTGGACCTAGCACATTCTTTGACTTAAATGGGTTGTGCCGATATGGACACTTAGCTCCAGTCCTGTGGATAGGAAATAAGTGTCTGTGAACCCGAACTCTGGCTCCCCAGGTGATCAGGGGAATGGGGGACTAAAAGGCTCCTCTACCATCTCCTTGTGAATGGACCGCCAGTACGTTTGCATGAGCAGAGCTCCATTAACTTCTATGGGGCTGCTAGTGCAGCAATCTTGGGCATCTTAGTCACATTTATTAAGAAGGAAGCCTGAAATCAGTGCGTGTGATTTTCTAACTTTTAGACTGTCCCAGATGCCCAAATATATTAAAAAAAGGTGTATACCTTTTATGGAATTTCACTCCAAGTTCCATCTTAGAAATGTGTAAGATCTCCCAGTTTTAGTAAATGTGGATCATTGTGTGTATATGAAGTATAGACAGGTGCATCTCAATAAATTAGAATATCTTTGAAACGTTTATTTCTTTCAGTAATTAAATTAAAAAAGTGACCTCCTATATTTTCTAGATTCTTTACACACAGAGTGTTCTATTTCAAGTGTTTTATTTCTGTAAATGTTGATTATGGATTATAGGGAATGAAAACCCAAATCTAAGAAAATTAGAATATTGTAAATTCAGTGTGTCACCTGCCAAGGTTTCCTAAGCCTTTAATTGGTCCCTCAGTCTGGTTCAGTAGGACACACAATCATGTAAGACGCTGATTATGTATTGTATTACTGAATTACTGAAATGAATGAACGTTTCAGAGATATTCTAATTTATTGAGATGCACCTGTATGTATGTAAGCCTAAACACAGGTATACAGTATATTTACTGGTTTTTTTCTGTCTCTCCACAGATTACAAGGTGATACAATGTGTAAATGTCTGAAGATACTGGCGGCCATCTGCAGCCGTTCATTATTTGCGCTTCATGGTGTATTTATGGTATCTCTTATGGTAGAGCTCAAGCAAGATGAGTTCTACTGGAGCTTTCTCACTGGAATTGTTCTCTTATTTATTGAGATGATCGTGACACTGAAGATGACAAAGAATGGAGAATGGAAATGGTAATAAGGATCACAGGATTTATGTAAAAGGTCCTGATCCTTATATAAAGGGAAGGGGTCACTGGTTTGGTTTTATGACAAATACTAAGTAGAAATACTGTGAAAACTTCGGCTCTACAGTTTGCTGCAAAGCAGGCATAATGCATAAGGGGATAGAGGTAAGTGTGAACTGTATCTAAGACCACAGTGACAGCTGAGAATGTGTCTCCTAGCCATCCTGTACAAAGAGAGGGGATTGTACAGCAGTAGGAGAAGCCTATCCCTCCCTGCGAAATACACATATCTCACTCTACAATATGCAGTTATATATGCTACCATTATGGAGATGTATACTGCCCAGGTGCTGAGACAGCAGGAGGTCCTTGAGTACAAGAGTTTCATCATGTCTTGAATACACACCCAAAGCAGAACAATACACATTACTGTGTATTGCAGTGTGATATGTGTATGGGGTAAACTGTAGCCGACTACTATGAGATGGGCTGTGGCTAGATATTATTCTGGGTGCTGTGGTTGGCTAATATGGGGGGTGCTGTGACTTGCTATTATAAGGGACTGTGCCTGTGTTTTCTAAGGAGGGACTGTGGCTGACTATTATGAATGGGCTGTAGCTGGCTATTGTGGTGGGCCATTATAGGGGCTGTGTTTGACTATTCTAGTGTGCTATCTATGGCTTTCATGAGGGACTGTCAAATATGGGGGTTAGTGGCTCGAAGCTATAGTTGACAATTATATGGGGGACTATGGCCGGCAATTATTGAAGGACTGACTAGCAGTTATGGTGTGAATTATAGCTGGCAGTTACAGTGGGCATTGTGGCTGAAAATTATAGGGGGACTGTGGCTGGTAATTTTAGGGGCATCTGTGGTTTGAGGCCTATTAGGACACCTTTTTGATGGACATTTAGGGTAAGTTCACACAGAAGAAAATGAAGAGGGGTTTGATACGGTTTTCTGCTGTAAGAAAAACTGTTCGACCAGTCAATGTACTATATAGTCACTTACTGTAAAAGGAATAAATTTATTTTCACATTTCACAATTAACATTCACAAATTCATTTATAATTACTATTAATTCAATATATCGGACTGTAAATTGGTATATTTCAAAAAGCACTGATGTTTTTGATTGTAAATTTCTATTCCTGTACTAAACTCTTCTCTGTGTTATTGTAGGTTCTCTCCAATGGTGTTTCTGTATTTATGTACTGTTATTCCCTCTATATTTTTGGTGGAACTGGAATACCTAAAATTTAGAATGAATATTACCGATACCAACTCGACGGATCCTGAATGCACCAAAGATGTACGTATCTTATTTAATACATGCACGCAAACATTAAATAATAGACAACCCCTCTGTGCCAGTTTTCTGGTGTAGAAGGGTGGTATTGGTGCGCATGTTTGCCGCAAAGGCAGGTCGCTTCAGCCTGACATATTTATTATAAAACATACCAGTTTTTTGGTGTTAATTATACGGGAAATCTAAGTCAGTTGTGGCACACGGTTGCAGTTTATTCGTGATAACTTAGGTTTTGGATGTATGAAACGACAGTCAATAAGTCTGTACCATTGTGTACAAATCTTTATACACAGGTAAAACTGTTTGGCTCTTTAATAAATTTGGCACATATTTGGCTGTCTTTTTTTTCAGAAAGTGAAAGCTTTCTGCTATGAGCAGACTATGATTTCTGGGTAAATAGTAAATTTGTCGGCTGAAGACCGTATCCCTCCCTCTAAATCCTGCCCAGTTTTCTAACCATTTTTGAAAAGTGGCAAGAAGCGACAAAATTCAAAACTTTTTTGTGCTATAAAAATGGTGTAAAACCATTGAATAATTCCTCCATTGACTTCTATTGTTTTGTTTTGTTATTTTAAAAAAAGCCTATATCTGGATACAATTTTTTGACAGTACCGAAAATTGAAGCTTGCTCCTGTATATTTTTGTCCTGTCAAAAAGAACTATCTAGATGTACGTTTTTTTTTTATAGCACCTTTCACCATCTCCAGCTCTTTGCATCCTTTAATAGGCTCGCTCTACTGATTCCAACACAGTTGTAATTTTGTCTCCATCATTCTAAAACAGTCAGTACAATTATGCTTGGTTCAGATTAGCGGACCCAAAGAATGGAAACCCTATCTGCTTAAAAAATGGTTACCCGCGGAAACCCGCAAACCGCATACACTAGAAATCGGCAGAGAGAAAAGTCCTGCTTGCAGAACTTTTCTCTCCGCATATTTTAAGCGGAATAGGGGACATAATCCCTGAATGGTCGCACTACGCTAGTGTGACCATAGCCTTAGTTAGTTTTTGGTGCCTAACTGGTGCTATTGGTAGTTTTGGGTAAGAACAAACATCGGGGCGTGATTCTGAGCTCTCTGGTAGAGGCAATGGGGGAATTTATCAAATCATGTAGCATAGATTGGTGGAACTGGCATAGACTGGTGTACTTGTGGTGGATCTTTGGCACATAACCTCATTTTGTAACTCACACATTACATTCTGCAAAAGTGGGTGAGGTGGAGAACAGGTCAGGATGGGATACCCAGAGGAGATGCCTGTCTTAATAAATTTCCCCCAATGCTGCTGGGCATAAGGAGGATTTTGGCCATACAGGAGATTTGCCAGCTCTCCTGGGAGTCTAGGAGTTTTCCCCTCGTTTCATGAGCATTGGCAAGTATGCCTATAAGCAGAAGATCTTCTGGTGGACAAGACAGCTTCATAACATGAAATTGTTGACCATTACATAACTACATTTGTATTATACAGTATATTTGGTATATTTGCTTTGTTTTCCTAAATTTAATGCATGTTATAATTCCTTCACAGTACTTCAAAGAAATCACCACTTATGTGCAAGGTGCAGAAGAGTTAACAATCTTGGTCCTGATTATAGGACGTTGGATGATGCCAAGAGGGAAAATGAGCCGTGACCAGCTCGCTCAGCTACTTCTGATGTACCTTGCTTTAGGTGCAGATATGTTGGATATTTTAGAACTGATAAAGGAGCCGTCAGTAAAAACCAACAAGACTATAACTGTGGTGGGACTGTGTCTATTCAGCTGGGCCATTATGCAATTTACATTAGTGCTCACCCAAACTTTGTCATCCTCATCTGAAGATACAGAGGTTGGTGAGCGGGTTCATTCATCTTCTGGAGTAAAGAACTGCGTCGTGTATTTATGTTGTACCAGTGAGGTCTGGAGTGTGCTTATCGCAGTTATGATGCAGGATGGACCCTTTCTGATCTACCGTCTACACTTGGTAACTAGAGAGGGAGTGTTCAATGAATCCATGACCTTTTTTATATGCAAAAACATTCTGTCTGTTATAATACAAGTATACAGGCTGGTTGTGTTCCTGTGCAATGAAAATCGCAAAAGAAAGAAATGTAAACAATCGCATATAAATCTGTACAATGTGTAACAAGGCTAAATATTTATTCATTAAAAAGATATAAAAATGTATTTTTTTTTAAAAATTCTACCTGCTACTGTTTGCAAGGCTGACAAAAGTGTAAAAGTGTTGTAGTAATCCATCCTAAAGATGTGCTCCATTTAGGAAACTATTTCTCCATTTGTGCCTAATTTAGTGTTAATGTCAGTTTTCTGATGCTCTGTGATAGGAATAGCATGCTGCGTTAGTCTATAAATTAGAAATATGGAAAGTATCAGAATCCATTACACAACAATCCATAATGGATCTGCCATATTTGTCATGGTCTACATGATAATAAAACCCCAGTGTGCACATACAGTGACCGAAAAATTTAAGGGGAGTCTGTCACCAGAACCGAGGAAATCACACCAGCCCTGCAGATAGATAGGTTAGGGTTATCTGAATCAAACTGTGTTTTCCCCATGTGAATCGCCTCCTCTGTTGCCAGGATATCGCCGCTTTTGTCAATATGCAAATGAGCTCTTTGGAGAAGTGAGAACATTACCACTGACCATTTTGGAGCAATGACCATTTCCTCATTGCTCCAAGAGCTAATTTGCATATTGACAAAACCGGCATTTTATTGGCAACAGAGGCAGCAATTCACAAGGGGTATAATAACACTGTTAGAGTGATTCAGGTGACCTGTCTGTGGGGCTGAATTCTGGTGACACTCTGTTTAGGCTATAAATAACTTATCGTGGGGGCCGACAGCTGGTCCATGAACTAATCAGCTGTGTGGAGCCGCTTTTGGCTGAGAGATAAGCTGGAGCTTTCTGCACGTATAGGATGGGTTCTGGAAGCAGCTCCATACAACTGATTGGGCCGGATGTTGGCCTCCCACTGATCTGGTATTTATGGCCTATCCTAAGGATAAGCCATAAAAACCTTAAAAGGGTTATTTGGTTTCTAACATTGATGGTCTATCCTTAGATTTAAATGGGACAGCGCTGCAGTGCCTACATTCACTGCTATAGTTTGTATGTAAACAATACTGAGAGCCACACTGTCTCGGTACTGGTGATTTGCGGGGTTCCCAGCGTCAGACCCCCTCAGATCTATTATTGATGGCCTATCCTAAGGAAAAATCATCAATGTTAGAAATGTGATAACCCCTTTAACCCTGAACGCTTTAAAGGAAGTCAGCAGGAAAATCAGTATCTGCAACTAATGACAATACCTTGTAGGGCGCTTCTAAACTTTCCAAAGATGCCTTTCATATTCTGCATTGCGGCTCCCTTTTCCATTTAAAAGGGTTATCCCACGAATTGAAAAGAGAGTAAAATTCTTTGAAGTGATGTATACCATTATGTGAACACTATCAATGGAAAAAAAAACATTCTGCCATGTCTTTTTCCCCCCTTTTTAGCTCTGGCCATACACATTAGTCTTTCAGCATAAATAACAAGCCAAAAGGTAATGCAGCTGCTGGGTAGAGGTTCTTGTCTCTCCTGTTTATTGGTGGCTTGGGTTATCCGCATCAGCCTCCCAAAGCTAATGAGAGATGTGTCAGAATGGAAGTTGTACTGTCGTGGCCAGAACAGCAAATATAACTTATATTACATGTAAATATCATTTAATAAAGTTGTATACAGGGAGGTAGATGAGAAGGAGGCCTAAGAGCTGGTCCTGCATATAACTATGTATAATACATACTATACATACTGAATACAGACTTTCCTTAGCAATGCTCATTTAGGATTTATTACACAACATGGAATATCCGATTACTATCCCCGGTACCTCAAGATAAAGTTGTACCTTTTTCACCAAAAAATACCGGCCACGGTAAAAAAAGGGCTGTGGTTTGGGGTGTAGTTTACCAGAGGTTTTCCTGGGAAAAAAAATTTGAAGACCACTGGGAATTGTGTAAAATCCACCTGAAAAGTTAGACGCAGGAGGCAGCAACCCTGGCAGACGCCACAGACACGTTTTCTTCAGCGGTGCTCTAGGTGTGCTGAACGTCTGTGGAGAAAATCACGTATACCTGCTGCCTTCCTCCACTTTAAATTTATGCTTAAAACCTATAATTCTGCCCTTCACCTTGCCAAACAAGCCTATTTCACTGCTCTCATCTCTTCTCTCTCCTGTAACCCTAAAAGGCTCTTTGAAACTTTTCAGTCCTTACTCACCCCCAAGGTGCAGGTGCCATTCACAGACCTTAGCGCAGATGACCTGGCCACTTATTTCCATGACATAATTGATAAGATTCGTCAGGAAATAACTGCCCAATCCCCAGGTGGCACTGACCCCTCACCAGCCGCACTTCAGACTGTTCATTCTCATCTTTTGAACCTGTTACAGAAGAGGATGTATCTCAGCTACTTTCTTCTTCTCGCCCTACAACCTGCAGTAGTGACCCTCTCCCCTCACACCTTCTCCAGTCTCTGTCACCTGCTGTCACGACTTACCTTACTAAAATATTTAACCTCTCTCTCTCTTCTGGAATTTTCCCATCCTCATTTAAACATGCCATCATAACCCCGCTATTGAAAAAAACCCTCCCTTGACCTGTCTTGTACTGCTATAAACCTGTCTCTAACCTCCCCTTCATCTCCAAAATCTTGGAACGCTTGGACTATTCTCGTTTAATCCGCTTTCTGCTAACTCTCTTCTTGACCCCTTACAGTCTGGCTTCCGCACTCTATTGAAACGGCTTCCACAAAAGTCTCCAATGATCTGATAGCTAAATCCAAAGGTGATTACTCTCTTCTTATTCTTCTAGATCTTTCAGCAGCATTTGACACTGTTGACCATCAACTCCTCCTCACTATGGTCCATTCTGTCGGCCTCATGGACATTGCTCTCTCCTGGTTCTCCTCTTATCTCTTTGACCACACTTTCTGTGTATCATTTGCGGGCTCTGTTCTTCCCCTTGCCATTGGGGTTCCTCAGGGCTCGGTCCTAGGTCCCCTGCTCTTCTCCCTCTATACAGCCCTCATTGGACAAACCATCACTAGATTTGGCTTCCGGTACCAGCTTTATACTGATGACACCCAATTATATACGTCATCCTGTGACATCACCCCTGCACTAATACGGAACACCAGTGACTGTCTCTCTGCTGTCTCAAATATCATGTCTTTGCTCTATCTGAAACTGAATCTCTCAAAGACTGAACTACTGCTGTTTCCACCATCTAATAGATCTGTCCCTGATATCTCCATTGCAGTCTCTGGCCTTACCATATCTCCTAGGCAGTATGCCCGCTGCCTCGGGGTTATGTTTGACTCAGACCTTTCCTTTACCCCCCATATCCAACCACTTGCACGCTCATGTCATCTCCACCTCAAAAGCATCTCCAGAATCCGCCCTTTCCTTACCACAAATAAACTAAAGACACTTATTGTTGCCCTGATTCACTCTTGCCTTGACTACTGTAACTCCTTACTAATCGGTCTTCCCATTACTAAACGCTCCCCTCTACAATCTATTCTGAAAGTGGCGGCCAGGCTCATCTATCAGTCTAGATGCTACAGGGATGCCTCCCGTCTGTGCCAGTCACTACATTGGCTGCCTATTCAATACAGAATACAATATAAACTTATCACCCTCATCCACAAGGCTCTCCATAATGCTGCACCTCCCTACATTTCCTCCCTCATCTCTGTCTATCAGCCAACCCATACTCTCCATTCACTCAATGACCTAAGACTAACATCCTCTATTATCAGAACCTCCCACTCCCGTATACAAGACTTCTCCCGAGTTGCACCACTTCTCTGGAATGCTCTATCCCAGACTATTAGATTAACCCTCAATTTCCACAGCTTCAAGAGTAAACTAAAGACACATTTTTTCAGACAGGCCTATCACAACTCCTAATGTAAACCCTTCCGTAGTTAGAATCCCTAAAACGTACCCTCCTCTGTTTATGCTTCAACATTACCTCACAGGATATTATGCCATATCAGACTAGCTTTATACAGTGGGGAAAAAAAGTATTTAGTCAGCCACCAATTGTGCAAGTTCTCCCACTTAAAAAGATGAGGCCGGCCTGTAATTGTCATCATAGGCAGACCTCAACTATGAGAGACAAAATGAGAAAACAAATCCAGAAAATCACATTGTCTAATTTTTTTAAGAATTTATTTGCAAATTATGGTGGAAAATAAGTATTTGGTCAATAACAAAAGTTCATCTCAATACTTTGTTATATATCCTTTGTTGGCAATGACAGAGGCCAAACTTCTTCTGTAAGTCTTCACAAGATTGGCACACACTGTTGCTGGTATGTTGGCCCATTCCTCCATGCAGATCTCCTCTAGAGCAGTGATGTTTTGGGGCTGTCGCTGGGCAACACGAACTTTCAACTCCCTCCAAAGGTTTTTATATGGAGTTGAGATCTGGAGACTGGCTAGGCCACTCCAGGACCTTGAAATGCTTCTTATGAAGCCACTCCTTCTTTGCCCTGGCGGTGTGCTTGGTATCATTGTCATGTTGAAAGACTCAGCCACGTTTCATCTTCAATGCCCTTGCTCATGGAAGAAGGTTTGCACTCAAAATCTCACGATACATGGCCCCATTCATTCTTTCATGTACACGGACTAGTCGTCCTGGTCCCTTTGCAGAGAAACAGCCCCAAAGCATGATGTTGCCACCCCCATGCTTCACAGTAGGTATGGTGTTCTTTGGATGCAACTCAGCATTCACTCTCCTCCAAACACGACGAGTTGTGTTTGGTTTCATCTGACCATATGACATTCTCCCAATACTCTTCTGGAACATCCAAATGCTCTCTAGCAAACTTCAGACGGGTCCGGATATGTACTGGCTTAAGCAAGGGGACACGTCTGGCACTGCAGGATCTGAGTCCCTGGCGGCGTAGTGTGTTACTGACGGTAGCCTTTGTTACATTAGTCCCAGCTTTCTGCAGGTCATTCACTAGGTCCCCCCGTGTGGTTCTGGGATTTTTGCTCACCGTTCTTGTGATCATTTCCACCCCAAGCACACAAGACAATCTATAATCTACAGCCAGGCTATACGATACAATCGTATTTGCTCCGACAAAACAGACCTGGACAAGCACCTCCTGGATCTGAGGATGAAATTTCTCAGATTGGGATACAAACCAAAAGTGACAGACAACCAATTAAACAAAGCAGCAGCCATTAACAGAGACAGTCTGCTCACATATATAGAGAGACCCAGAAAGGAGCCTGAGTGCCCCTAGTTGTCACCTACAACCCACAGCTGGAGATCCTACGAAGGATTGCCAAGGAGCTCCAACCTGTGCTACATAGGGACAACAGACTCAAGGACATATTTCCAGTCCCCCCTCTCCTCTCCTTTCGACAACCACCAAACCTGAGGCGCATTATCGTCCGGAGTGCCCTGAAGGCCCCAACTGAAAATGGCACCTCACCTTGCCTACATAAAAGGTGCATGACCCGCAAGCACATCCACACCGCCTTGACAGTGTACCTATCCCACAGTCACAACAGGTGCACAGAATTAGGGGGACATTTTCCTGCAGGTCTTCCAATGTGGTGTACCTCATAATGTGTGTGCAATGTCCCACCACAGGCCTCTATGTGGGGGAAACAGGGCAGAGACTCAGTCAACGAATGAACTCACACAGATCCACCATTAATAACAGCAGAACCGATCTCCCAGTGGCCGCACATTTCTCCGGAGAAAACCACTCTATTGAAGATTTGCGGGTTGTGGTTTTAATGGGACATTTTAAGACACAGGAGAAAAGAAAAGAAATGGAGTACAAATTTATGCAAAAATTTCAAACTCTGCAATTTGGACTTAATATTCATGCCAGCTTCATGTCACACTATGTTTGAACCATGAACTGAACTCAATATTCATGCCAGCTTCAAATCACACTATGTGTGACCTGTGAGGGTCACAAATCACCTCCTGATAGCAAACAGATAACAGCAAGAATTACTGATCCCTCCATCACGCACCACAAGTTTCCAGACTGTTTTTTTGACCTGTTGTAAATAACTTCTCTACTTAGATTGCAATTTTTTTTAAGGACTCTAAAATGCTTTGAAAACCATGTGTATAAAAATCTGTTAATTTTCAGTTCTTGTATCACACCATGTCTGATGAAGGGAGCGAGTACTCCTGAAAGCTTACTTATAAATATACTCAGTTAGCCTCTAAAAGGTATCGCCTGATTTCTTCACTCTTCCCCTATAACTGCAGACATCAGCGGTCTCCGTACTCCATCACTTCTGTAATACAAATGAAAGGCTCCACATTAGTAATCTGCTTTTTATAATACTAATGTAATATTAATTCAATTTATCTCTATTGCTAAAACATAAAGCAGATAACACATATCTTAATGACTCAGACACATAGTCTTCTGTGCAAGTGCTATCTGCTTAACATCTTTGTACTCATCTGTTTCCTGTAATGCAAGTGATGGGAAAAATAGCATCACTATATATCTCACAGCCTGTAGGGAATATAAACCTAATATGCCCCCTTACACAAAAACAGTGCATATACCACTGGCACCATATAATGTATGTTATGTACATGTTGTGCTGTACTGTAATATGCAGTGTCCCATGTTTGTGATGTGTCTTGTAGCCCATGGCATAGTGGCCTGGTGGGCTGTTGTATGTGGCATGCAGCTAGACCTAGCCTGGGTAGTAGAAAATATAATGCCAGTCTACACGAGAAGGTGCCAGCATCATCTCAGGTCCTGAAGAACCCAACATTTATTATGTTTTACACATGTTAATAGGCATTTCTTGCTTTCCATCTATAGCTCAATTGACTTTTAATATTTTCAGAATTCAGTCTTCTGATGCTAGTGTGTACACGGGTCTATCCCTTGCTGATTTGGTTTTATCTCCATTTGCTAATTACTTTAAATTTTTATAATTTACTGACACATTTTAATAGTGTGAATATTTTATTTTTAATTTAATTTAATATAATAAATATTCTAATATTTATTCATATTATTTGTAGCTTTTTGTGGCCTAAGGAAGACATCATTTCAATAAAGTGCATCATCTTTATTCCATATAAAGCCTGTAGGACACTCAGCTGTTTGTCTAGTCACTGCTCCATCCAGCATCAGCCGCTAATTCCTGTATCCTTCACGTTGTCTTCAAATCAGTAAAGAGAACTTTGTTTCCACCATATTTTCTAGGTCATTCCATCACCATGATAAGTGAACCTGCAATGTACCGGGTCTCACATCATCACCAAAATACCCAATACGCATATGATACAATGCTACAGCTTTGTTGATAGAAGAAGGTGTAGGCAAGTCTAAATATTGACCGGGTTTGGCACTAGATAAGGGTGGGTTCACACCTGCGCTTCAGTCCGTCTGTTGCCAATCCGAGTGAAAATCTCGGGGAATGGGATTGGCATCGGATAACGACAGGTTAGCGACGCATTGGTTAAAAACCCATTCATTTGAATGGGTTTTTAAAACAAAGCGAGGGTGTCCGATTGCACCCTCTGCGCTGCGATTCCTTTTTTTTCGTCTGAAACAAAGTCGGACATGCAGGACTTCGTGTCCGACAAAAAAAAACGGCTTTGCAGCACAGAGGGTGCAATCGGACACCCGCGCATTGCTTTAAAAACCCATTCAAATGAATGGGTTTTAACCAATGCGTCGCTAACCTGTCGTTATCCGATGCCAATCCCGTTCCCCAAGATTTTCACTAGGATTGGCAATGGACGGACTGAAGCGCGGGTGTGAACCCACCCTTAGAAGTATGAGCGCGCATAAGATGCCTGCAAAGCCTGAGTTTGTCCACTGAAAAGTCTGCCATAAGCAGAGGTCGAGAGTTGAAGTGTCACAGTGCGTTCCTTAAAGGAATACTGAAAGGTGAAAGGGAGTCACTGTGTGCTATGAGTTGAATTTCCGTACAGCAAGACTCACCTGAAACACCATCTACTTCCACTTTGGCTCTGCCCATTCCCTTTAATGTCTCTTTGTGCCCACACACAGTATAACACCACTATAGTGACCATAACACAGTATGCCCCCACATTCTAATACCCCCTCCAATTGCACTCGCAGTATTCACAGTCCCCCTCCAGTTGCCCCAACAGTTTACAATCCCCTCTTTAGTTGCCCCCACACTATACAGGCCACCTCCTGTTGTTCCCACACTATACAGGCCGCCTCCATTGCCCTCACACTATACAGGGCCTCCTTCCATTTGCCTCCAAAGTATACAAACCACTCCAGTTGCCTACACAGTATACAGCCCCGCTTCCAGTTGCTCCCACAATATGATGGCTAAAACAAACAAATAAAAATACTCACCTCGCCCCGTTCCCCTGCAGTGTTCTCTTCTGTCTCTGGCAGGTGGAATATCTCTTCCTGGACATTCCCCTTAAAGTGGTTGTCTGGAACTATGATATTGAGCTCCACTACCTCTTCTCAGGCCAGTGACAGCACCACTGGTCACATGGCCATGCTGCAGAAAATATAATTAATATCATAATCCTAGAAACCCCTTTAAGGCTAAGGGCCCCACGTGGCGTCCCACAGCAAAAAAAAAGCGCTGCGGGAGAAACCGTGGCGGGATTGCATTGTGGTTCTTCCCGCAGCGCTTTAGACAGAAAGTTTGCAGAGTTTTCCTCTGTGGACTTTCTGTTTCAATTATACCTATGGGGAAACCGCCGGCGTTTCCGTAGGTATAATTGACATGCTGGGATTTCCAAAACTGGCCACGTGTCCGCAGCGCGTTTTTTTCCGCAAAGTGGGCATGGGATTCACTAGAATCCCATCCACTTTGCTCTGACTGTAAAACACTGTGATTTTTTCCGCGACACTTCCGCGTTTACGCCACGTGGGGCCTTAGCCTAAAGGTGTTTTCTGGTCATCAGTATGTGATCTGTGGAGGTCTGACACTTGCACACCATGGAGATCAGCTGTTGGAGCAGCTTTTGGGTGCTGGAAGCTCCTAATGGATAGGCAGTGCGTGCAGTGCGGCTCCTGTTCAAGTACCTGGAGGCTGCTGCAACAGCTGATCTGTGTGGGGACCTGATGTTGTATCCACACACATACTGATAACCCATCCACAGTATGAAAAATCAATTTGGGGCCACAAATCCACTTTACGGTACTGTAGTAACAGAAACTCAGAAGTGCTGGCACCACATCATTACTAATGGAAGCACTAACTGGTTTCTGGCAGGCCTGGTAAGTCAGCAGTGGGTTTGGTTCTCTATATTCACCACTCTTAGGACTCTCAGCTCTTTCTCTGCTCCTAGCATACTCACCACTCACACCCTGGACCACGTACTATGTGCAAGATGGGGGCATTATAGTGTGTGAGGTCTGTTGGCATTATACTGAGTGGGGACTGGGGATATTATAGCATGTGGGGCATTATACTTTGGGGCTGAGGTGAGGCATTATACTGTGTGGGGAAACAATGGAGCATTATACTGTACATGGGTGCTCTAAAGCAGACATTATACTATTTGGGGGCACATTACGGTATGTGGGCCTCTGAGTAGGCATTATAATGTGTGGAGTCACTTAGAGGACAATTTTCTGTGAGAGGAAATCAAGGAGAGCATTATACAGTGTCTGGAGAGCTGCCCCACCCAATGACATCCCCAATAAAATCCTATGTAGACCCCTGTTGTAACCTGAATCTTGATGAATGAACCGAACTCTGCACCATCCCCCATCCCTGATAGAAGATCGAGAGTTAACTTTTGAACGTATTAAGAGTCTCCTGATAAATGTGAAATTAGAGGAGGAAAATGTATATGTTTTATACATTTTTTCTGATCGACATATAGTTTTGTTTTGCTGGGGGCAGATCTAGAACATGTACCTCTAATAGGTCATAATAGACCCTTGGGGGCATTTTCGCATTACTTTTTTTTATTTTATTTTTTGCTGTCTTCCCTGTAACTGGGGCTGATACATTAACCTCAGTTACAGGAGGAATGCAGTTTTCTAGCATTCACTGCATAGCTGATCTGGGTAGTTTAGGACCCAGCAGCTCATGCACAACCCGGCGATCATTTGACTGCCAAGCCAGGAAGAAGCAGCGAGATGGCTCATCCATAGCTTTTTACCCAGTGCTCATTTGGGGATATTTATTAACTGCGCCTTTTTTTCTCTACTTTTTGGTAATGGATATTTAATAAATCGACCCAGTTCCTTGATAAATGTTGAGCACGTTAGTTATTTTAAGTGCTCCTTTTTTTGATCATATGCACTGTGCACCTATTATTCTAAAAACTTGCATAATAAATTTTTCACAAAATGTACCACATGGAATTATAAATCCAATGCTGTGTGACATAATGTGCGCGGCCCACGTACTGCAGTGCATTTCAGCCTTTTTTGCACCTCTTTAAATTTTTGAGAAAAGAAACGTCACTTTGGCCACACCCCTTTCCTCGCCAAAAAACAAAAGTGGTGAGGGAAGAAAAACATCTGGATAAAGGTGCCAATGCGTCATAAATAAAGGACAGCGCAATTTACATCAAATAAAGGCGCAAGTTGCTTAATAAATGTGCCCCATTAAGTGCTGTGTATACAACAACTGGAAAGGCGGAGATGGTAATAAACATTATTGCCGGGAAATGGGTAGAAAGGGGCGTGGCCAACCACAAAGGGGGTGGGAGTTGGGTAAAATCTGCCAGAATTTTGTTGGCAACTATGATAAAAAAAACATTCCTGCTTTTCCTTGGCGAGTCCGGCTGTTATTGACAGTTCCCCCGCTCCTAGTACTGCATGATGTCATACAAATGCTAACCCTGCCCCGGGCCAACTGCTCAGGCATCTATAGATAATGTGTGGTCAGCAAGTGGTTAATGTGATTTTAAAAGGAGTCTGTCAAATCGGTATCAGACTAATGACAGTACCTTGTAGGGCGGCTTCTACACTTTCCAAAGATTTCTTTCTTATTCTGCATTGTGGCTCCATTCTCATGAAAATCAGAGAGTTATTCTTATGCAAATTATCTGAAAAGGGCTTTAGGGGTGGCAGGGCTTCACTCTAGATAACAGACCCTAATTGCAGACAAAGTGGGAGATGTCACTCAAGCAATGGGGGGCGGAGCTAGGGGGAAGTTATCGAGAGGTGGCTATCTAGGACAGAAAATGAAGCAGGAAGAGAAATGTCCCTAAAGCTCGTTTCAGCTAATTTGCATAAGAAAATGAAGCTGCAATGAAGAATAAGAAAGGCATCTTTGGAAAGTGCAGAAGCAGCTCTACAAGGTACTTCCATTAGTCTGATATTAGTTTTCCTGCTGACAGACTCCCTTTAAATGTAAATATTCACCCTATGTGTGCCCAAACACGTTGAGCTGTTGATCAGGTTTTGTGCAGCTATTCTCATGCAGTTTGTGAAGCCAAAACCAGGGGTGGATCATAAGAGGAGAGAAAGTATAAGGGACAGATTCCAACTCTTTCTTTGTTCAAATCAGTTCCTGGTTTTGGCTGCAAAACTGTGCGAAATCTGATAGGACCTCTCAACAAGGAACCTGTCAATCTGAAAAGAAGGTAGCCTCAAGAATTTGGGGGAGTGGTAAAGTGAGAGAAAGTTACTGAAGAAACAGAGAGAGAAAACCTACACCTAACTCCTTGCTGTATGGGAAACTTTATTTGGAAGAATCTAGAGGGTTACCATCATTAGGAAAGTGAGCCGTAATCTCAGAGTTTAAGGAGTCTGATGAAAGAATCCTTTGTGTATGCACAGACATTATAGACATGATATTAAGAAGCCTGAAGACCTAAAGAGAAGAGGGGACAACTGGAGAAGATTATTCATAGAAGTATCAAAACTTACTTGTGGGATGTTACAACACTGACTTTAGTAATGCCTGATATGCCTCATTTTGATTAGGGAAGACGTTGCTAGAAAGCCTGGTGGATATAATGTAACAACTCGCTTCTTCTGGTTATTAGCTTTAGATCTTGTCCACTTTGCAATATAAAAAAACCAGAACCTTTTACTGAATGGACATTCATTGGGCTGGATCATGTAAACAGTTACAGAGCACTGGGGAAAACTCAGAAGTTAGAAACACGAGCTGCAGATTCCACATGTAATATATTAAGGGGGCCAGCAGAAGGTAAGATTTACATTGACTTTCTTGTGTAACAGCTTTGTGTGATACAAGTGTATAGATGTGCATGACTCTAATATATAAAGCAGAGTGCACAATGGGAGTATTGACCCTTTCTATCCTGATATAACTCGCTGTATAGAGAAATAACTCACATAGCGTTCCCACAACTTGCATAATATACTGTACAAAGAGAAAGTGCCACTTTAACTGTACCAAGAGCCTATAAAAATGATCACTATACCTAGAATGGGGTGCAACTGATGTTTAGCTGGATGGGTAAAAAACACTCCAGATGTGCTGTGCACTGTGCACATAGAGGTAAAGTGCTGCTGCTTCTTCCCCCATACATCCTGTTTTTTTTGCACAGTATATCAGGTACGCCTTAGAGTTCGCTGCCAAAATAAACAATTGGACACTATAGAATAGAAAAGTTATTTTCTTTAATAACAATGGGCCAGTCTGTAGCATACATTTCGGTGCTGGGGTTGGAAACTTGTGATCTGTGTTCTTCCGTTTTTTAACATCCATGTCCTACACACATTCCATTCTACTTAACCCTTAATGACCAGGTACAGTTTAGAAATCATTTTCCACTCGCATGAGAATGGGATTTTCTTTTTCTGTATGACTGCAGGGCTAGTATTATAGAATTCTATTTTGAGGAATGTTTTAATAAATAACATCTTTGCCAAATATTGTGCTAAAAGTTGTAAGTTGTTACATACCTGTTAGGCTGTGTTTACACAGAGTTTTTTGGCAGCGGATTTTGAGACGGAATCCGCCTCAAAATCCATCTCAAAAAACTCCTCTCATTCATTTCAATGGGAGTCAGTAGCGTTTTTCTTCCTCTAGCAGTTTTTTTCCGCTAGCGGAAAAAAAAAGCGACATGACCTATCTTCAGGCAGATTCCGCCTAGAAAAACCAATGGAATTCAATGGGAGGTGGAAAAAATGCGACGTGGCTTTTGGACGCGGTTTTCGATGCGGTTTTTTGAAGCTGCGTTCCTAGGCCCACACCAAAAGGGGTGTAAACTACATTCTACATCCGCGTCGAAAAACCGCGTCAAAAACCGCGTCAGGTCAAAAAAAATGCGTCCCAAAACCATTACCTAATTCCTGAAACTGATTTTTTCTGCCTGCAAAAAACTCAGTTTGAACATACCCTTATATAGACAGTGCTGTATAAAATTTGAAATTGATGTGAAATATGACATTTCTGTACTCATTTTTCCTAGCCTTTCTAGGAAGTAAAAATGGATATTGCTTATAATCCATGAATTTAAAAAAATATGTGGCACAGGGACCAAGCCATTTACATACATACATCAACATATATACATAGATGCACACACACATGCACACAATGAATACATATAAGGAGAATTATCTCCTATGCTTGAGAAGGGTGATGAGCTAGCGGTTTTGGAAATCGCAGCATGTCAATTATACCTACAGAAACACTGACGCTTTCCCTATAGGTATAATATAAGCAGAATGTCCGCAGAGAAAACCTCAGCTGACTTTCTGTGAAAAGCGCAGCTGGAAAAACTGCAATGTGTTACCACCGTGTTTTTTCCCTCAGTACTTTTTTGCTGTGGCCCGCTACGTGGGGCCTTAACCTAAAGTGGGCATTCATTAATTTCACCATGGTTGTCAGGTTTGTATGACTTTAATCTACATAAAGATAGGGCTGTGTAAAGGTCATCTCCCCATATATACAGACCACCCTGAGTCCTCTTTTCATCCATAAGCTGATTGTATCACCAGAGAAGGATCACAATAAAATAGGTTTAGTCAGCTAATGCACTGGTTGCTGTTCTGGTCTGAATTATATGACTTTTATGTAGAGGTCGACATCCTTACAATTATTACATAACACAATGAGTACTTCGTCTTTATTTTTTTTTTTTTGTGTGTGTGTGTGTGGAAAAAAGCAAGGTGTTTTACAGGCCTGGCAAAGTGGATGGAATTCTAGTGAATCCCATCCACACATTGCAGAAAAATACGGGCAGCAGAGACGCTACATTTTCCAAAACCATTGCGGTTTAGGAAATTGCAGCATGTCATTTATACCTACGGAAACGTTGGCGGTTTTCTTATAGGTATAATAGAAGCAGAAAGTCTGCAGACGAAAACTCATCGGACATTCTGTGAAAAGCGCTTGCCAAGTAGTTGGAGGTATGCAGAGAACGTGCCAAAGATGATTTACTGCAGTATATAGGTGTGTGTGTGCCCAGGTCAGGATTGGGAGTGTTTGTGCCAGTGTTGTGTTGATGGTTACCACACACACACAGCAGTTTGTTTTTGTCCGCTCACACCTTGTAGCCTGGTATGGAATTAATACGACATCAATAATAAACAGTACAAACAGGAAAGAACAAGTGAACAGGAGCAAGGCATACAATATACTAGTGGACCTAACACATTCTTTGGGGGAATCTGTCACCAGAAAATGACCTACTTTTTAAAATAAGTTTTTATGTTAAAGTTATTTTTTAAGAATTGTGTGTTGCTGTTGTTTTTTTTTCCAAGTTATCTTTATTTATTGTACCCTGCAATTTTCTCTCTGACCACTAAGCATAATAACAGACTGACACTTTCCAATTGTATTGTAAAAGGTTAAAAATTACTTCTTAATGAATCTCCCATTGCAATTAACTCTTTATTATCTGTCTTAGCTGTGTTGTAAGATGTCTTGTTAGTGTCTGATACATAAGTTGTAAGGTGAAATTCCAAACCAGTGACTACCAAGCATGCGTACATGCACTCCAATCTATCGAATGGCCATGACCAGGATACACTCCCTCATTATAATGATAATGCACAGTGCCTGCCCTTTAGATACCCCAACTTTGATAGTCTATTCAAAGTCAGGCCATTCATTCAGTGCCAAATTTTCAGCATCGTACATCCCTGATCAGAACATTTCTATAGTTGAGTCTCTGATCAGTTTTAACCAATTAGCGACCCAGGGCGAAATAGTACGTCCTGCGTCTCATGAGGATGTATGGAGAGAGCTCAGGAGCTGAGCTCTCTCATTACAGGAGGGATGCCGGCTGTATAATACAGCCAGGACCCGCCGCTAACAGCAGCGATCAGTGCCTGCACTGATCGCAGCTGTTAACCCTTTAAATGTCGCGGTCAAACGGGACCGCGGCATCTAAATTGCGCAGGCGCCACGGGCACCACCATTTTTCCTCGATCGCCGCCCTCCAGAACGTCATCAGAGGGTGGTGATCAGTTGCCATGACAGCCGGGAGCCTATTGAAGGCTCCCAGGCCTGTCATTACATTAGATCTATTACACGATGACAGAGGCAGCGTCTAATAGAAGTAAAGGCATTTTTGTATTGCAGTGAATAGTATGAGCGACCAGACCCCTAGGTTTCAAGGTCCCTAGGGGGTCTGATCATAGAAGTAAAAGAAGAGAAAAATTTTTTTTTTTAAAGTATAACAAAATAAAAAAAACCCACAAAAGTTCTAATCACCCCCCTTTCCCTAGATCAGATATAAAAGTAAATAAACAAAAGTAAACATAAACACTTTAGGTCTCCCTGCGCTCCAAAAATGTCCGAACTATTAAAATAATAAAAAATTTATCCCATACGGTGAATGGCGTAGCGGCGAAAAGAATCAAAATGGCCAAATATCGTTTTTTTTTCAACACCTTGCCTCCTATAAAAAATTGAATAAAAAGTGATCAAACCATCAGATCTTTCCCCAAATGATATCAATAAAAACGTCATCTTGTCTCACATAAAAAGACGCCTTACCCAGCTCCATACATGTAAATATGAAAAAGTTACAGGTGTCACAATATGGCAACACAAACATTTTTTTCTATTTTGCAAAGTTTTAAATTTTTTCAAAGGTATCTAAACATTACAAATACTATATAAATTTGGTATCGCCGTGTTCGTACTGACCTGCAGAATACAGGTAACATGTCATTTTTACCACACAGTGAACCCCATAAAAATTAAACCCATATGAAATTGGCGCAAATGCAGTTTTTCTCCAGTTGCACATCACTCTGAATTTTTTTCCAGCTTCCCAGTACATTGCACAGCATATTGAATGGTGCCATTGCAATTTGTTTCTCAAACAATAAGCCATCATGTGACTCTGTGAACTGAAAAATGAAAAAGTTATGGCTCTTGGAATGTGGGGAGGGAAAAACGAAAATGCAAAAATGAAAAATGGCCGGGTCCTTAAGGGGTTAAAGGAAGGCTGAAATTCCACGAATACCTGCCCAGTAAGAAGGAACAGTACGGCATTAGGATGTATAAACTGTGTGAGAGCAGCTCAGGGGACACCTATAAGTTTAGGGTTTATGAAGGAAGGGACACCAGAATTGAGCCCCCAGAATGCCCCTCAATCCTAGGAGTTAGTGGGAAAATAGTGTTGGATTTGCTGCTCCCACTCCTGGACCAGGGTGATCACCTATGTGTGGATAATTTCTACACCGGCATCCCACTCTTTAGGTGTCTCAGTTCCAGAGGAACTGTAGCTTGTGGGGGACAGTGCGCAAAAATCAGAGAGGCCTCCCTTGAACACAGATTATGCAACCCCTCAGAAGGGGTGAGAGTAGGGCAGTATGCAATGAGAACATGCTGTTGGTCAAGTATAAGGACAAAAGGGATGTTCTTGTACTGACCACAATTCACGGTAACAGCAGCAACCTTGTCCCATTACGTGGTACCACTACCCTCACCCCCAAGCCAGACTGCATCCTGACATACAATAAGTACATGGGAGGGGTTTATCTACAGGACCAAGTCCTGAAGCCGTACAGTGCCATGAGGAAAACAAGAGTGTGGTGCAAAAAGCTGGCTGTGTACGTCATACAGATGGCAATGTATAATGCTTATGTGGTATCACGATTTGCAGACAGGACAGGAACATCCATTAAGTTTCAGGAGAAAGTTATCAAGACCCTGATATTTAGGGACCAGAAAGGGCAGGGTCCCAGTACTTCTGGAACAGATGGTGTCTGCATTGTACCATGGCAACAGAAAGGAAAGACCCAAAAAAAGTGCAGAATGTGTTCCAAAAGGGGTATAAGAAAGACACCACTTATCAATGTGACACCCGGCCTGTTAATGAAGGATTGCTTCAGACTGTACCACACATCCATGGATTATTATTTTATAATTTATTTTACATAGTATATCACCTCCTTACACCGTCATGTACTCTGCACAGATTTACCTTTCAACCTCTGTTGTGCATGAATTTCTGGAAAATAAATGAATGCAACCTGTTTGTCAAATTCAACTGAGGTCATCAGTTGGTTTTTTTTTTTTTTACTGTTCTGGTACTTCAGGGGCACTGCAAATACAAAATGGTGCCTAAAAACTAATCTGTACAATTATGCCAATGCCAAGTTTCTTTTTATATGCTTTACTACTTAAAATAACTAAAAAATAATCTCCTTTGCATACTGTAATTTCACATAGAATTTTCATCTACAAATATGTGCGAGGGCTCATTTTTGCAGGGTTAAGCATAGTTTTAATTGATACCATTAAGGGTGGGTTCACACCTGCGCTTGGTGTCCGTCCGTCGCCAATCCAGTGAAAATCTCGGCGAACTGGATTGGCGTCGGATACAGACCGGTCAGCGGCGCATTGGTTAAAAACCCATTCATTTGAATGGGTTTTTAAAGCAATGCGCGGGTGTGCTTCTTACACCCTCTGCGCTGCCAATCCTTTTTTTTCGTCGAAAACAAAGTCGGACACGCAGGACTTCGTGTCCGACGAAAAAAAAAAGGATTGGCAGCGCAGAGGGTGTAAGCGCACACCCACAAGACTGCTTTAAAAACCCATTCAAATGAATGGGTTTTTAACCAATGCGCCGCTGACCGGTCTGTATCCGACGCCAATCCAGTTCGCCGAGATTTTCACTGGATTGGCGACGGACGGACACCAAGCGCAGGTGTGAACCCACCCTAAGCTATACACATTAAGGCTAAGGCCCCACATAGCAAAACGCAACAAAAAAAAGTTGGGGAAAAAAAAATACGGAAATGCCGGCGGTTTCCCTATAGGTATAATTGAAGCAGAAAGTCTGCAGAGGAAAACGCTACAGATTTTTTGTGAAAAGCGCTGCGAAAAACATTATGCATTTCCACCATGGTTTTTCCAACAGCGCTTTTTCGCTGCTGCCGCTACATGGAGCCTTAGCCTTACACAGTCCCAGATACCGAAATATATTAATAGCTTTGAACCTTTTAATGAATTTGGCACAAATTACTCCAAGTTCTTTCTTAAATATGTGTGTTAATAAATGTGGGTCATTGTGTGTATATGGAGTATATATGTATGTAAGCCTAAACACAGGTATACAGTATATATACTGGTTTCTTTCTGTCTCTCCACAGATTACAAGTTGATACAATGTGTAAATGTCTGAAGATACTGGCGGCCATCTGCAGCCGTACATTATTTGCTCTTCATGGTACAGTTATGGTATATCTTATGGTAGAGCTCAAGCAAGATGAGTTCTACTGGAGCTTTCTCACTGGAATTGTTCTCTTATTTATTGAGATGATCGTGACACTGAAGATGACAAAGAATGGAGAATGGAAATGGTAATAAGGATCACAGGATTTATGTAAAAGGACCTGATCCTTATATAAAGGAAAGGGGTCACTAGTTTGGTTTTATGACAAATACAAAGTAACAATACTGTGAAAACTTCGGCTCTACAGTTTGCTGCAAAGCAGGCATAATGCATAAGGGGATAGAGATAAGTGTGAATGGTATCTAAGGCAGGGTTCACACTACCGTTGGATTCCATTATGAAGGTGTCCGTTAACAAAAAAAAAAAACGGACATCTATCATAACAGACATAAACGGACACTAACTGATGTTAATGTGTCTGGTTTTTTTACTGATCCAGTTAATGGATCAGTTAAAAAAACGGACACATTAGCATCAGTTAGTGTCCGTTTTTTAACACTGTCTGTTTTTTGTTTTTTTTTGTTTCTGCTTTCTGAGCATGCACAGAAAAAAAACGGACATAAAATAATGGACAGTAACTGATGGCTATCAGTTACTGTCCGTTATAAGTCCGTTAGACATCAATGTTAAAAAAATAACGGACACTTGCTGTCCGTCAAGAATCCGATTTTCCAAACGGACAAAAAAGTCCTGCATGAAGGATTTTTTTGTCCATGGAAAAAAACGGACTTCTGATGGATTGGGTGTAAACGGACACAAACGGACGCTAATGGACACAATATAAAAACCCATTGAAATTAATGGAAATTTTAACGGATTTCTGACGGTTTAGAGTGGGTTCACACTTGCGCTTCAGTCCGTCCGCTGCCAATCCGAGTGAAAATCTCGGGAAACTGGATAGGCACACAAAGTCCTACATGTCCGACTTTGTTTCCGACAAAAAAACTGGATTCGCGGCACAGAGGGTGCAATCGGACACCACAAGCATTGCTTTAAAAACCCATTCAAATGAATGGGTTTTTAAGTAATGCGTCGCTAACCTGTCGCTATCCCGTGCCTATCCAGTTTCCCGAGAGTTTCACTCGGATTGGCAGCAGACGGACTCAAGCGCAAGTGTGAACCTACCCTCAGCTAGTGTACGATGCAAAAATCTTGTAACGGACAATAGCTACGGACACTACTGACGGTCACCAACGGTAGTGTGAACGCCCCCTAAGACCACAGTGACAACTGAGAATGTGTCTCCTAGCCATCTTGTACAGAGAAAGGGGATTGTACAGCAGCAGGAGAAGCCTATCCCTCCCTGCGAAATACACATATCTCACTCTACAATATCCAGTTATATATGCTACCATTATGGAGATGTATACTGCCCAGGTGCTGAGACAGCAGGAGGTCCTTGAGTACAAGAGTTTCATCATGTCTTGAATACACACCCAAAGCAGAACAATACACATTACTGTGTATTGCAGTGTGATATGTGTATGGGGTAAACTGTAGCCGACTACTATGAGATGGGCTGTGTTAGCTATTATAATCGAAGTCTGCCTAAAATTCCTCTTCACTTTCTGGTCCTTTGTTTTACGCTGCAGCTTTTACTCATTGGTTAGGCTCAGATGAATGGGACTATCAGCAGAATATCTTGCACTGTTTGTTATGCAGTTGAATACAATGGGAGGAAGATTCAGGGTGGAATCTGCCTTGAAATCAGCTCCATATCCACAAGTGCCTGAATAATTGCAAGCTACAGATACCGTATAATCATAACTGTTTTCTACCTCTGGACGCACATAGTTACTAAATTAGCGCAATAAATAAATATTGATGTTTTTTCATGTAAATTTCTATTCCTGTATTAAACTCTTCTCTGTGTTATTGTAGGTTCTCTCCAATGGTGTTTCTGTATTTATGTACTGTTATTCCTTCTATATTTGTGATGGAACTTGCATACCTAGAATTTAGAATGAATATTACCAATATCAACATTACAAGTCTTGGATGCACCGAAATTGTACGTATCTCATTTAATACATATATATAAACATTAAATAATAGAGACTGGGGGGTGGGGTGAATTGATCAACTCCTGTATACCAGTTTTCTGGTGTAGATGGGTTATATTATGAAACACATTTGGCAAGGCCAAATCTGAGCCACATCCTTTATTTTGTGCGAATGTGTCCCGACATATTTATTATGAGTTATACAGGAAATCTATACCAATTCCTGACTGGTGGAGACTTCCATTCTGGTGTTCTGGTGTATATCTATTAATAAATCAGGCGTGCCTTGTACCTGTTGGGCCCTTTATAAGACTGGTGTTCCAAACGCCAGTCTTAATAAATCTACCCCATTGTGTGCAGATCTGTAAATGGTTGTTTAATAAATTTAGCACATATTAGTCCTTTTTTCCAGAAGGTGAAATCTTAGGGGCAGATTTATGAAGACTGACTGGGCTGTGCACCTGCAGGGGAAATCCATGCCAGTTCATAAGTTGCGTAGACTTCCAGCATCATTTATGCCACATTTCTGGCATAACAGAAATTGAAACAATTTTTTTTTTTGTAAAATCATGATTTTTGCAAATAAGGTAATTTAAGTAATAGTAAATCTGTGTGCTCCCACTTAAAGTCCCAACTTTTTTGCACAGTAAAAGTAGTGTAAAGTCATAGAATATTTCTGGATACTCTTTTTTTATATAACAGGACAGAAAATTGAAGCCTGCCACTGTCAAAAAAAAATCTATATATTATATACAGTATATTACATATATATCTATTTTTTTTTTTTTTAAAGAGGACCTTTCACCATCTTCAGCTCTTTGCAGGCCGCAGCAAAAAAGTGCTGCGGGAAAAACCTCAGCAGAAACGCATCACGGTTTTTCCCGCAGCGCTTTTCACAGAAGGTCTGCAGAATTTTCCTTGAGGACTTTCTGCTTTCATTATACCTATAGGGAAACCACTGGCGTTCCTGTCGGTATAATTGACATGCTGCGATTTCCAAAAATGTGACGGTTTTGGAAATTGCAGCATTTCTACTGCTTAGATTCGCTAGAAATACAGTGACTTTGCAGTGACTGTAAAATGCCGCGGTTTACACCACATGGGGTCCTGGCCTTAATAGGCTTTGATCCACTGATTCTGACACACTTGTGATTTTGTCTCTAGCCTTCAAGTTTCTAGAACAGTCAATACAGTTAGGCTAAGGCCCCACGTAGCAGACCGCAGCCAAAAAGCGCTGCGGGAAAAATTACAGCGGAAAAAAAAAACGCGTTTTTTCCCACAGCGTTTTTACAGAAAGTCAGCAGAGTTTTCCTCTGTTGACTTTCTGCCTCTATTATACCTATAAGGAAACTGCTGGCATTTCTATAGGTATAATTGGCATGCTGCAATTTACAAAAACACAACGATTTTGAAATTGCAGCATGTCCGTTGCGGATATTTTTCTGCAATGTGTGGCTGGGATTAGCCAGAATCCCATCCACTTTGCAGGTACTGTAAAATTCTGTGGTGTTTACGCTATGCGGTGCCTAACTGGTGCTCTTTAGACTCTGTACTGTCAGTGGGTAGTATTGGGCTACAACAAACAATTTTCTGCTCTCTGGTACATACAGTGGGGGAATTTATCAAATCATCTAGCGTAGATTGGTGTAACTGGCGTAGACTGGTGTACTTGTGGCGCATCTTTGGTGCATTGCTATTTCTTGCACCAAGGATGTGCCACATCCTTCGTTTTGTACCTTGCTCACCAATTTTTGCACAAGTGGGCGGAGTAAGGTGGAGAACAGGCCAGGGTAGGGATGTCTGGGCTGCAACATATTTATTATAACTCATGCCTGAAAACTGGTGTGACTTATACAGGAAATTTATGCCGATCCCTGTGGTGCAGATTTGCAGTCTGGTGCAAAAGTATAAGCCTGATATATTAAGAGGCTGGAGCTTGTTTAATAATTCTGGCATGCCAGCTGTAGCCTTTATTAAGACTGGCATAGGAGATGTGGCTGGGCATAGGGAGGATTTTGGTCACACAGGAGATTTGCCAGCTCTCCTGGGAGTCCAGGAGTTTTCCCCTCTTTTCATGAGCATTGGCAAGTATGCCTTATGCAGAAGATCTTCTGGTGGACAAGACATCTTCATAATATGAAATTGTTGACCATTGCATAGCTACAATTGTATTATACAGTATATTTGGTATATTTCCTTTGTTTTCCTAAATTTAATGCATATTATATTTCCTTCACAGAACTGCAAAGAAATCACCACTGAGGTGCAAGGTGCAGAAGAGTTAACAATCTTGGTCCTGATTTTAGGACGTTGGATGATGCCAAGAGGGAAAATGATCCGTGACCAGCTCGCTCAGCTACTTCTGATGTACCTTGCTTTAGGTGCAGATATGTTGGATATCTTAGAACTGATGAAGGAGCCATCAGTAAAAACCAACAAGACTATAACTGTTGTGGGACTGTGTCTATTCAGCTGGTCCATTATGCAATTTACATTAGTGCTCACCCAAACTTTGTCATCCTCATCTGAAGATACAGAGGTTGGTGAGCGGGTTCATTCATCTTCTGGAGTAAAGAACTGCGTCGTGTCTTTATGTTGTACCAGTGAGGTCTGGAGTGTGCTTATCGCAGTTATGATGCAGGATGGACCCTTTCTGGTTTACCGCTTGTACTTGGTAACTAGAGAGGGAGTGTTCAATGAATCCATGACCTTTTTTATATGCAAAAACATTCTGTCCGTTATAATACAAGTATACAGGCTGGTTGTGTTCCTGTGCAATGAAAATCGCAAAAGAAAGAAATGTAAACAATCGCATATAAATCTGTAAAATGTGTAACAAGGCTAAATATTTATTCATTAAAAAGATATAAAAGTGTGTTTTTTAAAAATTTGACCTGCTACTGTATGTGAGGCTGAAAAAAATGGAGAAGAATTGTAATAATCCATCCTAAAGCCAGGGCCTCACATGGTGTAAATGCCACAGTTTGGCTGCATTTTACAGTCCCTGCAAAGTGAATCTAGCAAATCCCATCCACACATTGCAGAAAAATACTGTTGCGTTTTTGGAAATACAGCAAGTCAATTATACCTACTGAAACTTTGGCGGTTTCCCTTTGGGTGTAATAGAAGCAGAAATGAGTTTTCTTCTGCGGACTTTCTGTGAAAAGTGCTGCGGGAAAAAACGCGATGTGCTTTTTTGCTGCAGGATGCTATGTGGTGCCTTAGCCTTAAAGAGGTTTGTGATGAAAGGAACCTATTTGTGTATGTACAGTAAGGTCCATAAATATTTGGACAGAGACAACATTTTTCTAATTTTGGTTCTGTACATTACCACAATGTTGAAGTCCAGACTTTCAGCTTTAATTCAGTGGGTTGAACAAAATGATGGCATAAAAATGTGAGGACTATAAAGCATTTATTTCACACAATTTCAGCGGCTCAAAAGTAATTGGACAAATGAAATAATTGTAAATAAAATGTTTATTTCTAATACTTGGTTGTTCACCCTTTGTTGGCAATGACTGCCTGAAGTCTTGAACTCATGGACATCACCAGACGCCGCTGTGTTTCCTCCTTTTTAATGCTCTGCCAGGCCTTTACTGCAGCGGTTTTCAGTTGTTGTTTGTTTGTGGCCCTTCTGTCTGAAGTTTAGTCTATAACAAGTGAAATGATGCTCAGTTGGGTTGAGATCAGGTGACTGACTTGGCCATTCAAGAATATTCCACTTCTTTGCTGTAATAAACTCCTGGGTTGCTTTGGCTTTATGTTTTGGGTCATTGTCTATCTGTATTATGAAACACCGACCAATCGGTTTGGCTACATTTGGCTGGATTTGAGCACACAGTATGTCTCTAAATACCTCAGAATTCATCCGGCTGCTTCTGTCCTGTGTCACATCATCAATAAACACTAGTGACCCAGTGCCACTGGCAGCCATGCACGCCCAAGCCATCACACTGCCTCCGCCGTGTATTACAAATGATGTGCTATGCTTTGGATCATGAGGTGTACCACGCCTTCGCCATACTTTTTTCTTTCCATCATTCTGGTAGAGATTGATCTTGGTTTCATCTGTTCAAAAAATGTTCTTCTAGAACTGTGCTGACTTTTTTAGATTTTTTTTTAGCAAAGTCCAATCTAGCCTTCTTATTCTTGAGGCTTATGAGTGGCTTGTACCGTGCAGTGAACCCTCTGTATTTATTTTCATGCAGTCTTCACTTTATGGTAGATTTGGATATTGATACTCCTACATCCTGGAGAGTGTTGTCCACTTGGTTGGCTGTTGTGAAGGGGTTTCTCTACACCATGGAAATTATTCTGCCACCATCCACCACTGTTCTCTTCCATGGGCGTCCAGGTCTTTTTGCATTGATGAGTTCACTAGTGCTTTCTTTCTTTCTGAGGATGTACCAAACTGTAGATTTTGCCACTCCTAATATTGTAGCAATTTCTCAGATGGGTTTTTTATGTTTTCGCAGCTTAAGGATGACTTGTTTCACCTACATGGAGAGCTCCTTTGACCGCATGTTTTCTTCCCAACAAAATCTTCCAAATGCAAGCACCGCACCTCAAATCAACTCCAGGCCTTTTATCTGTTTAATTGTGAATTACATAACTAAGGAATTGCCCACAGCTGCCAATGAAACAGTCTTTGAATCAAAACAGGGTGGTACATGTTAAGATGCTAAAACTCCTAAACTCCTTCATCCAATTTTAATGTGGATACCCTCAAATGAAAGCTGAAAGTCTGGACTTTATGTCCATGTCC
This sequence comes from Leptodactylus fallax, assembly GCA_947044405.1. Taxonomy (NCBI): domain Eukaryota; kingdom Metazoa; phylum Chordata; class Amphibia; order Anura; family Leptodactylidae; genus Leptodactylus; species Leptodactylus fallax. The sequence goes on from CAMRHE010000270.1 coordinate 2,486,852, forward strand.
ATTATATAACTATAAGGCCTGGTTCACATCTGCGTTGGGATTTCCATTCAGGGAGTGCGCTTGGGGACCCCCCCGAATGAAAACCTATACGCATAGAAAAGCGGTTACCTAAGGAAACCTGTGCACCCCATAGACCATAATGGGGTCCATGTGGTTTCCACACGGTTTCCGCACGAAACATGCGGAAACATGCGGAGAGGAAAGTGCTGCAAACCAAGCGGACACCACACGGACCCCATTATAGTCTATGGAGTCCGCAGGTTTTCCAGATAAATCGCTTTTTTATGCATATAGGTTTCCATTTGGGGGGTCCCTAAGCGGACTCCCCAAACGGATACTCAAACGCAGATGTAACAGATGTGTTATCAGGCTACCTCAGTAGTATGTGTATATACAAAGGGGGGGTGTCAGAGGTGAAAATGCTCCTTTGCAGGGCCAGATGTCCAGCTAAAATCTGGTTTATTACTCTATAACCTCTTGATCAGCCAGGCATAGGGAGGGGGTTGTATCAGGAATTTCATCTTGACTTCAAAGGTCTGGAAGGTATCCAGCCCTGCTGGATGGGAATTGGACAACTCATTTCCCATCTTTCCAAGATGGAGAAAGGGGGAGAAGCGGAGCACTCTGGATGGGGGCATGGCTAAGTACAGGCCACAAGTGACTGCAAACTACTTGAGCACTCACACGTTTTTTGGAGTAGCAAGAAAGCTGAGTGTGTTCAATTCCATCAGAAAAGATCCTCCAAGCTCCTTGGAACAAAATAGAATGCTAAGTATCAGATTCATTTGTGTTTCTCCTGTTTTAAGTTGGTTTGCTTGTATTTCATTTGTTTATTTGTCTTTTCTATTTATATATATAGCACTGAACTCTTTGGTTATAAAATTGTTAAATTTAATGGTATTTTGCATTTACTCAATAAACCCATTACCTGTTTTGAAGTGTGTTTGTGCCTGACTGCTGGGATCAGTAGAGTGTGTTTGGGATTCCTATTAGTCCTTGATTCTGCATTCAATAGGTGGTGGCAGCGTGTCTTTGGGTTGTGTGGACTGTGTAAGGGTGCAATTTGTGCTCAATTTGCAGTCTGAGTGAAGCGTCAGTACAGGATTGAATGGAGTGAATTTACCTCTGACCACCGCACCCACATCACATGCTAGTGCAGTCCATATATGACAAGGTTGTCCCATGAATGGAAAAGAGGATAAAATTCTTTATGATGCACACCATTATGTTAAAGGAGTTTTTTATATATATATATATATATATATATATATATATATACACAGTGGGGAAAAAAAGGTATTTAGTCAGTCACCAATTGTGCAAGTTCTCCCAGTTAAAAAGATGAGGCCGGCCTGTAATTGTCATCATAGGTAGACCTCAACTATGAGAGACAAAATGAGAAAACAAATCCAGAAAATCACGTCTGATTTTTTAAAGAATTTATTTGCAAATTATGGTGGGAAATAAGTATTTGGTCACCTACAAACAAGCAAGATTTCTGGCTCTCACATACCTGTAACTTCTTTAAGAGGCTCCTCTGTCCTCCACTCATTACCTGTAGTAATGGCTCCTGTTTGACATTGTTATCAGTATAAAAGACACCTGTCCACAACCTCAAACAGTCACACTCCAAACTCCACTATGGTGAAGACCAAAGAGCTGTGGAAGGACACCAGAAACAAAATTGTAGCCCTGCACCAGGCTGGGAAGACTGAATCTGCAATAGGCAAGCAGCTTGGTGTGAAGAAATCAACTGTGGGAGCAATAATTAGAAAATGGAAGACATACAAGACCACTGATAATCTCCCTCGATCAGGGGCTCCACGCAAGATCTCACCCCGTGGGGTCAAAATGATCACAAGAATGGTGAGCAAAAATCCCAGAACCACACGGGGAAACCTAGTGAATGACCTGCAGAAAGCTGGGGCTAATGTAACAAAGGCTACCATCAGTAACACACTATGCCACCAGGGACTCAGATCCTGCAGTGCCAGACGTGTCCTCCTGCTTAAGCCAGTACATATCCGGGCCCGTCTGAGGTTTGCTAGAGAGCATTTGGATGTTCCAGAAGAGTATTGGGGGAATGTCATATGGTCAGATGAAACCAAAGTAGAACTGTTTGGTAGAAACACAACTCATCGTGTTTGGAGGAGAGCGAATGCTGAGTTGCATCCAAAGAACACCATACCTACTGTGAAGCATGGGGGTGGCAACATCATGCTTTGGGGCTGTTTCTCTGCAAAGGGACCAGGACAACTGACCCGTGTACATGAAAGAATGAATGGGGCCATGTATTGTGAGATTTTGAATGCAAACCTTCTTCCATCAGCAAGGGCATTGAAGATGAAATGTGGCTGGGTCTTTCAGCATGACAATGATCCCAAGCACACCGCCAGGGCAACGAAGGAGTGGCTTCGTAAGAAGCATTTCAAGGTCCTGGAGTGGCCTAGCCAGTCTCCAGATCTCAACCCCATAGAAAACCTTTGGAGGGAGTTGAATATCCGTGTTGCCCAGCGACAGCCCCAAAACATCCCTGCTCTAGAGGAGATCTGCATGGAGGAATGGGCCAACATACCAGCAACAGTGTGTGCCAACCTTGTGAAGACTTACAGAAAACGTTTGACCTCTGTCATTGCCAACAAAGGATATAGAACAAAGTATTGAGATGAACTTTTGTTATTGACCAAATACTTATTTTCCACCATAATTTGCAAATAAATTCTTTAAAAATCAGACAATGTGATTTTCTGGATTTGTTTTCTCATTTTGTCTCTCATAGTTGAGGTCTACCTATGATGACAATTACAGGCCGGCCTCATCTTTTTAAGTGGGAGAACTTGCACAATTGGTGGCTGACTAAATACTTTTTTTTCCCCACTGTATATATTTATAATGTGTGTGTATATATCTTTTTTTTTTTTTTTACAGTTGATCACAACAGATTAGAGCAGCAAGGTAAGATAAGGTAGACAAACACATTTTTTTATTTTTAAATATTCTAGCCACTACACTGTCTCCATCGGACAGTGATTCTTACGTGAGTGGTCAGAGGGTATTATGGACACTGACACACTGGCAGCATGGTAGATGCATAGGGAGAGTGAAGGAGACAAGCAACATGTGCATACGATATGAATGCTTTATCATTATCATCATGTAGGACAAACTGAACAATACATGCTGTTTAAAAAGTATGTGTGGGTTTCAAAAATGCATGCCTTTTTAAAAAAAAATACATTTGTTTTTCTGATAAAAACACATTCATTTTTTGAGCAAAACTGCACCATGTGAACTCGGCCTTACTGGAAAGTGTTATATCATGGGACTAGATTGTGTATTGTCAATATTAAAAATGGGCGAACCGCAGAAGATTTGTTATATCCTAGACGAGGGGAGAATTTAGTTCGGTCCGTACTTGTTTGAATAGAAATGGAAGGGAAATTATTAAACTTTGGGGTCTTCTGTGACGTCATGCACCCATGGTCACCGCTGAGGCCTGTAAGGAGGCCCAAAAGAGGTAACGTAAGATGAGCATAAGTTTTTTTTTTATTTTTGTCACCTCCTCTGGGCCTCCAGCTATTATACTCTGGGGTCTGAAGAGACCCCAGAGTATAATAATTTACCACCGGTGGCCATTTTAGTTAGTCCGAGACCCTAAATTGTTCAGTTCCATTAAAAACTGAACAATTTTGAATATTCGGGTCAAATACGATTCATTGCGAACTAATTTGCCCACCTCTAGTCAATATATATATATACAGTGCCTTGCAAAAGTATTCATACCCCTTGAACTTTTTCACATTTTGTCACCTTACAACCACAAACTTAAATCTATTTTCTTGAGATTTTAAGTGATAGACCAACACAAAGTAGCAGATAATTGTGAAGTGGAACAAAAATGATACATGATTTTCAAAATTTTAATCAAACAAAAATCTGAAAAGTGTGACGTGCAAAAGTATTCAGCCCCCTGTACTCTGATACCCCTAAATAAAATCTAACGCAATCAATTGCCTTCAGAAGTCACTTAATTAATCAACAGAGTCCAGCTGTGTGTAATTTAGTCCCAGTATAAATACACCTGTTCTGTGAAGGCCTCAGTGTTTTGTTAGAGAACACTAGTGAACAAACAGCATCATGAAGACCAAGGAACCCACCAGAAAGGTCAAAGATAAAGTTGTGGAGAAGTTTAAAGCAGGGTTAGATTATAAAAACATATCCTAAGCTTTGAGCATCCCAAGAAGTATTGTTCAATCCATCAGCCAAAAATGGAAAAAGTATTCTACAACTGCAAACCTACCAAGACATGACCGTCCATCTAAACTGACAGATCAAGCAAGGAGAACACTGGTCAGAGAAGCAGCCAAGAGGCCCATGGTCACTCAGGAGGAGCTGCAGAAATATACAGCTCAGGTGGGAGAATCTGTCCACAGGACAACTATAAGTTGTGCACACTACAAATCTGGCCATTATGGAAGAGTGGTAAGAAGAAAACCATTGTTGAAAGAAAGACATAAGAAGTTCCGTTTTCAGTTTGCCACATGCCATATAGGGGACACAACAAACATGTGGAAGAAGGTGCTCTGGTCAGATGAGACCAAAGTTGAACTTTCTGTCCTAAATGCAAAGCTCTATGTGTGGCAGAAAAGTAACATTGCTCATCCCCCTGAACACACCATCCCCACTGTGACACATAGTGGTGGCAGCATCATGCTGGGGGGAGGCTTTTCTTCAGCAGGGACAGGGAAGCTGCTCAGAGTTGATGGGAAGATGGATGGAGCTAAATGCAGGGCAATCCTGAAAGAAAACCTGTTGGAGGCTGCAAAAGACTTGAGACTGGGAAGGAGATTCACCTTCCAGCAAGACAATAACCCTAAACATACAGCCAGAGCTACAGTGGAATGGTTTAGATCAAAGAATATTCATGTGTTAGAATGGCCCAGTCAAAGTCCAGACCTAAATCCCATTGAACATCTGTAGCAAGACATGAAAATTGCTGTTCACAGACGCTCTCCATCCAATCTGGCTGAGCTTGAGCTATTTTGCAATGAAGAATGGGCAAAAATCTCAGTCTCTAGATGTGCAAATCTGGTAGAGACAGCCCCCAAAAGACCTGCAGCTGTAATTGCAGCAAAAGGTGACTGTACAAAGTATTGATAAAGGGAGGCTGAATACTTTTGCACGTTACACTTTTCAGGTTTTTATTTGATTAAAATTTTGAAAACCATGTGTCATTTTCCTTCCACTTCACAATTATCTGCTACTTTGTGTTGGTCTACCACTTAAAATCTCAAGAAAATACATTTAAGTTTGTGGTTGTAAGGTGACGAAATGTGAAAAAGTTCAAGGGGTATGAATACTTTTGCAAGCCACTGTATATATATAGATACACATGCATATTCTCATATACTATATATATGTACGTATGTAAATATATACACATACATACACTGACGAACAATGTTTAGGACTTGTGCCTTTCAGGCTCCATATCTCACCATCCACTACAGCTTGGAACGTGAGACTACCATCATTTTATAGACACTCATCTTGGCTATCTCATACAGAAATGTGACTTGTAACTATTTAGCATATGATTAGTTATGCACATTCTTGTCATGTAACAAGAGCATTTGTATTTCTCCCTTTTGCTCAATCCACACCTGGCTTTGACTCAAAAAAGTGCAACAAAATCTGCAACAAAAAATGCTGCTTTCGGCAATGTGGGGCCTTAACCTTAGTCTCATTTTCTTAGTCCTGGAAACCCCCTTTAACACTACGAATGCAAAAACTGCCCTGCAGTGTCATTTTCACCCTTTTTATCTCTGGCCATATACATTAGTCTTTCAGGATAAATAAAAAGCCATAAGGTAGAGGTTCTTGGCTCTCTGCCACCTGTTTACTAGTGGCTTTGGTTATCCGCAGCATCCTCTGTGAAAATCCAAAGCTAGTGAGAAATATTACAGGAAGGAAGCTGTACTGTGGTGACCAGAACAGTAGAATGAAACCTATTACATGTAAAAATGACTTGACAAGTTGTATACAGGGAGGTAGAAGAGAAGGATGTAGCCTGTGGCATAACTACTGCCGTAGCAGCCATAACTGCTGCTAGGGGGCCCGAGACCTTAGGGGGCCTGGTGGGCTCCAGCTGCTTGTTCTTTAAATAGGTTGTTACCTGCTGGGGTACATACCAATGTCTGCTCCTGCTAAAAGCCGACTCCGCTTCCCCTTCTGCTCTCTAGGGGGCCCTGTGTGTCCCGTATCAAGTCACTGATATGGGACACATGGGGCCCCCTGGAGGGCAGAAGGGGAAGCGGAGGCGGCTGTGGGGAAGCAGAGACAGCTGTGAGTAGAAGCAGGGATCGGCAAGTAAAGCCACGGGCCCATGCCAAGGTTATTTGTTGGCCGATCCCTGCGATATTCATCTCACAAGGTTCGCCTGGCAGTTCCATTCAGACCAAATACATCTGAAATGAAACTGCTATTATTATACTCGGGGGTCTCAATAAATAAAATTATCATTTAAAAACAGGATTTTATGTTTACTTGGGTCATCTTTGCCTAATATTGCAAGTAGTTTTATGATCTAAAACATTCAAGTGTGACAAGTATAAAAATAGAAGAAAACTGTGATGGGGGACAAATATTTTTTCACAACACTATTGACCTAAACACCAGTAGACTTTATCCAGGAAAAGGGATTGCTTCTTTCTTTGGATCTATCTCATGCTATTTGCTGTAATTCCTCCGCCTTGCTCATGTGTGACCCTATGGATTCTTGTGAGTCTTTAATAAATGTGCACCCTATGATAGCACAAGTTTTCTCTCTATGGCTAGCAAGGAATCCAAAGCACTTTTATTCGAAAGGGCAACTCTTATCATTTCGGTCAACCCTTCATTGGGATCCTGGATATAACTAGCGATCTCATTCATTTTTCCATCCATGATACTAACATTTACTTAATTTGCTAATTTAATTCCCCAAACTATCCTAGGCAGGGAACCACATCTAGACTGTATCTGCGTTTGTGAGTAATTCTCGTTTGCATCGAGTCCCCTCGGGGTGTATTTCAAGAACATTGGTTAATGAGATATTTAAGCTTTGTCTGCTAGCTTGTGCGATTCTTCCTACAGTACAGTTACTTCATGCTCCTATAGCGAGCAAGGATTAAACTCTGTTACCACAAATCTGATACAGTCCTTCTTTCAGGACCCCAATTCTCCAACCAACTCTGACGGCCATTTCTTGGTTGTCATCTTCTGCTCTGTTAGGACAGGAACCCCCGGGAGCTCAAGATGTTTTCATAGTTGCATGCCAATACTCATAATTACAATTATCATTTGTCAAGTCTTATTATTCTCCTTTACACTCCATGAAACATCTTAGTTATCACAGTGGGAAAATTACTCATATGAGAAGTACTGTCACAGTGGGGAGTAACTAAAACGTAACTTTTATAAAGTCTAATCCTAAAATACTGGTTTAAAAAAATTAACTGTTCATATATATACCGTGCCTACCATCAGGGCCGCGGGAAATGCAGTTCTGTGCAATTTTCTTTATAATTTTCTCCACAACTTTTGTTATACCTCCTGATGATCCCTGCTATTTACTGGGGGAAACACATAGAGGCGTCATCTGAGGTCTGATACAAGGGGTACAGCCGAGGGGGGAGACTATCAGTACCCCAGGGCACCTCTATATCAGGGAATTTAAGAGGTTGGACGCTTTGTTATAACATTCTCCTCTTCATTCCACTACATCATATGGATAGTTGTTGATAGACAAGACACCACGAAGAGCGATTGATAGTGTAAGTAATTCAGCCATTACGCTCTGCAATAAATCTTAAAGGGGAGCACCTCTAACACTAGGTGCATATGGTGGAGTCCACCACAAAAAGTCTGCCTCCATTCATTTCAATAGGAAGCAGACTCATTTTGAGCTGGTTGAAAAAATCAGGTAGTGGAAAAAAAAATAAGCATCCTGTTCAATCTTCAGGTGGATTCCACCCAAAACATCCAACTGAAATTAATCTTTATGGAGATCGTCCTGCCACAAAATCCACCATGTGAACCTAGTCTTATAGGCCGCTAACAATATATTAAATGTTGCTTTAAATTGATACATGAAAAATTATTTTATACTGTACTGCTAGGTTGGATTGTCAGGCTGTGGCAACTACACATAGCCAGAACACGACCACCTGCATTGGAAACGTGACCTGACAATGGGCTTGAGTGTGACTGGTAGGACGTCTCAGCAAGAAGCATCTCTTCACTTAAACAAAAAAAAAAATTATATATAGTAGGCTATAAAAAAGTGAAAGTAAATTACTTACATTTTTCTCACAGTGCTGGCATTTGGTAGGAAACAGAAAGAGAAAACCTACGCCAAACCAAGCCTGAATGGAAACTTTAAAAAAGATTTGAGTTGGAAGAATCTACAGTCATGGCCAAAAGTTTTGAGAATGACACAAATATTATATTTTCACATGATCTGCTGCCCTCTGGTTTTTATGTGTGTTTGTCAGATGTTTTTATCACATACAGAAATATAATTGCATTCATATTATGAGTAACAGAAGCTTATATTGACAGTTAGAATGAGTTCATGCAGCAAGTCAATATTTGCAGTGTTGACCCTTCTTCTTAAGGACCTCTGCAATTCTCCCTGGCATGCTCTCAATCAACTTCTGGACCAAATCCTGACTGATAGCAGTCCATTCTTGCAGAATCAATGCTTTCATTTTGTCTGAATTTGTTGGTTTTTGTTTGTCCACCCGTCTCTTGATGATTGACCACAAGTTCTCAATGGGATTAAGATCTGGGGAGTTTCCAGGCCATGGACCCAAAATCTCTATGTTTTGTTCCCTGAGCCATTTAGTTATCACCTTTGCTTTATGGCAAGGTGCTCCATCATGCTGGAAAAGGCATTGTTGAGCGCCAAACTGCTCTTGGACGGTTGGGAGAAGTTGCTCTTGGAGGACATTCTGGTACCATTCTTTATTCATGGCTGTGTTTTTAGGCAAGACTGTGAGAGAGCCGATTCCCTTGGCTGAGAAGCAACCCCACACATGAATGGTTTCAGGATGCTTTACAGTTGGCATGAGACAAGACTGGTGGTAGCGCTCACCTCTTCTTCTCCGAATAAGCTGTTTTCCAGATGTTCCAAACAATGGAAAAGGGGATTCATCAGAGAAAATGACTTTACCCCAGTCCTCAGCAGTCCACTCCCTGTACCTTTTGCAGAATATCAGTCTGTCCCTGATGTTTTTTCTGGAGAGAAGTGGCTTCTTTGCTGCCCTCCTTGAGACCAGGCCTTGCTCCAAGAGTCTCCGCCTCACAGTGCGTGCAGATGCACTCACACCTGCCTGCTGCCATTCCTCAGCAAGCTCTGCACTGCTGGTAGCCCGATCCCGCAGCTGAAACACTTTTAAGAGATGGTCCTGCCGCTTGCTGGTCTTTCTTGGGCGCCCTGGAGCCTTTTTGGCACCAATGGAACCTCTCTCCTTGAAGTTCTTGATGATGCGATAGATTGTTGACTGAGGTGCAATCTTTCTAGCTGCAATACTCTTCCCAGTTAGGCCATTTTTGTGCAGTGCAATGATGACTGCACGTGTTTCTTTAGAGATAACCATGGTTAACAGAAGAGAAACAATGATGGCAAGCACCAGCCTCCTTTTAAAGTGTCCAGTGGTGTCATTCTTACTTAATCATGACAGATTGATCTCCAGCCCTGTCCTCATCAACAGCCACACCTGTGTTAATGGAGCAATCACTGAAACCATGTTAGGTGGTCCTTTTAAGGCAGGGCTGCAATGATGTTGAAATGTGTTTTGGGGGATAAAGTTCATTTTCTAGGCAAATATTGACTTTGCAAGTAATTGCTGTTAAGCTGATCACTCTTTATAACATTCTGGAGTATATGCAAATTGCCATTAGAAAAACTGAAGCAGTAGACTTTGTAAAAATTAATATTTGTATCATTCTCAAAACTTTTGGCCATGACTGTACAGGGTTACAGTCATTTGGAAAGTGAACGAGAACTTCACAGTTTTTGTATGCACAGACATCATAGACATGGTATAAAGAAGCAAGAAACCCTAAAGAGAAGAGAAGACAACTGGAGAAGATTATGCTAAGAGGACATAAAATTAACTTTTTGGATTTTTATAAGATAAAAGCAAATGTGATGAAGCCTGATACACCTCATTTTGACAAGAGTAGAATCTGCTACGAAGCCTAGTAAATCCTATGTAAAAATTCACCTCATCTGGAAAAAAAAAAGTTTGAGATCTTCTCTACTTGTGATATAAATAAAATAAGAACATTTTACCAAATGTCTTACCAGATGCTTGATGACGTGATTCTTATCACAGTGCAGGGTGTGTTTCCTTATAGAGATGTCTCTTATTTATTGGCTCCATTGACCCAGCAGGCTGGAGCATGTTGCAGAGAACTGGGGAAAACTCAGAACTTAGAAGGAAACCCTGAAGAATTCTCAAGTTTAAAATTGGATGGGACCAGCAGAAGGTAAGATTTAGGGTGGTTTCACCCTACAATTTTTTGCTCTGGATTTTACATGTCATTTTTTGTACTGTGAAAAACACCATTAAAATGCTGCAACCAAATGTTACATCATGAATAGCCTTACATACACTTCTGAACATTTATTGGCTTTTTTGATTCTTTGGTGTTTTTTTTCAAAACACTACATGTCCTGGATCTGGCACTTTTTCAGGTATTTTCATTATAAATCACAAAGTTAGACAATGCCCTGAGTGTGGAAAAGAAATGCCAAGAAATATGGGAGTTTCACAGCAGGGCAAAACTAAATGATAGAAGCCTAACATTGCACTAAAGTATTCTACACAGCACTCCAAACTATAGGTAGGTAGGTAGAAGCCTAACCCTGAGTTTTTGTGTGACACAAATTTATAGAATTAGACATTTTATTACATCTCTAATATGCATAGAGTTTGTATGTTCTCCCCGTGTTTGTGTGGGTTTCCTCCCACACTCCAAAGACATAGGGATGGGAATTTATATCGTGAGCTCTATATGGGACAGTGACTGTAAAATGCTGCAGAATAGGTTGGTGCTATACAAGTAACAGAGAGAAATAAATAAAAATATATGTGGATCTGAACTCAGGATGGGGGTAGTAGATTTCTCTATTTTGATACAACTTTCTGCACAGAGAAATGACTCTCATAGTATTCCCACAACTTGGATGGCATATGGTAAAATGAGGAAGTGTAATTTTAACTATAGCTACAATACACAAAAGTCATCACCATTCCTACAAAGCGGTGCAATATTTCTCCCCATAACTGATGTTTAGTTTTGTCTTATGGTCACATTCTTAGACCGCATTTATGGCCCCATATATGGGCAAGAACATTCCAGTGGAATCTGTAGCAGTCAATAGATGTGCTATATGCTGTACTGGTGCAGCAGTCTAAGAACAAGTTGCTTCCCCTTTAGATCCTGTTTTTGCACAGTATATTAAAGGGAGTCTGTCAGCACAAAATAGAAATATAAACTAATCACAGAACCTTGTAGGGTTGTCAGCACAGTTTACAATGATTTATTTCTTGTTCAGGAACGCAGCTCAAGTCGTGTAAAATTCATCCTTTTATCCCTATGCAAATCAGCAGAAAATGTATTTTAGGGCATTGCTTTCCATCAATGGGCTTCACTATCTGCTGCTGCTAGCTGCTGCTCAGCTCAGTCCTGTGCATGTCTGATGATGATGACACACTGCCCCAGTAAGTGAAGGAAGCGGGCTTCAGCTGCCCCCATCTGAAAACACAGATTGAAAAACACAGTCGGGATTGGGATATTTATATACAGCTGTATAATATACATGATATAAATATCCCAATCCATACTGTGTTTTCAACCAGCGATATCTCTGGAAATGATATAGATAACACTGCAACCTTAGTTTCCTCTTTCATATGACACCAAAAGCAAGTTTGTATGTTTTATAATGTCTGAGATATAACTGTTTGCAGTGACCTTCCCCTACCCTCAATCTGTCTACATCTTACACAGCCCCGTATTCCATACACAGTAACATTCAGTGAGAGGCAGGAACAGCTCTCAATACAGAAACAAGGGAAAGAGTAAAAAATGCAGGATTTCACAGAAAGGAGGCAAAATGTGCTAATAAAGTATATTACAAAATTTATTAATGACACAAATACTGCCAGAAATCAAACGTCCCAAAGTTGTGTTACACTTTAAATCCCAGCACTGACTGTGCCTGCAGTTACAGCGGAAACTCAGTCTTTTCAGGCTTCAGTGCACCAACTTGGCATAAGGTTTATTGTTATATGTTTATTGAATCATGTGTTGTGAAGTACACGCACCGCACTGTACTGTATATTGTGTTATTTGCTCATATCACTTTAAATGGAGCAGGTCATCGCATAGTCAGTGCTGTAATGCTTTCTGAAAGTTGTATTGTGCGCTGACTCCTTAGATCCAGAATTAAGTTGCACCACTGAAAAAATTGTTACTTGTTCTCCCGATGTCTGACTCACCTATGTCAGACATTGTCTAGGTTACCCAGGGTGGGAATGGCTACCTATTTAAGGGCCTTTTCCCGCACTCTCAGTGGGCTGGCTTGGAGGACATGATGCCAGGAGGACTGCTTGTAGGAGAGAAGAGTGTGGTACTGGATGCATTGGAACAGCCACATTGCTATTGTCCTGACACTGGCTAGCGCCTATTATACATATAACTATTTCTAAGAGCTAAGAATGTAAAAATATGTGGCACAGGCATCGAACCACATACATACATCCACATCCACATAAACACCATATACACAAATACATACATATTTATGGGATAACTGTATCAGAAGAATGATCCCACCATCAACATGTAACAACTTTACTACCCAATCTGTGAGTCTGTGCAAAATTGGAATTTATTGTCTGAACTCAAAGCATAGAGCTGGAGAGTGGAGAGGAATATGAGGCGGAAGACTACCTCAAATTCCTTCTCACTTTCTATTATGTGAACCTAGCCTCAGAAATACTGCCCCATTGTTGCATCATAAACCATATCTCTTTTCAAAATGCCAGACCCCCTTGTCACACCAAGTCAATCATTGGGCAAGTGTGAAAGATCCTCAGTGCGCCAACCCCGCGTTGGCCCACACCTGAGTCTTCTTTCATAAAAAACCACACTCACCGCCAGTGAGTGCTGGGTTCACAAGATAAATACAAGACAAGCTTTCTAAATTGTATATATTTATTAACCCCTAAAAGGGTCGGTATTAACATCTAACACATGCAGTTCAGAACAGATATGCAGATATATACAAGCATTAACAGTTACTAGTTACAAGATACAGTGCAATTAAATAAAAGGGCATAAAAGTGAAATAGTTACTTTACCACACATCTCCTTGATGTGGTTCTGTAGTCCAACACTCACACATGCTCTGGTATGTGTGAATAACCAGTGGAGGCAGCAGCATTAACTCCAGCATCTCAGCCTGCATGCTCCTCACAGTATTCCAATAGTCTCTCACAGTGGAAGTCTGTCTGTAATCTCCTGTAGTCTGTCTGTAAAAACTCTCCCACTGGCCTCTTACCTCATCTTTTATACCCTTGATGACACCACCCAGAATGAGGTCATCAACAACAGCAAGTCTGATTGATTAACGCACTCAAGTCACGATTCTTTGTATGGAGATGAGACCAAGTGAAATGATACAATGTTATCAACCATGTCTGATCTACCAGCCCAGACTGATCAATGCATGTTTCTTTGATCACTCAGGGCTGTGTAGGAATTCAATGGAGCCCTGCTGGGATGAGTAGGCTGTGCACATTATGAATGAATGGAAGAAAGCGGTAGATACGATACCCAGAGATCAAAATACATCTCTGAGTTATAGCCATATTTAGGCAGAATCATCACAGCAAGACAAAAAAGTATCGAAAAACACATCACATACAGTGCTGGCCAAAAGTATTGGCACCCCTGCAATTCTGTCAGATAATACTCAATTTCTTCCAGAAAATGATTGCAATCACAAATGCTTTGGTAATAATATCTTCATTTAATTTGTCGTCAATGGAAAACCACAAAAAGAATTGTCAAAAAGCCAAATTGGATATAATTCCACACCAAACATAAAAAAGGGGGTGGACAAAAGTATTGGCACCCTTTGAAAAATCATGTGATGCTTCTCTAATTTGTGTAATTAACAGCACCTGTTACTTACCGGTGGCACATAACAGGTGGTGGCAATAACTAAATCACACTTGCAGCCAGTTGAAATGGATTAAAGTTGACTCAACCTCTGTCCTGTGTCCTTGTGTGTACCACATTGAGCATGGAGAAAAAAAAGAAGACCAAAGAACTGTCTGAGGACTTGAGAAGCAAAATTGTGAGGAAGCATGAGCAATCTCAAGGCTACAAGTCCATCTCCAAAGACCTGAATGTTCCTGTGTCTACCGTGCGCAGTGTCAGCAAGAAGTTTAAAGCCCATGGCACTGTGGCTAACCTCCCTACATGTCGACGGAAAAGAAAAATTGACGAGAGATTTCAACGAAAGATTGTGCGGATGGTGTCTAAAGAACCTCGACTAACATCCAAACAAGTTCTAGCTGCCCTGCAGTCCGAGGGTACAACAGTGTCAACCCGTACTATCCGTCGGCGTCTGAATGAAAAAGGACTCTATGGTAGGATACCCAGGAAGACCCCACTTCTGACCCAGAGACATAAAAAAGCCAGGCTGGAGTTTGCCAAAACTTACCTGAGAAAGCCAAAAACTTTTTGGAAGAATGTTCTCTGGTCAGATGAGTCAAAAGTAGAGCTTTTTGGGAAAAGGCATCAACATAGAGTTTACAGGGAAAAAAAAGAGGCCTTCAAAGAAAAGAACACGGTCCCTACAGTCAAACATGGCAGAGGTTCCCTGATGTTTTGGGGTTGCTTTGCTACCTCTGGCACTGGACTGCTTGACCGTGTGCATGGCATTATGAAGTCTGAAGACTACCAACAAATTTTGCAGCATAATGTAGGGCCCAGTGTGAGAAAGCTGGGTCTCCCTCAGAGGTCATGGGTCTTCCAGCAGGACAATGACCCAAAACACACTTCAAAAAGCACTAGAAAATGGTTTGAGAGAAAGCACTGGAGACTTCTAAAGTGGCCAGCAATGAGTCCAGACCTGAATCCCATAGAACACCTGTGGAGAGATCTCAAAATGGCAGTTTGGAGAAGGCACCCTTCAAATCTCAGGGACCTGGAGAAATTGGCCAAAGAAGAATGGTCTAAAATTCCAGCAGAGCATTGTAAGAAACTCATTGATGGTTACCGGAAGTGGTTGTTCGCAGTTATTTTGTCTAAAGGTTGTGCTACCAAGTATTAGGCTGAGGGTGCCAATACTTTTGTCCGGCCCATTTTTGGAGTTTTGTGTAAAATGATCAATGATTTGACTTTTTTTTTCATTCTCTTTTGTGTTTTTTCATTGCAAGCAAAATAAATGAAGATATTATTAACAAAGCATTTGTGATTGCAATCATTTTCTGGAAGAAATTGAGTATTTTCTGACAGAATTGCAGTGGTGCCAATACTTTTGGCCAGCACTGTATATATGTTGCAAGGCATATGTGTCAGATCTTTTGAGCAAACTAAGCCTCAACTCTGGTGCATTTTGTTTAGTAAATCTGCCCCAGTGTGAACAAAGCCTAAGCAGAATGCAAGAAATTATTATCTAATATTACTGGGGCAGTGTATTACCATATTGTTATGGTTCTCACCCAAAAACCATAAGCTTGATATTTTGCCATTTACGTAATATTTACATACTGTGTATGAGAGCTAGTTTTCTGCAGGAAAAATTGTACATACTATTGGTACCATTTAATATTGCATAAATGTACAGGGAAGCCAGAAAGAAATGCTAAAGGGAGTGGAATTGAAAAAATTCAGTTGCACCATTTTCTTACAGGTTTTGATCTTAGTGTTCACTGTGTAATAAAAATAAAATATTACCTTTATTCTCTGGAACACTATATTCACGGTGATACCAAATTTATATAGTTTTGTTATGCAACGCCTTTTTAAAAAAAATTTAAACTTTTTTCAAAACAAAATTTTCCTTGTATCACTATGTTCGACCCTCATACCTTTTTCCATATTTCCATCTACAGAGCTGTTTAAAGGTCTCTTTGTTTGCTGGACAAGCTGATGTTTTTATTGTTACCGTTATAGGATACAGATGACTTTTTATTCAGTTTTTTAAAGGAAGGAAAGGACTAAAAAAATGGAGATTTGCACATTTTGATTTTTATTCCATTACAGCGTTCACCTGAGGAGATAAATACTTTGATAGTTTAGACTTTTTCAAACATGGCATTACCTAATAATTTTTTGTATTTATTTTATTTTAAAGTTCCCCAAAGGGGTATATTGTACATAAACCAAATTCTATTGCTCTCTTTTTGTGGATAGGATTTGGCAGAATATAGATTTTTTTTTCCCCAGAATATTTTCCTGTAGATCGCCCCCCCCCCTATAAAAATCTTACAGTAAGAACAGTATAGATGGAGGGAATTTATCCCAGTGATTTCAGGTGCTGATTTGATTTGTTAAAACTTTATCAATCATTCCATTAAATTCATAGGACATGACCTGATTCTAAATATATACTGTCAAAATGTTTTAGGCAGGTGTGGAAAAAGTAATGTGCGGACAAAGTAAGAATGCTTTCAGATATAGAAGGGTTAATAGTTTATTGTTGTCAACTAACTAATCCCATCAATATTTGGTGTGAACTTTGCCCTTTGGAGGAGGAGTCCTGGAAGTGATATGTCCCCCACAGATATAGCCCTGATCTCATCATCATCCAGTCTGTCTGGGATTACATGAAGAGACAGAAGGATTGGAGCAAGCCTACATCCACAGAAGATCTGTGCTTAGTTCTCCAAGATGGCAGGAACTGCCGAGTTCCTTAAAAAATTGTCTGCAAGTGCCGAGAAGAAATGCTGGAAGGCATTTGGTCACACCAAATATTGATGGCATTTAGACTTCTCTTTTCTCTCATTCACTTCTGGCTCAGTTCACATTTGCGCTGATGTCTCCAAAGGAATGTCCGTCTGAAATCAGTGGAAGAAAAAGTCCCGCAAGCACTGCTTTTTCGTCTCTCGGTTTCAGATTAAAAACGACGGACCCCTATTTTGAAGGCTTTTCCACCACGCTTGTCACTTTGCTTTTTTGTCGGAAAATGTGGGTGTGATTTATCTAGAGTAACATTTCCCAATGCATTTATGAAATGCGCCTTTTTCAAACTGGTGCAAAAAAAGCGGCAGCTGCACTCTAGTGCATGGGTAGCATAAAAAAACAACAGATCTGACAGCACTGGAATCACAAAATTTATTATGCAAGTGTCCCTCTTTCATAAATTTGACGCAGGTGAAAAAAAAGGCGCACAAAGATTGCACAATTGATAAATAACCCTCATTGTGACAGCTTTATAATCCCTTGTTTTGATCCTCTGATGGATGAAGACAATTGACCCTATAATGCTAGTCTGACATTAACCTTTTGTTATTAGGGATGAGTGCTCAGTCGCACAGAAAGAACGGCTGCCTCTGTACAGTCCCTGCACAATTGTAGGACTGGGTTGTCAGGTTTTCTCAGAGGATCCTGCAGCTAACCCAGGCCACAAGGATAATGGTGGCAGGAAACCCTGGACAACCGCTTAGAAGCTGCATTGCCTGTTCGCTTGTTATTCATGCAGACTAAAAGATGGCAGCAAGAGGAGATATGTAAGTGCTCACTACAGCTAGGCAAGGAGTAACACAGGTGAACTGAAAGTCGCTGTGCCAAGTGAGGGCAGAGAGTGACAACAGGCTGAAGAGTCCCTGCACTAATAAAACCAGGGTCACCTTACACGTTTCCCCTAGACTAGCTTCACACAGACGTGTCCGGTCCATGAAAAGCAGACCGTATATCAACTGTATTTTCTGGATCTAACACTGAGCCGGGACCCAGAGACAGGGACTCCTAGCATCCTATAACTATGATGCTAGAAATCCAGGTCTCTGTTCTGTGTTTGGTCTGAAAAATACATCCATATTTCACGGACTGAATACGCTCCTCTGAAGCCATGTTTACAGGAACACGGAGCGACCAGACAGTCAGTTATTGATCAATGTCACCTAGCACTCTGTGTTTCGTCTATTACAATGTATTCACACAGTGCAGTTGCTGCAATGTTTTGTTCTAGTTGGAATTTGTGGATAAAACCACAGCACAACTGCACCCAGTGAAATAGAGATGACCTTCACAGTGAGGGTACAGTCCCATGTAGTGTACACAGTGCCTCCAAAAACCACATAAGGATGCAATTCTATGCTGTTCCAATTCATTGGTGATCTATAATGGTTTTGCTGTTAAAGCTATCAGTCAGCTGTCCATTAACAAGCATATCTTCATGGTTTCCAGCCATCTAGTGGCCACTATGTGGTACTGCACCCTAAGCCTATGAGCAGTGTATAATAATGTATAGTTTTATATTTTTGTAAAAATAAAATAGACCCTGCATGGTCCCCCTGTGCTGCCTGTCTGCACCTCTACTCAACTATTTCTGAGGCTCCAATGTTCAAAGGGAAGCATGGTAGACGTAATATTGTGTGTATGTAGCGAATATTCATATGCATATAAACATTCATATAGTGAGCGTCTGGATGTATGTGTAAATGCATACATGTGTGTGCACATATGTAATAAGTGTGTTTGTATGCAGTAATTGATTATGTTTCTCCTATTCATCCTTACTGCATGACCGAAGAGGAGGAGTTTGAATGGAGAGATGGTTTAGCATGCGAGCTGCCACTCCAGTCAAAATCTATGGGGTTGATGAATATACCCCAGATATATTTTAAGAAATCGATGAAGTTCCCTTAGGGTCGGTACACACTACCGTTATTTATTGTCTGTTGCTCTCATCTGTCACAGCGCATAGCTGGTGTACATTTCCCCCATCATTTACATCAGATTTCTGGTGGAAATGATGATCCATCTAGTGGGGTCAGTGGCCTTGCCCACTGTCCACCCTCACTCACCTCATCCCCTTTTTGGGGAAGTGGTAAAGGCACAAAAGTAAAAAAAAGTTGCCTTTTTTTGTAAAACACCAATTTGCACAATTAAAAAATGGTGACTTTTTATACCTTGTATGCTAGAGAACTGGCGTTCAAGGCAGAATAAATCTGCCCCACTTTTTTGTTAACCTCTGTCCGAAATGTTACTCCACTGTTTATGCCACTGCCTGATGGAGCGGGTTTGCGACAATTTTTGAGACTTTTTTAAAAAGTCGCAGTTGATAAATCTGAAGAACAGACAGATAGACAGGCTAAACGTGCCCATTCCCTCTCCCCTCACTATTAAAAAGTGGAGCGAGTGGTGCAGAAATAAAAAAAAAATTGCCTTCATTTACCTGTGCTATTGGATTATTTCAGCAGGTAGTGGTCGATGTTTTACTCATGTAAGCGTTCATTGCCAACATTCAGTGGGTCCCCTAGAAGCTCTGGGGCCCAGCACCTGCCTGGGTTGGCAGTGCGCTGACGCTGACCCTGCCTTACAGTAATTGTATGTATATGAATATAAACACGTATACACAATGTATATATACAGGATTCTGTTTATCTCTCCACAGATTACAAGTAAATTGGTAGAATGTGTAACTATATGAAGATACTGGCAGTCATCTCCAGCCGTTTATTATTTGTTCTACATGGAACAACTATGGTATGGATAATGGTGGATTTCAAGGATGATAATTTCTACTGGATTTTTCTAAGTGGAATTATTCTCTTGTCCTTTGAGATGTTTGTGACACTGAAGATGACAAGAAATGGAGAATGGAAATGGTAATATAAAATACATAAGAATTAGATTAATGTACTGTATATGCACTGTGTTCTTATATTAAAGCAGTATCCAGTCTGAATAGATTGTAATGCAGTCTAAATGTAAGGCTAGGTTCACATCTGCGTTGGAGTTTCTGTAGGAGACTCCACTGCAGATTCCATCTAAAATATGACTTTTCTGTCTGCCGGTTTCAGTATAAAACCATTGGAAACACGACGGACATTATAGTCTATTTTATAGTCTTATTTAAGTGGACGGGCTCTCCGTCTTTCAGATCCCCATGCAAACCCAAACAACAGAGGCGAACACTATTGTGAACCTAGCGTAAGTAGGACAACTGACTCTGGAGACACTTCAGTGCGATTTATAACAGTTTATGGATAAGCCTTTTGAAGCACACAGGCAAGCACTCAAAATGTGGAAATCCAACAACTGGTTAATACCCTGTAGCGCTCCTGTGGGGAGAAAGTCTCCCTCTCCTTCACATAGTGCTCTGGGGTTACCTTTGCAACTCCTTGCAAACAACATATACAGTATATCAGAAAGTCTCTTGGCAGCACAACTTAACCCCCTTACAGTTTTGGACAAGCAGGACTCGGGGCTTGAGCTAAGTGCATCACGGTTCATACAGCACTTTCAGAGACACTGTAACTTTAAACGGCTCTAACTACGGAGCCGCGTGGGCTAGAGCCGCAATCTTGGTTTTGTTTTAAAACCAAGATCATATCTGTAGCCCCCATAGATTTAGAGATATCACTGGTTAAATCGGAGGTGCATATAATCGCACTTTCGTTTTAATCAGTGTGCAGGAGAACATTATCTTTCATCATGTTTGTTTACTTTATTAACAGTAGATAAAATTATACAGTACATGCAGGACTTTTTCTTCCATTACAAAAGTAAACAAACATGACAGAAGATACAGGAGCATCTCAATAAATTAGAATATCTTTGAAACGTTCATTCATTTCAGTAATTCAGTAATACAATCCATAATCAGCATCTTCCATGATTGTGTGTCCTACTGAACCAGACTGAGGGACCATTTTAAAGGCTTAGGAAACCTTGGCAGGTGACACACTGAATTTACAATACTGAACTTTTTGACAATATTCAAATTTTCTTAGATTTGGGTTTTCATTACCTGTAATCCATAATCAACATTTACAGAAATAAAACACTTGAAATAGAACACTCTGTGTGTAAAGAATCTAGAAAATATAGGTCACTTTTTTAATTTAATTACTGAAAGAAATAAACATTTCAAAGATATTCTAATTTATTGAGATGCACCTGTAGCGTCCATCAAGTTGTTTACATTTAGTGTCCACAGAAATGGACACAGAATCAGTCTGTGTCTGTTCTCTGCAACAGTTTAATGTCCATAGCTGTCATCCTATGATGGAAGACAGCAACGGACATTAACAAAGGTAGTGTTAACCCAGCCTTAAGGGGCAGCAATTCCAGAGGATTAACATAGAACTTGTGGCTGTCCATAGGCAAATCAGGCCATCCATTTGCATAGCCATAAAAAGATTATTATATCTGCATTACTTCATCAGTTTGTGACCACAGTGTTATCTTTCTAATCCTATTAAAGGCCCTCATATTACACTATTATTGGTTTGGGAGGTATTTTGAACCTGAAAGACTCCCTTTCATTAAGCTGCTCCATGGGGGTCCTTGGTGTTGGACCTCCACTGATCTAAATACAGCTGTTTGGCTGTTTGTTTTTTGTTGTTGTTTTTTTTTTTTATAAAAAATGCTCTGGCATGGTGTTTTTCCCTTAGGCTTGTCTACTGGACTTTAAAAACTTTAATAAAAAAAAAAATCTATTAATCTGAACAGCTTTTACACCCAACTACAAACTCATATGGCAGCTTGGGGAAACTTTACCCTTTCATTTTTAGGTAGGGTAAACCTCCATAAAATTATTTTTTCCCCCAAGACATCTTTACTTATTTCAAATGTTATCCGTACATCTACTTCCCAAGGATAAACACACAATAAATAGCCATTTGCTCAAATTCATTTGGCAGGGCAAGAAACCTCAGATAGGGCTACCTCTTCAACAATACAACATGAACAGAGGAATCAACTTCCCAGTCATCAGATTCTCTAACCTAGCTGCAAACATTCATGTTCTTTAGGACTGTTTCAATGACTCCTCATGCCATGCCCCACCAGCTGTTGAAAGGGTCTTAAGCCCTCACATAACCCTCTGCCTGCTTCATCTTCCTTTTGCCTCACTCCAGAAGACAGCTAGGGACAACCTGCTGCTTCTCTCCATGTGGAAGACCTGGGTCACCATCATCTATCTTCCATTTTGCTACAACCCACAACTTTCAAGGAGGGAGGGCACATCTGATTTTCTACTGGTGGGAATCACGGGGCATTGTGAGAGCTGAGAACCTAGTGGGCTTGGGCCAAGTACAAACTTCTTTGCACCCATTTTAATAATTTCCTACAGACTCAAAGTTATGCTGTTGGTGTCTTGCTCTCTACTAGGACTAGAATGATAGTTTCTGTCTCCGGCTCTTGTTCACATAGAAC
The DNA here is from genome assembly GCA_947044405.1 of Leptodactylus fallax. Classification (NCBI taxonomy): domain Eukaryota; kingdom Metazoa; phylum Chordata; class Amphibia; order Anura; family Leptodactylidae; genus Leptodactylus; species Leptodactylus fallax. The sequence goes on from CAMRHE010000270.1 coordinate 2,509,310, forward strand.
TATAAACAAATCTTACTACTGACTACTCCGAAAACGATCGACTATGACTCGGGACTAGAGTGGTGGACCTCCCATGATACACATTTCACACTCAATTTTAATCTCTAGATCATTGCAGGACTTTGAAATATATACCGACAATCTCATACTTGGAAATGTTCCTGAAAATTTCAATTAAATGCTATCCCTTCCCTGCAAAATTTCCACATGGTGAATGTACCAACTCAAGCCTGCTCTAGGTGTGGGACAGAAGTGGCTGACATGTATCACTGTTTATGGTCATGCACGCTGATCCAATTATTTTGGAACAGGATTTTAGTCTTTACCTATACACACGCTGAACAGCAGACTCCTTTAACCCCTGTCTGGGCTCTCTTACAGTAGGTGGCTTCTTTCTGCATCTCCAGAGCCAGCTAAAAAAAAACATTTTACAAAGATGGCTGGGCCTGAGTGCTCCATCCAGTCGTGGAGCCAGAGTTGGAAAAAAGTTACCGACTCCAACTCCAGTTTCAAAATACATACAAATTCAGTCCCTGGCCTTTTAATGAATTAGAGGAGCTTTACTGCTTCTGACTGACCGTGGCTGTCAGTCAGTTATAAAGGAATCGGAGTCAGAGCAGGAGATGCATTTCGAGTCAGGTTGTGGAAATTGGTGGTTTGGCCTACCGACTTCACAACTCCATCCGACTGTTTTTGGAAAAATGAGTTTCACTGTTATGCATGAACTGGGTGATTGCCTTTTTGCTGCAGGAGTCAAAAGTGCATGACTTTGGCAGCCCATCACGAGAATTCTGCCTGCCCATAAAAGTAAGTGCAATTGTTTTGGGTTGTTTTTTTTAACCACTTTTTGATTTCTTGAGTGGACGTTGGTTGATGATGCTACTTTATAATTCTTGAGTGGGTGTTTGCTTTTGTTACGCCTCACCCCACCATTTTCCTTTCTTCTTTTAGGCTAAGGCCTCATGTAGCGGGCCGCAACAAAAAAGCTCTGTGGGAAAAACCGCGGCGGAAACACATCATGGTTTTTCCTGACGCACTTTTCACACAAAGGAAACCTCTGCGGACTTTCTGTTTCCCTATACCTATAGGGAAACCTTCGTCGTTTCCATAGGTATAATTGGCATACTGCGATTTCCAAAAACGCAATGTGTCCGCTGTGCATATGTTTCCGCAAGATGTGGATAGAATTTGCTAGAATCCCATCCACCTTGCAGTGACTGTAAAGCACCGTGTTTTACACCACGTGTGGGCCCAGCCTTAACTGGTCTTGCTTCCTCTAGGAAATCAGGGTATGCATTCATGGGTGACCCATATCTGAACTTTTTCTTAGGCAACTTGTTACCTGGACTCTGGTCACTGGAATAGAGCCCCTTTCTTCTCCAATACCCTCTTATCCACCCCTTCCCTTCTTATAATAATAATAATAATAATAATAATAATAATAGTCCTTTAATAGTCCCACAATGGGGAAATTCAGTGTGTTACAGCAGCAAAGATAAGCAGATACAAATACAAATACAACATGTACAGGAATGTTCCAAGGTGAGAGGCATTACATTGATAGCAGACAGACAGATAGGAAGTAGCGGGGGGGATTTAACAGGCAGAGAGATATTTCAGTTCTCTGTGTGTAATGATCTCCGCTTAGGTCGGTGTTGGTTGTACAGCCTAACCGCGGTGGGGAGGAAAGACTTCCGATAGCGCTCCTTCTCACACCTAGGGTGGAGCAGTCGGTCACTGACTGTACTGCTCAGCGCGATCACAGTCTCATGCATGGGATGGGACTTCTTCTTCTGCATGGAGCTCACCACGGACAGTATCCTTTTGTCACCCACCACCTGCACTGGGTCCAGTGGGCTCCCCAGGACAGAGCTGGCCCTTCTAATCAGCTTGTCGAGTCTATTCCTATCCCTGGTTGATATACTGCTCCCCCAGCAGGCCACTCCAAAGAAGATGGCTGATGCCACTACCGAGTTGAAGAAAGTTCTAAGAAGTGCCCCCCGGATTCCAAAGGCTCTCAGCTTCCTAAGCAGGTAGAGCCTGCTGTGACCCTTCCTGTACAGGGCCTCCATATGATCTGCCCAGTCCAGCTTATTATTAAGGAGTAAACCCAGGTACTTATAGGTGTTCACAATCTCGATGCCTGTCCCCAGGATGTCCACTGGTTTAGGAGGGCTTCTGCCTTTACGGAAGTCCACCACCATCTCCTTCGTCTTCCCCACGTTAATCTTCAGGTGGTTCCGGTGGCACCCGTCCACAAAATCCTGGTTCAGTTCTCTGTACTCCCTATCATCATCATCTGTGATGAGACCCACTATTGCAGAGTCGTCAGAATACTTCTGTAGGTAGCAGCTGGATGAGTTGCACCTAAAATCTGCAGTGTACAGTGTGAAGAGGAAAGGGGCGAGAACCGTACCCTAAGGTGCCCCCGTATTACAGATCACGGTACCTGACACACAGTCTTGGGCTCTCACGTATTGAGGTCGATTTGTGAGGTAGTCTAGGATCCAGTTGGAGAGGTGGTGGTCCACTCCAGCAAGGCCCAGCTTGTATTATGGTTGGCTGTGGGCATCTATGGCCTGTTAATGTTGAAACTGTATAAACTGACTCTATATAAAAAAAAAACAATTTGTTTGAAAAGAAATGTCACAGCTACATCCATTAGTAAATCGAAATGGGTACAGTAATACCTCGTACATTCGCGAGGTTAGGGTCCAGAGCGGGTCGCGGATCGCGAGGAATCGCGAATGTTTGGCACAAGCGCTTAGAAGCGCTTACAATGCCGGTTTCTAATGTTTATCCCCTAAATATCAATAAACTTTACCCTACAGTACTGTACAGTATACTAAAGTATACTGTACAGTACTGTATATTAATACATTCATTCATTTTTCTTATACACTCACAGTAAAATGAAACTAATTACCGGGTACGTAACAAACAGGACGCTACTACCCAACAGCGAAGGTGTTTTTTTTAATTAAATTTCACAGATCTGAAAAAAAAAGAGCAAAATCTATATATGTTAGTTGCCAAAAAAATATCGCGAATCTGTGAATTCGCAAATTCGGAAACGCGAGTGTAAGAGGTATTACTGTATATTGATTTGCAGACGTCACAAGTTGCAGTTCACACTCAATATGCCATTACTAGTGATTCATGTATCCATATCTAGCTGTGTTATGCAAAATTTACAGAGTTTTTAAATGCTACATTTCTATTCCTGTACTGAACTATTATCTATATTATTGTAGGTTCTCTCCAATGGTGTTTCTGTATTTATGTACTGTTATTCCTTCTGTGTTTGTGATGGAACTTGCACACCTAGAAGTTAGAATGAATACTACCCTAACAGATCCTGAATGCGCCAAAGGGGTACGTATCTCATTTGATACATACACTTTCACATAAGACAACTTCTAATGCATGGCTCTCATAGCATGTATTTGCTCTCACGCCTGATCATAGAAAGAACTGTTGTAAGGGAATTGCCAGTTGAGCAAAATGAGCAATTCCCCAGTAGCTGCTGAAGAACCCTGAGGGAGGGGCACAACAAGACAGTGAGCCTTAAAGCTGAACCCCCTCACTGTCCCTGGCTAACTTGCCCGATCTGTCCTAGGCGACAGCAGCAATTGGTCGACAGGCCCTACCTAATATAGGTGACAACACAGAATGCAGACAGGACAAACAACAACAAGGGGCATAAACAACTAGGGATGCTGCAGCAGCATCAGTAAGGGTCTGAACCTGTTTAGCTAGCTCAGCTAGGCCTGCCAAACCCTCCATCTTGGCTGCAAGGCCCTGAATAGGATCCATGCTGATCCAGAGGGAAGCAATGGCAGAAGGTAATTTTTTTTTTTTTTTTTTTTGGGGGGGGGGGGGGCTGGCTATTCTGTAAGGGAATTGCCAGTTGAGCAATTCCCCAGTGCTGCTGCAGAACCCTGGGGGGAGGGGCACAACAAGACAGTGAGCCCTAAAGCTGAACCCCCCCCCCCCCCCCACTGTCCCTGGCTAACTTGCCTGATCTGTCCTAGGCGACAGCAGGAACTGGTCGACAGGCCTTACCTAATATAGGTGACAACACAGAATGCAGACAGGACAAACAACAAACAAAGTGTGGCCAGCTAGCCAAGGGGTCGGTAACAGTCGAGCAATGCAGTACAAAATCACAATCCAAGAAAAAAGTCAGAGACAAAACCAGAGGTCAGGAATAGGAATACAGGAAATAGCAGAATAGGAGCTAGCAGGGACAAGCCACAAGACAGAATCAATAGCCAGCGAGCATGTGAGGGCTGACAACCTGGCTATAGAAAGTCAGGACCTGCCCCAGACTGAATTGGTAGACAGACTGTCCATCACACAGGCAAGGCTGAGATTAACTACTAGAGGAGCAGGAAGAAACAAAGATGCAGGAGACGGGTGTGGCAGAAATTCAATTACAGACAGGAGGTATTAGGACAGTGTTCAGACTGAGCAACAAGAAACCTACGGAAGGAATCAAACTGAACACGCCTCCTTCGCCGCAGCATGCAAGCAGAGGGTGGCGCAGAGACCCGAACAGGCAGAGACGTTACAACTGTGTGAGATTTCAAGTATAGTCTGTCTCTGTCTCTTCCATATACATATATAGTGCCACCTCTTAAAGAGAAACATTCACTAGAACACAGCATATCAATTAGGTTAGGGGCATCTAAATCCAATGTTATGTTCCCCTTGTGAATCTGTGTGTGCGATGTTGAGATATCACTGTTTTTGTCCATATACAAATGAGCTCTTTGGAGCAAAGGGTGTTACCATTGCTCCTGAGAGATAAGCGACATCACCCTTGCTGCTCCAATGAGCTCATTTGCATACTGACAAAAACAATGAAATCTAGGCGGCGATTCACAAGGGAAAACACTTTAATTAAGATGACCCTAAACTAACTATCAGCAGGGCTGGGTTGATATGCTGGGTTCTGGTGACAGACTCTCTTTAACCCCTTCCTGATATGCGCCATAATAGTGCAGGAGCTGAACCACCGCCATAGACACAGGGTCTCTGCCGTATTATACAGCAGAGACCCAGCACTAATGTCCACTATCAGTGCCCACACAAATCGCGGACATTAAGGCCCAGGTGACCGAGGTGCCATTTTCCCGGCAGTGCCATTGTGGGGAGCATTGCTGGCGCCCAGAACAAGATCTGGAGCCAGTGATCCATTGCCATGACAGCCAGGAGCCTATTGAAGGCTCCCAGGCTTGTCTGGCATTTATTTGTATGACAGTCTACTCTATTAGCATTGTAATGCATTGCATTAGTGATAAGACCCCTAGGGGGTCTAATAATTACAGTATAAAAAAAAAAAGTAAAAGTAAATTGTAATAAAACTAAAAACATTACTGTGAAACACATACACATTAGGTATCCCTATGTCAAAAAATTCCCAGTCTATAAAAAATCAAGTGCCGGACCAACATTTTTTTACTGTTTTGCCTCTGATAAAAATTTGAATAAAAAGTGATCAAGGCAATAGACATTCCTCAAAATTGTATAGCTAAAATGTATACCTGGCTCCGCAAAAAAAGACACCCTATGAATCCCCGTACCGCAAATGTGGAAATAATAAAACTTAACTTTTACTCATAATAGATAAAGTGTCACCAAAACACTAAAAGCATAACACAATAGAGAGGATGACATAGGGGGATCAAAACGGCATCATCCCCAACAACACTACAAGTCACATAAAGGAGTTCAAGGTTAACCCCAAACAGTAAAAATATGTCCAGGAACAACCTAAGTTTATGTACAGAACACAAGTCCCCAAGGTGTCCCAGCAGAACAATATCAGCTGATATCATCACCAGATTGAACAGTAATACAGGAAAAAATGGTTTGATCTCACAACTTCCAGTTTGTCTTGTTTCAGCGGGTGTCCCCCACTTGTTCTTTTATACGGAGCTCCTGAGCGTTCGGATCACTGGCCCTTCCCTAGGAATTTACCCTGGAACCCAAAAGGGCCCCCACCCTAGTATGCTGAATATTTTCATCCAAAGGAATTTAATCATCAGCTTTTTAATGACTTAGAGGATCTTTACAACTCCTGACTGATCATGGCTATTGCATTTGGATTGTGGAAAAATAGAGTCGGACTCAATGGTTTGGCCTGATTGTAACGACATCACAGTAGAAAACAGGCTATCACAATTGTGACATCATCACGGTACAAACTAGGCCAGCACCGTCTTGACATTGTTACAGTATAAACAAGGCCAGAAATGTTTATTTGAAGTGTATCTGTTACCCTGATATGCTGTCCTTAGGGGCTACTATTCTTAGCCAAATATTTATAGCATGAACAAAACATTAAAACATAACATACATTCTCAGATACATTAAAAAGTAGGTCACACCACCTATCCAAAATTAGATAAGTATCTAAAAATAATAGTATCCACCCATGACATACCCCTGTGGATATGGGATGTGTCTGCAATGGCACAACCCATTTAAAACTATACCTCTTGCCAGTTTTATGGTGCAAGTTATAGTAAATCTGTCAGACTAATGCTAGGTTCACATTAGTGTTCGGCTCTCTGTCAGGTCGCATGGGAACACGGAAGACGGAGAGCCTATCCACTTAAAAAGCAGTTACCCAAGGACACCGGAAGACCACATAGACTATAATGGGGTCCATCAGGTGTCCGTTGGGTTTCCGCGGTTTCCGCTGGAATCTGCGGCAAAGCCTCCGCAACGTAGATGTGAACCTAGTCTTAGGCATTCCTCTCCTAGCCCACCTTGCCCTGCTCTCCCACATTTTTTTTAAACTGGCAATTCAAAAAGGACAACGTGGCACACTTTTTAGTGTAAATGGCCATGTGTCAAAAAAAAAAAAAGATTAGTTTATGGGGGAAATTTAATAAGCCCCATCCACAAGTTACAACATCAAAGAGTTGTAAAATAGGCTTTTGGGAAATTTAGTGATTGCTTGCACAAAATAATTGCACCTTTTTGCATTTTTATGTTGCTGGGAGAGTGTGAGGAATAGGCAGGAGAGGGTGGGATCCCTGCAGGCCAAATTCAGAAAACTGGTGTAAGGGGACCCACGTGGCATAAACCCTGCGGTTTGGCCGCGGCAAAAACCGCTGCGTTTTACAGTCACTGCAAGGTGGATGGGACTCTAGCGAATCCCATCCACACCTTGCAGAAAAATATGCGAAGCAGACCATCGTGGTTTTGGAAATCGCAGCATGTCAATTATACCTATGCTAACATCGGCAGTTTCCCTATAGGTATAATGGAAGTGGAAAGTCCACAGAGGAAAACTCTGCAGACTTTCTGTGTAAAGAGCTGCGGGAATAACCGTGAAGAGTTTCTGCTGCGGTTTTTCCTGTAGTGCTTTTTTGCTGTGGCCTGCTACGTGGGGTCTTAGCCTAAATCATAGATGAAATATGTGCTAGCTCTTAACTGCTTTGTTTTCCTACATGTCCTTTGTTTCTCTTCACAGGACTACAAATATTTCACCACTGAGGTGCAAAGTGTGGAAGAGTTAACAATCTTGGTCCTTATTTTAGGACGTTGGCTAATGCCAAGAGGGAAAATGAGCCGTGACCAGCTCGCTCAGCTACTTCTGATGTACCTTGCTTTAGGTGCAGATATTTTGGATATTTTAGAACTGATGAAGGAGCCGTCAGTAAAAACCAACAAGACTATAACTATGGTGGGACTGTGTCTATTCAGCTGGGCCATTATGCAATTTACGTTAGTGCTCACCCAAACTTGGTCTTCTTCTCCAAAAACAGAGGATGATAAGCATGATCATTCCTTATCTGCAGTAAAGAACTGCCTACTGTCTTTATGCTGTACTAGTGAGGTTTGGAGAGTGATTATTATGGTGTGGATGCAGGATGGACCCTTTCTGGGTTACCGTTTGTACTTAGTAAGTAGAGAGGGAGTGTTCAATGAATCCACGATCTTTTTTATATGCAAAAACATTTTGTCTATTATATTACAATTATACATATTGGTTGTGTTTTTTTGCAATGAATATCATAAAAGAAAGAGATTTAAACAATCGCATATAAATTGTGAAGATCAAATATTATAAAATTTATAACAACAATGAACATTTAAACTATGAAAAAAATATATATATTTTTTTAAATTCTACCTGATAATGTTTGTTAAAAGGATTCTGTCAGCTGGGAAATCGATACCAAACTACTGTCAGTATCTTGTATGGTGGCTTTTACGCTTCATCTCCATTTTAATGAAAATCAGGATTTTACTCTTTTGCAAATTAGTTGAAAAGGGCTATAGGGGCGTTTCATCTCCTGCTGGGGCTTCACTCTCTGCTCTAGATAACCGTCTCTAACTGCCACCCAGCTCTTCCTCCAATTACTTGAATGACATCTTCCACTTTCTTACACTTTGTCTGCAGTTAGGGGTAGTTATCTAGATTTTATCTGATTTTCATAAAAATGGAGCTGCAATGCAGAATAAGAGAGGCATTTAGAGAGTGTAGAAACCACCCTACAAGGTACTGTCTTTAGTTTGATACCGATTTTCCTGCTGACAGACTCCCTTTAAAAAAAACTGAAAAAAAATTAAAAGTTCTGGTCTTAACTGCTGTATTAATTTTTCAGAACGATTGCACTCCAATTTGGAAATTGTTTCTGAATGGTCTATTCATACCTTCAACCACAGTTCAAATGAGCCAAACTTGCTGCTTCATAGAGATCCATAATGTTGTAAATTTGGCTCATTTGACCTACGCTTAGGTTTGGATTTGTGGCTGTAATAAAGTCCTCATAAAACATTCATATTCTGGCCCTTTGAATAAGCCCCGTCATTTTTTTGTTGCTCTGTACGCTATAAACTAAAAAAAAAAAAACAATCCTGTGGAATCCATGATGTAATTAGGATTCTTTAGGATCCATGACATGACAGATCATAAGCGATCCATCCCATTTGCTATGGCTTACGTAAAAACAGAACAGAGCCCACATACTGAGATTTCAAAGCCTAAAGGCCCCTTGCCCATGGAGCAATCCAGACTTGAAAATCCAATCCGTGCATCAGGTGAATTTCCTGGTCTGAATCTAGTCAGGAGACAGGACTCCTTGCATCATAGTAATTTAAGATGCTGGGAGTCCCTGCCTGCCCACCACTTCACTGTCCTATACTGTATATTGTACCGATAGTAGAGTTGCGAGGATGCAGGAACTTGCAGCATCATAGATCACTATAATACAAGGAGTCTCATCTCCTGACTAGGTTGGCAAACTATGAATCCTATTGATCAGGCAAACTTTATGGTGAGCTCAGCCAAAATATATGTCCACTGGTGAGTATGACATTGTCAAGAGAACACAGAAAATCCAGGGTACTGACCCCAAAATACTTAAAGCTTACCTGTTGTTTCACTTTTCACAATAAGCTCCCCTATGTGTGTACATGAGGATTGACACTATTTCTGCTTAGTATTAGACTTTGCAGTTTTTGGCACATTTCCCCTTTGCAGGCTCTATCTCTAGTTTGTATTTTGCATTGAGCCAGTAGGTGAAGACTAGCTGCCATACACTGTACACAGTAAGCAGAGGAGAATCTGCTCCATACAGTGAAGGAAATACAGTCATATGAAAAAGTTTGGGCACCCCTATTAATCTTAATCATTTTTAGTTCTAAATATTTGGGTGTTTGCAACAGCCATTTCAATTTGATATATCTAATAACTGATGGACACAGTAATATTTCAGGATTGAAATGAGGTTTATTGTACTAACAGAAAATGTGCAATATGCATTAAACCAAAATTTGACCGGTGCAAAAGTATGGGCACCTCAACAGAAAAGTGACATTAATATTTAGTAGATCCTCCTTTTGCAAAAATAACAGCCTCTAGTCGCTTCCTGTAGCTTTTAATCAGTTCCTGGATCCTGGATGAAGGTATTTTTGACCATTCCTCTTTACAAAAAAATTCCAGTTCAGTTAAGTTTGATGGTCGCCGAGCATGGACAGCCCGCTTCAAATTATCCCACAGATGTTCAATGATATTCAGGTCTGGGGACTGGGATGGCCATTCCAGAACATTGTAATTGTTCCTCTGCATGAATGCCTGAGTAGATTTGGAGCTGTGTTTTGGATCATTGTCTTGCTGAAATATCCATCCCCGGCGTAACTTCAAATTCGTCACTGATTCTTGTACATTATTCTCAAGAATCTGCTGATACTGAGTTGAATCCATGCGACCCTCAACTTTAACAAGATTCCCGGTGCCGGCATTGGCCACACAGCCCCAAAGCATGATGGAACCTCCACCAAATTTTACAGTGGGTAGCAAGTGTTTTTCTTGGAATACTGTGTCTTTTTGACGCCATGCATAACGCCTTTTTGTATGACCAAACAACTCAATCTTTGTTTCATCAGTCCACAGGACCTTCTTCCAAAATGAAGCTGGCTTGTCCAAATGTGCTTTTGCATACCTCAGGCGACTCTGTTTGTGGCGTGCTTTCAGAAACGGCTTCTTTCGCATCACTCTCCCATACAGCTTCTCCTTGTGCAAAGTGTGCTGTATTGTTGACCGATGCACAGTGACACCATCTGCAGCAAGATGATGCTGCAGCTCTTTGGAGGTGGTCTGTGGATTGTCCTTGACTGTTCTCACCATTCTTCTTCTCTGCCTTTCTGATATTTTTCTTGGCCTGCCACTTCTGGGCTTAACAAGAACTGTCCCTGGGGTCTTTCATTTCCTTACTATGTTCCTCACAGTGGAAACTGACAGGTTAAATCTCTGAGACAACTTTTTGTATCCTTCCCCTGAACAACTATGTTGAACAATCTTTGTTTTCAGAACATTTGAGAGTTGTTTTGAGGAGCCCATGATGCCACTCTTCAGAGGAGATTCAAATAGGAGAACAACTTGCAATTGGCCACCTTAAATACCTTTTCTCATGATTGGATACACCTGGCTATGAAGTTCAAAGCTCAGTGAGGTTACAAAACCAATTTTGTGCTTCAGTAAGTCAGTAAAAAGTAGTTAGGAGTATTCAAATCAATAAAATGATAAGGGTACCCAAATTTTTGCACCGGTGAAATTTTGGTTTAATGCATATTGCACATTTTCTGTTAGTACAATAAACCTCATTTCAATCCTGAAATATTACTGTGTCCATCAGTTATTAGATATATCAAATTGAAATGGCTGTTGCAAACACCCAAATATTTAGAACTAAAAATGATTAAGATTAATAGGGGTGCCCAAACATTTTCATATGACTGTAAGTATTTGATCCCTTGCTGATTTTGTAAGTTTGCCCACTGACAAAGACATGAACAGTCTCCAATTTTAAGGGTAGGTTAATTTTTGACAGTGAGAGATAGAATATCAAAAATAAAATCCAGAAAATCACATTGTATAAATTTTATAAATTTATTTGCATTTTGCAGAGAGAAATAAGTATTTGATCCCTCTGGCAAACAAGACTTAATACTTGGTGGCAAAACCCTTCTTGGCAAGCACAGCATTCAGACGTTTTTTGTAGTTGATGAGGTTTGTGCACATGTCAGGAGGAATTTTGGTCCACTTCTCTTTGCAGATCATCTCTAAATCATTAAGATTTTGAGGCTGTCGCTTGGCAACTCGGAGCGTCTGCTCCCTCCAAAACTTTTCTATGGGATTAAGGTCTGGAGACTGGCTAGGCCACTCCATGACCTTAATGTGCTTCTTTTTGAGCCCCTTCTTTGTTGCTTTGGCTGTATGTTTTGGGTCATTGTCCTGCTGGAAGACCTAGCCACGACCCATTTTTAATGTCCTGGCGGAGGGAAGGAGGTTGTCCCTCAGGATTTTACGGTACATGGCTCCATCCATTCTCCCATTAATGCGGTGAAGTAGAGACTGTTCATGTCTTTGTCTGTGGGCAAACTTACAAAATCAGCAAGGGTTCAAATATTTATTTCCTTATTTCCTTCACTGTAACAGTCACTATTTCACTCAGAAACAGCCCTAGGACCATGGAGAACATACACAGAAAAGTACTTTAAAGAGAACTTGTCACCAAGTACAAAGATATAGCCCAGGTCGGTTGTATCTAAATTAGTTTTTATCCACTAAGTAGATGGAGACGTTTCTGAAAGAAAATAAAAATTTACTATACAATTGGTGAATAAAAGCTATTTTACATATAACCGACTGAGGGCCGTAGCTTTTGAAAGGGTGGACGAAAAAAAAAAAATGTCGAATTTATCAAGGGCACAGTGGCAACCAAATGAGTTAGCATTTTGTACTTGGTGACAGCTCTTCTTTAAGGACACTGCAATTTTTTTGCCATTTATTCATTGCTGCGTTCTGAAATCCATTTTTGCATTGATGTTGTTCTTTGATCACTGTTTTTTATGAGATGAGTTCTGGCAATATCTCATTTATAGAGCTTTTTCATGTTTAGCTAATTTTATACAATAAAAACACTTAAAAAAAAACTTGATTTGCATTGTCATTGTCTAAAAGTCATAATTTTTTTTTATTTTTTAATTTACTGTATGTAGCAAGTTTTGGGTTTCTCTTTTTTCAAGACAAAATGTTCTCTTTATCGGCATCATCCTGGTTTACTTACATCTTTTTGATCCACTTTTTATTTATTTTATTTGGAGGCAAGGTGACTGAAAACTAGCATTTCTGGCTTTTTTAAGCTTTTTTATGGCATTCAATTTGTAGGATATAAATGTGTTGGATTTATGGCACGGATCATTAGGGACACAGTATTAAATAATGTCTTTTTTATGTCTAAATTTTATTAAGAAAAAAACACTTTAAAAAGTCTTATGTTAAGTTTTATTCTTCTAAAAGCAATAGTCATTTCATGTTTCCATTAACGGAGCTAGTTGAGGACTTATTTTTTGCAGGATGAGCTGCACTATTTATGCGTTCAGTTTTGCAGTACATGTAAATTTTGATTACTTTTATTTCATATCTTGTCAAAGGTGTGTCCCTACAGAGCTTGATATAACCCAAATAATTTCCTCAGTTGTCTTGTTTTGCCCAGATTGTCAAGTGGACGTAAAGATTTGCACAAAGTCTCTTATTACGTATTTCTGATCCGTAGATTGACTCACAAAGGTCTTTGTCTATGGGCACGCAACACAGTCACCACATTTGAAAGTTCCCATAAGTTTTCTATCCAGCCAGGTTCCTGACCACCTGAGGTCCACATAGTGGTTGTGTATCAGTCTACCATGAAGTCATCTACCTCTCTGGAATGTTACCAATGGATGTGCAGGTAAGACCTCCCTTAGATCTGAGTCCATACGAAGTCCCCCAATATTTTGTTAGAATACCTAACACCTGAACCGCTCTTTCATCAAATGACCCTAAGTTTGTTTGCTTATTCCTAAATTGGACCTACTGATTCCTATCTGCCGTCATAGCTTGTGTATATGAGGAGTTTAGTACATTCACGGGATATCCCCTTTCTAGAAACCGTGACCGTAGTTATTTATATTGTACCTGAAGGTCATTCATAGTAGAACAATTACATCTAATATTTAATTTTCCTTTTGGTGTGCCTCTTTTCAGGATCATAGGGTGATGGCTATCCTATCTCAGCACCGTATTAGTTTCTGTAGCTTTTCTGAAAGTATGGGTTTTTACCTGTCCATTATAACCAGTGGATCTAAAAATGTAATACTGGATTTGTTCACTTTGTGGGTGAGATATGTACCAAATAAATCAATTATGCTCTAAATATAAATAATAATAATAAAGTTATTCACATTCAAACTGGCCAAAAAGGCTGTCCTGCATGTCCGACTTTGTTTCTGACGAAAAAAAAACGGCTTCGTGGCGCAGAGGGTGCAAGCGCACACCTGCGCATTGCTTTAAAAACTCATTGAAGTGAATGGGTTTTTAAGCAAACCATCGCAAACCTTTCCCTATCCTGTCCCTATCCTTTTTTCCGACATTTAGGTCGGATTCACGGCGGACAGAGACCCGGCGCAAGTGTGAACCCACCCTAATTGGGGCCTGGTTTCACAGCATTACAGTCACTGCCTCATTCTGGCATTACTGTCCTGTTCTGTAGTCATGCTTTCAATATGGTGAGGCAGTGATTCACAGGATAATAAACGACTGTAAGGCCTTACTCACACATCTGTATTTCACGTTCATATGCTCTCTGCATTTTTCACAGATAGCATACATATCCATTCATTTCAATGTACTTATTCATTGACCATAGGTTAGGAAAAAAAAAATAAAGGCAGCCTGTTCGTCTTTTTACACTGATGCTGATGCATCATGTATGCAACACACCAATGAAAGTCTATGAGTCCGTGAAAAAAAACAAAACAGATAACATCCACCTATTGTGTGTTTTTCACAGACCCAGATACACAGAAGATATATGAAATGAAAAAAAAAATTTGATCTATGTTTTACAGATGCAAATTAGCAGGGTGTGGCTACATTGACACGACAGTGAATAATAGCCGTGTGACATCTGTTTTTTTAATGGACATCACACGGCAGGATTAAAGTCATTGTCAGTGAATGGGAGCTAGTCACATGACCATTATTGTGACGGTCCATTGTAACGTACAGTCAAAATATAGGTCATGCACTGAAATGTATGGGGGATCCCTGAAAATGGCTGATCCATGGCTGCAAGACGACCATGAAAAATGGATGGTTTTTCACGGTCGTTTTGCATCTTGGTCGTCTAAATGTGGCCTTAGACTGTGTGCTCAGACAGTGGTTAGTCTGGGGAATACAGCCAATAAATGGTCCATATCCCATGCCCTGATGAGCAGGACTTAGCCTGGGTATGCCTAGGCTTGAAAACCAAATATGGTTTTCCAATAAAAACTGCATATGGGTTTTTTAAACCCACATATGGGGCCATATCATCACTTCCAGAACTCCTCCTCCAAAGGGTGGCCACCAAATATAGATGAGATTTAGATTTCTCTTTCGTCCATTCACTTTGCATTTTGTTAATTGTTAAAAAATAAACTATTAACAATTTTTTAGCACAATTCTCTGAATAATTCTTATTTTCCACACCATTGAATATATATGACTTGCAGAGTGTAGCTGTGCATCCAGTTTTCCCATTGTCTGCTTGAAGCCAATCTGCTTTCAAGCAGCCAATGGAATAAGTAAATAGCCTCCATCCAAAGGTAAGTAAGGCCGGGGGGCCCCACATGGCGTAAACACCGCAGAAACAATGCAACAAAAACCGCAGTGTTTTACAGTCCCTGCATAAAGGACTGTAATCCTATCCACACATTGTGGAAAAATATGTGCAGCGGACATGTGATTTCCAAAACCGTTGCGCTTATACCTACGGAAACGCCCTAAAGATATAATGGAAGCAGAATGTGAAAAGCGCTGTGGGAAAAACTGCGATGCGTTGCCGCTGCGGTTTTTCCCACAGTGTTTTTTTGCTTGATAACCGGGTAGACTGGTAAAGTACATACTTCTATTGGTGCTAAGAAAGATACCTAGCTCTTGTAGTCATCTCTTAAAGGGGTTATGCCACAAAAATTAGTTAGCCTTACTCTTAGCAAAGCGGATATATTGGTGTTCGTTGAGTATCCGAACACTGAAAATGGTGAGGGAGATGCCTCTGGCTATTACTACATTCTCAATAGGAGTAAATGCAAACCCTCAGGATCAATGGGGGTCTCAGCGGTTGGACCCCTATCAGCGATTTATCCTACAGATAGAGGATAAATTATTTTTGTGGCATAACCCCTTTAACTAGTAATTTTAGGCTAAGGCCCCACGTTGCGGAAACACAACATTTTACAGTACCAGCAAAGTGAATGAGATTCTGGCTAGTCCCATCCACACATTGCAGGAAAAAAAAACGCTGTGGAAAAGCTGTGTTTACAAAAATGCATGTGTTTTTGAAGAAAGCAGTATTTCAATTTTACCTGTGGAAACACTCGCATTTTCCCTGTAAATTTAATAAAGGAAGAAAAACCACAGAGAAAAACTCAATGAAAAATGCTGCGGAAGAAAACGTGATGCACTCCTGCTGCATTTTTTTCTTCAGCATTGTTTAGCTGAGTTCTGCAATGTGGGGTCTTAGCCTTGTACTGCTTGTTGAAGGATTATTGTAGTAATTTATATACATTTACGTTTACATCTTTCCTTCCCTTCTATTCTTCATATAATCATATATTACATAATGCATAAGACTAAACTTCTTTCTCTAATGTTAAATATGAGGCATGCTAGCTCTAAGTAAAAGAAAAAAAACTTGGACCATCTGCTTGTCACTTTGTAAAACCTCAGAAAGTTTCATTTCCGCTTTTACAAATATTCTTAACCCTATTCTTGGTCCAAAAACATGCATTGACATAACTAAACCGTGCAATATACAAAAAACTGTCCACTGCAGATTGTCACATAAAAAAACAAACCTACAATAAATGTAATATTTAATCAGGAGAAGTTGACCCCTACTAAAAGTATTGAACAATTTTACAATAATTTGAGCCATTTGACGCTAGGTTCACACCTGTGTTTAGGTTTCCTTTCAGGGGTCCGCTTGGGGACTCCATAGACTGTAATGGGGTCCGTCGGGTTTCCACCCGGTTTCCGCACGAAAAGGGCGAAAAATGCGGATAGAAAAGCACTGCCTACAGTTTCAATGATGGGAAATGTTTTTAAAATATTTTAAAAAGTTATGACCCTCAGAATCTTGCAACATAAAAATAAATTGGGCCTCAGTGACTGTTTGCAGATGGCCTTCTATTTCTTTCAGATCTATTTCTTTCAAAGAGATGTATCTAAAGTGTTTCAGTAGTTAAAGAGGACCTTTCATGTCCTCAGGCACATGCGGTTTTACATACCGCTAGAAAGCCGATAGCGCGCTGAATTCAGCGCATTGCCGGCTTTCCTGGTATGTGCCTCGGGGCTGGAGATATCGGTGGTGTAAGTTTCACGGTTTACTGTCAGAAAAGCGTTCCTGACAGTCTAGCTGCGCTGTGAGGAACGCCCTCCCCAACAGTTCTCGTCCATAGCCCTGTACTGGGGGGGTGTTCCTCACAGCTCAGCGTCATCGCCGGGCAGTAAGGAACGTCCCCTCTCTCTGTACTCGTCCATAGCGCTGTACTGTCAGAGGGGGCGTTCCTTACCGCCCAGTGATGATGCTCAGCTGTGAGGAAGGCCCCCCCCCCCTCAGTACAAGTCTATGAACGAGAACTGTCTGGGGGTTAGAGTTTTAAAGATTTTCTCTAACCATCTTAGTGGTAACATCTTTTGTTTTCATAGGTTGCCAATGGATATGAACATGAATATAGGAATACAGGAACTTTCTATGGTCTGGGACTTGTTAGAAACCCAACCATGATTTCCTTATTGTGGCCGGCTTATCAGACAGGGACCTTACATGGACCATAGAAGCTTCCTGCATTTCTATATTCATGGTCATATCCATTGGCAACCAATCAAGACAACAGAATGTTACCACTAAGAATATTAGAGCAAATCTTTAAACCTCTGAAAAATGTTTAATTATTTATATTTTCAAAAATTGTTTAACTTTTAATTTTCTATAAATTTAATTCTTATTATGCTCATGGAAATATCTCTTTAATTAAAAAAAATATATATTTACATATAAGTAGAAAGTGAAAGCAAATTACTTAACCACTTTTCTCACAGTGCTGGCATTTTCTAAGAAACAGAGAAAGAAAACCTACGCCGAACCCTGCCTGAATAGAAACGTTAAAAAAAAAAAACATTTGAGTTGAGAAGAGACTAAATCTTTACAGTAATTTTGAAAGTGGACGAGTACCTCACAGTTTATGGTGTCAGATGAAAGATTTGTGAATGTACACAGACATCATAGACATGGTGTAAGGAAGCAAGAAACCCTAAAGAAAGGACAACTTCAGAAGATTATTTCGAAAGGACATAAACGGATTTAATTTTAATAATGTAAGAGCTGATGTGATAAAGCCTGATACCATACATTTTGGTAATGGTAGAAACTCCTAGAAAGCCTGGTGAGTCCTAGGTAAAAACCTGCCACATCAGAAAGTAAAGTCTTAGATTTTGACTACTCTGAGATATAAAAAGAACATTTTACAAAATTTCTGATCAGATGCTTGATGGTGTGATCTCTTCGACTTCTTATCACAGTGCAGGGAGTGTCTCGTGCTGGAGATGTCTATAATAAGCTCAATTGACTCAGGAAGGGTGGGGTGGGCTCTAAAAACTTAAGAGCATAGAAACAGACCTGGAAGATTTCTCAAGATTAAAATTGGATGGGACCAGCAGAAGGTAAAATTCACTCTACAAGGGTGTTTTATGTCCTCTTGCTCCATTTTAACTGAATTTTTCATGTCATTTACATGTGAAAAACACTCTTAAATGCTGCAGACAGGTGTTACAGTTTTTTGTTGGTTTCTTTTTGCTTGTTTTTGACCATTTACTGGCTATTTTTGCTTCTTTGGCGCTCTTTGAAAATGTAGCACATTCTGGAGCTGGCTTTTTTTTTTTCCAGGCGTTTTACTCTAAATTTCATTTTAGGAAGACAAGCAACACAATAAGTGTCTGAAAAATGGTGTATCACCAAGATGAAAAATGCCTCAAAATGAAAAAAAAAGGCTAGGGCTGAGACCCCACGTTGCAGAAACGCTGCTTTTTTTTTATTGCAGATTCTGATGTGGTTTTTTGAGCCAAAGCCAAGAATGGCTAGAAAAGGAATAAGAAATATATAGGAATTTCTTCTACGTCTCCCTTCTGCTCAATTAACTCCTGGCTTTAGCTCAAAAAACCGCAGCAAAATCTGCAATAAAAAAGCTGCATTTCTGCAACGTGGGCCTCAGCTTAAGAAATGTAGGAGTTTTATACCAGTATATAACTGTGATAGAAGCTTAACATTGGCTGTTTTGTATGATACAAATTCATAGATTTAGACATTTTATTGCATGTCTCTAATACACGGATCATAATGCAGAGTGGTGTTCTATTATGATATAGCCCGCTGTACAGATAAATGACTCACATAGAGTTCCTACAACTATGGATGGCATGTGGTAAAATGAAGAAGTGTAGTTTTAAGTGTGGTGCCCCAAGGGGGATTGCAAGAGGGATAAGGTGCTCGAGTGGTGGATCCTGGGAGTGGTAGTCACAGTGCAGGCGTCTCCAGGCTCTCTCCCTCGGGTACAGCACAATGGTGGGTCAACACATCTGGGTGGTCGTTGTACTGGACAGGTTCCCCGCGGTACTACTGCTGGTAAATGATAGGTGTAGTAGTGTGGCCTGGCCCGGGATGTACCCAAGATGGTGGTTGGTGCAAGTTAGCTTCAGACACACACACGGAGGCAAGATGGATGGTGAAAGTAGTGCCAGTCTTTACTTAGGGCAAAAAGCTTCCAGACAGTCAACATCAGGTTTATAGTATAAGCTGATAACTCTCTCCCTTAACATGGAGGTGTACAGCAAAGCAGCGAAGGATATCTGGGTTCCTCTCATATATAGGAGTATGATGTACCTTGGAGTAGCAATAGATATCCCTCCTTATGTATGCCTGTATGCGGTCTTGTGCTCTGTTGCAGTCTAAATCCTCATGCTCTTATAACAGTCTGTACCTGGACTCCTGAGACTTGTGGTACTCCACTCTGAACTCTGTGTTAGGGTCCTGTTGGTCCAGCAGTGGCCGACAACGTGGCAACTATCATCCTCCTTAGACTACACTCCAACTACTTCACTGGCAGAACTAATCAGACCCCTCTAGTGTGCCTAAACTACACCAAAGTGTCCCCATCCCCTTTGTCCAACGAAGGCGAAGTGTTGGGCACATGTGATGTGAGATGCTGTGCATTAACCTTGCCAGTGCTGGCACAGATGCAATAGCTGATGCAATACTTCTTAAAGAGATAACAACATATTATATAAGCATTATATACACATGTGGCAAAATTGTTGGTACCCCTCGTTTAATGAAAGAAAAACCCACAATAGTCACAGAATAACTTGAATCTGACAAAAGTAATTTGCCAAACTACATGTTGACAAGCCACAAAGTTTCTGGGAGAATGTCCTATGGACAGATGAGACAAAAATCAAAATTTTTGGCAAGGCACATCAGCTGTATGTTCACAGACGGAAAAATTAAGCATATCTTGAAAAGAACACTGTCCCTACTGTGAAACATGGAGGAGACTCTGTTATGTTCTGGGGCTGCTTTGCTGCATCTGGCACAGGGTGTCTTGAATCTGTGCAGGGTACAATGAAATCTCAAGACTATCAAGGGATTCTAGAGAGAAATGAGCTGCCCAGGGTCAGAAAGCTTGGTCTCAGTCGCAGGTCATGGGTCTTGCAACAGGATAATGACCCAAAACACACAGCTAAAAACACCCAAGAATGGATAAGAGGAAAACATTGGACTATTCTGAAGTGGCCTTCTATGAGCCCTGACCTAAATCCTATTGAGCATCTTTGGAAGGAGCTGAAACATGCCGTCTGGAAAAGGCACCCTTCACACCCGAGACAACTGGAGCAGTTTGTTCATGAGGAGTGGCCAAAATACCTGCTGAGAGGTGCAGAAGTCTCATTGACAGTTACAGGAATCGTTTGATTGCAGGGATTGCCTCAAAAGGTTGTGCAACAAAATATTAAGTTAAGGGAACCATCATTTCTGTCCAGGCCTGTTTCATGAGTTTTCTTTTTAAAAAAATTCTGTTGAAGCATGGTTGAAAAGCAATGTCTGACTTTCATTTGTTCATTTTCATAGAATTTTTATATATTACTTTTTTCAGATTCAAGTTATTTCTGTGACCATTGTGGGTTTTTCTTTCATTAAATGAGGGGTACCAACAATTTTGTCCACGTGTGTATAAAATAACAGTACCCTGTGTTACAACATGAACACATCCCTGACTCAGCCTTAAGGGAATACAGTACCTAGTACTGGGGTATTACATAAGTGTAGTTTTATATCTACAATACACAAGCGCCATCGTTATAGCTACAAAGTGGTTCAACAATTCTCCCCATAACTGATGTTTTTGTTACCTTATTCATAGACCACATTAATAGCCCTATATATGGGCAAAAACATTCCACTGGAATTTTTAACAGTCAATAGAAACATAGAAGATTGATGGCAGAAACATACTCCTGGTCTATCTAGCCTGCCCTTATATAATTATCATTTTATCTTAAGACACACATGTGTTTATCCCAGGCATGCTTAACCACTTCTGGACCACCCATAAACTATATACGTCCGGGTGGTCCCTCTCTTGTACTGCAAGGACATACCGGAGGCAGAGATGGTTTATTACCATCCTTGCTGTCCTGATCGCTATGTACACAGCTCTCAGTGAGCGCTGTTTACACAGTTATGGGCGCCGCCATGATGCGGCTCCCCTCTGACCCGGCAGTGATGTGATCCACCAGGGATCAGAGGCTGTTAGAGCTGCTGGGTCCTAGAAGACCCAGATCAGCTCTGCAGTCACGGGCAGGAGGCTGTATTCCTCCTGTAACTTGGGCTAAAGTATCAGCCCCAGTTACAGGGGAAATCAGCCCCCTCACCAAAACAATAGTGTTCAGATGCCCCCAAAGGTCTATAAATAAATAAATAAATAAAATAAATACAAAAGTAAAAAAAATAAATAAAAATAAAGTAAAATAATTAAAAATAAATAAAATAATAATCCAATAACACGCGCTCATCACAGGTTATAGCCCCACTCCGACGACACAATACAAAATAAAAATTACCGTAACAGAGAGGAAAAGCTATTTTAAAAAGTTTTTTAGTAGCACTAGTAGTGCTATTAAGTAAAAAAAAAAAAAAAAAAGTGAAAGTGAACAGACACGTTTTCCCTCCTCTTTTGTTTATATTGTCCCGGATATAAAAAAAAAAATAAAAAAAACATGCAAAAATAAAAACAATATAAAAATAAAGCCCTATGTGTCACTGAAAAAAGACGCAGAAATTAGTTGAATAACACAAATAATAAAAATGTCATAGTCCTCAAAACCGCACACATATGAAAAAACCCGAAAATGTGTCTGGTCCTGAACCAGAGATATTGGCCCGATACTGAAGTGGTTAAAGTGGTATTTCCATCTCAAGGATCCTATCTATACTGCTATCTTACGCAAATTCAAGAGTTTTCCTAAATACATTGCTTTAGCAATGCTGCTTCGTTTGCCTGCTATGTGAAATTATCCCTCCCATTGTTTACACAGCTTTTCCTTGGGTCCCCTCCTATATCTGATAACACAGGTCAGAGAATGACTCCCTGCTCTCTGGGGGCTGAGTTCTCTCTCTGCTCTGTGGTCAGGACAATCAGGCCAGATAATTCAAGTTTGCAGATAAATGATCGGACAGTGTAGATTATCTCTCTATGTAAACACAAATATATTACTGAATATACTGCAAGACCATTCTCTCCTCTGCAGCAAGTTTCCCCCCCCAACCTGTATATTATTTGATCTGTATTATTATAGATTTCTAGTAATCATACTAAATAATCTCTCATGATAAAGGCAATTTATATATCTATTGAGGTACTTCATAGTGTCCTGTCCATCAAACAGTTAAAGCCCATCCACAAGCTTGTGGAAGAATACAGGAAGTGAGAAAAAGAGACCGTAGGCAAAGTGCTCATATAGGGAGATGGGAAAACCCCTTTAACAGTGTTCTGTAGATTTCCAAACCACATCTGCTGAAAGTTTGTTTCAAGTCTCAATTACTCTTTCAGTAAAATATTTCCTAATTTCATATTGTGCCTCCTTGTTGTTGTGTTCTTCCCTCCTTATTTATACTTTCAATATATTTACATTTTGAGTCATTTCCCCCATTATGGGGTTTGGAAGGCGGGTAGTCCAAAATGAAAATTGGAAATTGAAAAATGGCTGCAACGGGAGAGGGTTAAACAACTTTTTTTGAACCCCTTTGAAAAGACCACACATTGGATTTACATACACTATGAGACAAATACAGTATGGACGCAGTTCTGTACTGTGCAAAATCACTGGACTGCAGGAAGCAAGAGACATCAGGGGAGGAAAGATGCCAGAATCATACTGGAGCAGATGACATGACATCAATGTATTCTGCCACTGAGGTGCCGAGCATACATGCCAATAGGACAAACCATCACTAGATTTGGCTTCCGGTACCATCTTTATGCTGATGACACCCAATTATATACGTCATCCCATTCATCACCCCTGCACTAATACAGAACACCAGTGACTGTCTCTCTGCTGTCCCCAATATCATGTCTTCTCTCTATCTGAAACTGAATCTCTCAAAGACTGAACTACTGCTGTTTCCACCATCTAATAGATCTGTCCCTGATATCTCCATTGCAGTCTCTGGCCTTACCATAACTCCCAGGCAGTATGCCCGCTGCCTCGGGGTTTTGTTTGACTCAGACCTTTCCTTCACCCCCCCATATCCAATCACTGGCACGCTCATGTCACCTCCACCTCAAAAACATCTCCAAAATCCGCCCTTTCCTTACCACAGATACACTAAAGACACTTATTGTTGCCCTGATTCACTCTCGAATTGACTACTGTAACTCCTTACTAATCGGTCTTCCCCTTACTAAACTCTCCCCTCTACAATCTATTCTGAATGTGGCGGCCAGGCTCATCTATCAGTCTAGATGCTACAGCGATGCCTCCGGTCTGTGCCGGTCACTACATTGGCTGCCTATTCAATACAGAATACAATATAAACTTATCACCCTCATTCACAAGGCTCTCCATAATGCTGCACCTCCCTACATTTCCTCCCTCATCTCTGTCTATTGCCCAACCCGTACTCTCCGTTCACTCAATGACCTAAGACTAACATCCTCTATTATCAGAACCTCCCACGCTTGTATACAAGACTTCTCCCGAGTTGCACCACTTCTCTGGAATGCTCTATCCCAGACCATCAAGCGTAAACTAAAGACATATCTTTTCAGACAGGCCTATCACAACTCCTAATGTAAACCCTTCCGTAGTTAGAATCCCTAAAATGAACTCTCCTCTGTTCACGCTCCCACATTACCTCACAGGATATGATGCCGTATCAGACTAACTCTATATGACCAGGCACCATCTGCACGTTAAAGGACACGACTGGTGATGGCTCATACAGCTTTATATATATGTAATGACAGTAACCTCTATTACAAAATTGTTTGACCATTGTATAAGCAATGCTACGTCTGTTGCCGCCCCTGCTACCTCTTGTGTCACCCCCTCTACCTCATAGATTGTAAGCTTTTGTGAGCAGGGCCCTCAGTCCCAGTGTGTGAATTGACTATTTTTTTGTAATGTATCTTTTTTGTCAGTACTTGAACCCTACAAGTTGTACAGTGCTGCGGAATATGTTGGCGTTATATAAATAAATTTTTTTTTTTATCATTATTATTATTATTATTATTAACTCTCAATTTTGCCAGGAAAATCTCAGGAACTGGGCCACAAAAGGGATGGGTTTTATGTATAACCCACGCCAAAACGGGCATTCTTGGGGCATCCCCAGGTAGGCTCCAAAGTTGGAATTCAGCCTATGAAACATGAGCATGTATTGTTAAGGTTAGCAGTTAAGGAGAAATATGGAATGGGGAGTTATGCTGGGGTCTAAGAATAAGAGGGATGTCACGCTCGGAGCCTGGAATTTAAGGGCTATCCAAGCTGGGGTCCAGGAGGGGGACGATGTTGAGGACCAAGATCTAAAGGGATATTGAGTGCTGGAAACTAGGAATGATGGGGGAACCATGCAAAGGACCACAATTTAAAGGGATACCATTATAGGGACTAGGAATGAGAGGGAAAGCATGCTAAAGACCATGATTTAAAGTAATACAATGCTGGGGACCAGAAAGGAATGAGAGGGGGAGACATGCTGGCAACTAGGAATGAGAGGAAAGCCATTCTAGGGTCCAAGTTTTAGGCATCATGCACATGACCGTGTGTAATTTGCGATCTGCAAAATATGGCTCAGTATTCAGTTTTTACGGTCCGTGTGTCATCAGTGTGTCTTCCGCATCAGTGCCTTATGTCCCCAAAAACGGTAAGTATTGCATCAGTGTGTTGTCTGTATTTGCAGTTCTGCAAAAAAAAAAACTGTGGGTCGCTAGGTAACTATTTTGCATACAGACTTCACACAGAGAGTTTGCTTCATGAATTTACGCTTATGCTTCATGACATGTACAGTGCTGGCCAAAAGTATTGGCACCCCTGCAATTCTGTCAGATAATACTCAATTTCTTCCAGAAAATGATTGCAATCACAAATGCTTTGGTAATAATATCTTCATTTATTTTGCTTGCAATGAAAAAACACAAAAGAGAATGAAAAAAAAAGTCAAATCATTGATCATTTTACACAAAACTCCAAAAATGGGCCGGACAAACGTATTGGCACCCTCAGCCTAATACTTGGTAGCACAACCTTTAGACAAAATAACTGCGAACAACCGCTTCCGGTAACCATCAATGAGTTTCTTACAATGCTCTGCTGGAATTTTAGACCATTCTTCTTTGGCAAATTTCTCCAGGTCCCTGAAATTTGAAGGGTGCCTTCTCCAAACTGCCATTTTGAGATCTCTCCACAGGTGTTCTATGGGATTCAGGTCTGGACTCATTGCTGGCCACTTTAGAAGTCTCCAGTGCTTTCTCTCAAACCATTTTCTAGTGCTTTTTGAAGTGTGTTTTGGGTCATTGTCCTGCTGGAAGACCCATGACCTCTGAGGGAGACCCAGCTTTCTCACACTGGGCCCTACATTATGCTGCAAAATTTGTTGGTAGTCTTCAGACTTCATAATGCCATGCACACGGTCAAGCAGTCCAGTGCCAGAGGCAGCAAAGCAACCCCAAAACATCAGGGAACCATGTTTGACTGTAGGGACCGTGTTCTTTTCTTTGAAGGCCTCTTTTTTCCCCCTGTAAACTCTATGTTGATGCCTTTTCCCAAAAAGCTCTACTTTTGTCTCATCTGACCAGAGAACATTCTTCCAAAAAGTTTTTGGCTTTCTCAGGTAAGTTTTGGCAAACTCCAGCCTGGCTTTTTTATGTCTCTGGGTCAGAAGTGGGGTCTTCCTGGGTATCCTACCATAGAGTCCCTTTTCATTCAGACGCTGACGGATAGTACGGGTTGACACTGTTGTACCCTCGGACTGCAGGGCAGCTAGAACTTGTTTGGATGTTAGTCGAGGTTCTTTAGCCACCATCCGCACAATCTTTCGTTGAAATCTCTCGTCAATTTTTCATTTCCGTCCACATCTAGGGAGGTTAGCCACAGTGCCATGGGCTTTAAACTTCTTGATGACACTGCGCACGGTAGACACAGGAACATTCAGGTCTTTGGAGATGGACTTGTAGCCTTGAGATTGCTCATGCTTCCTCACAATTTTGCTTCTCAAGTCCTCAGACAGTTCTTTGGTCTTCTTTCTTTTCTCCATGCTCAATGTGGTACACACAAGGACACAGGACAGAGGTTGAGTCAACTTTAATCCATTTCAACTGGCTGCAAGTGTGATTTAGTTATTGCCACCACCTGTTATGTGCCACCGGTAAGTAACAAGTGCTGTTAATTACACAAATTAGAGAAGCATCACATGATTTTTCAAAGGGTGCCAATACTTTTGTCCACCCCCTTTTTTATGTTTGGTGTGGAATTATATCCGATTTGGCTTTTTGACAATTCTTTTTGTGGTTTTCCATTGACGACAAATTAAATGAAGATATTATTACCAAAGCATTTGTGATTGCAATCATTTTCTGGAAGAAATTGAGTATTATCTGACAGAATTGAAGGGGTGGCAATACTTTTGACCAGCACTGTATTTGATTAACACTGGTTGTCTAGGATCATATTAATGCAATGTTTTGGGTTATTTATCCTTCGTCAGGCATCACGCTGGTAGCCCTCATGTCTGACCTACACTGCAAATATATCCTTGGGGGAAACACCCCACAAAATGGCTTCCTGTCACATACCTACGGACATCATCCATATTAAAACAGATGACATCTCATGGTCAGCAGATACCTCTCATAAAAAAACGATGCCTGACAAAGGGTAAATAATCTGAAATGTTGTATTAATATAAACATAGAAAAGCAGTGTTAATTAAATAAATTTCATGAAGCATAACCACTTTTGGAGTGCTGTTCTATTTTTTTGGATTTCTGTGTACCTATGAAGAGGAGAGGTAGTTAGCCCCACAATAATATACCACTTCGGGAGTGCTGCCCTACCTTGGAGTAATATTGTAACAAATTAAAAACATGTGACGTCCGTTGTTTTCTGTGTCCCATGGGCTAGTCCAGGCCCCAAACACTGAGCAGAATAGGGCATGCTCTGGGTTTTGTGGCCCACATAGAGACCTGTGGAAAATACGGTAGTGTGCATGTGCCTATTGAAATGAATGGGTCACACAAAAATAGCATATGGTTGTATGCATGAGGCCTTAAAGGGATACTGTTCCAGGGACCAGGAATAAGAGGGGAACCATGCTGCTAACTAAGAACAAGAGGAAAGCCATGCTGGGGACTAAGATTAGGAAAGTTTCCATGTTGGGGAACAAGAATGTTGGGGCCTTCTTGAACTAGGAAATGTGCAAGTCACCAGGGAACGAAGAAAGTGTTGGGGGTTCACTATGGTTAAGTGTGTGGGTTGAAACAACTTGTGTACAGCACCATGGCTAGTTTATTATTCCCAGTCTAGTTCTAGGTCTGTGTAATATACTGATGTGATACCTGGTTCTGTGTAATATACTGATGTGATACCTTGTTCTGTGTAATATATACTGATGTGATACCTGGTTCTGTGTAATATATACACATATATACATATGATCTTGGTTTCATCTGCCCAAAGAATCTTCTTCCAGAACTGTGCTGACTTTTTTAGATGTTTTTTAGCAAGATCCAAGCTAGCCTTCTTATTCTTGAGGCTTATGAGTGCCTTGCACCGTACAGTGAACCCTCTGTATTTACTTTCATGCAGTCTTCTCTTTATGGTAGATTTGGATATTGATACTCCTACATCCTGGAGAGTGTTGTTCACTTGGTTGACTGTTGTGAAGGGGTTTCTCTTCACCATGGAGATAATTCTGCGATCATCCACCACTGTTGTCTTCCATGGGCATCCAGGTCTTTTTGCATTGATAAGTTCACCAGTGCTTTCTTTCTTTCTCAGGATGTACATTTTGCCACTACTAATAATGTAGCAATTTCTCGGATGGGTTTTTTTCTGTTTTCGCAGCTTAAGGATGGCTTGTTTCACCTGCATGGTGAGCTCCTTTGACCACATGTTTTCTTCACAGCAAAATCTTCCAAATGCAAGCACCACACCTCAAATCAACTCCAGGCCATTTATCTGCTTAATTGAGAATCACATAACAAAGGAATTGCCCACACCTGCCCATGAAACAGCCTTTGAATCAATTGTCCAATTACTTTTGGTCCCTATAAAGACAGGGTGGCACATGTTAAGGAGCTGAAACTCCTAAACCCTTCATCCAATTTTAATGTGGATACCCTCAAATGAAAGATGAAAGTCTGGACTTTATGTCTTTGTCCATTATATAATTATAACTTGAATAGGTTTCAGTAAACAGGTAAAAAAATAAATAAATTTGCGTCAGTGTCCAAATATATATAGACCTAACTGTACATTTGAGCACCCCTGGTCAAAATTACTGTTACTGTGAACAGTTAAGAAAGTTGAAAATTTTAAGCAATATCAGTGTATTATTTGGGTTTTGTAAAACAGAGGTCCCCAACCACCGAGCCACGGCCCAGTACCAGGCCATGGATCACCTCGTAGTGGACCACAGAATGCTCTTTTGGGATCCTGGTACTACTATACAGCAATGGAGAAATTGTTGGCAGTTCCTAGTGAGCGCCACTTGTATACGGGGAGCAGCAACCAATGAGGAGTGCCCAGACAGGGAACTAATTAGTCTAGTAGATAGTTCCTGGCCAGGGTTCTCCTCATTGGCTGCCTCTCCTTGCACACAAACGACACTGGGAACTGCCCACAACTACTCCAGTGCTTTGTAGTACAGTAGTATCGGGATCCTGACACACTGTTCATTAAAAGGCAGCACCGACGGACACTAACTGACACTTAGTGTCTGTTATGATAGGAGTCCGTTTTCTATTTTTGAATGGACCCTATCATAACGGACTTCCAATGGTAGTGTGAACACCCCCTTACATTATAAATGTAATAATAAAATATGCACATTTTATGTGCTTTCTTATAAGCCACCCAACTGCACCCTGCCGCCCAAGACCCTGCCCTCAAGCCTACCCCCAATCAACACCACTCTTCCCCAGGCCACAGAAAAATTGTCTTGCATAAAACTGGTCCTTGGTGCAAAAAAGGTTGGGGACTGCTATTGTAAAATTTTAGAGTGGAAAAAGTATGGGAACTCAAGGAGATTTGAGGGCTTAGATAACCTTGACTGAGGCTTCAGTTTTTAACCTGTTAGGGTTATGGCCCATTCACAATCATTGTTAGGAAAGGCAGGGTGATGCAAATTTCAAAGCCTTATAAATCCCCATAATCCTCTAAACTTGTCCCATAAAACAGCAGCCATTGGTTCTTCTAAGCAGCTGCCTAGCACTCTGAAAATGAAAATGGTTGAGGCACCCAAGTGCTTTATGTTACGTTATGCACTTGGTTGATAACTTATATGTGAATACCTTGCAATCTTGACCAGCTGTGGTATTGCCTGTTTTATTCCCTGATGAGTTTATGTTTTACATGAACGAAACATGCATGTCGGGATAGGCACATTTTTGATGGCAATTAGCCTTTTCGTTTAGATATCTCTTGCACTTCCTAGCACATAGTAATATGAAAGCGCTATTTAGGGCTATATACAGTAGGGTCAGGTTCTAGTCAGGGCCACACGCTAAATAGGGCGGTGACTCTGAGATAGCCTTTAGGGCTTGATAGACCCACTTAGGGCTTGTCTAGGGACCGTTTATCTATCCCTTTCTGTCTTTCTGTTGACCCCCTTAATGGCCATAGTCTCCCACCGTACATCTTGACCACTGGCAGTTTCCCTATGTAACTATTGAAGCCTGCAGCAGGTGATTTATGCATTTTTATATTTTTTTCCATTGCAGTATTCATCTTATGGAATAAATACTTTTATACTTTGAAAGTTGATAATTCAATACCAAATAACTTTTTCTGTTTACTTTTATACGTTCTGCACTTGCAGCTGAACAATCCCTTGTTGCTCAATGTCACCTTGCACTCTGTGCTTTTTCTATTTTTGCTACGTTCACACTAGCGTTAGGGTCTCCGCCGTTCGGGTCCACATGGGAACCCGAAAGATGGAGACCCTGTCCGCTTAAAAAGTGGTTACCAGCGGAAACACGCAGACCCCCATAGACTGTAATGGGGTCCGCCGGGTTTCTAGCCGGTGTCCACTCGTTTTATACTGAAACCGGTGGAGAGAAATGTCCTCCTTGCAGGACTTTTCTCTCCGCCGATTTTAAGCGGAATCTGCAGCGGAGTCTCCTAAGGAGACGGCCTCAGGCTGTGGTTCCATGTTACGAAAACAATACCTGCAAAGTGGATGGGATTCTGGCTAATCCTATCCACACATTGCAGAAAAAAATTCTGCAGCAGAAATGCTGTGATTTAAAAAACGCTTGCGTTTTTTTGCAAAACGCAGCATGTCAATTATACCTGCGTAAACACTGGCGTTTTCGTATAGGTATAGTAGAAGCAGAAAATCCGCAGAGGAAAACTGTGAGCTGCAGCCAAAAAACGCTGTAGAAAAAGCCGCGTTTTTGCTATGGTCTTTTCCGCAGTACTTTTTGGCTTCGTCTCACTACGTGGGGTCTTAGCCTTAGGAAGTCTATTTATAAAGCCACAGTTTTAGCCATGTGGTTGACAACTACATGCTTTTTTATTAGTGTGATGTTTTGTTCTAGCTGCAACTTGAGGCAAATCCACGGCACCACTGCACCAGGTGAATACCTGCAAGCAGAAATGCAGCGAGGATACAGTTCCATGTAGTATACACAATGTAGACAAGACACTGCTACAGAGGATCCAAAAACCTCACAGGTGGGCAAGTCTATGCAGTCTTCAGTGGCGTACGTACCTCGGTAGCAGCCGTACTAGCTGCCACAGGGGCGGGGACCGTAAGTTGCCCGGTGGGTCCCTGCTCCTTTTTTTTTTTTTTTAAATAGGCTGTTTCCTGCTAGAATATTCCTGTGCATCTCATTTCATGTCTCTGGGCCCCCTGGAGGGAAGAAGAGAAAGTGGAGACAGCCGTGAGCGGGAGCGGGGATCGGTAAGTAAAGCCGCGGGCCTGCTGCTATTATCATACTCTAGGGTCTCTTCAGATCCCTGAGTATAATGATCGGAAGCCCAGAGGAAGTGAGCGAACATAAAAACCAGTGTTACTCACCTCTCTGGCGTGATTCCATGCAGTCTTCGGCCTCTGTAGTGACGTCACAGATGTCACATGGGTCAGGCCGGGGTTGTGATAATGATGCCAGCATAAGCCATATGTGTGACATCATTCAAGAAAACCATGGCGGAGCCCAGGAGAGGTAAGTGCCATTGGTTTTTAATGTTTTTCACCTCCCCTGGGCCTCCAATCATTATACTCTGGGGCCTCAAAAGACACCAGAGTATAATAATAGTTTGTGGGTGGTGTACCCCAAAAATTTCGGGTTCTACTGAACCTGAAATTTTTGCAATATTTGCAACCAACACTGTTGGGGCCACAATGGGACATAATACTGTGTGGAGGGGCCAATGTGAGACATTATACTGTATGGAGGCTGCTATAGAATATTATACTGTGTGCAGGGGCCATTATGGAACATTATATTGTGTGCAGGGGCCACTATGGAACATTATACTGTGTGCAGGGCCACTATTGAACATTATACTGTGTGCAAGGGCCGTTAAGGGACATAATACTGTGTGGAGGGGCCACCATGGAACTTTATACTGTGTGGAGGGTCTGCTATATGACATTATGGGACATTATCTAGTATGGGACATAATACCGTGTGAAGGGGCCACTTTGGGACATTATAGTGTGTGTAAATGGGGCGTTAAACTGTGTGGGGGCCAGGAAAGGGGGTGCTATGCCGTGGGGGGGAGGGGCAAGTCAAAAGTTTGCTATGGGGCCAAGTCTTTGCTCTTTATGCCCCTGGTGGTCTTCAAATTCATTGTTGACTGATTGATGATCGATAATGGTTTTGCTGGTAAGGCTGTCAGTTAGCTGTCAATTAACAATTGAGTCTGCATGAATTTCAGCCATCTAGTGGCTACTGAATGGAACTGTTTCCTGAGACAATGATCAGCATATAATCATAATGTATTTATCATGGCATCCGTTACAGAGTATGTATGTATGTATATAAATATAAACACATATACATTGTATATATACAGGATTTTGTTTGTCTCTCCACAGATTACAAGTAAAATTGGTACAATGTGTAGCTATAAGAAGCTTCTGGAAGCTGTCTTCAGTCGTATACTATTTTTACTACATGGAACAATTATGGTAGCGATAACAAGTTTTTTGAAGTATGATAATTTCTACTGGATTTTTCTTAGTGGAACTATCCTCTTGTTCATTGAGCTTTTCGTGACATTGAAGATGACAAGAAATGGAGAATGGAAATGGTAATATAAACCACAGAAGAACTGGATTTATGTACTATTTATATGCTTTTATAAGAAGTAGGTTCTTACATTAAAGCTGCTTCCTGGTCCAGGGACGGTTAGGTTGTAATGTAGTGCAAGAGTAGTGGCGACTTGTAACAGTTTACTGATAATTCTTTTGAAGCACACAGGAAAGCACTCAAAAGCAGCGAATACACCTGGTTAATTTGTCTGTAATACCCTGAAGAACACCTGTGGGAAGAGAGTCTCCCTCTCCTCCCACATACAGTCTCCAGGGGTTACCTGGCAACTCCCTGTAGACAGAATATATATTAGAAAGTCTCTTTGCAGAACAACTTCATAAACTTTATTCATCAATGCCAAATAACAATTACTTGAACTGAAATTGCAGTCTCTGGTTTAATAATGGGTACAGGAACAGACTTAAATAGAATCTGTCAGGGCAATTTGGGACACTAAATTACCCACAGGTCCATATGGACCTGGGGTTTAATATCCCAAATCACTCGGTTATAATGCAATCCATAGCCGCATTAAATATAAAAAAGCTTTATACTCACCCTGCCGCTGTACTCCCCACGCCTGCGCAGTTCTTCAATGAAGCCAGAGGAGTACACCTCGGCTTCAGTGCGCATGTCCTGCACCTCCGGCAATTACACAGTGAAGCCGGGGTGTCCATCTCTTCACTGAAGAACAGCGCAGGCGTTGAAAACACCAGAGATGGGTTTAATGAGACTCATAGGACCCTTCTCTAGGTAAGTATAAAGGTTTTTTATTTTTAATGCGCCTGCGGATTGCATTACAACACAGCAATTTGGGAGACTAAATCCCAGGTCTATAAGGACCTGTGAGTGGTTTAGTGTCCCAAATTGACCTGACAGGTTCCCTTTAAATAGAAAAAAAAGTTGTGGTAGGGCAAATCTCCATAAAATATTTTTTTCCAAGACTTCTTCACTTATTTCTACATCCTATAGTGGAACACACAATAAATAGCCTTTTGCCCAAATTTATTTAGCCAATCCAGAAACCACAGAGAGGCCTACATCTCCTCCAAACCCACAAACAGAGCAGGGGATTCAACTTCCTCAACATTAGACTCTATAACCTAACTGCCAACACCCGTTTCTTTAGGATTGGTTCTATGACTCCTCATGCTATGTCCTTATTATTGACAGGACCTTAAGATCTCACATAGCCCTTTTCTGCCTGCTTCATATAACTTATGCCTCACTCCTGGTGATGGTTATGGACAACCGACTGCTTCTCTTCATGTGGAAGATCTGGGTCATCATCAGGCATAACTCTACTCTTCCTACTCAGATACTGTATCTCTCTAGTTTTCATTTTGCAGCAACCCAAAAACTTTCAAGGAGGGAGGGCACACCTGGAATCATGAAGATCTGCAATGGTTGAGGACCTGGCAGATCGCTCCACATGTAGAGACCACTTGTTTTTCCAGGCCTGTGCCAAGTACAAATCTCTCTGACCTCACTTCATTAATTTCTTAGAGGCCCAAAGTTAAGCTATTAGTGTGTTGCTCTCCATAGGGAAAAAGGACTTGGATGATAATTTCTGTCCCTGGCTCATTGTGCAGATGGAACCCTGAAAAACAAATATCGGCTTACTACTGGGTACTCTGAAAACAACTGATTATGACTCAGGACTATGGCACTGAATCTTCCACAATCCACGATGCAGAACTCACACCCAATTTAATTCTGCAAACCTTGCCACGGCATTGAAATGTATAATGGCAATCTCATACTGGCAATTGTCTTGAACATTGCACATAAAGCTCTATCTCTTCCTTGCAAAATTTCCACATGGGGAGTGTACCAACTCAAACTTGGTCCTGGTGTGGGACAGAAGTGTCTGACATGTATCACTGCTTATGGTCATGCCATGACCTTATAATTTTGGAACAGGATCCTAGTCGTTCCAGACACAAACTAAACAGCAGATTCCCTTAACCCCCGGCTGGCTCTCTTTGGCCATTTACCAAATGCTGCTTTCCTTATCCCCCCAAATGTCTAGGCAGCTTCTTTTCTGCATCTCTGCAGACAAAGACAAAGCATTTTATAAACAAGGCTGGGTCCAAGCTCTCTGACCAACCATTTATTTTTGGAAAAATTAGGTTCTGTTACACATGAACTTGGAGAATGCCTCTTTGCAGAAGAAGCCAAAAGTGCATAACTCATTCACCACTTGACAGCCCCTGCCATGGAATTCTGCCTGCCCATATTAAAACTAGAATATGTGATTGTTTTGTTCTATTGGTCTTGGTCTGCATGTCCTCATTCTACTACCCAATCCCTACCTTCCACTACCCTCCCTTCTGATTGCCAAGTCCTTGACCAACGAGTTTGGCATTTAGCATAGAAAGGGCGGATGACCTTACAGTACATGAACACCATCCCTTCCATGTTTTCATGGGAAACTCATATCTGAACTTTTTTTTTTTTTTACATAATCTGTTACTTGAACTTACTGGAATATTTTCGACAATGAATTAGAGCCCCTTTCTCCTTCAACACATTCTTCCCCATACCATCCCTTCCTATCCCATTCTCCCCTTGTATTATTGTTGGCCTGTTAGTGTTAACATTGTATAAAATGTTGGACGTGGCCTGAAGCTGCATGCAGACTGCTGGACGTGTTTAGTTTCACCTCCAGCTTTCTCCGCTGCACCCTTGGAATTTTGTCGCTGCCTGTGTGCTCCTAACTGACCCCATGGGCTTGACTTGACGGGGTCTGAAAGCCTGCTGAACCTGCACTCCAGTCTTATAAGTGCACCACTCCTGCGGTCACAGCCCAAGATCTGCTATTAGTGCTGCTAGTACGTACTCCTCTCTGCTGTACATAAGTGAGCCTGCTGCCCCACAGTGCTGGCTACTGCATGCTGCTGTTGCCCTCATAGACTAGCATTCTTATCCTGTTGTTGGTGGCCATCTTGGATTTATTGTTCTTATACTATATTACATACACTCAGCAGACAATCCTGGAGACCTATCTGAGTACTGGCTGGACTGAGTGCTCCACTCCCTGCTAATGCTGCGACATGCTAAAAACTGCTGTGGCACCTATACTTGCCTTTTGACATGCTGCCAGTTTTCCTGTAATGTCTGGTTAATATTTCAGCTCTCCGTCATGGCTTCCCCTTCTGCACTATAGGCTTGCTTTGCATCATTTACCACCCTCTCACCTACTTGTTATAAAATGGCTACACGTTCTCAAAAACCGAAGACCCAAAAGCCTAAAGAAGACTCAGCTGCTTGGCACACTACCTGAACTCTTGAGAACCTGGAGTGCAGGTTCGGTAGGCTTTCAGACCCAGTCAGGTGAAGCCCGTGGGGTCAGTGAGGAGCACACAGGCAGCAACAAAAATCCAAGGGTGTAGTGGAGAACCAAGAACCTATGATGGACGCTGGAGCTCTCTGCACAAAAATTAAACAACTATTTTCTGCCAAACTCTCCAAGGTGGTAGCTGACTTCACTAAACAGATCCAGGACCTTGGCTACATGGAGTCAGAGGTGAAGGTGCTGATGCAATCAAGAGGAAGATAAGACCTGTCTTGATGTCTACGCTCAAAAATTCGAGGTTATTAATCTAAAACTGGAGAACTTAGAAAACAGATCCAGGAGAGCAACATTCACATTAGAGAATCTTTGACTATCCTGAAAGAAATCTTATCTGCAGGGTGAAATCTTCAGCCTCTACCAGGAATTGCGCCATCTGTTCAACTCTGATTTGGCACCTGCTACCCTGGATAGTCGCAGGACTACGTGCCCAGTCACTCTTGCCCTACAAAAAGCCCAGATACGCTACCGATAGGGTTTCCCTTTCGGCACTGCGAATTCTCTCAACAACAAGGACATTTGCTCCACATCCTACGACTTGAGGGACTCAAGCTGGATGACTATCAGAGACAGGGGCGTAAATATCGGGGTAGCAGCTGCCACAGGGCACGGGACATTACGGGGCCCCGCGGGCCCCCGATGTTTTTTTTTTTTTTTATAGGCCGTTACATGCTGGAGTAACCCCAGCAGGTAACGGGCCCTATATACTTACCAATCCCCGCTCCTGCTCACGCCCGCCTGAGCTTCCCATTCTGCGGAGGCGGCTGTGCGCAGTAGCGGGGATCGGTAGGTAAGGCCGCGGGCCGATCCCCACAATCACTACTATCATTATACTCCAGGATCTTTTTAGACCCTGGAGTATAATAATCGGAGGCCCAGCGGAGGTAAGGGAACATAAAAAACAATGTACTTACCTCTCCTACGATTGTCCAGGCTTCGGGCCTGTTTGGTGACGTCCCAGACGTCAGTCGACGTCATTTTGCGTCGTGATGTCGGCCCGCATCACGTGACGCCGTCCTGATCCAACATTGAAGAAGGCCGAAATAGCACGGAGTGGACCGGAGCGAGGAACAGGTAAGTAGCATTGTTTTTTTTTATGTTGCTATCCTCCCCTGGGTCTCCGATCATTATACTCTGGGGTCTGAAAAGATCCCAGAGTATAATAATTGTTCATGGGTGGTCAACAATGGGACATATAATAGTGTGTGCAGGGGCCACTATGGGGAATAATACTGTGTGCAGGGGCCACTATGGCGAATAATACTGTGTGCAGGGGCCACTATGGGGAATAATACTGTGTGCAGGGGCCACTATGGGGAATAATACTGTGTGCAGGGGCCACTATGGGGAATAATACTGTGTGCAGGGGCCACTTTGGGGAATAATACTGTGTGCAGGGGCCACTATGGGGAATAATACTGTGTGCAGGGGCCACTTTGGGGAATAATACTGTGTGCAGGGGCAACTATGGGGAATAATACTGTGTGCAGGGGCCACTTTGGGGAATAATACTGTGTGCAGGGGCCACTATGGGGAATAATACTGTGTGCAGGGGCCACTATGGGGAATAATACTGTGTGCAGGGGCCACTTTGGGGAATAATACTGTGTGCAGGGGCCACTATGGGGAATAATACTGTGTGCACGGGCCACTATGGGGCAGAATACTGGGTGCAGGGGCCACTATGGGGCAGAATACTGTGTGCAGGGGCCACTATGGGGCAGAATACTGTGTGCAGGGGCCAATGGGGCAGAATACTGTGTGCAGGGGCCACTATGGGGAATAATACTGTGTGCAGGGGCCACTATGGGGCATAATAGTGTGCGCAGGTATGTGTTTTTTTTGGGGGGGGGTTGGAGGGGGCGGCTGGGGCAGTGGTTCGGGGGGGGGGGCCCCCTGTCAAATGTTCGCCTTGGGGCCCAGCCATTCCTAGTTACACCACTGATCAGAGACCCTTACGCATCTGACAACTGAAGCACAAGTAGCCAACGGGCCTTACACGACCTCTACATCCTAAAGAGGCCCCTGTGCCTCCTTGATAAGTATACGGACGCCTGTTTTGCTCCTCATGCGACCACTACACCTTTTTTGTTACAGGGTCTGCTGCACACCACCCTATCCTGGTGTGCACTCCCTGGTTCAGAGCTTGTTGCTAATGTTCATTACTGTTGATTTTTTTTTATCCTTTATAGCACTTCATCTTTTTTCTTATGCCTTATGCCTACTTATCGCCATATGACCTGCACAACCCTTTTCAGTATACCTGAAGTCAGCTCTACCATACCCTTTACCAATGTGTAAGATTATCTCCCATAATGTAAGATTTAATTCCCCTCAGAAGCGTCGTAAGGTGTTTCTACAATATGAGAAATTACAACTAGATCTACTCTGTATTCAGGAAACCGACTTCACTCTCATCTCATTCCCTAAATTTTTTCATTCCCATTATGCCCTTATTGGCACCCAACCAATATAAGAGCAGGGGATCAGGCAATCCCACTATGATGGTTGATCCCCAGTGGAGGTATATTATTATTCAGAGTTACCATTATGGCCAACACTGTACTCAGTGTCCCTGTTCTTCATCGTCATGATGTAAGTGTAGCACCACCGAGAGGTGGCAGGACAGTAGCGTGGACAGGTGAGTAAATATTATCGGCAGCTGCTTAATGCAATAACAGAATAAGTAGCTGCCGGTTAAAAAAAATGCCTCCCTCCAGTTTATTCCATGAGGCGCCGCCTGAGGCCATCGCCTCATGGAAGATGTGCCACTATCAGCTAGAATAGCGAAATGAATAAATGGATTTGCAGATTTCACAAATTGCAGTCACAAATCAATATGTTATTACTAGTGATTCATATTTCCATATCTAAATGAGTTATCATACAAAACTACAGAGTTTATCTTTTATTTAGATTTTTATTCTTATACTGAAATCTTCTCTGTATTATTGTAGGTTCTCTCCAATGGTGTTTCTGTATTTATGTACTGTTATTCCTTCTGTATTTGTGATGGAACTTGTACACTTAGATGTTAGAATGAATAATCCCCTGACAGATCCTGACTGCATCAACAGTACGGTACGTATCTTACTTAATACCTGCACTTTCACATAACACAACTACTAATGCATGGCTCTCATAACTGTACTTCTGTCTTTAACCACTTCCGGACCGCACATAGACTATATATAGTATGTCCGGGCGGTCCCTCTCTTGTTCTGCAAGGACATATTGGTACGTCCTTGCAGTTTTAAGCAGCTGCAAGAAATCGTGCAGCTGCAGAAGTGGGGGAACCTAGAGAAGGCAGGAATGGTTTATTACCATCCCTGCCTTCACGATTGCTGTGTACACATTGCACAATGAGCGATACATACACAGCTATGGGAACCACCATGATGTGTCTCCCCTCTGACCCGGAGGTCACGTGATCTGTTGGGTATCAGAGACTGTTAGAGCTGCTGGGTTCTAAAAGCCCAACTCAACAGACATGAGCAAGAGGCTGTATTCCTCCTGTAACTGAGGCTAAGGTAACAGCCCGATACAGGGGAAATCAGCCTCCCCCACCAAAAAATGCCCCCAAAGGTCTATTATGACCTTACGGGACAAAGGTCTATTATGACCTTATGTGGACACAATGTAAAAAAATAAAGAAAAAAAAAAAATAAAAAAATTAAGGCATCCATACCAGATGCTTTACCCCCTTCCAGACCAGGCATATTTTCAAGTTTTTTGTATGTGCGGTTTTGGAGGGCTATAACATTTTTATCATTTGCGTTATTCAACTAATTTCTGCGTCTTTTTTTGGTGACACATAAGGCTTTATTTTTATGTTGTTTTTATTTTTGCATGTGTTTTAATTTTTAATATAAACAAAAGAGGAGGGAAAACGTTTATGTTTTTCACTTTTCATTTTTTTTTATTTAATAACACAAAGTGCTACTAAAAAACTTTATAAAAAAGTTTTTACTCTCCGTTACAGTAATTTTTATTTTGTATGGTGTTGTCGGGGTGGGACTATAACCTTTAATAAGGGCGTTTTATTGGCGTATTATAGTAATTATTTTTTTAATTACTTTATTTACTTTTTTTTTTTTTTACATTCTGTCCCCATAAGGTCATCATAGACCTTTGGGGAAATCTGATCACTTTTTTTTTTTTTTTTTTTTTTTTGGGGGGGGGGAGGCTGATTTTCCCTGTAACTGGGGCTGGTACATTTAGCCCCAGTTGTAGGAGGAATACAGACTCCTGCACGTTACTTGCACATTACTATGGAGCTGATCTGGGTCCTATAGGACCCAACAGCTCTAACAGATTCTGATCCCGGCGGATCACATGACCGCCGGGTCAGAGGGGAGCCGCAAGATGGCGGCACCCATAGTGCTGTATGCAGCGCTCATTGAGTGCTGTATACACAGCGATCGGGAAGGCAGGGAAGGTAATAAACCTTCCCTGTCTTCTCTCTGGGAGCTCTGGCTGAAGTTACATCCGGCTCCCCGTTTTGTGGAACTTTCTCCCATGTCCCTACTGCATCTCTGGAGCTCAGCCACAGTGATCTTTGGGTCCTTCTTTACCTCTCTCACCAAGGCTCTTCTCCCACAATTGCTCAGTTTGGCTGGACGGACGGTCTAGGAAGAGTTCTGGTCGTCCCAAACGTCTTCCATTTAAGGATTATGGAGGCCACTGTGCTCTTAGGAACCTTGAGTGCTGCAGAAATTCTTTTGTAACCTTGGCCAGAGCTGTGCCTTGCCACAATTCTGTCTCTGAGCTCCTTGGGCAGTTCCTTTGACCTCATGATTCTCATTTGCTCTGACATGCACTGTGAGCTGTGAGATCTTATATAGACAGCTGTGTGCCTTTCCTAATCAAGTCTAATCAGTTTAATTAAACACAGCTGAACTCCAATGAAGGAGTAGAACCATCTCAAGGAGGATCAGAAGGAAATGGACAGCATGTGAGTTAAATATGAGTGTCACAGCAAAGGGTCTGAATACTTATGACCATGTGATATTTCAGTTTTTCTTTTTTAATAAATTTGCAAAAATATCGACATTTCTGTTAAGATTGGGTGCTGAGTGTACATTAATGAGAAATAAAATGAACTTTTTTGCATTTAGCAAATGGCTGCAATGAAAAATTTAAAGGGGTCTGAATACTTTCAGACCATTTAGGTGAATACAGTGCAGTAACATTGTGTGACTTACAGGTGATGTCTCTGACTAATCCTTCACATTTCCCATCATTTCCCTTTGGACTGCCATGACCACTTCTTCCAGCTGTGACTTGTCTTTGTAAAGTTTGCAACACAGACATATTTGGCTCCTCACGTTTCCAGGCACCTGTCACCCATTGTCCTCACCTACACAATCCCCCATCCTGCGGCTACCCCAATTATAAAATATACTGTATGATATAACCCCCCATAATGAATAATGCTCCCAAGTGCTTTTTTAAATTAATAATGTCCGTGTGTACCCCCTAAAATACTGCCCCTTGTTATTAATGCTCCGGGTGTTTCCTAATTAAAAGGTTTTCCAGGTTATCAATAAAAAAAAAAAAAAAAAAATCAGTGGGGCTCAAAAACCTGGGACCCCCACTGATCAGCTGTTTGAATGAACCGTGGTATCTGTGTAGGCGCTGTGACCGCTTCTCTGTTTAGATAGTGTCATTCATTTCATAGCGGCCATGTAATGTAACTACAGCCTAACTATGTTCCAAACAGCTCATTTGCATATTGATGAAAATGGCAATATCTTGGCAACGGAGGCAGTGATTTACAATGGCAAAACACTGATAATTCTGGTGTTGGGTTGATATGCTGGGTTCTAGTGACAGATGCACCCCATGTGGCTGATGTGGGGCTGCTAACATTACAAAGGAGATAAAAAAAACCTGCTTATTTTTCTGCACCTCCCATGGGCCTTTGATTATTATCATGTTTCTCCTAAAATAAGACCTACCCCGAAAATAAGCCCTAGCTAGTTTAACCCCTTCCCGACATCTGCCGTGCGATTATGGCAGATGCCGGGTCCTTAAAGATGGCGGCCACTCTGCTGTAGAGTGGCTACCATAGCTACTGCACCCGGTCTTCGCTGTAATGTACAGGAGAGTCCCGGAGTTAATGCCCGCGATCGTGTCCACTCTGATCACGGGCATTGTTGAGCGTGAACCCCCCCAAAGTATTTCAACTGCCCAGGGATGGTCCGTGACCCCCCTTCCCCCCAGAACCCCAAAGTAACACACCTGTACCTGTACCTGTGGCAGGTCCCCACCGCCACAGCTACTGTTCCAGGTCTCCGCTAATGTACAGTGGACGCTCGATATTACAACCAGTCCGTGACCCAAAGCAGAACAACCCACCCCCCAAAGCAGTACCTTTCTAGTTGCAGGCCGGCTTCCTCATGGGAGCTGACCTGTTCCTTTGACAGGTGGAAGCCTTATGAAGGCTCCCAGGCCTGTCATAAGAATATTACTATTGAGGCTGGTCTATGACCAGCCTCAATAGTAATGTGGAGAATCTCCCATAGACTGCAATACTTTGTATTGCAGTCTATGGGATGATTGCAGGTTCAAGCCCCCTAGGGGGGGATTAATAGTAAAAAAAAAAAAAAAAAAAACAATAAAAGTTCAAGTCCCCCCACTTTCACTAGAATACATATAAAACTAAAAAATAACTGTGAAACACATACACATGAGGTATCCCTTATAAAAGTTATAAATATTTTTATATAAGTTATAAAAATATTTTTCCTGTATGGTGAACACTGTAAAAAAAAAAAATTAATAGTGCCGAACCGCTGTTTTTTCGCTGTATCACCTCTAGTAAAAACTGAAATAAAAAGTGATCAAATGTGTGACAGTTGTTCATGGAAAAAATTAAGACCTACCCCGAAAATAAGCCCTAGCTCTTTTTTTTCGGAGAAAAAAATAATATAAGACCATGTCTTATTTTTGGAGAAATGCGGTATACTCTGGGGTCTGTAGAGATCCCAGAATATAATAATAGCACTGCTGGTTCAGACTGAACAACAAAACTTCCAGTTGAACTTTGCAAGGTTTGCCCATATCTAGTCTTATATAAGGGCAGCATAATACAACTACAGGTCCATACTACTTGCAGCCAAAACAGCACAAAAATATTGTCATTTGGAATCTAGGAGTGATGAAAGGATACGCTGGACATATAAGGGGAATTTATTAAGAGTGACGTTTTCTTACACTAGTCTTAATCAATTCCATCACTGAAGGAATTATTCTGGAGAATCTCTGGTGCTCCTGTGCGACGGAATTGAAATCTACGTGGGAGTGCAGTGGAAAAAAAATCTAAATAAACATTTTTTGGTGCAAAACGGCTGTATACCAAAAAAAAGTATAAATTTAGTCAATTCCACCCACAGTCTATAGGGAAAATATAGTAAGCCCTGTAGACAAATTACAACATGAGTTGTAATATAGGTTTTTGCAGCTTTTTAGTATTGTTTGCACAAAAGAATTGCAACTTTTTACTTCTTAATGCTACAATTTCATAGAACTTTTGTAAATCATAACAGTTTTATTTTCCTAAATTAAAAATGCATGTTTTGATCTATTTGACAGGACTTTAAAGAAATGACCATTGCGGTGCAAAGTGTGGAAGAGTTAACAATCTTGGTCCTGATTTTAGGACGTTGGATGATGCCAAGAGGGAAAATGAGCCGTGACCAGCTCGCTCAGCTACTTCTGATGTACCTTGCTTTAGGTGCAGATATTTTGGATATTTTAGAACTGATGAAGGAGCCGTCAGTAAAAACCAACAAGACTATAACTGTGGTGGGACTGTGTCTATTCAGCTGGGCCATTATGCAATTTACAATAGTGCTCACCCAAACTTGGTCTTCTTCACCTCGGAATAAAAAGAATAAATGTAAAGAACTACATACTGTCTTTATGTTACACCAATGAGGTCTGGAATGTGATCATATCAGTGTTGATGCAGGATGGCCCCTTTCTGGGTTACCGCTTGTGCTTGGCAGCTAGAGAGGGAGTGTTCAATGAATCCATGGTATTTTTTATATGCAAAAATATTTTGTCTATTATATTACAAATGTATATTTTACTTGTGTTTTTTTACAATAAGTATTACAAAAAAAAAAAAAAAAAATTCGTAGAAGTTATGAGGAACAAATGTAAAATATATAACAAGAATTAACATGTATTCTTTAAAAAAAATAAATGCATTTGTACCTGACAATGTTTGTTAAGCTGCTATATTAATTTATCATAAAGCTAGTGCACTTTTTTAAAATTGTTTTTCAAGTGTCTAGTCGCACTGTACAGTTGTATTATGTGATCTGTATTAAAGGGAGTCTGTCAGCAGTAAATTATAAAACTAATCCCAGGACCCTGTAGAGGTGATTCTACATGTTTTCAAACATGTCTCTGTTATTCAGCTTTGGAGCCCTATTTCCATGTAAATTTATTCATATGCAAATTAGGGAAACATGCTTCTCTTGTGTCAATGGAGTGGTAGTGTGCATGCATTACACCCACTTTATTAACGTCTATGGGACAGATTGAAAAAATAATGTATAGAGCTCAGTCAGTCCCACAGAAGTGTATA
Organism: Leptodactylus fallax; assembly: GCA_947044405.1. Lineage (NCBI taxonomy): Eukaryota > Metazoa > Chordata > Amphibia > Anura > Leptodactylidae > Leptodactylus > Leptodactylus fallax. The sequence continues at coordinate 2,553,907 of CAMRHE010000270.1, forward strand.
GAGAAGATCATATATGGCCACTATCTTTCCATTCAGACTCATGATCACTGGGGGTTCCAGTGGTTGAAACTCGACAATCATACACGTGTCCGCTATCCTTTACTTGGGGTCATCTACTTGAGACAGTCCCTCTTGGAAGAATCCCCTGACAAAAATGTTGATCACAGAGTGTCTTTCATGGAAAAGTTACTGGACTCTTTGGGTTGCTGTAAGTTATTATTAAGGCCTCAACTCGAGTGCAGATTGTAACGGGTTCCTTGTCTTCATCCTTAAAGGGAGTCTATCAACTTCCCCAAGCATATTCAACTGCTACTACTTTGTTATGAATATTATTTTTGTAGATTTGATGAAAAACAAATTTGAAGTCTTATGTAAAATAAGCAGTTGGTGCACTGGGGGCCGGCTTTCAGTTGTGGGTGCCCCGCTCTTGCTACACATGTATAGCATATTGGAAGGATCAACTGTCACTGCAAGGGGTGGCACAGGCAAGGGATAGTAGGAGTCTGAGTGGCAAGAGCATTGAGGGGTCATTTTTGGTGTTTTTTCTTTTTTACTTTCAACTGGTAGGCACATTGATTGTGTGCCACAAATTTTTCTTGAAATTCTGTGCCACATGTACTCCTATATTGAAATAAGTGATGGGATAATCCAGGTTCTGTTCTGCCTCAGGGTCATAGAATCCTTTCCATTTCAGAAGATATTCTATCTTCTTCAGCTAGCAGATGCTGATAGCGTGTCACAAATTTTTCTTAAAATTCTGTAATTGTCCGTCATTGGTGTTCCATCTGCTGCCATAAAGAGACAATTTTTGGTGGCTTTTTTTTTTAATAAGGTCAGTTTTTTATCACTTCACAGTAACAGGCATGCTGACAGTGTGCTACAAATTTTTCTTAAAATTCTGTAGTTGCCAGTATAACTTGCCACTGTCACAGTGTTGGCATAAAGACAAAAAAATAAAACAAACAACCCCACCACTACTTCTTCCAATACCAATGCAATGTTAGTGCAGCAGTCTGCTCCTACAAACGGATAATTTTTGGTGGCTTTTTTTTTTTTTTTTTGAAAAGCCACTTCATCAATTTTCTACTTGGCTCACAGCCACAAATGTATCTCCCAAATAACAAGCCTTTAGCACTTACAAATTTTCAAAATTGACTCATTTTTATATAAAACCATTGGTTTTTGCAATACACCTGCCATGTTTGTATAAAAAAAAAACCCATGGTCAAGCACCTTTCCTCAAAAAAGGTAAAATTTGGAGCCTTTTAAAAGTTAATATGCATAAAAGCAAGTGGCAGCACATTGAGTGATTAAACTCGGAATTTGTATCCTCTGCTTACCATCCGTTTTTCCAGACATACATTTCACATTGACTTTGACATAATTTCGGCTGTGTTTGCCTTAGAGAGCTAGAAATTGGATAGATTGGTTCCTAGGAGCCCTGACAGTGTTCTACACTATGTTTTATAGATAGGTTCCTAGGAGCCCTGACAGTGTTCTACACTATGTTTTATAGATAGATTCGTAGAAGCCCTGAGAGTGTTCTACACTATGTTTTATAGATAGGTTCCTAGGAGCCCTAAGAGTGTTGTACACTATGTTTTATAGATAGGTTCCTAGGAGCCCTGACAGCGTTCTACACTATGTTTTATAGATAGGTTCCTAGGAGCCCTAAGAGTGTTCTACACTATGTTTTATAGATAGGTTCCTAGGAGCCCTGACAGCGTTCTACACTATGTTTTATAGATAGGTTCCTAGGAGCCCTGACAGTGTTCTACACTATGTTTTATAGATAGGTTCCTAGGAGTCCTAAGAGTGTTCTACACTATGTTTTATAGATAGGTTCCTAGGAGCCCTGACAGTGTTCTACACTATGTTTTATAGATAGGTTCATAGGAGTCCTAAACTATGTTTTAATCCAACTTAAGGTGAGGTTCGTAAAGAACTTATTTGAAATGAATCTTTGGACCAAACCACCCGAATTTGAAATGAAACAAATCTTGATAGGTTTGCCCATCTCTACTCATTACATATTCCTGACCTGTGCATTGGCCAACAAAGGTCTTTCCCTTACATACACATGGGTATGCAGCACAGTCACCAAATTTGAAAGTCCCCATAGGTTTTCTATCCAACCAGGTCTCTGACTATCTGGGCCCACATAATGGCTCTGTATCAGTCTATCATGACATGATCTCCCCTCTGTTGGATGTGAGACCTCCATAAGGTCTGAGTCTGCATTGCATCCCTCTTTTGGGAGTTGTTTTGCCCTAAGTTTGTTTGGCTATTTCTTAGACGTCATTAGGTCTGACCTATTTGTTGCCAGGGTTTGTCTATTTAAGGAGCTTTGTACATTAATAGGATATCCACTTTAAAGAAACCGTGATTGTAGCTCTTTAGATTGTACTTGAAAGTCATTCATAGTAGATTACATCTATTACATAAATATTGTTTTTTTGGTATGCCTCTTTTCAGGCTCACAGGGTGATGGCTATCCTATTTCAGCAACGTTTTATTTATACGATACAGGTTTTATCTGTCCAGTTACAAATGTGTTCAAAATCCTATCTAAATAGATGCTTTGGTTTTGTGTTACAGAGTCAATCCCCAACATGATAGGTGTCCCCTTTAGAGGGGAGAGCCATTCATGTATTTTGGGCATAGAATAAAATGTCTCAGTCCGTGGATTGCTTAGTAACATAAATCTCATTTTGTATCCAGAAATGAATTCCTTATCCAATGCATCGATCAAAATATTCTCTAATTCATCCTTAAACCGATCCATCAGATCATTTTCCAGTAGCTGTTTCTATCTATTAGGACAGCCTCACACATCAATTTATAGGCAATGTGGTCCATTATTATGTGTTATTATTATGTGGTCCATGTTGCCCCCTTTATCAGATGGGTTTTATGACAATCAATGAGTCATACTCTAAACCTCTAAGTCTCAAATTTTTTTTATTAAGATCTATCATGTACCTTGAAAATGTTATACTATCTAAATTTTCTGGGGAACCAGTGCAAATCCTTAATCCATTTAAAAACACTACAATTATTTGTAGGGACAAAAGATAATACCAGTCCAATAATAACAGCTCTATCTCTCTCAGATCCCTAGATGATAAATTAAAAACTTTATTGTGGTCAAGCCCTATCGGCAGACCTCCAACTGATGTCCTTGCTATCTTAGATTATAAGGGGCTGAGCCCAACAAAAACCCAAAACAACGCCGACTACTACTCCCATTCCCCTGACAGTCGAATACTGGATTGATGCAAAGGCCTGCGCCATCTTTATGCATGCTGCACAAACCTGTTAGCAGCCAAGCAGTGCACTACCACTACATTCACATAGGGGATTTGAGGAACCTTGGGACAACCAGTTATCAGACACTTATTCCCTATTTTGTCGAGGTCATATTTATTGTTGGTAGGAAAACCTCTTTAATGGATCTGCATCTTTTTATGGATATGCAAAAGTACACTGGGAGCAAGGTTATTTGCAGTGGCGTAACTAAAGTCTTGTGGGTCCCAGTGCAAACTTTTGTCCGGGGCCCCCTACCTCATCCCTACAGTGAATTCTTGATAGTGATGGTTACGGGTGTTTAGTGTGGTTAGGGTAATCTGTGGGTCTCCTTGGCTTATGGGCCAGATGGAAGCTGCAATCTCAATACTAATGCTAGTGCTTAGGGGTGCCCTAAGGCTCCTGGGCCCCGATGCGACTGCACCCTCTGCACCCCCTCAAGTTACACCCCTAGTTATTTGCCTACAAACATTGTATTGTAGGCACAAGCTGTAAATGTCATTTATAGATAAGAGGGCAGCAATTCCAGAGGAGAACTGGAGCACGTGCAGCTGCCTATAGGCAAATCAGGTCCGCCCCTGGTGCACTTGCAGGCTGATTTGCATATGCATAATAAAAATTATTATCTCTGCATTATTTTACTAGTCTGTGACTGTGAAGGTATGCTTCTACTTCTACTGACGTCCCCTACATGGCACTATTATTGGTTTGGGAGAGATTTTGGACCTGACAGACTCCCTTTAATATGAGATTGGTGGGGGGGGGTCAGACATCCAGCAACCCCACTAATGTATAGAGCTGAAGGTTCTGTGCACTGTGTAGTGGCAGTGCGGGGTTACCGTAGTGTCTCAGACTGGCTGATCTGTGTGGGTGCTGGGTGTCGGACCCCTGCTAATCTTATATTGATGACCTATGACCGTATTGGAAAACCGATTTTTCATTATTAAATACAAATTAGTTATCACTGATAAAACATTAATATATTATATACTATTGGTATTTTTGCTATATGTTCTATAGACACTCCATTTGTCACTGTGCTCTTAGAAAAAAAAAGCGGGGAGTGAAGGATATTCACATGGAGGTCACTAATCTTCAGGAAGCACCGCTACAGACCATGGCTAATGAAGATGGATTTCTGAGAAGGACCAAGGAAAAGTATAGCAGGTCTGACTTATTCACTGAGATACTTCATCATTACCTATCAGTATATACATATTGGAATAGAGGAGGCAGATAAAAGGGCACCTGCGGGGATTGGCCCTAATTTTTACATTCTGTATTACAACTGTACTCCAATGTATAGTAACACTATGCCACACAGGATGACAGGTGTCTGGAAATAAAATCAGCAAACTTACTTATGCAAACTGGAGGAGATTTATTACATTTAGTGAGAGCAGAGGCTTGGACAAAGAAGGTGCATAGGTAACAGGGCATGAAGAAACTCTGCCAAATGAAGACACCACGGCTATAAAGGAGGGAGCACTGTTACAGATTTTGTATTGGGGCTTCAAGGTATGCCTCTGTGTAAAAAGGAAGAAGCATGGAGTTTTAGCGTGCACCTGTAGCTTCCTGGTTGTGCCACATGCTAGCATGGTTTGTAGCAGGTAAGGCACTCGATCTTGCACTGAGTACTGTGGCAACACTGTGGCTGAGTAGGTGCGCTATGGAAGCACTATAGGGAGCCTGCAGGTCCGTGGGAACGAGGTTAGGGGAGTTTTCTTTGTTTTTTTGTAATAAAAAATGTATTAAAATGGCCCTGGTACAGGTAGGACCATGAATGCAGGAATTTCTATGGTCTGGAACTTGTCAGAATCCCAGCCATGAGGTCCATATTGTGACCGGGTTATCTTCTCCTACATGTAGTGTCCCTGCCTGATAATATGTCCATAATAAGGAAATCATGGCTGTGGTTACCATAAAAATTGCATTCATGATCATATTCTTTGTCAACCTATCAAAACAACAGACTTGTTGCCACTAAGACAATTAAAGAAAATCTTTAAAACTGCAATATTTTTAATTACTTATATTACCAAAAACTTTTAATTGTCTACAAATTTAAATATGGTTATGTGCATGGAAATACCCCTTTAAATAAAATCTCATTCACTTTGCTGCAACTGTAAAACGCAGCATTTGTCTTTTGCTGCATTTCCACAACCTGTGGCCCCAGCCCTGGCCTTGCATTGTAAGCCTGACCCTCCTGCATGAGAGGAGCTGGTTGGTTAGAGCGGGGAAGCACATAACTTCACAATAAAGTTAGCAGTCATTGAGTTATTCAAGAGCTTTACATTAAACACAGGGTCATTTAGAATTTTTTTTTTTACTGAAGTGCTTCTTTAGGCTGAGGTTCCACGTTGCAAAAAAGCTGCTTTTTTGTTGCAGATTTTGTTGCGTTTTTTTGAATCAAAGAGAAATATATAGGAAACTCATACTTTTCACTTCTGTTCTATCCTGACTTTGGCTCAAAAAACCACGGAAAAATCTGCAACAAAAAAAAAAAGGTGCGTTTCTACAATGTGGGGCCTCAGCCTTAAAGAGGTTGACTGAGAACTTTAAATTGGTTTACCTGATCTGGTGGATGATGATGATGATGATGATGGACCCCGGGGTTCTGGTCTGGTCACAATCCCCAAGAGTCATGTGATCAGAAGCAGCACTCCAGCCCCTCCTTGCCTGATCTCAGACATAGTTAACCCCTTTCTGACATCCGCCGTAATAGTACGGATGCTGGGTCCTTAAATATGGTGGCCGCTCTGCTGGAGTGGAGACCAGGACCTAATACCCGTGATCAGAGTCCACTTTGATCGTGGGCATTGCAGGCCAGGATCCCCCCCCCCCCAAGTGTAAAAAAAAAAAAAAAAAAAAAAACAAAAACCCCCCCCTTTCTCGTTGCAGGCCGCCTCCCATGCGGCGAGATCGCAGGAGCTGACCTGTTCCCATGGCAGCCTGGAGCCTGCAATAGGGATATTACTATTGCGGCTGGTCTATGACATAACATAACATACAGTGCTGGCCAAAAGTATTGGCACCCCTGCAATTCTGTCAGATAATACTCAATTTCTTCCAGAAAATGATTGCAATCACAAATGCTTTGGTAATAATATCTTCATTTATTTTGCTTGCAATGAAAAAACACAAAAGAGAATGAAAAAAAAAGTCAAATCATTGATCATTTTACACAAAACTCCAAAAATGGGCCGGACAAAAGTATTGGCACCCTCAGCCTAATACTTGGTAGCACAACCTTTAGACAAAATAACTGCGAACAACCGCTTCCGGTAACCATCAATGAGTTTCTTACAATGCTCTGCTGGAATTTTAGACCATTCTTCTTTGGCAAATTTCTCCAGGTCCCTGAGATTTGAAGGGTGCCTTCTCCAAACTGCCATTTTGAGATCTCTCCACAGGTGTTCTATGGGATTCAGGTCTGGACTCATTGCTGGACACTTTAGAAGTCTCCAGTGCTTTCTCTCAAACCATTTTCTAGTGCTTTTGAAGTGTGTTTTGGGTCATTGTCCTGCTGGAAGACCCATGACCTCTGAGGGAGACCCAGCTTTCTCACACTGGGCCCTACATTATGTTGCAAAATTTGTTGGTAGTCTTCAGACTTCATAATGCCATGCACACGGTCAAGCAGTCCAGTGCCAGAGGCAGCAAAGCAACCCCAAAACATCAGGGAACCTCCGCCATGTTTGACTGTAGGGACCGTGTTCTTTTCTTTGAAGGCCTCTTTTTTTTTCCTGTAAACTCTATGTTGATGCCTTTTCCCAAAAAGCTCTACTTTTGTCTCATCTGACCAGAGAACATTCTTCCAAAAAGTTTTTGGCTTTCTCAGGTAAGTTTTGGCAAACTCCAGCCTGGCTTTTTTATGTCTCTGGGTCAGAAGTGGGGTCTTCCTGGGTATCCTACCATAGAGTCCCTTTTCATTCAGACGCCGACGGATAGTACGGGTTGACACTGTTGTACCCTCGGACTGCAGGGCAGTTAGAACTTGTTTGGATGTTAGTCGAGGTTCTTTAGCCACCATCCGCACAATCTTTCGTTGAAATCTCTCGTCAATTTTTCTTTTCCGTCCACATCTAGGGAGGTTAGCCACAGTGCCATGGGCTTTAAACTTCTTGATGACACTGCGCACGGTAGACACAGGAACATTCAGGTCTTTGGAGATGGACTTGTAGCCTTGAGATTGCTCATGCTTCCTCACAATTTTGCTTCTCAAGTCCTCAGACAGTTCTTTGGTCTTCTTTCTTTTCTCCATGCTCAATGTGGTACACACAAGGACACAGGACAGAGGTTGAGTCAACTTTAATCCATTTCAACTGGCTGCAAGTGTGATTTAGTTATTGCCACCACCTGTTATGTGCCACAGGTAAGTAACAGGTGCTGTTAATTACACAAATTAGAGAAGCATCACCTGATTTTTCAAAGGGTGCCAATACTTTTGTCCTCCCCCTTTTTATGTTTGGTGTGGAATTATATCCAATTTGGCTTTTAGACAATTCTTTTTGAGGTTTTCCATTGAAGACAAATTAAATGAAGATATTATTACCAAAGCATTTGTGATTGCAATCATTTTCTGGAAGAAATTGAGTATAATCTGACAGAATTGCAGGGGTGCCAATACTTTTGGCCAGCACTGTAATTAAAGTCCCATAGACTGCATTACAGTTGTATTGCAGTCTATGGGACAATTGCAGGTTCAAGCCCCCAAGGGGAAGGGGGGGGGGGGGGGCTAATAAAATAATAATAATAATAAAAAAATATATAAAAAAAAAAACAAAAAACTAAAAGTTTAAATCACCCCCCTTTCCCTAGAATACATATAAAACTAAAAAATTACTGCAAAACACATACACATCAGGTATCCCTGTGTCCAAAAACACCCACTCTACAAACTTATAAAAATATTTCTTTCCATAAGATGAACACCGTATCGGGAAAAGAAATCAAAAGCACCAAACCGCCGTTGTATCGTGGTTTCACCTCTGATAAAAATTTGAATAAAAAGTGATCAAAGCAATAGACATTCCCCAAAATGGTATAACTAAAAAGTACACCTGGCCCCGCAAAAAAAAAAAAAAAAAAAAAAAAAAAAGACGCCCTATGCACAGAAATATAAAAATGTTTCGGGCGTCAGAATATGGCGACTTTAAGAAAAAATTTTTTTTTGCAAAGTTTTAGATTTTTGTTAAGGGGTTAAAATGTAAATAAAACTATATAAACTTGCTATTCCTTGAATTGTACCGAAACATAGAATACAGGTGACATTTTGGCTGCAGAGTGAACGACGTAAAAACTAAGCCCCTAAGAAAGTCGCACAAATGCACTTTTTCTCCAATTCTACCCTATTCTGAATTTTTTTTTCCAGCTTCCCAGTACATTGTACAGAATAATAAATGGCACCATTATGAAGAACAAATTTGTCCCGCAAACATTAAGCCCTCGTATGGCTCTGAGAACGGAAAAATAAAAAAGTTATGGGGTTTGGAAGGCGGGCAGGCACAAACGAAAATCAAAAAATGTCAGGGGTTAGTTAATTGTGGGAGCGGGCTTTACTATAGTTAGCTAGCCCCCATGGCACAGGTAATTATTTACCTGTGAGAATGGGAAAAGAGGGAGGGGGCAGAGTAACCCGGGGGTTGTGACGAGCCTGGAACCCCTAGGTCCATTATCAAAATCTAAACTTCCAGGACAACTCCTTTAAATGTTTTTCACATGGATCCTGATGCAAAATATGTATCAAAATCCATGCAGAAAATCCACCATATAAACATACCCTTAGAGGGCACTGTGGGAGTTTACTACAGCGTGAATCTCTGCAAAACAGAGCAAAAACAAGCAAATATAGTTGAGCAGAATTCATCCTGGACTTACTGTACACATGCAGGAGCAGTACCTGGCCGGTACCGGCAGCACAGTACACAATAGGAATGTCAGAACTTATAACATATAATATTATTCATATTTTTTCCCATATTTTACATGAGTAAATTGTGAGCACTGTACATCGGACATGTCCATGTCTGGCTCTAAGGAATAAGCTTGCACTTGGAGCTCACAGGTATAATACATGGTCTCAGGTGAATGAATGACCCAGGAGCGGATCTCTGGAATGCCGGTTGACTGAATTCCTCAGTAATTCCAGGAAGCTCTCATGGTGTCAGTGCTGTGACGTCACGTCACCTCTCCACATTCCAGAACTGACAGCTCCCTCACTTACTCACATACTGACCCGCACAGCCGCCCTTCCCTTGCCCTTTCGCTCCTGATTGGCTGCAGGTGTAATCCGCTTTGCTCCCATTGGTTAAACCTTCTAATCCTTGGGCCAGGTAATTGACACTCTTATCCCATTGGCTCTATTCGCCTGCCCGGTCATATTGATTGGCTAGAACAGCCCCTCTTGTGTAACGCGATTGGTCGAGTCGATCACCAAAGTCTTTCCTATTGGCTAAGCCTTCCACCACAGTTATTCCGCCATATTCCGAGAGTCCGATGTTCTCCGGACCGGGTGTTTTTCGCCGGTGCCCGGTAGAGTTATTTCGGTGTGGTTGTGGTGGGAGAAGAGAGGATTTCGGAGACGCTGGCAACTTGTTGGAATTTGTCGTCTGAGCTTGTGGCTTGACTTAGCAGGTGTATAGGTGTCGCGCATCCTGCCTCTTACCTATAGGGGGCGTTAGAATCGATGTAAGAAGTTTAGTTAGTATCGGTATACATGACCCTGACCTCTCCGGGCTCGGAGCACCTCAGAGCTCACCTCACGATCGTCTCAGCTGCTTCAGTCATGTTCGGTGCTGAGTCCCGCCTTCCTCCCGGTGTGTGGGCTCCGGCAGCCGGGGGCAGGTGAGCAGGAGTCCCCGGGGTGAAGCTGCAGCTGACTTCAGGTAACTTTATATGGCCATTTCTTATTTATAGTGCTGGCAGCTAGTGCAGTCCTGTATAGGAGTCCTTCATCTTCTGTATATACCTTGTGCTTACTCTATACAGTGCTTTATTAATGAGCATATTCACACAAGTCAGTCTTTCAGCCGTTTTCTAATGTCAGATTTCTTCCCTGCTCGGTTGTGTCTACAAAAGCTTCTGTATGTGGCAGCCAGCCGACCCTATTAGAGACTGTTCACACTCTGTCTCTTCATGTTGAATTTTGATGCGTTTCCTATGGCAGAATCCATACAAAAAACTATCGCTGATGCTGTAGTTTATGCCACCGATTTTTCTTCTCTACAATAAAAAAAAGTTTTTTTGTTTTTTTTTGTTTTTTTTTTTTGCCGCTTATCCATAGCAGAAACCAGGATTACTGCTGCTGTCCCTATGGCCATAGTACACATTGTGGGAAGTCGGGGTGTGCATCACTGAGGAATAGCGCTGGGGGCACCAAGGAGTCTGATGAGAGTCATCGGACTCCTCTCTAGCTAAATATAAAGCTTTTCTTTTATTATTTATCATGAGGCAGTGGATGGAGTTATAACAGGGAAATTTGGGATGCCGAATCCCCGGTCCATAAGGACTTGTAGGTGTTTTAGGGTCCTAAATGGCCCTGACAGGTTCCCTTTAAGCTAAAGCCACATATTGTAGAAACGCTTCTAAGTACTGCTATTGAAAAATTGCAGGGGGGGGGGGGGAAGCAATTGTAATGTGTGTTTATTTTTCATCACATAATGCGGTGTTTTTTTTAATATTGCACCCTAAAATATAAAAGCTTATGTGGAGGGGGAGGGGGATTAGTGTTTCTACAAGTAAAACTATGTTGTGTCTTTTAAAACCACACACAATCTTATTCACTTTGAGGCTAGGTTCATATCTCCGCTACAAAAATCGTCAGAGAGAAAAGTCCTGCACGGAGGACTTTATCTCTCCGCTGGTTTCAGTATAAAATGATGGCAACCCGATTGACCCCCATTATAGTCCATGGGGCCTGCAGGTAACCGCTGTCTTAGAGGACAGGGAGCCCAGCGCAAGTGTGAACCTAGCCTGAGACCGTAAACCCCAGCAGTTTCAGACAGTGTAATATTATTATGAGTAATAAGATTAGATCGATGTCATGCACAAATGTATCCGCTTTGTCTCTTTCTATATCATTGTCATGTCTTAGATCCATACCATACAATAATGCAGTTTATTCATAAGTGTTTGTATAAGTTACTCTAACGCCATTTATATCCTTCACAGGGTTAGAGCAACGGGCTATAATAATGGTAGTGTGACGTCAGGTTCACACCTGCGTTTGGGTTTCCAAACAGAGCCCCCAGAACGGAAACCTAAACTGCTTTAAAAAACGGTTACTTCTGGACACCATAGACTATAATGGGGTCTGCCGGGTTTCCACCCGAAAAGGGCGAAAAATGCGGAGAGAAAAGCGCTGCTTGCAGTGTTTTCCTCTCTGTATTTTTCAAGCGGAATGGGGAACCAAGTCCCCCAACAGAGTTCAGGCGCAGGTCTGAACCTAGCCTTAACCCAGCCTTACTGAACATGTTCATGATTGGTCTTTGGCATTATCTAAAGCCACTTTTTTGTTTAAAAGCTGCAAAAATTGTCACAATGTCATTTCGGTCAGAGGGTGTTGTAGAAGTGGAGTAACATCTTAGGAAAGGAGTGTTAGACTTGCACCAAATCTATCAAACATCATATAACGTTTGATAAATTGGGTGCAAAATATAGCAACACAGACTCCAGCAAAACGTAAAATATTCTCCCTATGATAAATCTCCCTCATTGTTCCTATTGAGTTGGAATCCTACAGATTAGTTATAGTAAACTGTCTTCCCATGTAATCTCTTCTGAATGCACCATATACAGGTATGCTGGGATCAGCCGAGGGTGTATATTGCATTAGGGAGCGAGTGTATTCCCTGATGAATGTGTGCTCAGCTGTTGACATAACTGTGATAGAGACGCACGCACAGCCATCTCCACTCAGTTTCGCTCTAAGGGGTTATTGCTGGTCACCTTGTCTTGGCGAAAAATATCAGAGGACCCTCAATCTGCCGTTAAGTTTGGTGTCCCAGAGATGGAACTGCATCCAAGCAGACTCTTATGAAACAACCAAAGAATAAGTGTGAAGTCGAAAGACACCCTCTTAACGTCACATACAAAAAAATCCAGGTGACTTAAATTAGTTCTTTCTGTATCTCAAGCTGCCAAAAAGAAGCAGGTCCTGTTTTTTGACAGAGCGATGGAATTCATTTATGCACACCCTTCTATTAACATGTTCAGCAATTATGGCCAGGGCTACACGGCAGCTTAAAATTGCGTGCGAGTAAAGAAGCAGTCACTTAAAATTCATTTACAGGCATTGATTATTTCAGAGGTGGAGAAGCTGCTTATAACTAGCAAATACTGCAGAAACATGTAAGCAGTATCATAAAGGATTTGGAGTAATCTGTGGGGCGGCCTGGGTGGGTGTAAAAGAAAAAAGGCATACTCGCCTGTCCCCTGCGCTTTGTTTGCTGCTGGTCTTAATATTGAAAGCAGTGGTGGCAGATGTGCCAAACTTATTAAGACTCTCTAGACTTTTAATCTTGGTGCGCCATGAAAAGATCTGCCAGAAATTAAATTTTACACTGGGTTCACATCTGCAACAGTGTCCGTCTGATGCAGATCTGTTAGGCCCGGTTCACATCTGTGTTCGGGGAGTCCGCTTGGGGACCCCCCGAACGGAAACCTATACGCATCAAAAAGCGGTTTACCTGGGAAACCCGCGGACCCCATAGACTATAATGGGGTCCGTGTGGTGTCCGCACAAAACATGCGGAGAGAAAAATGCTGCGTGCACTACTTTCCTCTCCACTTGCTTCGTGTGGAAACCACACAGACCCCGTTATAGTCTATGGGGTCCGCGGGTTTCCCAAGTAGACCGCTTTTTTATGCGTATAGGGTTTCCATTCGGGGAGTCCCCAAGTTGACTCCCCGAATGGAAACCCGAACGCAGATGTGAACTGGGCCTTAGAAATCGCCGGACGGAAAAAGCCCTGCACTGTTTTGTCTGGCAGTTTTAGTTACAACTAACATCTGACAGTCACTGGGGTCGCTGGGGCGCCATTAATGTCTGCTATTTTTGCATTTTTTTTTTTTCCAATCTTCTGATTCTCCAATGGACCAGAAGAACGGAAACCCTGCACAGATGTGAACCTAGCCTTAGGCCTGAAACTGGTTTCTAACTAACACAGTTTTCTGACTGGAATAGTCGGTCATCTGGTTCAAGATTTCCTTGGCCCACTTTGATCCCTGCCACGCTCTACCCACTTCTCACAAAAGTGGCTTGGAAGTTGGATAAATAGCAGTGTAACCTTGCGGCAAAAAAAATTGCTACTTATACACCACTGGTATACTTGGTTTAATTTGCCTCCCTGTGTGCATCACAGGAGCAGAGAAGTCAGTTCTACAAAGGGGGGGCACATAACTTTCCAACAAAGAATAATAAATAAAAAAATAAAAAAAGCCTCTTATGAGTGAGACGGGTGCAATAACTCTGCTGTTTGAGAACAACCCATGCGGGAACTTTGGCTATTTTGCATCTGCATTTGTAAGCCAATATTTGAAGTGGTTTCAAACCAGATGTACAAACCTTTTTATCATTGTTTGTCTCTAGTTTTCACTTTAGGCTTTGGCATACAAATACTGATGCTAACTACCCAAATAAATGCTATTTTGCAGAAGAGCCATAAGGCTGTGGTCACAAGGTGGGGGTAATCGCAGTGCAAGCTTGCCAGCAGCTAATATTCTGCATTATACAGTAGCAGTATAGTGAGTAAGAGTTCTATAATTTCATCCATATGAAAAGACCCGTGCTGCAAGTATTAAGCCCGCAGCCTGTCAGCTATTTCTGTGGGTTTTACCCGCAGCTTACAACTTATACAATGCAGAGACTCCTGAAGATTTGCTGCAGCAAAAATCACCCCATTTTTGGGTGGCTTTTACAACATGTTGCTGACTTCCTTGATGGCAATTCAGCAGTGTGTCCATCCTGTGTGTCCCCAGCCTGTGGATGTATTTCCATCCTTTTGTATACACCCTCATATATACTTACTAAAATGCACTCCTAAAAGATTACTTCCTTAGCTCATAGAGGATACTTTTTCGTGGTAGAATCCCTTTATCTGTATCTATACGTGCCTGATTCCAAGAACGAGGGTGCTTTTTTTTCCCTGCTGCACATTCAGCCCGACTGGTGGTGGATGGCGCACTCATTCACTTCACAGGGAGTGCTGGAGACAGCTGAAGTACAGCACTCTACTATCTTTGGCACTGATATTGAAGTGAATGGGTGCGCTATCCACCACCAGTGACTCCTACATTCAAACCTGACTGTGCAGCGGGGGGGACGGGGGAGAACTCCTGTTCTCAGCATTGGTGAGGGTCTCAGCAGTCAGACCCCCATCAATCAGGTCTTAATCCTTTTATCCTATATTATATTTTTTTTTTTTGTGGTATTTCTATCTTGGCATAGATGGCTGTGTGTGTGTGTGTGTATATGTGTGTCTGTGTATATATATATATATATATATATATATATATATATATATATATAATATCTCAAGACTATCAAGGGATTCTAGAGAGAAATGTGCTGCCCAGTGTCAGAAAGCTTGGTCACAGTGGCAGGTCATGGGTCTGGCAACAGGATAATGACCCAAAACACACAGCTAAAAACACCCAAGAATGGCTAAGAGGAAAACATTGGACTATTCTGAAGTGGCCTTCTATGAGCCCTGACCTAAATCCTATTGAGCATCTTTGGAAGGAGCTGAAACATGCCTTCTGGAAAAGGCACCCTTCAAACCCGAGACAACTGGAGCAGTTTGCTCATGAGGAGTGGCCAAAATACCTGTTGAGAGGTGCAGAAGTCTCATTGACAGTTACAGGAATCGTTTGATTGCAGTGATTGCCTCAAAAGGTTGTGCAACAAAATATTAAGTTAAGGGAACCATCATTTCTGTCCAGGCCTGTTTCATGAGTTTTCTTTTTTAAAAAATTCTGTTGAAGCATGGCTGAAAAGCAATGTCTGACTTTCATTTGTTCATTTTCATAGAATTTTTCTATATTATTACTTTTGTCAGATTCAAGTTATTTCTGTGACCATTGTGTGTTTTTCATTCATTAAACGAGGGGTATCAACAATTTTGTCCACGTGTGTGTGTGTATATATATGTATGTGTTATATATATATATATATATATATATATATATATATATATATACATACACCATAAATACCTGATGGATGCGGTTCCCACCTTTGGAATGCACGTCGTTCTCTAAAATGTGGTTCTATTCGTGGCTGCAGGTGAATGGGGACAATCGTGCATGTGCAGCCCCCTTGCATGAACATATTTGCAGGTCCCAGAGGTGGAATCAACATAAATGCCAAGTTGGGAATACCCCTAAAGAAAACTTAATACATTATAAAAAAAAAAAAAAAAAAAAAAAAGAGAGAATACTACATAACTGATCCCTTGCAGATTCTGGTCAGACGTTGCTTGGCCCCCTGACTGGCGGCTTCTTCCTGGTTCCACTAAACATTCAGGAAATGCCAGCTCAGTCAGTCGCCAGCAGTTGATGTCAGGGGGAGCTGAGCTGCAGTAACTGCTCCTGGCCACTATGCTGGGCACAGAGCCATCTGCATCCAGCTCCATGTACTGTATAGTGAAGAGACCGGACGCACCCTTAAACAGCTTATCTCTGCGGGAGTCAGCTGCCTGGGCCCCCTCTGATCAGAGGATAGGCTATAAATAAAAATAAATAATTTGACAACTCCATTTAAGAAGACCTTTCCTTATCCACACCAGATTTCCTCTTATTTTCAGTTCCAAAATATAATCTGGTGAAGACTTTAAGTGCAGTTTTGTGTGGTCATCTCAGAGGTTTTACTGTAGGTATATGTGTATACATTTTGGATACTTCTTTCCCAGCAGTTTCTGTTGATGTAGAGCACAAGCAGCCCTTTGTTACTACAACTTACTGTAATTACATTGCTACAATTAGCTTTATTTACAAGGAAATGCTCCTGTAGCCCAAGGTTTTCCCTCTCTGTTTTGTAATGACTCTTGTCGTTATGTTTGTTTTTACAGTTTATAACCTTGACTTGAATAGTTTATCTGGATGTGTGCATGGTTATAAGCTCCGGCTGTGCCCCCTTGTAATGAAATCTATTCCTTGTTAAGATGCTAAGGATAAGTGTACTGTAAAAGCAGAATATACACAGAGCTAACAATGACTGCTTCCTTGATCGTCTTGTTTCATATTGTTATTTAAAGGGTTTATTTAAAGTGATTTTTGCTGTTCCAAATGGAGATTTTATACCAATGATTTATTCGAAATATAGGCCATCGGTATCTGATTTGTGGGGGTCTGACACCCGGATCCTGCACAGATCAGCTGTTCTCCAGAAGCCACCAGGAAGCTGGAAGTTACTGCAGTGGACTGGGAGCATGTACAGTTCAAGTAACAGGAGCAGAGCTGCAGCCCCATCTACCGTATAGCGGTGGTGTCACAAAATTATAAGGCTCAGATCCTCTTTTTTTTTTTTTTTTTTTATCGGTTTAGCAGATCCGGTTAACGGGTGGAAATAAGGAATGAAAAATTGATTGCATGGAAATTGGTAAAAACATATCTCTGTGTAGATGGGTGGTCATGTTTTTGCATCTGCCTTGTGTATCCGTTAAACATCTGCTAAGTAAATGTTAAAGAAACATGATCTGAATCTGAATGGAGCCTTACTTAAATGGCAGCAGACTGCGAGTACTCCCCATCCACTGCAGCAGTTTCCGGCGCCCGGAAATATTGGACCCACACAGATCAGATACAGATGACTTATCCTGTCCACAGGATAGGTCAGCAGTAGGAAATATCCATTTGGGGTATTTAAAATGGCTATATATTGTCCTGGATGAATCATTTTTCCCTCCTCGTAGTGCTTCAGCTCTTCAGTGGGGAGATAATCTAGTACAAAGATGGCCATGGCAAGTAATCTGTTATAAAAAATGAAATGATTGATTCCTCAAAGCTGCCGGGGGCCCCACGTGGCGTAAACGCTGTGGGGGAAAAAAAAAACAGCATTTTAGTGTCACAGCAAAGTGGATGGGATTATAGCGAATACCATCCCCACTTTGCGGTAAAATATTTGCAGCATGTCAATTATGCCTACGGAAATGCCGGCGGTTTCCCTATAGGTTTAATGGAAGTAGAAAGTCTTCAGAATTTTCTGTGCAAAGTGCTGCAAGAAGAACCACGATGTGTTGCCACCGCAGTTTTTCCCGCAGCGCTTTTGTGCTGTGGGACGCTACATGGGGCCTTAACTAACCAAGCAAGTTAAAGGTTTCATCAGATTTCTGTGTTTGTTTTTGGTTGTTGCAGAAAACAATGAAATTTACATTTCAGGTCCTTTCTTTTCCTTATTTTCTGTTTGGTAAGTAAGAAGGAAGAAATATGTGCAAACAAAGAAACTTTATGTAAAACTATTGGGATATGTTTACATACAGGAATTTTGTACTGATTTTGAGGTGGATTCCATTCTGAATACAATGGGAGGTAGAGTTGAAGCAGGACGTGGGGGGGGGGGGGGGAAGAGCAGGACGCTTAATCTTGCCATGGATTCTGTAGTGTGAGACTCTTAGCTGGTTATCATCATTCATTATGGACATCAGACAGGGACACTACATGTATGAGCCACAATAAGGAAGTCATGGTTGGCTTTCAGATGATAGAAAGCTCCTGCAGTCATGGTCGTATCCATTGGCAAATGATCAAGATAACAGATGGCACCACTAAGATGGTTAGAGGAAGACTTTAACACACATAAGTTTGTGGGGATAGTGCTGGAAAAAACATTATATGGCAGCACCGTATGGACACTATTGGAATATAGAGATGTGTGTGTGTGTGTGTGTGTATAGAGATATATAATAATATAATTTTTTTTTTTTTTTTTTTTCTAAATAAACAGACCTGCCTGGTGAGGCTCATACAATGATCTCTAAATGTAGAGTGCCCCGGAGGCGAGTATACGGTTAAATGCTTCATTTTTCAGTATGTGTTAGAGATGTGTAATGCAAGGTGGCAAACCTTATTGTCAGTGTGTGCCTAAATCTGGAATCATTATTCTGGGAATTTCTCTAGGGCGCCAATAAGGCTGGGACTACATTGCAACAGTTTTGTAAGTTGTCAGTCACAAGAATTCCAACATGACTTTACACTGATCTATCATGATATTTATACAGATCATTCTCCTCCATGTCAGTGCAGGAATGAAGCTGGGCTAGTACATGACTGCTAGTAAAGGCAGCAGTGTCCTCGACACAGGCGTAGCCATAGGGGGTGCAGATGAAGCAATCTCTACCGGGCCCTGAAACTTCTGGGGGCCCAAAAGCCTCTCTATACCATACGAGCACATCAGTATTACAGATAGCACATGTAAGTGGGGGCCCCATTACATAATTTGCATTAGGGCTCCGGAATTTCAAGTTACGCCTATATAATATATGGCCTTAAGGTAACCTCTGAGTTAGGTGTGAGCAGTTGATGGCTGGGCGCCGTTGCTGCACCTTTGCTTCCATTGACATCGGTGGGATACCACTGAAGCCCCAGGCAGCCAGTGACTGTGTGCCAAACCCTCATATCAGTCCTTGCTGGAAAACAACCAGTGTGATTGTAGTCTGGTAGATGGCACAGGATGTGAGCAGTTAGTGTGGCACAGCTGTGCCTCCTCGCCACTGTACTGACACTGCCATGTACAGTGAACTGCATCTCCCTCTGAAATTTAAAGGGGTTTTTCCAAGAAACACATTTTATGGCGCATCCACAGAATCTGCTCCTACCCCAACCTACCCTAGCCTCTATGCCCTGCTACTTACCTTTCCACGACTTTCTGGGAAGACTTTAAGCTATGGCTCGGTTATACTGATGCGCCATGACTCCCATAGAAGTGAATGTGTGTTGCAGAAAACATGTAGCTCACTATTCTATGCTGGTTTTTGTAGCGCCCATTCGCTTCTATGGGTGTTATGTAAACAATGTAGCGTGTAGCACAGAGCTAACACTGTTTCTGTGCAGTTCGGCCATAGCTGGAAGTCTTCTCAGCTGGGTAAGTAGGGGGACACAGAGGCTGGACCCGCATCTGAGACCATTACGACACATTCTGTGGCTATGCCATAAATGTCTTTTGTGGAGAAAACCCTTGTGGGAGAGTCGGTGTCGGTCTGGACCTTGACACTTGACCACCCTATATTACACTGAATCTGCTGCTGTTTAGCACTATGTGCAGCTATATGTCAGTACTAGTGTCTGAGTGCAGGAGCTGTGATATGATTGTATACTGGTTATGTATGTAAACATCCCTTCTGGTTTCTATATACAGTATCAATGTAATGAGCGTGAAGGTACGCAGACCTACCTTTAGATTGCATGTCTTCTGCAATGGGCAGGTTCTGCAGAAGATAAATATAGCTTGAGAAAACCCTTCCATCTTGATAAATGTCACTTAACCCTGTCATCGTCATAAAACATATTGGAATGCAAATAGTGATTCATTGTTTGTTCCCTGTGCAGGAGCCCAGTCTGGTTGGATCACTACTACTGCGACTGTTTATCACAAGTGTTCAATCTGCACCTCCTGTGTGACAACCTTAGAAAGCTGGAGTTTTTTAATATAATGCCGAGCAGAATGGGGTCGAAAATGGATTTGTCGAAGGACTTCATTAAAATGAAAGCGCACTACAATGGGTGAGTATTTATTCTTTACTCAACCTTTCAATGGACTTTCTTGCGCTTTAAAGTTGCTTTGACATTCAGTTTAATGCAACCTATTGTTATCTGTGTGAAACTATTGTGTGCGGAGGAAAAGCTGGCAGTAGAGTTACTGTACGGGTTATGGACATCAAGTCTAGAAAAATGTTTCTGCCTTCATCTCTATTTCATGTAATATACTTCATCCTGAGAACTTCCAGAAGCCATTATATACATACCATAATATCGTTTACAGATATATTAGCTATTTATGTAAAAGGCGCTTTTACTAGTTTACATATGGTATTTACAATACAGTGCAAAAGTTTTAGGCGGGGAGGAGATCCTGCAAAGTAAGAATGCTTTCAAAAATAGAAGTATTATTAGTGTTAGTTTTGTCAATGAAGTGAATGGGAAAAAAAGATAAATCAATATTTGGTGTGACCTTTGCCATCCATCATTATTTATTGGTACTTGCAGACAGTTTTTGAAGGAACTCTGCAGGGAGGTTGTTCATGCCATCTTCTGTGGATGTATACTTGCTCCAATCCTTCTGTCTCTTAATGTAATCCCAGACAGACTGGATGATGTTGAAATCAGGGCTTTTTGGGGGCCATATCATCACTTCCAGGGCTCCTCCTCCAAAGGTAGTTCACATCAAATATTGATGGGATTTACATTTCTTTTTTTTTTTTTTTTTTTTTTTTCCATTCACTTCATTTTGTTAAAGGTGGTCTGTCAGCAACTTCTACACTTTCCAAAGATGTATTGTTTATTCTGTGTTGCAGCAACATCTTCATGAAAATCAGCATTTTATTCTTGAAATTGAAGCAGGAGAAGACATGACCCCTAAAGTTATTTTCAGCTAATTTGCATACAAATAAAATGCTGATTTTCATGAAGATGGAGCTGCAATGCAGACTAAACAATACATCTTTGGAAAGTGTAGGAGCCACCCTACAAAGTATGGTCATTAGTTTGATACTGATTTTCCTGCTCATAGACTCCCTTTAGTTGTCAGAAAAACTATTAACATTTCTATTTCTGAAAGCCTTGTTGTTTTGCAGCATTTCCCCTACTCCAGCATAAAACTTTTGCACACTACTGTTGTTTGGATGACCCTTCTAATGGTAGCGTTAGCTAACATGCCATGTAACTGTAGTATTTCCATCATTGGCCGCCCTGCCATGTATTTGTAGTGTATTCCATCATCTGCCTCCTGCCATGTACAGTGCCTTGCGAAAGTATTCGGCCCCCTTGAACTTTTCAACCTTTTGCCACATTTCAGGCTTCAAACATAAGGATATAAAATTTAAATTTTTTGGTGAAGAATCAACAACAAGTGGGACACAATTGTGAAGTGGAACGAAATTTATTGGATATTTTAAACTTTTGTAAAAAATAAACTGAAAAGTGGGGTGTGCCAAATTATTCGGCCCCCTTAAGTTAATATTTTGTAGCGCCACCTTTTGCTGCGATTACAGCTGCAAGTCGCTTGGGCTATGTCTCTATCAGTTTTGCACATCGAGAGACTGAAATTCTTGCCCATTCTTCCTTGGGAAAACAGCTGGAGCTCAGTGAGGTTGGATGGAGAGCGTTTGTGAACAGCAGTTTTCAGCTCTTTCCACAGATTCTCGATTGGATTCAGGTTTGGACTTTGACTTGGCCATTCTAACACCTGGATACATTTATTTGTGAACCATTCCATTGTAGATTTTGCTTTATGTTTGGAATCATTGTCTTGTTGGAAGATAAATCTCCGTCCCAGTCTCAGGTCTTTTGCAGACTCCAACAGATTTTCTTCCAGAATGGTCCTGTATTTGGCTCCATCCATCTTCCCATCAATTTTAACCATCTTCCCTGTCCCTGCTGAAGAAAAGCAGGCCCAAACCATGATGCTGCCACCACCATGTGTGACAGTGGGGATGGTGTGTTCAGGGTGATGAGCTGTGTTGCTTTTACGCCAAACATATCGTCTTGCATTGTGGCCAAAAAGTTTGATTTTGGTTTCATCTGACCAGAGCACCTTCTTCCACATGTTTGGTGTGTCTCCCAGGTGGCTTGTGGCAAACTTTAAACGAGACTTTTTATGGATATCTTTGAGAAATGGCTTTCTTCTTGCCACTCTTCCATAAAGGCCAGATTTGTGCAGTGTACGACTGATTGTTGTCCTATGGACAGACTCTCCCACCTCAGCTGTAGATCTCTGCAGTTCATCCAGAGTGATCATGGGCCTCTTGGCTGCATCTCTGATCAGTCTTCTCCTTGTTTGAGATGAAAGTTTAGAGGGACGGCCGGGTCTTGGTAGATTTCCAGTGGTCTGATACTTCTTCCATTTCAATATGATCGCTTGCGCAGTGCTCCTTGGGATGTTTAAGGTTTGGGAAGTCTTTTTGTATCCAAATCCAGCTTTAAACTTCTCCACAACAGTATCACGGACCTGCCTGGTGTGTTCCTTGGTCTTCATGATGCTCTCTGCGCTTTAAACAGAACCCTGACACTATCACAGAGCAGGTGCATTTATACGGAAACTTGATTACACACAGGTGGATTATATTTATCATCATCAGTCATTTAGGACAACATTGGATCATTCAGAGATCCTCACTGAACTTCTGGAGTGAGTTTGCTGCACTGAAAGTAAAGGGGCTGAATAATATTGCACGCCCCACTTTTCAGTTTTTTTTTATTTTTTACAAAAGTTTAAAATAACCAATAAACTTCGTTCCACTTCACAATTGTGTCCCACTTGTTGATTCCTCACCAAAAAATTTAAATTTTGATATCTTAATGTTTGAAGCCTGAAATGTGGCAAAAGGTTGAAAAGTTCAAGGGGGCCGAATACTTTCGCAACGCACTGTATCTGTAGTGTAGTCCATCATTGGCCTCCTGCCATGTATCTGTAGTGTAGTCCATTACTGGCCGCCCTGCCATGTATCTGTAGTGTAGTCCATCATTGGCCGCCCTGCCATGTATCTGTAGTGTAGTCCATTACTGGCCGCCCGCCAGACGTAGTGTAGTCCATTACTGGCCGCCCTGCCATGTATCTGTAGTGTAGTCCATCATTGGCCACCCTGCCATGTATCTGTAGTGTAGTCCATTACTGGCCGCCCTGCCATGTATCTGTAGTGTAGTCCATTACTGGCCACCCGCCATGTATCTGTAGTGAGCCATTACGGCCGCCCGCCAGACTGTAGTGTAGCCAACGGCCACCCGCCATGTATCTGTAGGAGCCACAGGCGCGCAGACTGTAGTGGCCAGGGCGCCCCCAGACTGTAGTGAGCCACATGGCCACCCTGCCATGTATCTGTAGTGTAGCCATCATTGGCCACCCTGCCATGTATCTGTAGTGTAGTCCATTACTGGCCGCCCTGCCATGTATCTGTAGTGTAGTCCATTACTGGCCGCCCTGCCATGTACTGAGTGTAGCCACATGGCCGCCCGCCAGACTGTAGGAGCCAACGCCGCCCGCCAGACGAGGAGTCCATCACTGGCCGCCCGCCATGTATCTGTAGTGTAGCCTACTGGCCGCCCTGCCATGTATCTGTAGTGTAGTCCATTACTGGCCTCCTGCCACTCACTCTACAACCAAGCACTAGTAGCTTACAGCCGGCACTTGGCACACCTTTGCAGTCTATTCTCGTGTGACAGGTTTTCTAATCCTCACATTTTGTGATGTGTAGTCATTTATTGATCCCTGTCACGTATAGTATTATTTTTAGCCAATATTGAACAGAACATCTGTTTAGAGATAAAAAATAGAATCCGAGTATCTCTCCTTTAAAGGGATTATACAGTGTTAGAAAAACATGGCTGCTTTTTTTCCAAAAACAGTGCTGCACCTCTCTTGTGTCTAGTATTGCGATTTAACTTCACTAGAATGCAAGCTGCAATACTAGACACAACCCATGGACACTGCCACATGGTTTTCTGATCCTTTAGAACTCCTTCCATTTATAAATTGTTCCCCTTGCTCATTGGTGCCCAAGGTAATGCCTTCTCCCACATTGTATGTATAATGTAGGCCACAGCCAAGCTTTCAATTATTTCCCTAATTCAGCAGTAATGATGTAAGTTCTTTATCAGAAATGTATTCTGTGACCTCTGCTTTTTCCTCTTGTACCCGTTTCCAGATTGTGCAATATCCGCTGCAGGTATCTGGTTTGATAGCATAGCTCAGATATTTATAATTGTTGGCAGAACACACTTGAGCAATATTCTGGACATGCTGCAGTTCACAATGTGCTGCTTCCACCTGAATGCTAAAGAACATGCTTTGTGGCAACTTCCCAAAGCAAGATCTCATCAGTCAATCTTTGTGTGTATAGGTGCAGCTGAACATGTTGCACACAGTCCTGTGTAAACTGTGCACATATATAAATATACATACCAGGGCTGGACAAGTGAGGCCTGACTTTGGATGGTGTAATGTAAATCTTTATGGCTGTCTTATTTGCAGACTACTAGTTGGCTCTTACAGTATGCAGAAAAACTCAGCGAGACAGATTTATAATGTTGTCTGAGATATGGACATTGTAAGCTAGGATAAAGACCATTTTAAGATATGCCCAGTTATTAAAGGAAGTCCGTCGCCATAATCCAGCATATCAACCCACCTCTGCAGGTAGGAAGTGTCTAAAACATGTAAGTGTATGTTCACACTGCTGTCATTGGATCAGAACAATGGACTAAAAACTTGACAGAACCACTGTTGAAGGTTGTGCACTCCACTTACTGTAATGTTAAAAAGAAGATTGAAGTTTTCTTCTGTCCTGTTTATATTATTACGGCGAGTAAAGACAGATGCAAATGGAGGTTGCTCCATCTGCATCAGTGATTCTGTTGTCTTTTACAGTTCAGGCAGTGTGAACTTAGCCTTACTGGTACATGGCATGCACTCCAGTTGCGTTTTGTTTTAATACCAAATTAAAGAGTTATTCCCATTTCAAGGATCCTATCTAATATGCTAGTTTATGTAAAATACTAGAGTTTTCCTAAATACATTGATTTAGCAAAGCTGCTTTGCCTGCTGTGTTAGATTATTCCTCCCATTGTTTATACCGCATTTCCTTGGTGCAGGACCTGTAGCTGATTTTATCTCTCAGTATAGGATGGGTGACATAGCTCACTGCTCCTTGGAAGTGAGGGGGGCTGAATTCTCAGTGCGAGCTTGTATTTCAGCTGTTGTTTCCTGCTCTGCCAGTTATCAAGTCAGCTAATTGCATTTTGCTGATAAGGGGTCAGACAGGGTTTATTTTTCATTGTCTGTTATCTCTCTATGTAAACACGTACCTAACAGTGAGATTATTACAAGGTGACTCTCCATCATGAAGCATGTAAGTGTTTTTTTTTTTTTTTTTTTTTTTTTTCCCCAGTCTCTTTCTTTAGGCTAAGGCCCCATGTAGCGGGCGGCAGCAAAAAAGCACTGCGGGAAAAACCGCGGTTGCAACACATTGTGGTTTTTCCAGCAGCACTTTTCACAGAAAGGAAACCTCTGCGGACTTTCTGCTTCAATTATACCTATAGGGAAACTGCCGGTATATCCATAGGTATAATTGACATGCTGCAATTTCCAAAAGCGCAACGGTTTTGGAAATTGCAGAGTCTCCGCTGCGTGTATTTTTCCTTAATGTGTGGATGGGATTTGCTGGGAGTCACTTTGCTGTGACTGTGAAATGCCACGTTTTTTTTCCACTGCGGCCAAACGTACCGTTTACGACACGTGGGGCCTTCACCTTAGGGTATTTTTACACTGACTTTTTTTTTGCAAGCTGACTTTGAGATGGAATCGCCTCAAAAAATGCCCCCTATTCATTTCAGTGGGAGCTGGTAGCAGTTTTTTTTTTTTTTTTTAAGCAACATACCTATCTTCAGGCAGATTTTGCCTTGAAAAACCCATTGAAATCAATGGGAGGTGGAAAAAATGTGGTTTTTGCAAAAACTGCATCAAAATCCGCTAGTGTTTTTTTTTTTTAAGTGAAGTTAGTATCCAGGTCCATACAGTCCATAAAATGCATCTTGTCAAAAAAGTTTCCTAATTAGTGAAGTATATTTTTTTCAGGCTGCAAAAAGAACTGTTTGAACATACCCATAAAGAAGAATAAAGGTGCACACGCAAATTGATTAAATCTTTAAAAAAAAAAAAAAAAAAAAAGTTTTTTATTGAAACTAAAAATGTACATGTCATGCAATTCCTGAATGCTATCCTATAGGACAACACGCATAGCCAAGACTCTAGAAATATGACTTAGGTTACGGCCCCACGTTGCGGAAATGCAGCTTCTTTTTTTTTTTTTTTTTTTTTTTTTGCAGATTTTGCTGCGGTTTTTGAGCCAAAGCCAGGAGTGGATTTAGCAGCAGGTAGAAGTATAAGAGCTTCATATATATTTCCCATTGCTTTGCCAAAGCCAAGAATGGCTACAAAAGCAATGGGAAATATATAGGAAGTTCTTATACTTCTACCTGCTGCTCAATCCACTCCTGGCTTTGGCTCAAAAACCGCAGCAAAATCTGCAAAAAAAAAAGCTGCGTTTCTGCAACGTGGGCCCTCAGCCTTAAACAGGAATTTCTTAATCTAAAGGTATATAGTGAGTGAGCAGTCAAACAATGCCTATAAAATAACAAGAAGGGAGTATAGATCAGTAAATAATAATCTTTAATCTTTAAAGAGTCTCATATCACAGTAAATCTGTTAAATAGATCCAAATGGATGGCCATAGGATCAATGTATGTATGGTCATCAAGGATATATTAAAAGTGGTGTGCATGAACGCTTACAATGTGAGACGATCACAGCTGACTTAAGCCACTCATATACAGTCATATGAAAAAGTTTGGGCACCCCTATTAATCTTAATCATTTTTAGTTCTAAATATTTGGGTGTTTGCAACAGGCATTTCAATTTGATATATCTAATAACTGATGGACACAGTAATATTTCAGGATTGAAATGAGGTTTATTGTACTAACAGAAAATGTGCAATATGCATTAAACCAAAATTTGACCAGTGCAAAAGTATGGGCACCTCAACAGAAAAGTGACATTAATATTTAGTAGATCCTCCTTTTGCAAAAATAACAGCCTCTAGTCGCTTCCTGTAGCTTTTAATCAGTTCCTGGATCCTGGATGAAGGTATTTTTGACCATTCCTCTTTACAAAACAATTCCAGTTCAGTTAAGTTTGATGGTCGCTGAGCATGGACAGCCCGCTTCAAATTATCCCACAGATGTTCAATGATATTCAGGTCTGGGGACTGGGATGG
The DNA here is from genome assembly GCA_947044405.1 of Leptodactylus fallax. NCBI lineage: Eukaryota > Metazoa > Chordata > Amphibia > Anura > Leptodactylidae > Leptodactylus > Leptodactylus fallax. The sequence goes on from CAMRHE010000270.1 coordinate 2,581,201, forward strand.
CCATTCCAGAACATTGTAATTGTTCCTCTGCATGAATGCCTGAGTAGATTTGGAGCTGTGTTTTGGATCATTGTCTTGCTGAAATATCCATCCCCGGCGTAACTTCAAATTCGTCACTGATTCTTGTACATTATTCTCAAGAATCTGCTGATACTGAGTTGAATCCATGCGACCCTCAACTTTAACAAGATTCCCGGTGCCGGCATTGGCCACACAGCCCCAAAGCATGATGGAACCTCCACCAAATTTTACAGTGGGTAGCAAGTGTTTTTCTTGGAATACTGTGTCTTTTTGATGCCATGCATAACGCCTTTTTGTATGACCAAACAACTCAATCTTTGTTTCATCAGTCCACAGGACCTTCTTCCAAAATTAAGCTGGCTTGTCCAAATGTGCTTTTGCATACCTCAGGCGACTCTGTTTGTGGCGTGCTTTCAGAAACGGCTTCTTTCGCATCACTCTTCCATACAGCTTTTCCTTGTGCAAAGTGTGCTGTATTGTTGACCGATGCACAGTGACACCATCTGCAGCAAGATGATGCTGCAGCTCTTTGGAGGTGGTCTGTGGATTGTCCTTGACTGTTCTCACCATTCTTCTTCTCTGCCTTTCTGATATTTTTCTTGGCCTGCCACTTCTGGGCTTAACAAGAACTGTCCCTGTGGTCTTCCATTTCCTTACTATGTTCCTCACAGTGGAAACTGACAGGTTAAATCTCTGAGACAACTTTTTGTATCCTTCCCCTGAACAACTATGTTGAACAATCTTTGTTTTCAGATCATTTGAGAGTTGTTTTGAGGAGCCCATGATGCCACTCTTCAGAGGAGATTCAAATAGGAGAACAACTTGCAATTGGCCACCTTAAATACCTTTTCTCATGATTGGATACACCTGGCTATGAAGTTCAAAGCTCAGTGAGGTTACAAAACCAATTTTGTGCTTCAGTAAGTCAGTAAAAAGTAGTTAGGAGTATTCAAATCAATAAAATGATAAGGGTACCCAAATTTTTGCACCGGTCAAATTTTGGTTTAATGCCTATTGCACATTTTCTGTTAGTACAATAAACCTCATTTCAATCCTGAAATATTACTGTGTCCATCAGTTATTAGATATATCAAATTGAAATGGCTGTTGCAAACACCCAAATATTTAGAACTAAAAATGATTAAGATTAATAGGGGTGCCCAAACTTTTTCATATGACTGTATATATGAGGTAAATGTCAGCTATCAATTTTGGCAGATATGGCCTACCATTTAATGTGTATGGGGTGCCTTCCAGCCCTCCCAAACATATATTAGAAAAGATAAGGATCAGGCTGTTGGTTATTGCATTGACTGATTCGTTTTAAGCCATCGCTAGGACTACCGTAGGTGTTTTTGCTTAGAATACTGTGTCCCTTTGTTTGGTAGCACTTGTTTTGCATCTGTTTTTTTTTTTTTTTTAACTTCAACCCACTGATCCATTTTTAACCGACGCCAATGTTTTTACGTCCGTTAAAAATGGACCCATTGATTTATTTTCTAGCTTTCAAAACTGACAAATATAGAACTTTTAACTTTAAAAAAAAAAAAAAAAAAAAAAAAACTTAGTATTTGTTTTTTGTTTTTTTGTATTAAAAAAAAATCCTTTACATGTCCCATTTCACACGTGTGTGTGTGTGTATACAGTACAGACCAAAAGTTTGGACACACCTTCTCATTCCAAGAGTTTTCTGTATTTTCATGACTATAAAAATTGTAGATTCACACTGAAGGCATCAAAACTATGAATTAACACATGTGGAATTATATACTTAACAAAAAAGTGTGAAACAACTGAAAATATGTCTTATATTCTAGGATCTTCAAAGTAGCCACCTTTTGCTTTGATTACTGCTTTGCACACTCTTGGCATTCTCTTGATGAGCTTCAAGAGGTAGTCACCTGAAATGGTTTTCACTTCACAGGTGTGCCCTGTCAGGTTTAATAAGTGGGATTTCTTGCCTTATAAATGGGGTTGGCACCATCAGTTGTGTTGTTCAGAAGTCAGGTGGATACACAGCTGATAGTCCTACTGAATGGAGTGTTAGAATTTGTATTATGGCAAGAAAAAAGCAGCTAAGTAAAGAAAAACGAGTGGCCATCATTGAAGTTGTCAGTCCGAAAAATTGGGAAAACTTTGAAAGTGTCCCCAAGTGCAGTGGCCAAAACCATCAAAGAAACTGGCTCACATGAGGACCGCTCCAGGAAAGGAAGACCAAGAGTCACCTTTGCTGCGGAGGATAAGTTCATCCGAGTCACCAGCCTCAGAAATCGCAGGTTATCAGCAGCTCAGATTAGAGACCAGGTCAATGCCACACAGAGTTCTAGCAGCAGACACATCTCTACAACAACTGTTAAGAGGAGACTGTGTGCAGCAGGCCTTCATGGTAAAATAGCTGCTAGGAAACCACTGCTAAGGACAGGCAACAAGCAGAAGAGACTTGTTTGGGCTAAAGAACACAAGGAATGGACATTAGACCTGTGGAAATCTGTGCTTTGGTCTGATGAGTCCAAATTTGAGATCTTTGGTTCCAACCACCGTGTCTTTGTGTGACGCAGAAAAGGTGAAAGAATGGACTCTACATACCTGGTTCCCATCGTGAAGCATGGAGGAGGAGGTGTGATGGTGTGGGGTGTTTTGCTGGTGACACTGTTGGGGATTTATTAAAAATTGAAGGAATACTGAACCAGCATGGTTACCACAGCATCTTGCAGCGGCATGCTATTCCATCCGGTTTGCGTTTAGTTGGACCATCATTTTTTTTTTCAACAGGACAATGACCCCAAACACATCTCCAGACTGTGTAAGGGCTATTTGACCAAGAAGGAGAGTGATGGGGTGCTACGCCAGATGACCTGGCCTCCACAGTCACCAGACCTGAACCCAATTGAGATGGTTTGGGGTGAGCTGGTCCGCAGAGTGAAGGCAAAAGGGCCAACAAGTGCTAAGCATCTCTGGGAACTCCTTCAAGACTGTTGGAAGACCATTTCAGGTGACTACCTCTTGAAGCTCATCAAGAGAATGCCAAGAGTGTGCAAAGCAGTAATCAAAGCAAAAGGTGGCTACTTTGAAAAACCTAGAATATAAGACATATTTTCAGTTGTTTCACACTTTTTTGTTAAGTATATAATTCCACATGTGATAATTCATAGTTTTGATGCCTTCAGTGTGAATCTACAATTTTTCTAGTCATGAAAATACAGAAAACTCTTGGAATGAGAAGGTGTGTCCAAACTTTTGGTCTGTACTGTATAACACAAGGTTCACACTAGTGTTCGGGTTTCCGTCCTTCGGGTCCACTTGGGGGGATCCGAAAAACAGAAACCCTATTCACTTAAAAGTGGAAACTAGACTATAATGGGGTCAGCCGGAGTTCCGCTCGGTTGCCGACAATTTTATACTGAAATTAGTGGAGAGAAAAGTCCTGCAGTCCGCCTATTGCAAGTGGAATGGGGGACGGAATCCCCGAACGGTAGTGTGAATCTAGTTTAAGGCCTGATGGAATCTTACAGCCTCCCAAACTATCATGAACAATTGCTCTTCCCTGACGATTGGCCATTGTAAAAAAAAAAAAAAAAAAAAAAAAAAAATTCCTTTCATGAGTGCCAATCGCTGTGTTATTAATCACTGGCTCCAGACTTACAATGCATACATACCTGTCACATAGCATGTGGGAAGCTTATACATTCCTAGGCAGATTTAGTAGTTTAGTTGGAATAACGGAAATGCTAGAGGACAGGTGGAGCTTGTCTTACCAGAATGTAGTCTACCGTCATATAATACTCTCTCAGACAAGCCCAAAACTTCCTCAATTCGGCCATTCCAGGCTTTGAACTGACTTTCAACAATAACATTTTCTGACACATCGCTTTAAATGCCATAATGGTGTAAAGCTGACCGTGCACATCACATAAATGTCAGCAGGCAGGACTTTCAGCATCAGGGTCATCTGTGATGCTAGGAGTCCCTGCTTTGAAGCAGCTCTATTGTCCCCAGAAAACGTTACAGCACTGGACAGTCGGGAAACGGGGTCAACTTGCCATCAAACATGACTGATTCTGGTAGTCCAGGTCCCAGCTCGGGGATTGGCATGGGAAATACATCCAACTTCTGGTCCTTATCTCTCCAGTCTTAGGGAGTGTTCACACATAGGAATTTGGGGGCAGATTCAACCCTGATTCTGCCTCCCATTGTTTTCAAGACAGAGGAAAAAAAAAGCGTCCTGCACGATCTTGCCTCGGAGTCCATGGCTAGAGACTCCCTGATGGTTAGGCCTAGTCAGTGGTGGAAAGCTGTGACAGAATGGGGAGCTGACAGGCAGAAAGTGAAGAGGAATCAGAGGCGGAGGTTTGGTTTGAATTCTTCTTCATTTTCCACCATGGGAATGGCCCCTTAGGGTACATCCTAGAGCTGTGGAGTTGGAGAAAAAAGGTACCAAGTCTGACTCCAGCTTAAAGTATAACTAAACTTTCGGACAGCTTATGATACTTTCTTAACAAATTTTGTTTCCTTTCTGCGAAATCCTGCATTTTTCACTCTTTCCTTGTCTTCTGTATTGAGAGCTGTTCCTGCCTCTCACTGAATGTTACTGTATATAGAGTACGGGGCTGTGTAACATGTAGAGAGATTGAGGGTAGGGGAGGGTCACTGAAAACTGTTATATCTCAACATTATAAAACATACAAACTTGCTTTTTGTGTCCTATGAAAGTGGAGATTCTTCCATATGACATTAAGGCTATAGTAGTATTGTATAAATTATTTCCAGATATATAACTGGTTGACAACAGAGCCAGGATTAGGATAGTTATATGCCGCTGTATAATAATATATGATATCAAAATCCCAATCTCGACTGTGGTTTTCAACCAGTGATATATCTGGAAATAATTCAGATAGCTCTGTAACCTCTCCTTTCATATGGCACAAAAAGCAAGTTTGTACGTTTTTATAATGTCCGAGATATAAGTGTTGGAAGTGACCCGACCCCCTCATTTTCTCTACTCGTACTCCATACACAGTAACATTCAGAGAGAGGCAGGAACAGCTCTGAATACAGAAGTAAGGGGAAGAGTGAAAAAAATGCAGGATTTCACAGAAAGGAGACAAAATTTGTTAAAGTATATTACAAAATTTATTAATAACACAAATACTGCCAGAAAATCAAAAGTTGTCCGAAAGTTTAGCTACGCTTTAAACATAAAATGATTAATAATTTTTAAGCATATTATTGATATTATTAATTAGATGAATAGTTTGGCCTGCTGTCTCCACAGCCCTGGTGCATGCTCACGTCGTGGTACCTGAATGTGGCCAAACACCCCTGCCTGAGACCACCTATGAACACAGTAAAATTGTGCAATCCTAGGCACTATGCGTACAAGGTTTCGGCCGCTTGCGGCTGCTGCTTGCTAGGCCTGCTCCACGTATACTATGAAAATATAAACCTCTACTCCACTTTGTGTCGGCCATGCGCGGCACCTGCATGTTTTGTCTGTCTCCGGTCAAGTCATTATAACCTATTAAAAAAGAGTAAACTAATGTACGCATGTGCTACTAAATATTTAGTCTACCCCTGGAGGTAAGAATAGGTCAGGAGTTGTATTTGTTTAGTTTGTTACAGTAATTGTATGTTTAACAGCCATTGTTTTATTCAGTGGAAGCGGAGAAATAAAATGAGTGGATAGAGAAAAAAAAGAAAAGGAGCCGTGTGGAAAAAAAATCCTCCAAGTAGCGCCTGCTACACATGGAGACGGGCCACAAGATCATTATCTCCAATGCACTACACGGACCAAAAATGCAGTGTCTGATTGAGGCTTAATAGAAAGTTTTATACTTCCATCTTTTGTATTCACTCCTGTGTTTCTGTGATTTATTTAGGATTATGTGACTATTCAGCCTGCTCTTTGCCTGGTGATTTTACATACTACTTGTAGTTGTATGGTGACTTTGTGATGGGTTTATGTTGCATCTAGCTAGACACAAATGAGCCGTGCCCCTGAGTATAGTAGTTTATAGGGTTTGTTAATTCACAGTGTTTGATTTATATGGATGTAAAGTTCAAGGGTCGTCTCGCTCACTGACTACTGACTCGTGATGTCACACACGTCATGCTGGATCACTTTATTTACGTACTTATCTTGCCGGTGACAGGAGCTCTTAAGTCACTCGCATCTGTGCTGTTCCTGTCATTATGTGTCATCACATACGTGTTCTGTTAATAGGCTTGTGTTACACGAGTATAATTGAGGCCTAACCTGTCAGGGCTGTAATTTATCTTGTACTGTTTAAGCAATGCAGTTGGGACTGACTGATTCATTACTTAACACACTAGTGGTGTAAAGGAGAACTCCACCTAAATACACGTTTTTATCTGCTTTCTTATTAGATTATCCTTAATTCACATGAGGCGACGTGTCATTTTAATCCGGTATTAGCCACATGCTTCCTAGTGATGATACTGTAGCATTCCTTTTAACCCGGATCTGTGCGGCATGACAGATTTAGCATGAATTATTGGGCACAGAAATATACAGTATGTAAAATAAAGCTGTCAGTATTAGTCGTCCAGGCTTATGTCCATATATCAGTATACCTAAGCAGGTATTAAAGGTGTGTACTGTCCCCTAATGCATGTTTCATACTGATAACCTAGCCTGTGGTTTCTGGGAACTGACCCCTGGACCCTGCGCAGATTAGATGTTCTGGGCTGTAATTTCCCGAAACCCCCTTTATATAGTGGACTGGCCTGCTGCACGTGCTCCTCATCCAGTGCATGGAGGCTGCTAGAACAGCTGATCTGTGTGGGCTCCAGCTGTTAGACACTCACAGATCAGATACTATGGATAGGTCATCAGTATGAAAAATCCTTTTGGGACCGGAGGAAAAAAAAAACGCTTTTAGCAGTGTTATCTAGTATTACGGCAAAGGGTCAACGGTTTTCCTTAAAACAGCACCGGTCTTGACTGTGGAATGTATATGCCATTGCTGCGCTACACGGTTTACTTTGAATGGGCTAAGGCTACGTATATACAACTGCGCCGGAGTCTCCCTCGCAGTGTCTGACAAAAATTGGCAGAGGAAAAAGTCCTATACGACAGACCCCATTATAGTCAATGGAGTCTGCCAGGTTCCATATGTAATCACTATTTTAATAGTCCACCTCTCCATTGTTCTGCTACTCCGATAGATCAATGGAGAGGCACACAGTATTATAGACCATATTATTCAATACACATAGATATATAATATTATTATTATTATTATTATTATTAATTTATATATATATATATATATTTTAAATTATTTTTTTTTTTTTTGTGTGTATACAAATTTCTTTCAAAAGCATTTTACATACAACCACCTCATGCTATTTTGCTAACAACTCTATGGGTATTCCCGCATAGGACATACACACAGCGGATTACTCTCCTCAGACTTGCCGGTGGCAGACACAATGTATTGTACAATGGCAGAAAAGTAGATCAGATCCGAACAAATCCACACGCATTGCAAAGAAACCCACAGCACTATATGACCTCTCTATCCACATCATGTCAATTTTATGCTGCAGGTTTTCCCTTCTACTTTCACCCTGTGCAACGCAAATTATGTAAGCTACGCCATACCTGCAGTTATTACCAAATGAATCTTGCCACACAACACTCCTTTCTGGTTGTTGTTTGTTTGCCTTGACAGAATTCACACACATACTCTACTATTTTTCCTGCAATGGAAAATTGGCAGCGGCACGTATCCTTTGTGAACATACCCTACATCTGTCTTGTGTTGTATGAAAAATTGCTTGGAAACTTCCAAATTTCTTGTATGTACACGTGACGCCATTACTTCTGTGAAATTTAGGAGTTTTGCTACAATAAGTCCATGGGTCACCCTCATCGTGTAATTATTTGGGATCTGTATTCTGCCCAGAAGCGACTTTATATGGTCAAGGACCCCTTATTTTCTCTAAATTATATCTTTTAGTAGTGTGAATATTTAAGATGTGATCATCTCATTTTTTTTTTTTTTTTTGAAAAAATAAAATACTGGCTACATAATGGCAGCAAGGAATTGCCAATGTTCTGTATTCTATCACAAAACCAGCACAGTGTATATATAGCAAGAAAACATTGGTTTCCCTAAGATTAGGTTCACATCTGCGTCGGAGACTGTGTTGCTGGAAGAAAGACCTGCAAACCCGCGTTTCTGTGGTCTTCCGGTTGTAGTTAAAAAGTATGGACAACCAATGGACCCCATTACAGTCAGTGGGGTCCCTTGGGCTCTGTTTGTGTCTGCTATTTTAGCGGTCCATATGTTTGTTCTTCTTCTGGTCCTCCTCTGGATCAGAAAAATGGACACCCGTTGCAAGTGTGAACCTAGCGTTAGTGCCCTGAAAATCTGTACACAATCACCAATCTGTCCATAGAGCAGCAAATCTCATGTATTAATGTATCCATGGATTATATTACTGTAAATCAGGCAGCTCCAAGATTCTCCGGGGCTGTGGAGTTGAAGTCGAAACTAGTTTTTTTTGGAGTCAGAAAAATGTTACTGACTGATGCAGTTATTGATATTTTATGAGGTACATAATTTACTTTCATAGGAATTTAGTCGCTGGCTTTTTTTTTTTTCCCTCCTTCTCGAATTGGATCTTTGCTGCCTGTGTGTGACCATGGCTGTGGAAAAATAAAGACTTGTGATTCAGGGATCTGGCCTACTGACTCGCCAGCCCTGCTTGTTCCCTAAACTTCAAGTCTATAGTGATCCTATGAATGTAAGTACAGTCACCAGACATACTAGATGTATAAAGTGGCCCCTACACCATATAATGGTGGGTTCGCACCTGCGTTTCAGTCCGTCCGTTGCTAATCTGAGTGAAAATCTCGGTGAACGGGATAGGCATTGGATACAGACAGGTCAGCGACGCATTGGTTAAAAACCCATTCATTTGAATGGGTTTTTTAAAGCAATGCGCGGGTGTCCGATTGCACCCTCTGCGCTGCAAATCCTTTTTTTTTTTTTTTTTTTTGTCGGAAACAAAGTCGGACCTGCAGGACTTCGTGTCCGACGAAAAAAACGGCTTCGCAGCGCAGAGGGTGTAAGCAAACACCCGCGCATTGCTTTAAAAACCCATTCAAATGGGTTTTTAACCAATGCGTCGCTGACCTGTCTGTATCTGATGCCAATCCCGTTCGCTGAGATTTTCACTCGGATTGGCAACGGACGGACTGAAGCGCAGGTGTGAACCCACCCTTACAGGGGATTATCAAGATCTCTTGTCACCATATCACAATGACAAAAAGTTTGCTGTCTCATGGCCCAAATCATCCATAAAAGCCTCTCCACTGTGTGTAACTGGATCACTGAACATAGATCAGTGACAAAGCCAAAGGCACTCCTGCTTGTGATAAGTGCTGTTAGCCAAGGCTCCTGTGACTACTGTCAGCAGATTACTGCAAGCCTGGATTTCTACTACCTCCAAAATTCCCCAAGATTTTCTCCATGCTCCAGTTTTCCTTAGTGATGAACAGCAATCGGTTATGTCAGTTGAGTCCCGGTAATGACTGCACATGGCGTCTGACTACACAGCAGCGTTGTACAACATGCTTCTACTTGGGTGGATTTCCTAAAGGTCAGGGCTTTTAAAGAAGAAACAGGCTTTTGCGCTAGGTTCACACCTGCGTTTGGGTGGTCCGCAAGCGGACCTCCCGAACAGAAACCTAATCCACTTAAAGTGGAAACCCGGACGCCATAGACTTTGCATGCACCTCTTTTCTCTCCGCATTTTTTTTTTTAAACTGGTTCGGGGACGGAAACCCCATCGGAGGCTGAGCGCAGGTGTGAACCCAGCCTTAGGCTAGTTGCAGACGACCATGTGTATTTTGCGGTCAGCAAACTAGTAATCAGTGTTCAGTTTTTGCGGACAGTGTGTGTTCAGCATCAGTGAAGTAGGTTTGCAAAAACGGACAGTGTGCCATCAGTGTATGATCCTAGTTTGCGGATCCACTAAAAAAACACATGTGACATCTAATGATATCGCTAGCTTGTCCGTGAACTTACAGCACATTGACACGCTGAATACATCCGTGTGCCGTTCTAGGTTTTTAGTCTCCCATAGGCCTCTATGGATGAGTTTGTTCTGCAAAGAACTGAACAGAATAGGACCTGTTCTATATTTCGCTGCGTGGACTCACGGGTCGCACACTGATCAGTGAAAAACATGGTCGTGTGCATGTGCTCATAGAAATAAAAGGGTCAGTGTGCTATCCGTGAAAAACTCGGATAGCACACTGATCTCGCCCACGGTCGTCTGCAAGGGGCCTTAAAGTGACAAACCTTTCCAATCCTGAGCAGCAAGATCTTGAAGATACATTTTACGGCCTCCACCAACTTCAATTCTTTGCATCCTTCACTAGTCACCACGCCACTGATTTTGGTGCATTTGGCATGAGACCTATCAAAGATTACTGTTCAAAACTAAAATTCATTAACAATAAACCCTACAAAAAATAATTTGGATTTTTTTTTTCTGTAGCCTCCACCATTCCTGGGCAGTCAGTGCAGGTATACATTGAAACAAACATTCTAACTAGACTCTCCTATGTCAGATAGCCAGTGTCAGGGAGGGACAGACAAGGGACATGAGCTTCAAGGTAGGCAGTGTATGAGCTCTGAGCCACACCCCCTTGACAGTCTCCACCCACACCACTGGGCACCACCCACTTGATAATCGAAAGTCTAGTTGGCATTTTGGACATCAAAAATAATATAGTTGGAGCTAGAGAAGAAATTCCAAGTGCACTAGAATCAGTGGAGCGGAGTCTATTAAAGGGTGAAAAGAGCGATGGTTGGAAAAGGTGGTGAAAGGTCCTCCTTTAATTCTCTGGTGTGGGGCACCTTTGTACACCTAGTATGTCTGCTGGCTGTATTTACATTCATGGGATCACTACATTCACTCATTGCTAACAGACCTATTTGAGATTTATGGAACAAATCTTTGGAAAAATCTTGGAGCTGCTTGATTTATTGCAATATAATCCCCGGGCTCATTATTTCATGACTGTATATGGCTCTATGGACAGATTAGTGATTGTGTATAGATTTTTCAGGCACTTTGGGTAAAAACTGTTGTTTTCGTGCTATGTATACTGTTCCGGTTTTGTGATTTGAATAATGGTTATTGGTAAATCCTTGCTGCTATTATGTAGGTTTGTGTGATTGATGCCGGCCAGTATTTTGCTAGGGCATCATATGGACTCTGCTGTCATTTTTAGACTGACTGTTGTATTTTAGTAACTGTATGTAAGTATAATAAATTATATTTTCTACGTGATCTTTTAGGGCGCGTTCACACTACCGTTGGTGACCGTCAGTAGTGTCCGTTGCTATTGTCCGTTACAAGATTTTAGCATTGGACACTAGCTGAGCCGTCAGAAATCCGTTAAAATTTCCATTCATTTCAATGGGTTTTTATATTGTTTCCGTTTGTGTCCATTTACACCAAATCCATCAGAAGTCTGTTATTTTTTCACGGACAAAAAAATCCTACATGCAGGACTTTTTGTCAGTTTGAAAAAAAACGGATTCTTGAGACAGCAAGTGTCCGTTATTTTTTTAACATTGAAGTCTATGGGTAACGGACTTATAACGGACAATAACTGATAGCCATCAGTTACTGTTCGTTCGTTTTTTTTTTTTTTTTTTGTTTTCTGCTTTCTGAGCATGTGCAGGAAAAAAAAGGACATAAAATAATGAACAGTTAAAAAACAGACACTAACTGATGCTAATGTGTCCATTTTTTTTAAACTAATCCATTAATTGGATCAGTTAAAAAAACGGACACATTAACATCAGTTAGTGTCCATTAATGTCTGTGATGATAGGTGTCCTTTTTTTTTTTTTTTTTTTTTAACGGACACCTTCATAACGGAAGCCATCAGTAGTGCGAGCCCTGCCTTAACCATCTGAACTTCATAGATTCCTGGCATTATTTTATTCTAGTCTTATTTGGCTTTTGGTTAGTGATATGTGAGCATTGTATCACTGGTTTTAGTGATGGCAGTTTATTTGGTTGTATTGCCTATATTTTATGTACGTTGTATTATTCTTGTATTTATTTTATTCAGAAAATTCACATTCCGCAGCACCTTACGAATCCTAGGATTCATATACAGACAAAATGAGACATTATAGTGTAATAAATCAATTCACACAATTCACACACATATAATATATAATTTTTTTTTTCTTGTATAGGGCCAACATATTCCGCAGTGCTTTACTGTGTTTAAGGGATAAGTGTCTGATCGCTTGAAAACCCAGTGGTTATGAGAACAGAGGTTCCCAAGTCCCATTTGTGATTGAAGTGGGCGATAGTGTGCGTGTGTGACCACTGTTGTATTCATGTTGGTGACTTTTATAAAGTACTCTACTTTATCTCCATCAGTCCCATAGAAGTGGATGGAGCAGTGGCAACACATGCACACTGCTGCTTAGTTTGCACAGTGGATTCGAGACCACCATTTCTCGTGGTCATGGGACCAACAGCGATCACTTAATCACTAGGGAAAAAGTATTTTAGCAGGATAACCCCCTTGGGCTAAGGCCCCACATTGAGGAAATGCTGCTTTTCTTTCTTTCTTTTCTATCAGTAGGATAGTAGGATAGATAGATAGATAGATAGATAGATAGATAGATAGATAGATAGAGATATATCTAATATGTTTTGCTGTGTGTCTTTTTTTTTTTTTTTTTTTTTTTTTAGCCAAACCTAGTACTGGCTACAGAAGGAATGAGAAATGTAAAGGGAGCTCTTTATACTTTTCCCTTCTGCTGAATCCATTCCTAGCTTTGGGTCAAAAAAAACCGCAGCAAAATCTACAACAAAAAAAAGCTGCGTTTCCGCAATGTGGGGCCTCCACCTTAAAGTGGTTGTCTGGGACTGATATTGAGCGCTACTTCTTCTTTTCAGGCCAGTGACATCACGTCTATTGGTCATGTGGCTCTACTGCAGCTCAGTCCCATTCAAATGAATGGGGGTGAGCTGTAAATTCAAGTACAGCCACTTTATAATGTAGAGCGCCGTGCTTGGTCAGTAGAGAAGAGGCCACAGCAATCGATATCCTTGTCACCCCTTTAAGGCCCAGTTCACATCTGCGTTCAGGTTTCCATTCGGAATGTGCGCTTGGGGACCCCCCCCAAACGGAAACCTATATGCATAAAAAAGCGGTTACCTGGGATACCACACGGACCCCATAGACTATAATGGGGTCCGTGTGGTTTCCGCATGAAACATGTGGAGAGAAAAGTTGTGCACGCGGCGCTTTTCTCTCCATGTTTTGTGCGGAAACCACACAGACCCCATTATGGTCTATGGGGTCCATGTGTTTTCCCAGTTTACCGCTTTTTTTTAATGCGTATAGGTTTCCATTCGGGGGGTCCTGAATACATATTGGCACGCATTTTAAAACAAAAAGAAAAACTAGTGTTGACAAAAATACTGCCTATACCAGAGCAAACCCTGACTATTTCTTATAAGAGTGTCCCTCTGCCATTTGTGTCAAGCAGCCCTATGTCCTCATATGCACTTTTTTTTTTTTTTTTTATTGAAGGGAAATTTCGGCACTCAAAGCTTTATAGCGTCTATTTATTCCCACTTGCTTTTATGGATACCCCTGAAACGTAGCATTTGGCTACGGGCTATATATTTTTACTGTATTCTTTCTTCAACAAAAGGTTCATCTTGTTTTACAGGGGAAATTCCTTAGTCGTCGTCTTTATACAGGGCAAATCTGCAGGATTCGGAGGAAAGTATTACTGGATATGGAATTTAGAGTGGCGTGTGGTGTTTTTTATTTATTTATTTTTTTCGTGTATACAGTCATATGAAAACGTTTGGGCACCCCTATTAATCTTAATCATTTTTAGTTCTAAATATTTGGGTATTTGCAACAGCCATTTCAATTTGATATATCTAATAACTGATGGACACAGTAATATTTCAGGATTGAAATGAGGTTTATTGTACTAACAGAAAATGTGCAATATGCATTAAACCAAAATTTGACCGGTGCAAAAGTATGGGCACCTCAACAGAAAAGTGACATTAATATTTAGTAGATCCTCCTTTTGCAAAAATAATAGCCTCTAGTCGCTTCCTGTAGCTTTTAATCAGTTCCTGGATCCTGGATGAAGGTATTTTTGACCATTCCTCTTTACAAAACAATTCCAGTTCAGTTAAGTTTGATGGTCGCCGAGCATGGACAGCCCGCTTCAAATTATCCCACAGATGTTCAATGATATTCATGTCTGGGGACTGGGATGGCCATTCCAGAACATTGTAATTGTTCCTCTGCATGAATGCCTGAGTAGATTTGGAGCTGTGTTTTGGATCATTGTCTTGCTGAAATATCCATCCCCGGCGTAACTTCAAATTCGTCACTGATTCTTGTACATTATTCTCAAGAATCTGCTGATACTGAGTTGAATCCATGCGACCCTCAACTTTAACAAGATTCCCGGTGCCGGCATTGGCCACACAGCCCCAAAGCATGATGGAACCTCCACCAAATTTTACAGTGGGTAGCAAGTGTTTTTCTTGGAATGCTGTGTTTTTTTGACGCCATGCATAACGCCTTTTTGTATGACCAAACAACTCAATCTTTGTTTCATCAGTCCACAGGACCTTCTTCCAAAATGAAGCTGGCTTGTCCAAATGTGCTTTTGCATACCTCAGGCGACTCTGTTTGTGGCGTGCTTTCAGAAACGGCTTCTTTCGCATCACTCTCCCATACAGCTTCTCCTTGTGCAAAGTGTGCTGTATTGCTGACCGATGCACAGTGACACCATCTGCAGCAAGATGATGCTGCAGCTCTTTGGAGGTGGTCTGTGGATTGTCCTTGACTGTTCTCACCATTCTTCTTCTCTGCCTTTCTGATATTTTTCTTGGCCTGCCACTTCTGGGCTTAACAAGAACTGTCCCTGTGGTCTTCCATTTCCTTACTATGTTCCTCACAGTGGAAACTGACAGGTTAAATCTCTGAGACAACTTTTTGTATCCTTCCCCTGAACAACTATGTTGAACAATCTTTGTTTTCAGAACATTTGAGAGTTGTTTTGAGGAGCCCATGATGCCACTCTTCAGAGGAGATTCAAATAGGAGAACAACTTGCAATTGGCCACCTTAAATACCTTTTCTCATGATTGGATACACCTGGCTATGAAGTTCAAAGCTCAGTGAGGTTACAAAACCAATTTTGTGCTTCAGTAAGTCAGTAAAAAGTAGTTAGGAGTATTCAAATCAATAAAATGATAAGGGTACCCAAATTTTTGCACCGGTCAAATTTTGGTTTAATGCATATTGCACATTTTCTGTTAGTACAATAAACCTCATTTCAATCCTGAAATATTACTGTGTCCATCAGTTATTAGATATATCAAATTGAAATGGCTGTTGCAAACACCCAAATATTTAGAACTAAAAATGATTAAGATTAATAGGGGTGCCCAAACTTTTTCATATGACTGTATGTATCCCAAAATGGTGTCACTGAAAAATGCTACTCATATTGCAAAACAAAAACAAGCAGTCACATAGCTATGTTGAATTACGGTTCTTGGAATGAGACCCTAAAAAATACTGCTTGGTCTTAAAGGGCAGAATAGATCTGGTCATTGAAGTGTTAAAGCATTTGCTGCACTTACACTTTTAATGTTACGTCCTTGTTCTGACTGAGTATACCTGCTTTAATTTCTCTTTAATCTTGGTTTTTACAGTAATTTATTGATTTTCCTGACTGACCATGTAGCGCCCATAATCCTCACTTGTACATACTGGACTCCATGTCATAGACGACCTGATGGGGGTTTTCATGCTGTACACTTTCTGCCACATTTGCCACCGCCACATTCACATCTGTGTCAGTTTCGCCATTTGGAGCGCAGAGTCCGGTAGAAATCCTGGACGAAAAAGTCCTTGTGCGGTGACCAGATGGAAGGTAACGCTGCAGTTGAGATTGCGGGGTGCAAACAGCGCAGACTTGTCACGGTCTCTGGGCACGAGGGCGCAGCGCTGGTGCTGTCCCACGTTACCACCACTGTTACCAGTGATGAGGGGGCTGCACAAATGTTGGTGGTGATTGTTCCCCCGGGGCGCTTCCCCTATACTGTGCCGACTGGTGGTGTTTGGGGCGCCCTGATGTTGTCGGTGCAGAGTCACACACAGAAACGGTTGTAAAGTTGAACTTTTACTTCCATGGGTGTGGAGGCACAAATGCTTAAACAGTTTCTTCAATACAAAATAACGGGGTACGCCTGGTGACACAGCAAAGTCCTGGGGTGCAGGGTAGACTTGATGAAAGGTGTTCCTAGCCCCTTATACTTCAGTGTTACAGCCCTAAGGTGCGTCTGGGCTCCTATTTGGCTCATAGGAGGATGCCCACCATGATACTAGTACATAATATTCCCCACTCACGTTATGTGGTCCTGATAGCTCAGAGTTTTGGGGTGCAATAGTCAGGGTGGCAGGATATTCCACAGGTCTGGCCTTGGCCCCTGGATCCTGTGATACTTGCTATGGAGCACGTGTTCCAGAATGTTCTCTCCACAGTCTCAGGCTGACAAGATAATGATGCTTGACTTCCTTCAGGGCGATGGCTAGGCAGACAGGGGACAGGATCTTCTGAATAGCTGGAGTATGTCAGCTCTCCAACCTTCCTGGGCCTGTCTAGGACTTGAGATTCCTGCACTAAACTCACTGCTTTCTTCACAGGACATCACACTTATCTCCTCACCTCCTCCTCCTAACACTCCACACTTCTAACTCCTCACACAGGACCTTCCTGAAGGGGTGTTACCATGGGGACCCAGTGATCAGCTGACTCCTCCCCTTTTCCCAGGCGATGTCCTCCCATTGGACATTTGGTTACTATTCAATCCTATGGGAGGTGTAATGCATGTGTGAGGCTCACTAGGTGGCGCTGTGTTGTGTGACACTCAGGACCCCCTGCTATGTCACACAGGCTATGAAGCAACAGGAAATAATACAATGCACAGAGATCACCCTCAGCCCAGCCATAGCCAGCTCTAGGATGCCACACTTGCAAGCCCAACTTGCAACCTGCAAAGTGTAAAGATACAACTTGATGCTTTATTGTGTGAAAGACGCAGATGTAGCGTCAAGTCAGGAATGAAACAAATAGGCCCACGCTGTTCCCTGGCCGCATCCAAGTTATAGGAGGGATTCACTGCGGATTTTGCAGTGTTCCAAGTAGGTTTGCTGCAAATTGGGGTGTACGGGGTAAAATTTGCAGGAAATATGAGGTCAACCTGAATGTAACACACATTTGATTTTACCGTGGATTCACTGCGGCCATATCTATGGCAGGAAAAAATGCGCCACACGTGAAAAGACTAAATCTAGCCTTACACTTTACTTTATAGACTGCTGAAGTGGCTGAGTTTGGCCAACAAATGTTCATACGTTACTGACAATTGTATCGATCAGTGACTAAAGTCTAAAAATGGTTTGCGTTGGAAATTTTTTTTCCCTGCAGCCAGCCCAGGATATTACTGGCCTAAAGCAGCCAGCTTGTGCAGATTTTTTTGCTGTTTTGTTTTTCAATAACTAAACCCTTCTACGAGAGGTCCCATCACTGATCAGACTAGCTGCATCCTGGACATCCAAAATCTTATGTGTTAGGCCAGCTTTAAGGGGTTGTGTGCAGAGTTTAATTTAACTTGCTTCTTCCGGGGATATATTTCTCATGGACCTGGAGGTTCTGGACTGGTTCCAACCCCAGATCAAGAGATTGGAACCAGCACCCGACCCCTGGGTCGCTTGTCCCCCTCTCATCTTTCCTGTCTTCAGGGGTTGTTACTGGCAGACTATAGTAAAGGCTGCAAACGTGAAAGGAGGGAGGAGACAGGTCAAGGTCGAATAAGTCCTCAAAGGAAGTATATTTAAATTAAAGGGGTTGTCCACTTTAAGACCAATATTAAGAGAAAATGTTATTGTTTGTATAATAAAAAGTTATACAATTTTCCAATATACATTCTGTATCAATTCCTCATGGTTTTCTAGATCTCTGCTTATTGTAATTTTTTTCTGCTTACTCCCAGTGGATAAAAATTAGTCCATGGTCACGTGATGTGCCGTCCATGGTCACGTGACCATGGACTTTTTTTTTTTTTTTTTTTTGTTATCCACTGGGAGTAAGCATCAAGCAGAGATCTATAAAACCGTGAGGAATTGTTAGAGAGAACTTTTTTTTTTTTTTTTTTTATACTATACAAACAATAACGTTAGTGTCTGAATATTGTTCTTAAAGTGGAAAACCCCTTTAAACTCCCCAGACATTTCCTGGCCCAATTGAAATTTTAGCTTATTTGTTCCTCAAGATTAGCAAAGTTCTGTGCCGCCGCCTACGTTCCACAGTATAATGAATACTAGATAACAAGGGAAATTTCGTCATATTCAGCACACAAAGCAAAGAGTAATATGTTGTGTGAGAGTATTTCTGATGTTTGTTTAATATACGTGGGAAGCGTTTACGCAGATACCAGATTCCAGGAATTAATATCCTGTACAAGGTTGTGATGATATCACTAGTATAACACACCCTGAGCTGTAAATGTCATTGCTCTGACTCTTCCTTCTAACATCCATTTGTCTTACCCATCTGTCTATTGTGTGTTTATTTTCTGCAGAGATATTCTGATCACCCGCCTGGGAGCCTCGATGAATTATGATGAACTGTGCGATGAAGTGAGGGAGATGTGCAGCCTACACCAGGGGCAGCCTATCACATTGAAGTGGATTGATGATGAAGGTATTGGGGTGGACATCTCATCTCAGAGAATGAAGTACTGTTCCCACACATGACTCCTACTTGCACCAAGATGAATACTGACATGCCGCCACCTCCCATGGCCTCCCATCTCCTATTTTATATTGTGTAAAACTGGAAGAACCTGAGCGATTCTAAAAGTGCTTTTGAGGGGGAAATACATCTGAAACATAGAGAGAGAGACCCTGTACAGAGACATGTGGAGCCCCTTCAGCTACATCCCACAAAACTATAGGCACAATGTGTACGTCTGAATGATGTCTCCGTGCTGCCCTATTTTAAAGGGAACCAGTAACCCAGGGGTAGGCAACCTTAGGCACTCCAGCTGTTGTAAAACTACTACTCCCAGCATGCATATTTGCTCTGTTCTTGGAACTCCCATGGTAGTGAATGGAGCATGTTGGGAGTTGTAGTTTCACAGCAGCTGGAGTGCTGAAGGTTGCTGACCCCTGCAGTAACCTCTGATAGGTCTGTTTTAAAGGGGTTTTCTGGGTTAAAAATATTGAGGTCCTATCCTAAAGATCTGACTCCCATCATTTCCATCTATTAGCAGTTCTCAGCAGATGGTACACAGAGAACAGAGCAGGAAGCGGACAGCGCTGTTCTCTGTGCTCCAGCCTGCGTTCTACATTATAAGGCTAAGACCCCACATTGCAGAAAGCAGGTAAAAAATTCTGCAGAAAAAAAAGGTTTTGCTGTGCTTTTGTTTTTCTTCCCTTATTAAATCTATAGGAAAAATGCAGTATTTTTTTTTTCCCCGCAATGTATGGATGAGATTAGCCAGAATCTCATTCACTTTGCTGATACTGTAAAATGCAGCTTTTTTTTTTTTTTTTTTTGTTTCCGCAACGTGGGGCTTTAGGCTAATGTATATTAATGTCAAGTTTTATTCTTTAAATTGATGGTATTCTCTCTCTCTCTCTCTCCCTCTTTTAGATTTATTGCCATTTATTATTCTAAACACCTTTTTTCAGAAGCAGTAACAAAAGTTAGTGCGAAGGTGGCATGCTCTAAAAATATGTAACTTTTTTTTTTTTTTTTTTTTTTTAAGCCACAAATGTGGTACAAACCTGTTAATAAATTCCTCCCTGTGTGTTTGCACATTGTATTGCCATGTCAGTCTTAAGACTGACAATAGCCTGTTCTTAGCATCGATTATTAAACCCCACGTGGCGTTCCTTAGCAAAAAAGTGCTGTGGGAAAAACCGCAGCGGGAATGCATCACGGTTCTTCCTGCAGCGCTTTAGACAGAAAGTTCACAGAGGTTTCCTCTGCGGACTTTGTTTCAATTATACCTATGGGGAAACCGCTGGAGTTTCTGTAGATATAATTGACATGCTGCGATTTCCGAAACTGCGCTGGTTTTGGAAATCGCCGCTTATCTGCAGCGTGGTTTTTACCGCAAAGTGGGCATGGGATTTGCTAGATTTGCTCTGACTGTAAAACGCCTTGATTTTTTTTTCTGTGGCATTTACGCCATGTGGGGCCCCGGCCTTAATTGGAGATTGGCAGGGGGCCTACATCTCGACCCCACCGCCAGCAGCTACTTACAGAACAGGGTACAAAGCTGGAAGCAGACCTGTCTGTGTTTTATTCTGGGAAATCTATTTCAGCTCTGATCCCATTCAAATGTATGGTAACTGAGCTGCAGTAGTGCAGCACAGCCACTGTAGAGTGCATAGAGCAGACCAATTCCAGCTCTGTACACTCTAATGAGCAGATCGGTGTGGGGCTTGGGTGTCGGACACCCACCACTTCGCGATTTAATAACCTATTCTACGTTTGGTAGTGACCCTTTAAGTAGTCTTTGATCTCATTAGAAATTGCTAGTTCCTTCTCAGAACTGTAATTGCTCACCTAATCTACCATGGAGACAGCTGCCTAATGTACAGTAATGTTGTCTGGTTTTCATCTGCACTAAAAAAGCCCCCTAAGCCAGAAAGCCAATGCTCCTATAAAGTGACTGCCACTTACTAAATGTTGGACACTTTGTACTGGTCATTAACCGATGCTACTGGCGGTTTTGGTACAATACTATTGAAGGTCACTTCGCCTTCTTTTAAAAAGTACCTAAGCTTTAAACAACTTTTGATTTGTGACATTAATAACTTATCTACCTTAATAGATTTTGGCTTTCTGTGAAACCCTGCACTAAAATAGACTTCAGTCCTTTCTGTATTCTTAGCCTTCTTTGTATGTCTGGCTTCTTATTGGAGTATGGGTGAGGGTTCTGCCTCTAATAAAGCAGGGGGTGTCATTTTAAACAGATATTTCTCAGCCATTCTAAAACGTAGAACAATGCTTTTAGTGTTAGATGCAAACTAAGATTGCAGCTACCTATTAATATGCCAATCCTGACTGTGTCTGTAACTGATGATATCTCTGAAAATAATACAGAACAAACTTTAAAGGGAGTCTATCACCTCCCCCAGCCACTTTGAACCGCTGCCATAGTGCTGTAAATGCTGTGATCACGATTAAAACCATATCTTTGTAGTGTTACAGAGCCGCAGGAATGAGCCTAAAAAGCAGTTTTATTCTTTATGCACATGAGTTCTTTGGAGCACAGGGGGCGCTTCTACAATTGCCGAGCACAACTCCATCATCAGTAAAATGCCCATCCTGGATGTAGTACGTCACTCTGAGCAATGGAAGCTGATCTTCCAACTTCTCTGACATCACTGAAGCTGCTGCGAAATCCAGGGCATGCGCAGTAGGCTTCAGTCCATACTGCACATTCGCCACCTAGAACTCCCGCCCTATACCCCTTCTCCCACTGAAGCATCTTCTTCTCTTCCAGGGTTCAGGGCAGAACCTCCGGATGGCGTATGTGCAGTATTCTCAGATGGACTGGAGCGTACTGCGCATGCCGCGGATTTCACAGCAGCTTCAGTGACGACCTAGCACTTGGAAGATCAGCTTTTATATCATATATCTTATACACCTGCATATAAATATCTTAATCCCGACTGTGTTTTCAATGTGCTATCTCTGGAAATAATTTAGATAGCGCTATAACTTTAATGTTAGAGAATTTCCTCTTTCATATGACTCCAGAAGCAAGTTTGTATGTTTTATAATGCCCGAGACAAAACTGTTTGAAATGACCCTACCCCACCCTCATTTTCTCTACATATTACACAGCCCCGTATTCCATACACAGTAACATTCAGCGAGAGGCGGGAATAGCTCTCAATACAGAAGCCAGGGGAAGAGTGATAAATGCAGGATTTCACAGAAAGGAGACAAAATTTATTAATGACACAAATACTGCTGGAAATCAAAAGTTGTCCGAAAGTTTAGTTACGCCTTTATTATTTATTATGCTTACTTATATAGCACCATCATATTCCGCAGCACTTTACAGACATTGTCCATCATTGTCCCATATAGGGCTCACAATCTACATTCCCTATCAGTATGTCTTTGGAGTGTGGGAGGAAACCGGAGTACCCGGAGGAAACCCACACAAACACGGGGAGAACATACAAACTCCTTGCAGATGTCGTCCTTCGCAGGATTTGAACCCAGGACTCCAGCGCTGCAAGGCTGCAGTGTTAACCACTGAGCCACCATGCCTTTAAGTTTGCAGTTTCTAAAACTTAAAGTATGGGGGGAATTTATTAATACTGGTGTTTTTTTCCTACGCCAGTTCATTCCCCGCTGGTATTTGATAACTGATGGCTTGAAAATTGTATGTCAAAAGGTAATAAAATGCCTATGGAAAGGATCTGTCCTGATAAACTGCAATATCAGACTCATCCTGTGGACAACATTGGTGCTGTTTCTGGTAGACGAAAGAACAAAACGTGTTTTTTAAACTCTGGACCTCCCCTTTTGTTCAATGTTGTATCACTTGCACTGTCGCAGATGTATACACTGCTAACTAATGGGATGTGTTTGGTGTGCAGAGTGGGGCGGGTGGATAGCATGGCACTGACAGTCTTCTAATCATTGTCATTATATACTAGCCAGGACGGCTGATCCTCCTATGACTGCGGAGCCACAATCATTCCCGTGGGTGTCCTTGACACGCAATCTGACAGTTGCTCCATCTTGCTCGCTGTCTTTTATATTGGTCTTCATCATGGCAGCTTCCCAGCTGTTTTGTCATTCAGTTGGTTGAGTCAGTGATTTGTATTACATCTCTCTCCCAAGGTCTGTCTGATGAAATGGCATTTTTTATTCCTGCTGCTTTTTTCTTTTTTTCTTTTTCTCTCTAAGTGTTTAGAAGTGGTTAGTAGTAGCTCAAAGTGGTAACTAAAACATTAGGGCAGACTTGTATCAAGCCCCTTTCATGGTGTTAAAGTGAAAGTCTCTGTTTTGCAACTTTTTAAATGCCTATTATGACAAAAATGCTAGCAAGTCTGTATTTACGATGACTTTGCCACATATCGGAAGATGTGCCTAATTTTTGACGAGGCCTGCACCTAAATCAGGCACATTCTCCACCAGTGCAGGGGTTAAGACCAGCGAGGAAAATGTCAGTCTCAGTAAATACTCCCTAGTGTGTTTAACATAAGGTTTCAGAGTGACTTCTCTTTTTTTTTTTTTTTTTTCCCTGTCCACTATAGAGTCAGCACTGTAGGCCGTACCATAATCTAATCCTACAGTCCTGGCTCCTGTGCTAGGAGACCGTGCAGGACATTGCAGTGTTACACAGATCATGGACTGCAGCACCTCTGACCCAGGTTCTTTCCACTTACGCTAGGTTTACACTAGTGCCGTGTGGACCCAAACGAGTGAGAGCTGGACCGCTAAAACAGCGGTGTGAAGGATCTCATCTTGCCATGCTGCTTAGGGCACCTGCGATCACCCTTCTTAACCTTCCACTCACAACCTGTGAGTGACTGAGTTCATAGGATAATATGAAACGAGCTTTATAAATTTTATGTATTTATTAACCCGAGTGGATCGGTACTAGCCACTAACATAAACAGAGTACACATCAGAGGATTGTCAAGCAAATACAGGTAAAAGCACAATACAGTACAGAAAATAAAATGGGAATAAAAGATAGGAAAATACCTGAACAATTTTGTAGTTAGTTCTCTAGGCCTCAGCAGTTTGGCCTAGGGTGCTTTCTTAAGTCAGTCACAAAGCATGTGTCCCCTACATGCTGTCCAGCAATAAAACTCTAATGCCTCACTGCTAGGCCTCAGGGCACTTGCTTAAGTCCACAGCATGACATGTCCTCACATCTTTCCCAGGAGAAGAACTCTCTTGGTCCCTCAGGTGAGACCATATAACTATCCCTAGTCTCCTCCCTGAGTGATGTCACTAGGAGGGGAAGTCCAGCCCTCCATCCTGAAACACAAATAACTATTAATTGTCATACTTCCTTGCCAGATGACCGTAGTGTCAGGCAAGGGGTATGATGGGGTTCGAGACTCCCATCGTGTAGACACCAAGAATGCCCCCCCCCCCCAATTCTCTCTGGATAATGATTTCAGTGTTTGGACCTTTTCCCTCTTCTCAACAGAACCGTGTTTGGACTGGAAGCATTCGTCTTTTTCTTGTGCACCCGAGGAATTTAACGGAGCAACTGTGGGAAGTTCTCCTGGGGAAATGCACGGGTATGCTAATGGAGCTAACCGTCATTGAGTCTGTGAAGATCTTGGAACAACAAAAGGGTTTGATTACAAAGCAGACATACCACGTTTTTGAAGCCAAAAGGGTTAATATGATCAAGTGATAATACATCAAAGAAAAATACCTGATTGGAAATTATTAAATCCCCATTGGATTTCGTACAGTTTTAGCTAATCTAATTTGCCTTTTTTGTACGATGGTACAATGCAGAATGTGGAAATCCGTCCCGCTTATATATTTACACACTTTAATTGTCTTGCAACAATTAATAAGCAATTGTATGCATTAGGCTAAAATATATAAATTTTATTTCACTCGGCCTCTTTGCATGTGCAAGTCTGTTTTTAAACAAATGCATGAAGCCTCTGGATCTGGCCATACACATTAGATTCTGAATGGCTTTGATGTGTCCATCCAATTATGTGATGCCACAATCAACGATCATGTCAAGAATTACTTGGCAGGAGTATGGGGGAGGTGTAAAAATTAAAAAAAAAAAAAAAAAATGATACTCTCCTGTCCCCAGCACACTCTTGTCTGCTGCTAGTGTCCATTCCGTCTTGTGCCTGCTCCGCTGAAAGTCCTGCACCTCACGTGACAGATCAGACCAGTGGCCTTAGCAATTGCTGGAAAGGAATCGGGGACGTTACTCAGTTATGTCACTGCTGGATTGGTCTCTGTGGTCACGTAGGACATGATACTGGACAGACAATGGAGCCCCAGTGACAGGTGAGAATGATTTTCATTACACCTCCCTCTTCCTCCTCCATGGTTTATCCAATTCTTGGACCACCCCTTTAATTTCCCAGAGCCATTTTGCTAAAGGTGTATTTTCCATCACTTACAGTTTACACTAGCAATCTTCTTCTTCCTTTTTTTTTTTTTTCTCTTCCTCTTTGTTTTATTCTTATTTTGAAGACTGAAAGTGTTCACCAGTCAGGAAAAGTGTCAAACTTTACAGCATCCTTTTCTGCTAGTAAATTGCATTTTGTGCTCAGCGTTATCGGAAACTTAAAATTGTATGATCAACTCTACACTAAAATTAGACCTTTCCATTAGGTTTGTAAGGGAAAGAAATCAAAATAGAAACTAGCACCTTAGGGGGATGTAAAGTCTGGCAGAGTCTTTGGTGTTTAAGACTATTATCCAGAAAAGCAGACACAGTAGCAAGGACTCTTAACGCTTTAAAGTATTAATAGCATGGCATAATGCTCTGTTATCTCCAGCCCTCCATCAAATAATATCCTCTGTCCCTGAATTAAGAGCTCTGCGTGGCGGCATCAAATATTTAAATGTTTTTTTTCCTGCGCTCTCTCGTTCTGTTCCATAAACTTTAATAAAATGTAAAGTCACAGAGCTGAATTCTAAGATGCACAAAGTCTCATCAACGAAATGAATTTCTAATTGGCTCCGGAGGATTTCAGGGTCGTTCTCGATGAAAATGGAGTTCTCCAGTGAATATATCAGACACCAAATGAGATTCAATTAAATAATGGGGTTACTTGCCTCTTCCTGCTGAACCTTTACAGAAATCTATTTCTGATGGGAAACACTTTCACTTATTTCCCTTTACAATAAAATGTTATCACATCTGAGTTATTCCAGTGTGGTTAATGCTCCCATTAACTGGATAGTGCTAAATTAATGTTATATGCACAGGGATTTTTTTTTTTTTTTTTTTTTTTGTTCCTTTTTTTGATATTTTTTTTTTTTTATTAAAATAATGCAGCAACTAGATGGCAAATTGTATTGAACGGAAAATGATGCATCTTGAATACCTGTAGCTTATACTGGAATGAAAGGCATGCAATTCTGCATGTCCTATGTAGTGGGCGCTGCAATGGAAATGTCTAGAATCAGCTGATCTGCTAAGCCAGAATCTGTTGAGAGAGAATTTGTCACAGCCCCCTTAGAGAAGCACTGGCTACTGCAGATAGAAGACAGCTCCTGTCACATACAGTGGGGAAAAAAGTACTTAGTCAGCCACCAATTGTGCAAGTTCTCCCACTTAAAAATATGAGGCCGGCCTGTAATTGTTATCATAGGTAGACCTCAACTATGAGAGACAAAATGAGAAAACATATCTAGAAAATCACATTGTCTGATTTTTTTAAGAATTTATTTGCAAATTATGGTGGAAAATAAGTATTTGGTCAATAACAAAAGTTCATCTCAATACTTTGTTATATATCCTTTGTTGGCAATGACAGAGGTCAAACGTTTTCTGTAAGTCTTCACAAGGTTGGCGCACACTGTTGCTGGTGTGTTGGCCCATTCCTCCATGCAGATCTCCTCTAGAGCAGGGATGTTTTGGGGCTGTCGCTGGGCAACACGGACTTTCAACTCCCTCCAAAGGTTTTCTATGGGGTTGAGATCTGGAGACTGGCTAGGCCACTCCAGGACCTTGAAATGCTTCTTACGAAGCCGCTCCTTCATTGCCCTGGCGGTGTGCTTGGGATCATTGTCATGTTGAAAGACTCAGCCACGTTTCATCTTCAATGCCCTTGCTCATGGAAGAAGGTTTGCACTCAATATCTCACGATACATGGCCCCATTCATTCTTTCATGTACACGGATCAGTCGTCCTGGTCCCTTTGCAGAGAAACAGCCCCAAAGCATGATGTTGCCACCCCCATGCTTCACAGTAGGTATGGTGTTCTTTGGATGCAACTCAGCATTCGCTCTCCTCCAAACACGATGAGTTGTGTTTCTACCAAACAGTTCTACTTTGGTTTCATCTGACCATATGACATTCTCCCAATACTGTTCTGGAACATCCAAATGCTCTCTAGCAAACCTCAGACGGGCCCGGATATGTACTGGCTTAAGCAGGGGGACACGTCTGGCACTGCAGGATCTGAGTCCCTGGCGGCGTAGTGTGTTACTGACGGTAGCCTTTGTTACGTTAGTCCCAGCTTTCTGCAGGTCATTCACAAGGTCCCCCCGTGTGGTTCTGGGATTTTTGCTCCCCGTTCTTGTGATCATTTTGACCCCACGGGGTGAGATCTTGCGTGGAGCCCCTGATGGAGGGAGATTATCAGTGGTCTTGTATGTCTTCCATTTTCTAATTATTGCTCCCACAGGTGATTTCTTCACACCAAGCTACTTGCCTATTGCAGATTCAGTCTTCCCAGCCTGGTGCAGGTCTACCATTTTGTTTCTGGTGTCCTTCCACAGCTCTTTGGTCTTCACCATAGTGGAGTTTGGAGTGTGACTGTTTGAGGTTGTGGACAGGTGTCTTTTTTATACTGATAACAATGTCACACAGGAGCCATTACTACAGGTAATGAGTGGAGGACAGAGGAGCCTCTTAAAGAAGAAGTTACAGGTCTGTTAGAGCCAGAAATCTTGCTTGTTTGTAGGTGACCAAATACTTATTTTCCACCATAATTTGCAAATAAATTCTTTAAAAATCAGACAATGTGATTTTCTGGATTTGTTTTCTCATTTTGTCTCTTAGTTGAGGTCTACCTATGATGACAATTACAGGTCGGCCTCATCTTTTTAAGTGGGAGAACTTGCACAATTGGTGGCTGACTAAATACTTTTTTTTCCCCACTGTAGTTATAATGAAGGAGATAACAGCTCGGCCTCCCTGACTGTGTGTACTTAAGGTCACTTAGATTATTTAGGAGACTATGAAGAAAGAAAGATAACTGCTTTGTCTCATAGCAGAAGAGAAAGTGACTGCGCATGACCGAAATAAGGAGATGGATTCTGTGAATTCTCAGATAGGAATAGCTAAAATTTGGTAACATATTCTGATTTCTATACATTGGAGTGGTGTGTGTGTGTGTGTGTGTGTTTGTTTTTTTTATTTTTTATTTTGGTTTATGAATGAAACTGTGATTTGTGATTTCCTAGTAGTGTTTTTATAGCAGTACATCACTACCCTCAGTGGTTATATACGCACAAGCCGTGCATGACTGACCAGGTCATGTGCAGTATGGAATTTTGAAGGTGTGGATATGTGCACAGAGGAGAGAAAGATGGACATAATCTGGAACTTTACATATGATAAGCCATGCCTCTAACCTTGTCCATGAAACTTTTGAACTTCCCAACCCCACACAGTCCATTTGTGCCCCCACACAGTGTAATGCCTGTATAGTGGCTTCATACAATATTTTGACCCTTTGTTCCCACTTGGCTAAAGACAGCAGAGGCACCGTTGAATCGCAGTGTATTCCTACGAATACAGTATCATCCTAATGTATCCCTTATGAATCCGTGATCCATCCTAACAAATCCCAGTGTAGACCCATGAAATCCAGTACCATCCCAGTGTAGCCCTACATATCTGATACCATTCCAATATATCTCTTTCAATCTAGTACCATCCCAATGTATCCATGCAATACCATTACCATCTCAATGTCCATCTATGAATCCGATACATCCCAATGAATTCTAATATTTTCCAATGTATCCTGACTAATCTTAGATCATCCCAGTGAATACTAGTGTATCCCAACAAATTACAATGTATCCCTACGAATCTGGTACCTTCTCAATGTATCCTTACGAATCTCGTACCATCCCGTCGAATCCCTATGTATAACTACAAATCACGTACCATCCCAATGAATCGCAATGTATCTCTACGAATTCTGGTCCATTCCAATTTATCCCCTTAAATCCTATACCATCCCAATGAATTCCAATGTATCTCAATGACTTTGGGACCATCCCAGCATATCTACAAATTTGGTAATAGCCCAATGTATACAAACTATTCCCATGAATCCAGGATCATCTTGACAAATCCCAATGTATCCCTAAGAGTCCGGTACCATCCCAATGTTTCTTGTCGAATTCCTATGAATCTGGGAGCATCCCGATGAATCCCAATGTATCCCTACAAATACAGGACCATCTGAATATATCCCTACGAATCCGGTAGTACCCCGATATATCACGTACCATTCTAATGTATCCTGTTGAATCCCGTACCATCCCAATAGATCCCTACAAATCTTGTACCATCCCAATATACCCTATTGAATTCCTGTGTAACAGATTCGTAGGGGTATGTTTATTACAGATATCTTGTAATATTAATCATCCATACCTATCATTTATTAGCATTTTATTTAAAGGGATACTAAACCTAGAAATAAACAATGGGAGATGACCCCCCCCCCCCCCACTGTTTCTCAGCATGTTTCTTACACAGCCTTATAGAAATCCTGCAGAGAATACAGGGGTAAGACTCTATTTTTGGCTGGGGAACTGAGGGGGATGGAGCTTTAATTTTTTTTTTTTTTGTTTCCCTCCCCTGTTGCATAGAGTGCACTACATAGAGTGCTCCTCCTGCGGCCATTTACTTACAACACAGGAGTGTGAGTAGGAGGGGTTTATGGCTGATATTCTGATAAACAGCGTACAATTTTGATATATTTTAATTTTATGATATGAAATCAAATATGTTGCAAGAAGAAGAGTTCATTGGAAGACGTGCTGGAATGAATGTATAGTACTGAGAGTTTTAGGCAGGTGTGGGGGGGAAAAAAAATGTGCAACTTAAGAATGCCTTAATGAATTACAGGAGTTTTACTGCTTCTGTCTGACCATGAGGAAATCTTAGTCGTGTTGTGGAACAATCGAGAAGTCTGAGCCTTGCTATTCCTTTTTTATCACACATTGCGGAAGATATATAGAAGCCGCCCACTGCAGCCAGTCATAGCACAGTTTCAACTTCTCATAGAGCTCTTAGGAAGACCGCATGGACACATTTTTCTTTTACACAGCTTCATAAATCTGCACCATTGTGTATTCCCAAAAAGCCTTTTTATCTTGGGTCTTTTACCAGTTAGCCCTAGTTTTGTCTGTCTGCTGACTGTCTGTACTTGGACACTAGTATTTTTTTCTACCCTGACCCAAGGTCTGTGCAGTACGCCTTGCTTTAGTCTGTATTGAGGATGACATGTTGTCTTATATACCATTGAGGACAATTGTCTCACACAGCCACACAATCCTGTTCTGGAATTACAGTTGTGTAAAAAATTGCCTCTTTGTTATTGAACAGTTTCTATTTATTTTATGTTTTAATATAATCCTTTGAATTCTGCCAAAGGGTATGTTCACACAGAGTTTTTTTTGCCTCATCTGCCTCAAAAAAAAACACCTCCCAACTATTCCCATTCATTTCAATGGGAGTCGGGGGCAGATTCTTTTTTTTCCTCTAGCTGATTTTTCAGCTAGAGGGGATTAAAAAAAAAGCGTCATGACCCATCTTCATGCAGATTCTGCCTTTCACACCTCATTGAAATGAATGGGAGGCAGAGAAAAACGCTAGCGGGTTTTTGGATTCTAAAAAAAAATCCGCCTGCAAAAAAACTCTACCTACCCTAAGGTGTCAGATTTTTCATTTTAAAACTAAACTATGGTATAGAAAATGCAGTAAAAATACACAAAGGCTGTGATATATTCTGTTTCATCCTATCTGTTTTGGAAATTTTTATTTTACGACAATTGACTTACCTGTGACTTGAGATTTCTGGACTGAATATTTTGTAAGTGTATTCCCTTTAGTTCCTATTTTCAGTAGATTTATGTGTGGAGTATTTTACACTCTTAGTTTTTTTTTCCTTCGCAAGGAAGCAGTAAGTTACCAGGTTTCAAGTGTTTTAAGGGAGTACCCAAAGACCATGAAGAAGGCCCAGCCACTGTAGATATATAGCTCTATGTGTGACTTACAATGGGCATAAATAAACATCAGGCTGCGTAGTCTGTAAAACCCAGCGAGCCCTACTGTGTGCTGCTTCCAGATTTCTGTACCTCCCTGTCTAGTGATATTTACTCACATTTAAATTCTACTTTCGACGTATTTCTCCTACCCAAACATGTCGCTTTGAGCGGCATTTTGCTTGCTTTCAACTTGTTAGGAAGCATTAATATTTAATGTATGGGTTTAGCAGTTTCCTGTTGCCTTTTTTACATATTAATATTCACACCTAAAATATGAAAGCTGTGTCATGTATTTTTCTAAGTTTGATGAATGTTCTAAAAGATCTTAAGACTGTGGGATGGTTCTCAAGTAATGGGAATATAATTATAGGGTTGCTTTTCTTTTCTTGAGAGACCAGATATTGCTTAGGCCCAAGGTTGCCTGTCAGCATTATACACTCTACTAAGTACCCAGGCTTCCAAAGCAGTCCCTTTCTTTCTCCATAAAGAGGTACTATATGTATTGCTTTCCTCTGATAACTTACATACTTGCCAGCATTTCTGTTTCCCAAACCAGGACATTTAATGGGGTTGTCCCTTTACAGACACTTATCTCCTATCCACAAGATAGTGGTTTCGTGCCACATCGCTGAAGATCCAACTGCTGGGTCCACCATTGATCAGGAGTACAGGGACCCAAAAATCCCCCTGCATCCTCCCTGTGAGTGCCAGTGCATGTATGTGCCTGGAACGCCATTCACTGCTATAGGGTTGCCAGGACTGCAGTCTCTGGTAACATATTGAAGTGAACGGAGTGTGGATATTTGGACCCGGCAGGGCTTTCCCTGGCTCTTTGTGGGCTAGTTTTGGGGAATTGTCCAGGAAAAATGAGGACTGTTGGAATGTATTCAGGCAGCCGTCTCCGCTCTTGGATGTCATGTCTGCCAAACAGGGGTGTAGCTAAGGAAGATTGTTGGCAGTGATGTGCAGAGATGTATAGTATTTTGACCCTACCTAACAGTGTTGGCTAAGAAAGGCTGATGGTTGGGTACTGCTGACCTACCTTCTTTGTATACTTGTTGGGGAGCTGTATGCTTTATGTTGAGGGGGGGAATACAAAAAACCTTTTTTAGAAACATTTTACAAACTGTGCTGGAGTGAACTGTGTGTAATTATGGACGGTGCTTGGTTTTTGAGTAAGGTCAACCGGACAGGAAATTTTTATGTTCTGAGCAATAAACCAGCTGCACTTCCAGTTTTGCTTGCTCCACAAGCTGGCTATCCACCTGCGAGAGAGCATGATGCTCAACACCTATCTCTCCTATGTCCAGCTTTTATGTCCCAGGCCATGTTTACCTGGCGACAACAATGACGTTTCGTCTTGACATTTGACCACTACAATTGGGTAAACATTCTGGCTGTCTGAAACAGTAGGCCTCGCAAACCGCTAACCATCGGCCTCACAACTATGTAGTCTGACTCTCCTGTACATGTGCACACTTGTGCCCTGTAATCCAGAGTCAGAGCATATTTTTCTGTGAATAAAAGGACTGAGCAGTTGAAAACCAACTTTTTTCCCTGACATTTGCTGTAAGGGGGGAACTTGGAGGACAACATACAAAGTAGATGGTTGGCCGAACCCACCAAAAAGGAGTCTGATGTGTGGTTTGCATAAAAACGTTGGTTGAAAGCTCTTGAAATGTGCCAATTCCAAAACTTCTTGACAGATTTAACTGTTATGCTGGGCATACATATACAGTAGATGTCAGCGAACATCTCTCCCATCTGATCTCCACAAGTCATGTCTGACATCTGCTATTGGATAAGTCAGGAGGCCTCCCTGCACCTTAGATCGGTGGTTTCCAACCTGTAACTCGGGAGCCACATGTGACTTGGAATATAAACCATCAGTAATGGCCACTGGTTACAATCTGACATCAATATTGACTCTCGACCCCCATTTGAATGTGACTCACAATGAACACAAGGTTGGGGACCCCTGCCTTTATATGGATGCCTGGCCCTGCCCAAACTGGCCAATAATCATCTTCTGTTCATGGCCAGCTTTAGTGTAACCCAGCTATGCTATGACTCGGACACTTTGTGTGCCTGCAACATGCAACTTTGTCATATTATCCTGTTAGGATTTTAACCTTGCTCCATTAAATAAAATAGAATATTTTATATATATTCACAGTCGCTGGTCTGTGCTGAGCCATTGTCGGCTGTTCAAAGAAAGGAGCTTTCCAGGAGCACAAACATATTTTTTTTTTCCTTCCTTGCTCATTTTCTACAAAGAAACAGATGCTAAAATGTTCAAGTACATCTGTGCTGGATTTGGCTGCAGTGAAGTAATGCAAGTAAATGATTCAATTATCCAATCTGTGGGGCTGAAAAATAACACAAGCACATAACATTTATACTACTATTTTGGCTGGAAGACAAAGATAAAGGTGCCATAACTGAATTTTTGTCTTTTGAAGTTTTGCCTTAGAGGGGAAATTCCATCTGAATTGCCAAATCCAATGATAATTCCTTTTCCTATCAGGCTATTACCTGTTGAAGAATCTTATGCGGGAGTTCGCTCTGTTGTTTACGGGTCAAGGTCCCACTATATTTCTGGTTAATCAATACAGACATGGTCTCATTGTATCTAATGATAATTCATAAATGGTTACGAGGAAGTTAGTGTGTAACAATATTTTATTACTTTTGGAATGACCTTTTATCGTTCTTTACATCCTAGTATGGAATGCTCACGCGTACGGGATCCACTGCAGATTTTCCATCAGAAAATCCTCAGCATATTAGGATAGCAGCAGCGTGGCTGATAATTTTAAAGGTGTTTTCCAAAATGAAATTATTAAATGAGACTACTTAGTCTCATTTCATAGAGCATGTGATTCAGGACCAAAATGCAGTGCACTTAAATTAAAAATGAGGCTGCTTTCGGCCTGAAACACCTCTCTAAAGTTCCTGCCACTAGGTGTCTCCCTTCTAGCTAATTTGTAGTTCACTCTTTTGTTACCAGGCAAGTTCGACCTTTTCAGACCCCAGAGTATTATGATCGGAGACCCAGGGGAGGATATAAACATAAAAAACAATGTTACTTGCCTCTCCCTGGCTCCAGCACACTCCCCACTACTTTCGGCCACCTTCAACGTTGGACCAGACGTCACGTGAGCCAGTCTGGCGTCGCGACGCATAACGACGTCGTCTTGGCCCACTTGACGTCTGGGACGTCACCAAGGAGGCCCGAAGGCTGGTGGAGTGCAGGAGAGGTACGTAACGTTGTTTTTTTTTTATGTTCCCACACCTCCCCTGGGCCTCCGATCATTATACTCTGGGGTCTTATCAAACCCCAGAGTATAATTATAGCAGTTTGGGGTCTGCGGCCTTACTTACCGATCCCCGCTCCTGCTCACAGCCGCCTCCACTTCTGCAGAATGGGAAGCGCAGGCGGCCGTGAGCGGGGATCGGTAAGTAAATAGGGCCTGTTACCTGCTGGTGTTACACCAGCAGGTATCTGCCTATTTATTTATAAAAAAAAAAAAAAAAAATCAGGGGCCCGCTGGGCCCCTTAATGTCCTGGGCTCTGTGGCAGCCGCTACCGCTGCGACCCCTTTATACTTGCCTAGATAAGGGTCCGATCGATCGCTGTTTGGTGAGAAGGGTCTGGCTTATTCATGAGGCACGCCTCCTGGCGCCTGCGCTGTTCTTCAGTGAAGCCAAAGATGGACATCCCGGCTTCACTGCGTAATTGCAGGGCATGCGCACTGAAGACGAGGTGTATTCCTCTGGCTTCATTGAAGAACTGCGCAGGCGCGGGGAGTATAAAAGCTTTTTTTTTTTTTTTTAATGCGAGCATGGATTGCGTTATAACAGGGCGATTTGGGACACTAAACCCCAGGTCCATATGGACGTGTGGGTGTTTTAGTATCCCATATTGCCCTAAGAGATTCCCTTTAATATTGTGTGGATTCACAATTATGGACCCGCAAAATACGGTCGTGTGAATGGGGCTTTACAGAGCTTTCAATAATACAAAGCAACTTTGTGCTGAAAGGTAAAGGTTTACATTTGGCATAATTTTGAACAATTAATGTTCACTATTGAAATCGCACAGGATCTGTTTTATAGTGACCGTTCAATGTTATTACAGCCTGTAGTAATAATAATAATAATAATAGTCCTTTAATAGTCCCACAGTGAGGAAATTCAGTGTGTTACAGCAGCAAAGATAAGCAGATACAAATACAACATGTACAGGAATGTTCCAAGGTAAGAGGCATTACATTAATAGCAGACAGACAGATAGGACGTAGTAGAGGGGGGGGGGGATTTAACAGGCAGAGAGATATTTCAGTTCTCTGTATGTAATGATCTTCGCTTAGGTCGGTGTTGGTTGTACAGCCTAACCGCGGTGGGGAGGAAAGACTTCCGATAGCGCTCCTTCTCACACCTAGGGTGGAGCAGTCGGTCACTGACAGTACTGCCCAGCGCGATCACAGTCTCATGCATGGGATGGGAGTTATTCTCCCGCATGGAGCTCACCACGGACAGTATCCTTCTGTCACCCACCACCTGCACTGGGTCCAGTGGGCTCCCCAGGACAGAGCTGGCCTTTCTAATCAGCTTGTCAAGTTTATTTCTGTCCCTGGTTGATATACTGCTCCCCCAGCAGGCCACTCCAAAGAAGATGGCTGATGCCACTACTGAGTTGAAGAAAGTTCTAAGAAGTGCCCCCCGGATTCCAAAGGCTCTCAGCTTCCTAAGCAGGTAGAGCCTGCTGTGGCCCTTCCTGTACAGGGCCTCCATATGATCTGCCCAGTCCAGCTTATTATTAAGGAGCAAACCCAGGTACTTATAGGTGTTCACAATCTCGATGCCCGTCCCCAGGATGTCCACTGGTTTAGGAGGGCTTCTGCCTTTGCGGAAGTCCACCACCATCTCCTTGGTCTTCCCCGCGTTAATCTTCAGGTGGTTCCGGTGGCACCAGTCCACAAAATCCTGGTTCATTTCTCTGTACTCCCTGTCATCATCTTCTGTGATGAGACCCACTATTGCAGAGTCGTCAGAATACTTCTGTAGGTAGCAGCTGGATGAGTTGCACCTAAAATCTGCAGTGTACAGTGTGAAGAGGAAAGGGGCGAGAACCGTACCCTGAGGTGCCCCCATATTACAGATCACGGTACCTGACACACAGTCTTGGGCTCTCACGTATTGAGGTCGATTTGTGAGGTAGTCTAGGATCCAGTTGGAGAGGTGGTGGTCCACTCCAGCAAGGCCCAGCTTGTCCCTCAATAACCTGGGCTGTATGGTGTTAAAAGCACTGGAGAAGTCAAAGAACATTATTCTCACTGTGTTCCCTGGTTTCTCCAGGTGAGACAGAGCCCTGTGCAGAAGATGGATGATGGCATAATCTACCCCAATGCCCGGCCGATAAGCAAACTGGAGGGGGTCCATAGCGGGGCTCACTAGAGGGCGGAGATGTGTGAGAACCAATCTCTCCAAAATCTTCATCAGGTGGGATGTCAGTGCTACAGGTCTGTAGTCGTTGAGGTCCATAGGGTGGGGTTTCTTTGGAACTGGTACCACACAAGAAGATTTCCATAATTCAGGGACTATTTCCTGCCTCAGGCTCATATTATACATATACAGCATATGAAAAAGTTTGGGCACCCCTATTAATCTTAATCATTTTAGTTCTAAATATTTGGGTGTTTGCAACAGCCATTTCAATTTGATATATCTAATAAGTGATGGACACAGTAATATTTCAGGATTGAAATGAGGTTTATTGTACTAACAGAAAATGTGCAATATGCATTAAAACAAAATGTGACCGGTGCAAAAATTTGGGTACCCTTATCATTTTATTGATTTGAATACTCCTAACTACTTTTTACTGACTTACTGAAGCACAAAATTGGTTTTGTAACCCACTGAGCTTTGAACTTCATAGCCAGGTGTATCCAATCATAAGAAAAGGTATTTAAGGTGGCCAATTGCAAGTTGTTCTCCTATTTGAATCTCCTCTGAAGAGTGGCATCATGGGCTCCTCAAAACAACTCTCAAATGATCTGAAAACAAAGATTGTTCAACATAGTTGTTCAGGGGAAGGATACAAAAGTTGTCTCAGAGATTTAACCTGTCAGTTTCCACTGTGAGGAACATAGTAAGGAAATGGAAGACCACAGGGACAGTTCTTGTTAAGCCCAGAAGTGGCAGGCCAAGAAAAATATCAGAAAGGCAGAGAAGAAGAATGGTGGGAACAGTCAAGGACAACTACAGACCACCTCCAAAGAGCTGCAGCATCATCTTGCTGCAGATGGTGTCACTGTGCATCGGTCAACAATACAGCACACTTTGCACAAGGAGAAGCTGTATGGGAGAGTAATGCTAAAGAAGCTGTTTCTGAAAGCACGCCACAAACAGAGTCGCCTGAGGTATGCAAAAGCACATTTGGACAAGCCAGCTTCATTTTGGAAGAAGGTCCTGTGGACTGATGAAACAAAGATTGAGTTGTTTGGTCATACAAAAAGGCGTTATGCATGGCGTCAAAAAAACACAGTATTCCAAGAAAAACACTTGCTACCCACTGTAAAATTTGGTGGAGGTTCCATCTTGCTTTGGGGCTGTGTGGCCAATGCCGGCACCGGGAATCTTGTTAAAGTTGAGGGTCGCATGGATTCAACTCAGTATCAGCAGATTCTTGAGAATAATGTACAAGAATCAGTGACGAATTTGAAGTTACGCCGGGGATGGATATTTCAGCAAGACAATGATCCAAAACACAGCTCCAAATCTACTCAGGCATTCATGCAGAGGAACAATTACAATGTTCTGGAATGGCCATCCTAGTCCCCAGACCTGAATATCATTGAACATCTGTGGGATAATTTGAAGCGGGCTGTCCATGCTCGGCGACCATCAAACTTAACTGAACTGGAATTGTTTTGTAAAGAGGAATGGTCAAAAATACCTTCATCCAGGATCCAGGAACTGATTAAAAGCTACAGGAAGCGACTAGAGGCTGTTATTTTTGCAAAAGGAGGATCTACTAAATATTAATGTCACTTTTCTGTTGAGGTGCCCATACTTTTGCACTGGTCAAATTTTGGTTTAATGCATATTGCACATTTCTGTTAGTACAATAAACCTCATTTCAATCCTGAAATATTACTGTGTCCATCAGTTATTAGATATATCAAATTGAAATGGCTGTTGCAAACACCCAAATATTTAGAACTAAAAATGATTAAGATTAATAGGGGTGTCCAAACTTTTTCATATGACTGTATGTAATTATACCACACAGCTGGTCCCCGCAAGTCTTAATTAGCCTTGCACTGATGTCATCTGGCCCTGCGGCTTTCCTCGCCTTGATCTTTTTCATCTCCTTCCTCACCTGGGCCCGTGTGAAGGTCAGACTGTGGCCAGATAAAGACGGATTTCTGGATTTACTGGTCTGTTGGGAAGTGGCCGCATGAGGAGAAGTCATTGTGGTGGGGGAAGCTGAAGGACATGCTGGGGTGGGAGGAGCTGGTGTGTGATCAAATCTGTTGAAGAATAGGTTTAGTTCATTAAGCCAATTAACATCTGCCTCAATCTGGCAGACAGACTGTTTATGACCCGAAATTGACTTAAGCCCCTCCCAGACCCCCCTTATGTCTTTTCTTTCCATTTGCTTTTCCATTTTTTCTTTATAACTGGCTTTTCCCTGCCTGATTTGATGCCTCAGCTCCTTTTGTACTTCCCTCAACCCCTCCTTATCTCTTGTCCTGAATGCCATCGTTTTCTCCTTAAGTAGTGTTTTTATATCAGAGTTAATCCATGGTTTGTTGTTGGAGAAGCACCTCACCACTTTTGTGGGTACTGTGTTGTCCACACAAAAATTAATGTAGTCTGTTATGCAGTGTGTGAGTCCTTCTATATCTTCTCCATAAGAATCCTGCAGCACTTCCCATGCGGTTGTGTCAAAACAATCCCTCAGAGCCTCATCACTCTCCTCGGACCATATCCTCACTGTGCGGATGACAGCTGGTTCTCTACGTACAAGTGGCTTGTACACAGGTCGGAGATGCACTAGGTTGTGATCCGATCTCCCCAGGGGCGGTAGGGCAGATGAGTTATATGCCTCCCTCACGTTGGCAAAGAACAAGTCCAGTGTTTTGTTGTCTCTTGTGTGGCAGGTTACATACTGTGTGAAAGTGGGCAGTGTGGATGATGGAGAGGCATGGTTGAAATCACCCGAAAGAAGAAAGAGGGCCTGGGGATGTTTTAACTGTAACTGGCTCAGCGTGGCTTGTAGGACCTCGCAGGCAGTGTCAGCTTTCGCAGAGGGGGGACATATGCAGCTATCACGATGACATGTGATAGTTCCCTTGGTAGGTAGAAAGGTCTCATGCTCACAGCTAATAGTTCAATGTCCTTACAGCAAGTTTGCTCCTTAATCACAATGTGCCTAGGATTGCATCATCTATTATTCACAAACATTGCCAGCCCCCCTCCTTTCCTCTTACCGCTCTCCCTTATCCTGTCTGCCCGAAGGAGTTTAAAACCATCCAAGGAGACCAGAGGGTCAGGAGTAACTTCAGTGAGCCAAGTCTCTGTAAGTAGCATCATGCTGCACGCCCGAAACTCCTGATGATGCCTGGTGAGCGCTGTTAGTTCATCCATCTTGTTTGCAAGAGATCTCACATTGCCCATGATTATGGAGGGAACAGCTGGTCGGTAACGCCTCTTTTTAATCCTCTGAAGAGTACCAGCTCTGCATCCCCTCACCCGCTTTTTCTTTCTCCAAAGCTCGCGGGGGATGTGTGACCAGATGGTATGCCGCCCTGCTGTGCCTCTGAGCTGCAGAATTTCCTCTCTTTTGTATAGACAAAGGAATTGTCTGCATACACAAAAGATCCCATTTTCAAGCAGAACAAAAAGACAGATAAAAAACAAAAAAAAAGTATCACAAGGGTCCAAGTCTTTGTGTGTGTTTCTTCATAGTGCAAAGTCCTTAAGTAGAGAGGTACAAAACGAGACATAGAAAGAAAAATAAGATAGAGAGTCTCAGAGCTGCTGTAGCTGGCAGCCACTCCAGCGGCGCCATCTTGGAAAAAAAGAAAAAAAAAAAAAAAAATCACGTGTCTGCTAAAAAACAGATACTGTGTGATCTAAATAGTGAAGGGGCCCCCACGCAGTACAATCTGTTCCACAGATGGGTGCCCACAGAGAGGGCTCTGAGTGCCACCTCTGGCATGCGTGCCATAGGTTCGCCATCACGGGCCTATCGATATTAGAAATATAGATAAACCCTTTAAATAGGTTGTCCAGGCCCGAATTCACATTGCTTCCAAATGGAGAAAATCTTTTCTCTCAGTACCCAAGCTTATGTGTCAGGTCGATATTATTATGCTTTGCGAGAAAATTAATTCCATTACATCTGTTACCCGCCCGACTTTTGATAAGGTCTGGGCTCCTTTGGTCAATAGGTCTCGCATCCCAGGTCTTTCATACTGTCTCCAACTTTAGTCCTGCTACTGGATTGAGCCCCTTCTGTTCCCACCCCTGCCCTCAGGCGGACCCATAGATGCCACTCCTAGCTGCTCAAGTCCATATTATTATTATTGTTGTTGTTGTTGTTGTTGTTGTTTGTTTATATAGCATCATTAATTCCATGGTGCTTTACATTTGCGGATTTACATACAGTACACCAGATATACAAAACAGATAATACAAACAGTGACCAACTGGCACAGTGGGATAGAGGGCCCTGCCCGCAAGGGCTTACAATCTATGAGGGAAGAGGGATAGAAACAGAAGGTGAGGGGAGAGGCTGTACAGATGGTGGTGTGGTGACAGTAGTGTTATTGGAGGTTGTAGGCTTTCCTGAATAGGTGAGTCTTCAGGGTCTTCTTGAAGCTTGTGACTGTGGGGGA
Source organism: Leptodactylus fallax (assembly GCA_947044405.1). NCBI lineage: Eukaryota > Metazoa > Chordata > Amphibia > Anura > Leptodactylidae > Leptodactylus > Leptodactylus fallax. The sequence continues at coordinate 2,622,265 of CAMRHE010000270.1, forward strand.
CAGTCTTATGTGTCTTGATAGTGAGTTCCAGAGTATGGGGGATGCACGGGAGAAGTCTTGGAGACGATTGTATGAGGAGCGGATGAGAGCAGAGCGGAGTAGGAGGGCTTTGGAGGATCGAGGTTACGTGCGGGCAGGTAGCGGGAGATTAGGTCGGAGATATAATAATAATAATAATAATAATAATAATAATAATCAAACAAATCAAAAAAATCAAACAAATCAAAAAAAAATAAAATATAATATAATATAATAATAATAATATAATAATAATAAAAAAGTCCTTTAATAGTCCCACAGTGGGGAAATTCAGTGTGTTACAGCAGCAAAGATAAGATAAGCAGATACAAATACAAATACAACATGTACAGGAATGTTCCAAGGTGAGAGGCATTACATTAATAGCAGACAGACAGATAGGAAGTAGCAGGGGGGGGGGGGATTTAACAGGCAGAGAGATATTTCAGTTCTCTGTATGTAATGATCTCCGCTTAGGTCGGTGTTGGTTGTACAGCCTAACCGCGGTGGGGAGGAAAGACTTCCGATAGCGCTCCTTCTCACACCTAGGGTGGAGCAGTCGGTCACTGACAGTACTGCCCAGCACAATCACAGTCTCATGCATGGGATGTGAGTTATTCTCCCGCATGGAGCTCACCACAGACAGTATCCTTCTGTCACCCACCACCTGCACTGGGTCCAGTGGGCCCCCCAGGACAGAGCTGGCCCTTCTAATCAGCTTGTCAAGTTTATTTCTGTCCCTGGTTGATATACTGCTCCCCCAGCAGGCCACTCCAAAGAAGATGGCTGATGCCACTACCGAGTTGAAGAAAGTCCTAAGAAGTGCCCCCCGGATTCCAAAGGCTCTCAGCTTCCTAAGCAGGTAGAGCCTGCTGTGGCCCTTCCTGTACAGGGCCTCCATATGATCTGCCCAGTCCAGCTTATTATTAAGGAGCAGACCCAGGTACTTATAGGTGTTCACAATCTCGATGCCCGTCCCCAGGATGTCCACTGGTTTTGGAGGGCATCTGCCTTTACGGAAGTCCACCACCATCTCCTTGGTCTTCCCCGCGTTAATCTTCAGGTGGTTCCGGTGGCACCAGTCCACAAAAAACCGGTTCAGTTCTCTGTACTCCTTGTCATCATCGTCTGTGATGAGGCCTACTATTGCAGAGTCGTCAGAATACTTCTGTAAGTAGCAGCTGGATGAGTTGCACCTAAAATCAGCAGTGTACAGTGTGAAGAGGAAAGGGGCGAGAACCGTACCCTGAGGTGCCCCCCGTATTACAGATCACGGTACCTGACACACAGTCTTGGGCTCTCACGTATTGAGGTCGATTTGTGAGGTAGTCTAGGATCCAGTTGGAGAGGTGGTGGTCCACTCCAGCAAGGCCCAGCTTGTCTCTCAGTAACCTGGGCTGTATGGTGTTAAAAGCACTGGAGAAATCAAAGAACATTATTCTCACCGTGTTCCCTGGTTTTTCCAGGTGAGACAGAGCCCTGTGCAGAAGATGGATGATGGCATCATCTACCCCAATGCCCGGTCGATAAGCAAACTGGAGAGGGTCCATAGCGGGGCTCACTAGAGGGCGAAGATGTGTGAGAACCAATCTCTCTAAGATCTTCATCAAGTGGGATGTCAGTGCTACAGGTCTGTAGTCGTTGAGGTCCATAGGGTGAGGTTTCTTTGGAACTGGTACCACACAAGAAGATTTCCATAATTATGGAGGGGACAGATTGTGAATGGCTTTGTATGTCAGCGTTAGTAGTTTGAACTCTATTCGCTGGGCGATGGGTCGCCAGTGGAGGGATTGGCAGAGGGGGATGGCTGATGAAGAACGGGGGGAGAGGTGTATTAGGCGAGCAGCACAGTTTAAGGTGGACTCGAGGGGGGCGAGAGTGTTAGCTGGGAGGCCATGGAGAAGGGTGTTACAGTAGTCTAAGCGGGAGATTATGAGGGTGTGGACTAGCATCTTTGTAGTTTCAGGGGGTGAGGAAGGAGCGCATTCGGTGGATGTTCTTGAGTTGGAGGCGGCAGGAGGTGTTGAGGGTTTGAATATGATGCTTGAAGGATAGGTCAGAGTCTAGGGTTATCCCAAGGCATCGGGCCTGTGGGACTGGGGTGAGAGTGGTTCCATTAATTTTGATAGATGGGTCAGGTAAGGGGGTCATGCGTGGAGGGGTGAAGATTATGAACTCCGTTTTCTCCATGTTGAGTCTGAGAAAGCGGGAGGAGAGAAAGGAGGCTACGGCTGCTAGACATTCTGGGACTCTGGACAGCAGGGAGGTAATGTCTGGTCCAGAGAGATATATTTGGGTGTCATCAGCATAGCAGTGATAATGGAAATCATGGGATTCTATGAGTTGGCCAAGGCCTAGGGTGTAGATGGAGAACAAGAGTGGTCCTAGAATGGAGCCTTGGGGGACACCTACAGAAAGAGGGTGTGGCGGGGAGGTGGTGTGCGAGTGGGAGACGCTGTATGTGCGGTTGGTGAGTTATGAGGAGATCCAGGAAAAGGCCAGGTCAGAGATGCCAAGGGATGAAAGCGTTTCAAGCAGGAGGGGATGGTCGACTGTGTCAAAGGCAGAGGAGAGGTCAAGTAGGAAGAGGACAGAATAGTGACGTTTGGCTTTGGCAGTTAGAAGGTCATTAGTGACCTTGGTTAGGGCAGTTTCTGTGGAGTGATGGGGTCTGAAACCTGACTGTAGTCTGTCAAAGAGCACATTGGACGATAGATAGGAGGACAGTTCAGAGTGGACGTGTTGCTCCAGCAATTTTGAGGTGTATGGGAGCAGTGAGATGGGGCGATAGTTGGCTGGAGAGGACGGGTCCAGGGAGGGTTTCTTAAGTATAGGTGTGACGGTAGCATGTTTGAAGGCAGAAGGGAAGGATCCATTGGTTAGGGATAGGTTGAAGAGATGGGTTAGGGCAGGAGTAAGGACTTCAGAGAGTTTGGGGATGAGGTGTGACTGGATGGGGTCGAGCGTGCAGGAGGTGAGGTGGGATTTAGAGATTAGGGTGGAGCGCTTTTCATCAGTGACGGTGGAGAAACAGGTTAAATATGAAGAGCACAGGACCGTTGGATAGAGTGGTTGTTGGGGGTGTAGGGTGAGACTGTCTCTGGTGTCGATTTTGCTTTTGAAATAAGAGGCAAAGTCATCAGCTGTGATAAGTGATGTCGGAGGGGGCGAGGGAGGACGGAGAAGGGGGGTTGAAGGTAGTGAATAGCTGTTTGGGGTTGTGGGATAGGGCAGATATTAGTGTGGAGAAGTAGACCTGCTTTGCAGAGGTGAGTGCGTTCTTGAATGTGAGAACTGCCTCTTTGTACCTAAGGAAGTCCTCCTGGGAGTGACTTTTCTTCCAGAGGCGTTCAGCAACCCGTTAGGCACGTCTCAGTTTTTTAGTCAGGTCGGTGTGCCTGGGTTGCCTGTTGATCGGTCGGGCTCTGGTGTTAGTGAAGGGGGCCACAGAGTCAAGGGCTGAGGTAATGGTGGTATTGTAGAAGTCAGTGGCAGTATCTACATCCTGGAGTGAGATTATGTCAGCGAGCGGTAGGAGAGAGTCTGAGAGCGTGCGGATGTCAAGGCGATTAAGGTTTCTGCGGGGGCGTGTTGGTTTAAGGGTTGGAGGGTCTGTTACAGAGGAGAGGGCTGAGAATGTCAGCAGGTTGTGATCAGAGAGCGTGGATGGAGAGTTAGAGAGAGTGACTAGAGAGCAGAGGCGGGTGAATATGAGGTCCAGCGTGTGCCCCTTTGTGTGGGTGGCAGAGGAAGAACATTGAGAGAGACCAAAGGAGGCATTGAGTGATAGGAGACTGGAAGCGGCGGGGTGGTTTGTGTTAATGGAGATGTTGATTAGTGCCATCATTCTCTTCCTTTTCTCCCCTACCCAAGGTTGATTTCCATGTTTTTTTTTATTTCTTTGTTTCCTTTTGTATATTGCCTACTGGTATCTCGTGTTACCCTGATGATTGATGCCTTTGTTATACCTAGTTTTTGTAATTCAATAAATAACTTTGAAACTAAATAGGTTGTCCAGGAATTGGAGCAACCTATGAGGCGGGTGGGGAGGTGAAAATTAAAAATAAATAATAATAATCTGTTGTCCGCTGCCAGTGTCTATTGTCTAACGGCAGCGCCTTCTTGCTGGGAGTCCTGCACCTCATTCATGTGCCTGCTGAGACCAGTCAAAAGTGCCAAACGCCCTTTTTTTGCGGTTTGATCACTTTTTTTTTTTTTTTTTCTTCAAATTTTTACTAGAGGTAAAAGCAATAGACATTCCCCAAAGTGGTATAATTAAAAAGTACCCCTGGCCCCCGCAAAAAAAAAAAAAAGATGCCCTATGCAGAATATGGCGGGTGTCAGAATATGGTGACTTTTAGAAAAAAATTTTTTTGCAAAGTTTTAGATTTTTGTTAAGGGGTTAAAATGTAAATAAAACTATATAAATTTGGTATCCCCGGAATGGTACCGAAACATAGAGTACAGTTGACATTTCATTTTGGCTGCAGAGTGAATGCCGTAAAAACGGAGCCTGCAAGAAAGTCGCACAAATGCACCTTTTCTCCAATTTCCCCCATTCCCCCATTTTTTTTTTTTTTTTTCAGCTTTCTAGTACATTGTAGAGAACAATAAATGGCTCCATTATGAAGAACAATTTGTCCCACAAACATTAAGCCCTCATATGGCTCTTTGAAAGGAAAAATACAAAAGTTGTGGGGTTTGGGAGGCGGGCAGTCAAAAACGAAAATCGAAAAATGTCTCCGGCAGTAAGGGGTTAATACAATATTTTGCATAATCCTCTTATAACATGGATTGGCAGCTCAGGTATTAAATTACCATATCTTAGTAGCTCTGTAAATACATGACCTTAGTTACTCCCTGTATTCACAATTCATACCTAATATAAGCCATAGCGAAACACGCAAACTGGGTGTATCGGGTAGGGGGGTGCAGAGGTAGTGATCGCTACCAGGCCATAGAGCCTCTGGGGACCCAAAGACCTCTCTAAAACCTAAGAAAACACCAATATTATAGATGTCTTATGGCAAGTGGGGGACCCATTACATATTTTGCATTGGGGCCCAAGAGCTTCAAGTTTAATACAGGCGCTGTGCGCGCAATTCCTCTTTTCTTTGCAACTTTGCCAAAACGTCAGAGCTGTCGCCTCTACCAACAATATATATGTATATATTTTATGCATTGTTGAATAAATTTATTAAAGAGCATCCCAAGACCGAGTATCGGGGAGTGACTAGACTTTGGTAGTAATACACAGCGTGGTAACAATTGTTCAATGAACAAAACAATTCTTTTAGAATAAAGGCTGCTGATAACTTTGTCACCACCTTAAAGGTTGTAAACCTGCTGCTTCCGATGGTAATGGGAGTGTAACTAATAATTACATTTTATTATGGAGATGTCATTTACTACTATGTTATTCTTAGAAGTCAGGAAGAGGTGTAGACTGACATGAACTCTGCTCCTCATGAGGATTTATGGGCAGCTGAGACCTGTCTATAGCTGCATTATCTAAAGCAGGTGATTCCAATATTTTATTCCTTGAATGGAAGCATGGTGAAATATGGTGTTATGCACAGACATGTGAAACAGAGCTCTCCAGTTAGTAGACCAAAGTATAGACATGGACACTGGTTTGGACTCCTTCATAAATGGCTGACAGCCATGGTCAGACAGAGGATCTTTACCTCTTCTGATTCATGAAAAAAAAGCCATTGACCCTGACTCCAGGACTGTAATTCAATAGCGCTGATTTAAATATAAATATTTTACACGTTGGTATTATACTCTTATGTTCACCTGATGGAATTTGGAGAGATGTTTGAGGCGTTTTTTTTTCTTCTGATTCCTCTCCAAATTCCATCCCTGTGTAACACCTCCTAGAAATCCGAAGCAGAGGTTACCAAATGATTAGGTGAATGGGGCCCAATTGGCAGTAGCCTTAGGCCGCAGGGTCTTTGAACTGCAAAATCTATAGCAAGATTGAGTAGGCCTCTTATTTTTTTTCATTGTCTTGGAAAAAAGAAGGGTCTGTCACTGCCATTGAAAACAATAGGAGGCAGATTCCGGACAGAATTTGGAGCTGATTTTGAAGTAGATTCAGTCTGTAAATCAGCTGCAAAGGTGAACAGTGTATTGTAAATCGGCCATTTTATATCAGACCACCTAGGCTACTTTCTAGATGGTGTTATTGCCAGTGCAGCCAGTAGGGTGTTCGACAGTATTAATAAAATATAACTGTTAGGGTAAAACCATATCGTGTGCCCGCTAAAACCCTGCCTACTTCCTGTGGCAAATAGCCATGTGGTTAACGCTTTACCTGCAAGATTGTACAGCCATTGGTCCTCATTGGATAGTGGGGATTTTATTAATGAAATGTTACACGTTTTATAACAGTCTGTTTAAAAATATATTTGTAAAGTGTTAATTTAAAAAAAAAAAAAAAAAAAAAAAAAAAAATTATATATTTTCTAAATTTACATATATTTTCTTTTTATCCCAGGTGACCCCTGTACTATTTCTTCCCAAATGGAACTGGAAGAAGCTTTCCGATTATATTCTATATATAAAGAGGAGGGTCTCAGCATTCACGGTAAACAGTTGTCTCTTTTTAAAGTTTGCTACATAGATGACGTTTTGTCCAGAATACTTGGCTATGTAGAGCAGCTTTATGTTGCAGTTTTTCTGCTGTCCTTGAAAGGCAATCTACATTCATGGTGTGATTGAAAAACTGTCCTTGGTTGACTTTATTTTTCTCTTGTTCATAGTTGCAACAAGGGATGAATTCCAGTATATTGCTCACCGCACTGACCATGACATAAGATCTTTTTTTGCTTTATTGTGCAATGTCTGTCTTTGCACAGTACAATGGTGTAGCCCATAGATGTGTCATATATAATGCATCCATGGGCCAACTAAATGGGACAAAACATGGTGCTGGACGTGTGATCCGATGCATCATGTAACTCTTGATCTTCCATTTGTTGGGGGGTTTAATATACAGGATGTATCTGTGGGCCAGCTAAATAAGTCAACCACTTCAAAAAGGTAGTAACTTTACTGGGAGTAACACATTTTACACTTTAGTCTCATTCAAGTCAAAGTGTCCACTTTTTTTTTTTTTTTTTTTTTTTTTTGTTCTTGGCTTTAGAAGACTTTATCCTGAATAAACACACAATAGTGATCCTTTGAACCTGGCAGCCAGGGAACCAAAGGATGACTTCCTTCATATGCAAGAGCTCAATTGCATATTGACAAAAATAGCACTATCTCAGTGTTGGAGGCTGCCATTCACAAGGGGAAAACACCACTTGATTCAGGTGTCCTTTAACCTATCTGTGTGTGTGTGTGTGTGTGTGTGTGTGTGTGTGTGTGTGTGTGTGTGTGTGAAAATAAAAATAAATTAAAAAAAAAAAAAAAAAAAATATATATATATATATATATATATATATATATATATGTTGTACATTACAAAGAAATAGTCAATTCACACACTGGGACTGAGGGCCCTGCTCGTAAGAGCTTACAATCTATGAGGTAGAGGGGGTGACACAAGAGGTAGCAGGGGCGGCAACAGACATAGCATTGCTTGTACAATGGTCAGACAATTTTGTAATAGAGGTTACTGTCATTACACATATATAAAGCTGTATGAGCCGTCAGCAGTCATGTCCTTTAACGTGTATATGGTGCCTGGACATATAAAGTTAGTCTGATATGGCATCATATCCTGTGAGGTAATGTGGGAGCGTGAACAGAGGAGGGATTGTTTTAGGGATTCTAACTGCGGAAAGGTATGTATATGTGTGTGTGTGTGTGTGTTTATATATATATATATATATATATATATATATATATATATATATATATTATATATCTGTGTGTAATATATACTTTATAATTATATTTACAATGTACATATGCAGAAGCAATAACATCTCTCAATCTTGGACTCTGTACCACCTTATATAAGGTTGACCATTATGACTTAAAGGGGTGTTGCAGGTTTACAATGATGGACACTATACTCACCTCTCTGTTTGGTCAGGAGACCAGTAGGAAGTCTCCGGTCAGGTCCCCAGTTTTTGTTTACCGTATCCCTGTACACCAGCCAATCCTTGCCTCAGCAGTCACAAGTCAGGAAAAGCGGGGACCCTAACAGAGACTCTTCACCTAATCTCTTGCTGAATGGAGAGGTGAGTATATAGTGTTCATTATACGTCTTTCTAGGGGGTAAAAGAACGGAACTGGAACACCCTTTTAAGTTTTGTGATGACAAAATCAGATCAAATTTAGCTTTGCATCAGCTATGTCTACAGCTATAGATTATGTTTAGTATACTTCAAAGCAGCAGAGTTTGTCAGCCAAAATGATAGTGAGGAAGCGACAAGTGGAATTTCATGCCTTTCAGAGAGAAATTTTTCAAGAGTGAAGTCAGGTCACCACGTGGTTTTGTAAATGTATTTATAAGAGAGAGCGGGAACCATGGGTGGTAAAATATTTGTGGTATAACAAAATAACACTCTGTGCTCACACATTTGTGACTTTTCACAAGGAGTATATTGGGAAAGATTTTCAATTTTTTTTTATTTTTTTTTTTTTTAGTGTAGGAACAATTCATTATCCTTTCAACACACAAGCGAGCTCAGAGCCTGTTTTTCTGCCACACATCTTTTATGTTATTTGCAGAGAGACGATTTATTCTTTGCTTTTGGCATTGTTCAGCATCTGCTGCATATGTAATTACTACTGTTCATGTTCTGCAGACAAGTCTCCTCTCCACGTTTTTGCTCCTTTCAGTGTACAACACAAAGAAATGTACACAATGGAGGAGATTTATCAGTAGTGTTGTAGGATGCCTCAACATATTGGTCACTAAGAGGTGCAACTAGTCTTCTCCATCTATATTTTGGGCCTAGGACAGCTCATAAAATCCTATGGCTTTCAGTGCCACTGTTATGCTGACGACACTTGAATATATTTCTCTGGAACTCTGTATAGCAGGGAGCTAATATCTGGCTCACAGAATCGGCTGTAGACTACTTTTTTGCCTTCCCACTTCCTAAAACTCAACCTTGATAAACTTTGTTTTATCAAGGTTGCAGTTCCGTACAGATGATTGGTCCAAGGCCCAGGTGTCGATCCCCCTAATGGTCATATATTTATAGCCTATCCTGAGAATAGACCATTTAAAAAAAAAAAAAAAAGCCCAGACAATGGGTTAATCCACCTCTCATCAGCCTCTCCCATTTGCCAATCCCTTCACTAGCTAGCCATTGCCCAATAAATTCAATATATTTAAATTTGACATACAAAGCCATCCAGAACCTGTCCCTTCCATACATCTCTGAGGCCCGGTTCACATCTGTGTTCAGGTTTCTGTTCGGAGAGTCCATGTGGTTTCTGCTTGAAGCAAGCGGAGAGGAAGGTGCTGCAAGCAGCACTTTTCTCTCCGCATGTTTCGTGCGGAAACCACACAGACCTCATTATAGTCTCTGGGGTCCGCGGGTTTCCCAGGTAAACCGCTTTTTTATGCGTATAGGTTGCCATTCGGGGGGTTCCCAAGCGGACTCCCCAAACAGAAACCCAAACACAGATGTGAACCGGGCCTGACGTAATCTCCCGCTAGCTTTCTGTATATAATGATCCTCAAGAGCCTCCTTCTTTGCTCATCTCTGATTCGCTTTTCACACAACCGCCTCCAAGACATCTTCTGTGCATCCCCCATACTCTGGGACTTCACTGCCACAATACATAAGACTGTCACCCACAATCACTACCTTCCAATGCAACCTGAAGACCCACCTCTTTAGCATAAAACACTCAGTAAACCTGCTGCCACTATGCCACCATATGAGCAACTGTTACTCTCACTTATTGTGTCCACCTACTTTCCCTAATAAATTGTAAACCTGTGGATAGGGGCCGGTTTCCTATTTGCATCCGGTTAGTCATCTTCTTAGTTTTGTGTTTATTGTACTCGTTGTATTTGTACTATGTATGTAAATCCCTTCACAAATGTACAGTACCATGGAATTAATGATGCTATAGAAGAGGTGGTATAATGAATGCAAATAATGTTACTATTATTACAACAATAAAACAATACTTCTAATATTTTTATATATATATATATATATACTATTTTATATTTTGCCCTGGACCTCAAGAAATGGCTCCGCATCAGAACCACCTGCCTAAGGCCCCTTGCAGACGACCGTGGCCGTGATCAATGTGCTATCCATATATTTCACGGATAGCACACTGACCCATTCTTTTCTATGGGTCCATACACACGACCGTGAATTGAAATTCACAGTCGTGTAGTAGGCCAACAAACCAGGCCGCGAAAGATGGAACAGGCCCTATTCCTGTCCTATTTTGCAGCTCTTGCTTCCGTGACTCCTATTCATTTAATGAAAGGAGCCGCAGAAGCACAGCCCATGCACGGGCGACACATGGGGGATATCCCTGTGTCCCACCCATGATTTTAATTCACGGCCGGCCGGTTGTAGCACGGTCGTCTGCAACCGGCCTAATACGGTTGGTAACCTTTGTGCCTCTAAAATTGCTATGCGTGGTCAAGGCATGGACTCCATAAGACCTCTGAAGGTGTCCTATGATATCTGTCTTGAGGTGTTGCCCCCATGACTTGGACTTTTTTCTCTAGCATATTGCACAGATGATCTATCAGTTTGAGATCTGGGGAATTTGGAGGTCAGGTCAACACATTGCAGAATTTTTACAATGCGTTAGGATACATTATCCTGCTGAAAGAGGCCTTTGTTATAAAATGCCACTGCCATGCTATGCTGTAAGCCTCTAAATGTGTATTGCATATTCTGGCTTCTGTAAGTCTGACATTATATATCTTTTTGTTTTTTAGTATTTCCAAGCATACCAGAAAAGCCGGGCCTGCCTTGTCCAGGAGAAGACAGTAAGTAATGTTTAAGTGGAAAATACCTTTACTGACTTCAGTATGGTGTAAATGAGCTTAAAGTGTAACTCCAGTTATATAACCTCTTTTCATAAATGAATAGTACAGGTGAATATAAGAAACTTTGTAATATATCTTATTAAACAAATCTGTTTCCTTCACTTATCAGTGTACTCTCCACCTCCTTATCACTCACTATTTATGTGTATAGACTCTGTTTCTGTATTAACCCCACACACAGATGTCTGTACAGGAGGGAGGAGGGGGCTGTTAATTGATTGCCTCATTCTGTAGACTGGTTGCCTGTTATCTTGAAGATACAGCAGTGTTGAAACCGCTTTCTTGACTCGGACTGGGTTTACAAATTGCTTTTCTCCATACGAAAAATAAAGAGCTTGCAAACGCAAAAGTGTATGCATTTTTGTGGAGAAAAACCCAGTATATACCCAGCCTAAGTTGGTCAGAGTTTTGCAGCTATTAGCGTGTCTTTTCCAGCAACCACCTCCTCTGTAAATTTACATGTGAAAAGTAGCTCGGCCTTATAAGTGGAGAAGGAAACAGATTTCTTTAATAAGATATATTACAAAGTTTCTTCTATTCACCTCTACTATTCATTTATGGAAAGCTGTTTTATATTTGGCGGTACACTTCAAGCTCTGTTCACATCTTTGTCCTCTGTATAATTCATACATTGGGATGTACACATAAACAAATCTGTGATCGGTCATTTAGTAGCCTTTATCACTCGTAGGGTTGTAAAAGCCAAAAAAGTACGTAAACTGTGTTGTGTGTGTTTGTTTTTTTTTTTTTTTTTTTTTTTTTTTCTCTCTGAGTAGCATAACCTACTACGCTATTTTATACCTGTTTTGCGGTAATCTATATACCAACCATATGTGGTCGAAAACAAAAGGTCTCTATCGGAGTGATATAACCCTTTGGACACATCTAGCGTATTTGTCGGGGTATTTTCTGCCGTGCATACTAAATGTACATCACAAACACGATGTGAACAATATATATTGTACGTTGAACTTGATAACACAGTATCCAGTAAACTCCTAAGCCTACCTTAGTGGTGGCTGCAAAAAAGGAACTTTTTTTTTTTTATATGTAGAAGTAGAAACCACATCTTTCGAATTGATGTATTTGGAGAATTCATAAAAGTCCATATTTTAGCACTTGAAGTACTGCATTTATGGATATACCACCATCAAGTATTAAACAGCCCTTAAATTATTAAAATACTGGGCAACCTCTAATAATGTAATGAATGTAGTTTACCAAATCACACACAATCTGTTATTCTATTACAGCAAATGTCAGTTGCCAAAATTGCAGCTATTGTGATGTAATGGCATGTGCACGTAGAAGTACAAGCAATAAGAGGGTGTTCACATGTAGGAATTTGATGCTGATTTGCTACTTGTCTTCAATGGGAGGCAGAGATAACAGCAGGATACTGGAAAAACTAAGCATCTTGCTCAATCTTTCTGTGGATGCCGCGGCTCGAGACTCCCCGATGATCAGGCCCATTCATCTAGTCCTAATCAGCGGCGGAAAGCTGTGACTGAATGCCGATGCTCGGCCGGGAGCCAGGAGCAGGAAAATGAAGAGGAATTCTTCTTCATTGTCCACCGTGTGAACAGCCCCTAAGATGACAAAAATACCACACAGGAGAACTGCTATAAAATACCTGCAATAAGACGATAAATACCGCCAACTGTGAGAGCGATGGTCCAGATTTACTAATAGATAGTGTAAACTTATGCTAGGTTCACTAGCATTTGGTTTTCCATTCCTCTGGTCTGCTTGGGGACCTGAGAAACGGAAACCTAATCCACTTAAAAAGCAGCCACAGAAACCCGCAGACCGACCCCATAGACTATAATGGGGTTCGCCTGGTTTTCCCCCTGAATTTTTCAAGCAGATTCAGGGACGGAATCCCTGAATGGTGAGCAGACACAAGTGTGAACCTAGCCTTAGATGGGCAGGCTGATAATACAGCAGTTTTATCACAGTGGCTGATGCTGGGTGTGATAAATGCAGTAAATCTGGTGTATCTCTAGACTGTGTAGTCTGTTCATATCACCTGTTTATTGGCCAGAATTTTATGCCTTTGGTGCCCATTGTTGCATTTTAAGTCACGCCTTCTTACCTGGAAAAATTTTATCTCAAACTTGAAGCACTAATATGTGCCACATTTTGCCACATATTATGCCAGGGTTGAATCATAACCACAATAGTAAATTTTCCCTATTTTTTTTTTTTTTTCTTTTGTGTGTACTGGACTTCTGTGGTTTCTTTTTCTATGATAGACAATCTGTATTCTACCACTAAACACCATTATTGCTGGGTGCAGAAGGATTTACATGGCAGTCGGTGCCTAAGGCCGGGGCCCCACGTGGCGCAAGGAAAACTCTGCAAACTTTCTGTCAAAGGCGCTGCAGGAAGAACCACGATGTGTTGCCGCCACGGTTTTTCCCGCAGCGCTTTTTTTGCTGCAAGACGCCACATGGTGCCTTAGCTTAATGAAGGTTTACCTGGTCTCCCATCCTGGCCAGAGGCAGGGCCTAATGGGGAGCATGGCAATTTTTAGACTGACACAATAATACATTGCAATACATAAGTTTATTGCAGTATATTATATAAAATTGCATAGTGAGGGCCCATAGTGGGGAAAAAAGAAAATTCCATAATTTGGAATTGGGAAAGTGTTTTTTTTTTTTTTTTTTTTTTAAACAAAAAAGTGTTTACTCTTAGATTCAGTAAGCGAAGTGTTCACACTACTGTTATTTAATGTCCGTTGCATCTATCCATCCCAGGACAAAGATGGACAGAGTCCTCTCCATCTGATGTCTGTCTGCATTCACCCCATGTGAAAAACATGATGGAAGCTTTATTCTGTCTTTTACTTTTTTGACGGAAGAAAAAGTCCTCTATGCAAGTAAACAAACATGACAAAAATAAGTGTCTGTCATGTTTTTACACTATAGTCAATGGGAACAGACCCAGATGGAAGAGGCAAAACAGCCCCATATTTGTAATTGTTCATAATCCCGGCGGTCAGAGTCCGATCAGTCTGCAAGTTCTTGTCTTCCATGGTGATAAAGGATCATTTGCTTTGGTGTGTAAACACCATTAAGTAGACAACTGTATTGCTGAACCATCGGTATCAACATGTTCTCAGCTGTTAGGCCATTGGACTGTATATACAACTTTCTCTGGTTGATTCTTGGTCATTTTTTCTCATATATAAGACATTCTAAAATCATTCACCGAAAAGGAAAGCACTACCGTATCATATATTTCTGATCTCAAACAGCCGTTTGGCTTTAGTTATATAAATCTAATTAGCTTTTTTCACTTCTTGAGGTTGTACACCTGCTCCATCCACTCCTCTGACCACAGCTGTACCCTACAAATTGCTGCCTGCTGCTTTCCCCATAGTGGCGTATACCAGCCCTTGTACACAAAGGACAATTAATGTCAAGTCCTATTGAAGCTTACGACTATATATTTGGGGAAAGAATGTAACATACCTAACAACATTTTACAATGATTTTCTTTGATACTTTGGTAAGCAGGTGCAAGCGTTGTCATCCTGACTAGTATCTGATATCTTCATTACTGTGCAATTGGCCTTGAGATTAGCATGAGATTGGACCACCAGTATACATGGCGTGTAGCTAATTCCTGTAAACTCCAGATCACCAGTTAGTGCAGCATAAAATGGATACTCCGAGGCCTCCATTCTGGCAGCACGCCCCCCATTCCCTCTGGTGCTGGGTTTGGGTGAAGTGCAGAGGCTCGATACGGGCAATCGCTGGCCTCAGTGGTCACTTTGATTTTGGTGACACCTGCAGTAGATGTTCAGCTTTCCATCACTGCACCCCCATGTCTGATTGTACTTTCTGCCTTTCATATGTATACTATACCTACTTCTGTCAGCACAGCCTTCTCTCTGCTTCTGATCAGACCCTGTCTAAAATTTTAGGTTCTCTTTCTGCTTTGTCCCATGACGCCTCAGCATGGTATCACATGGGCAGCTAGAGACAGTACCATTTCTGCCTGCTGGCAGGGCAGTGTATGTATCCTCTCCTCTATATTCTCTGACATGCACGAAGAGGCTATTGTGGTGAGACTGTATGGAACAGGGAATGTACCATCATCATCCTGGAAATTCTGGTGCCTGAATGAGTGACACGCAGACCCCTAAGACTCAAGCAGAGAAAAACTTGTCTTCAAAGCTTTATTCACACTGTTATTACACACAACATGTAGCAGCTAGAAAAAGAACAGGACAGCGATGGACACGTGGAATTCCTTAATACAGTACAGCTGAGACTTTAGTTTTAGACAGTGTCCCTTTAACATCAGTTATTGCCTTTGTCTGGAAATCCTTGAAACGCGTTTGTAACAAAGACCCATTATAGGTGGTAAACTTTGTTGGAGATTTTCCCTGGCAGAAATCGCCTCCCATCATTGCTTGAGATGTGGCCCCCTTGTTTGGAAAAGTGACTTGTATAAAGTGTCTAATCATATGGTATATATCTTATATGATGATTTGGTAGTCTTGTCTGTCTTGTTGCTTCAGAGGACTTGTACAGAACAAGAGCGTCAGTCTACTGTCTTCATGAGTATCAGTCTACTCAGCATCTCGTGTCTGACGTATCTATGATTTATGTCGCCTATCTAGGTGATCATTCTGTGGATAGTCCTTTAGTCTGGGCATAGCGCAGGCTACGGCTACATAATCTGCTTCTAATTCACAGTAATAGCAGAACGCTAGGCATTTAGGCATTTCGTTCATGAGCAGGCCCATCAACATGTCTGCTAATGCAGCTTTGTGGGAACAAAGCGTCATTAATAATGGATTTAATTTGATCCTTTTACCATAAATAACATGCCGGCTACTTTATATAGTCATATGTCTATTGTGAGGATGATACAGGATAAAAAGATGCCAAATTTATGGGATTTTTATATTCTGATGCACGATGTATGTTTTGTTTTGTTTTCTCCCTTATTAAAATTATGTTCCAGCAGTGTCTTGGTTAACCAGCATGGCTTCTTTTCAGCCTTGTGCACATATTATTTTTTTGCTTTGTATATCGCCAGCATCCCAAGGCCTTTATAGGAGAAAAAAAAAACCCAACACATTGATTGCAAATAATTTCGATGCAAATGACAAGGAATAACAATGTTGTGCAAACACAGGGCTGCATCTCTGCAGAGGCGGAGGAGTAAGGCAGCAGTTTTGTCTAGGCATAGTCTGCTGCTTTTTTATGTCAAAGGGACAAATTGCTGGTATTTAGCCCCGTATTCTATTGTATTTCTACATTTTGCTCAGCCTATACACAACTCCCTTGATGATTAAAGCGTACGTCTCACGAAAAAACAAAATATTGTACATTCTTGAGGGAAAAATCTGTCAGTTAATTGAAAAAGAGAAGAAGAGGAGAATTTACTAAACTGGACCATTTTTCTATTATTCATGGCTTATCCTTTGCATAGGCCATCAATATTAGGTCTGCAGAGGTCCCGGGTGTCCCTGTATCAGGGCAGTGTGGCTCCCGGTAATAGCCTTCAATGGGGCAACGCTGCAGTACCTGCACCTGCGGTTACAGTTTGTATGGCATGTGAGCAGCACCGCTCCTGGAATGTAAATATTAACGCCGTGGTACAGGTGACCTGAAGGGGGTCCCAGGTGTCAGACCCCCCAGATATCGAATATTGATGGCCTATCCTAAGCATCGATAGAAGAAACTGGACAACCCCTTTAATTAGATACATAGTTACATATTTACTTTCATAGGAATCAATCACTTGGTTTTTAATGGATTAGAAGATCTTTATTGCATCTTTGACCATGGCTGTCAGCCATTTACAAAGGCGTTTTAGTCGGGCTTTGGAACAGTCAATGGTTTGGTCTACCGACCCCACAGCCCTAATTTCCAATCTGTGCACCACTTTTAAGAAAAGTGAGCAGGGCAGGGATCGAGGCGGGCCACGCTTTGGTCTGACAGAGAGTTACTATAACTTATGTCATAAAACTGAAGTAGGTTTCAGCTCCAACACGCAGGACCTGCCATGATGCACCAGAATTATTTAGAGACCGGCGCCTTTTCTATTTAGTTGTTAATGTAATCCCCTTGCTGAAGTGATTATTAATAGCTTCTTACATCTTGACATCGTGAGAATTAATAATTCGGGTGCATCTTATGCCGGGGGGGGGGGGTAATAGATTTAGACTAGCGTAGAAAACTGGCAGTCTTAATAAATTGCCCCCAATATCTCATGTAGCTACAGTGTGGTCTCCGTACTCGAATCACAAGCTTGTGTGTTTACATCAGGTTGTTCCATGAGTTCTCCTCACTCTTCCCTTCTAGTTAGACACTGTAAGGGCGGTCATATTGCCCCATTATTTTTGATTCCTGTTGGTTGTTGCAAGATGCGTGTAGCTAATACATGTACAGAGTCCACGATGTGCAAGTACCACTATGCACCCACGCCAGGAATGCAATGAATTTTAGTACTGTGGTGTTGGCAGGGCAGTATCTAGATATTTCCTGGTAGAGTCAGGAACTGAAGTACTAAGGGGTCACATAGACATTCAATGAATCCCAGTCAAACCCTCTGATTTCGGCATGACTGACTGACCTTTGGATGTGAATAGGGGTGTCCGGACTCTCCTTACTCATGTTGGATTTCAACATGCTCAATCCTTTCTTACAGGAAATAGCTTCCTCCTGAAGTATCTGGCAGCAGCTCACTGCCCTCTTCTCTTTTGGAAACGTATGCATTTACATTTCATCACAAAATTTACCTTGTGTTTTGCCTCATCTAGACAGCCATTTCATCTTCAGTTCCAGCAGCTGAAGCTTTCCCAGTGGTTGTCTGTTCTCACTAGGGGTAGAGGTAAAAGTGCGGCACCCCAGGAGGAATTTTGGCATTGAATGGACAAACATGTCATGTAATTTGTCAACAGTTAAAATGTAAGCATTTTTGAAAATATAAATAAATAGAAGTTTTGCAGCGCATTTAAAGGTTTTCTCTAACCATCTTAGTGGTGACCATTCCTTCATTTATGGTCGTATTCCTTAGCAACCACTAAGATGGTTAGAGAGAACCTTTAAAACACTGCAAAAATTTTAATTGTTTATATTTGCAAGAATGGTTAACCTTTTTTTAATTATCTACAAATTTATATATGGTTATGTTCATGGGGAAAATCCCTTTTACTGGCACAGGAATATCATAGAGCAGTAATGGCGAACCTTTTAAAGACAGAGTGCCCAAACAGCAACCTAAAACCCACTAATTTAGTGCTAAGTGCCAACACGGCAAGTTAACCTTAATACTGTGCGGACCCGCAAAATACGGTTGTGTGAATGGGGCTTTACAGAGCTTTCAATGATAAAAAACAACTTTGTACTGAAAGGTAGAAGTTTGCATTTGGCTTAATTTTGAACAATTAATGCTCACAATTTACATCGCAAAGAATCTGTTTTATAGTGACCTTGCAATGTTATTACAGCCTGTAATAATATCACATGTCTGCTATAAAACAGATACTGTGTGATATAAATAATGAGGGGCCCCCACACAGTACAATATGCTCCACAGTGATCACCACACAGTACAATCTGTTCCACAATGGCCTCCACACAGTATAATCTGTTCCACAGATGGGTGCCAACAGAGAGGGCTCTGAGTGCCACCTCTGGCACGGTCATAGAGACCAGCAATCCTGGCAGACCAATGCACTTCAAGCCAAGTTGCCGATAACCTTCTGATGAGGTACCCATGTTGGTCCGATGCAATGGCTTTTCAGAAGTCAAGGGCTTATTCACACATCTGCATTTTGCAGACATGCATCGTCCGTGTAATTCACTGACCACACACGATTCTGCTTTTGTGTGGGTCGTGTGCTTTGTGGTTGTTTTTCACGTCCATGATAAGCGGATCATTTTTCCCCCATGTTCTCTGTATTTTTCTTTACTGTATGCCTATGCTGTCTGTGATTTTAACAGACCCATAGACTTGAATATAGCTCTGAGGTCCACAAAATGGACCAAAATAGAGCATGTCTGTATTAAAAATCAATGGGTGCACATGCAGTCCGTGGTTTACGTTTACGGGGATGTTACACGTACGTGGGAATAATCCCTGCCTATGTAATGTGCAGAGCTATAGGTGTGCAGAGCTATAGGACTCCTCATCCTCCTATAAACGTATTATTTTAATGAATCACATTGTTATCCTCATACTATATCTCCCTCTAATTCCTCTAATGTCCTCCATACGTATATGTGCGGAAAATAAAGGACTTCTCGTATTCTCCGTATATCGGCAGTGACTCGATGAATTTGTGCTTTGAAGATTTTTGTTTTCTCTTGTTGGGGTGGAGGTTATTTTTTGCGTGTCACCTATAAATCCATGTTGCGATCGCTTCTCTGCAGCCCATTTTCTGACTTGGCTACATTTTGCTTTCTACCACCTAGGAGGAGAATAGTTGTCTGAGTCGTCTGCCACCATCTTGGCGTCCGTGCCCTGTGCAGCCTGCCGTGCCCACTTCACAGAGCAGGATTTATTTAATCACAGGGTTTCTTGGTCTCGCTGGCCTGCTACTGAAAGGATCTCAGTGTTACAGCTCTGCTCAGTTATGTCACTTCTTCCATTTCATGTACCAATTACGCAAGCTAAAAGTGTTCCTCGGACCCAATGTAATAATGTTTTCCTACATGGGAGTCTCCCGGGGATGTGTTGCCCTGTGTGTGTGTGTCAGGGCCCTGCAGACAGTGTAATACGGCTGGCATTGGAACATCCCGCCCACTGCCTATGAGCATCTCGCTCTCTGTAGTTCCTGGTGCACAGAAAAAGCCTTTTGTCGCCTCAGCACTGGCTGTCCTTTACCTTCATACGGAGGGAGAGAGGGGGAGGAGATAGGTGGGGAGCCCAGGCTGCTTGTCTATGGGGTGTTTAATACAGAGACCAGCGGAGATGCTCAAACAATGCACCAGCTGTTACTTTTGGATGTATGCATCACTTTAAAGGTGATCCTTTTCTCTCTCTGTCTGTTCCACCCTCATTGTCTTGTGCTCTGTGTTTTTTTTTATTATTCTTATTTCTGCTGGATATGTATCGAAACTTCATTTAGGTTTCCTCCCTAATGAAATGCGTACGGTTAACCCATAATGTGCTGGGATCGTCTGGTTAACGCTTTCACGCCTGGAGCTTATTTTTTCTCTCATAGGGTACTGTAGCGGGACCACATAAAGAGCGTTATTACAGATCTGTCACAGCTAATTTGCACTTGTGCCGTTCCCAATTGATGGTTTTATCCCTATGGTAATGATGTTTCTCGTTATTACTAGGTTTATTTATTAGTATTTACAATGTATCCAGCAGGTTTTGGTGATTGGGTAGCAGGTTGTCACGGATGAACTATGAGCTGGCCTCTCAATGTGGTGTCATTTGGGACAGTCCTGCGTCCGTCAGTGACTAGACTTGTAAAGTTTGTACTTGTGTGTGGATGTGATGGTGTTGTGTGTATGTGTGTGGCATCCAGACCATGTTTTCTTCTGTGCCTCAGCTGTTCCATAGCCTCTCATGGGATTCAGAACCACCCGTGCTTGGATACATGAGGCAGAGAGATGGGAAGAGGTTCAGCTGTATGACCAGCCTACTGTTAAATGTTGCATTTTCCCTCCCCGTCTCGCCTTCTTATGCTATATTTCCAAGCTCTGATTCTGCCTTTTGTCCTTGATGTCTATTGATAATCATACAGCAGCATCTGATATTAAAGGAAGGGGAGAAGAAAGGGTGGTGAGAGGGGTTGGGGGATATTTTTTTCCTTTTTATATGCATCTATAAGTGTGGTGCAAAAAATATAAATTTCTTGTGGCTGGCGAGTGTTAAACCTTCCCCGTGAGTGTCATATGTGTGTATAGATGAAGCATGCAGGCGATCTGCTGATGCATTGCTGTGTGGAAGTGCGTGAGTGTGTGCGAGTGTGTGTCAGTGTGTGTGATGCAGAGAAGTCAGCAATCCGCCTCTGTAGCTGCTGTGCCTTCAGTTCTGCTTTGCAACGTAGATTGTTACCACACATGAAAATACTGCTTGTCTTCTGCGTGCCTGTGGATGTTACTGAATTATCTCCTAGCCAAGGGGAAAGATTGGAATAAGATTGTCCCTCAGAAGATGCCACAGAGGATTGCTATGGAAAAGGCATGCTGTCGATAAGGAATATTAAAGCAAGGAATGTATCCCAAGAAATCTGACGGTATGTTACCAAGGGGCCTCTCTTTACAGGTACACACAGATCACCCTTGCCCAGTTACCCGGTAACAAATGGGAATCCATTTGTTTCCCTATACAGACGTTCTACGTCTTGGCCCATTTTTATAGAAGGGACCTCTATATGACCTGCTGTGGTGAATTGTTCAAGTGCATGGTTTCTCTGTAGGCTGCCAAATCAAAGACTACTTGGATATTCTGCAGTGCTGCATATAAGCAAACACTTGGATGCCTTTACATAGCGAGTCCGCGCTGGTAGCGATGCCTTAAGTTTGTCTTCTGGAGAGAATTTCCTATGTTAAGACTCTGCCGTCTGATTAGTTGTTGTGGTTGGTTAATTTATCTGCGGATACTTTTTTTTTTTTTTTTTTTTTTGCTCGGCTCAACTCGTACGTAAGATACGAGGGCATCATCCTTTTCGGGCACGAATGCCTTCCTACATCCACACATACCCCTGCTTATGTCATGTGCATGAATCATCCATCTATATGTGACTTATTCCATTCTCATCCTAAGGCTCGTCCTGCGTAGAGATCCCGATTTTCTGTTTTCGAGCTGCTAATCACAGGATTATATATGGACCTGACTAGGCACATTGGCGTTTTTTTCCCTCTCTTCATAGCGTCCCTGTGTAATCTGGATTAGGGCACTCGATTTCTCTGCATGCCAGCACGCTGACTTGTTATGTCTTTTATGTCTGGTATGGATGATGGAATATCAAGCGAACCACTCCTAAATTTGATCCTTGTCCATTGCTGAGCCACTGCTTTTAGCATAACTCCCGTCCTATTCCGCCTGGCTAGAGGGACTACACTTTCGGGGAGGGAGGGTGAATGAAGGACCAGTGTCATGGGCCATTTAACAGGGTCAATACAGCAAGATAGACTTTAACAAAGTATCAGTGGTAGAGAGAGAACCTTAGTAAGGAGATGGTTATAATTCATGCTGAAGAGCTGCAATAGGTTTTCTATTTTATGGATATTTTCGGATTTATGACCAGGCTTTGATAGGAGTTGTTGCTAGTTTTTCGTGTGGTTCATTGCGTGCGCCGTAGCATTGATGATCTATTTAGCTGCTTGTTTTTGGGAGTATTTTTGTTGCCATGCACCACGTAAACCACAGGCGGTGAACAACTGCTGGATGTAAACATCGGACATAGCTATTGGGATTGGAGCGTCCCTCCAAGGGGATGAACTAGGTTAAGGTTTTATGTCATTTTGTCTTCTATTTTTATTTTGATGCAACAGGTTAAGATGTTTTTTTTGCCTTGTAATGATCTATAAATTCTATGAACGTTTCCTCTGTAATTCCAAGGTCACGCACGTACCATGATGCAACTGTACGGTGATCTTCCTCACGGTGTGACCTTCTTTTTCTAAGGAGGGCTGTGGTGTGCTGTACTATTCATCCTTTAGAGATGGGTTTTTTTTTAATGCCTTTCACATTTAGTCCATTAAAGGAGCAATGTTTGATGTCAGAGCTACAAGATGTCCTGATTCCTATTAATTGTAGTTTCATTAGTCTTCTGGGAGATGCGTGCTTGCATATCTTTAAGAACCGTACTGTGTGCAATTGTGATATTTTGATACCAAGTGGTGTCGGTCTTTTCATAGTCTTTAAGCTTCTGATCCTAAAATCTGCAGGGTCAGGAGTGATTTGTTCTTTCTCTGACAAGTTTTCATTTCATTAGTGATTTTTCTATTTCTGAGAAAATGTATAATATTTGGATGTTCACATCAATGTCACTAGATAACTAGTATTATAATATTCCATAGATCTAAAATACTGATGTCGCTTCTATAGGTTTATTCTGGGGGTGAAGGGTCTAATAAGCTTCTCCAATGTGGGTGCCACTTGGTCTTCTAGCAGAGATTTGATTCTTCACCTTTTTAAACCTTAGCCTGGTTGCACATGACTGTGTGCTTACCCCCAGCCATGAATGAAAGGCATGGGCGCCACACGGATGCCATCCATGTGCCACCCATGCACCGGCTGTGCTTCCGCGGCCCCATTCATGCAATGAATAGAAGCCATGGCAGCACGGCCGCAAAATCGGACAGGAATAGGACCTATTCCATATTTTGCGGTCTCGGCTGTCAGCCCGCACACGGGACCGTGAAATTCAGTCATGTGCATGGGCCCATAGAAATGAATGGGTCATTGTGCTATCCGGGGAAACCCAGGTAGCA
The DNA here is from genome assembly GCA_947044405.1 of Leptodactylus fallax. Lineage (NCBI taxonomy): Eukaryota > Metazoa > Chordata > Amphibia > Anura > Leptodactylidae > Leptodactylus > Leptodactylus fallax. The sequence goes on from CAMRHE010000270.1 coordinate 2,645,707, forward strand.
CACGGACCTTTCATATGGTCGTCTGCAAGGGGCTTTAGGCTGAGGCCCCATGTTGCAGATTTTGCTGCCAGGCGTGGATTGAGCAGAAGGTAGAAGTATTAGAACTTCCTAGGTATTTCCCATTCCTTCCGTAGCCAATCCTGGGTTTGGTTTAAGGGGTGTTGCAACAAATTTGTAGTATTATATTTTATTTCCAATCGTGCTACCTGTAAAAACGAGCACACGCACACACACGCACACACACGCACGCACACACACGCACACACACACGCACACACACACACACACACACACACACACACACCATTACTCACCTCTCCCCAAGCCACCAGTGGTAGCTCTGGTGTTCTGTATACAGGTCCTCTGGCTGATGTCCTGTTTGTGCCAGAGACCACGGCATCACAGGTCTCAGCCGTGACCTCTTCACAAACAGCACATGACTGCTGTGATGTCGTGCCTTATGTAAAGTGGTGACCACTGAGGCCTGTGATTGGCTGCAGCAGTCGCCTGGCACAAGCAGCTGGAGGACTTGTAAACTGCAGAACGGAGCTGCCACTGTTGGAAACTGAGGAGTGAGGAGAGGTGAGTAATGGTATTTTATATTTATGGGCCCCTCAGCAACACTTTTGCATAAAAAAATGAGAAAATATCAGACCATTCCTTAGGATAGATTGGGCGCAATACTCAAGTCCCCCCATGGAACAACTGCAGCAGCTTTTAAGCAACTTTTTTGCTTCGTCCATTCGTCACGTGGCCTGTTTGCAGCTCAGTTCCAAGTGAATGGGGCTGAGCTGCAATACCAAGTACAGCCCTATACTTTGGTATGGAAACTGGCATGTAAGCAATAGAACAAAACTTGACATGGGTATCCCTAAAACATAAAAACAAAGACGGGTTGTCCCATAACTCTGGTAACATTGGGGCATTGCTGGATGTTAGAAACATTCTGAGACTTGTTGTGACCGTGCACAAGTCCTCATCGTTGTGGGAGATCTGGTTACTGTTGCATGGTACATTGAGGAATATTTAGGTTTCTGTACTGTCAGATGTGCACACATCATGGAAAATTCATGTATTAATGTATGTTCATACATAGGAATTTGGGGCTGAATTTGAAGCAGATTTCTCATCAAAATCTGCACTAAATTCCATTCTGAATCTGTCTCCCCTCCAAAGCAGGACACGGTGAAAAAAAAATAAGATCTTGCTGTTTGTTCCGGTGCTGATCCAGCCATAGAGCCCATAGAGCGAGACATTCTGCAGATTAGCCCCATTTAACTGATCCAAGTCAGCAAGTAAAAACTGTAGCAGAAAGTAACAGGGCCAGAAAATGGAGTGAAATCTGGGGGGGCGGCTTCCTCAAATTCCTCTGCGTTTTCCAGTGTGTGAACAGGCCCTTAGGCCCTATGCACACGACTGAGTGTGCTTCTGATTTGGGGCAGGGATTGCAGCGGATTGCACTTGGATGAGACACGGAGTGACATCTGAGTGTCATTGGAGTGAAATCCGTGATGCACTCACCTCTAGGGGGGGGCTTTTGATCTATTGTGTTCAGATGACATGGAGCAGGATAGGACTTGCTCTATATCTATGATCATTAGAACAGAATGGATCGGAAGCCCCCCTAGAGGTGAGTGCATCGCGTATGCATACTCTGTCGTGTGAATGGGGCTTTGGTTGTGAGTTTATAAGTCAGTGTCCTTGCAGAGTCCATGCAGATTTTGTCCTAGAATGTGGATGAAATTTGTAATATGCTATGGGTTTTTTAGACGCAAAATCTGGATGAAAAATCTGCAGTGTATCGTCCGTCCGGTGTGTGTGTGTGTGTGTGTGTGTGTGTGTGTGTGTGTGCCCTTCAACTGTACTATTGATGTATACCAGGAGTCGTGGTCCCCCAGCTAGTCAATTCTGACATTTGTCTGGTTTTGCTCCCCCTTCCCCTCCCCTTTGAATAAATGTCATTGCTTGCGTTACCATGTGAGGTGCAGAGACTGTCCGTTCTCTTGTCACCCCGAGCACTTCAGAGTTACTGTCTCCTCTCATTCCATCTCTTTGGGCGTCTCTTTATGCTGGGTTGTCACTATTCACTATGACTTGCTTTGCTGGCTGACTGGCATGTTATCCTGCTGGGCGATCCGGCAGCTAGAGGTCTGATCTATATTTAGAATATGCAGATCTCCATAGTGCACAAAATCTTATATAGGGTGTCCTTTATGAATACATTGTTTGGTACCAGTAACAGCGTTGTACACATTGTTAATTATGTACATGACACCCTTTTTGTTGTGGTGAAGGCCTTTCATTGTCTCTCTTTTTTTGTTCTGTACTTTCTATTCCCCTGCAGATGTTCCTGTCTTTATTAATTTGTTCATTGTTGACATTTGACGTGTCTGACAACACTTGAGACCACAGCATGTTTTATTTATTTTTAGTTTTTTTTTTTATATATATATATATTTTTCTTTCCCTTTTGGCTATTTTTAAATATTTTAAGTAAATTTTTATCTTGCTTAAAAGAAACCGGTTTTATACCAATTGATCTGTTTGAAGCGACCGATTTACTTGCAAATGTCGCAGGGTGACATGGTGATCCTGCAACAGGAGTTGTGACCAGAATCTCTGCATGGCCACGGCCTTAGTCGTAGTTATATATATATATATATATATATATATATATATATAATATATCTTCTGATTCGTTGGGGCAGATTTATGAAGACTGATGTTTTCTAACCCAGTTATCATATCCCCTGCATTAGCAGAAGGTGCGCCTTATTTATGAGAATGGGCACGCTGCCTCATAAGTTGGGTGCACCCTATGCCGGACCATGTGCCTGCACTGCTGAAAACTGGTGTAGATTTCAAGGATTATTTATGCTAGAAAACTGATGTAAATGATCATAAGTTGGACAGGGAGGGGTGGCGCAAAACAGAAAAAAATAGGTTACAACTTTTTGCACAAAAACCTAATTTGTTCAAACATACGACTTTCTCATGCCTTGTACACCAGAAAACTAAAGTACAAGGCATAATAAATCCGCTCCAATAGCTTTCTAACAACCAGGCAGGTTTGTGTAGGGTGGAATTGCATACTCTTGATGCTGTCACTCGCTTGCTTTGTAGAAGAATGCAAAAAGTCTTAGAAGACTAACAAGTCCCTGAGTGAGTGCAAATATCGCAGCAGCTGGTACATTGACTGGGGGAACCTGGGTGAGCTGACAATAAAAAATTTGAGTAGGGCATAGGTTTACTGTAAGGTTAGGGTATTTATATAGTATGACTGTTTCAGTAGTCATTTTCTCCAGGGCTGGGGAGTCTGAGATTGGGCCAGTTTTGGGTGTGTCTGACTCAGGGGGAGAAAAAGTTACTGCCTCCAGCTTCATATAAAAGGATTATTCTAATTATTTATTTATTATGGTTACTTATATAGCGCCATCATATTCCGCAGCGCTTTACAGACAGTGTCAGTCACTGTCCCATATAGGACTCACAATCTACATTCCCTATCAGTATGTCTTTGTAGTGTGGGAGGAAACCGGAGTACCCGGAGGAAACCCACGCAAACACGGGGAGAACATACAAACTCCTTGCAGATGTTATCCTTGGCAGGATTCGAACCCAGGACCCCAGCGCTGCAAGGCTGCAGGGCTAACCACTGAGCTTATACAGTTATTAATATTTCATAATTTAGATACATAACTTGTTACATATTCACGGTCATAGAAATGAATCACTGGCAAAGGAATCCACAGTCCTGGTCCTAAGAATAAGTCATTCATTTTTAGTCTTGGATAACCCTGTTAGGCTAAGGTCCCACGTAGCGGGCCGCAGACAAAAAGTGGTGCAAGAAAAATCACGGCAGAAACTCATCACGGTTTTTCTGCAACGCATTTCGCAGAAAGTCCACAGATGAAAACTTTCTGCTTCCATTATACCTATAGGGAACCGCCGGTGTTTCCGTAGATATAATTGACCTACTGCGATTGGCAAAACCACGACTGTTTTGGAAATGGTAGCGTTTCCGCTGCGCATATTTTTCTGCAGTGTGTGGATGGGATTCGCTAGAACTTTGCAGGGACTGTAAAGCGCTGTGGTTTTTGCCGCGGTGTTTACGGCATGTTGGGGCTTCAGCCTCAAGGTTTTTACCTCTCTAGGCTAGTTAGGTCCTAATCCTTACACCCTAGTACAGAGATCCTATGTGCAGGTTATATATTTACTATTGCATTTGGGTACATAATGTTTATATTTCCTGTACGTAGTCTCTTCCCCCCTCCCTATAGATAGTCATTGCTATGTAGATATAAGCCCCTGGCCTGCACTGTGCGCTGTTTGTGTTGTATTTTGCACATAATATGGTGGCTGTTTAAGCACAAGCTGCAATTATTTTGCTCCAAGCAATGTTTTCTGTTGGATGCCTGCCTAGGTTGGTTTTGTGTAAATCCTGCGGTTATCCCTCCAACTGCTGCTTGCATTGACCTCCCCGGCCGGTCCTGTATCCCTCCATAGAAGTAAGTGAATGCGGTAACCTTCCTTTTGGAGAACCCTGTTTTTTTTGGTATTTATACTTTGCAGTAAATCGAAATTCTTTTCCTTTTCTTGCAATGTTTTTCTCCCACTCCAGGCTTGAAATAGGTATTAATGCTGGAACATAACCTCTTTCTCTGAGATTCGGATCACCAATTTTACATCAAGGACTGCAGAGCGCGCACTGGTTGGCCCTGTACATTATTCATCATTCTAAACACTTGTCTTGGAGGAGACGGCTGGATGACAGACAAGACCCCATGAAATCTGCCCTTTTCTATCTCAATAGCCTTTTCAGTTATAGCTGCAAGCTCATTGACCTAATAATAAGAAATGTGCCACCTCTTAAATGAATGTGCCTTCAATTTAGTGCTGGAGTTTATGATATTAATATAAAACATCATTATGTGGGACATGATACTTGCTTGGGGGAAGGGGGATGCGGGGATGGTTTGGGTTATGGTCGGCCTGCCCTTTGTGACTACAGATGACACTTTTTTTGCAAATTTAATGATTAGTTAACCTGTTGTGTTTCCATTTTTTTTTTATAGAAGAAACTGAAGTTTTTTTTCCATATGAAATGCAAATAATAATTGACTTGAAGTCAAGGGCAAATCTCTTAAACCGATTAAGATTTATCCAGAAATTCTATTTATTTCATTGGTACGCTGGTGACTTTTAATCAGTTCCCAGTTGTGAGCGCTTGGAATCGTTGTGCGCACCTCTGTCTATTTTGTAACGCTCGAGACCTTTTTTTTTGCCAAAGGGAAATCTTTTGTTTCGAGCCTGCACATACAGTACACATTAGACTTCATCAGGCCAAACCACTGACTCAAACTCCTCAACACAGCCCGACTCCGACACCTTCATAAATGCCTGTCATGGGCAGTCACAGGCGGTAAAGCTCCTCTAATTCTTTAAAAAAAAAAAAATAGTGATTTGAATTCTTATGTAAGTAAATACAGGTAGTACTCGGGTTACGACGATCTCGAGTTACGTCGTTTCGTGGTTACGACGCTTTATATTTATTGATAATTATGTAGGGCACTGTGTTAGGATAGGTGTTTAGGATAGGCTAAGTGTTTACAGTACAGTACTGTTATTATGGTACAGTACTGTATGAATGTATGATCCGACTTACGTCGAAATTCGGTTTACGCCGCCGCGTAAGAACGGATCAACGTCATAAGTCGAGGACTACCTCAGCCCTGGACTTTGATCATGCCTCATTGTAAAATCTTCCAATGTATACCTTTAGTGTAATGCTGTGACTTTGTATAGGCATACAGTGGTTAACATCTCCCATTGTAAAGGAGCCCATATTATATACCATGTAGAATAAGTCTTATCCTCTACCTAGGAAAATATAGTTGACTACACTTTACTATAAAGGGTGTGTATGATGTATACTAGCCCAGTGTATGCCAAAATAACTCTGTTTTGGCATAAACTGTGTGCACAGGGCCCTATTGACACACTCCGAATATATCTACTTGGGAGTATTCACTGACACACATTTGTGCCTAAAATTGGACATGCATGTTAGATTTATGTCTTCCAAACCCACCTATTTTGGTGGGTCCAATGTCTAATGCATTGTTTCCCAACCTCTGGGCACACGGAAAAATGTTGCAAGAAGACTTTTGGACTTCTTCCCAACTATAATGTCGAGGTCTCCTGGCGAATTTCCAAAGCACTTCTGTTGGGATTTGCTGGTCTTTTGTATATGGGTCATCGTGACACTTCTCCAGTGGCAAATTTCAATTGCCTTATCAACAAGCCAAGTGTGCAGAAGTATAGTGGAGCTGGGCAAGATGGCTGTCAATTGAATGAGTGTTTGGCCGATGGCTGGCTGGTGTAAATGGCTAGCTTTAGATAAAACTTGGTAGAAGCCACCCATTTGTTTGGTTGGTATGTGTATGGGTGTGTCCCCACACCCTCTAACGGCAGATGTCAGGAACAATGAAGGTTTCTGATTCTATTTTGCTGTAGGGGATACTGTAAGATGCCAGGTGTGTGGCAGTGGCTTATTGCATTCTCTTTAGTGAAAACGCGCACAAGGTCAGCTTTGCCTGTGTATGAGGAATGGGAAGGGATCAGGAGGAATAGTTTTCGAGTAAACAAGCATTTGGCCGACAGTTGTTGTGTATGCTCATATGTACTGCAGTCATATCTAAATCCACAGGTTCCAACAGATGGAAGAGTCTTTTAAGGCCCATGTAACATGCCTAAATATAGTCTGTATCAAAGCAGAGCAATCATGCCACTTAAGCTGGCCAAACATCTTGGACTTTCATTGGTTGTATTGGCCTATTTCTACCATATTGGCTGCTGGTCGGGTTTAGCTGACAACAGGCTTTAGTCTGCCAGAAATGTTTCCTGTTTGAGGTCCCCTTTTGCACAATGTGTGACCTCAGCCTTAAACTAACTCCTGATTGGCCAGTTTTTGTTGATGGCGGGATCGTATGTCCAAACAATCCCACCATTGATCAGTCGGCTGTATCGTGGCCAATTTATTTATCATGTATGGCCAGTGTCATTGGGTGCCATATCAAGAGTGAGCAATTGATTTATGGTATTAATATACTTAAATGCTTTTCTAATGCATTGCTGACAGCCATATCCATGTATAAATCAATTTTGTGGGGAAAGGGTGCAATAGCTATTATAAAGAATCTGATATATACTGTACATTCATTTTGTCCATTTACTTCCCTGAAGTGCCTTTAAACAAAACCTGCTTCTATAAATAAATTCTTCCTGGAAGTGAAGGTTATACAATTAAGCAAGAACTGGGTTGTCATGGTAAAAATTGTTGCATTAATATATATATATTTTATTTTTTTTTTATTGAATTACTATTATGTTCATAAGTCTGATCTCGGTCTCTTGTTTTTACATGTGACAATGGAAGGAGGTACACGCGACTCTTCTTTGTTTTTACCATCCTGTGTAGATTATCCTCCTCTTCTTTCAATACAGGACATTGTTGGGAAGGGGTCCTTTGAGATATTCTTATATTATAAGAATATATATAGATATTTGAATTTGTCTCTGCAAAGTCTGGATCTGCTGTATGGGAGGCAGAAGTTAAAATGGAGCCGCAGGCTTGACTGTTGTCTATGAGGGGTTATATTTTTTTCTTCCTAAAAACCAGTTGCATTTGATTTTTATGGGCATAAAGTTCTGCTATAGGTACAAATATATTCTCTAGATGCCAGTACATTAGAAGTAGGGGAGAAAAAGCTGAAAAGTACACAGGGTTTATTTTAGTACAGTTGCTAAAACCTAAACCTTAAAATAAGTCCGTGGAGTCTGTCAAGTCGCAGAGCTGGCACATCTTTGTGGCTTCTATTACAAATCAAAACAGCAGTGCTGATGTGAATAGACCTTAAATAGTCAAGAAAATCTGTGTAATTAGTGCAAGCAATTGTAAGAAACGTACTGTATTTTATCAGACACATGCTGCTTTCTCCTCTTATCCAACTGTTTCCCTGCTCCAACCTCTCTTTGCTAAATTGCCTTTTACTCTGAAAATCTCTGCTCTGTCTCCATGGATTGCAGGTCACATGACTCCGATGACTCCTCTTTGTAGAAGTCTATGGAGGGGGAGGAGTTAGCAGGAAGTTCAGGAGGTGATAAAATAAAGGAGCTGAACATGTGCTTTCTATGACAACCAAAGCCCTTTACTCACATCAGTACATGCCAGTACTTCTCTCTCATGTTTTTCGTGGTCCTGGGGCTGCTTTTATATGAGAGTCACACTTATAAAGCAGATTTGGATAGTATAAAGCATATTTCAGTAGATGCTGCTAACCAATTTTTAATGTAATAGTAATCTAATGCTAACTTGAGGTTGAGGGTGGCGTTAGTGCTGCATCTGAAGCCTTGGCCACACACGGGCTACCAGTAAAGCCTCAGTTTAACCTTCAGCATTGCTCAGCCATTGTTCCCTATGGCTTCAGATATGGTGGTAGCTGTACTATGGGGTCATGATATGTCTGCACCCTGAGTACAACAACTACAACTGCTAATGTGGTGTATGTGCATCGTACACATGATGACCTTGAGAGCGCCCCAGGATGCCTCTGTAGCAATGACGGGTACAAGTACAGCCCACAATTAGTGGTAAACGCAAGTGACCCCTAATTATCGGACTGCAACTGTATTTGCATTGGTTCTAATGGAAATGTACGAGTGCGTCTCGTCAATCAGCTTAAATGCATGGAGCCGGCAGTGCGCTGAACCAGACAGAAATTGCATGACTGCGTCTAATCATTATATGGGATTAAAGCTATTGAAATATTGGTACTGCTAGGCACTGCATTGTCCGAGCACACATCTTCTTATGTTTGCGGTAAAATTCTATAATATAACACAGTACCTTCATGTGTAAGTGAAAAATTACCTTTGATTTTCTTCTGGTTTTATTACACCTAAGCATTTTTGTTTGCATTAAAGGCTTGTAAAACTGCAACTGCATTTGTTAATGATTATCTGTCAGGGTGCTGTCATTTCTCGAAAAAAGTAATCGACACCACCCTTGTTACTCCAAAGAGCTAATGTGCATATTGACAAAAAAATGGCAATATCTCGGCAACAGAGGTGGAGAGTCACAAGGGTAGAACAGTGTTAGGTTAGGGTCACCTGAATCAATCTAACACCGTTTTTCCCTTGTGCATTGCCACCTCTGTTGCCGAGATATTGCCGTTTTTTTTTGTCAATATGCAAATTAGCTCTTTGTAGTAACAAGGGTGGTGTTGCTTACTTTTTTCAAGCAATGACAGCACCCTTATCGTTCCAGAGAACTACCAGTGTTTTCCCTCTTGTAAATCGGTGCCTCGGTTGCAGAGATATTGCTATTTTGCCAATATGTAAATTAGCTTTTTGGAACAATGAGGATGTTGTCGTTGCCCCAAAAAGTTAAGCGACAACACCCTCATTACTCAAAAAGTGCTAATTTGCATATTGACAAAAAAACAGCAATATCTCGGCAACAGAGGTGGCTATGCACAAGGGAAAAACGGTGTTCGATTCAGGTGACCCTAACCCATCTGTGGGGCTGGGTTATTGTGAAAAAACTTTCTCACAAACAGAATTGGGGTGAATGGTGTAAAATAAATGTAGGACTGATGTAACATTAACATAATGCTGCAACCAATCACTAGTCTCAGTGATGTACTGCTGAGACCAGTGATTGATCTCAGCATGTCCTCGTCTTACCATGATGTCAGCACTTTAGCCCAGTAAACAAAGCCTGGTGGTGACAATCGAGACAGTAGCAGATTCAGTAGTAAGTAATGATTGATTTATTTTGCACTCGCCTGCCTTTGCTCCAATATAAAGGGGACCTTTCACCACCTCCACCAATTCTAGTTCTTGGCATCTGTTAATAGACGCTGCTCCACTGATTCCAGCACAGTTAGAATTTTTTTTCTCTAGCCCTCACCATTCCCAAGCAACTAGCGCAGGTAGTTTTGGTGCCTGATAAACTATTTCAGCTCTGTAATGTCAGAAGGGCAGTGTCAGGCAGGGGGGTGTGATTCAGAGCTCCAATCAGAGGCAGCCACTGTCAGAGCTCAGAATCACACCCCTTGTCTGTTCCTGCCTGACACCGCTCTCCTGACATTGCAGAGACTAAATAGTGTATCAGGCACCAAAACTAACAGCATTGACTGCTCAGGAATGGTGGGGGCTAGAGAAAAACTCCAACTGTTCTAGGATCAGTGGAGCAGAGACTATTAATGGATGTAAAGAGCTGGACTTGTTGGAGGTGGTGAAAGTTCCTCTTTAACCCAACCTCATACAACCCCTTTAATTCTGTCCAGCCACATTACTGTGAGTACTGTAATACTACATTGATTCTGTAATATTGTTTTCACTCTTTTTGCTACCTGGAAACTGTCAAAAAGTTGCTGTTGCCGATTCTGTTCTTGCGTTTCTGCTTGGTAGTTTGAATGCATTATGGATTGTTTGGTTCTAGAAAGCTCATTAACGTTAATACGTCCAGATATTCTCATTAACTAATGAAAACCCAATGAAGTAGGAATTAATAGCCCAATACTATTTGACATTGGTGTTTAGGAGCTGGTCCGTAGGGTGTATGTGGGTGCATGAAGGAAAAAAAAAAAATCACACTTTTTAGACAAATGAAGGCCAAATGGTTTATACACACAACAAATCTAGTCTGTTCTGTAATGTCCGATTTTCAGCTAATGTACCAGTTTTTAATACTGGCATTGATCAGTAGCGGTCAGGACTCTCCATCTTGGGTATAACAGACCCATCTACATGACGTACAGTAAAAACACACATAAAAATGGAAACAGAAAAGAGGTTATAAAGAGAGATTACAACTATCTTACATTGTGCATAATTTACTGGCTGTTACTGTATTCACTAATACATAGATGACTATAATCTCTGATCGATATGCCAGGACTTGGCTATGTTGCTTTATTGCAGATTTGCACTAATATGCCTGATGAGATGCCGGGGGGGACTGTAGTGGTTTTTGCCTTTTGTAGTACTGATAATTCTATATATGGGAAATGGCTTTGGGATGATTTTTAGGGCTCATGCACATGACTGTATTATGACTATGACTTTGAGTTGTACAGAGCTGTAATTTGGTACCCAAAGACTTCTAGGGGGTCATCCTGTGCCCCCAATTTTATGTATCGTTAAGTTTCATTTTTCTCCCATTGGGTTAGATTCCATATTGAAGAAGCATCACTGTTGGGACAGAATATCTCTATGATACAGCAGCATATTGGGTGGAATTTTTTAAAGGATGAAGCCTCATTTATGTGACTTTTTTCTGCTTTTCCTCTGTTCTCACCATGTTTCTAGGAAGTGGTATGGGGCAGCACTTTTGGTGGCTTGACCAGTAGACTTGTGTAAATTTATAGTGCAAATCCACTCGACCTCATAGGAAAAAAAAATGCCACAAATTTGAGGCCTGTGATTCCTATCAAAATGTTGCATCTTACCCCATCGCTGTTTGGACAAAGAATGGCACCTCTTGTTGGGGGGAATTTATAAACCCATCTATGCCAGTTTTCTGGCATAGACGGAAGATAATATGGATGAATGGGGGCCATTTTCTGTGAATGTGAGCTGGGGTGGGGACATCTGGACCCATATTTATTATAACTCACCAGAAAACTCCTGACTAGCATAGATTTTAATTCTACCACTTGGGCATGCACCTGATTTTAGAGGCTGGAACCCCTTGGTAATTCGGGCATGCCTCGCCCCAGTCGGGAAATTAAGTCCTATACATTCTCCACGTGATGTCTGTTCTGTAGCATAGAGCCACTGGGACAGTATGTACCTCTGTTTGGCCTCCTGGACACAGATATGCTAAGATTCCTATGGGTACATCCACATGGGATAAATATTCCTACCAAAAAATACATTGTGCATTCGCCTTGAAATCCTCTGTAATATCAGCTTTGCATGTGGAATTTACCAATTTGCCCTCTGCCTTGGAAGTGTAGTTTACATTGCCATGCTGCAAATTGAAAACTGCGTCGTAGGTCAATTTCCATGCAGATTCTTAGGCAATTTTTTTTTTCTTTTAATACACCATGTGGATGAGATTTGTAATACTCCAAAAAATCCAGATAAAAATGTGCGGTGTATCCACCACATGTGAGCATGCAGTTTGGTCAGTTAGCAGCACTTTCCATCCACTAATTCGCTTCTATTGCTTTCCTGTTTTCATTGTGACCTGATTATTTCCAGCCATGAGAGACGCGTCGTCTTCAGGGTAGTCTATTGTCATTGCTTCATTTGCTGATCTATGTAATAGTTGTCACCGCCATGCTGCTGGATTTACATTGTTTTATATCCAATAGATGTTATTATATTTTTGCCCTTCTGAGTCGTATTAGTTCTTTTCTCTCTGCACAGCCTTTGATGTAAGACAATGGTAGCTACTTGGTCGGCTGATATTGAGTAATGGTTGTCTTCGCTGGTCTTTTGAGTGCAGTTATTACAGACCATCTCTGGTTGCTTTTACATCTGATTTTAGTATGTAAAAAGAGAAAGGGCCATGCGTGACTGCTGTGTAATTTTGTATCCTGGAGCAGTGCTCTAAAAGCTTGCAGGGACAAAGTGGGACAAGCGGTTTCTGGATGTCATGACAAGCATAATAGGAGGAGATCTGATTACTGGGGGCTCTGTGGAATGGACATTTGGGAGACTGTCAAGTAAATGCACATTATAGACGGCCATGAATTACTAGGCTACACTGCTTTAAATTATTTTCCCCTCCAGCTGGAAATGCATGCGGTGAACAATGTGCAGGCTCCACATTTGCAGAAAAAACATAACAGTATTTTGTCCCAATCATGAAGAACAGCTTGTAAATCCTTTAGTGACTTGTTTCATCCTCCTAGAAGATAAAAATTAAAGCAATTGGGAGAATTTATCCTGCGCCTTTTCAATTTTCTCGTGGAAAAACATGAATTTTTGTGTAAGCCCATACCATTTTACGGCACTCTTCTGAAAATTGGTGGGATGTCGGTAGGGTAACACATTTACAATAATTTGTTTCAGAAGCTAGCGTGAATTACCTCTCAGATCTATGCCAGCTACTAGCTGGAGTAGATTTTAGTATCTGGTGTGCATTGTGATCTGTATTGTCCAACAAGGGATCTACTGATCCACTGACATTGGATTACCAGAGCTTTACTATTAAGGAATGCATAAAGATTGCCTGATTTGCCGCTGAGGCCCCCGCGCTGCTGATTTTGTTGTAGTTTTTTGAGCCAAAGCCAGGAGTGGATTGAACAGAAGGTAGCTTTGGCTTTGGCTCAAAAACCGCAGCAAATTCTGCAACAAAAGAAGCTGCGTTTCAGGCTAAGGCCCCACGTTGCGGAAACACAGCTTTTTTTGTTGCAGATTTTGCTGCGTTTTTTTGAACCAAAGCCAAGAATGGCTTCAAAAGGAATGGCAAATATAAAGGAAGTTCTTATACTTCTACCTTCTGCTCAATCCACTTCTGACTTTGGCTCAAAAAACCGCAATAAAATCTGCAACAAAAAAAGCTGCATTTCCGCAACGTGAGGCCTCAGCCTTAAGGAGTTTTCCCATCTGAGCAAGTTATGTCCTGTCCACAGAAAGAGCACAACTTGCAGGTCAGTGGAGGTCCGATCTCTGACCCCATCAATCAGAAGGGGAAAAACTCACCTGATCTGAATGAAGCGGTGGCAGGGCAGCATGTCCCCCAGTCCTATGGGATTTCTGGAAAAAGCTGAACTCCAGTGCTTGGCTGTCTCTGGCCCGCCAGTGCTCACATTGCCCTACCACTGCTCTGCTCTGACCAGGGAGAAAACTCCCTCATTCTCCATATCGGCAGCACTGTGAAGTCTGTAGGCCAAACCAGCTATTCTATTTTTCCTCAATCAATGGCTGTGAGCCATGGTCAGAAGCAGTAAAGCTCCTCTAACTCATGAAAAGTAATACTGACTAAATTCATAAGAAAGTAAATATGTAACAAACGTTACAACTAATTCATTATACAATACTGATAATTGTGTATGTTAAAATGTACAACTCCACCCGAAACTGGCCCCAGCTCTGCCTCCAAAACCCTGCGTATAGGCGAGGGTCTGAGTGGTCAGACCCCATACTAATATGCTAGTGTATGCCCTTTCCTGTGGATAAGGCATAACTTGCCCAGATGGGAAAACTCCTTTTAATGGGAAAAATTTGGCTTAAAGGGGTTGTTCAGGATTAGAAAACCAGGGTTGATTTCTGATTTCATCACGTCCATTGGTCACATGACCATTCTACAGTCTCATTCATTTTAATGGGACTGCGTTATAGCATTGCCATGTGACCAACAGACTTGAGGTCAAATCCTGAGAAGGAGGCAGCCATTTTTTTCTAATTCTGCACAACCCCTTTATAAGGGTTTTCCGAAGACTTAAATTTATACCCATCGAATAGATAAATGGAAATCCATGTCCCCCAGTGGTTTCCATGCTAATTCCTAACTATTGTACATAAGGACACTCTATGGTGAAGCGACCCCAACCCCCAAAGTGGTGACAGGTTCTCTTTTAATTCACAGGATAACTTGTGGGATCCCTAATGTTAGGCACATATAAAGGAGAACTGTGGAGGGGATGATTTTGGTGTACATTCACTTTGTAAACCAGGGAAATCTCTCTATATACACACTCAAAGTAAACCACTGTACACTCCAGTTGCCGGAGTGTAATATAATAATATGTAATATATGTTGGGTTAAATCTTATTTTCTTAAAAAGTATGGTTTCCTACGCTTTTGAATACACTGAAGTAGAAGATACGATGACACTTGCCGCCAGAACGCATTATAATACAGTTTTTGTCCTATCAAGTGACATTTCTACATTGTACGATGCAAATTTCCAGGAACAGCTCATGTTACTACCTGCTAAATGTTCTCTTATACACCATGGTATACTTCCTATGTAGACGCAGAGTCACTTGTATAATGTAACACACATATATATATATATATATATATATATATATATATATAATCTCCTATTTCTGTTCCTGCGTTCCCTCACACCTATTGCTGGCAGTTCTTGGTGTGATAGGTTTGTGTATTTTATCCATTGATCATATATATGCAGTAGAAATCTCACTTCATATTTATGGTTAAGATTGGTTATCTTATGACATTCTCTATTTCACTGGCAATTCCTTATAAAATAAACCTTCTTAGATTTGTGGGGGGGTTTTTTCTGCATCATATTTTTAGATCATGTGTATTAAGAAGATAGAAACTGGTTTCCCTGGTGATAGTCCGATTTCATTTGATCTTATCTTCCCATTAGATTAATCCACCAATGATCTAGCTGCTGCAGTCTTTGGTATTAATGTATTATCTGAATATGGGAAAACATCTGTGTGAAACCAAATAAAGCTACCAGGGTGATCTATTACCTTCATATATTGGGAATATGTTCTAAATCCTAAAATAACAAAGACTTTGGGGTTGGATCCAATTTTGGGTGGAGTTGGAAAAAAATTACTTTAGAATATAATTTAAAATTTTTTTTACAATTTTTGATATTCTATAGTTAAGGAGAGACAGTTTGTTCCATATTTACTTTCATAGGAATTCAGTCAGTGGCTTTTTAATGAATTAGAGAATCTTTACGGCTTCTGCTTGACCATGGCCATTTATGAAGGAGTTGGAGTCAGGCTGTGGAAAAATTGAGGATTCTTAGTTGGTGCTTTGGCCTACCGACTCCATGCCCTGAGAATAATTACCCTCCAAGATTCCTGAGGTCCAATGTCCACAAAAGTGTACTGTATATAATTGAAGAGAACACTGTATCAGTGTAGGGAGACTTAGAAGCCATGTATGCGCCCTAGGAATTCTGGGGAAAGGTATACAAACTGGTTTTCCTACTTGGGGTAAAAAAAAACCCTGTGCCGTAAATCCCATCTATTGGAAGGTGCCAACCTACAAATCATGTCACAAGGCTTCCTTGAACATTGGCATTGATATATAGGGCGCTACTTTCTAATAGGAGGCGCTTTAGGCACAGTTTCTTCTTTTTCAACTAGGAAAACTAATAAGTATACCTATTCTATAATCTACATTCAGCCATGAATTTTGGCTCATACAGTTTCTGCCTTTGTACAGTCCTGCAATACTGTACCCATAGACTTATGTTGTTCCCTACTGTATTTCATATGTCTGCGATTTCATAAAATAAATGCGCCGTGTCCAACACCAGGTATCCTCAGCTACCAGCCATGTTCACCAGCCACTATATGGAGAGCAGTACGAGAAGCACATTGCTCTTTTCTGTGTTTAGTGACCATGCTGAGATGCTGCAGCTCAGTCCCCATTCACTTGTACAGGAGCTAAACTGCAGTAACTCAGCGCAGCCACTTGACTGGCTATCTGCTTTTGGCTCTCTTTTCTGTATAACTGTGCGGGGTGGCAGAACCCAGGGGGTGCGGGTGGCAGACCCCTGCTGATTAAAAATAATCTCATTCACTTTGCAGGGACTGTAAAAACATAATCATTTTTTCTTCTGTATTGCCGCAATGGCAAAAAAACCCATTGTGTTTGTGACTTGGTGTTAAGGTAGTGGAAGAGTGAAGAAATCAGGCGATACCTTTTAGAGGCTAACTGAGTATATTTGATGGTGAGCTTTCGGGAGTACTAGCTCTCTTCTTCAGACATGGTGTTATACAAGAAACACCATGTCTGATGAAGAGAGCTAGTACTCTCGAAAGCTTACTTATAAATATACTCAGCCTCTAAAAGGTATCACCTGATTTCTTCACTCTTCCACTACTTTCAATGGCTAACACGATACAACATTATACTACTTGGTGTTAACGTGAAGGAGACCTAGGATCCCTCCCGTCCTATATTTAGTGTCACACTTTCCATCCTTCCGCCAAAGCTATTAGTTAGCAAATCCTTCCTGACATATATGTCTGACAATAATGAGGTGTGAACAGGACTTAATGGAGGCTCTTGTAGAAAATGACTTGTGGGAAGAATTAATATGGTTCCTACAGAAACTACACACGCACACAGTAGACCTGTGTGCCTATTTCTGAACCAGCTTCACAAAGAAGACGTCATTGCAGGCTATGTATTTGCAGATCCATTTCTTACTAATGGCTACATGTAATGAAAACAAATCTAGGGCATACTGCTGTGCTCTGCGATATCTCTGAAAGAATTAACCGGCCAGATATTCAATTAACGTGGAGCTCGCCGGGTAACACGCAGGTTGGTAATCTGTTTTGTCTAAATTTAGACTGGTAATGTGGTAAGAGAAAAATCCTTCAGGGAGTTTCTTAAAATTAATCTGATCGATACATATGACGGAGAATTCTGATGATATGGATTTATGTTGGCGCTGCAGTTGCTTTTCCAGTTGTTACAAACCAGGAAAGGGGACCACAGTCTCTTGTGGGTTTCTGCTTTTAGATTTGCTTGCTTTATTTATATATATATGTGTGTGTGTGTGTGTGTGTGTGTGTGTGTGTGTGTGTATATGTATATATATATATATATATATATATATATATATATATGCACCAAGTCTCTCTCACTATTATTTGCAAAGTAACCAATTTTATGCAAATACAAAAACGTATTTTTATGGTACTAAACGTATTCTACATCAGGCTCCGTTTAAGACAGTAGCAAAGGCAGAGGAATTGAAATCTCAACATCCTGCTGTGCTCTGCAAAATTAAACATTTGGGGGAACGGTGGGGGGTGGGGTGTTTTGGTGGGATCAGCCTATATATAAGTAGGTTTATCCAGTGAAGAGAAACATAACCCCTTTAAAAAGTAAAAATAAATTTCACTGGCCAATACACCAAATTTTATAAAAAAAAAAAAAAAATTGATACACACCTCTGTGCTCTGTACATGATACTGAGGTTCAGTATATCACATAGGAGCATCTGTCAAAGATTTAAAGGGATTTTTTTATTTTTTTTATTTTGCTTGCTTATATAGCATAAGTACAGTCATATGAAAAAGTTTGGGCACCCCTATTAATCTTAATCATTTTTAGTTCTAAATATTTGGGTGTTTGCAACAGCCATTTCAGTTTGATATATCTAATAACTGATGGACACAGTAATATTTCAGGATTGAAATGAGGTTTATTGTACTAACAGAAAATGTGCAATATGCATTAAACCAAAATTTGACCGATGCAAAAGTATGGGCACCTCAACAGAAAAGTGACATTAATATTTAGTAGATCCTCCTTTTGCAAAAATAACAGCCTCTAGTCGCTTCCTGTAGCTTTTAATCAGTTCCTGGATCCTGGATGAAGGTATTTTTGACAATTCCTCTTTACAAAACAATTTCAGTTCAGTTAAGTTTGATGGTCGCCGAGCATGGACAGCCCGCTTCAAATTATCCCACAGATGTTCAATGATATTCAGGTCTGGGGACTGGGATGGCCATTCCAGAACATTGTAATTGTTCCTCTGCATGAATGCCTGAGTAGATTTGGATCATTGTCTTGCTGAAATATCCATCCCCGGCGTAACTTCAAATTCCTCACTGATTCTTGTACATTATTCTCAAGAATCTGCTGATACTGAGTTGAATCCATGCGACCCTCAACTTTAACAAGATTCCCGGTGCCGGCATTGGCCACACAGCCCCAAAGCATGATGGAACCTCCACCAAATTTTACAGTGGGTAGCAAGTGTTTTTCTTGGAATACTGTGTTCTTTTTGACGCCATGCATAACGCCTTTTTGTATGACCAAACAACTCAATCTTTGTTTCATCAGTCCACAGGACCTTCTTCCAAAATGAAGCTGGCTTGTCCAAATGTGCGTTTGCATACCTCAGGCGACTCTGTTTGTGGCGTGCTTTCAGAAACAGCTTCTTTCGCATCACTCTCCCATACAGCTTCTCCTTGTGCAAAGTGTGCTGTATTGTTGACCGATGCACAGTGACACCATCTGCAGCAAGATGATGCTGCAGCTCTTTGGAGGTGGTCTGTGGATTGTCCTTGACTGTTCTCACCATTCTTCTTCTCTGCCTTTCTGATATTTTTCTTGGCCTGCCACTTCTGGGCTTAACAAGAACTGTCCCTGTGGTCTTCCATTTCCTTACTATGTTCCTCACAGTGGAAACTGACAGGTTAAATCTCTGAGACAACTTTTTGTATCCTTCCCCTGAACAACTATGTTGAACAATCTTTGTTTTCAGATCATTTGAGAGTTGTTTTGAGGAGCCCATGATGCCACTCTTCAGAGGAGATTCAAATAGGAGAACAACTTGCAATTGGCCACCTTAAATACCTTTTCTCATGATTGGATACACCTGGCTATGAAGTTCAAAGCTCAGTGAGGTTACAAAAGAAATTTTGTGCTTCAGTAAGTCAGTAAAAAGTAGTTAGGCGTATTCAAATCAATAAAATGATAAGGGTACCCAAATTTTTGCACCGGTCAAATTTTGGTTTTATGCATATTGCACATTTTTTGTTAGTACAATAAACCTCATTTCAATCCTGAAATATTACTGTGTCCATCAGTTATTAGATATATCAAATTGAAATGGCTGTTGCAAACACCCAAATATTTAGAACTAAAAATGATTAAGATTAATAGGGGTGCCCAAACTTTTTCATATGACTGTATATCCTGTATGTCATTGGAGTGTGGTAAGAAACCCACGCAAACATAGGGAGAGCATACAGAGACTAAGCTAACCACTGAGCCGCTGTTAACATGTTGGAAACCGGACAGAGCCGCCTATTGTTATTGGGGTCCCCTATGTGAACCAGTAATATGGTGGGCACAGCTAAATATTACAAAATAATAACTTTTATAGAACACAGCACTTTAAAAATCAGAGGGTACATGAACAGACAATATTAGACATTACAATATGACACAATGAATGTATCAAACAATAGGAGTTCGGGCCCTGCTTACAATCTATGAATGCAGCCTTTGTGTCAGTAGGTATATTTTATTTGTGAATCCAATCTACGTCTTCAATGCATAAGAGAAATGGGCAGGTAGACAATACATAGCGAGTAACCTTGTAGTATCTTATCCAGGTGATTACACAACACTCCTTTTTGCCCTGCAGTGAATCTGGAGAGCCTCCTTGCACCTGGGCACAATGCCACATTACCAGATGGGTGCGATTAAGTGTCCAGGCCCAAATATATGAATACTCTTTGTCTGCAGGGAGTTTAGAGAAAGGAGCTAAAAATATAATGTACTAATTTAAGTCGTTACGGAAACACAGAAGGTTGCAGCCTTTGCTTCATTTACAGCAACGCTGCAAGATTTGCAGCTTCTGTTATGGAAATTGCTTACGTTTAAGAGCAGCCTTCTCTTTGAGGTGATATTTTATATCCTGTAAAGCTTGGCGGAGAGATCCCATTGCTCATTTTAACGTGAAAATCTGTCAGTTTCCTGTCAGACGGACTTGCTGTGGTGCAGACAGGACAGACAGGGGTTTGGCAATGCTGTCAAAATTGTAATAGAACAACTACATAAAGAAAAAGACCAAAAAAAACCAAAATCAATTGCAAAATATACTAAATAATATTACAAGAAGAAATCAGGACTGATCTTATAAAGATATGAAAAGTCCAGTATGAAATGGTAATCCTCACGTCTTGTGAATGACACGTAACACTCCAAAGAGACAATATTTCAGCCTTCAATGGAATGGCACAAGCGTCTCCGGAAGTGTTACTACGTATCCACTTGTCTCAGCTGGATCATGTGACTGTTAGTAAACAATGCGTCCCTGTTCCTCTGCTCTAGCAACTTTTCATTGTTGATACTGTTCCCTCTTGGCAGCCTCTAAATCACTCTCTGTAATTGTGCATTTTCATTTTGGCATGGTAGTAATGTGCCGGCCTCCCATGGCCAAGCTTGTTGGGGATTGCGCGCGCGCGCGCGCGTGTGTGTGTGTGTGTGTGTGTGTGTGTGTGTGTGTGTGTATAGTGCTCTTACTGAGTAGACCAGATATTTTTAGATTTTGTAACTTAAGTTATATTATTATTATTACTATTGAATAGAATTTCCCACAATGAATTAATCATCTCTCATAAATGTACTTTTTCAGTTCCTTCAGATTCTGGGAAGCTTTAGCGAGAGAGGATATGACATTATACCTCCCACAAGAGTTGTCACCAATCTCCTAAATGACAAACTGCTACACGCAGCATTGAATACTGTAGTAAGAAGGTCTTCTTTTCTAAAAGCAGTACTTTTAGAGAAGAATATCTTGCCTCTTTAAGGTACCTTTTGGTGGCACAGTTTGATGGACCTGTTGGCATGCAGGTTCTGCACCATTGCAAGATGGCTACTGAAACTTTTTTTGACTCTGAGATACTACCAAATGAATGCCACTGTGCTGTACATATACTACTCACCAGTGCAACCAAATACCACATATAATACCCATAGCAGTGCCAAATCCCAGCATCCAGCAGAAGATACCTCTCAGAAGAGCCAAACTATAAAATGTAGCACAAAATACTTTTCCAAATGTGGCAAACCCCACGGTGCAGCAGAACAATCTCCCTCAGCAGCACCAAAAACAAATACCACTGTGCACCACAAAGTACCTAAGCAGAAGCACCATAGTACAGCATCACTGGCAGCAGCTCTGCCCCCCAACCTTCCCCTCTCCTAATGGCAGGTACAGTCTCCCCCTTCCCACCAGTAACCCATTGGCAGCAGCATCCTCCACAAATAGAGCATGTTGGTAGCATTGCCTGTGCGGCGTGGCTGCTCATACATGGTATCCCTGTCCTCACTGCACTGGGTGAGCAATGAACTCTGTAGTAGTAGGTGCCTGTAGCCAGGAGGAGGCGCAGGACATTGTGGTCACCTGGGCTGTCCTACAGGGTCTGCATAGGAAAGCAGCATGTAAATAAAACACAACATAGAAACATAGAAGAACAGATTTCAGCATGTGACATTCTATTTTCATAGAAAAAAAAAGTAGGGAGGTGCTGGGATTATGGGGGGAAAAAAATGAGGTTGTGGAATAATCCAGGAATAATTTAAATAGTGTATAATACAAATAAATAAATATAGGAAACTTATTAATATAATGTTTTATGGTAGGTTTAAAGGATAGTAAGAACAATGATGCCAGGTGCCAGTAAATTAAGTGATTTTATTGCAAGAAAAGGCAATAAACAAGCCATTAAGAGATAATATAAGTATTTGCACTTACTCGGGGGAGCTCATATGTTGTGTGCGCCAATACCCAAAGATCTACAGGCTACTCCAAATATAATAGACATCTAAAAATTAATTAGAGCTGTTTATTATGATGTGCAATGAGCGTATAACACCCCTAGACCCCTCTAGAAATATCTGTGGTGTGTGCATGTCTTGTGGTCACTGATTCGGAATGTGACCTTGCACCCCTGTATCAAACAGAGTAGCCAGCAAGTCTAGAAGTGAAGGGGAAGAAATATCAAGACTAACAAATTGAACCCTTTCCATTACATATATATTATTAAAGAATAATGCTTCTTTCTCCATTTATTGGCCTACTTTCCTTTTACCCTCCCTGCTCAGTTTTTCTTATCTCTATCATTCTGTGTGTGTTAGACATGCAGAGTTAATCCAACTTTCTGCAGTGTGATAAATTGCCAAAGCGTCATATTTTTTTTTACAGAAGACAACAAAAGCCAAAAAAAAACCCAAATGTTTGTTTTTTTTCATTGGCTTTTGTTTTCTGTGGTAACATATCATTGCAGAAACTGCATCTGTAACTCAACCTGTGAGGCTCGACAGCCTGTATCCACTGTCTGGATACAGATGCTAATAGTGATAACAGGCAGAATGAAGGACGAAGGGAGGAAAGTAGCATGATAAATGGAGAAAGAAGCATTTTTCTTTAAAGGGAGTCTATCATTACCAAAAAACACTTTTAAGCTAATGGCACATTGGAATGGCCTTTAAAAAGTCCTTTCTTCTCCTACCTTTCCTTGTTTTCTTCTCCCAGCTGATTCCAAGGTGATTTGTTTCTTCTTGTATGTGAATGAGCACCCGGGGCGTTCCTCCTCTTCTGTGAGCACCCACCTCGTCATTGCTTCTCTCACCGCCCCTTCTTCCATTGCGGTGACTCCCCTCTTGGTCTTTTTTTCTTCTCAGTTCTCGCCGGCAGAGCTGTAAGGCAGCGAATTCTCGCGCGTGCACAATCCGCTCTGCCAGTTCGGATTCTGGCAGAGCCGACTGCGCATGATGGGCTGCCATTTTCCGGTGGTCTGTCACTAGAGCGTACTGTGGCAGAGCCGATTGCACATGCACACAGCGCTGCGTACGAGGACTTAGAAGAAAGAGGATACAGAGAAGACCAAGAGGGGAGTCAACACAACGGCCGAAGGGGCGTTGAGAAGCGATGATGAGGTGGGTACTCGCAGAAGAGGAGGAACGCCCCGGGTGCTCCGTGGTGCTCATTTACATACATGAAGAAACGAATTATCTTGGAATCGGCTGGGAGAAGACAACAAGGAAAGGTAGGAGTAGAATAAAGGCCATTCCAACGTGCCATTAGCTTTAAAAGTGGTTTTGCAAATGATAGACCTGAAGATCTGTTAAGTTTTATACTCATTTGGACTATTTGTGTAAAAATGTTATGTAATTGGAGGTCGGGTTTAATGAAAGGGTAATGTGGCAGTATGCCTTGGTAGCATGTCTGTATATTAAAATACATGGAAGAACCCCATATTATCAGGAGGAGAACCTGCAATCTCCACCCGATCAGTGGAGCTCACACCATATAGCTGACTGCTCAAGGGCTCTGTGGCTGCAGCTTTGAGTTTTCTTTTCTTCTGCAAATCCTGCCCCTTTATCAGAACACATTGTTGAATGCAGAACATGGCCGATGTAGAGGCTGACAGGAACTTACCCAGCCGCTTGGAATTGGATTGACCGCTGAAGGAGAATGTTTAATTAACTGGTCTGGGTTGCTAATAAATGTCTTCGGAGGAGGAATAGCAATGTCCATTTTGTCAACGTGTATCGCCTGCCAAGTCAGACCATACACATTCCAGATACTATTATCTGAAAACAAGAATCCAGCAGATAATGTTTATCCAGTGGATAAAACAACATAGGTTGAGATTTACTAATCCTGTCTAAAATGTAGACTGCATAAACCAAGATGAGGAAGAGTGAAGAAATCAGGCGATACCTTTTAGAGGACTGAGTATATTTATAAGTAAGCTTTCAGGAGTACTCGCTCCCTTCATCAGACATGGTGTGATACAAGAACTGAAAAGTAACAGATTTTTATACACATGGTTTTCAAAGCATTTTAGAGCCCTTAAAAAAAAATTGCAATCTAAGTAGAGAAGTTATTTACAACAGGTCAAAAAAACAGTCTGGAAACTTGTGGTGCGTGACGGAGGGATCAGTAATTCTTGCTGTTACCTGTTTGCTATCAGGAGGTGATTTGTGTCCCTCACAGTTCATACATAGTGTGATTTGAAGCTGGCATGAATATTGAGTTCAGTTCATGGTTCAAACATAGTGTGACATGAAGCTGGCATGAATATTAAGTCCAAATTGCAGAGTTTGAAATTTTTGCATAAATTGTATCACACCATGTCTGATGAAGGGAGCGAGTACTCCTGAAAGCTTACTTATAAATATACTCAGTTAGTCTCTAAAAGGTATCGCCTGATTTCTTCACTCTTCCACTACTTTCAATGGCTAACACGGTACAACATTATACTACTATCAACTTGAAAGATACCACAATGTACCGCAAAAGAATGGAACTGTAAAACCGGCTTAAGAAACTTGCACAACTCAACAGCGACATCTTCTTCTTAACAAAATGCAAAAAGGAGAGACTCATCCCAAAAGGCTTCAATTTACGTAACCCAACCCGGAACACCTACAACAGCCGATATGCAGAACAACTATGTATTCGGACATCTGAAAGGCTGCGGAACAATATGATATAAATTTCCTATGACAACAAAAAAAAGAACACAGGAGGAGATACAGGCCCTGAAATCATCATTGGCTAATGACACAGAGGAAATGAAGGCCAAACTCCACACATACTACTGGAAACTTCAGGATATGCTTATTAACAACAAAAAGAAAAAGCTCCACAGACTGAGACAAAAAAGTCTCATTACTACAACCGCAAGTACTAGCCCAGCTCAGCAAAGCTGTGTTGTGAATCTTTCCTCTTATGAGCCAAACAAACACGAAATGTCAGTTCTCTCCAAAGGTCTCTCCTTCTGCCCCTCAGCACACACTGACCATATCCAACTCTGCAATGATATGGAGGAGTTTTTCAGAAAAATGAGATTAAGGGAATATTTTTATGACAAAGACCTTCCATACAGCAGCGACTCTGAGATGGAACAGCCCATAAGGAATCCTACCAAGAAATCTACCTGGACCCCACGCCCTGGAGCTAATGCAGCACTGGATAAATATATTGACTGTTTCAGAAGCAAAGTAAAATCAGAAATCCTGGAGAAACAAAAGAAACAGGTGCATAACCTAACCCTGCAGGAACAGAAGGCTATTACATCACTGAAAGAAAATCAGGATATAATAATAAAACCGGCTGACAAAGGGGGTGCAATAGTCATAATGAACACCTCAGACTATATCCAGGAAGCAAACAGGCAACTGTCAAATCCCATCCATTACTCCAAACTTGGAAGTGATCCCACAGAGGCCTATATGAAAGAACTAAAGAGTATGATCAAGGAGTTTCCAGTCCAGATCCAGAATCAGGTAAAAGGACTTATCCCACAAGATCCCAGGCCGGGCTGCTTCTACACTGTGTTCCAAATTATTATGCAAATAATATTTTCTCATATTTTCCAAAATTACCTATATGAATTGCAGTCATTGTAATTTTCCAGTCATCAACTATTCGAGTATAATTGAAAGGTTTTTGAACAAACTGCCTATGATAACAGTATATTTAAAAAAAAAAAAAATAAACACTCAAAATGCATGTTTTAAATTATTATGCACAGCAGAATTTGCAACCTTTTCATTTTTATTAAGAACAAAAAAATGGTCATTGTGAAATTATAAGCATTAGCAGGTTATTACAAACTGAAATCAAACAGTTTTCAAGCCAAAACTTTATTCGAGGTGATGTTACATTTGCACATAGGACCCCTTGTTTGAAAGAAGCTTCTGAACTCTCTCGTCCATTGAATTTGTCAGTTTTTGGATGGTTTCTGCTTCAATTGTTTTGCATGAGGACAGAATACCCTCCCAGAGCTGTTGCTTAGATGAGAACTGCCTCCCGCCATCATAGACACTCCTTTTGATGATGCTCCAGAGGTTCTCAATGGGGTTGAGGTCAGGGGAGCATGGGGGCCACACCATAAGTTTGTCCCCTTTTATGCCCATAGCAGTCAGAGATGCAGATGTGTTATTTGCAGCATGAGACGGTGCATTATCATGCATGAAAATGATCTTTCTGCGGAATGCATGGTTCTTCTTCTTGAACCATGGCAGGAAGTGCTGTTTGAGAAACTCCACATACATTATGGAGTTCATCTTTACCCCTTCAGGGATCCTAAAGGGGCCGACAATCTCTCTCCCCATGATTCCAGCCCAAAACATTACTCCACCTCCTCCTTGTTGGCGCCGTAGCTGTGTTTGCATGGGGTGTCCATCAACAAGCCATCCTCCACTCCATCCATCTGGACCATCGAGCGTTGCACGGCACTCATCGGTGAACAAAACAGTTTTGAAGTCAGTCTTCATGTATTGTTTGGCCCACTGGAGCCGTTTCTGCTTGTGTGCAGTGGATAGAGGAGGTCGACAGGATGGCTTACGCACAGCTGCAAACCTCTGAAGGACCCTGCATCTTGTTGTTCGGGGGGACGTTGGAGGCACCAGCAGCTTCAAAAATTTGTCTGCTGCTATGACAAGGCATTTTTAACCTGACGTAATTGCCTGTTGGAAAGAGTCCTCAATTTTCCCTTATCAGCACGCACACGTGTGTGCTGTGAATCAGCTACATACTTCTTGATTGTGCGATGATCACGATGAAGTGTCTTGGCAATGTTGATTGTAGTCATGGCTTGACCTAAACACTCCACAATTTGTTGCTTCTCAGCAGCTGACACATCCTTTTTCTTTCCCATTTTGGCTGAAAATGTAGGCTGCTTAATAATGTGGGACAGCCGTCTTAAGTAGTCTTGCCTTTAATTGGACACACCTGCCAAACTAATTAGCACAGGTGTCTTCAATTGCTTTCAGTGAAATAAAGAGCCCTGACACACATCACCATCAATGAGTTTAACTGACAAACAAGAAAATTCTTACCTTATAACGCCTAAACACTTTTTGCATAATAATTTGGAACACAGTGTATATGCTCCCAAAGATACACAAATATGGCAACCCTGGGAGGCCTATCATTTCTGGCATTGGGACACTGACAGAAAACATCTCAGGTTGGGTGGAAAATCTCCTAAAACCCCTTGTCAGGGATACTCCAAGCTATATCCAGTACACCACTGACCTTCTTAACAAACTGAATGCCCTGGGCCCTCTACCTGAGGGTACCATTTTGGCCACCATGGATGTGGAATCCCTGTATACCAACATTCCCCACAAGGATGGAGTTGCAGCATGTCGGGTACACCTGGCAAAACAAAACCTCCCAACAGAACCAGTAACGCAGCTCATACAATTCATCCTTAGCCACAACCATTTTACCTTTGGAGAGAATCTATATCTACAGCGAATGGGAACTTCAATGGGGACCAGATGTGCACCCCAATATGCAAATCTCTTTATGGCAGAAATGGAAGGAAAATATTTATCAACATGCGCCACCAAACCTATGATTTACCTTCGTTATATCGATGATATCCTTGTCATCTGGACTGCAGGTGAGGAGGCCCTACTTCAATTCCATAATGACTTCAATGACTTTCACCCGACCATCAACCTTAAACTTAGCTATTCAGGGAGTGAAATTCACTTTCTGGATACCACAATATACATTAAAGACCACCGGCTACTCACATCAATATACCACAAACCCACAGACACAACGGCCTACCTGAGAAACGACAGCTTCCACCCCAAGCACACAAGACAATCTATAATCTACAGCCAGGCTATACGATACAATCGTATTTGCTCCGACAAAACAGACCTGGACAAGCACCTCCTGGATCTGAGGATGAAATTTCTCAGATTGGGATACAAACCAAAAGTGACAGACAACCAATTAAACAAAGCAGCAGCCATTAACAGAGACAGTCTTCTCACATATAGAGAGACCCAGAAAGAAGCCCGAGTGCCCCTAGTTGTCACCTACAACCCACAGCTGGAGATCCTACGAAGGATTGCCAAGGAGCTCCAACCTGTGCTACATAGGGACAACAGACTCAAGGACATATTTCCAGTCCCCCCTCTCCTCTCCTTTCGACAACCACCAAACCTGAGGTGCATTATCGTCCGGAGTGCCCTGAAGGCCCCAACTGAAAATGGCACCTCACCTTGCCTACATAAAAGGTGCATGACCTGCAAGCACATCCACACCGCTGACAGTGTACCTATCCCACAGTCACAACAGGTGCACAGAATTAGGGGGACATTTTCCTGCAGGTCTTCCAATGTGGTGTACCTCATAATGTGTGTGCAATGTCCCACCACAGGTCTCTATGTGGGGGAAACAGGGCAGAGACTCAGTCAACGAATGAACTCACACAGATCCACCATTAATAACAGCAGAACCGATCTCCCAGTGGCCGCACATCTCTCCGAAGAAAACCACTCTATTGAAGATTTGCGGGTTGTGGTTTTAATGGGACATTTTAAGACACAGGAGAAAAGGAAAGAAATGGAGTACAAATTTATGCAAAAATTTCAAACTCTGCAATTTGGACTTAATATTCATGCCAGCTTCATGTCACACTATGTATGAACCATGAACTGAACTCAATATTCATGCCAGCTTCAAATCACACTATGTATGACCTGTGAGGGACACAAATCACCACCTGATAGCAAACAGATAATAGCAAGAATTACTGATCCCTCCGTCACGCACCACAAGTTTCCAGACTGTTTTTTTTGACCTGTTGTAAATAACTTCTCTACTTAGATTGCAATTTTTTTTAAGGACTCTAAAATGCTTTGAAAACCATGTGTATAAAAATCTGTTAATTTTCAGTTCTTGTATCACACCATGTCTGATGAAGGGAGCGAGTACTCCTGAAAGCTTACTTATAAATATACTCAGCCTCTAAAAGGTATCGCCTGATTTCTTCACTCTTCCACTACTTTCAATGGCTAACACTGTACAACATTATACTACTATAAACCAAGATGAGACAGACAGATGCTGCAGATTTATCACTGCGGAGTACGCTATTTCATAGATCTGATGCATGTTGACTCTTAATATTCCATAACACTATCTTGTGCTTGACAAAAACCTTTTGCAAAAAAAAATCAGGTGCCTTGTATGGCTTTCCAAAGGCAAAAAGTGTCTAAAAAAAAAAAAACAAAAACAAAAAACACAGATTTGGCAAATTTTAAAGGAGTTGTGCCACAAATTAATATTTTCACTTATCCTATTGATATCTGATAGAATGGTGCGGGTCCAACCACTGGGGCCTCTGCTGATTTGAGAATGGGAGTTCCTAGTCCTTCAGTTTGAATGGAGCGGCCATTGCCCATGTGCAGTACCGCTCTTTTCACCTCTATGACTAAGAGAAGCCAAGTACAGAACATAGCACTCCTGTTATGACTGGTGGGAATCCCAGCGGTAGGATGCTGACCAGACACCTATCCTCTATCCAGAGGATCAGGGATAATTTTCATTAGTGGTAAAAATTCATTAAGGCAAAGGCCCCGCATTGCGGAAACGCAGCTTTTTTTTTTGTTGCGGTTTTTGAGCCAAAGCCAGTAGTGGATTAAACAGAAGGTGGAAGCATAAGAACTTCCTATATATTTTCCATTCCTTTTGCATCCACTCTTGGCTTTGGCTCAAAAAACCACAACAAAATCTGCAACAAAAAAAGTTGCGTTTCCGCAACGTTGGGCCTCAGCCTAAAGGGAGTCTGTCACCAGAACCCAGCATATCAACCCATCAACAAGGGTATTGCCATTTATCCAAAGAGCTCTTTTGTATTTTATCAAAAACTATTCCTTGGCAACAAAGGCTGCAATTCACAAAGTGAAAACACAGGTTAAGGTCCCCTGAATCAAACTATCTGCGGGCTGGGTTGATGTGTTGGGTTCTGGTGACAGACTCTTTAAAGCCAGGATCCAGGTACAATTGGTTTAGTAAAATCTGCCATATCGGGCTTTCATTTGGAAAGTTGTCAAGTGGCCTCTATCTAGATTTTGCTATTTTTTTCCCACAAGGCTTTTTTTTATCAAATTTATTTTCAAGGGAAACAATCTCTAGTAGATACGTCATCCCCATCTGTCGCCTGTCCTCACTCACATTATATTTTAGAGAGATCTAAAATATCTAGTTGTAAAAGAAACCTTCCCAAAGTACAGTATGCACAAAGAGAATAATAAAAAAAAATATTTTACTTTCATCAAGTCGCACAGTACGCAGTGTGTTTTCTTCACCCGGGAAGGGGCTTCTCTTGCTTTCAAGATCTTCACCTGCTAGCATTCCAAAAGGAGCGAGCGAGGGAGGGGAAGGGACAACTGCTCTGGGTCAGAAAGTTTGTCGCTCAAAGCCTTTTTATACTGCCCCCAGTGGCTCCAAGCAGGACGGAGACTTTCAATGTTCAAATTTTTATTTTTTGATTCTAAAAAAAATCTGGGCTTCATAAAGCGCACAGTCTGCAAATAAAAGGCAAGCTATAAAGTGGGATCTGGCTTTCCATTTCTGATCCATGTGCATATAACGTGGCTGATAATTAATGTGTAACATCTGGTGATTAAAGAATGCAGACGCTCCGACCTAATGATTTTATAATTAGAAGAGAGCAAAATAAAACATTTCAGGAAGATGGAAAATGAGAAAGCGTCCTCAGATATGTTCCATTAGGAACCGGAAGTTTCTAACCAGAGAAAAACTCTTCCATTATTAATTGCCACATTTGGAATTTTGTAGCCACTCCATTGATTCGGTCGCTGACTATTTCTGGACGAGTTTATTTATGGAGGACGTGGAGTGCCTCTGATATTTGTGGTTTTTCACTTTTGTATTTTTTTTTTTTTCTTTTTCCTGAATAATTTGGCACTGAACAGTCTTGTTGTTTCACATAGTAAGCAGTTGGATTTTAGTTTTTAGAATTTATTTTTTATAAAGTACAGAATAGATTACAAGGCCTGAAATGCTTTTTGATTATGGTAAGACCCGTATTTTGCAACAGAGAAGGATGCACGATTATGTCAATGTTCTAATGTCCGTAAATCGCGGCAAAATTACTGCAATCCTAGTGTCTGACTGTGGGGGAAACACTCATGTAGTCACTGAGGTATTGTGGGAGTCATGGTGGTTTCATCGTGTCCGCTGGTAACTGACCAGATGTTAGTCTGTAGTCCAAGCTTAAAACAGGTTGTCTGGGATTATTCTATCTCTTGTGACTATTTTACTAGACTAGACATAATTTATCTATGAGAAATGATACCCAGGGCTGTGGAGTCGGGAGGCAAAACCACCAACTCCAAGACCTCTATTTTTCCACATCTCGACTCCAACTCCTCCAACTCCAAATAGCTGACAGCCATGATCAGAAAGGAGGAGTCATGAAAAAGTCCAGCGATTTGAATTCCTATAAAAGTAAATATGTAAAAAAACTATAACTCTAATTTAATTAAAATATTAATTGATTAAAAATCATTTTATTTTGAAGCCAGAGCTGGAGTCTGTATCTTTTTATAGGTCCTGACTCCACAGTCCTGATTATACCACCTTGTTTTAATTCTTTTTTGCCCCCCTCCTCGGAGTGGCCAGGGTCTGCAATTAGCCCCTTAATAACCAGCAGTGCACTGACTGTTTTTCTCCACAGTTGTACCATGTCTGGTTTAATAGATGCTCTCACCTGTCTCAATGGCTGGGATTAGAGGAACCTCTGCCCCCCCAGCTGTTAAACACTTGGATGCTGTGGACAGTAGTGAAAATGTTACCTTTAGTGGAAACCATAAGCACCCCAATGTGATTGCAGGGTGCCGATGGGTTTTCCTGAAAGTTTGGGACCTAAATGCTATCTTTGTATGGCTGTCAGGCCCTTGGCTGGTGGAGGACAAAAATATAAATGTCCACACACTCTAAAGGGTATGTTCACACTGCCATCATTCAGGTACATTGTTCTAATACGTCGTTGGATCAAAACAGACTGAAAAGGTAACAGAACGATTGATCCAGACTGAACGCCCCCCAATTGACTGTAATGTAAAAAAAAAAATGGGAAGTTGTGTTTGCTTTTCTCTAAAGAGACCACAGCACTCCACCCAAACATTCTCTTCAAACAGCTGGTTGGAAGGGGGCCCTGGTGTTGGACCACTGCTGATCTTCAATTGAAGACCTGCCTTATTATTATCAATTGAGAGAGCCTGGAAAATCCCTTTTTAAAATAGCCGACTATGACCAGTAGTCTAAGCCATCAACTAATCTCTTTCTGCAACTGGGTCTCGTCCATAAATGGTTCAACTATGGTCAGACAAACAGTCAATAACTTTTCTTTTCCAACTCCACAACTCAGACTCCACATACTATGACATTAACATCAGTGGGATGTGTGGATTATATAAAGACCCCAGACCAAGGGTATCTTGTTAGGGTCACACAGAGAATTTTGGAAAAAGACCACTGCAGTTTTTGATGCAATTTATTAAGCCAAGTGCAGAAGTTGATAGACATGTAAGTTGTTCCTCTAGATATCCTATTGCTTTTGAACTCTCTTCTGGCCTTGAATATAAAAAAATGAATGGAAAACTTCAACAAAAAATGTGTTACTTTAAAAAAAAAAAAAAATGTTGTGTTTGAAGCTACCCTTTAAAAGGTCTGTACTACAGAAATAATTTAGAAGTAGTACAGCACTTGGCTGCCTTCAGTGCTCCCATTGAAAAAGATGGAGCGGGGTCGCACATGACGCATCCACTGCTAAATTCTGAACAAGCGTAAAACCCCCCCCATTCTTGGGTTTGGGGGTCCCGCGATCAACAATTTATCCCGTATCCTGTGGATAATAATTTTTGTGGTATAACCCTTTAATGGAAAATGGCACTAGAGCGGCTTCATCGTCCCGTGCATTTAGTTATTATAATGTGTATCCTTAACCTGGAGAAAACGGGACAAGATCCTTGGGTGTATTTCTGGTTTTAGGATATAGAGGGGATTACCTAGATTGTTGTTTGCTGAAGCACAGAATGATATATTTTCCATCTTTAACTTTACAATTCTCCTCTTTGGCATTTCTGTAATTGGATTTCTTGTACATTTGGCATTTGTGCAGTATAAAATTGCTTTACTGTTTAGTCACATGAAAAGAAGGAACAACCCAAGGCAAGAAATATACCGCCCAATGATGTCAGGAGTCCGATTCCCTTACCTAATGTGCGTGCTACTCTTATTAACCGCAGATAATACGCCCTGACTCTTTGTACTTGACCAGCAAGTGAATCTTCAGTCTTTCTTAGTGGCTTTACCAGTTATTTCATGTTTATTCTGCTCTTTAACCGCTTTTGTCAAGATGTTTATGTATTTGAGGTATTAAAGGAGCAATTGTCCAGAAACTTCCAGTATGACTGGTATTACTTGGCTCCTCCAGTCTTCAGTAGATTAAGCCCCAGTTCTTTACACTCTTCCCATCTCAGTGATTTTTCTGGCCTTTTCTGCAGAATAACAACCCCTGGGACTGCATGGAGTGCAATTGTCCTGATCTGTTACTTTCAGCTGAATAAATAGA
Source organism: Leptodactylus fallax (assembly GCA_947044405.1). Classification (NCBI taxonomy): domain Eukaryota; kingdom Metazoa; phylum Chordata; class Amphibia; order Anura; family Leptodactylidae; genus Leptodactylus; species Leptodactylus fallax. The sequence goes on from CAMRHE010000270.1 coordinate 2,679,631, forward strand.
TGCTGTTTACGTGACACAGTGGTGTCTGGCTTGTTTTTGGGCTGAGGTTGACGTTCAATTTGCTTCATGTGTAAAGGGAGTATCAAGTAGCTTCTGGGCGTTCACTAGCGCTGAAGTCCCCACCGCTTTCTGCAGTAAGCGCTCCACAACCCTCCTCCCCCTCCTGTGATTGATGACTCTTTGCAGGGCCAAAACTGCTGAACGACCCAATATAAGGAGCACCTTTCACCAACTCCAGTTCTGTGCATCCTTTAATTGTTGCCGCTCCACTGATTTCGGCACAGTTGGAGTTTTTCCTCTAGACCCCAACATTCCCAAGCAATATGTGCAGTTCATTTACTCGAATTGGACTCTCTGATGTCAAGGGGGCGATGTCAGGCAGGAATAGGCAACAGGCAGTGTCTGAATTCTGACATTACCTTCCTCTGGTTGAAGCTCTGAGTCACACCCCCTTGCCTGCTTTTGCCTGACACCACCCACTTGACTTTAATGAGTATAGTTAGTGTATCAGGCACAAAAACTATCTGCACTGATTGCTCAGGAATGGTAGTGGGTAGAGAAAAAATTACAACAATGGTAAAATCAGTGTAAAACTGGCAAAAAACCTGGTGGACCCCATTATAGTCTATGGGGTCTACGGGTTTTCCCGGGTAACCACTTTTTAAGCGTACAGGGTCTCCATCTTTCAGATCCCCATGCAGACCCGAATGACAGTGGCCTGAACGCTAGTGTGAACCTAGCGTCAGTTTTCTGTACCATTGTATCAGTCATTATAGAATTATATGATAAATCTAGTCTCTTGTGATTTTCGTCTTATAATAATACCCGCAGATGAATATAAATCGGGCTCTAGTCACACTGCTGGCTTGTTGCAGAGATCTTCCTACATCCTAATGTGTGTGTTTCTGCAGCATGTGCCTGATGAATGAATAATATTTTCTACAACCCTATTCTCTCGGCTCCTCTCCTGTAACAAAGTTCTTTGTCAGTAGTTGGCAGATGGCTTGTCGGTAATGGCACCATCTACATTCTGGATGTCTGTACTCCAGTGGCATTAGAATATTTTTACGACACCCCCGATGAAGGATTTTATTACATGATTTTTTTTTTAAATTTTTTTTTAAATATTTTCCTTTGTCCGTTTTACTTTAAACGTGAATGTGTTTGATTGTAAATCTAGCCACAGCCTATCAGGATGGAAATACAAACCATGAAAGACCCATTTACATGAGCAAATAATGTGCCCGGAATGAGCACCCAGTGGTGATATAGGAAGTCGATGAGGACGTGTCTATTTCCATTTACACAGCACAATCTTCATTGGGATCAGTAGACCTTTTTAGCCCACGTTGGCTATTACGTTCTTCAGACTGTTATACGTGTTCAGTGGTTCGGGTGAAGGATAAACTTGGTACATTATAGAACCATTCTTTTAAGTTTTCAATAATTGACTTCTTTCTAGTTTTTTTTCGGTCGGCTAAGGCCATCTTAATGTTACATTTGTTTATGGGCAGAATTGTCTATTTTCATTAACCATTTCAGGACCGTTCCGTTTTCCCTGTGTGATGATTCTGCTTAAATATGGCTATAACTCAAATCTGTATTTTGGTCTCTGGGTAGCGTATCTCTTTACTCATAAGGTGCGCAGCTATAATCCTAGGTGTATATTGGCAGTAGTGGCAACACTGGAACAATAGGGCTTTGTATCCATCCCAGCAGGGCTCCATTGTATTCCTACACAGCCCTGAGTGATCAAAGAAACATGCATTGTGCAGATAGATCAGACCTGGTTGATAACATTGTATCATTCCACTTGGTCTCAGCTCTATACAAAAAATCTGGACTTGAGTGCATTACTCAATCAGACTTGCTGCCGCCGGTGACCTCATTCTGGGAGGTGGCATAAAGGGTATAAAAGATGAGGTAAGAAGCAATGGGAGGAGATTGGGCTGAGACTACAAGAGTTTACTGAGAGACTGTGATGAGAGCATGCAGGCTGGAATATACTGTGGTGCCACATGCTAGGAGTTAATGCCACATGCCAAGAAGCCTCCACTGGGTTATTCACACATGACAGAGCATGTGTGAGTGTTGGATTATAGAGCCACATCAAGGAGATGCATGGTAAAGTAATTATTTCAATTTTAGTCCCTTTTATTTCATTGCACTGTATCTTGTAACTAGTAACTGTTAATGCTTGTATATATCTGCATATCTGTTCTGAACTGCATGTGTTAGATGTTAATACCGACCCATGTAGGGGTTAATAAATATAAAAAATTTAGAAAGCTTGTCTTGTATTTATCTTGTGAACCCGGCACTCACTGGCGGTGAGTGTCGTTTTATATGAAAGAAGACTCAGGTGTGAGCCAAAGCGGTGTTGGCGCACTGAGGATCTTACACACCCTGTGTTTTTTTTGTTTTTTTTTCATACATGTGGTTTTGAGGGCTGTAACGTGTGTGTTTTATTTTATTTATTTATTTTTTCAAATTTTTGCATTGTTTTTCAGTGATTTTAAATAGGGCTTTACTTCTGATATTTATTTTTTTTAATATCCAAAAAAATCTCCACAAAAAAAGGGTAAATAACTTTCACATTTTTTATGTTTAATTATTTTTTTTTTTTATATAGCAAATGTGCTACTAAAATGTTTTTTAAAAATAGTTTTCCCTCTCTGTTGTGGCAGTTTTTACGTAGGTGAAAATTATTGTTTTGTTGGAGGCATGGCTTGGTAGTGACTAGCTGTGGTGTGGTAGTGACTTGTTTTTTTTTCCCCCACTTCTTATTTTTTAATTTTCTCTTTAATTTTTTGCTGATTTTTTTTATTTATTTTTTTTTTCCTCCTCCTTGCAACTGGGACTGATACATGCAACCTCCTGTCACTTACTATGTTGCTGATCAGGTCCTTTAGGACCCAGCAGTCCATGCACTTCCCAGCCCCTGATGTTCATGTGACCCCCGATGCCAGAAATGGAGCCGCATCATTGAGAGCTGTGTACGTAGTACTCAGTGAGCGCTGTGCACAGGGCCTGCCTTCCCTATAGAAGGTCCAGCTGTAGTAATGGTGGGCCACCTGCCGTCATATATAGACGTCCTTTAAGTGTTAAGACTAGATTTCCCTGACGTATCTAGGAAGCAGTAAGAGAGTCTGTCATCAGAACTCAACTTATCAGCCCAGCCCCGGACTGGGGTAAGCCACCCTGCCACATTCTGTCCTTAGGTATGACCGGAGAGGATCACAAGGGCTTTATTATCTCTCACGTAATGTATTAATTCTCATCTCCTAAAGATTGCACTACTACTACACACACACACTGTATTATGGCAATAAAAGGACACCGAGGCCTCTCTAGATGGTCACATTACACAAAACCTGTCTTCTGTTCCCTCTGACTGGTTTATAAATGCAAATCCTTTTATGCAAAATGTCAACCGTTGATTCTTTATCAAAAAGCCCTAATGTGAAAATGAGCACAACCGGGTCAATACAATATTGTATAAAATACCTGATACATATCATGGCGTTGATCTTTATAACCCCCCACACTCGTTCTTCCATTACATATAGGACATTTGTCAGCAGTAAATCACTCTGCGACGTTTTCACAATTCACCTAAAAAAAACAAAAAAAAAAAAAGCTGTGTGAGTTTAAGCTCTTTACACTGCAATTTCATACATGATCAGCTCTAGCATTCAGCAGCTAAAATAAACTCCCCACCTTTCCTTGTAACATATCTGCCAGGCTTGTGCCTGGATCCATAATGGATTTAAATCCATCTTAATAATGGTTCTTCGCTGAAATTTCCTTCTATTAGTTTGGTTTTATCATTTATAGACCCTTGAAAGGCAGATGTCTGCATCTGGCAACGTCTCTTGGTTCTTTTAACGTTACTGGATTTCTGCACATTGTTTTCAGGTTATTGGATTTTTGTTAAGAGTCAGGACTGGATTAGTTTTGTTGCCTAAAAAAATCTTTCATCTCCTGTCTTAGCAGTCCCTAAATACTTTTCTTGGCTGAATGGTACAGTCACACCATTTACTTAAAGGGATTGTCCAGCCATTTGATATGGATGACCTATCTGTAGGATAAGGCATCAATGTTTGATCATTGTGGGTCCAGCACTTGGCACCCCCACCAGTTAACTGTTCACAGCAGCCACCGGATCCCATTCAAGTGAATGGGGGCTGAGCTGCTGTAACCCGACTTCACCACTACACAGTGGATGATTCTGTCTCCTTCCTGATGCGAGGGGGTGCTGAGAGCCTACCACTGGTTGATCTGATGTTGGTGGCCTATCCTAAGGACAGGTCATTAATATTAAAGCCCCGTCATATCCCTTACAGATGCACAACCATGAAGAATTTTGAATCTCGAATGATAAGTTACTCTGGTGTGGTCTCGGCCTAACCCCTTTCTCTATGCCCATGCTTGGACCCTCTATGAACCACAGTGAAGAGTCTCTAGCATAAAGTGTCTCTCCATTTGATTGTCAGGTGTGTAATACTAAGCGACCATGGCTGGCTCCAGCACACGAGATATCTTCATGATACTTGCCCTTTTAAGTGCTTTGGTTCCTACGTACTGTAATGCAGGTCTCTCAACTTTTATCAAACGGAACAGGAAAGTAGCCAAGAATTTTAAAGAGTTTTGTACAGGACTATATTTACTACTGCGGCCTCTTCACTACTTACCAAGCACAGCGCCGAACATTGTATATTACAGCTAGGCTCCATTCACTGAGCTACAAATAGGTCATGTGACCTAAGAACATGATGCCATTGGCCTGAGAAGAGAAAGGGGACCTTCATTGTCATAGTCACACCTTTAAAGGGTTTATCAGCTTTCTTCTTTTCAGATACGCCCTATATTAACGTGCGTTTGGGCAAGACCCTGCCACATTGCTCAGGGCTTACCTTAGCTGGAATGGAGGAGCCCATGACTAGTCATAATAGCTTTCCAAAAAGGTGTCTGTGACCTCTAAACTGAGAGCATTCTTAGCGGGTGCAGATGCAGGGCATCCGTAGCTGCTTTGTATTTGTGTATATGCTATAGGCACCATGGGTATAGAGATATATTCGTACCCATGGACACTTAGGACTGATCTCCATAATGGCTAAGGTGAACCCTGAAGTGATGCAATTGCTTCTTATGGCTTTTTTTTTTTCTTATTGTTTCTTATGACATACATCAGTGTATGGTATTTCTGATATTTATGCAGAAAGCGGACACTTCCTTCTAAGACATCCATCTGGTTGTGAACCCTGCATTTTTTAATGGTGTGAATCTCAAAACAAGGCTCAAGTTGACAAGCCTGGACCACATAAGAAATCATTGTGAACCTCTTTTACCTATGTCCACCTGCTGGAAACAAAAGCAGTGTGTGGGACAATACATACCAAACAACAATAAAACAAAGCCGCTCTGTCATGAGTTCCTACAGTAGACAGTGGTTAGTGATAATACACAATGAGCGGCTGCTATTATGTGAGCTACTTTATCACAACCACTGATTTGTGCATGCCGTCTAATGAAGCCGGTGTGCCTCAGTGCTCTTACTCCATAATCCCTTCTAACAGCGATACATCATCCATCCTGAGGACACGATGAATTATCTCTTGTCTTTGGTGCACTGCTCGCTAATTGAAGAGCGCCAATTAGGAACTGGTGGGTTTCAGTCCGACAGACATTAAACATGTCTCCTCAGCCTCTGTAGTTAGTTTCCACCACAGACATATCTTTGTAGGGACCTTTTAAAGCTTTGTGTTATTTATAGGCTTACAGACCATGTTATTAGATGGTAAATAAGAGACGTTTGATACTTCTGTGAGGTTTTAGTCAAGGGAACTATGCTATGATACAACACAGTAATAGTAGTTAAAGGGGCTGTCCAGTTTCAGACTAATATTGTAGATTGAAAAGTTACAGAATCTTCCAATATATTTTCTATACCATTTCCTCAGTTTTCTAGATCGCTGCTTGCTGTCATTCATTCTACTTATTTTCAGTGGATAAAAATCAGTCCGTGGGGTCGTGTGATGACAGGCAGTCTGTGGGGTTGTGTGATGACGGGCAGTCTGTGGGGTTGTGTGATGACGGGCAGTCTGTGGGGTTGTGTGATGACGGGCAGTCTGTGGGGTCGTGTGATGACGGGCAGTCTGTGGGGTCGTGTGATGACGAGCAGTCTGTGGGGTCGTGTGATGACGAGCAGTCTGTGGGGTCGTGTGATGACGGGCAGTCTGTGGGGTCGTGTGATGACTGGCAGTCTGTGGGGTCGTGTGATGATGGACAGTCCGTGGGGTCGTGTGATGACGGGCAGTCTGTGGGGTCGTGTGATGACGGGCAGTCTGTGGGGTCGTGTGATGACGGGCATTCCTTGGTTTCGCAATTGTAACAAGCTCTGCACCTGTGTGGTCATCACATAACCATCGACTGTATCACTTGACCATGACCATCTAGGAAGCCATAGGAAATTGCTACAGAGAGTATATTGGAAAATTATAAAACTGTTCCCTATACAAACCGTAACATTTAGTTTTCAATAGTTGTCTGAAACTGTACAACCACTTAAAAGGCTCCTTTAGAGGGGCTCTCCAGACTTCTATAGATGCTATTTTTGCCTGTATGTATGATTTACTGTTCTAAAGTTATCAGCTAAATTTTGATAAAGTTGGGCACCTCGCTAACCAGACCAGTGCTCCATACATGTAAGTGTCAATAGTGAAAGAGCAGGTGTCTCTAATAATGTGGCCGCTCACTGTATGTCCCTCACCTTTTGCATTGTTGAGGCTTCCTGTTACTTACTAGTGACTGCTATCTCCATGGCACAAGATTTCCAAGGCCACACATTGTGTCAGAGGTAGGTTGGTCACCTCTCACTACACAAGCATTGTTTGGCACTATCGGTTTACCATAGCGGTAAAGATGTAGAACTAGCTACATGATATTAGGGGTCATATTTTTTTCTTTCAGTCCTCATCCGCTCTGTTGCCTTCTAGGTATACTGAAGGAGATGGTCATTTATAGTGAATAATGTATGTGAGTACATTTCCAGGACTGCTACGTTGTAGTCAGCTGCAGCCTCATGGACGACAATGGGAAATCCTTATTATGGGACCATGTGCAGCTTTAAGACTGACACAAATTTTGGTTTTCAAGTACGTTTTATAAGCATTTCATAAGTTTTAAAAATTTTATTAACAAATATATCAAGTTTCTGCAAAGACTCCATATTGACCCTTATTTTTCAAGACTTCTACAATTCACCCCAAATCCTGACTGATGGTGACCCATTCTTGTCTAATCTGTGCTTGGAGTTTGTGTTTTTGTTTTGAGGTTTGACCACAGGTTCTCAATGAGATTGAGGTCTGGGGAATGTCTAGGCCATGGATCCAAAAATTGTTGCGATGATACATGGCTGGTAGGGCTCATCCTTTCTTCTCCAGGCAATCATTCTTCTAGAAGCCACTTCTCTCCAAGATCAAGGACAGACTGACATTTTGCAGAAAGGATTGGACTGCAGAGGACTGGGGTAAAGTTATTTTCTTTGGGTTCTTCAGACTGAAACCTCTGGAAGAATGATTGTCCGGAGAAGAAAAGGTCAGTGAGTCCTGTGTCATGTCAACAGTAAAGCATCCTGAGACCATCCATGTGTGGGGTTACTTTTCATCCAAATGAGTGGGCTCACTTACAATTTTCCCTAACACTGCCATGACTATAGAATGGTATCTAAACATCTGCCAAGAGCAACTTCTCCCAGGAGCAGTTTGGTGATGAGCATAATGGGGCAAAAGGCAAAAGTGATTCTGATGGGGTAGCGCATGGATAGTAACTTGTCTGATAGCCAATGGCAGTCTGAGCGAATGCAGAGTATATATACCATGACTGGGAATATGAGTGCTGGGGGGCGAGTAGCGTATACAGAGTTCTCAGAAACATGAGCAACAGCAGTCTAGTTACCTTTTTGTACTTCCAGGTATGTCAAACACAGCCTGCTCGGAGCACCCACATGGCACTAAACAACCGCCACTACTGTCCTGCACATAGCAGCGCAGGCATGTAAGCAAGGTGTGCAATGTGCAGGATAGTTGAACAACCTTCCTGTATATACTACTTTACACACCATGCTCATGTATCTGCTATGCACACTTGGGGTGTAGCATGTCAAAAGTCAGAGCTTAAGATTATCATTTATTAATTGTAATCAAGGTAAAATTAATTGTGATTGGTCCAAAACCAAAGTAGCGCAGGTCTCTGTATGCAGAGATATTGGCACACTAGGGCCGCGCTTTTATGATCTAAATGACAAACATGTCCATTGAAGTTTAGGGGTCTGTGAAAATCATGGACTGCACACAGATGCCATTCATGGATGTTAATACAGTAAAAAGTATAGCAATTTGTTAAAGCGGACTTTTTATGTCTGCTGACATTGGTGGTGTAATATACCGCTAGTAAGCTGACTGCAGAATTGTGTGTGCCCCGTTTGCAGAGATATACAGTGGGGGAAAAAAGTATTTAGTCAGCCACCAATTGTGCAAGTTCTCCCACTTAAAAAGATGAGGCCGGCCTGTAATTGTCATCATAGGTAGACCTCAACTATGAGAGACAAAATGAGAAAACCTATCTAGAAAATCACATTGTCTGATTTTTTAAGAATTTATTTGCAAATTATGGTGGAAAATAAGTATTTGGTCACCTACAAACAAGCAAGATTTCTGGCTCTCACAGACCTGTAACTTCTTCTTTAAGAGGCTCCTCTGTCCTCCACTCATTACCTGTAGTAATGGCTCCTGTTTGACATTATCAGTATAAAAGACACCTGTCCACAACCTCAAACAGTCACACTCCAAACCCCACTATGGTGAAGACCAAAGAGCTGTGGAAGGACCAGAAACAAAATTGTAGACCTGCACCAGGCTGGGAAGACTGAATCTGCAATAGGCAAGCAGCTTGGTGTGAAGAAATCAACTGTGGGAGCAATAATTAGAAAATGGAAGACATACAAGACCACTGATAATCTCCCTCCATCAGGGGCTCCACGCAAGATCTCACCTCGTGGGGTCAAAATGATCACAAGAACGGTGAGGAAAAATCCCAGAACCACACGGGGGGACCTAGTGAATGACCTGCAGAAAGCTGGGAGTAACGTAACAAAGGCTACCGTCAGTAACACACTACGCCGCCAGGGACTCAGATCCTGCAGTGCCAGACGTGTCCCACTGCTTAAGCCAGTACATATCTGGGCCCGTCTGAAGTTTGCTAGAGAGCATTTGGATGTTCCAGAAGAGTATTGGGAGAATGTCATATGGTCAGATGAAACCAAAGTAGAACTGTTTGGTAGAAACACAACTCATCGTGTTTGGAGGAGAGCGAATGCTGAGTTGCATCCAAAGAACACCATACCTACTGTGAAGCATGGGGGTGGCAACATCATGCTTTGGGGCTGTTTCTCTGCAAAGGGACCAGGACGACTGATCCGTGTACATGAAAGAATGAATGGGGCCATGTATCGTGAGATTTTGAGTGCAAACCTCCTTCCATCAGCAAGGGCATTGAAGATGAAACATGGCTGGGTCTTTCAGCATGACAATGATCCCAAGCACACCGCCAGGGCAACGAAGGAGTGGCTTCGTAAGAAGCATTTCAAGGTCCTGGAGTGGCCTAACCAGTCTCCAGATCTCAACCCCATAGAAAACCTTTGGAGGGAGTTGAAAGTCCGTGTTGCCCAGCGACAGCCCCAAAACATCCCTGCTCTAGAGGAGATCTGCATGGAGGAATGGGCCAACATACCAGCAACAGTGTGTGCCAACCTTGTGAAGACTTACAGAAAACGTTTGACCTCTGTCATTGCCAACAAAGGATATATAACAAAGTATTGAGATGAACTTTTGTTATTGACCAAATACTTATTTTCCACCATAATTTGCAAATAAATTCTTTAGAAATCAGACAATGTGATTTTCTGGATTTGTTTTCTCATTTTGTCTCTCATAGTTGAGGTCTACCTATGATGACAATTACAGGCCGGCCTCATCTTTTTAAGTGGGAGAACTTGCACAATTGGTGGCTGACTATAAATACTTTTTTTTCCCCACTGTAGGTGCCGTCAGTTTCGGTACTGATAACCGTGCGCTGTCAGAGGGGCCGGCCTTACAGCTCAGCATCATCGCTGGACTGGGAGGAACGCCCCTCTGACGGTACACTTCCATAGCCTTATACTTGTATGGCACCTATATCTCTGCAACCAGGGCACATACGGCAAAGCTGACAGTGCACTGAATTCTGTCAGCTTTCCACCGCCAATGTCAGAGGACATGAAAGGTCTTCTTTAAAATGTGTTTTGTCATTGCCGGAGGAAATAAGAGAGGACCAACAGAATGCAGAGTACATTGCTTCAGAATAGTTACTTTATATTTAGCATTTACATAGACCTATTTGGAGGCCAGTTATTATGGTCTCTTCAGTACTTGGCTTATGAACCCTTGATAACAGTGTGTGCTTTCAATATTGCCGGCCTCCTTGGCAAATTTTGGACCTTGTGCAGCCTCTAACTATTGATCCCGTAGTATTTTCCTGTGCGTTCTCCTATTTTCATTGTCTTTTCTGAAGAGTCTTGAGCTATTAGCTGACTTTTCTGGCTTAATTACACAGGAAGGAATTTGCTCTTCAGTGTGTGATCTGTACAAATCCTATTGTCCTAATAGCCTTTTATCAGGCGGCAGCAAATGTGCTCAGAGCGCTGGGTCCTCTATGTGAAATTGGGTTTGAAGACGACATGAAATTGCCACTTCTTTTGTTCTGACCTTTTTATTTACTCAATTTTTTGTGATTTAAGATGTCTCCTTGTTAGGCTCTAGTCACATGTCTGAGCCAAGTCTCATCTGTGTGTACTTAATAGACAGGACATGGCCTAGGGCACGGGTAGGTATACTTTTTTGTTCGGTGTGTCGATTTTTAATTAAAAAAATCAAAGATGAGGTACTTGGAGTATTGGGCAATAATTGTAAGTCTGACGACCCTTATACTAAAGTCATATACCACAAATCATAACACAGAAGTGCTGCCACCAGATGCTTCAGGACACATGCGTTTACTGCTATTTCCTGGGACGCTCCTGTACTTTCCCATTAGAAGCAATGAAAGTTCATGTGCAGCCCCCAATTAGTGGTAAATGTGTCCAGGAGCACCGTATGGCGGCAGCCTTATGGTGGTAACACACTATGTATCTGGATGCAGATATAGTCTTAGGCACCTGGAACTTTTACTTCAGTGTAAAGCTGCATTCACATGGTGCATTTTTGCACAAAAAAAAACAAACTGCCTGCGTTTTTTATGCAAAAACACACCGTTATACAGAATAATGTCCCAGAGCAGCCCCTGCACACGGTATAATAATCCAATTAATTTTCGCCACTCACTAGCTATTATATTGTGGGGACTCTTCAGACCCCAGAGTATAATAAAATAAGTGGCGGGCCAAGAGAGGTGAGCGAACATAAAAAAAAAAAGTGTTACTCACCTCTCCTGAGCGGCTCTCTGTTCTCTTCGGGCGCTTCTGCCTGACGTCATCGACCACTGATAGGGCCTCAGGGGTCACGTCAGCATCATTATGCATAATGACGCCGATGTGACCTCTGAGGCCCGATCAGCGGTCTCTTACGTTAGGTAGAAGCGCCGAAGACAGCAGGGTGTTGCTCTGGAGCGTAGGAGAGGTGAGTAACAATATTTTTTTTTTAAGTTTGATCACCTCCCCACAGTATAATAACAGTTTCGTTTTGGCTGTGTTTGGTAAAATCAAAACTGCTGGACGAGGACTCAGGCTGCTGTGCCAGGAAAATAAGCCTCGCGTGCCACTCTTGGGAGTCAGTCGTGTAAATAGAGAGTCATTATTGTCTGTGTTGTCAAAACCATGTCAAAAACCACATCTAAAACTTGACATTGGGCTTTATTTTTGGTTTTCGGACACACAGCATCACAAATTGGCAACAATTCACAGTAAAGCCTTGTACAGATGTAATAGCAGTTTTTGCTTCCCTGCAGAGTTCCTTCAAAAACTGTCTGCAAGTACCTAGAAGAATTGATGGAAGGAATTTTGATTATTTTGGTAATTGACAAAAATAAACTAACCCTTTTATGTCTGAAAGCATTCTTAATTTGCATCATGTTTTCCACACCTGTCGAAAACGTTTGCACGGTCCTGTATGTACAGACAGCTAAACAAGCACATAAACATGCATGAACATACATCTACTATAAATCCAGCTCGCTCCAGGGTAATGCCACGACAGATAAACCTACCTCAATCTTCCCACGTTCTAATCCAGCTTGTAAATAGTCTGACCTTGACAACATCATCAATAGATATTTTCAATTTTCCTCAGTCTGTGGGTTTTCACGATAGGACTTAAGTGCTTATTTTTTGCTGTCTGCTCCCATGTTATAGGCCAATACATTTTCTATTTATTTCTAAACCTGACACATGGACTTGTAGAAATGGCTATTTGCTTCACACGACACGATTGCTTTATGCAACACGCAGATGTTTTTGCAGCTGAGGGAATTGAAACCCTGCGAACGTCTGACCTTCTCATTAATTGACCTTTTTGATTGTGATTCGATCAAAGATTGCTTCACGTAGGCCGGCCAGCGACGGATTGCAACAGCTGCATGGCTCGTACACGCTTACTTTATCAGACTTGTCCATAATATGGCGCAATATCGGGCAAATGTCAACACATGTAGGACCTTTGTTGTTTGAGCAGGAACAGATCTGTTTGCCTTTGTGATGTTAACGCTGATTGACAAGACTTCATTTTAGTAAAATAAAGCATCAATATGTCTCACAGAGCATGAAAGTAGAAACCTCGTGTGGACGGCGTACATGCATATGTATGATGATCGCTCGGCTTGTCAAAGTAACTGCGAACCTGAAGCACATAAAAGTACTTCATATAAAACAGCCCCTTGTCTCATACACAGTGTATGTAAATATGTCTGGAGGGACTACAAACTAGAGACGTGAGGTGGCAATGGGGTGATTTTCGAGTAGACTTTTTTTTCACCACCAAAACAAGGTATTTCTTATCCATAGGGTAAGGAATAACTTTCAGATTGGTGGTGGTCAGACCGCTCAGCCTCCCACTGATCAGGAGAATGGGGGACATTTATCCTCCGTCCTGAATCGATCAGTGATCAGGCAGCTTGCGCACCGCTCCATTCATTTCAATGGGAGATGAGGAGATGGCTGAAGTACAGTGCTTGGCTATCTCTGGCACTTCCATTGAAATTAATGGAGCAATACTCACGGTGCCTGACCACCAATCCATTCAGAACAGGGAACGAAAGTCCCCCGTTATTCCCTGGTCTTCTGGCATTAGGCCCTCTGGAGCTTGTAATCCATAGGCAACTTGTAGAGAAACCATAAACGGAGGCATATTTGGTCAGAAATGTCTACTCTGAAAACTAAAGACTGTTTTATAATGGTGGGTGGGCTAATCATAGAACAGGGTATTTTTTACATCAGATGGATGTTGCATTCTGGTTATGCATTGTTTGGGGTATGTTCACACTTTGGAAATGGGAGAGGAATTTGTGGCAGACTTGTGACTCAAAGTCCTCTCCTATTTCTACCCCTCTGGCTTTCTGCCACGGTTTTCACTTGCTGACTAGCCTCAGATGACTAGGGGTAACCAGTGGAGCGTCTCTTGCCGTGGGTTCAACTTCGAAGTCTGTGCCATGATTTTTTTTTTTTTGCGTTCTGCTTCATTCTGTATCTCCTATTGAATACAATGGAAGGCTGAATTTAGGGAGGGGGGAGACTTGGTGCTGATTTAGAGAGAATTCACCACAAAATCCGCACCCGGTTCCACTGTGTGAACATGCCCTTATTCTTGAGTTGCTTTTCTCCAGCTAGACTGATTTCTCACTGAATAACCCTTCTTTATGGAAAGCTTCACCTGACTCGTACAGGTTTGTGTGGTCTGCTTTGTCATTTATTCACAGTCCGTAATGCTGTTGATTCAGAAGGAAACCTGCATATTTGTCAGCCCTGTCTGAGCTGCAGACTTCTGCCTGGATATAAAGGCTTCATATTAGACTATCCTGCTGTGATAACCACTTGTAATCACAGAAAATGCTGTCATTCTCTTTCCCCAATGTAAATTGTTTTTGCTTAATGCTATGAAGGTGACTTTCTGCATCTCATGTTTAGTCAGTAGTCTGGTATCTGTTGTATGTTGCATCCCCTTGTGACACTGCACAGAACGCTCCTATATGCTCTGATACACAAGGATACAGATAGTCATAAACAAGAGCACATAAAACTCCACTACAACTGTTTAACCTCACATGGTACGTACTATCTGATCTGCAGGCAGCATGTCGGAGAGTGGCAGATACGCAGTAGATTGATATATAGGTTATCAAGGAAAAGATTTCAGGATAAACCTATATTTCATTATAAATCCCTGCTCAGTGAATGAGACTCAGCTTGCAGTACCTTGTCCAACCACTACGTTGTGTAAGGAGCTGTGCCAGTTTTATAACACTGTAACAAACTACAGAGTCCAGTCATGTTATTATGACCACCTGATAATATCCAGAGTAATCGCCATAGAACATGGACAGCAGCTAGACAGGCTGGGAGTGACTCGGTAAAGTGCTGGTAGGTTGTCTCGGGTATCTGGAGCCATGCTGGCTGCAGAGCATCTCACATATGGGAGAGGAGCCATAGAGTGAACACGACAATCGAGGTGGTCCCATACTTGCTAACTTGGGTTCAAGTCTGGTGAATTAGGAGACCAGGGAAGTCCTTGGAAGTCTTGACCGTGATCTTCCAACCACTGACGGACATTTCTAGCCTTGTGACATGCTGCATTGTCTTGGTTCCAACTGTCCCAATAAAAATGCACTGCAAGGAAGGCTTCATATCCAGATTGGTTCACAGTGCCTTCCACATGGATGAGTGAGCCCAGAGAATACCATAAAAACATTCCCTAGAGCATAACGTTGCCGCCACCTGTTTGTGTTCTTCCACCAGTGGTTGCAGGGTGTTCATTCTCTGCACTGTTAGAGAAATACTACCATCCACAGCCAGAAAGCCAATAATCATGCCGTTTAGCAACTCTCATAAGCTGACGCTTTTACCCATGACCACAACAAGTGCTGTGTTCATACAGTCTATTGTACAACTTATATACCCACCAAGCCAGTCCATGACACGTCACACGTACACACTGCCGATGTCGAAAGTAGGAGGTGGTCATAATAATGTGACTCGACTGTGTATAAAGAGAAGGTATAAAGTGTTCTAACATACTTCAATAACGTTGACAAACACATTTCTGAAAGGGCACATGTGTTTTGCCTTTTTAGGCTGAAGCCACATATTACAGAAAAGCTGTGTGTGTTTTTATCTCAGATTTTGCCGTGATTTAGTTAGTCAAAGCCAGAGAGTGCCAAAACAAGCATGGTTTTTTCCAATGAAATTTTCAGCTGTGTTGCAAAAACGCATTGGGGCAAATGTATTAAGACTGGGGTAGTCTTAATAAATGGCCCAACTCTCTCAGAGGTTGAGAGATTTAAGAACAGGCTATGACCCATTGTATCCACAGACTCCTCAACCCCTGCTCTGCACCGCCCATATTTGCACAATGTAGTGGGCAAGGAGTGGATTAGCTGTGTTATGGTGACCACTTCCTATACTGAGGACCTTTGAAAATGCTAGGAGCAGATGACCTCTGGACACAGTGATTCCTAGAATAGAACGTATAGCTCGGAACAATATTCTCCTCTAATAGTGTGCATGCATCCTTAGGGTGCCTGTACATGACATGACTCGGCCGCATGCGGTTACCGATTATTTCTGTATGGAAACAATAGCAGGTAGAAGTGCAGCCTGGCACTTAGCGGTGATCGCATGTGATTACACCATGTGCGGGCACCCGTAGTTATGTAGCGATCGCACATATGCACCTCTTGTTACAAGGGAAGAGTGAGACAGATTGTCTTCCCATATGACGGCAAACTGAGATCATAGGTAGTTAAAATACACTTGATCTGCCATTGTGATTTCTGGTACTGACTGCTTTATGCTAACCAAGACCCCCAGACCTGTCCTATAGTAATATTTATTAGGACTGAAGATATTACATATTGCATAGGCAATAATGTAATACTTGATGTCTGTTATTTTGCCCGGTCTCACTGCTTGAAATGAATAAGTCCATGGAGGGCACGAACAACACATGGATATCATCTATGTGCTGTCCGTGATGTCTTCCTACAGTCCTAATGATTCATATGTTCTTATGCATGTAGCCTAAATATTAAGAATTTTTAATAGCTAGATTTTTAATTTTATTACCGGATCTTTACGGCTTCTGACTATCTATGGCTGTCGGAGTCGGGCTGTGGAAAAATCAGAGTTTGTGGTTTGGTCTACTGACTCCACAGCCCTATAAACTAATATATTGTGCAGTGTTCCACATATCTATTTTCTCTTAACCATAGGAGTAAAATGGTTAAATATAACAGTCTTCTCTCTCGCTTTTTTGACACAAAAGTGGAGCGTGTACCAAGGGGTGTTGTAATGAGGTCAGACACAGTTTACATTATGCTGTATGTCTGCTTTCATCTCATTGATCTAGATCCTCTCTTCCTCTCGCCAGCTGACTGCATGCAGCACCTTTTTTAATTTCATTACTGTTCCAGTAAAAAATCATTTATTTTTCCCAGTCCGTTCATTTTCCAGTTTCATGCATATTCATGTTCTAAAGGATTTGGGTCTGTCTTGCTGCTGCATATTCATTTTGATAGACATGCTGTCGCCATGGCTAGAAATCTGTCCAAAGATAGAAGCATCTGGAAGTTCTGTATACTCCAATGTAAATTTAACCATGCAAGAAATTGTCAGGCTAAAAATATACTCTATGATCGTATTGTATAATCAAATACGCCTTCAGTAGCCCCCCTCCTGTGTGCACATGGGTGGGTCCGTCCGGGGCTGTATGAAGATTGTGGCCCCCCACCAGGCTAAAGTGTTTAGGCTTCTTAAATGGGCAGAACATCATCTGCTTGATCATTCATAGGCATGATCATTCTCCATTAGTTCCCAATACTAGGTCACTCAGGATGTTGCCAATTTGGGTTGCACCCAGATGAGTGTAGCTGAAGATAGTTTTATTTTTAATGGTCATAGGGTACAGGAGAGGGACGCCACTGTGAAGATCAACAGGCTGCCTTGCTATGCCAGGAGTAGGCACACACTGTCCACACGAAGATGATGCCCCCTTGGTTATGGGAAGTCAAGTTGCAGCTGTGCTTGTATTACAAGTATATGTAAAAGGGGACCTATCACCACCTCTCCCAATTCTAGTTCTTAGCATCTGTTAATAGTCACTGCTCCACTGATTCCAGCACAGTTGGAATTTTCTCTCTAGCCCCCACCAATCCCAAACAACAAGTGCAGGTAGTTTTGATGTCTGATGTGCTATTTAAGCTCTGTAATGTCAGAAGGGCGGTGTCAGGCAGGGGGGCGTGATTCAGAGCTCCAATCAGAGGCAGCCAGTGTCAGAGTTCAGAATCACCCCCTTGTCTGCTCCTGCCTGACCCCGCCCTCCTGATAGTACATAATCTAAATAGCATAACGGGTACCAAAACAGCATTGATTGCTCAGGAATGGTGGGGGCTACAGAAAAAATTCCAACTGTGTCGGGAATCAGTGGAACATAGACTGTTAACAGATGCTAAGAACTGGAGTTTATGGAGATGGTGTAAGGTCCTCTTTAAAGTTGTTAAGAGATTTGGGTGGCCATGGGTCCCTGGGCAGCTGCATAAAAAGGCTATATTAAAAATTACTCTTGTGTGCACGTGCGGGCTGCAGCCCCATTCAAGTTTACAGGTCTGACAAAGATGGCTAAGTGCTATACTATGCTCCCTCTGTTGGTCCCACAGAGATGACATGTAGTTCGGTGTGCGTGGTTTCTTGATCAGTGGTGTGACCCGAAGAGTTCAGACATACCTTAGCTATCCTGTAGAGCAGGAAGCAGACAGCGCTGTTCTCTATGTAGCGGCTGAACCAAGTCACTGCAGCTTAGCGCCTGTTCAAGTGAATGGCAGCTGATCTGTAGTACCTAGTCTGGCCACTACATAAAGAAAGCGCTA
This sequence comes from Leptodactylus fallax, assembly GCA_947044405.1. NCBI lineage: Eukaryota > Metazoa > Chordata > Amphibia > Anura > Leptodactylidae > Leptodactylus > Leptodactylus fallax. The sequence continues at coordinate 2,697,796 of CAMRHE010000270.1, forward strand.
TGTGCTTCCTGATCCATTCTCTGTATATATCAGCTGCTGAGAATAGCTGTTCAGTGGGGGTGCTGGGTGTCGGATCCCACTTATCTGGTATTGGTGACCTATTCTTAGAGATCCTCTGGGCTAAAAATACTGATAACCTATCCTAAGAAAATCTGCAGCAACCTACATTATCATGAAGGGAAATAGAATGTTGCAAACCTAATTTAACTGGTTTACGTCAGCAGATTTTAGGCAAAATCCATAGCAGCTCTGCAGAGAGAGGTTCAGCGCTTTGCCCAAAATAAGATTTCCATATAGGAATCTGAATCGGAAGACGTTTTACTGAAATTCACTAACAAACCATCTGCAGACGTGACAGGCGGTGCAGACTGTATACTCCGGGAGTATCCATATCATTAAGATTCCTTGTGAGTCTATCTTCTATGTATCACAAATTCTCCAAAAACATCTGCCCTTTCTTCTTCTTGTAATACAATAGCCAGTTCAGACAAGTATTGCTTTGAACTCTGGAGACATGTAAACTAGTATCTGCCCTCGCTGACCTACTCTATAGCAGTGTTTAGAAATTGTCCTTGTATCCTTCGGAGATGTAGCTTTCTGCCCGTTCATCTCCCTCTGGTGCGGCACAGATTGTACATCTAGATTCAGCGCAGACCAATATAATAACATGATTTTCTCCCATAATTGCTGAGCCCTACGAGATGTCTGCGCTGAATCCAAATAGAAATGAACAAAACCTTACCAACGGTGTATTGGTGCAGTATCCTCTGTCACAGAGCCGCCACATCAGATTATTTCTGGTCTGTTCCCCCCGGGTGTATTGTATTCATATTAAAGTGAGATATTCCTGATCCGCCATAGAAAGTAAGCACAAATATGTTGTTATTTGCTGAAAATGTTCATATGGTGCCCCCATTACCTTAAAATTGTAAGTTTTGTGGCTGTGTCCATCACTTTGACAGTAAGAATAATGCTGCATGCTGTTCTGTTTTCATCGTCCTATCGGACAGGACAGTAGTGTGAACAGCGCTTACATGACTGCTCTGTACTGAACAAGAGGGGACAAAGCATTAAGAGTTTTTAACCTAAATCTGTGCATCACATTTAGGGCGGATTCACACTACTGTAATGTCCGCCGCTCTCATCCGTCACAGGATTAGTGTAAATGGAGCCCCTTCCGTCTGGTGTCCATCTACATTGACCCCTATGAAGGAAGCTTTCTGTAGAAGACAAGTCCTCCGCTACTTCTGTTACAAAAGTAAACTAACATGACAGAATACAGTGTCCGTCATGTTGTACACATTATAGTCAGTGGGAACAGACATTGGGAGTTCCTGCTGTGTCCACTACTCTGCTACCGTTGCTCTCATCCTATGATGGATGACCGCAATGGACTGTAATGACGGTGGTGTGAACATACCCTTAGTAAACAGAGATTGGGAGATATTTATGACAACTAGTACAATATTGCAGCCATTGCATGCAGATGGAACCTTACCCGAATACGGTGGGCAATGGCTGCATGACTTTAAAGGTAATACCTCTGGTTTGGTCACTGCATACAGGTGCATACAGTAGAACACAGCCTAAAGCACGAGAACGAAGATATTAGTTGCCACAGGCACTATTAATAATAAATCTTATTCCCAGTGTATCAGTACACAAAATATATCTTCTATTCGCTTCATGCCTACATTTATAAGCCAAGGGATCTAGAATCTAGTGGGATAATCCTTGGATTTCAAATGCTTGTTGGTGGACTTTCATACCCTATAGTAACGCTAGGCCTGTGAGAAATGACTCTGATGGCCAGTAGAGGGCAGCACAGTGCAAGATGTTCATTTTAAAGGGGTCCGCCGTGCAGGACTTTTTTCTCAGCCGATTTCTGCGGTGGAGACTCCGTCACAGATGTGAACTTAGCCTTAACCAGTGCAGGGAATGCTCGATTATCATTCCCCGGATAACCCCTTTAAGAGGGGTTTTTCATACCAAAAATTTTTTTTTTTTAGCTATCCCTAGGATAGGTCATCTGTATCAGATTGTTGGTGATACCGAATAGCCCTACCAGTTAACTGATATCAGTAACCATGGCACAGTTAAAAAACAGTGTACAGAGCCGGAAGCAGACAGCGCCACCCACTCTATAGTGGCAGACAGTGGTTACTGCTGCTCTGGTTCCATTCAAATCAATAGACGCTGAGCTGCAGTAATGCTAAGGATCGGTCATCAAACATTTTTGTCTGGAAAATTCCTTGAAGTTGTTTGCCTTGTTCTCCAAGTAATGTAAAGGAACACAAATGTACATTAATGTGTAAACAAGTATATAAAGTGTCATCTTGTTACTGTTTATATCAGCCCTCTCCCTGACACATGGCAGAAAATAGAAGCGGAAAAGACTCCGATACGGGATAATGGATACATTTTCACACCAGTCAAGCTGTTATGACACCATGTTGCTATGGTAACCGCGGTAGTTAGATCCAGAGTGGCCAGTCTATTAATAGGTATCTGGAGACGAGCATCGATACAGTTTTATTTTTAATGACATTACTATTCATTATGATGTTTTCTAAATAAAATCTCATTTATAAGAAGGCAAGTCCAATTCGGTTGGGGCGGAGAGGTGTTCAATATTCCGGAAAATTTAGAAGCCTTAGGATTTGTTATGGGATTTAGGTGTTGAAGGTTTTTTTTTTTTTTTCCCCCTGACATATTTATCATATGGTAATTTTTTTTTGACTAGTGTATTTATTCCCTTATAGTAGCCCCCCTTCACTCCCACCTCTATACAGGTTATGGTTGATGCGATTATCGGAAAGTATATGGTGCCATCTAAAGGCAGCTGTAGAGCACTGCACCCCAGCTACTCTGGAGAAAATCTGTTTACTCCTCTTTATAGAATAATTCCCCAGGTTACAGACTGCGGATATAAAGTGATGCAGTACCGCTTTAAGATTTGTTTCATGCCTTTTGCTTTAGAGAACAGACAACGCAGCTTTATGCAGAGAATGTATGGCTTTGTATTAAAATCACATTTGTTATCTTTTGTCCGTGGTTAATAAGCAGAACATCATAATGGCTGTTATGTCTGCAGTCGTCGTGTTCTGCCTGAGAAGATTGAGAATTGTGCCATAAAGGGAGCACAACAAGCTCTGCGTCTATCCCTGGCCATGGTCTGCTAGCTTTGCTGCACATTACTAGTCAAGAAAGAAGCAAAAACAGGGCTTTGTTGCATCTCCAATACATGGGGACTGTATAATGCTACTGTATTTAAGGGCAACACCGATGTGCACAACCTAGACAAACAAATATAAAGATATTACTGAGGAGAAAAAGAGAAAAACCCTATAATAGGCAGGGCTGGATTTTCCATTAGGCATGTGTCTAAGGGCGGCCTTACAGGAAGGGGAAGATGGGCTGGTTTATGATGCTGCACTGTAATGTAGCTATATGATAAAATACAGGGTTGTACTGAATGTGACCATGCTGCTTCACCCAGCTGATCTACAGGGCTCTTGGGTGTTGGACGCTCACAGATCTCTGATCGATGACCTATCCTAAACGGTAGGTCATCAATTAAAAAGTCCCAGAAAACCACTTTAAATGGCGTCAGGAGAAGCCTAAAAGAGAAAAATGTTGCAAATTTTTGTGCAACAACATGTGTGATGTTTTACCTCCAGGAAACTAATGCAAAGCCCTTGATAAATCCCCCCCTCTGTGTTTCATTGGGAAGTGTCTATTGACATTTTGTGCTTATAGGCCCCTGACTTGTCAATCCCAGTTCTCAGTGTCCTGATAAATAACACATCTCAATAAAATACTTGTTTCATGTTAATATCTTGGAGCTGGTGTACAGAGGCACACAGTCTGTATGTGTCTATATGGCACACAGTTGGGTTATATTACATCAGTTCTGTAGCGATCGTCATTCAGAGCGTTCACTGTATTGCAGTGAGTTCCAATTCACACAGCTGTCTGGGACATACGACACACGCACGAGCAGTGTTTACCGGACCGAACTCTGACATGTGACTACGGCCTTAATTATTGAATTGAGGCGTTTGCTCCAGATGTATAGAGTCCAGCACCTTGCCTTGCAGTCATTTACAATGACCCCTTCTGTCACAAATATCTGTAAAGAGCTCACTGAATTTCAGTACTGTAATAGGATGTCAGTTTGTGAAGTTCTTTCCCACCTAGATATTCCAGTATTAATGAAAAGTAGAAGCGTCTAGGAACCACAGCAAGTCAGCCATGAAGGGCAGGCAGACCACGTAAAGTTAGAGCAGGGGAGCCGAGCGCTGAAGAGCATGGTGCATAAAAGTCACCAACGCCCTGCAGTGATCCAAACCTCCTCCTGAATTAACATCAGCACAAAAACTGCACCGACATGGGTTTCCATGGCCGAGCAACTGCATGCAAGCCTTATATCACCAAGCACAAAGCCAAGCTTCAGATGGAGTGATGTGTAAAGCACAATGCACACTGGACTCTGGAGAGGTGGAAATGTCTTAGAAGTGAGAACTCAGACTTCTCTATCTGGAAGTCTCATGGATGAGTCTTGGTTTGGTGAATTCCAGTGCCTGCCTGCATTGTGCCAACTGTAAAGTTTAGTGGAGGGAAAATGCTATGGTGGTGTTTTCCAGATATCCGCCTAGGTCACACTCCATTCCAATGAATGCAAGTCTCAAAAACTTCAGTATACCAAGACATTTTTGACAATTGTATGCTTCCATATTTATGAGAACCGTTTGGAGAGGAACCTTCTCTGTTCCAGGATGAGTTTGTCCTCATGCACATAGCCGAAAGTGGCCCCCACACAGTACAATATACACCACAGTGGCCCCCACACAGTATAATATCTTCCTGTACTTGCCTGCACTCCCATTAAAAGCAGCTGGGCGACCACCTCCTTCCATCCCAAAGCAGCCGCTGATGAATGACGTCCTCGTGCCTGCATCGGGGCAGAGGTACAATCTTCTGTCAGTGTAAGCCGCGGACCCACGGCCTACACTGACAGTTTTGAGGTGTATGCGCCTTTGCACATACAACTGAAAGAAGCGCTGCATCGCTTGCTAGGACAGCTGTCCTGGATTCCCCGTTAGCGAGTGATCCAGGAGCCTGGCTGGGTGACAGCGTGCATGCCCAGAGAGAGGGCTGAGCGCCCACTCTGGCACGTGTGTCATAGGTTAGCCACCACTGGCCTAGGAGGATGATATTTAGGCACACGTTTGGCCCAAGGACTTTCTTGCATCAAATGTGCGCACCAATCCTCGATCACAGGATGCCTTGGCCCAGCTGATTTTACTAAAATTCGCGCCAGTTTCTGGCATGAGTTAGAATGGAAATCTACACCACAATTATGAAGAGGCTAGTCTGGCCGTTTATTAAGACTGGTGTACATACGCCAGTCTTAATAAATTTGCCCCACTGTGTAAGCGCCTGAATACTTGTCTGTACATACAGTGTATCATGTGACCGAGCTTGCTGCAGTTATATTTTTCAGATTTTGCACAAATTAAACAATTTTTGTTAGTCTTTGTATGAAATTGCAGTAACACGTGGGTGTACTCTATGGAGATATCCTATTACACCGATACGCGCCTCACAGTGTGCATGGCTGCCTTAAAGATGCAGTCATGTAATAAAGGTGTTGTCTGAGACGATTTCTTCATACTTTCCATTGTAGACCGTATCCCCCTGACCGTCACCCTAGATGCATCGCTTTCATTAAAGAGTTAAGCTCCCTGTTGCCTGCTTATTGGAATGTGTGGGATAGATGAGAGTTTTTCATTTGATTTTTGGCTACGAGGTCCTGCCCTCCTTACGCTGCCTCTGTTATTGCTCTTCTTCATCTTGCATTAGCCGTTTCATCTCGCATCACTGCTTCTATCTCTGAGGTCATGATGAGATCCCCAGTGACCAATGAATCACTTGGAGATTACTGTAAAGATACCTCAGATGTGTTTGTGCGGCCATAGATTCTACCATTACATTACATGGTGTTTATCAGATGAACTGCGGGAGGGGAATTAGTATTTTTTAATATAGATGTGATCTATACAATTAAAGGGATTGTTGTGCGCTCTTAGGCTTGCGTATTACTAGTTATGCCGGCTCTGGTTTGGAGCCACATTGAGAGGACTGGCTGGGAGTTTTCTTTGCTGCGGGCTTATATGGAGAGAGTCCCTCTATAATAATATGTTTACAGCACATCCTATGGATATGTCTTAAATGTCTGATGGGTAGGGGCTTCATTTTTGGAAGTATAGGGGTTATGGCCAGGGCTATGGAGTCAGAGTTGGAGTTGCGACAAATTTTGGGTGGACGAAAAAGATACCATTCCTGATCCAGCCTGAAAATAAAATAATTAATTACTTTGATACAATTATTTATATTCTGTAATTAGATGTATAATTGGTTACACATTTACTTAGGAATTCATCATTTAGATTTTTCATGAATTGGAGGATCTTTACTGCTTCTGACCCGACCATGGCTGTCAGCCATTTTATGAAAGAGTCTAAGTCGGGCTGTGGAGAAATGGGAGCCTGAGTCAGTGGTTTGGGGCCTGTCCACCCCATAGGCATGATTCTGATGGTGCCTGCGTACCAAAGAAGACCAAATGGAGAGATAAGTGTTTCTCTGACTTCCATAGACTGCAGCAGAGTGATGCATATGTGCAGCCTTATACCGTAAAGTAGTAGTCGTTTCAGATTATACTTGCTGCGTATTCATACAGCTAAACTACACGGATAGTTGTGAGTGACAAATCCTCGTATGGAAAGACAAATTTGTCCTGAATTTGTGGAAAATGTAGGGAAGGGGTTAAAAAACAAAAGTAAATCTGTTGTATCCTCTTCAGTACTTAACAAGCACAATGCCATACATGGAATAGTTTAGTATACATGGTATAGTATAGTTGAGTATACATAGTATAGTGGCTGTGCGTAGTATTGCAGCTCAGCCCCATTCATTTGAATGAGATTAAGCTGCCGCATGGCCATGCGAGCAATGGACGTGTGGTTACTGGCATGAGAAGAAGTGGAGCTCAGTCTCACCGTCTTGGACAACCCCTTTAATGCAGTATAGATCTGTACATGTTGGGTTACTGTATGCTTCTAAAATTCTGTGTTCAAGCATGGTGTGTTACACTTTTTATGCTGTGATTTTTGCAGAAATCTCAGCCATAATGGCACTACATTTTGGTAAGCCGCTGTGTTTTGTGCCACAGATTGAAACAAATCCAAGACAATGTAAATGCGGAGGAGGGATAGACACGATCAACACCTACAATAAATGTAGTTAAACTAACAAAACTGTGCGGCATAACAGAAAGGTGTCTTCTAATGTTATTCCTCGTCATGGTCGTGCCGTACATTTTATCAGTCTATTCACACTTTGAATCTCTATTGTTTCCTTCTAAATGTCAAACTCTTCTATTCTGCGACTTCATTAGGGCTTTCTAAAGCAGTAGATTTACTAGATAGTGAATATTAAATATGCACATCTCTTAGTGTAGCCGTGGCTTTTAATATCTAATATTGCTCAAGGGCTTATCTGTACCTGTGCACGACCATAAGCACCGCTATAATTTAATTTCCAGGTTTGTATAGAGCAGTCTGTGTATACAAAAAAAAAATTGTTCTTCATTTGTCCATTTTATTAAATCTTAAAGACGACCTTAATCTTAGAGGGCATGTTATATACCGTTGCAATGCTTTGTCGGTATCAGAGATATCAATGCTATTAGTTTCGGTATTGATATCACTGCACCGTCAGAGAGGCCGGCCTTGCTGCCCAGAGCCTTTACAGGGGGTTAAGAACACTCCACTTTACAATACAAGACTATAGAGGTGTACAGTCAGGGGGCAATTGGTCACCGCTCAGCAATGACGCTGAGCTGTGTGGTGTGCATTACATTGTCTGTGGGGGTCACTGAGGGGTGCATTATACTGTATGGGAACACTAAGAGGGGCATTATACTGTGTAGGGGCCACTGGGGGTGTTAATCCCTACATTCTTAGCGATATTTACCCCTCGAAAGCCTGGTAGCTAAAAAGGCAATTCACTTTGTGTGGCCACAAAGGGGGGTATTATACTGTATGGGGTCAGTAAGGGAGGTATTATACTGTATGGGGTCAGTAAGGGAGGTATTATACTGTATGGGGTCAGTAAGGGAGGTATTATACTGTATGAAGTCACTAAGGGAGGTATTATACTGTATTGGGGCCACTAAGGGAGGTAGTATACAGTCATGGCCAAAAGTTTTGAGAATGACACAAATATTATATTTTCACATGATCTGCTGCCCTCTGGTTTTTCTGTGTGTTTGTCAGATGTTTTTATCACATACAGAAATATAATTGCATTCATATTATGAGTAACAGAAGCTTATATTGACAGTTAGAATGAGTTAATGCAGCAAGTCAATATTTGCAGTGTTGACCCTTCTTCTTCAGGACCTCTGCAATTCTCCCTGGCATGCTCTCAATCAACTTCTGGACCAAATCCTGACTGATAGCAGTCCATTCTTGCAGAATCATTGCTTTAATTTTGTCTGAATTTGTTGGTTTTTGTTTGTCCACCCGTCTCTTGATGATGGACCACAAGTTCTCAATGGGATTAAGATCTGGGGAGTTTCCAGGCCATGGACCCAAAATCTCTATGTTTTGTTCCCTGAGCCATTTAGTTATCACCTTTGCTTTATGGCAAGGTGCTCCATCATGCTGGAAAAGGCATTGTTGAGCGCCAAACTGCTCTTGGACGGTTGGGAGAAGTTGCTCTTGGAGGACATTCTGGTACCATTCTTTATTCATGGCTGTGTTTTTAGGCAAGACTGTGAGAGAGCCGATTCCCTTGGCTGAGAAGCAACCCCACACATGAATGGTTTCAGGATGCTTTACAGTTGGCATGAGACAAGACTGGTGGTAGCGCTCACCTCTTCTTCTCCGAATAAGCTGTTTTCCAGACGTTCCAAACAATCGAAAAGGGGATTCATCAGAGAAAATGACTTTACCCCAGTCCTCAGCAGTCCACTCCCTGTACCTTTTGCAGAATATCAGTCTGTCCCTGATGTTTTTTCTGGAGAGAAGTGGCTTCTTTGCTGCCCTCCTTGAGACCAGGCCTTGCTCCAAGAGTCTCCGCCTAACAGTGCGTGCAGATGCACTCACACCTACCTGCTGCCATTCCTCAGCAAGCTCTGCATTGCTGGTAGCCCGATCCTGCAGCTGAAACACTTTTAAGAGACAGTCCTGCCGCTTGCTGGTCTTTCTTGGGCGCCCTGGAGCCTTTTTGGCACCAATGGAACCTCTCTCCTTGAAGTTCTTGATGATGCGATAGATTGTTGACTGAGGTGCAATCTTTCTAGCTGCAATACTCTTCCCAGTTAGGCCATTTTTGTGCAGTGCAATGATGACTGCACGTGTTTCTTTAGAGATAACCATGGTTAACAGAAGAGAAACAATGATGGCAAGCACCAGCCTCCTTTTAAAGTGTCCAGTGGTGTCATTCTTACTTAATCATGACAGATTGATCTCCAGCCCTGTCCTCATCAACACCCACACCTGTGTTAATGGAGCAATCACTGAAACGATGTTAGGTGGTCCTTTTAAGGCAGGGCTGCAATGATGTTGAAATGTGTTTTGGGGGATAAAGTTCATTTTCTAGGCAAATATTGACTTTGCAAGTAATTGCTGTTAAGCTGATCACTCTTTATAACATTCTGGAGTATATGCAAATTGCCATTAGAAAAACTGAAGCAGTAGACTTTGTAAAAATTAATATTTGTATTATTCTCAAAACTTTTGGCCATGACTGTACTGTATGGGGCCACTAAGGGAGGTACAGTGCCTTGCGAAAGTATTCGGCCCCCTTGAACTTTTCAACCTTTTTGCCACATTTCAGGCTTCAAACATAAGGATATAAAATTTTAATTTTAGTGGGAAGTGGAAGACAATTGGGAAGTGGAACGAAATGTATTGGCTATTTTAAACTTTTGTAAAAAATAAAAAACTGAAAAGTGGGGCGTGCAATATTATTCGGCCCCTTTACTTCCAGTGCAGCAAACTCACTCCAGAAGTTCAGTGAGGATCTCTGAATGATCCAATGTTGTCCTAAATGACTGATAATAAATATAATCCACCTGTGTGTAATCAAGTCTCCATATAAATGCACCTGCTCTGTGATAGTCTCAGGGTTCTGTTTAAAGCGCAGAGAGCATGATGAAGACCAAGGAACACATCAGGCAGGTCCGTGATACTGTTGTGGAGAAGTTTAAAGCTGGATTTGGATACAAAAAGATTTTCCAAACTTTAAACATCCCAAGGAGCACTGTGCAAGCGATTATATTGAAATGGAAGAAGTATCAGACCCCTGCAAATCTACCAAGACCCGGCCGTCCCTCTAAACTTTCATCTCAAACAAGGAGAAGACTGATCAGAGATGCAGCCAAGAGGCCCATGATCACTCTGGATGAACTGCAGAGATCTACAGCTGAGGTGGGAGAGTCTGTCCATAGGACAACAATCAGTCGTACACTGCACAAATCTGCCCTTTATGGAAGAGTGGCAAGAAGAAAGCCATTTCTCAAAGATATCCATAAAAAGTCTCGTTTAAAGTTTGCCATAAGCCACCTGGGAGACACACCAAACATGTGGAAGAAGGTGCTCTGGTCAGATGAAACCAAAATCAAACTTTTTGGCCACAATGCAAAACGATATGTTTGGCGTAAAAGCAACACAGCTCATCACCCTGAACACACCATCCCCACTGTCACACATGGTGGTGGCAGCATCATGGTTTGGGCCTGCTTTTCTTCAGCAGGGAAAGGGAAGATGGTTAAAATTGATGGGAAGATGGATGGAGCCAAATACAGGACCATTCTGGAAGAAAACCTGTTGGAGTCTGCAAAAGACCTGAGACTGGGACGGAGATTTATCTTCCAACAAGACAATGATCCCAAACATAAAGCAAAATCTACAATGGAATGGTTCACAAATAAACCGTATCCAGGTGTTAGAATGGCCAAGTCACAGTCCAGACCTGAATCCAATGGAGAATCTGTGGAAAGAGCTGAAAACTGCTGTTCACAAACGCTCTCCATCCAACCTCACTGAGCTCCAGCTGTTTTCCCAAGGAAGAATGGGCAAGAATTTCAGTCTCTCGATGTGCAAAACTGATAGAGACATAGCCCAAGCGACTTGCAGCTGTAATCGCAGCAAAAGGTGGCACTACAAAGTATTAACTTAAGGGGGCCGAATAATTTGGCACACCCCACTTTTCAGTTTTTTATTTTTTACAAAAGTTTAAAATATCCAATAAATTTCGTTCCACTTCACGATTGTGTCCCACTTGTTGATTCTTCACCCAAAAATTAAAATTTTATATCCTTATGTTTGAAGCCTGAAATGTGGCAAAAGGTTGAAAAGTTCAAGGGGGCCGAATACTTACGCAAGGCACTGTATTATACTGTATTGGGGCATGATCTAAAGTGATTTTAAAATAATTTTTATGTACCTAATTCATGTGTTGCAGCTATGTTATTGGCAGAGAAAATCCCCCAACAAATTATCAAAGTACAAATAGTTTTCAAAGGGTAAAATGGGAATATTGGCTCAGTGTTTTGAGAAGAGGGCTTTGGTTTTATTCATATGTTGCAATTTTCATAGCATTTCATAAAAATTGTGGTAAATAAATGTGACTTGTGTGAATGTTTTTCCTAGCTTTAACCGATGCAACCATTAGTGATAGTAGTAGTGGGTGGTGATACAGTGTAAATATGTATCTAAGGCCTCTTTCAGAGCTGCTCACATGGAGCCTGTATGCTATTCAGCACTTCAGAAAGAGGACACCTCCATACATACAGCATCTGAGGGAACATACAACAGACTAAACCACCAATAAATCATGCAGGGCTCCAGTAATGGCACCATGCACTACAATAGGGGCTCTGTACATAATGGTATTGTAACACTACTCTTGTATCTGGGACTACATGGAAATTCTGTGTAGTGCGGCTTTTATAGTTGATCTGCAGCTGCAGTCCAGAGAAATACTTTGCATTACATTCAGCAGTCACTTGATAGTTAAAGTGGAAAACCATGCTACAGACCCAGCGTAAAGTGTAATTGCCATTTCCCAGTTTTATGCTTGCTTTTGTGTCAGGGAGGGTTCGGTGAACTATTTTGTAATATACTTTATTAGCCTACAAAACAGGCTCTAATGTTCTCCATAACAATACTATAACTAAGCATTGCCATGGAGTCATTCCAGTATACCTGTACACCGTGATGATGTATATTGCTAGTATGTACAGTTGTAGCAGTTGCCAAAGCGGGGAAAGTCACTTCTTGGACTGCTGCATATAAAGCTCAAATTCCCAACTTGGTACCAAAACTGAGAATGTTAGCTTTCATATGACACCAGAAGCAGGTGCTATAAAACCAGAGAGAAAGCGATTTGAAGTGACTTTCCCCTTCTTTGGTGATTGCTACATCTGTGCATGGATGTGTATGGGTTTTCCCTGGTAACAGCTCAGTAAGAGGGTTGCGAGGGGAATCTTTACTGCCTGTTTTCTATTAAAAGAAAGGTTAATAAAGTATATTGCAAAAAATGTATAGCAGTGGCATCTGGGAACTGCAGCTCCTCTCCTTTTACTTGAATAGAAGCAGACGGCTTCCCCTTCTGCATTCACTTCAGAAGCTGCTGGGACAGCTGATCTGTGTGGGATCTGGATATCGGACCTCTACAGATCAGATACTGATGTCCATTCCTGTGGATAGGTCATCAGCGTGAAACATACATTAGAAGCTGGAAACCCCTTTTAGGCTAAGGCGTCACGTTGCAGGCCACAGCCAAAAAGTGTGGCGGAAACACAATGTGGTTTTTCCTGCAGCGCTTTTCACAGAGTTTTACTCAGCGGACTCTCTGCTTCCATTATACTTATACAGAAGCGTTTCCATAGGTATAACTGACATGCAGCGATTTGCAAAAAAATAGGAGTGTTCGTCAAATCGCAGCATTTCTGCTGCAGACTGTTTTCTGCAATGTGTGGTTGGGATTAGCCAGAAAGCCTTTGCAGGGACTGTAAAATGCTGCAGCAAAATCATGACGTTTACGCTATATGGGGCCCCACATAAGATGGCGCTCTCTCCCTATCTCACCCATACACATGGATGCTTGGCTTATCTTCGCTGAATGGGGTTAAAAGGTGAAAACCACTTCCAGATATTCTGTGAACAAAAGGATCAAGCATTTAAAATCCAATTGCACGATCCTTCTTTTCCCTGACATCTGCCATCGGGGGAGAGTCCGGGAGGCCCATACACAATAGAGGGGCAAGCGGTGCCTCCATGATTGGCAGGGTTGGCCGATGATCATCTAATGTGTATGACCATCTTGAGTGAATGGTGGTGATACCTAACCCCTGCAGAGAGAGATAAGAATTGCAGGAAATGTCTGCCCAATTCTAGCTATATCTAGAACGGCTTTATGGAATTATTTTCCATAATCACCGTAATGTAACCCAAATTGGCGTGTAGAAAATCTGGTGATCTAAACCGTAAGGTCAGCTGTTACTCTGAGAGAGACCTTGATGTTCTCCGCCAGGGCACTTCTTGTAGCACCCTAGTCATGCCATTTCCCCTCTTTCGTCAGATTGGTTATTTTAATCTGCTTTGCATCTGAATTGCTTTCATTGAATTTTTTGGATGCATTTGCTGTCATTGCTTGTCTTTCTGTGTCACATAAAAAGAGAATATTGCTAGCGATTTCTAAAATGTCTTTGTACAACCCGGCAGCTCCTTCTGTTTTGAACATGTCTGGATTAGGACCTGCCCGTAGGATCGCTGTTCCTTTAAGAGCATAGCCTCTTCCCTTTTCACCTGTTTATCCACTAGCAAGAAGTCTTTTAGAAAGGTCTGTTAACCAGAATAGGATCATGTGAGGATGTGATGGTGGGAGGAGGAGGGTGTGAGAAGGAAGACACGGGTTGTACTAGGCTCTCTATCCGGAGCCTGTCATGGAAATCTTAGCTCTTGCAGTAGAAGTGATCTTCCAAGCATCAGCGCTCAGCATTGATTATTAAGAACAAGCTGAATTGTTTTCCCCGTTGCAGGCGGCTTGCAGTTTTGTGCCTGGCAGTGCTGGCTTAGTATGCTTCTCCTTTACACGTTTCTTTTCTTCCTAGAATCAATCTACCGTCGAGGGGCCAGAAGATGGAGGAAGCTCTACCGAGTGAATGGGCATCTGTTTCAAGCCAAACGCTTTAACAGAGTAAGTGATTCATCAAAAAAAGAGAAAAAAAAAATGTGCTTTTCCATTCTCCAGGATGTGTTGTATTACCGAATATTGCTTTATTTTATACACAAGGAAGAGAAAATGGATCATTGTTAATATCGTGTGTCACAGCCAAATGCTAGGACTAGCGTGGGCTTCTACAATGCCTCATCCCTGAGCCGAATGTCATTTTATCATTGTAATATGCATCTCTGTGCATTGTTTCCCCGTACCCAGCGAGCTGTACTGAGAGATGTGCCTTGTAGAATAATCCATACAACATTTCTTCTGCTAGTAAAATAGATTTAATTGCTTTTCTCAGACAAGCTTTGAGTATGGGATTTTTATCTCATGGTTTCACATTTCCAGCGTTCTGCAACTGGGCCACGATTAGAAATATTGACAATGCCATCGTATTATACCAGTAATTATTCTATTATGGGGGCCACGTGACGACCGGATATATTGTTCCTTATCTACAGTCTAAATTTCACTGTATTTGGATCCATCATGGGGAGCAGTCATGTAAATGTGACCCTCCCTCCCATTGGCAGATAAAACTGAGAGCGGCCTCTGTAAATGTTTCTTTGATCATGTGCGTTGCTTTTGATCATAGCATTGCTGCTCATCCATTTGTTAAAGCCTGTAACTACTGTTCTTGAAACTACAGCTCTCTTCTTTGGCTGTCAAGGTATGCTGGGAGTTGTAGTTTCACGGTTTTAGAACATGTATTACTATATTTGGCTGATGCACTTGCGGGAGTAAATTTCAGAATTCTGCCCTGCCCTATAATCTGATAATTTCTGCTCATAATAGAAACAATTCTGAATATTAATGTACTCAACGTCTTTAAGTACTCTTTGGATTCTATGGTCTTTCACATTAGGACATAATATAAAAATACATAAACATCTGGTCCTTTTAGAAGGTCTTAAAGCGAGGACCTGTCACCAGGTACAGATTGCTAAATTGCAGATCGCATTTGAATTCCCGCTGTACCCCTGATCAAGTTGGAGTTTTTATTTTTAAAAATCCGTCCACCCATTGAAAAGATACAGCCCCTGTAAGGTTATGTGTAAATTTGTTCAGATTCACCAAGTGGGCGGGAACATTTTATCTTCTCAGAGATATGTATATGCCCATTAACCATATACATCCGGGTGGTCTGCATCTAACTCTGCAAGGAAGTGCCTGGACATCCTCGCAGAGTTAAGCAGCTGCAGCAGATTGTGCAGCTTCAGGAGCAGGGAGTCAGCTGTTACAACAGCAGGGCATCCCATAGAGAAGGCAGGGATGTTTATTACTGTCCCTGCCTTCTGATCACTCATGATGCAGCTCCCCCTCTGGATTGGTCATGTGTTCTACCAGGGGGCCAGGAACTGCAGGGTCTACTGGGTCCTAGAGGACCCAGATCAGCTCAGCAGGGTAGCTCAGGAGACTGCATTCATCCTGTAACTAAGGCTAATATATCAACCCCAATTACAGGGGAAATCCACAGGAAAAAAAAATAAAATAAAAATAACTCTCTCAAATGGCTTTTTCAATCTAGACTTTTTTGGGGACACAATGCACTAAAAAAACAAAAAAGGCTAAAATAAAGCCCTACTAAAATAACCCCCCAAAAAAATGTTATAGCCCTCTAATCCACATATGTGAAAGAACCAAAAATGTCTGGTCGTGACCCAGGAAAAACAGCCCAGTCCTGAAGTGATTAATAATATTGAAGTCAAAATGGAAAAGCTATGTGTAAAAGTCCACCCCATGAATCAAAAACTTGTAGAACCACCTTCAGCAGTAATAACTTATACAGAAAACCATATTACTTCATCAGTCTATCACATCGTCCTGGAGGAATTTGGGCCCACTCTTCTTTACAATGTTATTTCACTTCATTGATGTTTGTGGGCATTTGATTATGCACCACTCTCTTAAAGGGGTATTCCCATGAACATAATCATATCTATGTTTGTAGATAATTAAAAGTTAAACATTTTTGCAAATATAAGTAGTTAAAAATTCTGCAGAGTTTTAAAGATTTTCTCTAACTATCTTAGTGGAGGCAGTCTGTTATCTCGATCGGTTGCCAATGGATACGACCACAAATGCAGAAACTTTATATGGTCTGGGACTTGTCAGGAACCCAGCCATGATTTCCTTATTGTAGACAGGTTATCAGGCAGGAACACTACATGTATAATATGATATCCTGGCCACAATAAGAAAACAATTGCTGATTTTCTGACCTTAGAAAGTTCCTGCATTCATGGTCGTATCCATTGGCAACCGATCAAGACAACAAGACTGTGACCACAAGATATTTAGAGAAAATCTTTAAAACTCTGCAAAATGTTTAATCACTTATATTTGCAAAAAAGTTTAACTTTTAATTATCTACAAATTTAAAAATGGTTATGTTCGTAGGAATACCCCTTTAAGGTCCCGCAACAGCTTTTCAGTTGGGTTGACCCTGGATCATTACTACACCTTGATCCTTAGTCACTCTGTTGTAGTTTTAGCGCTTGGCCTCATTTTTGACCCCAGAATACTTTGGGATACAAAGAAGTTCATAGTCAAGTCAATGGCTGCCAGGTCCAATGGCTGCAAAACTATCCCAAATCATCACCTCCTCCACCCCTGTGCTTAACAGTTGGTATGAGGTGCGCTGATATTTTGTATTTGTTTTTTTACCAGAAGTGGTGGTGGGCGTTATGGCTAAACATCTCCACTTTGGTCTTTTATGTCTAAAGGACATTGTTCCAGAAGTCTTCTGGTTTGTTCAGACTCCTCTTTACAAATTTACGCTGTCCAGCCATCTTCTGACAACCCTTCCATCATTTAACAAGCTAACTGAGGCCTTTAAAGTCTGGGATTTAGCTCTGGTTTTTTTGCAGTTTCTCTGAGCATGGTCTGACCCAGGGGGGAATGTGTAGGGATGTTCACTCTTGGGAAGATGTCTTTGAATGTTTTCCATCTGCAAATAATTTTTATTACTGTAGAATGACGAGTTTCATATTGCTTGGAGATGGTCTTATACCCCATTTCCAGATTGATGGGCAGCAACAATTGCATGTCTAAGATCATTGCTGATGTCTTTCCTCCTTGGCATTGTGTTAACACACCTGAATGCCCCAGACCAACAAATTGCCAAAATTACTTCATTTTGGCTTAGTTTTCCTAAATAAATAAATGTTTAATATGTCACGTGTTGTTGTTCATCTGAGGCTATATTTACCTAATTTTAAGACCTTTTTAAGAACCAGATTTTTTTTTTTTTTTTTTTTCCTCTGTTCTGAAATGAAAAACCATGTAATTCAGAAAGGGTGTACTTTGTTTTTCTCCTGACCTAATGTGTGATAGAATTGCTGTGAAGTAGAAGTTTGCTTTATGTTACACAAATTGTGTAGTTTTTGTGTGAGGTGATATATATTGTGTAAATTTAGGAATAGCTGGTACAAATTCTATCATGTGGCTGCCCAGATGATGTTTATGGCTTGTCTCCTGATCTATGCATTAGGTTTAATGTACATAAGTGCATCGGACTACTAGCAAATTGTTCTGGGAAAGGGTTGGCATATATTGCTCTAGTACATGTCCAGTGGGGGGGGGATCACAGATAAAGCTATTGAATTATTGATGGGGACGGAAACATGCTTCTGTCACTTATTGGTATGCATACATTATATACGCTGCACAGTGTGGTATGACCGGTGTGTGGGCAATATAATGACATGTTTGCTTCATTTTCAGAAAGCCTACTGTGGCCAGTGCAGTGAAAGGATATGGGGCCTTGGGAGGCAAGGCTACAAGTGTATCAATTGCAAATTGCTTGTCCATAAACGCTGTCACATACTTGTCCCACTGACCTGCAGAAAGCATATGGTGAGTGTTATTGCAAAGTATTATATGCGAATATATACTGTACTGTAAAATGTGTAGACCTGATGTCGCCTTCTTATTTGTAATATCCGCAAAGTAGTCTTCGTTCAAGGAGAAAACAAGTTTAACAATAATTTACCTGAGGCCCGGTTCACATCTGGGTTTGGGCCATTCCGTTCCCCTCTCCGCATTTTTCTTGCGGAAACCGAGTGGAAACCACGCGGACCCCATTATAATCTATGGGGTCCACCGGTTTCCTAAGGTAACCGCTTTTTTATGTGGCTTAGGTTTCCATTCGGGGGGGTCCCCAAGTGGATTTCCTGAACGGAAGCCCATGCGCAGATGTGAACCGGGCCTGAAATGTGTTCTTGGAAAGTTGGATGACAGCCAGTATGGCCACCATAGCAGCAATGACAGGGGATTGTCTTATGCAGTGATACAGCCCTTGAACACCAATATTACTATGAGGCAGATTTGCCTTGTTGTACACTATATGTCTTGCTACTACTAGAGGTGTTTGACAGCTGCTTACTTTCTTCTCCCTTTAAGAACACATGCACTCTGCCAAGTGTGCAGATACATAGGGCTGTGGGGTGGATTAGCTGTGAATCAAAAGTGTATGGCTTGCCTTAGTAGGAAGCTTTACTGATGTAATGGTAGGACAGCTAGGGATCAAGAGTAGAACAGGAAGGCAAGAAATGCTGAGGACAATGGAGCAGGTGTACGCTGAAAGGAAGGATAAGGAATGGGATTGGGTTTCATGTGACTGAGGAGAGAGGTGTTACCTATTGGAGTACGTCAGCGTGAATGGGATATTCTTAGTATCATATAGAGCTTTTCTGTAGCCTGTTACCCTGATCCTATGTTGTATCATCCAGCATTAAAGGAGTTTTCCAGGAATATGGATTTGAAGGCCCAGCCTTAGGATAGGCAATAAATGTCTAATCGGCGGTGGGCTACTTGGCGCTCCACCCACACATCAGCTGTACGAGACCACTTCCAGGACCTGTACTATACACAACACAGGGCCAGAAGCCGTTGGCTATGTGGCCGGCTGACATTACTGCAGCGCAGTTCCCATTGACTTCAGTAGTAGCTGAGCTGCAGTACCAGTGCTCGGCCACTACACAGGGCACAGAACCAACGGCTTCCAGCCCTGTGTTGTGTATAGTACTGGCGAGGTGCTGGAAATGACCCCATACAGCTGGACGATATTTATTGCCTCAGGATAGACCATAAAGTCCATAATCCTGGACAACCCAGGATGTTAATGAGGCTGGATGAGCTAAAAAAAAACATGGCTGCTTTCCTTATCAAACAGTGCCCCTCATGTCCATAGGCTGTGTCCAGTATTGCAGCTTAGATGGGCTCCAACATCGCACGCAGTCGTGGACAGCTGCGGATCGTGATAAATGCTTTTCTTGGATTGTATGAAACGTGTATTTGCTGATTTTTTACGCTCATTCTACATTTACTGTCCGCACTGACTTCTATCACAGGTTGTAAATGGGTTAGTACTAGTCATATCCATCCTTTGGCCCAGTAAGTATCGCTGTATACATAGACATCTATCAGCTCTTCTCCGCAGTGGTCACTAACAGACCATTATTTAAGGCCCTGTACTTGACTTGTACAGATTAAGTTACCTATAATCCCGCGCTCCTCTCCCAGCGCAGCGTTTAAGCAATAAACTAATATATTCACATGCACTTCCCAAAACCAAGAAAGCTCCTTATTTATTTGCACTCCACTTACAGCTAGAATCGTGACTTTTCCTGTCCAGTATAAAGTGTTACCATAGCAACCTATTAAAGCAGCAGCCGGGACTTTGAGAAACAGGATTCCTTGTGTTTTGTACTTGGATGACTTTGCTGCAGCCTCATTGTGCGAGACAAGCTTCCAAAATTTGATTTAGAGACTCCAAGACTACTTGACTTTCATGGACAATTACTTCACATGTAGTCACAGATATGTAGCAGTGCTGTCTAAGCTTAGGGGCAGAACCTGCTTCCCCCCCCCTCCTGTAAACAGCGCCTCTCATGTCTGTGGGCCGGTATTGCATCTGATAGAAAATAAACTACAATGGTTTGCGTTTCTAGATTTGTGCATTTTGATCTAAATCTACTTCAGATTTTCACAAAAGTCCTAAAAAGTAGATAAAATACTGTATTAGACTTATTTATAGAAGAAAATGATCCAATATCACACATTTGTCAGTAGCAAAAGTATGTGAACCTTTGCTTTCAGTATCTGGTGTGACCCACTTTTGCAGCATTTAGATGTTTTCGGTAATTGTTGACTAGGAGGAATTTTATCCCATTCCTCTGTACAAAACCGCTTCAACTCTGTTATGTTGGTGAGTTTCCTCCCATGAACTGCTCACGTCAGGTCCTTCCACAACATTTCTATTGGATTTAGGACAGGACTTGGCCAAGTGTTTAATTTTAGACATTCTTTGGTAGAATGCGTTGCTATATGACCCACTTTCTCTGGAGCTGTCCTGACCTTTTCTGCTATAATTCGGGATTCATTGCTCCATCAATGATTGCAAGTCATCCTGGCCAAGATGCAGCAATACAGGCCCAAAACCATGGCACATCTGTCCACAAAACATGGTTCCAATAGCCTCCAGATGGGAAACTAGCTCTTTTTGGAGAGTAGCTACTTTCTTTATGCAATCCTGCCATGCATGTTGTTCAGTGTCGTCCTGATGGTAGACTGTAGCAACAGCTAATGTGAGAAAGGCCTTCAGATTGCTTAGGGTTTACCTTGGTTTCCTTTGTGACCTCATGGATTATTATAGGCTTTGCTTTCGGAGTGATCTTTGTTGACCTGAGGAGGCTAATAATGAATCTCCTCCATGTGTACAAGATTTGACTGTGGATTGATGGAGCCCAACTCCTCTTCTGAGGTCCTCAGAAATATCCTTTGTTTTTCCCATGTACAAATTTTGATATATCATCACATATCAGAATTATATTTGTACTTATTGGCACATTGGAGAGTCGGGTGGCGACCTCCATTTCTTGATGGTTTTTAGGGTTGTGTGTTTTTTTGTTTTTTTATTGGATTTCTGTTTTTGTAATCGTTAATTTTGATGTATTTTGTATTAATTTTGGATTGAATTTGTAGGATTTCTACGAACATGTTGCGAAGATCAGACTAAATAAAACAGGTCACCCACTCATACTGGATTATCATCACACTGGAGGGATTCGTGAAACCGGACAAAAAAAACCCAAAACATGAAATGACCTATGTTTTGATGTTACAGGGGACTGTCAAACTATTGGTCATATGAATAGCCATTATTCCCTTGAATGACTTTTAATGCAGCCGTGTGATGACTGTTATAAAAACTGCCATAACAAGGCCGATCTTCACTGTTGTGTGAATATAGCTTAAAGGTTCACAAACTTCTGGCACTCCTATATCTGTTTCTGATCTCAGATAGCCCCTTCAAAGCTGGGAAGAATATTCTGAGATTCAAGTCTCTATTTGTTCTACAGAACAGTAAACGGACTAAGCTTTAGTAGCGGCCTTATCTGCAAGGCAAGACTCAGACATAGTCAGCCCTGGCGAGAGACATCCAGTGAATGCCAGCAAGACTGATCAAATTATTCTAAGCGCAATTCAGTGGACTTTGTGTTTAATGAGGCTAACAAAATGACCTTAAAAGCCATGCTAAGCCAATTGTCAGATGGTAGTAACCTGTTTTATACACCGCCATTATAAGCACTTAAAAAACAACTATATGCCTTATAAAAGAGTGCCTAATAGCATAAAATACACCTAATGCCACCATACAAAATTGGATATTGCTTCAATAAGAGTAAACCTGGACATATCTTCAGTAGCTATGAGGCAAACCAGCTTTCAGCTGACAACTATTCCTCCCCATCTATGTAAATTGCTTAGCATGTATTGTCAATGAGGAAAGTGAAATATGCAGCTATGGCAGCAACTTTTCTCCCTGGAGAACAAAGGACTAGGCATGTTGAATTTCAACATGCCCTATCCTTTTACCCAACGTCTTTTGCCCAAGAATTAGGACACTCCCATATACCTAGTTTGCCTCGTGCACCAAAATCGGCTGGGTTGGTTAACTTATGTAGATGGCCATGTTGAGAATGAAAGGAGTTCACTTTCAACAGAAGAAGGGGTTTACTCCAATACAGATGATGGGAGAGAAACTAGTATTGGACATGTTGGATTTCCAACCTTGAAACTTTCTAGAACTGTCTGTGAGCGGTGTGCCTCCTTTCCTCCATTGAAATAAACATTTATGGGTAAGGTCAAGGTGGATGCCTGTTGGCTGAATGACTAGAGTAGCGTGACCGCCATCTTAGATATATGGCCAACGTCAGAGTGGTTATCTACTATAATTGTTAGTGGAAGAGCAACAAATCTCAGGTCCGAAAGGGAGTCTTGTCACCAGATCCCAGCATATCAATACAGTACATGGGTTACACTATGTTCATACTAGCGTTTGACATTCAGTATGAGACTCCATCCCCCATTCCGCTTAAAATAGGTGGAGAGAAAAGTCCTGCAAGCAGAACTTTTCTCTCCGCGGTTTTCAGCGGAAACCTGGCAAACTCCATTATTGTCTATAGTCTGCAGGTAACCACTTTTTAAGCGAATAGGGTTTATTTGTCTTATTTGAGGACCCGAAGAACGGAAACCCTAATGCTAGTGTGAAGCTAGCATTAGTCACCTCAATCAAACAGTGCTTTCTGCTGGTGACTTCATTGCTGAGATATCACCATTATTGTGCCAACGCCCCTGTTGCGCCAAACAGCTCACTTTCATATTGAAAGAAAAGGTCCTTTCTCTGTAATGGAGGCAGCGATTCACGAGGGGGTGTATGGCACTGTTCTATTCCTTATGATGTATGACTATCCTCACAAAGTTGTTTTTGCGTGCTACATATCCATCATTCATCTTCAATGCTAATCCTAGTTCCGAGGTCTCGTCTGTCATTAATGTATAAGAATTATGTAGTCCTTTTTTGCTTGTTTTTTTTTTTTTTTCCTTTTTGTGCCGTCAACCTTTGCAGGATGTCCTCTGTATTGCCACTCTTCATCTGATCCTGTCCCTTGAGCATACTTCCAGCTTTTCTGGAAACCATCACCTTGAATTTTACATCAATATAAAAAAATTAGAGTTGCCGATTCTTTCATTTACCTCGTTTCTGGAATGATTTGTTTTTTTTTCTGTTTTTCCCTGCTGGTCTCGGAGGATAGATACATAGCTTTGCCTTTCACAGAGCTAGATGTGGGTTAAGAGTGCATTAATAATCAAAATGTGCACGGATCAGCCATCTGAACGCCAGCTGCCCTGATGAGTCCTGTTAAGGAGCAGACATGGTGGTTAAGATGCAGCCCACGTTCTACTCCTGTTCTTATATTTGCCAGAGCATGAACCTCTTCCGAAAGATTTCAAGATGCGTTTTGAGCTGTTCATTGTCATGATGAGGCCAGCACATTATTACGGCGTCTTAAACCACTGGGGGAAAGTCGGAGCAGGTTTTTCAGTCCTTTTTTATTTCTCACAAATGTCTTTCAGGTGGTAGAAGCTGTAACCTGTAACTTGTGTCTTTAACAGGATTCGGTCATGCCTTTCCAGGAGCCGCGAGTAGATGATAAAAGTGACGAGGGAGATAACCCCCCTGAAGAAACAGATGGAAGTAAGTTGTGCACAGGTCTGTGAGGATAACCTGTAAGCCCGAACGCATCGCGCCGGTACAGGAGCTGTAATTTAATTATAGTGTATGTGATGCTGGTGATTCCCTCCATCTTGCCTAAAGCAATTAGAAAGCTATTAGGAGGTCTTCGGGTGTCGGACGGAGACGGAGCACACGAAGGATTTGTTACTTTTGTTACATGGCTGAGTAACTTTGTCCTTCTACTTGTGCGTTACAGCATGTCGTTGTCTGCACTCTGCCTCTTGTGATCCTTGAGCCGCTGTCACTGCTGGACTGATGTTCCTGAACAAAATGAACAGTTCATTATTCCAAGATATTGATAGTCTAATCTTACATATGTGATCCCTGGGGGGGGGGGGTCTGGATCAGGAATAAGGGGTGCCAAGGCCCCTTCAATGCAGTACCCAATACAACATTACACTTACACTAGGTTCACATTAGCGTTGCTAAAATAGCGGTAACACACAGAGCCCGACAGACTCCTTTGACTATATAATGAGGTCTGTCAATGGTCTGTCATTTTAAAACTGAAACCAGCGGAGGAAAAAGTCCTCCTTGCAGGACTTTTTCCACCACCAATTTTCAGGCGGACACTGCGACGGAGTCTACGATGGAGAGACTCCTGTACAGATGTGAATGTAGACTTACCCATGTGACTGTGCCTGGTACTGCAGCTTCACATCACATGTTATTGAGACGGAGTTGCACAGAGAAGGGGCTGAAATGTGGAATGCCAAATCTTTTTCATTCGGTGGATTGGTGACTCATTGAAAGTACTATATGCTGCAATTTTCACTCTGTCCACTTAAGCTTTAATAGCAGCCTTACACTTGCTTATTCTCTAGGGGGGTTTTATTTGGAGAAGTGACCTACTATACATCACAAACATGACAGACAGAATTACAATAGAAGTTCACAACTCTACAGATAACATACATAGTGACATATCATTGCATCCACTACTGACAATAGATGTCACATCTCATCTATGATGTCTAGAGAATTTTCACATAGACCTCAATGAGTCAGCTTCAGTCTGTTGCTGCCTATGGCCACTACTGTAATGCATATCACTAAATACTTTTATCAGAGCAGAGGAGAAGCTCAAGCAAGATGGCCGCCCCCATATTCATGTACAGAAAATAGAATAAAAATATTGTGTGTGTGTGTGTACGTATATATATATATATATATATATATATATATATATTACAATAAAAGTAATATATCTGCTTTTAATAAATAAATTTCAAAAATTGCTCATACATTTATTTTAAGCTTTGTTACTAATAAACCCCTTGGTCCCCTGAAGCCCCAAAGTTATCTATGTGGAGGGCAGCTGGGAAGGGGGGCCAAACTCTTTCCTTTTCTTCCCTCTAGTGGCTCTGACTCTCAGTGATGTCACTCAGTGACTACCCTGTTAAGTAGACTAGAATCGTTCAAGAGTCAGAGCATCAGCAGAGGAATGCGTTCCTGCCTCCACATAGGTAACTTTGTGGCTCTGGGGGACGATGGTGTGTATTAGTGATAAAGCTTAACCGGTGCAGGGGGATGTACTGGTAAGCTTTGTTACATCCTGGATAGCCCCTTTAAAGTTGCCCTCAGAAGTGTTACTGCATTTATGCTCTTTTTGGGGCAGAGGGGATATGGATTGTATTCGACTGGTTGCATAAGTCTTTATCTCAGAATCTACATCATCTGTATCAGCCTCCTATACAAAAGACAAGTTCACAGAAAGGCCATTCATCAGTACAGTTTTGCAGTGAAAAATATAAAGAAATCCACAAGATTGGCCGTACCCATTAGCTAGCTCTCCTTTGGCAATAGTATACCTCCTCGAGAGCAAAAGAATCGGACAGCTGAAATCCAGCTGCTTAATCCCCTTATCTCCTGACATCAGACATCTGATGTGGCCAAGTTGGGTCTAATGCACACGACAGAGTATGCAGGCCAATGATCCTTCGAGGGGGCATCTCATGGCCCACTCCGTTGTGCATGTCCTATCCTGCTCTCTGTCATCGGAACAGAATACATTGGAAGCCGCCATAGAGGTGAGTGTATAACCGAATGCACTCGATACACTCAGCTCTCACTCCGAGTGCATTCCACTGCAAACTCGGCTTGACATCAGGTGGCATTGTGTGCATGGGACCTCAGGATGCGCATGTACACCTCAGCTGGTCAGCTAGTGTTAGAAGACTTGCTCCAGTGATGCAGAAGATTCCTATTTGCATGAATTCCCATTTAGGCACGTATTGATGGCTATGTCACGACAGTCACATCCTGTAGGTCAAGGGTCAAGACATCGGCTAAAGTAAGATTCCATCCCTGTCTTTAGTTACTACCCTATTTGTTTAGCTTGTCCTGCGAGTACCACAGCCTATTTGTGGCAGTCCTGCAGGTCAGCAGTGACCGGTCAGCAATGTCTATTCCTGAAAACCCTTCTATCTTATGAAGATACAAAGCCCTGTCATCGGAGCAGCAGATGAGTGCTCTGATCTTGTGGAAAGCAGTGACTTGTTGTTTGATGGCGGACAGGACTGAATATAACCGGGGCAGTGTCATAAACGGAGAGGGTGAAAGGACATAGAGTCATGGCATAGTGTTTGTATGGAAGATATATAGCCTAAAATTACATAAGCATTGCACATATCTCGGCACGGCTACACCTGATGCTTGAGAGCTGTAATTTCTATTCCGATCACACTTTAATGTCATGTCTGTAGATTGTCTTCAGGGAGCCCCAGCAGCCTGGAAGGAACATTTTTATAAATGAGCTGTCTCACAATAACCCTGGGGACCTGTAGTCTGTACACTGTATAGTAATATGGTCCCTGGCTCTTACCTCCATGCTCTTGTGTACGGTGGGGGAGGGTGTCTGAGCCGCTACTCGTGCCATAAGATGGCTCCCTGCTGCTTTATTGAGGCTGTTCTGTGTAGGATTTCTATCATTTCTATGATTTCAAGATGTATGTGGATTGCTATGTTCACCTAGGAAGGCATTATTATATAATATCTGGTGAAATGGCTTTGTGAATAGGCGTGTACACAATTATGGAAAATGCTTCTGAGCGACGGCTGCCCTGCTTCGTTCATCATTCGTGGACGCTAGGTTTATGGAATAGAAATGCTTATTTACCCCCAGTACAGAAATTGCTTTTTCTATGAGAATAAAATGTAAAATGGTCTGTGAAAAATAAAATCTGTTGAGATGGTTTCCCATTGGTAAATTTTTGCATTTTGATAAAGCAATTTGGAAAGTATTGCTTTCATATATTAGATAGACAGTCCCTTTGTATAAAATACATTCTGTGTTCCATTGGCCATCTTTAAAGAGTACCTTACACCAACTCCAGCAATTCTGGAGCAGTTGGAATTGTAGTGTAGTGTCAGATGGGCGGTGTCAGGCAGGAACAGGCAAGGGGTGTAATTCTGAGCTCTTATAGGTCAGCCTCTGGATAATTTTGGAGCGCTTTGAATCACACACCCTTGCCTGCTCCTGCCTGACACCGCCCACCTGACAGTACAGAGCCTAGTTATTATATTGAGCACCAAAAGTATCAGCACTTATTGCTCAGGAATGGTGGGGGTTAGAGAAAAAAAATCCAACTGTACCGGAATTAGGAGAGCAGTGCCTGTTAAGGAATCAAATGACCTGGAGAGGACCCATCTTGTCCTCGCAGAACTGAAACAGTCTGCATAAAACTGTGAAGTGGGTAGACTCCAGTGGTCTGAGGCAGTGTTCGATTGACACAACGGTGGAGACTGCCCATTTGACAGTTCACAAGTATCCGTTTAAGCTTTCTGTGTAGTGGTAGAACTGAGTCACTGTAGCTTAGGTACCGTTCAAATGAATGGAAGGTGCTCTGTAGTACTTCGTCTGGCCACTACACAGAGAACAGCGCTGTCTGCTTCCTGCTGTATTCTCTGTGTACCAGCTGCTGAGAACAGCTGGTCGGTGGGGGTATCAGGTGTCAGGATGACCTATACAACAACCAATCCAATCTCTTTTCTATCACTGTCCTGTGATTGGTCGATATGGCTGAGACTACACTTTGTTAGAAAAGCGTTTATGCCTGTTACATGTATGGTTTTTGATACATAAATAATACATTGAAGAGATGTAAATTTTAGATTTTTTTTTTTTCTTGTGTATTAACTACTTTTATCCTGTTTTCTAGTTAACATTATCCCTCCACCTCGGAAAATTGAAACACGGAAAGATGGGTCTGAGGTAAGAAGGACCAAATATGAAAACACATTATTTTATAAGGTAGGGAGGAGGATATAAATTTATGGAAGAGCATATATTACATTTGGTATACAATGAGACCACTCTGTATAAGTAGCTCAGATGTTTGTGTACTGTGGATCTGGACACTTATTCTCTATCCACAGGAATGGGGATAAGTGTCAGATTGCCAGGGGCCCAATCTCTGGGTTACTTAGTGATCATGGGGGGGGACTGAAACTCCCTCTAAAGCCTTGTTGTGAAAGAAGCGCCAATGCACTTGTGTGACTAGTGCGCCATTCGCTGCTATTGGGCTCAATCTCCGGCAGCCCTGTAGAAATGAATGAAACGCTGGTCACACAAGCACACTTGTGCATTTAGCCCCCCATTCTCCTGGTCACTGGGGGACATAGCAGTTGGACCCCCACTGATGTGACACTTATTCCCATCCTGTGGACAAGGGATAAGTGTCCGGTTCTGTGTTGCAGGCTTAAAGGACGAAGAGGAGACAAATGTGTCTGTGTAAATTTGATCCTACCCTATATATGACCACTGCACCGAAAAGTACCGCTACCCTTTATTACTGCATATTTCTCCTAGGATGGTTTCACACTATTGTCTTTAGGTCTATTGTTCTGATCCATCAGTGGTAAAAGTAAAACCTGAATGTCCCTTCCATCAACTTTACACTGTTTTTACCCCCCAAAAAACAAGCCTAAGACCAGCTTAGTCTATAGAAACATTTTTTTTTTTTTTAAATATTTGTTAGGGGTGCTCCAAGGTACAATTCCTTCCCCAGGGGTGCCCGGTGGTGGGAAAAGTTGTGAAAAAACTGATTTACAAATATTTACAAATATTTTTAAAGTAAAACTTGATTTAAAAATTTGAGTGCTATTCGGACCGGACCACACACAATGATTGACAGCCTTCTCCGTGCACTGGTACAGGCAAAGCTGTTTGCTGTGTACTGACCTGTATTTATGTGAGTAAAGCACTTGGGGTAAGATAGAAGCTTCTTATTGAGCTCCAGTAGTCTGTCTATCTCTCATATGGCTCCTGCTCAGTTGTCTTTCCATAGTGGGAATCTCCATGGCAGAAGCATTATCTTATTGGACTAGTAGATTCAGTACTTGCTGCCTTGTTACCATTTGGTTTTTATATATATTTTCAGGACATCAAACCTGTCATTGATGGAATGGATGGAATTAAAATCTCACAGGGACTTAGCCTTCAGGACTTTGATCTCATCAGAGTCATTGGTAGAGGAAGCTATGCCAAAGTCCTTTTAGTACGGTTAAAAAAGAACGACCAGACGTACGCCATGAAGGTGGTGAAGAAGGAACTAGTGCACGATGAAGAGGTTAGTACCAGTCCAATAGAGCGTAAGTGTCTCTGTGTCCACAATAAAGGAGTCCATGCTAACATTTCTCAGCTCTCACACCATCCTTGGCCCCTGCTCAAGCTTTTCAGTATAGTCAGCAGGTTGCTGAATCTGTGCATGGGCCAGTTAGGATATTCGTGTGCGCCCTACAGTGGAGGTGATGTTTACTTTGTTAAGCTGGATGCAGAGATAATGGTGTAACTTGGTGTCAGTGACTAATCTATTCTACATACATTAGTCTCAGTAGATCTGCCCTCTGAATCCTGCAGGATAGCCTCTGCTGGCCTGATAATGCAGCGTCCTCTAAATACTTCATTCATTGCCGCAATAAATCTTTTGTCTGTCTTCTGTGTTGTCATCTGAACTCTGCTAGCCTTCTCTTCACGTGTATCATGCTAGACCTAATTCTCATGGTGCCCAGCAGCCTGTGGCCCGGTATAGATGTGCGGAGGAGTATGTACATGAGGACTGAAAAGCACCATAGGCAGAATTTGTGACCCTTATACAGATTTGGGCTGTTTTCATTAGGTCATATTTTAGTTTTTGCTATACGACTCCATTACACCCAGCAGGGCTGCAGAGTCCGCAGATCAAACCACCGATTATGACTTCTCTATTGATCTTCAGCCCGACTCCGACTGCTTCATATATGGCTGACAGTCATGGTCAGACAGAAGCAGTAAAGATCCTCTAATTCATTAACTAGTGATGGATTCCTTTGACAGTAAATATGTAAGAAACTATACATCTAATTCTATAATATTAATAATAATTGTAGAATTATTTTATTTTGAAGTCTGAGTTGGTAACTTTTATTCCTGAAGCTTTCAAAGCTAAGGCCAGGTTCACATCTGCATTCGGGTTTCTGTTCGGGGAGAAGCAAGCAGCACTTTGCTCTCTGCATGTTTCATGCGGAAACCACACGGACTCCATTATAGTCTGTGGGGTCCGCGGGTTTCCCAGGTAAACCGCTTTTTATGCGTATAGGTTTCTGTTTGGGGGGTCCCCAAGTGGACTCCTTAAAAGGAAACCCGAACACAGATGTGAACCGGGCCTAAATAATTTATGACCATTTCTTAGGATAGGTCATCAATTAAAGATCAACTGGTCCGACACCTCTCGGGTGAGCACTGCAGCCTATTCAGTCCTTACTAAGCACAGTGCCGTACATTTGTATAACTGCTGTGCTTGGTATCGTAGCTCAGCCCATACGCTTGAATGGGACTGAGCTTTGATCAGACCATGTAACCAATGAACATGACGTGACATGGCCTGTGAGGTGGAAGCAGATCCACAAGGGTCCTGGTTGTGGGATCCATCCTAGGTCTTCAATTAAAAAGTCCCAGAAATCCCCTTTAAGCCCGGCGCCACACACACTAGATTTTTGTCATTCATGTCAGGCCAATGGACATGCTGGATATATTGAGCAAAAATATCAGTGATCAGCCACTCATCAGCCACCTTGTGCAGACTCGCTGTACTTCTGCGCTAATCCGGCAGTGTAATACAAATTATCCCACCATCAACATTAACTACTAAAGGTCCTGTCATCTGAAATCCTAATGTGTATGGCCAGCACATTAATACAGGGTGATAGTGATGAGGGCTACTCAAACAATCCAAAAAACCCCAAAGATCTACATGAACATTTTCTATGCAGATAAATAAATCATGGCTTCCACTGCTTCAAGTCCGCAGCCTCAGCCCAAGTCTCCCCCCAGGCAGTATTACAGGAGTTAGACTCGCAGCTCTCCTGTTCACGCTGGTGCTCAGTGTCAAATTAGAAACAGACAGCAGTCCGTACATGGGCACTTGAAAGAAGAAATAAGACGGTGGTCCCCTGACTATACGTGCCGCCACGCACAAGGCAGCTGTTGTCTTGTTGATCCAATGGCTTGTGACCATGATCTTCAGTAAAGGAGAGTAAGTGCCCCGCCGGTGAGTGCCGCATTACCTCAGGCGTTCATTGTTTGGGATGACATTTTATTAAGTGTAGCCTAAATTTTTTTTCCTAAATCTTAGGTGGCGGGGTGTTATATGGCAAAGAATAAATGTCATCTGATGCTTAGATAAGTACATCTGGAGGATAGAAGGGGATTCTTTACTTAAGAGCAGTGATGGTGAATTCATTACAATAGTTAAGAGGGCTTGGCTCCCTTTGTGTAATAATACTACAGATTATGGGTACAGGGTTGTACAGATGGGCCATTGGTCCAGGAATATGTTTTCCCAGACTCGGAGTTGGGAAATGATTTTTCCTTAAGACCAGGGAAATTGGTTTCTGCTTACACTAGGTTCACACAAGCGTACAGGTTTCCGTCTTTCAGGTCTGCACGGGGACCCAAAAGATGGAGACCCTGTCCTCTTAAAAAGTGGTTACACGCAGAAACCCGCAGACGCCATAGACTGTAATGGGTCCCGCCCGGGTTCTGCTGGTTTTATGCTGGAACTGGCGGAGAGAAAAGTCCTCCATGCAGGACTTATATCTACCAATTTTCAGCGGATTCTGTGGAGCAGTCTCCTATGGAGACCCCAACACAAGTGTGAATCCAGCCTTAATTTAGTTTTTTTCCTTTCTTCTGGATCATCATTGCCGGATAGTAGTGTGAGTGTTACGGATGGGTGGATGTCGCTTTACAAACTGTTTGACTAATGCTGTATAAGCACATGAACCATATGTTTATTTTCTATTCTTAATTCAGCATGTCATGCCCAAACAACCCCATTCCTTCTTAAACACACCAGATTGTGTGGCTGCTTTAGACCTTCTAAACCTCATCTATAGGATTTACGGACTTTCTACTGTTAAAGGGAGTCTGTCACCAGAGCCCAGCATATTAACCCAGCCCTGCAGATAGATAGGTTAGGGTCACCTGAGCGTTTATCCCTTGTGTTGCTGAGATATTGCAGTTTTTTTTGTCAATATGGAAATGAACTCTTTGGAGCAATAAGGGTATGGCTACTTACCTCATTGAAGCAATGACAACGCCCCCATTGCTCCAAAGAGCTCATTTGCATATTGACAAGAACCACAATCTCTCAGAAGGGGGGGGGGAGTGATTTACAAGGGGAAAACACTGTTAGATTCAGGTGACCCTAAGCTATCTGCCTGCAGGGCTGGGGTGATATGCCGGAGACTGGTGACAGACTCCCTTTATGTCAGTAGGTATGCTGGCTCTTCAGTCCACATGCTAGCAGCCAGGACAAAGTTTTCCCAGTATGTAGCAATTGTTACACATTGCCAGTTCAGTAGGCATGCTGTGTATAGCATTGTTTTTGTTGGTCCACTTATGTGATGGTAGCTCAGACAAGATGGCAGACAGTAGAAGAGCAGTGTCTTCTGTAGACCTTCAATCTCCATATGTTCCAGATCTCCAGATCGACTTGCTGTATTCTGTAAATTGTCTGTTTGGTCATTATTACATACATTGTGTTGTGTTTTTTCTTTACTTTACTGTCATTCCTGTTTTCAGGATATTGACTGGGTACAAACAGAGAAGCATGTCTTTGAGCAAGCTTCCAATAACCCCTTCCTAGTCGGCCTACACTCTTGCTTCCAGACACCAAGCCGGTAAGACAAGACATTTTCTTTCCCTCTAGTAGCTAAGGAAGGGATTGCTACAACCCTCTTATATTAAAGTCTGTCCAAAATGCCTCCCAGACCTATAATAGTGCCATGTCAGGTCCTTTAATATTGCAACAAACTATTGAAGCAGTGCAGAGGTAATTATTTTTTTATGGATATGCATACCAGTCTGCAATGGCATCGGGAGTGAGGCCTGAGTTACCAGATTTACCTACAGTCATGACTCGGGTAAAGGCTGCTGTCAGGGGCAACATTCGGTGGTGATTTCAGAGGAGAGCAGGAGATCTTCCAGCTGTATGTAGGCAAATCCGGACCCTCCCTCACAGCACTTGCAGGCTGATTTGCATATTCATAAAAAGATGGTTACGTCTGCAGCACTTCATCAGTTTCTGGCCACAGAGATTGGTTTCTGTGCTTCCTAACCTCTGCCCCACAGGTGTGTAAACATGGTGTCCTCTCAACAGCTGAGAAGGCGCCGTAGCCGATGGGTGTCGGCGGTAATGCCTACAACCAGAGCATCAGAATCTGTGGTTAGCACTGCAGCCTTGCAGCGATTGAGTCCTGGAGTCAAATCGCTCAAAGGACAAAATCTGTAAAGCGTTTGTATGTTCTCCCGCGTGGGTTTCCTTCCGGTACTTTGTGAGCCCTACATGGGATAGTAATTGACAATATCTATAGAGTACCATGGAATATGGTGGTGCTATATAAGTAAGCAAAATAAATAAGGCATCTAAAAAGTGGCTGCGCATAGGCACGGTCATGGTGGGAAGGATTGCTATACCCT
Organism: Leptodactylus fallax; assembly: GCA_947044405.1. Lineage (NCBI taxonomy): Eukaryota > Metazoa > Chordata > Amphibia > Anura > Leptodactylidae > Leptodactylus > Leptodactylus fallax. Next base: position 2,731,638 of record CAMRHE010000270.1, read on the forward strand.
GGGGCAAAATTCCAGGGACAGCAAACGCCCTATAACAGCTGGGGGCCTAGTGAAGGCTTTCAGGCCCGCCATTGCTATTAGTGTGTGATAGAAGTTAATTAATTTTCTATTGCAGTATACTGTGTGGGTGAGCAGGGTCAAAAATAAAAGTCAAAATAAAATAAAAAAAAAATATTTTTAAAAAATCTAACCTTTCATATCCTCCTTTACCTAGATCACATCTACAAATAGAAATGAACATAAACATATTAGGGATTTCTGCGTCTGAAAGTGGCCAAACTATAAGCCTATAGAAATACTGTATTTATCCCATATAGTAAACATTGTAGTGGGAAAAAATATAAAATGGCCGAACTGCATTTTTTCTCACCATTTCCCCTCCCCATAAAATTGAATAAAAAGCAATTCAATTGTCAAACAGTCCCCGAATTGGTTAAATAAATAAATAAAAAATACAATTTATCCTGCAAAAGATTCCTTACAAAGCTTTTACCCTTGTGAATAGCTACCTCCAGGGCCGAGATATTGATAAAAAAAAAAGAAAAAAAAAAAAGCCAATATGTGAATGTGCTCTTTAGAGTAACAAAGGTGTTTCCACGTCCTCTTTGAAACAATGGCAACACCCTCATTGCACCCAAGAGCTCATTTGCATATTGACAAAAACAGCTTTAACTCAGCAATGGCGGCAGCGATTCACAAGGGGAGCCTCATCTATCCATCCATCTATGCTGGCTCTGGTGACAGACTCCCTGTAAGTGGGTCATGGAGCTGCTGCTTGGGGGTGCATGGGTAAGTGAGTGCACACTCTTCTCAGGACTAGACCGTTTTTACCACTGTAAGAAGTGTATAATGTGTCTGAGCAATATCAGACTCCTCAGCTAATAGATATATTAATAACGTTACATTAAGGAAAATGGTATATTTGAGAGGTTTACTGATGTCTGTAATGGTTGGTGTTGTGCGGTGCTTGCCTAGTATTTTCAGGCTGCTTAGCTGTAAATTATTCATCAGTTCTCAATTAATTAATAGGCATTAAAGAATAAATTGTAGTTTTACGCAGAATTCCCAGATGTTTTAAGTTTATTGCAGAAATGGCTTTTAAGCCGTGTTTGGCTAAAATGAAGCAGGAGTGCGTGTATAAGAGCAGAAATGTACAACAGGAGAGGCCGGCGAGAAACCCAACCGATCAGGATCTTTTCTTTGGAAAGACCCACTATTTCTCCAAGAATGGATATTGATGGCCTATACTTGGGATAGGTCATTAAAGGGGTTGTTTAGGGACTTAGACCTGGTCCAGGTGTTTATTGCAGATGGACCTGGAGGTTCTGGGCTGGTTCCAACCCTGTTTCATAAGATTGGACCCAGCCCTCATCCCCTGGGTTTATCCACCTTCTCCCATTACTCCTGTTTGCACACTGACTATAGTAAAGCCAGACCCCATAGCACAGGTAACTAAATACTTGTGCCAGCAGGAGAGCAGGGTGGAGGCTGAGCAACCCGGGGTACCGGGGCTGGTTCCAATAACATGACAGCGGCAACAAACACCCAGACCAGGTAAGTTTAATTTCAAGTCCCTGGATAACCCCTTTAATGTGAGTTTGGTGGGATCCAACACCCAGCACCCCCACCGTTCATGTGTTTGGAGCACAGTTTACAGACAACCACTATCTTTATCCAGCTTTGTCAGTGGGTGTTGGATCCCACCAATCTGATATTGATGACCTATCCTATTGTAAGGATAGACCATGAATATCCAATCTTGGAGAACTTGTGTAATAATAAGATAATGAAATGACCTTTCATTTCATGGACTGTGGCAGATAGGACACTCCAGTCGTTCCCGGACCAGCAGCTATTCTTCTGCAAAGTCTGCCGTCATACACATTGTTATTGGTGGGTTCAGTCGCCATTTAGCCAATAGCTTTACAATAAATGGAGACGTAATTTTGACCCCGTTCTTATTTTACCTTATGGTTTAATACCATTTTCTCTTTCTTCTGTATTTAGGTTGTTTTTGGTTATAGAGTATGTAAATGGAGGTGACCTCATGTTTCATATGCAACGGCAAAGGAAACTCCCAGAGGAACATGCCAGGTATGACCCTGATAATATGATGAGTGATGGACGGACAGCTTCATAGAAGGCCTAGCTAAATAACCTCATATATTTGAGAAAAAAAAAATATACAGAGAGAAACTTATGAACATAGGCAAACATAATGCAGATGTTTTACAGGTCCGATTCAAACCCATTGTATAGAATAAGCCATGAATATCAGATCATGGGGTCTGACTCCTGTGACCCCTGCTGACCAGCTGATTGACAGGCACCCCATCGAGCGTTGTGCCCCTCCAGCATTTACCAGGCATAGTGCAGTTCTACTGGTAATGGCTGTGCCTGATATGACAGCTCAATCCCATTCACTTGAATTGACTGAGCTGCTTTGACCTGTAAGAGGATAACCTAAGGCTGGGTTCACATCTGCGTTGGAGTCTCCGTTGCAGTGTCCACCTGAAAATCGGCGGAGGATAAAATCCCGCATGGAGGGCTTTTTCCTCTGCCAGTTCCACTTTTATAACAATGGACACCCAAAAGACCCCATTATAGTCAATGTTAGTGCTGGTTTAGCGGTCCACCTCTCTGGGGACCCGAACCTAGTGTAAGGCAAGGCAGGCAGATTTGTAGTCCCAGAGAACCTCATTAAACAGCTTCCAGTTACTACCAATGGATTCAATTACTTGCGTTTCCGTTTCTAGGTTTTATGCTGCTGAAATCTGTATAGCCCTAAACTTCCTGCATGAACGAGGGATCATTTACAGAGACCTAAAGCTGGACAATGTTCTTCTGGATGCCGAGGGTCACATCAAACTGACTGACTATGGCATGTGTAAGGTGAGAGGAACATGGGCAGGAATCATCTTGATATAGCAGAAAGAGGGCAGTGTCGGCTCAGTTTTTGCAGTACATGTTTCCTTTTTATTAGATTCTAAACCATAGGTTTTGTTCACTATAAGCTACGTTCATCTCTGACAAGTGGTCAGAGCCACATTCAGTTATAAAAAGTACATTTGGAGAAATAAGTTGTGAAATCACAAACATTTCCATAGAGGTGAATAGAGAGAACTCTGCGTGCACAGCAACGTTTCTTTCACAGGGGTCGGGGGCCTCTGTTCTTGAGATGGGAATATCTCTTTAATGACTTTCAAGTATATTATCATCTATTTTCATTTTGCTGCAGTTTTTTGAGCCAAAGCCAGGAGTGGATTGAGCAGAAGGGAGAAGTATAAGAACTTCCTATATATTTCCCATTCTTGGCTTTGGCTCAAAAAAACGCAGCAAAATCTGCAACAAAAAAAAAGCTGCGTTTCTGCAATGTGGGGCCTTAGCCTTAAAGGGTTTTTGGGCCCAAATGGATTTTTTATACTGATGACTTATCCAGGCCATTAGTATGTGATTTGTGGCAGTCCAGATCATGCACAGATCAGCTGTTCTAGCAGCCTCCAGGTGGTGGAATCTGGTGTAGTCGATGGGCAGCGTGTGCAGTCTGCTCTTACTCAAGTAATAGGAGCAGAGCTGACATTCTCTGGCACTACACTATACAGTGGACAGATTTGCTGTACCCACTCCTATTACTTGCAAAGGAGCAGACTGGAGGCTGCCGGAAGAGCTGATCATGCTGGGTCCAGGGATCGGACTCCCATAGATCACATACTGATGTTGGAGAGGTCGTCGGTATGAAAAATCCACATGGGGCTACAATTTCCAGAGTGTTGGTTCCGTAACCACTGATATGATATATAATAATGAATTGAAAGATTTATCTTGTAAGGAAGTTGGAATGAAGTGCATACATTTTGTTACAGGAGGGCCTAGGACCAGGAGACACGACAAGCACTTTCTGTGGAACGCCAAATTACATTGCTCCTGAGATCCTGCGAGGAGAAGAGTATGGTGAGTGATCACAACTCTAATCTGGGATTAATCTTTAGTAAGCTCATCTGACCTTATTATTTCCTTGCTGCATGAATAAGTAAATCAATATTAATTACTTAGTGGAAAAGTTGATCAACGAAATATTCTTCAGGTGGTGTCCATGGTTTAGGCTCTTGTAAGTAATCCAGTCAATCTGCTGAAAAAGGCAAAAAGAGAAAATGTCCGTATTTATAATTTATTCTGGAAATACTATGGTGCCTCTGAAAGGAAAAAGGCTTGGCGTGAAATAGAGAGCAAAAGCCATACTCTCCTCCACCAGTTCCCCGCTGCTCTCTTTTCGAGACACTCTTCTGGCCCCCACTGTTGTCTGGACAGGAAATGGCGCTCAGCGAATCACTGGCTAAGGCAGGTCACTTGGCTGAGCGGCCATTTCTTGTGTGTCCAGCGTGATCAGAAAACAGAGACTAATAGACCAGACTACCTGCAATAACACAATAAAAAGCATTTCAAGTACATATATTAAGGTTCTGCACAGCACAATGTCCTCTCTTGGAAGAAAAGCATCTAGGGTAGAATACAGTCCCTCCATTATAGCTCCATGAATGGTCTGTGATGCATTGTTTTCATGGATTCTGTATGAATCTGTAAAATGTAAAAATCATTGCTCTAGATCAGGGGTCTCAAACTCTGCCTATATAATCCAAATGTATAGTTAAATAACCGCAGCAGTGGTCTAGTACAGTTTAGTGTCCCCACACATTATAATGTGCTCCCAGCAGTGACCTCAGTACTTACCTCACTGCTCCTGGTCATTCTTTCTTGTCACTGCTGTGATGTATGTGCGCCTGGAGCAGGGGAAGATAGCAGGAGGTGCCGGGGAGCAGAGAGGTAAGTGTATACACTGAAGCTGCCCTGAGCTTTTAGGCCACAGGTTTGCAGCCTACAAGCTCGAAAGCTCCAGAACCAGGTCAGGGGTTCTTTTGTTCCCAGTTCTGCTGATCCAGGTAGATCAGGAGAAGCGGGGAGAAGGCCATGTGCTGTAGATTAGAGCCTTAGGAGCCGCGTGTTTGAGACCCCTGATCTACAGTGGATATGACATGGCCTTAGTTGTAAACCATTTAAAGGAGTTTTCCCATCAAACCCAGATATCTCCTCCCCATAGGATGGGGATAACTTGTAGTTTGGTAGAGGTCCAACCGCTCTAGACCCCACTGACCAGGGGACACTTGCCAAGATGGGGAAAACCCTTTTAAACATATTGATGATTGATGTGTTAACACTTGGTACTTTTATGTGACAGGTTTCAGTGTGGACTGGTGGGCTCTCGGTGTCTTAATGTTTGAGATGATGGCTGGAAGATCTCCATTCGATATCATTACTGACAATCCAGACATGAACACTGAAGATTATCTTTTCCAAGGTCTGTATAGTCTATAAGTAACCACATCCTCTTCAAACGTACATATATGGGTAACAGTAGTGGTTAATAGTTTATTTTTGTCTTGTAAAAAAACTAAGTGAACGAATAAAAAGAGAAATGTAAATCCCATCAATATTTGGTGTGACCTTTGCCCTTTGGAGGAGGAGCCCTGGAAGTGATGATCCGGCCCCCACAGATATAGCCCTGATCTCATCATCATCCAGTCTGTCTGGGATTACAGGAAGAGACAGAAGGATTGGAGCAAGCCTACATCCACAGAAGATCTGTGCTTAGTTCTCCAAGATGGCGGGAACAACCTCCCTGCCGAGTTCCTTCATAAACTGCCTGCAAGTACCGAGAAGAACTGATGGAAGGCAAAGGGCACAAATATAGATGGGATTTACATTTTTCTTTTCTTCATTCTGTTAACTGATAAAAATAAACTATTAACCCTTCTATTTCTGAAAGCATTCTTACCTTGCAGCATTTCTCCACACCTGCCTAAAACTTTTACACAGTACTGTGTGTTGTCTTTGGTCTATGGGAAAGAGCTATAAACATATATAGATATATATATATATATATATATATATATATATATATATATGACACCTGTCATTGTAATCATTAAAAAAAAAAATAGGTATATAGATATATTATGTTGACCACAAAGAATATTTATCCTCTATAGAGAATAAATAGACCCCATCAACCCAGAGAACCAGGGGTATTTTCCCCCATTGTGCATTCAGCGGAGTCTCCAATGTACTGTAGATGTGAAACTAGCCTTACACTGTGTGTCTGTCTGAGGGGAGCAGAAGCCTCAATATACACACAGCAGGCATTAGCGCTTCTGCAAGCATATTGTGTGTGATAGAGAGTAACACACTGCCATCTTTGATCCTGAAATGGGTGTTGTGGCCAAAGTCGTAAATGTAGCCTTCACTTTATTTTTTGTGGTGAAGCATACACTTTTACACTTTGCTCACTTCAGCATCTGTGAGGTTTTTTTATTGTAAAAAGAACAAGGATGAGATACTAACAATTATTAATCTATGTGACCAGTTATCCTAGAGAAGCCTATAAGGATTCCAAGGTTCCTGTCTGTGAAAGCGTCCCATGTCTTAAAAGGATTTTTAAATAAGGTAAGTGGAGCAAAATCTTAAAGGCATTGGCACAGCTGAGAAGTGTCTGAGTCAGGGCTGTGGAGTCGGTAGCCCACGATTGTTCCACATTCCAGTGTCATAAATGGCCATGGTCAGACAGAAGCAGTAAGGGTATGTTCACATGTAGGAAGGAATTTGACGTTGAATTTGAGGCAGAATCCGCCTATGTCTCCAAATCATTTCATTGGGAGGCAGTAGCTGATTTTTTCCGTTAGTGGACAGTATAAGAATCCTGCTTATTCTTCTGGCAGATTCCGCCTGAGTACTCCTATTGAAATGAACAGAAGGTGGAAAATGCACGTCTTCCATCACCGCAGAATTTGACACAGAAATTTTGTTTCAGATTCATCATCAAAATCTGTGTTGGTTTCTGTCAAGCAGAAAAAAATCTGCATCTGATTCCAGAAGCAGAAATTTTCTACGTGACATCCAGCATCAAATTCCTACATGTGAACACCCCCCTAAAGATCCTTTAATTCACAAAAAAGCCAGTGATTGATTCCTTTAAAAGTAAATATAACACTCTACGTCTAATGATAACATGAATATTTTTAATTCTAATATACAAAATAATATTATATGTTGAAGCTGGAGTAACTTTTTCCAAGTCCACCCAAAACTGGTTCCAAGTGTGACTCCACAGCCCTGAGCAGTCGCCCTGTACATTTACCAGATATTTTAGTGTAGGATTCTCTTAGTACTGTGATATATATATATATATATATATATATATATATATATATATATATATATATATTATATATATATATTTTTTTTTCTTTATTTGCAGGATCCCAAAGACAGGCTTGGATGCCAGCCTCAGACAGGATTCACTGATATTAAGTCACATACCTTTTTCCGCAGCATAGACTGGGATATGGTAAGAGGCTATACTATATACTATACTATATACATCACTATCCAGTACAGTATATGTTCATAGGACGATGGTGGGTTTTTGTTATTTTCCATAACCATTAGTATTTTGTGTAAGAAGGAGAGCGATGAATGTATTGAATGTACAACTGTTCTGACAATTGCGTTTCATGGAAGATATTTAAAGGGGTTGTCCAAGTTTTTTTTTTTTTTTCTTGTTCATGGACAGAAACTTTAGAAACTTTGCAATATACTTTATTAAAGAAATGTTTCCTTCTCCGCCTATAAAGTTGTTTTCCTTTTCCTTCCCTTCATTCAGATTATTTCTAATAGCACCTGTATCTGTATCCAGTCTCACACACTGAAGTCTATAGAGAGGGGAGGGAGGAGTAGGAGGCTGCTGACTGGTATTGATTTATTGCCTCATTCGGTGCAGTGGCAGAGCCTCATATTGAAGGATACAGCAGCGTCTAAAGAGCTCTCTTATCCAGATTGTAGCAGAATACAGCAGTGGCAGTACGTGTTTCTTTTCCAGTAGACTCCCCCTTCCATCTCTATAGACTTCTATGTAAGAAGTAACTTAACCTGATAAGTGGAGAAGGAAACATATTTCTTTAGAAAGATAAATGACAAAGTTTCTTATATTGACCTGAACTGTACATTTAGGTAGGTATACAGTAAATGAAGGAACTGCTGTACATTTAAGCCCCTTCCCTTTGCTGACTGGTGAGCGTTCTGGAGACCACATACCCAACTCCTGAGGATGGGTGATCTATTATAGTCCCAGGGAGTCGCCCTTAATATTATCCTATGTATCACAATATCCTCCCCACTTAAGTTGGACTGATGAAGAATATTCAACACTGTAGACAGCCTTGTGGAGGTCATAATATAGGAAACCTGCATTTACTAGTCAGTGATGGAGCTGTGTGACATAAAATAGTTGGCAGAACAAACTAGGCATATTTCTCCCGGAACCAGTATATAGTTATTACCGATCTACAGGATGATATCTGGTTCATGGGACGCACCACTGATCACAAGAGTCAGGATCCTGTGTCCCCAGTCCTGTAGACTTGAATCATGCTTGATGCCTCCTGTTCTGAGAACACCCTTTTATGCGGAGGCCACACTTATGTCAAAGTTTTTGTTGCAGATTTTGATGCATTTTTTGAGCCTAAGCCAAGAGTGTCTTGATAAGGGATAGGAAATATAAAGGAGGCTCTTCTACTTCTCCCTCTGCTAAATCCACTTCTGGCTTAAAAAAAAAACCTGCAGCCAAATCTGCAACAAAAAATGCAGCTTTTCCAAAATGTGTGGCCTCAGCTTACAGAAGATCTAAGGAATAGAACAACTCTTATCTGCAGACCTTTTTCTAGACACTTTTTCAAATAAGTGTTACCTTACCAAATTCCTACAGCTTTGCGCAAGGGAGTAACTAAAAGCTCCCGGGCCCTGGTGCAAAAGCTCAGCGTGGGCCCCCCTGTGCAACTTCTCGTCACAACGGTCAGCCATCTGTACACTTTAGCATAGTTTACATTTCTTTTCCCTTCTCTATCTGGGCCCAGAATGTCAGAGATTTGTTCACAACATCTCTCCCTGTCACTGCCCCCACATAAGTCGTGCCCACTTTTGTGCCACAGCCGTCCCCTCTCTGACTAGATGCTACTGACTGCTATTTTTGCTAAGGAATGGTTAATTTTCTGCTTTCTGAGAGTGGTGGGCTGTGTACCAGAAATCGTAAGGTGTCTCACTCCAGGGCACCAAAGGGAAGGGGTTATACATTTACTGAGTATAGGCTCTCAGCCATCAAAGAATGAGTGAGTTGAGGGTGACCTGTGGGGGGTCCCTGGCTTCTGGGCCCTCTGCTGCAACCCCTATAGTAACACCAGTGGCTTTGCATCACATAGTGGTGCTGTATGGTGCCGCCATACTGTGCTGTATTCTTATCTAGAGCCAAAGCTTCTGGCGGAGAATTGCTCTATAACATGGGAGGCAGATGACGACATAGGCATACTATAATAGTACATATTGCTAAGGTACAAATAGTGAATTACAGGTCTGTAATATGTGCATGTACCTTGAATGGCTTGTGAACATATCCTAAACTTTAGCAGGATGTAATTCTCTGTGGCCAGTAGATGGCAGCAGTGGTCTATGTATAGAAGTAACGTCTTGGTGATTGATACAGACTGGCGCAGCCTTTCTATTTGGACATCAGCCTAGGATGTTGCTCTACATCCTTTCCATGATCTATATCATTTACCCTGATACTTTAAATTCGTTTTATTTTCCACACTTATTTTTTTTTCCTTTTTAATACATTTCTTTGATTTTCCCATCTATCTTTGGCACTAATTGTGTTTATTTTTGGCTGTGTATATATGAATGGCTTAGTATTAGCTAAACAGAGACACCCATGTGCGGACAGATCTGTCATCGCATAGCAGGATGTCTCTGGTTAGCTAATACCGATGTCATGTCCTAAAGCTAGTCATAGATGTAAGGCTCTGTTCACACCGCCATCTCAGACGTGATTCGGAGCCTCCTTTGGCAGTCTCTGTAGATTTGTTGGGAAGAATAACTGTGGCAAACATGATGGAAACTACAACGAACACAGATGGTCAGTGCAGTCTGTTTGGGGGGTAGTCAACATGGAAGCCACAAGTGTAGTGTGAACAGGTGTCAGCGGATTCAGGGCATAGCCGATCTAACTACTGAAAATAGACGGATATAACAACTCCTGAGTACACGGTGATAGTCACACAATGCAAATGGTCCTAGGGAATGCTGAAACATGCAGCAAGCTTCACTTGGTTAGAACAATTACTACTAGTCTTTATATGTATGTGTATAGATATATACAGTTTTATGTATGGCTTTGGTATTTCTTCCTGGTGTGGTGTGTACTAGTGTTTTGTAAGCTATAGTAGTTTAGTCTACTAGGACTGTTTCATTTTGCAGTAACAATACGCCACCTAGTGGCCACAAGCAGACTAGCTACAGTAACATCCTAGTGAAATAATAACCTAAATCTAAATATTCTAAGTATTTCAATCATCTATTCCCATAGGAAGAATCACTGGCTGATGTAATGGGGATGGGAGGGAGTATCGGAGGTCTGATAAATTAGGCATAGAATAGAGTATACGGTGCAATTTTTTTTTTTTTAGACATTAGATGCCTATTGTCCCTCTAGATTTGGGTGACAGAGGCAGATTTATGAAGACTGGCAGCGTTCATGTCCGCTGCATCTCTAGAGGGTGCGGTGTACAAGGCATTATGTAGTAAGTTAGAGCAGGGAAAGCTGGGTATGACTTTACCTCCTCTATCCTGCTCTCAGGTAGGTGGCAGGAATCACCTGCACATTGAGTGGGCCCCCATAGAAAGGTAGATGGTGCTAGTGTTACCACTGATAAGATCCTCTCCACAGTCCAGTGTGTAACCCGTCTGTCGCAGCGTTATATTTGGCATTCGCCCCTGGTAATGTGGATTTCACTGAACTCCTAATATCCAGGTTATCTTGCAGGGCCTTTATTTTTAGCAGTTGAAGGCTATCCAGCAGGGCTGATATAACAGGGGCTGCTGTTATTTTTGGGTACCTGCTCATGAGTTTCCAGGTTATGTCCCACACTCTCACTGCTTTCCTGTTATGCCAGGGTTGCATACGGGTTATTAACTCTGTACGGTATGCTCGGTTATCATCACCCCACCCTGTTTTTCCCTTTTAGTATGGTCCACCGTACCTTGGCAGCAGATGAGTGAACGATATGGTTAATATCCCGTGCTAAAGGTCACCTCTTTCCTGTAAACTGACATGTACTGGGATTTCTGCAAGGAAACAGACATCTCATTACACATCTATTTGTTCTGCTGCTGCTATTTATTTGTACGAGCGAGGATGCCCCGCTAGACTGAGATCATTTCCACTGCAGGGCCTGGCTACAGCCATAGATGAAAGGCAGCAATGTTGTCTGATCACAGCTAAATAGCAGAGCGCAGGAGAGGGATTTGTGCAGCGCTCCCCCACAGTGCGCTCTCATGGTGCTGCCACTCCGCTTTTATTATTTTGCTTCATAACAGGCTTATTTAAATCTCTGGAAATGTAGAAAGGATAAGCCCAGGAGTGGTTTTATTTTTCTAAAGTTTTTCCCTTTCTTTTAGTCAGTGTTTCAAAGTCTATTAAAATTCTGGCTGCATTGACAAATGGCTCTGTGGTCGGAGCCAGTGACGGGGAGAGGGTAACCACGGTCAGCTCCCAGCAGCTCGGGATGTATGGGAACTGCGCTGCCACATTTACCTTCAAACACATCGATTGTGCTCCGCTATTAATAAAGTATTGAATCTGCCGGGTTGGCTGACGCTTGATATGCACACGGGGGGCACATTGTTATGCTGGGGGTCTGTCGGCTGGGGGAGGCGTCCTGCTTTATGCTTGGTGACAATAAATATCTTTTATAAGGCAGCGGCGGAGCACAGAGCTTAAAGGAGACCAGTCACATTGTACATGTAACCATCATGTAATAGGACAGGAGGCTACATGATGTATAGTAATGTGGGGGAGGATTCAGTAGAACTTGCTCCATTCCAGTGGGTGGTCCAAATTCATGATTGGCAAATATCATGATTGAGACCGCCCACTGGACTCCTAAGCCCAGAACAAAAAAAACCGTCACCCCATATTCCCTGTCTGCAATGGTCCTGGCAGCCTGGAGCAGCCGGCACAAAGTAGGCAGAACATTGCACCTGCCTGCACCCAGGACACAGGCAGCAGTGATAGGGCAATAGACTTCCTAGCACTTCATTGTAGTTAACTCTGTATGGTGCATGAACTGTACCTGCACACTAAAACACTGGCTCATAAATACATGGGACACCTATCGTGTGCTGACAATAACACAAATGATTGCTCAGGAACGGTGGGGGCGAGTGGAGCAATGTCTTTTGAAGGATGCAGAGTTTGAGTTGGTGAAAGCCACCACTTACTGAACTGGCAGCCCTGTGGCCCTTTTAAATAGCAGATCAGCAGGGTGCAAAGAGCTGGCCCCCCACCAGCCTGATATTGAAAGCCTATCCTAATGATTATTCTGATCCTGGGAAACCCCTTTAAGATTTCTGCACATGCTGCCTTTATTTCCCCTTCAGTATATTGTGTCACATGCAGCACATAGGAGACAGGATACAAAGAGAACATATAGTGACAAGGTCATCTATAATGTCATTATTCCTGACTCCAGGTTGGAAATATCCAAACTGACACATTGACATTCTGAGTTGTATCTAGATTATGTGCATCATATTACAGCCCTAACACCCTATGTGGTATAAAGGCAAGCAACAAGACAAGTAATGGCCAGAGAAGTGGTGTATCCATTGTTAGAATGAGAGCGATTGATCAGCTAGAACTATATGGTAAGGCCTCATACACATACAACAGCTGGACTATGGTAAGTCAACAGCAGTGACCACCATATGGCAGCACTGAATACACGCTCCTTAGGGCCTGTTCACACAAGGGATTCTGAAGCTGATTTTGAGGCGGATTCCTCCCCCAAATCACAGATTCAGTCCTGATATTAGCTGCAGAGTTTGCGGCTCCAGACTCCCTGCTGGTTAGGACCATTCACCTGGGGGGCTGACAATGAAGAGGAATATGAGGGCAGATGAAGAAAAGAGAAATGTAAATCCCATCAGAATTTGGTATGCCCTTTGCCTTCCGTCAATTCTTCTCAGTACCTTTGTAGACAGTTTTGAAGGAACTCAGCAGGGAGGTTGTTCCCGCCATCTTGGAGAACTAAGCACAGATCTTCTGTGGATGTAGGCTTGCTCCAGTCCTTCTGTCTCTTCCTGTAATCCCAGACAGACTGGATGATGGTGAGATCAGGGCTATATCTGTGGAGGCCGTATCATCACTTCCAGGGCTCCTCCTCCAAAGGGCAAAGGTCACACCAAATATTGATGGGATTAGATTTCTCTTAATTCACTTAATTTTGTTAACTGACAAAATAAACTATTAACCCTTCTATTCCTGAAAGCATTCTCACTTTGCAGCATTTTTTCCACACCTGCCTAAAACTTCTGCACAGTACGGTATATAATTTTCTTTTTCAGTTATTGTACAGCTATAGGGTCACCTTTGCTGCCCTTACCGTAATTCCGCGCGTTGCGTCAGACTATTCTTCGCCGGTGGCTGCTCTGAGTAATTTCAAGTATGTGAATATTAATTTTGAGGTTTTCCAGAGCTGTATTTCCATTCAGCTCAGACCATTTATTAGCTAAATTGGTAGGAAATGGCTGCCAGTTAAAATAGAGAGAGAACAATTTCCTTAATAAAAGACCAGCGTGCATATGGCCAATGGCTTGTGTGTGTTCTATGCAGATCCCTCCGGGAGAGCCGGCTCTATATAACTGTAGGTATTAACTATAAAGGGTTACATCTTATAATCTTCCCCCTTTATGATATTGAGGAAGTAGTATATAGACCCCCTCTATATACTGTATAGTGTCATCTCTTAACAGCGGTATATGCCCAGTGCTCAGCGGGTCATTCAGCTGTCACCGCCGGAGGTTTGTCAGTCATGTATGTTGCTGGGCTAGGGTCTGGCTCATGAGGGGGGTTTCAGAAGAGGACCCCCCCCACCTCTGACATGTACATGCTATAATGGGGCATATAGGCGGCGTCTGTTAGTAAATAACCTTAGAAGTCATTATCATTACTGTAACAATTTCCTACATTGCTTTGGAGAAAACCTCTTATCTGTCTCCTCTCCTACTAGCCCACCATGGCTTATCACTTATACAGTGTGGCCATAATCATTCCTGTGTGTATTTTTCTATACTCGCAGGTATGTTTACAGCGTTTCTTGCTATGGCGGTAAGGAACCATAATATGGCAGCCATTTCCATATGTAAAGCCACTTACACTTTTCCAAAAGTTGGCCTGGGCGGGCCACCAACTGAGCCATATGCATCGTCCTTTACACCACAAAAGTGTCATAAATGATGGCAAAATCTGTGCCAGCAAGGAGCTGATGTAGATTTAAGCCGAGGCACAAGGGCAGCGAGATGCGCCTAATTCATGATGAGACGCAGCCGGTCTTGGCTAATACCCCTCATGACTCCCCTCTATCTCTATAGAGTTACTGCACATCACAAGTGTGTATGTAACAAGTCTCCAAACACGTCAGTGCAATATCCATGAGGCAGGCGAGTATTGAGCACCTGTCTTTCCTCTCGCTAGTTGGGTCTGAATGGTAAGTGAAACCTGGTTAGTGGAGGATCTGGGGGTTGGCAGTCTGGATAGCACCTCTGGTCCTGTAAACCAATTTCTTGCACTTGATGGATTCCTTTTAATATCCTTATACACATTTAACTACTACGGTGCGATCTTTGACTGGGACACTTTTTTCCCTTTGAAAGTGGCGGCATGGCCACGTAGCTCCAGGGGGAAGAGAGTCGCAATGTGATCAGACCCAGAGATCTCATCTCCGCCATATTACCAGAATAGATGTAGATATAAGCTGAGCCCTCCCTAGGGATCTCGTATGTATTCCCATCATCCTCAGTCAATGTAATTGCTGGATAGTTCACAATCACATGAAAGAATAACCAGAAGATAATGACATAAGGCCATGAGATGCACATTACAATGTGGAAAGGACTATTTTTTACGTCGGTGCTGAAATTGGACCACCTATCGTTTGGGTATGTTCACATTACAGTTTTCTTATGTTGTTCTAATTCATTACAGGATCAGAAAAACTTTATTGTACTTTATTGACAGACTCCCTTTAAAATACCTGGTGCTCTCCTTTTTAATCTTTCTGGTGTGGTCCCTCCAGTTCTAGCTTCATTTTTGTAAAATGGCCACCTGCCGTCCAGACTACCCTGTGTTAGTCTCTCACACTCTCCCTCCTGTCCTTGGCTGGGAGTGGTCCGGACTTCCAAAGATTAGTGCACACGTAGTAGTCTATGAAGCAGTTTCTTTCACATATGCAGCAAGACTATATGAACTAGGTTAGCCCGTCTGCTACAACAAGCGAGTAAGCTCAAATATAAAAAGCATGTAACCTCTGTACAGAGAGGAGATAAGGTCGTACTTGGAAGGGCAGTGACTTTCCACCATGTATATGTTTGCCGTGCTATCGCTGACCTTCTCAACTAAAAGTACTAGTATTGGACTCCCAATACCTGCGTAGGTGGCCTCACTGTATCGCCTGATGTTTTTATGTACAATATACACAGAGTAAGGTCTCAGGTACACAATGGGAGGGGGGGGGTGTATTTTAACGGAAGACCCTCGGATGATACTCAGATGACATCAAAGTGCCTTCCGTGCTTCATTCATTACTATGATGGATTCTGTCCCATTCTGATATCATGGGTCAGGATAGGTCTTGCTCTATAATTATTGGAACTGAGCTTTGGAGCCCCGCTCGGACGGCGCTCCCTATTGTGCTCATGTAGCCTAGGGTGTATTCACACTCTGCAGATTTTGTTGCAGAAATTTCTGCAAGTAAAAATCTGTTCCTTTCATCTAAATAGGGTTGTTTTGGAAGCCAGCACGTGGATTTCCGATAGCTCCCAAAAAATCTGTGATCTGTGAATATGCCCTAATTATTCTCTCCATCTCTTCTTTCAGCTGGAGAAAAAGCAGGTTGTTCCTCCCTTCAAGCCTCAGATCACAGACGACTATGGTTTGGAGAACTTTGACACTCAGTTTACCAGTGAACCAGTGCAACTTACACCGGATGATGAGTAAGTAGAAATACCGCAGTGACCTTTATGCTACAGTAGTCTGCGGCTCTGAATGTCTCCTGTCATTTATCAGAATGGCTTCTACACAATATAACGCCTTGTCAGAGGTGATCTAGGGGGCAGAACCGCACTTACTAAATGGTCCCAAAGTACTGATCGGAAACCATCAATTAAAGGGAGCCTGTCAGCAGGACCATCTGTATGAAACTGACAATACCTGGTAGGGCATGCTGCACTTTTTAAAGATGCACTTCTTATTCTGCATTGCGGCTCCATCTTGACATTGCAGACAAAGTGAGAGATGTCACTCAAACAATGGGGGAGTAGAGCTGGGCAGATATCTAAAGCAGAGAGTGAAGCCCTGGCAGGAGAAGACACACCCCTAAAATACTTTTCAGCTAATTTGAATATGAATAAAATGAAATGAAAATGGAGCTGCAATGCAAAATAAGACAGACATCTGTGGAAAGCGTAGAAACAGCAATACAAGGTACTGTCCAATTTGCTGCTGGTTTTTCTGCTGACAGACTCACTTAAAAAAAAAAAAAAAATGTTGCTCTTAATAATATAATAATTAATTTTTATATAGCAGCAACATATTCCGCAGCACTTTACAAATTGTAGGGTTCAAGTACAGGCAAAATGAGACATTACAGAGTAATAAATCAATTCACACAATAGGAGTGAGGGCCCTGCTCGCAAGACCTTACAATCTATGGGGTAGCAGGGGCGGCAGAGGAGGTAGCATGTTGTAAGGACAGTTAGTGGCATAGTGAACATATAATTTTTGTATGTGTACAAAATGAACTGTTTGGTGCACCCAGAACGTGGCTATGCCCATCTTTTTTGGTCTGTGGTTGCCTCAGATCAGGACCTGTAAACCTTTAGCTTGGTGGAACTGGGGGGCAACTATAGATGAAAATGGGTGCAACTTCTGACCAATATTGTTAGAAGAGCAATTATTTCCATAACTATAAATATTCAGGGAGAGAGGATTCTTCACAGAAGAGGATGCCACATGCATTACACAGTATTTCTAGGAAAATATGGAACCTACTTATGAATGGCATCATTTACAAAAAGTATAATGTGTGGCTTTACATACGAGTAGAGCCAAAGTGCAGCTAAACTTACAGATCAGTCTGTCAGACATGTTCGGTCCAACACATAGTCATACTTTAAAAGAGGTCTGGCTTTAAAAAGATGCGTGATCTAAGTAATTGCCATTCATCGTAATCGAGGTAAAATGTCCAATTAATCATGATTATTTAGGTTATAGTCGCCCGGTCCTAGCCTGCACGGTTTTCCCAAATGTGCTGGAAACCTTGCGTAAGCTTGTTACGAGATGTGTGCCAATGTGTACGTTTGTAACATGCTGCCGCCTTCACAATGCCAGAATATGGCAGTCGGGTGTAACCTGACGTGTCCAGTCAGCCAAAATGGCACCTCTATTATGAGAGGCCTCAGGGAGTACACAAGGATGTTCCTCTGTTATTACACCCAAGAGTGCAGCACTTTGGGGTAGTTGGTGGAGTCTTATAGATTTATGTACTAAAAGTCTCTAATTGCTTTTTTTTTCTTAATTTTTTACAGAGATGTAATAAAACGAATAGACCAATCAGAGTTTGAAGGCTTTGAGTATATTAACCCATTGCTGCTCTCAACTGAGGAGACGGTATGAAGGACTGCTGCGAATATTTATGGACAAAACCATGTGATTGATCCCGAACTTGTATCCTTAACTACAGTATATGCATGCGAGGCTGGAAAACTGATGCCAGGTTCTTAGTACAGATCAGCACTACAGGATTGGCTGCTGAGAAATCATCTACAATGGAGATGTTACTAGTGGATCCCTTCCTGCGTAGTGGCTGCTCTCTACATGAGGAGATGGCTTTCCGGCTCAGTTACACAAGGGATTTCACTTTTTGTGCCTGCCTCTTTGAAGGGTCTACAGTGTATGTAAATTCCATCTGAGGGCGCCTGTATGGAAGAACTGTTTTATTTCAGGCAATCATGTAAAGCAAGCCGCTTCCATTAGTGCATTAGATGCCATGTGCTGCACTCCTGGGAAACAAGCAAAACGGAGGGGGTAAAGGATTTGGCAGCATCTGGATTAGTGACTTTCTCCTCCCAAAAATCAGCAATGTGGCACTTGTCAATCTGGGTATTAAATAAAGCTGTGTTACGTAGAAAAATTTCCATTGCCCGGAAACCGACCTAAAGGCAATGAATTGCACTGGTAATTTTACAAGATTAGATCAAGAAGATTTGGGTTTTCTTCACTAAAACAGAAACACAGCAATATTGCACTTCACAAAATCGACAGCTTACCGGGTGCAGTAAAGGCAATAAAAACCAAAACAATTTGTTGGGAGGTGAAATAACAAATTTGCACATATGTATGGCTTTCTGAGAATCAACAATGTAACGTGCCTATTTCTTAGCTTGTAGTGTATGACATTTTGCTATCTGAACAATTCCAATGCAGTATTCCATGCAGAAACCCGCCCGGCCATAGATCCTGATATCACAATCCCTTTAGCCTTAACAGGTGGAATAGTGTAAAAAAAAAAAAAAAAAAATCTTTCATTCACTTCTCCTGCATTTCCCTTGTTTCTTGTCCTAGTCAAGCACACGTTTTCTGGATGTTGGCTGCTTGATTTGTTTTGTAGCTGCTGTTTAGAGATAGAGGTTAAGACCCCCGGTCCCTTACATATCCGGTGCAGCGTCACCTGTCACACAGGAGAAGCCATGAGCCAGAGACTTAGGTCTAGGACAGCAGAGGTTACGTTCTCACATCTGAACCCCAGATTGGGGGACGAGTGACCGATCATTGTTTATACCAGTGTCTTATGAGGCAAATAGACCACTGCTTCATCATCCGCCTGGGGTCTCGCCAACCTATAATTTTACCTGATTATTATTCACGGCCACAAAGGAGTAGACGGAATAGAATAACATTCCATGCACTTGGCCCATACTTTTCCTTAATTTTAAAGGGTGTATGTTGGATGATATAGCCCTCCCAATGGCTCCCAGCACTTGGTAGGCCAACATGTCTATAGATACGTTTGCCGCTGCATCTTCTGAGAAAATGTTCTCCTTTATTCATTTTAGGTTAGAAGTCCCATTCCAGACTCTAGCTTTCACTAGCAAACCCCACCTATCACCTCTCCCAGTGCCCTCATTGCCACCATTTACTACATCATTGCTGTCCTGATAGAGACCTCCGGCCAGAAGACCGTGCCAGCTGGGAGTGTGCTGTGCCGCACTCAAAATGAATGGGGGCAGTAACAACATTGTAAATGCTGGCGCTGTGAATCGGGGCACAGGAGGAGGTGTCAGGCGGGTTGTGTAAGTGACCTCTTGGAACTTCTAACCTTATTCGCAGGGCTGTGGAGTCGGTAGGGGTTTGAGATGGTGGTTTGGCCTATTTTTTCACAGCCTGCCTCAGACTCCTGCTCCAACACCTCCATAAATGACAAAGCCATAGAGAAGCTGCAAAGCTTCTTTAAGGGTAAGTTCACGTATAGTAATTTAAAGCTGATTTTAATTTACAAATTCCGTCCTGAATCTGCCTCCCACTAAATTCAATGGGAGGCAGACACACGAAGCAAGGCGCTGAAAAAAAAAAAAAAAGCGTCCTGCTCAATCTTGCTGCGGATTTCTTGGCTGATGTAGCCACCGATCCTTCGGCATGGGACATTCATTTGAGCCTGATCAGCAAGTAAAAGCTGTGGCGCAAAGCCAGGGGACAGAAATAGAGAAGGTTGAGGCAGAAGTCCGCTTCAAATTCCTTTTGTTTTCTGCCACGTGAATGGCCCCTAATGAAATATACAATACCAATAATTGTATAATTAAAATAATCAGTCGGTGACAATTTTCCACTCTACCCAAAACTGGCCCCGACTCCACCTCTCTGACTATGACTACACAGCCCTGCTAATTTTCATAATAAGTTGATTTTCTCACAAATGAAGAGGCTGTCAATGGCCATAAAGGTATCAGTACATGTTACTATGGAAGTCAGTGGTAGGGATAACGCATCTGACAGACTCCCTTTAAACAATATAAAAGCACACGCTGATCATTACAAAATGAATACAAGTATTGAGAACAGATAGGAATGGAAACTTCACATACATTGATCATGTATAGACTCGTGGCCGCAGGTCCCTGGTCCTCAGAACATTCCAGCCTATGACAGGTTCACTTCATAAAAAAAAAGAAAGAAAAAAAAATAAGTGACCATTTACTAGATTTATTCTTTTAAGCCACTAAGTTATTTAAGAAAGTATTTAATGGTGACCTGTGATCTCCTCTCCAGTCACAACAGTGTGCGATGCCTGCTGAATCTGCAAATCCATTTTGCTGTTTGGTAAACCAGGGGCGAGCTCTGTCGTTGGTGGGGGGGTATCAGACCAAAATGATATACTGCATCAGGGATGGGAGCAAAAGATTTGGTCCTGTGTAGCGTCGTGTACGTATTTCGTGAAGGATGAATTACAGATTCTGTATATTTGCTGAGCGTTTAACACAGAGGAAAACAAACTACTTGATTTTCTACATTTAATTTAAGGCATTACAAATGTTCCTGTGTTGCCAAATAGTTTTGTTGCTCATATGCAAGTGTATGAAAAAAAAATGTTTTGTTCACAATGAAGGGGAAATTTTTTATATATATTAAAAAAAAAAAAACACAAAAAAGGACTTGTTTTATAAATTAAAGAAAATGAAGGCTGTAATTACTTGTGGTTTGGGGGTGACTAATATATGAAGAATATGGCTCTGGCTATTATCTAGTCGTCTTATTTGGAATAGTAAATGAACATTACAGCTAATTTAATGATTGTACAACAGTAAATATGTTCTTGTAGTTTTGTAAATTTCAATGAGTTAAGACCTTGCTGACTAAGTACATTGTGCAGAAGATGGTATACTAATCCATTAAACGATTAAGATCATTTATATTCTTGCACATTAAAAGACTTTATTGAAAAATAAAGAGACTCCGTTTCTATATTTATATATCTGGCCGAATGTTGTCATATCTGGACTGGTCATCTGTTAGCAAACCTGCGGCCTACGAGCGAGGGACAGCTAAGTACTGGGGCCATTCTGGGGGGACGTTAGACTGTACAGGGCCACTGCTGGGAATATTTAACAATACATTTGTATTGTATAGAAATTGAAAGGAAAGCAGCGGCGTTTGATGCCCCTGGCTTAAATGAAGATATAGAGTTAAAGAGGTTTTCCTGGCCAAAAATAATTTTTCAATAAAGGTCTGTTAGTGCTATTAATGGGTTAATAAGTGCACCCAAATACCTTTAGCTGTGTTTTGAGTGATTTCTGGCTATCTCTGTGAGCTCCTGGCATCTTCTGCATTTGTCTACATGGGCATCTTCCTGTTCTGTGTTTTCCTACAACTACCATAATGCCTTGGGCTTCACTCAGAGATGACTCACACCATATCCCTCTCTGTTTAGCTTAGATTTAGAGATATCAGTTTATCCTGGACAACTCCTTTAATGTAGAATAGCAAAAAGTTGAGTCAAATTGAAAAACATTGTGGGTCTACAGAGGAACGTGCAGGCGAGTTGCAGCAAGAACCACATCAGGCTGAGGCCCCACGTTGCGGAAACATAGCTTTTTTTTTTTTTTTTTTTTACTTCTACCTTCTGCTCAATCCACTCCTGGTTTTGGCTAAAAAAAAAAACTGCAACAAAAAAAAAAAAAACAGCATTTTTGCAACGTGGGGCCTCAACCTCACATGGGTTTTGCAGTGCTGCAAATTCTGCTCCATCTTCATACTCTGTCGTCCTGGCCTTAGATTGGGAAAGCTAAAAGTGCAAAAGATTTTATCAGTTTTTTTGCACCATAGTAATTTATGGAAAATATACACAATGGGGGAATTTACCAAATCCTTCACTCCAGAATTCTGACATAAAAAAAAAAAAAATTGCAAAGCAGGAATTCGCAACTTTAAATCATTTGTGCACAAATTTTGCAACTTTTTGGATTTCAGCACCACTCACTCCACTTTTCGAAGGTGGGCGTGGTTAGCCAGCCTAGTTGTCTGTACTCACAAACTCCCTCCGTTCAGGGGGTGGAGTAAAAAATGGGGTGGCATTTCAGGAAAGATCAGTCGGACTTATATATGTATCTAATTTTATCAAACTTTTGGTGCAAATTATGCCAACATAGACTTCAGCAAAACTTTACCCTCTTTCCCACTACAATTTTCGTTTTTGACTCCCCACCTACCAAAAACTCATAACTTTATTTTTCCATTCACAAAGCCATATGAGGTAATGTCTGTGGGACAAATGGTACTTCATAATGGTACCAATTGCTATTCCATACGGTGTATTGGGAAGCTGGAAAAAAAATTCGGAACGAGGTGGAGTTTGTGCAACTTTCTTACAGACTTTATTTTGTGGCGATCACTGTAAAGCCAAAATGTCACGTCACCTGTGTTCTTTCTATGGGTTGGTACAATTCCAGGCATACCAAATTTAGTGTGGTTTTTTTTGGGGGGTGTTTTTTTTTATGGTTTAACCCCTTTGAAAAAAAAAAAATACAAAACTTTGCAAAAAAAAAAATCTCCATTCACTTCCACTTTAACCATTGACATCTCTTAATCTATCTAAGATTATTGGCTTTAAGACAAGACCAAAATTGCGGCTCTAGCCCCCACAGCTCCAGAGTTAAGTTCGCCCCAAGACGTATCTGGGGTGAACAGTAATGCATATCGCTCAAGCCCTAAATCCTGCTCATCCAAAACTGTAGTGGGGTTAAATCTGCAGATTAGTACAGGCATTGGCTATCATAGGTGGATGGGGTCTTGTCTACATGTGGTTGCTGCAACATGGAACCCCAGCCTTAGGCCCTAAGCACATGACTGTAGTTGTTTTATGTATATTGTCCACAATTACAGATCTGTAGATAGTATACAGACTCATTCATTTCTATGGTCCCATACACAGTTTTTACAGATCAATGTCTATTTATTTATTATGCTTACTTATATAGCGCCATCATATTCTGCAGCGCTTTACAGATATTGTCAATCACTGTCCCATATAGGGCTCACAATCTGCATTCCCTATAAGTATGTCTTTGGAGTGTGGGGGACCGGAGGAAACCCACGAAAACATGGGGAGAACATACAAACTCATTGCAGATGTCCTTGGCAGGATTCGAACCCAGGACTCCAGCGCTGCAGTGCTAACCACTGAGCCACCGTGCTCTATGTCTATGCTGGAGCAGGTCCGTATTAGCAGCACCACGGACTGCCCATACTGTACATGTGTACAAGATAGTACAAGTCTTTTTGCACATCTGCGCAACGTGGACATTTTTTTCTTTTTTGCAGAACACTGATCTGTGTTTGCAAACAGTAATGTGTGCATGTGTAGCCTTAGCATGGGTTAGGATATTTTACAGAAGATAACGCTTGCTGCTTCATTATTTCTTTGCACACTATAGACCCAGATTTACTAATGTGTTTAAAACTAGATACTGGCGTAAACCTGGGGCATCTACTTTGGGCTAAAATGTGGCTGTAGATTTTCAGGAAAAGGGGGCATGGTATAAATGTGCCAATTTGGTGTCGTAAAAAGTCAGTCAACTAAAAGGTGGTGTAAGCTTAGACTAGACCGCATAAAGCTGCACCAGATTTATCATCGAGCATCAGCCACTGTGATAAATCCAGTGAATTTCCAGACTGCCCGTCAATTTGTATATTAATATAAATTTGGGCCTATATGTCTCATTTATTATTATGTATTTTGACCATTGCCAGCACCTCCATTACATATTGTAAAGGTACAGGGGAACTGAGTAAACTCTCCACAGACAGTCTGACGTCTAGAGCTAAATTCCCCATAGGAGACTTTTCAGCAGATAGAGGTCAGGCAAGACCAATCTAAATATTCCATGCTAGTCATAACCAACATAAAACTGTCAGGATAACCTTCAGACTAGCTTATCTAGTTCTAACCAGCTTTTCTTAGAAAGCAGAGATCTCAAAGTCCAAAGACTAAACCCGATGACCCTGCTTTTCCAGCACTCGGTACAGATGCCCTCACCCTGACTGGAAAACATTCACCTGCTGTAGATGTAATCTTTAGTCCAGTCTACAGACCAATCTCATGCTCATTGTGGTCTGTAAGCTGTTTTACATGTATATATTTTATCTTGTGCATACGTGTATTTATAGACACGTGCATGCGACCGAACGATTACATATCCTCATATAAATATGGGGAGACAAATATGTTAAAGGCCATTGCTAAGCTGCATAATGTGTACAAATTGTGAACAATGCCGCATCTCATGGCCCTTCCAGTAATACTGGTTACGTGGAAGGGTAACACAACGCGCGGCATACTTGTAGTTCATCAGAACTATGCACATGTAATGAAGCAATGTGTGAAACTACTGCCCTATCAAACAGCTTTATTGTGAGCGTCTGCTACGTATGGAAAGAATGTCAGTCTGCAAATTATACAAAGGAAGTTTACAGTAAATCCTTTGTCCGAGCCCTTCAGTTTATTATATTACTGCAGTGTCTGGCACCATCCGGCATGTGCTCGACAAACAAGCCAAAGGAGAAGTGTCTGATCACTGGGGGTCCGACTGCTGGAACCCCAACTGATCACTAAAAAGGAGGTTCCCCTGTCTGAATGGAGAGGAGCTGCCGCCCAGCATCTCTAGTAGACCCATAGAGATGAATTTGGGAGCATGTCCTCTGCATTTAAATAGGGGATACCCTCATTTTACATAATTACTGGGAGTCCGAGTGAGAAGACTCCTAGTAATCCGACACCTGTTTGTGGGCAACTTCTTGCATGGTGGTTGTATGGGCCCATTTGGTGATAGGGCTGGGCGATTATCCTAAATCACAAACATTTTACCTTGCTTAATGTACAATTATTTCAGGATACTTCATACCCCTTATTTATATACCACTGAATTTTGGTTATTCACATATCCGCAATCCATATTGGATAGTATACAGTACAAATCCTTAGCCAATGGCAGTGTCAGACAGGATGGCATGGATGCAAAAGAATTGATATAATCTAAGGCCTGGTTCAAATCTGTGTTTGGTCTGTCCACGTGGGGACCCCCCCGAATGGAAACCTATACGCATAAAAAAAGCGGTAACCTGGGTATACCCGCAGGCCCATAGACTATAATGGGGTCTGTGTGGTTTCCGCACGAAACATTCGGAGAGAAAAGTGCTGCTTGCAGGACTTTTCTCTCCACGTTTCGTGTGGAAACCACACGGACCCCATTATAGTCCCCAAGTAGACTCCCCAAACAGAAACACTAATGCAGATGTGAACCGGGCCTAAGTGAGCAAATTCCCATTTATTAACTGAGTGTTTCACTTTTGGTTATTTTTCAATTTGCCCTACTTGGTAGATTTTGAAATTTAGAAGATTTTCTAAATGGACCTTTACAAGTAAATAAAGGAGGTCTGGACTTTGCCAGGTCTAGAAACCACCAATGACGCACTGTAGAGCCCAATCCTTACAACCTGGATAAGAAGCGATTACTGTACAGTAACCCTTTTATTGCCATTTTCCCTATCAAAAAACAAAAACAAAAAAAAAAAAAAAAATTTTTACTGACCTCCTCTTCACTCCACTGGCCCTGCAGTGGTGCCCAGGTCCTACCATTGGTCTCCAATTTTGGTGCTCCATTGATCATGTCAATGTCCTTCATGTGGCTGCTGCAGTCAGTCACTTGTCTCAGCGGTTTTGTGCAATAGTCTGTAGAGTTGGTAGTCCACTGTTTTTCTTTCCACATTTCAACATCATAAATGGCTGGCATGATCAGACAGAAGCAGTAAGAGAGTGTTCACACATATTAATTTGAAGCAGAACCTGCCTAAATTCTGCCTCCCATTCATTGGTATGGGTCGCAGTAGCTGATTTTTTTCAGCTAGCAGAAAATATAAGCATCCTGTTCGTTCTTCAGGTGGATTCCAGCTGAGAACTCCCACTGAAATTTCTCTTCAAATTCAGCGTCAAAATCTTAGTCAGTTTCTGCCAAGCAGAAATTTTCTGATTGTCAAATTCCTACGTGTGAACGGTCCCTAAAGATCCTCTAATTTATTAAAAATCTAGTGACTGACTCCTATGAAAGTAAATATGTAACAAACTATACATCTAATAATATATCAATAATTGTATATTATTAAAATCATTTTATTTTGAAGCTGGAGTTAGTAAATTTTCTGACTCCACAGCCCTGATTATATTATGGCTGCAGAGATTCTGAAGCAGGGCCTCCCCATGTTCCTGTGATGCTCCCCCTGCTGGCAATAAGTAGCATGCTGGAAGCTGCTACAGCTTTACCCAGTGGTTTCACCATTGGAGGAAGAGCACACAAAACTGTCCTGACAGCCACTGAGTGCGCACTCTCTCTCTCTGGCAGGAGTGGTCTTTGTCAGTGATCACCCAGCTCCATGCATTCAGTACCAATTGCAATGTCAAGAGGGAAACCCAGTGACTTGTACATTGCTATGGGTCCACCGAATTCTTTGATAGTTGCTAATAGTCAAATGGCACAATTGTTTCTCTGCATTGCTTGGGCTAACAGGAGAGCAGCCCTGTCCCTATAGTATAATGACAAATCCACTTTAGGCTGAGGCCCCACGTTGCGGAAACACAGCTTTTTTTTTTTGTTGCAGATTTCTCTACCTTTGAGTCAAAGCCAAGCATTGCTTCAAAAGGAATGGGAAATATATAGGAAGTTCTTATACTTCTCCCTTCTGCTCAATCCACTCCTGGCTTTGACGCAAAAAACCGCAGCAAAATCTGCAACAATACTGCGTTTCTGCAATGTGAGACCTCAGCCTTAAAGGGAACCTGTCACCCAGATCACTAAGTGTTGGGTTGACTCTTAAGGCGTTAGCATTGAGTGGCAGCCATAATTATATATGCAGGTAGCATGCTGCCACACCTCCTTGGCTCACTATGATTGACAGGTCTCTACCCATTTTTTTCTAAACCCAGTGCGGCAGACTTTAGAGAGAGAATCATCAGACCTTTTACAAAGCCTAGTTGCCCAAGTTTAGCATGAAGGGGGTGACAGGGTCTCTTTACATTTCTACTGAAAAACCTAAAAATGGCCACAAAGCAATACAGGGAAGCTGAATCTGCTTGGTTGATGTGAGAGCATTTTTTGCACTGGCATTTTCTGGGGTACCTTCTGTGATGCTTTGTATGACTCCTATGGATGTCGCTGCATGTCCTTGTAAATGAGAAGGGCACCAGGGCTACAGCTGGCAGTCTTCTGTCTAGCCCTAGGGAGGACTGGTCCATGGATTTTATGACTGATATTCATGCATACATTTTTCCTTCAGACTCTTACATGTGCTGTTTCTCATAAGTAATTTATTATGGTAAGGGAATGATGAATGTGTGTATCGTTCCAGCCATTCTGTGATATAATAGGGTTTTCTAATGCATAATATACAAAACACACAGCAGAGGGAATTGGTATTTTATCTTATAATATTGTCAAGATTGCTTTGGTTATAACCACAGGGACCTCTCCCAATATGAATGGTGAAGGGAAGCAGCACAGAGAGGTGGCAGAGGATGTATATGGCTGGACCATACCAATTTATAGGTGTTGTGACACCTACCAACCTCTAAAAGGGTTGTGCCAATATTACAACCTATCCACACTGTAGAAGACAAGTGTCAAATTCTTGTGGTCTGACCGCTAGGAGCCCAATTATAATAATGGGGATCCCATATAGCCCTGTTTGAATGGATCGATGGTCAAGTATGCGAGATCCTATTCCATGCACCTCTATGGGACTGTAGTAGTTAGCCAATCGCTTCAGCAGTCCCATAAAAATGACTGGTGCAGCAGCATCCGCGCTGAGCTGCCTCTTCATCCAAAATGGAAAGAAGTGGGTGCAAAAGTCGGATCTCCACTAATCAGAAAAAAATAAATAAATCGCCCATTGTGTAGGTTGAGGATAAATTTTTGGGAAAACCCCTTGTTGTGATGCATAAAACCATACCTGATTTCAAGATATATATGGTCACACCTCTTTGAGACAACCCAAAAATGTAATTAAAAAGTGGGGTATAGCTAGGATGGAAAACTGAAAATCTGTCACAGAAAATGTGGTCTGGGTAAGGAGGTGGTTATTTGGAGAGATTTCACTACACACACAATATATAAAATATACACACACATACATGTACATACACATATATAGAAGATTGTGCACAGACTCCTTTCTTAGATCACCACATTACATCGACAGTTGTTTCCGACAAGCACTGAGCCAGATGGCTGTCCATATCAAGCTGTGAAAACCTTTTGAAGAAAAAAATACATTTTCTTATTAGTTTAAAAAAAAAAAAAATCAGTATTTCTATCATAGCAAGGTAAATGAAACTGCACGCTCAAGGACTGCTTAGAGAAAGGTTACATTGCTGCATACTGTACTTACTGCTTTGGAAACTGCATCAAACATATGGGGCAGTTGTCCAATGAAGTAGAGGCATCTGCTGCTTTTCCTGCCGTTTCTTTGATGGCGTGCCCTCTGCTGCCGCTCGCTGAAGTCTCTTCTTTTGCTACATCTACCATTATTACATCATTAGACGGGGGCGCTTCTTCTGGTTCGTTATGGTTTTGTATCATCTTGTTCCTTTTAGAAGTTACTGTAGCCCATAAATTAATATTTGGCCTCTGTGAGGTTTGCGGCTCCTTGATATGCTTTGTGGAACCTTTTTGTGATGTCTGTGGTTCCTTAGCATGCTTAGAGGAACCTTTATGTGAAGTCTGTGGTTGCTTGACACTCTTTGACCCTTTAAGTAGTGTCCGTGGTTTAGTGACATTTTCTGTGGTACTTTTGTGTGACATCTGAGGTAACATGACGCTTGCTGAACTAGTGTGCGGCGTGGCTACGTCCTCTGTATTCCTTTTGGGATCCTCACTACAGACTGGAGTCTCCACTTGCTTGGTCTGTAACACAGTAGTACTTCTTTGCTGAATATTTTCTGTTAGTGTATCTGCTGTGGGTTTCTTTTGGTGCTCAGTATTCTCTTCTTTGTCTGTAATGTCTGGGACACGAGGCTTTTCTGCATTATCGATAGTAATGGCAGACGGCAATGCCACCCATTCAAAGTCCACATCTCCAACTTTAAACACCTCGGTGTTGACCATCTCCTCTTTCTTCTGGCTCATCTAAAAGTAAAATGAAAAGTTATGGGACACAAACTCTATGGAAATAATGGAATTCATGAGTATATAAAGGCACAAAATATACCATACACTGCAAAAGCAAACAGGGAGCGATTTATATGCTACAATTCTGCCTGACTTGCGATAGAGTTTGGATTCATAATGTAGTCAGCCATGGTAGATGCCAAGTAGGCCGTGGGTCCAGTAGGTGGCGCTGCCTCCTGTGACTGTTATTATGAGGCACCACCTGCTGTATCCACGTCAAACCAGGCGGGTTAGCGTTGCATATAGGAGAGGCACAGTTAGCCTATATATCAAGAATGCAACACCCGAATATGCCGAGGCTCTGGGTGTGTTTGCTGTGATGGGCTGCCAGGTGCAGCTTGCCAGATTGCACAGCTAACACTCCCGGAGCCAAGGCAGCGCCACCTACTGGATCCACGACACACCTGATTTAAATCCAGACATAATAAGATTTATTATCTTTTTAGGCCAGTTTTCTTGCATCCAAAATTCAAAAACCACGGGTTTGCAATATATCAGCCTTACACATGGCAACATCTTCATGTGTAAGGCTACGTTCACATTTGCGTTGTAACCTCTGGCGCCGAGTCAATCAAAAATCCCAGATGAAAAATGTCCTACAGGCCTGACTACTTCGTTTGGCGATGTCTGTGAGGAAATAACGGACACCGACAGTCCCTATTATAGTCAATGGGGATCGGCTGTTGTCAGTCATAAGATGGACCATTTTTCTGTTGCTCTTTCCCTGAGATGAACCTGAAAAATAGAGACAATGGTGCAGATGTGAACGCGCCCTAATTGTGGATTTCGCACCTGATATGCGGCAATTTCACCCTATGCGAAATCTGCAGAAAGAACGAAGAACTATGGATAATGCAAACTATTTGGGAAAAATAAAAATCTGCATTAAACAGACTTTACGTGGAAACTATCTGACATTCAGACGGCGCAGAATACAACCCTTATGGAGCGGCAAAAATCCCTCGACTTCAATGAATAAATGAAGACCTGTCTGCCGTCCAAAAACACAAAGACTGCGAGTTACTGTAGAATGGCAAAACTTCTATCTGACAGCATTATTCAACAGATGGTAACTTTCAGCTCTCTACAAGTATTCTGTATCCCACCCAACACAAGTGAGGCAGAGCTTTTTACATAAAAGTCCTGTAGCCATGGTAACAGTAAAAATACTTTAGAGACATGGCTAAAGTAAAATGAAATAAAAGGGTACATTTCCTGACATAGGTTAACTCTGCAAAATCCGGGCCTGTGCCAATGCAGCTGGAGAGCCTTTAGTACCATATAAATTGTTATTTAACTACAGTATTTTGGGAAACAGACTTTTATTTGCAATTCACCGTAGCCAGAACGGAAAAAATTGACACTGCCAGTTTAAGTAACGCAGGTTTTTCAATAGAAAAGCTTCACAATCTGTTCAAGTAATAACTCGGCTATGAGCGAGCCCGTCATCCGCAGAGCAAAAATCTCTCTACAGACGCACTTAATACATCATTACAATCTAATCCGATGTCTATTGATCCCTGGGCTGCCAATGACCTGGAACGTACCGCCCTTTCATTTGTCACCACCGCTGCGTCTAACAAAGGTGACATTTTATATCCCAGATTTCGTTTCCCGCTTAACTCCTTAATGACCGAATTGCTTCTTACGTTTTTCAGTCGTTGTCTACCAAGTGCCATAGTTTTATATTTTTTCGCCATCCGTGCAGCTGTAGGAGGGGCTTGTTTTTTGTAGGACAAATTGTAGTGCTTAATGGCAACATTTTGGGGTAAATATATTTTATTGATTAACATTTATTAATAGAAAAAATACAGTAATTCCAGCATTTTTCTCTAGGTCGATACCAGAGATTTATAGGATTTTGTTATTTTAGGCTTTGTTACTTTTGCTAAAAAAAAACCCCTTTATTTTATAAAGAAAATGTGTTTTTGTATCATGCTTTCCTAGATCCATAACTTTTTATTTTTTGTCAGCAGACTTATGTATGGATTTTTTTTTTCTGTTGGAGGACTTGTAGATGTTTTTATTGGTGCCATTTTGGGGAACATAAGACTTTTTGATGACATTTTATTACAAAAAAGCAGCAATTCTGGTGTTATTTTTTTCATAAACAAAATGATCGTTCTCTAGCTTGGGTTACTGCAGATCACAAAGCCTGTGTATTTTTTTTTTTTTTATTTAGACAGGGAATTTTTTTTTTATTTTTCCTTAATTTTAATTTTTTATTTTTAATGAAACACTTACCTTTTTTCCACATTATTTATTAGTCCCCCAGGGGACTTTAATATGCAATTATTTGATCACTCACATAATACACTGCACTACTTATGTACTGTGCTGTCAGTGTAAAACCGATAGGACATAGGACAGGAGTAGGCAACCTTCGGCACTCCAGCTGTTGTGTAAACTACAACTCCCAGCATGCATACTTGCTCTGCTGTTCTTTGAACTCCCATGAACTCCAATGGAGCATGTTGGGAGTCGTAGTTTCACAGCAGCTGGAGTGCCGAAGGTTGCTGACCCCCGGCATGGCCTCATTCATGGGTACATACTGAAGGCAGGCCTTCTTTAGGCCCCTGGCTACCATGTCCCAGTATCAGTGCCTCACAATCAGATTTGTGGGGGTGCCGGTTAAGTGTTTCATTATTGGGGGTCCAACCAATCGGGAGAACAGGTCCTCACTGTTTGCAGGGAGTAACAGCTAAGCATGTATCTCTATGGAACTGCCAAAAATATACCAAGCACGGCGCTCAGCTTTCTCTCACAGTCCACCAGAGTAGAACAGAGGGGCACTGCACATGTCCAAACACCGCTCCATTAAGACAGGGAAACACAGAGCTCCCATTCCTGTGGTCGTCCCAGAAGTCAGACAGGCTTGACAGTGCTATATAATAAAATAAACTGTCTGACATAGTCTAAAAATAAACCCATATATACAATATCTCTTTTTTTTTTTCGCTATTTTACATCACATATCCATCCACCTTACTGTCAGACCTGATACAATGATTTCCAAATGTCATGAGACCACATTGTGAATACCAGCTAGGATCATACATGGATGATCTCCAGGTCAGTACCTCTTAAGATCTCAATTAAAATTAATATGAGAGGTTACCTAACTCCTGGCAGGAAAATCTGGCCCAGGGGCAAACCCACCATTGTAACTATTCTCAGACCGGCTCTTATGATCATGCTAGGTGGCCGAGCCTGAATATAATAACTGCTTTATGGAAAAGAGATGCGCAATATCTTACTACAGTCATTGGCACCATATTAAACCTAAAACCACTACTTTACAAGCCCGGAGAAAACTAGACACTAGTAGAGATCTACATATCACCGTGCACCAAGGACAATCATGATCTACTCACTTATATACGCAGCAAGGATTTCACACTTCACTATGTGGTCTCCAAAAATACGCATGGACTAGTGGTCGATCATGGTAACTGCAATCAATAGACTCCTGACTACAGCCCGATCACAGACCCCGGGGAGACGGCTACCCACAATACATCTGCCTGCCCAGAGTATGCAGCCCGGGCATCACTGCACAGGTGAACGGAGCTGTCATCACCCTAAAATTGGGATTTGTATCTTTTTTTTTTTTAACCCCAAGAGGGGTGGTTGCTGGTTCGGAAACTCACAAAATTTGTCAGTGTGAACAGACGATGCAAAACTGGCAGCATGTGAGGGCTCTGTTTTTAGTTGTACATGTTTTGCAGTTTTGATATATTTTCTGCCCTCACGTGAACATTACAGCTGGTCATTTCCGGATGTCTTAACACTGCTTAACATCACTAATCCTTGCTTTAACAAGGAAGGCACTGTATAACCGCTATACAACATCTAATGATACCGCCAGACTAAACCACAATGTTAATATTAGTCCACCATTAGTCATGTTTTAAAGGGATATTCCACAAATTGACAAGATAAAAAAACCCTTGGGAGTTATACACAAGATTATGGAAACACTATCAATGCAAAATAATCTGCTCTGCAGTGTCATGTTCACAGTTTTACTCCCCCTATACATCTCTGGTCCTTTCATTTTCTGTGGGCAGACACATACTTATACCAGAGATACTTTGACTGGGCATACACGTTGAATCCGTACCAGCCAAATACCTGTTCGGTCAACACCTCTCTCTCTCATCCCCCATACTATGTACACAATGATTGGCTGGGCGTGCAGATATCCTAAATATGGGGAGGGGATAAAGCTGTTTCTAGACCACTTATCTCCCTAGATCTGCCACCAGAGAGTCAGGCCTCGTGCACATTAGATGATCAGCTTATCCAGGAGAAATTGGTGGGTTTGGCCAGTACAGATCTAAGACTCCATTCAGACATCAGTTTAACGGATGCAAAAAACGGATAAAAAAAACCCTCTGCCAGTTTTTTTTGGCTAAACACAAAAGTATATTTATTTAGCACCATCATATTCTGCAGTGCTTTGCAGACATGGTCAGTCACTGTTCCATAGTACACTACATTTACATTTTTTTGTACTTCAAAAAACTGACAGAAACAGATCCAGTTTCTTTTTATTTTTACACATTGATGTCTATGTAAATGGAAGACCAACCATTTTTGTCTGTTTTTTGCATCTATTAAACAGAGGTGTTGAACCCATGAAAAAAAAAAAAACGTGATGTGAATGGAGCCCTATGTGTATGGCCACCCTTTGGCTTGCATGTAAGGGTGGGTTCACATCTTGACCAGGTGTCTGTCCGACACAGTTCTTTCTAAAATCGCTAGATGAAAAAGTCTTGCACAAGTCTTGACTTTTTTCTTTATGTCTAGCAATTTAAGTTATAAAAATTGGAGACCCAAAGGACCCCATTACAGTCAAAGGGGTCCCTCAAGCTCTGCTGTGTCCACTATTTTAGCAGTCCTTTTGTCTGTTCTTCTGGTGCTCAGACGGACCAGAAGAAAGGACACCCGGCGTTAAAGTGAACCTAACCTCAATTCATGCTATGGAGGCCCAACCAAAATGTTTAAAGAGAACCTGTCACCTCTCCTGTCTGGTTTAGTAAATACTTGTGTTCCCTATGACAAAAAATATTCTGCAGAATTGTTTACTTAGAACTTGTTTTCCTGTTCCTCTGTTATTCCTACTAGAAATGTCTGAACAAACAAATGGGTGTTACTTATCAAAGGGGGTGTGTACTTATACAGTCAGCACTGATTGGACAATGCTAGACCTTGTATGGACTCGCCCCCAACTGGTAACACCCTGTTGTCAGTTTATTCACAAATTCATAGTAGGAATGGAAAAACACAATTGTATATTTTCTGCGTAGTTTGCAGGCATAAGGATATAGAGCAGAAGGAACGGAGGAGATATAGGTTTGTGTAAAAAGATTCGGTATAACCTGTTGTTTATGCAGTGAATTTTCTGTTCTTTGTATGGAGAGAAGTCAAGGAGGCGGAGCTATCAGTGACTGACAGCGATCTCTGTATGTACAGTCATAGAGGGGAGGCTCTCAATCACTGATAGCTCCACCCCCTTGACTTCTATACAAAGAGCAGAGATTTCACTGGATAAATGACAAGTAACACAGAATTTATAATAAATACAAGTTATAGGCCTGCTCTGCAGACCTAAACACTATTCTCTATGTGACAGGTTCCCTATGATTATCTATTATT
Organism: Leptodactylus fallax; assembly: GCA_947044405.1. Taxonomy (NCBI): domain Eukaryota; kingdom Metazoa; phylum Chordata; class Amphibia; order Anura; family Leptodactylidae; genus Leptodactylus; species Leptodactylus fallax. The sequence continues at coordinate 2,766,723 of CAMRHE010000270.1, forward strand.
TGTATATAGGAGCGATACTGCATGCACCGCCCGTCCTCTAGCAGCTTCCGGCATCCCAAGGCTGGTAGAACAGATGATCCGTCTGGAATCTGTGTATCGGACCCTGACATATCACATATTGCTAACCTATCCTATAAATAGGTATCAGAAGTTTATTTTCCCCCTACAATTTTTGCAAAAATTGCAGCAAAAAGAGTGACGCAAAATCCAAAGAAAAAAAAAAATTTAGACTTTTTGAAGTAAGACTCTAAAAATATAACAAAATATTGGACAATGCAGCGTAATTTGTAAAAGCTAAAAAATTAAAGAATTCAGGAGTAGAATTTTTCCACTTTACCAAATCTGCCGTAGATTCCACGGCAAATTCCACAATGACAAGGCAGTAATTTTCTGCCTCCCATTCATTTCAAATGGAGTTCTCAGGCAGAAACTACCTGTAGATCAAGTATGAAAAAAAATCAGATACGGTTTCCCATTATAACGAAAAGGAGCCCAATTTCCGGCGTAATTTGAATAGGATTCTGCCTCAAAATCAGATCCCAATCCCTCCATGTGACCATCCCCTTATAGTGCTTGGTTACCTATTTCTCCAGTTACCAGGTGGCATGGGCATCTGCGTCATCTTTGTTACTGGACCAGACACAGCCTTGTCAGAAAGATGGAAGATTAGAAATGAGTAAATAACATGGTCATTACTGTCTTCGATCTACTGCACCTTGAGGTTGACGTCTGGCAGAGCTGGTACGGCCCCCCATCCCACGCGGCTCAGGTCTGGATGCACGCTGCTCAGTACCTGCTTCCATATTTGTTCAGCAGAAGATAATTCCATTTCATCAAACCAGGAACCAGTGAAGTCCTGTCTCCTGAAAGAGATCAAATGCAGCAACCCATGAGCACGAGCAGAAAGGGCTCACACCAAGCGCCACTTCTGTCACAACAATTCAGCTTACACCGTAACCACTGAAAATGTGTAATGTCAGGAGAGGCCAAGGGAGTCTTCTGAGCCAACACTAAGCAGCAACAACTCAGCAATTGCAGGCCTATACACTAGACTGGATGATTTTACCTATGACATTGACATTCAGATTCAGAGAGATTGTTCAATTAAATAACCCTGTTCATATATATAAAGAAGCAGCCACATAAAGCAGGCATTGCTTAGCAGGACTGTGGCGTCGGGAGGCCAAACCACCAACTCTAGCCTCTTCATATATGACAGTCATGGCCAGACAGAAGCAGTAAAGATCCTCTAAGTCATTAAAAAACAAGTGATTAATTCCTATGAAAGTAAATATGGAACAAACTATGTATCTAATTAAAGGGGTTATCCAGGATAACCCATTTTTGGTAAGGAGGATGCCGGGGAAGGTGGAAAAAAAAAAATCCATACTCACCTGTCTCCAGTGCTTCCCATCGTGGTACTGCTGCTCTGGGGTCTTGCTTTGGAGCACTTCTAAGCTTCAGCACACACCAATTTTGCACTTCCAAAGTGTGGATGGTGCTTAGCATGAACGGGAGGTAGCCAAAGTCCACAAACTGCCAAAATCGTAACAGAAATCTCTGCCAGCTCATAGTCTGTGGTGCACAGACGGCCCACAATGCACCAAATGTATTAAGAGATGTGAGCATGTTAGTGGGCTTCTTAGGGTTGGTTCACACTTGTGCCCGGAGTCTGTCCGCCATGAATCCATGTGCAAGTGTGAACCAACCCTAAATAAGACTAGCTATAGAATGCAGGTTTTAATAAATTCCCCCCAAAATCTGGGAGGGTGGATGGGTGCATGTGACCAAGCGTTCTTCCCCAACCACACTGACAGTGGGCATAGAGATATGCAACTGCACATTGGGCAGTACTGCAGAAGGGTTGCTATACAATGGATGGCGCCATCTGTTTCTAATATGTCCCCTGTACTGAATCCAGTGCTGAGGCTGCGATTGGTACAGGGTCCAGGTCTCAGATCTGATCTGACACTGATGACCTATCCTGAACCATCATCTCATAGAACCCCTTTAAAGGGGAGCAATGGCTACTTTATTATTTTACCATTCCCAACACATAGACTAACCTTGTAAAGCAGGGGTCAGCAACCTTCAGCCGCCCATCTGTTGTGAAATTACAGCTCTCAGGCATGAATGCTGTTCTTAGAAGGGAACATAGCATTCTGGGAGTTGTAGTTCCACAGTAGCTGGAGTGCCGAAGGTTGCTGACACCTGCTGTAAAGTGATATTGGGTGCATGTCGCTGGACAGAAGTTATCAATATATATCTCCTGTGGTTATTTTAATGATAAATATGGGATTATCATGACCATGAAGAAAAAAACAATTACGCTATTAACAAAACTGGTTGTAATTTTCAAGCAAATCGAGTGAATGTCAATGTATAATGTAAATCTGCACTAAAAAGTACAGCAGGTAAATCAAGGACAATTTAACAACGTAAATGAAGACATGAAGATTTATAGAGAGCCTATAATTGTAAGGCAATGTATAAAAAGCAGTGAAATTGTTGTATAGCACGCTAGAAATCACACTCTATTAAAACAAAAACATACATTCTATACAAAGGAAAACAGCACGTTCCCTCTGGCTGTGTAAACATGAGCCAATAATCTTGGGGGAGGCTGCATGTTTTTCCGTTTTTAGTTATATTTTCCATAGGCGCACTCAGTTGACAGCTGTCGTCCCACATCATGTGGCCTCTTTTACACACTGTTGAACCAGCTCACCCTCTATTGTAGGCTTTTGCCCCTTCTTGGAAATGACATATAGCCTAACATCAAGGGAGATTATGGAGCGCCCAGGCTTTTAGTCTCTCTCCGCGTCTCAAGTGCTCGTCTGCTTTCAATTCACCGTGGTTTTAAGCCTTGCTGCCTCCATCATCGCACAAGGTGTGTTACGAGACAAGAATAACAGAGCAGAAATGTAATTAATTTACCACCCTAAGTGGCTTCACTAATAAGGTTTACATGAAAATCACCAAGAGGAGGAAAAACAACGCCTGCCTGCTGTGTGCCAACGGCGGTAAACATTGTGGGAGCGTTCTGCAATTACTTTATTCCTCATCTGGAATTGGAACAAGAAATCAGATTTACATTTCACATGCATAGCCTTAAAGGATTTTCCCACGAAAGGAAGTTATCCCCTACCCACACGATAGGAGAACTTGCAGATAACTGACTGCTCAGACTCCCACTGATCAGGAGAAGCAGGGACTGAATGGAGCAGTGGTCAGGCAGTGCACACACCGCTCCATTCACTTCAATGGGAGCGGCAGAGACAGCCAAGCGCTGAATGCGCTGCCTGACCACCAATTCATTTACAAGGTTTTCCTGACCAGTAAAGGACTGAGCAGTCGGACCCCTAATGATCTGCAAGTTATCCCCTATCCTTATGAATAGTGGATAACTTCCTTTTGTGGGAAAACACCTTTAGGCTGAAGCCCCATGTTGCGAAAACGTTGCAAAATACGCTGCGTTATACATTACCTGCAAAGTGGATGGGATTCTGGCTAATCCCATCCACACATTGCAGAAAAATAACTGCAGTGGAAATCCTCAGCGTTTTTGTAAATCGCGGCATGTCAATTATACCTACGGAAACGCTGGCGTTTTCCGTATAGGTATAATAGAGGCAGAAAGTCCGCAGAGGAAAACTCTGTGGACTTTCTGTGAAAAACGCTGTGGCAAAAACCACGATGCGTTTCAATTTTTTACAGTGATTTGCTGCCTAGGGACTTAGCCTTAAATAGGTTTTCTAGGACTATAATATTGATACCCTATTATGGTAGACCATCAATATTAGATTGGTAAAGTATAACCCCACCGACCAGCTGTTTTAAGAGCTTGTGGCTCTTGGGCGAGTTCCACTTCCTTTTCTCAGACCAGTGATGTCATGTCCACGTCATGTCCAAGGCGCATAAAATCTGCAACAAGAAATATAGCTTTTCTGCAACGTGTTGCTAAGCCTTAACGCTAAGGCCACATACAGAGGAAACATAGCCACTGTGGAATAAATGGACTTTGTACATGCATTTTTCATCATGTTTTGCTATTTTCTGTAGCATTTCTGCAACAAAATGACAAACCACATTTCTCAAGGTTTCTGCAAAATGTGACCTTAGCCTAATGGTTTATCAGTATAATGCCAATGACAATTCATAGCAATTCCACAAAAGAGTTTGTGGATTCATGATAAGGACTTTTCCAATCTGCAGCCACATGACTACACCTGAATGGGCAGACACAACTGCTGTGACCACATGATGTAGATACTGGAAATAAAGCTGGGTTCACACATATCTAGTTTACTTCATGGCATATAACTGGGCTTTCTTGAAGGTAAAACACACTTCTTTAAACATGTTTCACCTGTAAAAACCACATAGCTATCAACAGCAGCATGAAACCATACCGATTCATAGCAAAAATGTGAGGTTTTGCCATGCAACACATTACTGCTAGGTGTGAACAAAGCCTTAAGACCCCTGCAACTGACCAAGTGTACATCTGATGTGGGGCTGAGTTTGCAGGAGAATGCAATCGAATGACATTCGGAGTGACATCAGACATTCATGTCTATGGTGGCTTCTGATTCTTCTCTTCCAATAATACGGGACAGGATAGGACCTGATCTATAATCATCTACGTCATTGGAATGGAAGAGATTAGAAGCCCCCATAGATGTGAATGCATAACGTAATGCACCCAGATGTCACTACAAGTGTCATCCGAATGCATTCCGATGCAAACTCAGCCCCACATTGGGAGCACACTGTCGTGTGTATGGAGCCTTAGGCTGGAATCACATATGCAGTTTTTGTGCCAAAGCAAGGAGTTGAATCATCAGTGGGGTTGCCGTGTTTTTACCTACAGTGATGGGGAAAACGTCATCTTCTTGTTGTCTCTTTGAAGTGGTAGTTCATTCAGATCACTTGTATATGGAGGAATCTAGGCAAGAAAATCTGGTCTGCCCAAACTCAGTCAAAAGATCCAGACTCCCTGCATCACTAAGATGCACTATCACTAACTGCAGCGCTAGTATCCTATACTACATACAGTACAGGACCAGTGGAGCCATCGGGAGGTAGGGAGTCCGGGTCCAAGAATTGAGGTCAGGTGGGGAAATCCAGGCAACATACAGGCCGGATTTCTGAGTGCATGGAGCCTCATGATCTGAAGACCTTCTCTAAGTCATATGTAAATGGATATTCTGATCAGACCCTCACTGATCATGAAGAAAGAACAAATCCCGTTTTAACAGAGCGCTGGTTGAAAATGCGCACTGCTGTTCTATTCACTGTTTATGGGGCTAACGGAAATAGACAAGTACAGAACTCATGATCTTCACCACAATGCACATGTTCGACCACCACTCCACTCAAATGAGGACTTTTGGACCTGTTTTGTAATTGGTAGGGGTTAAGGCCGTCACACTCTCTCATGATCTTGCAGGTATAGTGCAATTATTCTAAAAAAAAAAGAAAGAAAAATACAGGGAACTGAGGTACTACAGCTATTTTGTTACAGGTATTATTAATATATATCACAGAAAGATCTTTGTTAAGAGAACTAGAAGAAGGTCAGTCGAAGAAAACCAATATAAGTCTTATATTCCCAAAGTATGTTTTCTGCCACATCTTGATGTCCAGTCATGTGAGAACAATTCCCAAAACAAGGGTACACTTCTGACCTCCTTACGCTTCACTTACTGTCCTTCTCCAATGACACCCATCAAGGGATTCACTACATCTATATAGTCATTATGGTCTGTCACAACATGGAAACAGGTCCAAGAGCCTGAAACTTACCTTATGAAAGTATGTAACATGATGAACAACCAAGGCAACGGAACAATGCTGATTTTGAGAAGCAACCATATACATATATTTTGTTAAGGGGAATTGTTCAAGTTAAAGATGACCTTTCATCACCTCCATCTCTTTGTATCCGGATTCTGGCACAGTTGGAGTTTTTTGTCTGGTGCCCATCGTTCCTGTGCAATCAGGTAGTTTTGGTGTCTGATATGATAATTAGACTCTGTACTGTCAAGTGGGAGGTGTTAGGCAGGAGAGAGCAGACAAGGAGGTGTGATTCTGAGCTCTGACAATGTCAGAAGAGTTCTGAGCCATACCCCCTAACCTGACACCACCACCAGCCTCAGTGATCTTATGCTGTAACACCAGTGACTGGCCGCAGTGGTGATGTGTGGGTACAGACATATCACTGTGGACCAGTGAACAAATCCTGCCCGGGAGGACTAGAGCACAGCGCTGGACACGGCAGCAGAGAGAACAGGTAAGTATAGGTTGTTTCAGTTCTTTCCCTGTATTTAGGCAAATTTTTATAACTTGGAAAACCGCTTTAAGCACTCAGGTAAGCAAAGTTTTGGCCATTCAGATCCCTTTAAACCGAAGGCTAGAGCAGTAAAGACTTCTTGCAGCACAACTGTTACAGTCCACAGGAATTCATTAAAGGGATGGTCTTTCAACAGCTAGGACATATGGCTATAATAGAAGGATATCTCCAATTTAGGACCCCCTCTATAAACGAGAGCAGAGAGTATCTACATCTGGAGGACCCGGCTCATTTCGAGGGACCCTGTGTAATGCTTCTCTATCAGTGTCGCTGTATGGTAAAGGAACTCCCCGGCTGCTCGAGCACTTCACTCATACAATAAACTGCGGCAACATTGTGCTGATTGCAAAGGGAAAGCAGCCACAATAAGTTTGGATTCTTTGCTCTGTTACCCAGATCAGCCAGGACTCATGTATAGTGTTACATTATGGATGTATAGTACAGAATCCACAGAAATCTATGGGCCCACACTGTAGCTCAGTATAAGGATATTATAGAAAAACATACTAAGGTTTTTTTGTTTTTGTTTACAACTGGAAAGAAGGAGAAAAAAAATGGATTGCAAATTTTACAGTTGAACACCTCTAAAATTCAGGGCTCTTCAAAGTCACCATTCGAGAAGTCAGATGCTGTCATACAGGCTCCTTGCTTTGCTATGTGCACCATGCATGTATATAAGGCACTGCTTATAATTTCATGTACATTACACATTACAGTGGATGAAATTTCAACTAAAGGTAGATCCACTTACCACCACAACTTCCACATGTGTAGCAGAGAATTCTGTTGCAGATTTCAACTTGTTACATCGAACATCAGAAACAGAAATTGACATTGTGCAGATGTTAAACTCCAGGTCAATTTCTGTGAGGAAAATTGGTAAGGCTAGGTACGCACTTACGCTGGGCTCTCTGTTCAGGTCTGCCTTTTTTATACTGAAACCTGCGGAGAGAAAAGTCTTCCGTGCAGGACTTTTTTCTCCGCCGATTTTTTTGCAGCTTCTGTGGTGGAGTCTCCAACGACACAGATGTGAACCTAGGCTAAAATTTTATTAAAACAATGCAGATTTTACCTCTACATATCTGAATGGATGAAAGGGTAACAAGATAGGGAGTAATTTGCTGATCTCCAGTAGTGGCTGAAACCCCATCGTGTTTTTATTCTCTATGAGACTGCTGAAGGGTGCTGCCATTTCCCGCTCTCTGGTATACGCGAATGCAGCATCCGTGCATGTGTGGCCTGCCATTCCATTCAATTGGGGGTGTAACGGACTACCCCTGTTCTCGTAATTGTGGAGCTCCCAGTGGTTAGAACCCCACTATCAGCAATGACCCCCTAACCTGTGGACAGGCAGTAACTTGTTGCAACCAGAATAAGGCTTTAATGTTATAAATATTATTTCTGCAACATTCAAAATATTTAGTTTTTCATTCTTTTGGAGTGGTGTAACATCCACTTTAATGATCACACCACACAATAAATTGCCCCTTTTTTTGCCCCATACAATATACTGCCTCTTTTATTGGCCCTTTACAGTATAGTGTCCCCATTGCAGGCCCCCATATAGTATACTATTCCCATTACATGCCCCCATTGTACTTTTCCATACAGGTTCGTACACAATATAGTGGTCACCATACAGGCTTCCACAGAGGAACTATAAGCTGCTACTGGATTACTCCAGATGGTCATGGCCAATTTTCACTTACCTATCCCCACTCCTGTTCACGACCACTTCCGCTTAGGCCTCCAGAGGCTTTTAAACACCACACACACCACAGCAGGAGACCATCTGGGCCCCCGAAGGTTGCAAACCCCATAGCAGCCACTACAGCTGCTATGGCAGTTGTTATGCCCCTGCCAGTAATAAGGTAAAGCTGGTAAACAGTGCTTGCACTTGTAGTAAGTGAAAGCAGCACTGGCCACAGCAGTGACTATATCTGTTCTTTAGCTGGTACCCCGTGTGGCACTACTTTTTACATCTATATTTCAATAACCAATTGTTTTTTTTTAGAGAAATTCACCTATTCACCCACAGTCATCTGTGCCCCTTGCCATGCATAATTCATTCCTCACCATGCTGACCTGCTGTATATAAACAGGCATTGTTTTGTATCATGCTATTGCTTATAGCGTGCACATACAGAGTTATTTGCAGATACATAGGATTCACTGTTTGGTTCTGTCTAGGTACAGTGGGTACGGAAAGTATTCAGACCCCTTTAAATTTTTCACTCTTTGTTTCATTGCAGCCATTTGCTAAAAGCAAAAAAGTTCAATTTATTTCTCATTAATGTACACTCAGCACCCCATCTTGACAGAAAAAAACAGAAATGTAGATATTTTTGCAAATTTATTAAAAAAGAAAAACTGAAATATCACATGGTCATAAGTATTCAGACCCTTTGCCGTGACACTCATATTTAACACACATGCTGTCCATTTCCTTCTGATCCTCCTTGAGATGGTTCTACTCCTTCATTGTAGTCCAGCTGTGTTTAATTAAACTGATTGGACTTGATTAGGAAAGGCGCACACTTGTCTATATAAGACCTCACAGCTCACAGTGCATGTCAGAGCAAATGAGAATCATGAGGTCAAAGGAACTGCCCAAGAAGCTCAGAGACAGAATTGTGGCAAGGCACAGATCTGGCCAAGGTTACAAAAGAATTTCTGCAGCACTCAAGGTTCCTAAGAGCACAGTGGCCTTAAATGGAAGAAGTTTGGGACGACCAGAACTCTTCCTAGACCTGGCTGTCCAGTCAAACTGAGCAATCGTGGGAGAAGAGCCTTGGTGAGATAGAGGTAAAGAAGGACCCAAAGATCACTGTGGCAGAGCTCCAGAGATGCAGTAGGGAGATGGGAGAAAGTTCCACAAAGTCAACTATCACTGCAGCCCTCCACCAGTCGGGGCTTTATGGCAGAGTGGCCCGAAGGAAGCCTCTCCTCAGTGCAAGATATATGAAAGCCCACATAGAGTTTGCCAAAAAACACATGAAGGACTCCCAGACTATGAGAAATAAGATTCTCTGGTCTGATGAGACGAAGATTGAACTTTTTGGCGTTAATTCTAAGCGGTATGTGTAGAGAAAACCAGGCACTGCTCATCACCTGCCCAATACAATCCCAACAGTGAAACATGGTGGTGGCAGCATCATGCTATGGGGGACAGGACGATTGGTTGCAATTGATGGAAACCTCTCCCAGAGTGCTCTGGACCTCAGACTGGGCCGAAGGTTCACCTTCCAACAAGACAATGACCCTAAGCACACAGCTAAAATAACAAAGGAGCGGCTTCAGAACAACTCTGTGACCATTCTTGACTGGCCCAGCCAGAGCCCTGACCTCAACCCAATTGAGCATCTCTGGAGAGACCTGAAAATGGCTCCACCAACGTTCACCATCCAACCTGACGGAACTGGAGAGGATCTGCAAGGAAGAATGGCCGAGGATCCCCAAATCCAGATGTGAAAAACTTGTTGCATCATTCCCAAGAAGACTCATGGCTGTACTGGCTCAAAAGGAAGGAATTCTACTCAATACTGAGCAAAGGCTCTGAATACTTATGACCATGTGATATTTCAGTTTTTCTTTTTTAATAAATTTGCAAAAATATCTACGTTTCTGTTTTTTCTGTCAAGATGGGGTGCTGAGTGTACATTAATGAGAAATAAAATGAACTTTTTTGCTTTTAGAAAATGGCTGCAATGAAACAAAGAGTGAAAAATTTAAAGGGGTCTGAATACTTTCCGTACCCACTGTAGATCATTTATAAAAGCTTTTTGATGTTTAGGTTAGAAAATCTACAATACAGAGGATTCTAGACTACAGCCATGGTAAAACAAGCACGATACTGGGGTGACAAATACCAACTGTGAACACATCAAACGTGTCTCTGTTTTAATGTTTAGGTAAAATAATGATTTGTAAAATTATGCATCGTACTTCAGACATGTTCACATGGTGTTTTTTTCTAATGTGTATTTTACAAGTATTCTGGATTGAAACCACAGTGGGTGGTCACACATTGATCACCCCTATTGACTACTCTGGCATTCTGTTGTTGTTTCCACAGCCAAAATACTTGCCTTTTTTTCTGTTGTGTATTTTACTCCGTGTGCACATACTACTATCTGCTAGCTGTGTGTTTCACTCTAGCACACTGACCTATTCATTTCTATGACCCCATATACATGCCTGTGTTATTATCACGGGCCTGTGTTTGTGGCCCTAAGTGTGATGCAAACACAGGACTGGTCCCAATTCTGTTTGCTTTGCGGCCTGGGCTCACTGAAGGAGGTGACGCACAGATACCATCCATGTACCGTCAGTGCTTTTTTCACATGGACCCTGCACATGCACGGCCTAAGTGCAAGAAAAAGAAGGATACTTCTTTTTTTCAGCATGCTAAAAAAATACTGTAAAAGAGTCGGCTATGATTAAAAACAATGGGGAGGAGCAGATTTGAGGAGTTTTTCTAAAGAGATTCTAACATATTTTCCACACCAAAATAAGAATGAGAAAAATGCCATCCAAACCTGGCCTTACAGATTCTGTTTCTATTGTTCTTATCATATAAAACAAAATAGCAACATTACATTGGCAACTCACAAGTCAGGCACTGATGAGGGTTGTAGTCTGACCTCCACCTCTTGTCTACTCTGAGCTGGGGATACACATTTTTTCCTCCTTAGCTTGAGCTTTGCAGACCTCTCTTCAGACATGGTGAATAACCTACAAAGCAGGGGAGAGTTCAGACATGAAACATTCATTAAACGCAGCCACATCTGTTATAATGTAACTTACTCAGTATTCATCAGCACTGTCTGAGGTTAGGGATACTTATACAAGCTGATGCAAGACTCCCAAGACTCATGCTGAGCATCTGTGTGCAAACTTTACTTCCCAAACTCATCAATGCAATGCCTACACTCATGAGGTGCGACTGTCACTATGTCCAATTGCACAGATGTTGCAATGTATTCAGGGCTGTCAAGTCGGTAACGCAAACCACCCACTCCAACTCTGACTCCTTCATAAGTGACTGACAGCCATGGCCAGAGGAAGTAAAGATCCTCTAATTTATTAAAAAGTAAGTTATTGAGTTCTATGAAAGTACATATGTAACAAACTATACATCTAATTCATTAGACAATGTTAATAATTGTAGAATATAATTAAAAATAGTTTATCATTTTATTTTGAAGTCGGAGTTGGTAATTTTTTCCGACTTGGAATCCACTCGAAATTGGTCCTGACTCTACAGTCCTGAGAGCATTGCAGCTCTTACTGGTTACTTTATTGCCGCACCAAATAGTGTCACGTAGGTCAATTGAATCAATGTTAGTAGAGCCATTTTAGCCGCAGTAGGGATGGGACTTGCTGTATACATAATGCTGTTTTAAATGCAGTTTTAAAAGGAGGGTTCAGAGTACATTTTCCCTTGCAGAGGCTTAAAATAAAAAAGCAGAGGGTCTCCATTCGGGTCCCTGATCTTCGTCGATCTGCATCATTCATGTCCAAGCCAAAGGTCAGGAATACCAGGAACCCAAACAGATACTCTCCGCAGGATCCCTGGCTGAATAGAAAGGTATATATGCTTATTTTGTTATTTTAAGCCTCTGCAGAGGACAAAAATATTACTTAGAACACTCCTTTAACATGCATGCAAATTATTTATGTTTGTGCATTAGGTTTTTTTATGTTTCCGGTACATGCACCAAGTGTGATGTAAAAGCAGCCTAAGGAGTCATTCCGACGGACCTTATTTTAGGGGCCATTTTGCTGTTACAATTTAAGCCCTAACTGTGTTCTAGTCACATTACAAGACCCATTTAAGGTCCCTGCACATGGGCAGTTCCAGGTGGAAAATTAGATCTATATATCGGCCATATTTCCCAGAATGCAGCATCTGGAGATCTGGATTCATGGTATCATAGTTATCTGTAATACAAGTCACTGCCTCACTGCAAGAGCACTGGTGCATCGTGACTATACTGCAGGACAGTAGCGCTGCAGGGAGGCCGGAGCTCACAGAATGTAGATAGCTATGTTACAGTGCAGATAAAAGTGTACTGGAAATTAGTGCAGGCAACTTTGATGGAGTTTGTTGATTTATAGGTGCAAAATAATTAAAATGTGTGAATGCCCCCTTACTGTAAGCCTGGGTCTATGGACAGAGTACAGTCTGGGAAATACAGTAATCATAATTTCCGGACCACACAAACCCGTGTGCAGCTTATCTAACTGGGGACAATTCTGGTGGTGCGGTCACCGAGAATGATTTCAAGGCTCTTTTCTGCACACTTTCTGCCCCTATTATAGCTATACGGACAACGCCAGCATTTCTGTAGGTATAATTGACATGCTGCCATTTTCGAAAACGCAGCATTTCCTCTGTGGATTTTTTTCTGCAATGTATGGATGGGATTAGCCAGAATCCCATCCACTTTGCAGGTACTGTAAAATGCAGCATTTTTTGACGCTGCGTTTTCGCAACATGGAGCCCTGGCCTAAGAGTGCATTTTAACTTAGTAGTAGATGCACGTGGAAGCCACCAATAACTGCACAAATATGCCGTACAATCGAGCAATCACATGCAAGAAGGGGTTTCGGTCGCACGTAGCTACCATTACATTATAATGCACCCTTAGGCTATGTTCACATGCTGATTTTAAGGCAGATTTTTCCTCAAAATCAGCCTCAAATTCCAGCCAAAATCTGCTTCCCATTGTATTCCATGAAGCAAGAAGCATCCTGCTTGAACTTCCTGTAGATCTACTGTATGGCTGATCCAGCTGCAAAACCCGTGACACAAGGCTTAGGCTCAATAGCCTCATTGGGACATATTTATTATTGGTTTTACACCAGATATTTGGTGTAAAAAAAGTCATTTGCGATTTATACATGCCAGTTGCAACAAGAATTATTGCAACTGACGTTTTTGTGCTTTCCGCAAAAGTATTATGGGAGATGTGCTACATTTAAGATCATTTACACCAGTTTACTGAAATCTACGCCAGCTACAAACTGGTATAGATTCCGTCATGGGCGTGGGCATCCTCATAAATGAGGCAGCTGCTCCATCAGTGCCGGGGTTATGAAGAGCGACATTCAATACGCCAGTCTTCATACATGTTCCCTATTGTCTCTGGGGTTAATCAGTGAGCAAACCTGTGACAGAAACCAAAGTGCCGGAATTTGGAGAGGAATCTCAGATGGAAGACCGCCTCATAGTCCAAATTCCATTGTGTGAAGGAAGCCTTAAAGAGGACCTTTCATGTCCTCATGTATATGCGGTTTTATACACCGCTAGAAAGCTGACAGCACGCTGAATTCAGCGCGCTGTCGGCTTTCCCGTTATATGCCCCGGGGCTGGAGATATCGGCGGTCATAGTTACCCCGCTCACCATCAGAAGGGCGTTCGTGACAGTTTAGCTGGGCTGTGAGGAACGCCCTCCCTGACAGTACGCGTCCATAGCTCAGCGTCATCACTGGGCGGTAAGGAACGCCCCCCAGTACAGGGTTATGGACGAGCACAGTCAGGGAGGGCGCTCCTCACAGCCCAGCTAGACTGTCACGAACGCCCTTCTGACAGTGAACGGTGAAATTTAGACCCCCAATATCTTCAGCCCTGGGGCACATACCGGGAAAGCCGGCAGTGTGCTGAATTCAGCGTGCTGTCGGCTTTCTAGCGGTATGTAACACTGCATATACATGACGACGTGAAAGGCCTTAAGCTATATTCACACATCAGTGTCCATATAATGGCCATATGACTTTTTTTTTTTTTTTTTTAATGGACGTCACACAGCAGCATTAAATTCAATGCAAGTGAATGGGGGCTAGTCACACGACCGCTATTATGACCGTTAATATACTTTCTTTTTTTGTCCATTTTCACAAATCCCTCCATACATTCAAATATATGGGGGATCCGTGAAAACAGGTGTCCCTCTGTTTCAAGAAGTTCATGAAAAATGGGAGTTTTCTCACACCCGTTTTGCACCTTGGTCGTGTGACTGTATCCTAAGGGCAGATTCAAACAACAGAATCTGTAAGTCTTCCATCTCTAATTTCCTGCATGGATCCTGCAGCGAAAAACTGAGGTTTGCTAACCAAGTAGTCTGCCCAGCCACAGAATCTGCAGGTAGATTGGGCAGGACTCCTCTTTTTACAGCATCCTAAAAATAGAAAGCATCGTTCATCACTGCCTCTCATTGAAAACAATGGGAGGTTCCAGCCAGAACTGGTAGAGTCCCGTTCACACGGCGGAATCTGGCGTCAATTTTGAGGCAGAATCCGTGTGAACCGAGAGCAAGGCAGGTGGTTTGGACTCCGCAACCAGAAATGAACGCACACGCGGTAGTTCAAGAAAAAAATATATATTTACTATAAATTAATAAAGGTTAGTTAAAGGTAAAATGACAGGGCTAAAGACAAGCAAAATATACAATATAGCATGAACAATTTCAAGGCAAATTCTGCAATGGTTTCTACTTTTACTCTGTCCACTTCTGCAGTATGGACACTGAATGAACAATATACTCAAAACTATCCCTAACTGACCCTGACTTCACATTTGGGTGCACCCCCTTTTCCCCAGTGGTCCAGGTGGACCGCTTACAGTCCGTAGAAGCGCGCGGTGGGGCCCAAAGTCGGTCCTTTCTTTTATAGTGAAGCGTCCTCTCCTCACGGTTATCAGGATCTTGGGAGAAATGAAGTCCTCTTTAACAGACAGGGAAACCAACTGAATGCAATGTAATCCAACAGCAGATTCCACTCAGCACACTGACAGTCCTGCCGAATCCATACACTGAGCTGGGATGTAAGCCGGGATTTAGCAGGTGCCGTCCAGTACATCAACAGCACTGCGAGTCTCTATCTGTGGTATCCATATACACAGTCACAATGTCAGTCTCACTGATCAGCCACTGAGCACAGTTCCTTTCACGTGGACTCACTAGTCCTGTTGTCTCTTTACACTCTGTTTGTCTCTGGACCAAGATACAGCTTAGCTGTACAGAAAAATCTCCACACCAGTTCAATACAACACTTGCCAAGATGGCTGCTGCTCTCTGTCTCGTCACTTCCTGCTTCTCTGCTCACACTCTGTCTGCAGAACAGGCAGGCTGACATAAAAGGGGGGGGGTCTCACTCCAGCATCATGTCACAATTACAATGGCTGCTGTCTTAAAGGAACAGAATCACAGAAATACATTCAACATTAATAGTTTATACAGACAAATGAAGCTTAGGACAACATTGGCTGTCTCTTACATCCGTCTGCCGTTGTTTTCAATGGGAGGCAGAGCTTGAAGCTGCATGCTGAAGTAATAAGGATAAGTTCACACATAGGAATTTGCCACGGATTTTGATGCTGAATCCACCTCCCATTCATTTCAAAAGGGAGGCAATAGATGATTTTTTTTTTCACATGACTGAAAAGTTTTCCACGCTGGAGCCTATGTGTGAACATACCTCTATTATGGCACGTAATATGGAAGTGCAGTGTACAGGATATTATTACCCATTATTCTCCTCAGCCCTAACTTCTAGCCGGCAATTAATGAGTTACACACGATCCCCTCATTACGACTATGGAGTTTTGCAGCGCCATGAAGTCGGAACTCTGCGGCGAGCGGCTGCTGGGCGGTATAATAAACCGTCCTGTGTGATTACCGGCATTGTTTGCAGCTACCGGTTAATTACAGTCATGCAGCCAGCTGATTAGAGAGTCGCAGCGTGCGGCAAAGTCATTACAACCGCGAACAACACGGTACAGAAGCCGCCATCATCCCCAGTATACGTACACGGAGCCCAGGCTGACAGGACGGACGCTGAGAACCGGGAGGGAAGAGAGCGCGGGCTGTGGAGCCCTGTGTGAGGGCGGGAAAATGTCCGGGGCTCAGCTGTCTCATACTTCCTGTCAGCGCGATGTACTGAACAGCAGAGCCGATTTGTCCAATATTCAGTCACATATAGGGCTATACATGGCCTGCCTATGTCTCCTTATGTGACTGAAAAACTTATACTGCTCTTAGTGTAGTTATGTGAGCTGCAACATGTCCAACTACGACTCCCATCATACTACAGTAGGACAAGGAGTGCTCTGTGAGACAGGAGGACTATAAGGGTGCATGCTGGTGGAGTGGGACCAGTGACCCCATCATTATTATCTTGGGTTCATTGGTGGCCACATACAGGCACAGTTTTGTCCTCCTGTGGCTACTACTCCGTGAACATGTACCCTAAGGCTGCGGACACATGAGCAGAGGTCGCAGATGGTCAGCTATTGTGAATTTGCTGGCCGTTACCCCAATGCGATGTAGGCTAAGACCTCATGTAGCGGGCCACAGCAAAAAAGCGTTGTGGAAAAAACCATGGCAGCAACACATCACGGTTTTTCCCACATTGCTTTTCACAGAAAGACCGCAGAGGAAACCTTTCTGCTTCCATTATACCTATAGGGATAGGGAAACCACCGGCTTTCCCGTAGGTATAATGGACATGCTGATATTTCTAAAACCGCAACGGTTTTGGAAATCAGTGTTTCTGCTGCGCATATTTTTCTGCATTGTGCAGATTGCATTCGCTAGAATCCCATCCACTTTGCAGTGACTGTAAAAGTTTTTGCTGCAGTGTTTACGCCTTGAGGGGCCCTGGCCATACAGTCGCAGCATTTATCCCATCTACAGGCTGCGACTAAAAGCCGCAGCACAAAGCGACCCATGTTAGGCTAGTTTCACATCTGCGCCGATCTCTCTGTCATTCAGGTCTGCCAGGGAACCTAAACAACGTAGAGCCGGACACCAGCTAAAGGGGAGTCTGTCACCAGAACCCCAGAGAGAACACCATTAATGGGCAAAAATCCCATGGGCATATCCTTAGGATATGTCATCAATGTTAGATCTGCAGGGGACCCGCAGCTACTCCAGGACATCGCAGTTCCCGGGAATGTTTATACTTTGTCCGTCAAGTGAGCCGCGCAGTTTCGGGCATGTAAACATTACCAGGAGAAGCACTGCCCTGGAGCAGCTGATCTGTGGGGGTCCTGGGTGTCGAACCGTTGAAGATCTAATATTAATGACCTGTCCTAGGGATAGGCCATCAACATTTTCACTTATATAGAAAGTTGTGCAGACGTTGTATAGAAAGTTGTACATTTTATTGGTACCAATGTTCGGTATGTATGACTTTTTGATCACTTTTTATTGCTATTTTTTGGGGAAAGCAAAGTGACCAAAATACATTATTTTGCATATTGCGGTATTTTTTTTTTTTTTTTATGGTGTTCAATATTTTTTCAATGTAAAGATGGATTTTTTTTTTTTCACTTTTTATTATTTGTTTATTTTCTATTCTTTATTTTAAACTTTTTGAACTTTTTTTTTTACTTTTTCCCACAAGGGGACTTGAACCTGGGATCTCTGATCTCCAGTGCAATGTACTATAATTTATGGGGATTATTATTATGGCGCTGAGCGTTAACTATACACTCAGTGCGACGTAATAGTACGGCGCGGAGCAGGAAGGGGTTATCAAAACTTTAAAAAGTGACGGTCTCGTCTTAGAATAGGCAATCGATAATGGATCATGGGGCGCTGACTGTTACCACCGTAGTAATTTGAAGGGGGTACTGCGCTCGTGCCAGCACTGCAGACTCTTCAGTGTTATCTTGGAGTCTGAACCTTTTCGGTATTCACTTGAATGATACAAAGATGCAATACGGCTGATCAGCTAAAGTGCTGGGAGTCTGACCTCCAGCCATCTAATATTTATAGTCATCCATGTATAACAATGTCACATCACACTATACAGTATAATCCAGCCTAACCCGTCGTCACCAAACTTTTTATGGCAGGTTTCTGGTTGTAAAGTAGCACAATGATGTCTTACAATTGTCATAGATCTCATGCCAGAAAACTAGTATGAGTTATAGCGAAAACCTACACCCATCTTTTGCTGGCATTCATTTCAATTCTGGTGCTTGGGACCTCCCAAGAGGCACCAGAATTATTAAGAGGCCTGATCCATTGGGGGAATGGATGAAGACAGGGTTATTTAATAAATCCCCCATTGTGTTTCTAGTATGGGGGGGGGGGATAGCTTACTGTGCTGCTTTAAATAATCTGATGCTTTCTATGGGTATGGCTGACTATGGGCCATTCATTTTGCTATAGGTTTCCAGGCTGTGCTATGCCTTATGTCTCACTCTAGTTTATAGCTCTTTGTTTCATCTATATCTGCCCTGCAGCTAATTGTTCTTGGAAATTGTATTTCACTGTCGACATTGCAGCCTATGCCTGCTGCCGTAATATTCTCTAGTGCATTGCAGTGTAACGTTTATTGTCACTTTCTTGCTTTGTTATTCCATGCAATGTCTTACGCATATGTTTACTGCAACAGGGTTGTACACACAGCTTAATCCTTCAATATAGTATAGTTCACGGCTGTCTACTCTAGTACCATATACCGATTCACAATACTATGCGGCATGCAGGTTGAATGTTGCTGGCTGAGGCTACAGTCACATGACCAAGGTGCAAAGTGGCCATTATAAACAGAAACAGTGACCACTGTGTGAACAGAGCCTTAGCCTTAGCGTGGTACTGTGCTGTACAATAACACACCTATCCATCATAACATTTATACCACCTGCCTAATACTGTATAGGTCTTCCTTGTGTCAAAAATATAACTCTGACCTTTCGAGACATTGACTTCACAAGATCTCTTAATTGGGTTTTATCATTACAGACACTTGTCCCCTATCCTGGGGGTCTGGCTGCTGGGACCCCCAGTAATCAGGTGAACAGGGGTCTGAAAGTCCCCAATGCAAGTGCATGTGATGACTGACGCTCCATTCACTGATATGAGGCTTCCAGGTCTGTAGTCTCTGGAAGCTTCATAGAAGTGAATGGAGAACTGGTCACCGAAGCACACTGGTGCTCCATTCTCATGGAGGAGGCATGGGGATTTTCAGACCCTTCCTAATAAGTGTCAGATCACTGGGGGTTTAACCACTGGGAACACAGGATAGGGGATAAGTGTCTTTAATGATAAAACCCCTTTAAGTTGTCCTGTGGTATCTGGCACTAAGTACACATGTATGTAATAGAAAACGTAAGATAATACAAAGCTGTATATACGCTGACCACCTATAAAGCTCATCTGTATATTTGCTCAGGTCGACATGCGGAAAGGTTGGGCATGTGCATTACTCCGTTCATCTTTATGGGAATGCCAAAGAGAAGCCAAGTACAGTATTCAGCTTCATCTTCAGCAACGCAATATTGACAAATGCAGATCCTATTGAAGAATCTATTGCCTGCTGTGGTCTCAGATGTTATGTGCAATTTATGCTGAGGTCACCACAGATTCCTGTGATTGGCTGCAGCAGTCACATGACAAAAATGGGACATCGATGCTGACGTCAGCGGGAACCTGTAAACAGAAGAGAAAAAGCTACCATCGCTGAAAAATGGAGGATATGGGAGAGGTGAGTAAACTTTTTTTTTATTTTATTTCTCTCAATTTGTAGCACATAAGTAACTTTTAAAAGGAGATAGACAACCCCTTCAAAGCTCCTGCAAAGCAGAGCCCTCACCTACAATGTGCCATTTACAATGCTGGTGTCTTTTTTTAGGTTGCAGAGAGGACTTTAGGAACCTTTAAGTGGCACAAGTAGATCTGTACCTCGTATAGCTACACTCTTGTCTATGTGTGAAAAATTTTATTATGTTAAGCTTTTCATGATTGTCTCATTACTATGGGCATATTGATGTCATTGTGGACACATGAATGTCATACAGCGACACAATTTTAGGTGTCTCACTCCTGTCAAAATAGGAAACCACCAAGAGCTCTGGGAAAAATATTTACCCATATCCAGAGGAACAAATGGGTCCATAGAAATGAATATTAACCCTGGCTATCAATGCATCTTATGGACAAATGGTTTACTAGATAATTAGAAAATGATACACTATATTGCCATAAAATACCAAAAAATGACAATACAATATACAGTACTGTGCAAAAGATGCAAAGCATGCTTTCAGAAATAGAAGAGTTAACAGATTAATTTTGTCAATTAACAAAATAAAGTGAACGAAGAAAGGAGAGCTCTAATTCCATCAATATTTGGTGTGACCTTTACCCTTTGCCTTCCATCAGTTCTTCTCGGTACTTGTAGACAATTTTTAAAGGAACTCGGCAGGGAGGTTGTTCCCGCCGCCATCTTGGAGAACTAAGCACAGATCTTCTGTGGATGTAGGCTTGCTCCAATCCTTCTGTCTCTTCATGTCATCCCAGACAGACTGGATGATGTTGAGATCAGGGTTGTATCTGTGGGGGCCGGATCATCACTTCCAGGACTCCTCCTCCAAAGGGCAAAGATCACACCAAATATTGATGCGATTTAGAGTTCTATTTTTATTCATTCACTTCATTTTGTTATTTGCCAAAATAAACTATTAACCCTTCTATATCTGAAAGCATTCTTACATTGCAGCATTTTTTTCACAACTGCCTAAAACTTTGCACTGTACTATATATGCGCATATGTCAAATATAGATACACAAATTCTGATATAGATACCGATATGACATGGATGTTGTCACTGCTTGTGACCCTCCTCTATGAGCCGCACCAAAGTGTCCCTAACAATGAGTGGCTCTCGCTCTGGCAAACCTAATTTGTCCAAATATTACACAGTCGGTAATTCATGTGAATGGACAGCTTGTATTATTTAATTCTATGGCTGGGCACAGATTCCTGTCATGATCTGGGTGATGGGGTGGGATTAAGGGCCTTTGGGGGGGAACTGAAAAGAAGAGACAACCTATTTAATGCTCTTCTGAGTTCCTTAAAGGTATAAAGCTAGTATGGAATAAGCACAGAAACAAAGTGCTATATTTGGATGAAATCCCATATTCCTTTGGGAAGAACGACTGCATAAGATAAAAAAAAATTAGCATCCTGGCAAAGCCATGGTCTATCCACAGAAACATATGCAAAGTAGAATTAATTGTTTCCTCAGGGATACTTCACGTCGCAGCTGATTGTCGCAACAGTAGTTAAGTCAGTCACTTTACTTTACATTTTATATGAGAAGATTTACCCAGGGACTACCAGTATACTGGTTTTGAAGAAAAAAAAAATTTTGTTTGTCAATGGCCGATGACAATGATTCCTAAAACATGGCAAAACATTCCAAAACCAAACACATTATAACCCTTTGCTCATCAGATTATATTCTAGAAAAGTTATACAATATGTGGAATTAGAGTAGTCCCAATGACTATAAACCCATATGACCCCCCAACCAATTTATTTTACACAAACTGCAGAACATTACAGACATGGTTATATCCTATCTTATACAAGATTTCTAAAGTACTGTATATCAAAATGGTGCTCTCTATAGTATCATATTATACTATATGTATGGCCACTGTATAAGAGACACCCATCTAGTAGTGTGTTAAACCTCATTTAATAATAATGATAGTCCTTTAATAGTCCATTTAGCCTTCAGAATCAGCCTGAAGTGTTGACACTTGACATCAATTTATTCTGCTTGTGCCAAATTTGTACCCTACTATCAGCATAGTGTGACAGAAATTTAGATTACTCTGACCAGGTAATGTTTTATTCACTGCCCAATGATTCCATTTTTAGACTCTTTCGTCAACTGGAGTCCTGCCTTTGTGTTTCCCTTCCATAGCCAAGGCACTTGAACTAGTTGTCTCTTGTTATAACCCATCCGTGCTAAGTAATGTCGATTTTTTCATTTGGACACGTTAGTTGGAGCACCAGCATTGTATTCGGCAGCAATTTGCTTGACTGTGCACCACCCGTTCATCTGAATGATTCTTGACATCCTCTTCTGACCCCTTTTAGCTGTTTGCGTCGACAGGTGTTGCTCGATGTTCTTTCTCGATCACACCATTCTCAGTATACTCTCAACACATGAAATCCCTACATGTGGCGATGACATGTTCCAAGTCATTCAGATTGCTTGATTTAATCCAATGTAATATGGCTCACACTAAAGTTTATCCATGGAAAATTTCTTTAAAAAGCTCACTTGATTTTATGCTGCTATGTCCATAAAGGGAAGCTTCAATCATGACCGTCCGCAGTACACCCATAGTGAATAGAAATCTGAATGAACAGATTGCTAGTTACACTGATTCTTTCCCCATACAATTTTCCGCATTCTGACTATAGAATTTATATTAATCAAGTTTCAGAAAAGACAAATATATTATTTCCCGACATAAACTTCCTGCTTTTCAATACACAAGTTTTCGTATTCCCACATTAAACATGTTTTATCCACAAATACCCGCTGTCTTCAACTCTTCATCAGACGGGAATCTTCGTCCTTCTAGGGCTTCTTTGCCACATAATCCACTGTCACTCATCTATCCTACAAAATCAGTACACATGCACGCTCAATATTGTCATCAGTCGTGGACATGGACGAGCATCCAGCTCATTCTTCTGGCTGACACTTGTGTGACGTCTCTTGAACTTCGCTATCCAATTGTACATACTAATTTGAGACAAAACACTTTTTTCAAACTCTGCACAAAATCTTCGATAAATATCATATACACCCTCAGACCAAAACAACAGAATCAGTTCACATGCACGCTCAATGCTATCACCAGTCGTGTGTTATGGCTGACACTTGTGCGACCTCCCATTAACTTCTCTATCCATTTGTATATACTTCTTCAAGACAAAACACTTTCTCCATACTCTGCACAGAGTCTGCAATAAATATCAAACGCCCTCAGACCAGAAAAAACAAAACAGAATCAGTTGACATGCACACTCAGTGTTATCACCAGTTGCGCATGTAGACAGGCGTCCGGCTCCTTCTTCATGGCTGACACTTGTACGACCTCTCTTTAACTTCTCTATCCATTTGTACATACTTCTTCGAGACAAAACACTTTCTCCATACTCTGCATAAAGTCTTCAATAAATATCAGACACACCCTCAGACCACAGAAAACAAAACTCTGCACACTGCTCCTCATTTTGTGCAAATTACAAGTAGGGCAGCCATCTTTTCAAACCTGCACAGCAGTGACCGGTGGGACAATTTTTCCATATGACTTGTAAGGAAAGCGCTGATAAGACAGTATGGCCAACAAGTTTTAATATAACCAACCAGAGTGCGGATAACATTTGACCCGCCCTTGTACAGTAAGTATCAACCTGCTCAACTCTTCCTGCTCTACCATGTAAGGGTGGGTTCACACCTGCGCTTCAGTCCGTCCGTTGAAACCAATCCGAGTGAAAATCCCGGCGGGCGGGGGGGGCATGGGAAGGGGGCCGGCCGGGGGCGCATTGATAAAAAACCCATTTCATTTGAATGGGTTTTTAAAGCAATGTGAGGGTGTCCGATTGCACCCTCTGCGCTGCGAATCCTTTTTTTTGTGGGGGAAACAAAGTCGGACATGCAGGACTTCGTGTCCGACGAAAAAAAAGGGGCTTCGCAGCGCAGAGGGTGCAATCGGACACCCTCACATTGCTTTAAAAACCCATTCAAATGAATGGGTTTTTAACCAATGCGTCGCTGACCGGTCTGTATCCGATGCCAATCCCGTTCGCCGAGATTTTCACTCGGATTGGCAACGGACGGACTGAAGCGCAGGTGTGAACCCACCCTTCCCTTGAATAATAATACAAATGCCAATTAAAAAGAACTTATCAGAGCTATTTGAGGCCTTAAAAACCCATATGTCCTTATGGACCTGTGGCTTAGCATCCCAAATAGCCTACTCTTAACGCTGTCTGTGGCCATACTGTATTTAAAAAACCAAAAAAAACATCTTTGTGCTTATCTAGAGATGAGACCGATACATGATGGGGCAATGTAGTCACAACCTTAAAATACCTCGGTATACATGTTATTGCCTCACTTACTCACTCACTTGCCTCACTTATTCACTCACTTAATGTGGTTCTCCTGATTTCCCAGGTAACAACAAAGACAGAGGCCTGGTGTTGACAGCCACTCTGTATGATTGGCGTGTGCGAACCTATAAAAATGATCTTTATGCCTCAAATACTGTACAGTCAGGCCAAAAGTTTTGAGAATGACACAAATATTCTATTTTCACATGATCTGCTGCCCTCTGGTTTTTCTGTGTGTTTGTCAGATGTTTTTATCACATACAGAAATATAATTGCATTCATATTATGAGTAACAGAAGCTTATATTGACAGTTAGAATGAGTTAATGCAGCAAGTCAATATTTGCAGTGTTGACCCTTCTCTTCAGGACCTCTGCAATTCTCCCTGGCATGCTCTCAATCAACTTCTGGACCAATCCCGCCACCTTACAGAATAAGATATAGACCAAACTTATTTTTTCCGTATACTGATCCCCAAAATGAATGTTCACAACAAGACGTGGTAGCGCTCACCCTTCTCTCCGAACCAAGAAAAAAAAAAAAGACCCAGCAGAGTCCACCCCCCCCTAAACACACGCACTGAGAGAAGCCCGCCCCAGACCAGCCCACGAAAACGCCACCACAAGTAGCCCCCCGACAACACTTTTAAAACGGCCCGCCCTCAAAAGAACCCCCCAGTCTGATACGATAGTGTTGCCTGAGGTGCACTTACTCAATACACTTGCCATCAGCCTTATTGAAAGAGTAGAAAGAAGAGAAAGGGCACTCACTTAAAGTGAGGGTCTTACTAATCTGCTTGATCTCCCACGGTAACAACACAAAGACAGAGGGCTGTTTTGTGTTGACAGCCACTCTGTAGTGATTGGCTGTGCGAACCTTATAAAAATGAATCTTTATGCCTCATCTCAATACCCATGTATATACTCTATAACACCCAGATATGGATTCCCCTCCGCATCTTCCATAAATTCAATGGGATTTTCTGTGATCTTATCTGGAAAAAGGGTACTGCACGAATTAGTTTGGAGACCTTGCAGAGACCAAAGGAGGATGAGGGCCTCACAGTCACCTACCCCGGGATCTATTACCTGTTAGCCCAACTGCAACATCTTAAGGGTTGGAAGCAACCAAATTCACCTCAGCATCCAGGGAGCAGATTGGCCATGTTTTGGTTCATAGAAGCAATAGAGGCAGGTAGGATGCATGTCAGGGGATCTCCCTACCACACCTTACAATTGATCCAGAAGGTGTGGGACAATGTGAAGGGGACATCAGGGGTGACAGGTTATACCCCTTTCTCTCTCATCTGGGATAACGTCCACTATCCAGAGTTTTCTAGGCTCGAGGGATTTGAAGGTTGGAGGTCAGCTGATTTATGCCAGTTATTTGTAGACTACTGTTTTAAGACTTTTGCTGATTTTCAACAAGAATTGAATCTGCCCCATAAACATTTCTATCAGAACCTACAGATAAGACATGCCTATGACTCTCACTGCTGACAGGCACCTTTCCAACCTCCTGATTAGAGGAGCAGGGTACCAGCGGAGCCATACAGCACTGTTTTGGCCTTTCAGACAACATGTTATGTATACTATAGATACAGGCCTTCTGCAACTGTGTCCCCTAGGACCACATCACAAGATCTGTTCATCAACATCTCCCCCTGGTATAGGGTGGGCAACCCCACTGGCTACTGCATTATTCCTGGACTACCTCTGGTTATATGGGACTGCGGGAAAGGGTGGATTGGGAGGGTTGAGGATTGTGGGTTTTGAAATTTATTTTCTCTTTTTGTATTTGAAGATCTTAATAAAAACTACCCTGGCTGCAGTTAAGAGCTGTGCAGGTGTTGAGTAAGTTAAAAGGTTTTTAGGTTTTATCCCTGCCATGGACAGCATTAGCATAGAGCTATTGAGACTTCAAACTACTGGTCCATAAGGACCTGTGGGTGGTTTAGCGCCCCATGTAGCCCTGACAAGTTTCCTTTACATCTCCTGATTGATCATACATAAAGGGCTGAAACTTTTTGGCCATTACTTAAATGATCACGTCTAGATCTCTGCAACGTGTAAACCTAGCATATCATTTTCCTTTTTTAGTGTACGAATTGTACTTCAAATTTATTAATTTTGTGACAGCTACTAGGAACCTAATGTGTACAACAGCTTAAAGTAGCACTCCCCCCAAATTTGTATTTTCTGGCCCGCTAGAAAGGTGATTGATGTAAGTTATGTAGTCTCGTCTGGTGTCATGTGACCGACACTCTGACTTTCCAACCAATACAGCACAGAAAGTCAGCCTATAGGATTAGAAAGAGAAACTGACTTCCTGTTCCAACATGGAAGGATGTGAGTGGGAGAGTCTTATTGCTGGTCACATGACACAGCTGAGGACCAGAAGAAAGTGGATAACTGACAACTACAACCACTGGTAATATGATCACTTTCACTGCAATGGTACAGAACTGTGATACTTTTATACATCCAGAATATGTGATTATCCAGCGCATACCCGGTGCCATTCATGCCAGACTAAAAGATTGTAACTGTATTTGATATTCTTTATGCGGCCATATCTACAAACATAATCAACCTATAGGCAGACCTATTGCGCAATAAATAGTAAAAAGGGAAGGGGCGGAGGTGAGGTTATACATGCTAAATGTCTACACCAACCACTTCCTTCTTAGAGATGAGCAATAGATTTCTTGATAACTACTGACTACAAGTTCAGATCTCCTGTTGTAATAAACTTTTCATTTTGGTTTACGCTTACTGACTTATATTTAGTTTATTTTCCAGTCATTGCAGAATTCTTGTTCATTATTCACAGATATGAATTACAAGCCAAAACAATTTGTAAACATCAAGAATTTCTGAGAGTTTAAGGAAAATTGGAATTAAAGAGACATAATCCTGAAAATCAGAATTTCCTTTTGCATACAGAATAACAATATTCCAGCAAATTATATTGTGTGCTTAAAATTTGTAAATAATGGGTTAGATTTACTAATACTGTCAAAAAGTAACACTAAGTAAACTAAGAGTAAGGCTACCTTCAGATGACTGAGGAGCAAAACTATCCACTGTCCACTTTCACGACCATCTTGCACCCAAGGCACACCCGTTTTCATAAATCCCTCAAACATTTTAGAGTCTGGAGGGATACGCAAAAACAGACAAAAATAGGACCTGACCTATATTTTTCTGTTACAATGGACCGTCAAAATAACTATCATGTGAATAGCCCCCATTCACTGACATTGAATTCAATGCTACCGTGTGACATCTCTTAAAAAAACGGACATCACACGACCAGTATTCAATGTGGTGTGTATATAGCTTAAAGGGGTTTTCCAGGCAAAAAAACTTTTTTTTTAAAAAAGGTATTCTAGTTCTATTAATGGGTTAATAATTGCACCAAAATACCCTTTAGCAGTGTTTTGAGTGATTTCTGGGTTTCTCTGGTAGCTACTGGCATCTTCTGCATTTGTTTAAATGGGTAGCTTCCTGCTGTCTTAGCCTACGACTACCATGATCCCCCTCTCACTCCCTCCCTCTCTCACACTCCCTCCCTGTTTCCCTAGCTAGCCTGCGGACTACTAGCCCTACGTACCTAACTAACTCAGCCCGCCCCCACACCATACTTACCTGTCTTCTGTGTCCTGGAGATCAGTTTCTTCTGTCCTGCCGGCTCCTTCTTCTGTGGACTTATTGTGCATGCGTGGTAAGCGCTCTTCACTTCTGCTGGCAATTGTACAATTGTACACGTCTCCTTGTCAGACAAGTTGTAAAAAGTGTCTAAAATGGGGTTCAGGGCATGTACACTAGTTTTGGCATATTTTCATTAGTAAATCTGTCCCAAAGTTTTTAGCACTTTTCAGAGTTAGGGGTCATTTGCACAGCTGTATTATGGCTCTCTTTAGTACTGAGCCATAACCGGGTTGCCTTAGAGGTAGACTTTGCTATGCTCTTTTGGACTACAGTATCTCCATACACAGGTAAAACTGAGCCTATACAACAGCGCATGGGGGCGCTATGGCTCCATACAAAGTAGATGCACAGCCCTGCAATGCCATATGCAATTTGTTTACAGGACTCTACCTTATCTAGGAGGACATTTACCATGCCTTGTTTGTCAGTATTTGCACCCCAGTCAGGGTTTTGTGCAAAATATTGTGATTTTTTTTTTTCTCTTTTAATCCCCCATTGTCACTTTCCTGAAAGTGGGTGTGGAGTGGGTGGAGCCAACAGCCTCATCCTGCGATACAGGAATTATGATGACTGGTGTACTAAATGCCAGTCATGATAAATCCGCCACATACTGTTCTGGATATGCTCTGTGCTAATGAGACATACCCAAGTATACAAGGATTTACATGGCATGGAGGCAGTTGATAAGTCTACTACATGGTCCTTGGAGAAGGCTTGAGAAATAGAGATGAGGAATTGGCCAAAAGGTCATGAAAAGGGTGTGGAGGGGAAACAAACAACAGGCTGTTCTAATAGGAAGAATAGAGATCCACACTACAGTATTTTTGTTGGAACTGCCGACGCAGGCTCCGGACGGAGAATCCAGCGCAGTGTAAACATAGCCTAATTACTTCTGGCCCTCCATCCAGGTCCAGAGCATTATACACCAGAATCATCCTTCAGTAGGTTTAGAACAGCTACAGGGCAGACCTGGTATTTTTTTCCAATGCTTTGCTAAAACTTCAATAAATTTAAAGTTTACTTTTTCTGGAACAACAACATTAAGCAATCTGCCCCCAAATGAATAAGAACACAAAAATGAGTTTATACGCTTTAGTTGTAAATATAAGTGTACCTTTCCAGAAACTAAAGTAAGTATAGTCTCCTGCAGATTCCATAGAACAGGGCTGTAATCCATTGTATTGCTGGCTGCCAGATGGTTATTTTTTGTGCCCCCAAGTCCTGTACAGACCCAGCTATAAATCGTTATTGCTGAATTAATGTAAACTGTAGCCTTCTTATTGTATATACATGGCCAGAATCGCCCTACAAAATACATTTTTGCCTAACATATTTCTTTTAGCATTTGCAGATTTACAAGTCATGATACCACAGGGGAATTCTGCTGTTTAGGACTGAGCCAAGCAGCTGTCAATCAGAGCTGGCCTTGAAAAGATTACCTCTACACATATGGTTACCGGGTCACTAAAGGTAAATGCCTCCAGGATTAAATTCTCCAACCCCATCCGTTAGATGCCATAACCCGCCTCTGCCAGCAATTTATCAGCTGTTTGATCATTCTTGTCTAGCGGTATTTATCCTAATACTTCAGTATCACAGGGAAAACAAGTGTTACCTCTCACAGACCCTTAAATATCACACCTGCACTGAGCCGACATCAGTCCTGTACACATGCTGCATATGCTCGGGCACCTGGATTTATGTAAACCCATCTCTAACGTGACTCTGCAACTACTGAATATGTTAGTCTGCTTTTCTTGAAACATGTCATGGAGACTTATCTTTGCTTTTCCCAGTTGTTGATGGTCTAATGTCTTTGAGGATAACGCTGTGAATAGCATAGAAGACTGTGATATTCTGGCTACGGCCAACAGCTATTCTTCCCAAGCCCCACATACACATGCACACTCAGTTTTGTCATGCCTGTATGGGCTTTCAATGGGAGACACCACTGACAGCAGTCCCATAGAATTGAATGTAGTAATGGTCACACAAGCGTCACTACTCCGCTGACACAGGGCATTAGTAGGCCTCGGTTCTCAGGATCTCTGTGGAGTCCTGCGGTCAAACCCCCGGCAATCAGACAATTTCCCCTTATCAGGAGTATGATAACTTGCAGGCCATGATAAATCAGATTACCTTGACCTCTTAAAGAATACAAAATTGCAAGTGGCATTGTGACCGCTGACAATAATCCATTCATGTTGGATTTTTTTTTGCACTTCTCACAAGGTAGGAATTTTTTTTTCCATAGGCAAATATTGTAGTAATCTCATAATCTTGCTTCAACTCACAGACAATGCTGTGTCATCCAAAATTTCAATATTTCAAAGAGTTGTCTCATAGAGGGCGATTTTTGCTCTGACAGACACAGCCAGGCTATGAAATACATGACCATACATTTGGATTGCCAGCAGGCAATACTACATTACCTATGAAGCAGCTGCACCTTTCTCCAGTCAACCAGCAACAATATAAGACAATCCATTGAAAGTGTACCTCTAGTTATAAACAACTTGTCATAAAGGAATATTGCATTTTAATATAATATGCATTTCAATATAAGAAACTTAATATAACAATTAATATAACTTTATATATGTGTAATGACAATAACCTCTATTACAAAATTGTCTGACCATTGTATAAGCAATGCTACATCTGTTGCCGCCCCTGCTACCTCCTGTGTCACCCCCTCTACCTCATAGATTGTAAGCTCTTGCGAGCAGGGCCCTCAGTCCCATTGTGTGAATTGACTATTTCTTTGTAGTGTATCTTTTTTGTCTGTACTTGAACCCTACAAATTGTACAGTGCTGCGGAATATGTTGGCGCTATATAAATAAAATGTATTATTATTATTATTATATATCTTATTAAGGAGATCTGTTTCCTTATCCACTTATTAATGTTCTACTGCTTCTTATCTTCAATTTGACTGCTTGCATACATAAGATTTGTCTCCGTATTCAGCCTCACATATAGAACTCTATGCAGCAGGGAGGGGTGGAGTAGGAGGCTGCTGCCGGCTAGTTAATTAATTTATTCCCTCATTCTGTTCACTGGTAGAATCTTATCTACAACCTAGCAGTGTTAAAAGAGCACAGTGTAGCAGCAGCAGCAGCAGCAATTATTTGAGTGTCTTTGAAGCTAGGTTCACATGGTATTATTTGGAGAGGAATTTAAGTCTGGCTTCCGCCTCTGGTTCCTCTTCAGATACCGGCCCTGTGGAACTCGTGGGTTTCCTCACTGATTAGCTTCAGATACAATGGAGTTAATCAGTCTGAGCTGCTTGTGCCGCCGGTTCTGCAGATGAATCAGTCGATGAATGTGCGACAAGATCGAGCAGGGCGCTTCTTTTTTCAGTGTCCATAGATTCTGGCTTGAACTTAGAGCTGATTTTGAGGCAGAATCCACCCCAAAATCAGCTCTAAATTCTGCCATGTGAACTTAGCCTTAAAGATACAATTAGACACAATACATACATGCACAAAACATACTCTGCAGAACATGCATGGCCTGATTTATTCTCAGTTCTTGTAATACTAATGTTCAGTTCACTGGGGAAAACATTGGTTACATAAATTGGCTTTTTTATTCATTCCAAGGCCACTGAAATCATCCGTTGCCCTCTTGAGACATGAGTCAGTACTTGGCGTTCAGACAAACCCTCTCATCATGCCCAGGATAGGCTAATATGTGGAAAGGACTGTCTACCTACACAGTGGAAAATCAGTCTTCATTGCTTCTTTTCTGAATATTATACCACACTGCTCTTAAATTAGCAACCGGGAATATTTCAGCCTTGTTACAAACGGTACAATATTTCAGACACTAGTCATTCCAGGTAGGGCACTTAAATTTAATTTGCTTTCAATTGGTTTACCATCTATAGTATATGGGCAGACAGAGACTCGCTGTATAGGGGGGAAATTACAACTCGCATAAGCCCTGCTTCTAAGTGTAGAAAATTAAGTATTTATATTTCCATTTTTAGCTAAGCCCCTTGAAGTTTCAGCTACAATGTCACATTGTCTACATCCACAGTGATGTAGTCCTTACAGGACCACATCCTGCATTAAATACTTTTAAGAATATTTTCTCTTCATAACACAGCTTGATTTAATAGGAAGTCCTTGTCGTATAGAAATCCAACCCATAGGCCCAAAGCAAAGAGGTATCTTATTCAGAAAACCCTAACTGGAATACAAGATTATGTCATCATGAAGGTGATCCCTGGACAAGGATCAGAAGGGTAACTTGAAGCTCCTGGGCCCCCATACAAAATCTGCCTACCTTGTGCCATTTAGAATAGTGGTATATTTTATGGGGACGAGGGACCTTTGGGGCCCCTTCAAGGTCCAGAGCCTGGTAACTGCTACCTCTGCACCCCCTATAGCTACACCCCTGACAAGGGTGTATACTTTCACAGGGGCATTAGTGACAGGGCATTGGGGAATGAAATGACATTACGCTAAGTTCACACTAGTGTTTGGGTTTCTGCCGATGGGGTCCGCATGGGGACCCAAAAGACGGAGACCCTGCCCACTTAAAAAGCAGTTACACACGAAATAGACTATAGACTAATGGGTTTCTGTTGGTTTTAGGCAGAGGGCTCACGCGTCCACACATTGCAGAAAATTATGCGCAGCAGAAATGCTGCAATTTCCAAAACCATTGCGGTTTTGGTTTTGGAAATCAGATCATGTCAGTTATACCTACAGAAACGCTGGCGGTTTCCCTATAGATTTAATAGAAGCAATAAGTGCTGTGGGAAAAACCGCCATGCTTTGCCTCCGTGGTTTTTCCTGCAGCGCTTTTTTGCTGCAGCCCGCTACGTGGGGCCTTAGCCTAATATTTTTTAGGCATTCTACTGGTTTCCTCCTTGCAGGTCTTTTTTTCTCTGCCAATTTTAAGCGGATTCTGTGGCGGAGACTCCAACGCAAGTGTGAATCCATCCTTAGTAGGCAGAATCAAAGAGCATATCAACATACAAATGCATTGAAGTGACCCTCCGACTGCTTGTACAGGTGTCCCTTCCACTTGGTGGTTTCAGTATATTGTAAGTCTGCAGACAACTATTCTTCCAAGTTCACCACTACTTTCCTCTGTTTCTTAAGAGCACTTATTAACCAGAAAGAACACTATACTTGTGACCTATTGTTGCCTACAGTACTGTGCCTAGAAGCACAGTGTCTTTACATACATAATAGTTCAGGAATGCTATATGTGCTTACATCAGTCTTTTATGTGACCTGTCTTCACAATCTTACATTGATCTTTGCGTTGGTACAGTACTGTATTTGTGTGTCCTTTATTTGTGGATCATCCCGATCACAGGTGTGCAGCAACCCTAACCCCTACAATGTGGATCGTATTCCTATAATCACTAACTGAAATACATGGGGCAGTCATATATCAAATAGATGTTGGTGTTTCCCCATCATGGTTCATAGATGGAAGCATTAGCCCAAAAACGCTTCCATAGATTGTGGTCATGCTTGATATTACATGTCAACACAGTCTCCTTTGAGACTCTAAAAATTGCAGTGAACAGTTTCCTGATGCTTTGTCAACATAGCAACAGTCAACGAGAGTCGATTTCATTTCCATTGCATACTGTAGTAAAGCCACATCATGCAATGAATTTTGGAACATACAAGGACAACACTATTTAGACTGCCCAAACTATGTAGACAATATGACCAAGCAAGCTGACCCGAACCCTTGAGTGTGAGACCACCTCGCCAAATATCACTATGTACTTTACACCTCTTAAGAGAAAACATATTCACTGTCGCAACTAATATAGACCTTATGACTCAGTGGAACATAATATGCCCAGTTTATTGTGGTTAGTTGTTCAGCTTGGCGATCTTGTGATAGATACTAGTTGTATAGTCTGCAGTTACTTCCCTGATACCCATTGGTCATGACAGCAGGAACACAAATGGAAAAAAATTTATGTCAGCAGTACGGGGATTTTCCCTGGCTGTAACACTGAAATAATATCACTTTCATATACATATCGTTAAAGGGGTTTTCCAGCCTCTGAAAAAAGGGTAAAAGTGCTTAATAGGGACATGTTGAAATAATAAAAGGTTACTCGTTGTTCCCCAATCCCCCAATACTCCAGTCCACAGGCTGCCAGGGTCTGTTGTTTCACAGTGTTTCCTGACATCACAGGAAATTCTCAGATAGGCCCTTCTAAGCAGTGATTGGCTGGAGCAGTGATCTGATTCAACCAGTGATTGGCTGGAGCAGTGATCTGACTCAACCAGTGATTAAATGGAGCAGTGATCTGACTCAACCAGTGATTGGCTGGAGCAGTGATCTGACTCAACCAGTGATTAAATGGAGCAGTGATCTGACTCAACCAGTGATTGGCTGGAGCAGTGATCTGACTCAACCAGTGATTAAATGGAGCAGTGATCTGACTCAACCAGTGATTGGCTGGAGCAGTGATCTGACTCAACCAGTGATTAAATGGAGCAGTGATCTGACTCAACCAATGATTGAATGGAGCAGTGATCTGACTTAACCAGTGATTGGCTGGAGCAGTGATCTGACTCAACCAGTGATTGAATGGACAGGCATCTTAGAGTATTTCCTGTGGTGTCAGGAAATGGAGTTTAGCGCAGATACTTTGTGGACCAGGAGATCATGGAGTAGTGAGTATCCTTTTGTTATTTTAACCTGCCCCTATTAAGCACTTTTACCATTACCTACTGGGCTTGGAAAACACCTTTAGGCTAAGTCTAAGGGACACTCTTAGACTAAGGCCACATGTTGCGGAAAAGCTGCTTTTTTGTTGCAGATTTTGCTGCTTTTTTTCAATCCAAAGTCAAGAATGGCTACAAAAGAACTGGGAAATATATAGGAAGCTGACTTTGGCTAAAAATAACACAGCAAAATCTGCAACAAATAAAGCTGCTTTTCAGCAATGTGGGGCCTCAGCCTTAAAAGTTTGTCCAGGCTAAAATTGTATATTTGAATTTTTTTAATTAAAAAAAAAAAAAAAATGATAGGCCTCAGTGGTCACATGTGGTGGGGACTTCTGCCCGGAAGAAAACAATGGAGATGCAGGACCAGACTGCGCTAGGAGACACTGGAATACCGGAGACAGGTGAATATGTTTCTTTGTAAAAAATTTTCACCTCCCCAATCTAATTAAAAAATAAAATTTTAGCCTGGACAATCTCTTTAATGTCTGACTGGAGAGAGTCCACTGGTATGGACAAATAGGATTACATACTTTATTAAAGGGGTTGTCCAGGGAGTTAAATTTACCTTAATTCATTCAGCAGATTCTTCATGAGGGATCTGGGGTCTCTGGCCTGGTTCCAACCACTGGGTCACATGATTGTAAGGTAAATTTAATTCCCCAGACAACCCCTTTAATAAGGTACTGTATATGAGGAGGTGACACCAACCCTGACACACATTTCAGCAAGAAAGATTACCTTTAACGACCTTCAATTCTTTGCATTGTTCAATAGGCAGTGCTCCACTGATACTGTCACAGTTGGAATTATTTCTCTAGCCCCACCATTCCTGAGCAATCAGTGCTGTTAGTTTTGGCACATAATATGCTTATTAGGCTCTATACTGTCAGGTGGGCAGTCCTAGGCTGGATCAGATAGTCTGGGACCGCCTACCTGATGGTAGAGTACGTAAAGAGCATATTAACTCAGAATTGCTTGGGAACGGAGGGGGCTAAAGAAAAAATTACAACTGCACCAGAAAAGTGGAGCACCTGTTGAAGAATACAAACAATTGGAGTTGATGGTAGTGTGAAAGGTTCAGCAAAAAAGCTGCTGTAAAAAATGGGTGGCAACCCATCACGGTTTTTCCCATATCACTTTTCACAGAAAGTCGGCAGAGGTTTCCTCTGCTAACTTTCTGCTTCCATTATACCTATAGGGAAACCGCCAGCATTTCTGTAGGTATAATTGACATACTGCGATTTCCAAAACCACTGTGCATATTTTTCCATAACTTTGCAGTGACTGTAAAACGCAAGTTTTTGCCACGGTGTTTATGCCACGTGGTGTCCCAGACTTAAGTAACATTTAAGAAAAAGCATTGTTTTCCTGACAGTTTATGCCAGCAAATGGAGTAGATTTTATAGGCCACATACCATTTCCACACAAATGGCACATGGATGCACAAGGATTTGCCACATTTTCTGTACGTAAGCACACACACATCAGAAATACAGTGTAATAAATGTCCTTTCTGCCTCCAGATCCCCATGGCGGAATGTTGAGCATCGGCATTCCGCCACTGATTAGGGCCAGATGTATGGAACTTATCAGCAGGGAGTCTCGAGCCGCAGACCCTGCGCCTGAATCAGCTCTAGAATCCACGACAAGATCAAGCAGCACTTTTTTCTGTGTCCTGCTGCGATCTCTGCCTACCGTTGAGAACAATGGCAGACAGAATCAGGGAGGAATCTCCTGCTGATTTTGAGGCAGAATATGCCTCAAAATCAGCATCAATTTCCACCAAGTGAAAGGGCCCTAAGTTAGCAATATATTATTTTAGCTGTTAAATTCCACACAATAAATGTTTGCTGCAGTTTGCCGCTTTTCTACTTCCTGGGGCCTTAGACGCAATGAGTTTTCTGTGATTGGGGCCAATTTAGATACTGCTGACCTACTCTGAGTTACAGATCAGTGGGGCCTGACAACCAGACCTCACACGGATCAGCTGTACCATGAAGCCTGTACCAGCGGCCAGGACTGGAGCATGGACAGGTGAGTAAAAAGTATTGGCCACTACTCTGTGTTAGGTTGGGGGGATAACAGGGGTTCATATACTGTGGGTGGGCTTTAAAAAAGGGGTCATATACTGTGTGTGGGGTATAAAAGGTGTCATAAACTGTGTGTGGGCCATAAATAGGGGGCTCATATGCTGTGTGGGGGGGGTAAAAAAGGGGTTCATATACTGTGGGGGCAAAAAATGGGGTCATACACCATGTGGGGGATAAAAAGGGGGTCATATACTGTGTGATGGACCAGGAAAAGGAGGTCATATACAGTATGATGGGCCAGAAAAAGGGGGTCGTATACCGTGTGATGGGCCAGAAATACATATAATACAAATACATATATCAAAAATATAACTCTTTTTTTTTACTAGAGCTACAAATATCACAAAATTATGGATATTTCTAGATGTGACACGGCACCCGGGTTAAGCTAGGTTTTTTTTACAAATTTTGACACACCGAGCTTAAAAGGTTAGTCAACACTGGTCTAGGCCGTCCAGAGCTATCTGCAGCCACTTTTTGGTTAATAGATTGGGGCAAAGGGTCCACGTTGTGGAAATGTAGCATTTTTGGCTGCTGCGGAAAGAAACGCTACGTTTTACAGTACCGGAAAAGTGAATGAGAATTTGGTTAACCTCATCCACACATTGTGGAAAAAAAAGAACTTCGGAAAAGCTGCTTTTTCAAAAACACACAAGTTCATTTTAGCTGAGGAATCATGGGCATTTACACTATAGATTTAATAGGGGAAGGAAAAAAAAGCAGCAAAAATTCAATTGAAAACACTGAAAAAAAATGCAATGTGTCTCTGTGTTTCGCTATGCGGGGCCTTTACCTATAATAGGTTTTTATCAGGTTACCAAAATGTATTTACAGCAAAACAAAACAAAACAAAAAAAAAAAAACACTGCACACATTGGTTTCTGAAACATATATTCTAGTAAGGTTGATTCACAACATGAGCTGACAAAAGATGATTAGAGATGCAGGACAGCCACAGCTGGGGTGCTAGAGGTCACCTATGTTTTAGATGTCTAGGCATCTTGGATACCTCTTGCTGTGAATATCAAGGAAAAGAGACTTGACTTTATATAAGAACCGCTGCTCCAGAGGCATCTGTTCGCACTTAAATTTATGATTTTTTATTTGCTGTTTTCTGGGCATTCTCCTTCAGAAATAATGGCTTCAAGGTGTAAGCAGCTTGAAAATGTAGACAAAAACAGTATGTTTTATATTTAATTCCCTTAAGACAAAGATTACCTTGCTTCTAAAGGCTTGGGCTCTTAGGAGCTGCAACATCTTAGCGGTAAATAAGACATTTTGTACCACTTCTTTGTCTTTAGGATGATAGGCATCTTATGTATACTGAAAGAGAAACACAAGTATACCTATACACAGACACCATTACTTAAAGCGGTTTTCCCATGCACATAACTATATTTAAATTTGTAGAGAATTAAAAGTTAAACATTTTTGCAAATATTAATAATTCCAATTTTGCAGTTTTAATGATTTTCTTTAACCATCTTAGTGGCGACATCTTTTGTCTTGATTGGTTGCCATGAATGCAGGAACTTTCTATGGTCTGGGACTTGTCAGAAGCCCAGCCATGATATCCTTATTGTGGACAGGTTATCAGACAGGGATACTACATGTATGAGAAGGTATGGAAATCTTGGCTGGGTTTCTGACAAGTGGTAAACCAAATATAAGTAATTAAAAATGTTGCAAGATTTTCTCTAACCATCTTAGTGGTGACATCTCATGTCTTGATCGGTTGCCAATGGATATGACCATGACTGCAGGAACTTTCTATGATCTGAGACTTGACAGAATCCCTGCTATGATTTCCTTATTGTGGACAGGCAGGGACACTACATGTATGAGAAGATAACCCGGCCACAATAAGGACATCATGGCTGGGTTTCTGACAAGTACCAGATCATGGAAAGTTCCTGTATTTGTGGTCATAGTTTTATTTTTTTGTGATAGTGAATATTTTCCAATTAAAATTATGGATTAAGGTATAATTTGTCTATGTTGCATAATCAGTGGGTGCAACTGAGCAGCTCTTCTCCCTCAAGCCTCTCAGTAATGAAAGGGCTCATATGTCAGCACTTTATTGCGCTATGGGTTCTTTGAGGCAAACTCTGTGCCTGACGTTGGCTATAGGGCATATTCAATTATGGATTTTTTAGGCTGAAATATATAATGTGGGTTTGAAAGAAAATCTTATGCAGGATGACCCAGATCTGCCAGAGATTTGTAGTTTACACTGCTGGGAGTGCATGTGGATTAGCCCCATTAAATGTGACTACCTGCAATGGTTTCTGCAAAGAATCTGCCAAAGCATATTGTAAATGTGTGTGTGTAAAAAAAATCTATGCCATGAACTATGACAACAAAAGTAGGTGGAATAAAAGGGTCATATGATAAAGTAATGGCATATTGCTATGGTATGCCATCACTTTATATTCAGTGTGGGTCCACCTTCTTGGATCTCGCAATGATCCTATAAATGCAGGAGCCACAGCACTACTCTAATTCTACACTTTTCGTGAACACTGGTGTCCTCACCACTGGCTGGAGAAAGAAATGGAGCCCTGTCCCATATTTTCATACCAAGAGTTTGAATACAAAGCAGCAATATGAGCCCTTCATTCTTAGGATTGGTGGGGGTCCCAGAGGTCGGACCTCCACCAAGCATAAAGTGGGTAGCATAACCTAGTGATATGGCTATGACTTTATCAGATAGCAATAACCATTTAAAGGAACACCTTTGAACTGCAATGGCTTTGGCTATTACCAACCTTATTATTATTCAGAGGCGTAACTTAATGCTGGGTCCCGATGTAAAAGTAATGGGGCCCCCACTTACTATGTGCTGTCTATAATCTGTGCTATCTCTGGCGCTCCCATTGAAGTGAATGGGAGCACCAACCATCACCAGTGACCCCCGTATTCAGCCTGGCTGTGCTCAGGTTTATTGTAGAGCGGGAGAAAGGTCCTGCAGTCTTCTCTTCATGGGAAAATCCTTTTAATTCAATAATTTTCTTGGTCCTTTATATCATCTTTTTCAACACCGACACCAACATTGCATCAGGCACTAAATGCACTGCAACCACGACTGCTACTGCCTCGATTGTCCGGACCTCCCTGGTCTGTGACCATTACTTAATCTGCTATATTTTTGTACTGGTACTTCATTTATGCAGTAAGCACTATATTGAATATTAGACATGGTTTATGTTTTTCATATTTCTTGGCTATAGACTAATTGGTGACTCATGTTGGTATTGTTACATAACTAGTTTGGGCATTTTTTTTTTAGTTTGTCGTCGAGAGAGCCATGGAAACATCAGTGTTATGGATCATTGTGTTCTTGTCCATTTTTCAGTTCTGACAGAGTGTAAGCTCTGTTTTTTTGTGCACTGGTGTAAAGGTACGGTGATGTGAAAATGAATATGTTTCTATTCAGATGACCCCTATTATTGTTAATTTTTACACTGCATGGTTTCAGATATTTCAACAAGTAATTTTGCAGAATCTGTGTTGGATTCAAGACAGGACTTTGACTAGGCCAATCCAAAACTTTGATCTTTATGTTGTTTTTTACATGGTCGCTAACTTTTTAGAACATTTGATAGTGGCAGTCATCACTACTGAAGTAAAATAAATATATATATTGCTATTAGGGGAGGATTAAGGGTACCATGTACATGGCTGTTCAGAAAGCATGGGCCCCCATTCATGCCAAAGATTCCTGTATGCCATAGTGGCGCTCCATGCACTATAATGTCCCATAGTGGCCCCTCCACACAGTATAATGTCCCCAACAAATACTCACCTACAGTAGACTCACATGCCCTGTCAAAGACTTAGGCAAATGCCTATACAGTTGATTATGAGGTTGGATTATAATGCAGGCAAACGTGCAATTCTGAGCACCCTTGTAGCCTCGGGCCCTAGGCAGCCAGACATTTCACCCTTAATATAATCCACCCCTGATTGCTATACATAGAAAGATAGAAGATTGGTGCAGAAAAAGACTGTGTGGTCTGTCTAGTCTGCCTTTATTTTATTTCCATTTTATCTTAGGACATGTGTTTACTCCAGATTTCCCAACCACGTCTGCTGGAAGTTTGTTTCAAGCCTCAACTACTCTTTCAACTAAATAATATTTTCTGACATTGCTTCTGATTGTCTGCCAAACTAATTTCATATTATGCCCCCTTGTCTTGTGTTCTTACCTCCTGAACCTTATTGATATCTTTAATGTTTTTAAAGGTTTCAGTCATGTCCCCCCTTTCCATTCTTTCCTCAAGGCCAGTGGTGTAAATACCGGAGTAGCAGCGGTAGCGGTTGCCATAGGGCCCAGGACATTAGGGGGCCTGGCGGGCCCCTGATGTTTTTTTTTTTTTTTTTTAATAGGCCGTTACCTGCTGGAGTAACACCAGCAGGTAATGGGCCCTATTTACTTACCAATCTCCGCTCCTGCTCACGGCCGCCTGCGCTTCCCATTTTGCCACGGGCCTGTGAACCCCACAAACACTGCTATCATTATACTTTGGGGTCTTTTCAGACCCCAGAGTATAATGATCGGAGGTGAGGGAACATAAAAAACAGTGTTACTTACCTCTCCTGCACTCAGGCAATCTTCGGGCCTATTTGGTGACATCACGTGGGCCAGGCCCACGTCATTATGCGTCGCAACGCCTGCCTGGCTCATGCGACATCGGATCCAACATTGAAGAGAGCTGAGAGTAGAGGGGAGTGCGTTGTAAGAATATAGTTAAGTTTATTAATGCACATCTACATTATCTCCAATATCAACAAGCGGGACATTTAAGGCGTAAAGAGAGACCTGGGTCAAAAGTGAGAGGTCTAAGTTCACATCTAAATTCCAGCCTGCTTTTCCAGGCTTCTGAACTTAGTCATTAGGGTGCGGTGTTTTTGTGACAGGCCCTCTCTTCAAGTTGTCCAAAGATTTTTTGCATTACTTATACTGTGTATACCACACTTTTTGTATGGAAAGTGGGTATATTACCTTACCTGTGGCACATAGACAATAGAGCAAATGACATGCAACCATAGGTAGTGTAAATGTGTACTTGTAAATGTACCCTCTTCACCCTCTCAATTCTATATATACAAATGGTGATATCTTGACACTCACAGCCCTGTTTTCCCATAAAAACAGGTTATGGGGAAGGCATCAAATGGTAAAATTGCTTTACTCGCTTAGCAAAATTTTATTAACTGCAATGATAAGGTTGTTTCTGAGACTCCATTGAAGCGGTTACCTTGGAATCAAATTAACCAGATATTGAAGCTCAAGTATACGCAGAGCAGACATAGAAGATATAGCTCTGCTCCTATGGATAGATGTGATATTGTTGGTCTAACACTGTATTAAAGAACTTACTGAAACTGTCTCTAATAAAACAGATAAATGGTCAAGGGCTAGATGAACTAATATTATTATACTTATGTCAGTAGATGGACTTTGGACACTGAATCTTCTTTGCAAAGGAATCATTGTACAAGTCCAGTAGCACAAATAAATCACTTAAATAAACCGCAATGTGAAAACAAGTAAAGCTGTCACAGCAAGCCTGTTTCCATC
The DNA here is from genome assembly GCA_947044405.1 of Leptodactylus fallax. Lineage (NCBI taxonomy): Eukaryota > Metazoa > Chordata > Amphibia > Anura > Leptodactylidae > Leptodactylus > Leptodactylus fallax. The sequence continues at coordinate 2,809,127 of CAMRHE010000270.1, forward strand.
CAGTGGTGATGTTTGAGCAGGAAATGACCTAGTCAATGGAGAAGGATGTGGATATTCTGAAGTGACATGAGCTGACATATTTTGGGCTCTCTTGTTTCAATCTTAAAATGACTCCTTTGACAAATCCAAAAATCCAGCTTTATTTTTATCTTGTGCATGCCATTTACCAGAACAGTGAAACTGTTGGTGGTGTTGTTATGGGGGACACTGTTGCTGCTGCTACTACTACTAGGGCAGTATGGCTGAGACTTTTAGGGTACATTCACACTACACAGGTAAGGGCAAGCTTGCACTTTCTGCTGCAAATGTCCAGTTGATATGCTGTAAATCCACGGGAGGATTGGCCTCATTCAATAGGGTTCATCCATTACTTTTCAGAGCGAAATTCCTGAGAAAAACCAACATGCTCAGAATTTTCCAATTGTAAATCAATTATTAATACCTGTATACATCTATGAAATATTCCACAACACGGCACATGGTTTATTGGAAATGCACCAAGTATTCTAAGCATCTTTTAGAACTGAGTAAAAAAAAATTGGAGGTAAACCAGAAAGAACATGGAAACTCCATACAGATGTTGACCTAGTCATATATGATTCTGACAGATCATTGTACGCTGCGCCACTGCAGAAGGAATAAGTATACTGCAGAATATATGATAATCCTAGATGTCTGTGGCTAGAGATGTGCAGGATAATTGATTCTGTCTGAAATCTATAAAGACTTCAACCACAAGTGTTCTCCATAACATCTCCATTACTGCAGATGGTCCTACTTTTGCGACTATGAACAAGCTGGAACATTAGGTAGACACTAGACTATGCCACAATGGAAACTCCTCAAGATTAGCAGCCAAATATTATACTGTATGTAGCCCCATCTTTAAGTATAACCTAAAAGAATTTATTTTGCTCACATTTGCTGTAGGAGTTATACTCTATAAGAAATATACAGTCATGAGGATAACAAAGTAAACCCCCTTCTTTGGTTTTACGTACCAAGACATAATGAAAAATACATCTGATCCTTAGAAGGTATTAAAATTAGGTACATACAACATCAGATAAACAACAACAAATGACAAATTACACTGTGTCTTTATTTAGTTAACAAAGACTAGGCCAAAATGCAGAGGCAGCATGTGAAATATTAAGTACACCCATACTAACTCAATAGGAATTAAGAAGATAAGGCCTGATGCTGCTACTCAAATGTCTGTGCTTAACTGAACATCAGCAAATGTGACTGGCATTTTGCTGTTCTGGAGCAACACAATGCCAAGGAGGAAAGATATCAGCAATGAATTTAGAGAAGCAATGGTTGCTGCCCATCAATTTGTGAAGGGCTATAAGGCAATTTCCAAACAATTTGAAGTCCATCATTCTACAGTCAGAAAGATTATTCATAAGTGGAAAACATTTAAGACAGATGATAATCTTCTCAAGAAGGAACCTCCCAGAAAATTCACTCTAAGGTCAGACCATGCAAAATCCCAAAGAGCTACATTTCACACTCTACAGACTTAAGTTACCCTTGGTTCACATCTGCGCTTGGGTTTCTGTTCTTTGGGTCTGTTTGGGGACCTGAAAAACGGAAACCTAATCTGCTTAAAAAGCGGTTACCCGCGGTTACACATAGACCATAATGGGGTCCAATGGGTTTTCGCCCTAAAAATGCGGAGAGAAAAGTCCTGCTTGCATTTTTAAAGCAGAATGGGGAACAGCATACAATTAAGTATGGCTGAGCAAACCATAAGACTTCTGAAACAATGGGGCTGATAAAGTAATAAATATGCACCAGAATTCTGGCGTAATTTACCCCCAAAAACTGTTGTACAAGCCCCTTTTCTAACAGCTTGCACAACATGTGGTTGGGGCTTGATGAAAAGAGGGCGTGGTATAATATGCAAAACATTGAGTTAGAAATTGCACCAAAATTATCAGAAGTTGTGCCAAAATTTCAGCCTTTGTGCCAAATTTGCATCAATATTCTGTCATAAAAAAGGCTAAGGTCCCACGTGGCAGGGCTTTGCACAGAAAGCTCGAAGAGGTTTCCTCTGCGGACTTTCTGTTTCAATTATACCTATAGGGAAACCACCGGTGTTTCTGTAGGTATAATTGACATGCTGAAATTTTCAAAACTGCAACGGTTTTGGAAATCGCAGCATGTCCGCTGTGGATATTTTACCGCAAAGTGGGGATGGGATTCGCTAGATACCATCCAATTTGCTGTGACTGTAAAACAAACCGCGGCATGGGGCCCCAGTGTCCTTTGGACAGATGAAACCAAAGTGGAGATGTTTTGCCCAGTGCCACGTTTGGTTAAAACCAAACACAGCTTATCTGTACAAACACCTCACACCAACTGTCAAGCAGAGTGGTAGAGGGGGAATGATTTGGGCTTGTTTTGCAGCCACGGAACCTGGACACCTTGTAGTCATTGAGTCAGCCATGAACACAGCCATGTGTATAACAAAGTATTCTAGAGTTAGATGTGAGGACACCTATCCATCAGCTAAAGATTGTCCAAAACTGAGCTATACTATAGACCTAAGAAATGATAAATAAATTTGTTGTTCAACCATCTAGTAGTACCAAAAAACAAATATAATGAACAACTAAAACATAACTTTTATTAGGATATATAAATATATAAAAGGCTTATAGAACAAGCCACCAATATTTGATAAAAGCTCAAGGTATAAGACTATGTCTAAATACGGTAATCAAGCTCCAATTCATATAGATTATATAAGGGTGGCAATATCCAATCTTATAAGTCCACTACCTTATACACTATTATGGACTCTCAATACCAAACTCCTATATATCATCACAACTGTGTTCACAAGCGTACGCTGCTTAGTCAGCGCTAGTTGTGTTTTGAGACATATTATTCAGCTGTGGGTCCTTGGTATTTGGTATCTAGTAGCAGTACCAACTGAGGTAGTGATCTATAAATGAGAAGTGTCACTAGCCAGGATAGAAATACTATGCTGCCTCAGCTGTAATATGTGAACACAGTTGTGATGATATACAGTGCTGGCCAAAAGTATTGGCACCCCTGCAATTCTGTCAGATAATACTCAATTTCTTCCAGAAAATGATTGCAATCACAAATGCTTTGGTAATAATATCTTCATTTAATTTGTCATCAATGGAAAACCACAAAAAGAATTGTCAAAAAGCCAAATTGGATATAATTCCACACCAAACATAAAAAGGGGGTGGACAAAAGTATTGGCACCCTTTGAAAAATCAGGTGATGCTTCTCTAATTTGTGTAATTAACAGCACCTGTTACTTACCTGTGGCACATAACAGGTGGTGGCAATAACTAAATCACACTTGCAGCCAGTTGAAATGGATTAAAGTTGACTCAACCTCTGTCCTGTGTCCTTGTGTGTACCACATTGAGCATGGAGAAAAGAAAGAAGACCAAAGAACTGTCTGAGGACTTGAGAAGCAAAATTGTGAGGAAGCATGAGCAATCTCAAGGCTACAAGTCCATCTCCAAAGACCTGAATGCTCCTGTGTCTACCGTGCGCAGTGTCATCAAGAAGTTTAAAGCCCATGGCACTGTGGCTAACCTCCCTAGAGGTGGACGGAAAAGAAAAATTGCCGAGAGATTTCAACGAAAGATTGTGTGGATGGTGGCTAAAGAACCTCGACTAACATCCAAACAAGTTCTAGCTGCCCTGCAGTCCAAGGGTACAACAGTGTCAACCCGTACTATCCGTCGGCGTCTGAATGAAAAGGGACTCTATGGTAGGATACCCAGGAAGACCCCACTTCTGACCCAGAGACATAAAAAAGCCAGGTTGGAGTTTGCCAAAACTTACCTGAGAAAGCCAAAAACTTTTTGGAAGAATGTTCTCTGGTCAGATGAGACAAAAGTAGAGCTTTTTGGGAAAAGGCATCAACATAGAGTTTACAGGAAAAAAAAGAGGCCTTCAAAGAAAAGAACACGGTCCCTACAGTCAAACATGGCGGAGGTTCCCTGATGTTTTGGGGTTGCTTTGCTGCCTCTGGCACTGGACTGCTTGACCGTGTGCATGGCATTATGAAGTCTGAAGACTACCAACAAATTTTGCAGCATAATGTAGGGCCCAGTGCGAGAAAGCTGGGTCTCCCTCAGAGGTCATGGGTCTTCCAGCAGGACAATGACCCAAAACACACTTCAAAAAGCACTAGAAAATGGTTTGAGAGAAAGCACTGGAGACTTCTAAAGTGGCCAGCAATGAGTCCAGACCTGAATCCCATAGAACACCTGTGGAGAGATCTCAAAATGGCAGTTTGGAGAAGGCACCCTTCAAATCTCAGGGACCTGGAGAAATTTGCCAAAGAAGAATGGTCTAAAATTCCAGCAGAGCATTGTAAGAAACTCATTGATGGTTACCGGAAGCGGTTGTTCGCAGTTATTTTGTCTAAAGGTTGTGCTACCAAGTATTAGGCTGAGGGTGCCAATACTTTTGTCCGGCCCATTTTTGGAGTTTTGTGTAAAATGATCAATGATATGACTTTTTTTTTTCATTCTCTTTTGTGTTTTTTCATTGCAAGCAAAATAAATGAAGATATTATTACCAAAGCATTTGTGATTGCAATCATTTTCTGGAAGAAATTGGGTATTATCTGACAGAATTGCAGGGGTGCCAATACTTTTGGCCAGCACTGTATAGGAGTTTGGTATTGAGAGTCCATAATAGTGTATAAGGTAGTGGACTTATAAGATTGGATATTGCCACCCTTATATAATCTATACGAATTGGAGCTTGATTACCGTATTTAGACATAGTCTTATACCTTGAGCTTTTATCAAATATTGGTGGCTTGTTCTATAAGCCTTTTATATATGTATATATCCTAATAAAAGTTATGTTTTAGTTGTTCATTATATTTGTTTTTTTGGCAAAACTGAGCTATGCAGCAGGACAATGATCCTAAACACAGCAAATCTGCAACTGAATCGCTGAAGACAAAAAGAATCAAGATGGTGCAATGGCGCAGCCAAAGCCTAGGAGTCAACCCAAATGAAATGCTGTGACAGGACCTTAAGAGAGCTGTTCATAAACAAATGTCCTCAAATCTCAATGAACTGAAGCAACATTGTAAATTAAAATTAGCCAAAATTCCTTCAGAACAATGTGAGAAATTGATAAAGTCATACAGAAAACCATCACTTCACATTATTGCTGCTGAACATGGTTCTATGAGTTATTGATTCATGGGGTGGACTTAGTTTTTCACACATGGATTTGACTTCATTTTTGTTGAATAAACAATAAAACGCTGGAATATTTTGTGTGTTGTTGTTTATCTGAGATCATACGCACTTATTTTTAAAGCCTTCTAAGGACTACCTTTTATTGCTATGTCCTAATGTGCAAAACCATACAATTCAGAGGAAGGACTTTGTTTTTCTCATGACTGTACATTTATGCTGTCTATAAGCGCCATAAACAGTGATTCAAAAGCACTTATACCCATTAAAGAAGTACATCTTGACTATGCACCTAGCTGACATCATGTTGATGTGTGGGCGCTTACAAGAGCTATACCTAGTCATGCAACGGCATTAGATATCCGATAGTTCACAATATTTTTTTACGTGTGGCAAGGAATTCAAATACCAATACCAAACATTTGGAAGAGTTTAGAAAATTATGTATTCCGAGAAGATGATTCTCCTAGATCAAAAGGGGCTTACAATACAATGACATCATATATGGTTTAACAACTCACTTCCAGTAACCTGAGGCCACTTGCAAATCTTTTAGTATTACATATACTTTTGGTATAGGAGCGTAGGTTTAACATTTTTATTGTAAACTCACAATTAGTTAAGCCCGGAACATAATTTTATACTCTTTAATTATGAATAATGGAAACCAGGATGAATTTCTTCAACTTTCTGGTCTCTAGTAATAGTAAATTAGGTTATCTTTATGATAATTGTATACACTTATATTTATAGGACGTTTGAGATCAATGTGGACGACAAGGCTCCTTGACTGAACAAACCTTCAACTTACTAAAAAGTTCTACTTTTGAAGAACCTTTCAAAGAAAGCAGCACGCCTCTAAATTTTTTTGTCCCCTACATTTGAAAATGAGCATGTGCGTAGTGTATTTTTAGTTAAAAGATTTCTGGCAGCTTTATTGTGAAGTTATGTGCTCTCCTCTGGAGTGCTAACTCATCTCTGCTTCTCAGAAGCACACAGTGTTTCCTTTATTAACAGAAGGTCAAAAACATTGAAAGTATATAGAAATCAGACTGCGCTTCTAATAGACCTGCATTGTGAGTTTTATCTCTTGTTCATAAAGAAAGCACTAAGAGCAGTAGTGTAACTAGGAATGTCTGGGCCCCAAGGCGAACATTTGACATCCCCCCCGCACAAACCGCATTCCTGCAGACACTATTATGCACCATAGTGGCCCCTGAACACAGTATTATGCCCCATAGTGGCTCCTGCATACAGTATTATGCCCCATTGTGGACCACCCATGAACAATTATTATACTATGGGCTCTTTTCAGACCCCAGAGTACAATGATCGTAGACCCAGGGGAGGATACAAACATAAAAAACAATGTTACTTACCGCTCATTGGCTCCGGCGCACTCCCTGCCACTTCGGCCCTCTTCAATATTGGACCAGACGTCACATGAGCCAGGCTGTCTTAACAATGCATAATGACGCCGACCTGGCCCACATGACGTCTGGGACGTCACCAAAGAGGCCCGAAGACTGCCAGATCCCAAGAGAGGTAAGTAACATTGTTTTTTATGTTCCCTCAGAAGGGGAAGTGCAGGCGTTTGTAAGCAGGAGTGGGGATCGGTAAGTAAATAGGGCCTGTTAACTGCTGGGGTTACTCCAGCAGGTAACGGCCTATTAAAAAAAAAAAACCATCAGGGGCCCAACAGATTTACTATAGCTTACACCAAAAAACTGGCGTGAGATATAGCTGAAATCTACACAAGTCCTTGATGCATAGGAACTCTCAAGATGCACCAAAATTACTAGGCTTTTAATAATTCTGTCACATATGACGCCAATGTTCACAATACTAAGACCAGCACACAATGCATCGATCTTAATAAAATTCATCACAGAAGAGGTCAGCGCTCCAGAGGGGAGCACATAATGTCACAATAAAGCTGCCAGTAAGTTATTAGGTAGAATTACACTACACACATTCTTTTTCTCAAGAAGGGGGGACATCGTTACATAGTTATACAGTATAGGAAGTGTCACCATGGCCACCTGAATCAAACAATATTTTCCCTTTGTGAACATGCAAATTAGCTCTTTGGAGCAATAAGGGCAGTGCAGTTGCTTCAAAGAGGTAAGCAGAAACACTGTTGTGGCTCCAAAGCGTTCATTTTCATATTGATAAAAACAGCAATGGCGGTGACTCACAAAGGGAAAACACTGTTTGCTTCGGTGACGCTAACCTATTTATCTGCGGGGCTGGGTTGATATGCTGGGTTCTTGTGAAAGACTCCCTTTTTATAAGCTTTCCAAAGACCTTGAGTATGGCTGTGTTTGGTACTACAGCTTATCCTTTTCACTTGAATGCATTGAGCTATAATAAAGTCATCTGGAATTGCTAATTTGGCGGGGGGTTTCAGGGGTTGGGCCCCCACCAATCATACGATGAAGTAGATATATCATCAAAACAGTATGCCATATTATAAAATCCCTGAGAATCCATTTAACTTTAAGTATGGCAGTTTATTTATAACCCTGGGCAGTGCAATACATCCCGCCATGACATGCTGATATGTAAAACAGAATTTAATAATAGGTCAAACATTGCCACATCCCCTGCTGCAAACTACAAGGGGTCTCCTGTAAGACCTAAACTGGAAAAGCCTCCTGGTGCCATTTTTTTCCAATTAGAACTGCAAAGTCATCAAAGACTTTCTAGTTTTCTGGAACGCTTTTGCTCAGCTACGTGTTGACCTCTTTATCAAACATTACACTGTTTTAATGAACAACTCTTTTGATGGACACAAAGTAACATCGCATGTAAAAGAGCAATGAGAGTGTTCCTTTGACATTTGTCTCTGAAAAGGACCATCCAGTCATGCATAAATTGCTGTACCAGACATAATATCTGCATAGACACATCATTATCTAACTCCAAAGAATGAGCGCTCATAACCACAGGCTCAGAACTGCACAGATGTGTCCGTTTATCAGCCGAGACAGTGAATGTGAAATTATGATACCTGGAAGACACACTGGTGGAGCAGATGTTTTTGTTTAAGTCCACCTCGTACAAGTTTTCTCTTCACATGTTGTTTGTGTCTAAACTTTATTACCCCTGCTCTCACCAGGCCGTCTTGCATCACCACCTCGTATACTAAGACGGTTTTATTCATATTTAGTGCACAGATAGCCGGTTGCTAACATCCACTTCACAGTTGTTCTTTCCAAGTTAAATAATTACACTTGGAAATTACAACATGGTTTGGCACTAGTCGGAGGTAAACTATGCAAGCAAGGAGATGATAGGTTCCATCACGGAACGGGTTACGAGAAGGTCCCTCCTTGAGGAAATGTTTACTTTCTGCCTTTATGGTGTCCGTTGTTATTTGTTTGTTCTATTACTCTACTTTATGAGCTGTAATTGAGCTTTTTTTTTTTTCATCTCCCATACATTGACATTGCTTTGATCTGAAAACGTTATTTTACTAACATTGTGACTTCTTTTTTTTGTCTCTTCTTAGAAGAAAGGAACAATCCAGGCCTTGCTTTTATATTCAAAAATAAAGCTTTGTTTATAATGTGATTTTGATATGTTTTATTGTTACAGGGGTGGTCAATAAACTGCTATCTTGTTTTTATATGGCAACGTTACTGTATATTCTCTGTGAATGGAAAAATAAAAAAGTTATGACTTTTGGAACATAAGAATTGAAAAACGAAAATCGAGAAGCAATAATCGGAAACAAAAAATGGCTGTGATTGGAAAGGGTTAAACATCCACTGAATCAAAATGGATCTGTTTTTATCAGTCTTTCTGTTCTTTCAACAGAAAAACTGATGCAACACAAATGTGAATGTAGCCTTAAAGGGGATTTCCCCATCTCCCTGTTTCAGCAGCTTTGCCTGCTGTCTCTTCTTCTCACTTCCTGTATTCCTTATCAAACAGTCATAGCCGCCTCCCCCCAGCCTGATGAACAGGACACTATGAAGTATCACAAAACTTATTATGATTGTTAGAAATCTAATATAAAAGCTGATCAAATAATATGCACATCTTCTAGAGGACGAACTCAGTGTTATCTGTGTGTTTACAAAGAGAGACAGACAGGGCTTTATCAACAAACTGCAATTAGCTGAACAGCAGAGCTGTAGATAACAGTGAGAGCAGTGAGTGATGTCATCTGTCCTGTGTTATCATACAGGTCTGGCTCTATGGAAACGCTGTGTAAACAATGGGAGGAATAATTTCAAATAGCAGGCAAACAAAGCAGCATTGCTAAAGCAATATATTTAGGAAAACTCTTCAATTTATATAAGCTAGTAGTATAGATAGGATCCTTGAAATGGGAATATCCCTTTAAACCTTCTTTCCTACTAATTCATACCTTTATAGGGGCTAAAGCTCCATCTTTATAATACAGAGCTCCAAATCCTCTACAAGGACAGAGGCAATAAAATAAAAAATTCTGACTGCCTACAGCCATCACTAGTGGGAGGTTAAAGGGGTTGTCTGAGCAAATTATATTTTAAATAGGCCAGGGAGGTGAAAAAAATGAAAAAAATAATCATACACACCTTTCTCCAGTGCTCTGGTGTCTCCCAGCGCAGTCTGGTCCTGCCGGTCCATTGTTGTCTTCTGGCGGAAGTCGTGACCGCTGAGACCAATCAGCGGCCTCAGCGAAGGATATGTGACATCCGTACCTGTGACATCCCGGGGTCACTTCCTGATACCAATCACTTCCTGAGGCCAATCAAAGGCTTCAGAAGAAGGGATCCGGGACATCACAGCTGGCAAGGAGTTTCATTTCCAGAAGACAGCACAATGCTGGGAGGACACCGAAGCACAGGGACAGGTGAGTATGATTTTTAAGAAAAAAATTTTCCACCCCCAGGTTATTTTAAATATCATTTTTTTCCCAGACAACCTCTTTAAGAGCTTATTGCATTTTGTGTTATTCATTTCAATGTATGAATGCATGCAGTAAGATTCTAAGTTCCCAATAGTGGTGACTGCCCACAGCCAAAATTTTACAGTATTAGAGAACCCATCATGTTGAAAATGCAATTTAATCTGCAGGCAGCATATTACAGAACAGGAAAAACAAAGCAGATGATAAACTGTACTGTGCAAAAAAAATTAGGCAGGAGTGGAAAAACTGCTGCAAAGTAAGAATGCTTTCAAAAATAAAAGTGATAATAGTTTATTTTTTGCCAATTTATGAAATTAAGTGAATGAAGAAAATAGAAATCTAAATCACATTAATATTTGGTCTGACCACCCTTTAAAGAGTGGTGCTGGAAGTTGTGATATGACCCCCACAGAGGCCTGATCTCATCATCATCCAGTCTGTCTGGGATGACATAAAGAGACAGAAGGATTGGAGCAAGCCTACATCCACAGAAGATCTGTGCTTAGTTCTCCAAGATGGCGGGAACATCCTCTCTGCCGAGTTCCTTCAAAAACTGTCTGCAAGTACAGAGAAGAACTGATGGAAAGCAAAGGGCAAAGGTCACACCAAATATTGATGGGATTTACATTTTTCTTATGTTCATTCATTTAATTATGTTAATGGACAAAAATAAACTATTAACCCTTCTATTTTTTAAAGCATTCTTACTTTGAAGCATTTTTTCTACGCCTGCCTAAAACTTTTAGTACTGTATTTACGCAGGAGATTTGGAGCTCTATATTAGAAAGACTGAGCTAAAAACACAGTAAAGAAAACATAGGACTTTTTTCGGATTCATAAACAAAACTAAATAGTGTTTAAGTGTGTGATACTTGCATTGATGTAAACGGCACAATATACATCTAGGATATTTCAATACAAATTTTTGGTAGTGATAACTAAGGCATTAAGGAAAACCACATCAAGCACAAAGGATTTCCAGCAGTGATCTTCAACACGCTGTTTATCCCTCATATTTTTTGATCTCAGACAAACGCAAATGTTTGTTTATCGTTCTATATACACATGCACGGGAAGCGTGTGCCAAATTCGAGTGTGCTGCAATTGCATATGGATAAACTTCCTGAAAACTCCCTTCATGACCTCAACTTAAATGAAGCGTGATGAGACCTTTGCCCTTTTGTCAACAAATAAACTTTATGAATCAAAAGTTTCTTCTACAGCTGATCACTGGGGTCTATTTGCCTTAAGTGAATGTTTGAACTATAGAATATGTCGGATTATCTAGGGTATGGGAAAAGTTAGATGTTGCAATTTACAAATGGAGCTTCATATTGACAACCCCCACTATAAGCAAAATTATATTTTATCGATGCTGCCACTAGTAACAGTGGTTTTTATCAATGTAGTATAGTGTATTTACATTGGACAATTAGAGACCACTTGAACAAAAGATTGCACAGTCAAGTGGCCAACATGGATATCTCAGGTTCTGGAATGGAATGGTGCGTGATAGACCAAATTGACTTATAATTGGGTTCCTTATGGTTCTTCTAAAGATTTTGAGAACAGTTTGAACCATGAAAATTACCAAAATTGATGAACGAAAATATAAACTATGCCCTGAATGTAGATGTTAATATAGTCTTAAATGGTCATTAACTGTTTAACATATATCACTAGCACAAGTGAATACAAAAAACTATGTAATATATCTTATCAGAGAAAAAAAAAATGACTCTTTGGCCATTTCTCTGCCTTTTTTACCATCTCCCCTCTTCTTAAACTGATATTCACTCTCAAATCTCTGCTGAATTCTAATCTGACAGAAGATCACGGAGGTGTCATATTACAGCTCACAATAGAAGTCTATAGAGAGGGTAGAGGGAGGAGTGAGCAGAACCCAGTGGGAGAGAGGAGAGATAGAGGTACAGAAGAAACTACAAACAGCTAATGAGGAAGCTTTCCAGCTCACCTAAGAACTTTATTCACATAAAAATACAGGACAGTACTTCTCTATAATGTCCGACCTATATGATCCTGCTGTAACAAAGAGAGAAAGAGTTGTAGAGCAGATTCTCCTCTCCTTTGTCTGTGCAGTTTATAGGGGGCATCATAGCAACTACTCCAAACCTCACAATGACAGCTAAAAATTAGAGATAGATATAGTGATTGATACAATTTTATATTATTTTTTGTGACTTGGTAATTTATTTTGTAATTCATTTCCTGGGGTCCACTACGACCTCCACTCCCCTTTTTCTTGCATTTTTTAAGTGTTTTTAATTAGATTTTTCAGCTTTTTTATTTCCATAATAAAGTAATAATTATTACATTACTCATCTTTGGTGTTTATTTGTAGCGCTATTCATTATAGGTTACCAAATTAGAGATGGAGCCTGCAGAAGGGAAAACTGCTAAAATACTGAATACAAGCCATACAGTTTAATAGTCAGAAATAGTGTTATTCCCCCATGTACACACACTGTAATATTGATTTATGCTAAACTTGTTTAAAGGTTAGGTACACTTTAGAGGGGCTGTCTGCAATACCCAAAAACATGCCCAAAGCCAGGAATTGTGATAAAGTAACTCACTTATTTAATTTCCCACCACCTCGGATATCCACAGAGAGTTTTGTTTACTTGGCTGAAGGGATCAAGTGCCCATATACCCACATAAGTACTGGAGTCACTGGTTCCAGCAGCATATGGCATGAGACCAATGAAGCCAGTGATTGACTGCAGCAGTAATGTGGGTATACAGAGACGGCAACCTGATTCACAAATGGCAAGTCGCGGCTACAGTGGGAGTAGCTTTTTTAAGGGGTGTGGTCTTTATAAAAGGGTACAGTTACATATTATAATATTGGACGCTAGTTACTGGTTAATTAAACAATTGAAAACATTTTTTAGCGATGCTAAATATAAAGCCTTATTTTAATAATGTTTCATTAGGTATGTTTTTTTCTCATACCAAGCTTTTTCTTTCCCTGAATATGTATAGATAAATAGCTCTATATGCCAGTGCATTGTATGCTCAGAAAATATATGTTTAAGTATACAATGTACTGCCATATAGAGTTCTCTCTATATACCAATACATTATGTTGGTACAATACTACTGTAGCTTGGTATGAGAAAAAAACCTCTATTGAAACTAATAGAGCTTGTGGCTCAGTCAGTAGAGTAACAGCCTTACATACTCCGCTTCTTGGGTTCAAATCTGGGCTCTCACAAATTGAATATGGTTAAAACTTTAAATTGTTGGAGGATCTCCCAGCAACCTCAATAATATTCACTGCACTGTAACGTCTCCTCAGTGCACTGAATATTAATGAGGAGGTTGCCAGCAGCCTATTCATTGGGTGAGGGGACCTGAAAAAAGGTAATCGTGGGTGAGTTCACAAGTCTGGGTATTTTGGCACAGCATCGCTGCAAGGAGGACCAAGACAGTGAGGAATTAAAAGGATGAGCAGAGCATTTTTTGTTATTTTATTACAATTCATAACTTTGGCAACATTTTACATAGCTAAAAACGTTGCCTCCAATACTCCAAAACATGCCCAGGAATTGTGACAAAATAATTCATTTTAATTAGCTGCCGCTTTGGGATCCCCCATAAGTTTTGTTTACTTGGCTGCAATGATGATGTACCCTTATACCCACTGGAGCCAATCACCAGAGGTTGATTTTCTTTAATAGAATAGCAGCAAAATATTCCAATATGGCATACAATTTATTTATTTTTTATTTCTGATTGACCTACTAAAAGTTTATACATTTTTGGAGTCCCTTAGGTAAAAGACATACAGAGCAATGCAGGGGTGCAATTGCACTATTGGTGCAACCTGGCGCTGCACAGAGGCCCAGTAAGTGGGGCCCTATCAGTGTAACCATACCTCCTAACTGTCTGTCCCAGATGTGGCAGGACAGAGACTAGAGTGGACTACAAGTAAAGGGGGCAAGGTGAGGGTACAATGAGGGAGAATTATAGTATGGGGGTCACAATGAGGGAGCATTATACTGTGTGGGGTCCACAAGGGAGGCATTATACTCTGTGGGGATGACTGGAGGGGATTATACCATGTGGGAGCCACTGTGCAAACATTTTACTATGCAGGGCCACTGGAGGGTATATTATACTAGGTGGGAGCCACTAGGGAGGGGTCACAAGGGAGCATGATACTGTATGGAGACAATAAGAGGGCATTATACCATATCAGGGCCACTAAGGCTGGGTTCACATCTGCATTCCATTGCTGTTCTGGGATTCCGTCCTCCATTCCACTTGAAAAATGCAGAGAGAAAAGCCGCCATCCCCGGGCGGACCCCATTATAGTCTATAGGGTCCACAGGTATCCGCGGGTAACTGTTTTTTAATGGTTTAACCCAAGTGTGCCCGAACAACGAAAACCCCAATGCAGGTGTGATCCTAGTGTAAAGAGGCATTATACTGTTTGGATGCAGAAAGGGACTGGGTGGGATTGGTCCACAGGTTTTGACCCTCTTATGGTCCTCTAAAAGTTGGAAGATATGCATTGATACAAGCTTTCTACTGTCTATTAGATTGTGGGTAAATGCCTAATAAACTAGGCTAATAAACTTCATGGCTAATGATTACTTGTGGGTTGCTAAAGAGATGTAAGCAGGGAACTCTGCGCTGAGATACTGGAAAACAAGGGGCCCATAACCGTTATTGCACAGGGGTCCTCAGTTGCCTGTGTCCGCCCCTGGAGCAATGCCTATTTACATGTGTTGGCAGCTCAATGGTCATATACAGGCTGCCATTACTAACACGCTACATTTCTTGGAGTGTTCACTCACTACAAAATAGACTTTTATTATATAAATCCTGCCTAATGAGCCCGCATATGTTCCCAATATTAATAATTCTAGGATTTGTCTCATCAGACAGGTTCAGGTCTTGGCAAACCACTGATTTTCCCGGGGAAAGCCCTGACCAGTGGTTACTCAACAAAAATGCAACATTGTATGGCCACCATATAGGCGAAGGGCTGTCCATGTAATACATAGAAGACTTTAGTCCCCCTCATACAAACATAAGGGCATAGGTTGTCTTCACAAGCTAAAATGTAAAGCATATGTGATCAGAAGATGTTTATAACAAAGTAAGATGTATAGAATTGTGTACTCAACTTTGCGGTTTTATTGGTGGATCCTTCAGTCAAAACACTTAGCTCATCTACGTTGGGCCCAGGTCTTGAGAACTTGGATTTGGCAGCTGCAACGTATCGTGCCAATAACTACAACATGACATAGACTTCTCCTTCTCTGTGCTTATGTTTAATGTGCACAATTTAGTTCTTATACGCAATCACAACGTTTTAAGACCTCTACAGGGGTTAAGCAGATGTAATATAAAAAAAATGTGAACAGCAGACTGGAGCAGAGGAAGGAACAGTTATGTCAGCGCAGACAGCAATCCAATGTTATGATGAATCTCCATAGCAACAGGAAAGTTCGGGGTGGGTAAAAATAGCAAAGTTAATATGCCAGGAGTTTCAGGATTTCTGCACTGAGTGAAGCGA
Source organism: Leptodactylus fallax (assembly GCA_947044405.1). Classification (NCBI taxonomy): domain Eukaryota; kingdom Metazoa; phylum Chordata; class Amphibia; order Anura; family Leptodactylidae; genus Leptodactylus; species Leptodactylus fallax. Next base: position 2,824,803 of record CAMRHE010000270.1, read on the forward strand.
GAGACATATGTTCTTATTTAAAACCAGGAGGGAAAAGTTCTTCGCTTTTATGAATCCGTTATGTCTATTTTTTTTTTCTAAAGTATGAAGACTGCAGAATAAGATTTCTCCATCCTCAGCCCAAACATGGAAAAAGGCACAACACACTGTTAGTAATGTCCTACTCGGTCCATCCCTAGAGATACTATTCGTTTGTTAAATACGTCTTTCACAAGGAGGTCTTGGAGTCATTTCAGACGAGTGCTGTATCCAGACAAGATGAAAGTCGTTCTCTGATAGAAAACATGTTATTTTTAATATGTCTTGTCTTTCCTGGTATCTATTTTTTTCTATTCCTTATTTTGTTTTTGTAATGTAGCTGGTTGGGTTCTCATTGGCTTTGTGTGTCATGTTGTAAGCCCTAGTGAGTTCATTTTAGGTTCTCTAGGTTTTTGCTCAATCTTACATGGTTATAATATGGTACTACATCAACTCTTCGTCCACAGACAAATCAAGTTTTAAAGGGGTATTCCAATCTCACCCAGTCATGGTTGGGAATATTTTGCTGTAAGTTCCAACGGCCATGCCAGGAGTTACGGAAAGAGTCGGACATGCTGTACTATGTTGTTCTAGTATTTTTCATATAAGTAAGTAGGAGTTTGGCTGTTTCTGTAAATCTGGTTTCATGCCGACCTGGTGGCCTAAGACACATGTACTATCATGAGATGAGAATACCCCTTTAATTCCTTACCACCATGTATGTATAGAATGTGGACCAGTTATACTGTATGTATTTATATTGGTTCCTGTCTCGACTCTAACTTCTTGTAGGTTGTATTCACAAATACAGTTTTTTTGTGACTTTCTTAGCCAAAGCCAGGAGTGGATCATAAAGTACAGAAATACATATAGAAAATATTTATAAGTATCCTCTTTTTTATGTACCATATGTGCATTTGGCTAAAGGAAACTGCATCAAAAACTGTAAGTGTGAAGTATGTACTCAAAATTGTCCTTTCTTAGGGACATCTCCAAACACTAGCGATAATTTAGTCATAAAAGAATTACACTCAACATATGCTCAACTATACTGTGCAAATGTTTTAGGCAGGTTTGGAAAAAAAGCTACAAAGTGAGAATGCTTTCAGGTATAGAAGGGTTAATAGTTTATTTTTGTCAATTAACAAAATTAAAAGTGATTGAACAAAAAAGAAATTTAAATGAAATCAATATTTGGTGCGACCTTTGCCCTTTGGAGGAGGAGTCCTGGAAGTGATGATACGGCCCCCATAGAGCCCTGATCTCAACATCATCCAGTCTGTCTGGGATTACATGAAGAGACAGAAGGATTGGAGCAAGCCTACATCCACAGAAGATCTGTGCTTAGTTCTCCAAGATGGCGGGAACAACCTCCCTGCCGAGTTCCATTAAAAACTGTCTGCAAGTACCGAGAAGAGCTGATGGAAGGCAAAGGGCAAAGGTCACACCAAATATTGATGGGGTTTAGATTTCTCTTTTAATCATTCACTTCATCATTTTAAAGGACAAAAATAAACCATTAACACTTTTATTTTTGAAAGTGTTATTACTTTGCAGCATTTTTTCCATACCTACCTAAAACGTTTGTATAGTACTGTAGGTCTTCATACCGCAATACTGGAGAAGCAAACATCTGTACCTAGGAGGAGGTTATCGATGATGAGTTCAGATCGATGATATAATGGAGTTTTTATTGCAACCCCTAGGGTGATGTGACCTCTAGTTGCAAAAAGATTGAGCAGAGTTTGATGCTTTTGCAACTTGAAGTCGCAGAACCCTAGGCGTCGCATTCTTACAACATTAGTGAAGGATCTGCGGGGCGAACTAATGGTCTTTGATCTTGCGACAACAGTCGTGGTCAAAGTCACCATGTCCTAGTCTTATTCATATTATATACAGAGAAAACCCCTAACCATTTACCTAGGACCTAAATCAGAAAAAAGTTAAAAATATACAAAATAATATTCACTTACCCCAAAAACACACAATAAAAACTAAGACATCCAAATATGCATAATATGACATCATAAGACATCATAAGACATCCAAATATGCACAAAATCTGTCTGTTATAAATATATTTATAACAGACAGATTTTGTATTTAAGACTTCTTTGTGTTCTGGCTGTCCAAATATCAATAAGAATCCAATAAGAAGACTATTACATAGAGTCCACTCATATTCTGAAAGATAAGACACAATTGTGACAAATGCAAAGAAGCACCTGGGTATATAAAACTACTGTAATTCATGACCGTATGCGCTTGAGTTCCACAATGTTATCCAACATGCAGAAATGACAGCTCATTTAGCAGGGTGACATTATTAATAAATATAGAAGGCAGGCTCTTTACACGGGGGCATTCCTTAGCTTTTCATGTACTTCTAAAGATATCCTCGGAGGACTGACCTTTCATCGCGGTGTCGTGACTTTTTAAAATGATTTCAATCAAAGCAATAACAATATATGACCATGGACATTATAGCAAGGTGCACTATATATGTCTACTATATTGGTTTACCAAATTCCAAGAGCTTGTGAATCTTAAGAAAATGTTGTTTCTGCTTAGGGGTAGAATGCCATACAGATGTGCTTGTCATTAGTGGACTGGATTTTTACTTTACTTTGATCAGGTCATGACAGAATACGTTTGGATAGGATGATGTTTAGTTTACACTGCTTGCTAAATCTGGTTTAGTATTACATGGTTTAGTGACTATGTAGCTATCAATTGGACCGTGGGTTTAACCAGGTTAATGTCATTCATCGAGTTTTTACTGTGCTCTTATGGTGTTTCCATAGCCCCCCACTTATGCAATTGGCTTGTAAGCAAGTATGCCTATGGATATCCAAAACTAGAAATGTAAGCCTCACCTGCTGTATAGCTCTACAAACCAAGTTGATGTTGTTCTATCTTCCCCAAAACTAGTCTACCTTCTTCTACCTTCCACAAGACTAGATTACCTTCTTCTACTTTTCCCAAGACTAGGCTACCTTCTTTAAGACTAGGCTACCTTCTTCTACCTTCCCCAAGACTAGGCTACCTTCTTCTACTTCTACCTTCCGCAAGACTAGGCTACCTTCTTCAACCTTCAACAAGACTAGGCTACCTTCTTCTACCTTCCCCAAGAATAGGCTACCTTCTTCTACCTTCTGCAAGACTAGGCTACCTTCTCCTACCTTCCCCAAGAATAGGCTACCTTCTTCTACCTTCTGCAAGACTAGGCTACCTTCTTCTACCTTCTGCAAGACTAGGCTACCTTCTTCTACCTTCCCCAAGACTAGGCTACTTTCTTCTACCTTCCCCAAGACTAGGCTACCTTCTCTTACCATACCCAAGACTAGACTAGACTGAATTTAACTGGCACTATAAAAGTTCTTGTTATGTATGTTGGCTTAGCTTTGTCTTAGAAGCAGAACCAGGGCTATAGAGTCGGAGTTGGGGGAAAAATTATTATATTGTACAATTATTAATATTGTATAATTAAGTAGATGCATAGCTTATTGTGTATTTACTTCTGTCACTGACTTTTTCGTGAATTAATGGAGCTTTCTTGCTTCTGTCTGAAACCACCAAATTCCTGATGTCATGAATACTAACCGTGCCTGAGAGATGCTATTGACTATAATGGGGGGGTCTGTCTGGTTTGTATAATAGGAATTGGCATTTTACTGGACAAAATACTACAGCCTGCATTTTTTTCTGGAGTAAAGGAACTTCTAGCACAGATTCAGCACTTCTAACACTATGTATGCAGTTTTCACATATCTAAAAAAGTCTGCAAAGTACTGTATTGGTGATTTTTGAGCAATATGCAGTATATGCACAGGGGATTCGTAAGGTACCATAATTGTATCAAATGGTAATAAGACTATAGGAAATTCTTTGTCAGTAGTTCATAGCAATAAAAAAAAAATATCAAAGCGTATAAGGTAGATAGTTATTAGGCGGGCATTATTTCATCTGGTCAAAGTTTCAATTTTGACAGATAATTTAAAGAGGACCTTTCACCACCTCCAACAAGTTTAGTTCTTTACATCAATTAATAGGTGCCCCTCCACTGACTCCGGCACAGTTGGAATTATATCTCTATCTCCCACCATCATCATGTTTGATATGCTATTTAGGCCTTGTACTGTCAGGAGGGCGGTGTCAGGCAGGAGCAGACAAGGGGTGTGATTCTGGCTGCTTCTGATTGGAGCTCTGAATCACGCCCCCCTGCCTGACACCGTCCTTCTAACATTACAGAGCTTAAATAGCACATCAGGCACCAAAACTACCTGCCCTTGCTGCTCGGGAAGGGTGTAGGCTAGAGAAAAAATTCCAACTGTGCTGGTTTCAGAGGAGAAGTGTCTATTAATAGATGTTAAGAACTTGGTGGAGGTGGTGAAAGGTCCTCTTTAAAAATTTATGATTGCTAAATCTCATAATTTCTCATTGGCATTCCCTTAACCCCTACATAGGCTCTCTCAGCCACTTGCCAGTTATATCCAGGAATAAAATACATATTATAATTTCCATTCATTGAAAATTATTGACTTTAGATTTCCACACCTACAATATTATATCACTCAGTTTAAGTCACCCCCCACATCAATGAACGACATATATTATTTTTTTCTTTAGTTTTTTTTCTTTCTGCAGTGTTTTTTTTAGCTGCGGTTCGCTACGTGTGGCCATAGCCTTAAACACAAAAGTGGGTTTCCTAGCTTAACATCTTTCGACTAGGTCATTTTTCTCCTAAATTGACCTATTTGTTCACTCTTCATTATTCATTCTTTACCCATACCAGGCACTTCCGTCCTCTGCTCCCCTCTGCCGTGCACATCTCTGCGACAGCAAATTAGTAGTGTTCATAGAGATGAAAGTGAACGGTACAAGTTATGCATAACTATAAGCAAGAGGCGATAGTTAAATATGAATGTCTTCTAAAAATTTCCATCGCTTAACTTTGAACATCAGCCCGGAATTCTCCCATGTGAAATTTCTTAGCCCGGCTTGTTAAAAAAAAAAAAAAAAAAAAAGTGTAGGCTATTTCCTTTGGCTTTGTATGTACTTTACTGGGAAAAAGCAGCCCAACTGAAGAAAAAAAATATGTTCCATTACGTAAGGCTGTTCTTTTGTTTCAGACTGGAATTGTACAAACCATATATTTCTCCAGATTATTATCTTGCTTATTTAACAAAGCAGGCAGAAGTTGTTCAATAGAAATTTTATGGTAAAAACTTTTCTCCATATGAGATGTTGTTTAATAACTGAGAGCATTAATGACATGTGTATCCACAAAGAGATGTATTTGGTAGCACACATGGAATTTTAGCTGGTGTCAGTGCTTTAGGGTGGGGGTTCTGCAATAGTGTCGGGTATATGGACAGCCCAGGTTGAGAACCATTCTTGGTAAGCAGCTCTATGTTATAGGACAGTGGAGTAACTAAAGTCTTGTGGGCCCCGGTGCAATCTTTTGTCCGGGGCCCCCTACTTTGTCCCTACAGTGAATTCTTGATAGTGATGGTTACGGCTGCTAAGGAGTATAATCAACCTTAGTGTGTTTAGGGTAATCTGAGGGTCTCCTTGGCTTATGGGCCAGATGGAAGCTGCAATCTCAATACTGATGCCAGTGCTTATGGGCCCCCTAAGGCTCCTGGGTCCCGGTGCGACTGCACCCTCTGCACCCCCTCAACTTACACCCCTGTTATAGGGGCTGTCTCACTGGCCAGGTCAAGAGCCATTTTCGGTAAGCAGCTATATGTTATGGGGGTGTCCTAAATGGTGGCATATGGACTTGGCTCCTGAGCAACCCCTACACAAGTTAGTGACTATTGCTGCTGTTTATCCTGTACATCATATTCATTTTGCTCTAGAAGTTAAACAGACTAAAGATCTTATTAAATAGGTTGCCTTGGGTTAAAAAAAATGGCTACTTCTTTGTAGTAAGAGTGCCACACCTGTCCACAGATTGTGTGTGGTATTGCAGCTCAGCCCTTTTCACTTTAATGGAGCTAGCTACAGACATAACCCATAGGCAAGTGTGGTGCTGCTTCTGATGGACGCAGCCATGTTTTTCTAACCCTGGACAACCCCTTTAAGTTTCTCCAGGTAATGTTTATGAGGTCAATGAAGTTTAGGGAGAAGCATAAGTAGTCTCAGACTGGTCTACAGAGTAGCAAGTGAATCCCCTGTTGGGCCACTGACCCAGAAGAGCTAGTAGGCTATAGCCCACCAACCCATGCAAGAGTGGTACATGGCACAGTGAACTTAGTACACTACATCTCATGCAGCCGGTACATTGATATAATTAACTGAGTAGGATATTTAACAAACTATCCAACTATCCAGTTTATTATATATAGATGCATTGAGTGGTCGACATAATATCTAGATACAGAGTCTGATTGACCACTGTCCTGGGCCTCGTCTCCTTACAGTCACTGCAATACCCCCATCGCCAAACATGATGTTCACATGTGGGGCCTAATTTAAGGCAAGGGTTAGGTAGCAGGTTAATACTGAATTGCACTGGTGGGCTCTATTCACCCCAGTGCAACACTGAGCACATCACAGAGACTATAGTCTATAGCTATAGCTACTTTCTTAAAGAAATCCAAGAAGGCAAAAAAAACAAACAGTGACTGACTTCTCTATTTCTATAAAGAAAGGTAGCTCTCAGTGAAGTATTATTTTCCTTGCTGACTATAAACTGGAAGCAATAAATATTGGCAAACAAACTGAATGTATAGATTCTCTTTTTACAGAAGCCTTGGTCTGTAGGGATCTACTGTAAGATGTTCTCCATAAAACTGAAAACATAAGAAATGGTGAAACACTCGCTATATCTTTTCTCTTCGAAAGACAACCCTGCAGTATTCTGCAAAGTGCAATTATCACCTTACTGCTGAGCTTCCATATAGTCAACCTTCTTCCATAAATGGCCATAAACACAGTGAATTTGACCAATATGCTACTAAATATTTAATAGAAGTGATAGCCAGTCTGATCTGGCATATAGAGAGGTGTTTTGGTTAGAAGCAACCCATAAGGATGTCCATATGCCCTAATAGGGTATATTGTAAAGGACTGTCTTCATAAAACAACCTGTCAGGTGCATTTGGAACACTAAACCACCAGGAAGGTCCTTGAAAACTGGTGGTTTAGTATCTCTAATATCCACATACAACGTCTGTGTGTCTGGGTTAAAAAAGCAGAAAAAAAAAAAAAAGACTGCACTTACTGAACAATGCCTGCTCTTGGCGCATGCGCAGTTCTCCAGTGAAGACAGGGCAGTTCACCTCAGGTCCATGAAAATGTGCATGACGTCCAGCGTATGCTCAATGAAGTTGTGGTGTATGGCTTTACTGGATAACTCTACCTGTGCCAGGCGCACCAGAGAGGAGTCTGATGAGTACAATGTGGGCTTTTTTAAAGGGAATCTGTCACGCAAACCCATCATATCAACCTAACCTTGCAGATAACTAGGTCAGGGTCACTTGAATCAAATAAGCTCTTTGGAGAAATGAGGGTATAGCCGCCTTCTTTGGAGCAAAGGCAACAACATCCTTATTTCTTGAAAGAACAAAAGAACAACATATTGATAAAAACAGCAATATCTCGGCAACACAGGTAGCGATTTACAAGGAGAAACTCCTTGATAGAGGTGACCCTAACCTATCTGCAGGGTTGGTTTGTTATGTTGGGTTCTGGTAACCCTAACCTATCTACCTGCAGGGTTGGGTTGATATGCCGGATTCTGGTGACCCTAACCTATCTATCTGCAGGGTTGGGTTGATATGCCGGGTTCTGGTGACCCTAACCTATCTATCTGCAGGGTTGGGTTGATATGCTGGGTCTGGTGACCCTAACCTATCTATCTGCAGGGTTGGGTTGATATTCCGGGTTCTGGTGACCCTAAGCCATCTATCTGCAGGGTTGGGTTGATATGCCAGGGTCTAGTGACAGACTCCCTTTAACAGCTGCCTCCCTTTTTTGAATTAAATAATCTAAAGTTGTGTCCATTCAAAATCAAGGTGTCCCAGACTGTCGTGTAAAATCTAAGTCCTATAATACAGCAGACATCATTGTTGTATTGTCTAGAATCTGCAGCTTCTTTGTAACACACGTCAACATTTCACAAAGTTTCTTTCATCCAAAATTCCCTCAGCTACTGATGAAAATGTTTACTTTCGGCACAATAGCGAAGAGTGAATGTTGAAATCACTTTCTACATATTTAACAAGTCCCTTTCTCCTCTCTGATGCCTGTTCTCCCACACAATACTGGCAATGATGCAGCAACGCAACGAGGTTTCAAAGCAGATTTGCTTGCTATAGCAACAATGAAGCAATGTTTTGTATTTGATATACGTAGATCAGAATTCTGCACTATGTGCCGGCCAAAGCTGATGTCAACACACAAGTGTTTTCAGGATTCACCAGGTACCCTAACACTAACAAGGTTATGACTACAGTTCTTTGCAGTTGTAGACACAATATTCAGAAAGGCTTTGCCATGCCTACGCTGTATTTATAAGTATAAAGACCTTGAAGTCATTTTGTTACTATCGATGTATTCTTACATAACTAGGCACTAAAGGGCCAGAATTAAGGAAACAGTAATATCCCATAAATAACCACGGTGTCATAGTAATCTATGTAGGCTTTGCTATAGAAAATAGCTAAGATGACTGCTGTCAATGACGGAAAGTAAGAACAAGGCAATTTACAGGGATTATTGCATTATCCTTTACGGAAACAGGGGATAACATTGTGAGATTATTCTTCAATTATATACTATTATATACAACATCAGTATACGCGCTACACTCACTCAATTTCAGTTTAGCTGTGCCCCTTTTTACAACGAGAAAATGAACTTTCATGGTGCATTCAAGTGGGAGACTTGAAAAAGAATCCGTTTTTTCATGGCCACTTTGCATCTGTGAAGCCCATTTTATAGATCCCTCATAGACTTATGTCTATTAAGGAATCTTTGAAAACTGCCACAAATAGAACATATCCAATTTTTGACAGTCTGTCAAAGTGGACTGTCAAAAAAATTGCCATGTGAATGGACACACTGAAATCAACGTGTTCTAAAAATGACATTACAAAAACATGACATTTGTAGGAACAATGCCTTAAGGATCATGTAACATGTGAGATACACTGATATGATATTAATGCTTGATCGGATACCTGCTACCTTTCCAGATAAACCCATACACATTCCTACATAATGAATATGAAGCTGACTCCCCAGGAAAAAAAAAATTGATAAAACATGTTAAAATCCAACATGGCTGACCCTTTTTTCCCTTAAAAGGAACCTGCCAATAGAAACCTACATATCAGCCCAGCCCCGCATCTAGGTTAGGGCAGGGGTCTCAAACACACAGACCACAGGCCTCATGCAGCCCTGAGACTATCATCTGTGGCCAGTGGGCTTCTCCCCAGTTCTGCTAACTTGAAGAACCCTGACCTGATTCTAAAGCTTCCCAAGTTTGTAAGCTGCAAACCTGCGGCCTACAAGCCTGGAGCCCCTTCAGTGTAGATACTTATCTCCCCACCCCCCAGCAAAGAACCTTTAACCATCTCCAACAAGTCTTTACATAAATCAATAGCTGCTGCTCCACCGATTGTGGAACAATTGGAATTTTTTCTCTAGCCCCCACCATTCCTGAGCAATCAATGTTGTTAGTTTTGGTATCTGATATGTTATTTAGTCTCTGTACTGTCAGGAGGGCGGTGTCAGGCAGGTGCAGACAAGAGGTGTGATTCTGAGCTCTGACACTGGCTGAGTTCTGACACTGGCTGCCTCTGAACTGAAATAGCACATCAGGTAGCAAAACTAACTGCGCTTGTTACTCGGGAATGGTGGAGGCTAGAGAGAAAATTCTAACTGTGCTAGAATATGTGGAGTAGCAGCTATTATCAGATGCTAATAACTTGAATGGATGGAGGTGGTGAAAAGTCCTCTTTAAGGACCTTTAACAAGGGTTAATGAAATGCCAAACAAATGATATTGGAAATGATCATTGCCCATTGGGCCAAGTGAGCGATCAGCTCATTTGTCAGCTGATAGCATCTTTTACCTAGACATAAAATTGAAGGTTTGTTGGCAGTATTTCTTACCATGTAAATAGGGGATATGCTGTCGACAAAAATGTCTACGAGAGGGGTATGAATGAATGAACGCAAGAATGATCTTACGTTCAACCCCCTTCCAATGGATGGTAAGTGGAAATTAAAGTTAACAAGTGCCGATCATCTTCTTATCTTGTTCACCGCCATTGTTATGGATCACTCATCTGCCCGACCCTTACACCACACAAATTGCTGATGTCTATATCATAATATATTGACTTCTTAGTTACACATGATGGGGATACCCCATAAACCAGCAACTAAACTGGTTCCCGTCTACTATATATGGAAGTGGTCAGCTGGGTGCCATTGTGAGCAAGCCCTGGAACGATCATTCATATTTTATGAGATAGCAGCTATATAGTTTTCATGTCATGTCCTCTTTGCTTCCTGAAATGAATAATTCTTTAGCCTTCTAATAACTTGGCAACAGTTCTTTACTTTCCACCTACATTTCAGCAGTTCCATTTATTATGTCTATTGCTGCTGCACTAGACATATTATGGTTCATTTGAGCATTCAGTGTTAGAGGTCATCTGGAAAAAAAAACATTTTCCCAGAAAAACACTCTGAAGATTGCTACTACATTAGTTTAAATCGATGCTGTCTGCTGGGTCTATTTTACATCTATTAATTTTTTACCGACTAATATCTCCTTTTGTATCAGTGCTTTTATAATGACATCCGGACAGAGACAAAGATGACATCACTTTTCTCAATGAAGCTATATCTTATCTTCCACCAGACATTGTTTTTGCTTAGTAATATATAACAGTATGCCTGCTGAATGAAAGACAACGCTCATCGGCAATTCGGCACAATGGGCCCATTCATTGTTGAGTGGCTGTGCTTGGTAGTGCATTTGAATGGGGCTGAGCTACAGCATGACTATGTGACCAATGGACGTAATGTCACTGGCCTGAGAAAAGGAAGTGCTGCCAGGACATCGAAGAGCTCATCGGTGGTGGTCCCAGGGGTCAGGCTTTACCAATCTAATGTTGATGGCCAATCTTAGGTCATCACTATAGTAGTTGTAATAAAATCCTATATTTTCAGTACGGGTCACTTGTATCAGTTGAGAAACATGCCAAGATACATTCAGCAGGGTTGTCAACTGGTTTTCATTACTATCAGATTGTTAAAGGTGACACAGTTTTGCAGGGTCAAACAACTATTTTTGGTAAAAATCATGCGGCCACCTAGCAATCAATTGGAAAACCGTGGCAAACATATCTCAGTGCGGCCATTGGCTGCTCCAATACTGGTCTGTGTGTCCTACCTCTAATACAGGTGTAGTTAAGCAAGAACTTGAAGTACATACAGACATCATTTGGTAGACAACTTTAATTCGACAGCCACCATGGCAAGCAGCAGATTACTGTAGGTCAGGCACCCCGAGACCCAAGGGAAACCGCTGAATTTCCTTAGGAATGAAATGACTAACTGTCCATTTCACTTTTTTCACTACTGCCCAAGTGCAGTTTCATGTGCAGATGGATTATCGTAATTCCCTTTCCCTCCCTGAAACTCCTAATAGGTACAGAATAGAATACAAACCGAGAGGTACAATCTGAAGCCAAAACTTTTCAGATAGGAATCCAGCCCTCATAATATAGACAGTGGTACAGTACAGAACATCTGCAAGAATCTCTGGGCTGTGAGGACGGCCTGCAATATCTCCTGTGATTTCTGATCAATACACACAGAGCATCTCCATTAAGGGGAGTCTGTCAGGTCCAAAATTTTTCCCAAACCAATAGTTGTGCCATGTAGGGGCCTTTCATAGTATCAGAAACATACTTTGTGGCTACAAACTGATTAAACAATGCAGAGATAATCATCCATCTATGGATATTCACATCAACCTGCAAGTGCATTAGGGGCGGGGCCTGATATGCCAGATTTGCATACAAACAGTTGCAAATGTTTTGACTCTCCTCTGGAATTGGTGCCCAATGTCTCCCCTTTACCTGTGATTGACATTTGTGATTGATAGCGACTCTTTTCAGTTGACTGCACCAGATGGTCTGACCATACATCATGGGGCAAATGTACTAATCAAAATGTGCCAAAATTTTGTTCCAATTTGCACCATAAAACTAGCATACATGCCATGCACCACAAATTAAAAGTTTAGTTATTTTTCTTTTTCGCCTCTGGAGAAGGGGACATGGCTCAGTAGGAATGTGGCATGACTTCGCAGAAAAAGGTGGATGGCTTAACATGAGACTCCGCACGCCAAAATTGTTAAAACATCCAGGTTTATTTCCGACATCCATAAAAACAATAAATACAGGCAGCAAACCAACAAATTTATCCACAATGTACAGTAATCCCTACTGAAGTATGTGGTAAACGCAGTGTGAGACACGTCAAACAGATGCTTCAGGAGGGATCACGTTATGGATTCATGTGCTGATTTGCTGTCTGTATTTATTGTTTTCATGGATGTTTTAACCAGGGCTGTCGAATCATCTGGTTAATTTTGGTTGGAATTGGAAAAAAGTTACCAATCCCGGCTTGAAAGTGTCTAAAGAACCACCAAATTTACCATCCAACATGAGCCACTTTGATAAATCTGGTGCACCCTTAGACTGTCTGGTCTAAGTTTACATTGTCTAACTATTGCACAGCATTAGTAAATCTGCCGTATATCTGCTGATATAATGGTAATAGATTGCTCATTGAGGGGTGTACAAGATGATAGAATACCCTCAGGAATCACTCGAGCAATGGGCTGAATTTATTAAGAATATCTCCAAAACGTTATTTGTCCTACAGCTTGAACGGCACAAGCAGTAATGCAATATGTGCACACTGGAAATCTCTCTGATTGGGGTCATTGTGGATAACAGTGGTAGAGGTGTTTTATTATCCCCCAAAATGCCCAATACCAGATGTGCCAGCTGCACTGCTCAGTGTGTATCTGCTCTTTATCTGCTGCCTTGGCAAGTGTAGAGATAATTATTTAGGAATGGGTTTTTTTCTGTATCTTCAGCAAAAAGTTTCAGCTCAGATTATTCCAATATTTTTGTAATGCTGAAATTGTGTTTTTTGCACTTTGAAAGTCAGGATTGTGGATAGGCTTATAAATTTTACAAACAGACCTATAAAACCTGTTGTACACAAGTCATTTGGGTCTGCATTACTTAAAGGGACTGCAATTTAAGAGGTTTTTCGGGACTTTTTAAAGTGGTCCTTAAAATAGGTCTTCAACTCAAGATTCATGGGAGCCTGACACCCTGAGCGCCACTTCCACTTCATAGAGGTCTAGATTCTCATGACAAGAACATAGTTATGCCTCTATACAAATCACTGGTACGGCCACACTTAGACTATTGTGCACAATTCTGGGCCCCAGTATACAAGAAAGACATAATCGAACTAGAAAGAGTGCAAAGAAGGGCAACCAAAATTTTTAGAGGAATGGGTGGATTGGAGTACAACGACAGATTAACAAACTTGGGGTTATTCAGTTTAGAGAAAAGACGTCTACGGGGAGATCTAATAACAATGTAAAAATACATGAAGGGACAGCACAAAGAACTTTCTAATGATCTTTTTACCCTAGGCCAGTGACGGTGACAAGGGGACTTCCTCTACGACTGGAGGAGGCTATGGCACTCATTGCCCCAGGATGTGGTGATGGTGGATTCATTGAACAAGTTCAAAGAGGACCTGAATGCCTTTCTCAAACAGAACAACATTACAGGTTATGGGTTCTAGATTTTAAGGGCACGTTGATCCAGGGTTTTATACTGATTGCCAGATTGGAGTCAGGAAACAATTTTTTCCCATGAAATGGGGCAATTGGCATAAGCGTCATGGTTTTTTTTTTTTTTACCTTTCTCTCGAACAACACTGTAGGGGACTGTAGGGTTATAGGTTGGACTTGATGGACTGATGTCTTCATCCAACCTCATCTACTATGTAACTATATAGGCCATGTGATGTCATGTTCATCGGTCACATGGCCTGTTCGCAGCTCAGTCTCATTCAATTGATATTCAATAAATAGGTCATTACTTAATAAGTCCCAGAAAAACCCTTTGAAAAGCGCTGGGGCTTTAGGTGGAGGTAGTGGCGATCATCTGGGTATTTATCAATTTATTCACTATTATTAGGATGACTAATATGTGCAGCAATACAGTGGGGGAAAAAAAAGTATTTAGTCAGCCACCAATTGTGCAAGTTCTCCCACTTAAAAAGATGAGGCCGGCCTGTAATTGACATCATAGGTAGACCTCAACTATGAGAGACAAAATGAGAAAACATATCTAGAAAATCACATTGTCTGATTTTTTAAGAATTTAATTGCAAATTATGGTGGAAAATAAGTATTTGGTCACCTACAAACAAGCAAGATTTCTGGCTCTCACAGACCTGTAACTTCTTCTTTAAGAGGCTCCTCTGTCCTCCACTCATTACCTGTAGTAATGGCACCTGTTTGACATTGTTATCAGTATAAAAGACGCCTGTCCACAACCTCAAACAGTCACACTCCAAACTCCACTATGGTGAAGACCAAAGAGCTGTGGAAGGACACCAGAAACAAAATTGTAGACCTGCACCAGGCTGGGAAGACTGAATCTGCAATAGGCAAGCAGCTTGGTGTGAAGAAATCAACTGTGGGAGCAATAATTAGAAAATGGAAGACATACAAGACCACTGATAATCTCCCTCCATCAGGGGCTCCACAAAAGATCTCACCCCGTGGGGTCAAAATGATCACAAGAACGGTGAACAAAAATCCCAGAACCAAACGGGGGGACCTAGTGAATGACCTGCAGAAAGCTGGGACTAACGTAACAAAGGCTACCGTCAGTAACACACTACGCCGCCAGGGACTCAGATCCTGTAGTGCCAGACGTGTCCCCCTGCTTAAGCCAGTACATATCCGGGCCCATCTGGTTTTCTAGAGAGCATTTGGATGTTCCAGAAGAGTATTGGGAGAATGTCATATGGTCAGATGAAACCAAAGTAGAACTGTTTGGTAGAAACACAACTCGTCGTGTTTGGAGGAGAGTGAATGCTGAGTTGCATCCAAAGAACACCATACCTACTGTGAAGCATGGGGGGGCAACATCATGCTTTGGGGCTGTTTCTCTGCAAAGGGACCAGGACAACTGATCCCTGTACATGAAAGAATGAATGGGGCCATGTATTGTGAGACTTTGAGTGCAAACCTCCTTCCATCAGCAAGGGCATTGAAGATGAAACGTGGCTGGGTCTTTCAGTATGACAATGATCCCAAGCACACTGCCAGGGCAACGAAGGAGTGGCTTCGTAAGAAGCATTTCAAGGTCCTGGAGTGGTCTAGCCAGTCTCCAGATCTCAACCCCATAGAAAACCTTTGGAGGGAGTTGAAAGTCCGTGTTGCCCAGCGACAGCCCCAAAACATCACTGCTCTAGAGGAGATCTGCGTGGAGGAATGGGCCAACAGACTTACAGAAAACGTTTGACCTTTGTTATTGCCAACAAAGGATATATTACAAAGTATTGAGATGAACTTTTGTCATTGACCAAATACTTATTTTCCACCATAATTTGCAAATAAATTCTTTAAAAATCAGACAATGTGATTTTCTGGATTTGTTTTCTCATTTTGTCTCTCATAGTTGAGGTCTACCTATGATGACAATTACAGGCCGGCCTCATCTTTTTAAGTGGGAGAACTTGCACAATTGGTGGCTGACTAAATACTTTTTTCCCCACTGTTGGTTATGGTCACAAGAATTAAAAAGGACCTTTAGCCACAGACCAACAAGTCCATCTCTTTACAGCGATTAATAGGTGCTGCTCCGATTCTGGCACGGTTGGAATATTCTCTCTAGCCCCCATCATTCCTGAGCAATCAGTGCTGTTAGTTTTGGTGCCTAATATGCTATTTAGTCTCTATACCAGTGATGGCGAACCTTTTAGAGGCCGAGTGCCCAAACTGCAACCCAAAGCCCACTAAATTACCGCAAAGTGCCAACACGGCAATTTCACCTTAAATTAACCTGCCTCCCCTGCATCCCCCATTCCCCCCTCTTGCACGCAGCCTGCACCCCACATCTCTCCCCCCACACTACACCCTGCACCCCACATCTCTCCCCCCACACTACACCCCACATCTCTCCCCCCCACACTACATCCCACATCTCTCCCCCCCACACTACACCCTGCACCCCACATCTCTCCCCCCACACTACACCCCACATCTCTCCCCCCACACTACACCCCACATCTCTCCCCCCCACACTACATCCCACATCTCTCCCCCCACACTACACCCTGCACCCCACATCTCTCTATGTTCCTCCAAAGCTCAGGATACAACTTTTCTTCATGTAGAAGGACCTTCTTACAAGTAAAGACACGCCTACCCTGTCATGTGACCTTATGACGTCAGAAGGTCCTTCCAGAGTACAATATTTAGCCTTTACCAATTTAGCATCTACCGTGTAAGCAGCGGTCCTGCGGATAGCGGCCTACACTGACAGTTTTCAGCTGTATGTGCATTTGCATATACATCTGAAAGAAGCGATCGCTCACTAATGGGGAATCCTGTACCGGATTCCCCGTTAGTGAGCGATCATGGCGACGGCGCGCATGCCAACTGAGAGGGCTCTGCATGCCCTTTCTGACACGCGTGCCATAGGTTCGCCATCACGGCTCTATACTCTCTGGAGGACGGGGTCAGGCAGGAGGAGACAAGGGCTGTGATTTTGAGCTAGAGAAAAAAAAATCCAACTGTTCCAGAATCAGTGGAGTGGCACCTATTGAAGGATGCAAAGAACTGGAGGTGGTGGAGGTAGTAAAAGGACCCCTTTAAAGAGGATCTTTCATGTCCTCAGTGATGTGCAGTATTACATACTGCTAGAAAGCTGATAGTACTTTCAGCTTTATTTGTATGTGCCCCGGAGCTGGAGATATCAGTGTTATTAGTTTCGGCACCGATATCTCTCCACTGTCATAAGGGCGGACCGTACAGCTGAGCGTCATCACTGTGTAAGGAATGTCCCCCCACCGTCAGTACACTTCCATAGTCTTGTACTGTCAGGGGGCGTTCCTCATAGACCTGTAAGGCCCGTTGCAGACGACCGTGGGCGGGATCCATGTGCTATCCTTGTTTTTCGCAGATTGCACACTGATCCATTCATTTCTATGGGTACATGCAAACGACCAAATTTTTCACTGAGCGAGCCGTGATTCTGCACCGCGTCAGACAGAACATGTCCTATTCTGTTCAGGTTTTGCGGAACGGACTCGCCCATAGAAGCCTATGGGAGACTTAAAACCTCGGATGGCACACGGATGTACTTAGTGTGTCATCAGGGTGCCGTCCGTTTTCGTGGACAAGTTAGGGATATAATTAGATGTCAACTGTGTTTTTTATGGTGGATCTGTAAACCAGTATCACACACTGATGGCACACTGAAGACACTGTGTCAGAAGAAACACTGAAGACTAATTACTAGGTTGCGGACCGCAAAATACACACGGTTGTCTGCAACTAGCCTAAGGCCTGCCTTTCTGACAGTGGAGAGATATCAATGCTAAAACTAACTGCACCGATATCTCCAGCCCCGGGGCACATACCGGCAAAACGGACAGTGCGCTGAATTCAGCGCACTGTCGGTTTTCTAGCGGTATATAATACCGCACATCTCTGAGGACAGGAAAGGTCCTCTTTAAAGGACATTTGAAAATTAGTTTTCTAAACAAGGCAACCCCTTTAAATGTAAAGGCACAGAGCACAATGCAATTGCTTTTCTCCAGGCATATATCCGGCTGTAACAAGTGTAACGCAAAGACTGCATAGAAGAAGCAATATTTCCTGGAACAGTCTTTAAAGAGAGGACATATTATTAGGATGATACAGATGAGAAATCACAGGATGCATCAGCTCTGTTACAGGCAGGTCATTAGAAGAGAGCCAGAGATGAGTGGGCTGTTAAGAGCGGGGTAACTAATTTTAATTTTATTTCTAAAGATGCTATTTGGAGACTAGCGCTTTCCTTTGATCAAGCAAAATACTTGATGTTTAGAAGTACACTCGCTCTCCTATACTCGTGTGGCTGCACACACACATAAAAAACCAACAACGGGCTACGCCAAATCAGAATTACCATTTTCAGCACAATTTTAATACAGTTTATTAAAAATGAAGGTGCCACGGGTGACCGTGGTACATTCAAAAAGTGTATCAATCCTGAGAAATGTAAAAATACATATTTTAAAGGGGTACTCCAATTTTAGCAAATTTAGCAAGTAAAGGTTATTAATTTTATAATGTCAATTTATACAGATTTGAATAGAATTTTCTATATTGTTCATAAAATAAAGCTTTTTTTGGAGCTTTCGTTAACAATTATGTGAAGGCTCCCTCAGTGCCCTCTCATGTAGTATAATGGCCCCCACACTCAGTATTATGGCACCACCAGCACCCCCACATGTAGTATAATGCCCCCTCAGTGCCTCCGCATGTAGTATAATGGCCCCCTCAGTGTACCCACACTCAGTTTAATAGCACAATCAGTGCCCCCACGTAGTATAATGGCCCTTATACTTCAGTGCCCCACATGTAATATAATGACCTTCACAGTGTCCCCCACATGTAATATAAAGGCCTCCATATGTAAAATAAGAACCCCCACAGTGCCATAGCAGCCCCCATACAGTATAATGTCCCATAGTGGCCTCCATACAGTATAGTGGCCCATCCATGCAGTATAATGTCCCATAGTGGCCTCCATGCAGTATGGAGGTAGTGAGTGGGTTAAGGGTGTTATCTGTAGAGGTCTTATCTTCTATTGTAATCCATTCTGTCTTGTTCGTGATGTAAATGAGGTAACTGTTGCAATGAAAATCCCTACAGAATTGGCAAGTGTCAGATTATTATTAGGCTTAGTGGTCACAGTGAAAATTGTAGGATATTGTACTGTTGCAAATGAAAACTTAAAAGTTAAAAATAGACCATTTTGGTGACACATTCGCTTTAATGAATTTAAAGGGACAGCTTGTGTCTGGCATCATCTAATTCTTACTGCAGTTGGCTCTGATATATAAAGTCTAATACTCATGCACTCTTCCACTGATGAGCTCCAAATTGAGGTTCAGGACCTGCCTATGTCAGTCTACAAATAACGTGAAGACGAGACGAAAAGGCTAAAATGTTTAAGCTTCAGGTGTTTGGACACTTTGTCGTCTGACATGCAGATGTGTTGGGTCTCTGAGAGACGTCACTGAGACTAAACAGCTAAACCTGCTAAATGCCAGAAACTCTTGGGGCTGCCGGAGTTCAGATGTGCTAACCTCTGTGTTTACTTAGCAAAGAGAGACACTAGAAACCTAGAGGCTCTATTACACTGCCTGGAGCTCAGACAGAATTGCTGTAAATGTGTCAATCTGTGCTTTTTGTATTGGCCTTTTACACTCTGACTGATGCAAAGTACACGGGTGAGGCATGATTGTGTTTATCGGTAATACATCCCTGTTTACACAGGACCATGTGCTCGGGGAGGATTTGGCCATAGCGCAATCCACGCAATTCAAAAAGGGTCAATATACTGTAAAGGCCGGTAAAGGAGGAAATATGCTGTATGAAGTGGGGCCAGTAATGGGGGTGTTATATTGTGAGGGGGGATCTTTTGGATGGCAAATGGTGGACGGTTCCAGTAAAGAGGGGGCGTGGCCTAAGCATTTTTATTAGAGGGGATCCCAGACATCATTTTCCTTGGGACCCCCCAAAATGACAACTCCACCCATGCATGTGTGGTCTTTTGTGCCGTATAAAAGATACAATCAGTCAACAAATGTGCATTTACCACAAGTGCTCATATGAGGGTGAGGACAGGACACACAATACAGCCACTGAGGCTTTACCAGCAACAACATGCAGTCATTGGTTACCAGAGGCGGTCAGGACTTTGGACACCTAGGTGGATGCAGCACTGGCTGCATCATTTGTCCTCACCCTGAATACTTGTTCCCAATAATCTTCATTGTAATAGGTGCTTTAGAATTGCAGGTACTATTAAATGAATTCTGAATATGTACTGTGACAAACACTTTACGCTCACTGTATGGGCATAGATATAAAGACTTTTTATGTTCTAGCAGGATTAGCCGATAATGTTGGATGGTGCTCATTTGCTTTGGCCTATTATACTACCGATGAAAAGTGAATGGAGGATGAACAATCACTACCATGATCCATGACACATAAGACTGACCCCCATAATCACAAGCTTCAAGAAGACCTTGAAGACTCACCTTTTCAGGAAGGCCTACAACCTCCAATAACCCTACAGCCACCAAACCAGCGTGTGAACAGTCTCTACCTCCACCTTCTGTCTCTATCCCCCTTCCCTCATAGATAGTAAACCCTTGCGGCAGGGCCCTCTATCCCACTGTGCCAGTTGGAATAGATTTAATATAATAATGTGCAGCACCATAGAATTAATATAGTAATTTATAGCACCATGGAATTAATATAATAATAATATAGAGCACCATGGGATTAATATAGTAATGTACAGCACCATAGAATTAATATAATATTGTACAGCACCATGGAATTAATATAGTAATGTATAGCACCATGGAATTAATATAATATAGAGCACCATGGGATTAATATAGTAATGTACAGCACCATAGAATTAATATAATATAGAGCACCATGGGATTAATATGGTAATGTACAGCACCATAGAATTAATATAATAATGTACAGCACCATGGGATTAATATAATAATGTACAGCACCATGGGATTAATATAATAATGTACAGCACCATGGGATTAATAAGTAATGTACAGCACCATGGAATTAAAGGTTCTCTATAAATTAATAATAATAATAATAATAATCATTTCTCCCCTATTCACATTTGTATGGATTACCAGCAGCAATGTCAATGCAGAGCGATGTCCTGTCGATAATCTTGCATCTTTCATTCTGTATACAGATACTATAAGATACTTTATATTGCTATTACTCTGACAAAGGTAAATGTACTGGAGATACAGGACTCAAGAATAAGGACTCTTCACAGTTCCTTGGTTTGATAGTCGGCAAATTCAAGCACCTGAATGACAGAATATAAAAATTTAGCAATACCAGCCTGCAGCTACAGAGATGGTGATAAAAAAAATATTTTTTCAGTTTTGTATTCCTGCAACTGGACCACCAATCTCCAATGGAGCGCAAGAACTCTGACGAAGATGCTTCATCTAGAAAGTCTTTTCTACGACTGTGAATGAATGAAGGATATAGACGGACAGGAAACACCTGTGTTATGCTGTCTCACAAGGTCTGCATTTTCTGTGATCTAACATCTCAGCTGCAGATTAGTCATGCAAAGCACATACAGAAAAATTATATTCTACTTCATTGGGATCTGAAAAATGAGGACAGCTCATTTCAACTAGTAAGAAATTTCCAGTTATAAGAGAGGTAACATTAAAACGTTATACAGCTCTGAAACCTTTCCATCTGAACAGAAAAGGACATTGAGATGATGCCTGTCCATATGCTCGATTATGTCATATGGACATCATGGTAGGGAACCCATTGCTTCAGACCCCTTATATGATCCAGATTGTCTCCTGCTCCGGTGGACCTGTTTTCTCAATGCATGACATGGTCAACCAGTCAACAGATTGACCACCATGCAAAATAGTAAAACCTTTTTAAGACTGGGGCCCCACATTGCGAAAACACAGCATTTTGGAAGGGCGGAAACACTGCAGCAAAAAACACTGCATTTTACAGTACCCAAAGTGGATGGGATTCTGGGTAATCCTATCCACACATTGCAGAAAAAAATCTGCAGCGGAAATCTGCAGCGTTTTCAAAAATGCTCAAGTTTTTTTGAAAATCGTAACTCGTATTATGTCAATAATACCTACGGAAATGCTGGTGTTTTCCATATAGATATAATAGAGGCAGAAAGTCCGCAGAGGAAAACTCTGTGAAAATGCTATGAAAAACACTGCGGAAAAAAATGCGATGTGTTTTTGCCATGTTTTTTTCCACAGTGTTTTTTTGCTGCGTTTCGCTACATGGTGCCTTAGCCTTAAAGAGGACCGGTCAAAAGCAAAATGACAACATGCATCACTTGATAGGTGCTTCCACCCTAAGAAAGTTGGTGCTTTGTTTATCCAAATCCGTTCAGTTGTTCCAAAAATATAGGCCCTTTTAAACCGCAGTGATACCACCCACATGACTATTATACTACTTATTTGCATTAACACTAAAAGGGCTTATATCTTTGGAATGGCTGAACTGACTTGTTAAACAAAAAGCCAAACACCAAAATGCTCAACAACTATCAGATGATGTATGTCATTGGGTTTTTCAGACCTAGTGACAGGTCCTCTTTAAGATGACCACCCAAAATTGTCCTGCAAATTGGTCTTCTGGGAGGGTAGACATTTCATAGCAGGTGGCCGAGTAAGCATAATATATAGTGGAGCTGAAGAATATGTCACAGAACACCTGATCTGGATAAGGAGGTGGTATTCTCCAATAACTGGAATTTGGAAGGGTTTCATTGTACTACATTCTGAGCTACTTGCATGGTGCTATTTTCCAACGGAATCATTGCTTCACGATACAGCAAGATATATTGGCTGTTATATGTGCATGAAGCATATTCTGGTCCTAGACGGAGGATTCCAGAATATAGGTGGTGGTGCAAGGAAGAATTGCTGACAGTAGAGATGGAGTGGGGAATGGCAGATCAGAAAGTGAAGGTAGTATGGTCTATAGAAACTATAGATAGTCCATGGATCATTGTGGATAAAACGTCTGGTTTTAACAGAGCCAATACAAGCATTACAAGTTCATGTTCAACTGGATCCCAATGATATGATCTATTATATATCCTAAATATGTACAGTTCATGCAAAAGTTTTAGGCATATGTGCAGAAATGCTGCAAAGTAAGAATGCTGTAAAAATAGAATGTTAATAATTTATTTTTTGTCAATTAACAAATTGTTACTAAATGAATAAAAGAGAAATCTAAATCCCATCAATATTTGGTGTGACCTTTGCCCTTTGGAGGGGGAGCCCTGGAAGTGATGATCCGGCCCCTACAGATATAGCCCTGATCTGAACATCATCCAGTCTGTCTGGGATGACATGAAGAGACAGAAGGATTGGAGCAAGCCTACATCCACAGAAGATCTGTGCTTACTTCTCCAAGATGGCAGGAACAACCTCCCTACCGAGCTCCTTCAAAAACTGTCTGCAAGTACTGAGAAGAATTGATGGAAGGCAAAGGGTAAAGGTCACACCAAATATTGATGGGATTTAGATATCTCTTTTATTTTGTTCAATGACAAAAATAAACTATTAACTTTTCAATTTCTGAAAGAATTCTTACTTTGCAGCATATTTTGTACACCTGCCCTGTGGCGTAAATACCGGAGTAACAGCAGTAGTGGCTGCCACAGGGCCCGGGACATTAGGGGGCCTGGGGGCCCCTTGATGTTTTTTTTTTTTTTTTTTTAATAGACTTTTTACCTGCTGGAGTAACCCCAGCAGGTAACAGGCCCTATTTACTTACCAATCCCCGCTCCTGCTCGCGGAAGCAGAGGCGACTGTGAGCAGGAGCGGGGATTGGTAAGTAAGGCCCCATGCCCACGAACCCCACAAACACTGCTATCATTATACTCTGGGGTCTGAAAAGACCCCAGAGTATAATGATCGGAGGCCCAGGGGAGGTGAGGGAACATAAAAACCAGTGTTGCAATGGTAAATTGTGTAAGCGTCTGGAATTATTTTTTAATGTGCTTCCTGACTGATCATTTTTATAAGGCTGACACTTTAAATCCTTACAAATGGATATTTTTATCCTCTGCTGCTTTTTATTCAGTCTGGTATTACATGTGCAAAAATAGCTGCACATATGTTCAACAGCATCATTTATCATATTGGATAAGCTTGAAAGGCCTACATTACAGTGTGATGGACAACATCATGTGAATTACGAGTGTATAACATATAAGGTACATGACAAGAGACAAGTGGGAAGAGTGCAGTACTCTATGGATGAGGATTTCACATCTATGGCTGAGTTATAGTCACATCATTGTTAGATAAAATGTATTAACCATTATTGCTAAAATGACATCTAAAGCGGGAAACAACATGGTCAGACCTCCACTTAACTCAACTGTGTGATATAATTGTGTACAAATGCTCGAGTAGATGGTAAATCATAAGTACTTACTTTCTAAGACCTGTCAATGGTCAACAAGAGCCACTCGGTAATAGAAACAAATTGGATGTATTTATAGGAACTCCACACACAGGGAAATCTTTCTCTACCAAGATAATCATAGTGATAGAAGAGCTGCACATCTGGAGTGCTCTAACTATGAATATAACTTATATTTGGTGGACTGTAGAGTGTAAAAGAGTGCCCATGCTTTCTTTATATTCCTCCCAGTAGGATCGATATGTTGATACTTAGTCTAGGTCACACTAACGCTGGGCTCTCCGTCATTCAGGTCCACTGAGGGAAGCGAACAATAGAGAGCCTGTCCCCTAAAACAGTGGTTATCTGCGAACCACATAACCGGTGCAGGACTTTTCTCTCCGACGATTTTCCTATGGAGACCCCAAAGCAGATGTGAACATGGCCTAAAACATTAAATGGCTGTTCACCTTGTTACCCGCAGTGTAGGTCACTCTTTTTAGCGCACTATATTAACCCTTAGCGTTCACCCAAGGGGAATACGGTGAGGGCTCAACAGCTGAGCACGTGCCATATTGATTGGGTGCCGGCTGTACAGCCATTACCTGGCTCTAACAGCGACAAACAATGATAGTACTGACCAGCACTTCAGCGGAGATTACAGTCCTGGCAGCCCCTCAGAAGTAAATGGTATTTTTGTCAATATGCAAATTAGCTCTTTAGAGTAATGAGGGCTTTGTCATAGCTCCAAATAGGCAAGTAAAAACGCACTCATTGCTCCAAAAAGTTCATTTACATATTGCCAAAACAGCTAAATCTCTAGCGGAAAAGACTGTTTGATTCATGTGACCCAAACCTATCTATCTGCATGACAGACTCACTTTAAGAAGACCATACATATAAATTTATGGCTAAAAAACAACTTTTTGTAGCACTACTAATTGATTTTAGCTTCTGAGTTACAGCTGCTGTCCGAATTAATGCATTATGTATGTAATAATTCATGGTCAAACAATCATTTCACTGATGCTGACATACACATTTACGTCCATATTGGCCATACAGTGGGGAAAAAAGTATTTAGTCAGCCACCAATTGTAAAAGTTCTCCCACTTAAAAAGATGAGGCCGGCCTGTAATTGTCATCATAGGTAGACCTCAACTATGGGAGACAAAATGAGAAAACATATCTAGAAAATCACATTGTCTGATTTTTAAAGAATTTATTTGCAAATTATAGTGGAAAATAAGTATTTGGTCAATAACAAAAGTTCATCTCAATACTTTGTTATATATCCTTTGTTGGCAATGACAGAGGTCAAATGTTTCCTGTAAGTCTTCACAAGGTTGGCACACACTGTTGCTGGTATGTTGGCCCATTCCTCCATGCAGATCTCCTCTAGAGCAGGGATGTTTTGGGGCTGTTGCTGGGCAGCACGGACTTTCAACTCCCTCCAAAGGTTTTCTATGGAGTTGAGATCTGGAGACTGGCTAGGCCACTCCAGGACCTTGAAATGCTTCTTACGAGGACACACCTTCGTTGCCCTGGCGGTGTGCTTGGGATCATTGTCATGCTGAAAGACCCAGCCACGTTTCATCTTCAATGCCCTTGCTGATGGAAGGAGGTTTGCACTCAAAATCTCACGATACATGGCCCCATTCATTCTTTCATGTACACGGATCAGTCGTCCTGGTCCCTTTGGAGAAAAACAGCCCCAAAGTATGATGTTGCCACCCCCATGCTTCACAGTAGGTATGGTGTTCTTTGGATGCAACTCAACATTCACTCTCCTCCAAACACGACGAGTTGTGTTTCTACCTAACAGTTCTACTTTGGTTTCCTCTGACCATATGACATTCTCCCAATACTCTTCTGGAACATCCAAATGCTCTCTAGCAAACTTCAGACGGGCCCGGATATGTACTGGCTTAAGCAGGGGGACACGTCTGGCACTGCAGGATCTGAGTCCCTGGCGGCGTAGTGTGTTACTGACGGTAGCCTTTGTTACGTTAGTCCCAGCTTTCTGCAGGTGATTCACTAGGTCCCCCCATGTGGTTCTGGGATTTTTGCTCACCATTGATTTGATCATTTTGACCCCACAGGGTGAGATCTTGCGTGGAGTCCCTGATCGAGGGAGATTATCAGTGGTCTTGTATGTCTTCCATTTTCTAATTATTGCTCCCACAGTTGATTTCTTCACACCAAGCTGCTTGCCTATTGCAGATTCAGTCTTCCCAGCCTGGCGCAGGTCTACAATTTTGTTTTTGGTGTCCTTCCACAGCTCTTTGGTCTTCACCATAGTGGAGTTTGGAGTGTGACTGTTTGAGGTTGTGGACAGGTGTCTTTTATACTGATAACAATGTCAAACAGGAGCCATTACTAGAGGAGCCTCTTAAAGAAGAAGTTACAGGACTGTGAGAGCCAGAAATCTTACTTGTTTGTAGGTGACCAAATACTTATTTTCCACCATAATTTGCAAATAAATTCTTTAAAAATCAGACAATGTGATTTTCTAGATATGTTTTCTCATTTTGTCTCTCATAGTTGAGGTCTACCTATGATGACAATTACAGGCCGGCCTCATCTTTTTAAGTGGGAGAACTTGCACAATTGGTGACTGACTAAATACTTTTTTTTCCCCACTGTACATGTCCTCTCCAGAAGAAGAGTGACCAGTCTTTCTAGTTACATCTGCAGCAGATCAAATTGCAAAAAATTCTAGGGTCAATGCAGATTTCGTTTCGGACTGTCTGAAGACACCCAAATTTGAAGGGTACATTGGTCTATTGCCAGGAGTTGTTGAAGGGTGGGCCACCAGAATCATTTTATCTAGTGGACCCATGGAACCTCAATGCCAACTCTACAGATTCTATTGCAGATTCACATAGTTCCAGATAACTAATAGTAACTATGCAAGTTAAGATCAGAACAAACTAAATAGAGAATTGGGAACCTAATGCAAAAACAAATTTCCTCTACTGTTTCCTTAACAGCAATGAAAAAGTTTGGGCACCCATAATCAATCAAGCTAAATATGGGGTGCAACAGCCACAATGATATACAATAACTGATGGACACAGTAAATCAGGATTGAAATGAGGTTCGTACTAACAGAAAAGTGCAATATGCATTAAGTCAAAATTGACCGATGCAAAAGTATGGGCACCCAACAGAAAAGTGACAAATATTAGTAGATCCTCCTTTGCAAAAATAACAGCCTCTAGTCGCTCCTGTAGCTTAACAGTCCTGGATCCTGGATGAAGGTATTTTGACCATCCCACAAAACAATCCAGCAGTAAGGATGGTCGCCGAGCAGGACAGCCCGCCAAAACCCACAGAGTCAAGAACAGGCTGGGGACGGGATGGCCACCCGAACAGTAATTGTCCCCATGAATGCCTGAGTAGATGGAGCGGGGACAGTCGCGAAATACCACCCCGGCGTAACCAAACACACGATCTGTACAACTCAAGAACGCGATACGAGGAACCAGCGACCCCAACAACAAGACCCGGGCCGGCAGGCCACACAGCCCCAAAGCAGAGGAACCCCACCAAAACAGGGGAGCAAGGCGGAAGCGGGACGCCAGCAAACGCCGAGACCAAACAACCAACGCACAGCCACAGGACCCCCAAAAGAAGCGGCGCCAAAGGCGCAACCCAGGCGACCGGGGCGGCCAGAAACGCCCCGCACACCCCCAACAGCCCCGTGCAAAGGGCGAGGACCGAGCACAGGACACCACGCAGCAAGAGAGCGCAGCCGGAGGGGCGGAGCGACGCCACCACCCTCTGCCCTGCACGGCCGCCACCGGGCAACAAGAACGCCCGGGCCCACCACAGCCCACAGGGAAACGACAGGAAACCGAGACAACTGATCCCCCGAACAACAGGGACAACGCAGACAGAGAGTGGAGGAGCCCAGAGCCACCCAGAGGGACAAAAGGAGAACAACGCAAGGCCACCAAAACCCCAGAGGATACACCGGCAGAAGCAAACCAGGAGGTCAACCAATGGCTCAGAAGCAGAAAAGAGTAGGAGTATTCAAATCAATAAAAGAAGGGTCCCATGCCCGGATTTGGTTAGCTATGCACATTTTCTGTTAGTCTCCTCATCACCGAAATATTACTGTGTCCATCAGTATAGTATATCAATTGAATAGCTGTTGCAAACACCAAATATTTAGTCTAAAATGATTAAGTTATGGGGTGCCAAACTCTTGCTGTATATGGTCTCAGCAATCACATCCCAAGATACAACCCTCCAGACTCACACAAGACAGGCTACATGATCCTAGTGTCCAATACTCTGTTCTCGGATTGTTTTAAGGTCTCTAGAAAGAGAGCCCCCTGCAGGTTGACACCACCAATGGATAGTGAAAGATAGTCCTAAAATGAGTAGGATCCATATGACATATTGCAAGGGCAAGGGCAGCTTTTACTATTAATATGCATTTACTGTCTGTAACCAGTCATATCACCATCATTAGACTTCAGTGTGAATACAGTGCACTTAGCAAGATGTGTGCTAGAGGGAGCTATCTGTATATAGAAGGAAATCTTGGCTATAGTTCACAGTGTGGTATGTATAATATAATTGTATATAAAGAAAGTCGATGTGTAGGATAGTGTCATCTAAGGGAAATAGTCATTATATATATCTACACACATATATCTACGTTCATGAACATGCAGCCTAGGAATCGTAGCTCATGCCTCTGGCAGAACAAGTAAGCCTGCAAACCCAATTTAATATTAATTTAGCTTTCTTCGGTGATGTCACAGTTTTGTGCATTCTCATGAATATTAGTTCAACCCGCAAACTGGCTGTCTCCCATGCTTTAAATGCGCTCCATATGCTTTAGTGAATAAGGCTCAAATAACAGAACCCTTACCCAAGATTTCTATTGGATGCTGTGTTATAATGCTGTGCCTAGTCGCTGACTGATCTTGGGGACCACAGCTGAACTGGATATGTAATCGCTCCATAAAGGTCAATGTATATTCTATGATGGATGAGACAAGAAAATCTATCCCATTTGGACAAAGACTTAATAAAGAAAATAATATCCTCTTCTGTTAGTGCTCTTCACACAAAAAGTGCTAGTACTATATCAGACATGTCAACTCACCCAGGATTCCTGGGAGTCTCCTGTTTTTCAGGTCCCTTCACCCAGTCAGCCGGTGAATAGTCACTTTCACTCAGCTTCTGGCTCATTAATATTCACTGCCCTGTGATGTCACCTCAGTGCAGTGAATATTAATGAGGAGCAATGTAAAGTTTAATTTTATTTATGTTTTTCATTAGGTATGAGCCGGAGAAACGGAGCAAGAAAGGGTGTTACCTTACTGACTGAGCAACAAGCTCTATTAGTCTCATTATGTAATGCCTACATAATATATTGGAATATAAAGATATCTCTGTATGGCTATGTTCAACCCAAGAAACGGACCATGCAAGGGTGTCACCCTACTGACTGAGCAACAAGCGCTATTAGTTTCATTATGTAGTGCCTACATAATATATTGGAATATAAAGATATCTGTTTATGGCTATGTTCACATCTGCGCTGGGCTCCTCCGGCATACCCGACCTTCAGAGAAATCGTCCACTAAAACAGTGTTTACCCGCAGACATCTGCAGATCCCATAGACTATAATCCTCCGTGCAGGACTTTTCTCTCCGCTGATTTTTGGCAGTTTCTGCAGCGGAGACTCTGATGCAGATGTGAACCTAGCCTAAGTCAGTTCATTGAATTCCTAAAAATATACATACATATACAGGGAAATATAAAGCTTGGTATGAGAAAAAAAAACACCTTAATAAAATAAGGTTTTAGAAGTTTTATTCTTAAATTATTATACATAAATATATATTTACGCTGGCGGTTTTCCTATAGTTATAATAGATGCAGAAAGTCTGCAGAGTAAAACTCTGCGGACTTTCTGTGAAATGCGTTGCGGAAAATAACACAACGCGTTTCCAATGCGGTATTTTCCGCAGTGTTTTTTGGCTGTGGTCCACCACGTAGGGCCTTAGCCTAACACTGTTATAACACACCAAAGTTAGGCAGGGGTACAGTGGTAGAAGTCACACTGAGGCCCTGGTGCCCTTTTTCCCAATAAAACAACACCTGTAAATGGCACATGGTAATTGGGTGGCTCCATCACAGGCTTTGTCCTAGGGTCCATAAGCTCAAATTATGCTTTGATAGTTAGGATAAGTCATTGATGTCACATTGGCAGGGTCCGACAATGTGGCAGGTTTGAAGCATCGGTGCCACTTCTGGTTTACAGGCCATGTGACATCATATCCATCAGTCACATGACCTATTTGCAGCCCAGCTTCATCCAAGTGAGTGGGGATGAGCTGCAACACCAAGCACCGCTGCAAAACAAATGTATGGCGCTGTGCTTGATAAATAGTGAAGAGGCTGCAGCGCTTGTCTGAATGTTGTGTCTCTTCAAACAGCTGGTCATGGGGTCAAGCCCTGGACTCCAGAATTTTGCAATGTATTTAGTTTGTATACTGCTCATTGCAATAGCTGAGGGCTGTGAACCTCCAACTTCCAGTAAAATATCACAATGTGAATGTGGATTGCTCAGCATATCACTCATGAGAAACAGCTGCTTATAGCCTTCTCCCACACATAGGCTGGGTTTACATGGTACAATTCAGTTGCTTTTTTTTTCAGTCATAGCATCTTAGGCTAGGTTCACACTGTCACTATTTAGTCTGCTGTTCTGATTCGTCATTATTCGTCTGCATCTGTCATCACTCACTTTAATGCTAAATACAAGACATCAGGTTTCTTCTAGATTTTATCTTTATTTTTACAGTAAATCATTACAGTGAACGGCGATAGATATGGAGGGTGCTCTGTCTGCCATCTGCCATTGTATTACTTTTTCAGTCCATTGTTCTGATCACATGATGGATCAGAATAACTGACTAAACAGTGGCAGTGTGAACCTAGCCTTAAAGGGAACACAGACTCCCATAATACATATATCAACCCTGCCCCACAGATAGATAGGTTAGGGCTACCTGAAACAAACAGTGGTTTCCCCCTTGTGAATGGTGGCTCTGGTGATGAGATATTGCTCTTTTTATCTATATGGAAATTAAGTCTTTGGAGCAATGACTTTGGCTCAGTGCTCCAAAAAATGAAATATATGGGGTAAATAAAACACAAATGATAATGGCCAACGAGTTAAAAACCCAGTTTCTCCCTCCTTATATTCCCACTAGTGATTCTAACCTAATACCTACTTATACACCACCTAATCTGGTAGATATTTGTAATGTTCAACAAGTACATACTGTATACTATTTGATTTTACATGAAGTATCAATTTGCCTGTGGGAATAGCTAAACTAGTGTCAGAGTATCAATTCATGTATAGACCAGGAATAGGTGAGGGACAGCCCCCCCCAACAGGTTTCGCCATCACTGGTCCCCTCAAGAGTGCGTACATTTACATCATAAAACTGTTGTAGAGGGATGATATTGGGGCGCAAGGCCTTTTCTTGCACCAAACGTGCACCTCAGCACGTTTCTCTGTACTGTCAGGAGGACGGTATCAGGCAGGAGCAGACAAGGGGTGTGATTCTGAGCTCTGACATTGGTTGACTCTGATTGGATCTCTGAATCACGCCCCCTGTCTGACACCATCCTTCTGACATTACAGACATTACACCAGGCACTAAAACTAACTGCTCTTGTTGCTCAGGCATGGTGGGGATTAGAGAAAAAATTCCATCTGTGCTGGAATCAGTGGGGCAGTGCCTATTAACAGATCCTAAGAACTAGAAGTGTTTGAGGTGGCGAAAGGTCCTCTTTAAGACTGGTGTATGATACGCCAATCTTAATAAATTTGTCCCAGTGTCTTATTTTTGGGCAAAAAGTCAGTTCCTCTATTCATTCCTATGAAACTCACATTTAAGTTCTTAGTAATGAATAAAGAAACTTACATCCTGTCTACACACAAGTCACTGAGACAGAGAGCTGCAGAGACTTCTTGCTGGTCACAAGACACAGCTGTGGATAACTCACAAATACAGCCCCTGTAAAAAGATTACCATCACTACAATTGCTCACTACAAAATTTATAAAAATCATGTATCTTTCTATAAGGCCAGGGAATAAAAATGTTTGTTGGCGCACTACCACAGACTCAAGAATTTGATTATTAAAGTCCAAAAGTTTTAACCAAAAATTCCCTGATTTGAGCTGCATTACAGATCAGAGATTAGAGAGAATTACAGACTGTGTTATAGTTCAAGATAAATTCTAAATATTGGAAGCTTCAGAGCTGAAATCACTTCATTGTGATTGTCTCTAGGCATGTGCTCATACTCAGAAAAGCAAATTTGCACCACGTAATATGTAAACTAAAGGTCCAGCAGCCCAAATCACTAGAGCCTGGCTATACAGTAGTCTTCATAAATGCACTTGCATAACTATATATAATACACAGGTTGACGTTTTGCATGTGGCCTTTGCTATTTCCAGATTTCCGAACGCTAATTCTTGGCATTTTCTAATTAAAACCCAAGAGCAGTAGGACAAGGGCAGCAGAATGTATTTGATTAGCTGACTCGAAACCTGCAGAGACGTTCTGTACAGAACATTACTTACTTAACTCTCTCATTACCACTGCCATTTTGTGAGTCAATATGACACATGCAGGTATATATTGATCAAAATCCCGGAATCTGGAGGTATAGTACAACCCTGTTACCAACCGTGATCCATCTCAGCAGAGCTTGCCTGCCCAAAGCAAATCTGTAGCACAATGTTTGTGGTGGTAGCTGAAAATGAGAAGATCTGGCTTGATACCCTTTACTTTTTGTTTGACCCCATACTAGCTGTGTAACACCTGGGTTACACCAGGGCGAAGGTTCACTGTAATAAGGGCAGCCTTCACGACTTTCTGTACACTTGGTACTGAACACAGGGTCTATTTGGTTTGGTTGGCCCACTTCATTTTGGGAAGCAGCTACTGTGTCACAAGAATTTGGTGGTCTACTTCAGTGGTTCTCAACCTGGGGTGCGCTCTGCTATCTCCAGAGGTATAAGCCACAATGAGAGTCCTTCCATAATCGTAGATTGTGGAGTTTGCCACCTAGGAACTACTATTATACTCTGGGGTCTCTATCAGAACCTCAGAGTATAATTAGCAGGGGAGGTTAGTAAATATAACAAACAGTGTTGATCACCTCCATTCCAGCACCCCAGCCTCTTCTGGCCTCCGGAGTGATGTCACTGAGGCCAAAATTGTTTGAAAATTTGTAACAAGAAGCCTATGTAAGTGATATTTTTTCATTTTATTAGCATAGAGGGTCACTATGGGACATTATACTGTGTGGAGGGGCCATATTCTGTCACAGGGATCTTTGGCATGATTGTGGATGGAGGGGCGCACAAGACCCATGGTACCCTTAATCCACCCCGGTGGTAAGTAATGAATGCAGTTTACCACTTGCTCCTTAAGCATCACTGAGCATAGGGGCCATTATATTATATGTGGAGGGCACTGTGGGGGCCAATATTTTACATGTGGTGGCAGTGTGAGGGCCATTATATTACATGTAGGGCACTTTATATTACATGTGGAGGCACTGTGGGTCCATTATATTACATGTGGGGACACTATAGGGGCCATTAAATTACAGGTGGGATACTGAAGGGGCCATTCTACTGAGTGTGAGGGCCTTTATACTACACATGGGAGCACAGAGGGGGACAATCTACTGACTGTGGGGACATTGAGGGGGCCATTACATAACATTTATCAGTTGGGGGTACTTATTTGGGATTTTTATCACTATTGGGTTCTTCACTTGAAAAGCTTGAGAAACACTGGCCTAGTTTGTGAGTGTGGGGGGGGTGTCACCTGTGAGGACAGGAGGGATACCCGCTAGTGAGTCTCACATGATTGAAGTTATTGGTTACATGTGCCATATCCTGTGTTTTCTTATCGCTTTCTTGTTAAGTGTAGTCAAGATAAGTCAAGTCTCAGTTCCGGTATTAAAGAGCATCTGGTAGTTTCCTTTTTGTCACGACTACACTACACCGTATGACACTACGTGTCTTCCACCAGATTGTACAGCTGGCACACTGCAGTCAGACAGGTACCCTTTTTCTGGTATTTGCCAAACCCAGCATCGTCCATCAGACTGCCAGATAAGAAAGTATATGATTCGCTCACAGAACATGTTTCCACTGCTTCAGGGTCCAGTCGCTTGACATTGTGCTTGGTGATGTAAGTCTTGCATGTAGTAATGCTTCCATTTCACAAACTGACTTGTGACATCCTATTACAGTACCATATTGGAATTCAGTTAGCTCTTTAGAACGACCCATTCTTTAACAAATATTTGTACGTCTGGGTTCACACAGTACAGTTTTAATTAAGAACTGCATGCCTTTTTTTAATTGTAGTGACGAGTAGCACGTTACTACGTGTTTCAGCTGAGTAACACATTTCTACTATGCCAATAAACCAGAGCTTTTCAATTTAACTTCTATTAGCTCTCAGGAGCCTTAGGCACCATGCACATGGGGCAATCCGGACCGGAAAATCCAGTCCACACATTGGTTGGATTGCTTGGGCCGAATCCAGTCAGGAGATTGGGACTCTTTGCACCATAGTGATGTATGATGCTGGTAATCCCTGCCTCCCCGCAGCTCTACTGTATATAGTAGGGGCAGTGATGCCAGAAGAAGGCAGTGACTCCCAGCAATATGCATCACTATGATGCAAAGAGTCCCAGTTTCCAAGAAATTCGGCTGAAGTATGGACTAGATTTTCCAGTCTGGATTGATTGTGTGCATGGGGTCTAAAGGAGCCGAAAGGCAAACCACATGGCTGGATTTTATACACTGGTGACAATTTGACCGAATAAAACAACTGAATTCAATGACTAAGAGGTGGGTCCCAATACTCTTCTCCATATATTGTATGTTTTTTCAGTAGAAGTCATTGCCTGTCGTGCAGAGACCAACATCCTGAAGAAACATACAAGAAGGTGACTGCTAGGAGTGAATACAGTCCTAGTAAGCGATCCAGGACTGTCTGGCATAGTATTTTCTGCCTCAGGTTGAGCACCTAATGCATTACGCCTGATACCAGGCAGCTCCATCCCTCCAGGTCTTTTCATTGGATAGGTCTGTCTAGTTCCTACCAAGGGAAGCTCAATAGGCTCAATGCATTGCATTCTTCCTTGACTTCTAGATATAAAGCAGGGGTCATAGACATGGCCATGCCAGCCTACACTACAGAATCAGAAAACAGCTATTGTATAATGCACATGCATATGTAATTCTACACACACAAACACTTGTCTATCCTAGACAACACAGAGAGCCCAGTGACAGGTACAGATCTGCTCTTAAGTATGTCTCGAGAAGCGTGTCCTTGTAAATCCACAATTACAAGACACTGACTATAGCAAAGAAGAAGAAGAATAGAAAGATATTTAATGTACCATGTACCATGCTTCATACATCAACAATCGGTCTCATTGGCCCCAGCGAATGTCTTATAAGTACCCAGATATCCTTATTTATGTGGTATTGCGTATGTTACTCGTGGAACACAATTGAATAGCAATTATCATAACAATACAAATAAATAACAGATTGTGTCAAGAAAGGGACAAGGACATTGCAAAACTATCACAAGCATGAAAGGGGGAGAAGGTGGGTATCTATACCTCATTACTAGATATAAGATATGAGGCTGTTAGGTGAATATTTTTTGGGATTACAAATAAAATAAAATGTACCGCAATATCGTACAAAAGGGTGATGCCCAATTACAGTTGTCAGAAAAACTCCTGGTCCCTAATGTGAAATCTTAAACCTCAGAGGCCCTTCTATCATGTTAATGTATTGTTCTAGTCTACAAATATGGAACAGAAGGATCTTCTGGGGCACTCACACTCCAGGGTCTAGGAGTGACTACAGTCTTTGCACTTCCGTTATTCAAACACGTGGGTGTTACCAACCTCTCCCGGACTCTTGACCCACAATTCAGACTACATATGCAGTGACCCTATTAGTGCATCAGAGAGGGGTATACTTAGATAACCACTAACCTTTAAACAAATGTTAATAAATCAATTGTGCAAGTGAATTTAAGAAACTTTGTAATATATCTTGTAAGAGAAAAATTCTTCTTTCTTCACCAATTAGGCTCTTTTCCCTACTCTCTCTCTTAAACCGCTCACTTTTTCTGAAATCTCTGCTAAATCCGTCTTGGGAGACTTGATGAACTGTCAGGTCACTGAAGTATCACATTCCATCTGCCCACAGAGGTTTATGGTGAGGGAGAAGGGAGGAGTTGACCAGAGAAGGAGAGGATGATACATGATGCTGCAGCTAACAGTAAGTTTTTTTTTATGTCACCTTAAAAGGGTTGTCCACAATATTTTAGTATTGCGGCAGGAGGCTGGGGAAGGAGAAAAAAACAAAAAAACAAACATACTTACCTGTCCCTGGTGCTCTCATATACCAGGCCGCTGTTTGGTCCTCGCGACGCCCTGGGGCTTTTCTGGCAGAAGTCCCCACTACACGAGACCACTAAGGTTGCTGATTGGGCCAATCAATGGCCTAAGGAATGGACATGGGACGTCGCTCACGGACATCACCTGTGACATCCCGTGTTCTTTCCTTAGGCTGATGATTGGCCTCAGTGGTCACGTGCTGTGGGGACTTCTTCCAGAGAACCACCTGTGATGATATGAGGTGCAGAGATAGTCTTGGAATATCAATATCAATCTATATTACTGCACAGCGGGGGTTGGTGCCTAGAATCAGGCTTAGAAGAGCAACTGGAAGGCAGTCAAACTACTATTGTCCTCTCCCTGAGGCAATCAGCCATTTGGTCAAAAGCCTTCATCTGCATAAGACTGCAACCCTCATTAACCCAGCGGGGGTTCATTTAGACAGGATATGGTATGCAAATGATCCCCATATACCTGCCAGGCACCCTGGTGCCATTATTAGTTCTAAGAAATTATGGTTTTATGACGATATCTGGCCTGGGGAACATCTTATTGTCGATCCGACAAATTCCCCAGATGCGTCAGGTCAAGGCGCGCACTCAGAATATACACATGTCACCGTTCAAAATCCAGGAAAGGTGCAGGCACTGATCTCCTTACCCAAAGGGAGCTGGAGTGTCAAACTTGGAGTCTATGTATTGGGGATCTCGCCAGGAACCCCATTATACTACCAGCCAGACTCTATAAACATCATGCATAGAATTATACTGAAAAGTTATTCTGAGAGATGTAGAGAGGGGGCGGGGCTTCTCCCCCCTGGTGACCTCACTCAGGGAGGAGACCAGGGGAGACAAAAGGGCTCCGCCCAGGCTGAACCAGTCTCTGTTGCCTGGTGGATTTGGAGATGCACGCTTCTTGGAGGCGAGCTGTGGGGGAAGTCATGTGACCAACATGTGGCTGCCATGCGGCCTATGCAGCTAGGCTTGAGGCCTTGTTGTGGACCTAACAGAGGTGCCACTGCATGTAAGCAACACATGCTTTGCCAAGACTGTGCTCTGAGCCT